>OZ007586.1:406907820-411707820 GCA_963931845.1 Maratus michaelseni
TTATTTAATCTGATATCTCTTTCATGTGTTCTTTAATCTTTTCCTCTATTTTTCGTTTAGTCATACCTACATATGCACCCTCTTTTCCTTCCTTGTCATTAAACTTTATTTATGTGTGCTAAAAAAGAGGCGATGATGAAGATCAGTAAAACTGAAGATGCCCAAGACGATGGGCGAAAATATTTTTTTTTTTAACACAAATAAATGTTTTTAAAAGGACTGACTTCTTCTATTTCGATGAAAGTAACGTATATATTTGTAAATAACATCTACATTGGCTTTATATGTGAAATTTGTTTTTAATGTCTGTAAATGGTAGTGTAAATGAAAAATATATGCATATAGTTGACATTATGGTAAATAACTTAAAAAACTATTTGGATAGTTTTGTAAATTTTTACCTTAACATACAAAACAAATGTGTCATTCGTTCAAGTAGTTTAATAATGATGAAAGTTTAAAGTTAGAACTTCTAAAGTTAACTTTATTTGTAATCGTTACAAAACATAATGAAATACAGGTGTTTTTATACACATAACTTAAAATTAATTGATGCAAAGCGCTTTAATTTAGGATTCACATATTTGAATATTCTAAAAATCGAATTGTATTCCCAAATTTAGTGATTACCATTAATACCTTTTTGAAAATTAAATTAAAACATATATATTCAAAATAAATTTTCGAAAAACATATGGGTTGTAACGTTTTACTCTTTTAACAGAAACCTATTCATAAAAGCTTAAAATATTAATATAAATTTGCAACTCATTCCGACAAGTATTGTTTCAGTTATGCTTAAACAAATCTAACCGCATTTCAATGAAATGCAGGTATTTTTATACACGTTATATATGTTTTTATACACTGTATATATTCCATTTTGCAACAATTACAAATGAATTTGGGAGGAGCCTACGAGGTAGCCGTGACGCGAAAAATAGTTAGCGATAACAAAAAAGTTTTTTAAATGAATAAAAAAGCACGTAGTGAAACTGAGCTACTATATTACCGAAGATAAATTTTAAGTTCAAGTAATAGACTGAATAAAATTGATAAAATTAAGTCTCTAACTTACGCAAAAATGGCCACCTATCTGTTCGCAAGAAATGACGGGAAAGTTCACTCGAGAACGTAGAAAAGCTCAAAACACTTTACAAAAAAATTTCACTTGCACAATACTGCATTAGAACTAAAAGGACCCTCCGAGGGCTCCAACTTCACTTTATTTGAAACACTAAATTGTAGCAACGCCTTATCACTTCCTCAACTGTAGAATCTAAATCTAAACTCAATCATAAGTTATTTGTGATGACACGAGACTTGATAAAACCTCAAAAACTGACTTGACAATCCATGAGGAAACAAGAATTGGTGAAATCCAATGCTACTCACTTTTATCAGGATTTATATAAGCCAGCCGACACCATCAAACTAATTACCATATCACTACGTAAAAATACCGCAAGGAGATTTAGGAACACTTTGAAAAAAAAAAAAAAAAAAAAAAAAAAAAAAAAACAGAGTAGGTTGCTTTACTCACACGTGTTAGGCGCGCCACACGCCATTGAGGCATTCAACAAAAAAGCTTGAGTCAGGAGACAATTTCACCCTGTTAACAAATAAGAAACGGTTTGAATCAGAATTTTTCTGCTTTCTCACACTTTTTTGTCGCATGCCTCCCTGGTGTGTAGCGCGTCTTAGAATTCGGATAACACGCTCACACACAAAATTCAACAATAATTATGTGTTTAGACTACCTTCATAAAAAGAGTAGTTTAGACATTATGCTACAAATTTAACCTTAGACGTTCCAAAATTTAATCGTTCATAATTTCTAAACTACTAAACCGAATGACTTCCCCTTATAGTCCTAAGGTATAATTTACCAAATATTCCCATATATAATATCAATCCTTGTTGTAATTACTGAAATTTGTTTAGTTCACTGGCGTAGCCAGGGTGGGCGTTCGAATGCTCTGGGTACCACTGTTTTCGTAAAGTTCCTTTTGTCTTGTTAATTCGCTGTAATTTGTCCGATTAGAGAAGGATAATATATTTTTACGAAATTAGTGTTATCCAGAACATTTGGACCCCCACCCTGGCTACGCCACTAGCTAGAAGAGTTTAGTTAGAAGAAAGAGAAAAAAAATATCATAAAATAAATGAAAAACAATTTTTTTAATTTATATTATATGATTTTTAAGCAGTTATGCAGAAAAAAGTTTCTTCATCTAAGCATATTAATAGCCCTATTCTTGTTCAATTGGTATGGGTATTTCAAGATTTTCGCAATCGTGTAGATTCATAAGTTAAAACTTTCCTAATGAAAATTCTTTTCCACGTTACATTTCCACAATTGTGCTAAAATATATATTTATGTACAATTGATACCGTAACAAATAATTCGAACTTTTATTATTTTTAACAGAAAAGTTGAAAAAAAAAACAAATATTTATTATTTCTGTTTCAAAGTATTGGGTTGTTCGGAAAGTCCTTTCCGCTTGTGATAGTTGGTTTTTACCTGAAAATTCAATCATTTGCTTATTAAACATTATTTCTAATATCTGATCTATAATAATTGACGGGCTGAATTTTCCGGTACGAATTGGATATCCCAAACGAAAGGAACTTTCCATACAACCCAATATTTTAATGTATTTCCATTGGATTGAATAAAATTAACTAATAAAATTGAGAAGAAATAAATTAAATAATAACAGTATATTATTTCTACGTTTCAAATATTATTTAACGTCATTAAGAATCATTATTAATAGTGTACTCTTAAAATTGTTGAACCAAAAATCATTCAGAATTCGTTAAATAATCGTACACTTTAAATCAAGAAAATAATAAAAACTTTCACAGGAAGAAAAATCTATTTAAAATCAAAGTTCACGAACTTCGAGTTCGATTATTGATGCTTCAGTGATTACAATATCCCGCATTTTATTGTATGCCTGACTTTCCTTTATTCTTCAAATTTTAACGCTAGATAAAATGGCTTGTTCGACAGATTTTAATCCTTATTTTAGTTCAATTTCTCCACTATAAGAAAAATACTTTTTTTAAACTGAAGCTCTGGAATGAAGTGTATTTTTTTGTAAATTTCTAAGTTAAAAACTGTTTTTAAAAATTAACAACACGTGCACATGTATATATTTCATAAAATAAAAACCAGAAAAGGGGCAAATGCTAAATAAATAGACACATTTGTTTAAAATAATCAGAAAGAGTTTGTGTTGCATTTTTTATGAAAGATATTTATCTTAAATACATAAAATATTTAAAAAAATGTATTTCCAACAGGGTTCGTAAGGGATAAGGGAATGTTCCAGGAGTGTTACCAGTATTTTTTTTTTATAGAAAAAGAAATCTAGGTTAAATTCGCGAAACTTCGCTTTCTTTTAAGGAGAGATTTTCTGTAAGAAAATACTGATACCGAAGAATTTCCTGGTGGCAAAATTTCATGAGGCGTACGAACTCTGTTCCAAATCAATGCAATTATGACATATATATAATAAAAAAAAACTTTTAGAATAGAAATAGAAGAAATTTCCATTAAAATTTAATGCAAAACATATATTAAAATAAGTTCTTGCTATTATTTCAATTTTTTGTCACTACTAAAATTAATATTCCATTCACAAATTTTAAATACAGTGTGACATACACGTTTTTAACGAGAAACACCAGTTTTACCAATCAGTTATCATCTTAACTAATTTTTATTTAATCCATGTTAAGTATGTCGACGCACTAAGGGCAATTACTCTGCTTGGTTTCAAAAATTTATATATATACTAGCTAATCCGCCCGGCGTTGCCCGGGCCCGAAATATTAATAATCTGTTCTATACGAATATGATTGAAATCTGTAAGGCTATCGAAATCAAGTCAAATGAGGCAAACTTCGTCGTAATCGGGCTCATAAAACCCAAGATCGGAAAGCGCATACTGGCGGTCGAAAGTGCAGCTAAAATATTTAAGGCTATAGATATCAAGTCGAATGAGCCCAACCCCGTCGTAATCGGGTCCATAGAACCAGATATACTCCTATAGTTCCACTTTCCACCACCAGGAGGCACAGTGTGTTCTGGAAGAGGCCTTCTCAGAACACTTGACCCAACCAAATTTCCTAGTAGAATTGAAATTTAACTACGGGTAAATATTGCCAAAATAGCGGAAATCGCGAACGTGGGTTACGTAATCGATCGGTTTCTAAAGGGTTAATGTAGATATTTTTTAAAACCCAACGGTGCATTTTGAAAAAAATGAACGTTTCTATGATCTGGAGTCTACTGTTTGTCCGTACTTGCATTTCCCGAGTCGATGCCGATTTTTAAATCTGGACCAAAAGAAGGAAATTCGCGTGAGTGAGTTTTGGAAAGGATTTTTTTTCGGAGGGTTAAAATTAATTTTTTTCAAAACAGATACCAGATTTAAAAACACAAAGAGATATAGATTAGGCACGGTATTTTTAGTTTTTCGTATCTTGTGTATAAACGCCAATTTAAATATAGAGAAATAGTTAAAAAAGCGAAATTAATTTACGGTTAAAAACGTTTTCGAAAGGGTTAACGTGATTTATTTTTTAAACTAAAGGTGTTTGTATAAACCCGATAGAACGTAGATGTCTTTAGGTGTGTTTGCTTTTTGTTTGGTTATTTTAGAAAGCCGATGCCAGATTTAATATATAGCAGAAAATCGGAATTCGCAAAAGAGAGTCCTGCGCACGAATTTTTTTTGAAGGGTTAATATTCGTATTTTTCAAAAACAAATACAGATGTAGAAAAAGGAATAAATGTAAATATTGTCTGGTATTTTTAGTTTTACGTACCTGTCTCTGAATTGACGATGCGAAATTTTAAATATTGCCAAAATCGCAAAAATCGCAAAACGGCATACAGAAAATATACTTTTTCGAAGGGTTAATTTTTGTATTTTTTAAAACCAAAGGTGGCTTTGGAAAGGACAAAAACAGTTCTTTAATTTGGTGACCATCGTTTTCACGTATCGTTTGTATTCCGGTAGATGCAAGGCTCGGAAAACGGGAGAAAATAAAAAACACGAATTCGATGCTTTTTGATTATTTTTTTTTTGAAAGGGTTAAATGTAAAAATTTTTCAAACACACCAGATCGTTCGAGACGTAGAAGTATGTTCTTTTAGAATATGTAGACGGTTTTTCTGTATTTTTAGCCGTTTGCCCATGGCGAATTTAGAAATACTTTAAACGAAAACGGAATGTCTTATGCTTTCTTTCTTCTGTTCCGGAAGATACGGAAATTGGTTTCTGCACATGCGCCAGCTTGCTTCAGAAAAATGACTTTTTTATTTGTGATCTTTGATCAGTTTTTAATTGATAACTACTTTAATTTTCAAAATTTTAAAATTCTAAGGCTCAGGTATACCAGGAGAGGGTTTGGACTATCTAAATCTAAATTTCTAGGTGCGCTAAATTTTCCTAGCCATCGCAGACAGACACACACACACACACAGACACACAGAGCGAAACTTTCTTTTATTAGTATAGATAAATGTGCAACAACGAGAGATTGAAAATGAAACGAATTTTTAAAACGACACACACATAGCGGACTATAACAGGGAAATGCTTCAAGGTCAAGCAGAATAATTGTTGAAAGAATGTAGAGACCCATCGGTGCATTAAAATGAATGTTTGACATCATGAAATAAACCGGGGCCTCCGAGATGACGCTGTGTGTCCTGAACCGGGCCTGCTACAAGTATTAGTGACGCCACAATAGTGATCCACTTTGGTCAATGTATCGCGGCAGAAAGATGTAATAAAAAGATCATTTCCGCTCTTATAATTTGTGAATACATAAATAATATTAAATTTCATAATCGTGAAATAAAAGGGAATTAATACACTTGTTTTATTAAAGGAAATTAAAAGTTTTAAATTAAAAAAATGCTAAGATTAATAAATCAGATTGAACCCATTGACTTACCTTTTCCTAAACACATTATTTTACAATTAATATACGTACAAAAAATATAACAAGCGGAAAAAATTCTACCTTACGGCAGAATATAGATTGGCCACCCACGGCTTTTATCATTGAGATTTTTTCAGCCAAGTCTAACTCGTCAAAAAAAAAAGTGTTTGTTAGCATAAGCCAGCTTCTCCGCTTTAGAGTTTAGTTAGCGCTCCACACTAAGTTTTAAAAAGATTCGGTGACTAGAAGTATTTTTAATAAATATAATAGTGAAAAGATGTGGCTCCAATAGCTGAGACTGGCGAAGTAGATCTTGTTTAAATATGTGCAGGCTTAATGACCCTCTTTAAACTAATTTTAATGGTTCAAGACACTTTAACACTTAACAGATAAAAAAAGTAATGAAAAGTTCTATGATAGCAGCTTTTATGATGGATACAGCTAAGAGAAGTTGTTTAACAAATGATGAGTCAGCATTAATTGACGGGCTCTTGAAGAGCGGTGAGGGGGGGGGGGGGGAAGGAAAGGGGAGCTGTACAAAACACAAGTGCTCTACGAGACTTTTAAAATGAATCCTCACTTGCAATTAAGAGATGGGACTTTAAAAGGGATGCCCCTTTTGCGCCCCTCTAAAGCAGGGGTCGCAGCATATAGGAAACATTTTATTGTTCACACCAGTATCCCAAATCAATAATCTTGAGGATAAATTTCTTTACCTTATGCAATAGAAGTATATCACGAACATAATTTCTTCTAAAATAGTGGTAGAAACAATAAAATTTGTCCTATACGCTGCGAGGCATGCTAAAGGCCCCCCTCAAGAGATACGTGAAAACCTAGGCGCCAAAAGAAACGGGAGAACTTCAGGCCGTATATAGCTAATTTTGGTGAAATTTTGGAGCTGTCCGGCCCATAGGAACAGAGGAAAATGGGAAAAACTAAAATAATTATGAGAAATTGAAAAAACTAAATAAGAAAAGTGCTCCTGACGGGAGGAGAGAGAAAAGGAGGAGGGAGAGTAGGACCAGACAAAAGTGCTTGACGAGATCAAACTTTTGATATGTTATATGATGGGGTTTGAACACCTTGAATGTCACCCCCGAGGGGGGTAACTTCGTTCCTATAGGAGATAGGGCCTCGGGACTCTCTAAGAAATGCCGGCCTCAACGAGTTTAACTTCGTTGGATCCTTTAGAAGAGGCCTACGCACTCTTTGGGGCTTAAAGGGGCTGAGAAGTAAGGGAAAAACTAAAATTTAAAAGGAGTTGAAACAGAGAAAAATGCTTCTTAAGGGAGGGGGGCAGTGAGAGGGGGAGAGTAGGACCAGACCATAGTGCTTACGAGATCTATCTATTGATATGTTACATGAAGGGGTTTGAGCACCAAAAAGGTCTCCCCCTGGGTGGGTAACTTCGTTCCTATGGGAGATTGGTCCACGAGACCCCCTTAGAAATGTCCGCCACGACGAGTTTAACTTTGTTGGATCCTTTATATTATTGTTTAAATGGGGTCTGCGCCCGCTGTAGGGCAATTAGGGACTGAGAAAGGAAATACAAGCGGAAGTATTGGCATAATAAAGAGAGACGATTTTACTTTTAATATCGTCAGTAACAACTATTTGTATAGCTATGTATAAAGGGTGTCCTCCTTTATATATGGAGTGGCTGTGCCTTTTCATAAACATGAATTTTACTGTAGACTGAAAGAATTATCCCCGTGTGTGGCTAATAATAATAAGTAATGTAAAATTTTAATCGTGAAATAGCTGAATTTGTCATATTTAAATAAGTAATTGTTATTAATATCAAATTTTACTTTTATGAAATATATTCCATTTATCATGAAAATTACAAAGCAATCGATAAAACATTTTTAAATAAAAGAGTAGAAAAATCGAACAGAAATGTAGCGTATCGAACATGCAACCCTCAGAATCAAGAGCAGTGCTCTAACCATTCGGCCATCAAATTCATTTCTAGACTTTAACAAAATATCATTAAAATAGGCAAATTAGTCAAATCAATGTTTCGAACGCAGGCCTTGCAATTTTCAATTCACAGTACAGACTCACTCCATATTTTAGTCTCCTTCACCCGCGCGCCGCATGATATTCGTCCGTGAACATCCCCATTATATTTTTACGCGTGTAGGTACTTTTGCTATGGTACTTCATTGTGAAGTTTGATAATTTTAGAAATTCAATATTTGAAAAACGGCATAATCATTAGATTTGAAATTTATATCAAGAAAAATACAATTTTTTTTACCTTTCTAACGCAGTTTGTCTAACAATTTTGTGACAAATACTTTTCGAGCTATTAATTTTTTTAGTAATTTCAAATATTTTATTTTCCGAGATTAACCTGTGGCAACGATGGATTGCTGTGACTTTACATAAACATGAAAAATGATTGAGATTGAAAGAATAAGCCACTCTGTGTGTGGCTAATAAATCTACCAAAGACTTTACAAAATCAATCCCATTCCTACCTTTTACAACTACATACCATAATTTAACCACCAAAACACAATAAATGTCAATTTAAATAGAGAAATCGACATTTTTTAACTATACTTGGCACTTTTTTTTAACGCTTTGGCGTAATCCGGGATTCAGAAAGTTAGATATGTTTAAAAATTATATACACAATTATGAAAACAAACCTAATGAACTTTTATGTTTATTTATATATATAAAATTATTTATATATACAATTATGTTCTACCTGCATATAAAAAGAGATAAATGGCTTCTTTATATTAAATAAATTATATAAATATTGAAAAAAAAATACTTATTTATATGAAACTACGAATATGTGGCCAGAAAATATGTTTCCAACTTTCCTTCTCTCGCCATAAGCCCTTTTCGGCCCTATTCGAGAAAGCACAGCAGTAAAAATCCTTCTCTGGAAGCAACTCAGGGCAGTTTTGACCCACCCCCCCCCCCCCATATCGTTGCGCTGGAGTATCCCAAAAATCTGAAACTTCGTTCATATAGAGAATGTGGCAAATAAGACCAAAATTTGAAATTTGAAATTTCTGTCTTTTCTAGTGCAGACGATATATGAACTCAAAGTTTCGATTTTTCGTCACTCACTCACTCACTCTCGCGTCATCAAAAAGATTGGGTAGATCCCGTAGCCATAGAAATTTGAAATTTGGAATAAACGTAGTGTTTCGTATACAAAGAAAGGAAAAATTATAAAATCCGGAAAATTCTAAAAAAACACACATTCGAAAATTCAACAAATTCGAACAAAATTGAATATTGAAAATAACACGATCTTTTAGTCTTAGAATCTTAAAATTTGGTGTGGAGGTAGAATTCAGAAAAAGAAAACATCAGAAACACAATAAAAATCGAAAATACAATAAAAAATCGAAAAAATCGAAAAAACTCAAAAAATTAAAAATAATCCGATTTTCTTGCGCTAGAAACTTGAAATTCGGAATAAAAGTAGTATTGAGGATACAAAATAAGGAAAAATTAAAAAATCCGGAAAATCCGAAAAGCAAAATTCAAAAAGTCGAAAAAGTCGAGAAAAATTGAAATAATTAAAATAATTTTATCTTTTAGCCTTAGAAACTTAAAATTCAGCGTAAAGATAGTGTTTAGGATTCAGAATAAGGAACACAAAAAAATTCGAAAAAAATAAAAATAAAAAAAATCGATAAAAATCGAAAAAAATCAAAAAATAAAGAAAAGTTGAAAATAATTCGATTTTATAGCGCTAGGAACTTGAAATTTAGAATAAATGCAATATTTAAGATACAAATAAGGAAAAATTTAAAAATATGAATAATTCGAAAAAAAAATTAAAAAATTAAAAAAATAAAATAAAATAATTTGATCTCGTAGTCTTAGAAACTGAAAATTTGATGTAAAGGTAGTGTTTAGGATTCAGAAAAATAAAAAAAATAAAAGCACAACAAAAATCGAATATAAAATCAAAAAACCGAAAAAACCGAAAATTTGAAAATAATTCGATTTTGTAGAGCTAGAAACATGAAATTTGGAATAAAGGTGGTATTTAGGATACAAAAAAAATTGAAAAAAATTCGATTGTGTAACTTTAGAACTTAAAATTCGGCGCAAAGGTATTGTTTAGGATACAGTAAAAGGAAAAATTAAAACACAATAAATTCGCAAATGGAATAAAAAACTCGAAAAAGTTCGGCAATTGGAAAATAATTCGATTTTGTAGCGCTATAGACTTGAAATTTGTAATAAAGGATACAAAAAAGAAAAAAAAAATTAAAATCCGGAAAATTCGAAAAAAACAAATTCGAAAAAAATAAAAATTTGAAAATAATTTGATCTTCTTGTCTTAGAAACTTAAAATTTGGTGTAAATGTAGTATTTACGATTCAATAAAAGGAACAATTAAAAAATTCCTTAAATTCGAAATATCGACATATCTGTAAAATATCGAAAAATCGAAAATAATTTGATTTTGCAGTGCTAGAAACATGAGTTTTAAGATAATTGTCCTATTAGCTAGTACTCCGCCCCTAATTGTTTTATGTTATTTCCCCAGGATTATGGTTTTCTTTTCATTCGTTTACGAATTTCATCATAGAAAATTCCGCTATAGACTGGCTAAGTTATGGGCGATTTCTTTATAGACAGGTTAGTTTTCTTTCACAGGTTATACTCTATTTAATTTGCATATGAAATATGGATTGTTAAATAATGTTAGCCCCACAAAATTTTCACAGCTTCCCCTACCCTCCCGACATTACTGGCTGGTTATGTCTTGATAGTCCTTTCTCAATAAAATCATGGTGACTCTAAGATTCTCTTGATTTATCTCTAAATTGAATCTAAATGATCTTAAGAAGACGGATCAATTGATTACTATATTGGCATGACAATCAGAAAACCTAGAATTAAAATCGAAAAATCAATAAAAAATTATAACTAGTCGAAAGTTTGAAAATAATTCGATTTTGTAGTCTTTGAAGCTTGACATTTGGCAGAAAGGTAGGGTTTAGTATACAAAGTAAGGGAAAATTTAAAAATCCGTAACTAAAAAAAAAAGACTTAAAAAACGAAAAAAAAATTCTAAAAAATGAATATATTTTGATTTATTGGAAATTCCCGGAAATTTTAATATTGGCTTTCTTTTTACACAAAAAGTAATTTTATGCTAAATATCAATTATCTAGGGCTGCGAGTAATATTTCAGATGGATAGCATCATCCATGGAAGCAATTGAGAGTACTTTTGACTCCCCCGCCCATAAGTTAGTTCTTGCCTAGGAACCTAAAATTACTTTTTATCTACTTTACTTTCCAAACGAAACTGAAACTTCAAATTTTGGATACCTGCAAATAATAGGGACAGAGTGTGGGCTTAGAGAAAATCAGTGGATGATCCCCAGAAAAAGCCCAAAATCAAGAAAAGGAGGCTTACTTACAAAAAGAAGTGAAATCTCATCGAAAACGTCACCTGTGAAAATTGCAGCCAAGTCTCGTGACTCTTTTACCGTAAAAATTTCTGAGATCGTGTAAAGCCAAGTTTAGCTATCTTCTTAACTCTGAAATTTTCATTCACAAATCACTCCTAGTCTCTACATCTTTAGTTAATTATTATTTTGTGACTTGGCAATTACGTAGAACGAGAATGTGATGTATATAATTAGTCTTAATCAAATAATACCATGCCATTCCACAACATATTAAGGTGTAATAACTTCCCTGTGCGTATATAATTAGCCTTAAAAAATTATCCCATCCTATCCCATAAAATCAGTGGCGCAGCCAAGGGGGGGGGTTGGGGGTTAAAACACCCCCCAGAGCTAAAAAAATTACTATAATTGCCGCTTATATGAATCAAAACTACTAAAGTTAAAATTAAGTTTTTTGGCCTTTCCGCCTTTACAGAATCCACCGCTTTCTTAAATCAAGTTCTATTCAACAATGCGATTCAATTAAACGGCGAAAATTCTACTTAAAACTGTGAAAGCGAATATTACACGCATAGGTTATGTCAAAACTTGATTTTTGAACTGCGTCACTTTGTCGAGACGTCTTATAGTAAAAGATGGGTCATATACTCTCACACAGACGCTTTGAGTTATATAGTATACAGTGGTCTGTTTCTTAATTGCATTTCTGTCTTTGTTCCACGTTCGAAACAATAACAGATCATCGAATTCCAGAGAAAAAAAACATACACTTTGTAAGTCTCTCTCAGTTTCAAGCTTTTTTGCTCTCAGTTATATCTAATACCAAGCTATGTGCGTACCCAGGAAAAAAATCTTTGCAAAAATAAGAATTTAAAAAAAGTACTTAAAGTTATAAAAAGCTATTTTTCGTTTATGAGCAGATTTTTGCAATCGGTGTTTCTTTTGAATCATTTGTTTCGTAGGGGGTCTGTACACAAATTTAAAGACTATATTTCATTTGTTGGTAATGTAGCAACGACGTCTTGCTTATGATGGAGATTCGTATATTTATCGTTAAAATTTTATAAATTAGTTGTGGTTCCTCTTTTAGCTATTTTTAATTCTACCGCGCTTCTGTGAAAAGAAAATCTCTTTCCTTTCTATTTAAAATTCAATAATTCTTAAACTCTTTTATCGCAGCTTGAAGTGATCCTTTTTCAATTAATGTACATGTCTAAATTCTTTCTTTCGTATGTGTTTGCGGTTTTCATATGAGAAATGAAATCATTTTCAGTTTGGCATCTGCGTGCCTTCCTAATGCATATATTTTGGATCACAGAATAAATAAAGAAAGATAAAATGCAACGTCTATTTCTCGATACATCTGCATGCTAAAATTCCTGCAAATGTTAAGTTCGGACAGTTAGTTTTCTGTTGTTATAAAGATGCTGATATGGTAATCTGGTTTGGCGGTTTGCGTTCAAAAAATTAGAATGTGTTTCTCCCTAACGAATTTTCTTCTGTACCCTATGGGTCGACGCGGATAAATTTGTAGCATCTCAAAAAAAGGCATTCGATTTTGAGTTTTCACGATGTGAAGATATAGACGTTCTGAGTGCTGGGGGACCGCCTCATTTTTTCAATTATCTTTCTTCAAATAAAATATTTTTTTCCATGGAAGCCTCAAGTCTCCGGTATGTTTCTTCACAGGATGAGAGCCTTCGGGTTCTTGCTTATAGCGTATATGTATGAGCTCCGGTACTCTTTTTTCCTAGAATTTAACCCCTGCCTGTGAGTATGGATTTAAAAAAAAAAAAGCGTTAAATGTGCGTTAAATGCATTTTTTTTTAGAAAAATACTATCTATAATTACACACAATTTTACGCTAACAATACATTAATTTAAATTGATCAGCAATATATTAGTTATGCATTGATTTACATTTATTACATTTTAACGAATGCTATCTGCATGTCATTAAAATTATACTAGCTGACCCGTCCGGCGGTGCCTGGGCTCATGATAATTACCTCAAATTTGTATGATTATATATCTTATATCAATTTTATATTTTTAAATGAAATTTTCACTAAAAAATATTGATTATTTGACAGAAAAGCATTTTTAAAAGACACCTTCTTGTTTGGTTGTTTTTTTTTTTATTTGTTTGTTTCTTTCTTTTCCTCGTAAGGGTCTCTCGTTTCATAGTTTAAAAAAAAATAACCCCAGTTGTCTGAATTCTATAAATTTTTCATCAGTTATAAACAGGTCTTGACAAATGCAGTCGCCAGGGCGCCACTGGTTACCTAGTTTTTCTATCTAGCCACCAAGTTATTTAACCCGATTTTTTTTTTTATTATAATTTTTTGTACAAAAATTGTCCTGAGAAATGACCATAAATGGCATTTTTTCTCATTTTCGGCATTTTTAATTAGGTAAAAATAAGTTTAACAAATGCAAATTTTAAATTAATAAAAAATATATATTTAACTGACTTCGACACGAAAATAGGCAGAAGTTGTTTTACTGCTTTACTGTTTCATCCATGCCCCCCTCATCAGATATAGATTTTGTAGCACTCACTTATCCAGACATTTGAAACCTTCGGCAATCAGCATTTCCTGAACATACCGGTTAGTGAAGCCTTTACATTTTTTTTCATAGATAAATAATTTTGATAAATTTCATTAGAAAACTTTGTTTATACCATCTTTTTAAATGATGTAGCTGTTCTAAACTATGTAACTAATAATCCTACAATAGGCTTATTATTTTTCTCAATTAATTGATAAAAAACTTTTGTGCTTTTGAAAATTAGTGACTTCGGAGGGGAGCAGGTTATATTTTTTTACTGGTAACTAGAATTTTTTACTGGCTACCAGAATTTATCAAATTTGTAAAGCCATGGTTATAAGTATAATGGTTTTACAGACCGTGGAAAAATATTGATATCTAGCTGTAAAAGAAATGCTTTCTTCTCGCGACTTTTTTTTTTTTTTTTTTTTTTTTTTTTTTTGCGACGTGTCCTTTAAAATAACAACACAAAAAAGTTACTGTCCGAACTCTCTGAAATTTTATTCGATTGTAAATATAACTGTATCCAACCTCTCTTTAAAATTCCGTGAAAAAAGTCTCAGTCTTTGACTAAAGTCGAAGAGAACACAGTCACGTCAAAAAAGACTAAGTCACATTTAATACTGAAAACATGAACCGACGCCGAGCATACCCACGCCAAAATACCCAACTTTCTTTTTGCATTGTCATCGAAAAATTCTCCGATTTTTAAAATCAGATCTTTTCTTCATCAGAGCGTTTCCGAATTTTTGTAGGCGCTGTAATTTTGATCTTCCAAGACGCTTTTAATAGATTAGTTACTTTTAGCATAGAAAAAAGATCGTCTTCGAAAGGCCCGATATGACGTGAGTTCTAAATAAATCGTAATTTAGAATACTTTCAGCTGTTTCACACCTTTAAATTTCCGATTTATAATAAATTCTTTATGCCAAGCATTTCCATCTTAAAAGTAATATCTATACTAAATTTCAAGTTTCTAACAGTAACAGTTTCAGCTAAATCATAATTTAGAACACTTTTAGAAAGTTTTCAGCTCATTTCGTCCTTTTAAATTTTTAAATGTTTTTAAA
The DNA here is from genome assembly GCA_963931845.1 of Maratus michaelseni. Classification (NCBI taxonomy): domain Eukaryota; kingdom Metazoa; phylum Arthropoda; class Arachnida; order Araneae; family Salticidae; genus Maratus; species Maratus michaelseni. Next base: position 406,922,825 of record OZ007586.1, read on the forward strand.
AATGTTATAAGGAAGCATTTACTACATAAAAGTAATCATCATGCCAAATTTCAAGTTTTCATACCAATTGTGTCACATAAATCGCAATTTTAGAATGCTTCTTACTCTTACATTCTTTTAAATTTCGAATTGAAAAAATAAATTCTAGGGAGCATTTACGTCTTTTAAGTAACATCCACAGAGCCGTCCTTAGCGAAAGCGAGGCCGGGTGCAAGAACTTTTGCGAGGCCCTTCACTTCTGAGCTAGTTAAAACCCTCAATTCTTTCTAATGTAACAAATTTAGCCGATTTTGTTTTATTCACCGACCAGAATTTTCAAATAGAAAATTTTGCTTTATTTAATGACAGACATTCCGTGATTAAATAAAATAGAGGTAACTATTCGCAAATTCTGGTAGATATTTTGATTTTTAAAAAAATCTGCTAAATTGGCAACACTACTTTCCAAAATGCAATCAACTTTTGAAAAAGCAAGCATGCCATACACTATGGTGCACCCAGGATTACGCTTTTTCTTTGAGGAAGGGGGGGGGGGGGTAGTAGTGGTTTATACACACTTCGGCTAATTTTCTTTCATAATACTAAGACTGGACTCAGGCTATTCTTTTTTCTGCAAGTTTTATATTTTGGAATAACCTTTTTCTTTTCTGTTTTTTTTTTTTTTTTTTTTTTTTTTTTTTTTTTTTTTTTTTTTTTTGTAAATTAGTGATTTTGTACTGTACATACGTTTAAAAAAGAGAGAGAGAGCATCCCTATACTTCTTAATCGCCAAATCGCTACAGAGAGATGCGAAAGGTACTGTTCGACTGGGAATTGTGTCTAATTTTCGAATTTGACTACAAATTTTGAAATAGAGGTTGGTCATTTATGTATTTCAAATTGTATCGACTTTGAATTTTCAATGGTAAAACCCACTTTTGACAACATTTTTCGTTCCTCTGATTAAGGTAGCCCGAGAAAAAGAGCACCGATTGTATAATTTTCTTAAATCTTCGTAAGTTTGAGGACGTTAATATTAATTCATATGATAAACTTTTATTTGCTATTTTCCAAAAAAATCATCAGACTGATTTTTTAATGCGATACAATGCATAGACCGAAATATATTTCAGGCATTCCCTTTTAATTAAAACACAAGATTTGAATTATTAAAAAAAATATTAATAAATTCACATAAAAAAATTATGAATTATGATCGACATTATTTTTTACAGAAAACGAACCACAATTCTGAAAAACATGGGCATATAAGTAGGGGATTACCGACGAACGCAAAGTTTCACCTTTAAAAAGACTAGGTATGTCTTCTTATTCAAACTCGGTTGAATAAGGCATTTAAATATAACAAAATTTTATATTGTTTACTGGTGGAAGTTTTCCCTACTGGTAATCAGGCCCTGCATATATGTGAACAGTACAGATCATTCCAATAATTAGTTTTCGAGATATAGATAGATTTTAATTTTTGATGCTCACTCTCTCTCTTTTTCTTTTTTTCAAGACGACTGCACATTTGTTAATGGGTTCTTTAGAAATTTATTTTGGCTTAATAAGTTAAAGTGAAATATTTTTAAGAATCTACCTTTTTTTTTCTTTATAGAGCTTCAAAATTGTAACATTTTTAATAATCCTTTTCTTTTCTTCTAAATTATTTAATTGTAATGAGTGTTCATTGGAATATAATCATTAACATTGTAATTCCGTATACCACGGCTTTCAGTATAGCCTTCTCTGGCAGGGCTGGACGTAGGTCTGAAAATTTCGGCCCGTGCAGAATTCTAGTAAATTTACATGTCATTCTTGAGCGGGTGATCAGTCATCATCCGAGAGTTAATTAAAAGTATCTAAAATCAAGCAATTTTTAAAACAGTTTAGAGGAGAATTTTTTTAATTTGTGTGATTTAATATACATTCTGATAATTGAAATAGAAACATAAATCAAAGATAATGTTTAAAATATTTATGTATTGGGTTACGGCGAAACATATACGTCCCACGGACCGAGCAGAGGCACTGTCGAATATTTTCATATTTTGTTTCGTACTACTCTTTAAAAAAAAATCTTTGTGATAGATTTATCTTGAAATTGTCATAGAGATGTATGGCAAAGATTTTTTTTTAAGTGCGACGAATAGAAAAAAAAATATACGTTAGTTGCAGCAATTTCTAATAAAGAAAAATTTCGTAGTCAAAGTTTAATCGATTAAATTACTCGATCAGACTACTTCATATTATGGCAGTAATGAATGTGATAAAGATTACAAAATATACCTGTAAACTTTATTCTTTCTTTAATTGCAACCTGATTAAAGTTTTTTATTTAATTAGCCAAACTAGCTGTTTAACCCATTCTACGCTCGGGAGCTCATGAATTTAATTCTAAAACCAAAATAAAAAATAAAAATCAGTATAACCAAATTAAAGTTTATGAATATAAAAATTTGTTATGTCTATTAAAAATCAGTATCTATACAACCAAAAGCTGAATTTTTTTTATGTCAAAAACGCTCGTGTAAGTCGCCCCGGAGCCGAGTTTATCCGTTTACATATAGGCAGACAGACACCGACGTTTACCGACATTAATAATATAGACATTTACTGACATCAATGTTATAGAAGATTAAGTATGTGAATATTATTTTATTCAATAAGAAAACCAAAAAATAGGAAAAAATCTGATTAAAAATCAATATGTCCCAAAATTTTCTTTTTTCTGAGAACCTTTAAAACCTTTCACATTTTTTGGAAACTTTAAATATTTTGTCTCGTAGTCCGGAGCTCCAAAAGATGAGCCAAGCCTTTAAAAGTTTTGCTGGTTTGTAATGTCGCGTCCGTCCGGCAAGACTTGGGTTTCAGCTCTATTGCCTGTCAGTCGTGTTTATGCGACAGGGCATATACGTATGCGTGTAGATGATTCGGTATTCATCAATATTCGTATAATAAAAAGAGAATCTTGATTACACAAGAGAGAAAACAAATCTGTATTGTTACATTACAAATACATAGTTATTAAAATCCATTCTTTCCAAACTAATGAATCCCTCTCCTTCATTGCAATCGCCTTTCAGTAAAACTCGCATAACCTATGTATGTGTAACAATTAATATTCAGTTCATGCACCCGGTTCCACCTAGACTGAGTATAATAATGTCTATAGATTGAATATAAGCTGCAAACAATCTATTCTCTTTTCGAGCGTCCAAAACTTGCACCGAACATATTACTGATAAAACTTTTTACATTTTATAAATAAGCATGTTTACACACATAAATTTTATTATGAAATAAATAACTCGCAACAAAATGAATAATAAATATTTAACTATTTCACATTAATTTTTTTTGGGGGGGCGCGAGGCCTCCCTAGGCGCGAGACCCTGTGCGGCCGCACCTGTCGCACACCCCTAAGGACGGCTCTGAACATCCATATAAAATTTCAAGACTCTAGCCCTAAAAGTTTTAAATGACTTGTTACATTTGGCAAAAAGCAAGGTAAGTAAGTCTATTGAAAATTTTGTTAAAATTGCTTCATTATTATTAACGTTAGGAATAAGAATTCGTGATTCTCTTGTAATGAAACCTTGTGTATTTTTGATTGAACAAATGGATTCCAACTCTATTATTTTCTATGTAAAAATTATTTGCTGTACTGTGCTCTTCCATCTTTAAGTTTTCCCCTCATCATTTTTAAACACTTTATAAATAAATCTAACCTAGTTTTGTGTTATTTCATTGGTGCATTTTATAGTTTGTAACTCTAATATTGTAAACGCTGTTTAAATGAATCATAACCAACGTAATTGCGGCGAAAAGCATTATGATTTCATTCATTTAAAAGACCGATTCCATTAACCGATGATTCATATAACCGGCGACCATCTTTATTATAAACTCAAAACCCCCCCTAGAACCCAATTCTGGCTGCGCCACTGCATAAAATAGTAAGGTTTAATAACTTCCCTGTGCCGCGTAATTACCAAGTCATAGAATAATAATTAATTAAAGATGTAGAGACTAGGAGTGATTTGTGAATGAAATTTTCAGAGATTATAATATAGCTAAACTTGGCTTTACACGATCTCAGAAATTTTTACGGTAAAAGAGTCACGAGACTTGGCTGCAATTTTCACAGGTGACGTTTTCGATGAGATTTCACTTCTTTTTGTAAGTAAGCCTCCTTTTCTTGATTTTGGGCTTTTTCTGGGGATCATCCACTGATTTTCTCTAAGCCCACACTCTGTCCCTATTATTTGCAGGTATCCAAAATTTGAAGTTTTAGTTTCGTTTGGAAAGTAAAGTAGATAAAAAGTAATTTTAGGTTCCTAGGCAAGAACTAACTTATGGGCGGGGGAGTCAAAAGTACTCTCAATTGCTTCCATGGATGATGCTATCCATCTGAAATATTACTCGCAGCCCTAGATAATTGATATTTAGCATAAAATTACTTTTTGTGTAAAAAGAAAGCCAATATTAAAATTTCCGGGAATTTCCAATAAATCAAAATATATTCATTTTTTAGAATTTTTTTTTCGTTTTTTAAGTCTTTTTTTTTTAGTTACGGATTTTTAAATTTTCCCTTACTTTGTATACTAAACCCTACCTTTCTGCCAAATGTCAAGCTTCAAAGACTACAAAATCGAATTATTTTCAAACTTTCGACTAGTTATAATTTTTTATTGATTTTTCGATTTTAATTCTAGGTTTTCTGATTGTCATGCCAATATAGTAATCAATTGATCCGTCTTCTTAAGATCATTTAGATTCAATTTAGAGATAAATCAAGAGAATCTTAGAGTCACCATGATTTTATTGAGAAAGGACTATCAAGACATAACCAGCCAGTAATGTCGGGAGGGTAGGGGAAGCTGTGAAAATTTTGTGGGGCTAACATTATTTAACAATCCATATTTCATATGCAAATTAAATAGAGTATAACCTGTGAAAGAAAACAAACCTGTCTATAAAGAAATCGCCCATAACTTAGCCAGTCTATAGCGGAATTTTCTATGATGAAATTCGTAAACGAATGAAAAGAAAACCATAATCCTGGGGAAATAACATAAAACAATTAGGGGCGGAGTACTAGCTAATAGGACAATTATCTTAAAACTCATGTTTCTAGCACTGCAAAATCAAATTATTTTCGATTTTTCGATATTTTACAGATATGTCGATATTTCGAATTTAAGGAATTTTTTAATTGTTCCTTTTATTGAATCGTAAATACTACATTTACACCAAATTTTAAGTTTCTAAGACAAGAAGATCAAATTATTTTCAAATTTTTATTTTTTTCGAATTTGTTTTTTTCGAATTTTCCGGATTTTAATTTTTTTTTTCTTTTTTGTATCCTTTATTACAAATTTCAAGTCTATAGCGCTACAAAATCGAAGCATTCAAAATCGAAGCAGTAAGAAGCATTCTAAAATTGCGATTTATGTGACACAATTGGTATGAAAACTTGAAATTTGGCATGATGATTACTTTTATGTAGTAAATGCTTCCTTATAACATTTTTAAAAACATTTAAAAATTTAAAAGGACGAAATGAGCTGAAAACTTTCTAAAAGTGTTCTAAATTATGATTTAGCTGAAACTGTTACTGTTAGAAACTTGAAATTTAGTATAGATATTACTTTTAAGATGGAAATGCTTGGCATAAAGAATTTATTATAAATCGGAAATTTAAAGGTGTGAAACAGCTGAAAATATTCTAAATTACGATTTATTTAGAACTCACGTCATATCGGGCCTTTCGAAGACGATCTTTTTTCTATGCTAAAAGTAACTAATCTATTAAAAGCGTCTTGGAAGATCAAAATTACAGCGCCTACAAAAATTCGGAAACGCTCTGATGAAGAAAAGATCTGATTTTAAAAATCGGAGAATTTTTCGATGACAATGCAAAAAGAAAGTTGGGTATTTTGGCGTGGGTATGCTCGGCGTCGGTTCATGTTTTCAGTATTAAATGTGACTTAGTCTTTTTTGACGTGACTGTGTTCTCTTCGACTTTAGTCAAAGACTGAGACTTTTTTCACGGAATTTTAAAGAGAGGTTGGATACAGTTATATTTACAATCGAATAAAATTTCAGAGAGTTCGGACAGTAACTTTTTTGTGTTGTTATTTTAAAGGACACGTCGCAAAAAAAAAAAAAAAAAAAAAAAAAAAAAAGTCGCGAGAAGAAAGCATTTCTTTTACAGCTAGATATCAATATTTTTCCACGGTCTGTAAAACCATTATACTTATAACCATGGCTTTACAAATTTGATAAATTCTGGTAGCCAGTAAAAAATTCTAGTTACCAGTAAAAAAATATAACCTGCTCCCCTCCGAAGTCACTAATTTTCAAAAGCACAAAAGTTTTTTATCAATTAATTGAGAAAAATAATAAGCCTATTGTAGGATTATTAGTTACATAGTTTAGAACAGCTACATCATTTAAAAAGATGGTATAAACAAAGTTTTCTAATGAAATTTATCAAAATTATTTATCTATGAAAAAAAATGTAAAGGCTTCACTAACCGGTATGTTCAGGAAATGCTGATTGCCGAAGGTTTCAAATGTCTGGATAAGTGAGTGCTACAAAATCTATATCTGATGAGGGGGGCATGGATGAAACAGTAAAGCAGGAAAACAACTTCTGCCTATTTTCGTGTCGAAGTCAGTTAAATATATATTTTTTATTAATTTAAAATTTGCATTTGTTAAACTTATTTTTACCTAATTAAAAATGCCGAAAATGAGAAAAAATGCCATTTATGGTCATTTCTCAGGACAATTTTTGTACAAAAAATTATAATAAAAAAAAAAATCGGGTTAAATAACTTGGTGGCTAGATAGAAAAACTAGGTAACCAGTGGCGCCCTGGCGACTGCATTTGTCAAGACCTGTTTATAACTGATGAAAAATTTATAGAATTCAGACAACTGGGGTTATTTTTTTTTAAACTATGAAACGAGAGACCCTTACGAGGAAAAGAAAGAAACAAACAAATAAAAAAAAAAACAACCAAACAAGAAGGTGTCTTTTAAAAATGCTTTTCTGTCAAATAATCAATATTTTTTAGTGAAAATTTCATTTAAAAATATAAAATTGATATAAGATATATAATCATACAAATTTGAGGTAATTATCATGAGCTCAGGCACCGCCGGACGGGTCAGCTAGTATAATTTTAATGACATGCAGATAGCATTCGTTAAAATGTAATAAATGTAAATCAATGCATAACTAATATATTGCTGATCAATTTAAATTAATGTATTGTTAGCGTAAAATTGTGTGTAATTATAGATAGTATTTTTCTAAAAAAAAATGCATTTAACGCACATTTAACGCTTTTTTTCTTTTTAAATCCATACTCACAGGCAGGGGTTAAATTCTAGGAAAAAAGAGTACCGGAGCTCATACATATACGCTATAAGCAAGAACCCGAAGGCTCTCATCCTGTGAAGAAACATACCGGAGACTTGAGGCTTCCATGGAAAAAAATATTTTATTTGAAGAAAGATAATTGAAAAAATGAGGCGGTCCCCCAGCACTCAGAACGTCTATATCTTCACATCGTGAAAACTCAAAATCGAATGCCTTTTTTTGAGATGCTACAAATTTATCCGCGTCGACCCATAGGGTACAGAAGAAAATTCGTTAGGGAGAAACACATTCTAATTTTTTGAACGCAAACCGCCAAACCAGATTACCATATCAGCATCTTTATAACAACAGAAAACTAACTGTCCGAACTTAACATTTGCAGGAATTTTAGCATGCAGATGTATCGAGAAATAGACGTTGCATTTTATCTTTCTTTATTTATTCTGTGATCCAAAATATATGCATTAGGAAGGCACGCAGATGCCAAACTGAAAATGATTTCATTTCTCATATGAAAACCGCAAACACATACGAAAGAAAGAATTTAGACATGTACATTAATTGAAAAAGGATCACTTCAAGCTGCGATAAAAGAGTTTAAGAATTATTGAATTTTAAATAGAAAGGAAAGAGATTTTCTTTTCACAGAAGCGCGGTAGAATTAAAAATAGCTAAAAGAGGAACCACAACTAATTTATAAAATTTTAACGATAAATATACGAATCTCCATCATAAGCAAGACGTCGTTGCTACATTACCAACAAATGAAATATAGTCTTTAAATTTGTGTACAGACCCCCTACGAAACAAATGATTCAAAAGAAACACCGATTGCAAAAATCTGCTCATAAACGAAAAATAGCTTTTTATAACTTTAAGTACTTTTTTTAAATTCTTATTTTTGCAAAGATTTTTTTCCTGGGTACGCACATAGCTTGGTATTAGATATAACTGAGAGCAAAAAAGCTTGAAACTGAGAGAGACTTACAAAGTGTATGTTTTTTTTCTCTGGAATTCGATGATCTGTTATTGTTTCGAACGTGGAACAAAGACAGAAATGCAATTAAGAAACAGACCACTGTATACTATATAACTCAAAGCGTCTGTGTGAGAGTATATGACCCATCTTTTACTATAAGACGTCTCGACAAAGTGACGCAGTTCAAAAATCAAGTTTTGACATAACCTATGCGTGTAATATGCGCTTTCACAGTTTTAAGTAGAATTTTCGCCGTTTAATTGAATCGCATTGTTGAATAGAACTTGATTTAAGAAAGCGGTGGATTCTGTAAAGGCGGAAAGGCCAAAAAACTTAATTTTAACTTTAGTAGTTTTGATTCATATAAGCGGCAATTATAGTAATTTTTTTAGCTCTGGGGGGTGTTTTAACCCCCAAACCCCCCCCCCCTTGGCTGCGCCACTGATTTTATGGGATAGGATGGGATAATTTTTTAAGGCTAATTATATACGCACAGGGAAGTTATTACACCTTAATATGTTGTGGAATGGCATGGTATTATTTGATTAAGACTAATTATATACATCACATTCTCGTTCTACGTAATTGCCAAGTCACAAAATAATAATTAACTAAAGATGTAGAGACTAGGAGTGATTTGTGAATGAAAATTTCAGAGTTAAGAAGATAGCTAAACTTGGCTTTACACGATCTCAGAAATTTTTACGGTAAAAGAGTCACGAGACTTGGCTGCAATTTTCACAGGTGACGTTTTCGATGAGATTTCACTTCTTTTTGTAAGTAAGCCTCCTTTTCTTGATTTTGGGCTTTTTCTGGGGATCATCCACTGATTTTCTCTAAGCCCACACTCTGTCCCTATTATTTGCAGGTATCCAAAATTTGAAGTTTTAGTTTCGTTTGGAAAGTAAAGTAGATAAAAAGTAATTTTAGGTTCCTAGGCAAGAACTAACTTATGGGCGGGGGAGTCAAAAGTACTCTCAATTGCTTCCATGGATGATGCTATCCATCTGAAATATTACTCGCAGCCCTAGATAATTGATATTTAGCAAAAAATTATTTTTTGTGTAAAAAGAAAGCCAATATTAAAATTTCCGGGAATTTCCAATAAATCAAAATATATTCATTTTTTAGAATTTTTTTTTCGTTTTTTAAGTCTTTTTTTTTTTATTTACGGATTTTTAAATTTTCCCTTACTTTGTATACTAAACCCTACCTTTTTGCCAAATGTCAAGCTTCAAAGACTACAAAATCGAATTATTTTCAAACTTTCGACTAGTTATAATTTTTTATTGATTTTTCGATTTTAATTCTAGGTTTTCTGATTGTCATGCCAATATAGTAATCAATTGATCCGTCTTCTTAAGATCATTTAGATTCAATTTAGAGATAAATCAAGAGAATCTTAGAGTCACCATGATTTTATTGAGAAAGGACTATCAAGACATAACCAGCCAGTAATGTCGGGAGGGTAGGGGAAGCTGTGAAAATTTTGTGGGGCTAACATTATTTAACAATCCATATTTCATATGCAAATTAAATAGAGTATAACCTGTGAAAGAAAACTAACCTGTCTATAAAGAAATCGTCCATAACTTAGCCAGTCTATAGCGGAATTTTCTATGATGAAATTCGTAAACGAATGAAAAGAAAACCATAATCCTGGGGAAATAACATAAAACAATTAGGGGCGGAGTACTAGCTAATAGGACAATTATCTTAAAACTCATGTTTCTAGCACTGCAAAATCAAATTATTTTCGATTTTTCGATATTTTACAGATATGTCGATATTTCGAATTTAAGGAATTTTTTAATTGTTCCTTTTATTGAATCGTAAATACTACATTTACACCAAATTTTAAGTTTCTAAGACAAGAAGATCAAATTATTTTCAAATTTTTATTTTTTTCGAATTTGTTTTTTTCGAATTTTCCGGATTTTAATTTTTTTTTTCTTTTTTGTATCCTTTATTACAAATTTCAAGTCTATAGCGCTACAAAATCGAATTATTTTCCAATTGCCGAACTTTTTCGAGTTTTTTATTCCATTTGCGAATTTATTGTGTTTTAATTTTTCCTTTTACTGTATCCTAAACAATACCTTTGCGCCGAATTTTAAGTTCTAAAGTTACACAATCGAATTTTTTTCAATTTTTTTTGTATCCTAAATACCACCTTTATTCCAAATTTCATGTTTCTAGCTCTACAAAATCGAATTATTTTCAAATTTTCGGTTTTTTCGATTTTTTGATTTTATATTCGATTTTTGTTGTGCTTTTATTTTTTTTATTTTTCTGAATCCTAAACACTACCTTTACATCAAATTTTCAGTTTCTAAGACTACGAGATCAAATTATTTTATTTTATTTTTTTAATTTTTTAATTTTTTTTCGAATTATTCATATTTTTAAATTTTTCCTTATTTGTATCTTAAATATTGCATTTATTCTAAATTTCAAGTTCCTAGCGCTATAAAATCGAATTATTTTCAACTTTTCTTTATTTTTTGATTTTTTTCGATTTTTATCGATTTTTTTTATTTTTATTTTTTTTCGAATTTTTTTGTGTTCCTTATTCTGAATCCTAAACACTATCTTTACGCTGAATTTTAAGTTTCTAAGGCTAAAAGATAAAATTATTTTAATTATTTCAATTTTTCTCGACTTTTTCGACTTTTTGAATTTTGCTTTTCGGATTTTCCGGATTTTTTATTTTTTCTTATTTTGTATCCTCAATACTACTTTTATTCCGAATTTCAAGTTTCTAGCGCAAGAAAATCGGATTATTTTTAATTTTTTGAGTTTTTTCGATTTTTTCGATTTTTTATTGTATTTTCGATTTTTATTGTGTTTTTGATGTTTTCTTTTTCTGAATTCTACCTCCACACCAAATTTTAAGATTCTAAGACTAAAAGATCGTGTTATTTTCAATATTCAATTTTGTTCGAATTTGTTGAATTTTCGAATGTGTGTTTTTTTAGAATTTTCCGGATTTTATAATTTTTCCTTTCTTTGTATACGAAACACTACGTTTATTCCAAATTTCAAATTTCTATGGCTACGGGATCTACCCAATCTTTTTGATGACGCGAGAGTGAGTGAGTGAGTGACGAAAAATCGAAACTTTGAGTTCATATATCGTCTGCACTAGAAAAGACAGAAATTTCAAATTTCAAATTTTGGTCTTATTTGCCACATTCTCTATATGAACGAAGTTTCAGATTTTTGGGATACTCCAGCGCAACGATATGGGGGGGGGGGTCAAAACTGCCCTGAGTTGCTTCCAGAGAAGGATTTTTACTGCTGTGCTTTCTCGAATAGGGCCGAAAAGGGCTTATGGCGAGAGAAGGAAAGTTGGCAACATATTTTCTGGCCACCTATTCGTAGTTTCATATAAATAAGTATTTTTTTTTTCAATATTTATATAATTTATTTAATATAAAGAAGCCATTTATCTCTTTTTATATGCAGGTAGAACATAATTGTATATATAAATAATTTTATATATATAAATAAACATAAAAGTTCATTAGGTTTGTTTTCATAATTGTGTATATAATTTTTAACCATATCTAACTTTCTGAATCCCGGATTACGCCAAAGCGTTAAAAAAAAGTGCCAAGTATAGTTAAAAAATGTCGATTTCTCTATTTAAATTGACATTTATTGTGTTTTGGTGGTTAAATTATGGTATGTAGTTGTAAAAGGTAGGAATGGGATTGATTTTGTAAAGTCTTTGGTAGATTTATTAGCCACACACAGAGTGGCTTATTCTTTCAATCTCAATCATTTTTCATGTTTATGTAAAGTCACAGCAATCCATCGTTGCCACAGGTTAATCTCGGAAAATAAAATATTTGAAATTACTAAAAAAATTAATAGCTCGAAAAGTATTTGTCACAAAATTGTTAGACAAACTGCGTTAGAAAGGTAAAAAAAAATTGTATTTTTCTTGATATAAATTTCAAATCTAATGATTATGCCGTTTTTCAAATATTGAATTTCTAAAATTATTAAACTTCACAATGAAGTACCATAGCAAAAGTACCTACACGCGTAAAAATATAATGGGGATGTTCACGGACGAATATCATGCGGCGCGCGGGTGAAGGAGACTAAAATATGGAGTGAGTCTGTACTGTGAATTGAAAATTGCAAGGCCTGCGTTCGAAACATTGATTTGACTAATTTGCCTATTTTAATGATATTTTGTTAAAGTCTAGAAATGAATTTGATGGCCGAATGGTTAGAGCACTGCTCTTGATTCTGAGGGTTGCATGTTCGATACCCTACATTTCTGTTCGATTTTTCTACTCTTTTATTTAAAAATGTTTTATCGATTGCTTTGTAATTTTCATGATAAATGGAATATATTTCATAAAAGTAAAATTTGATATTAATAACAATTACTTATTTAAATATGACAAATTCAGCTATTTCACGATTAAAATTTTACATTACTTATTATTATTAGCCACACACGGGGATAATTCTTTCAGTCTACAGTAAAATTCATGTTTATGAAAAGGCACAGCCCATATATAAAGGAGGACACCCTTTATACATAGCTATACAAATAGTTGTTACTGACGATATTAAAAGTAAAATCGTCTCTCTTTATTATGCCAATACTTCCGCTTGTATTTCCTTTCTCAGTCCCTAATTGCCCTACAGCGGGCGCAGACCCCATTTAAACAATAATATAAAGGATCCAACAAAGTTAAACTCGTCGTGGCGGACATTTCTAAGGGGGTCTCGTGGACCAATCTCCCATAGGAACGAAGTTACCCACCCAGAACTTTTTCCAGTAAAAGAGTCACGAGACTTCGCTACATTTTTTACAGGTGACGTTTTTTATGAGATTCACTTTGCTTACGCCTTAATTAATATGTCAATAATTAAGCCGAATTTTACTTTCTCAAAAAACTTGTGTCAATAAAGAAAACTGATTTAAAACAATGTAGCCCACTGTCAAAACTGCGGCGGTGGTTCATTTTCCGACCACTTAATTGTAATCCCTAAATGCCACATTTCCATGAGAATTTTAGAATTATTTTTTCCTTTTATTCAGTACTAGCAAGCTACGCCCGCTACGCTGGTCAATTTCTTTTAACGAACCTTTAATCAAACAAAATATTGACATTTCATAAATAACTTTTATATTTTAACAGAATAATAACCTACTATAATTTGTGACTCGTGCTATAGCCAATATACACGTCAGGACACGTCGCCCTTATCATTATCTTTTTACGCATGAAGGTTTCGCTATGGCATTCCATTGGAAAATTTGGTAATTTTTGAAATTCAATATTTGAAAAATGGCATAATCATTAGATTTGAAATTTATATCAAGAAAAATACAATTTTTTACCTTTCAAACACAGTTTGTCTAACAATTTTCTGACAAATACTTTTTGAGCTATCATTTTTTTCAGTAACTTCAAAGGTTTCATTTTCCGAGATTAATCTGGTGCAACAATTAGCGAAAAACCCAGTCGTCAGCAACGCATAGTTTTTTATTAAAGAGGCTGTTGGAGCAGGGATTGTCACCACCAATTTGCCACCACCACTTTTGAAATCGGTTCCGTGGTTTCAGAGATTCCATAGAAATTGTAATTTAGAATGACTTCAGAACGCTTTTCGCTTATTTCACCCATTTAAATTTCGATTTTTTTTTAAATTTATTCTTAGAGAGCATTTACATCTTATAAGTAACTACAATGCTAAATTTCAAATTTCTTGCCCCTTCAGTATAAAAAAGTCGCAATTTTCGAACATTTTTCGATCCTGCACCCTATTGATGTTAGTGGCACCGACATAAAATATAGCCTATGTTGGAGTAGGGATTGTCCCCATCAATTTGCCACCATTACTTTTGAAATCAGTTCTGTAGTTCCAGAGATTTCATAGAAATTGTAATTTAGACTGTTTTTAGAACGCTTTTCGCTCATTTCACCCTTTTAAATTTCAATTTCTTTTTTATTTTGTTCTTAGAGAGCATTTACATCTTATAAGTAACTACAATGACATATTTCAAATTTCTAGCTCCTTCAGTATAAAAAATAAAAATAAAACTGCCCAGTTAAACTGAGGGCATTGAGTTCACAGGCTATTCACACTAATCGTATATTATACTCTTATTTCAAAGAATTTGAAATAAGCCCATCGAAAAATAAAGAAATAAACAATATATTAAGGGGGGGTCACCCCCCCGTTACCCCCGCCATAGTTAACTAATGAACCCCTTAAACTAATCAGGTAAATCTCTAATTACAATGAATATATATACAAAATTTGAAGAAAATCGGATAATTCTGCATGAAAAACCCATTTATATAAATTAAGGCGGGATTAGCCCCTTCCGTTCCGCCCCTTTATACTTAACCAATCAATCCCGAAAACTAATCAGGGAAGCGTCTTAACCCAATGAACCTATAAACAAATTTTTAAGCATATGGGATAATTCTGCATGAAAAACCCATTTATATAAATTAAGGGGGGGGATTAGCCCCCCCGTTCCCCTCCCCCCTTTATACTTAACAAATCAATCCCGAAAACTAATCAGGGAAGTGCCTTAACACAGTGAACCTATAAACAAAATTTGAAGGAAAACGGAATAATTCTGCATGAAAAACCCATTTATATAAAATAAGGGGGGATTAGCCCTCCGTTTGCCCCTTTATACTTAACCAATCAATCCCGAAAACTAATCAGGGATGCGCCTTAACACAGTGAACCTATAAATAAAATTTGAAGGAAAGGGGATAATTCTGCATGAAAAACACATTTATACAAATTAAGGGGGGTATTAGCCCCCCGTTCCCCCCTTTATACTTAATCAATCAATCCCGAAAACTAATCAGGGAAGCGTGTTAACCCAATGAACCTATAAACAAATTTTGAAGCAAATAGAATAATTCTGCATGAAAAACCCATTTATATAAATTAAGGGGGGAATATCCCCCCGTTCCCCCTCTTTATACTTAACCAATCAATCCCGAAAAACTAATCAGGGAAGCTCATTAACACAGTGAACCTATAAACAAAATTTGAAGGAAAACGGAATAATTCTGCATGAAAAACCCATTTATATAAAATAAGGGGGTATTAGCCCTCCGTTCCCCCCTTTATACTTAAACAATCAATCCCGAAAACTAATCAGGGATGCGCCTTAACACAGTGAACCTATAAATAAAATTTGAAGGAAATGGGATAATTCTGCATGAAAAACCCATTTATATAAATTAAGGGGGGGATTATCCCCCCGTTCCGCCCCTTTATTCTTAACCAATCAATCCCGAAAAAATAATCAGGGAAACGCCTTAACACAGTGAACCTATAAACAAAATTTGAAGGAAAACGGATATTTCTATGAAGAGTTATCGCATTACGTACGTACATACATACATACTGAACCGTCTGGCAAGCTCTCAGGGCTTGATAGCCAGTTTGATAGCTAAAAAATCGCAATTTTAGAACGTTTTTTGCTCCTGCACCCCCTGGGGTTAGTGGCACCGACATAAAATATAGCCTATGTTGGAGCAGGGGTTGTCACCATCAATTTGCCATCATCACTTTTGAAATCGGTTCGGTAGTTCCAGAGATTACCCCCTACAAACAAACAAACAAACAATCTTTACTCCTTTATAATATTAGTATAGATGATTGATATCGCTACATGTAGCGATGACTCATCTCGGGTTGGCAAAGATTCACCACATGGTAAGAAGTGTGAGCTACCGTAACATATAGTCAGGGATGAGATTTCTCCGCTTTTTTGTATACCAGTATAATCTTAGAGAAGACGTTGTTCTATTAAATCGCAGTATGTTCCGATTAAATAAAGAAACATTTACTGTAAGATTATATTGGTATGCGAAAAAGTGGAGAAATCTCATCCCTGCATATAATAATTCGACATGTGAGTGGTGAATTGGCTCGATATATTTTTCAAAACTTTCATCTTTGTTTTCTTTTTAACACTTTACAACATAGTTGAAAAGTGTTTATTAATTCGGTTTGACTGTCCGTCTGTCTGATCGTGCCCTAACTTACATAAATATACTCTGATTGCCATGCAATTGATATATGTTAATAATATATGCAGTGACATGTTCGGTATTGAAAATGAAGTATGTAGCACTTATACTTCGCTTTTAGGGGTACTCAAATGATGTCATTACATTACGATCCATGGAGAAAAATCCTTTGCCATGTATTTTAATGATGTTACACTATTTCAAATATATTGAAATTGATATACATCACTGAAGTTCCCTACAAGATGCTTACTATCGAATATGGTACGTGTAGCACTTATAATTAATTTACAGGTGAACTGAAAAGAATTCCGTTATATCGTCGATACAATGACATAACGGAATGATATAAATACTATTGAATATGAAAAAATGCATTTTTCATTACTTTTAGAAATGGGCCGATTGTCACCATTAAATTTTATTAGCGCCTAGTAAAAATACTAATAAAATTTCTCTGAAGAACAGGGTTGCCAGTTTCGCTATTTTTTTTTATTCAGAGATGCCAAATTCATACCGGAAATTTTGAGATATTTTTTTTTTACTTTAAGTAATCACGAAATTCCTGTCATTAACTAAATCAAAAATTTGTATTTGTAATTTCTGGTATGAGATCTAAATTTCTGAATAAAAAAGGAGGCCAAACTGGCAACCCTTCTGAAGAATACTATTAAAATTTATTGGTGGCAATCGGAACATTTAAAAAAAATGAAAAATGCATTTTTTCACATTCGATAGTTAGACATGGTAGCGACGATATTATGGTCTGTGGGGAAAAATCGTTTGCGGTGTATTTTAATCATGTTATGTTTTATTGTTATGTTTGTGTGTTATTGGTTATGTGTTATTGTTATTGTAATGTTATGTTTTATTACAAACATAAATGATATTGCAATTATTTTGTTAGGTGCAATGAAACATGCTTTCTGTAGAATATGGAGTGTGAAACATTTATCGTTTATTTAACAGGGCCACACAAAATTATTCGGTTACTTAATAATCTATCGGAAAATAATAGTGTAAAACTATTTCAAATATAATGAAATTCATATACATTACTGAGGTTTATTACAAGATATTTGCTGCATAATATGTTACGCATAGCATTTATCGTTCATTTATGCAGACGCACAAAATACTACGGATACATTACCGTATTCGAAGTCTGTCTATAAGCGATAATTGCTAGAAGTGCGCTTTATGTTAGGTATGCGTTTAACTAAATTTTTGTGTACTATGTGGTATGTACAAATCCTATAAATCATGTACAGGGCAACACAAATCATCCGTCAGCATTACCGTGTGTGTATCAGTATACATTGCTTAAATGTGTTTTTTAATCGAGTTATGCATTTTGAACGTGAAATATATTTAGAATACTAAGAGATGTTTGTTGAATATAATATAATATAAAATCATATACAGAGCCACGCAAAGAACTGGATGCATGGCTACCTATGTATGATAATTTCTGGAAGTGTGATTTCAGTAATTTTAATCGTGTTTTTGCCTGAATTAAACATTATTTTAATATGTGGCGTGTATAACAATCTTAAGGTAATATACAGGTGTATAAAAAAGAATTTAAATATGTTGCCGTTTATTGGTAGTAAATGCTGAAAGTGAATTTTTAACTGTGTTATGTCTTACTATTTAGGGTATATACATATTTATAGATTATATACAGGGCTGCAAAAAGGAATTCGAGTAGTTTCTGGCTATGGAAGGTAATTGCTGAAATCTGGTTTTCAAATGTATTATGCGTTTTCTAAAATGCTTACTTAGGTATCTTAGTTACCTTATTAAACAGTGAAGATTTTTTAACACTAGAACCGCGGGAAATTTTATTCAATTTGTATAAAAAATTATCTTATTGCAGAAGTTTTATTTAAAACAAACTATATTTAACTAATTTATTCGACTTATTTTTGTGCGATATATATTTAACTTAATATAGTAAGAAATTTCTGGTGCGAATCGACAATTATTTATTTGATACGGGTCAGAATGATCCGTCATCGCGGTTCTAGTGTTAAAGTGTGCGGAAGTGTTAGAAAGTGTTTCATAATCTATGCTTGTTGCATGATTTTACTTTCTTGATTTTAGTCTTCTTTAAAAACAAGCTAATAGACAGAATAAAAAAGCGCGTTTTTAAATTATTGTTTTATATCGTGGAGTTCGCAGGTACAATATTGTGTATTTTTATAAATTCCAATACAAAATGCAAGCGCTTACGTGCATTTAGGGAGTGAAAAATGTTACTACTAAAACAGCGTTTTTTTCACAATATGAATTAAAATAGCAATTAAAGTTAATTATAATAAAAAGGTAAAGTTACAAGATATTTCTCTCAATTAATTCCGCTGGTTTCATTTGTATATCATTTTTATAAGCATATGTAAGTATTAAACTGCTCATTCTAAAGCGGCTTTATCAAATATTCATAAAGGCTTACGGTTAAAAACCTACTGATGTAGCTTTCCTGAAACACAGCCCATTTATAACACTAATAAATGAAGTTAGAAATTATTAATATTCATTAATATTGAGTGTAATAGAATTGAGTGTAATAAAAATTACAATTTTTGTTTTCAAAATATTTAATATCACGATGGCATGAGCTAAAATAAACTTCAGGTCCTTTTCTTTGTGCAGTAAAGTTCAGACAAACATATTTTAAAAACATCGATGAGCAAATACTGCACAATTTTGCTTAGAAAGTGTGTAATTTTATTTTCCGGGATTTGTCCAGCATTTTGGGAAATTTTGCCAGTGTGCGTGGTGGTGAATCGAAATAATTTTTGATTGTTATTTTTTTTAATGTTAAGTTCAATATGTAAACATTCATTTTATGTTACGTGCGTTACTTACGTTCTCATTTATTTTAATACTTCAGGTAACTTTTAAAGTGTCAAACTATCGAATTTGTTTAATAGCTTATAATTAAGTATGATTCTTTAGGATCAATAATAATAATAATAAGAAGAAGAAGAACATGCAAAAATTCACTTTAGAAGAGAAGTTATGTCTAAATCAGTTTGAGCTATTTTTATATAATCAAGGTGTAAGTTGATATTTAAATTCAGTTTTCTCAAAACGGTGATTTTGTTCATTGCGTGCAAGATTTCTGGCAAATGGTTTGCTAGAATTTTATAAAATTTTGTGTGAATGTATATATCGTATAGATACACGAAATGACCTATTAATATGTTTCTCAAGTAAGAAGTTTAGAATTCACGACTACTTTTGTATTAAGAAAACCTCGATATTTCGAGTTTCTTAAAATATATATATATATAAAAAAATCTCAGGGTCTACGCATTTTATACTTTTTTTTTACTGTGGGTCATTTTGAGAACATATGATATCTTTAGACATTAATAAAATTGGTTTATTTTAGCAATTCAAATATGAAAACTCATGCGCGCAATGCATGCAAAAATAATTATTTCCTAAAAAGTGTATTATACTTTAAATTAAATTAAAAAACTTTGTATGTGTGTATAATTTCTTTGAAAACATTAATTGATAAAATAAACGTGTCTTAATATGTGTTTTAAATTTTATCATTAAAGGTAAATTAATCATGGACTAAATGCAATTTTTATAGAGGTAATTTTTTTCATGTATTTTACGAGTTCAAAGGGTACCTGAACCCTAACGTTCTGTCTAAATTCGCCAAAACCTTAAAACATATCTACTCACTACTTTTTGAAAAAAGTGTTTTCACACCATTATATCCAAAAACTGAAATTTGCCTTATTTAATGATATGAATGGCGAATGATTTATGATATAAACTTTTGGAATCGGTTCTGAAAGTGAAAGTAACTTTATAAAACATTCTGCAAGCAAAATTGAAAACTTAAAAACTAGCCCATTTAGGGACCGATTTCAGCTATCGTATGCAAAAAATTACATATTTAAAAATATTAAAATGCAAGCGAGAAATTTGAAATGAATTCTCCCATAGGTTTATGCTTTGTATCTGTTACATTCAGTGACTTTTTTTCGCCGCAAAAGCGACTTTGTAGATGCCATTTTGGTATCATTTTCTGGAACAGATGCTTTACACTCAGGCACTGTTGTTTGGCGACTTTTTGGTTGGCGCGACTTAACTTAATTGAATAGCTAGGTTGCCATTAAAGGAAAAAATCCAATATGTTTGGGGTCTTTTTTCCTTTTTTAACCGATTAAAAAACAAAACTGTGCGTTAGTGTATGACATCATAGCCCATTTTTTTTAGTTTTTGCGATTAACCGCGTGAAGTGATGTTGTGGTGCTTCAGTTTGCAGATGTAAAAAATGTGTCTGATGTTTTCTGGTGTCTCGTGACATAAATATTGCTTGACTGTAAAATAAGTCTTTTTAAACTTTAAGAAAACTTGAACAATATTACATTAATTTTGATTTTTCTGATTGTAAAGTTTTAGAATATTTGAAATGATGCATTTCTATGGTTATAGAGCATATGACGTTTGACCATCGTCAAGACAGTTATATGACTTTTGATCATTGTTGGTACCATATAAGTTTAAACTTACTTAAGATTTTAATTCATGTAAGACTATTGGACATTTAACATATCAATTTAGATGTATTGATTTAGACTTTTGTTTCCTGAAACTGTGAAATTTTGGCACACAATTTGGTTGTGCCTGTTTTATTATTTTGCTTTATTTGTACGTCAAGCTGCTGCAAAAATGTATTATATTTCTTTTGTATATTTATTATTGTGGTTTTGGGCGTAGATTACTATCCGATATTGTTTATTTTAAGTATACCCCCTTTTTCTGGGTTGTGTTGTGGCTGTAGCTTCGCTGAGTGGCAGAAGGAAGCATTCTTCCGGAGTATTTAGCCGCACAGATACAACGACAACACTATGTTTTCTTAGAATAGCAAATAAGAATTAAAAAAAGTACTGGTAACTGCCTGGCTCGTGGTCCATGTAGTATTTACCAAAGCCGCACAATATAACTATTCCAATGCATAAAAAATTTGAACTACACATTATTAAAAATTGACTACTTTTTAATAATTTTCATACAGTAAAATCTCTGAGAATCTAACATATATATTTCAAAATGCTCTTTGACCAAAAAATACACTCGAGAAGAATACAATCAATGTTTAGAAGTTAGACAGAAACACGTACAAATCGGAATATCTCTCCGGTCATTGCGATTCCACCTTAAAATATTTTAGTATGTTAAACATATACATAAAAATTATAAAAAAATAAAAACAAAAAAAGGGCAGTAATTAAATAAGATAATTTTACGTAGGAAATGAATATTTAAAACTATAAATAGGAATTTAAGAATTTCTTTAACAGTACTGGAGTAAATATTCATTCTTTAACATATTTATGTAAACGGTGTAGAAAAAAATGAGTAGATTTAGAAAAAAAAGCGGAAACTGAAACAGATTTAGTCACTAAAGAGACCTTGAATATTATAGTAAGTGATAAAAGTGTGAATATGTGATTGGTCATTTAAAAATTCTTACGCTTAATTTGTTTTAAGAAATAACATTTTCAGTAATTAAGTAAAATAAATGCTTAAAATAGAAAATTACACTTTAGACTATACAATATAATTATTAACACTACACCGCGTATTGATGCATATATTAAACAATTATAATTTAACATTTAATAAATAAATTCAGTTTCATACAACCACCATATTTAAATAAAAATATTCACGTATGTAATCATAGAACTCTGCTATTAAATTTACAATTTCGTTTAATAATGTCGTCTAATGTGATTTTACTGCTGTTGCTTGTTGGGCGGGATATATTCTTTAAAGATTGCTTGATTGATATCCGTTTTTTGAAATAATAATATTCGTCTTTTTTTTAGCTTATTGAATGTAGTAATAAGACGATTATTACTATTTCAGAAAAGTGGTAGCAATCGGTGGGTTATCGAGTTCGTTCACTATTGTATGTAAAGTCATAATCTTGGGCGAAGAATTTTCTCTGGCGAATAATTTCTTATTTTTTTGTCTAGCAATATTTCCGAACAATTCCCTAAATGGAAGATTTCTATTACGAAGCAAATTGAATTTTAGGAATTCAACTATAAATGATATATATTTTTTAAATAGTGGTATATAAAATAATAAAAATTTCACACAGGTAACTGCTATATACAATTCAAGCTAAAATACGAGACCATTTTATACCATTTTGAAAAGTTCAAGTATTATATTAAAAAAGTTTATAAAGATGTTAATAGTAATAGATATAGATTAGGGATTTTCAATTTATTTGCCCGAAAGTCTTTTGTCACCACAATTTCTGAAATGTAATTTTCACCTTATTTAAACTCATTATTTCTGTCATTAAAGAAGGCCAATATTTTTATTATAAATTATTGGTAGTTCGATGGCCCGCTAGCCACAGAATGAAGACCCCTATTGTTTATAAATTGAGAAAATATAAAACCGTTTCGTATATCAGAAACGGAAAGTTTCAAAATCGAACCGCACACGGTGCTATAACATAGTTAGGACTGAAACGAAATAGATGTCCCGTTTAAAGAATGCACTCTGGTCAAAGTGTCACTCCTCTTATAACTGGAAATGTTACCCATTCGATGGATCTGTATATGTGCACACAGTGCTGAGTGTTTAAAGTATTATTTGAAAGGTAATTTCACCAGAATGTGTAAATAATTTTTCAGAAGTAAATTTTTACGTTGCATTAGAGACTGTAGGAGTCAGTTTTATTTTTATTTTATGAAAAAATAAATAAATACAGAATTTTTGCAAGAGCTTGCAAATGCGTGAATTGCAGCGCATCTGCATGCAGTGTTTCCAGTTGGGTGTTGTTTTTCCAACTTTTGAAAATAGCAATATTTATCTTGTGTAATAACGTCGTATTTAGGGCATATTTTACAATTTTTAAAAAGTTGTGTTAATCAAGCATTCTGAAAAAAAGACAAACTCGCAACGCTGTCTACACGTTAACTATTTTGAAAAAAAATCAGATCATTACCAACTGATGACACTAGCTCTCTGATAAAAAGTTTTCTATAAATATATTTGTATCAAGATTTATTTCTTGAATTATGTATTGAAGTTGCCTGATTGCTACAACTTTTTATGAATAGTAAAATTAGCCTTATTTAGTCTGACATTACATAAGACATAAAATAAGGCAAATATATCTATATAAAAAAGTATTACCTATAAAGAAATCTGAATAAAAAAACTTCATCCAACTGGCAAAACTGTTTGGCAGGAAACCTTGACATTCGGATAACATATGTTAAGCTGAGATATTGTGTGAATGACATATAGCTGTTGTTACCCTTGCTTTGTTCAGGTAACATTTAAATAAGAATAAATGGGCTGTTCTCCAATAAGTGGGTAATTCGTGTCCCTCGTGATTATATGCTGTATTTCTTCATTTATGCAGATTTTTTTACCATTAATTGTATTTTGCATTGTCTTTCTACAATTTCAAAAGGTATTTTTTAAGATAATAACGGTAAATTTTACTTCAATAGTATTTTAAATATTCAACTTGTTAGTACTGCCTCTTGTCTTCACCTCATGCACTCATTTTCTGGAACACTTTTCTGTGTAATGACTAACTATTTTTAGAACTTTTTTCTGCCCAAAATAAAAATTTATATTATAAACTGCAAAATAAAGGATATTTATTCCAAATTAAAAAGAATTTTATATCGCTCTGTGCCACAGAGTGTTGCCCCCTACTTTTTATGTCACTACTGTCCCTTTATATAAACCTTCTCCTGTGATCATGAGGAGGAAAGATAAAATTTCTGGGACAGCAGCGATTGCTGTGAAAATCATAGGGTTAAATTTTCTGGACTTAAAAATAAGCTACAAACTAAAAAATGGATAGAAAGATAAGAATATGTTTATTACTTGATACTATTGTCCCCTTTTTAAATTTACCTTGTTATTATTTTTATTTATTTATGATTTTGTCATCATATAACTTAATTTTGATTAGTTCAAAAGTCATAGTACTGTCTTACAGAGATTAAAGTACTGTGTGAACAGAAGCAAATTTCCTAATTTTGTCACTACTGTTCCTGTCACTACTTCCCCCTTTCAATGAAATTACATCAGCTGACGTGAAATAAATTTGAAAATGTTAAATTTCAACTGCGTTACTTAAGGAAATTCACATTGAACAATGTGAAATAGCTTTAATGTTTCCTTTAACACTTGAACTACCATGAGCCGTCATTTTGACGGTTACCAAATGAATATATTCCGATTCAAACCAGAAATTTGTTTTTAAAATAAATTAAATATAAAACTCACATAAATAGGTTAAATGAATAAATTAAGTAGATTGAAATAAAATTTCTGGTGTGAAATAGTTGTGTAAAAAGCTTGCGTAAAATTTACGGTAGTTCTAGTGTTAAAAACACTATTTTATATAGGGTGGGTATAGATCAGGCAAAAACACAGTCAAATAAAAAGAAAACTGCCCAGTTAAACTGAGGGCATTGAGCTCACAGGCTATTCACACTAATTATATATTATACTCTTATTTCAAAGAATCTGAAATAAGAGAAAAATAAAGAAATCAACAATATATTAAGGGGGGGGGTCATCCCCCCGTTACCCCCCCCTCATAGTTAACTAATGAACCCCTTAAACTAATCAGGGAAGTCTCTAATTACAATGAATATATATACAAAATTTGAAGAAAATCGGATAATTCTGCATGAAAAACCCATTTATCTAAATTAGGGGGGGATTAGCCCCCCCCGTTTCCCCCCCCCCTTTATACTTAACCAATCAATCCCGAAAACTAATAAGGGAAGCGTCTTAACCCAATGAACCTATAAACAAATTTTGAAGCAAATGGGATAATTCTGCTTGAAAAACCCATTTATATAAATTAAGGGGGGATTAGCCCCCCGCTCCCCCCTTTTATACTTAACCAATCAATCCCGAAAACTAATCAGGGAAGCGCCTTAACACAGTGAACCTATAAACAAAATTTGAAGGTAAACGGAATAATTCTGCATGAAAAATCCATTTATATAAATTAAGGGGGGGGATTATCCCCCTCGTTCCCCCCCCCTTTATACT
The DNA here is from genome assembly GCA_963931845.1 of Maratus michaelseni. Classification (NCBI taxonomy): domain Eukaryota; kingdom Metazoa; phylum Arthropoda; class Arachnida; order Araneae; family Salticidae; genus Maratus; species Maratus michaelseni. Next base: position 406,948,307 of record OZ007586.1, read on the forward strand.
TAACCAATCAATCCCGAAAACTAATCAGGTAAGCGCCTTAACACAGTGAACCTATAAACAAAATTTGAAGGAAAACGGAATAATTCTACATGAAAAACCCATTTATATAAATTAAGGGGGGATTAGCCCCCTCGTCCCCCCCCCCCTTTATACTTAACCAATCAATCCCAAAAACTAATCAGGGAAGCGCCTTAACCCAGTGAACCTATAAACAAAATTTGAAGGTAAACGGATATTTCTATGAAGAGTTATCGCGTTACGTATATACATACATACATACGTACGTACAGAACCGGCGGGCACATACATCAGTATTTTCTTATGGAAAAATTCGTGTTGTTTATTTGAGCGATTACCAAATCCAAATTTTTATAAGAACATGCAACTGTGTCCCATTTTTTTTACTATGCCTTTCCGTGATCTGCAGCTACCCGTGCAAAATAATGTTTTTAAAGAAAAGTACAGTTTAATGTTTATACCAGAATATTGTATATTACTTACCAGCAAATACCTTATCTATTTATAATGAAAAATCGTTTAAAATTTAACATTTATTTTTCACTAAATCACAAAGTTAAATTACCCACTTATTGGAGAATCGCCCAAATGCATTAATTAAGCAAAGAATTGCATTCACGATAATTAAAAGCATATACATTTAACCAACTTTAATCAATATTTATAGTAGAAAATACTTCTGATGATGCCTGTTTGCATATTTATGTTTTTATATATCAGAGCATTTAAAAAACTTTCAAGTGCTTGAAATTTCATACACTTTCTCTGTGAGTAAATGTCTAGTAAATTTACCTCCCTGTTAATCTCTTTTATCATTTACATTTAATGTATTGTACATTTATTCCGTTTATAGATATTGATTTAATCGAGTCAAAGAATAGTGATTAAAGTGATTTTGTTAGAAATATTTTTGAGGAAATTTGTTAAATAACAGGTCACTTCAGACATGCTTTTGTGGTTGATTAGAATAATCGATAAATCAACATACAATATTAAGTTTCTAGGAAGATATATACCATTTAAAAAAATTCAAGCGTGTTGAAGCATAATAGTTCAAAAATAAATAATAATAATAATAAAATATTTTAACTCTCATATAGTTATGGCATTTTTATTTCACAGTGCCATATTTTTCACAACTGTTGAACTACCGTAATGTACGGCTTATAATCCGCGGATCAAACACTCCTGTTTTGACCCAGAAATTTTATTTAATAATTGAAGTTAAATATTTTCAGCAATCTACTAAGTGCCATTTTATAAAGTAAAATTTCTGGCTCGAAACATTATTGATTGTTCCGCGAATTAAGGGCCGGAAATTATGGTACCAACACTGTCAAAATTTTTATCACGATGTAAGGTCTCTCAAACAGGGTTCGTACACTTTTACCACATTTTTAATAGGATTTTTCTAATTAATATTTAAATACAAGAAATTGTAAACAGCCTCTTTAAATTGCAGGATTTGTAATACTTTTCTGCATTTGAATAAGGCGAAACATTCTATTAAAAATTGTGGTAAAGCGTACGAACCCTGCCAAAGCATAAATTATAATTTGTTAGGCAATAGAGTTGTTTCATTATTTCCGAATAAAATCGGTTATGTATGCAAAAAGCCCCCCCCCCCCCCATTATGGATAACCATTGTCATACCGATTGTCTTATCAATTGTTGGGACTCCAAGAAAATTAAATGATTGCAATTTTTGCATCAACATTAATATATTTATTAAATTTTAGTGAAATCAGAATTCTGGAAAATTGTACGCTTCTGTAGAAATTACACCGATAATAATTTCAATAAAATACTTATTTGCTTTATTGAAAATCGGTGAATGATTTTCAATATGACGACACTTTCAGCAGGGATAATTTTTCATATCATATAGACTATAATTCGTCTACATAAAGATTTCTTTGACTTCATGAATCATGTATAAATTTGCATTTCTATTTGTTTCAAACATGAAAGTGTTTAAAAATTTTGCTTTTATATCCGTATATAAAATAAGTGGTTTCGAAAGATAAATAAAAAGAGTCTTGATTTTAAAAACAATTTGAAAGAGAATTTGTCTTATATATGTGAAGGGACACAGGAGACATAAATTTTCATGTAAAACCCATACATTAAAACGTTAAAATTTAATGAACAGTTATTGAAATTTTAATTTGATCTCAAAATGTGGTAACATAAAGGGAAAAGATGCGAATTCATATAGAAGGTATCAAATAATATTGTTAAAAATAAAATATAAATATTTCAAGTGATTTAAAAAAATCATAATTTAAATAAACTATCAAAATATAATTAAAATCAACATTTTTTTTTGCTTATCATAATGTCATTTTGGACAGTAAAAAAATTTCTGTACTTATTAATATTCAATTTAAAATTTTGAAATTGTGTTAATATAAAACATTTGAAAATGCCCTTTTTATTTAAAGTATGACGTCCCTCTTCCTACAGTGGAATGGCTTTTTAATAATATAATTCTTGTTCGTGTTCTTTTCCTGTTAATGTTTATCATGATCTTGTTAATCATTAACTTGTTTTGCTAATATTTTATTAGCTGTTGATGTTTGATGAGAAAAAATTGCGAGCTGAACACGGAGCTATTAATTTTTCCCATTTGAAGTTCACTATTATTCCAAAAATTTCCCCTTTATTATATCTTACATAATTACTTAGTATGTATGATATGCTTAGTACACGTTTGAGATAGATATTCGTCGCTAACGAATGTGAAAAAATGCATTTTTCATTATTTTTAAAAATTTGCGGATTGTCACCGCTAAATTTTATTAGAATTCTTTGCATAGTACGAATACTAATAAACTTTATCTTAAGAACAGGGTTGTTTGTTTGGCCTTCTTTTTCATTCAGAAAAGCTGAATTCATACCTGAAGTTTTAAGAATTTGGTTTTACTTTACGTGATAACGAAATGTCTGTCATTTAAGAACGGAAAAATCTCTATTTGAAATTTACGATGTGAATTCGGAATTTCTGAAAAAAAAATGAGACCAAACTGGCAACCCTGGTAAAGAATACTATTATAAATTAGTGGTGACAATCAGCTCATTTTTAAAAGTAATGAAAAATGCATTTTTCACATTCCACAGTTTGACATGGTAGCGACGATATCAGAGTCCTTACGGGTGCTTAATTTTGAATGTCACTAATCCCTAAGTTTTTTTTCCCTTGCATAATTGAAAGATTGTGATATTAAATAAGGCGAAGATAACTTTTTGCAAATAATTGTATTCAAAAGTAAGCACCTGCACGAAAACCTGTATATTTGCTATAAGGTCGCAAATGAAGAATGTTTTACAAAAACTGATGATTATCCGGTAAGCTAATGTAGTCCAACCAGGATCGTCAGGAAAATAATATTTTTTTTATAATACCACTATTTTCGTATAGAATTATTTGCCTGATTTAATCATATAAAAAGTGTAATTAAAAAAGACGTCTTAACAGTATTGGCAACCAAAATAATGTTTAGTATAACTCTGGTTACTGTGGGTCCAACTGTATCACACGGGGTCTCGACGGCACCAGTTTTGTAATAGAAATATTTGCCTTATTTAACCGCAGAAATTATGCGATAAAACAACGCGAAACATACAGTTCGAAAATGTTCGTATCGCCGAGATTTGTAGGCCACTGTTTTCCGAATGTATTTTTGGTTGAGGAATAATTCAGGAGTGTATTTTTTCTTTAAATTTAACTTTAAGGAAATTTAAAATTGCATGTACAATACAAAAACTAATTGGAAAAAGCTTTATGTTATTTTAAAAAAAGATTTTGTGTTACACAAGATATTGTGTTTTAATTTTTAATTTCATAGATTTTAGTTTATTTTCAGATGAATAAAATGGAATGTCAATTGGACAAAACTGAGCATTTTCGACACGATTTGCTTCTTACATTTAATCCATATGTTAAGGCCATTGAAACTGCTCGTAAGATTCGCGCTCTGTATGGAGAAAGAGCAATGTCTCAAAGTACTACACGCCGTTAGTGCTTGCGTCTAAATATTGGAATATTGACCTCAAGGACGGCTCACACACCGGTTGATCAACTGGGATTGATTAAGAGCGATCAAATCGATTTATTTAAGAAAATCTACGTCAAACGACTATATAATTGGTGGAGCCAGATGTATTGCAAAAAAGTTCGAATACGAAAAATGACATTTCTCTAAGACACGGCTCAGTGTTACCAGTTTGGCCTCCATTTTATTTAGAAATTCCGAATTTGCACCAGAAATTTCAAATGATAAATTTTGATTTATTTAATTACAGACATTTCCTGATTGCATAAAGTAAGAAAAAAATCTTTCGGAATTTACGGTATGAATTCGTAATTCCTGAATAAAATATAAGGCCAAACTGGCAACGCGAACATGACTGTCCTCAAATTACTAATATGACCAAAGTCGCGATTCAAGAATCGAATGGGAAGTGCTGCTTCATCCTCCATGCATTATAGACGGGGCATTGTCAGATTTTCTTCTCTTATGATCGCTGTCGAATACTTTACGCGGTGTATCGTTTAATAATTACGAGGAATATACGGTTTGGTAGGACGAAAGCTTTGTGTAAGACCGGATAATTTCTATCAACGAGGTATCGTAAAACTTATAGAAACATTAGGAAAAAATCGTAAACATCCACAGGAAGTATATTATTATATTTTTTTTTATTTTTTTTAATTTACCAGGGTTCGTACGGGTACTGAAATTTTAAAACCAGGAAATTCTTTGGTACCAGTATTTTCTTATATATAATATCTTCTTAAATAAGGTGAAATTTTGCACGTTTGAACTTGATGTATTTTTTTAGAAAAATATACTGGTACTTCACCTGGAAAATAACGGTACCCGTAAGAACCCTGTTTACATTAAAATTTGAAAACATGCTCATGAATTAAACCTCTACCCATTATATAGATTTAAATAATCTAATTGTTATATTTCAAATTGTTTACTGAAAGGTAATTACAAAAATGTTGTATTAATAATAAATCTTTAGTAGTATCTCTACAGCATATTTTATTTACATTACATTAAGCATAGCAGTTTTTGTAAAAGTGACTTTTTTGAAATTTTAAAAAGTACTTTTCTCAACTAATTTTTATATTTTTTAGAAGACATTGGGTAAAATTTTTATTAGCTCAAAAGCAAAATCTGCAAAACTCATAAAAGTATGTTGCAGATTTTTCTACCTATACACTTTACACAGTCTCATATATTTGTGAAAACTAATACATCTTTTCCTCTGCAGCATGGAATTCAATTCCTATGGGATAAATATTTTTTTCCCTTTTTTCCTTTTGTCTATTCTGTTTGGAAGATATCCGTTACACACTTCCAATACTCTCGGGAAATCTGTAACTTACTTAAATTAAACTAAAATGCAACTTTGTTTCTTGAAAAGTGTTCAAAAGTCTCGACAGCTGTCATAAAGTTCTCTATTTGCAATAGAAAAGAAAATAATATACCGATGACGTATATTTAAAGAGAGAAATGTTTCTGTTGATATAGTGTTTTAGAAAAATATATTTTAGCAGAAGAGACATATCCAGATTTCTGTAACAGATTATTATATCAAACATTTAGTTTTGGAAATAGTTTATTGATATATATTTCATCGTTTTAAGTATTTTCTTTTATAATAGTTAGGACTAACACATAGTGTATTTTGTTATCATTTTATGGAGAAATATCCATTCATTCAAAAGGTTTACATTTTTGACATATTTTGTTTTCAACTTTTTTATTGTGTAGTAAATGAATTATGCAATCTGAAATGCAAAACGTTGGCAGTGTTTATCATCTTTCAAGAGATTTTATAACTAAATGAAAATTGTATATTTTTGTGTTTATAATAAAATGATCCAACCAAAATGGATTATATCTAGAATTTATAAAAGTACTAACCAATCACAATAAAATAGCTATTTAAGTACTTTTTTAGATATTTAGAATATTTTCAAGATGAAATAGGGAAATTCATTTTATACGTTTATACACTGTTGGTAAAAATCAAACGATAGTGAGAAATAAAAATAGTTTCATGTGAGAAATAAAACAGGACTCTCAAATGGTCTGCCAACTGAATACCAATATTTTTAATAGAAAATTTCAGGGTGGGCTTCTGCAACATTTCCGCAAAAAATCACATCCGAAGGTAGTTTCTGCAAAATTTGCAAGAAATATCTAAAAATAAAATTTTTCTAAGAAAGTACCGGTATTAAAAAAGCGGACAATTTGGGAGCCCTGAATAAAAGAACATTTTTTTTTTCGTGCAGTCTTCAATAAGTGAAGTATCAGTTTAAAAAAAAATGTAATAGTTTGAAACGTGTGACTCTTCCAATGCACCTAGATTTTATAGGCCAGACTCAGTAGTTGACGACTACTGTTTCAGTAATTAGCGCATCTAAAAAAGTAAGGTTTTATATATTTTAAATCAATGAAATTTAAAAACGCAAGATGAAATACGTTACACAAAATGTTTTTTAAAATTTTTATATGAAATTATTTAAGCCTTAATGAATAATTTATATTTTTTATAAACAGTTATGATATTAATGAACAACGTCGTAGATTATAATGCATTTAAGATAAAAATAAAACGCCACTATTTGACAATTGGAAATAAAAAAAAAATCGATATACTTTCCTTTCTCAAAAGTACTTTAGTTATTACAACTGCATCGTATCTAATAATGCGTGATATTCTGTTTTTATTTTACAGTAATGACGGACTAAAGTCAAAATCGTCGTCCCCACTTTTAAGTATGGGTTGTTACTCTTTTGTTACCGTTTCGTTTTCTACTTTTTTTTAGTTTTGTCCAGCATCTACCCTTTCTTTGTTCTGCTCTTTTTCCTCTAATATTTTCCTTGTTTTTTCTAGCTATATTTTTGTCATAAATCTTATGTGACCACACTTGGTTACATTTCTCTCTGGCATTTATTTAACCGAGAATACTTGCCTTTTTCAGGTCAGAGTAATTTTTGAGTGGACGTGGAAATCTACTCGATACTAGATTGTTTGACTCATAAATTTTGTCAGAAAATCTGTTTGACATTAAACATTTGCTGCACTAATCTCATCCTTAACTTCTTTTGACATTTATTGATTTTTTTTTCCATTTGAGCCAAGCTCAATTACATACTTTGCGTTTCATAATTCTATGACCATCTTGTTTTTTGAGAACAGAAACAGCACAAAAAAATTGCTATAAATTACTAAGTTTAATTTAAAATTGAATAATTACATACAATTTCCAATCAAAGTAAAAAAATATCAGAATGTAAATTTTGATTATTTGCTCATTTTATATAAAACTTTCTGTTTCAAACCGATATAACAATTTTCCTTTAAAACTTTGTATAGCCACTTGTATTTTCAATAATGGTTAAAATACGATCTGGTAATGATTGAAGAAAAAATTTAATCACATTTAGGCATTTATTTTTTATTTACAAATTATAAAAGCCGTTAATGTGTGCAAATATTGAATATTGTTTTACATTAGTATACACTATTCAAACAAATAAACTGTAAACGTTAACATGGGGCTCAAACAGACGGTCAGTCCTTTATATGAATCCCTTGATCCATCAACTACACCTAAGTAGCATTAACTGCATGTATTAAATCCGATCTAATGGAATATTACAAGATAACTCTTCTATAAATTTTCAGCTAAGGGCAATATCCCGTATAGCATGCATGGTCGCAGTCACGTCACAGTGACGTCATTGCGAGTCGCAGTGGTCACGTCACATCTGTGATCAAAATGCCACCACTCTGTGACGTCACATTGTTACTAAAATGTGAACTTCTTCAAAACTTTTAAAAAGAAACAAGAACACTTCAAAACATATTATTCATCCTAAAAAATGTACTTTTGACAATATTTAAAATTTTTGTGACATCACAGTGACGTCACTGCAAGTCACATACTTCACGACACAAATATGATCACAAAAACAATCAACTCTGACAGAACGAAATCTAATTTTTTGTGGGGGAGGGAGAGTTTTGTCACACACTGATGTCATGATAATACTAAATAACATTTTTATGCACTTAATTATTATTTTTACTCTTACAATTTAGTTAGTTTTAAAAACTTGAGAAAAATATGTTTTATTTATAATTCTTTTTTGTTTAGATCATTAATGATAAAGAAAAAAGTTAAAACATGAAAACTTGGGTGCGGTATGCTTCCTCAGCCCCTTCATCAGCACCAGTGTCTGCTACGAAAATGATAATATTCTCTATCAGAGATTCTCTATAAGTGACCCTAGGTCCAAGAAATTGTACGGGACCTTAATTAATTTCGTAACACAGATAGAGATAACACAAAATACCCTATAGTCATATGTGGCCTTATAATTATAGAGGACAGATTGGGGCCCGGGTGTAAACTACTTTCAGACATTATATATATATATTTATATTTATTTATATTTATATTTATTTATTTATTTTTTTGAGAAAAGGGGACTAAAAGACGCTGTTAACTTGGCATATTTTCTTTAGCAATTTGACCAAAACTGTCTTGTATTTAAAAAGAATCTCTTCCTCTATCACCAATAAATATATTGCTTTTTTATTCAATGATATATAAATGAAGTAAATTCATATTTAATCAATTTATTTGTAAAAAGGTATTGATATTTCTATATAAATTACTTCATAAATGCCATAAAATCCATTTTTTAGTACAATTCTTGATTAAATTGGAGTGATTTTGAGTAACTGTAATTAATAAAAATATACATGTAAATGCAATTTTTCATGGCTTATTCCCCTGGTGAAAAAAAAAGGGGGAAGAAAGAAAGACTATTTTCCGATTTAAAATAATCAGCATATAAGTTCTTTTGTTATTGTTAATTCAGAAACGATAAACACCTGCCTGTCTGCTCAGACGAAGCTGCGCAGTACTACTTGGAAGAACACGTTAAGCAAACGATTTTTTTTTTATTCTGCGGACATTTGAGTAGAACATGTTTTTCTAATAAAGAGTGTGAACTAATTCCAAGTAAGTCATTTTAAATATTTTAAAGTGTTTCCAATGCTATAGTAATGCTTTTAAATTTATAAATTGCTGCATATATTTCTTTATAAATTACTGACCTGCATATTCTAGGAGAAAAAATGATACAATTTTCTTTTGGAAATGCATAATTTAATTGTTACTTATTTTTTAAATAAATCTATTTGGAAATTAATTAGTTATTCATCTATAGTTTGTTTCTACTTAATTCTAAACTAAAATATTTTGGAAATATGTTAATCATTAAATGCGAAGTTTGCATTAGTTGTATTCAAATCCACACATAAAGTATATTTTTTAAATTTAAGATGTAATAAAAATTGCTCATGTTATATAATATAATTAAGTTGAAATAACCCTAATAGCAGTTATTCATAACTTTATAAGAACATTAAAGAATTAACGAATGTTTGATTTTCCCTTAATACTTATACAATCTTTGTAATTTAAATAATGGTTTAACTTGACTATTATTAGAAATTATTAAACTATAACTGAAATTTCATATTTTGTTCACCTTTGAATACGTTTAGGATGTTGGTATTCAAGAAATTTCCTTAAAAAAAAAATATTTTTTATGACGGCATGAGAATTTCATTTTCCGGCGAAAATGATCAAATTGCAAAATCCGTGCATTTTCTAAATTGTTTTACATGTCATAAATATTTTTATATGGTAAAAAGAAGTTTCATATACATATATAAAATTATGTATATATTTACGCATAAAAGTTTGGCAATTAGGAAAAGTGTTTACATATTGTAAATACTTTTCTGTAATAAAAAAATTTATCTTATGTTTACGTATACTTTTAGGCATAACTCCGGTACAACTGCACAAATCTTGTTTTATTTCAAAATTATTGTATTCTGGTGGTTCTATAAAAAATTGAATAGGTTGCTAAACTAATAAAAGTTTTTTTTTTACTATATACTGTGAATACTTTTCATTATTTTTTGAAATTTTAAAGATTTGTATTAATTTAAAATATGAAGAAGACAAATATTGAAAACTTTACATTTAAAAATTATCATATTTCAGGATAGTTTAGATTAGTCTAAGCAACAACAAATTATAAATAAATAACTTTTCACAATATTTTTACAAAATATGTTACCATTTCATTAGGAAAATTCCAATCATAGTAATTTTGCAATGTTATTTTTTAATTTGGAGTAGTAATTTATTTATGAATTATATATAATGATTTAGAAATATTTGAAGCCATTATTATAGCATTAAAAAATCTTTAAAATTCTTAAAATGTGCTAACGTTGTATTAATTCACGAGATTTAGTAGAGGAACAAAATTATAAGTTCGCCTAAGAAAAGGAGATCGCCTACGTCCACCCCCCTATTTCCTGCTCTCCATGTTGAAGAGAGTTTTTAGTTACTGTTAAAATTTATTTTTAGCGGGTGGTTCAGGGCCTGGTCAAAAAGCTTGTAAACCTCTTCATTTAAAAAAAAAAGTCAGTACTAATCTTGCTTTTAGGTAGATTTACTACCTATAAAGAAATACCACCTAAGAAGTACTACTAAGAAATACTACCTATTACATTCTCCTCTGTGTTGGAATTTCTCGAAAATTTATGCAGATCTACGCCGATCATGACTCTCAGAACCCAAAACCACCCCAGTTCAAAACTTTATCTAGCTATCTATATCACTTTTTTATGGACACGATAACTTCAATAATTCTCCCCAAATCTCTTCCAAACTCATACATAAAATCAAGGGGCATAAAATCTCAGTCAAGTTCGTTAATGGGCAAAATCGAGCCAACGGGGGAGGGGGGGGTTGTGAAAACAGAAAAATACCCATAATGTCTTAATTATCATACGTATCGAATACGCTTAAAGTTATTATTACTTCTAGGAAAAAGGGCCGAAAATTTATGTATGACAGATTTTCGATACCATTAAAAATGACCTCAAGGGGGGGGGGGATAGGAGTTTAAGAAGAAAAAGTTTCATAACTTTTTATCAATTTACAATATATCATATCCGCTTAAATGTATTAAAAATTCACTTAATATTATCTACAACATTCATATTGACAAGTTTTTTATAGGACCAACCCTTACAGTAAAAAGTAAGTAAATAAATAAAATCCCTGATGGCTCCACCTACAGACACAGGTAGATTTAAAAGTAGGCGGTCCCAAAAAAGGTCATTTCTTCTGCAATTCCCAACAAACAGGCGTCCCACGGTCTGTGTCTTCGAATTCTACCTGTGCCTGTAGGCCGAGCCGTCATTGATTTTTTATAATCAGCATTCCAAAATTTCTTGCTGGAAACTACATATGATATGAGATCATTAACAATTTGCTAAAAATGGATGAAGTAACTCACGAAGAATTTTTAGAGGGATATGCATTAAGGATTTGGTAAGTACAAAATATTCTAAAATTAAGTTCAATTTGTCTGCACTTAAGAGTTACAAATTACATTGTTTTAAATAAATCATTTTTTTATTATTTTAAATTCATAATATAAAACAATATATTCCTATTTATGATGTTTTTCTTATTTTATGATGTTGTTATGCTCGATTTCGACTAAGTTATAAATGCTTTCGCAAATGCAAAAATGAGAAGAGTTCTGTAAGTATTGTAAAATGATTACTAAATATCGAGTTTGTAAAACATATTTCTTACAGACTAATTAGGATGGTTCTAAGATATAATTTTTTAAATATTTTCCATTAAATTGTGGTGATTTTTTTAAATGTATTTCTATCATAACATTTTGCTAGAAAAAATTGGAAGTTTGTATGTGATTTTTAATGGTACTGTTAAAAATCAAGTGTTTTTTTTTTTGTCATTTCTATAATATATTTTTTGCTAAACAAAAGTGGAGTTTTGTGCTATATTTTTAACAGCGCTGATTAACTGTAGTTATATTTTTTTGTGTATTTACCACTTATTGTTTTCTGCAAAAATTATTAAAACTTAAGCTTGCATGTTTGTTTTATGCTTTGTGTATTCAGTTAATTTTAAATGTTTTATAGTATTTAAAATTGAAATAAATGATTCTAAAAATATAGATTTTTATGAAAGTAAAAGAAGGAGGGTGTTAAATAATTGATTGCACAGGGCGTCACACATCCAAAATACAGGCCTGGTGTAATTTCCGGCGTATAAGCCGCAGCTCAAAGAGTCGTTTTTCGACCCAGAAATTTTATTCAATAATTGTAGTTAAATATTTACAGCGATCTTTTAAGTTACATTTTATAAAATAATATTTCTGGGTCGAAAAACGACTCTTTGAGCTGCGGCTTATACGCCGGAAATTACGGTAATTGTTTTATAAATGCGTTTCGAATCTGAACTTAATGGAATTATACTAAATAAACACAATATTCGTTTTGAAATACATTGACCAATTAGGATATCAATAATTAATAAAATATTTATGTTTAAAATTAATTGTTCAAGCTAATAATTTTTATTATCACAAGATGAATACTTTATGTATTTCGATAAAATATTTAAAATACTGAATTTTAGAGAATTACATTTGTTAAATTACTGAGACAGTGATTTTGTGTAGAGTTTAATATATATATATCTGTGTGTGTGTGTGTGTGTAATGAGAACATTTTTCGGAGTATCAGAATACATGGAATTGTGTTTCCCGTCACAATTCTTAAGGCTGTTCGTCAGTGAACTTCCTGCTCTAGCTAATGTTAAACCTATGGGCGAAGGATGCATTCGTATATTTAAAATATCTCCTTGAGAAATTAATATTTTTAACTTCTCTGAATTAACTTCTAAAGAAACTAACTTCTAAATAAACTATTTTTCTGTGTACTCGTTTTAAACTATGTCTCTTTTTTTTTTTCCTTAGTTATCAAAATATTTCTAAAATATATACTTAATTTTATGAGAAGTATTAAATTCATATTTTAACACATATAATTATAAATTAAGCACATATTTAAGAAATATTTTGATAACTAAGGAAAAAAAAAAAAAAGACATCCTTTAAGAAGTGTACACAGAAAACAAAATTAAGAATATTAATTTTCTGGAGAGATATTTTAAATATACGAATGCATCCTATAGTCCAAATGTTTAACATCAGCGAGGGGAATCGGAAAGTTTACTAACGAACAGCCTTAAGAGTTAATTTTTCAGAAACTATTTGATATATTACTTGTAGTAATGAGCAATAAAAAAATTATACAAATAAAATTGCGGGTTGAATGTTTTAAATTCCTTCATAAAACATTCCTTCCACTATGGAACTGACGTTTAAGACCCCTGATCTGCGGATTTACTAGCTTAATTGATACTATAAATGTAATAACTATTTATAGCATTTTGTATATGTAGTTACACTGTCAGAAATGAAAAGTCAAACACTGAAGACAGAATATTCCCAATACTGACCAATAATGCTCGACCGGAATTTCAAGATTATAGAAATTGTTATTAAAATCATATGTAAAATAAGTTATGAAAAAAATATCTATAATCATATGTATAAGTTAAATATTATTTTCATGAAATAAATACAAATTAAAAAATATATAACACATTCAAAAATAGAGATATTTTTATCTGAAATAAAATATGGATCCGACCAATTTGAAACAAAACACAACCCAAACTCAACTGTCAAAAAAAAAAAAAAAAAAAAAATTGCTAACCTGATCAAAACTTTACCCAAATAAAAAAATTGCAGACAATTTAATTAGCGGATTGGATTGGGGTACAGCCAGTCCTAATCCATATAGAAACAAAAGACAACCTGAACTAGACGTACACAAAAATCTATAATACCTAGCAGAAACTGACTCGCTGCAAATCACGGCTGGAGTTAGGTATGCCGAGTACCAATGACACATCCACGAGTACCAAATAATAGCTCCAACATCTCTTAAAAAAAAAGAGAATCAGTTAATCCAACTCGAAAGAAAATAATCTCTAGTGAATTCAACCCACGGTGTGAGATGGGTACATGCAGCCTTAACACGAAAAGCAGCAAAATTCTCTAAAAATCCCTGACGGCTCGACCTACAGGCACAGGTAGATTTCGAAGATGCGGACCGTGGGGCGCCTGTTTATTGAGAATTGCAGAATAAACGACATTTTTGCCAGGATGCGGCAGTTCGGACCGCCCACTTCGAAATCTACCTGTGTCAAGTTGTCGGAGCCGGCAATTTTATTATTATTATTATTTTATTTTATTTTATTTATTTATTTATAATATATTTTTTTTTGCTATAAATGTTGGTTCTATAAAATACTTGTCAATATAAAAGTTGCAGATAATATTAACAGGATGTATGATAAATTTAAGCGGTTTGATACCTTGTGAATTGACAAAGTTATGGATTTTGTTCTTCTCAAACCTCTATTTTTTCCCCTCCTTGACGCCATTTTTAATTATATCAAAAGACTGTCATGCATAAATTGTCGGCCCTTTTCCTAGGAGTAATATTAACTTTAAACGGATTCGATACGTATCACAATTAAGAAGTTATGGGGAATTTTCTGTTTTCACAAAAAGCCCCCCCCCCCTATTTCCCCACCTTGGTTCGATTTTACCCATTAACGAACTTGACCGAGATTTTATTCGCCTTGATTTTGTGTATCAGTTTGGAAGATATTTGTGCAGAATATTTGAAGTTATCGTGTCCATAAAAAAGTGACATATATATATATATATATATATAATATAAAGTTTTGAACTGGGGGTGGGGTGGTTTTGGGTTCTGGGAGTCATGATCGGTGTAGATCTGAAAATTGTTTCCAGAAATTCCAACCTAGGGGAGAATGAAATAGGTAGTATCTCTTACGAAATCTACCTAAAATCCAATGCAGAGTAAAATAAATACAACTAACTCTTTGGGTCGGATTTTAATAAATTCAAATTATCCAGCACTGGACAGGACCCAAATGGGTTCGTCATAAAATTAATGGCAAAATCGTCACAAACGACACACTTTTTATAAATTAGTCACAGGGTGAATTCACAACATCGTCACTGAGGTCATATCTGCTTCACAAAGTTAAAAACAAAATCGTCACAAATGTCACATTCTTCAAAAATTTGTCACACCGTGACTTCACAAAGTAGTCACATTGTGAGGTCACAGAAAGCCTTGAAAACGGCCATAACGACCTCACATTTACGTCACAATGACTTCACATCGACGTCACTTGACGTCACGACGACGGTCACAAAGTCACAGTGTGACTTCGCAGTGACGTCGCCGTGACGTCACCATGCCTTACGGGATGTTTTTTTCAAAAAGCTTTGATATGCCGTAGCGTTCTTCCGGCATCTTCGATACCCATTATGATTTTTTTTCCACAACACTTAAAGCCTATCCAAACAATTAATATACCTCCACCACTTCGCCTTTTTGGAAATACATTCAAGTTCTTTTTCTAGATCAATTAAATAATGACCCCATCGTTCTGAATCATCCAAATTTAATCCTTTTTCGTTGAAATTCAGACTTCTAGAATGTGTCGTATTGGTCTGCTGAAAACCTTTGATGTTTGTGTCTCTTAGTTACAATACTTTACTTTTTCTTTCAGTATTTCCAATTTTAAGATTTTCTAATTGTTCGATATATGGCTGAAAACAAAAGTGAAAATCTGTTTGACTCGAAAATTGTCAAATGCTAGTTTATTGTTGCTAAATCCACTTTACAAAATATATTTTATCTCTGGAAGTTACTTTAAAAAACAGCGAGGTGACATTTTCACTTACACAGCTATAGACATTTTAAAATAACTCCATCAGATTGCACATTCCTTTCAACGTTTGCTGTGTCTAAAGACCACATTCCATGAAAGCAATAATTATGCCTCATATAATAGTTAGGCATATAATTCATCTGATTGAAAATAGCGCTATCTAGCGACCGATTATAGAATTTTTGCAATTGATGTCCAAAACTGTTGCTAGTTCGCTAACAGTAGCGTAGCCAGGGAGGGTATCCAAACGCTCTGGATACCTGCAAAATTGTAAAGTTTTCTTCGCTTTGGTTATCGCAGAAAGTTCTTCCAATTATATAAGGCAAAGAAAACTGTACACTATTAGTGGTATCATGAGCATCTGGACCCCCACCCTGGCTACGCCACTGTTCGGAACTCTTTAAAAAATCAGATTGCTTGAAAATTAACACTTATTTTTAAGTAGACATATTCACCTTATTTAATGATAGAATAAACAAGCGAAAATGTCTGTAAAGAAAAATGGTGGCAATCAAGCAATCTAATTGAAAAATGGACTGGCCTCGCTGCAGCTATCGTAAAATTAGTCCAATGTTAAAATCTATATAAAGAGGAAAAATAATCCAGTCCGCTTATTTGTACAGTCGTGGAAAAAAAAAAACTGGACACCCCCCACTAACTCTGCAACAAATTATAGTAGAAGGAAGTGACTGGTACCAAACGATTGGAAATAAAGTCTACTTTTAAATGATGTATATAAAATTTGCTTAGGGGGCCATATACATATAAAAACACACCCAAACTTTGTTTTTTTTCAATAGCAAGACCCAAATTTGACAACATATTTGAAATCTTCAGTTCAAACTATGCCTAGATACCAAATTTCATTAAATTCCTACGATTAGTTTCTGAGAAATTAATTACTTTATAATGAGCATATTTAAGGGGCTGTATCCAAATTGAAGTTAGGTACTCGATTGTTGAAATGCTGCAGAATGTCACTTCTTTTAATGTATTATGTTTTACCGATATGACCATTTTACTTACTTAATAATTTTGGGTTATTGTTATATGCGGTAACATAATGTTAACAAGTGTTGAATTATCCGATTTTAATCCCTTGGGGACGAGCGACACGTATACGTGACGCATAAGATGCTCAGAATCCTCGATTTTACCCACCAGTTATTTTTTATTGTAAGCTTTGCCTTCTTATATCTTAGCATTTCCACGATTCAATTAGACGAAAATTTCTGTTTTGAAAAACCGGTGGTAAATTATTAAAAATTCTGTGATAGACGCTCGTCACGAAGGGGTTAAAAAACCATAAGATTATTTGTAATTAAAATAATTTTAGAATATGTAAATATATAACGAAATCTATATAACGAAAACTTCTTCCAGCTTGCCACATGCCAATCATTTGGCCTTTGGTTGCTTCAGTTAATTGTGGGGCCATTTTGTTTCAGCAAATACTCTACGCATGTGCATTTATAAGAAACTTCACTTGTAACATATATACTGCAGAAAAAACAATATAGCTTTATTAGACTGGAAAAGAAGCTATAAATCAATTTAAAGGTAACAAAAATGATTAAGTTTTTTCTAAGGTAGAACTGATCATATTTTTCAAAAATCAGCTTTATTAATTTAAAAATAAAGCGAAACCTATTTTCCATAAATGACGTAAACATACATCTCATGCAAATACGTTTTACGTAATTTTAATGAAAAATTTTAAAGCAGACATTGAAAAAGTAAAAGAAATATATATGTATAATATGTATAAAGAAATATATATATATATATATATATATATATATATATATATATATCGCGATCATTCACTTACGCTTCAGTTTAAGCTAGCTTTCAATTTAAATTAAGAACGTGAAGCATTGAAATACGGTTTACGCATTGTTTATATTGTAAGACAGACTTAATCTCTAAGTTTTTCAAGTCACTATAATCCCAGGCTATGACTATGATATTTTCTCAAACAGGGATGAGAGCGCTCCGACCCGAATATCGATTCTTACCACTAAATTTTAATAGTATTCTCCAACGTAAGGAATTTCAGAAATTTTGTCCTTGAATAAGGTAACAAATACTATTAAAATTTAGTGGTGTCAATCGGGTTTTCGAGACGGAGTGCTCCCATCCCTGTTCAAACTATGCTTTAATGCACATCATAGACGGACCCTTAAAGCAGCATCTTGCCGTTTTTTAAGCATAATTTGAAAACTACTTGGAAGAAAAATTTGAAATTTTGAATACACATAAAGCAGGACATAATAAATATAAATCCATCAAAAAAATTGTAGGTTACAATTCATAATTTTTTCGAATATTAATTTCATAATTCATAATTCATATTATACAATTTTTAAAATTACAAATTTAACGTAGTTATGTTTGGGTTTTTGAGTTTTATAACCAAACAAAACGTTAGCACATTAGGATTTTAATTTCAGGAGATATTAATAAAAATATGAAAATGTAATTTAACATTAGAAGCTCTAAAATTTGAATGTTTATAACTCGAAAACTTATCATCCGAATGACTTAAAATTTTGTATCTAGGCATACTTTGAACCGAAGATTTAAAATATCATGTCAAAAGTGGGTGTTGCCATTGAAAAAAATAAAGTTTACGCTGGTTTTAATATGTAGATGGCCCCTTAAGCAAATTTTAGATACATAATTTAAAAGTAGACTTTATTTCCAATCGTTTGGTACCAGTCACTTCCTTCTACTATAATTTGTTGCAGAGTTAGTGTGGGTGTCCAGTTTTTTTTTCCACGACTGTACATTGAAAATTATCTTTTTATTTTCTTTCAGAGCATTATTATTAATTTAACCCTTTCCGGCACAGTGGTCCCACTCCGGGCACACTTGATTTTAATTCCAAACTTGCATTCGACACCAAGAATATTTAATAAAATTTTGTTTCTACAATGAAAGCTTAAAATAAGGAGTTCTTATTTTCTATAAAAGTTGTTTGTAAATTCCGGTGTCAGACAGTAATTTCTTATTTTACGAAGAGTCTTTCTCTGGGGTTAAAATACTTCAGGTATAAAAAAAGCTTTTAAATGGGAAAAACAAAAATAAAACGTTTCGTCAAACGATCAAAAGCGTATGAAACACTACCAAAACTCCAACTACTACTCCGTTTTACTTACCCATCATACGTAGTATAGGGTAAGTCTTGTAATCGTTTTGAAAATCGAAAAATTTTTTTTGACGGATTTACACGTTTCAGACACTGGAGATTCCGAAAAACATATTTTTAGAAAAAAAATCCGTCCGTCTGTGTGTCTGTGTGTGTGTCTGTGTGTGTGTCTGTGTGTCTGTAAACGCTCTATCTCCCGAAAAAATTGAGATAGAGACTTGCAATTTGGTATGTACTTAGTATGTAATAATGGGAAGAAGCCTATTTCATTTCAATAACCTCGATTAACCGGAACAATTTTTTTCGGACTCTCGAAATATTCGTTCTGATGAAAGGTATATAAAAATTTTCGAAATTGTTTATTTTAAGAAATGAATATAAAAGACAATAAAAAAACATAAATTTTGAATAAAGCATGAAGTCGATCGGATAATTAGTTGCCGAGATATTTGGAATCCTATTTTCCACACTCTTCGATTTTTCATGACCCTGTATTTTATCCAAATTTCACTTCAAAGATATATTTTAATTGGAAATTTGACGCTTAATCAGATGCAATAAACCGCTAGTTAATAGGATTATTATTTTTGGAGTTATAAGGAAAAACCTCTTTCAAGCAATTCAGTAATCGAGCCTTTATAGTTTGTGACGTCATCAAGCCACGATTTTATTTGAATTGCAATGCATTTTATAAGTAGTTTACACATTTTTATTTTAATATTTTACATTATGCATATCCATGATGGGTAAGTATTACGGTGGCCCCCAACGACTAGTTTGAATACCAGTAATTCTAGAGAAAAATATTCTTGGTAGGATTTTACGACATTTGGAACAGAAATATATTTCGAGGTACGATTATCCACATTTTGCAAGTAAAGTATAAAAAAACATTTTGTTTTAAAATGCTGGTGTTCAAAAAATGGACAGAGTGGGAGGCCTTTACTAGAAGCTGGTTTCCATGCAACGCTCGTCTGTTTTTCAAACAGTACGTTGGAGAGGAAATTGGTGCTACTGTGTGATAACAAACTTAATATGTTCAGCGTACGTTCTAAATACAATCGCTCTGACCTGGTGTGGGCTGAGTATATGATAAGCGTTAACTTTATAATAGAATAAATAGTTGCGAGACAAAACGGCAAAGCATCCGGCTGTAGCTTTCGTAGGGCTTGGATTACGGCATTTCGTTTGTGAACGCAATTTATACATTTCCAATAAACATATTTCGGAAAAGAAAATGGTAACAATAAGAAGAAAACCGTGTGCATTAATATATTTATGTATATAAAGTTAACACGGAACATACCAGGAATTTTAGTCAAGTTTTACATAAATATCTCACACCAGAATTTTTATTTAGAACTGTTTATATTTTTTATTTTAATTATTTATTTTTGATTTAGATTTTATTTATTTTATGAAGAAATTTCTGTTTCAAATAGAAATATTTTCATTTGGTACCGGTCTTACTATTTGTTGTTGGTATATTCAGTGTTAATTGTACCACTTGTATATACATATATATATATATATATATATATATATTATATATGTATTATTATATTTATATATTTATATTTATATATTTATATTTATATATATATATATTTTATATATATATATATATATATATATATATATATATATATATATATAAATCTTTAAAAAAATAATAAAAAATGTAAAGAATATTAGTGATAGTAAATTATTGAAATTGCAATATAAAAATTTTAATATTTAATAGTTTGAAATGTAATTACATTTTTAGAAGACAATTATTCGTTGAGGTTGAATAAACCTATGCATGCAATCGGAAAGATAATAAATAAGTTTTGAAATATAAGTAAATTGTAAATGACTCATATTAACTACATATATCATAAACTACAATATTAACAAAATAACCAATATTGGTTTTCTACTAGGTATTACAAGATAGCAATTTAACTTCTTTTGTTTATAATGCTAACGAATTCATATACATCATCTTTTGAAAATTTCCAGATTATTGTTTCTTACCAACTCTTTCTTGATACCAACAAAATGCAACAAACAACCATTCTGTGCCAGATGTCTTTGATGAAAATATTGGAATCTTTTTAATCCTTTTCAAGGCAATAAATCATAAAAATACTAATGAATAAGAAAGCTTCTTGCTTGGAACTACCTACATTAATCATCTATTATCAAAGCAGAATGCATATACAGCTTCAAATGGAGAAATGATAACATGATTAAGGGTTCTCACTAACAAAATATATTTTTACATCATATACAGAAATCCCCTTTGAATTGTGTGTTTTTTCTTATCGGAATAGTTTTCTTTTTGACAAGAAAGTTGAAGTGCAATAAATAATCGAATGTCTTATTTGTAGAAGTATACAGATAAAAATATTTGTTATATAGGGTTTATAGGTGCATTTGCCCTTTTAATCTGTATTAATTACATTAAATATCTTTATATATATATTTTTTTTGTATTATTATTGCTCACATTTTAAACATGCAACAAATTGTTATTCTGTAACTTAATGTGTTATTTTCATTACATTCACGCTCAGTTTTTGCTTTGCAAATGTGGTTATTTGTCTTACATGACTGTTATATTATCAGGGCTCACAAATGGTCCGCTAACTGAATACCAGTACTTTTTAACAGAAAATTTCATGGTAGGTTTCTACAACATTTCCGCAAAATTTTACCTCCGAAGGTGGTTTCTGCAAAATTTCCAAGAAAAATCTAAAAACAATATTTTCCTAAGAAAATACCGATATTCAAAAAGCGGATCATTTGTGAGCCCTGTATTGTTCGCAATTGCAATATTGAGTTATGTTTTGATTTTTGCATGTTATTTCTCTTTATATATACTACCTAACCCGCCCAGCGTTGCCCGAGCCCGAGATAATAATAATCTGTTCTATACAAAGCCATTAAATAATAAGCCCAGTCAGATAGTGTTAAATTTGTTAGCGACACACTAGCGCCAAACCTCTGCTGCGGAAGGAGGACAAAACAGAAGTGGGTCGCAGAGAAACGATACGATTTATTTATATCGATATTTTATACGATTTTTATCGATGTTTTGTTTTCGCACTTCCTTTAAAAGTTTGCTAATTATTGGGATCTTTTACATTAAAGCTAAAACTATAATGAAAAAAAAATGTGGAAATTTACTGGATTAATATTTCTATATAAATATAGTAGTGGCGAAGAAGTTGATTTATTTATTAAAAGTTAAATAAAAAGTGATGGAAATTTACATCACTATGCAATTAACCCTTTCCGGCACAGACAAATTATGTTCGTAAAATGTGAAATTACTGACTGATACCGGAATTTACAAACGAATTTCTTAGAAAATATGAACTCCTTATTTTAAGCTTTAATTTTAGAAGCAACATTTTATTAAAATATTCTTGGTGCCGAATATGCTCTAGCGCCCAACCGCTAGATGGCGCTATTTGCAACTTGCGAAAAGTTTCCCATTTATCTGACTGGGCTTATTATTTAATGGCTTTGGTTCTATACGAATATGACTGAAATCTGTAAGGCTATTGAAATCAAGTCGAATGAGGCAACCCCGTCGTAATCGGCCTCATAGAACCCAAGATCAGAAAGCGCATCCTGGCGGCGAAAGTGCAACTAAAATATTTAAGGCTATAGATATCAAGTCGAATGAGCCAAAGCCTGCTGTAATCGGGTCCATAGAATCAGAGATACTCCTACAGTTCCACTTTCCACCGCCTGGGGGCGCAATCTGTTCTTGAAGAGGCCTTTTCAGAACACTAAACCCAACCAAATTTCCTAGTAGAATTGAAATTTAACTACCGGTAAACATTGCCAAAATAGCGGAAATCGCGAAAGTGGGTTACGTAAACGATCGGTTTCGAAAGGGTTAATGTAGATATTTTTTAAAACCCAACGATACGTTTTGAAGAAAATGAAAGTGTCTATGATCTGGAGTCTATTGTTTGTCTGTATTCGCATTTCCCGAATCAATGCCGATTTTTAAACCTGGGCCGAAAAACTAAAATCGCGTGAATGAGTTTTGGGAAGGATTTTTTTTCGGAGTGTTAAAATAAATTTTTTTCAAAACGGATACCAGATTGTAAAAAGCGAAAGGATATAGATTAAGGGCGGTATTTTTAGTTTTTCGTATCTTTTTTATGAACGCCGATTCAAATTTTTAAAGATAGGAGAAATAGTTAAAAAGCGAAATTGACTTACGGTAAAAAACGTTTCCGAAAGGGTTAACGTGCATTTTTTTAAAAATTAAAGATTTCTGCCTGAACCCGATAGAACGTAGATGTCTTTAGGTGTGTTTGTTTTTTGTTTGGTTATTTCAGAGAGCCGATGCCAGATTTTATATATCGCAGAAAATCTGAATTCGCAAAAAGGAGTCCTGAGCGCGAATTTTCTTTTGAAGTGTTTAATATTCGTATTTTACTAAAACAAATACAGATATCAAAAAAGAAATAAATGTAGATATTGTCTGGTATTTTTAATTTTTCGTACCTTTCTCTGAACCGCCAATGCGAATTTTTAAAAATTGCCAAAATTGCAAAAATATCAAAACGGTATAGAGAAAATATACTTTTTCGAAGGGTTAATTTTCGTATTTTTTAAAACCAAAAGTGGCTATGAAAAGGGCAAAGTTTGTTCTTTAATTTGGTGACCTTTGTTTTCCGTATCTTTTGTATTTCGGTGGATGCAAGGCTCGGAAAACGGGAGAAAATAAAAAACATGATTTCAATGCTTATTGATTCTTTTTTTGAAAGGGTTAAATGTGAAATTTTTTCGAACCAATCAGATCGGTCAAGACGTAAAAGTATGTTCTTTGAGAATATGTAGACGGTTTTTCCGTATTTCTAGCCGTTCGCCCATGGCGAATTTAGAAAATCTTAAAAAGAAATGGAATGGCTCACGCTTCGTTTCTTCTTTTAACGGAGAAACGAAGAAACGGTTTCTGGGCATGCGCGAGCTCTTTTCGGAAAAGTGATTTTTTATTTACGATCTTTGATCAGTAGTTTATTAATAACTACTCTAACTTTCAAAATTTAAAATTCTGAGGCTCAGGTACACCAGAAGAGGGTTTGGACTACCTAAATCTAAAATTCCAGGCTTCTAGGTGGGCTAGATATTGCTAGCCATCGCCAACGCACGCGCGCACACACACACACACACACACACACAGAGAGACACACACAGAGCGGAACTTTATTTTATTAGTATAGATATACAGTGTTATTCTAAATACAGTGTTATTCTGTTATTCTAAAAATAAGCGTTATTCAATTTTCAAAAAATTGTATTTATTAAAGTACAAATCCAAAATGAATAATTTTTATACCAATGAAGAAACGAAGTTTCAAAGGTTTTTTTAAGACATTATAAATGTGCAATGTGTCCACCGTTTGCTGCACGGCAAACATCTACGCGATAGCCAAACTCGTCCCACACACGAGAAAGCGTATCTGCTGTTACTGATTGCACGGCTTTCAAAGCGGTGATTGTTCCAGAGGCGGCCGGTAGAGGTCGCGCGGCAATAGGCCGCGATTTCGTTTCACTGTCAGTTGTGAGTGAAATGGCTACTGTGGAGCACAAGGTTTTCTGCGTTCTTGAGTTCGCAAGAAGTGAGCAAACGGTGGACACATTGAATATTTATAATGTCTTAAAAAAACTTTGAAACTTCCTCTTTTCATTGGTATAAAGATTGTTCATTTTGGATTTGTAATTTAAGAAATACAATTTTTTGAAAATGGGACCATCATGTAGAAAGACCCTGTATATATACACACACACACACACATATATATATATATATATATATATATATATATATCTAATAGAAACACTGTAAATTCGCGCAGGTAGAATATTACAACAGAGCGTTAACCATTTGATTACGGACCACAACTGGCGATTGTTTTTATATTCAAGCATACCACAAATTGCAAAGAAAATCCTCGTGATTGATTTCTCTTGAAAACATCCTCGTATAAATATATGGCAGAGATTATTTTTCAAAACGTAATACAAATAAAATAAAAAAGTAGTACACTGGGTAGTCCATAAAAGTAGTCCATATGTATCCCTTGAGCGATAGTCAAAGGATTAATACAGCTTACCTAAGAATCGTAAATTATTCCATTAACATTTATTCATAGCTGCCAGCTACTATGATATTCGGACATGAGTAATTGCTAATGGTAACCATAGTGTTATTTAATCGAAAATTTCTGCAAATATGTAAAACGATGATTTTCTTTCGAAATTACTGGTGGTCAAAATACGCAGCATTTCACAGCTATACAGCTGCCAACTTTTATGATTTTTTCTTATCACTAAAATTTAATAGTAAAATCGCCCTTACTTAATCGCCAAAAAAATTTCGCTTAAATAAAGCAAAAATTTCTATTCAATATTAGTGGTAAGGGATAAGTCGGAAGCTATGCTTATTATAATAGAATGCCCTATAGAGACATTTGAGCCTTTAATATGTGTTAATTATATTAAAGTCAACACACAGATTGCACACAGTACTAAAATCAGTTGTTGATTTTAGTACTGTGTTTTCTCACATCGTCGATAGAATATATACTTATGTTCCCCAAGGTGATCATACTGCTCAGTCTCCTTAGATTTTCCAAATACTGTGGCACCACTATTTCGGATTAAAACATTTCTATTTAATATTTCAATCACAGAATATGTGACTACTTTTTAATCGCAGAATTTATAGTGTTTTTCTGCTTTTAAGTAAGGCAAAACTTAGATTCAAAATTTGTGGTAGAACTGTACCCTCCCTGATTCACTGAATTAAAATTTTACTTGTATCATATTCATGCTCAGTTTTTACTTTGTTCCTAATCTTACTTATCGTATTATATTGTACACTCGTGGAAAAAAGAAAGATTTCCATCACTAATTATGTTGCAGATCATCGTACAAATATAATACTGGCACCAACGGAGTTGTAATAAATCTGCTATCAAATGTTACGCATGTATTGCGGTTTAGGTGCCGTCTATACACTAAAAATTGTACCATTTCTTTTTTTTCAAACGGTAAAAACAACTTTTGATACGTTATTCGGGTTTCATAGATCAGATCAGCTTCAAATAATATATAGTTATTCTATTTCCCGTAATGATTTATATAAATAAAAATGTTCAAAAATTAATTATGCTAAAGTTAAATCCACGTAAAAAAATAAATTAATTTTTATCTTGCAAAAAATCATTTGATTGAATTATTTATTTCTCATAAACTACAAAGTAGGGACGCAAACATAATATAGACATTTGTTTCACCCAAAAACGTTTTTCTGTCATGAAGATTATTAAAGAATTCATATTAAAAATGTCCAATATTAAATTTTATATAAAAGGAATAATCATAGTAATCATAGTCAAAATCATTGGTTTGAAAATTTACAGTTCATATCGGATGTCTCAAAATGGAGAGATCCTTTTTAAATTAAGTAATTTGATAACGTTTAACGATAGAAATGCTCCGTTTGTTGCATCATTTTCAGAATGCCAGTATAATTTTAATTATACGATTCCAAAAATATTTTATTATTTCGCTAATAGGCGGCACTTTAAGTGAGAAAATAATATATGAAAATATTTTCGAACTAACCGCCGTTTGCAGGAATGACATGACGTAGTCTCATAACAAACTAATAGATACCCGTGAATCTGTCTCATCAAGAATGTCATCACATGTGTTACAAATGTAATGTTCCAGTTCCGTTGAACTTTGTGGAATTTGTACGTGAACTTTTTCTTTAAAATATCTCCACAGAAATAAATAGCAAAGATTCAAATCGCCGAATATTGTCATTTAGATATTGAAGCTTACAGCGCCATTTATTGTCGAAAGTATAAATTTGAAATCGCATCGTTTATTGCTTTTCTAATAAAGCTGCAACAAACAGGGCTTAACAGTTTTCAAATTATGGAATTTTATAAAGAGTTTCTTCTTATTGGGACACCAGGTATCAAACACTAGTTTAAAAAATAGAGAAATATTATTGTTGATAATCTAATTGGATTCTCTTCTGTTATGGTTCCATCCACAGATAAGCAAAATTAAAAAAAGAACCAAATGTCTGGTATATTTAATTTGTTTACTGTTGGTTTAGTTTTTAATTTGATTTTTTTGTTGTTGTTTTATTATCATGGGCGCGAAACACTCATACACGCGTTATAGCAGTAGAAAATTTAACAAATTTAATATTTTTCGAGATTGATATTTGATATTGACGGGAGAAAATGTTATAACATTCAGAAAAATTGCATAATTAACCGATTATTTTTTTAAAATAGGTTATTTAATTTTCATTTCTTATAAATTCTATATTTAAATAAGTAAAAAATTGTCAATGTTCATGATTTCCGTAATGCTGTGTAGAGCACACGTTAGCTGGATTGAGATTTATCCTCCACGTATGAAACACGCTCAAAGAATTTTTATGTCCTAATGCATACGTCTGGCGTTCTCTAGCCCTTCTCCCTTACCTCACCTACGAAAAATGGAATAATGCACTTCGTATAGATAGAGAGTGGAAATGAAAGACTAGTGCAACATTTGAGTTAAAATTTTTCAATTTATTAATGGCGAACGTTTGGCAATTTTACAATTTTAGACTGTTTTATATGACTTACCATGCATGTCAGTAAAGCGGTCACGATACCCTATATTTAGCAGGGGTGATCGTGTTCCGTATTTTGTACACCACTAAATTTATACAGCAATCCTTTTCTTAATTAATCGATAAATTCTGCGATTACATACTAAGAATATTGCTATATAAATTTAGTGGTGTTCAAAAGACCGGAACACAATCACCCCTGATTTAGTTAATAAAATATTTAAATTTTGTTTAAAAAGTATGACAGGGAATAAGAAAATGAATGATCATATGTCTATATATCGCTTGAAAAAATTACTTTAGGTAAATTTTCTGCATATAATCTTATGTACTCTTCTAAAATTAAAGAAAATAAAAAAAAATACACAAAAAGTAAAAAGTAGGGAGAAAAACTGAATTGGGACCAACAACATTGCAAACCAGTTGCTTTAATGCTATAGTTGCTGGTAAGTTAAGGGCATCCTAATTGGAGTAGGTTACTTAGCACAATTAAAAAACAACTATCCACATTAAACCAAGCGAGGTACGGGTTAATACCTTGTCCCGGAACCACTGTGTGTTGACTTAACAGGTAAAAAATCGATGATCGTTTCTTCTGGACGTAGGTGAAAATTAGAGTACTTAAATATTTAATACACATACTTCTGAATTTTCCAAATAAATTAACTCTAACTAGAAAAAAATAAGTTTATTACGTTGTGATATTTACGCCGGCCTACATCTTATAAAGAATGAATAGACAAAGTATGCGAATACCAAATATACCTAAAAATTATAAACTAGTCCGCCTGTTAAAACAACTAAAAAACTAAAAAGTAAATAAATAATTTGTTCAGAAAAAACTACTCGATGCAATGTGGGTGTTACCCCATATAAACTTTAAACAGAAAATTAATAAATATTTATTTACAGGTATATACAAATACTTAAAAAGAAAAAAAACAAAATCAAGAATTATAAAATTTAAGTAAAACATTATAAAAGTTTAAATAATTAAATGATTAATGAGCCACTTACTGAACCTAATAAAACACTTAGTACTTTTGATATAATCGCACGTAACACGGTGAGAAATAAAATTGGGATAAATTAGTCACTAGATATTCTAGTAGTACTAGTAAATCTGCAGATCAGGAGACTCAATGTTCGACTCAGAAAGTCATTGTTTTTTAATCTCACTTTTCACATTATTTAGCATCTTACAATCCGCAATTTAATTTTTTTATGTTGCATACATATTTATAGGCATACAAAATACTTCGTTGGTTTCAAAAATTAGAAGCGTTAAATTAAACACGTTTTCTGCAATGATATTCTAAAATTCTTATGAACTTCTTATTCTTGTGATTTTTTAGATAAAAAAATTCATTTCTTCAGAGGGCCGGGCACCCCTGCCCCCCCCCGTAATCTTATTAAATTTATGTCTGTTATTTACTTTTGATTGTGTGAATGATTCTAGTATATCGTGGATTTCGTTCTACTGAGTGGTTTTATTAGTATAAGCAACAATTTCGAAATTAATTTCATGTTAGTCTAATACTCAAATAGCAATATTTACTTACCTGCCAACCACGAAACACCTGCATCTGATGGATTAGTGGAATAATATTTCATGTTTTTCATATTATTTTAGCGTCTTACAATCCGAAATTTATTTTTTTTATTTTGCATACATATTTATAGGCATATACAGTACTTCGGAGATTTTAAAAATTAGAATCATTAAACTAAACACGGTTTATGCAATCATATTTTGAAATTCTTATGAACCTCTTATTCTTGTAAATATTTAGATAAAAAAATACATTTCTTCAGGGTATCTCTGCCCCTTGAACCCCTCGTAATCTTATTAAATTTATATTCATGATTTCTTATCGGCTGTGCGAATGATTCTAGTATTTCTTGGATTTCGTTTTACACAATGGTTTTATTAGGATAAGCAACAATTTCGAAAATAATTTCATATTATTCTAATATCCAAATAGCAATACTTACTTACCTGCCAACCACGAAACACCTGCATCTGATGGATTAGTGAAATAATATCTCATGTACAAAAGCAACTTATAAAATGAAAACTGAATCTACTATTTTCACTTATATCTATTTTTGAAATCTAGAATTATTATAATTTTTGTTTCGTAAAAACAGTTTTGATGGTCATAATATTTATTTTATCTATAAGTACATCCTGATTTAAATTGATGGTAGTGGCTTACTAAAATCTCTCCAGAATAGGCATATTTGGAAACTTTTTAACTTATTGGGTTCGTTCATAAACGTGCCTCTGCCAATTCACTAGATAGCAAACGTGATTTGAGCTGTAAAATATTTTTGTTATAGCTTTTATTTTCTCAATTCCTACTAATTGTAATATTTCAGGATCGTTTTACTACTCTAATTTCTTTAGATTAACCACCTTGCTGTAATAGTGCTTTTATCCTATTTTTAGAAGTATATTAACTTTTCAATAACTAAACATCCACTTCTGTTCCAGGAAATGAATAATATCTCATATAAGAAATACTCGTATACAAATGTAAACTCAAACTACGAGACGTGAATCCATATTACACGTTCAATGTTTTTGTAATTTTTGTTTTGTAAAAAATATTCTATAATAGTTAAACGGCAACTTGTATCAAAATAAATTATCTTTTATGTCGATAGAATAAGAAATTCGCATGAAAGAAATGTATTTTGCTAATAAATCATTGCAACAAAATGAATTTTGTTATTTTTATATTCTTTGAAATATGGTTGCTAAGCCACTGATAAAGAGCAAAGTAAAAAGAAATGATTTTTAAATTTTGTAAAAAATAGGAAAATTAAAGTTTTATATTTTCCCATAATCATTTTACCGAAAATCAACCTAATCGGATCATTGTTGCGGCAGATATCGCGGAACAGACAGACAGACAAATAGACAAACAGACGGAAACCAAAAACTTTTCGCGTCTCCACAGTGAGCCTACACTGACGTTTTGACAATTTTATAAAAAAATTAATGGTTGGACAATTTCTGCATAGCTTCCATGTTTAATGCTGACATTCTTATATTTTTGTAATACACAAAAGAGGGGAATAATCAATTGGATACCTGTCACATTTGGATCACATCTGATACCGACGACAATCCCTTCATAGAAACAAGGTAGGCACGTTTCCCCTCCTTGTTGGAGTATAATACACTGTATTTACGTACATATCATTGAGGAATCACCTTTATTTTGGAGAAAGAGACCACTGATATTTTTATTCATTTTAAAATTCTGAAGTATTATTATTTTTTTTTTTATGTTGCATTTTGCTTTCTCCAGAATCCAATGTCCGCATCCTTCTCTTTATTTTCACCGTTTTTTTTTTCCAAAACCCCTCGAAAATATTAGGCTCTCATTCACCCATCTGCTGACAATCTTCATTGAGCCCTTTTGAACAAAAATCTACGCCTCGCGTCTCATTGGTTCTCCTGACCTGCATTCGGGTATCGCCTTCACGGGCCTCAGGTCCTGTTCTCGAGGAGACAGCGTCCCTCCATAATTATGCCATCTGCATCCGATGGCTGTAATTTTTAATTTGTAAAACTGTCTTTCTTAAAAGCTATCATTGTTATATTCATAGATCAATGTCTCCGAAGGTAATAAAATCTACCATATGGGTGGCATAAACTTTTTTCCCATACTATTGTAGAAAAACACACTTGGGAAATGTATATGTTATTGTTTTACCATACAAATAATAAATATGTGCATTACAAAATAAGATCAATAATTAATTCATAGAAAATCATTCATGAATATGTATATCCAAAAATAAAATCAATAGTTAATTTATGGAAAATAATGTCTTTTCATTACGAAATATAATCAATTTTGCTAAACATTGGGGGTGTTTTATATCTGACCACCAATAGTAGATCAAACAAACATGTTGCACACCAGAAATTTTATTTGAAAAAGTGTTTAAATAAATGCAAACGAAATATAAGGAACATGTTAGAGGATAACATTACTGCTTCAAATTATATTTATGTGAGGTATATTAAACTAATTCGTGTAGCAAACAACCACGGGAACAGTGTTGTCAGTAGGCTACTTTTTTAAAAATTAAGATTGCTTGATAGACAACACTTTTCTGAAGTAGAAATATATGCCCAATTTAATAACAGGTTAAATAATACAATAAAAAGGGGAAATATAATATTTTCTTAAAAGGTGGCGATCAAGAAATATAAATTTAATAAAAGTAGCCAACTGGCAACACTGTACGGGAATGAGATTTTTGTACAAATACCCAAATAAGGTATATTTGTTTTCGGTTTCTCTGTCGATAACGTGATTTTGCAGGTTAAGATATCCTATCCAAATGTTTCATGTTACACTAAGGTAACTTAAATATCTCTCATTGATAGAGCGTAAGAAGATGAAAAGTACGTGAGATTTAAAAAGCAGATACTATTTTTAAGACTTTTAAATAATTATAGAGAAAATAATGATATGGAAGCAGTACTAACACACACTTTCATGTTTGCTGAAATATGCACTTTTCCCGCTTGGCAGCAATTTTAATTTTTGGGGTAAGATTAAGAAAGAAAATATAAGACACACATATTAAAGATTTATCTTGAGACCAGTTGAAATTGCAAAATTTTAAATTTGCTAGTAACTGTAGGTTTGAAACAAGTGGCGTAAAGACTGGCGGATGACAATAGAGAGTAAGATGTAATGTTATGCCAAATTTGGTTTTTTCATTCTTTGGTGCAGCCCCGTAAATGGAAATTTTGTAGTTGTGTGTAGCTTTGGCCCAAAAATTCAGTCGAGTATCAACTGTTTAGCTTCGGAAATAGTAACGTCAGTAAGTAAACAATGAGGAAGCTCGAAGGCGCCAGGGTCGAACGAGATATTAAACGCTCCAGCCTCAGGAACTCGCTGGTCTTTAATTTAACGAAAATTGTTTTTAAAATTTCCCGCAGAGATCTCTGGTTATCAGAGCTTTCCAGTACTCAAAGTGCCCTTTCCGGCACTGTGGTCCCACTCCGGGCACACCTAATTTTAATTCCAAACTTGCATATGGCACCAAGAATATTATAATAAAATTTTGTTTCTATAATGAAAGATTAAAATAAGGAGTTCATATTTTCTAAAAATGTCGTTTGTAAATTCCGATGTCAGTCAGCAATTTCTTAATTTAGGAACAGACTTTGTCTGTGCCGGAAAGGGTCAAAGGAATGGGGCTCTAGTTCCACTTTGGTCAGCGACTGCCTGCGGTAGCTACACGTGGAACAGGCAGAATTGTGGTCCCTTCATTCATGCCCGCCTGGAACGTTAGTAGACTTCATCACGGAATAACCCACATGAAAAATTTAAAAGCAAAATTCAATAAGTTTAAAACACCGACCAGATGTTTAGAATAGGCAGGGCATGCTCTTCCATTTTACAGAACAATTCGTAAAAAAGTAACACTTTTTAAACTAAGAATTGCTTTGCGACCTAAATTTAAATGTTAATGTAGAATGGTCCATATAAATATACATATAAACAGCAAAGTACAGATGAATGAATGAAATATATATATATGGTGTCAATACAAAATTTTATAGAACAGTCATAAAAACAAATCCTGTACTACGAGAAAAATATCAATAATTAATTGAGATTATAAACAAAATTTAACAAATGTTTTTCACAAAAGCGCAGCAATTGTATAATAAAAGTAAAATACATTTTAAGTATTCAGAGGAAAGAGATTAGAGCTTACATTCTAAACATTTTAATTTTCAGAAAATAAAAACAGACAGTTTTTTTTTCTTCTTTTCGTTCTTTGTAAATACATGTTTTATAGAATATTTACAATAGAAGAATGCAGCAGAGCTTATATCGAGAAAAGCTGAGCTGTTTTGAAAACTTATAATAGAAGAGTGCAACAAAGCTTAAAATGAGAAAAGAAGAGCTGTTATGAAAACTTGTAACATAACAATGCCATAGGATACAGAAAAAAGTTCCATAAAAACAGAATATAATTTTTGTCTCGCTTTACATTTTTTCTCTTTTGTGTACTTAATGTTGTATGATATTTTACTTTCATGTATGCTCTTTTCCCAAACAATTTTGCACTGTGATCCTAAAACAGGAGACATTTCTATTTCCGTATGTGAAATCATAAAGTTTAAATATTGCCAGTTGTTCGAGGAATTTCTACCCCCCCCCCCTCCCAGCGTTTTTTTTTCGGAAATAATTTTCGTCTCTCATGTATATTTTTTACAAATTGTTTTTTGTGAATGCATACTTCGAAATCCGAAACTTTATTAATAGGCGTAATACTTAATTGTATGATGAAAAATTATGAAGTAATAAAATTTAACCTCTTAAATCGACCTCTTAATTCATTTTTGACCCACTTAATTATAATCCCTACATGCCATATCCGCACCAGAATTTTCGAACAAATATTTCTCTTTAACTCAGTGCACGAATAAATGATTTTACTTATTTTCAAATAAATTCTGGTGTCATACAATCATTTCAGCATTTTACGTACACCAGCAAGGTTTAAAATAATAATAATAATAATAAATCATATATTCTTTCTTCTGATTTTAAAATATTTATTTACGGTTCACATTATTTATATTTCATATTTACTTTATGATTAGAGAAGAATTTTAAATAGTTAAAAAGATAAAGAGAATAGTAATGTTTTAAAATACTTCCAATGACAATCTGGAAAAAGTCTGGCATGTTACTTGAAAAAAAAATTTACATTGCATTACCAAAAGTCGCTGGCCACGTTTAGGGGAATTGTTCTTTGCATTGGGGAGTAAAAAACATTTTCGAACTCATATATTTCTCACAAGATTTTTTCAGAAGCGCAACTACAGATCAACAAAATAAATTTAAAAAAAATATTTGCGATTACACTGTATTATAAAAAACTGCAAATAATCCGTAACTGTAAGAAAATATTTTATAAGCCTTGTATTGGATTGTCCGGAATTTTCGTGCCGGTTGTGAAAATCAAATCGTACCAGAAGGCTCTATCATGTAATTATTAGACATTAAATCCGATATCAAATATCTAATAATTAACGGGTCAAATTTTCCAGTACGAATTGATTTTTACAACCGGCACGAACTTTCCGGACAATCCAATACATCGTTTGTATTTATTTCTGAAAGTGTAGTACGCATGCTCATGAAAATGAAAACGTTTCTTTTAAAAATTAAAATAAATTTCGCATGATTTGGCTGATAATAAGCAGAAGTTTTTAAACAAATTTAATCATATAATAACTAAATAAAAATTAAACCTATATTAACCTATTAAACCTATATATTTTCCAGCATAGTTTCAATTGTTTATGACCTCAGTTTTTCTGGCAGTCTGCCTGCCTCTCTAACCGACTTGCCGCGCTTTTACTCAACGTAAATGAACTCGGATTGCCATTTATTAGATATATGTCATTACGTTTTTCTGTAGCACTCCCACTATAGAAAATGAAATGTGTAGCATTTGTAGTTCTTTTACAAGAACACTC
This sequence comes from Maratus michaelseni, assembly GCA_963931845.1. Lineage (NCBI taxonomy): Eukaryota > Metazoa > Arthropoda > Arachnida > Araneae > Salticidae > Maratus > Maratus michaelseni. The sequence continues at coordinate 406,983,456 of OZ007586.1, forward strand.
AAAAGAATTCCGTTAAATTATTATTGTCAATGGGGAAATCGTTTGCTGTGTATTTTAATGATGTTACATTATTTCAAACATACTAAAATTTATATGCATTCTTGAGGTACATTACAAAATGCTTGCTATGGAATACAGTGCTGCACAAAAGAATTCGTAAACTTAGTGTCTATGGTCGTGAATTGGCTTAAAGGTAAATCTAATTGTGTTATGCTTTTCCAGCTAAAATATATTTAGTATATTAAGAGATGTTTCTAGAATATAAATAAATTCATATACAGGGATACGCAAAAAACTGAATAAATTGCCATGTATTAACGTTTATTGCCAGAAGTGCGTTTTGAGTTGTCATGCGCGTTTTATCAGAATTAAAGTTTAGCTTAATAAATGTTGCTTATAAAAATCCCTATCTATTATTCATGGCTGTAAAAATGTTTCGAGTGCATTTCGAGTTTATTGACGAAGATTGCTGAAAGTGGATTTTCAACTGTTTTATACGTTTTCTAACTGAACTAAATTGTGGTATACTAAGTAAGTATGCCTATATAAAAATCTATAGATCATGTACATGGCTACAAAAAAGATTTCGAATACCTTTCTGATTATACATGATAATTTATGAAATAGGGTTTTCAAATGTGATTTGAGTTATATATATTATTAAAATCAGTGCGCGTTTGTATGACCATCTGAAAGTGTGTATGTACTCTATCGCTATCACTTCCGGAACCACCGGGAGTGCAGGTGTCAAACTTGTACCATTCAATGAAGAAAAATGCGGGAGAGTTCAGTAAGGAAACAGACCTTAATTAGTCGAGATATTGATTAAAAACAGCCATGTAACTCTTACTATTTTCTTATGTCCGGGCAGCTTCTGGCCATTTTCGGGAAATCTTTTGTTTTGCAAGCAGCGAAAGCGAAAAAAGGTACTCATTTTCAGAAAGCGGCCTTCACTTCTTATATCGAAATGTAGAAAAACTAAATATACCTTTTTTTTTATGTACTCTTCCGGTTGTAACGGTATGTTTAATTTAAACAACTATTAATATTTACTGTTTCAAAAAAAAATATTTTTTCTGAATGCAAAGAATGTTTGAAACACTGTTCATGTTTTTCATTTATTCCAAAGTGCCAAATCTGCTTCCTGGATAGATATACAAAAAAAAAAAAAAAAAAAAAAAAAGAAAGAAAAGAAAAGAAAAAGAAAGAAAACTACCCACATACGTGGGGTACTTTCTCGGTATAACAAAATATTAGTATTTAACTATATAAAATGTATATTTTTCGAATGTCGATTTCAAATTTTTTGTTTACCCTGCAGTTGTCAACTATCATCCATGTGTTTCGTCGCGTATTTAAGTACCAAGGTTTTATGTGCCTGCGCGTGTCCGGTTATTCCTATGTAGTTTAGTATTCCAGTTTTAAAAGAGGAAGGGCGGAAGTGATCGCTTCTGCGAATCGTCTAGGATTTTTGTTTCTCTTTCGTTTTGGCATTCTAAAAGAGGGCAAGATATTAAGTAGGGGATTTTTTTTCTCCGTGTTAAAAAATTTTTAATAACGAAACAGGCAATTGACAGATTTCGCTGTTTTAATTTTTTTATATCATTTCATGTTTTAAGAGAATTGTACTTTGGAACATTTTCGTATGGGTAAAATAGGTGACTATTTTTCAAAACGTTAATAGAGAGAAGGCACGGGTTTTCTTCCATTTTTGCTTTTGTATTTAAAACACTAGGAATTTAAGCTTTAAGAGAGGAGCGGGGATTTCTTTTCTTTTTTTACGACGTGTTAAGAATTTGCTATTTTGTGGATAGAGACAGGGTTATTCGTTTCTGCGCATGTTAGGGAAAACCTCTACATTTTCAATACTGGGCAAAGGAGAAAAGAGGTGGGTTGCTTTCAATATATGTATTCATATAAATTTGAGATTCGTTTGCAAAGAAAGACAAGATCCTGAAAAGTACTCCAGTGTTCGCTGCCGAAGGCAGTGAGGGCCCCGAACACGAGATCGAAAGATTTTCGTGTAAAATTATACATCCGTACAAATTCAGGATAAAAATGCAAAATCTTACATAATTGAGGTTTGGTTCGGAAAACAAATTGGAGCGTGCGTAGCACGCTTGGTATTCGCTCCCAAAGGCAGCCAGACTCTTAAATGTAGGTTCGAGTTTCGTTTGCAAAAATAGACCAGAGCGTAAGTAAAATGCTCGGCTGTGCGCTTCCGAAGGCATCAGGTACACAAACCATTCTTTCGTTTGAGAAGATATTCGTTTGGTAAGAGGTTCGTTTTATTTGAGAGATCGAAAGATTTTCGTGTAAAATTATACATCCGTACAAATTCAGGATAAAAATGCAAAATCTTACATAATTGAGGTTTGGTTCGGAAAACAAATTGGAGCGTGCGTAGCACGCTTGGTATTCGCTCCCAAAGGCAGCCGGACTCTCAAATGTACGTTCGAGTTTCGTTTGCAAAAATAGACCAGAGCGTGAGTAAAATGCTCGGCTGTGCGCTTCCGAAGGCATCAGGTACACAAACCATTCTTTCGTTTGAGAAGATATTCGTTTGGTAAGAGGTTCGTTTTATTTGAGAGATCGAAAGATTTTCGTGTAAAATTATACATCCGTACAAATTCAGGATAAAAATGCAAAATCTTACATAATTGAGGTTTGGTTCGGAAAACAAATTGGAGCGTGCGTAGCACGCTTGGTATTCGCTCCCAAAGGCAGCCGGACTCTCAAACGTAGGTTCGAGTTTCGTTTGCAAAAATAGACCAGAGGGTAAGTAAAATGCTCGGCTGTGCGCTTCCGAAGGCATCAGGTACACAAACCATTCTTTCGTTTGAGAAGATATTCGTTTGGTAAAAGGTTCGTTTTATTTGAGGTTCGTTAAAACTAAAAATATCGATATTTAATATAGATATTCGTTTGATTTGAGTTTCGTTTGGAAACACGACCAGCGTAGCGGATGAATATTAAACGCTTAAGTTTTGTTACAGTATTCTGTATGTATTGGAAAGTGTTTCATTACCTTTGCTTGTCGCATGTCTTTCTTCTTATAGTTATATTTTCCGTTAGATACCACAATTTTTCAAGAGAAATTCTTTAGCTCATTAATAGCAGACATCTGGCGATTACATAAGTCGAATATTTTTATTTAAATATAGTGATTCTATGCAGTGATGGAACAGTATCGCACCAGAGAACCATTTGACACCTCTAAATTTAAATAGTATTCTTCGTCTTATTTAATAAAATAATTTCTGAGATATTTTAAAGTGAAGAATTTTATGAAAATTTAGTGGTGACAATCGCCCAAATGATGCACCATTGTTCTATCACGGTAGAATAGAACTGGAGTTATTTATTAAATTTTAAATTTTAATTGATTCATATGTTCATCACTGAGGAGTGTGGGGTTAAGAGATATATCGACGATGTAATGCGCTACATTTGAGTTCCTTTCCAAAAATAAAAGGATTCCTCCAAAAATTGAGGTTTTTATCAAAAATCAAAGTATAGTCACACTAAAACACATTTCTAAGTAACATTACTTTTACATTACACCGTGATACATTAGAAGTTACTAATGCTGTAAATAAGCATACATACTTATAAATGAAGAAAAATACAACGCATAAAATACATTAAATTGTAATCCATAAATTACAATATTTTATAACTTATAAGTAAAAGGCAGCGTTTGCAAAATACATTATAATTGATTTATTTTTTGAAAATATTTGAAATGCAGCTCACTACATTAACCCCTTCAGGGGAAAGTACTCTTGTAGCGAAAATATTGAAATGATTGATTGACACCAGGATTCACGAACGAATTTATTTTAAAATAAGTAAAAGCTTTTCTCATGTACCTTATAAATTCAAAATTTGATTATAAAGTTCTGGTGTCATTGTGGCATTTTGGAATTAAAATTAAGTGGTATATATAATATACCGGTGCCCTTCAAGGGGTTACTGAATAATTGTTAATCAGGAAAAATATGTTTAAAAGAAAAACAATAAAGATTGTAATAATGATAGGGATTTCTGAACCTGGCAAAGAAAAATATTTTTCATCAAATCTGAAAGATTTGTTTAGTAGTAGACTTTTTAAACACAGTGATCTCTCACTTGGACATGATATTATGTACGGTATATATATACAGGGTGTTTCAGTTAAACGTTTCAGAACTTCTAAGAGCGGTAGGGTACATCCTGACAACTCGAAATCATATAGCAATGTTGGATCGGAAATGCTTTCCTGAAGTGGTGTTGTACACAGAAGCACCATAAAGAAAAGAGACCGTAAATGAGAAATCGTTTTAATAATACATGAAAAGAAGCAAAAGGTACATGGATTAAAGTAAGTGTTCGAAGGTGCTTCCACGGGCTACAATGCACGCCTCACATCTCCGACGCATGGACATACGAACATTCTGGAATACTAAAGGTGAATTTCCAATTTCTCCGGCAGCTACTGCGATTCTTGCAACCAGCTCATCAGAACTGTCAACAGGGGTGTCATAAACTAGCGATTTCATATGACCCCAGAAATAAAAATCAAGACATGATAGGTCGGGTGACTGAGCAGGTCAATGCACGGGACCACCACGTCCGTTCCACTGTTGACCAAATGTGACATCCAGGTAGTTACGAACAGCTCCTCTATAATGGGCAGGGGCTCCATCGTGTTGGAACCACATTGTCTGTTGCGTCGATGCAGAAATCTGTTCATCTCTCAAAAGTTGTGGCAATACTTGCTGCAGAAAGAGCAAGTAGTTATCTCCGGTTTGACGACATGGTAACAGGTAAGGTCCGATGAGGTGATATCCCATAACACCGGCCCATACATTGACCGAAAATCGAATCTGTGCTGCACGACGTCGTATTGCATGCGGGTTCTCGACCGCCCAGATATGGTCGTTATGCGAGTTGAAAATTCCTTCCCTTGTGAAGGATGCCTCATCGGAAAACAACACTTCAGCAGGAAAAGTGGGATTTGTAGCACATTTTCCAAGGTACCACTGTGAGAAAGCAATACGAGGTTCATAATCCCCCGGTTGCTGTGCCTGGACACGCTGCACGTGAAATGGATGCATGTCTTGTTCTCGGAGAATCCTCCAGAAGCTGCAAGGGGAAACCCCGACTACGTTTGCTAGACTTCGTGTACTCGTTCTTGGATTCATCTGTACATGCTGCAGCACATTCTGTTCGACGGCTGGATTCCGTGCTGTTCTTACCCTGACCCTGTCAGCCCTTTCAAATGAACCTGTCTCAGCTAACCTCTGGTGCAGTCTTGCAAATAAATTATGACTGGGAGTACGCCTCGTCGGATATCGTTCCGCGTACAAACGCTGTGCAGCTGGCCCACTACAATTTGCAGCCCCGTACACCAAATACATATCGGCTAATTCTGCGTTCGTGTAATCATCCATCCTACTAACTTGGCGTTCTTGTGCAAAATGAAGATTCCCTGCCCGAAAGATCGGAACTTTCGCACAACGCCATCTACCGCGTCAGGAAAGCATTTCTGACTGCCCATTGGTATATGATTTTATAACGCCAAACATTATTTCAGCATCTTAGTTTATAGGCATGAGCGGGAATTTTAATGTATTGTGGAATACGGAAAAATTGGTTAAAAGAGAAGATTATGTTTTACTCTCACCACCTTATATGGATACTTGTAAAAAATTAAACACAAAACATCAAATAGAAATAAAAATTCGCGGTAGACTTTGCGGATCTGAACGAGTCGAAATAATTTTTTTTTTGGTTATCGGAAATCATATTTTCGTACAAAACATTGTATAATTGTTAGATTTTTATAAATTTTACAAAAATTCTTGTTTATTAAAAATTGCATGTTCTTCCTGTACGTATTAAAAGTTATTAATCAGTAAAATTTATTAAAACAATCTTCTTCTCTCTGAATTTGAACACTGGATTTTAAATCCAATAGTTATTAGGAGTTAAAAAAAATTATGAACAATATGGACAATTAGTCACTAAATGAACAATTATGAATAAAAATAATTGTAGCGTTGATGTTTACATTTTATTGTACATTAAATGTCAACGTATATATAATTTATTCTTATACTGTATTTGTATCAGAATGTCAGGCTATGACAGATTACAATTAATGTTCCACAGCTGCAAAAATAAATAAATAAATAAATAAATAAAGAAGCCGAAATCACCAAGGGAAGTTTAGACCCCCCACCCCTTTCCTAAACTGTAAGAATTTGTATGGAAAAAAAGCATCCAACCGCAGTTTAAATAGCGATATAGTCGGACAAAAATTTATCCAATTGTGAGGGCTGGACTTAAAATTTACATATATGTCAAGAAGGTCAACGAATGATGAGGTCCTAGGAAGAGAAAAAATTACATACAGACCTCAGTAAGGTCAATATGATCATGACCTCAGTAAGCTCAGTATGACATCAGTAAGTTCAGTAAGACCTCTGCTAGGGAAAACCCGGGACCGATGTCAAAGAAAATAAAAATTCATTCATTCTACCTTGGAGTTTCTTTGAATTAAGAAGAGAAAAAAATATCTATTGGCTGGCATTATTAAGACGATGCAACGAGAATTCGACATTGAACTGGACCCGTGAATGCTAAGCCTCCGAGCCCGGTACAAGTCAACGCCTGATTGAAGATACATTATCCAAAGGTTCTGTTCCCGATACAAGTCCACTATCCAAAGGTACTGTTCCTGATGCAAGAAGAAAATATCCGGAAGTATAAGCATACTCCATCATGTATGATGTAAGTGCAATATTCTAAGTTTATGTTCCCGATACAAGTCCACTATCCAAAGGTTCTGTTTACGATGGATGACGAAAATCTGGAAGTATGAACATTTCGTGCTAAATAGACGTGTCAAGACCGACTAAACAAAGGTTCTGCGCCCGACGCAAGACCACTGCCTATGCAAATTGAAAGTAGAAATATTAGTGAACTTTATGCTGTGTGAACGATGTGTGACATTTACATGAATCGAGAGTTGAACTAAATAAATAAGGGGACACTACATATGTTAATTAACAATATATACAAGGAATACACCATAATTCATATGGTTGCAGAATAACATGTGGTGAGTGATATTTATCTATCATTATTTTTTTTCTGGCTACATGGATTGTTTTTATTATATTTTTTAAACGTATAAGCTGAAGTCAGTTAGCTATTGTATTAATCATGTTTTATTTTTGTTACATATATTTTATAAAATTAGGCTATGTGCTTATGCTTTTACTTTTTGTACTGTGGCTTAATTAATTATGAATATTATGATCTTTATTAATTGCTCACTAAATCAATCCTTTTCAAAATAAATTGGAGGGCTTCTGCATGAATTCAATCGGTAAAACAACACGAACCACATATCATCAGAGGCGTAGCGTCAAGGAGGGCACGGATCACTTTACTACCAGTATTTTTATATACTATATTTATCCTTATTTAATTCATACCGTACAAAGTTTAATTAAGGCAAAATGTAGTATTTAATTATACTGGTAGTAAAATGTTCGTGCCCCCCCCCCCTGACGCTACGCCGCTGCCTATCATATGTCATTTCATATAGTGTTTCACAACGCCGCTATAAGATAAGGCTTATAATAACGTACTAACTGCTATTCTTCCTTTGTTTATGTTGGATCCCTCAGATTTCGGTCCAACACCCTATTTGCGTGATTCTTATTAAAAAATAAAAGTAATTGGTATTTAGACCCAATTTTCTAAAAAAAAATTATAGACTTTCTGAATATTTCTTTTTAAAAACAGAAAACGCTTTTTACATAATTTGTTTTCTAAACGGATGTGAAACATATCACGATACTCTAACACATGGGCTGATAAGTTCCCGGTCTAATAAAAAAAACACAACTTCTTAACAAAATTTTATAACTTTATAACTTTAAAACTTTAATAAATAACATAACTTTAATAATAAATAATAATAATTTAATAATAATAATAATAATTATTATTATTATTTAATAATAATAATTTAATAAATAAATAATAATAATAATTTTATAACGAAAAAGCTCCAAACAGTGGGCAGAATCATCGACTCGTTATTGTTTTTGGTCAAATGTCAACACGCGCGGCACCCACTTTGACAACAGCTTTTTCATAGACAAATGTTCATTCAAAATAAAACATACACATTCCTTGGATATCTTCTGAGTCTGAGCTATCTCCTGCAACTTCCCTTTACGGTTCCCCAAAACGATTTTGTGGACTTTTTTTATGCTTTCCGGCGTAAACACCTCTTTTGCGTGGTGCATCACTGGTGTCCGTACGACCACGTTTGAATTCAACAAACCAGTCTTTAATGGTCGATTAACCTTGTGCAGTGTCCGGATATCGCTTGTCAAGCCAACCTTTTGTTTGAACGGTGTTTTTTCCCATCAAATAACAATTCTTGAAATTCTTGTTTATCCATTTTTTTGTTTATCAACAAAGTCGTTCAACTAAAACCACTCTAACATTTTATCCACACGGCGTATCGTCATAACAATTTTTTCTGCTACATTTTAAAGGTTAGTATTTACTAAAAAAAGCATCGGTTCGACGATTGCAACTCTATCTGGGTGCCAGACCGGGAAAGCCGATGTGTTACTATGACATTTTCCTGCACTGATTTTTTACATTGTAGTATCTAGATGGAAAATAAAAGTGGTAAGCCGGTATTTGGGCCTGTTATATTGTTTGCGATATATCGAAGGCCTTGACAGTAATTTTTGACGTGAAATGTTTTAAGAGATATAAAATGACACCGATACTGATTATTCTTTACAAGTTGTATTTGAAAATGCTAATGAATATTGGTTCGATTAGTTATGTTTAAAGAAATACTATTTTCTTATAAAATGATGTGCATATATAATGTTTATATGCTTAATCAAAAGAACATTTCAATTTTTTTCTCCTTACAGGACATTTTTATGGCACTACATTATAGTTTCACAATTATTTTAATATGGGGTGGGTTTGAATCAAACAAACAAGGACTAATAAGAAATATAAATAAGAAAGGAAAACTACTTATCACGCAGAGATTTTGAAAAAATATCAGGCATTACGTAAAATATGTTAACTGCCTCAAGAATTTTACGCTTGTTCGTTAACAGTTAGATTACTGATGAAGCTATAAAATGCTAATAATGAAGCTAATTTTATTTAAAACATAAATATTCTTTACCATTAATTTAATAAATAATTCTAAAATTTAAAACTATAAACCCTTAAGATGCATTTTAATAAAATATATATATACATTACGAGATAAATGCAGTTTAGCACAAAAAATATATAAATTACGTGTTTCTTTTTTTTTTTCAAATAGGTTTCAATATTTAAATTTTCTAGGATACAAATAATATAGTTTATAACAATCTGCTTAGAAAAGTAATATCAATCATGCTATATAAAAAAAAAATCTTGAGTAAAACAAATTATAGAAGGGATTACTTCTTCAACTCCATTAAGCCCAGGAAAATTAATATTGATCTAGCATGGGTATTAAATTTTTAATTTCAATTAGCCGGTGAAATTAAAATTTAAGCTTATGTTAAGATATTAAAATCAATCAGATTATTTTTTTATCGTAATATAAATTAAGCTGTCATATTATTTGTAAAAAATATATATATTAATATTTAGAAATAAATAAAAAGGAATAATGATAAAGTATATATGTATATAAAGTTAAAAATAAGAAATACTAAACTAAAAACACTGCACTCTGATTAAATAAAATCTAGTTTAATTTTGACACAATTATTCTACATTATATTAGATATATTCAGTATATTTCTTTACCAATTAGAATAATTGTGTCAAAATCAATCAAGTATAACCACGATTCCAACGTTTACGGGTGGACCCATTACTTGTGATTCATTCTGTAGTGCTGATTCAGATATCAGACCAGATGCTATAATCATTAAGGTTAACTGGGTGTATTAGTTCAGCCATATTCGTCCAGGATTGCTCAGTTGGTTGAGTATTGGCAGCTTCAGCCAAGGGATCCCTGGTTCGAATCCTCGCCCGGACTTTTTCGCCTGGTTGGGAATATTACATCGCATACAGAAAAAACTCTTTAATCTTTAAATATTAAAAGTTTCTTTCTGTATATTCTAAACCCTTGAAGGGAGGTGGGATATTATACACCTCACTTAATTTTAATTCCCAAATGCTTCAATGGCACTAGCTATTTGGTGTGAAATTTTGATTTTAAAGTGTACGCGAAGAGAAAAGCTTATACTCATCATACATATTAATTATAAAGCAAGAAGCCCTAAAAGTGTATGTCCGGGGAAATTTCAAATACTATCCGATGGATTTTTTTGCGGTTTACGCCATCGGATAGAGAAAATTCCCACGGTCATTATGATGTATAACATACCGACATTACCTTGAATTTTGATAATAAAAATTGGTATATTATCTTTATTTTGGACGAAAAGGTTGTCATTGGTGTATTTTGTTTTTTATCTTGGCGTCGGCATATTATGCTATCGTTTGTTTAACGATTTTTGGGAAACGGTTTTATCAGTTAGATATTGAAAAATTATAAACACCTGGAAAAATAAAATAAAATAACTATCACTGATTTTATTTAAACTAAAAGAAAGTTTTAATAAGAAATAATATTATAAAACGAAGATATTTAACCCCTTAATCGTCGCGCCCGAGACATTCACGGGCAGCATAGGTTACGCCTGTTTTATTCAGATTGTTTGATTCCCACCAGTTTTATAAAATAGTGTTACTGGCTTTATTCTCGCATTATTTTTATCTGTCTATTAAACAAGACGAACATTTCTACTTAAAAAAACTGGTGGTAATCAAGCAATCTGAATTTTAAAACAGTAGCCTACACTTAAAGGGCGCGACGATTAAGGGTTAACTTAAATATGAAAGAAATATTGTACGGATTAAAAGAAATAATCAATGTCAAACGCGGCCGTTGAAACAATATTTAGCAATTTATCACTTTTGTTGCCTATATTTAACGTCTGGATAAGAAAAATGTACTGTTAGGCCTTTTTTATGATATATATGATTACCGTAAAAGTCGCAACAGGCGATTTTTTGTAAAATATATTTTATATGTATTGTAAATTTTAGGGGTGTTCAGAGACAGAAACGCGTGTTACTCGTATAATTGGGGATTGACGTCATCTGTTTTGTTCAGAGTAAAGTTGGGTTTAAACGGCTGTGAACGCTTTTGGGTAAAATTATGGATATATTTACATTTAAACAAATCCGTCAACCAATCTACCATTATATTTGGATTGTAGGACCATTGCAGGAACCATCCTAGCGACGTTGGCCAATTATATCATAGTCCTTTTAAAGGCAGACCAATCAAATGGCCAGGACTCAAGTGTACAGTAGGAGTCATAAAGAACGGCAGTTAACAGTTGCAGTTAGCTATAAAGAAAAGAAACAAATCAGATTTCCCAACCACGTGATCACTATACCCGACAAAATTCTCCAGGTAAGGTGGGTTACCCGTCTGGGTAACTTCCGGCTCTCAACGCTACGGCTAACACACAAAAAGTCACATGATATCGGTCTCTGAACGCTTCGGATTACCCATGAGTTACCCTATGTAACTCGGGGTTCGGTTCGTGAACTCGCCCTTTATCTCTCATTTACAGACGATTTTTGCTTTTCCAGTTGAATATTTATGTAGGACGTCGACAGTGTTTTTTCTTGATATAATAAAAAAAAATTCAAATGTAATCTGTAATGTTTTTATCTGTGCAAATAAAAAATGATGGTGAGTTTCAACTTCATAGTTAAATGTATTTAGATGTACTATTAAAACATCATGTCACCCGTGCGAAGCCGGAGCGGGTTGCTAGCTTTCATATAAATCTGTTCTTAAATTCTGGTGTTATTCATTAATTTCAGCAACATAAGTACTTTGCCTCTGAAAGGGTTAAGGGTTATTAAAAAGTTTGTTTCATATAACCCATAGGCATAATTGCTAACTTTTACGCTTTTCTTTCCACTAAAGTTTACTAGAAAATTTTACTGGTATGGGAAAAGTCTAAAAGTTGTCAGCTATGTCTAGAGTACATTTGTCGATTGAGATTCGTCATGCACTTTGCCCAAATGCAAGACGAGGAATCTCAGTCGTCATTCTAGTTAACACTAGAAACTCCTCATGAATCAATTTGACTAAGGGTCTTCAACCTGTGGCTTGTGTTTCACCAGGTTACCACTATTTTAAGCCTTTAGACTATGGAGGGACTTTTACTTCCCACGGACCGATATAGGGGATGTCAATTGAAGGTATATATTTCTGTTTTATTCAGAACACTGTATAAAAAAATGTGGTAGATTTCCTCTGAAATTGTCCTAGAAATGTATGGAGAAGGTTATTTCCCCCAAAAATGATACGTAGAGGATAATACAAAAGATGCATCAAAGTCTAATAAAAAATTAATTCGTAGTCAAGGGGTTAATGCTAGAATGGCCATAAGCGGACAATTTGATCTGTACAAAAAATATGTTTTTATTCGAACCAGAAATATTTCATAAAATGAGTTAAAACTAGGCCTCACAGAAATACGTTAAATAAACTAGTAAATCTGCAGATCAGGAGCTTCAATGTCAGCTCTAAAAGTCATTGTTTTTTAATCTCACTTTTCATATTATTTTAGCGTCTTACAATCCGAAATTTAATTTTTTTATTTTGCATACATATTTATAGGCATATACAATACTTCGGAGTTTTCAGAAATTAGAAGCGTTATACTAAACACGGTTTATGCAATCATATTCTGAAATTCTTATAAACTTCTTATTCTTGTAAATATTTAGATAAAAAAATACATTTCTTCAGGGCATCTCTGCCCCCTGAACCCCCCGTAATCTTATTAAATTTATATTCATGATTTCTTATTGGCTGTGCGAATGATTCTAGTATTTTTTGGATTTCTTTTTACACAATGGTTTTATTAGGACAAGCAACAATTTCAAAAATAATTTCATATTATTCTAATATCTAAATAGCAATATTTACTTACCTGCCAACCACGAAACACCTGCACCTGATGAATAAGTTGAATAATATCTTATGCACAAAAGCAACGTGTATGGAAATGTAAAATGAATCTACTATATTTCTTTTATATCTATTTTAGAAATCTAGTATTATTGCAATTTTTGTTTCGGAAAAACAGTTTTGATGGTCATTCTATAATATTTTTCTTATCTAAGTACATCCTGATCTATCTCGATAGCAATAGCATACTAAAATCTCCCCAATATAGCCATATTTGAAAACTTTTAAACCTTTTGGGTAATCATTCATAATCGTGCCCACTGCCAATTCAATAAATAGCAAACGTGATTTGGCGCTATAAAGTATGCTAAGAAATATACATCAAAGAAATATACAGATACAAATGTAAACTCATACTACGAAACTTAAATTCATATTAAATTTTCAATGTTTTTGTAATTTTTGTTTGGAAAAAATACATTTCGTAATCATTCTATAGTAGTTAAACGGCAACTTTTATCAAAATAAATTCTTTTTTATGTCAATATAATACGAAAATCACCTGAAAATAATGTATTTCGCTAATAAAGTATTGCAACAAAATAGTGCGAATTATTTTAATTTTATTATTTCGATATTCTTTGAAATATAGTTGCTAAGCCACTATTAATGCATCGATAATCAGCAGAAAAATGTAATTACACACCAAATAGAGTAGCTGTGGTGCTGTGTAATATAAACAATTAATGATCTGTGTTTCCAAAAATCATAGATAGTAAGATCTATTATTTATATAAATATATAATTTCATAAATAAAATTTGACAATCAATTACTAAAATTATATTTTTAATAATCAAATATTATTTTTAAGTATGCTTTTTACTGCAGGCAAACCGTGATACAAAAAAAAAACTAACTCTCTGTATCACCGTGTAGCATATCTGTAACATACCCAAAACTCAAAGTTATTTACAGTGGGCATAAAAAGACGATTTTATTTATTACTTCTATCTTTCAATACAGTAGTTAATATAAATTGTTCATAGAATTCTCAACAGACGACGAAACTAATTTATTGTTTCTTGTCAAAGTCTTATTTATCATTTAAACAGTTTCACATCGTTATTTATGAAATGAACTTTGTTAAATTTAAAAGTCTCGAGAAGTCTAATAAAAGATTTTTTACAAAGGTAAGTTCGCACACTTTACAATTTTGTATTAAAAAATTGACAATATTTCTGTTTGTTGCAAATATAAAAAGGTGTATTTTAGTCAATAATTTTTATTTTTATAATTTAATGATTAGTTTTTACTTAATTTAAATGATGTATTCTAACATCTGAATAAATATTTTTCAAAGAGTTGTTGTTGAGCCACAAAGGGTTAAGATATAGTTATAAAATAAAGGTTCGAAGCATAATAGCGTATTTTGTTCTGTAGTTTAAAATTTGCGTTTACCTTGAAAAAAAATGATAACTTTTAACAAAAATTTTCAAAAATCCTTTTAATAAATGAAAACTTACAGTTATGTTTTTAAAAAATATGATCTAAAACCTGTACTCCAGGATATGAATAATATGGGAGAATACATATATGGGAGAATACATTGTGCTGATATTTTCAATAATTAAATATATAAGGTACTGTTTAAAAACTATTGAAATAGTTAATAAAAACTAACCTTCAAAATTTCAACGATTAATCCCAGTCCAAATCTCGATTGTTTTATTATTATCTCAAATTATAGATCTAAACTTTTTATAACTGTGGTTAAAATGTCAAAACTGTATCTTTAATATTATTATGTGTGTAATATGTATATGATTGCCGTTTAAGGGTCGTCTCACACATGAAGCACATTATTGCCGTCTCACACATGAAAACTATAAATGACTTTTTCTCAATATTCATTTTCTGTTCGTTCTTATGTTTTTAAAGTTCATTCCCCCCATTATTATTTCAGTTTATAATTTTGTATACATCTTCTTTATTATGTATGTGATAAAACCATGCATGGAATTAGCATTATGTATTTTATTTTTGTTTTATAATCAATATGTTTTAAAATCATACAAATAAGAGCTAAATTTCATTTTTCTTCA
Organism: Maratus michaelseni; assembly: GCA_963931845.1. Lineage (NCBI taxonomy): Eukaryota > Metazoa > Arthropoda > Arachnida > Araneae > Salticidae > Maratus > Maratus michaelseni. The sequence goes on from OZ007586.1 coordinate 406,998,608, forward strand.
CTACATATATTAATAATACATTTTTCTAAAACCTAACATTAATTGTATCTAAAAATACATGCACAATGTTGTGTAACACATTTTAATAAATGTATAAAAATATAATATGCAAATACTTAAAAAAGTATCAGGAATTTAAAAATATTAATTTATTTTAATTTTGTAAACATTTTAAATAAATGTGTAGTTTATTTTTTTAATGTGCTTTTAATTGACTACTAAAATGTAATGCAATAAAACATTTTATCAAAATTCTTAAAATTAAAAATAATACTGTTAAATAAAAATAATAAGTACCATTTCAGATTAACAGCAAAATCACATAGTATTTATTTTATTCAAAAACATTTTTGTAAAAATTTGAAATACCGAGCTGAAAATACAAAAAATGTGGAGTTTATAATATAGAATGTTACAATTTTAATACATTTCACCGTTTTCATATAATAAATTTGAATATATGTATATCCACATTTTGCTATTTAATGCGTTACCAAGGGATTTGGTTTCGTTTGAAATCGGGTTACCTCACTCGATAGCAGGAATTTAATAAAATCGCCTCAAAATCTCAATTCGTCTCGTTACCCGACCTGAAAGCGTGTGAGATAAGTTTCGGAGCTCAAGCAAAAACTAAATTAAATACACAAAATAAAATAAAATAAATAATTTAAAACAATGAATAAAGCCTTGCATCGGGTTGGATAATCCGATTTCATCCGCAACCGACATGACGTTCAGTTTGAGCCGAGTAAAAATAGCGATAATTTGTTGTTAAGGTTCTTGTTGTTCTGATTTGAGTCAAATTCACTCTAATTGTTTCGGGTTCGATTCGATTTCGGGTTGAGATTTAATTCTTACAGCTCGGGTTCGGATTATTCTGAAAAACTATAATAAAAGAATAACTTGAACAAAAAAAACTAGAATATTCTTTCAAACCTGCAGCAAAAAAAGTAAAGCAAAGAGAAAAGAATAAAATAAAAAAGTAAAATATTGATAAAAATTTTCGGGATCGAATATGGGTAAAATATGGTCAACCGACCCGATGATGAATCGTCACATTTGTCATAAACCTGTATCCAAAAAATATTATTCGAAATTTCCGTGTTGGATTCTGGTCACCCAACCAGATGCAAAATGGTCACAAATATCACAAACATGTATCAAAAGATGAAACTACCGATCTGGTCACCCGACCCAATACCTAATCGTCACAAACGTCGCATATTCACATCACGTCACAGTGACTTCACATCCACGTCAAGTGACGTCATAATTACGGGTACCAATGTATTTAAAATAGATGCAAAAATTTCGATTACTTTTCCGTAATCAGACTCAATTCGAACATGTTTTAAGAAAGAAATTGTATCTAAAAAATAAAATCTAGTAACTACCATTTAGTAATTAACACATTTCCATAATATATTTTCTGGTTCAGAACTTGATTTGGGTCAGACTTCTGAAAAATACTCAAGTGTCGGCCAGAAATCATAACTGAAAATTTTACTGCTAAATTTTTCGCAATCGTAACAAAATTTTATTCCTTTTATTCCGTAAAATTACAAATTATAATAATTACTAACATGGTGAGCAGTAAAGTACGAAATTTCATTTCAATGAAAATCTTATTTAAATAAGATGCGCCATCAATATTTAAGTAATTAATTTGAAAGTGAAAGATAAACAACGAGAATAATTAAATGTAAAAAGTAATTATTTAGAGACATCTTAATATGAAAGACAGAAAATATGTTGCAACTATCGATAGTACTACTAAGCACTTAACTAATATAGAAAATTTAACATAAACCTAATTACATTCTATCGGGAAGGAAACACATTATTTGCTACCTAGAAAACGTCGTGAATGTCGATAGTAACAAATAAATATATGTCATTTGTTATACCACGTTACCTGTTAGACATAATTTATACGAATGATAGTTGCACCATTAAGAAAGTCTAAAGTTTGAGTGCAAAGTTTGAGGCATTTCATAAATAAGTATAATGATATTTTCTTTGTATTTAAGTTAAGCAGCATTTTAATGGTTTTAATTTATTAATTAATTGGTACCGTATCATTAATATTAATATAGTGTATTATTACAACATTTATTTCTGGAAACATAAAATCAAAAACGACAAGACAGACATTTTCTCATAGTACAAAATTCTTAAACGATCTCATGCGATAACATTTTTGAAAGATACTTTATAATGTTATAATATTTCATTTCATGATGTTCCTTTCTTAAATCCAAAAATATCTGCACTGTATCTGAAATAAAATATGAAACGAATGAAATTACATTGAAAAGTAAATATTTATAATAAAAGTTTGTACTCGTAAAATAAAACTTAACTGTATAAAAACTAATAAAGCTATAATTTTCAAGAGCTTACACTTTATATAAAATTATATTTACATAATATTTTGACATTAAATTAGTATATAGATTGTTGGAATCTTTTGTGTAAACTAACTAAATTGGTTCTGTTTTGAGAGAAACATCTCAAACATACCCAACCAACCATTTCCGCTTTGTGATAAAGTATTGCAGTAAATAAAAATATAGAATGTGATCATGGAAGAGTTCTAGGGATGATTAAGGATAATAGAAAAGAGTAGTAAATTTCCGAAAATTAACTTACCGTAATTTCGCGCGTAAGTTAAGCTCTTAGTTAAGTCTTTTTCAAACCGGAAATTTTATTGAAAATAAGAAGTCAAATAATTGCTAAGTCACATTTTATTTAAGATAAATTCTGGTAGGAAATCGAATTGTCTGAGGTGCGGCGTATACGCGCGAAATTACGGTAATTAATTATTTAAAATTAAATAAAGTTAACACTTCTTTGCATTGTGATGGAAATTTCCATCACTGTTTATTTAACGTTTAATAAATAAATCAACTTCTTCGCCACCACTATATTTATATAGAAATATTAATCTATTAAATTTCACGTGAACTATGTTGCTGAATAAAGTTAAAAATTTATCTTAAAATTTCTGGTGTCTAATATTTAATATATGTATAAAAAAACAATTGTAAAAGAAAAACTCATGGAAAGAAGGGTTAAAGTAACAATATTTAAATAAGATATTCGTTGTGTCGTTCTGTTGAATGTCTGCGTATGAATTGGCAGTTATTGAGAATAGCATGTGCTCTATTAAGATTAACTACAATAATGTAATGTTAAAATAATAAAACACATTACGCATGATGCAAATAATGAATAGACACATATTTAAATATCAAATTAAAAAATTATTTACCGAAATATACAAACAGAATTAAGAAATCATTAAAACTGAACTCGCTACCATATAACTATTATTAAGGATCAGCAGATCCAAAAACTAGCTTATATTGATATTAATCAATCTTAGTTTAGTTACCATAGTTAATTGACAATCATTAATTCATTCAGTAACATCACTGCAATTTTCAAATCGCCTACTGTTATTTTTAACATAATATTTTTAAAGCAAATGCTTTAACTGCCCTATGATAAGTAACTAAATTATTGCCTCGTCCAATGCACCAATTTTCATCATCAATATATAATGTACTCAAACAAAAGTAAAAGAAAACAAATGTATGGGAATTAAACAACGAATGTCGGGACATCAGGGCTCAGGTTTACAGCGATTCCTCGTAAGGAATCAGTCATGGGATTTTTTATCAGGGCAACCACTAATACAATATAGAGGGCGTGTCAGAAACATGTACACACACTTTGAATGATGATAACTCCAGTTTTTATTCACATATAATTAATATTTAAATTGCAAAAGAATCTACATAAAATGTATAAGCTTTCCTCCTGCAACAGATGTTAAACATTATTAGACAACGTTCTGGTCAATGCACTGATATAACGGTAGACTATTGATTCACAAACTTCAACAAACGTTTATTTTGGTGCTGTGGCGCATTCTTGCTCAATTTTGGTTCCAAAACGATGGCTATGAACACCCTTTTGTTTCAAACTTATCTTTTAACCGATGAATTGCAAGTCGCATAGATGGATCTGTCTGAAACTCCCTGCGATATTGTTTTTGTATTTCTGCTACATTTTCATACTTACAATAGTACTTAAAAAAATAAATTTCAAAAGCTAATCTTAGTCACTCATTATTTCCAATTAATTGCACTTTAAAAAGAAAGAAAAATTAGAAAAGTATGACCCGTTAAACAGTGTATGTATACATATTTCTGACGCACCCTGTATATAAGCTGAGGACCAATACGTCGAACTTTAAATAAAATCGATGATTAATTCCTTTATTCAAGAATTACAAAAAAGTGCATTAAGATGTAACACTGCTTTAAAAACATTTTAGATATTTGATCTCTATAAGTACATCTCTGTATAAAAGGACACCTTTTAAAAGCTTTTAAACTCAAGCTAAATCTCTATTAAATCTTATAGGATGTCTCAAGTAAAACGGAAGAAAATATCCTGTAAATCTAATATGACGGTCGCACATGCTTTCAAACACATACATTAACATTGGAGCGTATCACACTCGTTGCCCCATCAATTCAGGGATTGGCCAACTTTACTCAACCAGCGTTCGTTGCAGAATACTACAATCGACAATTCGTCGTTTCTTCAAATTATTTAAATACCTATTTATTAGGTGGTGATTGACATCAGGCCGTGGAGAATGCAATCGCCCGAATCTAAACTTTGACCTGTTGTAAATTTTGTCCATTTATCCATGGTAAAAATAATGTAAAAAAGCTGTAGACATTTCGGCGACGCAGCCGAAAAAGAACTATTTATTTTGTCTTAGGGAGTTACTAAAAAATTATGAAACACCGTAATAATATGAATAAAAATGCGTCAAAATTATAAATTTTGTAAAATTTCATGTTAGCATGTATACTATGAAAATTCGTCTTTTTATAATCATTTGTTTATGCATTACCGTAATTTCCGGCGTATAAGCCGCAGCTCAAAGAGTCGTTTTTCGACCCAGAAATTTTATTCAATAATTGTAGTTAAATATTTACAGCGATCTTTTAAATTACATTTTATAAAATAATATTTCTGGGTCGAAAAACGACTACGGTATATGTCTTTGAATTGTTCATTTCGCTCATTTTATGCTCACGTTGAATGATGATGCTTTCCGTAAGGAAATATGCGAAATTAATACAGCATACAATTTGCAAAGAAAATCTTTTATTGAAAGCCGAGGACAACTTAATTGTATGTAAATCATTGAAAATTATAATTATTAAAAACTCTCAATTGCAAAAAATGAAATTAATTTCACTTTGGTAGTTTCCACATTTTTTAAAAAATGGCTATTCTTCAAAATTTTATAGGCTGGGCTTACAGTGTTCTTCACTGTTTCTTACTTTTCTACGCCTATTTAAAATGAAATATGTTAGTGGTAGATGACTTTAACAACTGCAATAGAAATGTAGTGAGAAAACTTTAGGAAGCTGCAAGTCCTTTGTATGTTTTCCCTCAATAAACAACAACAACCACAGAAAAACAATGAAATTCTATATATAAGTATCGAAAGTAGACATATGACTAAAATTTGAAACTTTTCGTTCAGTACTGAATAGTAAAGTGAGTAAAATCCTTAGAATTTTTAAGAGTTATGTCAGCGGTGTTGCCTGTTGGGCGTTTCTTTTAATTCAGATTGCTCGATAGCTACCAGTTTTTTGAAATGCTAATATATGTTTTTAAATCAGCCATTATATAAAGTGAATAATACTATATCACAAAAGTGGTAGCTACTAAATAATGTGAACTGAATAAAATCCGCCCAACTGGCAAAACATAATGGAATCCGGATTACACGCTTGGCCATATTTCTATTCAGAAATTCAAAATTCATACCAAAAATTCCAAAGAGCATTTGTATCTTAATTAATCACAGATATTTCAGAATTATTGGGTCGTTCGGAACGTTCCTTCCGTTTATGAAAAGCAATTCGTAAAGGAAAATTCCACCCGTCAATTATTAGACGTTAGATTAGATATCGGAATTAATGTTTAATAATTAAATGATAAAATTTTCCGGTACGAACCAACTTTCGCAAACGATTAGGACTTTCCGAACAACCAAATGCTTAAGGTTACATACTCAGGGTTCGTACGCCTCCTGGAATTTTGTGACCAGGAAATTCTTCTGTACCAGTAATATGTTACAGAAAATCTCTCCGTAAAAGAAGGCGATGTTTCGTGAATATAACTTAGATTTCTTTTTCTATAAAAAAAAATACTGGTAACACTACTGGAAAATTCCCTGATCCGTACGAACCCTTCATACTACTCTTTAATTTTCGAATGTTTCTACTTTTTGAGGAACATGTCTACGAAATAGCAACAGTTTTTGCGCATTTTAAAACAAACTGCATAAAAAAATTCCTATAATTAATCTAGTTATGACTAGATCAGGGATTCGTATGTAAGCAAACCTTAAAAGAATATTTTAAAGTCGTTTATCTCAAAATGTGGAAAACGTGCTTTTATTCAATTAGGAATAAGATTTATCTTAAACGACTTAATATTTTACATGAAATCTTCACGGACCTTGTATATCTTATATAAGCATGAACTTTAAAATATATAAACTTTAACAATATATATATTTTTTTGAGACAATGTCGAAAGCATTGCATATCGTTTTTAGTATTCATTTATACATAAATATTTTTGTACGTGAAACAATACATATATCTACGTTCAGTCTTGATATATAGATATAATCCATAACGTCAAAAAATATCAAAATAAATTAACATTTAGTTCCAGAGATATATTGCGTGCAATTTTGATAAAACTAATTTTAAGATAAATCACTTTTAAGAATATTTTATTAAAACGTGAAATATCCAATACCCTAAAATAATTGTATTGCACCCATTTTGATTCAATAATAAATATATAAAATAATACTGATTTAAGAAACATATTCTTAAAAAAATTTTAAGAAATTCCATAGATATCTTACATGAAAAGGTATCTTTTTTGTTTCACGTTTATACAATCAATAAAAATGGTTCATATGGATTTATTATAAAATTCGCTGTAAGTATAATAAAATATTCTCAAATACATGATATAAATACATATATATATATATATTCTTTTAAATGCTTAAAAACCTTTTTGGCAAGGCAAAATGCATATGTGGAACTATGAATTCAAAAAATGTCTATGTCCATTGCATTTCCTTAAGGGTATAAATTGTTTTGTAGAAACCAATGTCGCACTTCGATATCAAAATATAACGATATTCTTCAGAATCAGTCCCTAAGAAAAACTAAACTGAATGTTTGCGTTCTGCGAACCATAAATGAGCATGTAATTGACGTTTAAATCATAATGTACCGGGAATACTTCATATATTAATAGTCATAACTGCTTATTTGTAGGATTTTTTTCTGCGGTTTGTTTTAAATTATGCAGAAAATTCTGCTCTTACGTATACATCTTAGTTGAAAAATTTAATTTTTTGAAGATTTAAGCAAAGCCATTAAATAATAAGCCCAGTCAGATAGTGTTAAATTTGTTAGCGACACACTAGCGCCAAACCTCTGCTGCGGAAGGAGGACAAAACAGAAGTGGGTCGCAGAGAAACGATACGATTTATTTATATCGATATTTTATACGATTTTTATCGATGTTTTGTTTTTGCACTTCCTTTAAAAGCTTGCTAATTATTGGGATCTTTTACATTAAAGCTAAAACAATAATGAAAAAAAAAAATGTGGAAATTTACTGGATTAATATTTCTATATAAATATAGTGGTGGCGAAGAAGTTGATTTATTTATTAAAAGTTAAATAAAAAGTGATGGAAATTTACATCACTATGCAATTAACCCTTTCCGGCACAGACAAATTATGTTCGTAAAATGTGAAATTACTGACTGACACCGGAATTTACAAACGACTTTCTTAGAAAATATGAACTCCTTATTTTAAGCTTTAATTTTAGAAGCAAAATTTTATTAAAATATTCTTGGTGCCGAATGCAGCACTCCCAACCGCTAGATGGCGCTATTTTCAACTTTCGAAATGTTTCCCATTTATCTGACTGGGCCAAAGCCATTAAATAATAAGCCCAGTCAGATAGTGTTAAATTTGTTAGCGACACACTAGCGCCAAACCTCTGCTGCGGAAGGAGGACAAAACAGAAGTGTGTCGCAAAGAAACGATACGATTTATTTATATCGATATTTTATACGATTTTTATCGATGTTTTGTTTTTGCACTTCCTTTAAAAGCTTGCTAATTATTGGGATCTTTTACATTAAAGCTAAAACTATAATGAAAAAAAATATGGAAATTTACTGCATTAATATTTCTATATAAATATAGTGGTGGCGAAGAAGTTGATTTATTTATTAAAAGTTAAATAAAAAGTGATGGAAATTTACATCACTATGCAATTAACCCTTTCCGGCACAGACAAATTATGTTCGTAAAATGTGAAATTACTGACTGACACCGGAATTTACAAACGACTTTCTTAGAAAATACGAACTCCTTATTTTAAGCTTTAATTTTAGAAGCAAAATTTTATTAAAATATTCTTGGTGCCGAATGCAGCACTCCCAACCGCTAGATGGCGCTATTTTCAACTTGCGAAAAGTTTCCCATTTATCTGACTGGGCTTATTATTTAATGGCTTTGGATTTAAGAGGTGTATACTCCTTTAAAGTAAAAATTCTTCTTTCAGAATTTCCGGTATTAACTCGGAATTAGTGAACAAAAAAGGAGGCCAGGCTTTCAACCGTGTATGGAAATATTATTACAAATTAGAAATATTCTCTTTGTGTAATCGCAGATATTGTAATATTTTTCTGCAATTAAAGAAGTCGAAAGATTCTATTTGTAAATTGTGGTATAACTGCACGCACCATGAAATGGGCATTTCCAAGGAGAAGAAGGCTTTAAAAAAATAAAACGTGGATATCTCTCACGAAATACATTACCATTACATTTAGGTTACATACCAAGAAAAAGCGGGCGATATTTGCAGTAAAATATTTCTTTAATGCATTTATTTAAAATATATGGAAATTTATTCTAGCTTACAAGGATTTCGGAGAACAACAGTTTTATTTATATATAAGGGAATGTTATTTCTTAAAATTTCGGTGTATAACATATTGCAACTCACAATTTTCCTGGATTTACCAAATTTATTTAAAGAAATGTTTGTTTAATTTATTTTAGTTTCATAAAAAAAGACCATTTTCTGAGTTTAGATTTACTACATTTATAATGCAACTTTATAACATTAAAATAATGCACTTCTTTAATGACGTTTCTTTAAAAGGCTATTATGTTGAAAATTTTCCTGGACTAACTATAACCATAGCATAGTTTCAAATAAAATATTGAAATTTAAATAAATTCTTTCTTGGTTTTCTAAAAGCGCTAAATCTAGATATGGTTAAGTTTCTTGTAGCCCTTTATATGTTAATGCATAAATAAATCTATCTATTCCTTCAGTTTTCACATACAATCTACCAGAGCTTTTTTTCTGTTTTTTTATTGTTTTTAGTTCTTTATTCTTTAAAAAATGCAAATAAATGCAATTATAATGGATTTCGTTGCTATTAATCTGGTTGTTATAGTGCCACAAAGGTCAATGTCTTTTGGACACTTGAATAATAATATCTTATAACTTTTCGAACACGACATCTCAAACAATTACTTTAAAGATAACTCATGAAAAATATCAATACACTCGTTTTAAAAGTCATGGTAAATACACAACATAGGCAACATGGTAAATACACAAAAACCTAAGACACAAAACCTAAACTCAGAAAATGGTCTTTTTTTATGAAACTAAAATAAATTAAACAAACATTTATTTAAATAAATTTGGTAAATCCAGGAAAATTGTGAGTTGCAATATGTTATACACCGAACAGGCACACACAAATATAAGTGTCGCGAGTAAAAAAGACCACGAGTAAATTTGAAAACTTAACAAACTCTTATCGCATATATGCTTGTATTTCACAATTTTTTAATTCAGAATTTCGAATCCATACTGATAATTCTGAAAGAAGAACTTTTACTTTATGTACCGTAATTTCCGGCGTATAAGCCGCAGCTCAAAGAGTCGTTTTTCGACCCAGAAATTTTATTCAATAATTGTAGTTAAATATTTACAGCTATCTTTTAAGTTACATTTTATAAAATAATATTTCTGGGTCGAAAAACGACTCTTTGAGCTGCGGCTTATACGCCGGAAATTACGGTATTTACGAAACGTCAGTCATAACGAAAAGCAAAAATTACTATTTGGAATTTCTGGTGTGAATTCGTAATTTCTAAATAAAAATTGAAATTCCTAAAATGAACGTATATATTCGCTGATAAGACGAATGGGTTAACTTGGTTATAATAGCAAGTATATATATACACCATCATTAGCATCCCAAGAAGCCACCAGAAGGATCGAAACTTGCCTGGAAATTTTTGTCAAGAATTGCCGAGCAAAAAAGAGACCCATCAGGGAGGGTTCATTGGGACCTGTATGGTTAAAAAAGTTCATTTATATATATTTTTTATAACTAGCTGATCCGCCCGGAGTTTCCCGGTCCCGTCAAAAAATAATACTAAACGCGAAATCACTCTAAAAATAGCTGCTAAACCGTTCATCTGGTAACTCTTTGTCTTTCGGAAATTAAACAGAGAGATGGACACCGAAGCGGAAGTAAATTTAGTACCACCCCCTCAAATGTCTGGATCATTTGATTCAAAGCGTGCATATTCGGAATCAGAAAAATAAACTACGTACTGACTGCGAGTTTCGATTCAATACCTCCAATACTTTTCTTAATACTCGATGATGAATGAAAATGAAACTATTTAATTGTCTGGGATTATCAAATTGGTAACTTTCACTTACGGTTTCAATAAAAATAGCCATTTTCGGCACACGTGCAGAAAAATCTTTTAGTTCCTTCGCCAAGGGATGCATTTTGTTCTAAACAAATTATCCCATACATGTCCCCGCTGCTTAAGATACCGTGTGTAGCGGACGTGCTAAGCACTGTATAGAAAGAGTCCCGTGTACGCGCGAAAAATCTGTTAGTTCCAATTTCTACGGGCATGGGTACTAAATCTATGTCTTAATTAATTAGCTATATCTTAATTAGTTCATGTTAAGTTGAATGAACCAATTCCTGTTGAAATCGGGCCTATAGAACCCGATAAAATAAATCAGCCCCCTGGATATTAAGATTCATAAATGGTGCTAACCAAGGGCTGAAAAAATTATACCGAAGTTTATTTACTACCTGGGAGACCTCGGAAGAATGTCAGAAAAGATTTCGTTTGAATCGGACCAAGATTAAATGCAAAATCTTTTCATTTCATTTTCCACCGCCAGTAGTGCACTCGGTTCGAAACAAACCTCTTTTCGAATGAAACTACGGCACGTGTTACCGCTGCTCATGGCAATGTATGGAAGGAGTGCTCAGCTAAAAATCTTTTAGTTCCAATTTCTACCGCTATGGGGCACCAAATCTATGTCTTAATTAGTTACTTATATCTTACTTAGTTCATGTAAATTTGAATGAATCAAATCCCGTTGAAATCAGGATCTTTGTTTGAATCGGACAAATTTTAAATGAAAATTATTTTAATTCCATTTTCCCCCGCTAGGTGGTGCACTCTATTCTAAATAAAATTCTTTCCGATCGAAACTCCGGCACGTGTCCCTGCTGCCTACGACACCATATAGCACACGAGCTGCGCACGCGCTGCATAATCTGTTTGTGTCATTTTCTACAGCCATGTGGCGCTAAATCGGTATCGTAATTAGTTATCTATATCTTAAATTGTTCGTGTTATGTTGCATGAACTAATTCTCGTTGAAATTGGGCCAATAGAACCCGAAAAATACCCTCCCTGGTGATTAATGTTCAGAAATAGTGGTAACTCAAGGGCTGTAAAAATGATACCTAAATTTATCTAGTACCTTGGAATCGGACTAATAATAAAAAAGTTCTGATTTTGGAGGCAGGAAGGAAGGAGGGAGTTTCGATCCGAGCATTAACGCGATTTTTAAATTACAACCGAGCACTCAACCCCTCCCCTACACACACACACAGAATGAAACCAACGACGTTAAAAAGTTAGGAATTCATAATTAATTTTTGGAACAGAAACAAAATGACTTTTATTTCGTTTTTTTTTCTTTTTTTTTTTTTTTCTTTTTTCTTTTTTTTTTTTTTCTTTTTTCTTTTTTTTTTTTTTTTGACATACAAAAACAGTAAATTATCGTTGCTAATTTCTGAAATCAAATACATAAATGACATCACGTACATTGCTGGCCAGCAGCAAGGTAGGTGCTAGCAATGATGGAGAAGTGCTGGCTAATGGTCTACCACTGCATGACCACCGCTGGACAGCTTCAGTCAACTGTGCTATTGGAAATCATCAGATAAAATTCTGATCGGCCTCCGTTTTATCTCATGCGCTGGCCCACCACACGATGGAAGTGCACGAACTTTTGCAGTATTATTGCTGGGAACCCTTACGCTAGGTGGCGTTGACATCGAAGACATTGAGTATTTCGGAATTCATCGTTTGGCAACATTCTGGCTATTTGGAATTTCATTCTGGAATTTTTATTCTTTTATTAGCGACCATTACGAACGTTGTGATTGTGATCAAGAACAATAACAAACATTAACAATGAATGACAAAGAAAAGTAAGTATATAAAATTTTATAAATCTTAACGCGAACATTTTATAATTTCTTTATTGCAATATTTTATTTTACATTTCTTTTACACTTCGTAAACCATGATATCCAAAATATTTTTTATTTCAGATATTAGCGAATTTTCCAGATTAGTTTTAACTGTTATGCATTTTCATAGCAAAGAAAAAGCTGATTGATATTAACTATAACATCAACTACTTAATTATATCTCCGATAGATTACAGCGTCTTTTAATAAGAAACACTACAAAATAGTTTCTATTTTAATATTTGCATAATAGTAAACTATCAAATATTTATCGAAGAATAAATTTAATGGTAAAATTAATATTTGATTTTGCTTTTGAATCATTTTTATTTTGCTTATTATAAAAATATTGTATTAATTTGTATATATTGGCAATTTTTTTTATTTATATTTTTCTTTAAAAAATTTCTCTGTATTAATGTAACGATTTCTGTCAGAAATGAAACATTTTAACTCTTTTATAATCTTAATTCTAAGTGTCTTTAAGATTGGTCACAATGCTATTTTCTTTTTACTGTATATTGTAAGAGGTCATATAGAAACGTTATAGTTTGTACTTTTGAATAAAAAAGTTTTTTCCGAAGCCAAACATCTTTTTAAAAAAAAGTATAAATGTATCATAAAACAGAATGGAAGTACACTTGTGAAGTACATGGATGGGTTACTGAGATTTCTCACTGTTCTTGTTTTTACCACATAATTTTAGAATTCATTAGCATTCATCCTATATTATCAATTATTTTTTATATTTAAATAAATAAGTTTTATACTTCAAATTAAAGTTACCATTTTTTTTCAAAAATATTTAAATGTTCACAAAAAACATTGATAATTTATCCTAGATTGATCCCTAGTATGAAACTGTTTGTACATTGTACAATCATATATGAAATAAATGCAATGAACTTTAAGATAAATGTGTGAAAAGTATTATAAAACAGGAATACTGTGATTGCATAACTTTCTAAGATGTTATATATATATTTGGCAGTCTTTATGTTTATATGTTTGCTGATAAGAATAAAATAATTTTAAAAGGAAAATAAGTTTTAAATAGGAAAAAAAGAAAAGTTATTTTCTTGTGTTGTTATACCAATGTGATATGATGAACATTCTCCATACACTGGATGATGGTCCGATGTATGACGTATCGGATGCCCGATGGATGGTGGCGTCTTAATAAAAACTTTTGGGGGGGGGGGGGGTTTGTCTGCTCGTAATGAAACAGGGATTGTACGTTTCAGGTATTTTCCAGAAGTTTCACAAGTATTTTCTTTATAGAAAAGGAAATCTAGGTTAAATTCCCGAAATTTCGCCTTCTTTTAAGGAAAGATTTTCTGTAAGAAAATACTGGTATCGAAGAATTTCCTGTTCGCAAAATTCCAGGAAGTGTGCGAACCCTGTAAAAAAGCTGACTGGTGGTTTACCACTGTATAAACATTGCAGGATAAGTGATGGTGGAGGATTAAAAGTGCTGGCCCAGCAAAGGAATAGCAGTAGGGTAGGTGCTAACACTGCAGGAAAAGTGCCGGATTGAAGTAATGTGATGGCATACCAATGCTGGTCTGCTGTTGGCCATCACTGATGTGCCAGCTGCATTCTGCACGGACACTTTTGTACTGGTTTAACCCCTTAATCGTCGTGCCCGAGACATTCACGGGCAGCGTAGGTTGCGCCTGTTTAATTCAGATTGTTTGATTCCCACCAGTTTTTTTTTTAAAATAGTGTAATTGGCTTTATTCTCGCATTATTATGCCTATTAAATAAGGCGAATATTTCTACTTAAAATAAAACTGGTGGTAATCAAGCAATCTGAATTTTAAAAAAGTAGCCTACAGTTATCGGGTGCGACGATTAAGGGGTTAAGTAATGGCAGCATTGCACTTTACCGCTGATGGCAGTGCTGGCTGCCACCTTTTTTCCAGCTGATGGCCCACTGTTTCTTTCTTTGCTGGGGAGACTCCGGTACGTATCTCTACAGTCTAGGACACCGTATAGCGGGCTTGCAAAATCTGCTCGCTGCAAAATCTTTTAGTTAAATTTTCTACTGTCCGGTTGCGTTAAATCTGTATCCTAATTAGTTTTTTATACATTAATTAGTACATGTTAAGTTGAAAGAACTAATTCTCATTAAAATCTGGCCCATAGAACCCGAGAAAATACCCATCCCTGGTCATTAATGTTCAGACATAGTGGTAACCAACGGCTGAAAAAATGATACCCAAGTTTATCTAGTATCTGGGGGCCTCAGAAAAGGTTTCGTTTGAATCGGATTAATAATAGTTCTGATTTTGGAGGCAGGGGGAAGAAGGGAGTTTCAATCAGATCATTAAAGCGATATTTAAATTACAACCGAACACTCACCTGACTACAGAATTTAACCAACGACGTTAAAAAATTAGGAATTATCATTAACTTTCTAAACAGAAACAAAATGACTTTTTTTACATACAAAAGAGTAAGTTATCGTTGTTAATTTCTGAAATCAAATATATACATGACGTATACATGAAAAAACTCTAAAAGTCGCATGAAACAAATTGGAAAAATTCACAACTCGCTGTTCGAATCTTCTTTTCTCTTAATTAGCTGACGACATTTTCATCTGCCAATCACATTTGCCCGATTGACTTCCATCTGTGCCTACAATTCTATCAGCTACCAATCGCAACTGCCCTCCAATGTTGTTTGACTTGTAGTGGGCGATTTGTGACGTCATTTGAAACAAAAAACGCTGCAAAACATGAAAAAAATGTTAAAAAACGTATAAAAAATAAAATTAAAAGAAAAAATCTAATAAAATTTCGGTATAATAAATATTCCTCCCTTCCCTATTAAAATTATGATTCTTTATCTGTAAAGAATTATCAACTTTCTCCAAGATAAAACAAGAACGAAAATCAAGCGTCAAGCATATATTATATAGCACTTTCCAACGCTTCCAAAATAATTTTACAAATCATACCGTTTAATAAGCTAAACGCTAACATCTAAGTAAACAATTTAGAAAACGCATAACATATTTAAAAACAAAATTTCAGGAATTTCCAACATATACAATATTCGGAAAAATATCCGAATACTTTTATTCAACCCTGTATATGATCTATAGATTTGTATATATACTACATAGGATGATAATTTTAGTTCAGTTAGGAAACGCGTAGCACAGTTTAAAATTCTCCGTCTGGAGTTTGTCAATAAACAGAAATGTGTTCGCGAACTTTTGTGCTGCCCTGCATAGGATCTACAGAATTTATACACACCACGTAATAGACAAAAAGCAAGTTAAAATTAAAATCGCGTTCAATAACTTAAAACGCACTTCCAGGAATTATTGTTAACAGACAGTAGATAATTCTTTTGCGTGTCCCTGTAAATGAACGATGACTGCTATACACACAATATTCCGTAGTAAGTCTCTTGTAATGCACCTTAGTGATCTATATACATTTCAATGCGTTTAAAATAGTGAAACATTATTTAAATAAACCGCAGACGATTTTCCTCCATAGACGTAATGTAACGGAATTATTTTTACTGTCCCTGTAAAGTAACTATAAGTGCTATGCGCACCCTGTTACATATTAAGCTTCTTCTAATGCACCTTAGTAATATATATAAATTACAATGCGTTTGAAATAGTGAAACATTATTTAAATAAACCGCAAATGATTTTTCCCCATAGACCGCAATGTAACGGAATTCTTTTGAGTGTCCCTGTAAAAAAACTATAAGTGCTACACACTTCCGTTGAAATAGATAACGACAATAACATATAAAAATTGCAGAGCAATCCGAGCATATTTACGGGAGTTAGAGCACGGACAGACGGCAGACGGCCAGACAAACCGAAGTCATAAGCACTTTTCAACTAGGTTGGAAAGTGCTAAAAAAAATTAAACAAGAACGAAAAATCATGCGTCAAGCATAGATTATGTAGCACTTGCCAACGCTTCTAAAATAATTTTACAAATCATTACCGTTTAATAAGCTGAAAGATGACATCTAAGTAAACAATTTGGAAAACGCATAACATATTTAAAAACGTAATTTCAGGAATTTTCAATCTATACAATATTCGGAAAAATATCCGAATACTTTTATGTAGCCCTGTATATGATTTGTATATATACATAGGATGCTAAATTTTAGTTTAGTTAGGAAACGCGTAGCACCGTTTAAATTCTCCTTCTGGAGTTTCTGTCAATAAACGGAAATGTGTTCGCGAAATTTTGTGCTGCCCTGTATAGGATCTACAGAATTTATACACACCACGTAATAGACAAAAAGCTAGTTAAGATTAAAATCGCGTTATGTAACACTTTCCAACGCTTCCAAAATAATTTTACAAATCATACCGTTTAATAAGCTAAAAGACAACATCTAAGTAATCCGAATACTTTTATTCAACCCTGTATAGGATCTATAGATCTGTATATATACTACATAGGATAATAAATTTTAGTTCAGTTAGGAAACGCGTAGCACAGTTTAAAATTCTCCGTCTGGAGTTAAATAATACGGAAATGTGTTCGCGAACTTTTGTGCTTCCCTGTATATAGGATCTACAGAATTTATACACACCACTTAATAGACAAAAAGCGAGTTAAAATTAAAATCGCTTTCAGTAACTTAAAACGCACTTCGAGGAATTATTGTTAACAGACAGTAGAGAATTCTTTTGTGTGTCCCTGTAAATGAACGATGACTGCTATACACACACTATTCTGTAGTAAGCCTCTTGTAATGCACCTTAGTAATATATATAAACTTCAATGCGTTTAAAATAGTGGAACATTATTTAAATAAGCCGCAGACGATTTTTCTCCATAGACGTAATGTAACGGAATTATTTTGACTGTCCCTATAAAGTAACTCTAAGTGCTATACACCTACTATTCCATATTAAGCTTCTTCTAATGCATCTTAGTGATCTATATAAATTTCAATGCGTTTACAATAGTGAAACATTTTTAAAATAAACCGCAAATGATTTTTCCCCATAGACCGCAATGTAACGGAATTCTTTTGAGTGTCCCTGTAAGAAAACTATAAGTGCTACACACTTCAGTTGAAATAGTGAACGTGCCATAGATAACGACAATAACATATAAAAATTGCAGAGCAATCCGAGCATATTTACGGGAGTTAGAGCACGGACAGACGGCCAGACGGCCAGACGGCCATCCGGCCATACGGCCAGACAAACCGAAGTCATAAGCACTTTTCAACTAGGTTGGAAAGTGCTAAAAAATGACGATTCTGATCGTATCGGAGGCGGAAATGGAAGTAACCACCGAACCAATCAAGTATTCTGGGCAAAATTACTTAGTGTCGAAGGAAAAAATTCGCCAAAAAATCCAAAATCTCTGTACGAATTTGGCATAAACTTTATTGAAAAGAGGATAAAATTTACTATATTGGGCAAAAAGATTGTAGCCTGATTCCGGTTACTAATGCGGGTAAATTGCAGTAAAACGTCAAAAAACACTAAAAATCGCATTTTTTAAATCATGATTTTTTATCTGTAAAGAATTATCAACTTTCTCCAAGCTAAACAAGAAAGAAAAATCATGCGTCAAGCATAGATTATATAGCACTTTCCAACGCTTCCAAAATAATTTTACAAATCATACCGTTTAATAAGCTAAAAGCTAACATCTAAGTAAACAATTTAGAAAACGCATAACATATTTAAAAACATAATTTCAGGAATTTCCAACATATACAATATTCGGAAAAATATCCGAATACTTTTATTCAGCCCTGTATAGGATCTATAGATTTGTATATATACTACATAGGATGATAATTTTAGTTCAGTTAGGAAACGCGTAGCACAGTTTAAAATTCTCCGTCTGGAGTTTGTCAATAAACAGAAATGTGTTCGCGAACTTTTGTGCTGCCCTGTGTAAGATCTACAGAATTTATACACACCACGTAATAGACAAAAAGCAAGTTAAAATTAAAATCGCGTTCAATAACTTAAAACGCACTTCCAGGAATTATTGTTAACAGACAGTAGATAATTCTTTTGCGTGTCCCTGTAAATGAACGATGACTGCTATACACACAATATTCCGTAGTAAGTCTCTTGTAATGCACCTTAGTGATCTATATAAATTTCAATGCGTTTAAAATAGTGAAACATTATTTAAATAAACCGCAGACGATTTTTCTCCATAGACGTAATGTAACGGAATTATTTTTACTGTCCCTGTAAAGTAACTATAAGTGCTATGCACACCCTGTTCCATATTGAGCTTCTTCTAATGCACCTTAGTAATATATATAAATTACAATGCGTTTAAAATAGTGAAACATTATTTAAATAAACCGCAAATGATTTTTCCCCATAGACCGCAATGTAACGGAATTCTTTTGAGTGTCCCTGTAAAGAAACTATAAGTGCTACACATTTCCGTTGAAATAGGGAACATGCTATAGATAACGACAATAACATATAAAAATTGCAGAGCAATCCGAGCATATTTACGGGAGTTAGAGCACGGACAGACGGCCAGACGGCCAGACGGCAGACGGCCAGACAAACCGAAGTCATAAGCACTTTCAACTAGGTTGGAAAGTGCTAAAAAGGGGAAAATTGACGATTCGGATCGTATATGAGGCTGAAATGGAAGCGAAACCACCGAACCAATCAAGCATTCTGGCAAAATTTCTTAGTGTGGAAAGAAAAAAATCGCCAAAAAATCAAAAATTGCTGTACGAATTTTCCATAAACTTTATTGAAAAGAGGATAAAATTTAGTATAGTGGGCTGAAAGGTTGGAACTGGATTCCCGTTACTAATGTGGAAAAATTCCAGAGATACGTGAAAAAACACTAAAATTCGCATTAAAATTAAATTAAAAAGCTATATTCAAAAATTCCAAAATCTGTCTTCGAGGTGCAAAACTACATGCATAGATGTACCTTCCCACCAAATTTTGTAGCTCTGCGTGCAGCGGTCTCTTCAGAACACAACCGAGAAACACACACACACAAACTTCCTTCTTTATTGTAGTTCGAGATGGATATTTCAGTTTTATTTTGTAAGAAAATATGCAACTTTGAAAATTTCCAGTAGAATTAACCAAAAAATACAATAATTGTGAAACAAAAAGAGATAATGTCTAAACCGTAAGAAGAAGGCAATTTAGAACATTTATAAATTACTTTTCTATCGAACTACAGTCACGGAGAAGAAAACATTGGAGGGCCAAATGTAGTTTGGTTTTTCTTTATGGATAGAGATAGAATACAAAAACGTTACAATTCAAACAATTTTTATGTTAGTTTATGCATAAAAACGCTTTCAATATTTTTTATTGTGAGTCTTATGAAAATAGTTTACTTTGTAAAAGATTTTTATCAAGCGTTTTGTAGAAATATATGATATATTTTTTTATCATTAACATTTGTACCATTTTTGCCTACTACAAATACTGATTTTCCGTTCATCGTTACTTATTTAAAAGTAACACAGTTATTCTTACACCATTAATATCGCAAAGTCATTATAAAGGATTTAATATTTGGAAAATTATATTAAGCAACAAGGGCACTGTTTGTGTGACGCGAAAACTTAATTTTATTTCCAATCTGCCAAATGGCACCCAAAATGTTAAATTCAACGTTTGCTGTCATAACATACGAGAAGAAAAATCTAATAATTATTTTCATATATTTTGGTTCGTAAATTCAGGTGTCAATCAATTAGATCATCAATTCAGCAGCTGAAGTACTTTGCCTGCAGAAAGGGTTAAAGGTACTAATATCTTTAGTTTGTATAATTTATTATATTATCTTAATTTCACGCAACTGAATTTTAAAAATGCATCTCAAAATTTATTTATATAAATGATATTTTTTTTCTTCTATCTTTCTTTTGCTGTTGTATCATCTTTGATTGGGTTCGCAAAATTCATTGACGATTGGTTCCCGAAGTAAATCAAAATCTCCACCACTAAGTTTTTTTGAAAGTTTCATTTATTCTTAAGAAAGCATTGTGCAAATAATAGAGCATTTTGTCATGCTCTTTTTACTTTAAGAAATTGGAGCTTTTTGATTCCTAAAGTGGACAATTCCAGATTAAATCAGTGATGCCAGATGGGTACTTTTTTAAAATTCAGATTGCTTGATTTTACACCACTCTTTTGAAATGGTATAATTCGTTTTCATTTGGCCTTTTTTAATCTGTCAGTAAATAAGGCGAATTTTCCTTTCTCAAAATACTGGTGGCAACTTTGGGTTAGATATTAATTCCATTCCGAAAGAAAGCCGAAAGCATTTTCTTCTCTCTTTTCGAAAAGTAATCGTGTAAATTAACAATAACAATCATCATACAAACTTCACAATAAAATCACAAAATAATTTTTGAATTAAAATTTCAAAACCGTCACGTTTAAAGAATAAAAAAAATTGAGAAACCTGTACATATGCATGAAAATATTTTTAACATGATAAAACACATTTAAAAATTTGTTTAAACTTTTCTGGTTAAATTTGTAATTTAGAAATTCACACAATGTTTTCACTAATTTTTTTAATGATATCTGTATTTCTGTTTGCGGCGCAATATGTGGTTCTAACAAATATGCACGGCGTTGCATAGATACCGTCTAGCCTTGGATATTCTTTTTATTATTATTTCCATCCGCGCAACGTGGATGATAATTTTAAACTGCAGAAAACTGGAAAATATTAAAATTACATTAAAAAATATTTTTTTTTAATTAGTGAATATTGATATATTTTAACTGAAAGATATACGTCACCTGAATGAAATATATTACATTTGAGAGCAGAAAGGTACACGAAATCTCAAATATATTATTGTTGAGAGCTCTAAAGAACTTACTATACGTGGGTATTTTGTATTTTTATTGAAACTTCATCCGGGCTACGGGGATGACAGTTTGAAACTGCAGAAAAATCTGACAAATTTAAAATGACCTCCAGAAATTATTTATTTTTAAAGAGATAATATACATCTGTTTAAACAAAGTATACAGTTATATCCGAAAGGTACACCCTAAAAGTTGGTGTTTCCATTTTTTAATAACTCTTTCTGGGGCTCGGGGATTATGATTTGAAAAGGAATAAAAGACGGAAAAAGTGGGAACGAACTTCAAAAAATAATAGTTTATGAACTTAGAAATAAACTTCATAGGGGACCGACTATTGTGATTTTATAATGCAGAAAATACGGAAAGTTTACTACCAATTTGTT
This sequence comes from Maratus michaelseni, assembly GCA_963931845.1. Lineage (NCBI taxonomy): Eukaryota > Metazoa > Arthropoda > Arachnida > Araneae > Salticidae > Maratus > Maratus michaelseni. The sequence continues at coordinate 407,020,602 of OZ007586.1, forward strand.
ATTGAAGAACTACGTTTTACCCGGACATGCATGGAAGGGATCCTAACACCAGCAAACTAAGGAAAATTGAAGATTATTCAATAGTATTCTATGAATATTTTTAAATAATATCTAGAGTAATTATTAGAAAATGAAAAATCTGATTATCTGGTGTATTCGGGCATGTTTTCGTCAATCTTTATCTAAATTGGCAGACCTCTGAGTGCGAAAGATTTCGCGAGCTGTCGCGCATGGACAGACAGACACGTGATTGGGAAGAAAAATGGGTACATAAAATTTAGAAAGATGAGTATACGAACATGCTTCTTCTGTATTTTGTTATTCATAGAACATTTTACAGTATCTAAAAATATTCCATCTTTTTTTATAGAGGTACTAAAAACAACTATAAAAAGTAGCGAAAGGTCAGGGTTCTGCGTCTCAATACTACCAGTATTATTATATACTAAATTTGGCCTTATTTAATCATACAATGTTCAACTATTAAATAAGATAAACTTATTATGCAATATTACTGGTAGTAGTAAAGTGAAGCAGGATCCCTCGACGATACGCAACTGATTATAAAACGTATCAATGCTACCAAACGTGAGAGAATGTTCAAGAAATTTTGCGAAAGTAAAGATTCAGAATATATAACACTTTTTTTTTCATACTGAAGTAAGTTGAACATAGGTTGTATAGAGCAAAACTCCTCTAGATACAGAAACGACGATTTATAACTTCGTTATATTTATAGAGTTACGTTAAAAAACCTATTTGAGACAAAAAATCTTGTTGCGTAACAAGCAATGTGTAGTGTAGTGTAAAAAATGTGTAGTGTAATTGTAATGTCCTTTTAACCATTCTTCATGAGAAGAAGCTCTCAATTTTACTTGATAATAATCATATATTAGAAAAGTTGGAGGCGATGACATGATTTTATTCATACTTAGGAGGGACGTGGCGAAATAATATTGTGAATCACTCATCTAATGAACACCATATATACATATCATATGTGGAAATATGTGATATTTTTGCACGCAAAGCTGTCAACTGCCATTATTTTATACAACCGCGATTTCAGAAAAAATGGTATATTTAATCACAGGCATCTGCTATTAAATAAGTAAATAGTAAATGTTTTTTAATAGGGGTGTCAAAAAATGGTAGGTGTAGTACGTTAATGTAAAAGTATAAATTTACAATTCCATAGGTAGTTAACCAAAATACGCTATATAAATTTTACTAAAAAATTTAACTGTAAAAAATTATTTTATGTTTTTTAATAAACAATTCACGAAAACAAAATATATATATTTTTAATTTTAATTGCGGAAAAAACAGCACAATGCAAAGCCATAAATTAGCAAATGAATGACATACCTGGTAATATGAGGGAAACATTACTAACAGGCATTATTATTTTGAATAAAAGGATGCACATTAGAATCTTTAATGAAAAATAAAAAAATAATAAATCGAATGAAATAATCCGAAATTATATTTTTTTCGTGCTAAATAAAGAAAGTGAACAACTGTGTTTCATAGCATAGTATATTATGTAATCTTTATTTAATTATGAATATAAGTAGTAGTCTGAATGTGTCCATGAACAAATATAAAAATAGTGAATATTCAATATGACATTCATGTATGTGGAAAGAAAGAATACAATCAAAATAATTTATGTAATTTATTTTTACTTTCACTTTATAAACTCTATCGTTAAATTGGAAAATAATACTTAAATTTATCTTGTCCACATGCATTAGTTTAATTATATTGAAAGGGGAAAGCTTATTAAAGAAAAATTCATTATATGATAAAATTATATCTCGGACTATAAATGGACAATTAAAGTTTTAACGTTAAATTCCCTTTCGGTGCTATTCATTTCTGTAATACCATTTAAAAAATTGAAAGAATAAGAAATATAATGTAAATATGATATTAGGAATTGTCATGTGCAATTAATGAATAAAAGCTTTTATTGATACGCAATAATTTTAAACATTTTATTGGTTTTTCAAGTTATTCATTCGGACACATTTTAATAGAAACCAAAAATTTCATTTGAAAATAATTAGATAAAATTGTTTTCGCTTGTGTTTGAGCAACAAAAATGAAATTATAAAAAGTTTTAAAATGATTATTAAGCGAACAATACAATAATACTTTAAGGATAGTTATACAAAACGAATAACTTGATTGATGTATCATTTTAATTATGTATTTAATTATCCTTGTTTAAATATCATACGCAAAGCGTTTTTAATATAATTGCGTAATTTCATGTTAATTTATCTTTGTTATTTTATTAATACAATAGCTTTTCAAATTCACGAGAATACATTCCTGAGTCATGTCATAATTTGCTTTAGATTTTAACGAATTAACTAGAATTGCGTTTAAGGCTCCCATTGACTCACGCGAAAACACGCGCTCGCTAATGTTAACCCCTTGGTGACGAGCTACACGTATACGTGACGCATAAGATGCTCAGAATCCAGGATTATTCCCACCAGTTATTTTTTTGTTGTAAGATTTGTCTCATTAAATCTTAGCATTTCTGCGATTCAATTAGGGAAAAATTTCTGTTTTGAAAAACTGGCAGTAAAAGATAAAAAATTCTGCAAAGGACGCTCGTCGCGAAGGGAGTGGGGGGGGGGGGGCAGTTAAGTTTTACTATCTCATTTGCATTTTAATACCTTTAACCTTTTCTGGCACAGTGGTCCCACTCCGGGCACACCTAATTTTAATTCCAAACTTGCATATGGCACCGAAAATATTTTAATAAAATTTTGTTTCTATAATGAAAGCTTAAAATAAGGAGTTCTTATTCTCTAAAAAAGTCGTTCGTAAATTCCGGTGTCAGTCAGTAATTTCTCATTTTACGAACAGAATTTGTCTGTGCCGGAAATGGTTAAAGGATTTTATTGCATTCGATAGCTGATATCGATCTCTACAATCCCCGTTTTTTTACTTTTTCGATTTTGTTTGTCGAAACCGGTTCCGAGAGTGAAAGTATCCTCATAAAAAAAATACCTGCAAAAAAAAAAAAAAAAAAAAAAAAAAAAAAAAAAAAAGACGATTGTAGAGATTGATCTCAGCTATCAATGCTAAAAAAATCATTATCAACCCATCATTCCAAAGGATCTTCCTTAGGAAGAGCATGCCGATTAACATGTTTAGTCGCCGTAAAATTATTGAAATGAAAATGAGATACTATAAAAAAAACTGTTCCATAGGATTAACATTAGCGAACGGGTTTTTCGCGTGCGGGAATGAAAGCTTTAACAATCTCGGCCATCTGTAGCTCATATGAAGCTGTAACATAAATTGTAAATGGAGTGGATTAATTCATTAACAGCCTACACTATTTACAGGAAGAAACGCTCAAGCTAATGTTAAGTCTATGGGAAGGTTCTAGCGCGATTTCTCGCTCGCATTTTAATATTTTTAAATGCTTTTTTTGCATAGGATAGCTGAGGTCAATCTCCAACGTTGTTAGTTTTTACTTTTTCAATTTTTGTTGCAGTTTTTTTATAAGAGGGCATTGTCAATTTTGGAACCGGTTCTGAAAGTGAAAGTACCCTTATATAAAACAACTGGAACCAAAATTGAAAAGTAAAAACTAGCAATGTTGGAGATTGACCTCAGCTATCCTATGCAAAAAAAGTATTTAAAAATATTAAAATGCGAGCGAGAAATCGCGCTAGAACCTTCCCATAGACTTAACATTAGCTTGAGCGTTTTTTCGCATGACTGATGTAGGCTCTTTTGTCATATGATCACAGCATAGCTGCCAACAGGTTTGGTGTTTTATTACCAGTTATTCTGAAGAGCTTTCGAAGAGTTTCTGAAGAACTTCTAAAGGTACGAGCTTTCATTGACAGCAGAGAATTCGCGATAAAATAAGTCAAAATTTTCTATTCTGAAAAAGTGATGTGAAATGCAATATTTCTATTTCAAAGAGAAAAATAAGTTTATCGTTAATGGGTGGAATCGATTTTCGTTAAACATTGATTTTTATTGACATATCTTAAGCATTCAGGTTTCATATGTAGTAAACTTTTATACACAATAATAGCATCTTACTAATACCAAATCACATTTTCTCGAAATTCGCGAGCCATATAAATAATATAAAAATCCTATATAAAGGGTGTATATAATTAAAGTTCACCTAGTTAGATCTAACTGTAGTCTAAACTATTCATCGGAAAAAATTATATTTGGAATGCGAAAGACATTTAGCAGGGAAAAAAAATCAATAATGACCAGCAGGCAGAGAACGTTTTCTGATATAATTTTAGTATATATGCAATTTTTAGCAACCACGTTATGTATCTGATAGCTCACAATTGAAAAGTTACATAATAAGACGCAATGAATCCCTTCTTAGTCTCATCCCTTTTACACTGAAAATATCTTGCAGTTTAGAAGATATTGCTTTACTGGTGAAATCTTTTTACCAAAATGGTGATTTCGCACAAGAAGCTTTGCGCAGGTTTCAAGCTTTCAAAAACATTCGTAGAGTTGCAGTGACTACAAGCGAACATTGCCAGAACTCAAGGAAAGTATTTCCCATCACGCCCTCAAAATTTCCAACAATTTCTTCGTGTGACTGTTGAACATGCGATTTCAAAATGTACTTGACAATAATGATCAACACATTGAACATTATTTGTCTTGGTAAATCAATTCTACGCAGTATTGACTTGTATTTTGTTAAATATTGAAAAGAAAATGAATAAAACGCCCAATGGTGGACATTTTTTAAATTAATTATTTTTTCTGCTAAACATCTTTCATATCCCTTCATTTAGACTCATTCGAAATTTAATACTTTGCTGATGAATTGTTTAAACTACAGACAGCACTGACAAGGAGACCGCAAAAAATGATACGCACAGATTTTGATGATTTTAAAGTATGTTATAGAGATCATAACCCTAACTATTCATGTCAAAGGTTTCCTTCAAATGGGCTTTAGTTTTCGAGAAATTTCGGGTTAAAGTTCAGCATGCATTTCAAATACACATTAGTTCGCAATCTTGAACAAGGTCTCCGTGGTGCCGAGGTAGAGTTCGCGATTTGAGAGCCGGAGGTGGGTGTTCTGTCCTCTTGCGTGACTTTTACCCTTTTTTAACAAATTTTATATATTTGTCGCGTTATAAGTTTTATGCAGAATGATGAATTTTGCATCTTTGAACTTTTTAATATTTTTCTAATAAATTCCATTTACATTTTCGAATATTTCGGGAAAATTTATAGTTTTTGCGCAATTTTTATTCTAATATTTCTTTTGAAGAAAATCCAAACTAATTTATGTCTTGATATCTCGTCTTTTTAAAATGATTATTGTTTACATTTATGTATATTTACTTATTTATTTATAGTATTTATGAAATAATGCATTTATTCTATTTGCATTTTCTATTTTAAAAATTTTAAATGATTAAAAAAAATTAACAAAATCATATATAATTTTATTATTTGATTTGTTTTAAATATATTGAAATATGTTAACTGCTGAATTACTAAAATATTTATCATCACCGACATCGACATTTTTAGTTTATTAAATATGGAACTAATTGTGTGATACCTATAGCAAAAATATTCTAAACAAATTCCGCATTAAAAATCGCATTTAAATAATTATTTTAACAATATTGGAAGAATGTATAAATTAGCATATTATATATTCTTTAAATAAAATTGTGGTAACTATATTAAAAAAATGCATTAAATTTGAAAAAGAAATTATTTCAAACGTGGTAATAGTCTGCAAAGGAAGCTGAGCAAAATGGATAAAAAGAAAATTTTATTTATTCTGATATTGCCGTAAAAGTCATTGCAGACGATTTTTTTCAGATATTTTTTATATGTATTGTAATTTACAAACGATTTTTTATTTCTAGTTGAATTTTTCTGCATGGCATCGACTTGTTAGACTGAAAAACAAATATTTGTAATATATTTTTTATTTGTGCAAATCAAAAATGATGTTGAGTTTGAACTTTACAGTTAAATGTATTTAAATAACATAAAAAAATATATAACTGGCTAAAACTTGGATATAAGCGTTATTGCTTTAATATTTGATTACTCCTTTTAAGATATGTTGTTGGAATTAATTAGCTTGGAATTTCGTCAATAGAAATATTAATTTCAAAACTGCACAAAAAAGAAAAAAAAAATGTAAATTTTCACGAAATATTCGAAAATGTAAATGGAATTTATTAGGAAAATATCAAAAAGTTCAAAGATGCAGAATTCATAATTCTGCATAAAACTTATAACGCGACAAATATATAAAATTTGTTAAAAAAGGTAAAAGTCACGCAATAGGACAGAACACCCTCCTCCGGCTCTCAAATCGTGAACGCTACCTCGGCACCAGGGAGTCCTTGTTCAAGATTGCGAACTAATGGGCATTTGAAATGCATGCTGAACTTTAATCCGAAATTTCTAGAAAACTAACGCCCATTTGAAGGAAACCTTTGACCTTAATAGTTAGGGTTATGATCTCTATACAGGGTTCGTACGGGTCCTGGAATTTTAAGACCAGGAATTAATACCAGCATTTACTGAAAGGTTTTGCTAGAAATATATTTTGTAGAGAATTACGATTTGACCGAGAGAACATTTATGCAAGTTTGTAACCTTTCTCAGCTTTAGCTTCGGGAATTATACAATGCATGGATAAGCGTACAATTTCTAAAAATTACCTTTTAAAGTATTTGCTACCATTATTTTAAATATAGTTATGGCGGTTATACCCTACTGCTGCTGCATGATTGGATAATTTGACTTTTTTTTATAAAAAAGCACTTCGAAGAAATGTGATAAACAAACCATATACTTACAATAATAGTATTGTACAACGATAAGAACAGAGTATCATTTCTTATTAGTTTATTTTCTTATTAAGGCCTATAAGTTTAATTAAATGCTGTTAGTAAGGTAACTAATAATAAGTTAATTGGCTTTCTCATACTTTACCCTTCGCAATAAAAATCTTCGTCTTATTTAATCGCAGATTTTGTATCATTAAATAAAGAAAATATGTCTATAGGGAAATAATGGTTCTCAGAAAACGGGAGAGTCAGTAAATAAATGTATATTATTTATTAAAACAAAGCTACTTTGCAGATTATCAATGTAAAAATAACTGAAAACCTAAACATTTGTGAGGAGAGAATGAAATGTGTTAAAGAAGCGAATATACATTTTTGGTGAAAACGCAATGAACAAAAACATTAAAGGTTATTTCTGAAGGAAATGGAAAACTATTAAACATTACGAAATATAAAAGATAGCGTATGTACATTTAGAATAAAATTATCTTGAGACTCCAAACTGTGTAAAGCTGTTGTTATTATTTGAAAGAAACCTTCATGTATTTTTTTTACCTTAGTGGATACATCATGTAAAGTTGTGTATATATTTTCCGGTCTTTTACAAGTAAAGGAAACGACAACTTAATTTCCATTACTTACTTTAAGTATGTTTTAAAAACATAAAATATATTACTAAATTTGCATGGTATGTAATATATATTATATTTTACGCGAATGTGATTTTATGTTGTTAGTCATTTTGAGATTCCTATTAGTAGTAGATTCATATTCGTTACAGGTTTTATAATTGTCTTTTATACTTGCGTTGTAAAATATTTATTTATTTCACTGTTTTATACTTAACATCTATATTAAATAGAATGATCTCATGCGCATAAGAATGAGAAAAGTTTTGAAAGGTAATGACATTATTAAACTCGGTAAACTCAACACGATATAAAACAATTATATCAGATTTTGTTGTAGAAGAAATGGACTGGGAAAGATAATCGGATTACGTTCCTCAAGACCGCATTAGATAGTATATTGAAATAAATAAATATGTGACATGTTTTGAATCAAAAGATTCCATGATAATCATTTATGTCCATCTCTAAAAATATTATATGAGTTTGCAAAAGTAGCTACAAAGGACATGTTTCAGTGATATGTTATAAATAAGAATACCTAAAGGATTCGAAGTATTGATACGATAACGAGATACTGCTTTGAATCTTTTATTATATAGATACAAATCCCATCTCGAGGCCATTATATCACATAACTTTAAGGGAAAACCTTTATGAATTTAATGATATCAGTAGAAATAAAGGAAATTACAACTTATTTTTTATTACTTACTTTAAATATGATCTTTTAAAACATGAAATATATTACTAAATTTGCATGATATATTGTATTATACAATAAATTTTATACGAGTGGGATTTTATGTCGTTAATCATTTTGATATTCATATTAGTATTAGTTGTTTATGATTGTCTTATATACTTAATTTGTAAAAGATATTAGATATTGCTATGTTTTAAACTTAACATCTACATTAAATCAAATGAAATGAAGCACATACGAATGGGGAAAGTTTTGAAAGGTAAGGGCATTATTACAATCGGTAAGCTCAACATGATATAAAACAATTACATCAGATTTTCTTGTACGAGCAATGGATGTGGAAAAGTAATCGTATTACATTTTTCAAGACTGCATTGGATAATATTTTGAAATAGAAAAATATATGACATGTTTTGAATCGAAAGATTCGAAAATAATCCTTTTATCCCATTAACGCCCAGTGGCATATTTTTAGATCACTAGACTTAGTGGCAAGAAAGCGTCTTTCACACCAGTAAATATGAAGATAAATATATACTCTCTTTCACGAGACAAATCCCTTGATAAAATAATATGAAAATACCCTTCATTTAAAAGTGGTGGGAAATCTAAAATAAAAATTTTAACGAAGGAAATAATTTGGGCGTTAATGGGTTAAGTCCATCTCTATAAATATTGTTTTAGCTTGTAAAAGTGGGAAGAAAAAGACATATACTAGTGATATACCATCTATAATAATACCTAAAGGATTCCAGGTATTGGTATGATAATCAGATTTTGCTTTCAGAATCTTTTATTATCTTTTATTATATAGATACAAATCCCATCTCGTGACCATTATTTCGCATAACTTTATGGAAAAACTTTTATAAATTTAATGATATCAGTTTTATAAAGTTTAAAATAATGTATTTGAATGTATAATTTTTCATTCATACAGAAATAACTGTAAAGGAATAATGCTTCAATCATATCAAGAACATTTTACAAAAAGGTTGTTTTTGAATATCACTACTTTCGAATAGTAATATTAGCTTTATTTTCCGATAACTTATAAAATGAAATAAGGTGATTATTACTATTTAAACAAAACTAAGCACCTACTGTGACACAGTTGATATTATGTGGATAAAACAAAAAAGCAAATGATTAAAAAAAATCCATAGTGTATAAAATAAAATATACACCTGTTTTTATTCGCAGACTGTTTACGATACTATCACACCAAAGGAGTAATTAGACTCGGAATATTTTCTTCTTTCAGAATATAAATAAATTTTTGAAATGGGGACTTCTAAACATTAAAAGCTGCACGAACTTCGATTGTTCAAATGGTAACACCCGTTTTGACTTTATTACAGTGTTTTGGATCAAATGAGACCCTAAAAGCAAATAATATATGCCTTTTTGTTAAATCTTCATGTAATTAGAAGACTTCAAAATTTCAAGATGCTAACGTTAAATTACATCACAAGTTTTAATTTATATCTTCTTAAAAAATCATCTGATTTAAAACTTTTGTTCCCAGGGAGATACAGGGAATAGATCCAAACATATTCTATGCATTTTGTTTTTATTGTAAAGCATAATTTTAATTAGGAAAATTATTAATATTAAAGAAAATTATAAAATATGACCTGCATAATTTTTTTTTACAAAAACAGAAAGGACATTATCACACATATGGATGTGTAATTTTACAGTTAATTCCACTCATTATGTTTCGAGATATAGCAACAATTCACTATTCGAAGGTCTAAAGGAACTATATTCAGCTACCGTTCAATAACATATAATAAAAACGAAAATAGCAACCAGAAAATTTAGTCAAAAATTTCTCTAAAATAAAATTTAAAGAAATAAAATTTCTTCTAGTTTATTTTATAAATCTATTGCCTCTAAAGTTTTACTGGTGATATTCTGGAAGTTTTATAATTTGGGGATTTACCCTTAATGAATTTTATTCTATCGGTAGTTAATATAATATATAGGGTGTTCCATAAGTATCCGTACAACTTCAAAAATTTATTACAAAAAAAAATATTAGGCCTACAGCAAAAATAATTGCAACAGTACATAGAGTAACTTAAAAAGTTTTTTTCTACTGCCTTAGTAAACTTTAACATGAGATCCTTTTGTAGCACGAAGAATATCAAGATGATATTCCAATTCAATCCACGAAAGTTTTAGCATGCTAACATTAACAGTAGCTACTGCTGTTTGGATCTTTTGTTTCAATTCCATGAGACTATTAAATTTTGTTTGGATTTCATCAAACAGTTGTAACGACTGTTGATGTTTGCATGCTGAAACGCACGTGGATAGAATTGGAATAGCGACTTGATATTCTTCATGCAATGAAAGGATCTCATGTACAAGCATACTAAGGTAGTAGAAAAAACTTTTTAAGTTACTGTATGTACTGTTGTAATTATTTTTGCTGTGGCCCTATTATTTTTTTTTGTAATAAATTTTTGAAGTTGTACAGAGACATTTGGGACACCCTGTATATAAACTATACCTTTTTCTGAGCTGCCTTAAACAGAAAATTTAAATATGGGGTCAAAATGGGTGTTACCATTTGAAAAATCAAAGTTGGTGCAATTTGTAATATGTATTCTTATTTAAAAAATTGAATTTTGAAAGAAAATAATATTCCGTGTCAAAAACCTTGTGTGATTTTGTCATAAACGGTCTGGAATAAAGGGAGGTGCATCTTTTTTTTTTAATACTGACTAAACATTATTTGTATTAAAAACATTTTGAATAAAGATTTCTTATTGAATTGTAAAATATTTAGATTTAGCTGAAATTATATTAAACATAATTTTTAACTTTTTACAGCAACGTTCCGAAATGAAATCTTCTAATTGAAAAATCACTTAAAGATTAAATTTCTTTCATATTAGCTAAAATGTTAGCAATTATAAAACAAATTTTGTTGTTTTGAGTTATAATAGGGTTCACATAAAAATGAAGTGAAGGAAAAATCCTAACAGCAAAATATTTTACACAACTTGATATATCTTCAACCACTTTTTACTATTACAGAGCTAAAAATTCACATAAAATTGAAAAATGATCCAATACTTCTACAAATCGGTAGTCGTACTTAAATTGATTCGTATTATTTAAAGAGCATAACATGTAATACTATCAATAACTATCTATAGTGTATTCTATTCTATTCTATTAATGTTATATTAATTACATAATTATAATACTATCTTCCTACTTTAAAAGATTGATAACATTAAACTGAAACATTAAAAGGCGAAATATGGAAAAACAAAAATATCAGACCCTCAACTCGGCCAGTTAAATGCTAAATCAAAGGAACTGAATCGCACACAAATGATAAAAGGTTTGTACGGTAAGTACTTTAATAAACCAGGTAAGCTCTTAAAACAATGACGTTAGAATTTGCAGTAGAAGCGACGGATGGAAGGTAATCACATTACATTTCTCTAGACCAGATTAGATGGTATAATAAAATAAATATCTAATATTTTTAATCAAAATATTGAAGATATAGTTTTGGGTCCACTACTACAAATATTATATTAAATTGTAAAAGTAGTCAGGATTTTCTATAAAACGAATATTTGGAGGATAATACAACTTTAAGCTCCTCACCAGATTTTGCTTTAACACTTTTTTTTTATATTGACAGAAATCATATTTTTATCCAGTATTTGGCAAGACATTATGTCTTATATCTTGAAAATGAATAATATAAGTTTGATAAAGGCTTCAGATTCACATATTGATGGAATTTTAAACGAAACATTTTCTAAGCTGATGAATTTGGAATTCTATGTTTTAAAAGTTGTGTTATGCTGCATTTCGTAGAAACGAAATGTAAGAAAATTTACTTTATTCACATTTTAAAATTTTCACGTCATATAACGTAATATTAAAGTAATCATATTTGAGTATTTTAATAAATATGTAAAGAAAGAAGAAATGTATAAAAGTTAATAACCATTACATATTTGTAATATATAAAAACATTCTCAAAAGTAAAACCCTTTTGATTGGTGTTTACGATTATTATTTGTAATATTCTTATCATCATGAAGATAGATTCTGAAAATCATGAAAAGTGCTGGAAGTCATTTTTCAGTAGTTCCTTATGTGTCAGTTATTTTCTGAAATATGGAGCACCCAGATGTCACTTTAAGGATGCAGATGGTGGCCATTTCTACGTTCAGACAAATTATGTTTTATACAATGCAAGATCAACCTTTTCAAAGTTTCGTTGAAATTTATCTGTTTTTGATAATGTTAAGACAAAAAAATTCTAGGTATGGACTGATTGGAGGCTTTGAATTTCTAATGGAAAATGGATTGTGACCGTAGATTTATGCTAAAACGCTGGGAAATTTTGCTTATGACTTATAAAAATATTTTACACCAGAATTTTTATTTAAATCTATTTAACTTTTTCTCTGTGGATTACATGTAAATTATTTTATGAAAACATTTCTGGTGCAAATCGACATATCGACATTTAATCATTTGCAAGGACTCAAATCGACTCTTTATGGGCATTCAAGTTTTAACCCTTTTAACCCCTTGAGGGGCACTGGTATATAATATATACCACTTTCTAATATTTAACTTTGCCACCAGTATTATTAAATAAAAATATTTAGTATTGTTGTTTGCAGATTGAGAAAGTAAAAATTCATTATTAAAATTTACTGGTGTCGAAACATCGCAACATGTAGCATTTTTAGACCACGTACTTGCCCTCCAAGAGGTTAAGGGCAAAGTACTTCTTTTGTTAAAACAATGAAATGATTAAGTGACACTACAGGTAACAAACTGATTTATTTAAAAACAGGTAAAAACTGTTCGTCACGGACACTTCAAAAGCAAATTTTTGTTAAAAAATTCTGGTGAAAATGTAGAATTATGGGATTGAAATTAAGTAGTATAAATAATATATTCCACTGCTCTTCAATGGGTTAAGATTAAAAAAAATATTTCGGTGCAATAGGCTCTACCACCTCTTAAAATTTGTCTCACATTTGTTTCAAACACCCTGAAAATTATGTCTAGCTCCAGTGGCGGCTCGTGACTTGCTTTATTTGGGGCACTAAATGCATTGCTAACAAATTTATTCTTTTCTTACCACTAGTTTTTAGAAGATATCTTTTTTTTAATTTATTGTCAAAAACATCTACCATTAAACAAAGAAACTATTTCTTAAAAAAAATAATAGTAAGAAAATAATAATTTTTTTTCCGGGAATCAGTTAGTGCGGCAAAAATAGCCAGTCACGTGCCGCCACTGTCTAACTTTATACAATCTTCTTTGCATGTTTTTTTTTTCGTTATACATGCGTTAAATACAAAATAAGCATATATATAAGAACTTACTTAAAATTTTTATATAAATATTTTTTAAACACTATTATAATCGTCAGTTATTACCAATCACAATTTATTACTTCATGTCTTTAGAGAAAATCACAGTCCCAAGTGTAACACATCAGAATTATCGAATTTGCAATCATGAATATCTGCGATTGTTTAGATCCCCTTCAATGATAAATGAACTTCTGCACACACTTACAGATAATAAAACTTTTATTGTTTCAGACAAAAGATTCCATTAAACCTGATGGGTTTTAATTCAGTTAAAATGTTTACAACATCATTGAAGGTAAATATATGATAACGTTTGCTGCAAGATCATAAATGTATTAAGTTTCTTTAAGAAGATTGTTGTTTTAAGAAGAGTAAATCGACAATCCCTTGAACTATTTATCTTTCTTTAAACGATAAATTAGATTTTATTTCTTTAGAATTATAATCTTTATAAGGAATTTCTTTATAACTGATGGTATTTTTTGCTCTGAGATTTTGTATCCCTACGAAATTTATAACGGCTTAACAGAAGTAATAAAATTTATTATTTTGTTGTGTTATAATGACGTTATGTTAATTAAAATACCAAGCTCTGATCCATCTATAATTAGTACTGAAAATGAAGTTTTATTACTAGACTTTCAAATGGTTCTCTTTTTCAATAACAGTATTTTATAAGAATAATTTCCTCTTAAGATTTATCTTGTAAATTTTGTAGACAACAGTTGATTATTTATATTGGAAACGCTGTAGAAACCTGCCACAAAAATGTTCCTAGAAAATACTGGTATAAAAAGGGAGGACCATTATCCCTGTTATTAAAGTTTAAAATGATGTGTATTTGTCGGTATTTATAACATTCATTTAAGAAAGTGGAAGTTTCAACCACATCTCTTTGAAACAATTTCATTATAAATTTAAACTATGATCTATGCAATAGTAAAAATCACAGTGTCGGGCTTTTTAATATATGATATTTAAAAAAACGTTTTTATTCATTCCTGTACTTACGTTTATAAATTTAAAGTAATTATGTTTAAAAGAGATCGTACAAATATACTTTTAAATATTAATAATTTATCAAAAGAATAAATATATAACTATATATATATATATATATATATATATAATTTAAATCTAGTTTTAATGCATATATATATTTGAAAAATAAATGTGACATGTAAGGGAAAAATGGGCAAAGCCGAAAACATAGTATATGTGTGAACAACGTCCATTTCATCTAATTAACGTTAGATAAAAATGTTTTAAACTTTCACAAAAATGATATTATTAGCTGGAGCTGATAAATATGTAGATCAAAATCTTCTTTTAACTCCATATAAGGAGTAGAGAACGCAACTGTAGTTTCATGAGCAATTAATTATTATCGGCTCATTTCATCCGATGATGAGCAGCCGAGAACGCAACAATAGTTTCCTGAGCAATTAATTATTATCGGCTCATTTCATCCGGTGATTAGCAGAAGAGAACAGGTAACACGTTGTTGACTGCCTGTTTTCATCAATTAAACAGGAAGGTCCGATGTGGGCGTTAAACTTGCATGTTGCATAATTGAACAAAAATATTGTATCTATTTGTGTTTATATTATAAACAAATGTATATAAAATGATATTCTTTCTAATCGAAGTATTTATATGCATAGTACGTAATAAATGTAAAAATAAGAATTTTTGGTATGTTCTTCTAGCATCAATGTAACAAAGAAAATAAAAAAGTACAGCTCGTGCGCGGAATTACACATGGCCAAAAGACGCGAATTCGCGTCTCCCTTAAACAAAGTTTTAACCCGATAACGAAGAAACAGGCATTGCAAGAAGATTTTTAAAAAATTGATCTCAAAAATGCGGAAAGGGAAGGTGCGGTGAATACTAAGAGTAATAAATATATCAATAGCAGAGTTTTAAAATTTTCAAAAATGATTTAGCAATTTAAATCACATTATCCTTGTAAATGCTTCTGGATAGGTTCAAAAAGTCCTAATAACTACCAGAATGTCATAGAATAATTTCCGAGAATTTAATTTTACAAAGAAAAAATGTAAAATCAAAAAGCGTTGCTAAAATAAAAATAAATAACTCGTCGCGTTGTTGCGTAACTCATTATTATTTTTTCCGTCAAGTAACGAGTGAGCTTCTCTGTGACAATGAGTTCTCCTCCGGGTGTAATAAGTCTTAAGTAACATAAATCAGGGTGTTGGCATTGCATGCACTCATGCACGGTTACTATTTTGGATTATTTTTTATTCAGAAATTCCGAATTCATAACAAAATTTAATAATAGTAATTTTTACGGAGAGGCAACACTGATGGCAAGCTTTTGAATGAACGAGATATATGGGAATGAGAATGCGTATTACTTTTACTTTGATACAAACAGACCTTATTCTCTACTTCTCTGTTTCTTTCAATAGAAATGAGAATTAAAAACAGGAATTAAAAGTTAATTATTATTTGCAATTTTTGTCTGAAAACAGGGAAGATTCATTTTTTTTGTTATTGTTGGTATAGACAGTGTTACCTGTGGGCTGATTATTTTTATTTCAGTTTTTCTGGATTGGCACCAGTTTTTTGAGAAAATGAAATTCTCCTTATCCAATGACAAATTAAATAAAGTTAAAACAAGTTGAATTATACCATTTCAAGAACGTGGTGTCAATAAAGCAATCTGAATTAACAAAAACTAGCCAATTGGTAAGACTAAGTTTATCCCTACATGATAACAAGAAAAACTCTTCCGTGAAGGTTGTTTTCCCCTTAATAACATGTATTGCTAAATTTTCCCTTTGCTTATTCAAAAATTCTATCATCCTGCCAGAATTTATTAATAAAAATAATTCTTTTATTTAATTGCCGACTTCCTGTGATTAAATAAAACAAAAAAAATGAAATCAAATTTCTAGTATGATGATAGTTTTTTTTTTTTTTAATTAAGAAGGGGGTGCAATCAAAAAGACAACATTGATAATAGAAAAGTTTCAAAATTTTCAAAAAGTAAGTAGACATTTGAATCTGATAAACCATTGAATATTCTTTCGGGAAGGCACGAAAGGTCCTAATAACTTCCAGAATATCTTAAGATTACTTTTCGTGGATTTATCTTTACGCAGACCAGTGAAATTAAAAAGCATTTTTTAAATAAAATAAATCATTATGCAATGTTAACTTAACACATTGTAGAAGGGAAACGTAAAAGAGCGTTGTGAAAGTTTGATTGTAAAATTTGCAAAGAGGAAAACACAACGTGTAATCCATGTGTACTTGTCACCGATTGCTTGTGAACAGAATGGAACTATGAATAAACAGGAGGGGACATATAGTGTAGTGTCTACCAGTTGTGAGTGAATTACTAATTGAGGATGTATTCATAATATGGCGTCCATTTGTATACATCGGATCAACAACGCCTGATTACCGCCGGTCAAAATCTGAATAGAAAGTTTCGCCTTATTTAAACGTCTTATACATACAAAATTACTGTCATTAAACGTAGCAAAAATATTTATTTGTTTTTACATCTGGAAGGTTTCCCCCACCGGTGTTATAATCTATTTCACAGGCATTGACAGTAGGATTGTTTATGCACGCATAACATTGTTTATGTAGACGGAATCACAGCGGCTAATTGCCAGCAGGTCAAACTTCTGCCAGTAAAAACGTATAGCTATTTTGACCTTAATTATGACAGATATTCTGCATGAATGAGGCGTTTATATTAGGATACATTCCTCTTCAAAATTACTGGTTGAAAATTGCCATGAACAGAGTGAAAAACGTGCGGGCCAGGACTCTTTCACTCTGTTGGAATAAACCTCAACTATGATACTCAAACCATTGAATATGATTTACGAAATTGAAAACTTTCCTCTCTACATTATGATTACTTCTATACTAAGTGGCCAAGATAAAAGACGCCCGGTATACTGCAGTACAAATACTTATTAATTTTTATTTAAAAGTAGTAAGTACAGATTACTATTAATAACAACACCTCCGTTGACTTATTGAATGTTCAGTATGTTGTTATTCATAATATTATGTATTTACTACTTTTAAATAAAAAATTGTAAGTATTTGTTCTTCTGTATACCGGATCTCTTTTATCTTGGCCACTCTGTATTTGTTAGATAACTTTAAAATTTATTGTTTTTAACGCTTTCCGGCGCGGAGTAAGTCTGTTTCTAAAATGATGATATATTGGACTGACACCAGAATTTTAAAACGAATTCATTAGAAAATAAAAACTTGCTTATTTTCCGATACTTAATAAAAGGAAAATTTTAATTAAATATTCTTGGTGCCGTTTGTCAGTTTTGGAATTAAAATTAGGTGTCCTTTTTTGTGGACACCACCCGTTAAAGGGTTAAATAGTCAAAAATCAACATCAAAATTTTTGTAAGAGTTTAATGTTTATTGATTAGATTTTTTATATGTAACATAAGTAAAATAATATGTGTACATTAGACATTTTTGTACCTTAAATATTTAATATATTTTGTAAAAATATTTTGGGAATAAACAAAGAAAGCATAATATTTTAAAATTACTATGGGAAAAATTTTATTTATTATACTTTAGATTTTAACCAAAGATGCAAGTAAACTAAATATTATGCTAAATAAATGTCCAAACGTAAAATATTACAATTTGTGTTGATTATTAATAACTCAATAACTAGTACAAACGTTTTTTTATATAATATATTATTCTTGATGTGACATGTATTTTCCTTCTTTTTTAATTGTTCTAGAACTTTTTTAACGTACAATACTTTGATTAATTAAACATAATTATGTTCTATATCATTATTTCTACTAAACACTTTCAGAAAACTATGGATTGTTATAAAAATTGCTTAAATTTTTTCGCATCGCAAAATGTTTTACTAAAAGACATACTCTTGTTTTATTCATTGTTATTTTTTTTTAGTTGTAAAAACTATACTTTTATACTGAAATCTGAATTTAAAATTTTCAATTATTTTGTTTCATATTTATAAAATAAATGTCCGTTTTCAGAAATACTTTATATTTATAACTCTACATTAAAAAATTATCTTTTCTTCACTGCATTTGTCCGTTGCTTTTCTTTTAAAGTTACACTTAAATTGTAAAGAGATATTTTAGTTTTCTTCTTGTCAATTACTATAAATGTTCTGTTTTTCAATTTCGGAAGCAAATTATTTCTGTGTTTTGGAAAAATATGGGTTTTAGGTTTTTTAGGCATATGCGTTATTATTTCATTGTTCCGTATCTATTATGAATAAAATTTGTAGAACGCATTACTTACAACGACTAAACAAAATTCAATAAAATTCATCTAATGTTCATGGAAAAGGTCGGAGACTGACATTACTGTCTCATACATTGACTGTATGGCCTTGATAAAATGTTTTGTGCAAGGAGATTAATTGGGATTTTCTTGGATCATCACGATATTACCGATATTATTATCCCACTCCTGCTCTGTTTTAAAAAAAATGTCCATACCCTAGATATCTCATATGAGCCAAAATTAGACAATTTATGGGCAATAATTCGAACAACTGTTAAGTAGTTTGAAGGGACCTCCGAATCTCAAACTACAGAATAGCCCAAAAACGTAGTTTGTTTTCCAACATTACTGTTCTAACCAGCATATTACAATTACAAGACTAGCAAAGTACACTTTAGAAACATTTCACTAAGATGTGTTACCTTGTCACACTCACTATGTTTACCAGATAGGGATTTTACAAATTGCAATCTTTGCGCTCTTTTTGGAGAGCGATTGATTCCTTATGTAGATATTTAAAAAAGCTTGATGATCCATATGCTTAAAAACAACCAAATGTCTAATGTAACATTTCTGTATTGGATATTTTAAATTTCGCATTTAAATAGAAATATGCATTTTTTCAGATTTAATCATCATATGAGGATTCATATAGTCACAGTGAACCCATAGGTCACTTTTTTATTTACCAATTTTTCTGTACATAAACTTCCTGGCATAAACTTCGAGTCAAACACGTTATTGGTAGTTTCCAAATATTAAGTGAAAATAAATATCATCCAGGATGAAATACGAAGGTGTGTGTTACGTTAATAATTGTACACAGATAAAATAGACTACAGGTTTGCTGGAGGCTGATCAAAGAGCAAAAGCTGACAATCGTACGCCACAAATTATTTTTTTTAACTTATTGGAAAATTAAACTTGACGAGAGCATATGAATCATAAGATATCCATTAGATATTAATATACCGAGACTTTTGAGTTTATAAGACTAAAAGCATGCCAGCTGTACGCTACACAACAATTTTGAAAACCCGATGAGAAGCGCAAATATCGACAAAATAAACAGAACATCTACTGCTATAATGACTAGCCACTACATGATTCGGGAAAAAAAACAAATACATAAATGACAATTTATAATGAACTCTAAAATACGAGCAGATATACATCTGCAGTCAGGATATTTCTTTTAGGCTAATTCCATGCTTGAATGCAGTGTAAGTCACATAGCTGCAGACGTTTACGGTTCTTAGCCACCGTTTCTGTTTTTTAAAATTCTTCACTGTATTTAATTTAGACTTATGGAATTGAATAAGTAAAATTTTCCTTTCTTAAAATACTGGTAGTCAACACAGCAGCCATTTACATCTTTGTGACTAACACTACATCCGCACATTGAATTAGCCAGTGTATAAATAAAATTTTAAATTAATCAATGAATTAAAAAAAGAGATATTTTAAGAAAGAAAAGGGGAACTATTTAAACCATGTGTGATTGCAGATCTTATACATATTCCAAATTAACCGGAGCTTTAGAATGCAGGAATGGTAAACAAATGATGTGTCCTTGCCAATAAATCTTACATAATACATTGGCAATGAAGATACAAATTTGCACTTGGAAAAACATACTTAAGTAATATAATCATGAGAATTGGGCACGAATTTTTAGCCAAAAAGTGCATAATTGCATACATTAACTATGTTTAGTAAAAAAAAAATTATAAAGAAAAATTGGGAATTATCTAAAAGAGTAAAAATTGTGTAAAATGAGATGCTCTAACTAAAAAGAGTCCTCTGATGAGTGATGTGTATGAGTGATCTCTGCGATGTACCATCCACAAAATTGGTCATCAATTATGACACATGAATAATTACAACACACGTTATTGTGCAATAATGGTAATGCAAAAATGTAAATAGTATCACCATGTTTTAAAAAGTAAGGAAAATTATGTGAGAAGACCGACAGAAAAATTAGCAAGATGTCTTAATATTAAAATCAAGAAAATTTATATTTTATTTAAATGTATATAAAAAAGGGAACAGTGTGATATTGTGTAAAAGAATTTTAAATGAGTGAATTAGGAAACTGGTACAAGGTGAAGTGTAAGCAAAATAGAAATTGTAGACACTTTTCCTTTCATTTTGTACCTACTTTATTATATAACCATAAGAAAGTAAAAAAATTTCAGCAAGAGAAAAAAATGTCGAAAACATTGACAAATGACAATGATACTTAAAACACAATATTTACTTGTAACGTGCGAAAGAAAAAAAAAGTAAGGACCAGTGACAAAAGAGATTCAATAATGCGAAAAATCTTTTGAATGATATGCAAAATCTCCAAGTGACAGATGACACATGGTGTTATAAGTAGACCGATAGTAGAAACATTTGTGAGATATTTGTGTATACGCACGAAATGAAATATTTGATGCTTCAATCATTAAAATTTGAGGTAACCATGTACATTAAAAGAAGTCAAAATAGGTTCTTAGTAAAATGTACTATTATAAAAATAATATTAATAAACCATGAAGGTATCCAACCATTCGGTAAACCATTCGGTAAATGCACTGTTCGATATTCCATCTATAGACAAATTTAATGGAAAAAGGGATGAGAAATGAACGTTTAAAAGGTAACATACTCGCCCACACACGTAAACATGGGTAATAGCAGAGATGCCGATGAAATTTCTAGGATATTGAACGGAATTGAAATTTATAAGAATAAATATAAAGTGGCAAAAAGTGTTTAGAAGCATTTTAAAATAATAAGGGTCATGGCTATTATAATTAATGAAATATGACAAAAATTACTAATTATTGATGAACAAGGTTCGTACGCCTGAGAAAAACCCCTTATATATTAATACAACGCATATGAATGGATGAAATTTAGCGAGTTGAAATAGCGCACCTCTACCGGTCGATTGTTCAAAACTTCGCATTTGTTGTTTCGCTATCCAGTGTTGCCAATTCGCTACATTTTTAAAAATTCAAATTGATTGATTGCCACCAATGTTTTGAAGTAGCAGTATTTGCCTTATTTAATGACATAATAAATAAGGCGAATTATAATATTTTAAAGAGGTGAGGCAATCAAGCAATCTGAATAAAAATATAGCGGTCTGGCAACACTGCATCTATCGTAAAATATTAGTTTGTACCAGTAAAATATAATTATTTGTGAACTCAATGTTAAAATGTAGAAAAACCCGCTTATTTAAAATTTTTAATCTAAATTTTTACTTTAATTAGAGCTTTAGTATTAATGCAAAATTCTTCTGTGATAAGAAAGCTTTTAACCCGTTCATGGGCAAAGTATTTCTGTTGCTGAAATGTTGATATGATTGAATGACACAAGAAATTAAGAACATATTTTTTAACATGAGTAAAACCTTTTATCTTCACGTACATTATATAACAAAATTTCAATACAAAATGCTGATGGCATTTGAGCCTGGCTTCAAGTGGTTAATGGTGAAAAACAATAAAATAAAACGCTGCTCCAAACCAATGCCCCCTGAATAATAGGCCTGCGCGCTGACACAAAAATGGCGACTGTAGTAGGTGGATTTTTTTCAGCGTTTGTACGGTCCCTCGAATTAGTACAAAAATAATTTCAAAATTTTCTTCGCTTTATTTTTCTGAGATGAAATAAACCAAAGAAAACTTTTAGCAATTACTGGTGTTCATATTCAGGGGACTGTACAAACGCTGAAAACATTCCGCCTGCGATATCCGCCAAAAATGTGTCAGAGCTTAGGCCTAATATTCAGGGAGCGGAGTTCAAACGATAAAAATCATATAAAATAGTAGTAGTTAGATTCTCTCCAACGCTCGTCAAATTTTCAACCATCTGCATGAGAGTTCGTGGCGCTAGTATGCGCTAAAAACTTTGACATGCTGTGTGCACACTCTAAATACAATCGGATTGCCCTCAGGCGATTCAGGGGACATGAATACCCCATTTTTCAAAAACTAATATTTAATTAAAAATTATATATTTTATTAAGTATAATTTCATATTTAATTACAGAGATTTTTCATTAAATAAACAAATATTAACAAGTGTAATTTTGTTTTTAGATCCCCTGAGCCGTAGGAACTCTGATAGACGAAGAATATAGCAAAAATACAAAAATATATTGTATTAAACATGACATCAGAAAATAAATAC
Organism: Maratus michaelseni; assembly: GCA_963931845.1. NCBI lineage: Eukaryota > Metazoa > Arthropoda > Arachnida > Araneae > Salticidae > Maratus > Maratus michaelseni. Next base: position 407,043,652 of record OZ007586.1, read on the forward strand.
GATGTTCTGAGGTACTCGATCAACAAACAAGTTGGAAATTGTACGTCAAACGTGACAAATGAGGTGCATTCGTACTATAGCTAGTTATATAAATATTCAGATCTTGCTGATTTTTAATTCTGTGAAATGAGTTATATCGTCTGCAGATTAATTTCTGTAATAAAATAAGTATCGCGGTCGCTTGACTATTAAACTTCGAAAGCTCCTGTAACAAGAAAGCACCGATTAAAAAAACTCAAATTTCTTAATAAATGTTTTTATTACTATTTTCTAAAGTTTGCATTCGATTTTCATAAAATTTGAAATGTCTCGACAAAATTCTGTAAAGATAATATATTTTAAATTTCAAACCATTCGGTTGGGTAGTTTTTGCGTTGTTATATGCGGACAGACGGACAGTCAGACGGACGGACCAGACGACGACAATAGGTGCTACGTATTTATATAATTACAAACGCACCTAAAAATGTATATTTGGTAATCCAATGAGGAAGATAATGAATACTGGTATTTATTTATTTATTTATTTTGTGATTTCCTGATTGGGAAATATTTTATTGGCAGAATTTTATTGAACAAAATGTTTTTCAACACGTTCTTCCGAGCATTTGAGTAAAGATTTTCTTCAAGTGTACCGTTAACAATTTTATATGAATTTAATTAAATATATAGACTTTTTAAAAAATCCAATTAATTTACATTACGTAGACTGGGGATAGTTTTAATATCAGACATTAAACACACGGTTATTTTGTTATGAGTGCATTGCAACGGTGGATTTAAAAAATTCTTGCTTGTTAACGTAGTTTTTTTACTGAGATATTATTTAATTAACCCTTTAACGGCCAAAGTAATTCCGTTGGTAAAATATTTATATGTTTAACTTCCACCTGTTATTACCAATGATTTGATTAATAAATAAATAAATGCTTTTCTTCACGTACGTTATAAAATCAAAAGTTTATTAAAATCTTTTGGGTGCATTTGACACTTGGAAATTGAAATTAAGTTCTTGCGTTTTAAACCACCGCCCTTGAAAGGGTTAAGAGATGCTTAGTTTGACCTATACAAGATAAATTATGATTATTACTAGGAAAATTATCAACCCTAGATATATGATAATAATAAGCATAATGTGACAAAATGGGTTTCAGATCATGTTAAACTTATAATAATCATGACAATAATAAGTCCATAAATATGAGAAAAATTATTAATTATTGATATACAGGGTTCTTAATCCTTAACCCTTTCCGACACAGTGAGCCCACTCCGGGCACACCTAACTTCAATTCCAAACTTGCATTCTGCACGAAGAATATTTTAATAAAATTTCGTTTCTGTAATAGAAGCTTAAAATAGGGAATTTTTGTTTTCTGAAAACGTCGTTTGTAAATTCCGGTGTCAGTCAGTAATTTCGCATTTTACGAACAGAATTTGTTTGTGCCGGAAAGGGTTAAGGGATTCATGGGATTTCAATACCCGATTTTCATCCAGACAAGAATAAGTATAAAATGACAAAAAGGGTTTTAAAGCATTTTAAACTAATCAGAGTCATAACAATAATAATTTGTAAAAGATGAGAATAATTATTAATTATCCCAATGATAGCAATTTTTCTCATCTTTCAGTAATTATTATAAAATTTATTCTTATTATTTTAACATGCTTTTAACACATTTTGACACTTGATACTTCGATATTTCAATTCGGGTCAATGTCTTAGAACTTTCTCTGGCATCTCAACTACTTCGCATGTGCTTATGTAGTATGTGGGTGGCTGTTTCCCCTTTTGTGCTCCTTTATCAACCCTTTTTTTAGTGACCCCTTTTTTATGCTATTCTTAAACCTCTTTTTATTGACCCCTCTTTTATGCTATTCTTAACCTTCACCGTACCTTCTCCTTTCGATTTTTTTAGATCAAAGAATTAAAATTCTTTTTAGAGAACTTGTCCGTTATCAGTTAACTACTCTCTGACGAGAGGGACTATAATAATTAATTGCTATCGAAGCTATAAGAATATAAAGGATATGGAATATAAAGAAGATTTTTCTCTACATCTTTTAAAAATTGTCATTAATTCTGTCAATTGAAAAAAAAATATATCTGATGTAAATTAGATAAGATAGAGGTTGTTTACATGTGTTCTCTTTTTCCGTATACGAGGCTGGCGAAAAGGACAGGTTGCAGCCCTGCGTAATACGTGGACCACTTTTGGGACCACTTGTGTCACGTGATGATCTTTTCGTGACGCAGAAGCTGGAAAAGAGCATTGCGTGACTCAAGCAATCCGAAGGAAACGAACGCAAAACGCAGTGCGGTAGCCTATGTTTTTCGTCAGACTCGCCCCAACATTTTATGATATTTGTATGCAAAATAATTTTTAACAACAAGGTCATTCAAAAAACAATAAGTTCGTGTTTATTTATATTTTTTTAGTAATTTTGAAAACTAAATTAATTCCAACCTTATATATTGCATTTGGACTCCATGCGATCGTTTGGATTTTGAGAAAATTAGTAATTTAATATAGTTTTAAATTCAGAAAGAATTTATGTCAAAGTGGTTAGAGAAAATGGTATGACCGACCAAAGTACCGTTAACAGTTACATTAAATGTTCGCATTGCAATAAATAAATAAAAATCTTTAATGAAAATCTGCACTTATTCATTTCAAATAAACAAAATTGAAGACAAAATAAATATCACCTGTCTTAGTAATTTTAATATAAAAATTGCACATTCGTAACTTTGAAAGCTTACAGCTTCTACAAAGGACAGAATTTTTATTTTTTTTTTCGGTTTCATCCAAGCAATGTCATAATAAAATTATAGGAGTGTTACATTTTTTTCTCTTTTATTTTCTAAAAATAAATAATTAATTACCTATTCTCAAATTACTCCGTATGTGCAGTACAAAGTGTAGTAAACTGCGTATTGAGAGACAAAAATGATTGGCTTTTTTATCATTGTTTCAATTATTTGCATCTTTAGCAGTCGTAAACAATCAAGTACACAATCATACACAATAATTACTTGAAAAAGTTTACATATATACATCCATATCTATCCTCATGTGCAATTGCGTACACAATTCAATGTGTACCCGATCTAAATAGATACATATGTGACTTGGGGATAGGTGTGCAACCACTAAAACATAGCTGTCAACTTTTATGCCTTTTTCTTACCAGTAAACTTGAATAGTAAATATTGTGTTATTTAGTCGGCGAAATTTGCGATTAAATAAGTGAAAAAATTCTTTTAAATTTTAGTGGTACCAAAAACTTTTAAATGTTGGTAGATATAGCAAAATGTCTAATAAATTCTTATCCTCTCATAATAACACATGTGTTGTTGACCTCTAATGTAGAGCTTTCAAAAGAAGACTTTCTTTCATATAACTGCCAAATGGTACGATTTTTAGCACCACTATTTTCGAATATTTATCATCGTCTTATTTGATCGCAAATTTCTGCGATTAATTTAGACGAAGATTACTACCATGTATACTCGCGTATATGCCAAAATTAGTATAAGCTCCCAAATTCGAGATGAAAACAGCTTTACTACCAGTAAATCAGAATGTTTTTCCCAAGACTCCCTTATCATAGATCAGACTTGACAATCCGGAGAAAGTCTATGGGAGAAAATGTCCGCGGTAATTGCCAACTTATTAATTGACATTCTACGGAAAGTATCGCCGCCTGGTAAATACTACCGCACAGTTGCCATGTTTCGGGCTTTTTGAACACCAGTATATTTTTAGAGAAAATGTTGTTCTTTTAAATCCCAGAAATCTCCGATGAAACAAAACAAAATTGTCTCTACTAAAAAACTGGTATCCAAAAATATAATAGAAAAATCTATAGAAAAATCTAGCTGGTCTGCTACCGCATAGCTGCCAACTCTTACGCTTTTTTCTTACCACTAAAATTTAATAGAATTTTTTTCGTCATGTAATCACACGATCTTGTCAATTTAATAAGATAAAATTTACTATAAAATTTTAGTGGTAGGAAAACTACTAGTTCATAAGCAAATGCATAGAACAAATGGAGCTGTGAAAAAATTTCGTGTGATTTCGTGTCGTAAATACTATTACTGACGATTGATGGCGCTAGTAGCAGGACACGTATAGCGGTCAAAGGCAACTTGCTGATTGAGAGGTCTGATACTGTGATAAGGAGGTCTTGGTTTTTCCACTTAATCTCTTTAATTCTAAGTTATTTAATACGTAGAAAACTATTCTAAATAACTGGTATTAAACCTGTTTTCATATCGAATTTGGGGGTTGGCTTATACGCGAGTATATACGGTTTTCTGAAATAGTCGTGACGAAAATTCTAACCGTCCTGAAAAATTGGTTTCATCACGAATTACAAAATACTTTTATCGCTATCTTAAAATTATATTTTTGAAATGTGTCAATTTACAAATTAGTATGCACTTTAAATTTTAGTTCTTGAATATATTTAAGAAAAACCGTTTAATATAACCTAATTTTAAATTCAAACTTTGTTTAATTTCAAAAGTATTTCTTGAAAGCATTCTGTGTTTTAACTCCTGTATACTATAAAGAAAATAGAAGTAATATTATAATTCAAAAAAATTATTTTTAAAAAGCTCTTAATGTCTTTATATTTTAATTAAATTGATTCGTCGCTACCATGTCAAACTATCGAATGTGAAAAAAGACACTTTTCATTACATTTAAAAATTGATCGATTGTCACCACTAAATTTTAATAGTATTCTTCACCAGGGTTGCCCTTTTGGCCTTTTTCCCTTCAGAAATTCCGAATCCATACCAGAAAGTTTAAACAAATATATTTGATTAACATCATGACAGACATTTCGTTATTACGTAACCCCTTCAGGGGCAAAGTACTCTTGGAGCTAAAATATTGAAATGATTAATTGGCATCAAGATTCACGAACGAATTTATTTTAAAATAAATATAATCTTTCCTTCATATACCTTATAAATTCAAAATTTGATTCTAAAATTCTGGTGTCGTTGTGGCATTTTGGGATTAAAATTAAGTAGTATATATAATATACTGGCGCCCTTCAAGCGGTAAAAGTAATTTTTTTTTCAAAATTTCGTGTATGAAATTCGTCATTTCCGAATAAGAAAGAAGGCCAAACGAGCAACACTGTTTTTAACAGAAATTGTATTAATACACTTACTAGGCGAAGAATTCTAATAAAATTTAGTAGTGACAATCGGCCAGTTTTTAAAAATAATACGAAATGCATTGTTTCACATTCGATAGTTTGACATGGTAGCAACGATATATACTCATATTTTCCACACATATAATATACAAATTTGTAATATTATCTGTTAACGGTACATCTTTGAATTTCGAGATTTAAAATAATTAACAGTTAAAAGTTATTTACTTTAAAAAAATAATGTTAAAGATGTTTTAACATTTGAAAACTTGTAATTTTTTTTCAAATACAGTGTCTCACAAAAGTGATGGGACACTTGTGCTTTATAAAAAGAAACTGCAATAAAATAAATAAACAAACATGTGCAAAAATTTTTTGGGTGTGTTTCATATTTAAAGTTAGTAACAATTATTACATAACATACATTTTGTCAAAATATTAAAATATTAATTTAGTAAAAATACAATTGTTCAGAACGGAGCAAAAAATGGCTCACATAAGTGATGGGACACTTACTTTTCCATCAAATATTTATCCACAAATTTTACTTTTTAAAAGGTTTTAATATTTTGTTGGATTTCCTTTTACTTTTAAAACATGATTTAATCTTTTTGGGATGGATTCGACTATTTTTTTTGTGATTTCTGGAGTGATTTTACCCCATTCTTCTTGAAGCACCGATTTTAGTTGTTGTTTTGAAGAAATGGTGTGTTTGCGAATTCTTGATTCCAATTCTTGCCAAATATTCTCTATGGGATTTAAGTCTGGAGATTGTGGTGGTGTTTTTATTATTTCAGGACAGTTATATAGCAGCCAGAGTCTAACGTTCAGAGCAGTGTGCTTGGGGTCATTGTCCTGGTAGAATTTAAAATCGTTATGAAGGTTCAATTTTCGTGCTGAAGATTTCAAATTTTGCTTTAAAATATCAATATACTTGTAATGATCCATTATACTGTCAATAAAAACAAAATTACCAACTCCAGCGGACGACATACACCCCCATACCATAACTCCTCCTCCACCATGTTTTACTGTTGGTACCAAGTTCTGTTTGCGAAGTTCTTCCCTGGGTTTTCTCCACACCAAGATTCTACCGTCAGAACCAAATATATTAAATTTACTCTCATCAGCAAATATAACTTTATTCCAGTAATCAGAATTCTTATTTATGTTGGATTTTGCGAAAGCTAGTCTGAGTTTTCTATTCTTTTCACTTACGAAGAATTTTTTCCTGGCTACTCTACCGTGATATCCAGCAGATCGAATTACCCTTCTAATAGTTTCAGGATTAACAATTATTCCATATAATGCTTGTAAATCAGCAGCAACTTTTGAAGCACTAATTCTTGGATTTTTTTTAATATTTCGAACGATAATTCGCTTTATTCCATTGGATAGCTTTGATGGTCAGCCAGGTCTTCTTTTATCCTGAATCATATGATTCTTTTTATATCGTTTAATGATATTGAAAACTGTTGAACGATTCAAGTTAACTGTTTCAGCAGTTTTTCTAATAGATTTTCCACGTTCAATATGCAAATTAATAACTAATTTTCGAATTTCAGGCGAAGTTTCTTTTCGTTTAGCATTCATGACTACACAGAGCTAAAAAACACAAAAATTCCAAAACAAACTGGAGAGAAATACTGCAGACGATTTTATAAATTATTGCCAATTGCTTTTAAGTAAAAATAAAACCCCAAAAAATATTTTTATTGCTTATTTCAGGCGATTTTTGTTGCATATATAATGGTGTCCCATCACTTATGTGAGCTATTTTTTGCTCCGTTCTAAACATTTGTATTTTTATTAAATTAATATTTTAATATTTTGACAAAATGTATGTTATGTAATAATCTTTACTAAATTTAAGTATGAAACACACCCACAAAAAAAATGTGTACATGTTTTTTTAATTTATTTGATTAGTTTCCTTTTGTAAAGCACAAGTGTCCCATCACTTATGTGAGACACTGTATGTATGAGTTCTCTTCAAATTGAGTAATCCAAAGTATACAGAAAATGCAAATTTGTCGTTTTCTAAAGCTCTGTAAAATGATTTTCACTAATTAGAACTGTATAAATATCAACGTTTAAAGCAACTGTTTGTGTTCTTGAACCTACTTAAATGTTAAGTGTTCTGACTGCATTTATAAGTGCTTACTATCGATGAGTTTGAAGCAGATTTTTCAAGCAAGGTCATATTCTCGAACTAGGAATCAATTTTTATTTTCAGTGAAGCACTTCAAATCATAAATAGATTTTATTATTATTAAAAGAAACAAAACAAAGTTGTTAAATTTTGCTACATTTAATGCTAAAATTTAAAAGAGGGTTAATTTAAAATCTGAAGAAAAAAGTAAAATTGCATGTAAGAAGGAGTAACTTCTGTTCTTGTTACAGGGATGAGAATTCTCCGTCTTTTGCATACCAGTATAATCTTAGAGAATTTTTTTTTATTTAATCGGAACATTCTGCGATTTAACAGAACAGCATTTTCTCTAAGATTATATTGGTATGCAAAAAGACGGGGAATTCTCATCCTTGTTTTTAAGAATATACAGGGTGTTCCGTTAAAGGGGTCCAATATTAATAGGGGTAATAGAGGAGATCACACGGAGCATAAATCAGTATATAATGCCTGGCCGGATCTCAATAATTTTCAAGTTACAGCAAATAGAATGAAAAATCGGAAATTTGTAAAAAAACCCTCATTGCTAAACTATCGATAATGCTACATAAAAACTAAGCACATATTTAGAAAGAGCAGAAAAAATCCTACGAAATGACATAAGTTGTTTTAGAATATTGAGAATTAATGGCGAGTTACAAGCTCTGAAACAGTGAAAAAATACAAAATGAAATATTTAGCAAAATAGTTAATCGTTAATTCCAAAAATGCAACTCTACCTACATCAAGGAAAATGTTATAAAATTTGGTCCATTCCAAAAGCTTTCGAAGAAGCTGACAATAAACCATATCAGTTTAATTGTATGGGAGAAATCAAGCAGTTCCCTAGTTACAACTCTGTACTGTTGCACGCTCGGAAAGAGCGAAACTCCACCCATGACGATTGTAAACACCCCGTTTTAATATCTTTCAATTATACATTTCTGATCAACCTCTATCAATACCCTTCCATTATTCAGTCTGGTCAAGTGAATGACATATTGTGCAGCTCTCGCCTTGTCTTAAAGCAAACTCCGTGACTGCTGCGTTTCCTCCATGAACTTTCAGGATGATGAAGAAGAAGTACTTTTTATGCAAATTTTCTATGTGTATAGGAAGAAAAGTGTAATAAAACAGCAGTCATCTGTGGGCGTTATGTTAAAGGGAGGCTGTTGTAAGTGGGATTGTAGTAAGTTGATGTATAATAATTATGCCGGAATACTCTAACGAAGAATATGCGGACATGCATCTGATGTACGGGCAAGCTCATGGAAATGCATGTCTAGCACAGCGCATGCACCGTGAGCAATTTCCAAGGAGACGGTGCCCAAGTTCGAAACTCTTCATAAAAATCGATAGACGATTACGGGAGACTGGATCGTTTAATACAGCAAGCATTGATGCAGGGAAACCTCGACATGTACGAACACCTGCAATGGAAGAAGATGTACTGAATATTTTTAAAGATAACCCCTCCACGAGTACACGAGCTGCTGCGTCTGAAGTCGGTGTTTCTCACCAAAGTGTGTGGCGTGTTCTGCGTGCAGAAAACATGCACCCCTTTCATGTGCAGCGGGTACAACTGTTATCAGTAACAGATTGTGCTCAGCGGACAGAATTCGTACGCTGGTTGCTTAATGTAACAGAAAATAATCCACAATTTCTGGAAAATATTTTATTTACTGATGAAGCAACATTTACGAGAGAGGGCGTGGTAAACACGCACAATATGCACACATGGTCATATACAAATCCGCACACTGTTTTCCCGTCGAACGCACAACAAAAGTTCAGTGTGAACATATGGGCAGGTGTCCTCGGCGATTATCTCATAGGACCATATTTACTCCCAGATGTACTCAATGGCAGTACGTACTTGGTTTTCCTACGGGATATCTTACCGCAGTTACTGCAAAATGTGCCAGCAACATTGCGCCACAATATGTGGTTTATGCACGATGGCGCACCGGCACATTTTTTCATAGGTGTTCGCAATCACCTCAATTCAACATATCCTGGGAAATGGATTGGACGCAGTGGACCTGTTGCTTGGCCTGCACGCTCTCCAGACCTCAATCCGTTAGACTTTTTTGTTTGGGGACACCTTAAATCGCTGGTGTATGAAACGCCTGTGGATACACCGGAGGATATACTAGCGCGAATCGTTGTCGCTGCAGGAGACATTCCCAACTCCGTCGGAGTTTTTCGGCGTGTTCGCCAATCTTTACGACGTCGCTGTCGGCTGTGCAATTCTGTTAATGGGCGCAACTTCGAACACCTATTATAATAATGTCCGTTCGTCTGCCTTCCGACATTGAACTGTGCAGCGCAGGCCAGAAGACTATGCTTCACATATGTCATAAAGTACGTGGAATGTAATTCTTTATTTGTCATTTTTCTTTTATTTTCAACACTTTTTGGCACAGTATTTTGTAAGTCACAGACTGTGGTGTACTCAAATTGTAAATTACAAAGTTTGTATGAATTAATTTAAAATTTAGTGTCTTTTTTAAATTTATAATTAATAAAATTATTATGCTATTTGTTATTATTATTTCCTATCATAAATTATGATGCACATATACATACAATAATTGTCCATGTAAAACATGTACTGAAACTTCTTGCATAGTTACAAATCACAATATTTTTAATTATTTCCGAATTTTCACCACCAGTTTAATTTTAAGGAATTTAACTTAAGCTTTATATCAATAAAAGACCACTTTAAAATGTAGACTATTATTGTAAAGTTATTTTGGTTCATTCAACTCTTGAATAATTAAAAATGTTGCATCTCAGAAGAAGCATGATCGAAAATGTATAGTTGAGAGTAATTAAAAAGGCGGTGTTTCCAATCGTGATGGGCGGAGTTTAACCTTTGCTAGTGTCAAAGAAAGAGGAGTTGTAACTAAGAAACTGATTAATTTCTCTCACACAATTAAACCGATATGGTTCATTGTAAGCTTTTTCGAAAGTTTTCGGAATGGACCAAATTTTACTACATTTTCCTTGTTGTAGCTAGAGTTGTCTTTTTGGAATTAACGATTAACTATTTTGATGTATATTGGATTTCGTACTTTTTTCAAAGTTTCAGGGCTTGTAACTCGTCAATAAATATTGCTATTTTAATACAATTGATGTCATTTTGTAGGTTTTTTTCTGCTCTTTCTAAATATGTGCTTCGTTTTTATGTAGCATTATCGATAGTTTAGCAATGAGGGTTCATTTACAATTTTCCGAATTTTCATTCTATTTGCTGTAACTTGAAAACTATTGAGATCCGACCAGGCTTTATATACTGATTTATGCTCCATGTGATCTCCTCTATTACCCCTATTAATATTGGACCCCTTTAACGGAACACCCTGTATATATATATCAGTACAAAAACCCTTAACGGGTTAAAAGTTGTGACGCAGCACTTTCTTTTGGCTTTATGAATTTTAAATATGGGTCTTAAAAGCAATGATATCAAATTTAAGTGACGCTATGTTAATAATTATTTTTTTAAATCATAATTTTCTTTTTAGTTTTATTTATATTCACAGGTGCAATTATTATCTTAATATGAAAAAATATATAAAATTTATTCGCTGATGCTTTTTCATTCACATCTCTCATGAATTCAAAATATGGGTTTTAAAAGAAATGATATCAAAATTTGAGTGACACCTTGGCGTTAATTTAATAGAACTCTTTTAAAATTCAATTTAAATTATTTTTGGTTTGTCTTCTAAAGTATATTTACACATACAAACAATACTTTTAATTTTTCAATACACTTTTAAATATATTACTTTCACTGAGCCTATATTATGTATTGAAATGTATTTATTTCAATAAATTGATTTATCTTCTGTGCCACGCTATCCAAAATCATAAGTAAAATTTATGTAAATGATTATTTTGCGTCATAGTATCCAAACAAAGGGAAATGTATTCAAGTGGATAATATGACGCAAAATAATCATTTACATAAATTTTACTTATGATTTTGGATAGCGTGGCACAGAAGATAAATCAATTTATTGAAATAAATACATTTCAATACATAATATAGGCTCAGTGAAAGTAATATATTTAAAAGTGTATTGAAAAATTAAAAGTATTGTTTGTATGTGTAAATATACTTTAGAAGACAAACCAAAAATAATTTAAATTGAATTTTAAAAGAGTTCTATTAAATTAACGCCAAGGTGTCACTCAAATTTTGATATCATTTCTTTTAAAACCCATATTTTGAATTCATGAGAGATGTGAATGAAAAAGCATCAGCGAATAAATTTTATATATTTTTTCATATTAAGATAATAATTGCACCTGTGAATATAAATAAAACTAAAAAGAAAATTATGATTTAAAAAAATAATTATTAACATAGCGTCACTTAAATTTGATATCATTGCTTTTAAGACCCATATTTAAAATTCATAAAGCCAAAAGAAAGTGCTGCGTCACAACTTTTAACCCGTTAAGGGTTTTTGTACTGATATCATTACTTTTTTAAGGTTATTGATGAGAATGTCAATTAGTCGAAATTAAGCATAGGGTATAAATTAATCATTAAAATAAAATTTTAAAGAAATGCTAAAAAAGACCCCTTGGACCCCAATAAAATATGAGGGTGGTGGCCCAGGGAGAGGAATCCAAGACTCAACTCTTAAATTATACAGCGAGAGAGTAACACAATTAGAAGGATGAAAATGCATGGCAAAACCCGTTTGTTCCATCTTCCTCCGCCAAAGGACGCAACCTTTTCTATACAAACATAGCTGAAAATTTTTGGGCCGTCGATTCCGAGTCAAATGAGCCATACGTCGTCGTGATCGGTCCCATAGAACCCGATAGGAAAGTGCCCCCTGGTGGTGAAACTTGGAACTAAAATCGATATATCCTGTCGATGTCGAGTCGAATGAATCACACTGCATTGTGATGGGACCCATAGAACTCGAGATAGCTGCAAAATCCGTTAGTTCCATCTTCCACCACCAGGGGGCGGACTCTGTTCCATACAAACATAGCTGAAATCTTTGAGGCTGTCGATTTCGAGTCGAATGAGCCATACCTCGTCGTGATGGGGCACATAGAACACAAGATAGGAAAGCACACTCTGGTGGTGAAACTTGTAACTAAAATCGATATATCCTGCCGATGTTGAGTCGAACGAATCAAACTGCATTGTGATGGGACCCATAGAACTCGAGTTAGATGCAAAATCCGTTAGTTCCATATTCCACCACCAGGGAGCGCACTCTGTTCCATACAAACATGGCTGAAATCTTTGAGGCTGTCGATTTCGAGTCGAATGAGCCATACCTCACCGTAATCGGGCCCATAGAACACGAGATAGGATAGCGCCCCTGGTGGTGAAACTTGGAACTAAAATCGATGTATCCTATCGATGTCGAGTCAAATGAATCAAACTGCATTGTGATGGGACCCATAGAACTCGAGTTAGCTGCAAAATCCATTAGTTCCATCTTCCACCACCAGGGGACGCACTCTGTTCTATACAAACATAGCTGAAATCTTTCAGGCTGTCGATTTCGAATCGAATGAGCCATACCTCACCGTAATCGGGCCCATAGAACACGAGATAGGATAGCGCCCCTGGTGGTGAAACTTGGAACTAAAATCAATGTATCCTATCGATGTCGAGCCAAATGAATCAAACTACATTGTGATGGGACCCATAGAACTCAAGTTAGCTGCAAAATCTGTTAGTTCCATGTTCCACCACCAGGGGGCGCACTCTGTTCTATACAAACAGCTGAAATTTTTGAGGCTGTCGATTTCGAGTTGAGTGAGCCATACCTTGTCATGATCGGGGCCATAGAACCTAAGATGGGAATGCGCCCCCTGGTGGTCAAACTTGAAACAAGTTGAATGAATCAAACCATGTTGTGATGGGACCCATAGAACTTGAGTTAGCTCCAAAATCCATTAATTTCCCCTTCCACTGCCAGTGGCGCTCTCTGTTCTATATGAACATAACTGCCCCTGGTGGTGAAACTAAAATCAGTAAGTTCTATCGATGTCGAGTCGAATGAGCCAAACTGCATCATGATTAGGAATGCACAACCTGTGGCCCGTGATGGATAACTGGTGGCCCGCAGAGACCATACATGCCAACCTATCCAAAATTTTCGAATTTCCTTAATAATTCGTGAGAAAAATTTGCAAATTTTGTCCATAAATCGTAGGAAAATATGAATTTCATCGATCAGGCGCATAAAATCATGAATTGCATCGACTGGATGCGAATTTTGTCAAATGGGCATGGAAAAATCACAAATTTCGCCATTTTGTCGCTAGAAAAAAAACGCAAATTTCAATAATCGGTCAACAGAAACCAGAGATGCCAAAATCAGTAATTCCGGAGTTGCAAATTTCGTCAATCACTCAAAAAAAAAAAAAATCTTGAATTTTGTAAATCAATTGAAAAAACCTGCGAATTTTGTCGATAAGGCACTTAAAATCGTGAATTTCATGGATCGAGCAGCGAATTTCCTCGAATGGCGTGGAAAGATCGAGAATTTCAACGAACAGTTGCGGGAAAAATTTGCAAATTGTCCATAGATCATAGGAAAACATTATGAATTTTGTCTATCGGTTCTGCAAAATTATGAATTTTGTCGATAGGCATGGAAAATCGCAAATTTCGACAACTGGGCTTGGAAAAATCAAGAATTCCATCGAATGTTTGTGAAAAAATTGTAAATTTCAACGAACGGTAAAAAAAAAATAATAATTTGCGAATTTCGCCATTGTCTAGAGAAGAAAAATTGTGAATTTCATTATTTGGCCGATGGAAAGCATATCAGTTGAAAATCATGAATTTTGTCAATCAGGCACAGTAAAAACATGAATTTTGTGGATCGGGAGAAGGGAAATCATAAATTTTGTTGAACACATGCATAAAAATCATGAATTTTGTTTATCAGGCATGTAAAAATCATTAATTTCGTCAAACGGATGCATAAAAATCAAGAAAGTCATCAATTGGGTGCGTAAAAATCTTGAATTTCATCGATCAGGCGTGTAAAAAATCATGAATTTCATCGATAAAGTGCATAAAAATATAGGACAAAATTGCCATTCGCCAATCGGCGAGTAATACTGAAAATTTGCCGACTGACTTTACTGCCACCACTGGTCAAACTTAATAGTTCCAATTGCGATGATTCAATGGAAAAAGATTTTTTCCCCACTGTCGCTCGACAAATTTCAAAACCATTTGGCGAATTTCACGATTTTTTCAAAGAAATTATTTGACGGATTGTGATTTTTTTTCTTCTCGAAGCCATTCGACGATATTCGAAATTTTTTCCCCCTGAAACCAGTTGATAAATTTTGTGATTTTTCCACTATCAATGAATTTTGTGATTTTTCTGCTATCGATTGATGAATTTCGTGATTTATCGACTATCGATTAATGAATTTCACGACTTTTTCCATAAACGAACAAATTGTGCACTTTTTTTCCCACTGCCATTCGACGAATTTTGCAATTCTGTTCCGCGATTGTTAGACAAATTTCACTATTTTTCTCCCGAGATCATTTGACGAATTTTGTGATTTTTAATTTTACTGACTGATTGATTTATATTTAATAATAAAAGTTAAAATGTTTTGATTTAAAAACAAGATGGCTAACTGAGGGTGAATCCCAAAACTTAGCCGCATCATCAATGAGTTAGCTAATCAAGCATTTAGCTCTTACATTTTGTTTAAAAGGTGCACACAAAAGCAAAAAATATGAATTTTTTTTAATCCTTACCATCACTGTTGAAATCCTGAACCAATTAGAATCTAATTGTGACAGTGTATTTATCTTGCAAATATCATTGAGGAGTTTTTTATACAGGGACACGCAAAATCAAAACATCACATGATAACATTCAAATTACTAAGCCAATTCAAACCTAATTATGCCAAAGTATCAATCGATGAATTCATTAATCAAATATGTTGGGCAAAATCCTAGAACAAGCAAAACATCCGATTTGGCTATTTTTTTTACGCACGTCAACCAAAAAAACGGCAACTTCCAAATTCTACCCAATCAGAACGCATGCTTTTTAAGCTTAAGCAAGCAGATACTTACACACTGCTTACGGCAAGCTTTTTCACAAAATAAACAAATTTTATTTCGTTTTACAATTATTTACAAAGTTTCAGCAAGTTTTTCTTCACGATTTTTCTATTTTTACAAACTTTTAGCAATATTTCGTCTGGATATTTCAATTTTTACATACAAGCATTTAGCAATTTTTTCCTCCAGATTTTTCTATTTTTAATAATTTTTAGCTATTTTTTCCTCCTTGCTAAAACTTTGTAAATTGTCATAAAACGGAATAAAATCAATGTTTACTTCGTGAAAAAATTTTCATAGAAACTGTGTAAGTAGTGAATTCTCTGCTACAAAGAACACAGGTTATGATTGGGGAGAATCTAGAGAATTCTGATTTTTCAAATGCACGAAACTCATTCAAGCACCAGTTAGTAACATGTATATGTACTCTTTGCGTACATTAACAGAAAAAAAAATCCTGGATGCATGAAACTCCCTGTGCAGCAATCTCTAGAATGCATGAAATTCATCCAAACAGCGGTTAATAATTGATATATATATATATATGTGTGAGTACGCTTCGCGTACATTAACTGAAAAAAAAAATCCTGGATGCACAAAACTTGCATTTCTCTGACTTCGGTTTTTCGAAATAGATAAAATGCTTCAGGGATTCAATCCAGCATCGCTGAAATGTTACATAATCACAGAAGATCACTAATTATAATTAAAATATAGATAAAATGCTGAAGTGATTACAAATTAATCACTGAAGCATTTTATCTATACTTCAAAACATATTTGTTTTGTTTCTCATTTCCAAAATAATTTTCATTCATATTTACTTATTATAAGCATGTTATTTAATTTTACTGACTGATTGATTTATATTTAATAATAAAAGTTAAAATGTTTTGATTTAAAAACAAGATGGCTAACTGAGGGTGAATCCCTAAACTTAGCCGCATCATCAATGAGTTAGCTAATCAAGCATTTAGCTCTTACAGTTTGTTTAAAAGGTACACACAAAAGCAAAAAATATGAATTTTTTTTTAATCCTTACCATCACTGTTGAAATGCTGAACCAATTTGAATCTAATTGTGACAGTGTATTTATCTTGCAAATATCATTGAGGAGTTTTTTATACAGGGACATGCAAAATCAAAACGTCATCATGATAAGATTCAAATTACTAAGCCAATTCAAACCTAATTAAGCCAAAGTATCAATCGATGAATTCATTAATCAAATATATTGGGCAAAATCCTAGAACAAGCAAAACATCCGATTTGGCTATTTTTTTTACGCACGTCAACCAAAAAATCGGCAACCTCCAAATTCTACCCAATCAGAACGAATGCTTTTTAAGCTTAAGCAAGCAGATACTTACACACTGCTTACGGCAAGCTTTATTATACAATTTTAACATAAATTTTATTTCGTTTTACAATTATTTACAAAGTTTCAGCAAGTTTTTCTTCACGATTTTCTATTTTTACAAACTTTTAGCAATATTTCGTCTGGATATTTCAATTTTTACATACAAACATTTAGCAATTTTTTCCTCCAGATTTTTCTATTTTTAATAATTTTTAGCTATTTTTTCCTCCTTGCTAAAACTTTGTAAATTGTCACAAAACGGAATAAAATCAATGTTTACTTCGTGAAAAAATTTTCATAGAAACTGTGTAAGTAGTGAATTCTCTGCTACAAAGAACACAGGTTACGATTGGGGAGAATCTAGAGATTTCTGATTTTTCAAAAGCACGAAACTCATTCAAGCACCAGTTAGTAACATATATATGTACACTTTGCGTACATAACAGAAAAAAAAAATCCTGGATGCATGAAACTCCCTGTGCAGCAATCTCTAGAATGCATGAAATTCATTCAAACAGCAGTTAATAATTTATATATATATATGTATATATGTGTATGCTTCGCGTACATTAACTGAAAAAAAAAAATCCTGGATGCACAAAAATTGCTATATTCCGCACTCCCTAGAATGCATGAAATCCATTCAAGCTGCGGTCAGTAATGTTCGCACAAAAATCGGTTTACAGCAATCTCTAAAGTGCTTAAAATACATCTTATCATATAAAATCAACAAAAATGCACTTACCGTTATTTCTCATCCTTCGTTTTTTTTTTATATTTCACAGGATTTATCCTTTATGACATAAAACACATTTCATAAACATAATTCAACAAATCTGACACACAACAAACCAACCCACAGACAATAGAACTCTATTATAGAATATTCTAATCTGTCAACCAACCAATCAAATCTAATTCCCTCAAAAACCAGCTCAATTTTCAGAACCATGCATTCTGCTCATGCTAGAACCAAGCACAGAAGGCGGGGAAAAAACGTAAGAAATAAACCGGTAACAAGAAAACTCATTTATCGCTTCGCTAAATTCGATGACGCCAAGCGTCTCGCTTGTTCTAGGATTTAACCTATTTTTCTTAATTATCTGTCTTAGTTTGTGAATAAATTTTTGTAATGTCAGTTGAAACTGATCTCTCGTACATAACGATGCATCACATTTTTTTAATGTTTTTTTTTTTCTACACCATGATGTTGCTATTTAACAACATTATTTTAATTTTAAAAAGAAAACAAACAACTAATAAATCAGTAAATATGAACGTTTTGCACTCCTGAAACCCCCCCCCCCAAAAAAAAAAAAAAAAAATATATATATATATATACATATATATATATATATATATATATATAGTTTTAATTTCAGGGTAACTGAAGAAAAAAAAAATCCTTCTATAGCGTTTCTATTTTTCCATGCGCTGTGAAGATTTTTTAACGGGTTCAAAAACAAATTTCACAAATACTTCTAACTTAATTAACAAATATTTCAAAAATATATTTTTAATTCCATGTTGTTTATGTATGAAGAAAGAAACAAAAGTTTGGTAAACTTCTATCTCTGTTTAAATAGTCTATTTCAAGAATAAAAACATTCGGTAGAATGCATAGCTTTGACAATACATAAACAAAAATGAAGAATACAGTACCTGTTTTTTTTTTTTTTCAATTTCTTATATTTGGTGCAAGATACTACTGAATACTTTGCTACAAGATTTGTTTAAAGATATTACCCTCTCTCATGATTTTTAGGTTTCCAATGCCACGTCTACCATTGCCCCGAGAACTGACGACTGATTTCGTGATTTATTAAGTAAAATCTATATTTAACATTTGAAAATAAACTTTCACTAGAAAAAAAAAAAAAAAACAATGGTAGAACTTTCATTTCTCTGACTTAGGAAAATAAATATTAGAAGATAAATACATATTTCTTTATTATCTGTTTTTAAAATGCAAATTTAAGAAATGAAATTGAAAAAAAAAAGGTACTGTATTCTTCATTTGTTTATATAGCTGATCAAATATACGCATTTCACTGAATGTTTGGATTCTTATACTATGAAACAGAAGCTTACAAACGTGTTTTTTATCGTACATAAACAACATGGAATTAAAAATATATTCATGAAGTATTTGTTAATAGAAGTTAGAAGTATTTGTGAAATTTGATTTTCAACACTTCAAAAAATGTTCATAGCAGCGAATCGCATCGCACACGAAGAAAACAAACTGATGATTGATTCATTTTGAATGATTCCTTGTTACGCAAATTAATTGATAAAAAAAAATCTTAATCTTTTTTTTCCTTTAAAAAATCACAAATTAAATATAAATAACAATTAAATTGTATATGTATAATTATAAAATATTTCAATATTTTAATCAAGGAATCTAAATATTTTTCGACTTAATGAAGATTTTGATATAAGAAATTCTTTATTATAACAAAAAAGAAAAATATACAAACAATAATTTAATTTAATACATATATATTACATATTAAAAATTGCATTAAAAACTGTTTTCGTATTAAAAAAAAAATCTAAATAGTTCTTCAGCCAGATATGATTGCGAAATCGCCTTTAACTATAACCGTGATACCCATGAATATCCTGACCGCGCAGGAATAAAAAAGGGTGAAAAGGCCGAAAATCTTTAATGTTAGTCTACCAGAAAAAGCATAAGAAAAGAGTCCGATTTTGAAGCTGGATTATATAAAAAACAAGAGTTTTCCTACGTTAGCTCAAAATCTTACTCTCTTCATCTAAAAGCGATTAATATAATATATTAATTTTAAAAAAATCGTTCGATCCATTTTCGAGATAACACCTCTGTGCCCATTACACCATTACATTTTCCATTTTCGCTTAAAAATTGGTTTCCAGATCTCAAAATCTACTGCATGTAGAAATCTATAAATTTCAGGATAGAGTTAGGCCATAGATATAAGACTAATGTGAAAAAATCGAAACGGTATGCCTCATATTTACTGAGATATTAAATGTCGGCGTTTCGATTTTCCTTTGATGTCCTGCTAGCTGTATATATGAGAGTGACGGAATCTTCGGTTTTGGGCTTACGGTTTTCGGTTTTTCGCTGCGTCACTCAAGAGACTACCGTCTCTTATGATATATATATACAGGGTGAATCTAAACTCTTGGGCAAAACTTTAAGGGGTGATAGTACACATCAAGACAAACAATATTAATTAGGAAACTAAGGGTCCCAAACGTCTTCCGAAGGAGATAGTCGCCATGAAAGTTTAGGGTCCAAAATTTCAAATAATTATTAAAAACGGAAAAATTGGCATGTTTACAGTTTTCGCTAAAACTTTTCATTATGTCAGTATTTTCTTAAAAATAAATTTTAAAGAAAACGTTTTAAAAATGTCGATAGAGGGCGCTTTAGACTTTGGATTACAGAACAACTATTTTTTACCGTTATTTTTTGTATCTGATTAAATGTTTTCAAAAGCTTAGACTTAAACTTAAATTTTGGGCTCAAAATCTGAATCGTTGAGAGCGGTTAAGTAGCGCAAACTGAACTGTGTTCAGGAGTTGAAATTTGAACCCCCCTGAACACAGTTCAGTTATTCCCGATCTTGGTGTCGTAGACCAGGCAGAAACTACTACCCCCTACACGTAAAATAAACGATAGAGGGATGATAAAATTAAATAAAAAATTGATTTTAAAAATAAATTTTAAAGATAAAGTTTAAAAGTGCCGATAGAGGGCGTTTTAGACTTTGGAGTAATTAACAACTATTTTTTACCGTCAACTCCGACGAGGACCTGGTTGCGATGATTGCCGTCGTAGCAGGCGATATCCGGGAGATGCTCGGGGTATTCACTAATGTTCGCAACTCCCTCCGCCGGCGGCGTGAGGCCTGCATCTTTGCTGGTGGGCACTCTTTCGAGCAGTTTTTGTGATTCCTCACGAACATCATGCGTGTACCATTTTCTACGGGTCAACCTTCATTCATATTGCGCACTACATGCATACATCAAATTGTTTCTTTTTATTTTGCACGGAGAAATTGCTCATGTCTGTTATAAATAAATTTTCTACTTAATTTTGTCATTACTCTATCGTTCATTTTACTTGTAGGGGTTAGTAGTTTCTGCCTGGATTAATTTTAATACAATTATTAAAATTGGTAAAGAAATCATATGAGTTGTAATTTTCCAACTGCACGAAAAATGACCCGGCCAGGATTCGAATCTGCGATCTCTTGGCTGAAGCTGCCATGCTGTAACAACTGAGCTATCCCAGTTGAATCTGGATGAATTATGCCCTCCAGATTCAACCGGGATAGCTCAGTTGGTAGAGAATGGCAGCTTCAAGAGATCCCAGGTTCGAATCCTGGCCCGGACATTTTTCGTGCAGTTGGAAAATTACAACTCATATTGTTTCTGCCTGGTCCACGACACCAAGATCGGGAATAACTGAACTGTGTTCAGGAGTGTGGGGGAGGGGAGGGAGGTGTTTCAAATTTCAACTCCTGAACGCAGTTCAGTTTGCGCTACTTAATCACTCCCAACGATTCAGAATTTGAGCTCAAAATTTAAGTCTGAGCTTTTGAAAGCATTTAATCAGATACAAAAAATAACGGTAAAAAATAGTTTTTCGTTACTCCAAAGTCTAAAGCGCCCTCTATCGGCCTTTTTGGAACTTTATCTTTAAAATTTATTTTTAAGAAAATACTGACATAAAGAATAGTTTTAGCGAAAATCGCAAACGAATCGACCAATTTTTCCGTTTTTTATAATCATTTGAAATTTTGGATCCTAAACTTTAATGGCGCCTATCTCCTTTGGAAGACGTTTGGGACCCTTAGTTTCCTATTTAATATTGTTTGTCTTGATGTGTGATATCACCCCTTAAAATTTTTCCCAAGAGTTTAGATTCACCCTGTATGTATGTATGTATGTATGTATGTATACTAATAAAAGGAGGTCTCGCTCTGTGTGTCTGCATGTGTATGTGTGTGTGTGTGTGTCAGTCTGTTGGCGATGGCTCGGAAAATTTAGCTCACCTAGCAGTCTGAAAATTTAGGTGAGGCTAGTCCAAAACCTGTACTGGTGCACCTGATAATCAGAATTTTATTATTTTAAAAATTTACTGAAATATTAAATAAAATCCACAAAGACATCTCATCGAAAACACGCTTTTTTTTCTTCGGTTGGTTGGCTATATAGCGTTTTCACAGAAGTAATTAAATAAACCAGAGTAGCGATGCATACAGCCGCATAATGACCTTTGTTGTGAACGTCACGTATTATTTATTTTTGCATGCTTACGGGAATCATCAACAGTTCTCTGTCGTTTTCATATTTATATAGGATGTCATTTCGATTAAAATATTCTGAACTTTCATATTTCTTGATTATTGTTTTGATGGTTTGAATGTGTTTGTTTTCTTGTTGTGCTATTTTTCTTTTTGCTGTCAATTCATTATAAGAACGTGTTACTACCAATACGGTATTTCTGATTAACCCTTTCCTGCACAGTGGTCCCACTTCGGGCACACCTAATTTTAATTCCAAACTTGCATACGGCACCAAGAATATTTTAATAAAATTTTGATTCTATAATGAAAGCATAAAATAAGGAATTCTTATTTTTTTAAATTCGATTGTAAATTCCGGTGTCAGTCAGTAATTTCTCATTTTACGAACAGAATTTGTCTGTGCCGGAAAGGGTTAATGCATCGATATGCTTCATTTACTTACCCTTCTCGATGTACTATTTCATAGTCAAATTTTTGTAAAAAATAGATCCCATCTCGCAACTTTTGGCGTAAGATCTTTTTTGCTGAGTGTCTTTTGGAATGCCCCACAGTCAGTTAAAATTTTGAACTTTGTTCCCAATAAATTAACTCGATTTCTGCAAGCGTTTCTAAATCGTAACTCGAATATTTTGCTTGAATAGTTGTAGTTTATCTACTGATATAGTGTTTTGGATTTAGATTTTTGTTGTTATCTTATAGTAGGACACTACCAAATGCTATATATAGCACTTGCATCTGTGTGCAACTCTAATTTAGCACCGCGTCTGAGTATTCGCAATACCGGGGTTTTTACTAACTTTTCTTTAAGAGTCTCAAAAGCTTCTTTCTCAGTGGGTGAATAATGGATTTTTAAATGTATTTTCTGCTTTTAACAAAACGCTTAATGGTTTTGCTATACTAGCAGAGTGAGGAATGTATTTTTATAAAGTAAGATATTAAACCTAAAAAGCTATGTAGTTGCTTAAGGGTGCGGGATTCAGGAAATTTTGTCACTGCCACAGTTTTAGCTTCTGATGGCCTAACAATACCATTTTCTATTACATAACCTAAAAATTCTATTTTTCGCCTGAGAAATTGGCATTTTGCAAATATTAACTTAAGTCCGTAGTCAGCTGCAATTTCTAGAACACGATTCAGTTTTAAAAGGGCTTCTTCGTCAGTTTGCGCAAGAATTATGATGTGATCTAAATAAATTAGTATAACTTTTTCTTTCTTGAACTGCTTAAAGACCACTTGAATGTATCTTTGAAATTGCTTACGGCTAATCGATAATTCGAATTGTAAATTTTTGTAGCGGTGCTGTGAATTATGTGTTACAAATGAGGTATATTTTTTACTATCCTCTGGTATATCAATATGAAAAAAAAAAACATTTTTTCAATCTAAGGTAGTGAAAACTTGTGCCTGTTCTATGTTGTCTAGAATTTCTTCTATTATTGGTAAGGGAAAATTATCATTAATTAATTTTTTTAAGCGGTCTGTAATCTACACAAATTCGACAGGAATTGTCTTTCTTTTTCGCTACCACTACCTATAGTGGTAGCGAAACAGAAAGACAATTCCTGTAGACAATTCGGATGCATAGTTTGAGTTGCTTTCTCTTATAATTACTGCATCCAGCCATTCATGTATCTGCTTATCTACGAATTCCTGCTCTGGAAATGCTAAACTATGTGGTCGCTGTGCAATTGGAACATATTTTGTCAATATTAGATATACTTTTAAATTTGTTTCTTTAATTTTATTTGGCTTATTAGTCCAGTCATTTGATAGAAAATAAAGGAACCTTTTCGTGCAGTTTTGATATTTGTTTTTTTTATGTTTCTGGGATCGCTGAACACAAATCTGAGATTTTCCAACAAAGCTTTGTCCGGGAAATACGTTTTATTACAAAAAAGACTGTAAAAAACGGACTTTTCTCTGCTTTTTTCAATAACTCAAAAATTGATCATTTTTCGTAAAAGAGACAGTATATGTATTAAAAAGAATAAAATTTCCTACATTTTATGTATTGAAAGTTTTTTTCTCTGATCAATGGTTTAGCCGTAAGAGTTCCGCAAAAATGGGTGTTAAAAAGAAAAAACTGTAAACAAAATTAATTACCGAACTGTTTGTCGATGTAACATGCAAACTAACCATTTGACACAAACGTTAACTAATTATGATACTAGCGATTATATGACTGACTATATTTTATGCATTTTGGTAGAGGAAAACTGCGGATTCGATACAAGGGGAAGGTGGGAGCAGAGGAGCAGCTCCGCCTCCTCTCATGAGTCGAGAGTGATCATCTTCCGGAGAGCTCGTGCTCTAAGATGAGGTAAAATTAGGAAGGGATAAAAGACAAAAACTATAAAAAACGGGAAACGGGATTTAAAGCCCTGTACGTCGATCTAACATGAAAATTATATATATTTAAGCAAACGTTGACTGATACCATTGACCGTATTCAATGATACTAAAAACTATGTGATTGACTACATTTTACAATGACGTTGCCTGATAATAAATACAACGACTCATTATAAATCATTATTTTGTAGGCGATGAGTTGGTACCTATTAATCCCACAACTTTATTCCAACGAATTTCGGTTGCAAAGCATTCGGATGAAGATCTTGAGGAGGTTTTGATATACAATTTAGGGCTTTATTCCTAATCCCTATTCGACAATGGCTAAAGAAAAGGAATCAGATCTACACACTACAAGGCATTCAAACCCATAACACACAAGCGGTTTAGAGGCAGGATTCAATTCGTCGTTGGTGGTGGTTTTTTATTGCTTAGTGTTATTTGGCCTAAGAATCAGTCTTTTTAAAAATCTGCCACAAAAATGTTGAGTACGTACAGTAAAAATACCAACCGCAGGCAGTAGTTATCTTTGATGGCTACCCTAATGACTTACAAGGTGGTAGAAAAACTACCTAGCGTATGAAACAAGCAAGGAAACATGTTTCAACTGACATATTGTTCCACGGTACAATGATACCTACCATTAACAAAGAAAAGTTTCTTGCTAACCCAAAAAACAAGGGTCGGTTAATATCTATGATGATTGACAAGTTCTCATCAGCAGATATTACATTCAAGCATGCAAAAAGAGATGAAGGTACCTTGATTGTAAACAATGCTTTGTCCTTGGCTCCATCAACTGAGACGGTGATTATAGTTGTGGAGGATGTAGACCTTTTTTTTATATGTCTCTACAGGGTTGAAAACGTTTTCTTTTTAAAACCTGGGAATGACACAGTTTCTCCAGTGACATTTTCTCCAACTAATGCTGTGAGATCAACGGTTGAGGAAAACATCCTCTTCCTACATGCTATGAGGGGGTGCGATACAACGTCAGCACCGTTTATGCTAGGAAAAATGAAGTTCCTCAAAACTCTTGTGAATAATCCAGATGTTGCTGACGTTGTTAAATATTCAAAGACACGAACGCTACTCAGAAGATGATTGCAGCAGCTGGGGAACGTTTCCTTGTCTCGCTGTACAGCTATAGTGGGAATAATGTGTCTTCGCTGAAACACCTAAACTATACAAGAAGTCATACAAGAAGTCAGCCTTTAAATACAGTTCTAATATTGCTGCTTTACTACCATCTGCAGCTGCAGAAACGACAGCACTCTTTAAGAATATATCACCAGGGGCAGCAATGACTGGGAGTTGAAAACAATGCTGAAGTGAAAGGATAGCAGAAAACAAATATTGGCCTTGAGCCTGTATTTAGTGTATTACCCCCTGCTCCCCTTGCTTTGTTGAAGATTGCATTCTGTAAGTGCAAAAAGAACTGCCAACAAAATTTTGGGTGAAAGAAGAGAGGTCTTTTTTGTTCCAACATGTGCCTCAACTGCGAAGAGATCAACAACAACATCTCAGTGGTGAATCAAGACAAGGAAATCGAATTATACCTTGAAACCAAGCTGGAGATGGATTCCCCACCCATTGAATCCATGGACCCAATGGAGGAGGAACAAGCCATGCCACAAGAAATGAAATATTTATCATGAAGAAAACATTTATTCTATAATATTGGTAGTAAACAAAAAAAAAATCCACTAACTCCATGCGTCTATTTCTATGTTGTAGATGTCGATGAACAGCAGTGGCCTTTAAATAAAAGAATGCGGAAGTAAGATTTTTACTTTTTTACTTTATGTAAATATACTTACTAATGTTTGTTACTATTGTACATAATTATTTATAATTAAATAATGATTCATAATGAATAGTTGTATTTATTATCAGGCAACTTCATTGTAAAATGTAGTCAATCACATAGATTTTAGTATCATTAATAGTCAATGTTTGCTTAAAATGGTTAATTTTCATGTTACATCGAAGTACAAGACCGTAATTCCCGTTTTTACAGTTTTTTGTCTTTTACTCCCTCCCAATTTCACCTCTTCGACTCATAAGAGGAGGTGGAGCTGCTTCACTGCTCCTACATCCCTGGCGCCGGATCCGCACTTTTCCTCTACCTTAAACCCATAAAATATTGTTAATCATATAATATTTCGTATCGTTAAAGTTTGTGTCAAAAGGTTAGTTTCCATGTTACATCAACGCACAGTGCCGTAATTCCTTTTTTTTTTTTTTTTTTTTTTTTTTTTACAGATTTTCTTTTTAACACCCTTTTTTGTGGCATTCTTATAGCTAAACCATTTATCAGAGAAAAAACTTTCAGTACATAAAATGTTGGAAATGTTATTATCTTTCATTCATATTTCGTTGACTTTCACGCAAAATGCATAGTTTTGAAGTTATTTTGAAAATACAGAGAAAAGTCCGTTTTTTACACGTTTTTTGTAAAAAACAAAAACGTATTTCCCGGAAAAAAATTTGTTGGAAAACCTCAGATTCGTGTTCAGCGACACAAAAAACATAAACGAACCAAATATCAAAACTACACCAAAACTTTCCTTTATTTGTCTTTTTTTTAGCCCCTAATGCCTGGACTAATGGATTCCTGGAAAGTTGGTATGTGATAATTTCCATTAATTTTGTTTTAGTGTCATCGTTTTTAATATAAAATATATATCTCTCTTGAAAATTTATTGAAATGGCTGTCTAAGCTAAACAAATGTCTGTGGTTTCCATTGAATTCGATCATTGAATCCGATATTTGTGCACTCTTCATTTTCAAATAAACAATCACTTTGTACATTTATTGGGATGTTTACTTTCTCAACTAAGTTAAAAATGTGTGTATTGTGTTTAAGTTCTTCTGTTCTCCCAAAATCAGTCTGCGCCACAGTTTTTTCAGCAGTGGTTTTCAATTCTGACCGCAAATAATTTATGGGTGCACTGTAGCTGACATGAGCAATTTTGTTTCCTGTGATTTCACGTGGGAAAGCTATTGCGTAAGTGATTTTAACTTCTTTCAATTTATTTTTTCCCATAATTTGCAATCCTTTTTCAGAAATAGTGAAATTTAATTGTTTTAAAAATTTACTGCCAATATAATATCATTTTTTTTTTTTTTACTATGTACAAATCAGTATTTACAATACAATTATTCATCTCAATGTTTATGTGTATGTATCCCATAGATGTTACTTGGTTTCCATTTATACCTGACAAGTTAGATCATTTTCATATAAATTGGAACTTCGTAGAGAAATATAAGTATCATAACGCGCCACATAAACTTTCCAACTGGTATTCACCAGCGATTCAATTTTTTTTTCCTAAAATCATCACGTTTTTCATTATCTTATCTGAATAATTTGAGATGTCGCTTACAGCGGAATTCACACTTTTAGAGACACTAGGACATCCAACCCGGGCTTCCCGGGATACAGAATATATGTGAAAACCATTTATTTATTTTTTATTTTTTGTTTATTGAAAACTCTAATAGATTTTTTACTTTTAATAATTTTTATAGATTGTCCCCTAACAGCATCAAATAGCATCTTTATGTGAAGTATGTCAATTATATATTCAAATAAAATTTTGAAATTTATTTAAAAGCAATAATTTTGTACTGGCCCTGTGCCAGAAGTTAATAGCCGAAGAAATTGTTAAAAATGTCGTTATATACAGCAGTTTTATTATTATTA
The DNA here is from genome assembly GCA_963931845.1 of Maratus michaelseni. NCBI lineage: Eukaryota > Metazoa > Arthropoda > Arachnida > Araneae > Salticidae > Maratus > Maratus michaelseni. The sequence goes on from OZ007586.1 coordinate 407,071,832, forward strand.
TTATTATTATTATTATTATTTCAGCGGTTTTAAGCGCTTATTTCAATTACATGTCTGTTAAATTCGTGTTTTATTTATTGCTTAATGAAGTTTTAATTTCGTTATGGAATATTAGCTGGAAACAAATGCTGAACTTTTTATATGGTGTAAAGTGCAAACTGATTTATACTTTGTAATCGTCTGCAAACAATAGAGATAGATTAAAAAAATTATTATTGAAATTAATCTTGAAATTAATTTAAATGCTGTAATAAATCAGTAAATTAAGATATAGTTTTCAAACAAATTACATTTGAAAGTTGATTTTTTTTCCTATATAACGGTTTAAAAATTACAAATGTGCTATGTTATGAAGAAAAAAATTGCAATAGCAAAAATTGCAAAACCGAAATTTTAACCTCAACTGTTGCCATTCGCAAAATGACGTCAGCGTTACGCACGGACACGTTTGTCCTTTATAATATAGATATATGATCACTGATCCGATTTGTGACCAACGGCCATGAATTTAAAATAAATGGGTCCTTCTCTTTTACGTGGGCAGTTTATCGATTTGTGTGAAAAATCATTGCAGTTGAAGCAGCGGATTTTTGCATTTGCATAATTTTGGGAGGAATTTGCGTAATTTGTTTTCATTTTGCACGCTACTAATATTTTTCCGCTGGAATGTTTCATTATTTTCAATGTTTTGGGTCAGACGTTTTCTAAATTCAGTATTTCGGTGCTTATAATCTGTTTTTTCTAATATGTTTTTTGCCAATTCGTAATCATCTATTTTGAAAAAAAAATTCCTTTAAATTTGTTACATTTAGCAATGCATTGCAAAAATACTCGCGAATGACTAGAGGTAATTTTTTTTTTCATAATCTGATCTACACCTATCAGATCCTGAAACTCTGAGAATGTTCGGAACTGTAATCCTTCCAGCCATTCATGCAAAATGTATTCATTTCGAATGCGTAATCACGCCAAGAAGCTAAAGTGTCTTATCAATGACTGTTGAAATTCTGCCTGAATTGTTCCGAAGACAGGCGATACCATTTAAGCAATATTTTCTTTATGAAATCGCAATCGGAAGTATTAGGGTCTGGTTCACGAGCAATGAACTGTATAATCTCAAGCGGCAAGAGTCCTAATAAATGAGACACCCACTCATTTTTATCTAATCCGGTTCTTGTTATTTGTCTTTGAAAAAGATTAAGGTGCATTCTATATCGCCTGGTAACTCAAATTTTGAAATATGTTTAACAAATTATTTTTATTTGCCAGGGGGGGGGGAAGTAGCACTAACTTCTAATTGTAATTCTAATTTATGTAGCTCAAAATCACTAGCAGACTGCTCATCGGCTAACTGTTTCTCTCTAGTTTCTTTCTCTTCCCAATCTGATGTAAAACAGCTTAATATATTTTTAATGAATTTTTCATTATAAGTATCTGATTTAATAATTAGATCTTTAAGCACGGAAGACTTAGTGCTACACTTTTCGGGTAACACAAGATTTAACTCTTCAACTAAGCAAATTAAAACACATTTCCTAACTCTGGCTAAATAAGCCATTTTGAATTAAATTTAAAAATAACTGTCTAATCACAACAAACAATGTTTCACTTACTTTTGAATTTATTTTCCAATTTATATTTATAAAAAATAACAATTCACTAGGAGAATCTGAGTTCCCTATATATTTTTATATGACAAAGGAGCGGCGGAATTTATAACAATTTTTTTTATGTTAAACCTGCAAAAAAAAATCACCGCAGGGTTATATTTTTCCAGGGTGCGTACGGGTACCGTTACTTTTCCAGGTGACATACCAGTATATTTTTCTAAAAAAATACATCAAGTTCAAACGTGCGAAATTTCACCTTATTTAAGAAGAGATTATCTATAAGAAAAAATTGGTGCCGAATAATTTCTTGGTCTTAAAATTCCAGGACCCGTACGAACCCTATTTTCTGTTTTCACCTAAGCCTGTAAAAAAATAGAAAGCACTTCGAACTTATATTTTACCTCACTGATCCTTGAATGCAGAAAAAAAAATTGCACCCAGCATTCGATTTTTCTCTCTCGGTATACTTTTAAAAAAGGTATTTTCTCTTCTTTTCAAATGCGAAAGAAAAAACACCTCGCATTTGGTGTAAAAGTAAAACAATTTGTACTTCACGTCAAAGTCACTACAAAAAACACTGATTACCACTTTCTCTTTTTGGCCGACACTTGAAAATAAAAATAATAAACAGCCCTTGAATCACTGCTTATCTTGAACACGATATTTCTTTTCGCATCGTAAATATGCACGACTTTCACCACAGCAGACTATTTTTTTCGTCTAGCTTCGAGTACAAAGTTGATTCACATACTTCAGAAACACAGTCACTTCGTTGGTAGAAAAGTAGGTCATCGATAGTTACACCAATAGTTTTCGAAAGTACAACAAATATCGCCAATCTCAGTCTATCCAGGCATCTCATCTATAGGACTGTCATTTCAGGAACACGTCGTTTGTCTCTCAGAAAAAAAAGTGAATTTTTCGGCACTCGTCTCAATAGTTTATAATCTAGTTCCAGAAGTTAACAATCGATTATCTTTCAATTTACAGTTGTTCTCTGATGTTCACAATCCCGGCTGAGGCCCCATTTGTAGTGTTTTGATTGTATTGGCCATAACATGTAACAGTATCTTAAGATAAAATTAATATCTTGGTGTCTAGGAATCAATAATTGATACTACACAATGTTTCCAAAGTTAGATTTTGTAGAATTTTAATATATTGATTGATTATGACAATATAAAATATTTACAACGATAATTATAAATAGTTGAACATATTTCGATCGTCTGTCGAATTTTAGACTTAATGATTAGCGCTATCCACCGATCGGCTTAAAAATCAAAGAAGCACTTTCTCGCTGACCATGACGAAAGTTATGGTTCATCTGCTATTCTGCTCACGATCAAAAAAATTGCTCATCGGAATTTTATTGTGCGCTAATCTGTGAACTTGTGTTCCTGATCACGAACCTCAATTAAAAATTTGCTGCACCTTGCAATTCAAAGTTCAGATAAAGAAACCTTCCGACCATATATATATATTTATATGTGTAAATGTGTGTGTAATACTTTTGAAATGAAAAAAAAATATTTTAAACAAATCGTAAGAGTTCTGTGTTAAATTTTTGAAAGCATTTTAGTCCGATCTTGCTTTAAAATATTACAAATATTAACAGACAATGATTGTAAATATTTAGAGAAATTTTTAACTAAACTTAGATTGTCATTTTCTCTACATTATGAAATAATGAACAGTTTTGTTTTTTAAAATTTCCCGTGTTTTCGTGAGCAGAGAAATATAGAGTTTTTCGAATGTTGAATTGAAAAGGGCTTCGAGGGAAAAAATTTCTGTTCTGTTAATGAAAATTTAAATTTATTTCATTTTCAACATTAGATTTCAATTCTGCACTCTTGTAAAATGTTCAGAAGCATTTTTCAAATTTAAAGAAAGGTTATTTAATTAATTTAAATACACAAATATTACAAATTTCATAATTTCAGAGTAGTATTCTCTAGTCTAGACATCTGACGCTAGGCACTAGCACAGAATGACATAACAGAATCTAATCGGATTACGAATAACTAGACTACATTAACGAAGATGTTAATGTGTGGTACATATGTGATACATTTTCAGTCAATGGATTTATAATAACCCTATATATGTATAATATATTAATTTACAGGAAAAGCATTACAACGGATTTTCTTTGACACTGACATAAATGTTAATGCTTAAAAAATGTAAATTTAATTTCATTAAATTAATCATTCGAAGCTTTTATGATGCAACTCCTATTTCATGTACATTACGTTATTGGGCAAAACCTAGTAATATATAAACGTAAACAGATTACAATTTTCGAAAGCTTTACAACACATTAAATACTTTCCATTTTAAAAGACATATTTAGTAGTCTAACAAAATTATATTGCTTCATATAATGTTTTAGATGCACATTACATTACATTATGTGCATTTATGAAATGTAATTTTGGATTATTTTTCTAAGTAAACAATTTAACTTGTTTCAAAAATTTCGACTTAAATGATAAGTGTTGCATAGATGCCAACTTTTAAAATTTGTTGTTATCAATAAAATTTAATAGACATTTTAGAGTTATTTAATCGCCTACTTCGGCGATTTAATAAGGCAGATTTCATTGTTTGATTTTAGTGGTAAGAAAAAATCGTAAAATTTAGCAGCTATGGTGTTGATAAAAGTGTTGAAAAATTTGCGGAATATTTTATTGGAAAATCTATTTCTATTTCCGAATAGGAATATTCGCAAAATCTCACCTGTCATTAACACATTTAATCCGCTTGGCAGAATTTCCTAATAACTTATATTTTCAGTGTTCGTATCACTATTTACAAATGCTAATATTTGGTCTGATTTAATTACTGAAATTTTCTATAAAATAAGGCGAAGAGAAATTTACTATAAAATAAGGCGACCTCTATTTAAGAATAGAGGTATTTGAAGGTTAAAATCTGCGAACCATTCTTTTTCCATCTACAGTGAAATTATAATAAAAAGCTTTAGAGACTATATTGTTCAAAGATCGTCCAATTCAGATGTAGTTATTTTATGGCATGGGATCGAGAATGCGGTAAAGAACCACAACCGGTCTGACAAAATTACGGTTATAGTGACAACAGTTACACTTTGTGTTTGTTTTATGACACTATTTCAATAGTTAAAATTATTTTTTTAAGGCTATGTCTGCTTTTTCACCCTGAATATCATTTTGGGATTAAAAAAAAACTGGGTGATGTCATTTGAAAATTTTGAAATTTTGTCACTGTAACCATTAATATAGGAACTCGATTGCTATTTAGTAACGCATTCTTGAGCCCATGCCATAAAATAACCACATCTCAAATTATATCCCGTTTCCTTGAACGGGATATTGCATATGGGATTTCCGTGTGCAATTTTTTTTATAATCAATCTGTATGTCCGATATATAGAATGCAAAAACACTACTGATTATTTTTTAAACCTCTACGTAACTATCTAACTTTAAAACTTATGCTTGTAATCAACATTTACTTCAAAATGGAAAACCTCGGTCGAACGATTAAATGAAATTCACGATTAACCTGATTGGACTGATCGCGGCCGAAGTCCAATCACATTAATGATGAATACCATTTGAGCATCCAACTGGGGTTTTCTAGATTGAGGTAGACGGTGAATATGAGCTTTAGGTGTCTCGTTTCTGCATAATGTCAAATTACTAGATGTAGGCTCGTATTCACCGTCTACTTCAAATGCCGGTTAAATTTCTCGTTTACATTTTACAATTTTTAAATGATTATTTTGAATAGGGTATCTGAGGTTAGTGTCAATTTTTTTTTATTTTGGTTACCGTTTATTTTTTTATAAACACGCTATTAGTTTCTGAACAGGTTTCTAAATCAAAAGTGTCCCCAGATAGTCAATTTCTCCAAAAATTCTTAAAATTTCCACAAATCATTAGTTTGTTAAAAAAAATCCCCAACTTAGATTCTTCTCAAAAAATAAATTTAAAATTTAAAATTTACCGCTATAAAAAATCGTGAACAAATGGGAACACATTTACAAAAAAATAAAAAATAATAAACAAGAACGAAAAATCATGCGTCAAGCATAGATTATGTAACACATTCCAACGCTTCCAAAATAATTTTACAAATCATACCGTTTAATAAGCTAAAAGATAACATCTAAGTAAACAATTTGGAAAACGCATAACATATTTAAAAACATAAATTCAGGAATTTCCAACATATACAATATTCAGAAAAATATCCGAATACATTTATTCAGCCCTGTATAGGATCTATAGATTTGTATATATACTACATAGAATGCTAAATTTTAGTTCAGTTAGGAAACGCGTAGCACAGATTAAAATTCTCCGTCTGGAGTTTCTGTCATTAAACGGAAATGTGTCCACGAACTTTTGTGCTACCCTGTATAGGATCTACACACCACCAATTTATACACATCACGCAATAGACGAAAAGCGAGTTAAAATTAAAATCGCGTTCAGTAACTTAAAACGCACTTCCAGGAATTATTGTTAACAGACAGTAGAGAATTCTTTTGTGTGTCCCTGTAAATGAACGATGACTGCTATACACACAATATTCTCTTGTAAGCCTCTTGTAATGCACCTTAGTGATATATATAAATTTCAATGCGTTTAAAATAGTGAAACATTATTTAAATAAACTCCAGACGATTTTTCTCCATAGACGTAATGTAACGGAATTCTTTTGACTGTCCCTGTAAAGTAACTATAAGTGCTATGCACACTCTCTTCCATATTAAGCTTCTTCTAATGCACCTTACTGATTTATATAAATTCAATGCGTTTAAAATAGTGAAACATTATTTAAATAAACCGCAAATGATTTTCCCCATAGACCGCAATGTAACGGAATTCTTTTGAGTGTCCCTGTAAAAAAACTATAAGTGCTACACACTTCCGTTGAAATTGGGAACATGCTATAGATAACGACAATAACATATAAAAATTGCAGAGCAATCCGAGCATATTTAGGGGAGTTAGAGTACGGCCAGACGGCCAGACAAACCGAAGTCATAAACACTTTTCAACTAGGTTGGAAAGTGTTAAAAAAGGAATAAATAAATAAAGACGAATTTTCGAAACAATATTTTGAAGAAAATTATACGAATTACAGAAAGATAAATAGGTATTAGAATTAGATAAGTAATAAATTAGAACTTAAAACACGTGTAAACTGTAACCGACGAGCACAAGGATAATGGTTAATAATTCATTGATAGATTTATATTTCAGAATCAACGAGTCGAGATCTAGTGGCCAGTCGACTAAACGTAAACTATAACCTGAACATGTGAAATAATGCAAAATTTAACCACTAATAGTTGTACCCCAAAAATTCTCCTGAAGATTCAGAATTCTCGAAAATGGGGATGAAACACCCAATCTGGCAACACTGAACGTATTTCATTTATCTTACTTTGTAAAAATTTTTGTTTAAAGCAGGTTTACTTGTTCCGTGCATTAAACTAATACTGGTAAACGACATTTACCTGAACCTAGAAAACCTCGGTAGAACGCTCAAATGAAATTCACGATTAATGTGATTGGACTGATCGTCTTAAGTCCATTCAGATTCATGATGGACACTATTTGAGCATTTGACCGAGGTTTTCTATATTGAGGAAGATGGTGAATACGAGCTTTACTACATTTAGAAAACTTTTCAAACGCACCACGTATTTAAGGATATATATCTAAAACCTTTTTGTATGCTTTGGAATTCGTTAAAAATCCTGAAAACAATATTCAATAGATTTTAAAATATTTTAAAGTATGAGATTATCCGTGACTGAAAGCTAATAATAAATTCAAATATTTCGTATTTGTAACGAGCACATAATACAGAAAGAAGTATCCTTTTTTAAATTTACACAGTTTTTACGAGATTTTTAAAAGATTTAAGTGCATGAAACAAATTTTTTGAATTAAAATGTATGTACATATGCCGGTCATATGATTTTTAACATAAGACTAAATTTAAATATTGCAACTATCATAACTAATATTTAAAGATTAATCAACTTTTTCGTACTTTAAATTTGATTATGTAAAGCACAATAGAAAGGAAATAACATTTTATTTTCTTTCCTGATAAATAAGAGTACTTAAAGAAGACTATAGAAGATAAGAATACAACAAACACCATGGAAAAAAGTCATAGGCAGTATTAATTATCTGTTAAAAAATCCTTTTTTGAACAAAAAAAACTAATAAGTAAAAATTAGAAAATACTGAAGGTTTTCAGAAGAGGCCATAAGTAAATAATTTATTTTACCCCATATATTTCTCTTATGTATTAATTTTCTGGCATGAAATCTCTTCTTCAGAGTATATGATTAGCATTTTAAAAGGAAAAATAATAAATATTTCCCCTTTTCTTTTAAATTTTAGTAGTTTCATTGTAAGAAGTTCATTTGACCATAGTATTTTGTTAATTATCAGTTTCATTGTCATTGGATAAAAAGAACATAAAAAAAATTGCTGAGATTATAATTATGATTTAGAAGCTCTACTTGAAATCTCTAAATATATAGATTATCGGAAACATAAAGATGTTAATAGGATTTTAGAAATATTGCGAAATAATCTTGTAAATTCTAGGAAATGAAATAAGAAATAAAGTATAACGAAAAAAAGATTGTTTTTAAAAACACTTAAGAGTAATTTAAAGTTAAATATATGTTTTCAAATTAAAAAGACTCATGAAACCATTTTGTGCTTATGTCAAATACACTCATGCAAAGAAAGAAATTTATTTAAAATACTTAAAAAATAATAAACAGACGTTATATATTTTTTAAAGTATAAAGATTAAAATGAAAATATATTCATATTTCATATTTATAAAGGGCATATCATGCAGAAAAAAAATTATATCATTTTCCATTTCTAAATGTTTTACAATATTATTCAAATATTTAACAGAGATCGTACGGGTGTTTACTTTGATATAACTCTTTTTCTTAAAAGAAATCTTTGTTTTATTTGATTGTAGGATTCTGCGATAAAATAAGGCTAAGTTTGCACTTCGAGAATAACGGTATTCAAAAATACGCAACAGCAGGCATCCTGTTTATGTTAAAAAGAATATTTTGAATTAACATGCAAATCCCTTTAATACAGAATGCACACGATCTGGCGGGTTCGACATTATTGAATTTTGTGACTTTCTGGAAGTCATGCAGTTCTTAAGGATTGGGATAGTTACAAATACAAAATATAAAAATTATTTTACCTTGATTTAAAAAAATATTTTTTCCCACAACAAAAAGTCCCACCAGTGGCTGAGAGGTTTTGCTCTCAAAGCTGGTAGATGAGAAATGCTGGGTCCACACCCCTGTCGGATTCAATAGGATTGAGGTCTGGTAATTGTGTTAGCGTTTCCAATCATTTTTTTTACATTATGCAGTAGCCATAATCTTGTAATGTTCGTCGTGTGATTGGGATCATTATTTTGCTGACAACAGTGGCGGCTCGTCACTGTCTTTTTTGAGGGCACTAAATGCCTGCCTGAAACACTTATTATTTTTATACTATTACTTTTTACAAGAAATATTTTCTTTGTTTAATAGCAGAGACTTCTAACAGTAAATAAAGTAAAGTATTCCTTTTTAATAAGAGTGGTAAGAAAAATATAAATTTAGCAGCCATGCATTTAGTGGCCCAAATAAAGCCAGACACGAGCCGCCACTGGTTGAAAATAATATGAATCATCAATTCCAATTTCAAAACACTATTAAATAAATTATCTATCAATGTACCAGTATAATGTTTGGTACTCATAATTTCCTTCAATAAAAGCCATTTCAGTAACTCCATTAAAAGACAAGCATCTTCAAATTTTTATATGACCCCCGCCCTATTTTACAGTTGGTTTCAAGTTTTTTATTTAACGGGATGTATTTGACATTCGACACACAGTTTTGTTTCCATTTGATCTAAAAATATTAAACTTACGTACATCTGAAAAAATAACATTTTCCCAAAACTCCTGACGTTTTTTTTGGCATAAACTGTAGCAAAAGCATGCCTTTTCAGCCTATTTGTTTCACTGATAAATGATATTTTTAGCGGCACTTACTTGAATATTTGCATCATGAAGAAAATGTCTAATAAATTGCGCTGTAATATTACCGAAATTTACACGATATCAACTGCCAATTTTTGAGCACTTAGAAAGGTTTTTTTTTTGTAGATTCCATTATGATGGCACTCCTTTACCGTGCATTTAGCCTTCTTGGACGTCCAACTCACAGCATATTTCTTGTCGTACTAGTCTCTTTTTTCTTCTTTATTAGATAACGGACACTAGAAAAGTTTAAATTTAACTGTTTACTTATTTCTCGCTAACTGATTCCAGAATCGCGAAGAGTTATAATCTTCTCACGTATAGCTACAGAAAGGCCGCATTTTTTTGGCGCCATGGCAACAGAAACCATCAAAATCCATATTCCAGTTATTATATTATGTGTGCGGGACTGATTTGCTAAAAATTTGCATAATGTTCATGTTTAATTGCTTTTTAAACTGTCAATAATTCGTGCGCAAAAACATTTTTGGCATGAGAAAATGCTGTTTTATTATTTTTTATGGTAACAGTCAGTTATTGGTGTTTGTTTATTATTTATATAAACAGAGTTCTTACGCTTTTACCACAACTTTTAATAGAATTTTGCTATTTAATATTTAAATAGCAGAAATTGCAGACTACTCTTTTAATTACATGATTTGCAATACGTTTATGCATTTAAATAAAGCGAAAAATTCTATTAAAAATTGTACGAACCCTGATAGGGTAATAGTTAAAACAATTTCGTCGCATTTGTTTTTTAGGGTTACTTATGAAAAAAATTGCGTGTGTGCAAATACTTTTTTTTTTTGCTCAATGTATATATTCGTCTTTAAAGACGGAATAGTGGTAGTTGGGTATCCTACTCATTCTTATGTAGTTTTTAAAAAAGTTGTAAAGCGTAGTGCGATGACTTAAATTAAGAGATAATTATACGAGGGCTGCTTTTTTTTAACCTCCGGTGGGCTATAAAGAAATACGACGTTACATAACAGTAATTTTATTACCAAAAGTGCAGCAGCGTCTTACTTATTTTTCTACCTAATCACCAAAACAGTAGAGGTATTTGTCATATCGTGACGCAAATTTTTCGATGCCATATTGAAAGATGTCATTCGCCACAGTGAGTAAAGATACGTCTCATACCACTGTGTACAAAACAGACCTTGAAATTTATGGAAATTCTTCAGAAAGTTTACTGATTGTAAACCTTCGTTTGGTTCTGACCACCTGTTCAACACGGTGAGCACGGCCTACCGAAGCGACAGACTTGCGGTCTTGTCCAGCATTATCATGGACATTGATCCGCCCTTCTTTAAATTTTCTACACAAAATTCCCGTACACTACCATCACTCATAAAGTTTTCACCGCACACTTTGTTCATTCGGCGATGGATTTCAGCAGCACTACGTCCTCTGCTTGCAGAAAACGGATTACACTTCGTAACTCAGATTTGGCGGGAGCATGGATCGTAGCGACCATGTTCAATTCGGTCCGTTACGGTATGAAAAATGCCTCAACTGTTTTGGCGATTATGTAGAAAAGTAAGTAATATCCTGCTGTACATTTGGTAATAAAATTATTATGTTATGTAAAGTTGTATTTTTTTGTAACCCATAGGAATTTGAAAGACAACACTCGTATATTTCATTTATTACCACGAGTAGAACTTAATACCATAAACGCCTCAACTCGTTATTTGATTGTTCTAAGGTTTCAACTATGTAAGGTATGTAATGCGGACGATAACTCGAAAATGATGGTGAAGATTTTGAGTACAGAATTCATTATAAATTAACTACTGTTCACAAGCAATCGGGAACACGTACGCTTGGATTACACCCATGGTTGTAAGGAAAATACTAAAAAAATATTTTGAATACCAATATTTTCATAGTAAAAAAGTCGTCTAATTTAATTACAGAATTTTTCCGATTAAATCAAACGGATAATACTATGCGAAATTAGTGGCATTGAAAAACAAAATCTGTATTTATCTGTCGACACTAATTGCAGCTTGTGTTTTCGTCGTTACAAATTCTGCCATCGATCTATCGCAACGTGTTTTTAGATTCCCCGCGTACAATGTAATTTTTTAATGTTGCATAATGATTTATTGTATTTCAAAAATTCTTGTTTATTTCACTGATGTGGACAAAAATACATCCACAAAAAGTATTCTGAAGACATTCCAGAAGCTATTTAGACCTTTCTTACCATTTCGAAATAACTTCTAATGTTTGATTAGATTGGAATTTTTAAATACATTTTGAAAAATTTAAAACTTTTCTATTAGCAGTGCTGCTTTTTAAATTACATTCCCTTTTAATTAAAATAAAACTACTATCGTACTAGACATTCTGTTTTTAATTTTTTGTTTTATTTATCACAGAATATCGGTTATTAAATAAAAGAAAATTTTTATTGAGAATTTTAAAGATGGTAGGTGTTTTAAATAAAAAAAGAGCTAATTTAGTAATACAGGTTATTAAGTGGAGAACAAATCTCCAAGAACACGAAAAAGTTTTGTTATCTAGTAGAGAAAGACCAATAACAAAAAAAAATTTAAACTGTCTTGATTAAAGCAAAAACTGCAAATAATCCTTCATTTTTAATTTATTTTTTTCTCTGATTTTTTATATAAAGAAACAGCTTGGTAAGAAAATATGTGTGTATATATCAAAATAAAAGTACAACGCATTCTCTTTCCCATATGCATACCTGCCAACTTTCAACTAAATTGCCGTACAATGTGAGTTAATTTGATCCATGTTAAAGGCGTTTCTAACCAGAAAAAATATTTGACAAATAATATATATTTAGTTTCATGTTCGTACGTGGAACCTATTTCAATGCATTTCTTTTTTTAAAAATCTGGTTTGAAACGTATTTAACCTCGGTTAAATTAAACTACATTGTACAGAAGTTTCGTGCGAGGTTGTCAGATATGCATATATGCAATACCGTTTTTCAAATGATTATCATCAGTGTTGCCAGTTCGCAAAAATAACTGTTCCGAAATTTCGCTATGAATTCAGAATTAAAAAATCCAAAGTGACAACTCTACCTGGATTAATGTAATATTAATCGCCGAATCTATGCTACTTCTAATTTATTACAGCACAAGGAGAACTCACTGTCACAGAGACGCTCACTCGTTACTTGATTGACAATACCATACCTGCCAACATTGCACTAAACTTCTGTACAATGTAGATCAATTTAATCAAGGTTAAACATGTTTCAAACCAGAATTTTTTTTAAACAAATACATTCAAAGAGGTTCCAAGTAAGAACATCAAACTAAAGATACATTATATTTTCACGTATATTTTCTAGATAGAAACGTCTTTAACCTGGATCAAATTAACTCCTATTGTACGGAAGTTTAGTTGAAAGTTGGTAGGTATGAAACACCTGGAGGTTGAAACGAAACGCTTTGAAATGTATGATTTAATATTATATTACTAACGCTTTAAAATTTTACTGGTGTGGCTAAAATTAAATTCTCGAAAAATAATATGTGACATTCTGAGAGATATTAGGACCTTTTGAACATGTCCGAAAGCATTTACAAAGGATTATCTAATTTGAGTTTTTAAATCATTTTTGAAATTTTTAAATAAGTGTTATTAAGAAGACAAAAAAATTCTATTATCCAGAAAATATATTTTGTCTACGAGTAAAGGTATATATATATAAAAAAAGAGAAAAAAGCGAGAAGCTATCTTGTTTTCAAGCAAAAATTGCGTCCTTTATTTTGTATTATCTCTTTTTTCATCTTTTATTGCAAGAAATATATATGTAGATACAGAACAACTGGTGTAGGTCAAATTAAATTCTCGAAAAATAATCTGTGATATTCTGCGAGATATAAGGAAGTTTTCAACTTTTCCGAAAGCATTTTCAAAGGATGAACTGATTTGAATTCCTGAATCCTTTTTTAACTTTTGAAAACTCTGTTATAAATAGAAGGACAAATTTCTAGCAACCAGACAAAGTTCTAACAACCTGCATTTTTTTCTATCATCAAATAAGGCTAGAGCAATTAAAAACGAGAAATTGTCATGTTTTAAGGCGAAAAATGCATATGATACTTCATATTTTATTCTTGATGATTTTTCCTCTTTAATAGAAGGACATAGAGAGAAAATAATATGTTGAAGAATGAATTATTACACAATTTCAATCCCAAACACAGTGTTACAAATCCAGTATGTTTTTGCCGATTTCTTGATTGCCACCACTTTTTGTATAATTCGCCTTATTTTTGTATTATTTAATCTGTTATTAAACAAGGCGAGTATTTCTATTTCAATAAAGCAATCTGAATTAAAAAAGTAGCGAACTGGCAACAATGTCTGTACATATCAAAGCCGTTAAATAATAAGCCCAGTCAGATAGTGTTAAATTTGTTAGCGGGGACACTAGCGCCACTTCATCTGCTGCGGAAGGAAGGCGAAACAGAAGTGCGTCGCAGAGAAACAATACGATTTATTTATATCGATATTTTATACGATTTTTATCGTTTGTATCAATGTTTTGTTTTTGCACTTCCTTTGAAAGCTTGCTAATTATTGGGATCTTTTACATTAAAGCTAAAACTATAATGCAAAAAAAAGGGGAAAATTTACTGGATTAATATTTCTATATAAATATAGTGGTGGCGAAGAAGTTGATTTATTTATTAAAAGTTAAATAAAAAGTGATGGAAATTTTCATCACTATGCAATTAACCCTTTCCGGCACAGACAAATTCTGTTCGTAAAATGTGAAATTACTGACTGACACCGGAATTTACAAACGACTTTTTTAGAAACTATGAACTCCTTATTTTAAGCTTTAATTTTAGAAGCAAAATTTTATTAAAATATTCTTGGTGCCGAATGCAAGCATTCCATCCGCTAGATGGCGCTGTTTTCAACTTGCGAAAAGTTTCCCATTTATCTGACTGGGCTTATTATTTAATGGCTTTGGTACATATAGTTATTCATGTTCAAACACTGATTTATATCTGTCTAATAATGCAAAATTAGCCCCCTTTATATTGACAAAACTCGTTTTCTACCACAATTTCTGTATAAAATTTTTTATTTTATTTAACGACAGACATTCCGTAATTAAATAAAATAAAAATTGCTATACTGAAATTCTGGTAAGTTTTTTAAAACGAAAAATGGATAATTTGGCAACGTCCCACCTTCCAATCATTTGATTCTTGTAGTTTTATATCGTGAAGTTGTGCTACTTTTCTTTAATTTTACGCCAAGAACAGTTGAGTATATGAATATATAGTAAACGTGGGTACTCCAATGGAACACGTTGTCGCAAGGTCACATAGAAATAGTCTAAGAGCTAGCAACGTCAGAAAACACTTGATTTTAGCAAGGCTCATTTTTATATATATGCTCCCCCTTTAATGTGGAATACGAATGAGACCGGTCTGGCTGGCGGGATACGTAGCGTTTACCTGTGAGGGGAGGGGCAATGCAGGTAAAAAAGTGACAAAATTACGTCATTTTAGCATGAATTTTGTTTATAACACTTGATTCTGCTAACTATTCGTGATGTTAAGCCATTATTGCCAGACCGTTTCAACGTTGCTAAGACCGTGCCAGATCCTGATTTGTAGGTAAAGTGGGGTGTCAAATTTCCGTCATTTTAGCAAAGCTGAAATTTTAGTATGTTATACTTTGGGTATCAGATAAGCCATAATTAATTTGCCAGACCGAAATTCCGTTGCTAAATTACTGCCAGACGCCGATTTAAATTTGGCAGAGAAAGCGCCTATTAGAAGAGTTGGCAGCTTTTGTAGTGCTTTGACTATTGTCAAAACACTGCAAACCGTGATTGTTGCCAAAGCAAATATTGTTACTTTCTATAGAATTATATACATATATTATTTGTCAAAATTAAGGCTTAATTTATGTAATTAATGTATCAATTATTTCTAATTGATATTTTGCTTAGTTAAATTTTGAAAATAAAATATTTATCCACAAATTTTTCTATTTTTTTTAAATAAACATTTATTAACTAGCCGGTCTTCACCCGTCTAGCCAGTCACTTCCGTGTGGGGCCAAGTTACCTTCTGCAGCGTATAGCCCGGACTTTGCTTGGGAACCAGAAAGTGCATTTTACATGCAAACAGAAAAATATAAATAAAATACTTTATTTTAAACTATACGAAAATAACTAATAAGGATATCAATAAAGTACGTAAATAAATATTTCGCGACATGAATAATACGTTTTTCCATCAGTCCCCTGACAAAGACAAACTCGGCACTGCCCATGGGAATGGAAGAGCTTTCAGGCAAAATATACAAAAATGAGATAGTATAAGACACATGGCGATTGTTGTAAATATTTCATTTCCCTAAATTGTTAATAGAGTTATTAACAATATTAACAATATTGTAATTAATAATTACAAATAACGGGGCCCTGAGGGCTTCTCAGCCATATATCGTTAACAAGCCGGTCGCTTCCGAGTGGGGCCCAGATACCTTCTGCAGCATACAGCTCTGACTTTGTTTGGAGCCCAGAAAGTTCAATTTACATGCAAAAAGAAAATTATAAATGAAATACTTTATTTTAAACTATATTAAAATAACGAATAAGAATATCAAATAAGCACGTAAATAAAGATTTCGTGACATAAATAGTAATTTTTTTTTCATGAGCCCCCTGACAAAGTACTGCTCGGTCGTAACCGAGATTATCTGACATGTCAATCGAAAAGTCACCGGCCTACCATAGTAAAACACATTTTTTGACAAAATTAAATTTTTTATTCAACATAATTCCCTTCAAGGGTGATACGCTGATTATAGCGACCATCCAACTTTTCGATACCATTTTTGTAGCACGATTTGCCCTTGGCTTCAAAATAGGCCTCAGTTTCGGCGATCACCTCTTCATTCGACGAAAATTTGAGCATTCTTTTGAGATCTGAGAACAGGAAATAATCGCTGGGGGCCAGATCTGGAGAAAAAGGTTGGTGAGGAAGCAATTCGAAGCCTAATTCATGGATTTTTGCCATCGTTTTCACTGACCTGTGACACGGTGCATTGTCTTGGTGAAGCAGCACTTTTTTTTCTTCAAATGCGGCCGTTTTTCGGCGATTTCGTCCTTCAAACGGTCCAATAACGCTATGTAATAGTCACTGTTGATGGTCCTTCTTTTTTTAAGGTAGTCAACGAAAATTATTCCATGCGCATCCCAAAATACAGACGCCATAACCTTGCCAGCAGACTGTTGCGTTTTCCCACGCTTTGGAGCGGGTTTATCGTGTGCAGTCCACTCGGATGACTGTCGATTGGACTTCGGAGTGAAATGATGGAGCCATGTTTCATCCATTGTCACATATCGACGCAAAAACTTGGGTTTATTACACTTGATCATCTTCAAACACTGCTCCGAATCATCAACTCGTCGTTGTTTTTGGTCAAAAATGAGCTCGCGCGGCACCCACTTTGCACAGAGCTTTCTCATACCCAAATATTCGTGAATGATATGATGTACACGTTCAGTTAATATCTTTAGAGTGTCTGCTATTTCATTCAATTTCAATTTACGGTCATTCAAAATCATTTTGTGGATTTTTTTAATGTTTTCGTCGGTAACAACCTCTTTTGGGCGTCCACTGCGTTCACCGTCTTCGGTGCTCATTTCTCCACGTCAATGGCTTAGCATACCAATCCTTGATGGTTGATTTTCCTGGGGCAGTGTCCGGAAACTCGGCATCAAGCCAAGTTTTTGCTTCAACTGCATTTTTTCCCTTCAAAAAGCAATATTTTTTCAACACACGAAATTCCTTTTTATCCATTTTTTACACAATAACAAAAGTTCCTTCACTCAAAATGATATAATTCACAAACTAAAGATCCGACAGCTGTCAAATTTATACACGCATCTTTTGAGGGTTAGAGCTAACTAAAAAACATGTGAATTTAATTCTAGTAGCGCCATCTATGTGACAGGCCGGGGACTTTTCAATTGACTTGTTAAGGGGAAGGGAGAACTTTTAGATAAAATAAAGAAAAATGAGATTGCCTAAGATAAACGCCAGAGTGGTTTCACGCCCATAAATTGTTAATGTCGTAGTCAAAATTTCGGGGACCTGTGTGTTTCTCAGTCGTATAGCGTTAATGACAGCGATCATTATAAAGGGGTTCAGTTATTATGTGTGCATAAATCGTTAAAGTGAAATTACTTTAACAGAGCCCTTTGAGTTGCATGACTGTAAACTGATTATATGACAATCACTGTAACGCAGACTTGTGCATACCAGAGCACATAAATATGGCGATTAGTATTTAAATAGTAAATCTTTAAATCACAAAATCGTATTTTGAACCGAGGAGGAAATGCATTTTATTTTGTATAAAATATTAAATCTGATAGCTAGAAAGAAAAAGCGCAAAAACAATTTATAAAATATGAAATTAAAAATGTCGCGCAAAATATCTAATAAAAAATCAGCTATAGTTGTCTTGTTCGACTAATCTTCCATGATCGGGTTCATAGCCGATGTTGGAGACAAACTCGCTTCAGCTTAAATAACTCAATTAAGTGTTTAATTATTTTTTAGTAGATTTGTAACGCTGAAATTTACGCTCGTAGTTAAAACTACTGCTGAGAAATGGCAAAATGACCTGAAACGTTCGACCCTCGTTTAACCCCCTTGGTGGATCAATATCTAACATCGCTGAAATACCTATTTAAATATTTTTAGTACATATTTTATCCTTAATTTCACGCTCCTACCTATAACTTCTATTGAGATATGGTAAAAGAAAGCTGCGCCGCCAGTCGCCACAGTGGTACCCGGCGCGTAGGCGACCACCAAACCCAAGTCCTGAAGGACTTTTAACGCACCAGTAGGAGGTGCTTCCCACGGCACTTCGGCCAGCCAGATGACTGTCACCTGCGGACTCTTCAACCTTAAACCCACGTGTCGACGACGTAAGTCGTTGCAATACGCGGTGAATCCCAGTAGGGAAGTAACCACAAAACATTTGGAGACGGACCGGCGTCCCTCAACAGCTTCGGAGCTGTCGAAATGAAATTTAAATGCGTTGGCTAGTAATGGAAAAACCTGTGATTTTTGTAGCGGTAAGCAAGGAAGAAAAATATTATCATTGAAGACACGTTAAATAAGTGTAAGAAATATTTCTAATTAAGCATTTATTTCGACAAATCACGTATATACATATATACTTTTATAGAAAGGAAGGATATTTGCTTTGGCAACAATCACGGCTTGGTTGTCTATTGAAAGTAGCCAAAGTACTACAAAAGCTGCCAACTCTTCTAATAATAGGCGCTTTTCTGCCAGATATAAATTGGCGTCTGGCAGTAATTTAGCAGCTTAATTTCGTTCTGGCAAATTAATTATGGCTTATCTGATAGCCAAAGTATAACATACTAAAATTTCAGCTTTGCTAAAATGACGTGAAATTGACACCTCATTTTACCTATAAATCAGGGTCTGGCACGGTCTTAGCAACGTTGAAACGGTCTGGCAATAATGGCTTAATATCACGAATAGTTAGAAGAATCAAGTGTTATAAACAAAATTCATGCTAAAATGACGTAATTTTGTCACCTTTCCACCCTTATAATAGGCGCTTTCTCTGCCAGATATAAATCGGTGTCTGGCAGTAATTTAGCAACAGAATTTCGGTCTGGCAAATTAATTATGGCTTATCTGATAACCAAAGTATAACATACTAAAATTTCAGCTTTGCTAAAATGACGTGAATTTGACACCTCATTTTACCTATAAATCAGGGTCTGGCACGGTCTTAGCAACGTTGAAACGATCTGGCAATAATGGCTTAATATCACGAATAGTTAGAAGAATCAAGTGTTAAAAACAAAATTCATGCTAAAATTACGTAATTTTGTCACTTTTTCACTCTAATAATAGGCGCTTTCTCTGCCAGATATAAATCAACGTCTGGCAGTAATTTAGCAACGGAATTTCGGTCTGGAAAATTAATTATGGTTTATCTGATAGCCAAAGTATAACATACTAAAATTTCAGCTTTGCTAAAATGACGTGAATTTGACACCCCACTTTACCTACAAATCAGGGTCTGGCACGGTCTTATCAACGTTGAAACGGTCTGGCAATAATGGCTTAACATCACGAATAGTTAGCAGAATCAAGTGTTATAAACAAATTTCATCTAAAATGACGTAATTTTGTCACTTTTTTCACCTGCATTGCCCCTCCCCTCACAGGTAAACGCTACGACTCCCGCCATCCAAACCCGCCGCATTCATATTCCACATTAAAGACGTAGAATATATAGAAAAATGAGCCATGCTAAAATCAGGTGACGAAAACGTTGCTGGCTCTTAGACTAAAAGGTCTAAGCACAAGATTGCAGCGTTCGTAGCAGCTGGATTAATAAATACATTAAATAGAAAAAAAATAACTGTTCAATACTACTAAGTCTAATTAGAAAATTGAGTAATAATTTACCCTCTGATTAGGTGGTTGGTACACATATCGTCCTAGCAACTTTAAAAAAAATAGTATCTCTGAATTTCACACATACTACTATACTTTCAAAAGAAATCCAAACAAAGATGTTTTGTCAATTGTGGTACGAGTGAATTTAAAAATAGTCCTCCGTCCTATCCAGTAATCAAGTGGTTAATGTTGATGGTGGATAAATACTATTCTTTTAAGATTTTTAAACGAAAATATGCTAGTAATTTGACACCACCATGTCAGCCAAAGCAGAAATGTGTCTTGATGATTGTAATTTTAAATTGTGAAATTGTGTTACTTTTCATTTATTAGAAGAATTTACAAGATGTTCTGATCTTGTTGGAAAGGAAGCGAAACTATGAAGAATTAAACAATGAAAAGCGTCCTCTGAAAATATTTTTTAAAACATGAAGTTTAAAGTGAAAAGATGGTTGCGTTGACACGCAGTGGATTTCGTGTAAATTAAACTTTAAAAGGCATGAAAGGGATAATAAAATATTTCTTACTACAAAGGTATCTTTGGTAAGCACATTTTTGAAAATCTTGTTACGATAAATTTTCTTGTATTTTTTTGGTAAGAAACATCCTTGTGAAATTTTATTGCTGTTCTAAATATGACTGACTTCAGAGAGTAAGAATAATCTGTTATTAAAAAATGCTTTTTTCAACTTTTTTAAAACTAATCGTACATTAGGAACACGTAGAATTGTAAATAAGGTTAAGTATAAAATTTTTCATCATTTTGTTATGTGCCCTGGTGATAATATTAAAATATTTAATAAGTACAAAATTAAAATTTGTAAAAATGGAACTCTGACTAATAATTCTAATGTTCAAAATGTTTATCTCAAGACACTGATGGTTAAAGTACAGAGTAAGAATGCAGAATGCACAATACAAGTTTCACCCCATTATTGATTCTGATTCTTAAAACAGCTCTCTTACCAAAAAAGTGTTTCAGAATCTACATCTGGTTCCAAAAAGGAAAATTAAAATGACCCATTCCTATTTTGGGTACAGTTAAAATTCAGTTTAAATACATAATTTTTACGACTTAATTATTTATGATTTGAAGGATTCTTTTAGTTGTATGAAAATAAAATGAATGAATAAAATAGTATTCTATGAAAATAAAATTAATGTATTTTTACGAAAACGTTCTAGTGTGAAATTACTTGTTGAACTTATAAGAAAACAAATTATTTTACCTGATCTTAGGATTGCGGAGTTCATTTAATCGTAGGTGCCGATTTAATATGCACATTATTTACTAATAAATGTATTTAATTGGATTAAAATTTATTTTTGTTACTAGCACGCTTTGGTTGTGTATTGTCTGGAAAACTTAATACATATATTAATACTGTTTTGTCAGTTATATATTTGTATGTAAAAAAAGGCATCTGTTAATAGGTTATGGGATATTGAAGGTTTTGGAGGTTAAATAGAAAATTTAATAATAAGAAAACTGCCCAGTTAAACTGAGGGCATTGAGCTCCCAGGCTATTCACAGTAATTGTATATTATACTCGTATTTCAAAGAATTTGAAATAAGCCCCTACAAAAATAAAGAAATCGACAATATACTAAGGGGGGGTTATCCCCCCGTTACCCCCTCATAGTTAACTAATGAACCCCTTAAACTAATCAGGGAAGCCTCTTATTACAATGAATATATATATACAAAATTTGAAGAAAATCAGATAATGCTGCATGAAAAACCCATTTATCTAAATTAAGGGGGATTAGCCCCCCGTTCCCCCCCTTTATACTTAACCAATCAATCCCGAAAACTAATCAGGGAAGCGTCTTAACCCAATGAACTTATAAACAAATTTTGAAGCAAATGAGATAATTCTGCAGGAAAAACCCATTTATATAAATTAAGGGGGGGGGATTACTCCCCCGTTCCCTCCCTTTATACTTAACCAATCAATCCCGAAAACTAATCAGGGAAGCGCCTTAACACAGTGAACCTATAAACAAAATTTGAAGGAAAACGGAATAATTCTGCAGGAAAAACCCATTTATATAAATTAAAGGGGGGGATTAGCACCCCCCGTCCCCCCCCTTTATACTTAACCAATCAATCCCAAAAACTAATCAGGGAAGCCTCTTATTACAATGAATATATATATATATATATATATATATACAAAATTTGAAGAAAATCGGATAATGCTGCATGAAAAACCCATTTATCTAAATTAAGGGAGATTAGCCCCCCCCTTCCCCCTTTATACTTAACCAATGAACCCCCAAAACTATTCAGAGAAGCGCATTATCACAATGAACCTATATACAAAATTTGAAGAAAACCGGATAATTCGGCTTGAAAAACCCATTTATATAAATTAAGGGGGGATTGGTCCCCCGTCCCCCCTTTATACTTAACCAATCAATCCCAAAAACTAATCAGGGAAGCGTCTTAACCCAATGAACCTATAAACAAATTTTGAAGCAAATGGGATAATTCTGCATGAAAAACCCATTTATATAAATTAAAGGGGATTCCCCCCTTTTATACTTAATCAGTCAATCCCGAAAACTAATCAGGGAAGCGTCTTAACCCAATGAACTTATAAACAAATTTTGAAGCAAATGAGATAATTCTGCATGAAAAACCCATTTATATAAATTAAGGGGGGGGATTAGCCCCCCGTTCCCCCCCTTTATACTTAACCAATCAATCCCGAAAACTAATCAGGGAAGCGTCTTAACACAGTGAACCTATAAACAAATTTTGAAGCAAATGGGATAATTCTGCATGAAAAACACATTTATATAAATTAAGGGGGATTAGCCCCCCCGTTCCCCCCTTTTATACTTAATCAGTCAATCCCGAAAACTAATCAGGGAAGCGTCTTAACCCAATGAACTTATAAACAAATTTTGAAGCAAATGAGATAATTCTGCATGAAAAACCCATTTATATAAATTAAGGGGGGATCAGCCCCCCGTTCCCCCCTTTATACTTAACCAATCAATACCGAAAACTAATCAGGGAAGCGTCTTAACACAGTGAACCTATAAACAAAATTTGAAGGAAAACGGAATAATTCTGCATGAAAAACCCATTTATATAAATTAAGGGGGGGATTAGCCCCCCCATTCCCCCTTTTATACTTAACCAATCAATCCCGAAAGCTAATCAGGGAAGCGGCTTAACACAGTGATCCTATAAACAAAATTTGAAGGAAAACGGATATTTCTATGAAGAGTTATCGCGTTACGTACATACATACATACGTACGTACATACGTACATACAGAACCGGCGGGCACATAAGCTCTCAAGCTTTGATAGCCTGTGAGCTAAAAAAATAAATTTGAATATTCTAAAGTAATAGAGGAATTTAAAAGTAATGTCAAAATTCGCGCAGAGGATATATACGATGCTTTCTTACCTTTTAAATCAGATACGGTCCAATTGCGTTTTAATAAATAAAGCCTTAAAATATGCGAACGCACATTGAAGGGGGTTTTCGCATTTATTATGACGTTGTTTTTTAGAAAATGGGAAGAGCTTATAATAGTTGATAATGTAACGAGAGATATTGAGCAAGGACATTTTGTGCCACATGGGCCTGTTGTAAAACTGGTCAGTGCTACTTCTAAAATTAGACTTAGACATGTTTTTGATGCGTCCACTAGAGTATACGTAAAGTGTTCCCTAAATAACGTTTTGAATAAAGGACCGAATTTAGTTGTGAAAATACCAAATATCGTATATAGGTTCAAATATATAAAATTTATCTGTCCGCAGATATCAAAAAAGCCTCTTTTTGCGGATTAACATACACCCTGAGCACGGAATATTTTTTACGATTTACTATCCTTATATCTAATTAAATTTTTCATCAGAGCTGAAATTATGCCAGCAATTTATGAATATACCATAGGATGTGAATTATCACTTACTACAGAGCATAAAACCAATATAGTGAAAAGATCTGGAGATCGGTATCGAACACGGAATTCATGGTATCCCGCACCATATCTTTACAATTTGAGCTATCCGGACAACATCCAGTCTAGCATTTCTCACTCTTATATGTCTTATTATTTCTCACTCTTTCTCACTCTTATTGACAAGGCTGCAACTTTGCAGCATAAGATAAAAAGTCAATCAAGAGCACATATCTTCAGTGGCATGCTTGAGACGAATTAAATCCCAGTATTGGTGAATATGTATCTATTAAATTTTTCAGCAGATCTGAAATTACGCTGGAAATTAATGAATTGAACAAAGGATGTAAATTATACCTTACCACATAGAGTAAAACCACACAGCATACAACCACAGCGTTTGTTATATTCATTAATTTCCAGTGCAATTTCAGCTCTGTAGATATATTTAATTGGATATATATTCACCGATACTGGGATTTATTTCGTTTCGTGCATGCCACTGAAGATATGTGCACAGGATTGATTTTCCATCTTATGCTTCAAAGTTGCAGCCTTGCCAACATATAAGAGTTAGAAATGCTAGAATAGATGTCGTCCGTATAGCTCAAATGGTAAATCATTGGTTCGTGATACCTAGGGTTCCGGATTCGATCCCCGGTCTGGATATTTTTTCACTCTGTTGGCTGTACACTGTGTAGTAAGTGATAATTCACATTATTTGTTATATACTATTTTTATGTTAATGAAACAATATTTACATACTTTTCAGCGTAGTTTTTTGAGTGATTTCGAGCTAATTTTAGTTTACACCTCGATATGCCGTTTATTGGATAATGTACGTACTAATTATAAAAAAAATGGTTGATAAATTAAAGTATTCGTTTGTGTTGACAGTTGTGTATGTGTAAGAGGTTCTTCGAATACTGAGAACAAGAAGAATTTATTGAGCAGGTAAAATACATTATGACTCTAGATAGTTTCAATTTGG
This sequence comes from Maratus michaelseni, assembly GCA_963931845.1. Lineage (NCBI taxonomy): Eukaryota > Metazoa > Arthropoda > Arachnida > Araneae > Salticidae > Maratus > Maratus michaelseni. The sequence continues at coordinate 407,096,946 of OZ007586.1, forward strand.
TAAAATTAAACAGTAATGTTCAATCTCAATATATTTCAAAAAATTATAGTGTAGCACAACTGTTTGGAACATTGAGGGAGCTTGATAAAGATAAGGTTAGGTGTAATTTAACTGTTCGTAAATTGAGTAAAAAGAAATATTTTATCAAAAGATTAATTTTGAGTTCAAATGCAGAAAATGCTTTGTCCAATTCGAATTTTATATCCGGCAAGTTGGCTACCGAAAATCATATTACAACAAACGTGCAAACTAGGACTGGGATGGAATTCTTCTTGCCCAGATTAAAGATCTTGTAAAAAACAGTTCAGCAAAGCAAGTAGTATATTACAGGATGTACAAATTCCCCGATATGATGAAATGAAAGATTCCACAGAAATGCATTATTTATGGAGGCATGCAAAGAAGAATATGCGGCTTGCATATATTTAGGACTGAAATTCCTGAAGGTGTAAAAATGCAGCTTATTAGAGCAAAATCTAGAGATGCCCAATAAAGCAAGCGTCCATTCGCAGACTAGAGATAAGTTAGCATATTTATTGCAGCAAGCACTTTGTGTCCATAATATGAAAATTGTTTTCTGGAGTGCGTCCATGGTTGCGTTGTACTTGTTACATGAATGCGATTGCTTTTGTTTCAAACAGGGTAAATTGAATAAAAATCCTTTTTTCCAATAATGAAAGGCTCTCCCTGCGTGGCTAAATGAAACCTGCTGATCGGATTTCTCGTGAGAGTTCTTCTAAACAATTGTTAGATTATCGGCAATGGGAAGGGCCATCGTGGGACATTAAAAAAGGGATAAATGGGTCAAAAAAGAGATTATTGGTTGTGAAACTTCTAGGATTACTAGTGAAAGGAGAGCTGTAAAATGTAATGAAAATGAAATTTCTAAAAATAATCATTGGTAGGCAAGGATATTTTAAAAATTTCATTCAAGTGTTAGAGTAGCTGCTTGGCTAAGATTCATAATTAATGTGAAATCTTTATATAGTGATCGGAAAAGAGTAAGTTATCAGTTCAGGAATTAGAACAGGCGGAAAAAAACTTTACTTTCATTTGTAGAAAATGAGTTATTTACAGATGTAGATTTGATACTTAAGATATTTTAGAGTTGATGAAGGCACAATCACAATAAAAAAAAAGAATTACAAAGCGTGTTGATACTTCATACTTCTTATGACTAATTATTTTACATGATGACTGTATTTTAAGATTAGACTGATTGCATATTTCCAAGTAGGAAATATTCTTCGGACTGGCATGCTGAACCTTACATTCATTCAAGTATTTTACGAGAAAAAATATTGGACATAAAGAGTCAGAAAAACTGTGAGGAAAATTGAAAATAAATTCAATTATTGCCAGCAGTATAAAGATAAATCCCTTGAATACGGTCCTGTAAAACTGCTTGCTGATTATATTAAGGATTCAACTGCTTTTGAAATTGCAGGTATTGACTTAGCTGGAACTTTATTTTCTTTAAATGCAAATAAAACCTGGATAGTTCTCTATACTTGCAAGGTCTATAGAGCCGTGCGATTGGAGCTTATCGCGTCCTTGTCAATTTATGCTTTTCTGCTGTATTTGTGACATTTCATAGCTAGTAGAGGAAAACCTAGAGTAATCTATTTTGATAACGGTGCCAATTTCATGGATGCCAATAATATCTGTCAAAGATTGACTGGGATAAAATAACTTCTTTCTTTGATGTGAGGTGAATCGTTTGGAAATTCAATCCTACGCCAACAGGTGGGATGGCTGTCGTGAAAATATTATTCGTGTGATCAAAGAGCTTCTTCAGCGAACACCAAGTGAGCACATGTAAAGCTATTGTGAGTTTTGAGGAAGTAAAACAATCTTGTGTTATTGTGAAACTACTATAACAATCCGAAAGCCCAGCTGACAACTAGAATGATTTAAGTACAAAACTGTAATTCGAATATGACTGACTTTGGCGAAGTTGACGCTAATTTTTTCGCTAAAAGCTGCAATACATATATAATCGCCTGGAACAGTTGAGAATTCGATTTCGAACAGAATATCCCGGTTAACTTATAAAAAGAGTTACTTAAATCTCCAAGTTACCCGACTTAAAGCTGGGTAAACTTATGCTGATTAGAGATGATGTTAAGTAACGTTTCAATTAACCATTAGCTAAAATTATAGATCAAATTCCAGGAAAAGATGGAAAAGTTAAGACAGTTAAATTAAAAAGTGTCTAATTATATAGGTCCATCCAACAAGTTTTACAGTATTTGGAAATATTTGTATTTCGCGTGCCACTGCTGGAATTCCAATCATATAAAACAGACATTTCTTGAGAAAAATATTCAATCATTAACCACACAGAAACAAGAAACATAAATATTTTTTCTGGTTCAAATGATGTTTATTTGACCTCTAAACAAATGGAAAGTTTGCATCTATTGGATTATTTTGACTATAAGGTTATTTTTTCAATTACGATGAAACTTTCTTTCGTTGTAATTAAAGCATATATATTTTAAGTTTAGATGGTGCTGCACAAAATTTTTTCCTCAATATAGTTTGACACCACAATATCCAAATGTTAACTTCACCTTATTTAGTATCACCGTTTCTATCACTATATATGGCAAATTATTCTGTGTGAATGTGGTATTTTCGTGGCCTTCGGAACAGGGGTTGTGAATGCTTAAGTTAACAGAACAATTATTTCAGTTTATTATGACATGAATTTTCTGTGTATCAGATCTCATTTTATTGTGTTTATAATCTGACAATTATTCTTTTTTAATTGGTGAAGATTGTACTTTAAAATATGCAAAGGAGGTTTAACAGAGTTCAGGAGAAGAAAATTCAGAGCAGTCATAAAAATAATTAAATGTTTATTTTTTTTTTCAAAAAATAATTAAATGTTATTTATTTATTTTTCCTATTTTTGAACTTTCCAATATAGGAAATAACTCCAAAAATAATTTTCATCTTTTAAAACATTGCTGTTTTTAAATTGTTTTGTAAAATATATAACTGTTTCATGAGATTATTTAAATATTTAAACAAATGTCATTCGATATCTTGCTTAATAATTTGATTTCGATACACACATTATTCTACATCTCTCTCGTTCTTTCAATAAAAGGCGAAACATCGAGAATAAACGCAAAATATTAAATGCACATTTTTCTTGGAAACAAGATACTTCCAATTTTATTTTTTAAAAATTTATTTTTATTCTGGGTACAATTAAATTCACGAAAACTAATTTTATGTCTTTCTGGGAGTTATTAGAACTTTTCGAAGGTTTCGAAAGTTCTTTCAGGGAATGATCGGATTTGAAATTCTATCTCCTTTTTGAAATTTTGAAATACTTTTTATAAAAAGATATAATGATTTCTAACAACCAGGAAAAATATTCTGTCACTAAGCAGAGCTAGGCCAATAAAATAAAGTCAAATCACCTGTTTTCTTGAAAAAAGTGCATTTAATCCTTCACGTTTTAATCTAGATTTTTGTCCTCTTTTATTGAAAAAACGAGAGCGATAATGAGTGAATAGTAAGCAAATTATTATGCATTCTCAATCCAATATATATAATAACGTTTTTTCAAATATTTAAATAATTTCATGAAACCGTCATAGATTTTACAAAAACAATTTCAAACAAGAATGCTATTTCTATAAATGGAAAATTGTGTATACATGTACGAGGTAATTAAGGAAATAACATTTATTTTTTCAAATTAGTACCGTGAATTTTCCCCTTACGAACTCTGTTAAATGAATTTTGCATAATTGCAATGTTCAATATTTAAAAATAATAATAACTAATTTTCCAATTATGAATACTATTAAATGCGAACTCAAGCACGGAAAATTCATGTCAGAATAACCTGAAATAATTGTTATCTTAACATAAATTATAAACTGTTTAATTGCGAAGAAAGGAAAATTCATAGAAATTGAAAACTCCAGTACAATAGTTTTGTCAAAATAATCGTCTAGCTACCATCATTTCGGTTTTTTAGACGTCAAATAAACATAATTTGAACCAGAAACATTAATTGTAATATTATTTCTCTCTATAAGCTTACTTATTAAAGTCTTTTCTTTAAGAAAATTTCTGATTTCACTTGATTTGAATTTCAATTATGGCACGTGAAATATAACTATTTCCAAATACTCTTTGCCTTATTTAATTGCTGAAATTATATATTACGAAGATATTTTTTCGGATATAGTGGTTTTCCGAGTACTACAATTGGACCACACTGCTTTAAGCAACGTGACACACAATATGAACGACTTTTTATGTTAATGACTTTTCATGCCAATCCCAGAGCTATTAAGATTTTGATCTATAATTTGTCATGAAATAGCTTTTACATGCGTGTTTTTCTTAGCAGTTGAATAAATAATCTTTGGCCTTTTCCAATCGCAGATTCCCGCGCCTAAATAAGGCGAAGGATATTATTCAAATTTGGTGCTAACAAAAATTAATAAAAGTTGGCAGCTATCTAAATATGTGCATTTCATAGCTGCCAACTTTTAGGCTTTATTATCGCCACTAAAACTTAAAAGATATATTTCAGTTCTTTATATTAAAGAAGATATAATTTATTCTTAAATTTCAGTTGTATGTAAAAAGCGTAAAAGTTTGCAGTTCTCAATATACTCGTCCCCGGTCAATAAGGAGTCAATATCATGATCGCGAACTGATCGCAAAAAATAAACCTCTTAAAATGAATAATACATATATTTTGAAGATACTTACATTTATCGTCTAATAAACTTCTGCTCCCGTTCACCTCCTCCTTCTTGGACACGTCATTTTAAGGTAATTTCCAAAACTTAAACAAGTTTATTAAAACTATTATTATTCAACATTATCGTGTCATCATTAGACTGCACCTTAACACACAAACAGCGCAACAATAATGTCATTTTATTTATATTTAATAATGTGTGGGAAGCAAACATTTCCTTTTCAAAATGAGATTCAGTTTTCTATTCAGTTTTCTTTATTTTCTATAACATTATTTTTGGAGAGTCTATCCATATTTTTTATTATTACTGTTACAAGGCTTTTTCTTTCAACATTGCGTGAAAAATGATCTTATTTCAAACAATACGAATGGCAGGAAATGATAAGATTCTTTGAAAATACTGAATTTCAAAATGACCACACAAAAGCAGCAATAAAATCTGAAATACGGTAGAAAATATTTTCCATCCATCGCATTTCATATATTCGAAGGCCTTTTGGTATGTGATCTTTAATAAAAGACTACATCATCTCTTTAGATTTTTATTTACATTTTTTTCGCCTTATGGTAGTTAATTAGAATTTTCTGTCAGATAAATATAGAACAGTAACTTTTTTTAAGCCCTCGTAAAATATGTAAATTTGCATACGATATCATCAAAACGTCATTTTTTGTTGAATTCCGATAAGAAAATATATTTTGTATAATTATCCATATTGGAAACCAATATTAGTTATAGTGTTTATAGTGGAACTTCGTATTTCATCAATATTAAATTCATTGGAAACACGCGTAACGAAATTCCAATATTTGTTAAAAATTGGCATTTCGTTATATGTACAGGGTTGTTATAATTAAAGTTCGCCTATTCAGAAGGCTCTAGAGCCGGTTCTATGGCTCTAAACGAAACAAAACTTCAGTAGTACGTAGTTGAAGAGATGCGCTCTGCGAAAATCGAAAAAAAAAAAGTTAAAATTTTTGTCAATACGTGGCGCTGCGCCAATATTTAAGCCAATATTTGCAGATTCCTTTATTTTGTAAAAAACAAAACACAGGAAATTTTATTTCATAGTTGGTAAAAGTAAACTTTTTCAGATTCGTTATATCAATTTCGGTCAATTCAGATGAAACACACAAAATCACAAAATTTCACCCAACGCTTGAAAAAGATCACATTTTATTCAAATTTTCGACGAACGGCGTCAAAGCAACTTCGAAAACTTGAAATACCCTTCTAACCACCTGACGATTTAAAACTTGCTGATAAAGTGTGTTTGTGATTTCTTTGACACTGGAACAGTTGATTGTTTCTGAAAAGCATTTGAATCTACGCTTTGTGGAGAATGGTAACTTTGAAAGAAAAGACACTTCTTGTAAAGTTATTTTATCAAAATAACAGCAACGCAGCTGCAGCTCTTCGAGAATTCCGGAAACTAAAAGATGTTAGATGTGAAGCAATGTCGGATCGTGGAGTTCACAAAATGATTAAAAAGTTCGAGGAAGCAGGAAAACCTCGACATTCTTCCTGGCAGAGACGAAAAAAGGTAGACATTTCTAGCATTGAAGATATTGCTACTGCTGCCGTGGATTTAGCAAGCCAGTCATCATTTGGTAATGCAAGTGTGCCAGTTATTGCGAATGAAGTCGATATGCCGATTTCCACTGTGAGAAAAGTGATGCGTCAAATTTTGCGCTACTATCCATACAAGATTCACAGGGTGCAACAACTAATACAGGGTGATACCGAAAGTCGGCTATCATTTTCACTACAGTTTCTTGCACGAATGAATGTGGACAATTTTTGGCCCTGGAATATTCTATGGAGTGATGAAGCGCATTTTTATTTAAACGGACAAGTGAACACACACAACTGTCGAATTTGGGCGAAAGAGAATCCTAATGTTGTCCAAGAAGTTCCATTGCATGCAGCTAAAGCAACCATACTCAACCTGCGGCAATTCTACAATTAAAAGAAAATAAAGTTTTTCCATTGAGCAAAAGATTGATTTATTCCAGAAAATCTGATTTTTTTCTTTAGAATCTCGAAATTCCGCATTATTATATAATAACTTTTTATACTTTATATATATTTAGTACTACTTTTTAGGGTTCTACGTTTGTCGCAGAAAAAAATTGCACTAAAAATTTTTTTACAATACTATTACCAAAAAACAAACGTCCCGGCTTATGTTTACAATTTTGGTAATAGAAATCTAACACGATGTTTTTGTTTGAAAATAGTGGTGTTAAATCTCTTTGCAAACATTTCTTCCGAGACAAATGTTCAACCCTACTCATAATATTAGCTTTGTTATATTTTGTTATCTAACAAATTTAAATACCCCCTGTTTAGCCTATTATAAGTCTGTTGCGGCCCGAGTAATGTCGTAGACATATGTTTGTGGCCCGCGAGAAAAAAAGGTTGAGTATCGCTGAGCTAAAGTGATGGTGTGGTGCGGTTTTATAGCTACGTTTTTGATAGGGCCATAGTTTTTGAGGAACTAACATCCACAGAACCCATTACATGTTCCGTAAATGGGAGAAGGTATCTCAATATGTTGTCAAATTTTCTTTTTCCCGAGCTGCAACAGCGAGGCTGCCTTCAAAATATCGTGTTTATGCAAGACGGTGCACCACCGCACATTACTAGAGCAGTTCGGACTTTCTTAACAAGCCATTTTACAGAAGACCGCATCATAAGTGGTTATTTTAAAACAGTCTGGCCACCACGATTGCCTGATGTAACACCATGCGATTTTTGGTTGTGGGGATTTTTGAAAGGTTCTGTATCTAAAGACAGATGTCAGACAATATCTGATCTGAAAGGCAGTATTAGACTTCATATTCGCTCAATCTCACAGGACAGTTTACACAATGCTGTAGAAAGCACAATTCTGAGAATGGAATGCGTTATTGAAAATAGTGGAGGATTCATTGAGCATGCGTGATGTTATTATTCGTTATTTCCTCGCTGCCTAGCGACATGTTTTATTTTTGTTGATGCAGATTACATCACATGAAATTATATTCATTTTTCTGTATTGTTTGGAGTCATAGGTCAGGCTCTAAAGCTGTCTGATTAGGTGAACTTTAATTATAACAATTCGCAGTTCGTCGAAGTTTGTTGAAACTTTTAAATTTGTGTGCTTCGTCTGGATTGACTGAAATTGATGTAATGAATCTGCAAACATCGCCTGAAATATTGGCGCAACGTCACCTACTGACGAAAAATGCAGCTATTTTTTTTTTCGATTTTCACAGAGCGCATGTCTTCAACTACGTGCTGGTGCAATTTTGTTTCGTTTGGAGCCATAGAACCGGCTCTAGAGCCTTCTGAATAGGCAAACTTTAATTATAACAAACCTGTATTTTCAAAATTAATAACCAATATTTGTAGTATAAAGCCAATATTAATTAAGTATATTTATTTTACATAGGAAATATATTAATCTTTTTTCCTAACCAGGAAAAAAGAAAAGTAGTGTAATAATGAAAAAAATCTAAATAAGCAGCAATCAAAAGAGCTTTACGAAACATGCTTTTTATAACACATAAATCATTTGCTCTCGTCTCCCCGTTATTTAGATGTAAAGTCTTAAATTTGCTAATTTATGTATTTAATTTAGGGAAAAAGGCGTGGTTTTGATTCAGTAATTTTAATAATCAGATTTTCATGAAATACAAAACATATTTAGATATAGTAATATAAAAATAAAAGAAGCTCACAAAAAATTCTATTGACAAGTATGACACTTAACCAAAAAAAATGATTGAAGCGTAGAAAATGATGGCATCAAGAACTTTTCATGAACTTAAATCTAGTACGATGATAACAATGATCAACCTCCTGCGAAAAACAAAATTTCAAGGGTGTTTCAAATGGAAGTGGCCGAGATTACACAAACCCAGACTTGTACCAAGCATAGCGAATCTTGTCGGAAAACTGCGGCGTAATAAAGTGGAAATGGACATGTGACTCGAGTATGATGATGTTACTACGTTGAAAACGTAACGACTCCTATTTCAATCCTATCGACTCCTCCTTCCATCCTATTAAATCAATAAATTATCAAATTTCAAGACTTTATATCTCGATAATGGGGAGACGAGGGCAAATGATTTATGCGTCAAAAAATAGGTTTCATAATACTCTTTCGATTGCTGCTTATTTATATTTTTTCATTATTACTCTAATGGCATGGTTTCCTGGTAAGAAACAGTTCCGATTTTTTTTCACACACACACATAGCATTTCATTTTTAACAACATTTCATTTTTTGTGTGAAATAAATGTAATTTAAAACAGAAATGTTTCTTAAGAAATGAATATGTACTATATATGTACAAGTCACATTATTAAATATTTTTGTTAAATAAATTTTGTGGTGCCATGTGTATTTTTTAAATTAAAAGTTCCGGAATATTGGAAGATATGCACTTAAAATAGATCAAAATTAATTTCTCAATTTCGTAGACACGGTATATGAATATGCATTTAATTAAAATAAAAATATTTTACTAAAAAATAAAAAATAAAATTCAGTTTTATAATTAATATTTTCTTATGAAAAGTATAAAAAGTCCAGTTAAACTAATCTATATTGGAAATATCATATGCAGAATACCTTTATATATCACACTAACGATATATGCACAAACAGTATGCTCAGAGTGAAAGTTTTTTCCAAATATCCATGTTACACTACTTGACTACACACGGTTATACGAATTTCGTTAGAATTGATTGCTATTATAAGGCAGCATAGATGCAAATAATTACGAATTATGAATAGCACAGTTTCCAAATATTAATCTACATCTTACTTAATCGCAGAATTCTGCGAGAAGACAAAGAACAATTTTCGAAAATAGTGGTATTGAAAATTTGTAATACATAGCACCTATGAGAGCGTTATGACATCCGCACAAGAAGCATATGCATATAGGATGTTTTGGTACAATCTGTCTTAATCCAGATTACAAAAGAACATGATACTAGCTTAGAGAAATGGATTTACGCTTAAAACTACGTTAGTTTGTCAAAAATGGCACGCTCTCCGAGACTGTTTTAGTCCAAACTCCTCTCGACCAATAATATTTCATTTGTCATATGTATCCACGCCCTACCTTAGACAAGAAAACAAACGGCATCCAAGAGATAATGACAAACACGCCTAATCTGCCTTTATATAAAATTATCTCAATAAACCAAATTCACTGTCATTATGTCGAGCCGTTTGTTCTAGTTAATATTATTAGCAAATGTTTAAAAAGTACATTTTTGGCTAATGTCCACTGTAAAAGATTGGCTCGATCCACTTTATCTCACTGCTGTACTCGCATATTTTATTAAAATTCTTTTGAAACCTCAAAAAAAAGTCTGAAAATTGATGAAAACAAGGTTGATACTTGGGGCTATTTTTGCATTCTAATTGTAAAATTTAAAAAAATATTTTTTACCATCTACATCTATGACAATTCCATTTGAAATCTACTAGAAATACGGAGAGTTCCTGACGCTAAAGAGAGATTGGAAAAACATATAAAAAATAACTGCATGTCGCTGCCTTGAAATATTATCCAACTGTTCGGAAATAAACCCAATTCAGAAAATAATCCAATTCATTACACTAGGGGGCTCTACCCTTGAGAGTTACGCTCACCAATCCTCATTCATTCACTACAGGTTCTAAAAACACGCTAATTTGAGCTTTTTTAAAAGACTACGGAAGATTGAATTATAATTAAACGACCACTGGCGATCTTCTGCAATCGGTTTTCTATTCATTTCTCTTTGACTGAGTCATTTTGAGGACGAAACAATTTCTGTCGAAACAGCTAATTGATGATTTCACGTTTGACTAAATAAGATGAATTAAACACTTTAAATTACGCTTGTATAAAATAATAAATTGATTTTTAACAATAACGTGGCCTCCCTGAATTATATAACAACTATATAAGAAAATTGTTTTAAATAAGACATTTTAAATATATCGTTTTAAATATGTCGCAATTTTAAAAAAAAGTTTTCCTGCTCTTTTTAACCCCTTAATCGTCGCGCTCTTTAAGTGTAAGCTACTTTTTAATAATTAAGATTGCTTGATTACCACCAGTTTTTTTAAGTAGAAATATTCGGTTTATTTAATAGCCAGATAAAGCAATGCGAGAATAAACCCAATTATACTATTTTAAAAAACTGGTGGGAATGAACCATTCTGAATAAAACAGACGTCGCCTACACTGCCCGTGAATGTCTCGGGCACGACGATTAAGGGGTTAATATTCATGTGAGAACGTATTTTTAATTGAAAGGAAATATTAAAGCATAATAACGGCATTTTAAATTTGCAAAATTTTAAAAATTGTTAACAATAGGTAAAAATACTTAAAGAAATAAATCTCTCATGTAAATATGTATTTGAAATGAAACTGTTTGACAATATTAATATTTGGGCAGTTCAAAAAGGACGTAATTTTGCCATAGCTCTTTCGCTTTTTTCCTACCACTAAACTTTTACAGTAGATTTTTGCTTATTAAATCGCCGAAATCATGTGATTCAATAATACAAAAAATTCTATTAATTTTTAGTGGTAACAAAAAAGCGTAAACGTTGGCAGCTATGTTTCCCCATTTACAGCTTTTAACGTATAATAATTTAATTATTAATGTAAAGTTTTATTTCTCTTTTAAATAATCATGTGTAAATATATTTGTTTTCGTATTTTCCTCTATATCCTGCTTTTAACACGTCATCATTTATATTATTATTTTAAAGTTTTCTTTCTCTTTTTAATAATCATGTGTAAATATTTTTTTTCGTAATTTCCTCTATTTCTTGCTTTTAACACGTCATCATTTTTATTATTATTTTAAAGTTGTCTTCATCTTTTAATGGTCACGTGTAAATACATTTTATAATTGGAAAAAAACGAATTATTATTTGCGATCTTTTACAATTTGGCAACAATATAAAAAAATAACTTTTTCTAAATATGAAATAAATCTCTATTAAAATAATTAAAATTTGAATAACAACTGAAAAAAAAACCTTAAAAAAATACTTAAATTAAAACAACAATTGCTCACTCTGCATATCACAAGCTTGTCAAGTGTATACCTGTAAAAGAAACTCTTAAAATATTTCTTCGATATAAATACTGTGTGCTTCAGATCTTTTATCGAACATTTCTCCTTAAAACTATCACTTTTCATATTTTTATACGCTATAGTTTTCTTAATATTAGCCGAGAAAGATCCCAGGCCCAAAAAATTGATTTACGGCGGCAGCGTCGAAAGAGCGTTAGTTACTTTTTTTCAGAATTGAGAGAAACGTAATGATCAGTGATGGAAAAGACCTGCAGCAGTGGGGCAATTGTCACCAACAATTGTTAACGCCTTATTAAATTTCAGAAATTCTGTCATTAAATATGGCGAAGAATACTATTAATATTTAGTCGTGTTAATCGGCCACTGCTTCGCATTTTCTCACCACTGTTAATAATGAATCTTTACCAGAGACAGCATGTGTACTTTTTTCTGACATTGAAACAAATATATATATATATATATACAATATGTTTAGAAAACATACTGCGAAACATAGTGAACTGGAATGTCAAAATTTTCTGCTGAAGTGTCTATAACAAACTGGAAAACATTTAGAAATGAAAAGTAAACAAAAATATATACGTTAACTAAAAATCGGCCATTCGTTAAATTTGGTGCCTTTTACTTGTAACGATAATACACATCATGGAATTTTTATCATTTCAGCCTACCATGAAAATTCCTTACAATGGTAAAAGTTTGTAACATGCAGGCAAGCAGTCTAACGCAGGGGTTTTCATAATCGGCCGGCTTGGAACCAAGATTTTCATAGATAAGCTTCAGCCTTTTTTTATAGCAAAAATTCTGATATTAAGTAAGGCGAAAGTTTCTGTATGATTACACGGTTGGAACAGAGGATTATTTTAATATTATATTCATATCACTACTTACAAAAAATAATCCTTCTCGTATTGCACTTGTAAAAAATGTACAGTAGGGTGCGAAATGATAGAAACGACACAAACATAAAAAAATCAGTTTGTTTTGGCCATGCAAATGCGCAAATCTTTATATTAAAATTACATACATGTTATTCCAATTACTATTAAAGGAATCAGTTATGAAAATTCTGTACATTTTTTCTAAGACTATTATAAAATATATATTTTGCTAAAGTTACGGTGGAGCAAAATGATTAGAACTCCGTAAATATTTCGAAACCGTCGTTCGTGATTGGTGGATATTTTCGTATATCATTTAACAAAGCATTTAAAAGATATTCTGAGCGCATTCGTTTAGTTCACAAAACTTTTTGACGATGGAGAATGGTTAAATCTTTTTGACTTCGTAAAAGTCACTTCAAAAAACTGCTGATAAAATTAAACGTTCAAAGACTGTCGTTTTTAATTTCTTACAGAATCCAACTACTTATGCCACAGCAAACTCTACAGGAAGGCCAAGAATTCTTTCGAAACGATCTGAAAGTTTGATTTTTCGCACGATCAAAAGCAAAAGAATGTCAACAAAGGAAATTGGAAGCCAGATAAAGATATCAGCATCAATATGGACTATGAGAAGAGCAATAAAATGTTGGAAATCCTTAAATATGTAAACACGGTTTCCACGTTTAACATCAGACAATAAAAAATGTCTTCATTCCGTTCAAAGAGAATCATCTGGAAAAACAAACGAATTGGTCTAAAATATTTTCAGTGGTAATTATGATAAGTTTAATTTCGGTGGTTCGGATGTTATTCGTGCATATTGGCATGCACGTCGGAAAAGCAAAGGAAGTATTTTCCACGCGGTAATTAGGTGGTAACTCCCTAATGGCTTGAACTGCTTTTCCTCCAGTAGGTAAGCTTATAATTGCTTTTGTAGAAAGACAACTAAATAGTCCTCCCTATATTCAGATGTTAAAACGAAATTTTTGAACCAGTGTGAAAAAAATGCCGGCCCTATCTATATTTTTCAACAGGACAATGCTCTAACTCAACCCTACAATTGACACAAAACGTGGTTATAAAATAATAAGATCCTCACACTTGATTGGACCTTCAATAGTCCGGACCCAGATCCTATGGAGAACTTTTAGGGTATTATAGTGCAGTACTATCATACTATCTATTTCATATCTACACCACCTACTATCTATTTCATATCTAAAAATAAATTGTGCAATGATCCAGTATAACTCGAACGCAGAATTAAACTCTCCCATTTGTGAGGAATGACATGTTTTGTCACCTAGACAAATTCAAAACCTTGTAAAATCTATGCCAAACCGCTGCGTTGGAATTATTAAACACAAAGGAAACATAAGTGACATGTAATATTGCATGTCCGAGAAAGTTCTTTCTCATTCTAAACATTAAAAACAAAAATACTAACAGGTGAAATGAAATGCAGTTTGCTGCAAAAGAATGAAAAATTCTGAGAGTTTTTTGCAGTACCTTCAGTGTAGCTGTCTGCGCTCGATTTTCCTCCAAGTGTTTTTTAACATTTGCGGTGTAACAGTGAGGATTGATGAGTGATAATTTCATGATTTGTCATTTCATACCTCAGGCAACTGATACCAGAAAAAAACTCTTGTATTTCCTTATTCTTTTCCAGAAATCCACATTGCATTTCACCTGTTCGTGTTTTTCTTATTAATGCTTAGAATGATAAAGACCTTTCTCGGACACGTTATATTTCTATGATTTAGGAAAAAAAGTTCTGTTCTTACCATTTTGTTCCTATTGCATATCCAGTGAAAATCCAAGTTATTACATTATAATAATAATAATTGTTTTATAATATTTTCTTTACGTTTATGTTACCTATTAAACTCGATAACATCAAATTATATCGTTTATATGTTAATTAATATAATAATATTTAAAATTTGTTAATTATATGAGCTTTCGAATCTTTTTTTAACCTTGGTGTATAAATGTACATCAAAGACTATTGTTTGGAAAAGTGGTACAAATAAAATATATATATATATATTCGCCTTTGGAACCTTGAAATTACAGGGCCCAGGTGGGCCGCAGTTGGAAACCCTGATTGAACGCAAACTTTAAAGCGTTTGTTTTATATGTTTATATTTCAGTAATACGTAATGTATTTTTTGTATGACATAATATTTATACATTTATTCTTGAATTGCTTTATCCAGTACTTTTTTAATGATCTTCAGAGTTTATCAATACTCTACTAAAGATGTGTGATGCGAATAAGTCATAGTAAGTAAGTAATTTTTAAAATTAATGTTACGTGTATGAGATTTATGCAGAGGTGCCAATCTCCCACTAATCGTCCGTAATATGTGGATAAATTTGACCAAGTTTAACAACATTTAGAACCAGAAAATTAATTTGAAGAATCTTTATTTTGTTAATTTCAGATTTCTGCATAGAATGTATTTAATTTAATTTCTTAAAAACAAATTGTGGGGCTAAACGTATTAAACCTGGGTTAATTTAACCCACGTGTTACGGAATAATAATGAGAGCTTGGTGCCTCTGGGTTTATGTATATATATAAACTATTAATTAAAAGAACTGTATGGAAGCGATTTTTCACGAAAAACGCAAGTAGGTAGCTTCAGAAGGTTTTTTGTCGCATTGGAAATCCTTCAAACGCGTCTAGAAAACATTGTTTTTGAGCCATTTCAGAAAACACAGCCCCCTGAATGGCCTGCGTGCTGACAAAAATGGTGGCGGTCGCAGGCCGATTTCTTTTTCAGCGTTTGAACGGACCCTCGAAATTCCACACCAATAATTTCTAAAAAAAATTTTCGCCTTGTTTTTCTGAGATAAAAGAAGTCAAAGATAACGTTTAGATATTATTGGTATTGAAGTTCGAGGGACTGTACAAACGCTTTCGCCTGCGACAACCGCCATTTTTTCCATCGCGTAGGCCTAGTATTCAGGGGGCGGTGCAGAAAATGTGACTTACGTCACACTAACTTAAAGCATCGCATGCGTTTCCGCTGATTAGTGTCATTATGCTTGGTGTGTTCATATTATAAAATATGTTAATTCCGTTTTAATCTTATTAGTTTCCTCCTATAAGATTAAATCCAAATTTACTACTAAATCCAATTATTTAAATATATTTAATACTAGATTCACTTAAATTTAATAGAAACTGACTTCGTTAATTTATTCGCGTTTTCACCCACAGTATAAAATCAGATTCTATCGACGTCAATTTATCTACTTTATTTTAAGTTTAATATACATTTTAAATTAACGCTTATGGTACACTTTATCATTTTTAATCGTTATTAAAATTCCTTTTTAACTCGTAAAAAAACTCAATTTATGCTTCGCATAGAAAAGTTTTAATTACACTAGCAGATTCTAATCTCTCCAGATTCACAAAAATTTTAATTTATGTAAGTAAGGTAAGAATTAAAAACTGAAATGCCCTATCTAATCAATAATAATTTTGCCAAAGTTAATAAAGTTGAAAAATAATTCCTTGTTTAATTAATTTAATGCTGTAAGATTTTTTTTATATCCATGATGGATATTGTTTTTATAAGCAGATTCTTAAAAAGATTAATAAGTTTTATTCCCGATTAAATCTTCTTGTTCAAAACATTATAAGACTAAGATGGCTTTTAATGATAAATTTTACTTGCGAAACTTTTTTCGTGAAACCACATTTTTGAAAAATATTCTTCGACTTATTTAACACTAGAACGGCGGGAATTTTTACTCAAGTTTCAAAAAAATATTTCACACCAGAATTTTTATTTAAGACTTTTAACTTATTTATTTAACTTATTTTTGTGCAGTATGCATGTAACTTGTTTTATGAAGAAATATATGGTTCGAATCATAGGGTTCAAAATCCTCACTCAAGTTCCCTCACCGCCGTTCTAGTGTTAATGTAAGCAGTTCTGCGATTATATACGGCGAAGATAACTATTCAAGAAAAATGTTTCAACTTGCAGGTTCACTATTCGTTGAATATATTGTCACAGAGTTGCTATGGGCCGGGGAATTTTTTTCAGGTTAATACCAGTATTTTCTCATAGAAAAACTCGTCTTCGGTAATCGCGTTATTACAGAAGTCTGATTTTTCTATAGGTAAGTTCTGGTATTTTCCTGAAAAATTCCTTGGTACGTAGCAACTCAGCTGTCCGTTACATTCTGAATTACGAAGCGAAACTCTGATTTATTGATTGGATGCAAATGGTGGCCTTTTATTTCGCTTCTCATGATATTATCATGTTTTACAGAAAGTAAAGTTACTGTACTGAAAATATTATTTTAGTACATCGTAAGTAACGAATTACATCGTTAAGAACGATAATCGAGGTTGTCACAGGAGTGAACATAGCTGCCAACCGCTAGGAATTTTTCACCCCACTATTTCAGGAAAACAATTTTCGTCTTATATAATCGCAGAAACATACGATTAAAATATTGCAAAAATTAGTATTTTAAAAGAGTGGGGTAAAAAAATCGTATCATTTGTGTGACACAAAATGTATTTTTGAATGAAAAAAAGTCAGCGATATTCGCTAATATTTGCTAAAAGTATGCTCACACCACAATTTGCGAAAATCAAAAGTCTACTTATTTAATGACAGGAAATTTGCAATTAAAGAAAATTAATACTATATATTTTTTTAATAAAAGTGATAGTTCTACGTCCCGTTGGCCATGTATTGCAACCACTAGAATAAGTGTATTACTTGTTATCCTGGCTTCCTATTTCTAACAAAAAGTATTTTTGTTGATGGGTTCTATTTTCTTCCTTATTTTCTTGAAACAGTGAACGAATGTCTTGTATATATATACGGTACGTTTTTTTCTCCAGGGGGAAGCAACTATATACATGATCGTAATTTTATTAATGCATATGTGCCAATCCGCTACTTTTTTATATTCAAATTACTTTATTCCTATCACTTTTTTTAAATTGGAATATTAGTCTTATTTAATATGTCATTAAATTAGGCCAATATTTTTATTTCTAACAAGAACGAAAAATCATGCGTCAAGCATAGTTTACGTAACACTTTCTATCACTTCCAAATTACTTTTACAAGTCTTTACCGTTTAATAATGTGACAGATAATGTTTAAGTAAACAATATGGAAAACGCGTAACAAAATTAAAAACCAAATTTCAGGAATTACCAAAATATGTTTAAAATATCCGAATTCTTTTTTGCAGCCCTGTACATGATCTATAGATTGGTATAGATAATACGTAGAATGATAAATTTTAGTTCAATTAGGAAACGCAAAGTGCAGTTTAAAATCCCCTTCAGGAATTTCCATCAATAAACAGAAATATACTAGAGATTTTTTGCGCTGCCCTGTATATGATCCATATAATTTATACACAGCAATTAATAGGAAAAATTAGCTAAATTTAAAAAAGCGTTTCGCAACTTAAAATGCACTTCCACTAATTATTGTTAACGAGTGTTATATTAACCGAATTCTTTTGTGTGTCCCTGTAAAAGAACGATGATTGCTATACACAATATATTTTATAGTAAGCCTATTGTAACCCCTCGTCACCTCAATGATATATATCAATTTCAATATGTTTGTAATAGTGAAACATTATTAAAATAAACCGCAAACGATTTTTCCCATGAACTGTAATTTAACGGAATTATTTTGAGTGTCCCTGTAAAGACACTATATGTGCTCTGCACATCATAATCTACAGTAAGCCTCTCGTAGTGCACCTCAGTGATATATATATAGTTTTATTTATGTTTGCAATAGTCTAACATTATTAAAATATACCGCAAATGATTTTCCCCATAGATACCCGTAAAGCATGGTGATGTAAAGGCGACGTCACTCTGATGTCACACTGTGACTTTGTGACCGTGTATGTGACATCACGTGACGTCGATGTGAAGTCACGGTGATCTGAATGTGAAGTCGTGATGGTAGTTTTAGGTCTAGTGGGAAGACACATTGTGACCATTTTGTGAAGACAGATTTGTGAAGAGTGTGTCATTTGTGACGATTTTGCCATTAACTTTGTGCCGAATCTGCGACGAAAGCGAAAATATATTGATGTGATATTAGAACCAAATTGTAAAATATGTGTCATTTGTGACGATTTTGCCATTAACATTGTGATGAATGTGTAACGACAGTGACAATATTGTGAATTCACAATGTTACAATTTTGTGAAAACTACGTGATTTGTGGCGATTTTGTCATTAAATTTTGTGACGAAGATATGACCCGAGTGACGATGTTGTGAAGTCACCCTGTAACCAATTTATAAAGAATGTGCCGTTTGTGAAGATTTTGCCATTAATTTTATGACAAATCTGTGATTTTTCTGTTATATATAAAAAAGTTTGATACATTTTTGAAGAACCTATATTATATGTTTTAAACAAATAACTAATGTTTTTGTTCTGTAACATATAAAAAATTTTGATATTTTGAAGACATGTTAACATATGTATATAACATATGTTATATATATCTTGTATATCACATGTATATTATGTATATCATGTATATAACATATGTATATCACATGTATATTATGTATATCATGTATATAACATATGTATATCACATGTATATTATGTATATCATGTATATAACATTTGTATATCACATGTATATTATGTATATCATGTATATAACATATGTTCCATATATAGCATATGTAACATGTATATTATGTGTAAAACATATATAAAATATATAACATATATATTAATCATATGTAAAATATATAACATATATATAAAACATATGTAAAATATGTTACATATGTATAAAACATATGTGTATAACATGTGTAACATATGTATAACATATATAACATATGTATATTATGTATAAAAGGTATATTATGTATAAAGGTATATAACATATGTAACATATGTAACATATGTGTAAAACATATGTCTCATGTGTATAAAACATATGTATCATGTGTATAAAACATATAACATATGTATAAAACATAAGTAACATACGTATAAAACATATGCAACTTATGTAACATATGTAACATATGTCACATATTTATAAAATATATGTAAAAACATATATATAAATCATATATAACATATGTAACATATGTAATATAAGTATAAAACATATATAACATATGTAACATACCGTAATTTCCAACGTATAATCCGAGGATCAAACAATCATGTTTAGACCCAGAAATTTTATTTAATAATTGAAGTCAAATATTTACAGCGATCTACAAAGTTACATTTTATAAAATAAAATTTCTGGGTCGAAACAAAATTGTTTGACCCGCGGATTATACGCCAGAAATTACGGTTTGTATAAAATATATGTATAACATATATAATATATATATATATATATATATATATATATATAACATGTTTATCATTTTTAAAAATCTTTTTTATTCTTTTACTCAGAACTTTTTTCTTTGCTAAAATTTTATCTATACATTTGTTAAAATCAAACCAAAAGTTTTTTTTCTAAAAACATTTTTATGAATTACTGACACAAATATTTCTAAACTTTTTAAAATAACAATTAAAGTCATTCTGTAATGCTTTTTAAGAAAATGTTTTGAAAAAAACATGAAGTTATTTCTCAAAGTTTTTTTTCTTAAAGTACTCGCTTACAAATTTCACTCATATAATATTATTTTCTTTTAAAGTTGAGACTAAATTCACTAGTTTAATCTTTCTTCCTATACCGTTTACAAATCAGGATAATTAGTAAGAATCTTCCAATCTTCTAAAAACAATTACTTAAAAAATACGAGAATGCATACGCTTTAACTAAAGTCTCCGTAGATGATAATTAAGGTGCTCCATCTTTTGTAAGTAAATATATTTAATAGAAATGTTATTTGATAAAATACTTAGTCAAAGTTTATCAATACATTTATAGCAGTTCTTTGAAAAATTATGTTTATTTCAACCACTCAAAAATTAGTGTAACTAATTTATGAAAAAAAAAGCTTTTAAAGTAGGGAAAATCTTTAAACTGTAACCATTTCTCGCTTTCAGTTGGGTATGGCGCTTTAACTTTTCGGCTTTATATTAACACTTTTTATTTCTCTTAATAAATTCACTATGTGACGGTTACAATGAGAACATACTTTCATCATATATGTAGGGTTGGTGATAACTTTGTTACATAAGTCCAGACAAGTTCACATAAATTTATACAAAATGTATCAACACATATATAATTCATGTGAATGGTGAAACATTTTCTATTATTCATAAAAAAATATATATTATTAGCTAGTTAAAAAAAATGTTTTACTTCAACTATAAAAAATATAATTATTTTTCACACTGGCACAAAACCTGTTTATATGATTTTATAAATTTATTATTAACTGATAACTAAATTTTTTTTTGTAACTAATTATTCTTTTCAGCAAAACATTTCACTTAATTCATTAAAAACTTGTGCAAGTCATTAAAAATTTAATTGTTTTCGAAACTTTTAATTCAATAAAACTTGTTAAACACTTTATTTCATCACACTACTTTATTTCATTTAAATTATTATCATTACAGTAATCTATTTCTTAATTTCATGATATTGAAAAATCATTTTCAAAATAGGTCACAAAAAAATGTATTAAAAAAATACTTACTTAAAAAAAATAATCAAATTTTTATTTGATCTTAATTAGCAGCAGTAAGTCTCGATGTCACGTGCTAAATCTTTGCATTGCATCATACTCACAGCAGCGTCCTACTGTCATACCCCACCCCTCAGGGGAAAAGCTATCGACCAATCAGAGCGCCGATTGTAGCGCCCCCTATGTTGATGATGTCATATACCCTCGTGACACTGCTCAACGCATTTAGACTGCGCTCGGATTTCATGAGAGAAGGTCGTGCCCACGCCACTCTCATTAAAATTTTATTTTAATTTTTTAAACTTTATTCTCTGATTGCATCAAACCTCTCTCTCGCACGAAGATTGTTCTAGAAGACATGCATGACGTCACGCGCATTTCTTGGTGATTGCATACTCCAGAAGTCTCTAGAAGAACGTGATTGCATCATCAGAAAATCGACCAATCAGAATGCCGATCGCAGCGCCCCCTAGGATGATGATTTCATATACCCTCGTGACACTGCTCAACTCATTTAGTCTGCGCTCGGATGTCATGAGAGAAGGTCGTGTCCACGTCGCTCCGGTAATATTTATCCTTTTTTTGTACCATGTCACCGCTTTAATCATCATTAATCTTATTAATCTTAACAATTTTCTTATCTGATTTGACACTTATCTGTCACTCAACTACCTGTCACCTGTCAATCACTCACCCGTCGTGTATTCTTCTCTAACCACACTCCCCAATCCTCAGCACTTTGCTCCTTGTCAATCGAACTGTCTTTTTTCCACTACTAGCGGGCGAACTTCGGTGCAAAAGTAAGTACATTTTTTAACCAGGTTTGTTTTTTGCATGGTAAACAATTTTTTATTTTAGAGATGATCATTTCCTCTCTCACCTTTGACTCCCTTTTTCATTGGTTGTAGTTTCAATTTTACAATTGTTTTTATATTATTTAGCACAAAATTTTACTTTTTTAAGACAGAGTTATGCCAAGGCCCTTATAAAAGAGTAAATACCGTATTGTTTCCTATAAAATGTGATAAAGAGTTGGTTAATTACATATGTTTTTAATTATCGGGGGTAAAATGTTTTTCTTAATTACTGCATTTATTTTTCTTTAAATGTTACGTGAACGACCTCGCGGGTAATAGCTAGTAGATATACATACAGGATATACCTTCTTATAGTTGACCAATAGATAATTCCTAACTATTAATATAAAAGTTATAGTTGCAATTACAAAAACGTTTCAAATATTCTTGTTCGCCATATAAAAAGCCATTCAGTTAAAATAACCATTTTTTAAAAAGTTGTTTTTAAATTTTTATACATTCTATCGTCCTATTAGTTATTTTGAAGAATAAAAATATATACCTAAATGATCCAGAAATACAGAAATTTTTTTAATCTTAAAAATCTGTTGTTATTGTTGCTCTATTGTTAATCTAATGTTTTTTGAAATATTAAAGTAACATGAAGTTAAAAATATAAATAACATTAAAGAAAATTTAAAATGGATTTTTTGTTATTTGTTATGTTTAAAAATTTTAACAGCTTGATGAATTTTTCTAATATTTCAAACACCTTTCTGCTAATAACAAAACAAGGCTTTAATTAATGGTAAACTTTCTTTAGAATAATTTTATGTACAGATACCTGGAATTCATGCACATTTTATCTAATATAAGAACTCATTACCACAGTAAAGTGTGCTTTTTAAATTTATTAATTTTTTATTTAGAAAACTCATTAAATCACAAAATAGTAAGACTTTTATACTTTATTACATTCAAAATTAATGAGCTCTTCACAATGATTACTCTCACCGATGATTACCAATGAGATACCTCCGAAAATAGCGCTCGTTAAAGAAAATTGTTTTGTATGGAGTTTGTGTTGCTATTGAACAACAGATTTGTAAAAAGTACAAATTACACATTTAAAAAAACTTTAACAGTTGAACCAGCATACACATTAAGTTCTTCAACTTACTAAACACATTTTGAAAATACACACAGAAACTGATACCAACAGTATGAATAATCCCAAATTTTCTTCATTGTTTTGTATTATATACCGCAATTTCCTGCGTATAATCCATGTATCAAACACTCATGTTTCGACGCAGAAATTTTATTTTATAAAATGTAACTAACTGGATCTCTGTAAATATTTTACTTCAATTATTAAATTAATTATCTGGGTCTAAACATGATTGTTTTATCCGTGGATTATAGGCCGGAAATTACGGTATATTTATGACTGTAAGGCCGTCCTTTTTAAAAAAAGAAAAGAAAAAAAAACCCTGATTTTTTTCTGACACAATCAGAAAAACAATTTTATTTGTGCATGGACGTTAGAGACGTATTATTCAAGTGTTTTAAAATCGAGTAGAATTTTTCATATCTCTATAGATGCATTACATCTTGAGTTGTACTCGATTGTTCCCCACTGAAGGCAATTCCGTAAGAGCTGTGTTTAGATTTTTTTTTTAAAATATCCGACTATAACAACAATTTCTAAAAGATACTTAACTTTTATAGCTTAAATTTTGTGCATTTAGAAATGAAAATGGCTCTACGCATGCGTCAGATATTGTGCAGTTTGCATTGAATAGAAAAAAGAAAGAAAAAAATTATCCTGAATTTATTCGTATAAATATACAACAGTATTCGACTAACGTCTGTTCAATTATCAGACAACCGAATATTTTGCAATATGCCGAATATCGAATGGTGGCTGAATATTTGTTATATCGCTGATTTGAAGTAAATACTCGCATAACTTCACCAAATATAAATATATAACCACTCAGAATGCATATTATGAAAATTTTTGCATTTCAGCAGTGTTTGAGGAGCTATCTAATTATTTTTATAATAGGAGAAATATTTTATTGATTGAAGTTCTTCTATTGCTACAATGTATTGTTATAATTTTACTTATGATTCAATTGGTCAACCATACACATACTCACGTTTGCACAGACGCACAAACATATAAATACACACATGGACGCACAGACACACATACATAAGAGATACTTAGTTCAAATAATCAGATAACTAAACGTTAGCTAGATAATAGTATTTTTTTATCAGAGGAAACATACACATAACATAGTTTTCAATTTAATTGTTTGATTTTTTATTAAAGCATTTAAAATAAATTACTTTTACATTTCTGTATTTTAATGAATTACGCATTTGCTTGCGCTCATTCCAATAAAATTCATTTTTATTCATTAAGCTACCAATGAAAATTATTAAAAATAAATACCTTGTTTGTTTCAATTGCATTGTATTTGTCGATCCTAATTTAATGATAACATGTTCAATTTTGCGTTTGTTTACATTTAATGTGAAACTTTTTTTGCCATTTAGAAAACAAGTGTTGTTGCTTTTACATTTATTATATATTTTTATATGAATACAGTTTTGTACATGGCTGGCATTATGCTATATATTCATAACAGAAATATAGAATTTTTATATGCTTTCACTGATTTTATTTAAAAAAATATTACAACGGAAATAATCCGTTAAATAAATATTAGTGACACAATAACACATATGCATATTTAATATTTATTTATCATTTCTATTCATACCAACAACCAATAACTAAATGACAAAAAATGACATTCAGCAATTTATTCTGAAGATAACTATTTTGTTCCAAAAATATAATAACAAGCAAAGTAAATTCTGTAAATCAGTCAAATTTTATTTATAACTAGCAAGCTACGCCCGCTACGCTGGTCAATTTCTCTTAACGAACATTTAATCAAACAAAATATTGACATTTCATAATTCATTTTTATATTTTAACAGATTAATTAGGCTACTGTAATTTGTGACTCGTGCTATAGCCAATATATACGTCAAGGCACGTCGCCCTTATCATTATCTTTTTACGCGTGAAGGTTTCGCTATGGTACTCCATTGTGAAATTTGGTAATTTTTGAAATTCAATATTTGAAAAATGCCATAATCATTAGATTTGAAATTTATATCAAGAAATATACAATTTTTTATCCTTCAAACACAGTTTGTCTAACAATTTTCTGAGAATACTTTTCGAGCTATTAATTTTCTCAGTAACTTCAAATGTTTCTTTTTCCGAGATTAATCTGTGGCAAAGATTAGCGAAAAACCCAGTCGTCAGCAACGCATAGCTTTATATTAAAGAGGATGCTGGAGTAGGGATTGTCACCATCACTTTTGAAATCGGTTCTGTAGTTCCAGAGATTCCATAGAAATTGTAATTTAGAATGATTTTAGAATGCTTTTCGCTCATTTCACTTTTTTTAAAAATTTATTCAGAGAGAGCATTTACATCTTATAAGTAACTACAATGCCAAATTTCAAATTTTTAGCTCCTTCAGTATAAAAAAGTCGCAATTTTTGAACATTTTTCATTCCTGCACCCCATTGGGGTTAGTGGCACCGACATAAAATATAGCCTATGTTGGAGTAGGGATTGTCACCATTACTTTTGAAATCGGTTCTGTGGTTCCAGAGATTCCATAGAAATTGTAATTTAGAATGTTTTTAGAACGCTTTTCTCTCATTTCACCCTTTTAAATTTCAAAAATTTTTTAAATCGTTCTTAGAGAGAATTACATCTTATAAGTACCTACAATGCCGAATTTCCAATTTCTAGCTCCTTCAGTATAAAAGAAATTGCAATTTTAGAATGTTTTTCGCCCCTGCACCCCCCTGGAATTAGTGGCACCGACATAAAATATAGCCTTTGTTGGAGCAGGGATTGTCACCATCAATTTGCCACCATCACTTTTGAAATCAGTTCTGTAGTTCAAGAGATTCCATAGAAATTGTAATTTAGAATGCTTTTAGAACGCTTTTTGCTCATTTCAACTTTTTAAATTTCGATTTTTTTTTATTTTGTTCTTAGAGAGCATTTACATCTTATAAGTAACTGCCATTCCAAATTTCATGTTTCTAACACCTTCAGATCAGTGGCAGAACTATCTTCAAGTGTCTACAACGCTAATAATGTTTTCAAAAATAGTCTGCAATACGCAATATATCATATAAATCTATTCTTGTTGCTGTTGTAGTTGTAGTGCTAATTAATTAAAGCATAAGCATTTATCTGCCTTTATGAGTAAAAAAAAATTCTGAAATTCACAGCAAATATTCTGAAATGTTACAGCCGAGGGGGGAGGGGAGAAAATCCCCTCTCGGCAATAATTTTTCTTGTTGCAGGTCGGACTAACTCTGCTTTTGATTAGAGTCTATTTCAGGCTGAGTGAAGATTCTTGCAAATTGGGTTTGGGTTAACCCGATTTTTCAAAAGTTAGTTCAGTATATTGTTTAAGATTAAGAACTATGCCTATATTAATAAGCATAGAACTTTGTACGAGTTGTAATTTTCCAACTGGACGAAAAATGTCCGGGCCAGGATTCGAACCTGGGATCTCTTGGCTGAAGCTGTCACGCTCTACCTACTGAGCTATCCCGGTCGAATCTGGAGGGCACAATTCATCCAGTTAACCTTATTGATCATGGCATCTGGTCTGATATTTTAATCAGCTCAACAGAATAGATCGCAGGTAAAGGATCCTTTGACGAAATTCACCCTTTTTTTTCGTGCTATAGCGCGTCCGGGGCATAGATGTATGTTTTTAGTCTGCAGGTGCCCTAAAAAGTCTGCGACGTCCGTCGCAGCGTCGCGTACATTTTGCCAAGGGGACCTTCAGTAAAAAAATCGAAATTTTAGAACGTTTTTCGCTCACGCACTCCCCTGGGGGTAGTGGCATCGACATGAAATATAGCCTATGTTACAGCAGGAACTGTCACCATGAATTTGCCAGCATCACTTTTGAAAACGGTTCTGTAGTTCCAGAGATTCCATAGAAATTGTAATTTAGAATGTTTTTAGAACGCTTTTCTCTCATTTCACCCTTTTAAATTTCAAAATTTTTTTAAATCGTTCTTAGAGAGAATTACATCTTATAAGTACCTACAATGCCGAATTTCCAATTTCTAGCTCCTTCAGTATAAAAGAAATTGCAATTTTAGAATGTTTTTCGCCCCTGCACCCCCCTGGAATTAGTGGCACCGACATAAAATATAGCCTTTGTTGGATCAGGGATTGTCACCATCAATTTGCCACCATCACTTTTGAAATCAGTTCTGTAGTTCAAGAGATTCCATAGAAATTGTAATTTAGAATGCTTTTAGAACGCTTTTTGCTCATTTCAACCTTTTAAATTTCGATTTTTTTTTATTTTGTTCTTAGAGAGCATTTACATCTTATAAGTAACTGCCATTCCAAATTTCATGTTTCTAACACCTTCAGATCAGTGGCAGAACTATCTTCAAGTGTCTACAACGCTAATAATGTTTTCAAAAATAGTCTGCAATACGCAATATATCATATAAATCTATTCTTGTTGCTGTTGTAGTTGTAGTGCTAAATAATTAAAGCATCAGCATTTATCTGCCTTTATGAGTAAAAAAAAATTCTGAAATTCACAGCAAATATTCTGAAAGGTTACAGCCGAGAGGGGAGGGGAGAAAATCCCCTCTCGGCAATAATTTTTCTTGTTGCAGGTCGGACTAACTCTGCTTTTGATTAGAGTCTATTTCAGGCTGAGTGAAGATTCTTGCAAATTGGGTTTGGGTTAACCCGATTTTTCAAAAGTTAGTTCAGTATATTGTTTAAGATTAAGAACTATGCCTATATTAATAAGCATAGAACTTTGTACGAGTTGTAATTTTCCAACTGGACGAAAAATGTCCGGGCCAGGATTCGAACCTGGGATCTCTTGGCTGAAGCTGTCACGCTCTACCTACTGAGCTATCCCGGTCGAATCTGGAGGGCACAATTCATCCAGTTAACCTTATTGATCATGGCATCTGGTCTGATATTTTAATCAGCTCAACAGAATAGATCGCAGGTAAAGGATCCTTTGACGAAATTCACCCTTTTTTTTCGTGCTATAGCGCGTCCGGGGCATAGATGTATGTTTTTAGTCTGCAGGTGCCCTAAAAAGTCTGCGACGTCCGTCGCAGCGTCGCGTACATTTTGCCAAGGGGACCTTCAGTAAAAAAATCGAAATTTTAGAACGTTTTTCGCTCACGCACTCCCCTGGGGTTAGTGGCATCGACATGAAATATAGCCTATGTTACAGCAGGAACTGTCACCATGAATTTGCCAGCATCACTTTTGAAAACGGTTCTGTAGTTCCAGAGATTCCATAGAAATTGTAATTTAGAATGTTTTTAGAACGCTTTTCACCCATCTCACACCTTTTAAATTTCGATTTTTTTTAGAATTTGTTCTTAGAGAGCATTTACATCTTATAAGTAACTACCATTCCAAATTTCATGTTTCTAACACCTTCAGTATAAAAAAATTGAAATTTTAGAATGTTTTCGCTCATGCACTCCCCTGGGGGTAGTGGCACCGACATGAAATATAGCCTATGTTGGAGCAGAGACTGTCTCCATCATTTTGCCACCACCACTTTTGAAAACGGTTCTGTAGTTCCAGATATTCCAAACAAATTGTAATTTAGAATGTTTTTAGAACGCTTTTTGCTCATCTCTCCCTTTTAAATTTTGAATTTTATTAGAATGTGTTCTTAGAGAGCATTTATATCTTATAAGTAACTACCATGCCGAATTTCATGTTACTAGATCCTTCAGTATAAAAAAAAGCGAAATTTTAGAACGTTTTCGCTTCTGCACCCCCTGAGGTTAGTGGCACCGACATAAAATATAGCCTATGTTGGAGCAGGGATTGTCTCCATCAATTTGCCACCATCACTTTTGAAATCGCTTCCGTAGTTCCAGAGATTACCCCCTACAAACAAACAAATAAACAAACAAACAAAACAATCTTTACTACTTTATAATATTAGTATAGATATAAAGCCAAATATTTACGAAGTAGAAACGAATTTCATTTTATTAAACAAAATTTCTTGTTCGAACCGATTTATTTTTAATCGAGGATTATACACTATATTGCCAAAGGTGACCGATCACTTGCGATTTTGGACGTTTTGTTAACTATCTAGGAAAATAAATGAGGAATTAACCTGAAACTGCAGGTGTGTAAACAGTATAGTACAGTTTATATATTTCCGCGAAGATTTTTTCACGAAATCCCATAGGGGACTGTCAACAAATTGAAAAACAACAAACATCTTTTGGATAAACCTGTAAAAACTAATGTAGCAAAGGCGTTCTAACTCGAGATTATTAATAAGTGGCTTATTGTAATATACTTTATTCATTGTTATGAGGATAGCATGTATACTCGCAGAGAAATTAAGGTTTTTATAAAAACAGTCCCAAATTTTGACTAGTGTTTTGCTTATAATGTGCAGAGTTCTTAATATAGAAAAAAGTTCTTTTCAGAAAATATGAAAAACAACATTGTACATAATACTCTGCAATCAGAATTAAACAATAATAAAAATTGGATGAAAAATGAGCAGGTTTACTAAAAAATGTTTCACTGCGCATGCTCTAAGGCAATCAAAATATAATATGCATAATGTATTAGCTACGTATATAGAGCAACTTTTGTGAAAGTCTCAAAATCGTAGCTTGAAAATTCTGAAAATTATCGTCGATAGAATAAGATCGAAATCCGTTGTTCCCAAAAGGAAGCAAAAAGATGAGGGGTTGTATCCAATTGTGTACGCTATCTTGGCTCTAATCAACAGATATTTGTTACAACTCCTCATCTTTTTTGCTTCTTTTTGGGAACAATGGATTTCGAGCTTATTGTATCGACGATAATTTTCAGAATTTTCAAGCTATGATTTTGAGACTTTCACAAAAGTTGCTCTATATACTTAGCTAATACATTATGCATATTATATTTTGAATGCATTCGCGCATGCGCAGTGACACATTTTTTTAGTAAACGTGCTCATTTTTCATCCAATTTTTATTATTTTTTCAATCCGATTGCAAAGTACAATGTTATTTGACATATTTTTTCAAAATAACTTTTTTTATATTAAGAACTCTGCAAATTATAAGCAAAAAACTTGGCGAAATTTGGGACTGTTTTTATAAAAACCTTATTTTCTCTTCGAGTATACATGCTACCCTCATAAAAATGAACACAGTATATTACAATAAGCCACTAATTAAGAATCTCGAGTTTGAATGCTTTTGCTACATTAGTTTTTACAGGGAAATCCAAAAGATATTCGTTCTTTTTCAATTTGTTGATAGTCCCCTTTGGGGTTTCGGGAAAAAATCTTCGCGGAAATATATAACCTATACTGTATTGTTTACACACCTGCAGTTTCAGGTTAATTCCTCATGTATTTTTCTAGATAGTTAACAAAACGTCTACAATTCCAAGTGACCGGTCACCTCTGGCAATATAATGTACTAGCCGCCACTGGCGACCAGTTTGGTCGCCCTTAAATGTATGTTAAGCATTGTAACAAATTATTTTTATTCATAATTTATTTTTTTCCTTAATCCTTCGCCAAACCGGAAAAATCTAATAGACAAATCAAGAACTTTTGCGATCGTGGTGGCATTTCGCATATTTTTTGTTGTTATGTATTTCATCTTTCTTGACAAAAACCGCTTAACCCACTTTATAATAAATTAATCATTGTGTGTGTGTTTTTAATATAAAATAAACTATTTCATAATAAAATAAAAGTATATGCTGTTTTAGTAATCTCTAATAGGTACCTGAAAATGGGATTTTCTCGCCAAAATGGCGCAAAACAAAAATTCCGCCAACCCTGGTGCGTCCGTGACAGCTGTTCCAATTTAAAATACATGACGTTGACATTTTTCTTTAAAATAGAAAATAGATAAATAAGAAATATTATCATAAATCAAAACATTTGATTTCAAAATTAAAATATCGTTTCTAATTAATACACACGAAAAATAAAAGCTGACAATTTGTTTCGAAATTTGATCCATTAAATATTATTACATGAGTTCAACCACGGAGTTCAACTTACATCAAGAAAAGATCCGAAGGAAGTTGAGTTGTATGGAACAGAATTATGGTAAACTTTGACTGTCTCACTGGTGCTGATTATTTTTTTTTTTACACCAGGCAGCGGTCCAAAAATTTATGGTTTAATATTTTAAACGTTCACAACGAATGAATCTTTTTTTTGTTGTTGTTGTTTACTTTCATGGATAGAGAATTTGAACAGCGAACCTAATTGAAACTGAAGTCATTGCAGAATGTATACATAATTGAACGTAAGTCATCTTTCAAATATTAATTTATTTTGAACGATCTTTCTAAAAATGTAACTTTTATGCAGTTTTATTAGAAAAAATAATTTTGAATAAAAATGGCTGCCTGGCATATGAAACAGTGAAGCGGCATCCCGGAACTGTTGAGGACAGTCACATGACATACGGTTTTATTATAGAGATACTAGAGATTACTATACATAGCAGTCAAACTTTCGTTATTTAAAATGTTAAATAAACATAATTTGAGCCGGATAATTTACTTAATGACATGTTTCTTGTTCCTACACGGTTACTTATTAACTTCTTTTATTTTATAAAATATCTGGTTTTGGTTGATTTGAAAAAAATCTGGAAGGTTGGCAGGTGGGAATATGGGATATGAATGGATAACCCACTTGCCAAAAGACCATTTGACACCTGTATTTAGGAAAAATGTTCTTCGAAATATTTAACGATATAAATTCTAGAAGAAAATTATTAAAGAAAAATGGTGGCAATTTACTTTCTAGCACGTAGTTCGCTGTCCCGGGACTTGGCCATAAGATCGATATGAATTAAGGTTATAGAATAAAGCATTTTTGACGGAAATTCAGTTTGCTATTATTAACGTTAAAATTATAATTTTTCATATATTAATTTAATTCTTGCACTAAAAATTATAAACACTGCAAAGTTAGTTAATCACATTTTGCGTACTTTCAACGTATTAAGCAAAATAAAAGATGTCTAGAACACGTATCCATTGTTTAATTGAGATCCATTACTTGAGGTATGTTTTGTTGAGATGTCTACATGACAGACAAGATACTATCTATACTAATAAAGAAAGTTTCGCATGTGTGTTGTGTGTCTTTGTGACTCTCTGGGATAGCTAGCGAAATCTAGCGCAGCTAGGAGTCTGAAAAATTAGGTGAGGATAGTCCAAGGCTTCTCCCGATGCACCTGAGTTATAGAGCCTAGAATACATAGTGTGGAAAGCGGTTTTACCTTTTTTGAATTAAAAAAATTTTAGAAATCAAACTGGAAACTCTGAAACAAGAATTTTTACTTTAAGAAGTCACGAAATATCTGTCATTAAATAACGAAAAGAACATAGGGAATTTTTGGTATAAATGCGAAATTTCGGAATTTAAAATAAGCCAAACTGGTAATGCTTTATAAAGTGCTAAAAAATTGTAGCCGATAAACGTGCAACGATGCGGTACAATAATAGGGCGATCGCAGCGACATCTGCTTTAAAAATAGATTTACCTCTAGCAAAATTAACCGTTTCACTATTGACAATATGAACATAATTTCTGTTAATAAAATCTTCTTGTAAGTGTATATTTCAGATGTAACTGATTTTTTAGTTACGGAATTAATCTTTTCCACTCTTCTAGCAGAGATTAATCCTTTGTATGCTAAATAGGGATAGTTTCTAGTTTGCTGTCTTGTATCGAGTATTGCAACCCGGCACAAAAGAATGTGTATTACGTTTTTTGGCCATGATCTATATCATTCATATTTTCAAAGCTTATGAAAATCACTATCCAAGTTAAAGGAAATAGGGTATAATTTAATTATTTAAAATATTTAACACCAGCTGAAACGTTTTTCGCATTTCAATTCTTATACACTGTTTGCGTTGAAAAGAGCTTGCAGACAGTGGCGTAGCCAGAGGGGGGGGGGGTCCAAAGTTTTCTTCGCCTTCAATATCGCAGAAAATTCTCCGATTAGATAAGGTAAAAAAATTTGTATAAAATGAGTAGTATCCAAACCATCTGGACCTCTGCCCTGTCTACGCGACTACTAGAAGATGTCGCTGCGATCGACACGTTATCTTTTCAGCATCGTTCTACAAATATTGGATTCAATTTTTTAGTACTATTTTGTAGCCGCTTTCTGCACTATGTATTCTAGGCGCTGTACCTGAGTCTTCGAATTTTATTATTTTAATAGTTAACCGAAATAATTATTAAAAACTGATCAATAACTCATCCTTTTCTTTGCGAGCCGGTTTTCAGCACCCGCCCATGCACAGATTCGGAATTACGGCAGCGAACGAGAATGAAGAATTTCTGTTTTAACTTCTATCGACTAAACTGTTTGGTTTTTTTAAAAAACGAAAATCATATTCTGAAAGACTCTGACGTCTCAAATGCCGTAATCAATTCGAAAAACATTTTTGAAAAAGGGTCGTTTTCCCGGGGGAATGTTTTCTCACTTACGGCAGCGCCCCTCAAGTGCTCAATTTTAGAGATAGAGACAAAAACCATGCATATGCTCTTAACCCTTCTTTGCATGAGTTTTTCTTTTACAATTGTGTTTTTTTATACATATATTAAATATTAGACAACCGAAATTTTAAGATAGATTTTTAAATTTGTTCAGCAACATAGTTCATGGGAAATTTACTGGATTAATATTTCTATATAAATATAGTGGTGGCGAAGAAGTTGATTTATTTATTAAAAGTTAAATAAACAGTGATGGAAATTTACATCACTATGCAATTAAGGTATTAAGGGTTAAAGCCAACACCTTCTTCTAATACACGGTATAATTAGATTTAAAACAACGAATTTGAATCCTTTTAAAAACACCGGCGAACGCAGGTCGTTTTGCGCTCATGAGAAGTTACTAAACGTTCGCATTTCGACACAATCTTTTTAGAGCATCTCGGCAGACCAACTTTACATCACCTAAAACAATTTTGAAACGTTCGGACGAGAAGAAATATATATATTTTTAAAAACAAATGTGATAAATTTTCGAAACCCATAATAACGAGATGTTTTGGCGAATCCGGGTAACGTTTTCTCTATTTAAAATGCATATATTTTCATGTAATTTTATAGAGAGCTTGGAAACAGTTATATTTATAAACAACTGAAATTTTAGAAGACTGATTTCTGAAGACTAAAAGTTCGGAAGACTAAAACTATTTTTTTATGTTAACGGACTCAAAGTAAAAACCATAAAATGCGAGAAGAAAACATATTTATTTTACAATCAGATAACAATATTTATGACATAATTTTTACACGGTATGTAAAAACGTTATATTTATAACCATTAAAAATTGTAAAATGTTTGCACAACAAAAGGTATTTGACAATTTAAGTCAAAGGTCTTGTGTTCGACACCCGGCCTGGTCATTTTTTCACTCAGTTGGAAAAATTCAGTTCGTTATATTAATGTTCTAGTTTAATATCAGTACCGAATTGATCATTTGTAGTTACTTCCATATTCATAATTTAAAATTTTGTTTGTATTATGAAATGAGTTTAAATTCAAAGTAATCATCGTGAATGTCTTCATACAGTAAAACGTAAAATAACAATTCTGTTTAACACCTTGAAGGGCACCGGTATATAATATATACCACTTAATTTTAATCCCAAAATGCCTCAGTGACACCAGAATTTTATAACCAAATTTTAAATTTATAAGGTATATCAGGAAAAGCTTTTACTTATTTTAAAATAAATTCGTTCATAAATCCTGGTGTCAATCAATCATTTCAATATTTTAGATACAAGAGTACTTTGCCCCTGAAGGGGTTAATATACAGCCAAGGTCTTTCTAAACTGAAAAGAACAATTATTTAAATAAGTGTTACCTATTTTTATCTTAATGCTGTCATACAGTGATACATAAGAAAACGTTTTTATTTAAATTTATTTTACATAGTTTATATTGTTTTTATTTAATTACTTTTTTTCAGTATGGGTCTTTATTGGCATCAGATATATTTGAGTTGAATCTTGCCTATCTTTGTTAAATATGGAATATGATTGTTACTTGAGAAAATATTAAAAATTCCATTTTAAAATTTTGTTTATGCAATTTTCAACCAGCTTATAAAACCTATCATGTGATAATTGTTATCAAAATATAAATTTGTCCGAGGTACAAGCTTATTCTGAAGATTTATGTAAAATAACATGAAAACTTTTTAAAAAATTTAGGCCGACATTTTTTCCGACATTGGACGCTACAAACACGAGAGAATATTGTATTGAATCTCTGCTCTTTTCAGAGATGAATATTACTAGTATATATAACTTCAGTAGAGCATAAACAGAGTGAAACATAAATCAATCAATTTTACTTAAATTTGGTTATCCTATTTTATCCTAGCGATTGTGATCTCTTGCCAGGGAACGCTATAAACACAAAACAAATGCGTTGAATCTGTGCTAATTATTTTTATTAATGATTACAAGTTATTTTTATTTCAAGGCTGTCACAGAGTGATACACAAAAAAATAAATAATTTCACTTTGGTTATAATTTCTCTCGCTAGGGGAAGTTATAAAAAAATGTTTTGCTGAAACTGCCCTATGTAATTTTAACTGCAAGTGTGGTTGCCAAACTAGAAAAAAATATATTTTTTAAATTTTAGTTAGGAAATTTACCTGCAGGGAAGCTAGCAGTGTAGAAAAACCTATCATGTAAAATTTTTTATCAGAACATAAATTTCATCGTGGCAGAAGCTTATTGTCGAAGATTTATTTTAAAAATCACATAAAAAACACATTCAGATTAAATTTGACTACTTTGTTTCCTCCCAGAGGGCGCTATAAATAGAAGCAAAAATTTGGTATATCTCTAACACCTAAATTTAACTTGGAGTAGGATAGAAAAATGACAAAAGAAAATAAAACCATTTGAAAGTTTCAGTTATGCAGTTTCCCACCATAGTCTCCACTAACGTAGAAAAAACTATCGTTAGATTTTTTATCAAAACATAAATTTAACTGTGGTAGAAGCTTACTCTGATGATTTATAAAATAAAGACATTAAAAATCCCATTTTATTAAACTTTGTTACCCTATTTCGCTCCAGGGGACACTATAAACGCAAAAGAAAATTTTGTTGAATCTGTATTATTTAATTTTAACTTTGAGTATGGCTGCCATATGAGAAAAAAATCACTTTAAAATTCTAGTTACGCAATTTATCACCAGGGGCGCTACTAACTTACAAAAACAGATGTGAAAAGTTTTATTTAGACATAAATTTGATCGCAGCAGAAGCTTATTCGAAGGATTTCATTAAAAAAAACATAAAAAAATTAAATATAGTTTTTTATCTCCCGCCAGTGGACGCTAAAAAGATAAAAGCTAACTGTGTTGAATCTGTGCGACCTATTCTTATCTTGAGTGCGGCCGTCATACAGTAAAACATAAAAAACACTTTTATTTAAATTTGGTTAATGTATTTCTCGCTAAGGGGTAGTACTGGTGTTAAAGAAATAAGAGTTTAAATTATCCTATCTAGTTCTTTGAGTATGGTTTCTATCAAGACTCCCTTATCATAGATCAGACTTGACAATCCGGAGAAAATCTATGGGAGAAAATGTCCGCGGTAATTGCCAACTTATTAATTGACTTTCTCCGGAAAGTATCGCCGCCTGGTGGATACTACCGCACAGTTGCCATGTTTCGGGATTTTTGAACACCAGTATATTTTTAGAGAAAATGTTGTTCTTTTAAATCCCAGAATTATCCGATCAAACAAAACAAAATTGTCTGTACTAAAAAACTGGTATCCAAAAATATAATAGAAAAATCTATAGAAAATTCTAGCTGGTCTGCTACCGCATAGCTGTCAACTCTTACGCTTTTTTCTTACCACTAAAATTTAATAGAATTTTTTTCGTCATGTAATCACACGATCTTGTCAATTTAATAAGATAAAATTTACTATAAAATTTTAGTGGTAGGAAAACTACTAGTTCATAAGCAAATGCATAGAACAAATGGAGCTGTGAAAAAATTTCGTGTAATTTCGTGTCGTAAATACTATTACTGACGATTGATGGCGCTAGTAGCAGGACAAGTATAGTGGTCAAAGGCAACTTGCTGATTGAGAGGTCTGATACTATGATAAGGAGGTCTTGGTTTCTATATTGGAAAACATTAAAAAAAAATTAGTTATGCAATTTCCCACCAGAGGTGCTACAAGCGTAAAAAAAAAACAATGAGATAAATTTTATCAATACATAAATTCGATAATGGCGGTAGCTTTCTCTGAATATTTGACCAAAATTTGTTCGTGGTATGTAAGCTTAAAATGCTTTCGAAAGTTTTGATGAAGACACAGTTAGACATATAGAGATACATGGAGCATCATGACTCGAAATAGATGTCATAGAAATTACACCAGTGTGCAAAACTTAAGCAACAAACACAAAATGCTAATTTCTGAACACGCGAGTACTCAAAAGGAAATTCTATAAGCAGCAAGTGTTGAAAATAGATACTACCCTAACAGCACAGACAGTCGATGTGAAGTCTTCTTGACATCACAAATGGTCACAATTGTCACAGTTACTACAATGAACAAAAATGTGATATCTTTCACTCGTCTCATTTTTACTCTCATTTGGTCACTCCACTGAACAGTCACCATGACTGCTGCTTTTTGACGAGTCACCAGGTGACTTTACAATGAAGTCATCTTGTGACTCTCATGTGACTGTCATTTTGACACTCCATTGTAAAGTCATCATGATAGCAGTTCTGTGACGAGTTCCCAAGTGACAGAAAATGAAATCATCTGGTGACTTTTCACAAAGGAGTGCAATGATGACTTCAGAATAGAGTGTCGATTACCGGAAAGTCATCATGCGACTTCATTGTGACATTATTTGGCGACTCATCACAATGCAATGCTCACAATGACTTCAAAGTTCAGTCTTCAACTGACAGTGACTCGATAATTACAAGGTGACGTCATTGTAATATCACTTGGTGACCCATCACAATGCGACAGTCACAGTGACTTTTTAGTGTTAACAATCATTGGAGAGTAATAATGAGACAGTGAAATATCCCATATTTTGAAACATCGTAGCGATTGTGACACTTCTAACCATGTGTGACGTCAAGGGAACTTCACATCGACTGGCCGTGCTGTTAGGGTAGTACCTCTTTTCTACACTTGCTCTTTACAGAATTTCTTTCTGAGTACACGCATGTTCAGAAATTAGCATTTTATGTTTGTTGCTAAAGTTTTACACACCAGTGTAGCTTTTCGAATAGTAGTTGGCAAGAAAGTGTAATTGAATTGATTTATTTTATGTTGTCCTATAAACGAACTATAAATGTACACGTCATATTTTCAGTGGAGAACATACCAGAATAAGCCCTATTAACATATACAAATTTCGAAAATTTCGAAATAACATAAGAACAATAAAATGCATTTCAAGTATGTACCGTCCATAAACGGTAGTATATTCGAATTATTTGGGGCGGTTTTGTAAACGAATTATAAATGCTACACCACAGTAAGTCTTAGTAAGATATAAAAATTTCATAGCGTTTTAAATAGCATAATATGGCACTCAAATGCATTTATTTTAATTGTACACAGCTCATTGACTACCGTCAATATATTCGAATTATTGGTTTGACCTTGTTCAATTACTGTAAATGCTACAACCTTCCTCTTAAAAATCGAGCTGTAGGTGAGAATAACAACATATTAAATTTCATTAGTCTCAGCGTTCTACACCCTCCGCATTTAAGCGGTTTAAAAGAACGCTTCATAAATTCGTTTCAGAAAATTATTACATAAATTCAATTTATAAAATTGTTTCTTTAGGATTTTACGTACATAGTGTGGACATATTAAAGTTGCATACTCTCCTCCGAATTCCTAAGGAGGCTGCCACCACTGTTTAAGATAAGAAAATTTCTATTTAATATATAAATTGCAGAAAATGGTAATTGCCAAGCTTATTTAATTTGTAATATTTTCTGGGCTTTAGTAAGAGAAAAAAAAATGCTTAATTTTTTTCCCTTTCAATATCTTTCTTAACTAATTCCAAGACAAAATTGTTACCCATTCATATACGAAAATAGGAAAATTCATTTGAAAATGGGGAAAAATGATTATTCAAGAGACTGTTTTGCATATACTCTTTCATCATTCATTGTATCTGATGACAGAAAGATGAATGGTTTCTAATCTCAACGTCAAACTGGATCAGAATCGTGATTCTTTCCACTGGCAGTCATCTATGAATTTACAAGAGATTCTATTTATTTCATATATTTTTCATCTTGTTCATAAACCAGTATAACTATGTAAAAAATAAAACGTCTTGCACAGGAATGAAGAATTGTTTATGAATCAGGTTGAGAAATTTTTGTAAACATTATTTTCGTAAAAGTAAATAGAATTAGCAAAATATTTATGATATGATTTAAATATATATATATTCTTGAATTAAATTGAACATGCATTACAATAAATATGTCAAGTTTAAAATGTATTGCGATACTATAAAATGATTCACAGTAAGCCTGAGATACATCAATGGTGCATATCATTAATTTCAGCTAAATGTTTAATTCTTTTGATATTTGAAAAATATAGTAAAAGAAGGCGTTATCTAAAATGCTAAAGTTTCTGAAAACTGAAATGAAGATTTTTGTTTTAATTTTTTTATGTAGTTCAGAATGTCAACAAGTAGCACTGAATTCTCTCAGAAAAAATATTATCGTTATTTATTAAATGAAAGATTATAATCATTCATCGAACTAGGAAACTACTAGAAGCAGCATAAGAAGTTACTTTCGTTCTCATTTTGGCCGGGAATTCTGGGATTGGGATTCTAGTAAATCTAAAGTGTTTGGCTATGTATTGGCGTTTTTTTTCTTTGCTTGATTTTTTTTCAACCACGATTAGTTCTGTAAGCCTTCTTTTGAGAACGAGCTCCACAGGTGTCTTTTAAGCCGTTCAGCTTTCAAGTTTTCTTATTTATACTATTTAATTTATAATTTAAATTTATAAAATTATAAAAACTCTGTATTTAAAGAGAAAAAGAGTGAAAGTTCTGCAAGTAGGGGGGGGGGGACCTCTAAATTATCCTTCATTGTGCCACTGCTTATCATAAAAACATAGCATAAAGTTTAAAATTTTTTTTTACTGAATCCATGTTTATGTGAGTATTAAAAAATATCCCTGACGGCTCGGCCTACAGGCACAGGTAGATTTCGAAGACGCAGACCGTGGGGCGCCTGTTTGTTGGGAATTGCGGAAGAAAGGACCTTTTTGCCATGATGCTGTAGTCGGAACCGCCCATTTCGAAACCTAACTTGTTTGCAAGCGGAGACGGCAGGGATGTCTTTTGTTTTTTATTTTTTATTTGCTATAAGGGTTGGTCCTATAAAAAACTTGTCAATATAAAAGTTTTAGATAATATTATGGGGATTTATAATAAATTTAAGCGGAATTGATATCTTTTGAATTGACGAGATTATGAGTTTTTTCTTCTAAAATCCCTTCCCCCCACCATGGTGCTATTTTTAATTATATCAAAAATCTGTCATACATAAATTTTTGGCATTTTTTCTAGAAGTAATAATAACTTTAAACGGACCCGATATGTATCATAATTAAGAAATTATGATTTTTTTTTTATTTCACAAAAAGCCCCCTCATTCCCCTCCCTCCTGGTTCGATTTTGCCCATTAACGAACTTGACCAAGATTTTATGCCCCTTGATTTTATGTATCAGTTTGGAGGAGATTTGTGCAGAAGTATTGCAGTTATCGTGTCCATAAAAAAGTGACATAGATAGATAGATACATACATACATACATACATACACACACACACACACACACATATATATATATATAAAGTTTTGAACTGGGGTTGGTTTTGGGTTCTGGGAGTCATGATCGGCGTAGAGCTGCAAAAATTTTTCAACAATTCCAAATTAGGTGAGAATGTAATAGGTAGTATTTCTTACGAAATCTACCTAAAATGACAACTCTATCAATAATGGGCATAAAATCTTTCCTAATTTAGCTGAAAAGCTAAGTAAAGAAATTTAATAGTTTTAATTGCACTTACCAGAATGTAATATGAACAAAATTTTTATATTTATCTGGTTTAAATTAATTTCCAAAAAATGAACCAGCTGAATTTGTTTTCATAACACTGCCTTACATATTTTCTAATCTACAAATGAAATTCCCCACATATGTATAAATTGCTTATATATTTCTACTACAACGATAGGGTCAGCCACAAACGGGCGCGTCAGGTGTCCGATGTGAGTAAAAATATTTTTTATACACTGCTATCACCTTAGATCTTGTACCTGAGATAAATATGCCTTTTTTAACACTTTCCAACCTAGTTGAAAAGTGTTTATGACTTCGGTTTGTCTGGCCGGATGGCCGTCTGGCCGTCTGTCCGTGCTCTAACTCCCGTAAATATGCTTGGATTGCTCTGCAATTTTTATATGTTATTGTAGTACTCTATAGCATGTTCCCTATTTCAACGGAAGTGTGTAGCACTTATAGTTTTTTTACAGGGACACTCAAAAGAATTTCGTTACATTGCGATCTATGGGGAAAAATCATTTGCGGTTTATTTTAATGATGTTACTCAATTTCAAACACATTGTAATTGATATATA
The DNA here is from genome assembly GCA_963931845.1 of Maratus michaelseni. Taxonomy (NCBI): domain Eukaryota; kingdom Metazoa; phylum Arthropoda; class Arachnida; order Araneae; family Salticidae; genus Maratus; species Maratus michaelseni. Next base: position 407,138,987 of record OZ007586.1, read on the forward strand.
TCACTAAGGTGCATTACAAGAAGCTTAATATGGGTGTGCATACACTGTTAAAAATAAATCCGTAAATTCACGGTAAAACTACTGGCAGCAAAGTAGCCGGACTTTTTCCGTTCAGTTAGTAGATTCTCCGTTTTGAAGGATAAAGAAGGACAATCTCCGTTTGCAGAAGCGGTAACTTTCCGTTAACGCTCTCAGAAATCACGGAAATATTCCTCGTAGCACTGACAGGAAAGGGAATTTTCCGTTATAGATAAACTCGGTTTAAAAAATATTTTACATCTGACTTGGTGCTGCCATCTATGGACTATAGCGAGAGTTATTACTATGTGATACACGTCAAGAACATATTCTGGTCGAACTGGGTTTTGAACCAGGGGTGACAGTGACTCGAGTCCAGTGTCTTGCCGGTTTGACCAGTGGGCACTTGCCAGTGCAGCAGTTTGAAAGGATGATATGGCAATTCTTAAAATGGCGGTTTAGAACTGACATAATTTGGGGTTTAGAAGCTTGGTAATTTTGAAGTTAATTGCGGGGAGATATCGTTATGAGATGATGTTGATGTTTTAAAACTGTAATATTAATACAGGATAAAAACATGAATTATATATATTCTTAATTTGATTGTTAGATGTAAAATATAAATATTATATTTGAAATAAATTCGATAAAAAAATGTTTGCTTGTTTAAGAAAAGTGTTTTTTTTTTTTTTTTTTCAACTATTATATATTTTTTAAATGGTGTTCGCGTAGAATATATTTTCAGTGCGAGTGCTTTTTATTACTTTAAATATTAAATTGCGAATAATTTTAAAGGAATGAGAAAAATATTATTATTTTCTTTTTATTTGAAAGCGTTATTTTTGTATTTTGCTTTTTTGAGTAAAATCGATTTTTTTTTCACTTAATTTAACTATTATATATATATATATATATTAATCTGCTTGTTTAGAATATATTTTAAGTGCGATTATTTTCTTATAACTTTAAAAAATAAATTGCAAATAATTTTAAAAAATGAGAAAATTTTTACTTTTTTTTTAATTCGAAAGTACTATTTTTTATTTATTTATTTATTTTTTTTTTTTAATAAACTCGAAATTTTAATTTATTAAATTTTTAGTTATCTGTGCAACAACATGTCAGTTTTTTAAACATTGAAAATAAATATGCAGCAGATAAGATAACGGAATATCTCCGTTGGCCCCTTTCCTCTCCGTCCGTTCCGTTGTTTTCAGGAAATATGAGACAATTTTCTGTTTTTTAACGGAAAATACCCTTTTGTAGCAAAAAACGACTTTTTCTGTGAAATTCAGGAAAAAAATACCCGTGAATTTCAGATTTTGGAACAGATGTGTTACACTCACGCTAAAATGTAAACAAAAGATTGGCGACTGTTTGGTTGGCGCGATTTCCAAGACTGCGCCAAACGAATAACTTAATACAATGGCTAGGTTGCCATTAAAGGAAAAAATCCCCTAAATTTGGCGACTTTTTTCTTTTTTTTAACCGATTTTTTTTTTTTTTTTTTTAGCGTGAGTCTAAAGCATCTAAGCCCAGATTTTTTTAAACAGTGTAGCACTTATAGTAACTTTACAGGAACAGTCAAAAGAATTCCGTTACATTACATCTATGGAGAAAAATCGTCTGCGGTTTATTTAAATAATGTTTCATTATTTTAAACACATTGAAATTTATATATACCACTAAGGTGCATTACAAGAGGCTTACTACAGAATATTGTGCGTATAGCAGTCATCGTTCATTTACAGGGAGACACAAAAGAATTCTCTACTGTCTGTTTACAATAATTCCTGGAAGTGCGTTTTAAGTTACTGAACGCGATTTTAAATTTAACTCACTTTTTGTGTATTTACGTGGTGTGTATAAATTCTGTAGATCATATACAGGGAAGCACAAAAATTCGCGAACACATTTCCGTTTATTGACAAACTCCAGAAGGAGAATTTTAAACTGTGGTACGCTTTTCCTAACTGAACTAAAATTTAGCATCCTATGTAGTATATATACAAATTTATAGATCACATACAGGGCTGAATAAAAGTATTCGGATATTTTTCCGAGTGCTGTATAGGTTGTAAATTCCTGAAAATATGTTTTTAAATATGTTATGCGTTTTCCAAATTATTTACTTAGATGCTATCTTTCAGCTTATTAAAAGGTATGATTTGTAAAATTATTTTGGAAGCGTTGGAAAGTGTTACATAATCTATGCTTGAAGCATGATTTTTCGTTCTTGTTTAACTTTGAAAAATGTTTAGCAGACAGCTGTAAATAATTCTTTACAGTTATTAAAAAATCATTTACAGTTGAATTTTATAATAAAATTAGATACTGAAACAGCAGTTTCCATATAACAATCCTGACTACATTGTTATGGTTCCGATGAAAAAAATGCAGCTTAATGCCAGCTATGATAAAAAAAAACCTGTTTTAAACAGAATTTTCCTCAGTTCCTTGCAATTCTATCTTAGCAAGTTTTACTTTATCTTAGTCTTCCCCCCACACACACCCGATATGATATTTCTAGATACACCACTGATAGATTAATATCGTATTAAAAACTGAAATATAATTGCAACTATTATTATTATTATTTAAATTATAGAAATTTCTTAAAGGTGTTCTTATTAGAGAGCAGTGTTGAATTCAGGGTGTGGCCCGGTGGGGAGGGGGGGGGTACATTCACTCGGATCATTGAAATGTCCTCCCCCAGAAGATTTGTGATTTTACGCTTTAATTGGTTGAAAGGGGGAATTCATCCCCCCCCACACCCGTGGCCCCAGAAATCCCTCCGGAGTAAAGTGAATTCAACACTGTTAGTAAGTGATATATCTCTATATCTTTTGGATTTGAATTAGAATTTCTGAAACTCTTATGCACAAATTATAAAAGTATTTTTGAATTTGTTTGGATTTTTTAACCCTCTCACTGACAAGCCCGTATTAATACGTTCACTAAGCTCCAGGTTTCGCTGCAAAACAAGCATTATTTAAATTAATACATTTCTATTGATTTGATGTACTTTTAATGTACTGAGCAATGAATAATATTCTCAAGGATTACATTCATATTTGTAATTAAATTTCTTATATTAAATGTTGAAAAAATAGTTTTTCTTAGCATTTAAAACAAAATGCAGAGAAAAAACATTACAGATTTGCCCTTTTGCAAGACTGTCAGAGGAAAAACAAGCATTTTAAAAATAAATATTTTTTGAGCAATTTAGAGAAATGTAACATTTCAGAGAATTCCATACTTTTTTCCTTTTCTAATTAAAGAAACTATTTGCTAATATAAGACAAAAAATTGCTTATTTCTTAATAATGGTATTTCGTAAATGTACTTTTGATCAATAATTGAGCTATTAAAGTTAAAATAATTGTTTAATTTTATATGAAGTTTGAACGTAACATTACACGTTTAAACAAATTGCAAAAAGGAAAAAATATCACTAGCATTACAAGCAAATGCATAATTTTAACAGTATACTAAATAAATATCTCGATCAACCTAAATAATTATTATAAAGTGTCTTTAACCTTTTATATCAGTTTTAAAAATTTATAATTCTCAGGATCAAACTGTGAAAGTTTAGAATGATTCGCTAAAAAACATTAAAATATCTGAATCAATTGCCGAGAAAAAAAAAAAAAAGAGAAATTAATTATCGATAAACTTGGAGTACTAATTCCACATTTAACCAGTGTACAAACTAACACTAAAAATAAATTAGTCGTTGCTAACGTTGTTAATTAACTTTACTCATAATGGATATGCATGTTTCATGAAAAATCTTCGTCTTGGTTGATCAGTATAGATATTACTGCCAAAAATAACTCTCGTGTAATTATTTATTTAGAAGCGTTGTATTAATAGGTAATTTTTCGAGTTTATGCCTAAACAATTTCCATTTTTTTTAATATGGTAATTTGACATTTCTTCTTGTATACACTTTAAGCTACTGTATTCCTGTTTTCACATATTTCATTTTTCTTCAGGAGTAAAAACTAGTTTATGGGGGGCCACCGTAATATTTACCCATCATGGATATGCATAATATTAAATATGAAAATAAAACATATGTAAACTATTTATAAAATGCATTGCAATTCGAATAAAATCGTGGCTTGATGTCGTCATAAACTTTAAATGCTTTATTACTGAATTGCGTAAAAGAAACATCCTTATAAATCCAAAATTGATAATCATATTTACTAACGGTTTACTGCGTCGGACTAAGCGTCTCATTTCCAATTAAAATATATATTTGCATTGAAATTTGAATGAAATACAGGGTCATGAAAAATCGAAGAGTGTGGTAATAGGATTACAAATATCTCGGCAACTCATTATCCAACCGACTTCATTCTTTATGCAAAATTCATGTTTTTTTTATTTTCTTTTATATTCACTCCTTAAAATAAACAATTTCGAATATTTTTATATACCTTTTATCAGAACGAATATTTCGAGAGTCCGAAAAAAATAGTTCCGGATAATCGAGGTTACTGAAATTTAATAAGCTTCTTTCCATTGTTACATACAATGTAAAGCGAGATAGGAACAAAACAGAGATAAATGCGCCATACTATTTCCTCTCCGCCATGAAGTCTTGGATTAATAATCCACAGGCTCAAACATAGTGGCAACGTTCAGGTAGAAAGCGGCTTATGTTACGGTATTGACGTTATCAGTGGCGTAACAAGGGTGGGTGCCCAGATGCTCTGATTACCACTAATTTCGTAAAGTTTCCTTCGCCTTGTTTAACAACATAAAAATTTCCGATTACATAGGCGAAGAAAACTTTGTGAAATTAGTGGTATTCAGAGCATCTGGACACCCACCCTGGTTACGCCAATAGTTATCCTTCCAGTTATAGATTCCTACTTCCATATAATCATTGGTTAAATTATCCTAACAAATTTAGAGCAATGAAAGCAATCGGTTCGCAGCCGCTTAGCCTTTCTGGCGATATCGACACGATACCACTTCCGTCACTTTTTAGATATGGCGGACTCTGATATCCGACAGATAGGCATACAGACAGCTCGGTATCAGCAATGCCAATAAAATTGACGTCTTGTTATTGTGCCGGCGAAACATCTACAATTTTCCGTAAAACTTCCGAATATGGTACGATATGGATAACGCCGATGGCAACTAGATACTCTGCCGTCCGTTTACCGATAACTATACATACTATTAAATCGAATATGGTCCGTTATTATTAATCAATAAAATGACGAAATCACACTCTTCTGATGGGCACTGGCAACAGAGCGATCTGGCAGGGTATGGTTCCGTGGATATTGCATTTTTACTGAATTTTCTTGCAATTTTGTTTATTTCAGATGTGTAAAAAGTTATTTTCAAATGAGATTTTTGACGGTGCCGGCAAAACGGTATGTGATGTGGCATGGAGGGGGGATTTGTTTTCTTGAAAAAATAAATGTCATTTATTTCTCAAATAACACGTCTTTCACTTTCGTCTATTTTTAATATGTTGTCTGTTGTCTACAACTATTTTAAAACAATAATCTTTATGGTAGATTTCTATTATTTTTCAAAGTAGATTACTTATGTTTAGAAATAGTAGTAGAGAAAATAATAAAATAACATTCACCAGTGGAAACCCCGTTATTAAAAATATATAGTGAAATTTTTGGGTGAGAAAATCCAGCCGCCGTACCGTTTCTCTGGCACGGATAAACATTCCATTTTATAGAATAGTGCTTCTCTGTTTTACATTATGTTCACTAGATAAAGCAATACTGCATATATAATAATTAATATCTAGTTACAAGATCGCTTATTGCACTGGTGACAAGGTTAATATTATTTTTATTTATACTAAAACATTTGTCTTTGTAAAAGAGACTTTTGTATGAAGCAACAGTGTTTTTCTTTCTTTTAAACTTTTGTACAGTTAGACATATTTTTAATCAGCATCTTGATTTGATTGAGTAATGTCTGAATCCTCATTTTCCCAAACACAATGAATAACTAATTTTCTCAAACAGCATGTTGTTATCAAAAGAAAAAAATATGTAACTCTGAAAAGTAGATAATTAGATTTCAGAATTTTCATAAGATTTATTCAATAGCCTATTATGCAAAAACTTGGGAAAAAAGACTAAATTGTTATTTGAGAGAGCATATATTAAGGAGTATTTGGTATAATTTAATTCAAATTAGCTGAAAGCATTAAAATTGGTTTCTTCAATAGAAGAAATTTAATTATTTTAGTTTAAATTTTATTGACGTGTTCTTCTTGTTAAGATTATTTTACAGAATCCAGTGAAATTGAACTCTTATTAAGAATTTTTCTTTTATAAAAGGACAGTCATTCCGTGATTAAGTGAAGCGCAAATTACTAGTAAAATTATATGTTTCGAAACTTGTTTAACCTCAGTCAAATTAAACCATACTTTTGGTAAAAATACTAGGGTTTCAGTAGGCATATATTTATTCGTAACCAAATACGACAACTTAGGTTAGAATAGTTTTTTCTGAGTCTGGATTTCTGATTTCTTTTCTTTTTCTGATTTCCGGATTTCTTTTCAAAATCCTGCATTGTCTGCTTTTTTTTTTGTACTATGCGTTTTGTATGTGAGAGATATCTTTTTTTAGATTTTGTTTTCAGAAATAGGTTATGCACAATTCATACGTAAAAAAAATTATTTAAAAATGAAATTCTCTAAAATGAAATTAAAAAGTATATTTCTATGTTTAAATTATAAACAACGAAATTTACAGAGGTATTTCTAAGTGGTTTGTTTTATTAAATGCCACATTTTATTAAGCTGACATTAAATTCTGGTTTAAATTGTACTTTGTATTTCAAGAAAACGCAGAAATATAAAATATGTTTCACAACCCCGTAGGTTTTCTTTATAGAAGAGTGGAGCTTTTACTTTTTTACTACTAAGAATATGGAGAAACATTTTCTAAATATAATATATTCGACTTACGGATCGTTTAAAAATTTTTATATGACGTAACTTTTTAAAAGATAATAATTTTAAAGTAGATTTTCATGCGATAAAGAATAACATTTGAAATATTTTTGCAATCAGATTTATATCGTTAAAACTATCTCTTTAAGAATTAGCTATTTTTCTACGATAAGAAGGGACACCCTGTATATATTTTTATTTATTTTAAGATTTTTAAATACATATTCATATACAATCTGTTATTTTAATATATATTATAACAAAATATATTATAACACGTAAAACATATTTTTTTAATGTCTGTATTTATTAATTATTTTTGTTATCGTATTTATCTATTACTTAAGCCTTAAAAAATACTGAATTTCTGTATAATGAACTCATTTTAATTCGTTTTTCTTTTTATCTTAAATTTTCCTTTTTAATATTTTAAAAATGCATTTTCAAAATCTCAATACAATATAGCATTCAACAGGATCAATGCCTAAAATCTGAAAGACCCTTATAAATCATTTTCTGTAATATTAAACGTCGAATGTTATTTCTAAATGAGAAAGATAAAGGGAAGAAGAAAAGCCTTATACTTGACCCTTTTCTTTGACATAATAATTTGATGCCACTCTGAAAAAATACTCTTTCTAATGGCTAAAAGAGATGCTTTCTGCGTTTTCGTTAAGTTGATTGATGCTAAAATCAAATAAAATGTATCAATGCTGAAAATGACTCAAACTTACAACGGGGTGATTCTTTTTTTATTATTTCTACTCGGTGGTTTTTCCGACTGCAATCTATAAATTAAATATGTTTTTTCTGTTGATCTTTTTCTTCTGTGTGAGTTCTTACTCAGACTAGAAAATAAATTTCGTTAATATATATTTTTTAAGAACCAGATTGAAATTCCCTACTTCTTTTCTCTTTTCATGTTTTACTTATGTTTAAAGAAGGCAATCTTTTTATTTTATTTTTTTCTCATGATACATTTTTATTTGTTTTACGGTAGATAAACTTTTAAACCTTGAAATAAATTATTATTCATTAAATTTACTTATTTTTTCAGTAATAATTATTTAAATGGTGTCTGAATGTAATATGCGTTGTACAAAATAAAAAAAAAAGAAAGAAAGAAACATTACAATGAGGACGAACCCCGATTAGCATGGACAACATGCATTTCCATAAATTTTCTTGATATTTTTCTAAGATGTTGCTCCCTATATAACAATAATTTTCCATAATCATCACATCAGAAATATTGATATTTAATGCTATAAAAATTGTATTTCAATTTTTATAAAAAACAATTTATTCGAAAATTAAAGCACAGACATATATGACGTTAAAATATATTATAGAAGTACTAAAGATGTATAACTGGTAATTTTTTTTTATAATTCTCTGTTAATAAAAACAATAAATAACATAAAGAATTTTTAAACATTAAATTAATATCTTATATTTATAGGACATTCAAAATTTATTTTTTAAAAGATCCTCGTGTGTGGCCATATATTATATAAAAATCCCGAATTTTCACAGTGGTCTAAGTCGCCTATTTAGTATACGGGAGATTACGGGATCGATGCTGCTCAGGGCAAGGGTTGGTTAATTACTGTAAACTCACTCAGGAATGAAAAAAATAAGCAGAAATGTATATATCCCTTATGATGTTGTCCTCGCGAAGTAACTTTTTTCGTTTTTGGTCCTATAAATTTTATTTTAACGACATAAAAATTTCTAAAAAATACGGAAGACATCTTTCATAAAACGGAAATTTAAAGACGGATATTTCAGAAATCACGGAAAATTTCCTGGAATTTACGGAATTTTTTTTCCGTTAAAATACGGAAATAGTACTGACGTCTCGATTGCCAGTACAATTTCCGTTTTTTTCAGGATTTTTTTTTTTTTTACAGTGTAGTTGCAGTATTCGATACCAGACAAAAAACTAAAAACTATCCCTATTTAGCATACCAAAGGATTGATATCTGGTAGAAGAGTGGAAAAGTTCCCTGATATGATAAAAAACTAATTTCAAAATCAGTTACATCTGAAATATACACTAACAAGAAAATTTTATTAACCCCTTGGATGGCAAGCACGTGGTCTAAAAATGCTACATTTTGCGATGTTTTGACACCAGTAAATTTAAATAATGAATTTTTACCTTCTCAATCTGCAAAAAATCGTAATAAATATTTTTATTTATAATACTGGTGGCAAAGTTGTATATTAAAAAGTGATATATATTATATACCGGTGCCCCTCAAGGGGTTAACAGAAATTATGTTCACGTTGTCAATAGTGAAACGGTTACTTTTACTAGAGGTAAATCTATTTTTAAAGCAGATGTCGCTGCGATCGCACAATATTGATGTATTCAATTTATTTAATTTTTCTGAATTTTTACATTTTGTATTTTTTACATTAAATTAATGCGTTTTTCCGTCTTATGGATTGTACAGTTAATATCAAAACAGTCGATTGCACTTTCGTTTATTCGAGACAGTTTACCAAAAAATGACACCAAAGGTGTCTGTTGAAACGGACTAAAGTCGTTTTTCAGAAATTGAATACCATCTATAATACTAAGGAGAGAAGTTTATGCGTGCGTGTGTGCTTGTGCTGTGTTCTGAAGTGACTGATGAAAGTAGACAGATAAGTTTTGGTACGAAGTTACCTCTATATCTGAAGTAATTGAGTCCTCAGAGCTTGATTTTCGATTTTCAAAATACATATATATAATTAAAATTTGTATTCGGGTTTTAGCGATTTTTCTAAATTAAGTAGTAAAAATAATCCAGTTTAATCTTTAAGTCCAATGTTGTAAATTTTGTTCTCTTTTCAACAAAGATTATTCGGAATTTGAACAGTGATTTTTCAATTTATCGCAAAATTTGTATGTAATTTTTAGAGTTTTTTTCGCATTTAGCGCTGATTTTTTGACACAAATTGGTTTTAAATGTCTAGCCTGGTATACTAAATTTTGTCCTCTGTGATGTTTGAATTTTAGCGATATTTAATGTGATTTTACGCATTCCACGACGATTTTTTGTTATTTATGAAAGATTTCTGGTTACAATGTTTAAAATGTGATTTTCAATACAATTTGTAGTGGTATTTCGTGTTCCGTGGCGATTTTTCGACATCTGTAAAAGGAATTATGTCTTACAATTTCAGTCTAACTTAGTACATTTCGACCTCTGCTATTTTAATGTGATATTTAGCGATGTTTTGCGGGTTTTCTTTAGTTGTTTTATTTTCCGTGGCGATTTTTTGACATTCGGAAAAATAATTTGAATTTTTCGTAATTTTTAATGCAATGTTTAGCTTTTTTTATGTTCAGCGTCAATTTTTTAACATCCGTAAAGGGAATCCTTTTTTAAAACGTTTGCTGCCAACTACGAGTATACTCGTAGTGCTAGCTACGTTTCTTCAATCTAAAATTAGTTATTCCCACCGGAAATTTCAAAAGAAGAATTTTTATTTTATGTAATCGCGAAATGTCTGTAATAAAACAAAGTAAATATTGCTATTACTATTTTCTGGGGATGAATTTGAACTTTCTAAATAAAATGAAAATTCCGGTATTTTTAGCTTGGCAGCGAACGTGTTAAACTTTTTGCCTAATATAGTAAATTTTGTGTTGAACCATATTTAGGTACGTTCGTAATTATATAATTACGTAGAACATATAGTCGTAGTCTGGTCCGACCGTCCGTCAGCATATAACAGCTTAAAAACTAGCAAATCGAAAGGTTTGAAGTTTAATATATATAATAGTTGCCGAATTTTGTCGAGTCATTTCAAATTTGATGAAAATCAAATCAAAACTTAAAATGATATTAACAAAAGTTTTCTTCATTCTATTAAATCCTATCATACGTAATTAATTCAATAAAAGCACATGTCGTGTGACTGAAGAAAACAAATACGGGCTGACCACATCTCTTTTCATATTTCATATTGCCAGGCGGCCATTTTTAATAAAAATACTTTTTTCGCATAAAATTGCATAAAAGTTACATTTTTACTAAGATCGTTCAAAATATTGTTTATTTGAGAGGTGAGTTATATTCAAATATGTATCGATTCTGAGATAACTTCTGTTGAAATATGGTTGACTGCCCAATATCTCAATCCATTAAAGTAAACAATCACAAGAGATTCGTTCACCGTGAGCCATAAAAATATTAAACCATGAAGGTAATCATTCCCAAATCAATTTCTCCGTGATCAATTTTGCCGCTTTCTCTGCTGTCGAAAAAAAAATCCTGTAAGCGTGGCATACGTAATAAGAGAAAAGGAATACTCATTTCGACAAACACGGCGGGAAAAACGTAGCAGGGTACAGTACAAACCCTGAACCAAAATTCTCCTTGGATCAGCGTGATCTATGGAATAATATAATTAAAAATATCTCCGTTAGCGAAGGTGTTGCAGATGATAAGCAAACGAACATGAAACATAAATGCCTCAGTGAGTTAATCGGTTTTTGTCAAGAAAGATTAAATGCATAAGAACAAAAAAAAAAAAAAAAGAAATTCTGCCATGATCGCAAAATGTTCATGATTTGTCTATTAGACTCTTCCGATTTGGCGAAAGATTAAATACTGTAAATTAAATTATGAATAAAAGCAGCATGTCACAATGATTAAAAATCATTTAAGGAAGAACAAACTGGTCACCAGCGGCGGCAAGTTGATTCAATGATATGACGTGATAGGTAATCATTCTAGGTTGGCATGGTGATTACGTCATATTTAAGATGAAGTCATATTATTTCCGTATTACTGAGTTGAAAAACCGAATTTGTATACTAAAATTGTTTTATTATAGCAATCATATAATCTACCGAAATTTTTTTTCGATAGATGTTTCCTGAGAAATAGATATTAAATGGAAAAAGAGTCTAAATATGGATTTCAAGTTCTGAAGATTTTCAAAGCTAGGCTTAAATTTCCCATTGGAATATTCAGTAAATGTCAACAAAAGATAATATGTTGCCAACTTAAAATGTACTTATTTTATTACAAAAATTTATCATATCATAATAACAGATGATATCATTCATTTCAGTGCAACTAGTTGTAGTACTGCGTCTAGAATACATAGTGTAGAAAACGGCTACAAAATAGTACTAAAAAATTGAATCCGATAAATGTAGAACGATGTTGAAAAGAAAAAGGGTCCATAGGAGTGACATAGTCTAGCAGTGGCGTAGCAAAGGAGGAGGTCCAATTGGTTTGAATACCACTAATTTTATAAAAATATTTTTGACTTATCTAATCGGAGAACTTTCTGCGATATTGAAGGGGATGAAAACTTTATAATATTACTGCTTTCCAGAGCATTTGGACCCCCCCCCCTCCTCTCTGGCTACGCCAATGTCTGCTAGCTCTTTCAACGCAAACATTGTATAAGAAAGGAACTGAGGAAACGTCTCAGCTGGTGGTAAATATTTTAAATAATTAAATTATACCCTATTTCCTTTCACTTGGATAGTGATTTGCATAATCTTTGAAAATATGAATGGTATTGTTTATGCCAAAAAACGTGATACGCATTCTTTTATACATGGTTGCAGTACTCGATACAAGACAGCAAACTAGAAACTATCCCTATTTAGCATATCAAATGATGAATCTCTGCTAAAATAGTGGAAAAGATTAATTCCCTGATATGATAAAAAACTAACTTCAAAATTAGTTACATCTGAAATATACACTTACAAGAAGATTTTATTACAGAAATTGTATTCATGTTGTCAATAGTTAAACGGTTACTTTTGCTAGAGGTAAACCTATTTTTAAAGCAGATGTCACTGCGATCGCCCTATTATTGTACCGCATCGTCGCACGTTTATCGGCTACAATTTTGTAGCACTTTTTAAAGCATTACCAGTTTGGCTTTTTTAAAATTCCGAAATTTCGCATTCATACCAGAAATTCCCGACAATGTTCTTTTTGTTACGTAATGACAGATATTCTTAAAGTAAAAATTCTTGTTTCAGAATTTCCGGTTTGAATTCAAAATTTTCGAATTAAAAAACGGTAAAACCGTTTACCACACTATGTATTCTAGGTACTGTATGTTTATTGTACCGCATCTTTGCATGTTTATCGGCTACAGTTTTTTAGCAGTTTTTAAAGCTTTACCAGTTTGTTTGTTTTTTAATTTCAAAATTTCGCATTCATACCAGAAATTCCCTACAATGTTCTTTTCGTTACATAATGGTAGATATTTCGTGGCATCTTAAAGAAAAAAATTCTTTTTTCAGAACTTCCGTTTTGAGTTCAAAAATTTTGACGTAAAGTCGGTAAAACCGTTTTACTCACTATGTATTCTAGGCGCTGGAGTTATAGTACGAACGAATCTCATTTCTCCCGTTATCTGTTCTTGTTTCTTTTTCACTGATTTTTAGCGTATTTAGCGTTCTTCGGCGATTGTTTGACATTCGTAAAAAGAATTCAGTTTCAATATTTTAGTCTCATATTGTAAATTTTGTCCCTCATGATTTTTTAAGTTTTTGCGTTTCTTAATGCTATTTGTGCCATTATTAGCTTTCTGTGTCCTTTTTTTTTTTTTTTTTTTTTTTTTTTTTTTTTTTTTTTTTTTTCATTCGTAAAAAGAATTAATTTTTAAACATTAAGCCTAATATTATAGTACATTTTGTCTTCCGCAATATTCAATGCTAGTTTTATCGCTTTTTCGCGGTTTGTGCAGATTTTTTTTTTTTTTTTTTTTTTTTTTTGACATTCGAGAACGAATTTCCGTTTTAATGTTTTCGCACATTCTAGTAAAGTATATGAGAATGATGGTTATAACTTGAGTTCTAATTAATGCAATACAAAAATTACCATTGTAATTTGTATAATGTTTTTACAGTTATATGTGCTTTCTTTTGTCAAAATCTGTAATCTACATATTGAAACTGTACTTTTAAATGTTCAATAGTAACACAAAAATTTATTGATATATATGTTATGTATTGCGTTAGGTAGCCGCAATAAACCTTATTTTCAAAATGCGTTCATCAACATATAAACAGTCCCTAAACCTATTGTAACCCATAATTAAACTGTTTTATAGAAGCGCAAAGGACTTTTGTATTATGGGTTACAAATGGTGAAAAAATGAATGAAATACCTAACTATTGAAATTACTATTGAGAATTTCAAACTTCTTATAAAAGTATTATGTATACGGATCCTTAAAAAAAAAATATTTTTATACAACGGGATCGCAATAAATCGCATAAAAATATTAGTTTATTCTGCGATTTTATTAGATTTTTTTTAATAGTTATCATTCAAATGCATTTTAACCAGTGAAGAATCCTTCTAAAAAGTATTGTTATTGTTCCCAATAGTTTCTATGTATCGTTTCATCGCCTTATTCGATAGTAAAAACTTCCAAGAAAACTTAAAAAATCTTTACTAGACAATTCTGGAAAAGAGTATACCCAGTTCAAATAGCAGGATTCACACATTATTTTGAGTTACTACACATTGAAGAACATTACACTGGATGACACACTATCTAAATAAAATTCAACGGATATTTTCGATTTTAGTCGTTTTGTCGAATATCTAGAGAAATACCTGACAAATTCTACTGGGAAATCAGGAATCTAAAGAATAGGATTGACTTCATAAATTTCCGCGTAGGATTGCTCACGAGGGTATTTAGTTGGCCAAAAACAAATTGAATACAAAGAACAATATTTAAATGGTATGTGGTCAAAATATTAAAATATTATACTTTTTATGTGTAACCCATCCATATATTTAAAGCTAAACTGTTTTTCTGTCAACTCGTGTGAAAATGGGTTCTATACGCATGCGTGAGCATTCAGCCAATCAGCTAAAGACATTTTTTGTAAACTACTGTCAAATTGGGTTCTACACGCATGCGTCAGCATTCAGCCAATCAAGTGAGAGGTTGTTACTTTCCAGAGACAGATTTGGAGACAATGAGGTGAGGGCTATTTCCTGTCTAGAGATCTTTAGGAAAGTTGTTCTCTTATGGTGTTAGCAAATTTCAAAGTTTGGATTACTCTAAATATTATATATTTTTTCATTTTACCTTTATTTATTTTGTTATATTGAGCTCATGAACATAGAAACACATATGTATTTCTGTGTTCATGATTGAATTCTTTGGATATGTTTTGGTTTGGTGTATTTTTTCTTTCTTTTTATGTTGTATGTATATTTTGCTACTTTAAATTTATTAAACCGAAAAGTAATAGTCGAGTTTTTATTAGGATTTATAAAGCTGAAATTTACCTTTTTGAATATAATATTACATATGTTTTAATAGTTGCATTCGGCTGTAAAAATTGACAAAAAATTGATTAAAAATTCAACCAGCAGTTGCATGAAAAAAAAAAGAACTTTCACTAGCATGGACAAATCCAGAAACTTGCTGTGTCGGCAATTGTGTTTATATATAAAAAAATAACAAAATTCATAGTTTAATCACAATAAAACATCGTGAAATTTATTGATTGGTTGAGGGAAAAAAATCACAAAATTCAACAATTATTCGGGAAAATGTAACAAAATTATACGTATAACAGGAGCTTCTAAACAGCTTTACCACCTGTGCATTTTGATGATTTTGTTATAATAGTGTGTATGAATGTGTTTTGCATGGAATTTTTTGTTTTGTTGACAATTTTTTTAAAGGTTTTGGAAATTTAGTATGACAATTTATTGGTATTGTGTCGGTTAATAGAAAAGCTTTCTAAATATTGAAATACGATCAAATCTTAACAAAACTTTTAATGATTCAAATGGATTTAGATAGATAATTTTAGTATATGTGTATATATATGCAGTAGACTCCCTAAAATCCACACATGTAAACAATGAAACTTACAATTAAGATGTAAGTATAAAAAATTTCAGTTTTTTTTAAATTTATTATATCATTTAGTACACATTTTAATATGTAAATGCACAGATGGTAAAGAATCTAATGCATATGAAGGCATATTTTGAACTGGTTTGTTTAGAGGCTCCTGTGTTAGTAGAATTTTGTTACATTTTCCTGAACGATTGTTGAATTTCACGATATTTTCCCGCAACCAATCAATAAATTTCACGATATTTTATTGTGATTAAACTATGAATTTTTTTATATATAAACACAATTGGCGACATAGCAAGTTTCTGGATTTGTATCTGCTGGTGAAAGTCTTTTTCCATGCAACTGCTGGTCGAATTTTGCAATTTTTTTCCCGCCGCCAGAAGAAGAATTTTCCATTTTTCTTCACATGACCGATTGATAAATTTTGTGCAATTTTCGTGCCATCATATTATATTTGGTATTGAGCGAGTACATGGTCAAAATTTCGTCAAATACAGAGTCTTTTATACATCTGTAATTCATATTAATAAAAAGTATACAACTGATTCACTAAATCTCAAAAAGTACAATTGATCAAAAAACTTAAATTGATAGAAACACCAGAATGTAGTTTTATAAAAAATTAATTAAAACATTTTAAAAATGAAATTTCAACTGTAAAAATTAGAGCATTTCCATTGCTGGCATACAGGGGATGTAGGGGGGTCATTATGATATGTTTCTGTTTTACCAACAACATTGTCGCCAAGTATAGTAGTTTGTTTTTTGGGGTTAAACAAAAAGAATAACATTTTACAACTAATTAAAGCAAAAAGAAAGTAAAATTTTATAACTAATCAGTATTTGCCGAATACATAATTTTGTCTAATACAGAGTGCTCAGTACAACTCTAATTCATATTGTCATTTACACACTGGCTCTGTAAATTATTTTGGAAAGTAGGATTCCATACATTAACAGTGATGCTGGAGGTTGCTCAAACAGCACATCATTTAAGCAAAAATAAATATCGTCTATCAATAAACAAAACAAAAAAGGGACAATTCGTTTTCAATATTTTACAGCCGAATGTAACTATTAAAACATCTGAATTATATTCAAAAAAAGAAATTTCAGCTGTTTCAATGGAAAATAAACCCATTCAAAAAAAAAAATCCTTATAAAAACTCGACTATTACTTTTAGGTTTAAAAAATTTAAAGTAGCAAAATTCATACGACATAAAAAGAAAAAAAATACACCAGTGTTTTACAATTACTCAAATTTCACAAAAAGCGCACTAAATAATTTCGCTAACATTTTACGAAGAACTAAAAGATATCCAAAGAACTCAATCATGAACATAGAAATAGATATTTGTTTCTATGTTCATGAACTCAATAAACTCAATAAATAAATAAAGATAAAATGAAAAAAATACCTGATAGTTATCCAAACTAATAGCAATCCAAAATTGCCAACGCCATAGAACGATCAAGAATATGAATCTCATGGACCGCGCTAAGATTTTCAAAATGCTACCCAGGAAATTAGCCAAATTAAAATAATTTTAGACAATTTTTTTCTATAATTAGCCAAAAGTATATAATACATTTTTTATCATTAACTCTTTCATCCCTGACTATATTGAATGGGTAAAAAAGCATTTTCTAACTGTATTACATTTGCTGCATGTCCAAAAATTGTGCCCATTTTTTTCTTTTTTAATTTTTTTAGTTAAATAAAAGTGCTACCTTAAAGCATGGCGGCCAACTGGTCCAATTTTTGCATACAAATAAAATTTAATTATAATATAAAAATATAAATTAGCCACCCTTCGTCAAATGGTCTCGGGAAAGAAATCATGCATTTCAGGAAAAAAATTTATTATATCTAACTGTCATGAAAAAATTCGAGAAATTCGTCAAATGGGTTCGGGGGAAAAAATCGTAAAATTCGTCAAATGATCTAGGGAGAAAAAATGTATATTTGTCTAACAATTGCAGAACAGAATTGCAAAATTCGTCGAACGCCAGCAAAAAGAAAGCGTGCAATTTGGTCGTTCATGGAACAAATCATGAAATTTGTAAATCGATAGTCGATAAATCGCAAAATTCGTCAATCGACAGCGGAAAAATCGCAAAATTCATCAACTGGTTTCAGGGGAAATTTTTTTCGAATATCGTCAAATGGCATCGAGAAAAAAAATCACAATCTGTCAAATAATTTCGGGGGGGGGGGGGGGGAAATCTTGAAATTCGCCAAATTGTTTCGAAATTTGTCGAGCGACAGCGGGAAAAAAATCTCTTTCCATTCAATCATCGCAAATGGCGAGTGTGACTATTATGTTTGACCAGTGGTGGCAATAAAGTCAATCGCCAAATTTTCAGTATTGCTCGCTGATTGGCGAGTGCTAATTTTGTCATATACTTTAAAATCCTTTTGATCATCACATCAGCATGCAGGACAATTTTTTTACCCGAGACCATTTGATGAATTTCGTGACTTTTCCGTTATCGATTGACGAATTTTACAATTTTACTGCTATCGATTGTTGAATTTAATAATTTATCGACTATTGATTAGCAAATTTCATGATTTTTTCCATGAACGTTTGAAGAATTACGCAAAAAAATAAGAATATCGTCAAACTGTCACAGGTAAAAAAAAAAATTAATATTATTAAATGCCTTCGTGAAAAAAGTTGCAAGTTGAAAGGCCTGAGACCGCTTTTTCATGTTATGCATCTCTGGGGTCTATCCCCCCACTACCCCCCCCCAAGTGGGGCACTTTTCTAAATTTTGCATACAACCCTCATGTAATATATCGCTGGAAAAGTCTGACCGCTTATTCATGTTATGCATCTCAAGGGTCCATGCCGCCACTTCCACCCCCCTCAAGGTGGCCACTTTTCTAAATTTTGTTGGCACCCCTCATGTCATATATCATTGGAAAGGTCTGTGACTGCTTAATCATATGCATCTGAGATGACAATTCCCTCCACTTTCCCCCCAATGGGGGACACTTTTCTAAATTTTTCCAATAACCCTCATGTGATATATTGTTGGAAAGGCCTCTGACTGCTTAATCATATTATGCATATCCGGTGTCCATCCCTCTTTATCCCCCAAAAGGGGATACTTTTCTAAATTTTGCACACACCCCTCATGTGATGTATCGTTGGAAAGGTCTGTGACAGCATTATCATATTATGCATCTCCAGTGTCAATACCCCCAGGGGGTACTTTTCTAAATTTTGCACACACCCCTCATGTTATATATTGTTGGAAAGGTCTGCGACCACTTAATCATACTGTGCATCTCCCGTGTCCATTCACCCCAAGGGGGTACTTTTCTAAATTTTGCACAAACCCCTCATGTTATATATCGTTGGAAAGGTCTTTGACCGCTTAATCATATTATGCATATCCCGTGTCCATCCCCTCACTTTGACCACCACTCCAAGAGGGTACTTTTCTAAATTTTGTTGACTCCCTTCATGTGATATATTGTTGGAAAGGTCTCTAACTGCTTATACATATTATGCATCTCCCGTGTCTATCTCCCCACTTTCCCTCCCCCAAGGGGGTACTTTTCTAAATTTTGCACACATCCCTCATCTGATATATCGATGGAAAGGTCTGTGACTTCTTAATCATATGCTCCCCACTATGAAATTTGTCAAGTGACAGCAGAAAAAATAATCTCATTTTCCATTCAATCGTTGCAATTGGTGAGTGTGACTATTAAGTTTGGCAATAAAGTCAATCACCACATTTTCAGTATTACTCGCTGAGCGGCGAATGCTAATTTTTTACGATATCACAAAGTTTATTTAGATGCACTGTAATGGCAAAATGATTATTGGATCAGTAGATGGAAAAGTGTGTAGTGTATATAAATGCATTTTGCATTAAATGACAACTGTGCATGATTTATCACTGTTGTGCCATGGTTTTCCATTTACTGGCATAACAGCGCTAAATATGTCAGCTGAAAGAAATTCTGTGAGTGCATGTGCCAGTGAAACTTATCCAATTGCTGTTCTCCAACCTAGCTTTAATTCAAGGTGGGTTTTTTATTTATTTGAATTATTCTAAAAAAGTTTCAAACATTTTAAAGCAGCTATGAATTTTATTTTTATGGTACTATCAAGTTGTTTGCCGTCACATTTTGACGGGTTCCATCTAGTATTTATCTATTTTAATACAGCAACATGGATTTTCTGAAACGACATTTTCATATATATATATATATAGTACAGTAGAAATAGCATTTTACCTTACAAAAATTCGGGTAGTTCTGATTTTTGGGTATGTTGTAAAGGTTGAACCTCTAATAAAAAAACCAAGTTATCGACCTTATAGGCCTTGTGCGTTTTTCACAATATTGAAAAAACCAATATTTTTCGACACTTTTTTCCATTTGTCTTAAATAACTCAATTTTATTGCATTTTACAGAAAAAAGCACTATCACCATTTTGTGGAGCATAAAATTCTCTACAACATGCACTATTCAGGTTTGTAAATTGTCCAAATAGGGGTAAGATACGGAGCCGGGAAAATAGGGTAAAATTTGCAAAAAATGCAAAAATCCACTAAAGACGTTAGTTTTTGCTTAATAACCTACTTTTAGTGCGTTTTAGAGACAAAAGCACTTTCACCATTTTATAGAGAATAAAATTCTCTACAACTTGCAGTATTCATGTTTGTAAATTGTGCAAATAGGGGGTAAAATACGGAGCCGGGAAAATAGGGTTAAATTTCGAAAAAATGTAAAAATCTACAAATGACGTTAGTTTTTGCTTAATAACATACTTTTAGGACGTTAAAGAGACAAAAGAACTTTCACCATTTTGTAGAACATAAAATTCTTTACAACATGCACTACTCATGTTTGTAAATTGTCCAAATAAGAGGCAAGATACGGAGCCGGGAAAAGGTTTAAATTTGGAAAAAATGTAAAAATCCACAAATGACGTTAGTTTTTGCTTAATAACCCACTTTTAGTGAATTTTAGAAACAAAATTGTCATAATCAACTTTTTAGAGCATGAGATAGTCGATAGTTTCATTTATTATAGGTTGGCCCTCTAATAAAAAAAAAAACAAATTTTCGACCTTCTAGACCTTGTGCGTTTTTCACAATATTGAAAAAAAACAATATTTTTCGGCACTTTTTTTGATTTTTCTTAAATAACTCAATTTTAGTGCATTTTACAGAAAAAGCACTTTCACCATTTTGTAGAGCATAAAATTTTCTACAACATGCAGTATTCAGATTTGTAAATTGTCCAAATAGGGGGTAAGATACGGAGACGGGAAAATAGGGTAAAATTTGCAAAAATCCACTAAAGACGTTAGATTTGCTTAATAACCTACTTTTATTGCGTTTTAGAGACAAAAACACTTTCACCATTTAGTAGAGCATAAAATTCTCTACAACATGCAGTATTCTTTTTTCTAAATTGTCCAAATAGGGGGTAAGATACGGAGCCGCGAAAATAGGGTTAAATTTGGAAAAAATGTAAAAATCCACAAATGACGTTAGTTTTTGCTTAATAACCTAATTTTAGTGCATTTCAGAGACAAAAGCACTTTCACCATTTTGTAGAGCATAACATTCACTACAACATGCAGTATTCATGTTTGTAAATTGCCCAAATAGGGGGTAAGATACGGAGCCGGGAAAATAGGATTAAATTTAGAAAAAATTTAAAAATCCACAAATGACGTTAGTGTTTGCTTAATAACCCACTTTTAGTGCATTTTAGAAACAAAATTGTCATAATCAACATTTTAGAGTATGAGATAGTCGATAGTTTCATTTATTATAGGTTGACCCTCTAATAAAAAAACCAAGTTTTCGACCTTCTAGGAAACAATTCCCATTTTGACGGGTTTCCGTCTTATCCGGTATAATAGTTTGTATTCTTTCTTTTGGGGCAAAAATTTGCAACGTGCGATACATTTACCATCAATGTAAACTTTGACTAACTAACAAAAATATGTGGTACAAATTAATACAAACACGACAAACCAAATCTTCCTTGTGTGCCCTTCTTCTCCTTCCATTCTAGCGCCCGGGCTACATGCTCCTTTTGCTCCTTCATCCCTTAGTTTTTGCCTTAGATACTACTTTTCCCTTTTAAAATTTTAAAATTATAACTTATTTATTTTTCAAGTATTTTTTTACATTATTCCCAGCTATTAATTTTACTTTCGACTTTGAATTCTTGGCTCTGCACCTATGTCTATCAACTAGGTTTTTTGGTTAACTTCGCCCCCCCCCCCACCTCAACTATTCAACAGTTACCTATTATTGTACATATTATAATTAATTAATTGTATCGTTTAATCAATATAAAAAAAGCTCGTTTTTAAATTAATGACTTGTCAGGCGGTATTTTTTTGTTTTAACCATAAATTGTATACAATTTATGGTATTTATTCTGATTTTTAGAGTCTAGTATAGGCATTTAATGATCTAATAAATGAAACTTATAGACTACTTCATGCTTTACAAACTTTATATTAACACTTTTGTCTCTAAAACGCACTAAAAGTAGGTTATTAATCAAAAACTAACGTCTTTAGTGGATTTTTGCATTTTTTGCAAATTTTACCCTATTTTCCCGGCTCCGTATCTTACCCCCTATTTGGACAATTTACAAACCTGAATACTACAAGATGTTGTAGAGAATTATATGCTCTACAAAATGGTAACAGTGATTTTTTCTGTAAAATGCAATAAAATTTCGTTATTTAAGAAAAATCGAAAACAATGCCGAAAAATATTTGTTTTTTCAATATTGTGAAAAACGCGCAAGGTCTAGAAGGTCGAAAACTTGGTTTTTTTATTAGACGGTCAACCTTTAATAAATGAAACTATCGACTATCTCATGCTCTAAAAAGTTGATTATGACAATTTTGTTTCTAAAATGCACTAAAAGTTGGTTATTAAGCAAAAACTAACGTCTTTAGTAGATTTTTGCATTTTCTGCAAATTTACCCTATTTTCCCGGCTTCGTATCTTACCCCCTATTTGGACAATTTACAAACCTGAATACTGCATGTCGTAGAGAATTTTATGCTCTACAAAATGGTGAAAGTGCTTTTGTCTCTAAAACGCACTAAAAGTAGGTTATTAAGCAAAAACTAACGTCTTTAGTGGATTTTTGCATTTTTTGCAAATTTTACCCTATTTTCCCGGCACCGTATCTTAACCCCTATTTGGACAATTTACAAACCTGAATACTGCATATTGTAGAGAATTTTATGCTCTACAAAACGGTAGCAGTGCTTTTTTCTCTAAAATGCACTAAAATTGAGTTATTTAAGAAAAATCGAAAAAAGTGCCGAAAAATATTGGTTTTTTTCAATATTGTGAAAAACGCACAAGGTCTAGAAGGTCAAAAACTTGGTTTTTTTATTAGAAGGTCAACCTTTACAGCATACCCAAAAATCAGAACTAGCCGAATTTTTGTAAGGCAAGGCCCTTTTTTGCGCTATTTCTACTGGACTAATATATATATATATATATACATATATATATATATATATATATATATACAGGGTGATTTTTTTTAAGTTGTGAAAGTAAAACCCTATAACAAAAGAACCACTGATCCAAATGACCTAAAATTTCACCAGTATGCTCCCAAAGCAATGGGTATTTTTTAGGCGTGGTTAAGAAAAAGTTAAAATTGCACCGACAGATGGCGCTGTACATGCAGTAAAGTCGGGAGACGAACTTGCGCCCGGAACTCGCACATTGGCCTAAAAACGTGAAGTACGGACATCTCGTGTTCATTATTCTACGGAAATTCTCGCAATGACTGCGCCATTAACGGACCGTGCATTGTTAGTGAAACTGTATTATCAGAATAATGACAGCACAGCAACTGCTATTAGGAGATTTAGGACACTTAAGAATTTAAGAAAAGGTCCAATGACGACAGAGGGTTTACGGAAGATGGTTTCTCAAAATACCGTCCATTGTTTTCCTCCCACAGACGATATTCTTTGTGTCTGCTACTTTACATCGCCATCTGTCGGTGCGATTTTAAGTTTTTTAACCATGCCAAAAAAATGCCCATTGCTTTGCGAGCATACTGGTGAAATTTTAGGTCATTTGGATCAGTGGTTCTTTTGTTATAGTGTTTTACTTTCACAACTTTAAAAGAAATCACCCTGTATATATAAAGGGAGTTATTTTGTGTTTTTATGTACCTTATATATTTTATACATAATATTTCTGATGATATATTCCAAGTGGGAAATTAAGGTTATAACAGCAACTCATGAAAATTATGCTTATTTTATATCAAAATGATGCTTTAAAATATCGATGTTTCTCTATTTAGATAAATGTCAGTTAAACCAGAGTTACCAATTTCACCACCTTTTTCATTAAGAAAATCTGAATGCATACCCGAAATTTCAAATAGTAAAATTTGCTTTATTTCCTGGCACACCTTTTCTGATTACATAAAGTAAAAATTATTCTTTTCAAATTTTCTATATGATTTCAGCATTCCTTAATATGAAAAGAGAACAAACTGGAAAACTATTGAAATATTAATTTAAATGTTTGGGCATCATACGTTTTTAACACTTACCAACCTAGTTGAAAAGTGTTTATGATTTCGGTATGTCTGACCATATCTCCGTCTGCCGTCTGTCCGTGCTCTACCTGCCGTAAATATGCTCGGATTGCCCTGCAATTTTTATATGCTATTGTCGTTATCTATAGCATGATCCCTATTTCAACTGAAGTGTGTAGCACTTTTAGTTTTCCTACAGGGACACTCAAAAGAATTCCTTTACATTACGGTCTATGATTTTAAATTTAACTCACTTTTTGTCTATTACTTGGTGTGTATAAATTCTTTGGATCATATACAGGGTAGCACAGAAGTTCGCGAATACATTTCCGTTTATTGACAGAAACTCCAGAAGGAGAATTTTAATCTGTGCTACGCGTTTCTTAACTAAACTAAAATTTAGCATCCTATGTAGTATATATACAAATATATAGATCATATACAGGGCTGAATAAAAGTTTTCGGATATTTTTCCGAATATTGTTTATGTTAGAAATTCCTGAAGTTACGTTTTTAAATATGTTATGCGTTTTCCAAATTTTCTTAGATGTTATCTTTCAGGTTATTAAACGGTAATGATTTGTAAAAGTATATTGGAAGCGTTGGAAAGTGTTACATAATATATGCTTGACGCATGATTTTTCGTTCTTGTTTTAACATTAAACATACCAAGGACCGGCCATTTGACAGGTACCAAATTAATATATATATAGGTTCGAACCAGTAATTTCTTCCTAATATAAATAAAATATCAATCACACAAAAATAAGTTAAATAAAAATTGAAAGTGTTTTAAATAAAAATTCTTGAGTGAAACATTTTTATAAATCAAGAGTAAAATTTCCAGTATATTTATTGTTAAGTACAAAACCAATTTAGTGGTAAAAGTATAAGTTACCCCTCAAAGATTTGGCGCCCATTTGTACAAGGTTATTTAATTTTCTGTACAAATTGGGAAACCTGTAACATATAATGAGAATAAAACTGTTCAACGTCAGGGCGTGTCTGACACTTTTACACATAAATTCTCTTTGTATTTAAAAGTTATATAGCCCAAACTTTTAAATTGAATATGTTTATATAAATGTAACATTTCTCAACAAAAACATTTAAAAATTTCTGCATCAATATTCTAAATGATTATTTTCATATCTAAACATCAGAATTTTCAGATTTTGTGGGTGTGACATCCATGTCCCACCAGGCACATAGAATAATTCACTTCTTTTAGATATGAAAATAACGTTATATAAAATCAGTGCTGATGCATTAATGTAGATAAATATTTGTTGAACATAAAATTGTTCAATTTAAGTTTTTGGGTTCTTTATGTACAAAGCTAATTTTATTTTAAATGTGTCCGACACGCCCACACACGTACGCATAGTTCAAGCAACTAGAAATTTATTTGAATCATTAATTATTATTTTTTAAATGAAAAAAATCAAAAGCTAGTTTTATAAAAATATATTTTTTTCTTTATATCTATGAGTGTATATAAAAAAGTACATATTTCATTTTTGTGAGGTATATATGTGAGATATACGAAGTTAAGAAGAAAGAATTTTGAAAGCTGTCATTTTTGTAACATCTTATCCAGTGATATATAGTAAAATAGTGTCTGAATTTAGAAAAGACAGCAAAAGACTCCATTTGTTACTCATCTTACGATAAAGATTACATATAATATATTTCAAGATAGAATACTTTGTATGTACCAATATACTTGCCGATGAAAAATATGCATATACCTTTTATTGCGATATCTAGATACATCGAATTAATGTAATTTAAAATAGAATCAAAATGTGCGATATAAATGACTGCCATTCAACATAAAATATAAAAAGAAATTAACCACACAAATTATAATAGGTTTTATTTGTGTAAGTTTTCAGATATTTTGTTTCTTTCTTTGTGAGACAACTTTAATGAGAAGGGTACATTCGCCTTATTACAGCTGTTACGGAGCCGATACAGTAATTATTCATTAATGAAATACCGTGATTTCTGGTAGATGACCAGCGCAGCGGCTCAAATAAATCGGTTTCAAAACAGAAATTTTATGCATTAGTAAATTCAAATGCGTACCAAGTAGAAACGAGTTACATTTTATTAAATAAAATTTCTGATTCGAAACCGATATATTTGAGCCGCGAGTTTTATACGAGAAATTACGGTATTTCAAATGTAATGTCAATTTGGCAAAAGATACTTCGGCTGAAATAAGGAAAATATATTTATGCTTAAAAATATCTACGAAAATTATTTCGAATAAACAACCAATCTCTCACACACCTTCTTATGAACAGACTGCGTCAAATACAAAAAAATAGAAAATTAAAAAATAAATGAAGGTGTGGTACCCCTTAAGCACCATGACGTACATGCGTACGTCATGGACTCTTCATTTTCAATACCAGGACTTATGTGTGTACGTCCTCAATTTAAGTCCAGATTGCAATGTTCTAACCAATTCGTACCAGAAAAGTCTATTATTCAGTTATTAGACATTAATTCCGATATCTAACTTATAATAATTAACGGGCAGAATTTTCCGGTACGAATTGTTTTTGCCAAACGGAAAGAACTTTCCGAACAACCCAATATCTGGTTTTTAGCATACTATCACTAAATTGAATATGGTGCTTAAGGGGTTAATTTCTAGGACTAGTGAAATAACTTCTGAAATATGAATGTACAGTACGTACATGTTTATTATGTTTCGAAGTAAGTTCCGTGTGACGTAATACCGATAACTTACGTCCAGTGTGCAGATTATCTTCTACGCTTTCTCGACGAACACGAACATGTCGAAAGCATTCAAAAATGCGAGAACGTGATAATGCGTTATCAACTTGCTGCAACATTTTACGTATTTCGCAAGCACTTTTTCCCAATTTGAAACAAAATTTAATGTTTATTGTCTGCTGCATTATTTTAAATTCAACAACAATGCTTTGGTAGTGAATGTCTACTTGCGTGTTTCAAAACCGGAAAGTAAAACACCACCTCCTGAATACTAGGCCTGTGCGCTGATACAAAAATGATGGCTGTCGTAGACGGATTTTTGTCTGTGTTTGTACTGGCCCTTGAATTTGAATACCAGTAATTTCTAAAAGTTTTTTTCCCCTTTAGTTTTCTGAGATCAAATAAGCCAGAGAAAACTTTTAGAAATTACTGGTGTGTATATTCAAGGGACTGTACAAACGTTTAAAAAAATCCGCCTACGACAGCCGTCATTTTTGTGTCAGCGATCAGGCCTAGTATTCAGGGGGCTATGAATAAAACGAGAATGACGCACACCGCAGATATTGTGCGCAGATACGTGACCATTCAAATACCATCGTTCACCAACCAACAAATATTTAATTCTAATATGATATTTAATTCTAATAGGTCGACTTATACACGAGTATATACAGTATTTAAAATATTTACCACCAGCTAAACGTTTTCTCAGTTCGATTCTTATACAATGTTTGCGTTGAAAAGAACTAGCAGACAGTCCCTTAGCCAGAGAGGGGGGGTCCAAATGCTCTGGAAACCTGTAATATTATAAAATTTACTCCTCCTTCAATATTGCAGAGAATTATCCGATTAGATAAGGCAAAAATACTTTAATAAAATTACTGGTATCCAAACCATCTGGACTTCCACCCTGTCTACGCCACTGCTAGAAGATGTCGCTGCGATCGACCCGTTACGCTTTCAGCATCGTTCTACATTTATCGGATTCAATTTTTTAGTACTATTTTGTAGCCGTTTTCCAAACTATGTATTCTAGGCGCTCTAGTGGTACTCACGACTTGCAGAAAGTATTCTCAATACCCTATTTTGCCCTATTTGCGGAATGTAATATTCGTTTATTTTAATGACAGAATTTTACGAGTGAATAAGTTCAAGTGCTATTTTTAAAAAGTGTTAATCTGGGGATCACGGGCAGCGTAATGAGTACCACTACTTTACTCTATTCAGATCTAGTAGTCTCTGAAGACACTGGATAAGAAGTACTGTTTTTTATGCTCCAAATAGCTCTGAACCGATCAATATGCTGCTGAGAGATACAGTGCGCGAAATAATTAAGGCCTTTTTGCTAATTTTAAGCTAAATTTATCGACGGGAAACAATTATATGGACATTTTGATAGCAGTTAGGAAAGATCTGATAATTAAAATTCTTAATTTTTAATTCCTGAAAATAAATTTGAAACGTATATTTTGTGTTTTTTGCTTATTTGGGGTGGGGGAGGGGGGGAGGAGTATATTTCTAATTTATCAATATTTTTGCATGTTGTGGTCCAATTGCGGCCCGCGTAGAATTGATATTTTCTTGTAGAAATGTCCTTTCTTTTTATACGCAGCATTTATGCGATTAAATAAGATGAAACTTTCCGTAAAAATAGTAATTACTCTCTGGCGGTAGTTGTATCTCATCGTTTCAGCCCAAGTTCAGTTTTTCAGTAGATATGTTTGAAATATTGGGCTATTAAGTAAATATTTTTTAACAAAATTGGATAGAAAGTGTAATTTTTCATCCCATTTAGTTATTCTATATTTTCTAAGATAACAATAAGGAAAAATCATGGATCATTCACACATTTTGAAGTATTCTCCAAGATGATCGCAATATATATACGAAATTCATTATCCATAGGATGAAAGCAGACAACTACATACAATATAGTTACAATTTAATAAAGACATATGGAATATAAGAAATTTTACTCTAAATTATGTACAATTAACACTTAAATCTCGTACGTTAAAAAAGTATACTTATACAGGCTTTGTACATGCTTAAATGATACATAAATTGCGAAATAATTATGGCCTCTTTCGGCGAGACTCTATATTTATTGTTCAAGCAAGAAATATTAAATATTTGATACACCAGCTTTTAGCAATGTAGAAAGCTTCCATTCGACGTGGCACGCTTTCATATAATTATTCATTCTTTCATTATATTTCATATCAATGCAGCTCCATGCTTCAAGAACAGTTGTTTTCAAATTGTCCTTGGACATAAAATGTCGGCAACTTGCATAAACGTTCTTGCCATTATACACCAAACATTATCTATAATATTCAAATCAGGCCACTTGGCTGGCCAAGATTCTAGCAGTTTAATTTTTACTTGAACTAATCCTTGGACATCTTTGACACATGCATTTTGGAGTTTTCTTGCTGAAATCGAATTTCTTCCGATCATTTGAAGTCAATTTCAAGAAAACCGCTTACTTGGCCTAGTCAGATAATCAGAAATTTTCCCTTTTTCATGTAGGAATTCAATATTGCTTTTCTTTTTCCATCCTATTGCTCCCTCCTATTGCATAGTATTATCGAAAGCCCATCTTTTTTGTCTAGTGGGAAAAACTTAAAGGTTATTTTTTATTATCCTTCCAATAGCTGTGCATACCATTCTGGCCCATTCAGATTAAACTTTAACTCATCAGAGAAAATACCTTTCCGCTATTCAGTTCTCCTTCTCATACGGCTGCAAGTGATTTCTGTCCGTTTAGCCTCATACATTGAAGACAGCATCAATTTTTTCTGGTGTTTCTTCGAGCGAAGTCCAAATGTATTCAGCAATTGCTATGTTCCTCGAGAAATAACTGACATAGTTAATTCCTCTTGTATTTTCGAGCTGTTACAATGTTATTTGATGCTTTGGGCCTCATATGTCAGACTTCCTTATTCGTAACTGAGGGCAGTCTACCTATACTCTTCTTATTTCCATACCCTAATGGATATTTAAGGTAATTTCGGACGATTGTCCAACTTCTGTCAATAGCTCAGGTAATATCTGTAGTATTCATATTCGTTTGTGCTCTTAAAAGATCAATTTTACCTTATTCGTTATCACAAAGTAGTGAGCCAGATGGCATATTAATTATTTTTTTAATCTAACATTTTAAACAAATTATTTAGTGAATTTTCTACTTAAACTGTTGTCAAAAATTAAAACAAAAATATTTTTGCTAAACGACACGCATGCACATGAACTTTCGATTGCTGAAGACCATAATGTATTCGCTTTTGAAATCCAGATTTCATTCATAAGCTTTCACAGCGCATTTCCACATACTTATATAACCACCAATGAATGCGTGTTTACTTTGCATGTTACAACGAAGGAAGTAACACATGATTTTTTATATCAGTATAATATATGATCTAAAATTGTGAGAGGCCATAATTATTTCGAGCACTGTACATTGGAAATGTTGTGGGATACCGTGTATATGATCAACTGCGTATTTTATATTTCACATAGTTTTTTTTTTTATTTAAATAAATCTAAAAATCGCATATCACGAATGAAAACGCTTTTCAAGTTGTTATCGTCTATGGATGACTGTGTGTTGATAAATTTGGGGGATTTCGGTGCTTTAATGTTTTGCTCTATACTCACACCACACAGTTTAGTAAAATTTCGTTCAGCCGTAAAACCCCAGTTAAAAATGCACTTACCTCATTTTCCATCAATTGAAATCGGTTAGTTTAATTAGTTTAATTAGTTGATTTAGTAGTTGGTTTAGTTGATTCCC
Organism: Maratus michaelseni; assembly: GCA_963931845.1. Taxonomy (NCBI): domain Eukaryota; kingdom Metazoa; phylum Arthropoda; class Arachnida; order Araneae; family Salticidae; genus Maratus; species Maratus michaelseni. Next base: position 407,169,971 of record OZ007586.1, read on the forward strand.
ATTAATAATCTTTTGGGCAGCACTGCATGTGATTTAAAGTATTTATACACAGCACATATTAAACAGAAATGTAATTAATTTTGAGAATGCATAACACATATAAAAACTTACTTCCTGTAATTATCACTCTCAGCCGATAATGTATTAGATTTTTTTTGTGTGGCCCAGTAAAATAACATAAAATGTTCCATGCCTTCATTTCATACGGAAGATATTATAGTCCATCTGTATAACGGATATATTAGTTTAAAAAAAAGCACTTAAAAAAATACTTTAAAATGTCTATTGAAAATAATACAATCAAAATATTTCTGTGTCACTGTTTATTGCTAATAAGTACAGTACGAAATAATTATGGCCTCTCTCAATTTTAACTGATATATTATAATGACAAAAAAATCATGTGTTATTTCCTCACTAATAACATGCAAAGTAAACACGCACTCATCTCTGTAGAAGTTCTTGGGCATGATCTGTGAATGCTTATCAGTGAAATCTGTATTTCAGAAGCGAAGAAATTATGCCTTTTCTCAATCGAAAGTTCATCTGTATGCGTATCGTTTAGCATATTTTTTTTTAATTTGTAACAACAGTTTAAATAGAAAATTCTCTAAATAATTTGTTTAAAAAATATAATTAATATGTCATCTGGCTCACGACGTTCTGATGTCTAACAGTGTAAAATTTATGTTTTAAGAAAACAAACGAATATGAATCCTACAGATATTGCCCGAGCTATTCACAGAAGTTAAAAGCAGTCTGAAATTACCTTAAACATCCATCAGGATATGGTATCAGTATGGAAAGATGAAGAGCATGGGTAGACCTCCATCAATTACAAATAAGGAAGAACATATTCTAAGGCGCAAATCATCAAATACAAGCATCAAAAACAAAAATTGAAACAACTCGACAATTACGGGATGAATTAAATTTGTCAGTTACTGTTCGTCGAACACAACAGTTGCTAAATAAATTTGTACTTAACACGAAGAAACTCCAAAAAAAGCCGATGCTGTATTTCATTCGTAAGGATAAATTGGAAAGAATTCGCACACAGGCAGGTGAGTCGGAGAACTGAATGGCGAAATGTTATTTTCTCTGATGAGAAAAAGTTTAATCTGGATGGACCAAATGTTATGCATAGCTATTGGAAGGATAATAAAAAATAACCTTTAATGTTTTCCACTAGACAGCACGGAAGGAGTTCTATAATGATGAGACGCAATGGGATGAAATAAAGCAATATTGAATTTCTATATGAAAAAATGAACAGATCTGCTTATCTGAACATGCTAAAACGGACGTCTTTGACAAGATTGGTTCAGGTCGAAAACAAACAGGAACTACTAGAGCCTTGGCCCGTTAAATCGCCTGATTTCAATATAATAGAGAATTCTTGGTATATAATGGGAAAAAAAGTGTATGCAGATGGCCGCTATTTTATGTCCAAGGACAATTTGAAAACAGCTATTCTTGAAGTATGGAACTATATCTATATGGAATATATGCAAGACTTAAATGAAAGCTTGCCACGTCGAATTTAGCAACCTAATATAATTGTTAAAATACGGTTTTTACCATCAGAAAGTAGATGTCAGATAACGACAATGTGAGTTTTTAAAAATTGTCTCTTTAAATTTTAACTATTTAAAATTTCCCTATAAACTTTGAAATTTCCACTTGATGAAATTTCATAATCTTCTTAGAGATAGTTAAAATTAACAGAGACAATTTTTAAACACGCACAAGGTCTGCATCTGACGTCTACTTTCTGATGGTGAAAACCGTATTTTAATAACTATATTAGTTAATCAGTCATCGCGCTTCGGAATTTTCCCATAGGCTAACATGGGATTTCACGATGGAGGAGTTTCAGTGAAGCTGCCTCTTAAGCTAAAAGAGGCCATAATTATTTCGCAATTTATGTAGAGAAAAATATGTAAATATGGGCACCCCTTTTTTTATTACAGTGAATTTCCTTTTTGAAAAAATCCAGTGTTTTTACCTTCATTACTAAATGATAGAATGCAAAACAATGATTAATATCGATTATTTCAATTCAAAAACGAAGATTTACAAAAAACTTTTTAAAAAGCACGTGGCAAAATGGAGTGCAAACATGGGCCCTTTCCAACAATGTCACAAAAAATAGTTTAATTTTTTTTAAATCAGGCTAAAACAATACAAATTTGTAGAGAATTTTTTTATTACAGAAAAAAATTATTTACAGAAATTTCAAACATAACTGGCTCTTTCAGCCCCGGCACAATCTAATTGCGCCCACATTTGGCACATAACACATTTAACCAACACTTCTCCGCGAGTGTCTTCAGATAACTTTCCATCAGTTGCATCTCTCGAGTCTGGTTTATCCCCATCGCTGATATCCAAATTGATATTATCATCGCTGTCCACAAGTGGAGGGTCACGGTAATGTTTGGTCTTTCCCCTGCCCCCTGGCATTACGCCATTATGTTATATTACGCACAGTACCAGATATGTTATAAAATAAAACTAACGAATGCTTTGAGAATTTATAGATAATAAAATGTCCTTATAATTACCTATAAATTTATTATTATTACATCTAAGGTAATTTTAAAGTTCTCTTATCTCAAAGCATTTGTTAGGTTTTTTTTATAATGTATTTGGTAATGTGTGTAATGTAAGTAATTGCTGTTTCACATAAAAAATATTGGAATAATTTATGCTCTTTAAGAAAAATGGTGGTGTAATTAGGGGCCGCCTTTAAATGAGAGCCCATATTTACACCAGCCCCACTTAAGAAAGATGGCCACTTTCACATGTACACTAAAGGCGTGCTTCTAAATGCAGCTTAGGATCTCCGCTTTCCGGTTATCACCATGAAATTATTTTAAACTAAACATAATAACATGAAAAGAGAACGATTCCAGATAGCTGTCGAAAGTTTGCAGTCCAGAACAAACACCAATTCGCCCAATAACTCACGCTGCACCCACACTACTTGATTGAATGATTCTAACTGCTCTATGCTATATCATATCAACAAAAGAGTCCTCTACAGTCCTGGCCGCCAGTCTTCAGCACCTCCCATAGCCACTTGGGGTGGGATGCCCATATTTACATCTGTGCTCGTTTTTCCACCTTCTCCTCTATAATTTAAACATGTAAAAAACCTGTATATATCTATGTGTTTAACATACAAGATTTGAATGTTCATTGTACATAATCTAAAGTATAATGTTTTATATTCTATATGTCTATAATTAATCGTATCTATATGTTTTGTGTTTGTTTAAAATATGCAAAACGGCCATAATTATTTCCTGCACTGTACTACAAACACAATTTTCCATAAAAAACATGTTGTAGTGCGCATCAACATTGTATATCAATTTCCTAAAGTTGAAATAACATAACATTATTAAAATGCACTTCAAACAATTTCATCCGTATACCATATTATATCCGAATTCTTTTGAGTTTCTCTGTAAACTAAATATAAATTGCGAAAATTCCCCAGAATTCTTTTGAGTATCTCTGTAAACTAACTATGAATTGCAAAATTTGATTTTCAATATGTAAAATACCATGATTATTCTCATTAACATATAACATTTAGGTGAAAATCAAAGTATATTTTACGAAAGTTAGATAAGGAGAGCAGTGGCGTAGCCACGGTGGGGGTCCAGATGCTCTGGATACGATAAATTTTCTAAAGTTTTCTCTGCCTTATGTTGTCGCGGAACTTTGTGGGATAATCAAGGCGAAGAAAACTTTACAATATTACTGGTATCCAGAGAATTTGGACCCCCTCCCTGGCTACGCCACTGGGAGACGCGGTAAGACAATAACGGTTTGACTGACACACCACCGCCCCCTGAATACTTCTTAATGCTAGGCCTGAGCGCTGACACAAAAATGGCGGCTGTCGTAGGCGTCACTTTTTCAACGTGTGTATGGTCCTTTTAAAGATATACCAATAATTTCTAAAAGTTTTCTACGCCTTATTTTTCTGAGATTCAATTCAGAATTCTTTCAGAAGTCAAAAAATACTCTTCGAAAATATTGGTGTGTAAAATCAGGTGATTGTACAGATTGCTTGATTGCCAGCACTTTTTTGAAGTAGAAATATTCGCTTTATTTAATGATAGATTAAATAATGCGAATTATACTATTTTTTAAAAAGTATTGGCAATAAAGCAAGCCGAATAAAAAAAACATCGCAACGCTCATTTCATTTTTCCATTGTTCCATTCTTCCAAAGCGGTTTCGAGCTTACTAATTAACCTTGCTGCGCAACACTGTTTGAAATGTTTTTTAAATACAGCAGAAATATTTACTTGATTTATGGAAAAAATAAGCTGCTATTCGAAACAAATGTTATCCCCAGTCAAAGTGACATTTAAAGTAATGTAGTGAATAATTAAAGTATTATCTAACTTGTCAGTTAAAAATTACAACATTTTAATTTACATATCAAATAACTTATTTAAAATTAACTGAAAAAAATGCTTATAATACAAGTATACACAATTAAACCATTATATTTATTAATATATTTATTTTAAAAACAATTCCATCTATATTTTGTCGCAGATGCAAGAATAAATATATAATTTTTCAATACCAGTATTTGTACTTTAAAAATTTAAGTACACTGCATTTTAGAATACACTTTAAGGGAGCTAGGGGTGTTTGGATATCGTTCACGAGAACTTGTGATGCTTGTAGAAGTATTGCAGGCAGTGTTGGAAACTTAACTGCTATTTTTATTAAACAACTACTAACTGAGGTTTCGTACGCATTTACCACATTTTTTAATAGATTTTGTCTGTTTAATATTGAAATAGCGGAAATTTTAGACGCCGCCGATAATTTCAGGATTTGTAATACTTTTATGCATTTAAGTAAGGCGAAAACTTTTATTAAAAAATTGTGGTAAAAGCGTACGAACCCTGCAACATATCAGATTTCCTGTAAAGCAATTTTCGTTGCATTCATTGATAAATATTTAAATGGGTGTGTGGAAGAAAGGCCTACGTTACAAATTTAAAATTTCGAGAAATGTGTTAAAATCTTGATCAGCGATGTCCTGAGCATCTAGTGCAACATAGCTCTTGCTTTCGATTTTAATTACTTTTCACTTTTGTGTTCATGCGGAGCATTGATGACTAATAAAAACTAATTAGTTTGGTAAGGAATGCAATAATGTTGTACTTAGTTTATTCTTTTTATGTAGGTAAAAAAACTTGTATATCATGAAATTGCAATTTTTGACACTTGTTGACCGCTCACGTGTATACTTTTTTTTTAAATAAACACCATTTAACTTAAGGCGTGTCCTGAATACATTGTTATGCCTACGTATTTTTTTGCATAAAATTAATATAAATTTTTATCAGAACGAATATGTACTTATATCATATATTTAGGGATATTTTCTTAGATTATATCTAATAAATTCATTTCGTATAAAATACTGCTTGCTAACGAATAAATTCGATAAATGTATCTAGGAATCGAACTTACCAAAGATCTTTCAGAAAAAGGCGGGTCTTGTATACATTCAAAACCGGATTTCATATTAAATTTCCGGTGAACAAAGTGTTAACATTTGTTAATCATGACTCATTTCACATAGGTCCTTTTCCAACAACAAACCCAACTTTCCAAAATTTGTAATATAGGACATTATTTCAGACATATACTTAGTGATTAAATAAAACAAAAATTCACTAATATGTGACGACCAGACTCCCAAAATACAATCCAATGAAAGTACACAGGTACGCGAAACAATGGGGCTGCTAAAATCTATTGAGAATTTCTTGTAAGCTGGCAGACATTTTGAATAAAAACAAGAATGAATGAGAACGAAAAATCATGCGTCAAGCATAGATTATGTAACACATTCTAACACTTTTGAAATACTTTTACAAATCTTTATAGTTTAATAAAGTGAAAAATGATGGCTAAGTAAACAATGTGGAAAAGCATAACGTATTTGTTTACCCAATTTAAGTGGCTACAAAAAATATTAGGAAAAATATTCGAATTCTTTTGTGCAGCCCTATAAAGGATCTATATATTTGTATATATAGTACATAGAATGCTAAATGTTAGTTCAGATAGGAAAAGCGTATCACAGTTCAAAATTCCCCTTCTGGAATTTCCGTCAATAAACGGAAATGTACTCGAGATCGTTTATGCTGCCCTGTACAGGATCTATAGAATTTATAGACACCAAGTAATATATGCGGAGAATTAGTTAAATTTTGAAACGTGTTCCGCAATTTCAGCAATTATTGTTAAAAGACAGTACTTTAAACGAATTTTTTGTGTGTCCCTGTAAATGAACGATGAATACTATGCACACAATATTCTGAAGTAAACGTCTTGTAATGCACCTCAGTGAAATATATCAATTTCAATATGTTTAAATACTGAAACATTATTAAAATAAACCGAAAATTATTTTCCCCCTTAGATCGTAATGTAACGGAATTCTTTTGAGGAACATTGTAAATGAACGATGTATGGTATGCACACCATATTCTATTCTAATCCTCTTGCCCTCCGGGATATACATCAATTTCAATATGTTTGATGTACTGCAACATCATTAAAGTACACGACAACCATTTTCCCCCATAGATCGTAAAGTAACGGAATTATTTTGTGTATCCCTGTAAACGAATAATAAATACTACACACTTCATTTTCAATACTGAACATGCCATAATAAATATCAACAGCACATTTCATTTACTTGATAATCCGAGTATATTTAAGCGAGTTAGAGCAAGGACGGACAGACAGACAAACCGAATTCATAAACACTTTTCAGCTATTTTGGAAAGTGTTAAAAATCATGCATCAGCATAGATTATCCAATACTTTTCAGCACTAACAGGACTTTAGCAAGAAATTTCAGTTCTTCATAAAATGAAATGAGCTTGCTAAATAAGCAACTTTAACTTTTTGCACTCCACTGACACCTATACGGCGAAATACTAAGTTTAACCTGAAATGATTGATTGACACCAGAAATTAAAAACAAATTTATTTGGAAATTAGTAAAAGCTTTTATTCACGTACTTAATAAAAGGAAAATTTTCATTCCAAAATGCTGGTGTCAATCAATCATTTCATGTTAAACTTAGTATGTCACTGTAAAGGTATCCGTGGAGTGCAAAAGGTTAAAACGCATAACTCAGTAAAAAGTCATTTTCAGCAATTGATATTGATATTTGATAATGTGTGCGAATTTTTTCGCGCAGCCCTGTATACTATCTATAGAAATTATAGACACCGCGTAATACTCTAAAGCTCAGACAAGTTTAAATGCTTGCATACTACTTCCTCATGTTTGAAGTATCATAACATCATTAAAATGTACAGAAAACGATTTTCCCAATACATGATAATATAAAGGAATTTATTTGGCGTCCCTGTAAATGAACTATAAATGCTACTTATTTTATACGCCCGATAAATCATATGGTAATCCACCCCAGCGATTCATATCAATCTGATTATGTTTGAAAAATCGTAACATCAATAAAATTCACCGATGACGATTTTTCTCCATAAAACATAATGTAGAGGAATCTTTTGCTGTGCCTCTGTAAACGAACTATAAATTCTACAGACTTCATTTTCAATACTACACATACTATGGTAAATCTCATTAATTTAAACAAAAATACATGAAAATCGGAATATATTTACGACATTTATGAGCACGGCCAGTCGGTCAGACAGACACACGGAAATCATAAACACTTTTCAACTAAGTTGGAAAGTGTTAAAAAGGATAAAAATCCGTAACACTGGTTGCAGGTAGTGGTAAAAAATACATCGTCATTTTATTAATTTAGATCCAGTGCACGTCGCAAAGAGTTATATTAATCTTTGATGGATTTTTTGAAATACCGCGGCTTAATTTTGTACCGTCCGTGATTGAGGGACCTTGACCGCATTCCCCTGTTTACAAAGAACAAAGTAAATCGATCTTTTGCATACAAAGGGAGTGTATTTTTATACATTTCATTATGTACAGCGTGTTTCACTTGGAAGTTAGTAGTGACGCTTCGTGACCAGCGTTGCCAACTTTTATTAAAAATAAATTATCTTCCTACGAGTATTTCTGTGGAGTAATTTTTGTTTTATTTAATCACGGAATGTGTGTCATCAAATGAATTAAAAGCTACTCAACAGAAATTCTAGTAGGATAGTAGTTTGTTTATTAAACGTGCGCTAAGTTTGAAGTAAATGGTTATTTTTAGGGCACTACATGCATCGCTTCAACATTTAAACTATTTTATTTCAACTCTTATTAGTAGTAATCTTCGCCTTATTTAAGTTTAGAATTTTTACAATTAAATAAGGCAAAGATTTGGATTTAAAAAATTCGTATTTTTTTTTAATTTGGAGTCCTGCATGTAGCGCCTAATAAAGCCAACCAAGAGCCGCCAATAGTTATCATAGGCTTCGTACGGATCTTATATATTAGTATCAGAATTTCCAAATAGTAATCTCCGCCTTCTTTAATCGCACAAATTCTGCTATTGTATAAGACCATTATTATAATTCGGAGAAAATTGTATTTAAATATAAGAACCTTACCAACTCTATTTAACTTAACCTTTAAAGACACGGGAGGAGTACTGAGTGCGGCCACTCAGGTAGAAAGAGTTGTGTTTTCTAAAATAATTACGTGATTGACATTTTCGCTTCATTTACCTTCTTCGGAAAGTTCCTTTAATGTTCAACATATGTTTAAAGTTGATGTTTTTTTTTTGTTTTTTTTGTTTCATTATATATATTGGCTAGTCACCACGGGTGTACGGAATATGCCGACGGTGTATTTGTGTAACATATTCTATTTTCTTTCATAATTAAACTGTTTTTCATAAATATGATGTCTATTACTTTTATACTATTACTATATATTAGATTCTATTATTCTATAACATGAAAAATTGATATTTAGGCTATAAAAAACGTTAGCGCATGGATTACACCACCTGTGTCTATATGTTACTACAAACCTTCCTTGTTATATTAATTATAATTAAATAAGTTTATTTTTTAACAATCTCCTATTTATTACTTTTATACTACTACTGGACATAGCATTAAAGAAGGGCTATCATTAAAATTTGATATTTAGGCTTGAAAGTGCGCCGCCAATGTCTACAATCTAACTACAATTCACCAGCGTCATCAAATGTTAAGTTAATCAATTGGTATATGAAGTTTCAATAATTAAAAAAAAATACGGACACTCAAAATATTTACGAAATTTCTATATTTCGGATAGGGAAAAATGGATCTTGTACGGTTAACTTTATTATATTATTTCATATTTATACATATGTTTAGAACACACATTTTAATAAATATTCTATTTTACATATTTAAAATTTTTGCAAACATTTGAAGATACAAAGTATAACTTTACTATGAATATAATTTTATAAACAAAATTAATTTATGCTGGAAATGAAACTTACTTTCTGAAAAAGCTTTATATACATTACGTGCCGAATTCTCACGGAAAAATTCCTGAATTAATAATCTTCCCTTCAAATCGCTTCATAAATGATACATTAGATTTTCTTGTCAAAGAGTCTGACGTTTCTCCTTTGAAAAATGACAGAAGAGATAGTTGATTTTTCATCATATTCCCTTAACATTTCTTCCTATTTTTTCGTTTATACTTCCTTTATTTTGCATCGAGAAAATCATTTTTATACCGTTATGTTTTTCATGTATATCATTATATATTTTATATTTTGTTACATAATCATTAAATTCCATTTTTAGTAGTTGCAGTCAGTAAATTAAATGTTGACTAGATATAATATTTATTTTTAAGCAGTTTTGTAATTAGTTTAATCCTGATTATTTTACATTATAAGTATGCGGAAGTTTTCTACGTAAATGTTATATAAGGATTATTATGGAAATAAAAAGACTATGGTTTTAAATATTTCTTTTATATAGGGATTATATATATTAAAATATTTTTAAATATTTTTTATATATTATAATTTTATATATAAATAATTTTTTCCCAAAATTACGTAACATTTACGTTTCTTATACTTATTCGACAATCATATAAACCTTTTACTAGTGGAACATTCAAAATACATCTGCGAGTCTTTACAAAACATTATAAATTACTTACTGAAATCATACTTAAGTCATATAAATCTTACTTAATCTATAGAATTTAAATAAATTCTTAATGATATAAAAATGCAAATTTCGGTAAAAAAATTAAAAAAATTACTAATTTTTGTCATAGAATAAAAACATATTTTAACAGAAATGATAATAAAATTTTAAATTCTTAGAAACTTTTCACATATTATTTGAAATTTATTAACCGGCTTATATTATATGAAAACAATAAAACAAACAAACGTTACAAATGTTTTCCCTGTAAAATAACTGCGTCTAAAAATCCTTAAATATAAGTACCGCCTAATTATTAACAAAGTTCACAAATGCGCTGTTGTCAATTCAGCGGATGTGCGGAAGCCGCTGTATAGGAATAAAAATCTTAGTGCAAAATTTAGTCAAAATCGTTTGAACCGTTTTTAGATACAATTAGCGTGACCCTGACCCAAAATGTTCCAAAATGACCCACTAATCGAATTTTCTCGAACATGTGACCTAGCCCAATGGTTTTTTGGTGCTCCAAAACGGTAGGATACAAAATTTCGCCAAAATCGTTAGAGCCGTTTTTTAAGATAAAATTTGCATATACATATATATACGAGCAGGAAACACCTACGAACTATGCTCGGTCAAAATTAGCTTTGAATTCAAATACCATGATTCATGACCAAAATGGCCCACTAATCGAAATTTCTCGAACATGCGATGTAGCCCAATAGTCTTCTCGTTCCCTAAAACTGTAGGATACAAAATTTAGTTCAAATCGTCTGAGCCGTTTTTAAGATAAAAATAGCTTGACCCATATTCACCCATGACCAAAATGACACACTATTCAAAATTTCTCGAACATTTGATCTAGCCAAATAGCCTTCTCGTTCCCTTAAACTGTAGGATGCTAAATTTAGTTCAAATCCTCTTATCCATTTTTAAGATAAAAATAGCTTGACCCATAATGACCCATGACCAAAATGACCCACTAATCGAATTTTCTCGAACATGTGACCTAGCCCAATAGTCTTCTCGTGCCCGAAAACCATAGGATGCAAAATTTAGTCTAAATAGTCTGATAGATTTTTTAGATAAAATTAGCTTGACCCACAGTGACCCAAAAATGACCCACTAATCGAGATTTATCTGACTTATGACCTAGCCCAATGTTTTTCCATGTGACCCAGCCCAATAGTCTTCTCGTGCCCGAAAATGGTAGCATACAAAATTTACTCAAAATCGCTTGAACCGTTTTTTAGATACAATTAGCTTGACCCTCACCCAGGTTGACCCAAAATGACCCTCTAATCGACTGTTCTCGAACATGTGACCTAGCCCAATGGTTTTCTGGTGCCCCAAAACGGTAGCCTACAAAATTTCGTCAAAATCGTTAGAGCCGTTTTTAAGATAAAATTTGCATAACCACACATACACAAGATTTGCTCGTATTAGAATATATACATATATATATCCACACGCGCACACACACACACAAGATTTGCTCGTATTAGAATATATGATACTTATATCTGAATAAATCTAAATATTCCAATTTAAAATAGAATTAAAATGCATGATCTAAATAACTGCCAGTGAATTAAGAATGTTAACATTTATTTTGAAGTACACAAATTATAATAGGTTTATTTTGTATGTTTTTCAGAATGCTATTTTAAAAATATGAAAATATTTCTTTAGAAAATCGATGTTGCCGTATTTATTTATATAAATATTGGTTAAATATAAAAATATCAAATTTAAGTCTTTGGGCTATATATCCATTATATACAAAGCTAAATTTATTGTAAAATTGTCAGTCTCATCTACAACCATCGCGTGGATTGAGCGGCTATAATTATAGGGTAATTATTAATTATTACTTTTTAAGTAAAAATGAATCATAAACTGGTTATATTTAAATATATATATATATGCGCGCGCGCGTGTGTGTATAAAAAAATCTCTTTTTTGTGATATATTACGAAGTTAAAAAAATAATTTTGAAAGCTGTCATTTTTCTAACATCTTATCCAGTGATAGATACTAAAATAGAGTCTGAATTTAGAAAAGACAGCAAAATACACCATTTGTTACTCATCTTACGATAAAGGTTATCTATAATATAGTTCAAGATTGAATACTTTGTATCTAACAATACACTTTTGAATGAAAAATGTGCATATGAATTTTTTATTCAGATATCTGAATAAATCTAAATATTCCAATTTAAAATAGAATTAAAATGCATGATCTAAATAACTGCCAGTGAATTAAGAATGTTAACATTTATTTTGGAATACACAAATTATAATAGGTTTATTTTGTATGTTTTTCAGAAATTATGTTTATTTAAATTTTTGCTGAATGGAATACGTAGCTTTCCTTACGAAAGCATCATATTACGTCAGTGTAAAATGAACGTAATGGATACTTTGGAAGACAGATATCTCATACACAAGTTATTATAGAAATTCAAATTTTACATAATATTAATACTGACATGTAGCTGTACACATGTCTTAATTTATATGTACTTTTATTAATATTATCATGGCGTTTGATATTTTTTCTTCCCTTCTTTAGACTCTGCATGTAAATAAATATTTATATTTTCGGCTGGGAGGCCGGATAGTCTAGAGGTCTGACAATAATATGCAAAGGACAATGCTAAAAATTTACAACAGTTCAAAGTTCAGATTGGGTAATCCTGTTCCTCATGACCTGACGTCCAGCCCCTTCTACGACTGAGAGCACTTGGATAATTTGTTGTAACAAGTTTGTAAGGTATGGCCAATCCTGTGAGTTGGGCGCAACGCTTTGGGACCCTCCACATCGATGTTAATATATGCTGTTGAACGCATATGATACTTCACATTCAGATAGAGATTTAAAGTTTTTCTAGACATTCAAATTTAGATTCTTACAAAATGTCTTAAGGTGAGATTCTACTTCTTTGTCCTAAAATTCACGTGTTTTTTACGACTGTTTTGGTTACAAAGAGAAGAGACTTTTTGCATTTTATTTATTGATATTTCATTTATACAGGGTTCGTACGCTCTTACCACAATTTAAAAAAAAAATTCTATTTAATATTTAAATAGCATAAATTGTAGCAACCTCTTTTAATGACAGTATTTGCAATAGTTTTCTGCATTTAAGTAATTGTGATAAAATTGTGGTAAAAGTGTATGAACCCTGTTATATATTTAAATTTTTTTATGTAAAAAACATGAATAATATGTCTTGTCAGGGCTCCTACAGTTTCATATGTACCAGTAATTCCTTACAAAAAAACTCGACTTGTCTAATCGCGCGATTGCATAAGAAGAGTTTTTCTCTATTTAAATATTGGTATTTGTCTGACCTGTAGGAACCCTTCTTGTGCGCCGGGGAGTACCAGCAGGTCCACGCTGTGAATTTGCAATCGGGCGAATTTGTTTCTCGTCACAAGCATCTGAAAATTATTTGGTCGCTATATTGTGAAAGGGCGTTAAATTATCTAGAGTTTATACCAATTTACCAACATTTTGTTTAAAAAGTACATTTTGTCAAAATGGCGGTCATTTGAACAAACACTTCATAGCATATGTCATTTTCGCTTTTTTTACATTTTACAAGCTTCAAAATTAATTAGTCATAGCGAATTATGATTTTCGTTGGTATGAGCTCCAGCGAAAATGATTACGTTTATTTTTGTAAAAAATTAAATAAATCATTCGAATAGTTCTCGAGAAATATGGTCTCCCAGTTTCCAAAACATGGTTTCGAGAAAAATAAGTTTAATATTTACAGTAGCGTTACAATCAACGAGCGGTTGCACTACGTTTAGTAAACAAAAATGATTGTAAGGAATTTAAACATTGCGAAACCGCTTTAGGACAAGAATTAACTTGAGGGATGCAAAAAAATGTAAAAATCAAAATAAAAAATATTGACACAAAGAAGTAGAACCTCTCCTTACCCAAGTAGCACAGTTTGTGGAAACAATTGAGAAATGGTAGGATTGGGAGTGGTAGAGTTGTCAAATGTTTGGAAAAATGCTGGTGCAGGAATCCCTCTACTTTGGAGCATATCGGAGTAGCGAAAGTGTGGACCACTATTGTGCCTTTGATGACAAATCTAATGGTAAGGCAAGGAATACATTGCTTACTGTGAGTCAACATGGAACTTTAATTACCCAACAATTAGCCAATGTTGGCCAACCATTTTGTGGTACTGGAGTAAGTTGTTAGAGTGAAAAGATTATGCATTTTTTAGAGACTTGTGCTCTACAAAATGTTTGAGAGCACAGTTACTCTTCTCTCCATTTTCGAAAGTTACGTATAGAGATATATCAGATGCTCAACAGACTTGGTTGATTACAGCAGTGTTGCCAATTTGGGGAATTTTTTAATTTAAAATATCTAACACTAGTTAAGAATAAACATTTTCGCTTCATTAAAACTTTTCAGGGGTATATCAGAATAATACTGTTGATAAAATGTTGAAATTACTGTTTGTCCATTTTCTTCACGCACATTGTAAATGCAAAATTTTATTCAAAAATTCTATGTTTGAATAGGCAGTTTGCAATTTTATTTAAGTTGTATAAAAATTGGTCTCTTGAAATGATTAATGACAGACATTCCGTGATTAAATAAAATAAAGAACACTACTCAGAAAATGTTGTAGATAATTTAAAGAAAATATACTCAATTTTGCAACACTGCTTTATAGGTGAAATTTCAAATTTGCGTGTAACTTGTATGGACTTTATCAGATTTAAATCACACTCTACTGAGTTAAAATGAATCCAGTTAGTTTATGTATACGGAATTTAAATCTAATGAGGATTTTTGTGTGTGTGAGACATACTACATAATATTGTGTGTATAGCAGTCATCGTTGATTTACAGGGACACACAAAAGTATTCTCTGCTGTCTGTTAACATTAATTAATGGAAGTGCGTTTTAAGTTGATGAACGTGATTTTAAATTTAACTCACTTTTTGGATATTACTTGGTGTGTATAAATTCTGTATTTCATATACAGGGCAGCACAAAAGTTCGCGAACAAATTTCCGTTTATTGACAGAAACAAAAGAAGTATAATTTTAAACTGTGCTACGCGTTTTCTAACTAAACTAAAATTTAGCATTCTATGTAGTATATATACAAATCTATAGATCATATACAGGGCTGAACAAAAGTATTCGGATATTTTCCGAATATTGTATATGTTGGAAATTACGTTTTTAAATATGTTATGCGTTTTCCAAATTGTTTACTTAGATGTTATCATTCAGCTTATAAAACGGTAATGATTTGTAAAATTATTTTGAAAGCGTTGGACAGTTTTACATAATCTATGCTTGACGCATGATTTTTCGTTCTTGTATATTTAAATAACTATCAAAATTTTCGATTTAATATCTTCGCTTATTTAATAACAGACTTTCCGTGATTAAAAAATGCAAAAATAACTATTCAAAAACTCTGGTGAACATTTTGAATTTTTTTGGTGACAAAACTAGTTGTCAGCTGTCTTACAAATTTAACACTAATTTTATTCAAAATATCTACTAAAATTTCCGTATCTTTTCTTTATTTAATTACAGAAGGTCTGCATAAACCAGTGTGGTTCAATTTCGGCACACCAAGATAAAGTGCAAAAGAAAAAAAAAATACAGAAAACATTTTCAAACACAAAATCTTACTATCCTATTCCGTTTTTGTATTTTTAAATACTTAGCATATTAAATTTTATTTTCACATTAATGCTTTAAATATAAAGGTATAAGAACAAAATATATAAAGAAAATATTTTACTGAGTTATTTATCACCCAAACTACAAACTTAATCCACAGTGTAATCTTTACTCTGTTTGAGACCAAAAATGAAGTGATCAAATATACAAAATATTTTCATAAATTTAATATATTTTCTTCAGATACGATAGATAGTTCATAAATCTCGTCACAAAAAATTAAAGAAATGGAGTGCAATAAAACTATATACTTTCTCATTTATTTATTTTTTAGAATTTGTATTTGTATTCACAATTCCACAAAAAAAAAATGAATATTTAGAGAATCTACTTCAATAAAATAGAAATTGACATTGATAGTGAAATTTGATTAAGACTTGGAAAAATATATTTTTAATTTTATAATTTCGAATTTTTCGTAGTTTATGAAACAGTACAAAATTTTATAATATGATTATGTGTATGGTATATGTTTACAATAAATTATATTTAGATGAAACCTTCTTTTTACATAGATGTATTGCAATATAATATCATTTCGAAATGGAATTATAAACATAAAGTAACACATATTTTCTTTCATATAAGATATCTTTTTGTTAAAGAAGTATGAAAGCTTACATGACAACACAATTGTATGTATGAGGGTCATTTGGCAAGTAAGTTCGGTAATTATATAATAAAAGAGTAGGATTAATACAGGGTGTTTTTTTTAAAACTGACGCTATTCAGAGCCGCCTGTAGCTCGTTCTAATTACTGGATTGATACAAAATTTTGTGAATGGACTAAGAAAACCATGGGAAAAAAGATCCCAACAAAAAAAAAATCAGTTCCAATCACCACCGATAGGGGGAAATGTGGCGCTGTGGTAATTTATGCAACTGAGAATTAGCATAAAATACGGGCAACAAATGCAAATGCAAATTTTTTCTTACGCAAGCTACAGTAGCACCAATAGTTTAAGTTATAAATGCATGCGAAAAACACCGAGAAACAATTTCAGCTCAGGTTGAAAATGAATCTCACGTTACCGCAGCGCGCGTTACTTGTGAAGTTCTATTATTGTAACCAGTGCAATGCACCAGCCGCTCTTCGTTTACTTAGAACATGCCATAAACTGCGCAAAGGACCTATATCCGTTAATGTATTGAAAGCAATGATTCTGAAATTCGAAGAAACAGGCTGGCTAGCAGTTCGGTCAGGCAGAGGACGTAAACCGGTGGCAGAAAATGTGATAATGGATATTTCAACTGCAATCAACGAAAGGGAATGTGTAAATGATGAATAAAACATGGCATTTTATCTAAATTATTAATTTTGTCTGTTTCTGATGTTTTTTTTTTCAATGTACAGCGCACATTTCCCATTATCGGCGGTGATTGGAACTAATTTTTTTGTTGGAATCTTTTTCCCATGGTTTTCTTAGTCCATTCACAAAATTTTGTATCAATCCAGTTATTAGAACGAGCTACAGGCGGCTCTGAATAGCGTCAGTTTAAAAAAAAAACACCCTGTATGTTGACCGAGTTACATATTTATTAACCATTGGGAAACACTTTAGACTCTTCTTCTCCAGCATAGTAAGACATTTTTCGTAACCAGATACAAGTATCTATATGACAGCATCAAAAATGGTGACCAACTGTGAGATTAGCCGTTGTGCTTGTGTCATGGCGTTCTTTGTTTCACATTATCTTCATCATCATAATTCTGGTCACAAAAGATTTTTTTTTAAGTACAGGTAAAAGATAAAACATTATGCTGATGAACTAGACCAGGGAAGGCGACCTCGCATTCCAGGAAGTCAATTGTCACCACTGTTTCCAAAAAATATTTTTCAACATATTTAATGAGAGAAATTCTAAGATTAAATAAGGTAAAGAAAAGTATTCATGAAAATTGGTGGAAATTGGCCTTCTGGCATGCGGGCTCGCAGTCCCTGAACGAGGCGAACGAATTCTTTATTCATGGCAGATACTGTCCTCGCACTCTGTCCGTTTTTTGAATACCTATTTTTACTAAGGAAAATCTTCTTTTTATATTCTTCTTTTAATTTTTATAAACTTACCCGGAACTTATTTTTGTTGCAAATGTAAAACGTAACACAAAAATCTTTCTTCAGAAATACTTTTAAAAAAGAAATTACCATTGTGATCCCTGAAGATATCTGGCTGCTTCTCTTTTTATCGTACAAATTTGTTGTGCATGAAATGTACAATTAAAACCATCTTCTATCCCAGGAGTTTCCAACAACTTGGGCCTCAGACCTACAAGTAATTTTGTAGAGTAATATACACCTTATTTAACTGCAGAAAGTTTATTTAATTTATGGAATTAAACAAGGTAAAATTATTCTAAAAAATTACTGGTATGGCTGCGACCCCTGTTTGAGTTGATGGGAAACTCTATCACCATACGCATACACCCCACAGATGGAGTCTATGAATTTCTGTTAGTCACATATTCCTTGCATTCAAAAAGCGAATTACAGAAAGGATTTAAGAATTAGTGGGAACTTATATCGCTTTTAACGTAATTATACACCATTACTAGTGTCAACTTTTTATAGTAAGAACTGCGCTGTTAAGATGCTCGCTTTAGTCATTGAGGACACGATATTTTTTTTGTAGAATTGCGTGATCCGTCAAATGTGGATATCATAACGTTCAGGTACTTTTTTCAGAATAACCCTCGTATTATACTTGACTATAAAGAATTTTTGTAATTATAACCTTAGTACCAGAGGCATTTTAAGATGAAAAATAGTAGCACTAAATGTTTTAATCCGCCCATGATCCCTAAATCTCTTAGGAAACCAACAAGTTTTATGCTTCAATTTAAATGTGCATTTTTTTAGCCAAAGAGGGATTGTGGCTAATATTAATTTACAGTATTTATCACCTTATATAATCTGTGATTAAGTATATTACTGTATTAAGCAAAAATGCAGTACAAAATTAGTGGTATCCCTACACTCCCGTCCCACTCAGGCTACACCATTTTACGTACAACGTACCGGGTGATTATAATTAAAGTTACGATTTCAAAAATCGATAATTTTAAAACTACTGGTCAGAATGACTTGATATTTTAGCAGAACAATCGTAAGGCAATGGAATTTTGTTTGGCGAAGGAAAAAAATAGTTCCAAATTGTGCCGATAGATGGCGTTGTCAGGGTAATGTCAGGGGAAAGACCAAAAATGTATTCTTGAACCCTTTCCGGCGCGGTGTAAATTTGTTTGCAAAATGATGAAATAATAGACTGACACCGGAATTTACAAACGAATCCATTAGTAAAAAGAAACTTGCTTATTTTCTGGTTCTTAATGAAAGGAAAATTTTAATTAAATATTCTTGATGCCGTTTGTCAGTTTTAGAATTAAAATTGGGTGTCCTTTTTTGTGACCACCGCCCGTTAAAGGGTTAAACATAGGAATGATGTTGCCAAAAGGAAAAAAATAGAGTTCAGAGATTTACTAAAAATTTATTAGCGAAAAGACAAGACTACGTGTTTACAGCGACGGCAGCGATAATGACAAAAAATGAAAAAAAAAAGGAGCTTCATGGAACAAACACCTTACTGATTATTAAGGCATAAGTTGCTCAATATGCCCTCCGCCTTGTTCCGCTACTAATTGGAAGCGCAAAACGGCATGCTCCACAACAGATCGGAGGGTATCTGTACTAATGCAATGGGTGTGTTGTGTGATGCTTGCCTTCAAGTCGGCTAGATTCTGAATCCGCCCGCTATAAACAACATTCTTCAGGTACCCCCAAAGCCAGAAATCACACGGGTTTAAGTCGGGGGAACGTGGCGGCCACGTTGTTGAAAAATGGCGGCTTATGATCCTATCATCTCCGAAATTATCACTCAGTAGCTGCTTCACAGTAGTAGCAATGTGCGGAGGAGCGCCATCTTGCATGAATATTATGCGATCCACACACTGACGCTGTTGAAGTACCGGAAGAACATGGTTACGCAAAAGTGCTTCATACCGCTTGCCAGTAACTGTGCAGGTAACGGGACCCGCAGGTGTGATCTCCTCGAAGAAAAATGGACCGACGATAAACGCTGCCGTTATTCCGCACCACACAGTGACCTTTTCAGACTGAAGAGGTAATGGCTGTAGCTGGGACGGATTCTCGGTCGCCCATATCCTGCAATTTTGCGTATTTACAGAACCTTGCAAATGAAAGTGGGCTTCGTCAGACCACAGAATTTTCCATGGCCATCCGTTGTCCACTTCCATCCGGGCAAGAAATTGTAGTGCAAAAGATTGACGTGCTTCCAGGTCAGCAGGTAGCAACTCCTGCACATGAGTTATCTTGTACGGATAGCAGCGTAAGACGTTCCGTAGGACTTTACGCACTTTGCTGTTCGGCATATCCAGCATTCGGCCAATCCCCCTTGCACTGCTGATTCCAGCATCACTGTCAGTATGTTCCTGTAATGCTGTAGCCACATCTTCCACTGCCGCAGCTGAAACTGGTTTCCTTCCTCTACCCCGTTTAACGTCAAATGAACCGGTCTCTTCGAATTTAGCAATCATTTTTTGCAGACCATTTGTTGTTATTGGACCCTTTTTTATGGATTTTAATGTCCGAAACTTCCTAATAGCTGTAAGTGCACAGTCATCGTTCTTATAAAAAATCTTCAAGAGCAGAGCGCGATCCTTCATAGTCAGAGTCATGATGAAGCATTCAGGCAAAGAGCTGCTGCTCTGCATTTTTATGGTTGCTATGTCTGCGGTGCGCATGTCACGTATTAGTAATTTGCATATCTTCAGACAATGTGAACCCAGACAGCGCCATCTATGGGCACATTTTGAAACTTTTTTTTCCTTCGCCAAACAAAATTCCATTGCCTCACAATTGTTCTGCTAAAATATCAAGTCAATCTGACCAGTAGTTTTAATTAAAATTATCGATTTTTGAAATCGTAAATTTAATTATAATCACCCGGTATTTAATTAAAATTTTTCTTTCATTAAGAACCAGAAAAATAAGCAAGTTTCTTTTTACTAATGGATTCGTTTGTAAATTCCGGTGTCAGTCTATTATTTCATCATTTTGCAAACAAATTTACTCCGCGCCGGAAAGGGTTCAAGAATACATTTTTGGTCTTTCTCCTGACATTACCCTGACAACGCCATCTATCGGCACAATTTGGAACTATTTTTTTTTCCTTCGCCAAACAAAATTCCATTGCCTCACGATTGTTCTGCTAAAATATCAAGTCATTCTGACCAGTAGTTTTAAAATTATCGATTTATGAAATCGTAACTTTAATTATAATCACCCGGTATTTTAAATTACTTGAAAAAAGCTAGCTGCAGTAGAATTATTGTAAAATGTTCCACAAAAAATATTTAGGAAGATTTTAACATTAAACCTTTACAATGCGATTTTGAATTTCTTCGGAGAAGAGCTTTGCAATAACACACAGAAGTTTAAAAAACATTTTTATTTTTTATTTTTCCAGAAAGTGCTGCTATGTAAATAACATTCATAAATGAACCACAAAAAATATGCAAAAACATTTATTGTTAATTACGAAATGTGAACAAAAATTCAAATGAAATCGGTTCAATCTTTTCCAGTGCCTCTTGTGAATAGTATTTAAAAACTCATTCCGTTATATCATGCTCTTATCGTGTGTGTTTTTGTTCTATATCATTAACATTATACAGGGTGATTTTTTTTAAAGTTGTGAAAGTAAAACTCTATAACAAAAGAACCACTGATCCAAATGAACTAAAATTTCACCTGTATGCTCCAAAGCAATGGAAATTTTTTAGGGGAGGTTAAAA
This sequence comes from Maratus michaelseni, assembly GCA_963931845.1. Taxonomy (NCBI): domain Eukaryota; kingdom Metazoa; phylum Arthropoda; class Arachnida; order Araneae; family Salticidae; genus Maratus; species Maratus michaelseni. The sequence continues at coordinate 407,191,700 of OZ007586.1, forward strand.
AAACTTAAAATTGCACTGACAGATGGCGCTGTACATGCAGTAAAGTCGGGAGACAAACTTATGCTCGGCACACGCACATTGGCGAAAAAACGTGAAGTACGCACATCTCGTGCTCATTATTCTACGGAAATCCTCGCAATGACTGCGTCATTGACGGACCGTGCGTCGTTAGTGAAACTGTATTATCAAAATAATGACAGCGCAGCAACTGCTCTTAGGAAATTTAGGACACTTAAGAATTTAAGAAAGGTCCAATGACGACAGAGGGTCTGCGGAAGATGGTTTCTCAAAGTACCGTCCATTGTTTTCCTCCCACAGACAATATTCTTCGTTTCTGCTACCTTACAGCGCCATCTGTCGGTGCGATTGTAAGTTTTTTTTAACCATACCTAAAAAATTCCCATTGATTTGGGAGCATACTGGTGAAATTTTAGGTCATTTGGATCAGTGGTTCTTTTGTTATAGTGTTTTACTTTCACAACTTTAAAAAAATCACCCTGTATTTGACATGATCATCAAGAAAGCATAAGCAATCATTTGGCCATTTTATATAAACACATCTGGATATTTAAAATAAAAATGATTTAACGTGGGGGTCTTCAAACTTTTGCCTGAAATTAATTTGCAACCCCAAATGCCGAAAAGTAACCATCGCCTTATTTAATCTGGAAGTTTCCGTCATTAAATGCGTTTTCTATTCTAAAATAGTGCTAGCTTGGTGGCTAAAAGACCGCAGGTTGGAGACTAATATTCTAACGCCTTTTTTAGCGCACTTAAGTGCGAAAAATATTTCTATTGAAGAAATATGTTACCTTAGCAATAAAACGCCCTTGAAGTTTGCTCAAGCTTTATAAAAATATTTACACGAGAATTTTTATCTAAAACTATTTAAATTATTTATTTAAATTATTTCTGTGTGTTTTATATTTAACTTATTTTTTGAAGAAGTTTGTGGTTCAAATCGTTATTTAATAATTTGATATTAGTCGAATCGACTTCTGCTCGGCGTTCTTAATTAAAGTTTTTTTTCTGTTATGCTTGAATAATCCTCAATACCAGTAAACTTTTTGTTGTGAAAACTCCTGTTTGCTTTGTTGTGTAAACTCTTTCAAAATATCGCTGTCTTTGAAATTGTCATAAATTTAAGACGTTCCGATATTAGACGACAACAGATTATTTAATCATTTGTTACTAAATCTCTAGAATAGAAAATATGAACCGCAATTTCCGGCGTATAATCCGTGAATCAAACAATTATGTTTAGACCCAGAAATTTTAGTTTGATTGATTTCAAATATTAACAGTGATATAGTGGTTTACATCACATAAAATAAAATTTCTGGGTCGAAACATAATTGTTTGATCTGCGGATTATGGGCCGTAAATTACGGTATATAGTTTTAAACTCAAAGTGGAATGATCATACAGTTATAAAACTAAATTACATATAACAAAAGTAGAAGTTGATTATTAAAAAAAATAAAATAAAGGCAGAAAACTTTATATAAATATATATAGAGATAGAGTGGAATAGATTCAATGCGAAAAGGATAACCCCAACAGAATTGCAAAGTCTACCTATTTTTAGAAGCACCTTTTTTGTTTACAAATAATTGCTTTACATAATCGCTGATTTCTTCCATTAAATAAAGGGAATTTTTATTTTAGGAATCAGCGAAAGCAGTGTTGCCAGTAGGCTACTTTTTTTAAAATTCAGATTGCTTGATTGGCACCACTTTTTTTGAAATGGTATAATTCACTTTGTTTTCGCCTTACTTAATCTGCCATTATATAAGTGGAATTTTAATTTCTCAAAAAACTGGTGGCAATCAAGAAAACTGAATTAAAAAAAATAGCCCACTGGCAACCCTGAGCGAAAGTCATAAATTGGGAGACTTGGCAACTACGCCTCAGATGTTGGATAGTAAAATAAGCAGACAATAAAAATCTGTACGTCGCTGTGTAGCATTATATGAACCTTTTAGTTTTAATACTTTTGTTTTACTGGTATATAAACTGAGAAAGGGATGTTTCATGTGATTTTGGAACATTTTATTGAATATCTCGATCTTTTACATTGAAGTGCAAATTTTGGCCACTGCGCTGTGTAAAAAATGTGAACTATTTGTTCTTCGTTAATCTAATCCCCAGCGCTTAAGCTTTTTATCCCTTGCAATTGAGTTCTAAACACTTCTAATTTAGATATGGCCATCTCGTATTTCATTTTTTATTTGTATACACTGTGTTACTGAATTCATTTTTTGCAGCAGGAGTGTTTACATCTATAAATTTTCTATATTCTTATATTTTAACACGGGAGAATTCGCGCATAATCTAGAATATGAATGTTGTTTACTTTATCTCAAATAATAATCGCCATCTTATTTAGTCGAAGACAATTGTTACAAATTAAGTTGATATTACTTTTCTAAAAATAGTCGTGATAATTGTAAAAACCATACGCACCCTGGGTATGTCATACCCAGCACGACAACTCACGTGCGAACTCATACGTCTATGTTATATACAGTGGTGGCCAAAAGTTTGGACATTTTTTGAAAGTTTCATGTTTTTCAACTTTGTGTGCTTGTAGAATATATTAATTTTCCCTTAAATACAAACGTTTATATATCAAATTGAAGGTAATTTAATGTAAAATTTAATAATAAAAACAGTATTACAATATCTGTATTACAAAAAATGCTCATTTTAGTAGAACAAACAAACACAAATCGTTTTGAATAAGGACGTGTTTTGTAATAAAAGCGTACTAGCCAATCACAAACACTGTTCTGAGGACCAATCAAATGTCTGTAACTATATTTTAGGTTATTTGGATGGTAAAAGAGTTATTGTTGTGGAAATATTTTGCGGAATGATGCATACTAGTACAATTAAATAGAGTATTGCTGTTTTTGAATATTTAAAGTCATTTTTTTAATTAGACTAATTTTAAACAATGTCATCAACAAGAAGAACTAATTGGACATCTACAAAAAGGAGCCGAATTGTCATATTGAGAGAAAATGGCCTCTCTTATGCTGAAATTGCAAGACAAGTTGGTGGTTCAGTGACTTGTTCTGGTTTACGGAAGTTCTGTTGACGTTATGAAAAAACGAAATCAGTGGAAAATAAGGCTAAATCAGGCAGAAAAAATGCACAAGTGCTACTGCCGATAGAAAAATTAAACGGCTATTCCTTCAAGATAGAAAAATTTCATCAGATGCCATTAGATGTGAAATGAATGCAGCGGGTATTGCAGTAAGTTCAAGAACAATAAGAAGAAGGTTATCAGTATTTGGACTACAAGCTAGAATTCCAAGGAAAAAACCATATTTAAATCAAAAGCAACGCAAAAAACGAGTTAAGTGGGCAAAAGAACACATTAAATGGTCAGAAAATCAATGGACGCAAGTAATCTGGAGCGATGACAGTAAAATATCGCTCTTTGGTAGTGATGGTAGAAAATACGTGAGACGTAGAGTAGGAGAAGCACTTCATCCTGATTGCATTGAAGCAACTACAAAAAAAAACCCAACAAATGTCTTGATTTGGGCATGTATGTCTGCAGATGGTGTGGGCCGAATTCAAGTGATTGATGGCATCCTGAATGCAAAAAAAAAAACATCGAAACTGTCCTGGAACCAAAATTGATACCTTCCATCAGGGATTTCTTCCCCAACAACGCACCATTAATTTTTTAGCAGGATTCAGCTCCATGCCACACAGCAAAAGTATGCAAAGCATGGTTTCAAAATAAAGGCATAGATATATTACCATGGTCAGGAAACAGACCTGATCTCAATCCAATTTAAAATTTGTGGCGACGTTTAAAAATTCTTGTACGAAAAAAACGTTCATCCAATAAAAGACAACTTATTGAAGCTATAATTGATTCTTGGCACCATGTGATTACGAAAGAGGAACTCCAAACACTCGTTCACTCGATAAAAAGACGCTGTGAAGCTGTCTTAAAAAATAAGGGTTATCCTACTAAGTATTGATTGTGCAAGTATCACTTTAAAAAAATGCAAATCTAAGATAGATCTTACTATTAGTTGCATAACTTTTTGTGTAATACATATATTGTAATACTGTTTATATTATTAAATTCTACATTAAATTACCTTCTATTTGATATATAAACGTTTGTATTTAAGTGAAAATTAATATATTCTACAAGCGCAGAAATTTGAAAAACATGAAACTTTCAAAAAATGTCCACACTTTTGGCTTCCACTGTATGAAACTTCTTTAAATTATTCATGATTAAAAAATACTGTGTATTAACATCAATTAAAAATCCCGATTTCTAAAAAAAACACGTTTCAGTGACGCTTATAATTCTTATCGGAATTCTAAAAGGAATTCTAACGCTGAATTATTAAAAAATGTATATTTTTATTGTATCTTTAACAATTAGATTTTAGAAATTTCCTTCATTTATAAATAAATGAATTCGTAAACAACAAAAGGTTTAATATTTATCCATCTAAAATGTTAACGAAAAAATCAGTGAAATCCGAATTAATCCGTAAAATGTTTAACTTTGATAAACTTAAAACCTGTAACAATTTTATTTTGCAATAGCATTTAGAATAACATCAAAAGTAATAATTCAGTAACGTTCTACATACAACAATACTGATTTGACATGTCTCAAGAAATAATACAGACAATCATATTTTAAATTTCTCTTTAAACAATGTATCAAAAAATGACAAATGTATCGTGTTCAGAATTGGTTGGGTTGACCCACATTAATCACAAATTGTTTACTTGTTTTCAAGCTGAGATATGATAGCATTTCTTTTTTTTCTTTTCTAATGTATTAAGTTAAGTGATGTTATATTTAGATAGCCGTCCTATAATGATAATTTATTTCTTACATTAGCAAAAATTAACTGTTTATTAGTGACAGAAATATTACGAAAGTAAAATAAACAGGTTTATACAGGTTTTCAAGTAAAGTCTGTTCATACCAATTAAGTACATAACGGGATAGCGATAGTCATGAATGTGGTATTTACGCATTGTAAAGTGGCTATGCACTACACAATGAGACCATTTACAGCTACGCATAGGGAAAAACGGCGGAGTTAGCGTTTTTTTTTAGAAATTGGTATGGGATACGAGAAAAAGCCAATTACGTAGAGCGTCATCAATTTAGGATGAAATTATCCCTTACTCATAAAGATGATTGAATTAGAAGCCCTGAAATGCAATTTTTTTATGTCCTATTATTAGATTAAATACGCAACTAATTCTATGGAGAAGTATAGCAATTTTAAGATAGACGCACATTTACTAATAAGACTATTACGCAAGGTTGCTACGGATCAGGGAATTTTTCAGGGAAAGTGCCAGTATTTTATTATAGTGAGAAAAACTCGCCTTAAAAATTTAAGTTTCGAGCGATTAAATTAGGCGAGTTTTTCTATAAGAAGTCACTGATACTTTCTCTGAAAAATTCCCTGACCCGTAGCAACCCTGAATACGTGAAAGCAAGGTGCAGTTTATTTAAAGAAGGTAATTAAATAAAGTAACAACATATTGCTTCCGATAGTGGAAATGTCAAGCATACGTAACTTGAATTTCTTATTAAAATAGGCTGTATCTCGTTTACAAGTGTTAGTTTTATTTGTAAATGTGCATCTATCTTATATTGTCCCTTTTCCATGCAAATAGTGGCGTATTTAAACTGCTGATTCGATATAAAAATTGGAAATTTCTGGGGTTTTATCAAGTTAATTTTACATGTAAGGCATCATTTTCTACTAAATTGCGGGCGCTCTACAACTTTGTAATTGTTTATTTTCTCGTATATCTAGGCTTCCTAGGCTTTTACCACAATTGAATAGAACTTTTCGCCATTTTTAAAATGCAGAAATGTATTACAAATCCTGCAATTAAACGAGTCGTCTACAATTTCTGCTATTTAAATATTAAATATAAATATTATATTAAAAAATTGTGGTAACAGCGTAGGAACCCTGTAATATCATATTTTTGAAATAGAAACGCTAAATTCGCAGTTTTCCGCTATGTGTTGCTCTAAGCGAAGTTCGTAGCCCTTTTACTATACACCACGTTCATGAGTGCTGTCGCGGTTCTGATATGAACGGGGAGGGAAAGTACTTTATTTGGCACATTGCGTATATAATATTTAAGTTATTCAGAAATATATATTCAATATTATACGATTATAAGTAAAAATATGTGGTAATCATGAACAAATGTGCCAGACTTTTGTTTAATTTTCAAAGTTAACACGTCTGCTTCTGTATATTATACGAATTAGCTCCACGTGTTTGTTTTTTTATATGTTTTTATTAATATTTTTATGGTCAGGGGTGTAAAGATCTAGACGCCAATGGGTCAATTGCCACCACTAAACTTTTAGTATTCTTCTTCTCATAAGAATACTGATAAAATTTCGGTGAAGCATGCTAAAATATTTAGGGGAAGAATATTTATAAAATTTAGTGGTGAGAATCGGCCCATTGACGCCCAATTTTAAACCCCTGATCATGGCGTTTGATAATGTTCTCTTCCCTTCGATACACTTTACATGTACCGTAATTTCCGGCGTATAAGCCGCAGCTCAAAGAGTCGTTTTTCGACCCAGAAATATTATTTCATAAAATGTAACTTAAAAGATCGCTGTAAATATTTAACTACAATTATTGAATAAATTTCTGGGTCGAAAAACGACTCTTTGAGCTGCGGCTTATACGCCGGAAATTACGGTAAATGAATATTTATTTGTACGGCTGGTCGCTGGAAAGTCTAGAGGTATGAGGTTTTTTTGACAAAGGGTGAATACGAAAGTTTACAGCAGTTCAGTGTTAAGGTGGAGTCAATTATCTTCCCCATAACCCGACGTCCAGCCCTTTCTATGAATGAGAGCATTTGGATATTTTGATGGTAACATCAAAGATCTGACCTCAATACCTAAGAAAGAATGGTGGTTGTGTAAGGTCTATCCAATCCTGTGTGACGGAGGAAACAATGTTGGTCACCTATATCGAAGTTCATATATGCCGTTGAACGCATGTTATATTTCAGAACTTCAGAAATGTTCAGACTCTCCAGATTTTAAGAGAGTTTATACTTCAGTAGATTTTAGATTTGACAGAGATGATTTAAGTTGTTAGGCTGAAAAGTCTGAAGATTTTTTCAAAGACAAGTTCTCTATAATGTTTTTCAGAGCAATAACTTTTGTATCTGCTAGGGAAATGTTACCTTGGACGGGGCAGATGTTCATCTTCTTCTAGGGCAATTAATGCACTCAACTCTAAATAAAGTAAGCAATTTGAAAACTGCAGTTTTGTTAATATATGTTATTAAATAAATAATTATATAAATAAATAAAGTAAGCAATTTGAATGCTGCAATTTTGTTAATAAATGTTACAACAACTTCGCAATTAAATATGCTAACGAAACTAAAAATGAATAATAAAAATATTGGGAAATATTTGGATCTGCTGATTTGTAAATATATTGCCCATTGTAGGGAGTTTTAATTTAGAGTTTTTCTTAATTATGTTTGAAAATATTTTTATGTAAAAAATTTTGTTGTTTGTTACTTAATTTTTTACTATTCAATTTTAGCATCAGGTGCAATGTTTTATTATTATGTTAAGATTACCCTATAATAGTTATTATTAAATAACGCGCATGCTTCTGCCATTTAAGTAAAAGTTCATACGCAGGGATTCTCCGAAAATACGAAACTCAATAATTATTGTATTAGTACTTTTACATTATTTAATTTAATATATTTAATTAAATTAATGTTGGTTAATATAGTATTTACTTTATTAATACCCTTAATCCGCACTAGAATTTGCCAAAACTGTGTATTTAATACTGCAATTCTCTACCACCAAACGTAATTGGTCGGTTGGTTAGCGTTTAGAATACATAGTGTGGAAAACGGCTACAAAATAGTACCGTAATTTCCGGCGTATAAGCCGCAGCTCAAAGAGTCGTTTTTCGACCCAGAAATATTATTTCATAAAATGTAACTTAAAAGATCGCTGTAAATATTTAACTACAATTATTGAATAAAATTTCTGGGTCGAAAAACGACTCTTTGAGCTGCGGCTTATACGCCGGAAATTACGGTACTAAAAAATTGAATCCGATAAATGTAGAACAATGCTGAAGAGATAACGGGTTGATCGCAGCGACATCTTCTAGCAATTTAGATAGGGTGGAGGTCCAGATGGTTTGGATACCACTAATTTTATAAAAATATTTTTGCCTTATCTAATCGGAGAATTTTCAGCAATATTGAATGCGAAGAAAACTTTATAATATTACTGGTTTCCAGAGCATTTGAATCCCCCCCCCTCTCCGGCTACACCACTGTCTGCTAGCTCTTTTAAACGCAAACATTGTATAAGAATCGAACAGAGAAAACGTTTCAGATGGTGGTAAATATTTTAAATAATTAAATTACACACGATTTCCTTCGACTTGGATAGTGATTTTCATAAGCTTTGAAAATATGAATGATATTAATCATGGCCAAAAAACGTGATACGCATTCTTGTGTGCCTGGTTCCAGTACTCGATACAAGACAGCAAACTAGAAACTATCCCTATTTAGCATAACAAAGGATGAATACCTGCTAGAAGAGTGGAAAAGATTAATCCCCTGATATGATAAAAAACTAACTTCAAAATCTGCTACATCTGAAATATACACTTACAAGAAGATTTTATAAACAGAAATTATGTTCATGTTGTCAATAGTGAAACGGTTCTTTTGCTAGAGGTAAATCTATTTTTAAAGCAGATGTCGCTGCGATCGCCCTATTATTGTACCGCATAGTTGCACGTTTATCGGCTACAATTTTTTAGCACTTTTTAAAAAAGCATTACCAGTTTGGCTTTTTTTAAATTGCGAAATTTCGCATTCATACCAGAAATTCCCTATAATGTTCTTTTCCTTACTTAATGGCAGATATTTAGTGACTTCTTAAAATAAAAATTCTTGTTTCAGAATTTCCGGTTTGAATTCAAAAATTTTTCATTAAAAAACGGTAAAACCGTTTTACACACTATGCATTCTAGGCGCTGTAGTATGGGTATGTTTGGGATAGATTTCTTGAAATTTAACAAATATATTTAACTCACATAAATCATTCCAATATCTGCCAACTTTAGAATATGACTATTTACGAATATTCTTCTTTTAATAAAATAGAAAATTTCTGCCCTTAAGTATGTGAAATATTTAAATTTGGAAATAAAAATAATAAAACATCTAAATGTTTAGTAACTATGCATTTTATTTGCTCTTGAAATATCATAGCACGTTACATTTATTTGACAGGATGTATTTTAAGGCTAAGAAATTTTATCAAATTCGATTATTCTGTGTACTTTAAAATATTAAAAAATATATTGGGGAAATTGGAGGTGTTTGACCCATTTTTAATTAAAATTTTCGCAATTTATATTTGACACACAATAGCATCTGATTTTGATATAAATAGATTATTCTACATTCAGTCTTTTACAGGGGCAAAAATTTAAGAGACTTTAAAACGTAAATGACTTTACGTAACTCTGTAAACTGGTCCAAACCTCCAAACTTCAGGGAGGTTTGACAAACAAACTCATATAAAGCATATTTCCACCAGAATATTTTTGTATTGAAATGCAACTTATTTATATACTGCATATATTTATTTTAATAAATATTTTTTTTTTATACGAAATACATTTCCTTGAAATGGTGAATGTGCAATGCAAATGATTCTCTATTTGTCAATATATAACATTCATAATTTTTTAAGTCAATTAATATTTTGGTACCGAGAAAAGTGAAATATCAATTTTACAAATACACTTTTTAAACCTACTACTGATGATTGAATATGGTAATTTAAGAACACTATCAGACGAAATTAGCGCAATATACAGGGCTCTCACTGGTCCGTATTTTGAATACCAGTAATTTTAAGGAAATAAATTTCGGTACGTTTTTGCAACAATTGCAACAAAAATGACCAGCCAGGTATGCTAATGCAAAATTTGCAGGATAAATCTATAAAGAATATTGAAAAAAGTGGTGTTAAAAATGGGCCGATTGAGAGCCTTGCAATATATTTAGCATAAGCTGTAATATATGTGTGTTATGCATGAAATATACATACACTTAATATTTATGTAGCTATATTTTGATTAATGTTTTCCTGAATGCAGTCCACCTTTGTTTGAGTTTATCCTTTACATCGTCCATTAAATGTCTTTTTCAACACTTTCCAACCTAGTTGAAAAGTGTTTATGACTTCGGTTTGTCTGCCAAAGTTGCCGAAGTGAGTTTATCTCGCGTAAAAATAATCGGATCGCCCTGAAATTTTTGTATGTTATTGTCGTTTACTATAGTATGTTCCCTATTTCAACTGAAGTGTGTAGCACTTATAGTTTCTTTACAGGGACAGTCAAAAGTCCGTTACGTTACAGTCAATGGGAAATAATCGTTTCAAGTACATTTTGACGATGCTACGTCATTTAAAACATGATGAAATTGATATATAAATATGAAGCGCATTCAAACATGCTTTTGTAGAATGTGGGGTGCAAAGCATTAATTATTCATTTACACGGTAAAAAAAAAGAATTCTGTTACACATTGTTCTATGGGGAAAAATCGTTTGCAGTGTAATTTAGTCATATCTCACTATTTCAAACATAACGAAAGTTATATGCATTACTGAGGTTCACTATAAATTGATCTCTTGGAAGTGTGGTGCGCATTGCGTTTATTTACAGGGACACACAAAAGATATCGGTTACAGTACATGTGCGATATTTACAGTATATATGTGATAAGGGCGTTTTCAACTTTGGTTTGCGGTTTTAAGTTTAACTAAACTTTTTCATTGAACATGTGTGTTTATAAACTCGGTTGTTTATATACAGGGCTACATAAAGGAATCCATAAGTATTACAGACTAGAGTGAATTGCTTAAGGGTAGTTTTTAATTGTGTTACGCACTTTCTTTCTGAACTGTAATATATTTAGTATACTAATATAAGTTTCTGGAATATAAATAAATTCATATACAGGGCTACGCAAAGAAAATGATACTTTGTCGTTTACGGTTGGTAATTGCTGCGAATGAGTTTTAAGTTGCCTTTTAGCTTAATTTGTGATGTGTACAAAAGTCTTCAGATAATATACATATTCAGGGCTGTACAAAGGATTTCGAGTGCATTTACATCGATCGGAGAAAATTACTAAATCTGAATATTCAAACTGAACTAAATTTTAACATGTTATATATCCACATCTATTGATCATATACAGGGCTGCACAAAATAATGCGACTACTTTCTTCACACTGGAAGGTAATTTCGAAAGCTGTATTTTTAAATGTGGTATATGTTTTCTAAACTGTTTACTTACATATCTTCTTTCACTTATTTAACGGTGAAGTTTCGTTACAGATTTCTGGCAGTGTTGGAAAGTGTTTCATAATCTATGCTTGACGCATGAATTTTCGTTCTTGTTTTATTTAGTTTCAATTTAAATATTGCAGTAGAGATCATATATTAAACATATTTATGTAAATTATGCTATTAAACACAACAAAGAAGATTCATTATTTTTTCCATGTTGTATTGGACCAATACGTAAAACAGTTAGAGATTCTCATTTTTATGAAAAAAATGAATGTTTCCATAATTAATTTTTTTTTATTTAATATACAATATAACACAGTCTTATGAAAGCTTCATAATAAAAAATTTGCAGCGTTTTTTTTTTTTTTTATTATTCTAAACAGTGTGATGGAAATTCTCGCAGATAGTGTATAACTAAAAACTTTTCATTTATTATTAGCTATGTAGATTTATCTTTAAATTACCGCTAGGTCTATTTTGATGTAAAAAATTAAATTGATAATAGATGGAATTTATTATCAATAAAATGTCTTTGAATTATTTTCAGAAATGTATATTGTTTGACAAATAATTACTTCATAAATTATGTTTAATAGTTTTCAGGGTAATATTTAATCTCATTTACATAAAACAAAAAGCGAAAACACAAATCTCTGTCACATTATTTTGTGAATCGTAATGACACATATTTACCAATCGTTTCAATGTTAAGTTAAAATTTTTCTTCTATTTTCATAGGATTTCCGAACAGATTAAAAAATAATCAAATGTTGGCAAATGTTTCATTGAAAATTAGGCAATAGTGCATGATGTCATGTAAGTTTTCTTCGGTAGATTTTTTTAAAGATGACTGAAAATACATTACTCGAAATTTTGAATAAATATTTTTCCTATATATTTCTATATTACTGCAAATATCAAAATTCTGCTATTCGCATTCTTTCATCTCAGAGCTATAAAATCCAAAAGAGAAAGTTTAAAGTTCTTCTTTAATTCATAAAATAAAATATTGACATTAATGGCCGTGGCGTTCTCTCCGGAAGAGAAAAACTTAGGTCTGAACTTTCAATGGCATTAACCCTTTCCGTCACAGTGGTCCCACTCCGGGCACATCTAATTTTAATTCCAAACTTGCATTCGGCACCAAGAATATTTTAATAAAATTTTGCTTCTATAATGAAAGCTTAAGATAAGAAATTCTTATTTTCTAAAACAGTCGTTTGTAAATTCCGGTGTCAGTCAGCAATTTCGCATTTTACGAACAGAATTTGTCTGTGCCGAAAAGGGTTAACTAGAAGACGTTTCCCAAATTTTGAAATAAACCTCTGCTCTTGAATAAGTCTTTGGATCAAATCATTGCCTCACAAAGGCAACGGATTGTTCAAAATAACTCAACTTCAAAACTTAAGAAACCACCTCATGCTGATCACGCAGTATTCATGCTTCATATTCGAGTGTGTGTTGCCAGTCCGCTACTTTTTTATTCAGATGTATTGAATGCTATCACATTTTAAAATTAGTAATATTCGCCTTGTTTAATTACAGACAAAATAACATGAATTACAGTGTTACCAGTAGGCAACTTTTTTTTATGCAGTTTGTTTGATACCCACAACTTTTTAAAAATAGTGCAATTGGCTTTTTTCTAGCTTTATTTAATCTGTCATTAAATAAGGCGAATATTTCTACTTCAAAAAGGTGGTGGCAGTCAAGCAATATGAATTTGTAAAAAGTAGCCTACTGGCAGCACTGGCGAATTGCAGGGTAGCAAGTTTGGTATTTTTTATAAATTTATAAATTCTGAATTCTTACTAGAAATTACAAATAAAAATTTGTGCTTTATTGAATGACACACATTATCTAATTGCAGTAAGTAAATAATTTTCTTTCACAATGTCCGATATGAATTCAGATTTTCTGTATAAAAAAATAACCAAACTGGTAACCTTGGCGAATTGTACTATTTCAAAAAAGTAGTATCTATCAATTCTATCTGAATTTTTAAAAAAGTATCGGTCTGGTAGCACTGCTTTCAAAAGAAACAGTTACGGCTGTTTAGCTCTTTTCTTCGAACATCAAGAGATCGAACGTTCGAGTCTCATTCGTTGGAGAATGGTTAATTATCATAGATAGGTCATTTAAAACTATTTATAGTATTTCTTTTTCTAGTTCTTAACTACTAAAATAAATCCAGTGATGCTGCAAATGTCTCTTTAAAGCATAAATGTTAATGTTGTTTCGAATCAAAGGCTTTAAGTTTCTTTTATTTTTTACTGCAAAATATTTTAAACCTTGTTTTGAAAGAATAGGCAATGCTTTCAAAAAATTAAAACTAACGTACGCAGTAGTATTTTAACTTTAGTTCAAATAAAGTACATAAAATACATTAAAATAGTTTATTTTTAATGATATTTTTAAATAATTCTTTCTTAAAGTCAGCACAGAAAAGACATTTTACATCAGATATACAGTGTCACCTAAAAAGGCGGTAATAGGAAATTAAACAATCCATACGCAAGTGTGACCAACTTAAAAGGCCTTTGAAAACCAATAACTGTAACACTGGAAGCCACTAAATCGGATTCAGTATAATTTCAGGGATGAGATTTCTCCTCCTTTTTGCATACCAGTATAATCTTACAGAAAATGTTTTTTTATTTAATCGGAACATTCTGCGATTTAAGAGAACAACGTTTTCTCTAAGATTATACTGGTATGCAAAAAAGCGGAGAAATCTCATCCTTGAGTATAATGTCGTGAAACGTGCATGCCTGCTTTACTTAACTTGATATATTTCCCATACTAGTGCTGTTACATAATCTTAGGTTAATTTTTACAACAAGAAAACGTTCAACGAAATTAGAAGATTGTTCCGTTATAAGTCTGGTAATTAGAATGCGTTACCCGACTCAACAATAAACCTAATAATACAACGATTCCGTAATTATCATAAAAACTCTGACATGCTGACAAAAATCGTCTTGAACATTATTAAACATACAACATGCATATACACAGAGTTCCCAAAACGTTATTACCACTGTTCATTGAAATTTATATTCTTCAGATAAGTTTTAATATCTATCTAGTAGACCATGCAGATATGCTTTGTTGTGTTTCTGAGTTGTATTGCACTACAATTTGTTGTGTTCTAGATCTTCTGTTGCTAGAAACAAAGGATGTGTGTCACTCACCTGGTACTTCTATCGTTCATAAAAAATTTTAGTCCACAATTCCACTTTTTGCTAGAAAATGTTTGGCTTAGATGCAATTCTTTGAAGACGCAAGACATTCTTGCACAAGAAAAGCCAAGGAAGTTAGCGAATTCTGATATACTAGAATCGGCTATTCTGCCGCCCACAATTATGCCACAATCAAAGTTACTCAAATCTCATTTTTGACTATAAAAGTTTACAAGTGCTTCTGACCAAGAGCAAATCTTTTATCAGAAAATCTAATTTATTACATCAGCGCACATGCTCAACTGACGAGTCGAAGTTTTAAGGAGTAGTGGTCATAAAACACTATATTGCTAAAGGTGACCGGTCACTTACGATTTTCGACGTTTTGTTAACTATCTAGAAAAATACTTGAGAAATTAATCTGAAACTGCAGGTGTGTAAACAGTATAGTATAGGTTATATATTTCCGCGAAGATTTTTTCCCGAAACCCCATAGGGGACTGTCAACAAATTGAAAAAGAACGAAAATATTTTGGATTACCCTGTAAAAACTAATATAGCAAAAGCGTTCAAACTCGAGATTACAATAAGTGGTTTATTGTAATATACTGTGTTCATTTTTATGAGGATAGCATGTATACTCGAAGAAAAATTAAGGTTTTTATAAAAACAGTCCCAAATTTCGCCAAGTTTTTTGCTTATGATTTGCAGAGTTCTTAATATAAAAAAAAGTTATTTTGAGAAAATATGTCAAACAACATTGTACATAACAATCTGCAATCGGAATTAAAAAATAATAAAAATTGGATGAAAAATGAGCAGGTTTACTAAAAAATGTTTCACGGCGCATGCGCGAATGAAATCAAAATATAATGGGCATAATGTATTAGCTAAGTATATAGAGCAACTTTTGTAAAAGTCTCAAAATCATAGCTTGAAAATTCTGAAAATTATCGTCGATAGAATAAGCTCGAAATCCGTTGTTCCCAAAAGAAAGCAAAAAGATGAGGGGTTGTATCCAAATATAGTAGTACGCGCAATATTGTGTACGCTATCTTGGCACTAATCAACAGATATTTGATACCACCCCTCATCTTTTTGCTTCTTTTTGGGAACAACGGATTTCGAGCTTATTCTGTCGACGATAATTTTCAGAATTTTCAAGCTATGATTTTGAGACTTTTACAAAAGTAGCTCTATATACATAGCTAATACATTATGCATAATATATTTTGATTGCATTCGCGCATGCGCAGTGAAACATTTTTTAGTAAACTTGCTCATTTTTCATCCAATTTTTACTATTTTTAATTCCAATTATAGAGTATTATGTACAATGTTGTTTGACATATTTCTCAAAATAATTTTTTTTTATATTAAGAATTCTGCAAATTATAAGCAAAGGACTTTTTGAAATTTGGGACTGTTTTTATAAAAACCTTAATTTCTCTTCGAGTATGCATGCTATCCTCATAAAAATGAACACAGTATATTACAATAAACCACTTATTAATAATCTCGAGTTTCAACGCTTTTGCTACATAAGTTTTTACAGGGTAATACAAAATATATTCGTTCTTTTTCTATTTGTTGACAGTCCCCTATGGAGTTTCGAGAAAAAATCTTCGCGGAAATGTATAACCTATACTA
Organism: Maratus michaelseni; assembly: GCA_963931845.1. Taxonomy (NCBI): domain Eukaryota; kingdom Metazoa; phylum Arthropoda; class Arachnida; order Araneae; family Salticidae; genus Maratus; species Maratus michaelseni. Next base: position 407,207,958 of record OZ007586.1, read on the forward strand.
TACTGTTTACACACCTGCAGTTTCAAGTTAATTCCTCATGTATTTTTCTAGATAGTTAACAAAACGTCTAAAATCACAAGTGACCGGTCACCTTTGGCAATATAGTGTATCTTGGTCATTCAGTGCAAATAAGTATAAGACGGACAATTTCAAAATATATTGTAGTTTATAACAGATAAATATGTTTCTAGAATTTTTTTATTGTTTTTTCAAAATTTCACTACCTTTTTTTTTTTTTTTTTTTTTCGAAGGGATACCTTGTTCTTTTTCTATGCTTCGCAAAATTGAAAACAAAAAAAACAAGACTCTCAAATTTTTCATTTTAAATATTTTATAGGAACTCACTATTTTAATTCTTTAAGTTTTAACTATTTAAGGGACAAAGTAACTCAATTGCTAAATCGTTCAAATTATAGGCAGTTTCAAGATTTTATGAACAAATTAATTTGAAAATAAGTAAGTTCTTTAATTCACATACATTGTAAAAGTAAAATAATATCTTCAAAAGTTCTGGTGCAACTGGGACACTTCGAAATAAATATTTATTACTATAAATTATGAACCACCTTTCCTCAATGGGTTAAGGTAATGTACAATTGATTAAAATTATTGCTAACAAACAATATTGGCCTCCAAATAGGGAAAGAAAAAATGAATATTTAATACAACTACAAATATCTTACTTAGACATATGATATATGTATCAAAGTGACATGATTTATGATTCTTACGAGTTCTTGTGAAACATACTTTTATGAAAACTAAGTTATACATATTTCAGTTGTAAAGAATTTACTTTATATAGTAGTAATTCAGATTGCATTCTTACAAATACACATGAAATATTGCATGCTACCGCAACAATAGTATACTTATTTCGACCGACTGTGTATATCGCAAAAGATTACCCAGACGTAAGAAAATTTATTCAGCTTTTCCGTTGTGAATGCAGAATGGATCGATTAAACTTTCGTTTGAGATTGGATGTTTCAGTTTTTGAGTTTGTTAAAATCTTTTCTGCAGCCTTAAACAAAGGCGTATGAAACAGGTAAACTAAATACATACATCTAATGTAATTACTTTTATTATTTAATTCCAAGAAAAGCAAGATTAATTTATCTATTTCTTACGTAAGTCATATTTAGAAAATATGTAAAAGTTATAAATCATTTGAGAACTCGCTTTTAAATGTTGAAACATCTAAAAAATTTAGAAAAACACATAGATACATATATATTAATTAGCAAAACAATAACAACGCTACTTTGAAATATGATATATATGTATCAAACGGATGTGATTTAGTACGAGACTACGAGTAGTTTTGAAAAATAATTCCATGAAAACTTTCTTATATATGCTTCAGTAGTCCGGAATAGTCTTTATATAGTAGTAACTCATATTGCATTGTTAGAATTCCACATGATATATTGCATACTTTTTCAGCTGTAGTGCTTTTATTTCGACAGATTGCTTATATATCGTCAAAGATTACCCAAACATTGGATCACACGTAAGGTCACAACGTAAATTTTATTCGACTTTCCGTTGTGAATGAAGAAAGGATTGATATATCTTTTCTTTGTGACTTGCCGTTTAAGACTATGAGTTTGATAAAATCTAATCCGCAGCTTTACAAAAATCCGTACAAAACGGGAAAACTATTTAAATACAGTCAATGTAATTACTTTTCTTATTTAATTGAAACAAAATAATATTTAGTTATTTTGCTTTTGATGTAAGTTATATTTCAAAGATTTGTAAAAGGAAACGATGTTTTCGGAAATCATTTATAAATGATGAAATTTATGAAACTGTTATTAAAAATACAGATAGCAATATAAGCCCCACTGCAAACTTTTGCACTTTTTGAACACTAAAATTTAAATATAAATTTTGCCTTAGTTAATTTTCGAAGTTTGCGACTACATAAAAAACATTTCTATTATAACTTCAATGGTAACAAAAAAGGGTAAATATTGGCAGCTATTCCTCAGAATTTCAAGATGAGAACACTTTTTGGAATTTCCAAGGAGTACGGTACCACTGTTTTAGATAAGAAAATTTTTATTTAATATTTAAATCGCAGAATAATTACCTTCATTAATCGTAGATTTTTTGCGATTAAGTAAGGCGAAATACTCTATTAAAATTTGTAATAGAACTGCATGCACCCTGGAATTTTCAATGAGAATGGCACTACTAACTCAGATTGAAAATATATGGCTAATATTTTTCCTTTGCATTATAATTGTCTCTAAGATTAGCAGGCGAGTTTTTTATATTTTTCTCCGATTAAATAAGACAAAAATTATACTAGAAATATCTGGTACAACTGTATGCACCCTGACACAGAAATATAATTGCATATTTAATATTTAGAAAGCAATAAAAATGCTACTTTGACACATGATTTAAGCATCGAAATGACGTGCTTTACTAAAACGTACTTTTACGAACACTTCAGTATGCTTCACTTGTATACTTCAGTTGTCAGGAACCTACTTCAAATGGTAGTAACTCAGATTACATTGTTAGGAATAAAAATGATAAATTGCATGCTTCCTCAACGATAGTGTACTTATTTCGACAGAGTGAATACATCGCAAAAGGTTATCCAGACGTAAGAAAATGTATTCGATTTTTTTGTTGTGAATGAAGAAAGGGTCGATAAAACTTCTCCTTCTGACTTAACACTATAAGTTTGTTTAAATCTAATTCACAGCTTTAAAAAGCCGTACGAAATAAAAAATTATTTCATCAAATTTAATGCAGTTATTCTTATTATTTAAACCATTTACATCAATAGCGCATATATGCATCCATTTCAGAAATGTTTTGTTTTATTAGGGTTTCGTTCATCTCACGAAACCCTATTACTCCCGCTCCGTTTTCTGTCCGTCACAGAGCCGTTCTCAGAAACTATATAACTTAGAGGCATGAAAATTTGTGTACTTATAGTTAAATACCTATAATGAAGCTCAAAATATTAAAATTTGAAAAAATCGAATTATTTTAATATAGAGAGATAAAAAACCAAAATTCTAACAGCCTTTTGCTACTAAATTCACATTTTTCGTTATAGCAGTTGCCAACAATTAAAAATCCACAATAAACTTCTTTCTACAATAATTAATTTTCTATTGAAAGATTTCCACGTGAAAAATGAAAATGAAACAAAAAGTTTCACCAATTGAAAAAAAAATTAATATGATGTCATATTTGTAATAAAACGGAAATTTTCAAATGTTTCTCAACAATACAAGGAGTATGAGTATGTGTATGTACAGGAAGCAGTTAATATCACGTCATTTGAGAATAAAAAAGAAAATTAATCTGACGTCATATTGGAAGTTTAATGGATTTTTCAAATGTTTAAGAATAATACAAAGCGAGTATCAATATGAGGAATAGAGAATATTAAATAAATGAGTTTGAGGAACGTATTGAATTATGATAAAACCCCGATTATGGAAATATTCGCATATCTTAACATTTTGAAGATGCACAACATGATTAATTTTGAAATTACTTCTTTTTAAATATCGGATTTAGTCCACATGACATATATTATTATGACAGAGTATAATAGCGGGCTTCGCTCGCTATCGGGCCTGTTTAGATATTCAAAAAAACGAAAAAATAGACCGGTAAATTTTTACTTTATAAAAAACATGACTCTTTGTTTCCAAATGTGACAAACAGCTCTAGCACAAGCTAGAGATATCAATTTATCAAGAAAGAGACAAAAACCCAACGAATAATAACAGATAGAAACAACCCACAACAGGGGTGAGCCATTAAAATCGGCAAAAAAAAAAATAAAACCCTGACAGAGACAAGTAAAAACGAAAAGTGAAATCAGCGCCAAAAAAGGCGATAAACACTTCAGCTACAATCCACCATGAGCGTTACAAGCCAACTGAGATGGCAAATATGTAAATATATGTACGCTAAAGGCGCCTGGTGCATGTAAAATCCGTTGTTTGGTGCAAAGTCCTACAAGCTCCCTGGGAATTAGTCAGTAGGGTGGATCGAAAAATTTTTTCACAATATCAATACCTACCTATACGGAAAAGATGTTCTATTGAATGTAGATTAAGAGAAAATAATTTTAAAAATTAATTTTAAAATTTAATACTGCCGCAAAGGGGTTGAAATTTCGAAAAAAGGAAAAAAAAACCTAATTTGGGTTAAATGATTTTTGACTCAAAATAATTGTTTTAATATTAATCAAAACCTACCTATGCGGAAAAGATGCTCTATTGTATGGAGATTAAGATAAAAATAATTAAAAAAAATTATTTCAAAATTTATTACTGCCGCAAGGTGTTTGAAATTTATGTATTTGAGTCTTTTTACGATAAAAAGTGAAAGTGATTTTTGTTAAATAATACATACTTTTAAGTATTTTTAAATATTAATTGAAATAAGACACTTATTGGGTTAAAAGGAAAACTTCTGCTTCTTATTTAACAACTCCTTTATTATTAAATAAAGAAATACCTATAAAATCGTCGAAATTACAGTGGGAGATAATCACGTTTGGTGTTGAAAATTGGCATAAGGTTTCGTGATTCGATGCGATTTTTTATAAAACAGTCTCTTCTATGCCAATATGGTCCACAGACAGCAGAAGATGCTTCCGTGACTGTTTTGACTATCCGTTCTGTAGCTTGAGTGTGGCACGGAAACTCCTTGATAGTATATATTATTGCTGCTGGAATATTGCTGGATTTACTATTGCTTCTGAAATCATGTCGTCCCTAAATCGTTCAGTTAGTGGAGGTTCTGTGATATTTTCCCATTTAATCAAATCAATATAATTCGTCTCACAAAGGTCAAAAGCTGGTAAATTGAAGATACAGATATCATTCGTTGCAATGTTTGAGATTGCAGTAGACCGTTTAACTTAGCGCGCTTTTAGAATTCTTCGAAGGGCCAATTGCCTTATGTGAGTTCTGTCGTCAGCTAACATCGATATCCGGATATTTTCAGGATGGCCAAAAAACCCATTTCTCCTGATAACAGGGTCTATGACGTCCTTCAGATCACTCGACAAATAACGCTAGAGAACAATTGATTGTTGTAAATGCTGTGCACCATAGATTACCGAAGGTTTCGTTTTGATCTTGAACCACATAGGTGCATAGACTTCTACTATGAACGTCGGTAATGTTACTAAGTCCTCGGATGGATTTTCGTAAGCTACATAAATCCTGAGAATTCTGTTTGCGGTTGTAAGCCACCTTGAGTGGCAAACATTTCTAGAGTTTCTCTTCGATAGACTTTCGCTGCAATGTCCACAGTTGATGGCTTCACAAATTTCAATTAAGTACAGTTGATCAGTACTTAAGTCTTTCTTGTCAGTCACTTTACAAAGTGTGCAAGTGTGCAATGACATGAATGAAACTACAGGTAGCTTCTTACATCCAGCAAACAATTTTCTTATTTTACCAGTGAAGCTTCTGTACCCAGTCGTGGTTTCATCCGAGTACGCGAAAAGGTGACGTAGTGGAAGCTCATTGGCGTGTAACTGGCATACAAACCATTTTAGTGGACGCTTCAGACTCAGTTCCACATTTCGAATAACACTTCCTTTGACACCTATGTTAATAGATGTTCCATCGGAATCGATCGCAACCAATTTTGTTACATCTATATTATTTTCAACGCATTACAAAAAAATTATACGTTTTCAATTTTCCAGAATTTACAGATACGTGGCCAATGTACTCGGATCCAGGTTCTTTTACCAAGCTTACGTCTTCTTCTATTATGACTTTTCCTCTGTTATCTTCTAGTGATATAGTCTTGTCTTTACGTCCATCAAAGTATAAACCAAATTGGTCATGGTCAGAATTTTTCACAACTGACTGAGACGATAGAGTGGTACTTGCTTTTGTTCTCTCTCGTTGAATCACGTCACGTTTCTGTCAACGACGTTCGATACATCGCTTTGTGAGATAATGTCCACATCTTGAATCGCAGCTGACACGATGGCAGCGCCTGCTCGGTCGGAAATACCAAAACGGTCCAATGTCTTGACCACGGCTGGAAATTTCGTCACTACAGGTGTGACAGCGACACCGTCAGCGTTTTGGGCCCCGCTTTCAATTATAGCTGATGATGAAAAAAGTCAGTATGCTTGCACATATGCCGCTTCAATTTACACCCGTTATTCATATTCATATTCAAATCTATTGAACTGGAATAAACATCAAGCAGTTTTTTGTTTCTCTTCACGTATCGCCCTTGCTTTAATTTTCGTTTCTGGAACTTAGTTATTTGTAAAGTGACTTTGACTAAAGTGGGAACACGTTTATCCACTATTATTCAGAGCCACGTGGACACATCATATGACGTGGGGAAGATTCCATGACGTAGCGCTATGGAGGGGATGAAGGATAAAGCGGGAGACTGAAAAAGCTGGAATTGCTCTTTTTTTCGAAAATTCACCCCCCCTTCAGGCAGTATTAAATTTTGAAATTGTTCTTTTTTATTATTTTTCTCTTAATCTCTATACAATAGAACATCTTTTCCGCATAGGTAGGTTTTGATTAATAATATTTTATTTTTTCACCATATAACACCGATCCACCCTATTAGTCAGGTGAAGGTCTCGTCACCTGATCAAGGGTCTAAATTACGAGACCAATTATTTTCTCTTCCTTAATTTTTGCTTTTTTTAAATCTGCCAATTCAACAAAGTTAAACAGAAACCTTGTACCGGTAAACAGATCGCACTGTAGCAAACCACAATACAGCACTCCAGCGATGCCAACAAAATTATAGTCAGGTGGATCACAGCCATGCTGTGATCAGGCGATTTCCACCCCGCTTCCAGGTACTAACTCGTCAAGCTACGCACTCATGCAGGGCAGGTTAGCGGTATAAAAAATTATTGCCTGGTTAGCGGTATAAAAAATCATACATTCTGCGATTATATAAGGCTGAGGTTACTATTCCGACTACACTGATGGCATTTGGCCCTCTGGCACGAATGTTCGCCCCCCTTGTGTTATATATATATTTCTCGTTATATAATACAGGGAAGAAATAAATTAGTAAGGCGAAAATAATTGTTTAAAATAACATATGATTTACGAACAAGCAAAAGAAAGTGAAACCCACAAAGTTTTTAATTTGTCACAAAGGTTTGATGTGACTGCTTTAGATACTGTGAGAATGCCCTAACAGTAAATCTATTTTTCGCATATGTTTCTGACAATTTTCACATTGATTAAGAAAAGTGCATTGATGATTCCTGATTTCAACTCAAGAATGAATTTTTAAAGCTTCGGACTGTAAACATGTTCTTTAACAAAACCATACATACACTGAAATTCAGAAGTGCAAGTTTCTGGTGGTAGCAGTGGCCATGCAAAAACATCTCCGCGGTTAATTCAAACTGAGACATCAACACTATCGTCAGAAATGTATCCACAATCTCAGGATACAATACCACTAAATATCGGTAGGCCTAATGAACCTAGGCGCCGACTTAACAGGGTCTATAGAGCAAATGAGATAAACTTCCACCACTAATTTTAAAATGTTACTTTTGTCTTAATTAATCACAGTTATCAAATTGGACTACAAAACATTTTTTTAATTAGTGGTACGATTATGACACGATTGCCTATTTTGCCCCCGTGAAATCGGCTCATATGATAATGAGTTATTTTTATATTCGAAAGAATCATTCGTGCATTCGCAAAAGAACAGATGCCATACTTCGTATTCGTCTTACATAATTAAAAGAAGAGTTTTTTTTAAAGAAATTAAATAAAGAGTCCCATAAAATATTATTATTACTATTTCAAATTTCTTAATATAATTGAACAAAAAGAATACAAAGGTTGGTAGCTATGCTTTTGCACATGCACGAATGATTAATTCGAATATCAAAATAACTAATTATTCCCATCACTTCTAGTAATATGACATTGAACAGGCACCGTATAATTAATATTTGAATAATTATTTAGCTACGAAATAGACCAACAAATTTGTGTCCACACTGTTTATATCATTTAAATATTTGAATAGTAATATTGTACTTGAAGTTCATTATGTCACTAAATTTATTCACGACGAAAAAAATATCTATGTGATTTTTAAAAAATTACGCAATAATTTGATGACATCTTATTGTCCGATAGCAGAATTATCAAGTGAGATATTCATGTTATAATATTATTGCTACTGCAGTCCTTGGACATTTGTGAATGTTTATTTTTTTTAATTATACTAATACTTTGGTGATTTTAATAAATAAATATACATTAACTTATAAAACGATAATTTTTAAAAAAAAACCTGTAATATTTCAGCAAATTCTCGCATATCTGAAACAAAAGTTCATTACATTTACAACATCATATGAATTGTAAGAGGCCAGCTTATATAAATATAGCAATAATTTTGGAAATGAAAAGTAATCCGTAACTGATGGCTCGGCAAAATGTTTTTCAGAAGCAAAAATCAAACATTTTTATTTCTGAAAATCTGTTACAAATATTCTCCCAAAAATGATAAAAATCTTCAGGTGTTTATGTTGTATCTTTCATAGTATTAATATTGGAAGATATTTTCCTTTTTAAGTTTACATAAATACATGTTTCTGTTTACATAAATATACATTTCAGGTTTGATTGTTCAAACAAAAGTATCCATACCTACACTTCCAATGATCGTACGTAAAAAACAAAACCGTTTTGTGCACATAATTGTAGTCTTTCAAACACACCGATAAACAAATTTCTAATATTTACCTAGGATTTGCTATTAACCCTTTCCGGCACAGACAAATTCTGTTCGTAAAATGCGAAATTACTGACTGACACCGGAATTTACAAACGACTTTTTTAGAAAATAAGAATTCCTTATTTTAAGCTTTCATTATAGAAGCAAAATTTTATTAAAATATTCTTGGTGCCGAATGCAAGTTTGGAATTAAAATTAGGTGTGCCCGGAGTGGGACCACTGTGCCGGAAAGGGTTAAACCAATTGCTGGGAAGTGGTGCACTTTTATACCACTTAATGTTAATTCCTTACTGCTTAACGCCAGAATGACAACAGAATTTTGGAGAAAAAAAATTATTTTATCAAGTACGTGAAGAAAAGCTTTTACTTTTTTAAAACATAAAATGGATCGTAACTTCTGGCATTATTCAATCATTCAATGATTTCAATATTTTAGCAATAGAAGAACTTTTCCCGTGAAAGGATTAACCGAAGTAGGATACCTTTAAAATATCTTAACTTGCCCCCACATTTCATGACACATTTTATCGTGAGAAAGCAGATTAAGCAAATGAAATGAACCTGAAATATTATTAATACTACTGCGGTATTTGGACTTTTGTAAATTCTTACGTTTTATTTTATTTCACAAATATAACTCTCGTTAATTTTGTGTTAAAGTTAACCGTTTATAATTATTTCAGTTGATAAACAGAATAGATTTATAGTGGTAACACTAACAGAGTAAAACAGGATCATTTGCGAAACATTCCGGTTTTTTATCTCTTTGAAGACCAAATATTTTTTAATTTATTAACAGGATCTGGATTAGTTAAATTTCATTTTTTTTATCCTGACTTGAGAACCATTCATCCTTATTATTCCTCGTGAACTATCGGTCGCCTACGATAGTTCATGTCTTTAGTCCTTATAGCCTCGTATCTCTTTTTAAAAAAACAAGTCGTTCTAAATGGTCCCGCCAAGCCATAAACTTAAAACGTAAGCCTTAAAAATAAGTGATATTCCATGCTAGCACCGTGTGAAAATCTATCAATATTCATAATTGTTGCAAATGCCTCATAGTTGTGTTTCAATCTATGAAAACGTTTTGGCGACCTGCAGTCATGTGCATACCTGCCAACTTTCAACTAAACTTCAGTTCAATGCGAGTTAGTTTGATCCAGATTAACGACATTTCTAACCAGAAAATATATCTGACAAAAATGTATATTTAGTTTCATGTTCTTACATGGAACCTATTTGATGGCATTTCTTTTAAAAAAAATTCTTGTTTGGAGCGTATTTAACCTCTGTTAAATTAACCTACATTGTGTGATGTTAGATGTGTAACGTGTGTGTTTCCATATGACGGCATGTTTTGTAAGTTTACTCTTTGTATCCCTGTACATTAGTATGATAGTGGTGCATTCTGTATAAACTCAATGTATAATCACTGATGATGTTGTGCTATGGTGAGTTTCCTTTAGTGACATTTTCTAAATGGGCTTCAGTAAATAGGAAGCTAGTGTCGTTTAAATCGGAATCTAATGCATAGGGGTGCCTTCTAACGCAATGAAATTTGTGCCATATGTATAATCCCAATGGCGAATTCTTTCTTTATAATCATTATTGAACAAGTTATTAACCTGTTATCACGTGCACAATTTGCAATGACCATGTTATTGCAAGTTTGTATATGGCCATGATCAGCAAGATATAGATATAACTATGAGACAAACTGTCTTTAATGTTGCATGTATTGGTTACGTTGACGTCATATTGACGACACAACCTGACGAATAAATTTTGATTTTTAGCAAAATTATTAACTCTTAATCATCACACATTTACAATTTTTACATCATCAAATAAGGAAAAGAATGTACTTTTAAGGCAATATGTTTGAAACCTATCTCAATTTACTGATATTTTATTGGTTGCAAAATAATTTTCAAGCATGATTATTTTTAAAAATCTATCTTTATCACGTGCAGAATGCTTACGGAAGATTGACACGTTGGCACTTAAAACAATAGTGATAGTTCAGTATTTGTTTCTATCTAATATTCATAACGAAATTAAAACGTCATCAATAAATAAATAAAAGAATAAGGTCCTCCTGTATTACAGCGGCCCGCAATTTGTTTTTATATTGCTTACATATTTGCGCTTTTAAATAAATAAAATATCACAAATAATGTTTTATGTTATGGATTTTAGCAAAACAGATTACGGCGCGCCGGCCGGCGTATGGCCTATTCATTCAGAAGTATTAGGTCATCAAGAAATTTCTGAGGTTTTTTCCATATATTTCGAATCCATAAATTCCACATTCTCACCGGGCTTTTAAAATAAAACGTTCTTTTATAATGTACGTGAAGAAACTGCTTATTTTGATTACTTATTTTGAAATAAATTTAATAGTAAATTCTGGTGGCATTCAATCATTTCAACAATATCTCACCAGAAGTCTACCGCAGAACTTTCTGAATGATCCAATACATACGACAGCAAAATAAGGAGTTCTTACAGACAATTAAATTCTGTAGAATGCAATGGTAATATTTTAAACATAGGATTTTTCATAGACAGTAGCGAGCATTTTGGATGACGTGACAACTACAGCCGTGACAGAATTTACGTTCCTAATTCCGCGATAAATGGCCTTTTTGGCGACAAACAAGCAAAAAAAAACGAATTGAGTCAGATTACTGATTCTTATTCCGGAATTTATTTACAATTTACTTTACCTTATGCAGGGAGGTGGTGTATTACACACTCCTATACCAAGTAATTGCAATCACTAACAGCCAAATTTTCAACAAAATAGTTAAAAGGAAACTTGCTTTTATAACGTATGTGAAGAAAACCATATATTTATTTCCAAATTAATTTATAAATTCTGGTGGCGGTCCATGAGTTCAACATTTTAGGAACAGAACTACTTTGCTCCTGAAAGGGTTAAGAAAGAATTATTTTTAAAATGTTAAGAAAGACCCAGAATTCAATTTTCTTTTAATATAAGTATTGTGGATTTTTTTTCATATACTCTTTCCAATTTTTCTAATATTGAAGTAGGAGTGGGGGGGATTTCTTATTTTAAACATATATATATATATTCCATACCTGCCAACATGGCGATAAACTTCCGTACAATGTAGGTTAATTTAACCGAGGTTAAACACGTTTCAACCCGGAATATTTTTAAAGAAATGCAATCCGATAGGTTCTACGTAAGAACATCGAATTATTACAAGTGATAATTACAAGTAATTTGTAATGCTTCTAAAGATATTTGTAAATATTTATATTGTATTAAATTAAACAAATATTTGAAATTCAGGAATTACTCTATCAAGAATGAAGTGTATTTTATGAAACACTGATAAATAAATCTATTAAATATTGCGTATAATTTAATTTCATTTGAGTAATTGATTTGTTTAATCTATCATATAACTGAAGCACAACAAATTTATCTAAATGAGGGAATTTTTAGTGCTTCTGTAATTAAAAATGAGAGAACTAGCCTCTCATCGCTGCTCAATAGCTAATTTCAAAACAGTTAATTTTAGAGGTACACTTTCAATTGCAAAAACTTCTTAAATTTGTTGTTAATTATCTAAAAAGTCATCCAAAATAAAAGTATATATTTTTGCAAAAGTTACAAAATTAAAATTATCATTTGATCCTTTTGTCCTATAAGTTATATTTAGAAATATACTCTCCATGTTCTGTCGCAGAAAATAAAATTCTGCATTGTTGCATGTAAGAAACTCTCCAAGTTAGGATAATTTGAAGTTTATGAGTTTTAAATATTTTCCGTCACTAAAAGCCTATATTTCAATTTCTATTGCTACTAACGCTGAAATTCACGCAAAATTTTCTTTATATTTGAAACATTTTTGCAATTGGATGTACACATTTAAAAAGGACGTATTTTGGAAATAGATTTTAGTTGAGATTATTGACGAATGAAGCATATCTTCAGTTTTCACCCACTTCCTTTTAGTCTTGTATGTACTGGAAATCCATTAGTTTCAATGACTTATAATAAATGTAGGAAAACTATATATAAGTTTTTCAGCAAATTAAATCTTTAAAACATATAATCGAAGAAACATATATATTAGAAAATTAATCACTCAGATTTGATATATAATATTTCACGATATAAAATTTGAACAACGTAATTTAACATTGCTAAATACCTTAACATTATTAAATAGTATCTGTACAATTAACATTATTATTAAATTAATGTGAAGATAATTTTAAAATGCACAAAAAGAAACATAACCAGTGTTCCATTGGACCGTAATTTAATAAATTTCAGAATTTCCTTGATTTTTCCTTGTAACATATATATTGTACAATGCAAATTCAAAAAACACAATGTCAGGCACAAATTGCCAGTTCAATTTATTTAACTCATTAACCCCTTCAGGGGCAAAGTACTCTTGTAGCTAAAATAGTGAAATGATTGATTGACACCAGGATTCACGAACGAATTTATTTTAAAATAAGTAGAAACTTTTCCTCATGTACCTTATAAATTCAAAATTTTATTATAAAATTCTGGTGTCACCGTGGCATTTTGGGATTAAAATTAAGTGGTATACATTATATACCGGTGCCCTTCAAGGGGTTAAGGACTAGCGGCATCATATGGTAACGGAATAGCTGCCAATCATTTTGCTGTTTTAATACCAGTATTTTTTAAGAGAAATATTTGCTTTATTGGTGAAGACATAAGTATAGTATGACATAAATTCCGCAATAGAAAGAGACCAAAGTTGCTATTCTAAAAAACTGATACGAAATGCAATTTTTGCATTTTAAAGATAAAAATAATTCTGTCATTAATGGGTTAACGTGACTGTAGAAGGGTTGAAATAAATTAAAAAAATATTTTTGTCTTCTAAAAAACATTTTTAAAATAGCAAAATCTGAGAATGAAAAAGCCGAATGTTGAAAATTTTACAATGTACAAATTACAGAAGCAAAGCGCACGCAAGAGGAATTGTGTTACATTTCGACAACTCAAAAAATCTCCAGCTCAATAATTAGAGCTTCTCGCTACCGCTCCGCTCCTTTGAGGTAGAGATGAAGCTCTGTATATGTCCTTTATGTATGCTAAAGACGAGTGGTGTGCAGTATGGAAAGTTAACGCGTTAATGACGTTTAACGAATATAGTGAAAATTATTGTAAAGTTTTTCGAATACGAGAAACAGGCATTGCTGACAATATACTAATAGCCTGGCGGTTTGAGACGAATCGTTCTTTGGTTCTAGAAGACGGGAAAGTTTGTTTTAACCAGCATGAGGTATAGGAAAAGAACGCATACACCAACAGGCAGAAAATGTTGCAGCTGCTGCTGTTGAGCAGTCCAGTCTTAATTCTGTGGTATATGCAATACTGTACTGGCGCGACAGTGGGGAATTTGGATTTTTTGAAACAAAAGATTCAAAGGTGTTTTCTGAAAGAGAAAGAGCTACAAAAAAAAAAAAAAAAAAAAAAAAAAAAAAAAAAAAAAGGAGCCATGCAACTTTTCACGCAAGTAACATTTCTACCGATCTGTGACCTGCTCTGTGGTTGAATTGGTTATTAATTGGGGTTATTGAAGGTTACCACAATATGGAATGTTCGTATTGCGGTTTTTGTTAATTATTATTATCATTGTTTTTGTTAATTATTATCATTTTTATTGTGAATTTTTGTTAACTGGGGGTTATTGAAGTTTACCACAATATGGAATTTTCCGTTATAGCTTAAAATACTTCAATTCACGTACACATAACTTCGTACCTTACGGTTTTCTTCAAGTAAAAAAAACTCAATTTCAGCCAGAAAAAAAAAAATCAATGAAATGTTTTTTCCGTGTAGTTATTCTTTATCCTTTTCAATAAAAAAATTACACGATTTATTTTACAGTGTTATCATATACTTTAACAGAATTTTTCGTCTTATTTAATCGCAGAAAAATGTTACACGATTTAAATATTAAATAGAACATTCTAATCAGGAATGTTGGTGCAAGACTCCTGCGATATTCCAAGGAGTGTACTTATTATATAGTTATTTATTTATTTATTTAAAAAAAAAAAAAAAAAAAAAAAAAAAACGAAGGTTGTAGCCATACGTATATTTCAGTGAAAAATACTGTCACTATTTCAGTTTCAATATTTGCCACTGGAGAGCAGACGTGGCAGTGTTGCAGTACAACTAACGTAATTTTATAGGTAAACACCGCCCCATGAATTCTAGGCTTGAGCGCTGAAACAAAGATTGCGGTTGTCGTAGGCGGATTTTTTTAAGAGTTTGTACAGTCCCCTGAATTTACATACTAGTAATTTCTAAAAGTTTTCTTTGGTTTATTTGACTCGTCTGAATAGTCCCTCTTAGGCAGTGAAATAAGGTAAAGAATTTTTTTAAGAAATTATTCTTGTTCAAATTCGAGGGACCGTACAAACGCTGAAAAATATCAGTCTACGACAGACACCATTTATCTGTTAGAGCGCAAGCTAAGTATTCAGGGGGCGGTGAGTTAAACATCAAACACTTCTTTTGTGAAATTCTAGTTTTTCATATTGTGGCAGTCTTCTTCCAAGTGAACGACTTGCTAAAAGTTATTTTTTATTTTTGTTAAAATTTACCAGCAATACATATGATGTACTACTTATATCTTCTACTATACACAAAATATAATACTTCATCCAAAAATATCTGCGCATTAATTTATATATTTGTTTTACCATAAAAAAATTAGGATGGAAAATGCTGCGATTTATTCATATCCTAGTTTATTGAGTTAAAGAAAATCGTTATTTTAAAGTTTTATTTTTTACATTTAAATAAAGGGGATTATATAGCATTGCAATTTAATGTTAAAAAATTATATGATGTCGATATTACCTAAACAAAATTAAATCCATCTTATTATGAGATTTCTTGAGTTGCTGCTATTGAAAATTTAAATGCCCAATTAAATACATGGCACACTCACTACACTAACATTCCAAGAAAACTAAGAATACCTTTACAAACCATACCTTAACAAAGCATGTCTTCCATTACTTAATTACTGATATTATGATAACACATCACACAATGATTGATATTGGATCAAAGTTTAAATAAAACTGGCATCCTCAATAATTTCAAAGTTAGTTCTGATTAATTTAGTTTGCGGTCTTTTGCAATATATATTTATAACAATTATATATATTTATTTTTTTAAAACACCTGAAGTGTATGAAACCAATGAAAAATGAAACAACAATTCATCATATTTTAATTACTAAAGAAAATGAGAAAAAATTAAACTTCGTGAGCGAAAATATTATATAATTGAAATTTATCGGTTTTAATTACTTTCCTGGAAATTGTGCAGTCGTTAAGAAAATTTCCCTCATAAGTTTTCAAAGGTTTTGAACGATTCTATTCAGAAATTTATTAAAAGAATTTGATAAATAGAATGTTCCATAATAAAAGGTTTTCGAATAACTTTATCAAAAATCGATGATGCATTATTATTAAGAATTTTTCTATTAAAAAAAAGAATATAAAGACATATAAAGAAATATCCGTTTTCAAAACACACAGAATGTTTCATCAAAAAGTTTTAAAAAATATTATTGATATATTTTTACAAGCATTATTGAAAGAAACACACAGACTTTTGAAAACTGAGACACATGGAAAAGTATCTAAAAAAAATATGTATAATAAAATTGTCAAATTTTATTTTTAGGGTTTCGTTCATCTCACGAAATCCTATTACTCCTGCTTCGTTGTCTGTCCGTCACAGAACCGGTTCTCAGAAACTATTTAACTTACAGAGTTGAAACTTTGTGTACTTATAGCAGAATACCTCTTATGAAGCGAGCCCCACCAGTGGCTGAGAGGTTGTGCTCTCGAAGCTGGTAGACGGGAGGTGCTGGGTTCGATCCCAATCGCGCCCGTCGGCCTAATCGTTCGGAGTTTTCGTGGTTTTCTTCGAGCCGTGGATTTATCCATGCGTAAATACGGGTACCACGAAGGGCACTCCCCCCGGGCCTATATCCCTAGTGTAGATAATTGGCCGTCAATAATCAACCCAACCCAACCTCTTATGAAGCTCAAAATCATAAAATGTGAAAAATTATTTTAATATATAGAGATAAAAAACAAAAAAATCTAACAGCCTTTTCCTATTAAATTTAAACATTTTCGTTATAGCAGCTGCCAACAATTAAAAATCCACAATTAAATTCTTTCTACAATAATTAATTTTCTCTTGAAAGATTTCCACGTGAAAAATGAAATAAAAAAAAGTTTCACCAGTTGAAAAAAAGATTAATTTGACGTGATATTGGTAATACCGAGGCTAACGAAAAAGAAAGGCTACCGCGGTGCTTTATGCGTATCTTTTTTTACAGACCGCGGGAGTCACGTGATGCTCGAATCCACCAATGCAGTTGTACGAAAAGAGCATCACGTCACTTTAGCGGTCTGTAAAAAAAGATAAGTGGAATGCACCACGGTAGCCTGTCTTTTTCGTTAGCTTCGGGTAATACAACGGAAATTTTCAAACATTTCTCAATAATACAAGGTCAATGAGTGTAAATACAGAAAGCAGCTTAATATGACATCATTGGAGAATTAAAAAGAAAATTAATATGAAGTCATAACGGATTTTTCAATTGTTTGAGAATATTACAAAGAAAGTATCAATATGAGTAATAGAGAGTAGTAAATATATAAGTTTGAAGAACGTATTGAAGCATGAAAAACATCCGTTATGGAAATATTGGCATATTTTAACATTTTGAAGGTTTCTATATAACATGTTTAATTTTTAAATTGATTTTTTTTTAAATATCGCGTTTAGTCCGCATGACAGATATTATTATGACAGAGTATAATAGCGGCAATGATAGAGTTTAATACTCGCTATCAGCCCGTTTCAGATATTCAAAAAAACGAGAAAGTATTTTTGGTAAATTTTTACTTTATAAAAAACACTTCTTTTTTTAATGAGATTTATTTGGATTTATTAAAGAAACGACAAAGTGTTTTGAAAGGAATGTTAAACGAAACCCTTTGTGCGATCTTCGATCACACTTACCCACTTGTTTATTACTGCTCTTGTGTAGGTCCGGTTTACCAAATTCTTAAAACTAAAGTAAGAAATTTCTCGTAAAATGTTGACTTCGTATGGAAGTTTTCAAAAAGACTCAATGATGCTAAGTATTTCAGAGTACGTACGGTCCTGACTTTGGAGTACTCCACTATTTCCGATAAGTAATTTTTGCCATTTTTGCGAAAATTTTCGAAATTGTAAAACTTGCTGTGAATAAACAAGCCTCTGCTTTCTACTTCGAAATAGTGTTCCTAAATTATAAAGACGGAACACAAAGTGTATTAAGAGGTGTAATTTATTTCTCTAACTGTTTATTACTTAACTAAAGATATGCTATTTTTGTTCAAGCATTTTTGGGGATTCTCATAAGCAATTTTGTATATAAATTAAAGTCTCGGACATAAAGTTTTTAAGCTGATATTGCTGTGATTATTCAATATTTAGATGGTACATTATTTATATATTAATAAAAAAATGTAAAAAAAATAATTGAAGAATAAGAATTTGAAAAATCTATTCACTTAGTTTCAACAGAATTCCCGCTTAAATGAAATGGAATTTTTTTTTAAATGTAAATCAATAAAACTTTTTTTTCTACAAAGTATATTCAGTAATACATGGTCGAAATATATATTTGAAACATATTCATAAAAATTCTTTAGAGTTTAAATATTCCGCTCTTCTTTTAATGAAAATATTTATACGATTTGGCATGGAATTATACAGTTGTTTTATGTAATTCGTAATTATTGTGTTACACCGTACACTCAAAATAAGAGTTTCAAATTCTGATAAAATTCCAAGTACACTGCAAAAAATTGTTGCGCGGTAGCGTATTACTGCTTATTTTATTGTTTATTACTGTTAATTTTACGGTATAATACTGGGAGCTGGGGTGCCAGTATTATGCTGTAAAATCAAAAAAAAAAAAATCAGTGTATAAACATTTGACATTTTTCCTATTTCAACTAATACATTTTGTATTGGATTTAAATTGGAACTGATACTAGACCATGTTAATGATGAAATCAGAGATGTACATTATAACAGTATAGCAAAGTTAAAAAAGCAATTTATAAAATGCAATGACTTCAAATTGCCTTCTGTGGTGTGTTTTAAATTACATATATTTCTGTCTTCAGTATAGCTACAAACTAAAATGTACTTTTCTAAGAAAAACAAGTGCACTTAGATGAACACTTAAGCTGTAGAAGGGAGTTCCAAGGACATAGATACTTCTTTCATTCGAAGTGCAAAACTCAACTTCTTACCGAAAAAATTGCAGCTCACAGCAGCGATGGATCTCAAAACCTATGAGGGTGAATTTTTCTCCTAATTACGTACGATGACAGATCAAAGGGGGACCAGTGTCACCCAATTCTTTTTTGAAGCAATGGTCTCTATATTTATAAACCCAGAATTTCTGCTTTGAATGACGTGAAAAATTCTATTAAAAAAAAGTCGTAGAAGTTTTCCTGTGCCTCCCAACATTCTACAATTATATGCATTGCTGAAAACTTTTTTGTTACAACTAACATTTAATAGTAAATTTTATCTCATTTAATTGCACAAAATCTGCGATTAAATAAGGCCAATTTTTAAATACATTTTATTTATTATAAATTAAATTTTTAAGAAATTTTTTTTCTAATTTTACTAAAAATTTTCAAAAAAGCTTAAATGTTTTCATCTTCGTGCATGGAATATTTACACTTTAAAAGTAAATTTGAAAATAGTTTGACCGATATTGTGTAATTCACTGCTATATCACTAATAGAGAATTCTACATAATTAAACGTTTTCAAAGCACATGGGAAGAGACATATAATATATATTTTTTTATTATTCATTACATTTTTACCTATGAATGCACAAACTTTTCCCCTGAAAGTCTTTTTTCACCGCAATATTCTAAAGGTAATTTTCAACGTATTGAACAACAAACATTCTGTCATTTAATAAAGCAAATAATTATTCTAAAAAAATAGCGGTATTTTCATGGCCCGCCGGCCAACGTTTGTGTACCCTTACCCTATGATTTGTTAAGTTTTCATAAAACAAAGATGTTTTTACCTTTATTTTCTGTTTTTGACCCTGATAAAAAGAGCGTTTTAGACCTATATTCTAAATTTGTCCTCTTTTCAATAGAATTTATTTGGAATTCGCTCAAAGATTTTGAATTTTTCGCATTTTTAAAGTCTACTTTTCTCTCGAAGTGTTTTATTAACACATTTCTAATTAAAATATTCGTCATCCAATCTTGTATTTTGTGTCCATGTATGCAGCAAACATTAAGGAAACGTTAACGAAACTCAATTAAAAAATTTTGAAACATAATTTTTAATTAATTGTAAAAGACGGTCGATTATTTTTATGAAACTAAACGAAAAGCAAAATTGCTAATCAAAATTTCTAATCAAAATTGCTAATTAAAAATTGATAATCCCGTGTTAAAATCCAAATTAAAAGCAGGACAAATTTGTCCCTATAGCAACGTAAAAGACGATGCTGAAAGTTTCAGTCGATTTTATTCGATTTTTTTTAGCCTCAGACCCAAAGAAAGAAGGTTGTCCATACCGTTAACGAAAAAGATTATGTTTAACTTACGTGTTGAATGTTTTTCAGAACTAGATTGCTCTGCTAGATAATGGCTTTTTTTACTCCTGTTTTTGAGACTGTCGTTCGAAACATTCTTTACAGTTATTATTATTTTTTTTACTTTCTTCCTGCGATTTTTGTTTATTACTCAGCGCGATTGCATACGGTTTTCTATAACGTTAGTTTTTTTTTTTTTTTTCATTATCGCATATTGGCAACAGTAACTTTTTGCACTTGATTCTGGAACAAAGTTGACAGTTTGGCCTCCTTTATTATTCAGGAATTCCGAATTCATACTAGAAATTCCGAAAAAGTAATTTTAGCTTTATTTAATGACTTTAGCTTTATATAATATTCGTGATTACCTACACCAAAAATTGTTTTCTTTTAGAATTTCTAGTATGAATTCAGAATTTATGAACAACAAAAAATAGTCCAAATTGGTGAACCCAGTTCTGGATGAAAGTAATTGTCATCGATGAAATGAAGATGAAAGTAATTGTCACTTCATAACGTCAGCATGATTTCATTTTGGTTTGTT
The DNA here is from genome assembly GCA_963931845.1 of Maratus michaelseni. Taxonomy (NCBI): domain Eukaryota; kingdom Metazoa; phylum Arthropoda; class Arachnida; order Araneae; family Salticidae; genus Maratus; species Maratus michaelseni. Next base: position 407,228,970 of record OZ007586.1, read on the forward strand.
AATGAATTCGTCATGCGGCCTCCATTTATAACTGAATATATAATTTTTGTTTATTTATTTTATTTTATTTTATTTTATTTTATTTTATTTTATTTTATTTTTAATTTTAATTTCAATTTAATTGTAATTTATTTATTTATTTTTTTTTGGGGGGGGGAGGATCTGTTGCTGGATAATTTGATTAAAGATGCTCTAAATATTTTGAGAGACAAATAAGAGTGTTTATTTTTATTTTTATTTTGGACGGTGGAGGGGGGATTGGGGTTCTTTTTTCAGATTTTGGGTAATATGTGTTATACTTGTAAGTTGTTTAAGGCAATCTCAGGCAACGCTGGGTGGGTCAGTTTGTTCTTAATAAATCTTTAAAATGTATTTCTTAAAACCACCCTGTAATTTAAAATTTTTTCCTCTCGTTTTTAAGTGCGTTCGTAATTATATAAATGCGTAGCACATACAGTCGTCGTCTGGTCCATCCGTCTGTCCGTTCGTCCGTCTGTCCGCATATAACAGCGCAAATACTACCCAACCGAATGGTTTGAAATTTAATATATATTATCGTTGTAGAATTGTGTCGAGTCATTTCAAATTTTATGAAAGTCGAATCAACACTTAGATATTTTTTATTCAAAAAAGGTAATAATAAAAGTTTTCTTTATTCTATTAAATCCTATCATGCGTAATCTATATAATAAAAGCGCCAGTCATGTGACTGAAGAAAACAAATACGGGCAAACCACTTCTTTTTTTCATTTGCCAGGCGGCCATTTTTATTCAAAATTATTTTTTCGAATAAAATTGCATAAAAGTTACATTTTTAGAAAGATCGTTGAAAAAAATTATTTCTTTGAGATATGAGTTACATTCAAAAATGTATAGATTCTGAGATAACTTCAGTGGAAATTATGTTAACAGCCGAATATCTCAATCCATTAGAGTAAATAAACACGAGAAATTCATTCGTTTTGAGTCATAAAAATATTAAATCATGGACATAATCATTCGCAGAGCAAGATCTCCATGGTTAATTTTACAGTGCTATCTGGTGTCGAAAAAAAATTCGCATCTGTAAAAGTGGCATACATAATAAGAAAAAAGAGCAATTTCGCTCATAGCAGACGTTATAATTCATTTCACTGAAATAATAACGATGATTTTTTTTTTTTTTTACGTTGTGAAACTAGTTATAAAACGAACGCACCTCCTACGTCACGTTTAACCTACAATTTCCAACTTGTTATTTAAAAGAAATGTAACACTAGAACGGCGGATACGAAATAAATATATTTTGATTCGAACTAAATTTTTTTTCATAAAATTAGTTAAAAATAAATCACACAAATTTAAGTTAAATAAATTAGTTAAAAAATTTTATATAAATTTTCGAGTGTAAAATATTTTTATACAAGATGAATAAATTTCCCGGCCATTCAGAGTTAAGACAATAATATTTTTAATTTAGTAAACTGAAATATGATAGACATTACGACTCTACCTTTCATAGTTGAATTTTAATGTATATTTGAGATTTTCTTGCTACTGAATATAAAAATAAAATATTATTTAACGAAACAGATCACATTTTAAATTTTATTCAGTAATTCAGAACACTTTTATCATTTTTGAAGTTTTTTCTTGTTTCTGTTATTTTTTTCAAACCGAACTTTGTTCGAGGTAAGAAAAATATAAATTTTCTGCTCGACGCAGAAACTCGGAGAGAATTTATCATAACAATTGAAATATAACGCTGACAAGTCAAATATAGAAATATTCTAATATGTATTTCCTCGATATATATACAAAACGATTGGTGTTGACTAATCAATATTTATGATCACTTGCAGACTGAGGTTTTAAAAGTAATATTTCAAACTGAATTTTAAAATATGTGGTTCCAAGGAGAAACTTTAAATGAAGAATGAGCAAAATGTAGCTTAAGGGATTAAATTCAAGTAATGATTAGAATGAACTGTAAACTTACACACCTATGTTTCTGACGATGCCCATCCTGTTTATGTAAAAATTGATGTAGGTAAAAATTCATCATTTTGTCTAAGAATAATTTATTAATAATTTTCATAATTAAAATTATGCTTTTGAATAAAATAATTCCTTCAATATGTTTGGACAGTTAATTTATCTCACTGAGAAGACATATTTTAAATGAGGAAACTTTAGGAAGAGATAACGTGTTTGCCATGTGAATTTAATTTTAGCATCCTGAAAATTAGACCTCTTGTAAATACTTGAAGGAAAATTAACAAAAATACGTAAACTATATACTTTGCCGGACTTATTTGATCTAAGTTACACAAATAAAGTGTCAAATGTTACCTTTTGAAACATCGAAGTTGGTGCGAATTTTAATATGTAGACGACCCTTATTTTGAAGACTTTCTTTTATATTGTAAAAGAAATCAGTATTTAGAGTCTAATGACACCTTAAATATGATTATATCGTAAACGGTCTGCGAATAAAGGCAGGTATAGCGATTTGTATGATACTGACTGTACATTCGTGCATATAGATGATGCATAAATTTTATCGGTTTTAATGGAAGATCTCTAATTTAAAATCCAATCCAATTTTAATTCAATTTTGCCAATATTGGCGTATTATTGAAAATAGTTCCAATGTACAACAAATATTTACATTTTCTTTCATATATGTTCAATTAATATTTCTTTAATTTTTGCGTTTCATTAAAAATATTTGAAAAAGAAAACCAATATTTGACAATATGGATGTTCTGTTGGAAATATTTTAGATATAAAGCCAATATTTGTGTAATATTGGCAATGACATTATTCACAATGCAAAAGAATTGTATATACAATAGTTAATTGCTTCGCATTCCAAACACAGCGGCTTTTCTAAGTTAACCTCTGAAAGACATTCACGAAAATTAGACAGTTTTAAAAGCAACACCAAAATATTCGATAAAAATTACGAAAAACCTCCTTGCATTTTTCAGGATTTGTAATCCCAAAATTTTAATTACGGACATTGTAACGTGTTTTAGAAAAATGAAACTATTCAGGAAATTTTACGGAAAAATTCCGGTATTTTTAAGGATTTATTTTACAGTGTTTCTATCCGTCTCTTTATCTTCGTATCTATCTCAATATATATTCGTTTATCTTTCTGTGAATTTGTCTACCTATTTATCAGTCTAAAATTCTACCTAACTGTCTTTATTTCTGATCTGTTTTTAACTCTAAATGACATTTTTTTAAATTTCAGGTACATATAGAGAGTATTTGATAGTGCAAAGGTAGGAAAACGTCGTTAGAATTTAAAAGAGATATTTCGTGCGAAAAATATCTTTACGTATTGTAGAAGTAAAATTTTATTAAAATATTCTTGGTGCCGAATGCAAGTTTGGAATTAAAATTAGGTGTGCCCGGAGTGGGACCACTGTGCCGGAAAGGGTTAACATTAGCTTGCGAGTGTCTTCCCGTGACTGAAGAATCCCCTTAAGAGCATGCACTAGTCATGCGAAGAAACGCGCAAGTTAACGTTAAGTCTATGGGGAGGTTATTTTCAAATTTCTTGCTGGCATTTTAATATTTTTAAATGATTGAGGATAGCTGATGTCAATCTCTAACGTTGTTAGTTTTTACTTTTTCAATTTTGGTTCCAGCTTTTATTTTTTTTTTATATAAGGGTACTTTCACTTTCAGAACCGGTTTCAACTGGTTCCAAAATTGAAAATGTCCTCTTATTTACAACATATTCCAAGTATATGATGACTTGAAATATGTAATAATAGAGATGATACTGGTCGATTACATATTGGTCGAAAGAATTTTGAAAAAAATATTAAGCGGTCAGAGGGTTAAACATATTAAGAAATAAAAAGTTGTCAGTACAGAAAAAAGGAATGAGAATGATTTATTAAAACATGTACTCAACATACTGCATGCAGATTCGTATAGTACATTAACTTGCACTGAATATGAATGCCACAACAACCTAAAATGCAGAGACAAATGGGAAGTGACATGAAAATTCGGGAAGTGCAAAAAAAGAAAAAAAAAGATTATTACATGAATCACAAAATTACTCATTTCTTTCTGGCGAAGGCTTGTTTTAGTTGATTAATAAAAACAATTGTCCTTATTTATGGAAGAAACAGGCCTGGTATTGAAAAAAGAGACTCTGTAAGTCAAAAAAAGGTTCATTTCCGTGAGCAGGTGGATTCTGTCCATTGTATGTTTCACAATTTCATCTGGTTAGACATGTGTGATATCAAAACGGTGAATCTTTAAGTGCAACATGGAATTGAACACAGCAAATTGAAAAGTTATTGCAGAAAATTACTTACGGATAAAATTTGATACCAAAATTCTTCATATTATTTTACACATTTAAAAAAGAAAAAATTATTGTAAAAACTTGAACAAAATTAGATACATGAAATCATTCTATTATACATTAAATGTTCACTATTTTAATTGTTTATGTAATAAAATAATACAAAGTTAAGGCTTGAAGAAAAGTACGCTGGTGTTTCAAAAAATGTTATTGTAACTTGTTCATTTTTCTTTAAAATCAAAAATTAACTGTATTATACATGAAGAATGTAGAAAACATGTGAATCTATTATATTTCTTACTTCATAAAATACACTTGGTAATTTTCATAATTAAATCTTCTCGATATCAAGCACAGGGTAAGGTACAATTTCATTCACCGTAAATAAAATATCATGTGCTGGAATAACGCACTAAAATGATTTGATTCTTCATCTGTTCGCAAAGCTTAGATAAATTACAGAAAATGCTTTTATTGTATTTAAATACTTCATATTTTACTTGGAATATCAAAATTTCTTTATTTTAAGAAAAACTTTGACTATTACATATATAATTGAGACTGGATGAAAGATAGGTATACTAAAACATTAAATTCTTGAAGAGGAAGTATGTGTTAAAAGTGACATTAACTTGAATTCATTTCAATATAAGTGCCTCAACTGCATATATTCATTAATAAAATTATTGAGATGATACCTGGTGCGAAATGATAGAGATGAAATAAAACAACGTTAAAAACACCAGAACTCAAATTTTCTATAGCATATTAGTTTCGGTAGCATACCATTTAGCGTACTTTCCTCAGTGCTGTAAATTTGCTCATATATAGGAAAAGATGCGGATTCAACCATAAGGTTTAATGACCAATAGGAAAACAGCAGATAAAGGGTTACAGCCAATAGGAAATTGCGGATTCAACTGAAAGGTTTTTTGATCAATAATAAAACAGGAGATAACGGGATACGGCCACTAGGAAATAGCGTGGACGGTACACTAAATACTACCGAAACTAGTATGCTATAGAAAATTTTAGTTCTGGTGTTTTTAACGTTGTTTTATTACATCTCTATTCATTAATATATATATATATATATTACTTAAAAGATCATAGACTGGTTATATTTTCATATGATTACCATTATTACTTGCGTCAATGAGAGTTTTCAACGAGAATTTGAAGAATATGTGCTATCTCTCGCATTAAGAAAAATAATTCCAACCAAAGAAAATCTGTATACATCGACTGAATAAATGCATAAATTAAAACAAAAACTTTTAGTTACTATAGATCTATTATTTCATATTTTGCAATAGATCGCATTATTTTGAAAAAAACAAAAATATTGGAACTTCGGTATAAAACTTAAACATGTGCTTCTGAAATATTTGAAGCAAATTCACAAAAACTTCTCGAATCATTATAACTTTATATATCGTCAATCATGCACGTTAATAATATTTTCACTTAAAAAACAACTTTATGGATAATTATTTCTATTATTTCTCACGTGTTTGTAAATAATACTAACGTGAATACACTTTCTATCTTCCAGCCTCCCACATATAAATTAATAAACTAAAAAATTTTTTAAGCTAAAGAAAGTTTTAGAGACTATTGATTGTAAATATCGTATTTTTATATATGTATCATTATTATTATTATTATTATTATTATTATTGCAAAGTGATAATTTTGGTAAAACCCAAAAAGCATGTGATTTAACACTATGTTCTCAAAAATTAACAATGCTTTTTTTTTTTTGCTTATAAAATACTTTCAATTAAAAATACGTTTTAATTGTTCAGTGGCACAAGGCAACAGTTTATAGTATAGTTTATTGTTAAGTAATATTGTTGTGATCGTAATCAATTGTATCATAGGAAGGATGCATTAATTAGGTTCGGTTATGTTTAATATTTTGAAGGTAAGAATGATTAAAAAGACAGTATATGTTTTCTTTAGAAGTCAAGGAATGAAAGCAGATTTGACTGGAACTATAATTTATTTATTGGTAATTTTGAAGTGGCTGTTGATGAAGGATCCTGGATATTCGGTCGATCTTTAGATCGTCTGAGGGTTTTCATATATACTTGCAGTATCGTTAATTATCTAATTATTCTCGGATAAGGTTTTTTTTAGTGAAATATTGTACAATTTCTTGTCGAGTGCAATATCGTAAATTATGAAAAATCTTAACATTCTCTCTTACACCTCCACATTAAAAGCTGCCTGCCCGGGACACTTGCGCGGCCGTCGATAGCGGAAAGATTTGCTCATACTTGGACGCACATTGTCACAACACTCATTTTAGGTATATTTAAGGTTATTACCTATGGACCAATCTAAGCTAGACTTATATTTAAAAATATAAAAACAAAACATACCGGAGCGTGCTTAGCACGGCCGGTATACTCTGCAGAAGGTACTGTGACACCCAACTCTAAGTTTGTTTGGATAGATTTTCATTTGAAAATAAAAAATCATACAAAATTGATGGTATACGTTACCGAAGGAAGTGGTGTCACCAGCATTTGGATGGTTTAGAAAGATGAATTTCGTTTAACCCATTAGGCGCCGCTATATATATTAAGCAATTTTTTAATGAAACAGTTGTTTTTTATTTATGAATAGAAAGTCTTTAAGGTATTTCGGGGGGGTATAAGGGTGAAGAAAAAAATTTTAAAAATTCGAATATTTAGAAAAAATAGCATGTTCCCAAAATGGGAGCAATGGCGCCTAATGGGGGTAAATTTTTTCACAAATTTTACTTATGCCTCCGTGCATTTATGTTTGTTATTTCTCAGTTTTTTCGCTATAAAAGGGATAATATCATTTTGAAACTGATATTTTACGATTAATTCATATAAATTAGTCCAACATCTACATTTATAATAAAAATATAAAATGAAATTTCCGATTCCATAAGCATTTTCACTATCCACCTCTTTATTTTTCTTCAATACATAATTTTTGTCCTACTATTTTACATGAAAATGATTGAACATTTTTTATGCAGCATTATATTACATTTTTTTTCGTTTTCTGAAATTGGTTTTTTAACAATATATATATATTTTTTTTATCATTTTGTTTAGTTTTTTCCATATTCCAATTTGAAGTTCGCCTGAACTTTCATCTAAAATATCAAGCCTGTGTTTAATACTTTGTCTTTTTTAAACACTAAATTAGATATTTCTTGATTGTCTCTTGATTTGGAATTTACAGAAAGTTCTACTCCACCAAATATAACATGGGATAAATCATCACATAAATTATTTTCTATTACATATGTAATAGAAAATAATTTATGCGACATACATATGAGGAAGATATCTTCCTCATATGTTACAATACTGCAATCGGGTGGCAAACAATGATTTCCGGAACATCCGAAAAATCATCCAAATCTAAAAAAATTTTCAATCATCTTCCATGTAAAATAATCAGAAAAAATTATGAAATGATGAAAAATAGAGAGATGGATAGTGAAAATGCTTATGGAACTGGTAATTTCATTTTGTTTTTTATTATAAATGTAAAAGTTGGACTAATTTATATGAAATCTTCTAAAAATATTAGTTTCAGAATGATATTATACCTTCTATAGCTAATAAGTTGTAAAATAAAGACCACAAATGCACGGAGGCATATGTACAAGTTTTCAAAAACCTTACCCCGATTAGGCGCCATTGCTCCCATTTTGGGAACATCTTATTCTTTCGGTAATTGTGATTGATCTATTATACATATTAATTCCGGATTGACGTTGTTTAACATAATACACTGTTATGAACATATTTTAACTAAAAAATAAAATTTTTAATATAAAGTTTTTTTTTTTAAATTTTTTTTTTGAATACTGCCAAAAAGCTATTTTTCGCCTTTTTTAACACGTTTTAAAAAATCGAAATTTCTAATGAAACTTAACAAAAAAATTTCAGATGTCATCTAATACATTCAAAATGCAAATAACATGAACCTTTTAACAATTTATAAAATACGCACTTCAGAAAAAAATCTTAAAGCAATATTCCCAAAATGGGAGCAATGACGCCTAATGGGTTAAATCTATACTAATAAAAAAAAGTTCGCTCTGTGTGTGTTTGTGTCTGTTGGCGATGGCTAGCAAAATCTAGCCCACTTAGAAGCCTGCAAATTTAGATTTAGGTAGTCCAAAACCTCTCCTGGTGCACCTGAACCTCAGATTTTTAATAGTTTGAAAATTAGATTAGTTATTAATTAAAAACTGATCAAAGATCGCAAATAAAAGAATCTGTCATCCGAAAGAAGCTTGCGCACGCCCAGAAGGCGTTCCTCCGTTAAAAGATGAAACAGAGCGTGGGTCATTCCATTTCTTTTTAAGTTTTTCTAAATTCGGCATGGGCGAACGGCTATAAATACGAAAAAACCGTCTACATATTCTGAAAGAATATACTTTTACGTCTCGAACGATCTGGTTGGTTTGAAAAATATTTACATTTAACCCTTTCAAAAAAATAATCAAAAGAATTCATGTTTTTTTATTTTCTCCTGTTTTCCAAACCTTGCATCCACCGGGATTCAAAAGATACGGAAAAACGAAGGTCACCAAATTAAAGATCTGAGTTTGCCCTTTTCAAAGCCACTATTGGTTTTTAAAAATATGAAAATTAACTCTTCGAAAAAGTATATTTTCTGTATGACGTTTTGCAATTTTTGCAATTTTGGCAATTTTTGCGATTTTGGCAATTTTTTAAAATTTGCTTCGGCGATTCAGAGAAAAGTACGAAAAACTAAAAATACCAGACATATCTACATTTATTCCTTTTTCGACATCTGTATTTGTTTTTGAAAAATACGAATATTAACCTTTCAAAACAAATTCGTGAGCAGGACTCTGTTTTACAAAATCCGATTTTCTACTATATATAAAATCTGGCATCGGCTCTCTAAATTATCCAAACAAAAAACAAACACACCTAAAGACATCTACGTTCTATCGGGCTTAGGCAGAAACCTTTAGTTTAAAAAAAATCACGTTAACCCTTTCGAAAACGTTTTTTACCTAAGTCAATGTCGGTTTTTTAACTATTTCTCCTATCTTTAAAAATCCGAATTGGTGTTCATAAACAAGATACGAAAAACTAAAAATACCACGCCTAATCTATATCCCTTTGTTTTTTAAAATCTGGTATCCGTTTTTAAAAAATTTAATTTTAACCATCCGAAAAAAAATCCTTTCCAAAACTCACTCACGCGATTTTCGTTTTTCGGTCCAGGTTTAAAAATCAGCATCAACTCAGGAAATGTGAGTACGGACAAACAGTAGACTGCAGATCATAGACACTTTCATTTTCTTCAAAACGCACGGTTTGGTTTTAAAAAATATTTACATTAACCCTTTAGAAACCGATCGATTACGTAACCCACTTTCGCGATTTCCGCTATTTTGGCAATGCTTACCCGTGGTTAAATTTAAATTCTACTAGGAAATTTGGTTGGGTCGAGTGTTCTGAAAAGGTCTCTCCCAGAACAGACTGCGCCCCCTGGCGGTGGAAGGTGAAAGTATAGGTGTATATCTGGTTCAATGGACCCGATTACGACGGGGTTGGCTCAAGTTTCGTATAGAACAGATTATTAATATTTCGGGCCCGGGCAACGCCAGTCGGGTTAGCTAGTACATATTTTTCAATATTGATTTTATTCAACATTGATTTAAGGTCAGTATCACGGTCCCGGGCAACGTCGCGGGGGTAAACTGGACTTTATATAAAGCTAAAATGACTATTTAAACTTGATGGTGAGAATTCGGAATTTCTGAATAAAAAATCGTCAGATTTGGCAACACTGCTCTAAAACAGTGTTGATAGTTGACTGCTGTTCTTTTATTCCGATTGCTTGATTGCTACTACTTTTTTAAATATATACCTTCGCCTTATTCAATGACAATTTAGAAAAAACGTAAGTATTACATTGTGAAAAATGTGGTAGAAATCAAACAATCTAAATAAAAACATATTTCAACTGGTAATACTACTCTGGTGCGACATCATCACAGTGGAGCGCAAAAGGTTGGCATGTTGCATTGATAACACCAATTCACCAATCTTGACAAAATCTTCCCCTAGAAATGTACGATTGCCTTTACTCCATGCCGGTGGCATATTTTACAATTCTCCCACTTTTTGAGTACCACTATTTATGAATAGAAATATTCGCTTTTTTAAAATCAGAATTCTGCGTTTACATAAAGCAGGTTGTGTACACTCATTGGATTTTAATGAGTATAATACTATTTTTCCGAATATCGATATTGCCTTATCACAGAATTTGTAATAATGTGCTGTGATAATTTACGGGAATTATTACTATTCAAAAGCATTTGTAATATCTCCATGGAATTCTAAGTTTTCGCACCCCGATAAAGAAGATATTTATATTAGAAACTAGTGATAACCAAAACTCTAAAGAATTTGTAAATATGCATAGCAGTAATTGTAATATTTTATGTGCTGACTGTGGGCTTAAAAAGATCACGTCTACACCGAACCTGTTAATGTTTTCTCCAAACCGAGATATTCTTTTTGCTGCAATATCATTCGGTCAGCACTTCACGTCATTATTTTTTTATAATTTAAGCCAGTAATACAAATTTTAACCACATAGCTGCTGTCTTCCTTTTTGGGCACCAGTAATTCCCAAAAGTTATCTTGAGTTTTTTTAAATGGCAGCTATGTCTGTGATTATTTAAGGAAAACGATTAAGGATAATAAGAATTTGTGGTTACAAAAAATCATAGCATTTGTCAGATAAGGAACCAACAAAATTATTTGCATATTATGATTTTTTTTCATTCACTTCCACGAAACAACAAAATAAGTATTCACAAATGCTATTTTTCGTCTAAACTGTCTACTTAGAATTCTTACTTTTAAAAACAGAAACTGACACGCATAATTATCCTTTGCTTAAGTGCCCATTGTGCATCCGAATTTCCTACAGGAAATCAAATTTTTCTGTTTTTTCTTTTTTCTATTCAGAGAAAACTAAATTTCAAAATAAGTTATCCTAGATTTATTGCATTTTTTTTCACTTTTCTTAATTTATTTCAATTTTCTTGGGAATGCAAAAGTTTTTTAATTTATGAAAATTACAGCAATACATAAAGACTACTTAAAAAAAATATATTTTTTAAATAAATGTAATAAAAATTTTATTCTTTCTTGTTTATTATTCAATATTCAGGTTGTTTGTTATTCAATATTTATTATTCAATATTCAGTTTTATGTCCTTGTGTTTAATTAGAGAACTGTTTTATCTCAAAAAAAGAACAACGAAAGTTTGAATTTCTGTAATAGGTACATTTATTCCTTAATTGGATTAAAGTATAATAAAAAACCTTTGTACAAATATTAAGTCTGAAGGTCTGAAATCATACTTCGTTATTAAAAAAAACTCAATAGGGATAGCTTTTAAATTTTAATGCAGCTTGTCATATTTACTTTCGTATTTTTAATAAAATCTTGTAGTTTAGAAATATCCTGCGTAAATTGATTCGCAAGGGATTATATATGAAAAAGCAAATTCTAGAATAACGATAAATGTTCAGTTATTTAAAAAGATTTTTTAAAGAATTTAAATTTATTTATCGTTAAATAAATGTGATTTAAAATATTTGTCATTAGTTTTACTTAAAAACGGGAATATTGTATTGTCAAATGTGTAATATTAAAAAAATATATTTATAGAAACTTTTAAAAGCTAATGAAATCACATAAAACTAATTTTCGCAGAATCATGAATATTTTGTATCAGTGATAACAGACAAATAAATTGATATTTTTGTATGTTATTTATTTGTTTCTAGTTTAAGAGTATATGTGGCGCATTAATATATAGAAAATTGTTCAATTTAATGCAAACTGAAAATACCTTATACACATGCATAATTTAGGGGTTTTATTCTTTTTTAACTAATTCCTATACATCAGAATATACTCACATAAAAGTGAATGGTTAAAATACAGGTGCAAGGCTGAATGCATTAATAATAACTATTAAACCTCCTAATACCAGGATTTAAATTTTGATGAGCATTCTTAGTTTTGCATGTTTTAACCAGAAATTTAATTCTATTAAACTCAGCTTCTTTCTACGAAATGTCTATATGGTTTTATTTATTAAGTTTAAATTATTTCTTTTTGTTGGAAATATATAAACTTCAAAACAAAAATTAATGGTGTCAATTAAGACCACAATGGTACTATGGGGGTTAAAATATTTCCATGTGTCTCACTGGTCAACGTTCTGAATACCACTGTTTTCAAACAATATGTTTTCTGGTTTATTTCTACTGCAAATTTTTCAGATTCCTATCACGAAGATTTTTAATATAAAATAGTGATCTTAAACAATCAAATCATGTGGAGCCCTGTATATCTATAAAATAAAAATAAAACTGCCCAGTTAAACTGAGGGCATTGAGCTCACAGGCTATTCACACTAATTGTATATTATACTCGTATTTCAAAGAATTTGAAATAAGCCCCTTGAAAAATAAAGAAATCGACAATATATTAAGGGGGGGTTATCCCCCCGTTACCCCCTCATAGTTAACTAATGAACCCCTTAAACTAATCAGGGAAGCCTCTTATTACAATGAATATATATATACAAAATTTGAAGAAAATCGGATAATGCTGCTTGAAAAACCCATTTATATAAATTAAGGGGGGATTGGCCCCCCGTCCCCCCCTTTATACTTAACCAATCAATCCCGAAAACTAATCAGGGAAGCGTCTTAACCCAATGAACTTATAAACAAATTTTGAAGCAAATGAGACAATTCTGCATGAAAAACCCATTTATATAAATTAAGGGGGTTTACCCTCCCGTTCCCTCCCTTTATACTTAACCAATCAATCCCGAAAACTAATCAGGGAAGCGCCTTAACACAGTGAACCTATAAACAAAATTTGAAGGAAAACGGAATAATTCTGCAGGAAAAACCCATTTATATAAATTAAGGGGGGATTAGCCCCCCGTCCCCCTCTTTATACTTAACCAATCAATCCCAACAAAAACTAATCAGGGAAGCCTCTTATTACAATGAATATATATATAAAAATTTGAAGAAAATCGGATAATGCTGCATGAAAAACCCATTTATCTAAATTAAGGGGGATTAGCCCCCCCCCTTCCCCCTTTATACTTAACCAATCAATCCCGAAAATGAATCAGGGAAGCGTCTTAACCCTATGAACCTATAAACAAATTTTGAAGCAAATTGGATAATTCTGCATGAAAAACCCATTTATATAAATTAAGGGGGATTAGCCCCCCCCCCGTTCCCCACTTTTATACTTAATCAGTCAATCCCGAAAACTAATCAGGGAAGCGTCTTAACCCAATGAACTTATAAACAAATTTTGAAGCAAATGAGATAATTCTGCATGAAAAACCCATTTATATAAATTAAGGGGGGGATTAGTCCCCCGTCCCTCCCCTTTATACTCAACCAATCAATCCCGAAAACTAATCCAGGAAGCGCCTTAACACAGTGAACCTATAAACAAAATTTGAAGGAAAAAGGAATAATTCTGCAGGGAAAACCAATTTATATAAATTTAGGGAGGGATTAGCCCCCCCCCCATTCCCCCATTTATACTTAACAAATCAATCCCGAAAACTAATCAGGGAAGCGACTTAACACAGTGAACCTATAAACAAAATTTGAAGGAAAACAGAATAATTCTGTATTAAAACCCCATTTATATAAATTAGGCGGGATTAGCCCCCCCCTGTTCCCCCCTTTATATTTAACCAATCAATCCCGAAAACTAATCAGGGAAGCGCCTTAACACAGTCAACCTATAAACAAAATTTGAAGGAAAACGGAATAATTCTGTATTAAAACCCTATTTATATAAATTAGGGGGGATTAGCCCCCACCCCCTGTTCCCCCCTTTATATTTAACCAATCAATCCCGAAAACTAATCAGGGAAGCGCCTTAACACAGTCAACCTATAAACAAAATTTGAAGGAAATCGGATATTTCTATGAAGAGTTATCGCGTTACGTACGTACATACGTACATACATACATACATACATACATACATACATACATACAGAACCGGCGGGCACATAAGCTCTCAGGCTTTGATAGCCTGTGAGCTAAAAAAGAAAACTGCCCAGTTAAACTGAGGACATTGTGCTCACAGGCTATTCACACTAATTGTATATTATACTCGTATTTCAAAGAATTTGAAATAAGCCCCTTGAAAAATAAAGAGGGGGGGTTATCCCCCCGTTACCCCCTCATAGTTAACTAATGAACCCCTTAAACTAATCAGGGAAGCCTCTTATTACAATGAATATATTTATACAAAATTTGAAGAAAATCGGATAATGCTGCTTGAAAAACCCATTTATATAAATTAAGGGGGGATTGGCCTCCCGTCCCCCCCTTTATACTTAACCAATCAATCCCGAAAACTAATCAGGGAAGCGTCTTAACCCAATGAACTTATAAACAAATTTTGAAGCAAATGAGACAATTCTGCATGAAAAACCCATTTATATAAATTAAGGGGGATTACCTCCCCGTTCCCTCCCTTTATACTTAACCAATCAATCCCGAAAACTAATCAGGGAAGCGCCTTAACACAGTGAACCTATAAACAAAATTTGAAGGAAAACGGAATAATTCTGCAGGAAAAACCCATTTATATAAATTAAGGGGGGATTAGCCCCCCGTCCCCCCACCTTTATACTTAACCAATCAATCCCAACAAAAACTAATCAGGGAAGCCTCTTATTACAATGAATATATATATATAAAATTTGAAGAAAATCGGATAATGCTGCATGAAAAACCCATTTATCTAAATTAAGGGGGATTAGCTCCCCCTTCCCCCTTTATACTTAACCAATGAACCCCCAAAACTATTCAGAGAAGCGTATTATCACAATGAACCTATATACAAAATTTGAAGAAAATCGGATAATTCTGCTTGAAAAACCCATTTATATAAATTAGGGGGGATTGGCCCCCCTGTTCCCCCCTTTATATTTAACCAATCAATCCCGAAAATGAATCAGGGAAGCGTCGTAACCCAATGAACCTATAAACAAATTTTGAAGCAAATTGGATAATTCTGCATGAAAAACCCATTTATATAAATTAAGGGGGGGTTAGCACCCCCCGTTCCCCCCCCCCCTTATACTTAACCAATCAATCCCGAAAACTAATCAGGGAAGCGTCTTAACTCAATGAACATATAAACAAATTTTGAAGCAAATGGGATAATTCTGCATGAAAAACCCATTTATATAAATTAAGGGGGATTAGCCCCCCCCCGTTCCCCCCTTTTATACTTAATCAGTCAATCCCGAAAACTAATCAGGGAAGCGTCTTAACCCAATGAACTTATAAACAAATTTTGAAGCAAATGAGATAATTCTGCATGAAAAACCCATTTATATAAATTAAGGGGGGGATTAGCCCCCCGTCCCCCCCCCTTTATACTCAACCAATCAATCCCGAAAACTAAGCAAGGAAGCGCCTTAACACAGTGAACATATAAACAAAATTTGAAGGAAAAAGGAATAATTCTGCAGGGAAAACCCATTTATATAAATTAAGGGGGGAGATTAGCCCCCCCATTCCCCCCTTTATACTTAACCAATCAATCCCGAAAACTAATCAGGGAAGCGCCTTAACACAGTGAACCTATAAACAAAATTTGAAGGAAAACAGAATAATTCTGTATTAAAACCCCATTTATATAAATTAGGGGGGATTAGTCCCCCCTGTTCCCCCCTTTATATTTAACCAATCAATCCCGAAAACTAATCAGGGAAGCGCCTTAACACAGTCAACCTATAAACAAAATTTGAAGGAAAACGGAATAATTCTGTATTAAAACCCTATTTATATAAATTAGGGGGGATTAGCCCCCACCCCCTGTTCCCCCCTTTATATTTAACCAATCAATCCCGAAAACTAATCAGGGAAGCGCCTTAACACAGTCAACCTATAAACAAAATTTGAAGGAAAACGGAATAATTCTGTATTAAAACCCTATTTATATAAATTAGGGGGGATTAGCCCCCCCCCCTGTTCCCCCCTTTATATTTAACCAATCAATCCCGAAAACTAATCAGGGAAGCGCCTTAACACAGTCAACCTATAAACAAAATTTGAAGGAAATCGGATATTTCTATGAAGAGTTATCGCGTTACGTACGTACATACGTACATACATACATACATACATACATACATACATACAGAACCGGCGGGTACATAAGCTCTCAGGCTTTGATAGCCTGTGAGCTAATAAAAAAGCAGGCGTGTTCTGAATAAAATTTCGTACTTCAGATTGCCTATTAGTGTTAATTTTTCAGTAGCGCAAAGCAACTTGCTAGTGCTATGAAAGTAGATGCAGAATGGAGGGGGGGAAATGTATAGTTGCTAAATACTTTTGAGTACTTTAGCCGATAAGAAACATGACGAAATTTGTGATGGAATAAGACAAAATTTACTATTGGTAAATTGCGGTAAATAAAACTCGGAAGGTTGAGCAGTTATGGAAATGGGAGAAAAGTAATATCAATCAATAAAATGCTTTATCTACATAAATATTGGTATAATGGTAGTCAAAAAGTAGAAAAAAACCACTTATTTATTAACATTTATATATTTTGTTGTGAAGCATTTAATTACCATACATATATTAAATAATAATGAAACGCTATTACGAAAGGATTTTGTGAAATGAGTTCATATGACGAGTTTATGAAACAATTTTAGGAAGCGAATTGATGAAAAGTTTTTTTTTAACGCTTAAATACGGATTTTGTAGAGCAATAATGTTTTCTCTATGTTCTTACTGTCACTTACAGCATATTTTTCCTTGAAGAGAGTGTATAGCTATTTTACAGGGCAGCAGAATCAGTTCGATTACACTAACCTCTGCACGCGGTATTTATTTAAACTGAATTTTGGCGCCATTATGTAATTTGAAACTTTACTAAATTTGCATATGTTACTAACAAAAAAGGTTTTGATAAAATTATGAAAAAATACTTTTTAATGTATGTATCTATATAAAAAAAGAACACAATCAAATTTAGCTGCGGAATCTCGATAGGTTTCTCAGAATAAAATTGAAAACTTTTAATTATTTTATATTTCAACATTGGATTTTAAACGAGAGAACATTACAAATTTCTTTGAATTAAAATGTAACTAATAGCATAGTTTATGTAAGTTTAAATAATAAATAAAGTTAAGTTAGCTTTCAAATACTTATTAATTTAAACGTTATTTTATTTTTCTTCTCAAAAGGCTCATGGCTGTGCGCATTGAAATAAATACATACATTATCGTCTGCAAGTTATTTAAAATATATACACAAAAAAATGCGTCTGTTAAATTTATAAAACAAATTATATTTATCCCATTATATGAATATTTAAAACAGCGTGAATATTCTAATCACATTAACGTATATGTGGAGTGGGAGGAAGCTTTTACAGAATTGCTTGGTGGAAAGTGTCTAAGTAATTCGATCACTTTTTTACAGATACAAATCTGTGTTATACCATTATTTATATGTAATAATATGTTTACATTTTTTTTCCATTTTATGTTTTCAAATTTCCATTTTCTTCTGAAATGAAACATTATTTTAAATATGGTTAAATAAAACATGTTTCTTTAAAATGTGTTATTATAATTATTATTATACCGGCGTTGACCGAGCACGTGTAGTAAGCTTAAATCTCTTAAACAGCGAAATTCTGGACCAGGTTACCGATATCTTTGGCACCGTATACCGGACATACTTCGTACGATCCTGAAAATATTTTATTTCCACCTTCCATCGCCATGGGAGCATTCTGTTCTAAACAAACCTCTTTCCGAACGAGCCACTGGCACTGGTCCCCAACCGTATAGTAGGCGTGCTACAAAACTGATCGATTTGGAGAAGATGGGACTATTATTAGTCGAGTTATTAAAAAAAGGCACATTTAGAGAAAAACTCCTTGAGAGAGGTGCCAAAGGGGAGGGGGTGTTCAAGTGTCCTTCAGCAAATGACTATGTAAGAGGACCACTATGCATCTTTAAAAATTCGTTCGTTTGCTTAAGCTAGGAACTTAATTACAAATTTGGCTTAAACTATTATTCGGAAATAGTGGTAACTGCTAGTCATAAATGTACTTTAATGATGTAGAGGGGGACTAACAAGTTAATTATAATGATTGTAATCACTTGCGTTGAAATCGGAAATATAAATGTTGTGATATAGAAACGAAGCACAGTTAGAGAAAAAAAAACCTTGAAGGAGCAGCACGGGGATGTCGGGATGTTCAAGTGCCCTTCAGGAAATGACAAATTAGGAGAACCACTATTCTACTATATATGTTACTAAATTCTATTGTATTCTATTATATATGTTACTAAATGAACAATAATGAATGATTAATAATACTAGAGTAAACAATGATAAATTATGCTAAAAATACTAAATAACACTGCATGACGTCATTCAGAATAACTAAATTGTTAAGGTTAGAGTTTATGTAGTGTATAAATGTCTTTATACGTATTAGAAGTCCACTTCATCTTCAACCTCCACTAAATTCAATGGAGCCCAGCATGAATAAGTATCGATTGCGTTCTAGCAGAAGCATTCAATCTGTTATTTTTTGAAGCAGTTTTGGCTGTTTCAGCACGTAGTCAAACAGGCCGACAGTTTCGTTTGTGATGGCTTTCTAATGTGATGGTGGCAGTCAGGGTACAATCTACGATATACTGTAAGGAGGTACCTCTTTTCCCACAGGTGCATCTAGGTGACGATACCTTGCCGAATTTATTGAGATATTGAGGGGGAACGGGCCATGGTTTGTAGCAAATTTGTAGTGGTACCTATTTTGAAGTTGAAGATCTGTTGATACTGTTCGGATTAAGGTGTGAGTAAAGCGACCTGTTGTTCCCAGATTCCAATCCATTTGTCATGAACTTATTAATTCTGATTTTATTATCTTCTTTAAATGTGATGATGGAAATACGTAGAATTTTGTAAGATGTCTTGTGTTGGTTTCGTTGCATCGCGGGTCAGTTTATCAGCATGTTCGTTTCCAGATATGCCAGAATGATCACGCATCCATTTAAAGAAAATGGATTCCGATGTTTGTTGCAAGGCTGTGATTATGTCACATACGAGTAAGTTCGATGTGAATATATCTGCTAATACCTGCAGGCTAGATAGACTATCAGAATTTATTGTGTAGCTTTGAAAATAATTAGAATTAGCCCAGTCTATTGCATAGTGTATTGCTAGTAGCTCTGCTTGGTAGACACTATTTTCTTGGTGTTAGCGAATCTGTCTTGTTCCCTGTAAAACTGAGACTTTATATGCACAGAAATCGTATGCAGTGACATCTGACGTTTTTGATCAATCGGTGAATATATCAAAATCGATTATCCTCACATTTTCTGTTTGCCGCTTAAAATAATCAATGTATGGAGGTATTATGCTTTCAGTTGTTTTCGGTTGGTAATTCATTGGGTTATGTTCATAAACCGGGACTCCAAGACGAAGTATCCTTCAGAGAGTGGATATTTTTTTCAGCTTCAATGCAAGAGGGGGAATTCCCGACAGTATGCAAAGAGCTGCGGTTGGACATTTTTTGTAGGCACCCGTGACTAGGAGTAGGCATTGAGCTTGAATTTAGGAAATAAGCATTAGACCATGTGACTTTTGAATTCGAGCAAACCAAGTCGATGAAGCATATGTGATTTTTTTTCTTCAGAATATTGTTATACTTTGAGATTCTCTCTAGAAACCCACATGATGATGAAAATTTTAAAAGGTTGTGTGTTATTTGTGTTATTTCTAATCTTTTGTTGTGGAGAGGGAGGAGAAAGGAGAGTGTTGCATCTTAGGTTCATACACAAATATTGTAAGGTGTTGCTTTTTGAAAGAGAATAATTATCCAATTTATAAATAGGTGCCCGTTTTAAATATCTGGGTCTTCGAAGGTTTAGAATTTTACACTTTCCATATGAGATAATTAATTTGTTTTCCTTTGCCCAGTCACTGATGCCCAGTCACGAACTTTCCAATCATCTCCAGAAGTGTTCTTGTGAGACCATGTATAATGAGTAGTAAGTCATCTGCATATGCAATTGCTATTATACTGAGTTTTCAGAGAATCTTCATCAAACCATTTATAAATATTCTCCATAAGAATGGTCCGAGGCACGAACCCTGTGGTCATCCGCGAGAAAACCAATGTATTTTTTCGTATTGCCAGTTGGGGTAAGCACCACGACTCGTTAAAAATGAAAGAATAATATTTTGGTATGATTGGTCTATGGACAAATTTTGCAACTCTTGTTGGGTAGTTGCCCAAAGAAGATTATCAAAAGCGTTGCTGAAATCCAATGATATCAGAGAAATATATTTATTTTCTTCGGTTAGGATGTCTATGTGCGAGAAAACTTCTTGTAATGCTGTCTCAGTGGATTTTCCCTCTATAAATCCATGTTGTGAGTTAAATTGTTCTAGTAAGGTGTTAGGGAATAATTAATACTTTTAAAAAGTAGCTTTTTGTATACTTTTCCGAAGATTGGGAGGAGAGGAATCGGTCTGTATGAGGAATATTCTGTTGGAGGTTCATTATCTTTTAAAAAGTAGACTATTTCACCTATTTAC
Source organism: Maratus michaelseni (assembly GCA_963931845.1). Classification (NCBI taxonomy): domain Eukaryota; kingdom Metazoa; phylum Arthropoda; class Arachnida; order Araneae; family Salticidae; genus Maratus; species Maratus michaelseni. Next base: position 407,249,997 of record OZ007586.1, read on the forward strand.
CGTGTGTCTGGAAAATAGTTCAGCTTCAATAAGGAATTATACATATCAAGTAAGTGGTTGCTTATTTTATTAAATAAGTTTCTTACACTGTTAAAAATGAATCCATGAATTCATGGTAAAACTACCGGCAGCAAAGTTGCCGGACTTTTTCCGTTCCGTTAGTAGATTTTCCGTTTTGAAAGATAAAAGAAGGACAAACTTCGTTTCCAAAAACGGTAACTTTCCATTAATACTCTCAGAAATCACGGAAATATTCCTGGCAGCACTGACAGGAAAGGAAATTTTCCGTTATGAATAAACTCGGTTTTAAAGAAATTACATCTATATTTGTGCTGCCATCTGTGTACTGATGCGGGAGTGTTTAATATCTGATATACTTCAAAAACATTTTCTGGCCGACATTGGGCTTGAACCAGGGATGACAGTGCCTCGAGTCAAGTGTCTTGCCGGTTAGACCAGTGGGCACTTGTTAGAATAGCAGTTTAAAACGATGATATGGGATTTCTCAAAATGGCGGCTTAGAACTTAAACAATTAGGGTTTAGAAGCTTGGAAATTTTGAAGTTAATTGCGGGGAAATTTCGTTATGAGATGATGTTAATGTGTTAAAATTGTAAGATTAATAGAGGATAAAAACATGAATCATATATATTCTTAATTTGATTGTTAGATTTAAAATATAAAAAATATATTTTGAAATAAATTCGATAAAAAAATTTTGTTTTTTTTGAGAAAATAATTTTTTTTTCAGCTATTATATATTTTTTAAATGTGTTCGCTTAGAATATATTTTCAGTGCGAGTGCTTTTTATTACTTTAAAAAATAAATTTCGAACAATTTTAGAGGAATGAGAAAATTATAGCTTAGATATATCATTCGCCCTCAGTCTGCCATCTTTTTTTCTTTTTTTTTTATTAAATTTTTATTATTAAATATAATTAAATTAGTCAATTAAATTAAATAGCGTGTTTATAATAAGTAAATATGAATGAAAGTTATTTTGGAAATAAGAAACAAAAAAAAAATGTGTTTTCATTTAAAAAAACAAGATGGCGGACTGAGGGCAAATGATACATCTGTTCCAAAATTATTATTATTATTATTATTTAATTCGAAAGCTTTATTTTTGTTTGTTGCTTTTTTGAGTAAAATCGATTTTTTTCACTTCATTTAACTATTATATATTTTTTTTACTCTGTTTGTTTAGAATATACTTTAAGTGCGAATATTTTCTTATAACTTTAAAAAATAAATTGCAAATAATTTTAAAAGAATAGGGTATCACTATTAATGATAAGGAAATTTCCATTTAATTGCCGAAACGTCAGTTGAGTCTTACTGTGGAGACCCGAAAAGTTTTTGGTTTTCGTCTGTCTGTCTGTCTGTCTCTCTGTTCCGCGATAACTGCCGTAAAAATCGTCCTATTAGGTTGATTTTAGTTGGTATGTTGGTGAGGTACCCGGAATTAGCTGTATAGTTTTCAGTTACATTTGGCTCATTCATTCGAAAAATATAGAACATTTCTTTTTAGGTCATTATGCTTTGCAATGGGAAGTGAGAGATTTTTTAAATTTTAACATTCACCGAAAATAAAATGTCGCATTTGGATAATTGTAAATGCTAAAATATGGATTCTAAATTTACGAAATTGAGACCTTAATTTAATCTAATCACTTTGAAAATTTTCTAATATATTTATTAGAATTTCGCAATTAATTGTATAAATTATTGGGAAATTTTATGCATTAATTTGTGAAGCATTTTTATTTCTCATTTTTTACAAAAATTTCCAATGCATTTTTTTTTCTCTTTCATTAAATGGTTGCTAAGCAACTATATTTCAAAGAATATCAACAAAGGAAAATTCAAGTTAATTGCATTATTTTGACGCGTAATTTTATTAACAAAATAGCTTATTTTTGGTTGATTTCAGTTTTTAATATGCTTTTTTTAATGAAATAGATGAGAATTTATTTTAATAGATAGAGAAGAGAATTTTAATAGAAGAGATAGAGAATGATATATAAATCTACCATCTGCGGATTTTCCTGAGTATATATTGTAAATCTTTACTCATTCATGGAAGATGTATCTTACTTACCAGATTTATTGCGAAATATTTTCGATACAGTTCGTTTTTTATAAAAATATTGATATTTAAAAAACCTTCACGGTATCATTTTAGTTTCGGGAGAAAATGCAGTAATACTTACGCAGTGCTTACATAATGCTTATACAGGGTGATTTTTTTTTAAAGTTGTGAAAGTAAAACCCAATAACAAAAAAACGAGGGATTCAAATGACCTGAAATTTCACCAGTATGCTCCCAAAGAAATGGGGATTTTTTAGGCGTGGTTGAAAAAAAACTTAAAATCGCACCGACAGATGGCGTTGTATATGCAGTAAATTCGGGAGACGAGCACGACACACGCACAGCGGCATTAAAAACGTGAAGCACGCACACCTCGTGTTCATTATTCTACTGGTATCCTCGCAATGACTGTGCCCTTCACGGACCGTCGGTTGTTAGTGAAACTGTATTATTAGAATAATGACAGCGCAGCAACTGCTCTTAGGTGATTCAGGGCACTTAAGAATTTAAGAAAAGGTCCAATGGCGACAGAAGGCCTACGGAAGATGGCTTCTCAAAGTACCGTCCATTGTTTTCCTCCCACTGACGATACACTTTGTTTCGATTAACTTACAGCGCCATCTGTCGGTGCTATTTTAAGTTTTTTTTAACCACTCAAAAAAAACCCCATTGCTTTGAGAGCATAGTGGTGAAATTTCAGGTCATTTTGATCAGTGGTTCTTTTGTTATAGGATTTTACTTTCACAACTTTTAAAAAAATCACCCTGTATATTATTACCTTTACTACCGAAACTAAAATTATATTGTGAATGTTTTTAAATGTACATATTTTATCGAAACAAAAAGTATCCAAAATATTTTCAATAAATCCGGTAAACAAGATAAATTTTCATGAAACATATGAACCATAAGTGAGTAAAGATTCACAATATATGCTCAGGAGGTAGATTTTGTGTCATACCGAATGACATCATACAAAATGTTCGCATATTGGTATTACCAACCGCGTCCACAAGATGGAACGTTTGTGTCAATTTTGCGCTCCTGATCTAGTATTAAGATCGCAGACTTGCCAAGTCTCCGGCTTTTTGAACACCAGTATTATCTTAAAGAGAATGTTGTTCTTTTAAATCGCAGAATGTTCCGATTACATAAAACAACATTTTCTGTACTAAAATACTGGTGTCCAAAAAGCCGGAGACTTGGCAACTATAAAGATGGAACGCTTATTACGCAGTTTCGGTCCTTTGGGGATATTAATTAATAGTTCGGCTAATTTTCACAATATTAACATTATGATTCTCAGGTGCACCCGGAGAGGTTTTGGACTACCTAAATCGAAATTTTCAGATTTCTAGGTGCGTTAGATTTCACTAGCCATCGCAGACCGGCACACAGACACACACACAGAGAAAGATGAGCAATTTTGTATTTTATTAGCATTGATTTCTGTTTTCACGGACCATATTTTTACTTACTTTATTCATTAAGAATAAGACAGACTTTTTAGAAAATTCATTAAGTCGTATTAATTTGTCGGAGATCGTCAATTAATGAAATTTTCATTTTTTTTAATTAGGGTAATAATTAGATTCTGCCCATTTCATTTTATAATTATATACTACATCCACATGAGGAGTATCTTCAGTATTTTTTACCGTAGTTTTATGTTAGCCAGGCGCAAATCGCACCAATCCATTATTTTTCTTGCCAATAGCAGCCTTAGTTTTTCGCATGTGTAAATTATAAACAATCCTTTGATGTTGAAATAAAATATTTGTTTACAATATTTTTTTCGGATTTAATTAATTATTTATTATGTATTTAAATTAAATGAGTAAAAGACGCATATTTTAAACGTACATATTTTAAATGAAATGTGTAAAAGGCAGGTATTTCTAACATAGGTATTTTAAAAGTAAGTTATCTATTTTAAATAAAATGGGTAAAAGATTATATTTTAAATTAAATGAATGCAATTCGACTGATGGCGATGGGAACAATACTTGGCTATTTATTACTTGCACCCGGCCCACATAAAAGTACATTTTGTACAAATTTTTTCTAGTATGCGCTTATGGAGACCTTCCTTTTAAGACATTATGTTGCATGCTCGCCATTGAAAATATGTAACAAACATCCTTCTTTTACAGAACAAGACAGAATAATTCTAATGTATTACACTTTATTGGCAATTGCTGTCGGAAGAGCTATTTTCTATTGCATTTATTTCACTTGTGTTGCTTCATGTATATCTTTATATAACTATGTCTTCAACTAAATTTCAAACGCATTTTAAACTCACTTCCCAGCATCGAATTTCACTCAAAACTTCAGAATGAGCTTCTATCAATGTTATATTTGTGTACTGATAAAAAATATCACATTACAGTTATTTTACCCTGTAGTGCCCGCGGTAGGAAAGAACATAAATAAAATTTATTTTTTTTGTATTTTTTTTTATTTAATTTTTTTTTATTTGTGTATGATTATCGAAATCCTTAAAATAAATATCTGCTATAGTTAAAATAATGTTGTATTGTAATGATATTTTTTACGTTGGCAGTAATCTTGGCGGGAAATTCAATAACTAAACTTTTAAAGTGGATTTTTTTTGTTTTCGCAAATGGTGACCATACTAAAGATTAAAATAAAGTAGAACAGATTAAACTCAACTTTTCTTTACGCTGATAACGCCTCCTAGCAAGAAATTTATAAATAAAATTTAAAGAAATATTATTTTTTTATGTTTCACTGTATGACAGTCGTACTGAAGTTAACAATTGGTAGGGCAGATTCAACACAATTTTCTTTTGCATTTATAGTGCCTCCTGGGCGATAGAGAATGATATTTAAATTTAAAAAAAAATGATTTTCTATGTTTTAATGCTTGACAACCGTACTCAAGTTACAAATATGTTCGACGGATTCAAGATAATTTTATTTTTTCTTAGAGCTACTAGTTTGGAGTTCAGTTAGGCCAGCTACTCATAGTCTCACTATAAATTTATCTCTCTTTATGGGTGAAAGAGATGTTTATTTAATCAGATACACTTTCCTTTTCGTTTACATTGTTGATTTTGGCTGTTTTTTCCTGGTATTTTTGCCCTTAAGTTATTATGAGTAATACCTGTTTCTGGACATAATTGCTTGGTAGCTGACATCCCAAGGAAATCTCTAATAATTTATTAAATTAGGAGCTACTATTGCTGTTCTTGGTACTCAAATCCGCGGGACGGTACAAATGCTTAGATTAATACGCCTACGACAACCGCCATTTTGTGAGTCAGCGAGCAAGCCTAATCACAGCCTTTTAATACCAGGTCTGTTTACTGGCCCAAAAATGTCGGCTGTCATCGAAGACGGATATTTCTCAGCTTTCGTACGCTCTGTTCAATTTCTGTACAGCTATTTCCGAAGAGTAATATCCTTCTTAATTATTCACAGAAAAAACATATAGCAGATTCCTATTTCGAAGAAAATGTTACTCAATTTCAATAAACAGAACGAATGCTAAGAAAAGTCTAAAGTCGACAACCGATAGTTGTTGAGTCAGCGCTTAGGTGTGTGACGTAATATTTAGGGGGAAAGGCCAGTCATTAACAGAAAAAAAAACTTATGACGTAAAGATAAATAGTTTTCTCCTTACTCTTTATGGAGCTTGTATCAGACTGTGTTAAATTTACTGTGCGATACCGTAATAATCAATTGCACTTTCTAGTGAGTTCTTCCTTTCTGTGTTACACATATTGCTCAATTGAGAAATTCCGGAACAATCCGGAGCAATTCTGAGTAAACCATGAGTTGTGGGTAAGTCCATGTGAGTAACACTGGAAAAATAGAGAAACTGAACCGAACAATCATGGTAAGCATAAACATACATAAAACCAGTAGAGTAGGCAGGTTTAGGGTCCAGAGACACTGTACACCACATTTATCGAATAGTTTTATTCGTTTTTGGAATCGCAAAAATCAGCGACGAAATAAGGCGAAGTTCTAAAACAGTGGAATTTTGAGTTTCTGCACCCACACTATGGCAATGACAGGGCACAAAATCTAGATTGACCAAAGCTACACGTGTCAACAAATATCCATGATATTTTCAGGGCTCATACTGGTAAGTTTTTTTAATATCAGCATTTCTGACAAAAATATTTCTTGGTAGGATTTTACAGCATTCGCAATAAAAATGCCCTTCTAGGTAGGTTTATACGAAATTTGCAACGGAAATATGTAATAAATATTTTTGCGAAAAGTGGTGTTCAAAAACAGACCGAATGGGAACCTTGTACATGCCATTGATGAATATGCTTTAAATATGATATTTCGATACGCACACACAGAAATATAAATAAGTAAATAAATAAATATAACCATGATATATATATATAGTATATATATATATAAGTAATATATATATATACTATATATATAAATACCGTTTTTCTATACGTATATAAATTAAAATCTGTTAAAACAAAATTAATAGGTCGCTATATAAATAAAGAATTCTTAATGTTCGTTTTTCATATTAGAGCATTAAAAAATTGTACTAAAGCATAAAATTTTAACGATATGAAACTTTTTGAAAATCGTATGAATCGATATTTGAAAATCGATATACACCAGCCTTAAAATTTTTCGATACACACACACACACACACACACACACACACACACACACACACACATACATATATATATATAAGAATATAAATTAAGATCTTCAACCAACCACCAACCTACTGACAAAAAAAGTAATTTATTGCTATATATAAACAATTCTTAATAATTCGTTATATTCGTATAAACAATTCTTAATAATACCTCTGGGGGTGCCTAGTCAGGTGAGGGTCTCGTCACCTGATCAAGGTTCTAAATTACGAGACCTATTAAATCTGTCAATTCAACAAAGTTAAACAGAAACCTTGAACCGGCAAACAAAGATAGCGGTAGCAAATCACAAGAGAGCAAGCACAGCAGCGATGTGAACAAATCAATAGTCAGGTGGATCTCAGCCATGCTGTGATCAGGCGATTTCCGCCCCGCACCCAGGTACTAACCCGTTAAGCTAGGCATTCATGCCGGGCAGGTAGGGGCCTGGTTAGCGGTATAAAAAAAAAATAATAATAATTCGTTTTTCATATTACACTAACAAAAACATTGAAGTAACAGCATAAAACTTTAACTTCTATCCGCTATAATAAAAAACGAAATGTTTTCTTCACAAACGGTTAAAAGTGTTAGAACCTGTCATTAATGTTTCATTTTGAAATCGATAAAATGATTTTCTGATGGTATATATTTTAAAGTAAATGCAACTAAAAAATCTTTCAAGTAAAAACACAAACTGTTGATATTTCATTAAAGACAAGCGTACGTAAAATAACTTATCTTTCAATAATGCTTTCGAAAATGCTTTCAATTTTTGATTTATGTAAACACAGATTTTAAGTGAACTGTCAAAAATTTTTCAAATGATAGTAAATATTTTTTGGTGTATTTTTATAATAACTGTTGTTCTACTTAAACTACTATATTAAATTTTAATCTACAATTTTTATAATATTCTTTTTAAAATATAGCTTTAAATTAATGATACTTACTATGCTGCTCGCAGACCATAAAATAACCAGTTTTTTTTTTTTTTTAAATATAAGTGGTGCCCACCAGGAAAGTAAGTATACAGCTGGCGTAGCCACGTTATCAAATTTGCCGTACTGGTTTTTCATTTGATTTTGGCTTCGTGCCGGGTTACTGGCGCATTCGACAAAGTTTCGTCGTTTGGAAAGAAGTCGTGTGTGTGTGTTACTGGTGGTTAAAACATAGGGTGAATAGGATGGAAGCGTCCAGAATAGAACAGGGAAACGTAGTGTGTGTGTTTTGGTGGGTGAAGGGGCAACGCAATTACTTTTCTCCTAATGAAGCATGTTTATGGTGAATACTGTTTAAGCCGTTGAACTGTGAACAACTGACGCAAGAGTTTCAGACAAGACAGACAGACGGTCAAGGATGCACCGAGACCAGGCAAGGTCCACGCTGCAATCACCGATGCATCAGTCACTGCTCAAGATGAGATGGTACAGTCCAGACATGTCGTCTTGTGATTTTCACATCCTCGGGCAACTTAAGAAGGCACTCCAAGGACAATGGTTTATTTCGGACGACAAACTGAAGATAGGATACATTCTTTCGAGATAAGCCCCAAGAGGTCTACGCCTAGGTTATAGACGTACTGGTGACACGATGGCACAAATTTCTCAACAAATACGATGATTATTTTTAAAGTTGTAATAAATTATTTTCTTCTACACTCAGTGTCCATTTTTCATTTGGGCATCCCTTATAGAAAGCTTCGCCTTATTTATTCATCTTTTTCTTTCATTTAATACGGCGAATTTCTCTAAAAATGTCGCGAGAATACTTTTTCAAAAATTAGAGAACACCAAAAATTTAAATCTCTACTAATATCAAAATTATTTTTCTTTCACTACGAAATTTTTGTCGTCGTCAGAAATATACAGCTGTATTTTGAATGGATGTAAATATCCAGAGATGAGCGGTTATTTTCTACACACACATTCATAACTTTTTCCGTACTTTTACTATGATCGTATTTTGACATTCGTTATATCTTTTCTCGACTTCTGCTGGATTCCTGTTGGCGATCTACCTATTGCCTGGTTGGATATTTCGTGGTAAAAATTTGGTCACAGAAAATTTTATGGTTTTGTTTGCAACTAAAATCCAACACTTTGAAAAGTATCATTGAGAATACAATACTTCGAGACATTTTGTTTTATTTTTTATAAATTTTGCAAATATGAATGATTTTAAGAGACACCCTGCTTATATATATATATATATTATATATATATATATATATATATATATATATATATATATATATATATATATATATATATATATATATGTGTATGTATATATAGTATTTTTTAATAAATCATGTCTATGATATTAAAATAGAGTTAATATATATATATATATATATATATATATATATATATATTTGTACAGGGTGTCCCAAAAAGGAGTACCCATTTTTAAAAATGAATAAGAAACAAACGAATAGAGTTATTAAAAGAATTCTTGCAGGAAACGGATATGTGAAGTCTGGAATTTTATTTAGAATATTTTATTATGTTAGTTCAAATTCTTACCGACAGATGGCGCTGTGGCTACCGCATTAATCAGCAATAGTTGAAAATTAAATGACAATATTTTCAATATGTCCTCCATTCATCACAATAACATGTCGGAGTCTTAGAATGAAATTAGCACACACCTTCTGCAACGTATGTACGGAAATGGCTGTACACTCTTGATTAATCGCTGGAGCTCAGCTAGCGAAGTGGAATTTTGGCAGTAATCTACATCCTTCAGATGGCCCCAAAGAAAAAAATCACACGGATTTAAATCTGGTGAGTAAGGTGGCCTATTCGTACCCTTGCCGGTTAATTTCGGGTAATTTTCGGTGCTGTAGCGCCATCTGTCGGTCGAATTTTGAGCTATCATAATAAAGTGTTATAAACAAAATTCCAGACTTCACACATCCGTTTCCTGCTAGAATTTTTTAAATAACTCTATTCGTTTGTTTCTTTTTCATTTTTAAAAATAGGTACTCCTTTTTGGGACACCCTGTATATTATATTGATTTTGAAATTTATTTATTTATTAAATATGCTGCAATAATTACTTGTTTTAATATTTGTTTTAATTTTTGTGACGATTCACAGATTGTTTGTTTTATTTTCCAAAACGTACATGTATCCTTTCTTAATAATATCTTTTGGAATAATTTGCTGATTAACAAATAGGGTGCTTTAATTAAATTTAGATTAAATAGTTTTGTGTATTGAAGTAATGGTTTTAAATCAATGGTGTAATTTCTTATTAATCATTTTTTTATCTATTTTATTTATTTACAGGCATTTTTGGTAATGATTGAAAAATAGGATGTGATCCAATTAATATTACTTTAAAAAAAATAATTTTAATATATATGAAATAAATTTTAATATATTTATTTATTTTAGTTAAAATCGCTTTTTTATTTGTAGTATTCTATATTTGTGTCACTTGTGAAAATGTTAAATAGATGTCAGCACCATGAATTAGAAAATACACGTTGTAAACAGTATTTAATTGGTCTGTAGAAGGTAGATTTCTATTATTATTCCATTTTTCTTTTTGATAGATAATAAATAGGAAATTATTTCAAATAATTGCTTTTCACAAAATTAAATAGGTTCAGTGGCACAAAGTATATATTTTTTGATGAATCCAAATTCATCCTTCATGGATCGGACGGTAAGCGATACGTTAGGAGGCAAAGATGTGAAGCATATCCTTCAGACTGCATATCAGTGACTGTGAAATTCCAAGTGAGCCAAATGGCCTGGGGAAGTTGCATGACTGGAAACTGTGAATGCATCAGTCATACACCGACATCTTGGAAGAGTATTTAAAGCCATTTATTTGAGAAAATATTTAAGTTGCAAAAGAATGATTTTTTAACAAAATACAGCACCCTGTCATGTGCAAAATCTATAATTAAAATCTAATTCTTAAAAACTCTATTCTATAAAAATTTTCTTTTCTTAAGTGATTTTAATGTGTCATATGGCGCTTTTATCGCCAGAACATAAGACATACTACAAACGTAATTATCATCTTAATCCCTCATCTTAGAGAAATGATCGGAAAAAAATCTGGCACTAAAGTTTCAGATTGGCCAGAGAATAATACTGCTCCTAATCCCATTGAAAATTGTTCGCAAATAATAGGTGATTAATCTGCAGATTAAATTGCAGCAAAGCATTATTAGGGTTTGTAAAATTTTCTTCGCCGAGTTTTTTTGGGATCAAGTAAGTCAAAGAAAACTTTTAGATATTATTAATGTTAAATTTCGAGGGACCGTACAAACGCTTAAAAATAAATCCACCTGTGACAGCCGCTATTTTTGCCAGCTCGCAAGCCTAGTATTTAGGGGGCAGTACATCAAGGCTGAGGGGAGTCAGTTTCGGTCTCGATTTAGCGCCAATCGCTGTCAGCGCCATCTATTATTCGAAATTCGAACTAAAATCAAGAATCAGTGTAAGAAAACTCCTGATATCATACATAACCCTCCTGCAAGAATATTTTAAATATCTGCCACCGTTTGCATTTAAAATCCATCAGTCATTTTTGGGACACTTAGTTTACTATATATATATATATATATATATATATACATATATATATATATATATATATATATATATATATATATATTATTAAAAATATTTTAAAAATTAAAAAATAAAAAATAAAAAATAAATGAACAACGTGAAATAGCACAAATAAAATTTATAAAATGGCAAACAGCTGTTTCGGAGGCCCTAAAACTGCATCATCAGTGCCAAATTCAAAAGATTAAAACCTATTCAAAAGTTTAAGCCATGTAAATAATCTCTCGCAAGCGCCCAAGATTGAATGGCGGCGACCTTTTCAAAAACAACAGCGGGGCGCCATCTGCGATATGCTTATTTATTTTTCTTATTTTTTCTATTTATGCTTATTTATTTATGCGAATTCTTATTTATTTTCAAATAAATTTTTCGAAATAAATGTAAAACACAAAAGTTATGTATTTTTTCTCGTGGAATCCGAATCAGCAATAAAAAGAGTTGTTATCAATTAAGATTTCACAGTTGACCCCCTTTCCTCCCAGGGGCAGAGTTAGGGGTACAACTTTGATATCTCTAAATAGATTTTTCAAAAATATTTAACTTGCATTTTACCGTTTTTCTATCCGATGTATATTTCTCGAGTTATTCGACCGTTTACAGACTTTTCGAATACCATGTATATATATATATATACATGCCAATGTTTACGGTTTTTTTCTTACCACTTGAATTTTATGCTAAATTTTGCCTTGTTTAATATCTAAAATTTGCAATTAAATAAGATAAAAGGTTTTTTTTAATTTTATTGGTAACAAGGAAGCGTAAAAGTTGGCAGCTATGTATATATACATAAGAAGCGTGGTCATATTCCGTTAATAATAACGTGCTATTCTTTAAAAAAATTACATTTAATGTAAATTGTAATAATAGAAATATATTTTTCTACTGAAATTACGCCATGTTTAGCTGTAATGCTAAAAAATCAATAAACTAAACAATTAATGTATTTTGTTGTCTCAAAAAATGCTATATAAATACAATTGAGCTTTTTTTATATGATGGTTTTATCTGGTTTAAAACTATTATATGTTCAAAAATTCTTAATTGATTCTTTAAAAAAATCAATTAACTTTTCAAAATAACTTTTCTTAAGGAATCGAATCTATTTCAATTAATTTTAATTTCTTTAAAAGCAGGATTTCCTGTTGTGAGTTTTAAAATCACATCTTTTATTACTGTTTGAATAAAAGAATGTTAATCAATTTGAAATGCTTTTATAAAATAAATAAATTTAAACTAAAATTCCATTAATTCTTCTTCTTTAATTTCGTCATATCTTTACCAAAATTATCTCTAAACTTAAATGAGTATCACCTCTTATTTTCTTTAAATAATTTTAATTATGATGTGAATTAAATTGAGTTAAATAGAAGATGGGCTCATTCTTCCCAAAGAATATTAATTTTTTATTTACTGAAATATTTATATTCGACATTGTATTCAATAACATTTAATTTTTAAGAAGGTGATTTAGAACGAATTAAATTAATCCTGTTTCACACAAAAATAATTAATGTAAATACAAATGATTAACTGCGGATATTTTAATAGCTTTTTCTAACTGTATTCATTATTTTTATAGATATTCTAATAGAATTATTTAAAAATATATTTTCTTATAAGATGAATATCATGTTTTATAAAATATTAAAAAGGATAATTTTTGAAGAAATCTCCGTAAAAAGTTTAATTTATTTTTCAATGCAGGCAGTTTTAAAGCAAAAAGAGGAAGCGATTGTAAGTAACCGTTTTTAGGGTTCCGTATTTAAAAGGTAAAAACGGAACCATTATAAGATCAATTATAGATGTGTGTCTGTCCGCCTGTCTGTCACAGTCCTTTATCTTGTAAATTATTGGACGTGGAAAGTTCAAACTGGGGAAACTTATAAAGCTTTTTTTTTTTTTTATCATGTGGGGTATCGTGTGAAAGATCTTGTAATACCGAACTCAAAAATATATTTGTTTTAATTTTAGATATTATTTTTTCAGAGATATCGTCGAAAATGTATTGCAAAAATATGTTCCCCGCTCTCTATTTCCGAATTTACTGAAACTAAAATTATGAAAAAGTTAGGGGTAGGAGGAGTTTATTTAAACTTTGAAGGAAAACTATAGCGATTTTCCTAGTTAACATAGTTTTTGAGAAAAACGTATTTTTCCGTTACACTCAAACTACTTTTCGGGCGGTCAGAGCGAGAATTGACGGGCGCTCGAAGTATGCATCGACGCAAAATCATCCAAGGATATTTGATAATCATTTTCGAAAAAAAAATGTCCGTCATTAAGCGATATATTAGTTAAGTTAAATGAAAAAAAAATAATTTTATATATCGTGTAGGGTATTGTTCGAATGATCTCGTAATACGGATCTAAAAAAAATATATTTGTTTTAATTTTAGGTATTATATTTTGATTGATTTTTAGTGATATCGTCAAAAGTATACTGGAAAAACATGTCCTTTCCCCTCTCCTATTTCCGAATCTATTGAAAATTATGAAAAAAAAATAGTGGTAGTAATCTATATCTTAATTAGTTAACTAAATTTTTGTTCATTAGCAAAAATTGGATATTATTTCCTTTCATTTTCGCAAACTAAATGGAGGGATCGGCTAGAAAAACAGATCTCTTTGTAGTTCAGTTTTTAATGAAAGCAGATCTCTGTCTGAAACTTTCTCGGATTGTTTTCACTGGCGCCGGCAGATTTTTGGCAGTTTTTGCATACATTAAGGAAAATTACTGATCGAATTTTTCAAAAATCACATGGTCAGATGCAGAATTTTTTTTTTACATATACTCAGAAATTTTCAAATTGATATCTCAATTAGTTTTCTTAAAATTCGCTAATTAGTAAAACAATTTCGAATTCGATCATTTCCGGTTGCAAACCCCATGCGCCTGTTCGTTTCTTTAGCCATCTATACTTATAAAAGAAAGTTTCGTTCTGTGTGTGTGTGTGTGTGTGTGTGTGTTGGCGATGGCTAGGAAAATTTAGCGCACCTAGAAGTCTGTAAATTTCGATTTAGGTAGTCCAAACAGTCTCCTGGTATACCTGAGCCTCAGAATTTTAAAATTTTGAAAATTAAAGTAGTTATCAATTAAAAACCGATCAAAGATCACAAATAAAAAAGTCATTATTCTGAAGCGAGCTGGCGCATGTGCAGAAACTAATTTCCGTATCTTCCAGAACAGAAGAAGAGAGCAGAAAACATTCCGTTTTTGTTTAAAGTATTTCTAAATTCGCCATGGACAAACGGCTAAAAATACGGAAAAACCGTCTACATATTCTAAAAGAACATACTTTTACGTCTCGAACGATCTGGTTGGTTTGAAAAAATTTTACATTTAACCCTTTCAAAAAAAAATAATCAAAAAGCATCGAATTCGTGTTTTTTATTTTCTGCCGTTTTCCGAGCCTTGCATCTACCGGAATACAAAATATACGGAAAAACGAAGGTCACCAAATTAAAGAACTGTTTCTGTCCTTTTCAAAGCCACCTTTGGTTTTAAAAAATAGAAAATTTAACCCTTCGAAAAAGTATATTTTCTGTATGCCGTTTTGCGATTTTTGCGATTTTGGCAATTTTTAAAATTTCGCATCGGCGATTCAGAGACAGGTACGAAAAACTAAAAATACCAGACAATATCTACATTTATTCCTTTTTCTACATATGTATTTGTTTTTGAAAAATACGAATATTAACCCTTCAAAAAAAATTCGTGCGCAGGACTCTCTTTTGCGAATTCCGATTTTCTGCTATATATTAAATCTGGCATCGGCTTTCTAAAATAACCAAACAAAACGCAAACACACCTAAAGACATCTACGTTCTATCGGGTTTAGGCAGAAACCTTTAGTTTAAAAAATAAATCACGTTAACCCTTTCGAAAACGTTTTTAACCGTAAGTCAATTTCGCTTTTTTAACTATTTCTCCTATCTTTAAAAATCCGAATTGGCATTTATAAACAAGATACGAAAAACTAAAAATACCGTGCTTAATCTATATCCCTTTGTTTTTTAAAATCTGGTATCCGTTTTGAAAAAAATTAATTTTAACCCTCCGAAAAAAATCCTTTTCAAAATTCACTCACGCGAATTTCCTTTTTTTGGTCCAGATTTAAAAATCGGCATCCACTCGGGAAATGCAAGTACGGACAAACAGTAGACTCCAGAGCATAGACACTTTCATTTTCTTCAAAATGCATCGTTGGATTTTAAAAAATATCTACATTAACCCTTTAGAAACCGATCGATTACGTAACCCACTTTCGCGATTTCCACTATTTTGGCAATGTTTACCCGTAGTTAAATTTCAATTCTACTAGGAAATTTGGTTGGGTCAAGTGTTCTGAAAAGGACTCTTCCAGAACAGACTGCGCCCCCTGGCGGTGGAAAGTGGAACTATAGGAGTATATCTGGTTCTATGGACCCGATTACGACGGGGTTAGGCTCATTCGACTTGATATCTATAGCCTTAAATATTTTAGCTGCACTTTCGACCGCCAGGATGCGCTCTCCGATCTTGGGTTTTATGAGCCCGATTACGACGAAGTTTGCCTCATTCGACTTGATTTCGATAGCCTCACAGATTTCAGTCACATTCGTATAGAACAGATTATTAAGATTTCGGGCCCGGGCAACGCCGGGTGGATTAGCTAGTTTTGATTTAAAAGATGTCATTTTAGAAGCGATGGTTAATGAGAATCTAATTAATATCTTGGGTAGTTTTCATAATAGTAAAATTCTGAGACAGGTGCCCATGGCCAGACATAAGACTATCCACACCTAAATTTTTAGACTTCCAGGTGGGCTAGATTTTGCTAGCTATTGCAGACAGACAAACAGACAGAGCGAAACTTTCTTTTATTAATATAGATTGCGTGGAAGATGCCATATTGTTTGAGAGACTATTTTAGCACAACAAATTGTTTGCGGAAACTTTTATTGTTACTTATATTCAATTTGATCTAAGTTGTTGCCAGTAAAGTAGTGGTGGAGCGTCAGGGGGGGGGGGGCTGGATCAATTTACTACCCGTATAATTATCTTATCAACTACATTTGGCCTTATTTAATCGCTGATCGTTATGAATTAAATAAGGCCAAATGTAGTACATAAAAATTCTGGAAGCAAAGTGATTCACAACATCCCCCTACCTGACGCTACCTCACTGCTGTAAAGCGTGTATAAATAAAGGAGTATCGACGTACGCACTGGGCACATAGTCAGATCGGAAGTTTCCGTGCAAACTATGCACCCAAACTCCAGAACATTGTAGTAATCAGGGGAGTAGCGTTAGGTAGCAGGAGTCGAAGTTGTGCACATTACAAACTACGACATTTCCTGAATAGTTATAAACGCGGAATTTCAGTATTAAATAACACGAAAAATGTTATTCCAAATAAGTAGTGGAAGTTTATATTTGACCCCTCGGACGCTATGCCTTTGGCAATACTCGTCTAGACAAGTTAGAGTAGGCTGGTGAGACTTGTTAACACATTTCTCCAAAATCAATTCAATTAATCAAAATTTATTGATGACAAATCACCATTCTCTTATTTATAAAGGAACTCTAGCTCTTAGCATTGAACACGTTTTTACACGCAGTAGATATTCATACATTAAAACTTCTTACTTGTCCTTGTAAAACAAATGTGTGCGCAATACAGTAATTATTTTTATCTTAAAACCTGATCTCGTAAATTGGAATTGTAGTATAAAAAATTAAATTGAAATTCCCTCAGTGGGAGTTCAGATAATTTTGAACATACAGGGCTCACACTTGTCTGATCTTTGTATACCAGTATTTCTGAAAAATATATTTTTTTAGAATTTACAACATTTGTAACAAAAATCACGTTCCGGGTAAGTTTCTACAAAATTTGAAAAAAACAATAAAAAAAAGAAATATTTTCTTAGGAAAAGTGGTATTCAAAAACTAACCGAGTGAGATGCCTGCGCACATACGGAAGAAGCAAAATCAGACGTCTTTAATACTAAAAGAGACCCAAAGAAGATATCCGTCAATTCTGACATGTATCACAAAATGCAGCTGATTTCTACATTCCTGACCTTCAACAACATGTATGTCTGGTATCGATTGTCTTTATGAAGAATGAAGAACTTTCTAATACTGTACTGCATATGCAGGAATTTATACGACAGAATTTTAAAAACAACTGCATAATTCGTCTAGCGCAGGGATCTTTAACCTGGCAACTGTTTTAGGAAAAGATACTCTATTCAAACACAGAAACTCTGCGATGGTATAAAGCAAAGATTATTTTATTGAATTTATGGTGACAAACAACATCCAGGTAAAAAAGTTGATCTCTCAGCATTTCCTTCAAATGCGACAACCCATCGTCACCCAAAAATAATAAAAATTGGATGAAATATGAGCAGGTTTACTAAAAGATGTTTCATTGCGCATGCGCGAATGCAATCAAAATATAATATGCATAATGTATTAGCTAAGTATATAGAGCAACTTTTGTGAAAGTCTCAAAATCATAGCTTGAAAATTCTGTAAATTATTGTCGATAGAATAAGCTCGAAATCCGTTGTTCCAAAAAGAAGCAAAAAGATGAGGGATTGTATCAAATACTGTTGATTAGTGCCAAGATAGCTTACACAATATTGCACGTACTACTATATTTGGATACAACCCCTCATATTTTTGCTTCCTTTTGGGAACAACGGATTTCGAGCTTATTCTATCGACAATAATTTACAGAATTTTCAAGCTATGATTTTGAGACTTTCACAAAAGTTGCTCTATATACTTAGCTAGTACATTATGCATACTATATTTTGATTGCATTTACGCATGCGCAGTGAAACATCTTTTAGTAAACCTGCTCATTTTTCATCCAATTTTTATTATTTTTTAATTCTGATTGCAGAGTATTAAGTACAATGTTGTTTGTCATATTTTCTGAAAAGAACTTTTTTTATATTAAAAACTTTGCAAATTATAAGCAAAAAACTAATCGAAATTTGGGACTGTTTTTATAAAAACCATAATTTCTCTACTAGTATACATGCTATCCGCATAAAAATGAACACAGTATATTAAAATAAGCAACTTATTAATAATCTCGAGTTTGAGCGCTTTTGTAACATTAGTTTTTATAGGGTTATCCAAAAGATATTCGTCCTTTTTCAATTTGTTGACAGTCCCCTATGGGCTTTCGGGAAAACATCTTCACGGAAATATATAACATATACTATACTGTTTACACACCTGCAGTTTCAGGTTAATTCATCATGTATTTTTCTAGATATTGCTCTTTTCACCATTTTTCATCAGTGTTCGTATTATTTTGCCCACACCCTGTATATATATATAATTATAATATCTTTGAATTTCAAAAAACATATCAAGTTCTTGTAACAATCTAATTAAATCTCCTAAGAGATAATTAGTAATAAAGTGTAAACAGAATACCACATAGTTAATAAATTAACAAGTGCAATCATAATTTTACCATAGCATTTGCTTCAATGGTAATTGGCCAAAAATACTGAAAATATGAAGAATATTTAAAAAGGGAGAGAGAGAGAAAAAAAATTATATAATAAACCATAAAATGTTAATAATTTGAAGTTGATATCAAGTGAAATTGCCTAATTTGCACTTGATATCAAGTGAATACAAATGGATTTTGAAATGAAATATGAACTAAATATAATGGAAAATTGGATAACAAGAGATTTAAATTAGAATTGGAAATGAAAAAACACGTGTAGATATAATCATCAGCCTGGATGTATCCACACGTGTTTTAAAAATAATACAGTATTTCATAAATATACTGGCATTTATGCTAAGATAAGTATATTCATCCAGGTATACTGTATTATTACCAGAAAAACAATTGGAAATAGTAAAATTGGAAATAAAAAACTTGTAAAGAATAGATAAAATATTTTACTCACAATAATTATCCAAAATTCTGTGAACATCACAAGACATTTTATAGACTTTTTATAACTGATCATTAGTATCACTTAATATAAAGGTGATCGGCTAAACGCACATTCACCATGACCATATAAAGTGTAAACAATGTTCAACCAGCTTAATAATAGTCCTTATATATGTTTTAATTGTATTATTTGCAATATCATTTACTATATTTTATCGCACACTAAAGCAAAATAAATTATTACATAATATGTTTATATTTATATAATGTAATAAATGTTATTTAAAAGAGTTGATAATTGAATTTATCAAAAAAATAGGATAACCATATATTTTTGCTTGATTTCGTATAAATCTAATATTTTTGTTTTTATTTATATCTGAGCATAGATATTTTATACGATAAAGGTAATTGATAATTATATTTTTATAAACTGATTTATGTAAACATGAAATATATACATATATATATATTTATTTACGGCATACTTTCTTTTTATTATGTATCATGTCGTACCATTCACAACACGCTCAAAGAAGCATGTTTTCGAATTCGGATGGCGGCTAAAAAACCAGCATTAACTGAAAACCAGCGACTTCAACGCCTTCACTTTGCTCAAACACATATTAACTGAGGCATAAATTAATGGAGCTCAGTTTTATTTAAAGACGAAAGCTGCCTTTATTCAGTCTCCAGTTTTTCGTTTCGAGTGTACCGTCCATTGGGATTTAGGTTTCAGTCACGGTATACAAATAATATTAAACGCAGTGGGATAATTGCAATTTCAATGTGGGGCTGCATGTCGGCGCAGGGCATTGCATCTCTGCTATGCTATGGTGTTGCTCATATATTCTTAAGATTATTTTATTCAAAATTTAATTTTTCCCTTCTTAAACATTAAAATATCATGGGCTAAATTATTTTCTAAATTAATTCTTCGTATGCGCATTAAATACTTTATTCGAAAAGCTTTCCTTTCATCATAATGTTAATTTAATAACCGTTAAAGATATCTTACTCTATTATTCAGTTTATATGCTTCCAATCTTCTCTTTGTGGTTTTTACATCTGGAAGCAAATACTTCAACTATCCTTTACCCTTTGTTCAGAATATAACGAATGCATATCTATCTAAATTTCCATCTGCTGTTTTCGGACTTAATAATAATTGTATATACAGTTCGTTCCTATCAAATCTGCATTTTTCCATGCATTTTTCAGATGGTCACTGCGTTGCCGTCCCATTTTACTTATTTTGACTAGCGTGCCAATTATGGATTCCCTTGGTATGTCTACTGTTCGAAATTAGCATTGCACTCTCCCAAACGGTCGTGAATAACTCCGCGCCATTGGCTTGATTCAGCATTTTTATGTTGGCATTGTAACTTAATGAAAAACTTCAGATCATCTCTGACTTCCAAGCTAGAAGCATCTAACCTTTAAGTTAAGCTACGGCGGCCACCCCTTGTTTTTCATCGTTATGTGTTTTGCAATAAAATAATTTCCATGGATACCGTTTACTTCCCTTCAATGCATTGTCTTTAACATCTACAGGATGAGAATGCTGTGTTCTTGCTTTAGCCACAACGCAACTTTTTGTACTACCACCGTTTTCACCGCCCTTCATGTTTCTGTTTATCAGAAATCTAACAATTAATGGATTCCATGTTATTACAACTACTACAACACAAAAATCTACTCCATATATGCATTGATATCATCTAGACGGAATATCTTATTGTGACATAGTAGAACACGCAATCATACCTGATGTTTTAGAAAACAACTCTCTGGATGGATTTTTTCTCTTCCAACAGGTATATATTGTTATTTGGTAAATGGCATTATTTAACAATATGGTTTTCAGAGCATACTATATAATATTATTTATTAGTATTAATATTAGAAATATATTAAAAAATATTTATTTTATAGTTTGGCGCGTTTTAGATCATAATTTTTTACTGGTTTATTTTCCGAAAACACCCCCCCCCCGCGCTTCAATATTCAAATCCGAATTATCACTGCTTGCTCTAGAATGCTTATTGATTCGTTCATTAAATGAATTAGGAAAATATTTTAAAAAGCAACTTTCTCTATATGCTATGCCATAGCATTAGAATTAATTTCGGTTTTATAGAATAACTAGTTATTTTTAATTGCAATAAAAATTATTTTTATGACAGATGAGCAGATATAAATCCATTAACTTGTCAGCTTTGGTACACATATCATATCGACAGCGATAAAACACGCCTTTGGCCCATCTTTACAGAACTGAGTGAAAATTTTCAATATAAATTCAGTAATGAAATTAATTTTCTTTTGTTTCATGTTTAACGATTTTAGCAGATGAATCAGTATGAAAAAAAATGCATGTAAATTTATTAAAAAAAAATAATAACCGCAGTTTTTTGAAAAATAATTAAGACAAAATCTATCTATCTATCTATATATATATATATATATATATATATATATATATATATTAATGAGAAATTTTAAAACAACATATTTCCTAGTTTTGTATATTTTCAGAACTTTTGCTATTATCAGGTTGTAATCTTTCTCAGAATTATAATATGTTTTACTAAAAATAAAAACAAACTATTTACCATTTGTTCACGTTTTGATTTATAAAAAAACTTTTCGCAAAATTTACGCTAAAATATTTGCGAATATATTTAGATATTTATTTCATTAACATTTTTTGTTGTAAATATAAATTTTAATGTTATAGAAATCATTATTTATTAAGTGTAGTTCGTAATTCATAATTTTGTTTGGAATTTTCAGGATAATAGTGCTATCCACAGAAGTGGTGTAGTTAAAACTTGGTGCGAAGAGAACTGCATAATGAAGTTAGAATAGTGAAGCAATGCAGCCAAATTGAACCCATTGGAAAATGTTCGGGCTCTGTGGAATGACGAAGTTCGTCTGCAGGGAATTAGAACGACTGATTAGCTATAGAAATCTGTTTCTCATGCTTCAGAAACTATTAAAAGTGATACTGATATTGTTAACAGCCTCATTGAATCAATGCCACGCAGATTGGAAGAAGTTCTTGATAAAAATAATTGCTATACATTATATTAGCAAATTCCTCCCTCCCCTTTTTGCTATTTAATTACAAAATGCGGCTTATTAGTAGGGGTGAGGATTTTGCCTTTTAATTTTTTGTGTACTAACCAGCCCACGATGTTCTTCAACTCTTTTGTTAAAGTTCTATAATTTTCTTATTTGAAGTAATCATATTTTTGTTATTTACATAAATATCAATACTTTAAAATTTTGGATGCCAGTTGCTTCCACTGTTGATTTTAGGTTTATTATGTGGGCCAGATTGTCCTTGTAGATTATGTTTGCATTTGGAAAAAAAGACAGAAAACATAGTAATTTAATAATGTTAGGTGAAAAATACAATACGATTACAAATCTTTCTATTTGCTTTATATCTTTAATTTTGAAACACGGATTTAGAACATATCAAATGCATAAAATTATATACTTGTTCATATAAATAACTGTGCATCAAAAAACTGTGAAGATCAAATTAACATAAAATTTCTGAGAGCAAAGATAATTTCGTGGTTTATACACGTAATTATTCATTTCAATGTATTCCACAAAATAGTAGGTCTCGTCAAATGTTTTCTGTTCTTTTTAAATAGATTTCGATGATGCATTTATGAGAAAAAA
This sequence comes from Maratus michaelseni, assembly GCA_963931845.1. Taxonomy (NCBI): domain Eukaryota; kingdom Metazoa; phylum Arthropoda; class Arachnida; order Araneae; family Salticidae; genus Maratus; species Maratus michaelseni. The sequence goes on from OZ007586.1 coordinate 407,272,968, forward strand.
TTTATATAATTCTTGCATAAGGTATCTTCAAAATTTTGGTCAAAAACAATTTACATCATTTAAACCTTTAATATATAAACATTATAATCACTGAGATATTTATACTTATTAATTCAATTTACTCAAATCTTGTTAAATTGTTTGCAATATTACACTAAACGGTTGTTAGATAAAATATTTTCGCGAAAGTATTAGTTTGTTACTTAAAAATGCTAATTTAAACTTTTATTAACTTTTGTATATCAATCAAAAATTCTAATCTTTATAATTATGTATGGATATTCAATTTTTATTCCATTAATAACGAACTTAAAATAATTAAACTTTTTCTTCTATAACTTTCGTATTTAGATCTATTCGATTAACCAGGCTATTTGAAAAAAAATTACAAGTTATTTTTATGTTTTTCTGATAGGCAAGATTCTTTCCCAATCGCTAGCAGTGTGCAATAAAATCTAAAAATAATAATAATAATAATAATAATAAATGTCAAATGGCAAGTTTTCTTGCCAAGAGGCATTAATGAGTTCATTGTAAAATTTCAAATGAACTTCCAGAATAGGTTTAATCATAGAATTATTAACCCTACTCCGAAGGAGAATAACGGATGTAAAGTTATTCAGATGTCTTTATAACATAGATTTAGTTTTAGGTCTTCAAATAAATCGGAATATAAATAATCCTGCGAACATATCTCAAAACATAATAGAATAAAAACGGAGTATATTGTGCCATCCTAAAAAAAAGAGAGTAACCAACTCAGCGTTAAGATTTACAGATGCTATCGGACAATCCAAATCTTTCCGCAGAAGATTTGCTGATGCTGCTTAGAACCGAAATCGAAAGAAAACCGCATCATATTTTCTCTTTCCATACCAGCGATGACTAACAGCAACAATAAAAAACGGGATCCCGTATCTTCTCACCGCCTGCTAATTTTCCGGATTTTAAACGAAAACTTTAATTGTGCCAGGTCGTATATACCGCCCAGCGTGACTGTCTTTTTACGTAGTGCATACAACGATCGACCTTTGATGTTTTCCAGTATGCGATATTCCTACCGCATACCCTGTGTCAGAACAACATTGCATTAAAAAAAAAGAGCGGAAGAACTTAGGATTTTCGTTTTCTCTTATCCTCCATGCTGTATTGCACAAATTAGTGCTCATAAAGAACAACCGTATGCAACAATTATACATAATAAAACTACACTATGACTACACTATGACGTCGGGTGCAATAATCTACATTGATATTCCGAAACTTTCTAGTAAAAAAGAATAAGTGATTTATATGATATCACATCTGAGTCTTTTTATGCATTGAATATTCGTGATAAGAATTTGCGGATATAATTGACTGGAATATTTCATGATTTTTTTTCTTTTTATTTTTTGAATTTGTGACGTGCTCTAGTGTAAAAATATACGCGATATAGTTTTGTCTACACAGGAAAGTTTTTTTTCCAAGAAATGAAGTAAGCTTTTTTATCTTTTTAATTGGCTTGTGGTATTATCAATGGTATCTTTTAAAGGTTTATAATTTTATCACATTATTATTTAAAGCAATTTGAAGAGTAGATATAAAGCTTTAAAATTTTATTTGATTATTTGGTATATGTATATGTGTGTGTATGTACATTTCATGCTAAACGGTCAGATTTTATATTTTAGACATACAAATAAAAATTGTCAACAAAGCATAAAAAAAAGAAGTTATTATTTTAATTGAACGAAGTTTTATGAACAATTTCATTTTTAAAAAAGAAGAGTAATTATGCATATTAAAAATAACATAACATGAAATTTAAAGTTTATATTTCATTTATAAACTTTGTTAATTTTTGTGCTTATGACCATATATAATAGAATATTAATATAGATTCTTTTAAAGCGAAATTTTTGAACTTTTACAATCTTTCAAGCGTTTGCATATTATATTTCAGATAGATAAATAGTAAAAGGGACATAACAAGTATCAGCTCATTACAAATTATATTTATATGTGTATCTATTTCTTTTTGTTTATTCGAATTCTTGTATTTTAAAATATATGTGTGCTCTTTAATCTAACAGATAGATTTTTATAAGAGAATTTTTATTGAACTGTCAGATTTTTTTTTGTTTATTTAAAAGGTGTGTTCCTACAATATAATAATTCTTACAATAATGATAACAATAATATAAGGCTCTATGCATTTTAAGTTTTGTACAGATGTAAAAAAAATATACAAGTAGTTAATATTTTTAGAACATTTCTCATTATTCATTTTATGTCGATACCATCTATTGAGTGTATTGCACGGTTGACAATAGAAATCTCTGATTTATACAGTTATACAAAATATCTACATGTTTAAATTAAATTAAAATTCTGTCGTTATATTGAAAATTGGTATATACTTTAATTTATACTTTCCTTCCGGAATACTGCACACTTGGGTTGTAGCACAGTTTTTTTTTTCAAAATGTCCTGCTTTATTTCTCTACAGGTTAAATTTTTTAAAAATAAAATTGATATATGGATTCGTGTTTATATTGGGAGATTCTTCTCAAAATTTATTTTGTGCACATGTATCACTACTTTCTAACCCGGATAGTAAGGTAGTAAGATATGTCGCTGCATTGTGTTTCATAGTATATTTTCAGTGCTGGCTTACTATTTTACATATGTTGAGATATTCTGCACCCCATATGCATGTATGACAAAGACGTTTGTCATATATCTTGCTGTCAGTTCAAACCCCCCCCCCCCCCAAAATTTTAACACGTTAACATAAGCTTTTCCATTCCTCTTCCAACATCTAGCATGCATGTATTGATTTCATGCTTCTCCTCCCCCCCCCCCCACAAAATAGAGATAAAAAAAAATTCATAAAGATTCATTCATTCCCCCCCAAATAAATAAATAATTATAAATAATTAAAAATAATAAACAATTATAGTTTATAGATTTTAAATGTCTGTAATCCCCCCCCCCCAAAAAAAAAAAAATTCAATATGTTAACTAAAACCTATTTCTGATTTAATTTAGATAACGAATCTACTTTCTTCATTCTAAAATGCAAGTCACTCGCATACATCAGAAACTTCTCAGTCCTTCACTTTGCGGTTATGCTAAAAATAAGTTACAAATGTTCACATATTTCTAATTCAACCGTTTCCTTCTCATGAAATCAAAAGTGCATCTGTCTTAAAAATTAGACAAAATATATAAGCAGCTGTGATCTACTTATTAAAGTAATGTAACGTATAACCGATATTCTTTATGCAAGCATTAGCACTTCTCATCCGCTCTCAAAAGAATTAATTAAAATATCTCTCGCCCACATGTAAACGGTAATATGCAAGTTCATGTCTTTCACACCCTGTTATTAGATTCGAGTCATAAGTAACCGTTAATTACAGCTGTCTTTTAGCAAAATCAAACGCCAATCCCAAAATTATTTTCTTTTCTTTTTCCTTTTTGTCTCCATGAAAGAATCTTTACAACCCTTCCCCCCATTCTCAAATGAATGCATAATCACAGACAGAATCTAGCATTTATCGTTTTTTCCCATACGCTTCCGACATTGTCTCCTAAAAACTCTCTCGCCAAGTACTGGCGATTTTATCATGCTTTCCGCACCAACACCCGTACATGTAACTTTTAAAACTTCATCACTTCGGCCGTTTGACTTGACCAGACCAGCTGTTAATGTCTTCTGCTGATTTTGTGGAGTACCTCCCCTTGCGCTTTTCGTCTATTTGTTCTTGATGCCTAATAATATTCTTGATTATTGGTTCCAAATAAATCACCTTCATCGCTAATCATGTTTCTTCTTTGTGCCCGTGTGTCAACTGCCTTCCTTCATGTGCTGTCAACAACCGTATATACGTAACCATCGACATTTTGAAATTATGAATCTTCAACGTGTCAATCACCGAAAATCTTCTGCATAAAAATCTGGTGCGTCTTCGCCGATCTCTCTACCTAGAGAATACCTTTTTTCCAACAAGGGGAGGTACTCAGGCACCGTACATTACTGCTTGAACATTTTTTACCGTCGCAAAGTCTCAACGACTTCGCTACTGTGGAAGCACTACCCCCTCACCCTCCGTTCCTGATCGGATACGCTACACTCATCTCTGCTATTATTTTTCCTGCCTGCGCGCGTCACCCCCCCCCCATCTCTTCGCTGCGCACTGTACCTGACTCCGGCCTCGCTTCAACCCTGAACTCTAAGTCCACACCCCTCCCGCACCTGCCTTCCCCGATGTGGTTGATATACCTGGAGCGCCTCACCCCCTGTGAAAGTGACTTGCCTCCCTCTCTAAAAGTCATCCTCCTGTCCAGCTGTGCTCTAAAGAGATGGTTTCAACGCTCAAGATCCTAGCTGCCTCCCCTGATCATCAACTGGCCGTGCTCGATTCGTGATCGTGATTGTGTTTTGTGTGTGATACAGATTCCTTGCCGTGCAACTTCATAAGTGCAATCGTGTGTTTTTCTTTCTATGCAGCCCACCATTTACGTGTGCACCACTCCCGACAATTGTGATTCAATCTATACACTTCATAAAATTTATATAATTAATAAGTGCTAAGTGTTTTTGTCGATTTATCGTCTAGTGCTGTGCTAAGTGAAATTAAAAAAAAAGAAAAGGAGTGGTGTCTGCAGTGTCTCAAGTGTGTACAAAAAATCTTCAATGCTTCACTTACAAGAGTGAGATAATTACAAAAATACTCAGGCTCTCATAGTGATTTTACATGGCATTATTTTTTTTTCTTTAAATTATCGGCGCGATAATGAATATTTTTTTGTGGTCCATGGTTTTTAAATTAATAAGTATGAAGGATGAATAGAATGTTAGTATATTGTAACTTTCTCTCACTCACAGTAAAATTTTTCTTTAATAAAAAAAATAAATAAATAAACTTTGGCTTTGATTAAAATGTACATTTCAACCTTCATACTTCTCTTGTAATATAATTAATTTTTTTTTCTCTCTCAGTTAGTAGTAAATTTCATTTGGTTAAAATATTGCATTTCTATTCTTAAAAGAATATATTCAATAACAGAGTTTTAGTTATGTTCTTTTTGTGTTTGCCTTCTACCAAAACCTTCTTAATTAAATATGCAGGTTGAAATTTAAGTTAATTTAATTTTTGAACTTTCACATCAAACAATATAAATATGATTATTTTATCTTGCATTTTTTTTAGTTGTTGTAAAATATGATATTTTTATGAATATTTAAGGCAAGATTGTTTTTTTAAGGTGTTTTGGATACAAATATTAATCTGAGTTTTTAATTTTTAGTAAACCAGTTAAAAAAAAAAAAAATAACTTAAATTGTCTTACAATATTGGTTTCATTTTTTTAAATGAATAAAAGAAATGTTAAGTTTCATTCTTAACAATTTAAATAATTTGCATAAATTTTTACTTTTTATACTTGTGTTGATAAATCCCAGGTAAGATCTATTCACAGTATCTTATGCTATACAAATTGATTTTAAAGTTATAAAAAAAAGGATATATATATTTTTTCCTCTAGTTTTCTCTCATTCATCGCTGTTTCTTTTTAAAAATGAATTAAAAATGAGCGTTAGGGATCTATACGCTAAAAAGAAACAGTGATTTAATATTATTATTTATTATGATATACATGCAGTTTACATTTTTTTTTCTTTCATGTTATATTTATTATCTGCTAGTGTATATTGATATTTTTAGTTATTTTTTTGTGCATGCAGGGTTTCCTTGAATTTCATTAGTTTAGTTAACTGTATTTTTGGCCACCATGGCTTCTCGGCAAATACCAATTAACTTGCCGAACTTCGACGGTGATCATGAATCACTCAAATTCTTTTTCGACCAAGTTCGGTCTGTTAGTCAAATAAATAAATACAGCCCGCAAGCAACAATTGCTTTGCTTAAAAGTAAACTTACTGGTCCTGCATTAAAATATTTAACACAGAACCCTGATTTATTAATCTTAAATGACATAAATGTCATTGAAAGAGAATTTTCTAATTTTTTTCCCCTCCTAGCAAATCACAGGTAGCAGTCGAACTTGCAAATTTAACGCTCTTACCCGCAGAAACCATTAAAAACTTTGCCCATAGGCTTAATGTTCTGGCTGCAACAGTTTATTCGGACATTCAAGACGCCAATGCGCGTAACAAAATTAAGTACATGAAATTCCTGGAAACCATTCCTTCCAATTTAAGAATTAAAATTCAAGAGGAAGGAATTACAGAATACCAACCCGCAGTTTTGAGAGCCCAGGCGCTACAAGATATTTTGTACGGAGAGAAAATTTTGCATGCTTACCCCACCCCTTCCCCAACTTATTCAATATTTGCCGACCAGCTGAAGCAGCTAACCGAAAAAATAAATGCCCTCTCTGTAAATACCCAAACACAACAAGAAATTAAAGAAGACGCGGCAACTTACAAAACTAAATTTGCTGGCATGCACAACAAACGGAAATTTCAAACCAGAAATTTTAACAAACGGCCCTCTCCACATCAGTCGTACAAATTTAACCGCACTACTTGCCAGCTATGTTTCAAAAGTGGTCACGAAGCGCAAGCCTGTTTCAAATGGAAACGCTTAAATACACAAAGACGAGGACAATTTCACAACAACAACAACCGACAACAGGAAAACTAAGTCAGAGGTGTAATTTTGCTGATGGCTTTGCACCTCACCCCACTACTGATTACACATCAGCCAGTTTTTTCCCAGATCCGTCCTTACCAAAAATTTCACTTAACAGACTAGTAAACTCTGTAAGCACACAAACATGTGATATTGTAAAAATTTCTAAGCATGAAACGACACAAACAAACACAGAACAATATGATGACACCATTACAAAAATTATTTACAATGTCATTAAAGACTCGACATCACTCCCCCTTGTAAAGGCCTCAATTGCAAAAAAAGATATTACTCTACTTTGCGATACAGGAAGTACTATTTCGTTACTATCATAGTCTTTATTTGATGAATTAAAAACAATTTTAAAATATAAGAGATTATCAACTGGCGTTGTCATCAAAACAGTCAATTCTGATGTAGATTTCTCCGCATGTATTAGAACCTCCATTAAATTACAGCACAAAAACTTCAACCACCACTTCTATGTAGTAGACATACCAGATTCATCTAGCTTCCAAGGTATTATTGGCTATGATTTCATCAAACGATTCAATATTGTTATAAATACTGTCAAAAATCTTATTCATATTGACAACACTTTATCGATTCCTTTGGTAAACAAACAAACTACTCCATCATCTGAGATAAATCAATGTAGTACACAACCCACCTCCTTCAAAAATCGAATAGTAGCTTTGACTCGTAGAGTTTCCTTAAACCCTCAGGAACAAAAATGGATTTCAGTTTTCACAGATACTATTAGCACAGACAAAGAGTATTTATTTCAATACAATTCACCCGTTGACAACTTAATAGGATTTGATGCTATAATAAAATCAAAAAATCCAAAGCGAAAAAGAAAAATTCCACAACAATATACATTTTTCCTGATTTCGGTTAAAAACAATTCTGATAATCCCATTCACCTTCAAAAAAAAGCTAAAATAGGTCAACTTTTTGAGGTCGAGGAAATAATTGAGTACTCCCCAGATAAAATTAGTCAAGATGACTCAGATCAACAATTTTTAAATCTCATTCAAGCTTCTAAAGACATTCTCAAAAAAAGAAAAGAAGACTTATCTGCAACTGATTTCAATCTTGAACATTTACTATCCAATGAGGCTGAAATTCTAAAAGAAATGTTACTCAAATATTACCCTGTATTTTCAAAATCTCTAAATACACTTGGGCATACAGATAAAATTATTCCAGATTTGAAATTTATTAATGACTATCCTATAAAAACACTTCCTTTTCCAATACCTCAAGCATTACAAAAAGATGCATTAGATCAAATTAATCAATTACTTGAAGCTGGAATTATACAAAGACATTGCTCGGAATGGTCTTGCCCTATGTTACTTGTTAGAAAAAAAAACAGATGGTACTGGTAAACAAAAATTTCGCCTCGCACTTGACCTTCGAATGTTAAACACTGTAATTCAAGGCTCATCTTACCCACTACCAAAAATTCAAAACATCATCGCTAATCTCTCTTCTTACACATTCTTTACAACACTCGACTTTCATCAAGCATACCATCAAATTAACTTACCAGAAAAATTTCACAATCAACTAACTTTTACCACCATGTTTGGATCTTTTTCCTACCGCAGACTTGTCTTTGGTTTAAAGACAAGTGCCTCAATCTTTCAAGCTCTAATGGACTCTTTAATTGACGAACTACACCTACAAGGTGTTTTCACTTATCAAGATGACTTTATCATTGGTGCGAATTCTTTTGATGAATTGTGTTCTAAACTCGACAAAATTTTTAACCTCCTTTCCAAGTACAATATCACTCTTTCACCTAATAAATGCAACTTTCATCAAACAAAAGTCAACTACTTAGGTTTTCAAATAGAAAATCATTGTATTTCACCAATCCATTCTAACATTGTAAAAATAACTTCATTTCTTACACCAACTACAAAACGACAACTAAAAAGGCTTATTGGTTTAATAACTTTCTATAAATCATTAATTCCAACATTTAACAAACTAGTGCAACCACTTATTGATTTAACTACTCCTAAAACTAAATTCATCTGGACAGACAAACATCAGGACATACTTAAAACAATACAGAAAATTTTCTTCGGTTCACCTATGGTTAGGTTACCAGATTGGAATAAGAATTTTTATTTGAATACAGATGCATCTAACATTGCCATCTCTGGCGTTTTACTGCAAGAACATAATGGAAATCTTCTACCAGTAGCATACTTTTCTAAATCCTTAAATTCCTCTGAAAAAAAATATCCTGCTTTAAAACTAGAACTCATGGCAATTTACAAATCTGTTATTGCATTCAAATATTACTTATACCACAGAAAATTCCTAATCTTATCAGATAGCAAACCTCTAAAAAAATAAAAAAAGACTACAAACCCAGCAGACATAACCACCCGTTGGCTAATTGACCTTTCAGAATATTCGTATGATTTTGAACACATTCCAGGATCTTCAAATGTTCTAGCAGATTATTTCTCTCGCTGTAATTTTGACAACAACCAAGAAAATTTATTAACCAATCCTAACCTTATCCATGATCCTCAACCACTTCCAATAGTTGATCATGAAACATCTGATATTTGTAAATCTGTTAATAACAACAATTGTCATGTAAATTTTCTCATCTCAGGTGAACGAGCAAAACGAGACCCATTATTGGAGATATCAAATCAAACTTTTTGCACTGAACAACAAAAAGACCCTACCTTAGCTAGTATTTATGATCATATATTACAAAATGGACCTTCTTCAAAATTCCCGAATTACTTCATACATCCTGATTCTAAAATATTAATGTTCAAAAAGGAAGATATCATAAATAATACTTTCTCATATCACATTGTAGTCCCTTATTCACTTAAAAGTAAAGTTTTAACTATATCCCATCTGTCACACTTTGGTATGGCCAAAACTTATGAATTTCTTTCATCCAAATATTTTTGGAAAGGCATCTATGTAGATACACTCAACTTTGTAGCTTCATGTGTCAAATGTTTACAGGCCAAACACCATAACACTCCACCCGCACATCTTCAACCTACATACACACCAAGATATCCTGGTCATACAGTCAGTACAGATTTACTTGGTCCTTTCTCAAACAATAAACATGTTTTAACTGTAACCGATCACTTCTCAAGACACATTGAACTCTATCCTCTCACTGATACTTCTGCACCCAAAGTTGTAAAATGCTTATTTAGTTATATAACTACCTATGGGAGACCCGTCTGTATTTTGTCAGATTTAGGCCCACAATATACTTCTCATATCTATAATGCATTTAATGATACTCTTGGTATAAAAATACATCACAGTTCGGTCTCGCACCCACAATCTAACAGTATTGCCGAGCGGATTAACAAATCTATTAAATATTCTGTTACCACATTACTACAAGAAGGACACTCTTTTGAAAATGCTCTGTTTATTCATAAGTCACTTTATAATGGTTCGACACACTCTTCTACACTATTTTCACCTAACTTACTTCATTTTGGTCGTGAACTTTCATTAATTTTTGACACATATGATCATAGTACCAACCAAGCATTTCTAGATAAACATGTTGAAGTTTATAAATTACTAGATGACTTAAACAAAATATATGACAAAGCATATAACAACATTAAGACTGCTCAAGATAGACGTTACAAAATTCACAGTAGAAAAGCTAAATTAAGAAATATATGTTTAAAAGATATTGTTTATTAAAAATCAGTCGACAAATTTAAACCTAAATATACCGGTCCATATATTGTAACATTTAAACGCTCTCCTGTTTCATTTTCAATTAAAAGATTATATGCTCATGATGATACTGCATTTAGGGTACATATTGATAGACTTCTTCTAGCAACACCTCGATATGGACATTTATGTGATCCTGCAAGTCATGTTATAGATAATAATTCTTCTAACACCATTCTCGCCCCTCGCTACAATTTAAGAAAAAGATAATTTGTAACAAATTAAAAATAATAATAATAATAAAATTAAAAAAAAAAAAAACTTTTAAATTTTTATATGATCTGATACTAAGTGTTTTATCCCTGGCCAGGATTCTACGTATACTGTGCATAACTTGTCTTCACCTGACTTCACGGCTGGTCCATGTCTTCTTGTGAAGACCACTTTTACACAATATTTTGTATCGGGTCACACCATTCTTTTAATTTTTCATTCAATTTTATAAACAGTAGATAAATATAATCTTTTCACATTTTTTTTCTCTCACACTTTAAACTTTCATTCATACTGAATACAACATTGCAAATATTTTAAATAAATAAGATCTTTTAAATAAATAAATAAAAAAAAAGTTCTCTTAAACAAACTTAAAGCATTTGTTTACATGACTTGTACAGTTTCACTTCATCATACCCGATTATGACATATTTTAGGTCTCTCAACACTCTAGGACTGTCAATACATTAGGATTTGCATAAGATACACTTGTATCTTGTTTTTTTTTATTTTTTTAATAATTCTTTCCCTTCAGGCTAGTGGTACCGTTCTAAATTTTTGCCCTTAGGTTACCACACCTCACCAGATTGTGTTTAGAGAGACAATTGTGATTTAGTTTACTAATTCACAATATTCCCTTTTCCCAAAAGTACATGTGTTCCCGAATCGTGCTCCTGTGTGGGGATCAGTGCGATCTTCATTGGGGAGCAGGGAGTTCATGTTGTAATGATGCGGACTCTCATCACTGCCCTCCTCACCTAGGTCGTAAGGCCCTAAGCCTGAGACATCACACTTGTCGTGCATTGACAAGATTAAGGGCGGTCCCTTTTTATGGGCGTGCCACATGCACCTCTTTTTTTTACCGTCCTGTGCTTGCACGAATTTTTAAACCTTTTTCAAACAACTTTTCATTACACTACACTTGAGTTAATCCATTTTCACTTTTTCATATAATTCAAGTTAATTTTTAAGGATATATGTTTATGTTATGTGTTATTTGTGCTTATTTTTTTAATTGTTTTCATTTGTGTTTCATATTATACTTAAGTAGTAATTATAGTATTTAAGTGCAACAAATTGAGAAAATGAGTACTGTTTTGTGCTCAGTTATCATTAGACATGTCTAGTTAAATAGTAACTTTTTAAAGCTGGTACCAGAAAGAAAAAGAACAAAACAGAAAATAAAAGGACGAAGATATAAAAAAAAAAATCTTCGAAGGTAGTGCACTATGTTTTATATTTTATGGCCTGATGTTACGAACTAATGAGGTAACAAAATTCTTTATAATGTTGCAACCCATATAATTTACAAGTATTTTGTTTTATGTTAAGTATGTATTATCTTAAGCTTGGGGAGAGTACAATTGTATTGTATATATTTTTTAAAACTGTACTGTAAACAGTACAGCTTTTCTGGTCATTGGGGTGATATATATGACAAAGACGTTTGTCATATATCTTGCTGTCAGTTCAAATCCCCCCCCCAAAATTTTAACAAGTTAACATAAGCTTTTCCATTCCTCTTCCAACATCTAGCATGCATGTATTGATTTCATGCTTCTCTTCCCCCCCCCCAAAAAATAGAGATAAAAAAAAATTCATAAAGATTAATTCATTCCCCCCAAATAAATAAATAATTATAAATAATTAAAAATAATAAACAATTATAGTTTATAGATTTTAAATGTCTGTAATTCCCCCCCCCAAAAAAAAAAAAAATTCAATATGTTAACTAAAACCTATTTCTGATTTAATTTAGATAACGAATCCACTTTCTTCATTCTAAAATGCAAGTCACTCGCATACATCAGAAACTTCTCAGTCCTTCACTTTGCGGTTATGCTAAAAATAAGTTACAAATGTTCACATATTTCTAATTCAACCGTTTCCTTTTCATGAAATCAAAAGTGCATCTGTCTTAAAAATTAGACAAAATATATAAGCAGCTGTGATCTACTTATTAAAGTAATGTAACGTATAACCGATATTCTTTATGCAAGCATTAGCACTTCTCATCCGCTCTCAAAAGAATTAATTAAAATATCTCTCGCCCACATGTAAACGGTAATATGCAAGTTCATGTCTTTCACACCCTGTTATTAGATTCGAGTCATAAGTAACCGTTAATTACAGCTGTCTTTTAGCAAAATCAAACGCCAATCCCAAAATTATTTTCTTTTCTTTTTCCTTTTTGTCTCCATGAAAGAATCTTTACAACCCTTCCCCCCATTCTCAAATGAATGCATAATCACAGACAGAATCTAGCATTTATCGTTTTTTCCCATACGCTTCCAACATTGTCTCCTAAAACTCTCTCGCCAAGTACTGGCGATTTTATCATGCTTTCAGCGCCAACACCCGTACATGTAACTTTTAAAACTTCATCACTTCGGCCGTTTGACTTGACCAGACCAGCTGTTAATTTCTTCTGCTGATTTTGTGGAGTACCTCCCCTTGCGCTTTTCGTCTATTTGTTCTTGATGCCTAATACTATTCTTGATTATTGGTTCCAAATAAATCACCTTCATCGCTAATCATGTTTCTTCTTTGTGCCCGTGTGTCAACTGCCTTCCTTCATGTGCTGTCAACAACCGTATATACGTAAGCATCGACATTTTGAAATTATGAATCTTCAACGTGTCAATCACCGAAAATCTTCTGCATAGCATGCATGCGCAATTTTCTTTTTTTCTTTTTTTTAATTATAGCTGACAGTGTAAAAAATTAATTTACGACGTTTTAGAATTTCATTCTCATGTTGCGTATGTAGATAAAATGATGATGTATATGCTATAATTAAACTTTTCTTCGCAGCAGAATAATGCAGCTGTTGAATTTATCATAATTTTCTAGCCTTGAGATCGCCTATGCTGTTAAGATTTCTTGTCTTATATATTTGAAAAGGGAATAAAATATTTTAATGGACATTTTAAATCAAATATAATGAACAACTGCCTTTTAAAATGCATATATTTACAGATGTATTTTTGTTATTTTATGTGTATGTGCTCTTAAGACTCCTTGCTAGTGAAGTGTTTGTGGCTGCCTTCCATCCAATTAATAATATAAAAAGATCATCGATTCTAATTTGCAAATCTATTACACATGTAAATTATACATTTGATACTATTTTACAGGTATCAAAATTTCATCAGTCAATTTTTACCTTTATAGATAGAATTAATTTTTTTGCTATGTAACCCTTGTTTATCTTGTACTGTCTCCCTACTTTAAATTTTGATATAGAAGTCATCTTATTTTTAACGAATATTTTTCAGATAGTCCATTTTCAACTTTTCGCACAGTGGGTATCAATTTACTCAATTCATTTCACCTTCAGATTTTTTTTTATATTTAATCTGTTGGAATTCTTTCAATTTAATCTCCATTGCCACTTTTTTTTATTTGAGTGTTTGTAAATTTTTTTGATGGGCTCTCTGCATGCGATTGCTCATTGATTGTTTCTTTTTCACATCGGATTTGAGCGAGATGGCCACTGGCTTTTATCATATGTGGAATATGTACTTACCCTCTCCATTTTTTTTCTCACTGTCACATGTATTGTGATTTACATTCTGGTTCAAAATTTTACTTTTACTTTTTGGCAATGCAGTTAAACTTCGCAGAAGCTTGCTTTCTGATTTTTGAATTCACATGTTTTGCAGTCTATTATTTGTTATTGTATACATAATTATGAGTGATTTTTCTCAATTTTTGTGGATACACTTTCAACTTTTGTACGTATCACTCACACACTGTATTCAGAATTGTATTCTACGAATTTCACCGATTTTTTTTTTTCTTGTACACACCTTGTTTCAATTTTATCGCTGACATTTTTGTGGATTTGCTCATTTGATTCTTTTCACATTTCACATTTATACTTTGTCTTTTCAAAAAAAAAAAAAAAAAAAAAAAAAAAAAAAATCAACCAAATCATTCAACACGTAGATTTTGTGAGTATTCGCTGCTATTCGAATTACACAGTTGTACAATGGTTCTTTACATTTTTTCTCCTTCGAATATTAGTGGATATTTTCAGGATCCTTCTTTTTGTACAACTCTGTACGCAGACTTATATATACAAAGACGTACAATGCTATTTTCCTTACAAAGATATTACAATGTTTTCATTTATGAGTTCTGCATGTGGGTTTGTCATCTTCTCACACATTGTTTTTCTGTTATTAAATTTGTATGCTCACATTAATATAGGTTTGCTTCTTTTTCATATTATTTTAGGTTGCGTGAAGAAATATTCCACGGTACTTTTTTTAATTTACACATTGTTCATAGGGTCTGTCTCCTTTGTAGACAGAAATGTTTGTTCATAGGTCTGGTCTCCTTTCGTATACAGAATTTTTCTTTCATAGGTCTGTCTCTTTCGTAACCAGAATGTTTGTTCATTGTCTGTACACACATACCGTTGGATTACTTTTTCAATTCTTTAAAATTTTTCTACAGCATCTATTTTAATTTTTCTGCTGGATTTATTTCAAAATCCCTTGTTATCATTATCTTCTTAATCGTTATAGGTTTGGTAATTTTTTTTTACAGATATGTGTCAGGATTTTAAATATTACACACTTTATATTTTTGGACGTTTAAAAAAAAAAAAAAAAAAAAAAAAAGTCTACAATATTCTAATTTTGTCTTTTTTTTGTTTAATTTTGCACAGTGTTCTAAATTTTGGACTCTATAATTATAGGAGACATGTGCTATAAGGTATTTATTTTATTATAATGTTTACATTCGAATTTCTTTTCTCTTTTTCATCGTTGACATTTTTTTAGATTTACAAATCACACTTTTGAGTATTATATGTATATGATACATTTCTAGGCGATAAATCTCTTCACTGGTAAGTAATTTAAACAAAATTCACGAGATTTATCCTGCACTGTCAAGAGACTGCTGAGTTGAATGTATAAGTGCTGGTACAGGTATGCTTTGTTTGATATTTTGATCATTAGTTTGGTTCATTTTAAAATATGTACATGTTTTATTTTCTGCTGCCTTTTAATTTTCATCTCCACATTTTTTTTCTCACGAACATTTACTTTCATCATGCTCTGCAACATGCACAAGAAAACATACGTTTTTACATGTCAGACATTTTTCAAATTGTTGATAAATTTAATGTACACGTTGGTAATGTCATCCGGTTACATTTGGCTTACAAGAGGTACTCTCTCTTACACACACACATACAATTTCTTGTTGCAAGCCTTTCATATGACAGGTTGTTGGGGTCCCTGCATGTGGTCAACGGTAGGTATTGCAATGTTAACGTTTATTTTAACACACGTACTTCCTGTTTGTCATTGTGCCTTATGCACTTTACCCTTCATTTAAAAAGTAATAATTAAATTTTCCATTAAGGTTCACACACCTTTGTTTACAATTTTATCTTTTGGTATTTTCAGTTCTCATATGGTTCAATATTTTCATAATATTTACATTTAAAAATTTAACTTAATTAACATTTTATACATTTTTCCTTGAACATGCATACCAGCCACATATTGTGCACTCAGTCATGTTTGATAAGATATTTTTTTTATTCAGTGTTGTCTGTTACACAAAAACCACATTTAAGGCAATTGCTTGCATTTATACTTTTTTACATGTCATTTTTATATCCCTAGTTAAACTTTTATAAGGTATACTTCAGCTAGGTACTATATTTGCTTAATCTACACTCATATATATATTTTGGCTTTTTAAATTGGATGGAATGGTGCTGCATTCACACTTACATTGTTTACATTGTTATTTAATTTGCTAGGTGTCTTAATTTAAATTTAAGTAGTCTATATTATATATGTGTATATATATTTTAATACATTGATATAGATATACAGGACATTGCACATTCTAGTACAGATTCAACTGCGTATTATGTATTTTGTGTAATTTACGATATTTATACATTTTTCTATGTTTTCTTTATTTTAGTAATCATTTATATTAATGTTTATATTTTATAAACATTTTTAACTGCATGCAGTTGGCATATGAAAATAAAAGAAATTTTGACCTGCTGTAGTACTACAAATATTTACTATTATTAATTTCAAATAAGATTGATTTTTTTCTTGTGCACATTGATTTATGCAGGTCTCCGTCCATAGATGACGAGATTTAAAATATTTTGTTCTGAAAGAAATATTTGAACAAATTTACTGCAGTTATCATGAATATCATGATTAGATTGTCACACGTATGACATTTTCTTGGGTACCCATATTTTCTTATTTACATGTTATATAGTGTGTTTGTATTGAAAGCTTATATGTGTATGTATTTTCTGGTGGTCTCCAACTTAATACGCAATAGTTATTGTTTGTGTTTTTGATTGTATTTTTGTGTATATTTTTGTCTTGCGTGTAAGGATCAAGCCATGGTAACTTTTCACATTTCATTTTTGTCGAAGGGTAGAAATATATGGTGTTGCTCATATATTCTTAAGATTATTTTATTCAAAATTTAATTTTTCCCTTCTTAAACATTAAAATATCATGGGCTAAATTATTTTCTAAATTAATTCTTCGTATGCGCATTAAATACTTTATTCGAAAAGCTTTCCTTTCATCATAATGTTAATTTAATAACCGTTAAAGATATCTTACTCTATTATTCAGTTTATATGCTTCCAATCTTCTCTTTGTGGTTTTTACATCTGGAAGCAAATACTTCAACTATCCTTTACCCTTTGTTCAGAATATAACGAATGCATATCTATCTAAATTTCCATCTGCTGTTTTCGGACTTAATAATAATTGTATATACAGTTCGTTCCTATCAAAACTGCATTTGCCATGCATTTTTCAGATGGTCACTGCGTTGCCGTCCCATTTTACTTATTTTAAATAGCGTGCCAATTATGGATTCCCTTGGTATGTCTACTGTTTGAAATTAGCATTGCACTCTCCCAAACGGTCGTGAATAACTCCGCGCCATTGGCTTGATTCAGCATTTTTATGTTGGCATTGTAACTTAATGAAAAACTTCAGATCATCTCTGACTTCCAAGCTAGGAGCATCTAACCTTTAAGTTAAGCTACGGAGGCCACCCCTTGTTTTTCATCGTTATGTGTTTTGCAATAAAATAATTTCCATGGATACCGTTTACTTCCCTTCAATGCATTGTCTTTAACATCTACAGGATGAGAATGCTGTGTTCTTGTTTTTGCCACAACGCAACTTTTTGTACTTCCACCGTTTTGACCGCCCTTCATGTTTCTGTTTATCAGAAATCTAACAATTAATGGATTCCATGTTATTACAACTACTACAACACAAAAATCTACTCCATATATGCATTGATATCATCTAGACGGAATTATTTAGACGGAATTATTATCTTATTGTGACATAGTAGAACACGCAATCATACCTGATGTTTTAGAAAACAACTCTCTGGATGGATTTTTTCTCTTCCAACAGGTATATATTGTTATTTGGTAAATGGCATTATTTAACAATATGGTTTTCAGAGCATACTGTATAATATTATTTATAGTATTAATATTAGAAATATATTAAAAAATATTTATTTTATAGTTTGGCGCGTTTTAGATCATAATTTTTTACTGGTTTATTTTCCGAAAACACCCCCCCCCCCGCGCATCTATATTCAAATCCGAATTATCACTGCTTGCTCTAGAATGCTTATTGATTCGTTCATTAAATGAATTAGGAAAATATTTTAAAAAGCAACTTTCTCTATATGCTATGCCATAGCATTAGAATTAATTTCGGTTTTATAGAATAACTAGTTATTTTTAATTGCAATAAAAATTCTTTTTATGACAGATGAGTAGATATAAATCCATTAATTTGTCAGCTTTGGCACACATATCATATCGACAGCGATAAAACACGCCTTTTGCCCATCTTTACAGAACTGAGTGAAAATTTTCAATATAAATTCCGTAATGAAATTAATTTTCTTTTGTTTCATGTTTAACGATTTTAGCAGATGAATCAGTATGAAAAACAATGCATGTAAATTTATTAAAAAAAATAATAACCGCAGTTTTTTGAAAAATAATTAAGACAAAATCTATCTATCTATCTATCTATATATATATATATATATATATATATATATTTATATTTATATATATATTAATAAGAAATTTTAAAACAACATATTTCCTAGTTTTGTATATTTTCAGAACTTTTACTATTATCAGGTTGTAATCTTTCTCAGAATTATAATATGTTTTACTAAAAATAAAAATAAACTATTTACCATTTGTTCACGTTTTGATTTATAAAAAAACTTTTCGCAAAATTTACTCTAAAATATTTGCGAATATATTTAGATATTTATTTCATTAACATTTTTTGTTGTAAATATAATTTTTAATGTTATAGAAATCATTATTTATTAAGTGTAGTTCGTAATTCATAATTTTGTTTGGAATTTTCAGGATAACAGTGCTATCCACAGAAGTGGTGTAGTTAAAACTTGGTGCGAAGAGAACTGCATAATGAAGTTAGAATAGTGAAGCAATGCAGCCAAATTGAACCCATTGGAAAATGTTCGGGCTCTGTGGAATGACGAAGTTCGTCTGCAGGGAATTAGAACGACTGATTAGCTATAGAAATCTGTTTCTCATGCTTCGCAAACTATTAAAAGTGATACTGATATTGTTAACAGCCTCATTGAATCAATGCCACGCAGATTGGAAGAAGTTCTTGATAAAAATAATTGCTATACATTATATTAGCAAATTCCTCCCTCCCCTTTTTGCTATTTAATTACAAAATGCGGCTTATTAGTAGGGGTGAGGATTTTTCCTTTTAATTTTTTGTGTACTAACCAGCCCACGATGTTCTTCAACTCTTTTGTTAAAGTTCTATAATTTTCTTATTTGAAGTAATCATATTTTTGTTATTTACATAAATATCAATACTTTAAAATTTTGGTTGCCAGTTGCTTCCACTGTTGATTTTAGGTTTATTATGTGGGCCAGATTGTCCTTGTAGATTATGTTTGCATTTGGAAAAAAAGACAGAAAACATAGTAATTTAATAATGTTAGGTGAAAAATACAATACGATTACAAATCTTTCTATTTGCTTTATATCTTTAATTTTGAAACACTGATTTAGAACATATCAAATGCATAAAATTATATACTTGTTCATATAAATAACTGTGCATCAAAAAACTGTGAAGATCAAATTAACATAAAATTTCTGAGAGCAAAGCTAATTTCGTGGTGTATACACGTAATTATTCATTTCAATGTATTCCACAAAATAGTAGGTCTCGTCAAATGTTTTCTGTTCTTTTTAAATAGATTTCGATGATGCATTTATGAGAAAAAATTTATATAATTCTTGCAGAAGGTATCTTCAAAATTTTGTCAAAAACAATTTACATCATTTAAACCTTTAATATATAAACATTATAATCACTGAGATATTTATACTTATTAATTCAATTTACTCAAATCTTGTTAAATTGTTTGCAATATTACACTAAACGGTTGTTAGATAAAATATTTTCGCGAAAGTATTAGTTTGTTACTTAAAAATGCTAATTTAAACTTTTATTAACTTTTGTATATCAATCAAAAATTCTAATCTTTATAATTATGTATGGATGTTCAGTTTTTATTCCATTAATAACGAACTTAAAATAATTAATCTTTTACTTCTATAACTTTCGTATTTAGATCTATTCGATTAACCAGGCTATTTGAAAAAAAAATTACAAGTTATTTTTATGGTTTTCTGATAGGCAAGATTCTTTCCCAATCGCTAGCAGTGTGCAATAAAATCTAAAAATAATAATAATAATAATAATAATAAATGTCAAATGGCAAGTTTTCTTGCCAAGAGGCATTAATGAGTTCATTGTAAAATTTCAAATGAACTTCCAGAATAGGTTTAATCATAGAATTATTAACCCTACTCCGAATAAGAATAACGGATGTAAAGTTATTCAGATGTCTTTATAACATAGATTTAGTTTCAGGTCTTCAAATAAATCGGAATATAAATAATCCTGCGAACATATCTCAAAACAAGACACGCCCCCCCCCCCCTCGCTACTAAAAAAAGCAATGTCGGGATTTATTTTCAGACTAAAAAGCAATTTATCTGCGGTTTTTTTTTTTTTTTTTTTTACTTTGATTCCTTACGCTGCTTTATACTTTTTTAAATTCTAAATTTTTTATTTGTCAATATTATTCACGTTTCTGCCAATAAATTAAAAAAAATAGATGCAAAATCTGAGAAAAGGCATTATAAAAACACCTGTAAATTTCCAATAACATTTACATATTCTAAAACTATTTTAATTACAAATAATCTTATGGTTTTTTAAAATCAGATAATTCAACACTTGTAAACATTATTTTACCGCATATAACAATAACCGAAGCTTATTAAGTGAGTAAAATGGTCATATCGGTATAACATAATACATTAAAAGAAGTGGCATTCTGCAGCATTTCAACAATCGAGTACCGAACTTCAATTTGGATATAGCCCCTTAAATATGCTCATTATAAAGTAATTAATTTCTCAGAAACTAATCGTAGGAATTTCATGAAATTTGGTATCTGAGCATAGTTTGAACTGCAGATTTCAAATATGTTGTCAAATTTGGGTCTTGCGATTGAAGAAAACAAATTTTGGGTGTGTTTTTATATGTAGATGGCCCCCTAAGCAAATTTTATATACATCATTTAAAAGTAGACTTTATTTCCAATCGTTTGGTACCAGTCACTTCCTTCTACTATAATTTGTTGCAGAGTTAGTGGGGGGTGTTCAGTTTTTTTTCCACGACTGTACATAGGTGCTGTTTAAAAGCTACTGCTTATTAACAAGGAATTCTTAACTGCTTGCTAACTAGCTTTATAATAATTGTCTTCGAGGCGTACTTAAAGCAATCGACTGGGAGCAGAGACTTAAATCCCACTGGTGCAGCCTGTTAGTAACTTTGACTATTGCATGATATGTTTTTATTTCCATTACGCAAATATGTTTGTAAAATTTCTCGAATGGCAACGACAGTCGGGTCAAACAGTCTAATAGACGCTGACGGAAAGTCTTATCACTTCTGAAGAAGCACAGCTAAATTCCTAGAATGAAGGCATGCTTTAGGGTGCTCATCATTGACTAGATGCCAGCAGACAGGAAGTAAAACATAAAGTATGGACAGACAGGCCCAAAAATTCAAATATATTTTTATGCTGGCTTGTTACATCTTAAGCCTAATTTTTTCCAGCCGTAGATGGAGTACTGGAGAGTCGAGCTTGTTTGTAGGAAGTATCCTTTTGGAAAGTCTTGTCAGTTCAAGGTGGTGGCGTACGGCTTGCATTTTCATTTTATTACAAAATTTACAATATAATTAAATACTGTTTAAGTTTTAATTTATTTAAAATTGAAATTTGTATTGTTTTCATTTCAATAGATCTTAAACTTCAGTTATGATTAGTTTTACTACACTTATTTATATTGTTTGGATTAAAAAGTTGTGTTTTCATAAAAATTTTATTTGAATTTTATTATTATTTTTTTAAATTATATTTAATTTTTTTATTTATTCTTATACTTTGGAGTATTCAAGTTGGCGTTGCTTTGCGAATTATGATAAGTTCCTAATATGTTTGATATTTTTGTTCCTCCCACCTTCCGAAGATATAGGAGCTGTTGATTTTTTGAATTGTGGTTTATTGTTTATGTTTTTTATATTAAAAAATAACCTTGTTATTGCACCTGCATTTCATTAAATTTCATAATCTATTATCTAGTATTGAAATATTTATATAAAGTGATAGATGGATAGATAGATATAGATAGAATACGCGTGCACTTTTTTAAAAATCATTACAAAATTATATATTTATAGATAGGGCTGAACATTTGTCACCGTAAAGTAGTAACGAAACTACCAATACCCTTTATAATGCTACTGCTTCCAAACAATAATCTTCGTGATAGATTTATACAACATTTGCAATAGAAACATTTCTTATAGATTCAAACTTAGACCACGGCAAGTAAACCTATTAAGAAAGTTACCTTACACACAAACAGTTATAACCAAATCATCTTTTATTCAAAATATCGCGCAAAATGCTAGAAGTAATAAATGAATCAAGTCACGATCAACACAACTCTGTTTAATTACCTTCCTTGAAAGCAGCAGTTGAATTCATTTGCTTGCCTTTTGTGCAAAAGTAATTTAATGTGCCACATTTGATGGACAATTTTCTCTCTTCCTTTAGAAGAAATGGAGTAACAAATATTTCTCTTCACAAGATTTGCCTTTTGTTCTAAAATTTTCCGTCTCTATATCCTAAACACAAGAGACCTCAGCGAAGCCTATTTAGATAATAAGTATTATTAGTTAGGAATTCAAGGTAGTAACTTTAGGAATTATATTCCAAAAAAGCGCGACATAGTCTCACCATCTTATGTGAATGAATTAAAATTATCAAACGTCAAATTTCAGCATCTAAATAATACCAAATATATTTTTGAGTATATCCGTAAATATAAATAATTTGAGAATAAGAAAACTTGAATATTATTTTTTAATAACATTTTAATGCGGCTTTCGGCAACTGTGATCCATTTGTTACCGCTATTTCTGAAGAGTAATTTTTGTCTTTATCACTTCACTTAAAGGAAAAGTTTCTGTTTTGAAATATTGGCAACAAGCGGCTCTTTGGTTCTAATAAATATTAAGGATACATTTATGGCTATATATATTCGAAAGAAATCTATGAAAACTTTGAGTTGCATCTCTGAAAATCTTGAACATTGGTAGAATAAATCCGAATCTTCATAAAGAACTACATTTGTCTGTACCTGTATTTCGTATTAGAAGAAACAGGTTTTAATTATATAAATAACATAACTCTAGATCTAGATTCCGAGAGAAACGAAAATGAACTATTTCAGTATGATAAATTAGTGTTACACAGTTTTTAAAATTAAGTTAATTCAATGTCGATGGAAGATTTACTATTTCAATAAATGCATAAATGTGCTACACAATACATTAACCCTCTTAGTACTATGGGGGTCTTATTTTTAAAAAAAATCATGTTTCAACTAAGCAAAAAATAATAATTTAATTTTAATAAATAACATCGAATAGAAACATATTGCAATATGGTGCCTCTATGTGCAGGGCTCATACTGATCCATTTTTTAATACCAGTATTTCTGTAATACAGTTTTCGTGCTAGTTTCTACAACATTTGCAACAAATATTACCTTCTGGCTACGTTTCTACACAATTTTATAAAACAAATCTGTAAAGAAAATTTATCTCTGAAAAAAGCGGTATTCAAAAAACGGATTGAGTACGAGGTCTGTATATGAGAATGGCGACATTCGAGGAATAAAATTTGAACCCTAAATCCACGTTACTGAGTTGTCAGCGAGATAGATGGACAGTGAGAGCTCCATAAATGACGGATAATGGAACATTGAATTAATAGTAGCTGGTTTTTTTGCAGCTAACTTATATTTTGACAATTTGTCGCAAGAGAGATAATTGGTGTGCACGTATGCGAAATAAAGTTACATATAGAGAAAACGCATTAAGATAGAAGCGCTAAACATTGAACCAGAATCTTTTTAAATAAAATGGTGCGTCCCTTCTATATAATGATTATATATTTTTATACATTAAATAAAATTTATTGTTGAAAAAGCGTTTCCAGTCCGCTACCTATTTTTGCTCAGATTAATTGATTGCCACTACTTTTTAAAATAGCGTATTTTGCTTATATTCGCATTATATAATTTTCAAATAAGGCGTATATTTCTACTTCAAAAAAATTGTGGCAATCAAGCAAACTGAATTAAAAAAGTATCGAACTGGCAACACTGGTTGAAATGTGTTTATTGGGCTAGAAGAAACTGACAGGTTCATTGCTATGCGTTGTTTTTAATCCTATACACTGAAAGAGTTGTAAATATTCAGATATAAAAATTTGAGTGAAATCCATTCTTTATTAAATATTGCATAAAAAACTTTTTTCCTGTGGGAGCAGTGAATGCGGAATGTTATTTATTTTACTCGATAAGATTATATGCATTGTATTTTTATCTCACAGTTCTACACTTTTAGAAGCTGTAGATCTACTAACAATATCAAAATGTTTATCACGCTCCAAAGACTTTCCAAGTCCAAATGCTTATTTGTTAAATTATGGAGCTGCTTATTTATTAAAATGGCGAAACAAATCTGAAAAAGCACCCCCATTATGGATAAACATTGCCATATTCATTTTTGCGTTGTAGTTTAGGATTATGGGAATTTCTAAATTTGACAGGCATATATTCCAATGAGGAGAAAAAACTAATTATCTTGCACAGATATTTTTAATTATAGATTAAAATAATTTAAAATTATAAGGAATTATATAAGTGACAGAGAAAGATAATTAATAATTCCTTGATTTTTAATTGACTTTTCTCTTGCGTTTTTCGATAATCATGGTTCCTTAAAAAATAAGAGGGGTGGTTTTTTTGTTTAATTAGTGGCATTTACTCTCTTTTCAATTTCACGTGAACTAAGTCAAAGGCAAATCGTATTCTCCAATGAAAATTGCATATGCTAACAACTGTACATCGACTTTAGTATATTTATTATTTTTATCAAAATTTAATATTCTGAAATATTGTACGGTAAAAGGATGTTAAACTTACATTTTGGTGACCAATACATTCTGCAGAAATTACGCTACTTTGTGTAATTGATATAAAACACTATTTTTTCTGAATAAAAAAAGGCACATGACTTAAAATATGACGCAACGTTCACGAGAGATAGTGTTTCCTATGAACTGATACTTGTCTAGTTATTAAAAATTTACCACTATTTGATTAAACAATATACTATTAAAACGGAACAATAATTATGAAAGGTACAATTTTCGAACGAATAGGAACTACTTCAAAAATAGTCCTCGACGATTAAGTGGTCATTCATTGGTATATATCCTGATTTTAACACCTGTTAATGAATAAGACAAGTATAATTTATTATCCTTACTACATTTTTCAATTCAAGGTGGATAATGAATTTCCTGTTAGTTTAATGATTTTAGACTATCTTAAATAAGTATATTACTGGACGATAGAGAAGAGCTTCAAGATTAAACGTATAAACATGTTCTATAAGCATTTGAGGACGATATCCAAAAAGTTACTTGAAAAATATATTGACTATGGGGCTCAGCCTTCTACTCTCTGACACTCACCAATTTCGTAAATTGCAACACAGTTCACACTACGCACTCACAGACCTCTACGTGGTCCCAGCTCACTTTGCTAGCTCGCCACTTTTTACAGCAACTCCAGCCAGAACGAGTACTATCTTAAATCATTTTAACATATGAAATTTACAATTTTTTTAATGTAAAAAAGTAATTGAAACCTTCGTTGAAGCCACAATTAAAAAGGCATTTAGTTGGGGCTACAAACGGGCATAAATCCCTTTAACATTATAAAATTGAAAAATTTTTGAAAAGTAAGACAATTAACAGAAAAAATTATCTTGGAAGCACGATTAATTTCGAACCAATTTGAAAAGACATTAAAAAATATTTTTAGTTGGTTCCTATAATTTTTTACAGCACGGCTTAATTTCATTTACAAAAACTCTTGGAAAAGCACTACGCGACATCAAGATAGTTCAATATAAATAAGCAATCATCAATATATATAATTTGATATTAAAGTAATAATCTAAAATTCGTTCAACGTGACAATACAATATCTCTCAGACGCTTGGCAAGTTAACAAACATAAACAACAAGTTTTCAACTTTGTCTAAAATAAATTTCTGATCAAAAAGCTTATTTGCTGAATGGGTCACATAACCGTAAAACGAAATAATCACCATTGCTATTCATACATTGACCGAAAGTTCGTGCTGTGTTTAAAAAGAGCTGATACTTTAAATTTTGATTTGCTGAATAGATCATGTGACCGTAAAATGAACCTCTGAGAATCGTCGCTCCGAAAACTACAGTTACTGACAAACGACAAACTACAAATTCAGCCTTATTTTCACGCCACGTAATAGAAATATATATAGACATTTTTTTATATCAAAATACTTAATGGACTATCGCGAACATCAATAAGAATTCTCTCCCGACAATCATTCCCGACGACTCTTATTTATTTAGAATCTACATTTAAAGCTGAACTTATTTACCTCTTACCCATCTGTCGATAAGCAGATTCCTCTCTCTGGGCATCAGGTCAAGAGGATGCTCTTTAGTCACGCGATGACTGCATTCGAGTGCAGGTGGTACCAGTCGAGAGAAGGCCGGGTAACATATGCCATCTTCCCGAGAGTTAGCACTCGGCGGCTTCCGGGAGATTTCAATGTCAACCAGGTTCTGACGGGACACGATGCCTTCGACTATCACTAAGCCCGTTTATT
Organism: Maratus michaelseni; assembly: GCA_963931845.1. NCBI lineage: Eukaryota > Metazoa > Arthropoda > Arachnida > Araneae > Salticidae > Maratus > Maratus michaelseni. Next base: position 407,300,038 of record OZ007586.1, read on the forward strand.
TAGAGGTAATCCTGCTTTCTTCTGCGGGAGAGGAAACAGCACGATTAGACATTGTGTCTATGAGTGTCCCTCGTGCAACTCAGTGAGGGAGAAACAATTTCCCCGCGACTTCCAAGCTCGAACGGTTGCCGATCTTTGCCTTGATTATTACAGCAGGAGGGTGTCGCTGCTATTGTTGGCGATATTCTTACATTGACCTTAGATAGTGCTGGTTGTCTTGCGGAGCTCTAGGTTCTCGCTCACTTTTTCTTGAAGTTTTCGAACACAGATCTTGAAATCACTAGAACGCAGACTTGAACGAAGTTACTCAATATTCAGTCGAAGAGGGCTGTGCCAGTCCCTCTTTGTGTTTCTAACTCGGCCATTTAGGTGTGGAAGATGACCGGGAGCAGAGTTTTTAGGGAACGTCGCTTTGCTGCGTCTCTTTGACAGCTACACGAGCACTCTCAAGCCATCTGTCGTGATGAGCTTTTGACGAGGTGACTGTGCATGGTTTTCAGAGTTTTCCATATATGTCAGGATAATTCGGGTCGCCTACTCGTAGTTCTCCCTGAAGGCAGTCTCTTCTTTTCGCAGTACGGGTGTTGATTGAGGCCATTGTCATTTGTTTGTGATTGTGTGGACGTTTCCATGTGGTTGTTTCCATCTAGACTGTGTTAGGCGGTGGCGGGCTCATGCGCCGCTGGAGTCGAGGGTCGTGCCTTGTATTTGGCAACTGGATCTCCTCTCATCTGGCAAGTTTTCCAGTTGCTTTGGCTGGGTATCGCCCAGGTTTTACTGCCAATTTGGGATAACCCTGATCCTAGTACGGCTTGACTTCACTTTACCACTTACGGAAATTTGTTATCTTCAATACTTTATGAAATAAACCCGTGGATATGTTACTTTGTCAGGAAAATCATTACGCATGGAAGCCAAATTGTATGCTGTAAGCTATGACTAAATACTAATAATACATTTTGCCTTATTTTACCATACAAATTCTGCTGTTTAATAATACAAATAACACACTAGTGTCTATAAATTAAGGGGACTTGACCAATTTCAGACGTTTCGTCGAATATCTTACTGAAACTCGTAAGGAAATGCTCGGAATGCCCTTTAACTTTGAAGATGTAAAGAACATGTTTGACTTCATGTTTTTCAGTGAAGATTTTCTCGGGAAAACAATTATGGGGGGAAATAATATTTTTAATTATGAAATAATATTTTCGATCTCCCAAGTAACGGAAAATGCTAAAAATGTTCTGTCACTGTAGCAAATGACTATGTAGGTCCTGTTTAACATTTGTGTGCATTTGGGTAAGCATAGCACTTATATTCGTGAAGATGTTAACGTTTCTGTGAAAATTTCAAAAGTTTTTTTTTATAGCATGCAGACTTTTCAGCCGATTTTAACACAGCTTTCCACACACTTGACAACAAATCATAGAAATAGTATACTGTGATTAAAATATTAATATATTGAATGTTTGATCAGATATAGGTATTTAAATGATTTTTTTAACTGCGCATGCACAAACGACAGCAAAGATTTTTTGTCATGATTTGATAGTTAACACTATAGGGTAACGTTTACAAAAAGAGCAGTGAAATACCGTGAAAATTCAAAAAGTTACAGCAATAATTGAAAAATTGCGGAGGAGATCCCATATAATCTTATGGGATGTACAGTACAACCAACAATAAAGTTATAATTCACATATTTTGTATTTCAGTAATTTACAGCAAAACTTCAAGTCTGCTGAATAATTAATTAGATGTGAAGATTACTCTGATTAGCCCTCGTTGCCCAGATCTTTACTTTTTTAATTCTGGTTGCTTGTTTGCCACCACTTAATTGAAATAGAAATATTTGCCTTATATCAGGGCAGATTAAATAATGCAAAAATAAAGCAAATTATGCTAGTTTGAAAAAATGGTGTCGATCAAGCCTTCTGAATAAGAAAATTTATCAGACTAGCAACACTGCACCTATCGTAAAATATATTCATACAAGTGCAGTAAAATACACTGGCCTCCAAAAGTTAAGGTAGAACATGTTTTCGAAGCTCACCAGACAAAAAATGGCAGTCAAATTAAACTCATAGTTTATATGAATGACAATAATAAGCTTTTAAAAAACTTACGCAAAAATTACATCTACCACTTTTATTTTGTAGAAATGAAAAGGTATTTGTGAATGAGAGAAAAATATGCCCTTACGAAACTTTCGTAATTTCGCGTGTAAGTTTCGTTGAATTCGAACTATTGGTGTCAGTTTTGTTCACGACTGCCAGTAGAGACTAGAAATTTCTAGAAGAACTCGTTTGCCCGATTCATTAAGGTGGCGAGCGGTAGGATGGATGGAAATGGGGTTGTTACAGGCCGATACTGCTAGACGGCTTAATGAGTCTCGCAGTGTAGTCAAACGACTCTGGGACCAGTATGAATCCGAAGATCCTGTATCCAGCAGACATGTTCCGGGCCGCCCACGTGTGTTACAACACCTGCAGAAGACCGGTTTCTAGCTCTTTCGGCCCGAAGGAGAAGACGCACTACTGTGCCGCAACTCATTGCAGACCAATTTGCAGCATCAGGGAGAAGAATCTCTGCTACTACGGTGCGAAGAAGTCTTCACAATGCAGGTCTCTATGCAAGGCGACCAGTTGTGTGTGTCCTCCTCAACAGACGACAGAGAAGGGCCCGCTTATGTTGGGCAAGATAACATGTTTCTTGGACCAGACAACAGTGGGCTTCTGTACTCTTCACAGACGAGTCCAGATTCACACTGGAGAGCGACTCAGGACGTCTTCTGATCTGGAGAGAACAATGCACTCGATACCATCAATCAAACACTGTCGAAACACACAGGTACAGAAACGGTGGAATCATGATTAAGGCAGGGATCTCACTCGGAGGCCACACTGACCTGCATGTGTTCCATGGAGGAACTGTGACTGGTGCGAGATATCGGGATGAGATCCTTGATTCATATATGCGCCCATATGCTGGTGCTATTGGCAATGGTTTCATTCTAATGGATGATAATGCGAGACCACACCGAGATGTGGTTGTTGAGGATTATCTTGAGGATCACAGTTTGGAGAGAATGGAATGGCCAGCTCACTCTCCAGGCTTGAATCCGATAAAACATATTTGGGACTATCTTGGAAGACAGGTTGCGGCTTTAAGTCCTCCTGCAAGGTCATTAAATGAGCTGGAACAAGGCTTACTCCAAGTCTGGTCAGCGTTACCTATTTTGGTGTCCGACAATTTAATTGAGAGCATGAAAGTCGATGCCGCCAATGCATTCAAGTCCGGGGTGGACATATTCCGTATTAGAACCAGTTTTTTAATGTTTCTGTCCATTTTGTTGCATACTACTGTGATGTACTGATTTCTCCAAGAATGAAATTTTCGACCGTGAGTGCTTTTTTGTTGTAATTTCATTTAAACGTTTAACTTAAGTAAATTTCTATGTCGAATTTAATAAATAACAGTTTAGCGCACATTTCCTCCAAATTTGTTGTTTCTATATTCATTCATTTGCAGATTAGATGCAAAAAACCGGTTGTACCTTACCTTTTGGATGCTAGTGTTTTAATTATTGTTAGCCCAATGTTAAAATCTACAAAAAATAGATCCTCCTAGTCCGCTTATTTAAAAATTTTAATCTATCTTTTTGTTTTCATTAGAGCTTTAGTATTAATACAAGAGACTTCCGTAATAAGAAAGCTTTTACAGGGGGAATACGAAAACAAAACGCTGCTTCAAACGATAAAAAGCGTATGGAATACTAATTGCTGCAACGACCGTCTGTTTTTACAACTGGGCGCAGGAGAAGAAAGTCTTGCTAGTGTACGCTTACAAAGTTCACACGTACTGCGTACAGTCCAAATGTAATTGCTCTGGTCTTAAGCTTGCCACTGACCAGTTTTAATAATTACCTTTTTAATTCACTGTTTTCCATTTGTAAATAAGCCTGCACTATCACTTGTTTAAATATTTCAGTTTTTATATTTTGTTTTTAATTTTTAAATTTTTAATGAAATTTATTCAAAGTGGTAACAATCGGGTTATTGTTATTGTCACAGAGTAAAGTTGTATAAATTAGAAGTACTACATTTATATTATAAAGCAAAAACATGCCCGTGTGTAACTCTGACGTCCTATTGATGGCGGCATCACCTGATCAATAAGTTTTTCTTTTATTGCATTTTTAAAAAATTTCTAATTATTGCACAATTACAATTTTTACACTGTCGAATAGAAAAAAAATGTACTTTCAAGTACAGGTTATATGAAAAACGTGTACTAAATTATTACGGATTTTAAAATAATTTTCAAACATGTATATTTCTAAAACTTTGTCTGTCCAATTACGGAAGAAAAAACTATTTTCTGTAAAATAATGTAAATAATTCAGAATTTGTTTATTTCAATATCAATTTTCTCTATAACTAAATTTCAATAAGAAATTAAACTTAACAAAATAAATAAATAAATAAATCACAAATTTAATAATTATTTAATCAAACTACGCTCTTAAAAACTGTAATAATCAGAATCACAAATGTTGCTATAAATAATAAAATTTTCCACATTGGAAAACTGGCATGTGGCTAATAAGAAGGTAAAAAAAAAAGCATTTTCGTGTAGTTGTTGCGCAATCTAAAAAAATATTCTAAATGTGAAAAACATATTAGAGTTTTATATTAAAAAAGATTTTCACCTGTTCTGTACACTGGGCAGTATATCGCAAGCCTTTAACCAGAATATTCTGTATTGGATTGACTTTTGCGTACAATCTTAAATACATAAATTATGCAATACATTATGCAATACATGAGCTGAGCTTTCAAAAAATAATTTTCTCTATACATAAGGCTTAAATAATGATAATGAAAATACGTATTAGAATATTCTATATAAAAGTTAATGAAATATGCGACAGTTTATTATATTTCCTTGAACAACGAAATTATATTATATTATACTGTTTCTTATTTTCCATAGTGCGTGCACTCCTTGGAATTTCCGCGTATTCTGACACCAGTATTTCTGATTTGAAATTTTCTTTTTAATATTTAAATAGCATTATTTGTAATCGCTTTCGTTAATTGCAGAGGTTATTTTTTCCAGCGATTAAATAATGCGAAATGTTCTTCTAAAAAATGTGATAAAAAGAACGCATCCTGATTATCTAACTTAAACCATTTACTATTTGAATAAATGTTCCATCCTTTAAAAACAACAATCAGTTAACCAATACACATGCAAATTTAAGTTGCATATTTTCTCAATGCTTATAACCTCACCCTATAAAAGATGAACATAAAATAAAGTTTCGAAACATGCAGATGAATTTAAAATTAAAAACTCCTGTATAATTAAAGTTTAAGTAAAAACAAGGAACATAAATATTAGAAAATTGTAAATAAAAAAATGAAAGCTATGCGTTTTTCTGCGAGTTTCTATGCAGTATTTTGTAATTTTCTGTTGACAATAACATCAATCATTTGAAGCACATAGCTTTCAATCTTCCCGTTGCCACTTTTGAGTATGCTTTTCCGTTAGCGAAAAGCGATAAGAGATTCACATTCTTTATATGTTTTACGATAGCTAATAGGTGAAATCAATTTTTAGATATTTTAAGTAATCAAATATTTTTAACAGCATGTCCATTTTGTGGGATGTAATTTATCATCCTTAATGCGACAAGCGTAAATATGCCCCACTATACATGTTTTTTGTTACTAAAAAAAATAACTTACTCCTGTTTTATCAATATAAATAAAATACCGTACTTTTGTTTGCTGCGCAGTTTAACACGTTGAGTGCCACGTCAGTCATCGGTAACTGACACTGAACTCTCCGCTTAGGACGCGTTAGTCACCGGTGACTAAATATGATATAAAACTAAATAAATTACATTGTTTTAAGTAATTACTGAAAATTTATTTAAAATGTACTTAATTTTTATTTATTACAGGAGTGTATCATTAAAGCATTTATATATTTCTTATTTAAAAAAATAATGGATTTTATGTTGTCTTCGCATGTACAGGACAGCCACTGGTGATTATTAGGTAGCTTTCAATACAAAAATGTATAAAGCTACCTATTGCAACCGTTCGGAGGAAAGCAGTACCGGAAAATTTCGATATATTTTCACCGATCATGACCCCCAGACCCCAAAACCACCCTCCGTTCAAATGTTGATATATATATATATATATATATCTGAGCTATGTCATACGATAACGCTCGTATTTATAAATCAATTTGATTGAACTAATTGTGTGTATTAAGCTCACCAATGTCTCGACCGAGTTCGTTGGCCAGCTTGGTCCGCCATTTTGATTCAAGATGGCGGCCACTTAAAAATTTAAAACTAAAATAAATATACAAAAAAGTTAAAAATTCAAATTTATTTTTTAATTAAGTGTTAGGCCTTGATATAAGGATTCCAGAGCATTTTTTGGTTTACCTCTATCTTAAAAAATGGCTGAGATAGAGATGTTTGAAATTCTAGGGTGGCTGACATTTTGAAACAAAACAGCACATTAACGCGATTACTCGCAAATTATTTTCTTTCATTGTTGTTATAATTTTCCCAATCATACGCATAAAATTATATATTCATATCCGTTAGCGCCAAATTCTCGCCAAATTTGGCGACCAAAATAAGTCTTCATAAATGAAGCCAATTTGGCTATTGCTCAATAATTTGGCGAATTTCTTATTCAAATTCAGTATTAACGAATCTTTTGTAACCATTTTTTTGCATTTTAACTTGCTGTTTTCGTGTAACATTAGCTACTAGTAAATCTACAGATCAGGAGCCTCAACGTCAGCTCTGAAAGTCAATGTTTTTTAAACTCACTTTTCATAATATTTAATATCTTACAATACGCAAATTAAATTATTTAAATTACTACATATATATTTATATGCATATAAAATAATTCGAAGGTTTCAGAACTTAAACGTTAAATTAAACACGGTTTATGCAATAATATTCTGACATTCTTATGAATTTCTTATTCTATTTTTTAGATTAAAAAAAATACATTTCTTCAGGGGGTGGGGGAGCTCAACCCCGCTGAACCCTCCGTAATCTTATTAAATTTTTATTCGTGATTTCCTATTATTTGTGTGAATGATTCTAGTATATCTTCCATTTCGTTCTGCACAGTGGTTTTATTACGATAAGCAAAAATTTTGAAAATAATTTCATGTTATCCTAATACCTAAATAGCAATATTTACCAATCACGAAACACTCGTATCTGATTGATACGTTGAATAATATCTCGTGTACAAAAGTAACTTATGGAAATGTAAACTGAATCTACTATATATTTCACTTATCTATTTCAGAAATCTAGTATTATTACAATTTTTGTTTCGGAAAAACAGTTTTGATGGTCATTGTACAATATTTATTTGACCTAAGTACATCCTGATCTAATTCGATGGCAATAGCATACTAAAATCTCCCCAAAATAGGCTTATTTGGAAACTTTTAAACCTATTGTGTAATTATTCATAATCGTGCCCACTGCCAATTTACTAAATAGCAACCTTGATTTGGCGCTATAATGTATTTTTTGTGATAACATTTTATGATCTCAGTTTCCAGTAATTGTGCTATTTCAGGCTGTATAGATGCGTTTTACTATGCTAATTTCTTTAGATTAACTATCTCGTTGTACGAGATATTACATTCTATTTTTAAAATAATACTAATTTTCAACCACGAAAAATCTACATCTCTTCCAGAAAATTAATAATATCTCATATAAAAATGTTTCGGCTATCATTCTATAGTAGTTAAAAGGTAACTTGTACAAAATAAATTCTCATTTATTAAAATAAAATATTAAAATCCTCCAATAATATTTTATTTTGCGAATAAAATATTGTAGCAAAATCGTCTGAGTTACTTGAATTTTATCATTTTGATATTCTTTGAAATATGGTTGCTAGGTTACTGTTAAATTGAAAAGGAAAATAAAAATGAATGCATTTTAATATTTGCAAAAAGTGATAAAATAAATGTATTATATTATTAGAACAGATGTATAAAATTGCACCAAAAATTATACACCTAATTTAAAAAATCTGACGAATGTATAAACAAAATTTCAAATTAATTTAAATAATTTAACACCTGACTTGATAAATTTTAGCCTTCATAACTTACCGTTTAAATACATTAATCAAATGCGACTTTTTTTTTCAATGACTGAAAAATTTCAAAATCGTCTGAATTCCCATAGGAAAGCATTATGATCAAAAAAGAAATGTTCTATATTTTCCGAACGAATGAACCAAATGTAACTAAAAACTATACAGCTAATTCCGGGTATCTCACCAACATACCTACCAAAAATCAAACTAATCGGATCCTTTTTACGGCAGTTATCGCGGAACAGACAGACAGACAGACAGACAAACAGACAGAAACCAAAAACTTTTCGGGTCTCCACAGTAAGCCTTCACTGACGTTTCGGCAAAAATTTTAAAACGAAGATATAGGAAAGCTACCTTTTCCTCCCGGTACAGGCCGGAAGGACTTTTTTATATTCTACTTGCACCACTATTTAAAAAAATGTAGTATATTTATCCAGAGGTGTCAAGTTCTCATTAATATTCCTTAATATGTGGGTTAATTTGACCCAGGTATAACACGTTTTGCACAAGAGAGCTTTTTAAGAAATGAAATTAAACTAATTCCATGTAGAAACCTGAAATAGAATAAATAAAGATTCATACAATATTTTTTCTGGTTTGAACCGTTGTTAAACTGCGTCAGATTAAACCACATATTACGGAAGATTAATGGGAACTTGGCACCTCTGTTTATCTTGCACAAGTTGTCAAAGTGTATGTGAAAAAAAATTGAGAAAGTTGTGCGAGAAATAGTCGCCAGTGGAAAATAGTCGTCAGTGGCAGTCCTGGCTTCTAAGCAGGCGGTCAACGTGTTAATCGATGTTAGCAAAACAATTATCGTGTATATTTTCAGGATAATTGGAGTAAGGTAAGTAAGCATGTCACATACATTTTATTTGATATCCAGGACAATCGTCGATCTTTAGCAATTTTCCTCTTATCAATTTTCCTTTTAATCATTGGTTTACTAATTCATGTAATCCGTTTGATATTGGAGTCTTCTCTTTATTCTGAAAGTACTTCTAATTCACGTGATTAATTTATGTTACATGAATTAAGACCATTTCTTTACGGTAAATAAAAGTATAAAGTTCTTTAACATTATATTAAATTAGAATAACATTTAGATTAAATTTGTTATATTTATGCAATATTGGAGCGCTTCCAACGTAGCTCCTCCCTTATCTGTTACATTTTGTTATCTGACATAAAAGTTTAATATTCTCAAAAGTGAAAATGATTTTAATTCAAAAAAATCAGTGATGTCAGTCTATGACTTAGGTTATTGCAGCTGAAAGAGAAAGTGTGCACTTGTGATTATAATTACGTTCTGTTGCATCTTACTTATGAAATAAACTTGATTGATCTTATGAGTTTGTTTATAGTGCTTTAATTAGGTTGAGTAATATTTTGAGTTTAATCCCTCTTAATGTGATTATTTGATGATGTGTTTCCTAATTAATTTGAAAGAAATAAAAAATTTCTACCTTCTCAAAGTCTTCCTTTAAAATTGATACTGGTACAAATTGATTGAGAATAACATCTACTATTAAATGGTGAGCATGTACATGTATGTCAAATGTTACTTTTTTTCTTACCCCTAAATTAATAGCAAATTTTGCCTAATTTAATCGCCGAAATCTAACGATTTGAAACGATTAATCCTTTGCCTACGAATCGGGACATACTATACGTCCCAGTTGACTATTTTTTTAAATATAATCTCGGCCATACACTTATACTAAGATAGTTTTACAAGACATCTACCACAAAGAACATCTTTTGTAAACTATGGTACAATTGATTGTAAAAATAGTCGCAAGTCCTGTCCTGTAAGGCAAAAATTTCTATTACATTTTAGTGGTACTAAAACACCGAACATGTTGACAGCATGTAAAACAAATTTTTGCCTTATTTCACCAAATATTTTGGCAATTAAATAATGCAAAATTTAAGGATAAATTTTAATGGCAAGGAAAAAGCCCAGAAGTTGGCAGATATGTGAATGTATGTTCCATGTGCATTTATTTTTCGCAGGAAAAATAATTTTGTTGCTAAAATGGTGAAATCACTGACTGCCAGTAGAATTTACGAAAGAGTGAATTTCAAAATAAATAAATGCTTTCCTTGAAGTACATTATAAAAGAAAAAAGTTAAAGATTGTGGTAAATCTTCTGTATTAAAAATAAGTGGTAAGTATAATCCATACAGCTGCCACTTGCTAATAGTTTTCGAAATCAGTAAGTCTAAAGTAAAATTACTACCTTATTTTCTCTCAAAAATCTGAAATTAAACGCAACAAAGACTTCTCTACAGATTTATTGTTGACTACGAAATATTGTAGCAGTTGCAGGTATCTGGCCATTTACATTACAAAGAAAATTTAGTATTAAAAATTGAATGTTTTACATCTTCAATGGTAAGCTCAATTTTGATTTAAAAAATTTATCATATGTTTAAATTTATAAGGAAAGAATAGGAGGACATATTTACGTTTGTCGCATTAAAGATGATAAATTACATCCTTCCAATGACTGTACTGTTGAAAAGATTTGATTACTTAAATTATCTAAAAACCGATTTGACCTATTAAGCTATCGAAAAACATATAAAGAACGCGAATCTCTTGTCGCTTTTCGCTGACGGAAAAGCATACTGAAAAGTGGCAACGGAGATGTTGAAAGCTCTGTGCTTCTAATAATTGATGTTATAGTCAACAGAAAATTACAAAACGTAAAAACTCGTAGAAAAATGCATAGCTTTGATTATTTTTTATTTACAATTTTCTAATATTTATGTGCGTTGTTTTTACTTAAATTTTAATTAAAGAAGAGTTTTAAATTTGAACTTTCGAAACTTTATTTTAAGTTTATCTTTTAAAGGGTAGATATTACAAGCATTGAGAAAATATGGAATTTAAATTTGCAGATGTATTGGGTGTATTTGTTGTTTCTATAGAATGGGAGATTTAGTCAAATGTTAAATGATTTAGTTTAGAAAATAGCGTAGTCTTTTATCACAAATATTTAGTAGAATATTTTGCTTTATTTATTAGGTCCAGATTATTTAAAGTTATCTTAAGTCATTTAGGCGAACAGTTAGAATTAAAATGAGTGTGCAGATATGTGAATGTATGTTCCATGTGCATTTATTTTTCGCAGGAAAAATCATTTTGTTGCTAAAATGGTGAAATCACTGACTGCCAGTAGAATTTACGAAAGAGTGAATTTCAAAATAAATAAATGCTTTCCTTGAAGTACATTATAAAAGAAAAAAGTTAAAGATTGTGGTAAATCTTCTGTATTAAAAATAAGTGGTAAGTATAATCCATACAGCTGCCACTTGCTAATAGTTTTCGAAATCAGTAAGTCTAAAGTAAAATTACTACCTTATTTTCTCTCAAAAATCTGAAATTAAACGCAACAAAGACTTCTCTACAGATTTATTGTTGACTACGAAATATTGTAGCAGTTGCAGGTATCTGGCCTTTTACATTACAAAGAAAATTTAGTATTAAAAATTGAATATTTTACATCTTCAATGGTAAGCTCAATTTTGATTTAAAAAATTTATCATATGTTTAAATTTATAAGGAAAGAATAGGAGGACATATTTACGTTTGTCGCATTAAAGATGATAAATTACATCCTTCAAATGACTGTACTGTTGAAAAGATTTGATTACTTAAATTATCTAAAAACCGATTTGACCTATTAAGCTATCGAAAAACATATAAAGAACGCGAATCTCTTGTCGCTTTTCGCTGACGGAAAAGCATACTGAAAAGTGGCAACGGAGATGTTGAAAGCTCTGTGCTTCTAATAATTGATGTTATAGTCAACAGAAAATTACAAAACGTAAAAACTCGTAGAAAAATGCATAGCTTTGATTATTTTTTATTTACAATTTTCTAATATTTATGTGCGTTGTTTTTACTTAAATTTTAATTAAAGAAGAGTTTTAAATTTGAACTTTCGAAACTTTATTTTAAGTTTATCTTTTAAAGGGTAGATATTACAAGCATTGAGAAAATATGGAATTTAAATTTGCAGATGTATTGGGTGTATTTGTTGTTTCTATAGAATGGGAGATTTAGTCAAATGTTAAATGATTTAGTTTAGAAAATAGCGTAGTCTTTTATCACAAATATTTAGTAGAATATTTTGCTTTATTTATTAGGTCCAGATTATTTAAAGTTATCTTAAGTCATTTAGGCGAACAGTTAGAATTAAAATGAGTGAAAATTTTCATCCTGTAACGTTAGCCCTCTTATGCCCCTGGTAGCATATATGCTACCTTCAGTGTCGCAGTTTGGCGACGTTTTTCATTCAGATTGTTTGATTGTTAGCACGTTTTTAAAATAGTAAAACCCGCCTTATTTAATGACAGATTAAATAAGGCAAATATTACTGTTTTGAAAAAAGTGGTAGTAGTCAAAAAATCCGAATAAAAATACTCCCGCCAAACTTACTACTCTCAAGCCCACACAAGAAAATAAACACAAGGGCATTAGAGGGTTACATTAAATATATATATTTATTTCTTTAGAAAAAATGTCATCATGCTGATTTTCTGTATGAACATCCTTCTTGAAACACATATATGAATATCTTATTACTGTAACTTCCATAATTTTGTTATACGAAGTATGAATCATGTAATTATTATTCAATTAAAGTAGGAATGCTACAAGAAATTTTGTTTTATTTAATCGCAGAAAACTATTACATGTTCTCTTATTAGACAGGGTGCTTACAAATTCTAGTATCAAGCAGGGCGGTCGCTCTGCCAAGCCAAGCATAAAAAAAAAAAAAACGCCACACAAACAACGCCAAGAACTGGACAAGACCGCTACTGCTTACTTACAGAAATCGACTTCGCAATGTTAAATCGACAAAACATGCCATATTAAAATATCAGATATCAAATAAACCAAGCGTCGCAGAAAAAAAAAAAACGAAAACTAAAAGAATGTAATGAAGAATTTCTTCAATTTAAGACCAAACTCATTTTCATAAGTAATTTATAAACAGAGATATAGATTTTTTTTTAAAAACGTCGAGTTACTTAAAATGATCACTTTTTTCTTCGTCAAACTTTTTTTTTTCAAACAAGCTACAGACCTTAATATTCGGCAGAATAAAAAAAGGATTGCATTTTTAGACAAGTAATTACATAATCTATGTGCTTTTATAAAATACAGTGAAAAAAAATATTATTTTCTATCCATAATTAGCAAAAAACTGTTAATTAACTTGGCGATTAAAAAATTATGCCAAAACAGAGATAAAACCCGCCAACGACCATGTATCATCTGTATTATAATAGCACAAATCAGTTACAGGTTATAACCACATCAAATTTTATCTGCAAGTCAGCCATTTTCTTTTGAAGATATATTTAAAAAAAATAAAACTTCATAATTATAAGAACACACATTTTATCAAACAATTAAATATGACTGCAAACTGTGGCAGATGACTGTTTCTAACATGAATAAGTATGAGAAATTGCGGGTCAGGGATATGGATCTGGGTGGCTAATTCGCAGAGCCTCAGCACGGTACGCATAAGATCCCAGGTTCGAGTCCTGGCCCAGGTAAATTTTTCACTCATGTTTGTTTAGTGTATTTAATTGTCTGATAAAATGCGTGTTTTTATAAATATTGTAAAATAAAGTAATCAGACGTAGTGTTTATGCTTTAAAAATATTTTAAATATATAATTTACGTTTTTAGAAAGATCTTTAAAAATAAATTAGTTTTTGAGGGAAGATGTACCTTCTAAAATGTATAGATTAAGAGTTATCGCCATTTAAAATTTCTTTTCAAACTTAAACAAAATTTTTGAAATCAATTATAGTCCAGGGGAAATGTACCAAAAAAAGCGTTACCTTACAAAAGGTCGGGTAGAAGATTTTATTTTTTTGACTTGTATATAATGAGGCCAGCATGGAAAAACCGAATTATCCAACAAAATTTGTTAAGGGAGAAATTTCTGTGGCCAAAAAAAACCAAAATTTTGGGACTTTTATTGTTGTTTTTTAAATATCTATAGATCCGTTGTCGTAGCGTATTATTTGTTAATTACAATGTTAAAGAAGACAAAATTCTCAACAACTTTCATATTTACAGCTTTTTTATACACTCAATAGAAAGCGCAGTACGACATTTCAAAAATAAGAGAATTTTTTCAATGTCCTTAAAAACCGTGAAAAACGTAGTTTTGTCCCGACGCGCGACGATTCAAATGTTCCCCACGGATGTAATGATGTATGTCATCTTCTACATATTGATAGCAGTAAATTATCTGTTATTTGCACCCCCCCCCCTATTCTTAAGTGCAGTACGGCTTTTCAAAAATGAGGCTATTTTTCCAACTTACATACCCGCTCTATTATACAGAGTGGGTATGAGGAAGAGAGGACGGGTGACAAATAACTGCCAGGAAAAAAGAAAAGATACATCTAGAGCAGGGATTGGTAAAAACTATGGTACGCGTACCAGTACTGGTACAGGAAGCTCTGGCTACTGGTACGCAGAAATCCGATACTGGTACGTGGAATAAAATACAGAAAGCAGCATATCATATGAGACACCCTGCCACTGTATCTCACGATAGAGGAAAGAAGTGCACTTATTCAGGTCTCCTGTGATGGATTACTGGAATCCACATTCAAAAAGATGAACGTCACAGATTTTTTATTGGCGAGAATATGAGAGTACCGTTTGATATCGTCAAAGTCTGTTTGTGTTTAGCACAACATATATCTGTGAATGTGCCCCCCCCCCCCCCCTTCGTTAATCAAAAACAAAGACACGAATAAAGTAAACATCGAATGTGACTTATGGCTAAAACTACCTAATATTGAGCCAGACATGAGGAAGCTGTGCTTGATAAAACAAGTCCACCCTTTTTATTAGCGATAGAAGCAAATTAGCCTACTGTAACAGTATATGAATGAGTGTGCGCCAATATATCATTAAGTATTGTGCCTTTTTTCCTATACAAAAACATTTTTTTTATATTGTATGCATTATTAAAATTTAATGGTGATACTACTTTTTACTTGAATGTTATTACAATGCAGCCGATCTTAGTACCAATTTAGTTATGTAATTATTCATTTTTAAATACAATAAAACCTGCTATGACGGAAACAAGAAAGACCGAAGATATATTTCGTTTTAGGCAGGTTCCTTTTTCTAGGTTTTTCTAAATTAGCTTTACGTTTTTTATCTGGGGTACGCGGAAGTATGAACTTCGATTTAGTGGTACGTCGGTCTAAATGTTTGGGAACCCCTGCTCTAGAAGAACCATGATACATGATATATCTTCTGTCCAGGAAACTGAACGCTAATAATCCTACAACAGTCCCATCAAAGAGACAAAAATATTGTTAAATATCCCGTAGAAATTATCATTATTAAAATAATTTTTTTCATTTAGCTTATGCAGTCATATTGCGTACCTTACTTTATTGTGTAGGGAAAGTGGCCTTGAATGAGATAGGGAATGAATGTATAACAACAAAAATGTTTATATGGTCTACAATCATAAATAACTCTGTATTTCATTTGATTGATGGTAGCACTGAGATAATTTAACAGATATAGTTTCAAAACAGTACATATTACAGAAGATTAGAATATTCCACAAAGTGTATTTTTCAACAACAAGTTCTTCTGTTTGAGTTTTAAAGCATTTAATAGATAAAATCTTAAAATTTTATATATTTTTGCACGCTAAAATGTTATAATTACTTGTTATAATTATATAATAAAAATGGGAAAATATTGACAATATTTACTAAAACTAATATTTTGAAAATTTTTATGAAAATAGTTATCTCAAATATTTTATTGATAGAATTTTTTAATTTTAAAAGAGATATAAATGCATAATATTAGTTAATGAAATAATATGTTGTCATTTTTATTGTAGATATTTTTTAAGGTAAAATATTTGTTACATAAGATATATTTATTTTTTGAGTCCCTCCTTTTATATAGAACTACAATCCAATGTTTGATATACTTAAAACAGTAAAACATTAAAACATATGTCATCAATAATCGGTAAATAAAATATACCATTGTACTATAGAATAAAATGTTTATGGAATAAAATGAACATATGCATGCATTATAAAAATAATTATTAAAATTAAACAAGATTTTTTTTTTATTGAAACTGTCGTGCCAATAAGTTACTAAATACTGAAATATTATTTTAAACAATATTTTAAAATTAACAATTGTATATACTTAAAGTTATTGTCTAAATATGAACATTGTCTTAGTCATCCACACTCTCCCCTACTTACTAAATTATATAGATTTATTGAATTTAAAATATGTCTGTTGTGATGAAAATGAAGAAGAGGGTGTGCAAATAATAGATAATTTTCTGCTGTCAATCTGTAGCAGTTGACATACATCATTACATCCGTGGGGAACATTTGAGTCGTCGCGCGTCGGGACAAAACTACGTTTTTCACGGTTTTTAAGGACATTGAAAAAATTCTCTTATTTTTGAAATGTCGTACTGCGCTTGCTATTGAGTGTATAAAAAAGTTGTAAATACGAAAGTTGTAGAGAATTCTGTTCTCTTTAACATTGTGATTAACAAATAATACGCTACGACAACGGATCTCTAGATATTTAAAAAACAACAATAAAAGTCCCAAAATTTTGGTGTTTTTGGGCCACAGAAATTTCTCCCTTAAGAAATTTTGTTGTATAATTCGGTTTTTCCATACTGGCCTTATTATATACAAGTCAAAAAAATAAAATCTTCTACCCGACCTTTTGCAAGGTAACATGTACATTTCCCCTGGACTATTAAATGTTATTCATTTATTTCTAAAACTAAAAAACACGGTAAAGGACAGGCATTTCGTTCGCAGGAATACCTTTCACGTCATTTTCCTATAAATTAATGAACTCCAGTTGTTAAATTATTTTTGTTTTAGAAGTGAAGTTTCCATTTAAATTTATTGTAACAGTACAATGTTTAATTGAATAAAATAATGTAAATCTAAGAAATTGCTAAGAAATTTCAAACATGCAAAAAATAAATAAATAAACAAAAAATAAATAAATAAATAAATAAATAAATAAAAATCAGCTGTCAGAAATTCTAAAACTTGTTCATATATCTTAATTACAAGCTAAAGGAAGGTTTATTTCTATATTATTATATATATAATAGTAATTTCAGCGAATATATTAAATTCCAATGCGATCTGTTTTAAACTTAAAGATAGTTTATAACACATGATAAAAAATTTATAAAATAGAATGGCGCGTCACATTTCAGGGAGGGGATGGGGAGGGGCGTGAACAAAATTAGGAAGTATAATAAGGCTATCTGTTTGAAACTTTACGATATTTTAAAATACATAACATAAATTTTAAAAAGAAAGACGCGTCAAAGATTATAGGGAGGGGCGGAGCGCGTTTTGCCTACACAAGGGGGGGGGGGCACTTTTCTAAATTTTAACGATATCCGTCATGTCACATATCGTTACAAAGGGCTGTGACCACTTATTCGTGTTATGCACCACAGATGTCACCTCCACATTTTGCGCTCCACCCCCCGACACTGCTCATGTGATATATTGTTCGAAAGGTCTGTCACCGCTTATTCATATTATGCATCTTCGGGGTCCATCCTCCCACTTTCACCCCCCACCTCCAAAGGGGGAACTTTACTAAATTTTGCCGACCCCTCTCATGTGATATATCGTTGGAAAGGTCTGTGAACGCTTAATCATATTATGCAGGGGGGGGGGGTATTTTCTAAATTTTGCACATACCCCTCATGTGATACATCGTTGGAAAAGTCTGTGACCGCTTAATCCTATTATGCATCTCCGGTGTTCATCCCCCCTTTTGCCCCCAAACGCGATTAGCTTTCACCACCAGGGGACGCTTTCCTATCTCTGTTTCTATGGGTCGGATCACGACGGGGTATGGCTCATTCGACTCGACATCGATAGAGCTTTCCGATTTTAGTTCGTTTTTTCATCACCAGGGGGCACTTTCTTATCTCTGGTTCTATGGGCTAGATCACGACGGGGTATAGCTCATTCCACTCGACATCTATAGCCTTAACGATTTCAGTGCCCGAGGTTCATACAGAACAGATTCCGCTACCTGATGGTGGAAGATGGAACTTGAGCGTGCGCAGCACGACTGCTATACGGTGCCGAATGCAGCGGTGACCCGTGTCGGAAGTTAGTTTGGTTAGAGGTTTATACAATTCGATGTGCAAATTAAGGGATTATCCGGTGCCGAAGGCAACGGGGAACCAGGTCGGAGGTTCGTTCGGTTCGAGGTTTATCTTATTCGAGGTTTTACGAGATTCGAGGCCCCGATGTAAATTAGGGGCCCGCTAGCGGGCGAAGCCAGCTAGTGCTAATAATAAAAGTGCGTGATATCACGTTTGATTTCAAATGCAGCGCTGACACGCTATGTACGTATTCCATTTTTATTCATTTCATGGATAAGTCAGTGATATTTTTTAACGGAGGATAACAAGTATTATAACAAGCCACATTTAGTATGTTGTTTTTAAGAGTGTAATTAATTTAATTGAAAAAGCTACTAGTATTTCTAGTTAACCCTTTAAACAATGACTGAAAGTAAAATGTAATTTTAAATTCTTTCTCATGTTTAGATTATTTAAATTATGTTTAATCTATTTGAAAATAAAGAAATGATATCTACAAAAACAACTTTTCAAAAGTAAAAAAAGCCAAGCGTAAAAAAAAAGTTGTGGCTAAAAAATGGTGTGATATCAAATTTCCAAGCTATTTTATTACTTATTTAACTTTTTTTCCATTAAATAAGTTATCATATTTATAAGTCGAGTGCCTACGTATACGTTTATAGAAATCGTTTTCTCCTGTACCAAATACATCCTAACGAGTTTCTGAAAATTCAATTTTTTTCAAATTATGCATGATGGGCTTGGCGGCCATCTTTCCATATTTCTAAGCACCCAAATTTCTAAAGTAAAAGCGTAACATGTTTGCAATGTAATATGTTTATAACAATTTCGAACTTCAGATTTTAACTACGGACAGATAAATTAGATAAGACTGATATTTTGAGAAATTGATTTTTACTAGTTTGAAATTAATAATTACTCTAAAAAATAAATCATAAGATGAATTTTGAGATAAGTCATTATCTTAAGACACAATTTTCAGAGCATACAAGTCTAGAAATGAAACGCTTAAAATATTTGCTTAAATAACAATTTTAGATTCGGGTGCTTAGAATTTTGTGAATAATATGCAAAGATAGCCGCCAAGCCCATCATGCATAATTTGAAAAAAATTGAATTTTCAGAAACTCGTTAGGATGTATTTGGTACAGGAGAAAACGATTTCTATAAACGTATACGTAGGCACTCGACTTATAAATATGATAACTTATTTAATGGAAAAAAAGTTAAATAAGTAATAAAATAGCTTGGAAATTTGATATCACACCATTTTTTAGCCACAACTTTTTTTTAATTTTTTTTTAATTTTTAATTTTTTTTTTTACTTTTGAAAAGTTGTTTTTGTAGATTTAAATATATAATAGAAAATCTATATTATGTGAAAATTCAAAGGACTCTGCTTTGGAAAATTCACTTTGAAAATTCTAAGAGTACTGTACGCATTTTGACTTTTACCCTTTAAAAACATTGCAAAAGTCGAATTATAAATTTAGAAAAACCACAATAATACGGACTTAAGAGAAAAATAGGAGTTGAAAAAGTAAGGAATTACATTTAAATATAATTTAATATATTGTTATATATATCAACAAATATTGTTGATCAGTGTAATGAACGCTTTGCATAATATATCTGCTACACTTGCAAAAATGTAATTTATTATAATATTGACATTTGTATTAGTATGAATAACCGATATAAGTAGAAAATTTCAGTTTGAGACAATATTTCCGTATCTAATCGTAGAAATGGCAACAACTTTTGTATTGAGGCGAATTGAAGTCAGAAAAGTTTCTTATAGTGTCAAACGTGTGTTTATTATTGAAAAAATTATAGCTAGTGGTCATTTGAAGTTGTAGATAGCGAATGAATAAACATTAAAATGTAATGACATTAGATGATATTCATATCGAATAATACCAGTTTAATTTTTCTTCCCGTTATTTTTAATGTGTAACATTTTCTCAGGTCTGTCTCTGTATAATTTCTCACTGCTACGGTTTAAATACTTTTTAAAAATTGTTGGTCTTATAAAAAATAATTTTGTTTGTGATACACTGTTAAAAATGTGGGACTTTACGTTTGTCAATTGCAAATCCTTAATTTGCTGTAGGCTCTTTTTAAAATTTCCAACGTAATAAGAATAAATAAAATAAATACATTAAGGAACAATTTATTATTATTTTAAAATATGTCTAACATTTAAATAAATCTTTCATCTGCAGACGGTTCAATAACATGTAACATATACAAATTAGAATAACATAATTATATTGTCATGAAATGCACTTAATCCAATGATCTCAAGTACATGAAGAAAGTGTTGCTCTATTATACAAGTGTTAAATTTAATACATAAGTATTTTTTTAAAATAATAAGCTATTTCAGACGTTTTTGATAAAAAAATAGTGAATATAATTAAATGGAAATATTTTTATCATTCCATTCTAAAAGTTATCTACAAAATAGCATAATGCATGTATTTAAAAAAACATTTTTATTTCAATTATGTAACATAGATTTATCTCTTCTCATTTAATTTTGAGTACTTTGAAGCTCTTTAAGACCTTGTGAGAAATGCTTAGTGCATGTTAAACACTTTATTTAACGTAACATGGTTATCTAGTATTTTGATGATGTATTTAATCCGTATAATATATTCCAACAATCATGGTACTGAATATATTTCAATATATAGAGACAAAATTTATATTAGAATTAGTGGAATTTGGTTGATTGAGACCGTTATAAACTACATCTCCGATTATATCAAATATCTTATTACAAATTTAAATAAATGTTATTTCAAAACTCGAAATTGGCATAGGAAATTTTTGGGGATATAAATTATATATCACTTTCAAAAATTCACATATGCTAACAGATTCTTCATGCAAAAATCACTTAGAAACTGTTTGCATTTCATAGTTAAACATAGCTGTCAACTTTTACGCTTTTCACGTATCACTGAAATTTAACAGTAACTTTTGATTTATTTCATCGCCGAAATCCGCGAAGAGGAATATCGAAAAATTTCTTTTAATTTTTAGTGCTAAAGAAAATCTTAGAAGTTGGCAGTTATGATTAAATATAATAAATATTTTTATTAAATAATTAACACATTTTTAATAACCTTTTTTCTTAAAAATGTTGATATTTATAACGTTTGACCTTAAAGGCGAATTATGCATATATTAAATGCGTATAAAAATGCTCAATATATGAATATGAAATATGAAGTAATTTGTGAGCACTTACATGTACTACTTAAAAGTACTTTTATTTTAGATGTCTACATGAAGTAAAAAATTCTTTTTTGCATTTTACAATTTATTTTTCAGTTATGAACGCAATCAGTTGCTTAAATGCATTTTTTTAAATTATTAAGACTCAGATGGGGAGCCATTACTTATGCTTTGAAATTTTCAGCTAAGGGACGTATATGATGATATTCATTGTTTTATATTTCATGTCACTGAGAGCAACATTATTTTAAGAGAGCATTAAAGGTTGCGGGTTAATCAAGATGACATGCTGATAGATGACACATCAAAGATAGTACCAATCGTCGTGACTATAATTGCCAAGGAAATGTAACCATCCCATCTCATGGTGATAAAGTTATGAAATTTGCTTTTGAATCAGACTTATTACATTTAATTTTAAATAAAACTTGAAATTGTAGATATCCAATCCAATTTTAAACAATGTTATTTATCTTTCTTTTAGAAAAGAAAATTGTATCCGATCTCTCAAAATGATTATCATGTATTAATTATGGATAATAAAATATTTTATTAATTTAGTAGCAATATCTTATTAGTAGTAATATCTTATTGGAAATATTTGCTTTACTGTGGTTCAAAATTTTGCCAATATTGCCTTTATCAGAAATATTTCAGACGAAATAAAATACTTTTTGAAAACTGTCTTTAAGTGGAAAATGTTTTCAATGAAATTCCACTATTACCGAAATATTAATTTTCCATCGTAATTATTTGCAATGAAGCATTAATACTGCAGAAAAAGTTGTTGTGCGTTGCATACATTAGCACATAAATGACGAAATATTTCTTGATCATACTTGTAAAATAATGTCACATTATAAACACAACAATATTAGTTAATATGTAGATAATGCAAGTAGTATTTCCACAATATTGTTGTACTGCAAGGGTTATTATCTTTATACGTGGTTTACCTGTAACATTTTTTCTTTTAGTCAAATTCATATTTCACTCACGTTGCACTAAAAAAGTGTAATCTTATTACAACGACTTTTTTTTATAAATACGAAATCGAATGACAAATTATGAATGATATCAAAATTGTTCTTCTAAGAATTAAATATTTAATTGAGGTAACATTCACGAGACACAATTTTTTTAAATATGTCATTAATTCCGTTTTCACACGACCATAATTTAAAAAATATTACCGATTTTGAATATCAGTACTATTTAATAGTAATATTCTCCCCTTTTAATCGCATATTTTAACAGCACAGTAGATTTGCCAGTACACTGTACTTGGGTCATTCTACAAAAAAAAAATAAATAAATAAAAAAATCGGTATTTTAAGTGTGTTATATTCTGTAAAAGTACTAAAACATAAAAATGTAATTATTCTACCAAACATTAACTATCATGTACCGAAAAAGAAAAGTTTTTAGTAAAATGACCGATGTGCAAGAACTTGCTTTATAAGTTACTCGAAGATTTTTTGTACCACTAATTTTGAATTGTACTCTTAGCTTTATTTAATGACGGAATTACTTCTATTAAATAAGATTAATTAGTACATAGTTTCTCTTTCATAGCGGTTCGAGTTGCTTTGAGACCTATAAGCGACAAGTCTGTTGTCTCGAATGATCCATAATTTTTATTCAAGGAAATATATGCAGGACTTTTGACAAATTACACTCAGAAAAAGAAACTGATTAAATCTACAAACAATATTTTTTGAGTACATTTTGTTGTTTTAGCAAAATTGGAGTAAAATTGAACCATTTTACTTCAATTAACAAAACATTTTTGCTGACGATACAAAATTTTTTTTTGGAATTGCAAAAAAAATTTATTTTTGTTGATTCAAACAAAATTTTTATTGACCCATACTTAAACAAAAATTTTGTTTAAATATAGGTTAATGGAAATTTTGTTTGAATTAACAAAAAAATTTTTTTTGTTGAAAACCACTTTTTTTTGCAATTCCAAAAAAAAATTTTTGTATCGTCAGCAAAAATGTTTTGTTAATTGAAGTAAAATGGCTCAATTTTACTCCAATTTTGCTGAAACAACCAAAATTTTACTCAACAAAAATGTTTTGTAGTTTTAATCAATTCCTTTTTCTGAGTGTACATAAATCTTCATCTTGAGGACGGGATAGACACAAGGAAGCAGACAGTACAGAAGACACACATACAATGACATCCATGCCTTACCAGTATTCGAACCAGGGCCTTCACCATGGCTGTCGCCTCCGCTACCATCCACGCTCCCGGGCCGCCGGCTTTCCATTCTTAAAACACTGATAACGCAATAGATAACCTGGTGGAATTAGGGCAAAACAATTGGTTTTTGTGCAATTATTTGATGGAACTGCATTCACATACATTTATAGACATTCTCAGGGGTGTCAAACTATGGCCCGCTGGATACCACTAAACTTTTATAGTAATCTTTGTCTTATCTAATCATTGGATTTCTGAGATTCAACAAGTCGACTATTTCTTTACAAAATTAGTGATATCTGGCGGTCCACAGTTTGACACCCCAGAATAGTGAGAAATAACCTTCATTGACGGCTGGAACATTGCAGTTGAATCTCGCTTTGATGCTTCTAAAACAGGGGTTGCCACATTTTCTCTTGAAAATCGTTGGACATCGTTTTTTTGTCAAATAAAAATTTTAACTTCATTTTATCACATAATTTTACCCTTTATTTAAGACGAATAATACTGTTAAAAAATAGTGGTAGCTCTGTGGCACGCGCGCCACAGGTTGGCCACGACTGTTCTAAAAGTGATTACGTCTCCTCACCATCTTGTAGAGCTCACAGATATGTAAATTTTAAATTTTAAAATTAGTTGTGCAGGATGCTCGAAACCGTATTTATTCATGTCAATGGATGGGATTGATATCGGGGATATAGTTGTATAATGGACTAAAGTAAAAATATTTTTTCAGCCATTTATTTTGTTTACTTTATTTTTTACTTTTTGTCATTATTGATTATTATTTTTTGAAAAAGAGAACTAGAAACGTTTTTTTTTTCTATGGTCATATTTTAACAGGCTTCATAGACTTCAGGATTATTCGAGGGAGTTGAATACCAGATTTTTTGTAAAGTAATGGTCGCTATATTTAAATACAGAGTTTAATCATTAAATAACGAAAATATTACAGTACGAAAAATCTGGTTTCTAATGCCCTGAGGCGTGAAGCATATGAAGCTTTTAAAATGGCTTTGAGTAAAAGTGCAAATGATGGAAGAATGAATGATATAATTTATATTCCTTTTATTTATATTGGAAAAAAAATAATAAATGAATATGTAAAGTAAAATGCTTCGAAGCTTTTACATTTTATTCAGTAATACTCTATAAACTATAATTACTATCACAATATTTAACATTGTAACTATTACAAAGTTTGTGTATTTGAACCAAATTTGATATGAATCAGTACATAAATATATGTTTCACATTATTTCATTCAACATAAGTTTTTGTGAAGAATGTCATCATAAATATTAAAATCATTTAATAAAAATAGATAAAACTAACAGATTTCAGCTTTTCTCTTTATTAAAACTTTTAAATCTGAGTAAATGATGAAAAAAGACAAAAATTCTCAACTTGCTTATGCAGTCCAAATCAGTTAAATTAATTATAATAGAAATCCCCTGCACTCTCACGAGCTGCTGGACTTTTCATTTTAAATAATCAGTTCTGAAATGTTCTTATAGAAATTTTTTCAGTAATGTAAAGTTTTAAAATACCTAAGAATGAATTGAAACGCGTGCAAGAGAAAATGCTATATTTCGAATCCTTAAAATTTAGATGTAGGAGAGATTCAAAAAATGAATATAACAATGAAGAAAATTACTTTGAAGTTTTATATTTCATCCAGTAATACTCTTAATAAACTGCAAATACTATCACAATAATTAAATTTTAATTATTCCAAAAATTTTCCAAAAAGTTCAA
Organism: Maratus michaelseni; assembly: GCA_963931845.1. Lineage (NCBI taxonomy): Eukaryota > Metazoa > Arthropoda > Arachnida > Araneae > Salticidae > Maratus > Maratus michaelseni. Next base: position 407,325,644 of record OZ007586.1, read on the forward strand.
TATATTTCTTATATTATGAAACAATCTATAAATACATTTTCATATTATTCCAGAACACCGAGATTTTTCTGAAGAAACTCATCCTTAAAATATGAAAATGATTTTATATAAAAAAAATTACACATAATGTGTTTTAAAACTTAAAAGATGATAAAATTGTAAAAAAAAAAAGATGCTGAACTACATTAATATTAATCAATGTCAATTACTCCAAGCAATTTCAGCTATACGCCAGTGCTTGGAGTAATTGACATTGATTAATATTTATGTAGATGATTTCTTTTTCACAATTTTATTATCTTTTAAGTAATAGAATACATTATGTGTAATTTAAATTTTTTAGTTTTGAAGGTGAATTTTCGCATTCTAGAACAACTAAAGGTTTACTTTTAAATCATGCCAGCATAAATGCTATACCTAATATCCATAACATTTAGATTAAGGTAATATTTAAAAAAAATGAATAAAACAATAAAGAAAAATTCGTTGAATTTTTACATATTCAGTAATACTTGTATTACTGAATTAAATATTCAGTAAATTGTAATAAATATCATGCTATGTAAAATTATAGTTATTACAAAAAATGTAAAGTTCAGGCAAATTCTAAGATTATGAAACAATCCATAAACACTTTTCATATTATTTCAGAATATTAATTTTACTGTCTAAATAATGTCGTCAAGAACATATTCAAATCATTTAATAAAATCTAAAATTTAATATATTTAAGAGGATTTACTGCTATTAAAAGTTCTAAAAATATGTAAATGATGAATAAAGAAACAAAATACTTTTCACGCAGTAGAGAGCAGTTAAATGATTTCACTCTAGCATAATACTTGAAATTCCCTCTGCTCCATGCAAATTGCTGTTTTGAACTTTTCACTCAGAATAACGAGACTAACATCATGCCAGAATAAACACTATTATTATTATTCTTAAAATTAATATTTAGGAAATATTAACACAATGAACATAACAAATAAAATAGAAATCTTTGAATTCTTTACATATTAAGTAATACTCTTTGTAAATTATAATAATTATCCTACTATTTAAAGTTATAGTTATCACAAAACATAGAAAGTTGAATCAAAATCTAAGATTCTGAAACAATCTATAATCACTTTTCTTATTATTTCAGAATATTAATGTTATTGTCTTAAGAACGTCATCAATATAATATTCAAATTATTTAATAAAATTTAAAATTTAAGAGATTTCAGATTATTTACTCCTATTAAAATTTCTAAAATTGATGAGTAAAGGAAGAAATCTCAACGTTTTACGCAGTCGAAGGCAACTAAATGACCCCCTTCTTGCATAATATTTGAAATTATCTGTGTCTCATGCAAATTGCTCTTTTCAACTTTTCACTCAGAATAACGGGTCTAAAATAAATGTTATTATTATTATCCTTAAAATTAATATTTAGGAAACATTAACACAATAAGTATAACAATGGAAGTAAAAATCTTTGAATTTTTTACATATGTAGTAATACTCTTTGTAAATTATAATAATTATCCTACTATTTAAAATTATAGTTATTACAAAACATAGAAAGTTGAATCAGATTCTAAGATTTTGAAATAATCTATAATTATTATTGTATAAAAAAATGTTGTGTATAGTAAACCACACGTTTTTACTGAATGGTGTATAAATATTTATGTAAAATTAAACTTTAAAATTACACCAAATTGACGTTTCGTCAACTTCTGGTCATAGAAGTTGACCGAAACGTCAATTTGATGTAATTGTAAAGTTTGATTTTACATAAATATTTATACACCATTCAGTAAAAACGGGTGGTTTACTATACACAAATTTTTTTTATACAATAATGTTTTGATGGTGTAACGGTCCAGCTCAATCACTAATCTATAATCACTTTTCATATAATTTCAGAATATTAATGTTATTGTCTGAAGATCGACATCAATACAATATTTAAATAATTTAATAAAATCTAAAAATTAAGAGATTATGATGATTTGCTCTTATTAAAAGTTCTAAAATTCAGTAATTGAAGAATAAAAAAAGAAAATCTCAACTTTTTACGCAGTCGAAGGCAGTTAAATGATCTCTCTCTCGCATAATATTTTAAATTACCTCTGTCCCATGCAAATTGTTCTTTTGAAATTTTCAGTTAGAATAATTGGGTCTAATATCATGCCAGAATAAATGATATAATTATTATACTTAAAATGTATACTTAGGAAATATTAACTAAATGAATAAATAATAGAGAAACATTCTTTGACTTTTCACATTTTCAGTAATACTCTTTGTAAATTGTAATAACTATAATACTATTTAAAATTATAGCTAATACAAAAAAGGTAAAGTTGAATCAAATTCTAAGATTATAAAAGAATCTATAAACACTTTTGATATTATTTAAGAATAATAATTTTATTGTCTGAAGAATGTCGTCAATCAAATATTCAAACCATTTAATAAAACCTAAAATTTAAGATGATTTGCTCCTGTTAAAAGTTCTAAAACTAAGCAAAGAATGAGTATAGAAAGAAAATCTCAACTTTTTACACGGTAGAAAGCAGTTAAATGATTTCCCTCTGGCATAATAAATGGAATTCCCTCTACTCCAAGCAAATTACTCTTTTGAACTTTTCACTCAGAATAATCGGGACTAAAATGTTCTTAAAGAATTTTTCTCATTAAGCATATGAAGCTTTAAAATACCGAAGGAAGAATTTAAAAATCCTAGAAGAAAAATTTATAAAATTCAGGTGTATAGAATTTTTGTTAAATGAACAAAATTATATATATATATATATATATATATATATTGAAAAGTCTACATCTTATTCAGTAATATTGTTCGTAAAAAGTAATTAAATTCACAATATTTAAATTTATAATTACTAAGTTACAGTTAGGAAAGTCTACGCACAATTCAAAATATTAGCAATAAAAAAATCTAAATATTAATTTTTTGATAAACTATAGATGAATAATTTTTACTTTATTTGTTTTTTATGCATTTCCATTGCTATTTTGTTGTTATGTTGTAAATTAATAGAACAGTTATAATAAAACCAAGAAGGTTATTTTGCGCAATCTATCCTTACATGGTTGGTGTGATTGCGCACATGGGTAGGAGAGATTGTTACTAATAATAACTACAATTAAATTGTTAACAATAATAATTACACTTAAATGACATTGTTGTAAGGTTTTTATAAGCAAATATTATTGTATTAGGAGTGAATATTTCAACCTAATGATTAAAGAATCAGAAAAAGGAAATAATTTAAAAAACGATTAAAAAATTTTAATTAAAGGGAAAAAAATGACAGAATCAGAAAAAGCAAGTCCAAATAAGATTACAAAATAACATTAAGTTACTTGATAACACGTTTAACTTATAATTAGTCCATTTTCATTTTTACTTTCTTTTATGCAAATTTACCAATAAGCTGCGTAATCTCTCCTAGCATGGAAACTAATGGGAACAATGATCCATCTCTCTAAAGTAGCAGATGCGCAAACTCTCCAATTTCGGTAGGAAAGATTGCGCGGCCTTTTATTTAAACATAGCCGATACTAAAACGAACCGTTGACGATCACACTGTTAGTCTACATTAGTAGCTTATGATAAATCATTTAAGTTTAAAATATTTTGTACTACTGACATGGTATAGAAATTCTGACGAATAGCTATGAAAATTCAAGCACTTACTTTGGGAAAACAAAACAAAATAGCAATACTTTATCTTAGACGCTCAAAACAATCAACGTACACTTTCAAGTAGACACTCCACTACTGCTGTTGTACAACTACCTAGAGTGGCTGCGCGCTCAATCTACTCCTTCCCCTCGAACCTCTATGTACGAAATCTCTCCGACCGCGCCATCTCTCCTGGCTTTACCTTACATAAATGTTCAAGTTTAATCAAATTCTGATATTATGAAACTATCTAAATGTTGGGCAAAATATTGGTATACACAAGGACTGACTGCACATTCTTGAGAAAGCATACACACACCACCACTCTTTCCGAATAGTAATTTTGCCTATCGATGATAAAAATTCTTTGTTTAAGCAAGATGACGATTTAAAAATGGTGATACTCCCTAACTGTAGTACTGCCCATTGGTACTCAGTTTCTGGGCATACAGTAGCTGTGCAATATATTTCGATGGGATAACAGTAAATTGCATGTATTGACATTAAATGGTTTAATATTAAATTGAAGATTTTTAATCCTGTTTAATAATTTAACATTTCAAAATATCTCCCGTCCATGTATAACATACAGTACGTAAATTTTGACACAGAGTTTGACACTATATCTATAAATACTTCTGTTATGATTTTCCCCCGTCCAATTGTATCAAATTATTCGTAATGGGTTACACTGGTGGTCTCGCGTGTAAATGCTTTTTTCGAACTGATTTCTTCGGCTTATTTAATCTCTGATATTCTGTAATTAAATAAGGGAAAAACTGGTTTCACGCAGGCCACAGTTTGCCACACTGGAATAAATGATCATCGTGTTTGTGAGGGAGCAGTAAACGCTTCCACCTGTGTCGTCCGTACAAACTTTTAACTTTCTAATGCTGTTTTAAACCCGTTCCTTTTATTCTGAATTTGTTCTCTGCAATCATTTACAATACTCGGAAAGAGAGGATAAAATTAACAAAATGAAATTCTCTAAAGATTTATAACGTATCTACTTTTGGCCGGGCATGTATAAATACATGCCTCCTATTAAGCATATACGCAATTTCATTATTATTCATTCCCCTGATATTTTGACTGAAATAAACACGCCTAAATCTAAAAATACAGTAAAAATAAAATGTGGACAAATATTATATTAAAATTTCAAATCTCCCCCATCTATATTTTTAGATTAAAATGACATTTAATGAATAATTACTTTCTATTTAGTCTTATTACTTTAGTATTATTCTTTTTAGTGGAGAGAAATATAAATTTTAATGAAGAATGGCGTCACAAAATATTCAAATCATTTAATAAAATAAAATGTTGGAGAGATTTGAGCTTTGCTCTGATGAGTAAAGAATAAACTTCTGAACTTGTTTAAGCAATCAGGATCATTTAAATGATTTCCCCTTCGAATAATAAATGTAATTCCTTCTGCTCTAAGTAAATTGCTCTTTTGGTCTTCTCATTCCCAATAGTTAGGTAGGAAATGTTCTTAAAAAATTCTCATTAAATATATGAATCTTTAAAATACCTAAGAGAGGGCTTAAAAATTATGCACGAATAAATGTTATAATTCAAATCAATAAAATTTTGATATAATAAAAATTGACTAAATTATAAAGAATAAAATTATAAAAATGAAACAAAAAAGAGCTTCAGAAATTTTTATTTTTTAGTAATATTTCACGTTTAAAACAAGCGTTTGTTGAAGAATAAAGGTTTATATCCCAGGCATAAAACTTATTCTCCATAAATGCTGATGTCCATAGGCATAGCGTCAGGAGGGGGGGGGGGAGAGACACAGGCAAATATCCGATCGTTACACTGTTAAAAATTTGCAGCAAACTTAGAGTCATTCGACCTTTTTTTAGAAAAAAGTTTCACAACCGTAATTTATCTCTATCCTGACGAATGAGAACGCTTCTAATAATGGTCAAATAAAACCGTTTTCTATGAAAAAGGTCAAATGACAGCACAGGAGTCAGGTGGATGGGGAGGCCTACCAAATGGCTTAAGCACTCAAAGGCCCCGTCCAGAAATGCCGGTCTCTTAATTTTGAACCAATTCCAGTTGAGAGTCCTGCACCTGGATTGGCAACCCCAGATGTAACGCTTATTCTTCATCTGGAGGACATTGGAGCCACGAACAGATTTTAAGTGCACCAGCTCCCATTAACATACACGGTCCCACAGCAGCCGCAGTCAAGAGAGGTTGTCACCCTCCCTTCGCTTTCGGTGAAAATGACAGGACAGTGTGCTTCAGATTTTTAACATTGTACGTTTCATAAAATTTGGTTGAAAGTTTGTTTCCCCTTCTATTCCGGAAGCTACGCCTATGCCATAGCTGCAAAGTGTGCCAAATTTTAGACGCCACGCTTTCCGAATAAAAAAATTCGCTTTTCATAACATATCTTATCTGATTACATAAAGCGTATATTTCTATACGGAAGTATGTACAACTAGTGTCTAAAATTTGAAAACATCACAGCTATGATACGCTCATATCCCATCAAATATTCAATGTATTTATTTCAAATTTTAATAGAAAGTTATATTGCATGTAATGTTTCTTGAACCTTCGTTGAAAACTCTGTCATATTATAATAGGATCCAGCGAGAGCAAATTGTTTTGTGTCATCTTTTTCTGACTAGCAAATTTATCCTTTTTTAATCCCTAAATTTGTCTATTAAAAAGGCAAATATTACTATTCGAAAATAGTAAAACTAAAAAATAAGCACCTCTGAGCACTATATGTACGTGAAAAACATGCAAAAATTGCTTTAAAATATTTTTTTTTCTTTATGAATATACGTTGTTTTCTTATCGAAAATCCCTACAAACATTACACATACAGGATTCCTAGATTCATTACATTCCTTCACCACTATTTCTAACAATATTATGCGTGGTATATTTTTTCACATGTTCATTTAAAATCTACCACAGTGGTTATTGATTCTAAATAATGGTAGACACATACTTGCAACACTTGGAACTGTGCGCGCAGCAAGTAAAATCTTTTGTAAAAGTCGCAGTTAGTCTCCAGTTTTTATGAAACAGTAGGAACATTTTTCTTTTTTCTGATGTTGGTCTCCCGAATACACAGGATATTTAATCTTCATTGAAAAGGGTTAGTTTGACATGCTCTTTAACTGAACCAAATTGTCGAAAATTTTAAATTTTTCAGAAGAATTTTTTTTAAATCTTTAAAACCGAAAGTGGCCAGAGAGCAAAATCAATTTTGTAAAACTTGCAGCTTGTTTTCAATTTTATGAAACAGAATGACCATACCTTTTTTTTAATCTTTTTTTAGATGTTGGTCCTGAACGAACTCGTGACTGAATCTTCACTAAAACAAGTATGTTTATGCATGCACTTTACATGGCCCAACTTGTCGAAACGTTCTTCTATTTTTTCTCCATTAATTGAAAAAATGTCTAAAACTAAAATTAATAACAACTGTTAGCTTTAAACTGTGGGTCAGAATTAAAACCAATTCGCGATAAGATATTAGGAAAAAATTAAAGAGAACTTTAAGAAAATTAAAAATAATAATTGATTATCAATAAGTTTTTCATTGAGATCAGGGTTCATGTCTTCAGGGAATAGAATTATACGCTAGGAAAATTACAGAATATTGATTGTATGATGTATGAACAATATTGATTTTTCAAACTTTTCTTTCTTTATTTATCTCAGTTTATATAATAATCCAATAGTTTTAAGATTGATGTATTCTAATTATTGAAAATATAAATGAAAAATATATCACAAATATTATAAATTCTGATAATCCTGAAGATATTAGTAGAAATGTGAAGTTATGTCCAATATGTTACACAACAATAATATTTTTGTAGTGCGACACCTTTTCAGTCGTTCTTGGTAAATTTTGATTTCGAAGATCTTTACCCCCAAGACTCTTGTCCCGCTAGATTGAGAAAATCGTAGACATTGGGCGTTTGGAGAAAATCAGAAAAATAGTAAGACGCGACATATTTTTTATTCTCTCTACATTACGCAACATATTTCTTTCTTTATTTATCTCAGTTTATATAATAATCCTATAGATTTAAGATTGATATATTCTAATTATTGAAAATATAAATGAAAAATATAATACAAATATTATAAATTCGGATAATACTGAAGACATTAGTAGAAATGTGCAGTTATGTCCAATATGTGACACAACAATAATATTTTTTTTGGTGCAACACCTTTTCAGTCGTTCTTGGTAAATTTTGATTTCGGAGATCTTCACCCCCAAGACTCTTGTTCCGCTAGATTGAGAAAATCGTAGACATTGAGCGTTTGGAGAAAATCAGAAAAATAGTAGGACGCGACATATTTTCTGGTTTATTAGCTGAACAACGTTTATCAAGAAAAAGTGAAGTCGTTTTTTAAAGTGTTGAAGGCTACTTGGGCGTAGTCAGTGTTGATGTTTGGGTGCAGTATTTCTGTTCTTCATTTTTTTGCCATAATCTTCGAAGAGTAATAATCAACTAAATAGTCGGAAGAAGGAGCATCATCTTTAGTAATAAAAGAAAGAAGTTTGTGTGTATGCTTGTCTCCTCGAAGGCTAGAAAAATATACTTTATGCAGAGGTTCGAAAATTTTGATGAGGATAGACGAAGGGGGGTCCAAATGCACATGAGTGTCAGAATTTTCATTTTTTGATAATTAGCCGAAATTATTAATTAAAAACCACAATGAACGTTGTAAAATTGTACACTGTTCCTTTTTTTAGGCCGGAGACGGCAGTTCCGAGTTTCTTCAAACCGAAGGAAGCAAATAGCGGATAAATGTTCCATTTATTTCGCATTTTCAAACCTGCCGTATCTGCTTTCATCGTTGAATTTCGAAAAAGTAAAAAATATCCAATTATTTTGCGTACTTCTCCGATCCTAACAGTATTATTTAAAGAATGTTAGTATTTACAGTTTTAAACAAATGTTTTCGAAACGTCGATTTCATGTTTTTTTCTGCATTTTTACAAGTTCGCAGCCGCTTCTCCGAACAAGGTTTACTTGGAAAGTTTTTTGTTTAAAAATATACAATCCAAACTGACCGGAGGGCGGGTAGCACGACCGATGTAAGCTGCCTAAGGCAGTGGAGCCCCAACTCTAGGTTTGTATGGATATATTTTCATTTTTAGATATAATATCATGCATGTTCGAGTGTGTACTCTGCCGGATGCAGTGGGGCCTCAATATTAGGTTCGTTTGAAAACATTTTTGTTTAAAATTATAAAATAAAAACATACCAGAGCGTGCGCAGCACGACTGTTGCACACTGCGGAAGGCAGTGGGGCCTACAGCACTAGGTTCGTTTAGTTAGATATTCGTTTCAAAATATAATATTATACAAATTCAAGGGTGAACGCTGCTAAAGACATTGGGACCTCAAATATAGGTTCGTTTCCGTAGATATTCGTTAAAAATATAAAATCACACGTTTTGGAGAGTGTACCCTGCAGAATCAGAAGTACCAAGATCTCACTTATTGCCCGTAATATATGCATTAATTTGACCCAGGTTTAATATACCATATATATATATTTTAAGAAATGACATTAAATTAACTCCACGTAGAAATCTGAAATTACAGAAATAAAGATTCCTCAAATAAATTTTCTGCTTCGAAATGTTATTAAACTTGGTCAAATTAATCCCCATATTATGGAAGAATAGTGGGATCTTGGCATCGCTGCAGAAGGGAGTGTGACCCCTACATTAGATTCGTTTTTAAAGATTTTCCCTTAAAGATATGAAATTAAAACTGACCACAGTGAGCGTAGCACGCCTGGTGTACGCTGCCACAAATTTAGGTTTGTTTATATAGATTTTCGTTTAAAAATATAAAATCATGCAAACTTGTAGTTGTACGCCCCCAAATGCAGTGAGTCCCCAAACATTGGGTTCATTTGTAAAGGTTTTCTTTTAAAAATATAAAATCAAACAGACCGCAGCGTGCGCAACTTGTCCGGTGTATGCTGCCTCAGGCAGCTGGAGCCGCAACTCTAGGTTCATTTAGATAGATTTTCATTTAGAAATATAAAATAATTCAACGATGAATTTAGTCATATTTAAGATTATTATCACGATTAACGACGGGCGGGTCAGATAGTTCTGAATAAATAAAAATCCTCACTGACAACACAATGCGTAGTTCCAACAAAAATATGTACACTTCGGACCATTTTTCAATTACAACGGGGAAATAATTATAGAATATGCGTCTAGAGGTAATTTGTAGAAAAGCCACTGGGTCTCTCAAATTTAAAGATTTCATGAAATGTTAGAAAATCACGTAAAATAATTCTTTTTAAACACGATACATATTTTATTACCTAGAATTAGCCGTAAATGCTACGTTTAACTCTGGTTGTGATAGATTTGGTCTTTTTCTCAATAAATCAATACCTCATGGTCTAAATTATATTTTCACAATATTTTTTTACAACCGAGCAAAAAGCAACTCTAATTAGAGACATCCTGTACAAGATTAGCAAAAAATATTTTACCCAATTCAGGGGACTCTGCACTGCATTTTACTGCTCCCTTTAGGAATAAATTATAGCTACAGATAACACAAATTATGCGCAAGCCATTTATTAAATAAACATTTTAGTATAAAATTTCCGAAAGGCGGCACTGTAGCACTCAAATATATCTTCAATAGATTTATAAATTTTATTACCCAATATTCCTCCATATAAGTGTTTTGTATGCTACAATAAATAATCTATATGTCCCTTTAATTGTCAACAACTTGAATTAATTGCAAAATCATATTGTCATAACGATGTCAGCTTTTAAAAAAATCATCTGTCACTATTATTTAAGATGTTCGTCCAGGCTTACTCAACGATCAAATCTATAGTTTTGCGCTTACCACACGCTGTTGCTAAAAAATAAGGATATATTGAGAGATTTTAGTGTGTCATAGTAAACATTTATCTGCAGGCATATAATTATTTTTAACAAAATCAACGGATTGGTAAATAATTCATGCGAATAGTAATTTTCCCATGTGAGCGAAAATTGTTCTGAGCAAACATTGTCTCGTTTAATTTCAGGATTTGTAATAGATTTCTGCTTTTAAATAATGCGAAACATTCTATTAAAAACCGTGGTGAAAGCGTACGAACCATGTACATAGGGCGTGCCATAAAAAATTAGAGTAAAATTATAAAAAATCAAAAAATATATTTACAGCAAAATACATCATTCTTTTTCAAAATACCTTCCCTCAGATGATCTGCAACGTTCCCATCGTTCAACCAACTTTTCAAAACAAGTAGAGGTCTTTTTCCGGAAGCCTTTTTCTTTCTGCTTCAAAGAACCCTGCACTATTGAAATAACGTCAGAATCTGTATTAAATTTTCTGTAAGGAAGTTTTTCCTTCAAGTCAGAAACATCCAGAAATCGCATGGTGCGAGATCTGGACTGTAAGGGGGATGTGGCATGATTTTAATAATGCATTTACTAAGATATTTCTGAAAAGAAATAGTGACATTCGGGCGAGCATTATCGTGAAGTAAAGTTTAATTCCCTATCAGTTCATGACGCTTTCTCGATATGTGTTGTCGCAAAATTTTCAAAACTGAAACATAATATTCACCATTCACAGTAATTTTTGGAGGCACAGCATGCTGGTAGATTACACCTTTATGATCAAAGAAAATAATCACCATGACCTTTCCAGCAGATTTGGTTTTTCGGATTGTTTTCGGAGGTGGAGAATAGGTGTGTTTCCATACAGTTGTTGCGGAATTGGTAAGGGGATTAAAATGATGCAACCAAGTTTCATCACCTGTTATTTATTACAGTCTTTTGGAAAATTGGGTCATTTTGAAGTATCTGTTTTAACTCACAACATTGGTGAATTCTTGTTTACATCTGTCCTTTAGTAAGGTGATGAAGGACCCATCTGGAACAAACATGACGAAGCTCTAAATTATTGCGTAGAATGTGAAATATCGACGTTTTCGAAATGTTAGTTGACGCTGCTATCTCCTCACATGTTATTCGCCGATATTCTTGCAAGATTGCCCATACAGTGTTGACATTTCTATCATTAACAACACTTGCTGGTCGGCTAAGCTAATGAGTCAGTTCTGCAGACAAACGTCCTTTTTCGAAGTCACCATGCCATCTAAAATTCGTAGACTCACCAAAACATTTGCCTTTGTAAGCTTGTTTCATTAACTTAACTGTTTTGCCTAAACGATAGAAAAATTTATGGCACAACGCATTTCGTTTTTTAACTCTGAATCACTCAACTCCATTTCTGTAGGGCAAATACAAATAGTTGTTTAAAGAAGCACGAAACTAGGAAAATAAAATCGTCTGCTTCGTTCAGAATATTTTAAACGTACTGTTAACAGTTTGAAAAAAATCTCGCCTGCAGTTTTATTTTTTAGTTTCGCGGTCTTGACACTAAGTAAAAAAAATTGTCTCACCGTTTTTACAGAATGCCATTTGTAAAAGGATAAAAAATTAAATATATTAAAATTACTTTTAAATAAAGAAATATTACAATATTATAAAACAAGTTAAACATAAAAAATATTTTTTAACATTTATTAACTTAAAAACCTCTATAAATTTATGTTCATAAAAAATAAGTAATTTCAAGATTGATTTATAACCATTATTTCTGCACCCAAAACAATTTAATCTAAATGTAATTAAATAACCAAATTCCTATGAATCATTTAATTATTATAAATGTTTATAATAAGAAGAAATTATAATTGATCACTCATATAACAATAACTCTAAAATAATAAAATATTAAATTACATACCAATGAGCATAGTGTACATTTTACGTTTCTTTTATTAATATTTTTGTATATATAAATGCCAACAAACTCGAACCCAACCTCCATTGATCTTTATATATTTGTTTGTATATAAACACCAAATAAGCTATGTATAAACACCGAAGAATTATTGAAAAGAATTGAAGATTGAATTTACCATGTAATTATAATATACATTTAGTTTTGTTTGATTACATATAAATTTAACATTTTTCTTTTTATTCATGTCTGAACATAAATATTTTATTCTGTATAGATAATTGAGTATTATATTTCTATAAACTGATTTATGTAACCATGAAGTATATCCGTAAGCATATTTGTAAAAAATAATTACATTAAATGGAAAGAGTGAAATCTTTTATCATAAATGTTAAATATTAATTAATTATTATTATTAAGAGTAATTTTTAAGTCAAGAAAGTTTATATTATTAATAATTATATCGTTTTCACTTAATGTGAGCTAATTGGCATATAAATTAAGTAACGATGTGATATTATAATCATTGAAATAAAAAATAATATTATCATCAATACATCGATAGAAAACATAATCATTATAAACTAATGAATTCCGTTCATATGTAGTAGTATAAATATAAATCAGAGAAAACGCAGGAAGCAGTTCCCCCTTGGGGAATTCCCTGGCATTCTTTATAAATTATAGTATTATAAATTATATAATTATGATGCAAAATAAAGTTGAATAAAGTTTTGAAAAACTAACAGAGATTTAACATTTTAAATTTAATTGAGGTTTTTATTCTTTAAATATTATACACTTTATTTTGTGTAAATCTTTGACATCAATATTATTAAATAAATCATTAAAATCAAATGTTTTTATGAATTTTGCAAAATTTATGTGTTGTAATTTATTTATAAGCTGAAAAAAGTTTTTTAAACAACGTTGATTATCATGTTTAATTGTTATATTATATATCTGAGTGAGTCTATTTAGAAGTAAATTGCTAGGAGTATTATTGTATGCATTATAGCCAATAGTAACGGTACGAAATTTAATTGGATGATTATGCAATTTTGGAATAGTAACAAGATAAGGATAATTTATATTTTTACATTTAATTTTTAATAATTTATAAAAATTGAATAATTTTCTATTAAGAATTTCAATTTTTAATGAAGTTTTATTAGAAATATTACTTGTGTTAATAGCATTGTCAAATATGTGTTTATAGAATTTTTTACGTGTGATAAATAGCATAATTGTTTAGTGATTTACTTACATAAGTGATAATAAATTTATTTTGTAGTTCTTTTATATAGATGCTTATGTTTTTAAAAGCTGCCTGTGTAATAAGTTGAGTATTTTTAATAATTTCATTTTTGAATTTATCTATAACTATAAATTTCCATTCATTAAAAGAATCTATTGGTTTATTATAATCAAAAGAAATTTTATATATAAATAACCGAGGCTAACGAAAAAGAAAGGCTACCGCGGGGCTTCAAGCGTATCTTTTTTTACAGACCGCCGGAGTCACGTGATGCTCGAATGCACCAATGCAGGTATACGAAAAGAGCATCACGTCATTCTAGCGGTCTGTAAAAAAAGATAACTGGAATGCACCGCGGTAGCCTGTCTTTCTCGTTAGCCTCGTAAATAACTCTAGATTTTTAATAAACTGCATTGTAATAGATTTGCTATTACACTTGTGTGGAAAGCGAAATTCAGTACCATAATGAAGAATATCATAATAAATATCACTATATAAATATATATCTATACTAATATTATAAAGAGTAAAGATTGTTTTTTTGTTTGTTTGTTTGTTTGTTTGTTTGTAGGGGGTAATCTCTGGAACTACCGAACCGATTTCAAAAGTGATTGTGGCAAATTGATGGTGACAACTCCTGCTCCAACATAGGCTATATTTTATGTCGGTGCCACTACCCCAGGGGGGAACAGGTGCGAAAATCTTTCTAAAATTCCGATCTTTTCTATACTGAACCAGCTAGAAATTTGAAATTTGGCGTTGTAGTTACTTATAAGTTGTAAATGCTCTGTAAGAACAAAATAAAAAAAATCGAAATGTAAAAGGGTGAAATGAGCGAAAAGCGTTCTAAAAACATTCTAAATTACAATTTCTATGGAATCTCTAGAACTACCGAACCGATTTGAAATTTGGCATTGTAGTTACTTATAAGTTGTAAATGCTCTCTAAGAACAAAATTAAAAAAAAATCGAAATTTAAAAGGGTGAAATGAGCGAAAAACGTTCTAAAAACATTCTAAATTACAATTTCTATGGAATCTCTAGAAATACCGAACTGATTTTAAATTTGGCGTTGTAGTTACTTATAAGTTGTAAATGCTCTCTAAAAACAAAATAAAAAAAATTCGAAATTTAAAAGGGTGAAATGAGCGAAAAGCGTTCTAAAAACATTCTAAATTACAATTTCTATGGAATCTCTAGAACTACCGAACCGATTTGAAATTTGGCGTTGTAGTTACTTATAAGTTGTAAATGCTCTCTAAGAACAAAATAAAAAAAAATTCGAAATTTAAAAAGGTGAAATGAGCGAAAAGCGTTCTAAAAACATTCTAAATTACAATTTCTATGGAATCTCTAGAACTACCGAACCGATTTTAAATTTGGCGTTGTAGTTACTTATACGTTGTAAATGCTCTCTAAGAACAAAAAAAAAAAAAAAATTCGAAATTTAAAAAGATGAAATGAGCGAAAAGCGTTCTAAAAACATTCTAAATTACAATTTCTATGGAATCTCTAGAACTACCGAACCGATTTGAAATTTGGCGTTGTAGTTACTTATAAGATGTAAATGCTCTCTAAGAACAAAATAAAAAAAAATTCGAAATTTAAAAGGGTGAAATGAGCGAAAAGCGTTCTAAAAACATTCTAAATTACAATTTCTATGGAATCTCTAGAACTACCGAACTGATTTGAAATTTGGCGTTGTAGTAACCTATAAGATGTAAATGCTCTCTAAGAATAAAAAAAAAAAAATTCGAAATTTAAAAGCTGAAATGAACGAAAAGCGTTCTAAAAACATTCTAAATTACAATTTCTATGGAATCTCTAGAACTACCGAACCGATTTGAAATTTGGCGTCGTAGTTACTTATAAGATGTAAATGCTCTCTAAGAGCAAAAAAAAAAAAAAAAAAAAAAATCGAAATTTAAAAGGGTGAAATGAGCGAAAAGCGTTCTAAATCATTCTAAATTACAATTTCTATGGAATCTCTAGAACTACCGAACCGATTTGAAATTTGGCGTTGTAGTTACTTATAAGATGTAAATGCCCTCTAAGAACAAAATGAAAAAAATTCGAAATTTAAAAGGGTGAAATGAGTGAAAAGCGTTCTAAAAACATTCTAAATTACAATTTCTATGGAATCTCTGGAACTACCGAACCGATTTGAAATTTTCAGTTGTAGTTACTTATCAGGTGTAAATGCTCTCTAAGAACAAAATAAAAAAAAATTCGAAATTTAAAAGGGTGAAATGAGCGAAAAGATATCTAAAAAATTCTAAATTACAATTTCTATGGAATCTCTAGAACTACCGAACCGATATGAAATTTGGCGTTGTAGTTACTTATAAGATGTAAATGCTCTCTAAGAACAAAAAAAAAAAAATCGAAATTTATAAGGGTGAAATGAGCGAAAAGCGATCTAAAAACATTCCAAATTACAATTTCTATGGAATCTCTAGAACTACCGAACCGATTTCAAAAGTGATGGTGGCAAATTGATAGTGACAACCCCTGCTCCAACATAGGCTATATTTTATGTCGGTATTACTAACCCCAGGGGGGTGCAAGAGCGAAAAACGTTCTAAAATTGATATCTTTTGATACTGAAGGAGCTAGAAATTTGAAATTTGGCGTTGTAGTTACTTATAAGATGTAAATGCTCTCTAAGAATAAAAGTTAAAAAACAAAATCGAAATTTAAAAGGGTGAAATGAGCGAAAAGCGTTCTAAAAACATTCTAAATTACAATTTCTATGGAATCTCTAGAACTACCGAACCGATTTCAAAAGTGATGGTGGCAAATTGGTGGTGACAATCCCTGCTCCAACAGCCTCTTTAATGAAAACCTAAGCGTTTCTGACGACTGGGTTTTTCGCTAATTGTTGCCACAGATTAATCTCGGAAAATGAATCATTTGAAGTTACTGAAAAAAATAGTAGCTCGAAAAGTATTTGTCAGAAAATTTTTAGGCAAACTGCGTTTGAAAGTTAAAAAATTGTATTTTTTTTAATATAAATTTCAAATCTAATGATTATGCCATTTTTCAAATATTGAATTTGAAAAATTACCAAATTTCACAATGGAGTACCATAGCGAAATCTTCATGCGTAAAAAGATAATGATATGGGCGACGTGTCCTGGCGTGTATATTGGCTATAGCACGAGTCACAAATTATAGTAGCCCATTATTCTGTTAAAATATAAAAGTGAATTATGAAATGTCAATATTTTGTTGGATTAAAAGTTCGTTATAAGAAATTGACCAGCGTAGCTGGCGTAGCTTGCTAGTATATATATATATATATATATATATATATATATATGTTTTAAATATCTATAAAGAATTATTCGAATATAAAAAATACTTTAGTACTTTAATAAAACCGAAAATTTGTTTTAGTTTATTAAAACCCAAAACTTGTTTTATTGTTCGAATAAAAAATAACGTCTCTTAAATAACATTTTTCGTGACTTTAAAGTTGTAAGATATAATAATGCTATGCCTTTTTAAAAAAGAATTTTATATTGTGTACGCATAGAAAATTTTATAAAATAAAAATAGAAAGAAATATATGCCGCAGATTTTCCAGTTTTCAAACTACATTACTCTTACATCCCCCAAATTCCTAGAGACGTGTGCATGAATAATACATGAATAATATCATTTTTGATTTTGCTATTGTTGATCTTTTAAAAGCAAAAATTAAAGTTTTTTATCCTTAAAAAACGATATTTTTTTTCGATAAGGAAAAATAGTTATGCTTGTAGAATAACAAGTAACGATTCTTCAAAACAAAGTGTTGCGTTTCAGAGGATTTTTCATTCTGAGTACTGCCATTTTTTTCGAACAGTAATATTTTACTTATTCAAATGACAGATTAAATAAAATAAGTATTACTAATTTTGAAAAATAGTAAATTTTTTTAATAAAAAAATTCTGTTAAATTGTTGATACTGAAAAAAACACCTTCTGCTAAATCCATGTATAGTTATGCATACAAAAGCATTAGTTACATATTTTACTAATAATCCATATTAAAACCTGTAAAAAGCACATTATTTTATGTGGAAAGCGCGCACATATGCATGGTTAAAAAATTTCTAAAATAATACTATATTAGGTAATCAAGAAATATTTTATTTTCTTATTCCATTAATTTATGAAAGATTTTGGATGTATCAACAAAATTTATTTCTGTGAGAGATTTGATTTGATATTTATTTTTTTTTTTTTTTAAATCTTCAATATTCAACCTAATGTTATATGAATTTTATAGTAACGTAACTTTGCTTAAGGTTTGATAGTTTCTCGATACCCCAGAAAACAATCCATATTAATGACTCCTTTAGAGAACGGTAGTAAAAATCGATCAAATAGAAAAATGTAGTGTATCAGCAGACAATCAGCAATCAAATCAGGCTGCTGTGATTTAAAAATACAACGTTTTTTATTCTGTAAACGTAATAAAATATTGAACCATCCTTTTAAATTACTCAACAAAGTTGAATTTCCAGTAATTCTTAGCTTTAGAGCATAGATTCCCAACGGTGGCGGTACCGCCCCCAGTGGGAGCTGGAGTCTTCCAGGGTGGGGCGGTAGCGGATCCAAAGGGAAATGGAGGACGATAAGACAGTCAAGGGGGCGGACGTGACTTACCTAACTATTTAGGAAATTAATATAATAAAACTAGCTGGACCACTCCCCCGCCAGTTACACGGGACCCTGATAAAAACCTTAAATATACCTTTAAATGAAAATCTATACAGGCTAACCTAGAGCTGGAGTGAGCTCCAAATCGAATTTCTTGGACGAATGTCGAAATATCGCCGTCGAATAAGAATAAACGCTAAAACTAGCGGTAAACAAAATTTTATCATAACGAACTCAAACATTATAACCGTAAGTCTTTCATGAATGGCCAAATATCGTTGCGGAACGCAAATAATTGCATTTAAAAATCGTTAAAAATTCAAAAATTTCGGAGTGCAAATTTTTTTATATTAGGGTGGCTAAAAATTTGAAAGCGAATTCCTTTTTTTTTTTTTTTTTAACAACATGTATTTCAAAAAATGGTGACGCATGCCTGAAGAGAGATTTTCAAACGAACTTGTGGTTTGAATCTACCCAAGAAATTCTTTTATTCTGAGTAAAAGTGATAGAAGTCGTTAAATCCATCATTTTTATAACTATCTAAAAATCTTCAGAAAAAATAATTTAACTTAAACCGTCGAAAATTTTGTATTTCATGTATTTGAAGCCTTCTAGGCTACAAGAGCATTTGAATAAAATGTACGTTGATAATAAGAACAAAGATTTATCCTATTTTCAAGGACTGGAAAATAAATATTTAAAACGGCGAATTGTATCAAATATATTTGAGTCGTCTTCTAAACAAGAAGATGGTGGACTACAAACCTCATATAATATTTTATTGTTAATCGCAAAAGCACGAAAACCACACACAATTAATCTTCCGGCAGTCAAAGAGGTAAAATAAAATCTAAGTTATTATTCGGTGCAAATAAGAATAGATGAAATGGCTAAAGACAGTGAGATATCATTATGCTATTACTTAAATACTTGCGAATTTCCCATTTAACTGGATGAACCAACGCTATAAAATAACTCTTATCATAGGTTTGATTAGTAAAAGAAAGAAATTGTCAAGAGTTATTATTTGCTAAAATTTTGGAAACTGATACAAAAGGAGAAGCGATATTTAATACCATGAACAATTTTAATATTACGAATTATATATTTAATATTATTATATTTAATATTATTATATTTAATATTACGAATAGGAATTTATTTCTCTTAAAGAGAAAGAAATTCCTATTCGTAATATTTTGTTAGCTGCTACTAGTGAAAATGAAGATTACAATTAAGCTGCGCATGCACACAGAATTTCGTTGGCTCTCAAAAGGTATTTTTCTGAATCAATTTTTCAAGCTATTTGACTCAGTACTGGACATTCTTGAAAACTGACGAAAAACTGCTTGAAAACCTCATTGCATCCAAAAATGACATCGCTTATTTGACAGACTTATTTACAATTGCAAGTTGATTAGTTGAAGTTAACTAAACAAAAAACGCCATAGATGCTTTTGTTGGAAAATTTCTATTTAATCAAAATCTAGGTAGAGGTGAATACAGCCACTTTACACATAATTAGCAGTGTCATCAAAACAGGAAGTTTTGCTTACTTACTGAAAACATTTGGACGTTCTTAATGCTGATTTTACAGAGCAATTCTAGGATATTTTAAACATGAATATATCGAATTGGGTTTCAGATTCTTTCGCAAATGCAGATACAGCAGAATCATCAAATTTAGAAAGGAACTTGTAGAACTCACAACTAACGAAAAACAAAAAGTACAATTCAGAAATGGATACCAAGCGTTCTTGATGGGATGCTTTATTTATAGTTCTTTATTTTCTGGCTTCAAAAATCAATACCAGCTCTCTACCCTGGATTGTGGGAAAAAGTACAGAAAATTTTAATTGATTTTCCATTATTGCATTTGGCTGAGAGTGAGTTCAGTGCAGTAGCTAATTTACTGTACAAGAAAATGAACACACTGAATGTCACTGATTGCGACTGATGTTTACGATATTGAACAAGATATTAACAAATTGTTAAAAATTCACCAGCCTCAACCATCTCATTAATTATTTTATTTCTTATTGATTTTGCATTTTTTTTTAATAAACAATTTTTTAGTACATCTGATGGTCGTATTAATTAATTTCTACTTTTTGATACTTAGTAATAGATAGATAGACATATTGCGATAGATACAGATAAAATAGGTATAGTTAATATGCAATGATATTTTAATGTTTGGTATAATTAACTATTATGGAAGAGGGGGGGGGGGGCGTTAGATTTTTTTTTTCGTAAAGACTGCGATGGTCTTTAGAGTTTGCGTATCTTTGATCGTAAAGCACGTACAAGCCTGGATAAAAGTGATCACTTCCTAGTATTTCTGCTGCAAGTAATCGTATAAAAAATATGTTGGCACCAATCGACTTAGAATAAAATCTTCTGATATACGATATATATTCGATGGTCCCCTACAATTAAGAAATTGCACCAACTTTCATTTTGAAAATAGTAACAGCCATTTTTGACACTTTATTTGCGTTATTTGTGTCAAATCAGCAATGTACATAGTTTATGTTACTTAATTTTATTTTGATTTTAATACACAAGTTACCATGATTATCATATGTTCCGTTTAACAAAATAGATACTTTTGGAAATTTTCAAACGCATTATATTTTTATGTGACCCGTGGTACTCACTAAGCAGCTCTCGGGCCTCAGAGATACCATTCGTTTCTATAATAGAAATCTTCACCTTACCCGTTTTATTACGGGCCAGGACTTGAGGGTCTTGTTATTTTCAATTGTAACAAAAAAAATTGTGGTACATATCCCTTGAAAATATCCTAGTATTTTAAGGAAGAGATTATTTTTCAGAAACTGGTACAAACAGAATAAAGGAAATAGTCTCTGGGACGTACGGTGTCCCATTCCCGTAATATAAAGGTTAATTGCTCAAAAAAATTTCTTTAGATAAGGCAAACACCACTTTTCACAAGTAACGATGTGAAAACACTTTAACAGAAAAAGTAGTCAGTACCGCTGCTTAAGAAAAATCCTCAAGTTTCTCTCGCAATTAAAAATATTGATTTTCCATCTTATATAAAATAAATATAGTTACTACGGAATTAATGAGAGTTTTAAAAAATTATAAAGGCACACTTTCTAAAATGCATTTAAGTTAATCCGAAAATAACGAATGAAACTAATTTCTATGGATTATTAAATTCAAGTAAAAGTAATTCATATTATTTTAGTTATTTATTTAACAAAAAAATAATTATATTTTATCCAGTTATTTTTCAGAATCACAAGGACATAATAAAAATGATATATTAAAAATATTAGTTTTCCCATTTGCAGCATTAAGTTGCTTGATATGTTTTTAACAAGCAATCAATTGAACGATCTCTCGATAACATTTCTTATTGCTATTACAAAGATTAAAATTGATTTCAGAAAGATAGCCAACTATTATGATATAGATAGAGGTCAGGAATGGTGTTTTCTAAGTTTTACTGCTTAGATTTTGTCTATGAAAAAAATTTCTATCAAACATTTATTTTGCTCCGAAAATGATTTATGAAGACGATTTGGAACTTACGTATGCGTTTTATTAATACGCACATTTTTATAAAAAATATTCGTTCTTTTCTGAAAATCATCAACTATTAAATACACTAATAAAAATAGAAAATATCTTATTTTCCCGATATGACAGTAAAGGGTTATGCATTTTATATTAAATATAAATCTACGATATGTTTATTTTTATAATATGGAGCGAACTTGGATATAGCTGACTAATTTGGCGAAATTCTCATTCAAATTCTATACTGAGGGAAACTGGGTTTCAATCTTCTGCAATCGGATATCGTGCATTTTACCTTCGCGTATTTTGTTGTAAAATTAGGTGAATTGAATTTTTACAAACAAGGAAATAAAAGGAGCGTTTTCTCGGGCCGGCAGCACTTTTTAATATGTTATATAGTATCTGTCATTTTACAGGATATTCGGCCGCACTTTGTCTAAAAAAAAAAAAAAAAAAAAAAAAAAAAAAAAAAAAAAAAAAAAACCTTACGTGATATGAAAGTATTTATATTTGATAGTTTAAGAAGATCGTCATTTTTAATACAGCGCATCAAACAATATTAGAACACTTAAAAATGAGTAGAAATTAAAAAATATATATATTTTTTGCAGGCCTGTGTAATTCTCCAAATTTTGTGTGGAGTGTGATTTTATATTTAAATATAAATGAAAATTGTTTTCGTAATTTTCCTTAAGAATAGATACATGTTTCATTTTATAAATTCCATTTAAAAAGTGAATTAAAATGTTGCACAGTTTCCTTATTTCAAAATTTTGAAATCTTTTTAACCATAATGACCCGCCGTTACTTCGTTTATTTTAGCAGTTTAATTTAGCTATGATTAACAAATTGTTTTTAACACTTTCAAACATAGTTGAAAAGTGTTTATGAATTAGTTTTATCCATCTTCCCGCGCTCTAACTCTGGGAAATATACTCCGATTTATACATTATTGATGTATGTTATCAAGATTTATCATGGCATGTATTCTATTGAAAACAAAGTATGTAGCATTTATATTTCGTTTACATAGAGACGGAAAATAATTCCGTTAAATTATGGTCTAAGGAGTAAATCGTTTGCAGTGAATTATAATGATGTTACGCTATTTCAAACGTAATGAGATTAATTTGTATTTATGAGGTGCACTAAAATATGCTTTTCTGTAGAGTATGCAATGTAATTTGTATATAGTATACAGTGTCCATTTATGATTCGTTTACGGAGTCACACAAAATAATTCTATTGCATAATGGTCACTCGAGAAACATCGTTTCAGCTTATCCTAGTAATGTTATGCTATTTCAAACATAACGAAATTTATATCACTACTGAAATGTATTACAAGATGCATACTGTAGAATATGAAACATTTATCATTCATTTGCAGAGACATACAAAGTAATTCGGTTACAGTAGTTTATAAAAGCGATAATTGCTGGAAGTGCGTTTTCATCTTTAGTTTGTGTTTTTAAGTTTAATTATATTTTTGTATACGGCATGCAGTATATAAATACTAAAGATCATATACATGGTTACACAAAATATTTCGAAAGCATTGCTGCCTTTGGGCGTGACTTGCTTAATTATGGTTTTTAGTTGTTTAATGCATTTTCCAGCTGAATTATATTTAGTACGCAAAAATATGTTTGTATACTAAAAATCAATTCATACACAGGGATACGCAAAGAACTGGATATATTGCCAATCATGGATGCTAATTGCTGGAAGTACGCTTTTATTTGCGTTATGCATTTTTATCTGAATTAAATTTAATCTTAGTATGTGGTGCGCATAAAAATCTGTAGATAACATTCAGGGTTGTACAAATAAAAAAAAACGTGGGTACATTTCCGTCTATTCGCGGAAATTTTTAAGAGTGTCGTGTCTATAGTGTTATGCGTTTTCTAACTGGACTGAATTACGTGATATACAGGATGATTATAATTAAAGTCCCACTTTCAAAATGCTTTTAAAAAAATGAACCGCTGGTCCGAATGACTTCAAATTTGAACTGAATATACTGGAAGAAAGGGGAAACGGTATGGCATAAAAAAGTTCCAATGTGTATCAATAGATGGCGCTGTAAGTGGCATACTATACAAATTGAAAGACACAACAACGAATTAAAAAATATTCATTATGTGCTTTGTATGCGATTTTTGGCCCAAGGACAATTAAAGGCCGATTTTTTCCATCCAATGTGTTACGACCTTGCCGTGGTGGATGGGCTTTCCACTAACAGTACCACAACTGTTGACTGATTTGGAAGTCATCCATCAAACAACCGAAAGACTCATCCACATTGAACAGTATGGTTGCTTTACTGTGGAACTCATGCCAAAGTCTTCGTATTTCGATTAAAAATGTAACTTGTAGCCGAATCCACTTTCGTTATGCCACTTACAGCGCCATCTATTGATTAACTTTGTTAGTTTTTCTTTCTTATGAGAAACTTTTTCCCCTTTTTCCTGTATATTCAGTTCAAATTTGAAGTCATTCTTACCAGTGGTTCCTTTTTTACAGCATTTTGAATGTGACACTTTAATTCTAATCACCCTGTATATACAAATCTATCATATACAGAGCTGCGTAAAATAATTCGAGTACCTTTCTGATAATGGACAGATTTCCTAATGTGCTGTGCGTTTTCTAAATTGTCTACTTAAGGTATCTCCTTTGAGCTTATTAAACGGTGGAGTTTCGTTACAGTATTCTG
This sequence comes from Maratus michaelseni, assembly GCA_963931845.1. Taxonomy (NCBI): domain Eukaryota; kingdom Metazoa; phylum Arthropoda; class Arachnida; order Araneae; family Salticidae; genus Maratus; species Maratus michaelseni. Next base: position 407,350,342 of record OZ007586.1, read on the forward strand.
GATGTGTTTGAGAGTTACAATGTCGTTTCATAATCTATGCTTGATGTGTGGTCACCCATTGCTGCTTAAAGTTTGTTTGTCTGTTCTGGTATCTCTTGATAGGGTATCATGCCAGCATTTCGCCTGGCTCGCCTATGTACTTGCGTTTCCCTTTTCTCCATATTCGGCCCCTCTTCATAGGCCCTTATGGAATTTTTTACATCTTAACTTCATGCAAATGATTCAACACCTCTTCTGATTTTGTTTTGGAAGAGAGATTATTTCCTGGAAGGGGGTGTTTATCCCCATGCTCCCAGATGTTTGGTTCCTTCTTACGTCATTAGGAGGATGCGATTGCTTCACAGGTTTCTCATCTGAGATGATCCTGAGTTCGGAATACGTGATGCGTAAATGACCAAACGGATTACGTTCTAGTCTGCGGCAGTCTCTTATGTGGGGAAGCGGTCCCTTTCATCTTTTATGACTTTTTTAGCATGTCTAACAGTCAGATGTTAAGAGTGGGAGACGGTTGACAGCTGGGAAAACACCCTTTTCTTTGTCAATGACACAAACTGATTAAAGAAGAATGGGAAGACATTCAATTCATGTGCATCTCAGGACGACTTGCGCAGGATGTCACTAAACGCAGCTTAAGTGTAAAAATAACCTCTTCTGTTTGTATTCTGCTTTGTGTAAAAACTCAGGACAAGCCGGTGACAGGTGATGCTTACTTAATTCACTCGTCCAATAAAAATAATTTAGAATAAAAATTAAAATAATTATTTTTTTACGAATAATATTTTTTTGGGGGATAACTTTGAAAATGCTTCAAAACGATAGCAGTTACTCTGGATACATTTTAAACATTACGCAAATATGGTAAATAGAATACACTAGAAAAGATGAATGTCTGAAATATATTACCAGTGCTCCCACTTGGTCTATTTTATAACACCACTATTTTAAAAAAAAACTTTTTTTTTATTTCTCTTAAAAATTTTGCAGAAACGTTTTTCTATTGCAAATGTTCTAAAAAACTACCACGAAAAAATTTCTTAGGAATTACTGGTATTCTAAAAGCTGATCAGTGGAATTCCCTGCATCATTCTCTGCAATCGCAATCCCTGCATTACAGGTTTAAATTAAAGGACATATGATAAAATAATGAAATTTAAATAAGATGATGTTCCTTTCTTTACAACATTATATACATTTTCTAATTTACTTTCATAACATAATAGAAAAAATGTTGAAGAAATATATTTTTAAATTCATAATTTGGGGCATACCCAGGCAGCAAATAATCCCTGGCCGAATCTCCACTGAATACCTTAACCACGACTATTTTTCACACATTCGATCAAACGTCTTTGACATAGTTTCCGTCGACAAAATCGAGGAGAAAATCCTCGATGCTGAAAAGTTGTGTAGGGGTTTCTACCGTATTACCGACATCTTTTTTACCACCAAGTCGCAGGCTGTTTTCTCGTTCTATCCTCCCCTCGCACTAGATTTGTTTCCCTCTTGTGTTTGCGGTTTCTTAACTGTGAAAATCCTACAATTTAAAACTTATTCTTGCATTTATAGTAATTTATAAAGACATACAATATTTCTTTTCATGTGAAATATTAATCTTTGTTTGGTTTTAAATTAATTCATATTTTTAAAATAAATATGCACGTGGACGTGTTTTTATCGTAAGTACAAATCGCTTAGTTAGTTTTCTTCACGAATTAAAAAAACATCCATCTCTCTCTTTTTAATTATAAATAAGTATTCGTATTTCCATTAAATAGTGTATAAATTCCTTCTAATTTCTGAAATTTTTTTTACAATAATTGGAGTGATCGGTTATTTTTAAGAAATGGAAAATTACTAATTTTAGAAGAAAATAGGAATGAAATTTATACGCACCAAACGTCATATTCTCACGTCCTGGTTGACTTCATCGAATATCTGTATCTGTATCTGGTTAAAAATGACCTTGATTGGAACGTAAAGAAGCACATTCAGGGGTTAGGTCAGATGGAAATAAAAGTCTTTGACGATGAGAAAATAAGTCACGTGATTCCTGAATATACTGAAACTGCATGGTATATCAGTAGGAAAATGATTTGTTGGTTATTCGTCGCCTTAATGAATTGGCCGATATTATTTTTGAAATAAATATGATCTGGTCAAATACTTCGATTAATGTGCTTTACTGCCGATATCATCACTAGACTACGAAGATAGTCTGTTCAAAGAAGATGATCTATTGTCATCATATAATGTTACCGTGGGATTACCGACATTCTGCCGGCAATTCGGATAAACTGCCAAAGTGATTTCGATATTTTTTGCTGTCTTGGTACATGGTTAAATCTAACAAATAAATCAAATATCCAATTAACAAATTTTAATTATTTTAACAATTTCTCAAAATATATACGATAAATATTCTCACTTTCGTGCTATATATTTTAACAACAGTTTTCTTTTTTATAATGCTAAAACTATTTCAACATTTGTCTGCTAATTATTCATTTAGAATAATTAGTTACGTTAATTTCTGATTACATTTTAAAATAATTTATTAAAAGTTGTATGATTATAACATGCCATCAAAAAATTCTATTTATATATTTTTGAAAATGCAATAAAAAATTTGAACTTTTCATTTTTTTAGACAAAATAAGTATGTATTTGGACAGTATTGTTTAATATATTTAATGATCATACGAGAAGCTGCGAAAGTTTGTTTCATTGATAGACTCAATAATCAAATAAATTTCCACTTTTCCGATACACGAAAACTCCGATACTATGACGTAAATTGACAAAAGGAATGAGTTGTTATTTTTCTTTTTCAGCGGAATTATGTGATTTTGATAGCTAAATAGATAAATATATCCTATTTTCTGCATCCTATACATTAAAGTAAGAGACTTTATTACATTTTCTTCTGTGTATCAAAAATATTAAAGCTTGTAATTTAATTTCCTAGTCATCTTTTTAATTAAAATTCTGAAAACAGAGTACATTTTATTATTTTACTGGAACTTGTAAGATTTTTTACATTATTTTATTATGCTATTCGGTTTACCTAAGTAAATTGAAGGAAAAAAGTTTCGTAGAAAATCAAAACTACCACTGAAATTTCATGCCTATTTTCCGATATCAAGTTTTTCTAAATGTAGTGTTTATCCGATTTTTAAACGCATTTAGAAATGTACATGAAAATGTTTAAATAAATAAATAAATCTTTTGTAGTAATATAGAATACACTAAAGCATAAGGCAAGTTTAACTTATAATATCTGGAAAGGAAACTTTTGTAAGAAATTTTGTAAAATTTTGTTAGAAATTGTTATTTTTATTAAAAGAAAATGGACAAGTGGAGCATTTGTAATCATATTGTTTAGCTTTAGAATTTGGTATTAGGAAAAGTTGCTAATAAGTTGCCACATAATTTTGAAATAAATAAATAAATCAGCGTGCATCAGAAAAATATATACACACTTTGAATGACTATAACTCCAGTTTTTATTTACATATAATTAATATTTATATTGCAAAATAATCTACATAAGATTTATATCCTTCCGTCTTCCCCCAGATGTTCAAAATTATTATCGTTCTGGTTGATACACTGCTAATAACGGTGGGCTATTCATTGCCAAACTTCAATAAACATTTAATTTGGTGTTATGGCGCATTCTTGCTCAACTGCAGTTTTATGAACATCCATTCGTTTCGAACTCATATTTTATCCGATCAAATGTAATTCGCATAAGTGGATCCGCTTGAAACTCCCTACGATATTGGTTTCATACTTCTGCTACATTTTTATACTAAAAATTGTATTTTAAAATAGATTTACTTTCTGAGAAATTAAACTTGCTCCACTCATTATTTTTAATTAATTACACTTTGAAAAGAAAGAAAAATTAGAAAGTTATGACTCATTAAACAGTCTGAAGCACCCTGTATTTTAAGAGCATATCATTTAGGACATATCTTTAAAACTCGTGTGTGTGGAATACCACTAATTCCAAAATAAAATCTTCGATTTACAGTTCGCCAAGAAATAAAAATTATTATACGAAAATTGTTTTGCTTTGCGGGTGCCTGGTGGAAAAGCCCTGATTAAAAAAAATATACTAATTAAGAAAAGCACAAACTGAGATAAAAACACTTTTAACATTTTCGTCCGGTATTGCAAAATGTTGTCACTTGTAAATAAATTCAATTTTACAGATCATTTTGTAATAAATAAATTGCATACGTCACCATGAATATTTTAATAAAATTTTGTTTCTACAATGAAAGCTTAAAATAAGGAGTTCGTATTTTCTAAAAAAGTCGTTTGTAAATTCCGGTGTCAGTCAGCAATTTCTCATTTTACGAACAGACTTTGTCTGTATCGGAAAGGGTTAATAGAATTAATTTACTTAATTTCTGGTTCAAAACATGCAAAACTAAAAACTATCTTCAAAAATTAAAACTTGGTTCTAGGAGGGCTAAAATACTTTCGTCATATGTTGAGGTACCGAGGCTAACGAAAAAGAAAGGCTAGCGCGGTGCCTTACGCATATCTTTTTTTACAGACCGTGGGAGTCACCTGATGCTCGAATGCACCAATGCAGGTGTACGAAAAGTGCATCACGTCACTCTAGCGGTCTGTAAAAAATGATAAGTCGAATGCACCGCGGTAGCCTGTCTTTTTCGTTAGCGTCGTTGAGGTACAGAGTTCTCACGAAGAATGTACTCGGTGTGAGAATTACTGCTCCATATTTGTTTTTAATGAAATACATATAACAACATAAAAAATAGCTTATGTTTTATTGAGTTGTCAACAATTTTCTGGCTGTTTTCCGTGAACATTTCTGCACAAAAAAAGTAAGATTTTACCTTTATATTTTAAAGCATAGACTATTTTTTCTCCACTTTTTCATATATTTTAGCCTGTTTCAAAAATTAGCCTAAATTCTACTAAACTGGTCAGAAAAGAAGTTCTTGAAGGAATTAAAAGCATTTTCATCAGCAAAAAATTTTGTTACTCAAAGAATTTTGAAAGGAGCGAAATAAATTCTTAAAAATTTCAATATCTTATAATCGTTAAAATATGTCTGAAAGTAGCCCGTGACATGTGACTGTTTATGGGAACCAAAAGTACATATGTCATTATAGTATCATGGAAGTATACAGCGCGTTAAGAAATTATAAGACCACTGAAAAATTCATAAATTGTACAAGAATAAATTATATGAAATTTTTATTTTGTATATATAAATCGATAGTAAAAAACTATCTGTAGTTATCACAATTTAAAAAATAAACTTAAAATTTATTAAAATCTACTTATTACTTCAACAAATTAAATGATCTATTAAAAAATTATAAGACTGTCTGGGAAAATTCGCATGCTACATATGAGATCAAAATCCTCTTAAAGTACATGCGTTAGTATTTTGTTAAGTCGTTAACAGAGAAATAAAGTTTGACATTTTGTTTGCAATATTCATGATTTATAAGACGATGCCCCGGGAAAAGTGTTATCTGAGTACGAGATGATAAAATTTTTATTTTATAAAGGTGTTGATACATGTAAAATAGAAATAGTGACGGTAATGATACATTCAAAAACTGTCATTTACAATGTCGAAATTTAAAAAAAAGTTTCTTAAAGTAATACTCTGGAAGAAAGAAGAAATTGAAAGCACGCGACAATTAGCAAGATTTTCGGCTATCTACGAAAACAACGACTTTTGACTTGTGAAATTTCAAAACGTTTAATCAAACAAAAATAACTTGCCATGGTTTGTAAAAGTCTTACATAAAATTCTAATACTAAATTTAGAAGAGTTAACAAAAAGCAAAGTTATTGAAACATGATCGAGAAAGTAACTGAAATGGGCTAAAAATGTCATGTGTTGGACAAATTGGGAACAAGTAGAAACAAATTGTATTGTCTAACGAAAAAAAAGATAACTACACGACCCACATGTGCAGAAAGAACCAAAAGAAAGCTTTTTTCGACAAATGAGTGAAGGCTCCAGAACGGGTTGGAAACACTTTACACATGGCGGATTGTGTGACTTACAGCAAATTTCGGGAGGTAATATGCAGCGGGGTTAAGGCATTGTGAACAATTATTTCTGGACGCTGAAGTTATAATACTTTTTCGGATGGTAATGATTCATATTGTTTTTGAGACCATACCCCAAAGAATGAGACCCATTTGTCATACCCCAAAATTATAAAAAAAGTGCTAAGTACAAAAATTCTTTGCACTTGTAAGTATTTGTATAACTCTGAGAAGTCTTAACCCTTTACAGTTTTGCTTTTTTGGGCACAGTAAATTTAAACTATGATAAAAACAACTACTTTTGTCGAATTAAAATATTCGCCTTTTTTAATTGAAAAAATTCTCTCTCCAAATAAATTGAAAATTTCAATAAAAAACAATTCATACAGAATGGTGAAAAATTTCTTTACAACTATTAAAAATTCCGTTTATTGAGAAATACTTGCAACTTCAAAATCTATTCCATAGCAAAAAAAAAATAATAATTAAAAATAAAAATAGAAATAAAAATAAAAAATCTACAAAAATAAAAAATCTACAAAAATATAAATACAGTGCTTGATCATATCTAATAATCATGCAAGTAAGACAACTTCTTTTGCGCATGTTCGAATCGATTGTTTAAGCGTTTCTGTGTGAAGATACATAATATTTGTTTTAGTACTATGAATTTGTATTAATGCGCTGGTGGGGATTTACGTTCAACAACATCTCTTCCAAAATCATTTTAAGTGTGCTAAATTTGATTCAGGTGTTCTGTGTATAGAGACCAATCTTTTCTCTGAATTATTCGGCTTGAGGATTATTCTTAACACACATTGAACGCTGGAAATGGACGTTACTATAATCATAGCTGCCAACTTTTACGCTTTTTTGTTACCACTAAAAATTAATAGACATTTTTGCCTTATTGAATCACATGATTTCGGCGATTTAATAAGTTTAAATTTACTATAAAATTTTAGTGGTAGAAAGAAAGCGTAAAAGTTGGCAGCTATGCTATAATTAAATGCAAAGCGAACACCAAAAGTACTTCAAACGTTTGTGAGATAAAGTATGACAACGGGGTAATGGACAAAGTTTGGGAACAATAAAAATTTTCATTTTTGCTTCGAGCCGTGTCAATGAACTACCAGAGCATAAAGCGTTAAGAGCGGGATGTAATTTCCTTTTTTACTGCTGATTTTGACGAATTTCTAAACGTTATTAAAATTTCATTTTAAAGAACTTCATAAACAAAAAAAAAAGGTTATTTTATAATCGATTATAGCTTTTAAAAAATGGTCAATATATAAGGCGGCCATAATTAAACTGGCAGTACTCAGCGTGTTTTGTTGCCTGTGGCGGCTCGTCAAGGACACAAAATGACTTTACTACCAGAAGTTTCGTAAAATGTTAACCTTTTCTAAGCGTGGAAATTTCTCCGATTAAACAAGGAGAAATTTAGTTTATTAAAATAGTAGAGCGATTGTGAACCCCCTGACGATCCACTACTCTCTGTAGCGCAATCTAATTGCGAAAATGGCGCAGATTTTGTAGGATGATTAAACAAGATGAAGGATGCATGATTTTGCTTGCCGTGTGCATTTACGTGTCGCTCCCAAGAACACAAATTCAAAGTAAGCTTGAATCTGCCACATGTTTCTCCAATAATTTAGATTTCGAAATAGAAGAACCTTGTTCAAATTTCTTATCGTACACAATTTTTGAAGGGTATGTTTTTTATATATTATAACATGTTTCCTTTTAACAACTCTTTCAATTTATACTATATATTCTTTTTAAAATGCAGGAATTGTTCTTTTTTTTTATAAACAAAAACAGAACATTGTCTGTTATATTAACATATGAGGGATCGGAGTGAAAAACGGTGATAGACACAGGTTGTTAGTTGATGGATATTCATCGTTCTTTCTTTTGCGTTAATCGAATTTTATTGTTCTTTACAATTTAACAATTTTGAATTATTTTCCAAAGACTTTCATTGTTCTTCTCACTGTACACCTATCTTCAACCAGGGTGGACAGATTGGCGTTTTTTTTAATTCAAAAATTTCGAATTCTTACCGGAAATTCGAAAAATTTTTTTTTACTTTATGTACCGTAATTTCCGGCGTATAAGCCGCAGCTCAAAGAGTCGTTTTTCGACCCAGAAAATTTATTCAATAATTGTAGTTAAATATTTACAGTGATCTTTTAAGTTACATTTTATAAAATAATATTTCTGGGTCGAAAAACGACTCTTTGAGCTGCGGCTTATACGCCGGAAATTACGGTAATTAGAAAATGTACGTCCTTGAATAAATAAAATAATATTGTAGAGAATTTCTGGTGTGAATGAGAAATTTCGAAATTTAAAAAAGGCCAAACTGGCAACCCTGTCTTCAACTGCATTTTTCAAAGGAGATTCCATTCATTTTTTCATTCATCTGCACTGGTATCACCGATTTATCTGGTGACATTTAATATTTTATATTAATTTCTTTTTATTACATAAAACATCATATTATGCGTATGCTGGTATTTAAACAAAATATCCAATTCTAGATTTAAAATTTTTTTCTGTCAATATAAGTTATAATTTCCATGAGCATATAAAAAATTAATGCATTAAGAAGAATTTCAAATTTAAGCTTACTTATACAAATTTATAAAAAATTTATAATGAATATTATTCCTATCAAAGTAATCTAGCACTATAATATTTTAGTCATTTCCTGTGAAAGATGGTTAAACATTACGATTTAATTTCCACGCTAAATTTCTAAAAGGAATTCATCAGAAGGTAACTCAGAACTGCTTAGGCTTTCGATTAAACTTACTCTCTAATTTCGTACTTCACGACTTTATGCTGTACTTATTTCAAACTGAAATTTTACACTTGGAGAGAGTTTCATAATTTTAGATACTATATAATCTATCTTAATTATTATAGTGTGCTTAGCACGAAATCTCACCTAAATAAACAAACTCTCATCACGGAAAGAGAGAATTCCGAATATAAGCAAAGGTTAAGAATATAAATCCATTTTTATACTTTTAATTAATATTTATTAAGAATACGCCTTTAGATATAGCTGATAATTTGTACTTTGAATATCATATATTATGTTATCGGATTTACATATATGTAATCAGGGTTTACACAGTTCTTATTTTTGAGTACCACTATTTCCGAATTGCAATATTCGCTTTAAATAATCGTAGAATTTGTACAACTTTATACGATTAAATAATGCTATGATTACTATTCAGAAATAGTGGGACTTAAAAGTACGGTCCATACGAACCTTTTTTTATGATAATGCATATTCTGATTTTGAAAGGGAGAAAATAGTTACATCTTCTATAAATGTCCCAGCATACTAATTAACACTAGGGAATGTGGAAATTTGAAAATAAAACTCTTGAGAAATTTTGATTTCAATTCTCTAAAATAATGTTCTAACATATAAATAATTCTCTAACATAAATTACCGTATTTACTCATATGTATTACGCCTTCACATAAAAACACCCAGTGGTGTAGCCAGGGAGGGGGTCCAAATTCTCTGGATACCAGTAATATTGTAAAGTTTTCAGATTAAAATCCGATTAAAAAAGGCAAAGAAAATATTATAAAATTAGTTGTATCCAGCAGTGTTGCCAGTGGGCTACTTTTTTTATATTCAGTTTCCTTGATTACCACCAGTTTTTTTTTTAGAAAGTAAAATTTGTCTTATTTAATGGCAAATCGAATTATAATAAAAGTAGCCCAATGGCAACACTGGTATCCAGAGCATCCGGACCCCCACCCTGGCTACGCCACTGGAAACACCCGAAAATTAAGGTTACCCAGGTTGCAATGAGATGCGTATTTTTGAATTCCACTCAGTCTGAATAAAAATCTTCTGCTTATTTAATCCGTATTTCATTGCATTATTAACCCCTTAAGCACCACGACGTACCTGTGTAGGTCATGAACTCTACATTTGCAATACCAGGACGTATTTGCGTACTAGTGCTCCCGACGGTATACGTATTTCAGTTATACATTTAACCGATTTACCTATATACGTATAATACGTATATTTGAAATACGTGTACATAAAACTATACGTTTAAACGTATCCATATAAGCAAATACCGGTTAAACGTATAATTCAAGTTTACGTATATTTCAAATATACGTATTTACTTTTAGTGTGAATGGACGTCATCAGTCTTACGTCACTAAACGGAGAAAAAGCTGGAAATCGTGGTATTACCACAGCAATGTGCATAATATGTTTCATACATAGGTTTTTGTTATTTTTCCCTACAAATATTTTAATTTATTTATTTTACTTCTAATTTTTATTGAATTAAGTGATAAAATGTTATATAAATTTATGCTAGAGCAATTTAAATTGTTTTATATTTCTTAAATTTGCCATTATGGTTGTTATATGCCATTGTGAATGCAGGACTAAAGGGTGTGTTTCTCAATGTCTCTGATCTGCAGACCAGCAGGAGAAAAATCATCTTTTTTCCCGCAATGAATAAAAACCGTTTAAACATTTGTACGTTTAACCACTGGGGTAAGATCCGTATATACGCTGTACCGTATATACTGTTTTGTATAATACGTATAACCTTACGTATTTGTATAATACACCTTGGCCGTATCATACGTATCCAAAATCTGTACCCCGTAAGATACGTATTATACGTATACTCGCGAGGCTAACGAAAAAGACAGGCTACCGCTGTGCATTCTACTAGTGTAGTACTTATCTTTTTTACAGACCGCTAGAGTGACGCGATGCTCTTTTCGTGTACCTGCATTGGTGCATTCGAGCATCACGTGACTCCCGCAGTCTCTAAAAAAAGATACACGTAAAGCACCGCGGTAGCCTTTCTTTTTCGTTAGCCTCGGTATACTCGTATAAACGTTTAATAGGGAGCACTAGTGCGTACGTCCTCATTTTAAGTCCAGATTGCGATGTTCTAACCAATTCGTACCGGAATATTTTATCATTCAGTTATTAGACATTAATTCCGATATCTAATGTATAATAATTTACGCACAGAATTTTCCGGTGCGAATTGGTTTTCCCAAACGGAAGGAACTTGCCGAACAACCTAATATTTGGTATTCAGCATACTATCACTAAATTGAATATGGTGCTTAAAGGCTTAATATTAAAAATGTTTTTGAAATCCTAAAAATGCATCACCTTTTCATAACCACATAAACTCATAAAAATTTTCTTTTCTTTTACTTAAATAATGTGTCACATAAAATACATATATAAACAAATAATCCACTTGACATGTTTCGATTTCATTAGAGATAAAACCCATTATCATAAAAATACATTATCAATCAAGTATAATGTTATCAAGTATAATTTTTGATAATGGTTTTATCTCTAATGAAATCGAAACATGTCACGTGGTTGATTTGTTTATATATGTCTTTTGTGTGACACCTTACTTAAGAAAAAGAAAGTTTTGCATTATTAAGATCTTCTATTTAATAATGCAAAGATTACTATTCAGAAATTGTGGTACTAAAAGTTTTGCATTATTAAGATCTTCTATTTAATAATGCAAAGATTACTATTCAGAAATTGTGGTACTAAAAGTTTTACATTATTAAGATCTTCTATTTAATAATGCAAAGATTACTATTCAGAAATTGTGGTACTAAAACGTATACGAACCTTTTTTTATACAATGCGTATGTTTCTGCTACTAGGAATTTTATTATAATAATATCGATACTACTAATAAGATACTATCCGTACATTTGCTACTCATTATTCTATGTTAAACTGACGAAGCATAGTATTTTGCATTGTTATTTGTGGGGCATTATTTAAATGAATATGCATCACGTATTTCTATTGTGAAAAATTTGACTATAAATAAATTCGTACATGCCAACTTTTCCGCAATTTACATTGCAATTATTTCCGATAGTAAGCTTTGCCTTATTTAATCACAGAATTCTGCAATTGAAATTTTAAACACAGCTATTTCAACGCTTTTTATAAATAGTTTTGGCAGATACTAGTCTATAAATTGATCGATTAGGCAAGAAATCAAAATCAGAATTCAATAGTTACGTTAGATTGAAAAACAAAATCTAGACTTTGCTTTTTATCAAAATTGCTTTATTTGCATTTTTTATTTTTATTTATTGCCGATCTATCAATTTATACTTCAGCGACTGACTAAAGTATAAAACTTCATATAACTTCAGTAGTTCTGTAGAAAACAATACGTCACTGTCAACTGTTTTACAAGTGATTTTTTATTCTTTGTAAAATCACATAACCATTGTATTTTTTTATTCATTGTCTAGGGATTCATTTATAGTTAAACTGGCAAAACTATAAATGAAACTATTGAAATTCCTTGAGTAGAAACCGAGAAAAAGGTGCATAAATGTCAGTTATTTTGTATGTGATTTTGCAATTGTTACCACTCATTTATATATAGCGGAGATTACTATTCGGAAATAATTGTAGTAAAAATGTTGTAATAAAAAGGCAACTATGTATATTTAAGTTCCACTAATTTGGGTTAAGATAATTATTTACATTTTCGGTCATCTCTGCCGAAGAAGCTCAATTAAGAAATTGCACTGTATTTGCCCGTAAAAACGCAATACCTCATTTGCATTATATCTGTTTCTTTATTACTTCAATTTTCTCCTAAAAACTATGTGTTTTACGCAGTGCCATGTAAGGTTTCATATTTGTCAAATATATCGAGTGATTAAAAAGACCCAAATTAAATAAAAATTCAATAATTCAAAATGTATTGAAAATAACAGACTGCGGTTTCCCCAAAATAGACCAGGGTTCGTACGCTTCAATGACTTTCAAGCACCTTTTACCAGAATTTTCGTAAAACAATATTTGGGTTATTTAATGAAAAAAAATGCTATCTTCAGATATAGCAACCAGTACTGTACTAAATTTCTGGTACTATAACACATAAAATCTCCCGAATCTCCTGATGCGTACGAACCCTGTAGACAGAAAAACATAGGAGTTTTTTAACACTAAACATACCGGGGATTTTACTCAAATTTTATGAAATCTTTCACACCAGAATTTTTATTTTAAAATATTTTACTTTTATATTTAACACATTTCTGTGTGGTTTATATTTTATTTATTTTATGAAAAAAAATTCTGGTTTCAATAGAAATATAATATTTTCATTTGGTTCAATAGAAATATATTATTTTCATTTCCATATATTCCATATATTCATAACTAAACAACAGAAGAACTGTAGAGCCGCATGTAGGTGGTATATGTAACTATTCTTGTAATATATATTTATTTTTTAATTACAAAAATATCCATTATTTTCTCTGCACTTCTAAAGTTACCGCATCGTGCTACTTAATGTACTTTTCAAATTATCGATTTGTTATTTCTTTTGTAACTTTTGGATAATCTGGTTTTGGGTTCATACACTTGTACCATAATTTTTTAACAGAATTTTTCTATTTAATATTTACATATCAGAAGTTCCAAGCACCTCATTTAATTGCAGGATTTGTAATACTTTTCTGCATTTAAATATGGCGGAAAATTCTTTTAAAATTTGTGGTAAAAGCGTACGAACCCAGTGGTGTTCAGTGTATGGTATTCAGTGTGCTCACCCTGCTCTTAAAGCCAAAAATTTTGGAAATCAAATGAACATTTTTGAGCGTGCGTAAATGTACTTATTTTTGAGTGCTACTGTTTCCGAAATTTTCTTTGCCTTTTTTAACCACAAATTCCTGCGGTTATGAAAGTGTAAAATTAATATTCGGAAATAGTGGTGTTTCAAAAGAAGCAACTTTGCGCGCTATGTTATACACATGTAAGTATTTTATAATTATTGTAAATACCATACTATATAAGGTTGTTATAAACAAAAAATTTAAAAGTTTTAGATGATTAAAAAATAAATAATGTATGCAAACCAATACACTATCATTACTAATACTTCCAGTGCATATTGTTAATGAATAAAAAAATAAAAACATATTGCAACTTAAGTATATCAGAAAAGTTATCGAAAAAGTATTAATGCATTACTATGTATACATTTGCACAGATTTTGTAAATATGTTTAAATATCTTTTCACTTTTATATATAGTATAGCTGCCAACTGCTACGATTTTTCTCACCACCTACCCCGAATAGCAATCCTTGCCTCGCTTAATCACAGCAATTTGATACTAAATAAGGCTAAATTACAGTACGGGAATAGTGGTAACTAAAAATAATAGTAGTTGGCAGCTGTGATATAGATTTCAAATTTAACTTCAAGAAGATACTTTAAGAAAATTTAAATGTTTCCAGGCGATTCACAAAATGTTTGGGATATTAAAAAAATTTCTTTTTCTCCCTTTTATATTTCTCGAAGTACAAATATTCATATTTTATTCTTCAAAGAAAAATGATCGTTCATTTTTAAAAGTAAAGCAGAAAAGATATTTTACTATTTTCTGTAAAAAGTTACTCTTTTTAAAATCAATAGTAAAGTAGTATATGTAAAATATTTTTTGGGAATAACATTCTGTGTGATGCAGGAATCGCGGATTTAAAAGATTCATATAGCCTCTAGCGTAACCACGTGGATTCTTGAAAAATATTTTAATAACAATGCAGCTCATTCATAGAATTTAGATCTATCATGCATTGAAATAAATTTCACTTAAATAACTTACTTACATTTCTTAGCTATACTGCGCGCGAAATATAATATAATTAATTTAGTAAACGACCGCAATCTTCCAGTTGTGCTTAGATTTGAAGTGGGTAGTTTTCAATTAGACACCCCCAGGCCTTTTTGGTCAACTGGTAGGATTTCGGACATGTTTTAGTAAATGTGGACGACCCTCCCACCGAGAGTTACTTTGCCAAGGACGTCACTTCTTCCATCCAAGCATTTCAGGACTCACTCCAGAATGCATTTCAAGAAGTTTCAAAACCTAGGCAGAATGTGGCTGAAGCATTTCGACTACCTGAGCACATCAGGGATTTGAAAAGACTGAGAAATCGTACCAGACGGGACAGGCAGATGACTAGGGATCCCCTCTTACAAGCTGATCTTAACCGAAAAATACCATCAGGTTTCTGCTGCAATCCAAGCGTTTAGTATTTCACGTTGGAACACCTACGTTGAGTCCTTATCGACTGCTAACAACACAATTTGGCCAGCAACGGCCCGCATCCGCAGGTCACGAACACACATTCCGGCCCTAAATGGGTCCAATGGTATGGCCTTTTCTAACACTGATAAGGATGAGTTCATTGCTGACAGTCTTAGAAGCCAGTTTACACACAATCAAGATGTTGACAATCCCGGGATGGTCGACATTGTGAACTCTGAACTTGAACAGTTTTAAAGATAGATCATGATAACACTCCTGCAACCCCCTCTGAGGTCATTTCTTATATCGGGAATCTTAAAAAGAACAAATATCTTGGCCTCGATTGCATCTCTACCAATATGCTCTTGCATCTCCCACTTATTTTCATATTCTTTCCAACTATTCTCATTAATTGCATTTACCCTGATTGCTGGAAGAAGGCACTTATTGTACCGATACCAAAACCGGGACAGGACAGGCACGCCCCTACTAGCTTCAAACGTATCTTCCTTCTATATTGCATCTCCAAAGTCTATGAATACATACTTGCAAACCGTCTGAAAGAGTTCGTCACCTCCAATTTAATAATTATACCAGAGCAGTTTGGGTTCCAGCCCGAACACTCGACGCAACATCAGCTTTGGAGAGTGACAGAACTTGTTCATGAGGGCTCCATGAGAAAAGAAAAAAAAAGATGCTGTAAGTATTCGTAGACATTGCTAAAGTCTTCGACCGGGTTTGCAGTTATGGACTTACTTATAAGTTGATTTTGCTCTTGGTCCTAACCCAGTTTATTCTTATTTTCTTGAACTACATGAAAGATAGAATTTTCTCTGATAATGTTAATAATTCTATCTCCTCCTTTCTCAATATCGAAGTCGGCGTCCCTCAGGGCAGTTTAATTAGCACATGGCAGTTCAACATCTACATTAAAAATATTCCTAGTATTCCCGGCCCACTTGGCATTATATGCGGATGACACGGCCATAATGCACAGCAACATATCACTCTGCAACGTGATTGAACAGCTCCAGTCCTATCTTCAGGTCTTTTTTTATTTCGCTTTGTAATTGGCGTATGCCAAAGCCATTAAATAATAAGCCCAGTCAGATAAATGGGAAACTTTTCGCAAGTTGAAAATAGCGCCATCTAGCGGTTGGGAGTGCTGCATTCGGCACCAAGAATATTTTAATAAAATTTTGCTTCTAAAATTAAAGCTTAAAATAAGGAGTTCATATTTTCTAAGAAAGTCGTTTGTAAATTCCGGTGTCAGTCAGTAATTTCACATTTTACGAACATAATTTGTCTGTGCCGGAAAGGGTTAATTGCATAGTGATGTAAATTTCCATCACTTTTTATTTAACTTTTAATAAATAAATCAACTTCTTCGCCACCACTATATTTATATAGAAATATTAATCCAGTAAATTTCCACGATTTTTTTTCATTATAGTTTTAGCTTTAATGTAAAAGATCCCAATAATTAGCAAGCTTTTAAAGGAAGTGCAAAAACAAAACATCGATAAAAATCGTATAAAATATCGATATAAATAAATCGTATCGTTTCTGTGCGACCCACTTCTGTTTTGTCCTCCTTCCGCAGCAGAGGTTTGGCGCTAGTGTGTCGCTAACAAATTTAACACTATCTGACTGGGCTTATTATTTAATGGCTTTGGCGTATACAAAGTCAATGCAGCAAAAAGTGCCGCCATGATTTTTTCAAATATGTCTATTTCCCCCAACTTTAATATTTCGCTTAATGGTGACGACATACCCTGAGTACCCTATTATTTTTTTTGTATTTAATTTCTTTTTGACACCCAAATTGTCGTCGTAACCTAACCTTCGCTGAAAAATATAATGTCAAACATCTTCTTTATATTCCACAATTCCCAGAAATACTCTTCAAGTATTTCTCTAGATATTAGACAAAACGACTAAATCGAAGTTGTCCGGTGACTTTTGGACATATGGTGTATATCAAGATTAATTCAAGTAAATTTAGTGTACGTTGTTTGAGATAAGTACTTGAATATCTAAAGATCTTTTCTTGTATTTTATTTTACAGTATGATAAAAAGTCTTATTCTTTTGTATTCAGTTTTTTGTCGATACACAAACTGTCGTCGTGGTATTAACTTCGCTGAAAAATATAATGTCAAATATGTTATCTATATTCCTGAAATTCCAGAAAATTCGTCATTGCTCTAGATAGTCGAAAAAAAACACACTAAGATCGATAGTGTCAGGTTACTTTTGAACATACAGTGTATATCAAGATTATTTCAATTAAATTTAGCGTACGTTGTTTGAGATAAGTATATGAAAAGCTATAGATCCTTTCTAGCATTTTAGTTTAAAGGATGATAGCAAGTCTTATTCTTTTGTATTAAATTTTTTATCGATTCCCTAATTGTCGTCGTGACAAAATATTTGCTGAAAATATAACGTCAAACAGTTGCGAGGGAAATACTAAAATTCAATTTTTAATACCATTATTTTTGTATAGAATTATTCGCCTGATTAAATCGCAAAGTACCTACAATTTATTAATCTACGAAAATAGTGGTATCCAAAACAAAACGTTAGTATTTTCCTGGTGACCATGTTAGTGATATTTTATTTCGATTAATTATTTTTTACTTATATTAAAATTACTGTATTATATATCATGAGATTTGTTTCTTTTTCCTAAATACTTATTGAATTATACATATCTACTCGTTACTTCTAATAAATACAAAAATTAGAATAAGCGTATTAAAGTGCAATAATCTAAAATTGTATTTACACTTTTTATAAAAATGCCTTAGAAGATAAATTTGAATCATAAGATCTTTTGTAAACGTGTCGAAATCTTTTTTATGCATGATCGAACTATAAAGTCCTTTATTTTATGTTGCTTTAAGTATCGAGGAGTAAAAACAAAACAGCCTTTTGTACTCCAAAGTTCTCCACTCCATCACTCCATGAATATTGATGGATAAGAAAGCGATTTTTACGAGCTAAAAAACTCTTTTTAAACTAAAGAATTATATGTTTTTGTTCTTTCGTTTTTTATTATCGTTTGAAAACAGAAATTCATCGCCGCCTTACATAATGCAGAAAACATTTAACTACTTAAAATAATTAATTAACTGTACAAAATAAATAATAAAAAATAATTAAATTAGTTTATAAATTAAATATAAGTTAAACTGTATTTAAGACTTGAAAGAAACTGTAAATGAGTCTATCTTTTTTAAATATTGTTACGAATAATTTAAATATGCACGTATAAACGTATTATTTAATGTTAATATTATATCCATTTTCATAGAAAACTGAAATTAAATATTAATCCACAATATTGTACTTATAGGAGAAGAAGGATAAATATTATTTTAGAATCTTACTCACGGAATCTGATGACTAAATTATTTATTTACTTTCATAAGCAATTGCATCGAGTTTTGCACTTCTAGGATATTGTAACAGATCCACACTACGAAAAATTGTCATCGTGGAATAAAACATTCTATAAAACAATTGCATTCGTTTTGCACTTCTAGAACATTGTGACAGATCTACCTCAATGAATTTATCCTTCGTGGAATAACATATTTTCTAACCAATTGTATCCATTTTTGCACTTCTAGGGCATTTCAATAGATCCACATCAGAAAATTATCCTGCGTGGGAAAAACCTGATACACTGCCCTCCCAATATTAGGCCTACACGTTGAAAGAAAAGTGGCAGGTGCCGTAGTCGGATTTTTTTTTCAGCGTTTATACGACCACTTCAATTTTAATACCAGTAATTTCTCAAAGTATACGATGCATTAATTTTCTGATATCAAATAAGGTAAATAATGCTTTTAGAAAATACAGGTATTCAAGTGCAAGGTACCGTACAAAAAGCTTAAAAAATCCGCCTACGACAGCCGCCATTTTTGTGTTAGTGTGTAGGCCTAGTATTCAGAGATCTGTTCCTGATAATGGGAAAAAAGACTAAAGATCCGGTAAACTTGTAGTGGACTGGGGACTCCTCATAAATGCAGCCGTTTGTTTTGATCGAGATCGTATTGTGAAAATAACATCTGTGTGCGTGCAGCGACATCTATACACTACTCATCTATATGACGAATTTATGTGATCTTCGAAATTTGTGGGTTTTCTGAGTTTCCCAGCTGTTTTATGCAAATTTTGGCTTCTCTGGTCAGTTAGCAATGTATTTAAGCAAGGGAACGTGTGTATGTCGTTGGATTTGGTCGCATCTCGCCCTAGTGGAAAGCCCAGACTGCTTTTGATACCCGAAGGAAGTTGAATACTGGTGCTGATCGTTGCATAGAGCTGAAATCTGGAGTTGGTAAGAGTTTTTAGTTGAAATGAAGAGATTTAAGTTGAAAGTCCAATAAAGTTATTTTTGTGGCCACGGGCTACTTTATTTAGCTAGTTTGAGAGCTCGTACAGGAAGCGTTGGAAGGCGGCGCATCGCTGCTGAAAGAGTTCTGAAGTAGTAAAGTCAGGCCTCGTCTGTATGTAAGTTAAAGTTTCATTTAATCGACTTATTTAAATGTTATATATTATAGTTGGTACGTGCAGTGCTTGAGTGGTATTATTCAGCTAACTATGTTTAATCAGAGTTCAAATATTAGTAAAGGAGACTCACCCACCATCCTTTTCTTGAGTCTTTAAATAAAATTTTATTTTAACTTACTGCTTGTTTTATCGCTGTGCTAGCCAGGGTACACTATGCAACGGCACGTCACAAACTAGGCTTTATTAAAGGATCCAAAACTACATGGATAAGAGTAGTTATGATATTTCTAAAACCAAAAATAAGAGAACTGTCTTTATACTTGTCCGGATAACTACTCTCTGCTAATCTCAAGAAATGATAAGAACAGACACTTAATTGCTCTTGAAATTATAGTTGTTATCTCTAATCATTATATAGAGAAAAAGAAGAATTTTGTCAGTATATTTTCCATTTCCAGTGAATTTATTTTTGCTATAACTACAATGGTTTAATGTGTGATGTGTCTTCTCTAGAAAAAACTAGTTATCTATAATAAAAATATAAAAAATCTAATAAACATAAATAAGAGGTAATTAATAGAAAATAACTTATTAATAAATAAAAAACACAAATAATATTAATTAATTAATAATAATTAATAACAATGCAAATAAAATGCATCATTAACTACTGAATAATATCTTAGAACTAAATTGCCGGAACAAATAATAAAAATTACGCATTTTAATCTCTATAAATTAAAATATTAATAAAATCTCGCGTAATTTATTTGCAAATAATTACTTCTTATTCCATAATTTACTATTGGAAATATGTGTAAATAAATTTAAATTAATTTTGACAAAAATAAAATACAAAGAATAAAATACAAGGAAGTCTGATTATATTCAAATAACTTTTGAAAAATAATGTAGAGTAGTGGAGCAAGTTTCAATCTACAGTAAATCGTCGATGTGATATGTTAAGAGTGACTGCAGCATCCATAGTGGCAAAATTTGGAATTTATCGATTCCATCTCGAAAAACTGTGAGTTGGCGACAAAAGGTAGTTAAAAAATCTAGTGCATTCCTGATTAAGAAAAAAATATGCCTTAGAAACATGTATAAGTTTCTTTATTTACCATAAAATACAAATGTTCCGTTATCCAATGACGGGTGTATCCAATCATACGCCAATAATGGAATGAAAATGAATGGTACTATAAGGCGAATTGGTATTTACTAGTAAAAATACTAAGTAAAGTATAGTCAGGGACAAATTACTTTTTTTATTTTAGTGAAATTTAACAAATTTGACATTTACTGGAATCTAACATACATAATTATATTGTGTACCATTAATATGATAACAGACTAAAAAAGCATTTTTGAAGACGTTTTGAAAATATCGTATAACAACACAATTAAATAGGCATAACATTTTTTTAATTTGTTTAAGATGGATTATTCGTTTAGAAAAGTAGCACTTATTTTAAATTGAAAGAGTGAAATATATATTTGAAATAAAAGAATCACCAGCGGTGCAAAGAGATATAAGAAAACCTCCCCATTTTTTAAAAACATAAATGAAGTCATAATAAGAAATGTTTAGACACACAATATCACTATTACAAGCAGCTAATAAAAAAATAGTTGTTTAAAAAATAACAGTTAATGTAAAGACATGTCCTACAGAAACGAAGGCGTTACAAAATTGATTTTGGTACATTAAAACACATAATCAGGCCCATATTTTAAAATCCGTATCTAAAACGTCCACACCGAGGCTAACGAAAAAGACAGGCTACCGCGGTACATTCCACTTATCGTTTTTTACAGACCGCTAGAGTGACGTGATGCTCTATTCGTACGCCTTCATTGGTGTATTCGAGCAACACGTGACTCCGACGATCTGTAAAAAAAAGATATGCGAAAAGCACCGCGGTAGACTTTCTTTTTCGTTAGCCTATCGTCCACACTTTATGACGTTTTCTCGTTCATATAAGAATGCAGGTCCCCAAACAGTTTCATATATTGCACCACACTTCGAGACATTTGCAACAATTATGAATAGTGTTAGATATTCACACTGCACTCACGTGACAAATCACTACTTTTTATGTTTATGTCTTGACGTTACCATTTACAACGAGTTAGTTTTGATGAAATATCAATTATTTTTTGCAGAAACATCCGTTGATGTAACATACTTTCATTTAATTCAAAAAATCAAAACAAATAAACGAAAATATTTTTTTAATCAATTACGTTTTATTAGAAATACATAAAAATGACTTAAGTAAAAAAATATATATATTTATTTTGAGAAATGTTGTTCAGACAATACATCTACAGCACTAGATTTACAATTATAAAAACTTGGGGTGTCCATGATGATAATGTATTTAATAATTATTTATTACATTTGCATTTAACAATGAACTTGCTGTACTTTGAACGTTTGAAAGTTTGTTTGCCAAGATTTAACAATGAAAAGTATTATATTGTTTACAATCTACTTTTCGACATGATAGAGGTGAGCGGATTTAACAAAACCAACTTAAGGTTTTTAACCAATAAGAGTTCATTTTTATCGAGTATATCATGACCTCACACATATGCTATATTATTTCAAGTTTCACAAAACAGTCACTTCATCTTAAATTTGTTATACCAAAATGTTTTATTTCGAGAAATAGGAAAAATTTATTTAGAAAATAATTTAATGACTTTTTTCATTAAACTCTATTTTTACATTTTTCCTTTTAGTTCATTAATTAAGTTGTGCATTTTTATCAAAAATTATTTTATATATATTTTTTTTTTAATTTTCTACATTTTAGTGATAGGTTATTAAATATTCAATTCGAAGATATTTTTCTATTTATTTTTATTTTTACTTCCAACAATTTTTTATATTATTTACATTACAATGAAATGTACTTTTAACTTAATTTAAAATTTGTATAATATTATTTACAGTGAAGCAATGTTTCGACCTTAACAATAAAAATACCAAAAACTGGTCTTTTGACAAGTACCAAATGAAAATATTTCGATTCGAATCAGAAATTTAAAGATTCTAGGAAATCTACTTAGCTAAGAAAATTATATTTTTGACTTTCTGAAAAATTTGCTTTTCAAGATATTACACAATCTACAGCTTTTATTTTGCGTATATTAACTAGAGATAAAACTATAGGAAAGTTCTTTTTGAAGTAAAATAACTGCAATTAGCAGGAAATGGCATTGATGTTGGATCAATGATGTTAGCTTCTTTTGTAAATGTCTATACCATATAATAGTGCTGGCGAGATCCAGGCATATATCTCTAAAAGGCTAGTTACCATATCATTTCTTTAATTAAAATGATTCACCAGACAAGAGCAGGAGTAGGTATGGGGAACACCTAACTTCAGAGCTTCTTATTATCCATCATGTGGGTTCCGCGTACGGAAGTCAATGTAATCGATAAATTCCTACCTAGACATTCAAAGTTAATAAAATAAATTAACATTTAAAATTTGAATTAGCACTAGAACTACCGAAAGTTTTACTCAAGTTCTTTTAAAACTACTTCACACCAGAAATTTTATTTAAAACTACTTAACTTTATTCAGTTAACGTATTTCTGTGAGTTTTATATTTAATTTATTTTAAAAAGAAAATTTCTGGTTCGAATTGGAATATATTCATTTGGTAACAATCAAAATGACGACTCATGGTAGTTCTAGTGTTAAATATGCGTTGTGAATTTCGAAGAAATATCTAACTTACGGCCCCGCTTTGAAGCAAATGATAACAAGAACGAAAAATCATGCGTCAAGCATAGATTATGTAACACTTTCCAACGCTTCCAAAATAATTTTACAAATCATACCGTTTAATAAGCTAAAAGATAACATCTAAGTAATCCGAATACTTTTCATCAGCCCTGTATAGGATCTATAGATTTGTATATATACTACATAGGATGCTAAATTTTAGTTCAGTTAGGAAACGCGTAGCACAGTTTAAAATTCTCCGTCTGGAGTTAAATAATACGGAAATGTGTTCGCGAACTTTTGTGCTTCCCTGTATAGGATCTACAGAATTTATACACACCACGTAATAGACAAAAAGCGAGTTAAAATTAATATCGCGTTCAGTAACTTAAAACGCACTTCCAGGAATTATTGTTAACAGACAGTAGAGAATTCTTTTGTGTGTCCCTGTAAATGAACGATGACTGCTATACACACAATATATTCTGTAGTAAGCCTCTTGTAATGCACCTTATATAAATTTCAATGCGTTTAAAATAGGGAAAAATTATTTAAATAAACCGCAGACGATTTTTCTCCATAGACGTAATGTAACGGAATTATTTTGACTGTCCCTGTAAAGTAACTATATGTGCTATGCACACACTATTCCATATTAAGCTTTTTCTAAAGCACCTTAGTGATATATATAAATTTCAATGCGTTTAAAATAGTGAAACATTATTTAAATAAACCTCAAGTGATTTTTCCCCATAGACCGCAATGTAATGGAATTCTTTTGAGTGTCCCTGTAAAAAAAGTATAAGTGCTACACACTTCCGTTGAAATAGGGAACATGCTATAGATAACGACTATAACATATAAAAATTGCAGAGCAATCCGAGCATATTTGCGGGAGTTAGAGCACGGCCAGACGGCAGACGGCAGACGGCAGACGGCAGACGGCCAGACAAACCGAAGTCATAAACACTTTTCAACTAGGTTGGAAAGTGTTAAAAACACCCGGTTTAAAAAAGCGGCACATGAAATATAATGGTAATTAGTTTACTTTTAAAATTTAGATATAGAAAAAAGGAATTATGCATTAAGGAATAAAACAATGACTAATTTGGGAATCATGACAAATAAATTTGAAAAACAAACAATTAATTTATTAGCTATAAAAACATGGTTAAAGTTACAAAAAAAAATAAATATTAAAGATGCCAATAGGGGCATTCTTACAAAACAGGACGTTACTGCATTTTATTTTTTTACTATATATGACCGCTTAAAATTACCAAGAAAAATACATAGTTAATTTTGACCAAATTATATTAAAACATTAATTTGGTACATGAGATTTTTAATTGGTATCGTTTAAAAATGATAAAAAGAAATTTGAAGTCCTCTTGGTTATCCTGCTTCCCTACGTTAAAACACATCTTAAATAACAGTATACATTCAATAAAAAACGGGAATGTAGAAAAAACATACCTTGATGACTCATCAGTAGCGTTGATAGACGCAAGCATAGTTAACAGAACCAGGAATATAAAATCCATAGATGTACACTAAGTACTTGTACCATATAAATATAATTACAATAACTTTTCAAAATAATCCTAATTGTTATATTAATTAACCAATCGCAAATTCGGTCATATGACAAAAACTCTGGAACGATCGGATTAGCTGCCAAAATCAATTACGTTGGATTCTCTCAACACCAGTGGCGTAGCGTCAGGGGGAGCACGAACATTTCTGTACCAGTATAATTATA
The DNA here is from genome assembly GCA_963931845.1 of Maratus michaelseni. NCBI lineage: Eukaryota > Metazoa > Arthropoda > Arachnida > Araneae > Salticidae > Maratus > Maratus michaelseni. Next base: position 407,375,545 of record OZ007586.1, read on the forward strand.
TACTACATTTTGCCTTATTTAATCTTTGGACGGTATGAATTAAATAAGGCCAAATATAGTATATAAAAATACTGGTAGTAAAGTGGTCCGTGCCCCCCTTGACGCTACGCCTCTGCTCAACACAACGAGCTCCCGTAAGTCAGTCAAAATATTTAAGATCTGAATACGGCATACTTGAAGTCTCAAGGCAGAATACTGAACGATTGAAGTCTCTAACTCGAATCATTGAAGGTTCAAATCAGAATCAGAATGCTACTTCATTGGAGTCACAATCTAGAATCCTCGTTCCTTCATGCCAATTTCGAGATCACTTCTGTTGTCTCTTAGTAGTTTTGGCACTTCCACGCCATTGATCCTGAATTTGCATACGGATCCTGAGTGGCTGCTCAGATTTTGCACACACCACATACATAATTTCGCCACCAATGTTCGTGCCTCCTAAGACTCACCCATCGCCTGTCAGTGGGCTACGATCTTTATCTCGGACCATAGGGCTTTACATCACTCCACCTCAGTTGGTCGGTCGACGTCACCCACGTGACAACAATCTCGGGATCATACACTAAGTTTATGATTCTAAAGGTCGATATTCTAACACATGGCAGACGGGAGACGGGAATTCACGCCTTTTAGATATGTGTAATACCGCCCACGTGTGATACTTTTGCCTTTTATACGTATGTCACATTATTTCTCGAAAAACATACAGAAAATGCATATTTTTACAATACGTGTACTACGCATAGAAATACTTCGATTATAAATAACACCATCACTATAAACATTCAGTTATGATATAAACTCGAACAGTGAAAATCTGTTTGTTAAATAATGTAACATTCTATTGCATCGCCCATATGCTGGGCTTCTTGTTTAAAACAAGATAAGTAGCCGTAACCAATTTCCACAATATCATGAAAGAAATATATTTATTACGTGTACCTCAATCATTTTATTTACTTAATACTACTGACATGATATTACTTATACTTGATATAATTAAAAATTTCGCAGTCACCATTTAATTTTGTTTCATATGTATATCCCCCTAAAAAATCTGTTACATTATTCCTTGCTTCAAAAATAAAATATGTTAAACAATCTTAACAAATTTATTAAAAAACTTATATCTTGAAAAGAAATACATGTGTTTATTTAGCTGAAACACTGAAAATCAAGCTGTGCATTCTGATGCATAGCCCACCACTCCCTTATATGTTAAATTGGGTTTGTAATTGTTTCCTTAATATATGCAAGATGCTGCTTTAAACAGCCACACGAAACAAGTTCTGCGTAAAAAGGAAGAGAGACGAATAAGCGAATATTGGCAATTGTTTTGCGTGAAATTACCAAACACTTTTAAGAATTTTTCCACTACAATTGTTTAAAATAATAGAAAATTAAAGATATATTTATCTTTCCTGTTATTCTAAGCTGCATTCGCTTATTTTTAACAGTATATTTAAAATAGTTTCTAACTGATTAATGCATCTCCAGGAAAAGTAAAATCTGCAGATGTGGTGTTTTAGAAACAAATACGTATGTTTACTTTTTCCAATAGCCTTTCCCCCTTTTATAGCGATAAAACTACATTATTCCAAAAAGTAGCATCAAAACTCTTAAAACGTGTGGCTGCTTATTATTATTATTATTATTATTATTATTGTTGTTGTTTTTGTTATTATAACTGTAGAATTTTATTATTAAATTAATTGACCCGGCCGGCGTTGCTCGGGCCCGTGATAATAAATTAAAACAAACCTCAAGTTTGGATGATTTTATATCTTTAACCCGATTTTGTAAAAAAAAAAATTGTGACATTTAAAATGATAATATTAATTTATTCATCAACAAAGTAGTGTATTTATGATCCCTATGCATACACACTGATAAAATTTAAAAATTCATGTATTTACTTCTTAATAATTTATATTCCATTAAAATATTACTTAAAATTTATTAACGTTTTGCATGTATGTCCTAGCGGTGAAAAATGGAACTAAAATCTCTTAGGCGATCGAACTCGAATGAGCAAAATCCTGTCGTAATCGTTCCCAATTAACGCAAGATAAGAATGCGGTAGAAAGTTGAACTAAACCCCTGATGGTAGAAAGTTGAACTAAAATTTTTAAGGTTATTGATATCAAGTCGAATAAGCCAAACCCCGTCGTAATCGGGCCCATAGATCCCCAGATACACCTGTAGTTCCACCTTCTACCGCCAAGGAGCGCAATCTGTTCTATACGAACACGACTGAAATCTGTAAGGCTATTGAATTCACATCGAATGAGCAAAACCCTGTTTTAATAGGGCCCATAGAACCCGAGATAAGAAAGCGCCTCGTGGCGGTAAAAAGCGGAACTAAAATAGATCTATCTATAGACTACTAAAATAGGCTATCGATATTAAGACAAATGGGTAAAACTCCGTCGAAATCGATCCCGTAGAACCTGAGATAGTCTGAAATGAAAAAAAAAACTGAAGTTATTGTTCAAAAAGAGTGGTATATACAACTCATAAGTTTACTTTAATGTTATGAAGGGTGATTATCAAGTTAATTACAGGGTTTGAATCAGTTGCGTTGAAATTGGAAAGTTAGTTGCTGAGATATGGAAACAGGGCATAGTTAGAAAAAAAACCTTGAAGAGGGGTGGAGTTGGGGGAGAGGTGACTGATTTTTTTTCAAACAACTTATTAAGACTACCAGACTACTTGTTCAAAGACTAGGAATAGTAGAAAAGATTCGAAAATGCTGAAGTCACTATACAGAAATATATGTAATTATCTATACATCACAGCAATTAAACGCTACTGATGATCTTTAAAAAGTTACATTTGTTAAATGGAATTAGTTCTGTTGAAATCTGGGCATCCGATATGTATATAATAAAAATGGCGTTAAATAACGATAAACCTGCCGCTAGGAGGTGCGATTCACTGAAAGCGATATTTATTAAAAAGTCGCCCCCCTTCCCCTTGGAACCGGTCGCCCCTTGGAATCGGTTGGAACCGGTTCTGAAAGTGAGAGTACCCTTATATAAAATAACTGGAACCAAAATCGAAAAAGTAAAAACTAACAACGTTGGAGATTAACCTCAGCTATCCTATGCAAAAAAAAAGCATTTAAAAATATTAAAATGCAAGCGAAAAATCGTGCAAGAACCTTCCCATAGACCTAACATTAGCTTGAGTGTTTCTTCGCGAGACTATTGTAGGCTCTTAACACGGAGTATTCATTCGGGATTGCACCTGCTTCTTTAAGAGGTAAATCTGTAATTTTCATCTACCGATGAGAATGTCATGGTAATCAACAGGTAAAAAATTAAAGTGCGTTTCAAACTGTTTGGGAGTCGCTGCATACATAAAAAAATATTAACCCTTAACGAACGAATGTCGTCATTTTTTTTTGTCCAATATTTATTTACTTTCTTAGAAGCATGGTATACAAAAATTACAGATTTACCTCTTAACGAAGCAGGTGCAATAACTGTAACTTTGGCCTCGACATTTTGATGCGTTGTATTTTCTATGTGTTGATGTTTTAGAACTTATTGTGACTTACATTAAGGAATTTTTGCTGATGAGGGATTTTCATGTAAATCCGTTCATGTAAAATATCATGTAAAACGTTCAATTTTAATATGTTTTTAATGTTTTATGTAATTGTAATGTAATGTCTGTAATTTTAATGATTTTAATGTACTTATTTTAAATCGCTTTGAAAGTTACATTGCCTACTTATCTCCAACAGGTAAAAAATTAAAGTTTGTTTCAAATTGTTTGGGACTCTCTGCATACATATAAAAATGTTAACCTTTAACGAACGAATGTCGTCATTTTTTTTTGTCCAATTATTATTGTTTTAGAACCACTTTTTTTGACAAACTTTTTTGGCAATGTTCAATTGCTGAAATGTTGAGGTTAGTTAAGGCGAAATTTTATATACAAACATACTGGTGTCTCTTTGGAAACAACATATTCCTATAGACATAGAAATTGGTTGTCGCAAATGTAGCGGAATGTATTCGTTAAAGGTTAAATTTAAGTGGTAACTCGAACTACATAGAAGATAATTAAAAATACTTTCTATCTTTCATATATTTTTCATTTGCTGAGTAAAAAAAAAAAAAAAAAAAAAATCCGACTTATATTAAAAATGTACATATAAATATCAGATTATAAAATATCCTTAGTAGGTATAAAATAGCGGTTCTACGCCAGCGGTGGATGCTGTGTTGACCTCTTAAGGTCACTGTATACTGTGGTGTGTATACGGCGGCGTGCGGTGGCGTGAAGGTCACGATAAGAATATTGTGGTGGTAGAGATAAGGATTTCTACTGTATTATTTAATTTAATTTTAATTGGGGGACTTAGAAAATTTTGAAGCATTTATTTTTCGAGGAGAATTGTCTACTACAGTACGAAATGAATTTCAACTTTATTTAGAATATATATGAATATAGATGAAGATGAATTCAGAATCTATATGTGTTTTAGAAAGATTAAAGCTATACATTTTTTTGTTTATCCAAAATCCTAAAACATACTGTTACATTTCCAGTGTAAATTATTAAAATCCTAATAAGTATGTTATGTGATATATAATGGAAGTAATTTATGCAGATAATAAGATATTAACATAAACACTCTTGGCTTTTTCACTCACAAAACATTTATTAATCGATTTCAATAGTTACAATAGCAAGTTATAAGTATACATATTGCAAAAGAAAGGTACAAAAATTTCAAGCCATTCCATATTTAGCTATAGACAGTTCTATATTCAAAATATGTTCTAATGTCCAACCGGATCCACGTTCAGTGAACTTCTCAAAAGAGTTAATCATTTTTGCAAATATATCCTCAATATGATCAGGTATGTTTTGATTCGTCAATTCAAGTATCGTTTTTGAATGAAAATAGGGAGTGGCAGTCTCGTAACCGTCTTGTGATTCACGATTTACAATAACCTTTACAGTTGCATACCATTTCATAGACCTTTTAACTTCTATCTGATAATTTAATTCATTCAAAACGTCTGGTCGAACGCTATTAAAAAATGATTGGAAATCTTTATCATTTTCCTCAATAGAGTCAATTACAGTTTTAGTAAATATATTAAGGACATTTTGTCTTTTAAAGTGCTTCACTTTCTCATATAAAAAATCTTTTAAAGATGGTGGTTTGATAGCTTTGGGTAGCAGTTTGTGTGTAGTATCTACATGTCGAATTAAATCATATTTACGAATAAATATTTCACTACACTGGATGCAATCATACTGCTTTCGGGGTTTATGGACCTTCTTATGTTTCAATAAGTCGCACTTTCTCGAAAAGACTTCAGAGCACACATCACAATTATATTGTTTGGGTGATTTGTGAATCTTCCTATGTTGGTGTAAATCACACATTCTTGAAAAGGCTTTAGAGCACACATCACAATTATATTGCTTGGTAAATCATACTTTTTTTAAAAGACTTCACAGCACAAATTACAGTTAAAGACTACAGAAATCTTTGAATGAATCTTCACATGAATTAATAAATGACTCTTTTGAACCAATTGTTTTTCGCTGATGGAACACATAAAAGGTTTTTTCTCCAGATGAGATTTCATATGTATATTTAACATAAACTTTTGAGGGAAAGCTTTGTTGCACGTAGCACACACAAATGTTGATTTTGGGCTATCCTTTTTTGCTGAAGAGGATTTCACATCATTATTTGAAACGTCAACTTTTTGGGTTGCACGGAAGATTCCATATCTTCAATTCTGGTGATAGGGCTTGACTCATCTCGGGATCACTTAACGTAGAAAAATGCATATCTCTTTCCATAATAACTTACATATAAACTAGTTTAAACGAATAAAACACTTGACTATGTACTCGCACAATGATTGCAACATATACAGAATAAGGAAATTATCTCATTACATGCAAATTGATACAATCATAGGGGGCTCGTGTGCATATACTTTAAAAATAAACGTATGGTATTGGTTTATGAATAAGCAGATATGATTGGTAATCGTGTCTTAATAAATTTCACTTGTGCGGTACAAAAATAAATCTCATATAGCGCCTCATCACGTGGTGTCACTAATCCCATAAATTGTTCGCATGTATTCTAAAAATAATTATTTTTTAAATCAATTAGAGGACATATGCAATAATACCTATTCATTATGTATTCTACCATACGCCTTATCAATGACGTTACAGTATCCCATGGTTTTAAGAGATAAGCGAACACGTTACCGTTCAGTTTTTTAAGGCAAGCATACGGTCGAATTTGGGTGAAGTCCAGTAAATCATGATTGAAATTTTTAGGTAAGATAAATTTTTATATATGTATTTTCAATATTAAAAACAAAAATTTTTTAAATAATGCACTAACTAAATAGTACAATATATATATTTTATAAAATCGAAGTCAAAAGGTTGGTTATCCTATTCATTCCTCAAATGAAATTTTTAAGCTAGAATGCTAAAAACCCAATTTAGTATAATTTTTCTATACAAGTTACAAAAAGCATAAACGTATGTAACATAATTTTAGTTTTATGTTATTTAAAATTTAATTCTTATATCTTATATGGGACCCTGTTTTTTCACTATAATCTCTATTTTAACAAGACTTGTATCAAATTCATTAACCTATTTAATTAAAACCCATCTGTTTGCCCCAAAAATTTATAAGTCCGATTTTCTCTTAATTACTATTTGATTTCTTAGTTCTTATTTTTCAATGATTACTCAATGAAGCATTTTAAAACTTAATAGATTAATAAGTGGAATATAATAATTATAGGACTACACGAAATAATTCGCATACATTAACGATTTTAAATAGCTAATTTCAAACTTTTGCCTACAAAAAATAAAAATAAAAAATGTGTCAGAAACTGTTGAAATTTGTGGACCCACCTCAATATACGTATTCCTTATCGCGAAGTCAGTCATATCTAATAAAGGTACAAGGGAAAGCAAGGATTTTATCCACTCCCTTCCGGTAAAAAGATGACTCAGAAATCCGTCTGTTGAAGATTTGTACCAAGTGATAACACTCATTTGTTTTTCTTAATTTCAATTCTAAAATTTATATATTTTAAAGCATGATCACTCGAAATTCTATTATTTTTCATGAAACGTTGCACCCTATTTTACAGACTTGTATTATAAATTTGGTGAAAAATCTTTTTCTAAAATCTATATTTTGCACGTTATACGAAAAATGCATTCGTGTAAAACCTATTTTTACATTGCATGACTACGTATTCACTTGGGAATGGTACTCTATTTCTTAAAATACCTTTACAATCATAGTATTTTTACAGGGTACATTACGAAGGGGCCTTTTCATTAAAATAGCAGACCTTGGATTTTTATGAAGGGTCCATGTGTCCCTCGAATTTCTGTCTCCGTAATATAATATGAAACTATTGGATTTTTTATTACAAAAGGGGATCTGTCCCATTTTTGTGAAGGGGTATTTATTCAAATAGTTATTTTATTCAAAAATCCCATTATTTTGTGAAGGGTTTTCTTTTTTCAAATGTGGATCTGTCCAATTTTTTGTGAAGAGTCCCTATATTTTGAACGTATCGATGCGCAAGCTGTATTTTTAGCCTAACATGAATTAAAAAAAATTGTGAGGTGTAAATTACCTGATTTTAGGAAGGGAACTGGTACTTATGCATATTTGGATTTTTGTGAAATGGTAATACCTATAACCTTTTCCAGTTTCTTTCGAAGGGTTCCTGTTACTTTTTACTATTTTAATTAAAAGATGGTAAAATTATATGGTAAAATTATATTGGTTCTAGGATGGTAAAATAAAACTAGATGGTAAAATTATATTTAGTTCACATAACATTTCGATAATGTTGGAAAGTGATTCATAAACTATATCGCTATGCATGATTTTTCGTTCTTGTTTACTTACTATTTTATATTAGCATTTGAATTCTTCGTACCCTTTTTGTGGGCACTCTGTATTTTTCGAAGTGCGTATTGTTAGCCTAACTTCTATCGAAGGGCCCTCTGGAAAAAAGGGGAGGGAGGGAGCTATTAAATTTACTGCAGTATAATTCATACGGGGGGCTCTGTATTTTTAACATAATGTGTTTCGAATTCATTAACTTATTTAATTTTAACTATCTCTTACCCCAAACAATTTTTAAGACCGATCATCACTTAATTACTATTTTATTTCTTAATTATTTTAATTAATATTTTTCATTGAAAACTCGATAATCATCGCTAAATCTAGCAGTTCAGAAAAAAAATCACATAAAGTTCCTTCATTAACATAGCTCTTAATTAATATTTTAATGAACATTTTTAATTACTCTAATATTCAAACTGCGTACTCTAGTTGAAAAAAATCCTTACTTTTTTTCTATGTCCCCCAAATAAATCTATTAAAAAATAATCCACGCAGAAAAAAAATTGCTTCGAAATTTTCTATGTCCCCCAAATAAATCTATTCAAAATTATTCCGGGCAGATAAAAAAAATAAATTTCTAATTCGCTAAAATAAATCCGTTGAAATTCATCTCGTACTGTAGGAGACAATTCTCAGCGAAAAATAAAAAATGCTTCGAAATTTTCTAACTCCCCCAATTAAAATTTAAATAATACAGTAGAAATCCTTATCTCTACCACCACAATGTTTTTATCGCCCCCACCGAACCCTTCTCCATCGCAGTGCTCTTATCGCCCCACCGCACAGTGACCTTCACACCACCGCACCGTACCGTGACCTTCACGCCGCCGCACGCCGCAGTATACAGTGACCTTCAGAGGTCACTACAGCATCCACCGCTGGCGTAGAACCACTATTTTATATCTACTATCCTTAAACAGAAAATAAAATAAACATATTAATAGGTATAACTGAATAATTTCTCTTAAAATAATCTGTGCAGTTTTGTTAGGTCTGTTGAGTAGTTTAATATTTTTTATTATTGAATATTTTCAGAACTTGTGAATTTTCCTTTTTGTTTTCAACCACGATAAATTAATGAATAAATGTAGCATTTTTTAATGAAACAACAACAACGTAAATATTTTTTTTCTATTTACACTTACATTTCTGTATTTTACATGTTTAATTTTCCTTAAATGTAGTGCAATGAATTGTTCATATTATTTTCCTTTCTATAAATACTTTTGAATATTAATGAAATGCGACATAATTTTTTTTTCTTCATTTTATTTGCAAGTTATTTATATATTTTTTCACACTTATATTGAAAAAGCTATTATATCTTTTACGTTATTTTTTGCACAAAAGAAATAATAAAAAAATACATCATCATCTGGATATCTCATTGGTCCTTTAATTTTAGTACCAATACTTTATAATAGAAAAATTCGCCTTATTTAATGTCCAAAATTCTACGATTAAATAAGAGAGATTTCAATTGAAATATTGTGTTATTTACATTTAAGGACCTGTGTTAAACATGTGTATAATAAATAAACCAAAGTAAATCTGTTGAACCTAAAACATGATTATATTTGTGTATTTTGTTCAGGCAAAATAGAGATGGCTGAACATAATAGCTTTTTACTAATATTTATGTGGCTATAACTTTTAATTAAATTTATTGACAATTGCAGTTAGGTAGAAATGTGCAGATTTCACATTAATATCTTACAGGATTCGTACACTTTTACCACAATTTTTTAATATAATTTTTCGCCTTGTTTAAATGCAGAAAGGTATTACCAATCCAACAATTAAACGAGGCGTTTACAATTTCTGCTATTTAAATATTAATGAGAAATTTTCTATTAAAAAATTGTGTAACAGCCTACGAACCCTGTCTTACTACTGAAAGATGCTGAAGTGTTTTTGGAATAATCAACTCGATTCTAAAGTTACAGAAAAGAAAAAAACAATTAACTATCGCAAAAAAAAAAAAAAAAAAAAAAATCAAAATAACGAAAATGCGAAATTGAAAACTCCATGGGATCTTTAATAACATCATCAATAGCTATCACTACTCAAGACTTTGAAAATATTTCTGGTACAGAAGCCTTTTAATCACCTTTTTCTACAGCTGAAATGATTTTAGATAATATATTATATTTTATAAAATATATTCTGTGCCCTTTCTGCACAATTGAATACATTTTTTTTCTACTGCAGTTAAGCGCATTATATTATTGAATCTCAGATGAAAAATTATACTATTTTTCGTAAAAGCAGATAACAGGAAACTACCGCATTCTTAACTCTACTTTAGATTGACCACCGAAACACTGCAGTATATATAAAATCTAAACTACGATTCAAAGCATTTTGGCAGTGATTGGTTCGAATAAGAACTTCGTTCTATATGTATGCTTTGATAAAAAGCTATTTCTTTTTAAGAACTCCTTTTATGTTCTTGAGTTTTTAAAATAAATTGCATTTATTTGACAGATAAAATTTAAGAAGGGTTTCTTTTGAAATGGTGCCAATATGAGTACGACAAAATCTACAAAAGATTTGATGAAGTTTTATATCCTCCATGAAAAATTTGAGATGTTCCGGAAATGACAAATATTTTTCGTTTACTTCATTATTTCAATTATGGTTTTTGAAAACATAACAATAAAAAATAGAAATGTTTCCATGTAATTTTCAATGATTTATAGTATAACTAGCTGTTACACGTGACTTCGTCCACGTAACATTTAAAGAAAATTAATGCATTAATTAAGCAACATATACAATTAACAAACTCTTTATATATATTTTATAGTAGAAAATACTTCACATAATCACAATTTGCGTATATATCTATATATATATATATGAAACAAATAAAAAAAATGTTTCGCCGTTGGCCTCATTAAAACTATAATTCTGTGTAAAATTCCATTATTCTAAATTATTTTCTCGTTCCGGTATTTCGATTGTCAAAATTCCACCGTGCTAAAGTACTTTATTCTAAATTCATTCTCTTAAAAAATGGCTCATCGCGATGTTCTATTAAAATTACGCACTTTTGTTTCATTAAATAAATGCATCCTAGAATTTAATTCTTTTAAAAAAACACCAATCTCCAAGCTCCCTATGATTTCTGAAAAATAATATTCTTTCTCAAAAATTATGAAAGCTACTCCAGTCTCAATGTAAAAATTGTATTGGCATCCTGCCCAGGCTCGATAAAACCTACGTAATTTTTTTTCTTTCTTCTCTTCTTATTTATTCGAAGGAATTAGATTTTGCGGGAATGTTCTGGAAATATTGTAATACCGCGCTTTTTCAGATTACGGTCATTTAGCCTCGAAATTAGAGCACTTGAGAAGTTAGTCCGGTAGCGCTGATTGGTCGAAAGACTTTTTAATGAAAATGTATTCTGGGGCGTTCAGGAATAGATATACGGCGAGTTTCTCGCGCAAATGTCAGATTGCTGCTTGATCCGGTTGTACATGTAACTCTAGCGCGTACTTCACGATCATGGAACACTTTCCTTGGCTGCCTATAGAAAAAAAAACTGCCTTTTTAAGAGCAAAAATGTCTTCTTATTATTTAAATTAAGTCACCAAGTTTTCGTCACGGTATTAAATCATCATGAATGGATTTAGCTTCGACAGGAGTAAAGCATTTCCATTTTCTGTTACTTTCGAATAAAAGTAAACTGGAACGAAATGTCTCTTATTTGAGTTCTGCACGCACACTATGAAGTGAATCCGACGCCCGACTGCAAAATTCCTCGGAGGAAGCCCTTGCCTAGATTATGATTAAAAAAATTATGGTGTACAAGTGAAATCATGACATTATTCTTTTAAAGTCGACGAGGATGGCCAGATATTTTTAAAATCGACAAGAATGGCCAGATATTTTTAAAGTCTAGCGGATATGCCAGATAAAGGTGCTTTTGTTCAACCGGTTGTGTTCGTTGCTTTTGGTGCTGGTGTATGGACTTCAGCTGTCAAGACGGTGTGCTAAATTAGATTTTAGTGTCGCTGATTTGGAATGTGTAACCGGATGGAATTAAATGGAACTTTGATGATTTACTGTGTTGGTGCTGATTGAAAAATTTAATCTATGATATGGACATGCGGCCAAGTAAAAAGAAGACACGGTAGTTGTAAGTTATGTTTTATGGTTGACATTTTTATTTTGTTGATTTTATGTTGTTTGAATATTTTTTATGTGTTTTGATTTTATTGTTAATGATTATTTAAATTCAATAGTTATTTAAATGTTATTAAGATCGGGGCTTTGTAAAAAATAATAGAATATCTTCTTATATTCATTCTAGTAGAAGTAACCGAAAGATGAACGAGATTAAATTAATTGCATTTTACATTTTAAGCGGACGATTGTTTGATTTTTTCCACTCTAAAGAATAGCATAAAAATTTTCTGAAACCATGTCAACTCACAAAATGTTGCAAAATAATGTAATAATGAAATTGACTGTCTTAGTTGGAAAAAAAAGTATTTCAAAGCTTTTTCTGATTCATTGATAGGGACTTTTTATACAATCTTTAAATGAAGAATTGATGGATTGTATTTTAAATAACAGAATATTAGATTCTTTGTATATTTTGTGATTATTTTAATAAATTTATAGAAAAGCATTTTAACATCTCAGGAAAGGATTTTGGTGTTATATTAAGATACGATTTTTAAATTTAATTTTTATTTTTAAATAGAATATTTTATTGAATATGTTCTAGTTTGAGCTTAATTAGGTTCATCAAAAAATGGATTTAACCTTAAATTATTGCTGTTCATGTGATAGTGTTAGTGTCAAAAGGGAATTAATGGTCTTAGTTTGGAAACATGGAACAATTCGCAACCCTATTATTTTCCAGATGATTTCAAATTATTTCATGAAAATACACAAAAACCAACACAAACACTTCACATACAGGTTCACAACACCAAACATTAGTAAAAACAATATATTAATTTCTTCCAAAAGTTTTTATTTACAATAACTGAAAAAAAGCATTTCTAAAATTAAATTAAATTCTTTTTACCAGGTATATTCTTGGGTATACACAGGGATACTACTTGTGTAATTCAATTAACTTTAAATATAAACAATAACTTCTGAACATTACTAGGTGTCTTCTAGCCTGATCAACTAGTTTTGGTACTTATTTTTGTTGAGTCTATTAAATTAAAAATAATATTCTATATACACTACTGGCCATTAAAAATGCTACACCATGAAGGAATGCAAATAACAGAATGATATTTATTGGACAAATACATTATAATGGGAAGGACAGGTGATTACATTTTCAGAAAATTAGGAGATATAGATCCTGAGAAAACACTACCCAAAGCACCCACCTCTGGCCGCAATAACAGCATCTATTTGCCTAACCATGGAGTCGAACAGAGATTGGATGTCATGTAGGGGTACATCAGTCCATGCAGCTTTAACACTATGCCACAGTTCATCAACCGTAGTGACGGGCGAGTGGTGGGGGGGGGGGGCAGTCGCTCAGAAGCCATTGACAGGAAATTTTCAATTAGTGAGAAATCAGGAGAACGTGCCGGCCAGGGCAACAGTCGAACATGTTCTGTATCAAGGAAGGTCAGGATAGTACGACCAACATGCGGTCGTGCATTGGCCTGCTAAATCGTAGAATTGTGTATGCATCGAAGATAAGGCAGTACCATGGGCCGTAACACATCAGAAATGTAACGGCTGCTGTTGAATTTGCCGGCAATGTGAACAAGAGGTTACCGAGACGTGTATCCAATGACACTTCACACCGTCACTTCAGGTGATATGACAGTATGACGATTCGAATTCAAGCTGGCAATGTGCGTTTTCCACGATGCCACCAAACATGGATGCTGGCATCATGATGCTGCATACAGAGCCTGGATTCATCAAAGACGACGTGAGACGCCATTCCTGCGTTATATACAGCATCATGATGGCAGCATTCATGTTTGGCGGCATCGTGGAAAACGCACATTGCCAGATTGCATTCGAATCGTCATACTGTGCCCGTGGCACAGTATGCCGTGGCACAGTGCGCCCATATTTGGCTCATAACACATTTAACCCACAGTTCTCCGCGAGTGTCTTCAGACAACTTTCCATCACAAAAAATGCAAGTTACATCGCTCGAGTCTGGGTTTTCCCCATCGATGATATACAGATTGATATCATCATCGCTGTCCGCAAGGGGAGGTCACAGTAATTTTATGGGTCCGGAATGTCTTTTGTCTTCCCACCCCTGCCCCCTGGCATTAAGCCATTATGTTAGATGACGCATATTACCAGATATATTATAAAATAAAACTGACGAATGCTTTGAGGATTTATAGATAATAAAATGCCCTTATAATTAACTATAAATTTATTATTATCTACATCATAGGTAATTTTAACGTTAATAAAACTGCATTCGAATTCAGTCATTCTGTATTAGATGCAATAATATCCTATAAAATGCTTAACTCTTTCCGGCACAGTGGTCCCACTCCGGTCACACCTAATTTTAATTCCAAACTTGCAAACGGCACCAAGAATATTTTAATAAAATTTTGTTTCTACAAGCAAAGCTTAAAGTAAGGAGTTCTTATTTTCAAGAAAAGTCGTTTGTAAATTCCGATGTCAGTCAGTAATTTCTCATTTTACGAACAGAATTTGTCTGTCCCGGAAAGGGTTAACTGTTACCAGATTCATGATACTTACTAACATAAAAAATCTTACAAATGTTTGTGCAAAACTTGAACTCGGACTGGATTTAGAAGCATTAAAGTTTATTTGTGCTTTGAAAAATACGCTTGAATATTTTCATTAAAATAAAATAACACGCGTCGTTTAACCAAACGACAAGTAATAGAATGTTAAATCATCCATCCGAATTCAATTGAATTTGATTGCTAATTTAACTCCTCATTGCATGAATCCGTGAAATGTATGTTTGTTTTGTTCCAAATCATGTATTTTCTCTTTTATATCGTGAATGGTTAAAACAAGTTAATATGACGTATCCTGTCAGAGGCATTGGTTTTACAATTTTCTCATGTTCTTTCAATAGCTTGAAACAAATGTAATTTGTTCAGTTGAATAACATTCTCTAACTCGTTTCACATGAACTACAAATAGAATCCAATTTATTCGTTTCATTAACGTGTCTAGAAAATTTCATTTTATGAAAAATATTTTTACGTGGGTCATTTATACCGAAAATGTAACTTTTCGAAAGTAGAAATATCAATAAAAATTTTAAACCAAAATATTTTATATTAATATTCATTGTTCATCTGCTTCCAGTCATTAAGTGATCGTATAGTCTTCTCATTCCTTGCTGCTTATTATATATATATATATAGATAGATAGATAGATAGATAGATATACAGTAAAATCTGTCTAAGACAGAATCCGTCTAAGGCGGAAATCTGTCTAAGGCGGAAACATTTCAGAGTCCCTCATTTTTAAACATAGAGATTTCCGAGAAATCTGTCTAAGATGGAAACAATGTGTGTAACGCGGAACCGGACATTCATTTTGGGGTGCCAGGAAGCAAAGTTACTGTTTAAGAAAAGAAAATTCCGTTGGGAAATATAAATAAAAAGAAACCTTATCTTTTCTTAATGCCATGTACTGAATCTAAAGCTTTTACAAAATTTTTACATAGAGCAAAACAATTATGAAATGATATTAATGTTAACTGAAATACAATGTGCTACCGAAAAAGAAGCGATTAAGAAAAAAAACAATATTCGATTTATTTTCTAAATACGTTTAAGGTAATAGAATTGTTGGGGATTTCATTTTAGGTTTTATTTTAAAAAAACCCTGTTTACCTTTTACCTACTCAGATCAATGCAAATTACCAAATTGAAATGAATCCTGTCAATATATATATACATTTACAAATTTATTCTAATACATTAATAAATTTAGAAGAAAGCAAATGAAATGAATTAAACAAAAACATTTAAAGAATTTAGAGTTACCTGAATTCTAAATCTTGAATTCAAAACAATACTAAAATTAATCATCTAAAAACACTTTGACAAGATTCTCAATTTGCATTATATCCAAGTCCCCAACAATCAGCATTGCGAATTTGAGGATTAATGTGGTATATAATTACTGAAAATTTTCATAAACACAATAATTTGAACTAAATGAAAATTTTGAAATAAAGGAACCAAAACCTTTCTTTTAAAGAAGGTACAAAAAAAGGAGGAATAAAAATTAATGATATAAGTTAAACAAAATATCATTTAACAAATATTAGAAATACCATATAATTTTACGAATTCACAATGCTGAGACTGTGATCGTATAGACATATGAAATTTTAAGAGACCATAAGTAAATAGTTAAATTTTGAATAAGGTAATTCATCATAACAAAAATGCCTCTCATTAGATTTTAAATTAAAATATTAAATTTACCTATATATCAATATATTCATGTATGACCATGTATTTCATTTAGAGAAAAAGAAAAAGGTCTCATTTAAATAATAAAGAGTTTGTGTCAGTAAAACACAAGTTTATTTTTATCCAGTTTAGTGTTTAAAATATTGTTGGAAATCTCAAAATTTAAGAATCAAAATTTATGGGAACAAAAACCAAATTAGATTTTAAAATTAAGAAAAGAGTAAAATAATTTATTTCTCATATTATAACAAACTAATATATTTTGATTTCAATTATCTGATCTTAACTTCATGATTAGGGAATACTATTTATTTATTTATTTTTACCTTAATTAAATTTAAGTTTTCACCAGAATTAATATTTAAATCAATTAAAAGAAATTGAGAAAAATATTAATAAATATATCTCTAAATAGATAACTCAAACTATACATAGTATTCCAAGTTAAATCTTAGCAGTATGAAAAATTACTGAAAAACAAGCTTATTGATATGATAAAAAAAAAGAAAAAGAAAAAGAAAACAGATAAGAATTACTAGGAAAAAACGAGTATTTATTAACAAGCAGCATTTTAGATTGTTTTTAGTAAATGATATATAAACTCAGGTAGATATTATCGTATGTTAAACAAATAATATTTCTCATAAAGTATAATAATAATAATATGAATTTTTCCACTCACATTCTGATGATATAATGGACATAAAAGATGCAGACTATGCCACACAGACTATGATTAACAATGACTCACAGGTCACTGGTTGACGATTCATTTTTGGCAATGTTAATTCGCACCTGATCCGTTTGGATCCACAAAAGTTGTATTCATGACACCACGTAAAAAAAACAGTTACACAAGTGTCTTTCTATTTTTCAGCTCTACAGCTGATGTGATAAATACCTTATTTGTTTTTGGGAATCTTAGAAAATAGTAGAGGTTAAACTCCGTGTATAAAACATTTGGTATTTAGTCGATAATCATAGCAGTCGGACTTTTTTTTAAACAGCACATGACGACAGGAACAGATATGTCTTTATTAGTGCAGATCCAACAACTTGCCAAGGGTTAAAAGGCTGCGTAAGGGAATATCTTTGAGAACAAACCCTGTTAGATTAACAACGTGCTTCTTCAAGTAGTGGTACCTCGAAAATGCTGTACAGAAGCGTAGTTTTGATTTTTTTAGTATTGTAGGGAATACTCGTTACTACTCCGTGCATCTACACTCATTCAAGACGACGCATCACTATGTTTGAACCTTTTGTAGTACCCCGTAAGAAGATAAAGCTAAACATAACTTAAACGTTCACACAAATTTCCATAACCAAACTGGTTCACGAGAATCATTGTCGAATCCTCTATCAGTGCCGGCTGCTCATCGAATGATGATTCTTTTTCAACTGCCGGGCTGGGGTAGGGGAGAGAGAGTCCTTTACCCGCACACACAACCTTCTCTTTTTTCTTCAAAACATCACTCCCTGTCCCAGCCTGGTCAAATCCCCATGGCAACGCGTAAAAAGGGGAATGAGAGCGAAACGTTCATTGGGTGAGGGGAAGATCACCGCTCAAATACTCGGAAATCAGCTAGCAGCTGATATTCCCTCTTTCCCGTCCTTGCTGAGGACATCTGTTGCACTGCTCTGCAATCACCTGCAAAAGTCGTAAAAATGCAGAATACTGTTGTTATTTTCGTAAACAACATACTAGCACCGTTTTATGACCATCTTTCTCAGGGTAATAAAAACAGCTTACACACAAGTGAAATGGGGCTTTCAGCTATTCCCATGAATTTTCACAAAGGGTGTTTGTTCGTTATCCACTTTGTGTGTGTGTGTGGTCCAAATGACTAACAATGCAAGTACGTGACAACTGCAAACGTGGGGAACTATCTCAACCAGCCTCTTGTGAGGTTTCAAAAAGGAAAACAAAATCCTGGGTGGTCTCTTTACTTACAGAAAAACAAAGATATTTAAATTTTGGAAATAAGAATTTTAATTAATAATGTTTAAGAAATATAAGAAAAAGGGAAGGGGGGTTAATTAAATACTAAAAAGAATGCGTTTATAAAAAGGAAATGTTTTAAAATATTAAAGAAAATTTAAATATCAAAACTTAAATTAAACGACCTATAACAAGAATACCCCTTCTCTATAAAAAAACACATTTTTTTGAAAAAAAATTGTTTTTTTAAGTAAAATCTGCGAGTAAAAATTCAATGGATGCGGGAGAAATCACTAAATGGGCCCTAATATTTCAAACAAACCAGACTTCGGTCCGAAGAATTATCAAGAATCACCTAGGAAGACTACCACTCAAGGCATACAGTCCGGAATGCATACCCTGAGTTTGCATACAAAAAACTCTCCTCACTCGTCAACAACTATCCTAGACACACCTGTAGAATATAAAAAAATGTTTTAAAGAACAACATAAGGCTTGACACTGCTTTTGTCACCACTAACCTTATCAGTCGAGAAGGTTACATTCAATGTATTTACCTGAACACTATTTGCTATACCAAAAAAAAATTTGAAAATTGCCAAAATAATTTTTTTTTAGCCAAGAAAAAATTTGGAAGTGAACATTGCCAACTGAAAGAATCGCCAAATCCATTACAATAATAATGCATATCAATATAGGTATAAATTGTTAGCTAAATGTACACAGATATATAAAATCATATTAACTAGAAATGTATATGCATATAAAAACACAAATAAAAAGAATATAAATGGGTAAAAGGCAACTTGCACTATATACAGTTAATTCAAAATATAATACATTTCACTAATTAAAAGTTGAGTTGACAAGAATTGTATAAATATCTAAGATTGCGAAACGTTTTCTCTATTCGCTGATATGCAAGTTGAAACTCAAGTCAATGACATATGCACTTACAGCGACGCTGTGCATATTGGAAGAGGCAACAGATTTATCTGTGCTACACAATTGCCAAAAAAAAGCCTGATGGGGCGAAAAAAGTCCCAAAAGCCATGGTGAAGATTATCACCAGAAGAAACCTAATTTATACAGTAAAAAGTAAAATTTTTGACAAAAGAAATCCTTTAAAAACCAGGAAAAATAGCCCAGAACCAGACAGAAATTTATAAATTTCCAATATAACCACACTGTAACACTTGAATGAAGTAATGTAATTCAAGAAAAAAAAATAACAACTTCCAAAAATTTTCAGAAAGAATATATATATATATATATATATATATATATATATATATATATATATACAAAACAGTACACTAATACTACTTTACACTACAAGATAACTACACATTATATCTAGTAATGAGTAAAATTAATATTTCCCTCAAATATAGTACTCTGTAATTCACCTATACCCATATACTGAGAACTTAACTAAAACATCAATTTAGATATAAATAATATGCAAATCGATGAATACTATCATATTACACAAACAGAGAATACTACATGAAAAAAGGGGAAAAGGGAAAAAAAAATTTGGATTCCCATTTTCAAAATGTTCAAAAAAATTTCGAAGTCTCGAAATTACCCAAAAATCGAGAAAAAATGTAGTATAATTCTAAAAATATACCTGCGGAGAGGTTATTTGCATTATAACTATCTAAATCTACATTATTTACACTAAAATTAGCTATACAGAACATTAAATGTGATGAAAACACAACCGCTCAGACCGTTACCGCTAATCAAAACAAACAGTATAAGTACCCAAAAAAGCTTATTTTACAAGTTAAAATGCAATAAAAAACTAACGCTAGTCTATCTATTTACATTATAATAACAAAATATAAGGTTATAAAATAAAAAACAATAACTAATACAACTTAAAGTTTATAATTGGGACGCTTGTCCCTGTTTCTGAATGCATAATTATTCCTAGACGAAGAAATCTAATCATTCGCTTTACGTTCACATTCGATTAAAGTCGGAATACGACTGGTTGAAGGATTATCAGAATTTTGAACTGCTGCAACTTCGTGAGCTATCGAGATATCTGCCGTATCCGTAACTGGATTTGCAGCCGTGGAAGGGAAGGGGGTAGGTTCAGCTCGTGAGTTCTCGAACTCAGTTGAAGGGAGGGAGGGGGAAAGGGTTTCGCTGCTGGTGGCTAGTGAAGGCATGATGTTGGCTGCTGACTGCATGAGGAATGCTTCATCCCTGTCCGCTTCTGGTGCTGGTGGTATGATCATAGCGCGTCTGCGTTTTTTCGTCCTCCGTTCTGGGTTATCGTTAATCGATTGGCGAGTGGAAGTAGTCGGACTGTGAATATTCGATTGATCATCGAATTGTTGTTGTGGCAGTTGGTCATTTGTTTGAAAATCAACATGCCTGTTTTTAAATTCAGTCAGCCTATCGACGTGTACAACTTGCGTTAATTTTAAGTTAGATTGGAGTGCGATTTTAAAATTTACCTCATTTATTTTATCAGTTATTGTATAGGGACCATTATTAAATTTAGACAACATTTTTTCATTGACCTGGTTTGACAGCTGGTGTAAAAAGTCAAACTGAATTACCTATTTTAAGATTTTTAGATACAGCAGTTTTTAATCTGTATTTTTCTTGCTTCTCTGAGACATCCACCAAACTACTATGGACTTCAGCATACACTTTCTTCAAAGCAGGGAATAAAAGTTCACAATAGGTAGGGGCGTCATTATAATTTAAAGTTTGGGGGGTAGAAAAAAGTTTATAGGGGAGATTTAAATTTCTGCCAAATATTACTGCAGCTGGAGTTAATTTTGTAGAAGAATGCACGGCTCTTCTGAGAGCTAAAAGAGCAAATTTTAATTTTGTATCCCAGTTCGACTGATTTTCATTAACAACAGGGCAGAGAGCATTAATTAAGGTTCTGTTCTGGCGTTCAATTTGAGAATTTCCTGCTGGGTGGTAAGCTGACGTGTGAATATGTTTCATTCCAAAGTTTTTATAGACACTTTCAATGGCTTCCGATACAAGATTTCTACCTTTGTCGGAAACAATATAGGAAGGAGCAACGTATCTTGAAACAAAGTCTGCTAGATTATCCGCTACAATGTCTGAAGTAATAGAGGATACAGAATGTGCTTCAGGCCAGCATCGATATATGTCACAATGAACTTGTTACCGGAAAAAGTCACCGGTAAAGGACCAATTATATCGAAGTTCACCTTAGCTAAGGGGAATTCTGGTGTCGGCATTCTCTGCAAGGAGGCTAGATGTTTTGGTCGATATGCTCTTCTTTGTTGGCAACTAATACAAGATTATACTAGGTGCTCGACATCTGCAGACATACCTGGACAGTAAAAATTTCGCGAATGCGATCTATAGTTTTCTGGAAGGCTTGATGACAAGCTGCTAGAGAATCATGTGTTAGTGCGAACACTTGGGGGATTAATTCTTCTGGCACCACCAGTTTGGGCAATTTATTTAAAATGGGAGAGTCTCGAGTGTCCTCGCACATCAGACGATCATCCCGGAAGAAAAATTGCATATACTTTGGTGCTATATCCACTCCTTGATCTAGCTTATGGGCAACACTTTTTATCTGTCTTTCGGAGTTCTTGAATTTTTCTAGCAGGTCAGTTTGGGGCATAAAAATATTTTCCTTCGCTACTTGTACACAAAAATTACAATTTACAGTATTTACAGAGATTTCATCAGAAGTAGTATATCTAGAAAAAAATCTGAAACACTGTTGCATTTGCCCTTGATAAATTTTATTGAAAAAATAAAGTCAGATAAAGTGCAAATCCACTTTGCCATACGAGATGTTGGGTCCTGAATCTTAAGCATATAAGTTAGGGGGGCATGATCGATGAAAATAAAAAAGTGGGTGTTAGCTAGGTAAAACTTAAAATGGGCGGTTGCCCAGACAACAGCTAAAATTTCCCTTTCCGTAGCTGAGTACCTCGTTTCTGGATCCTTCAACTTTCTGCTGGCAAAAGCCACAGGGTGTAAAAATTTGTTATCATCCAGTTGAGATAACACTGCTCCTAAAGCTTCTCCGCTCGCGTCCGTATAAATATAAAATTCTTTAGAAAAATCAGGGAGGGCAATACATGGCTTTGAAATTAAAGCAGCTTTCAAATCTTCAAATTCTGCTTGCGCTGCAGGGTTCCATGAAAAACGACCATTATCTTTAGTTAATTCAATTAAGTTTTTAGCACGTTTTGAAAAATCAGGGATAAATCTCTTGTAAAATGAAATTATACCAATGAAAGATCTAACTGCTTTACGGGTATTAGGGGGTTGAAATTTTTCGATTACTTCTATATTTTTATCAATGGTGGAGACTTTACCTTTATGGATTTCGAAACCTAAATATTTAATTTTATCTTACAGAAAAAGGCATTTACTGGGTTTTAATTTTAAATTATGCTGGCGAAGTCTATCAAACACAGTAGTTAATTTTTCAAGGTGGGATTCTACATCTTTGCTAGCAATAACAATATCATCAATATATACAAGAATTTCCATATTTCCCAGATCTCCAAATATTGCACTCATGAGTCGTTGAAAAGAATTTCCTGAATTTGATAGGCCAAAACAATTTCTCGACCACTCAAATAGGCCTTTATGAGTTATGATTGCTGTTTTGTGTCTGTCCTCAGGTCGCACAACTTTCTGGAAAAAGCCACTCGTTAAATCAAGTGAAGAAAAGAAATTTGAACCGGACAGTGCATCAACCGAGTCTGTGATATTAGGGATGAGGTATGCATCTTTAACTAAATTTTTGTTTAACTTTCGAAAATCGACAGCCAATCTATACGATCCATCTGTTTCCTTAACCAATATGACTGGAGCCGCAAATTCAGAAATGGAGGGGGATATTATATTAGCTTTTAACAGGATATCTAATTGATCTTCCATTTCTTGTTTAAGATTATGGGGAACTCTATAAGCTTTGGACTTTACTGGTTTATCAGAAGTTAAATTTATTACATGGGGTATAGTGTTACAGCCGGGCAAGTCTAGGACTGATGCTGCAAACACATCTTTATTTTTATTAAGAAAATCCGGCATTTTAAGTTTCAGAGGGGGTCTAAATGGTCAAGATTAATATCTGAACTCCAGCTGAGATCTGCATGATCAGAATCAGCTAGTGGAGTGGGCACATTAACATTAAGGGCATAATTACAATTACTAGAATTACACTCAGAATCATCGATGCACTTTTGAATTTTAGCAACCCTCATTCACTTATTCAAAGTAACCTCATCCTCCGAAAAGTTAGAAATGATACAAATAGCCCGTGCGCCTGAGAACAGATTGTTCTAGATGTTAAAACACCATTACCAAATTTTTGCACTAGGGTTTCCAAAATTACAACATCATTATTATCAATAAAATTACTTCTCGAGCAGTTTACTTGAGCTAAAATTTTAGATTGGGGGGGGGGGGATAATTACTAAATTTTTTAAAACAGCAAAACTGATTTTAATATTCTTAGACTTTTTACATGTATCACTTATTTCAGTTTTGACATCATTAGACTGTGACTCTTCGCTGTCATTACAATTTACTTGGCATACAGGGACAGTAATGTCCTCTTCACAATTTGTATTTTTCACATCCCTGACAGTATTTACACTAAGATCACAAATATTACTTTCATATACATTATCCCTAACAATTGCCTTATTTTCATTTAATTTATCACCACATATATTACTACAAGTCTCATGATCATTTGTACTATTAACATTTCCTAACTTTGAAACATTTTCAGAAGATTTTTGAACAGAAGAATTGTTATCATTACTTTCACCTTTTCCTAAAATCACATTATTTCTATCTTCGCTACTACATTTTTCATTACCTTGAATCTCTATTTGTTCTCTACTATCCCTTACTTTGGCTTTTACTACCATACAATTGTTCTCACTGTTCTTACTCTTCTCAACAATATTATTATCATTAGAAAAACATTCTACATTACACTCAGTTTGACATGAAACATTTTTAAGACAAGAAATTTTGTTATTTACAGAATGTGCTATATTTACATGAACGGGTGGGATTTGTACGTTTTGGGACACAGTTTCACACATAGTCTGCTCATTAACATTAAACTGAATTGTATTGTCGTTACAATTAATTGCTGCACTGTATTTTTTTAAGAATGGCATACCTAGAATTGCAGTAAATGCATCCGCCAACTTACCTGGTACAATAAAAAAGTCAGCTTGACAGTTGATATCATTACATGTGAATTTCAAGTTCACTTTTTCTACAAGGGGGACACACTCACCTGTAACTCTCAAAATAGGGATATTGCACTCTTGGATAGTTATATTCTTAAATATGGAAAGGCCCTATCTAGAAATTAAATTAATTCCAGACCCCGTATCATATAAAGCGTTGCAAAAAACATTATTTACATATAATTTAGTTACAGGTAAACTGTGTGTTGTTGGGGAAAAACATTATAAACAGAGGGAGGGGTGTCGTTCGGCTTCTTATGAGTCAGTCCGACTACTCCAGACTCAGCCATTACCCGTTTAAATGTTGTTGATCATTATTTTCATTGGCAGTGTTGTTACTCTGCTGGGCTACATTATTTTGATTCACTCGACTCCTATAGTTTCCTCTCTGACCATTGTTACCCCTGTTTCTATAATTATTACCATTTACCCTATAATTCCTTTGATTTTGAAATCCCCTGTTGTTATAATTCCCTCTGTAGTTGTTGTTAGGCCTGGTCATACCTCTACGACCATTAGGATTTTCACTGTAATTTTGCCAACCTTTATTTCTAGGGTTTTGGGGGCAGTCCTGAAAAAAATGGTAGGGGTCACCACATCCAAAACAGAAAAAAGGGTTATATTGGGCGTTGTCCTGGACTGGTGGTCTCACTGCGGCTGATTGTTGTACAACAAGGCTATCAATTTTCGCAGTCAAGAGTTCCGTTTTGTTTTGAAGCTCCATAATTTCACGGTTGGGATGGCTAACCTGGGGTGTTGGAGGATAAACAGCAGCACATGCTACACCTGAGGGTACCTGAGGGGTAATGTTTACTGTTTCATAGTTATAGAAGTGGTTTACACTTCTACAAGCTTTTTCCTCAAGTAAGGCATAGGTAAGGATTTCCTGAGGGGTTTTGGGGTCTTTCGATATGACACCCTTCCTAATCTCTGGAGATAAATTTCCTAATAACATAGAGTGCAATATAGCAGTTCTACTCTTATCCACTATGCCATCAGCTATCCCATCAATGACTAGAGCTCTGTGTGACAGATCAGAGGCTCTCTCGAAAAAGTCTTGAACAGACATTGATGGTGTCTGCTTGAAGTTTAGGAATTTAGATAATGCCACACCTGGCGACTCCTGCTCTGTGTATCTCTCTTTCAAAATTTCTACTAATTCCTCATAATTTTTACTTTTGTTAGCCTTAATTAATATGGCTGCTTTCCGTGACACTCTGTTGAAAAGGGCGAAGGTCTTTTCTTTTTCATCCCAATTAAAAAAGGTAGCAATATCCGTAAATTTTTCGATAAAGTCGAAAAATGATATTGCAGAGTCCCCGCTAAAAGGTGGGATGGTGGATAAATTATCCATCAGGGAGTTTTTCTTTTGCAGCTCGGCCATGTCTTTGGTAGGGCAATCCGCCATATTTATGAAATCCTTTTTACAACAAATTCAGCGATACAAAAAAAATTTATAATTAACTCTACCTAGCACTTAAGAAAAGTTAAAAAAAAATTACACTATTTCTAAATGTAAATAAAATTACTCAGAGCTAAACCCATGTACACTATAATTACCCATAGTAATATACATTAACAATAGTAGATAAATAAAACAAAATGGAAAAGGTATGTTAAAATTTCCAAAAATTCAGTGCAGGTGGGGTATACGAGGAAAAAAAATTTAGAACAGCACAGATATAAGGTTCAGCACTTAATAACATATATTTAAAAAATCCAATGTATAATACACTTAGAAAAAAAATAGTTGTCTGATACCCTGAAACTTGTTTAAGTACACACAAATAAATATTAAAAATTGAATTGTGCCACACAGGTAAGAGTCATGGCGCCAATTTCTTTGTTGGGGATTTTATTTTAGGTTTTATTTTAAAAAAACCTGTTCACCTTTTACCTACTCAGATCAATGCAAATTACCAAATTGAAATGAATCCTGTCAATATATATATACATTTACAAATTTATTCTAATACATTAATAAATTTAGAAGAAAGCAAATGAAATGAATTGAACAAAAACATTTAGAGAATTTAGAGTTACCTGAATTCTAAATCTTGAATTTATAACAATACTAGAATTAATCATCTAAAAACACTTTGACAAGATTCTCAATTTGCATTACATGCAAGTCCCCAACAATCAGCATTGTGAATTTGAGGATTAATACGGTATATAATTACTGAAAATTTTCATAAACACAATAATTTGAACTAAATGAAAATTTTGAAATAAAGGAACAAAAATCTTTCTTTTAAAGAAGGTACAAAAAAGGGAGGGAAAAAAATTAATGATATAAGTTAAACAAAATATCACTTAACAAATATTAGAAATACCATATAATTTTCCGAATTCACAATGCTGAGACTGTGATCGTATAGACATATGAAATTTTAAGAGACCATAAGTAAATAGTTAAATTTTGAATAAGGTAATTAATCATAACAAAAATACCTCTCATTAGATTTTAAATTAAAATATTAAATTTACCTTATATATAAATATATACATGTATGACCATGTATTTCATTTAGAGAAAAAGAAAATGGTCTCATTTAAGTAATAAATAGTTTGAATATATTAATTTTAACATTCAATAAAACACAAGTTTATTTTTATCCAGTTTAGTGCTTAAAATATTCTTGAAAATCTCAAAATTTAAGAATCAAAATTTATGGGAACAAAAACCAAATTAGATTTTAAAATTAACCCATTAAAGCTGGAATTATTTTTGCCTTTAAAATTCAAAAATTGCATTTCATACCAATTTTTTCAAAGTAGCAACTTTAGTCTGCCATTAGTACGAAGTTTCTGTCATCAGATAAAGAAAATATTTCTGTTTAAATATACTGGTATACAAACAACAAAATGGAGGGCAGCTATCTCGGTACCATATGGTACCGATAGGCTTTAATGGGTTAAGAAAAGAGTAAAATAATTTATTTCTCATATTATAACAAACTAATATATTTTTATTTCAATTATCTGATCTTAACTTCATGATTAGGGAATACTATTTTTTCTTTTTTTTACCTTAATTAAATTTAAGTTTTCACCAGAATTAATATTTAAATCAATTAAAAGAAATTGAGAAAAAGATTAATAAATATATCTCTAAATAGATAACTCAAACTATACATAGTATTCCAAGTTAAATCTTAGCAGTATGAAAAATTACTGAAAAACAATTTTATTGATATGATAAAAAAAAAGAAAAAGAAAAAGAAAACAGAGAAGAATTACTAGGAAAAAACGAGTATTTATTAACAAGCAGCATTTTAGATAGTTTATATATCATTTACTAAAAACACAGGTAGATATTATCGTATGTTAAACAAATAATATTACTCATAAAGTATAATAATAATAATATGAATTTTTCTACTCACATTCTGGTGATATAATGGACATAACAGATGCAGACTATGCCACACAGACAGTAGGGAAATATCTTTGAGAACAAACCCTGTTAGATTAACAACGTGCTTCTTCAAGTAGTGGTACCTCGAAAAATGCTGTACAGAAGCGTAGTTTTGATTTTTTAGTATTTTAGGGAATACTCGTTACTACTCCGTGCATTTACACTTATTCAACACGACACATCACTATGTTTGAACCATTTGTTGTACCCCGTATGAAGATAAAGCTAAACATAACTTAAACGTTCACACAAATTTCCATAACCAAACTGGTTCACGAGAATCATTGTCGAATCCTCTATCAGTGCCGGCTGCTCATCGAATGATGATTCTTTTTCAACTGCCGGGCTGGGGTAGGGGAGAGAGAGTCCTTTACCCGCACACACAACCTTCTCTTTTTTCTTCATCACTCCCTGTCCCAGCCTGGTCAAATCCCCATGGCAACGCGTAAAAAGGGGAATGAGAGCCGAACGTTCATTGGGTGAGGGGAAGATCACCGCTCAAATACTCGGAAATCAGCTAGCAGCTGATATTCCCTCTTTCCCGTCCTTGCTGAGGACATCTGTTGCACTGCTCTGCAATCACCTTCAAATGTCGTAAAAATGCAGAATACTGTTGTTATTTTCGTAAACAACATACTAGCACCGTTTTATGACCATCTTTCTCAGGGTAATAAAAACAGCTTACACACAAGTGAAATGGGGATTTTAGCTATTCCCATGAATTTTCACAAAGGGTGTTTGTTCGTTGTCCACTTTGCGTGTGTGTGTGGTCCAAATGACTAACAATGCAAGTACGTGACAACTGCAGACGTGGGGAATTATCTCAACCAGCCTCTTGTGAGGTTTAAAAAAGGAAAACAAAATCCTGGGTGGTCTCTTTACTTACAGAAAAGCAAAGATATTTAAATTTTGGAAATAAGAATTTTAATTAATAATGTTTAAGAAATATAAGAAAAAAGGGGAGGGGGGTTAATTAAATACTAAAAAAGAATGAGTTTATAAAAAGGAAATATTTTAAAATATTAAAGAAAATTTAAATATCAAAACTTAAATTAAAGGACCTCTAACAGAATTTTAGGGCAATTATTAAGGTAAATATAACTTTATTTTTCTCTAAAACCTGTAATTTTGATTTATACCAGTGTGTTTGTGTACTATCAACTTGTAGTGTAAATTAATATTACTATAAATATATAAAAATATGTACAAAGATTTCATGTTTATTTAATTTAAAATAAATGAAAAGATACATTAGTTTTAATTTTTAGCCAAAAAATGTTTAATACCCTGTAAATGGAATGTCTATAAAGTTTTGTGTCTAAGCCGGAAAAATGTCTAAGGCGGAATTTTATTTCAGTCCCAAGTGATTCCGCCGTAGACAGATTCCACTGTATATATATATATATATATAGAGAGAGAGAGAGAGGGAGAGAGAGAGAGAGAGAGACGTGTGTTTTACTATATTTAACCCGTTGGGGACGAGCGTCACTAATACGTGACGCATAAGATGCTCAGAATCCTTCATTATTCCCACCAGTTAATTTTTATTGTAAACTTTGCCTTACTTAATCATAGCATTTCTGCGATTCAATTATGCGCAAATTTCTGTTTTGAAACACCGGTGGTAAAAGATTAAAAATTCTGTAAAGGACGCTCGTCGCGAAGGGGTTAATTTTGCAGCCTTAACTACCCAGTGCAGACCACTGGTGTTTATCTGAGGTAATAGCTTCGAGTCCTCTATCGTGTGCTATGGTGGTTGTATGTCGGTAGCTGTAGGGGGGTGGGAGACATGGTGGTTGAAATTGGTCGACGTAGGTTCTTTTCATATTTCAACCAAACTGTTCTAAAAAACGTTTGGAATCTTCTTCAACAGGAATTAGTTCATTCAACTTATAACATGAACTAATTAAGATATAGATAATTAAGTAAGATTATTCCGTGAAACCCTAGCAGTGGAAATTTAAACTAAACGATATTGCAGCGCGTGCGTAGCATGCCTGCTATACAATGCGGTTGTCAGCGGGGACGATCACCGAAAATAACTCTTTTTATCGAAGTTGCAAAAAAAAGTTACTCATTTCCGGGCAACGGTGAACGGATTAGCTAGTTTAACCCTTTAACGGGTGCTGTCCACAAAAAAGGACACCTAATTTTAATTCCAAAACTGACAAACGGCACCAAGAATATTTAATTAAGATTTTTCTTTTATTGAGTACCGGAAAATAAGTAAGTTTTTATTTTCTAATGAATTCGTTTACAAATTCTGGTGTCAGTCCATTATTTCACCATTTTACAAACAGACTTACTCCGCGCCGGAAAGGGTTAATTAAAAATGATTCGGGGCATTGACGGCAATCTTGGTTGCCAGAACGACAATTGCCAACACTTTATCTGAAAATTTTTCTTCTTCTTATTTAATCTTAAATTTAATTCATTAAGTAAGTCGAAGAATGATTTTCTGTTAACGGGGGGGGGGGGGGGGGCAATGGGCTTTCTGACACGGATTTCGGGGATAATTTCTTAATTATTGTAACGGGGGATACATTTATTTTGTTTCATAATGCTATCTTTATTAAGTGTAGTAAATGGAACTTGATGTAAATAAATAAAAAAAAACTTTATGTATATTAAATGTATATTAGGAGTGTCAAACTGTGGCCCGCCATATACCACTAATTTTTTTTAAAAATAGTCAACGTCTTGAATCGCATAAATTCGTTGATTAGATAAAGAAAATATTACTATAAAATGTTTGTGGTATTCGGCGGAGCCACAGTTTGACACCCCTGGTGTATAGGAATTGAAGACGTTTATTATTAAATTAATTATGTTTATGCTTTAAATAACGAAAGCAGTATACAAAAATCATATTTGTTTGTAGTTCAATATTACAAAATTAAAGACAGACGACAATGTGCCCATTCACGGTGAAGAATTGAAAATAAAAAGAAATATCTACTGCCTCTGATTATTTTTTTAATAAGTCACTAATGCTATTGTGTTTTCGAACATTATTACGCAGATTTTTTTTTTTGTAACAGATGTTACAGGAAAGGCTTATAACAGCAGTTCAAGCATAAATTTTGAAAAACAAATTTCATAATAACATTTATTTTTATAACAAAAGATATAAATTATCATTTGCTACACAGCGTAAAATCAACAGAGCTACAGGATTGGTGAAAGAGGGTGCCAAGATTTCTGGAATTACACCCTTTCTAAAGCAGTTTTAAAATTTGTAATTAGTTTAAAATAATATATTTAAACAGTTGAAACTTGCTACTTCTATTTTTTATGTTTTCAATGTATGCCGATAGATGGCGCTAGCATACAAATTCAGAAAAACGTTCATGAAGAGTCAGCCTTAAAAAATATATTTATTTTTAAAGTAACAATATAAAACTTACATAATCAGATAAAACTTTAATCCTTGATAATGCATTGCCTTAAGGTTCATCCATTAATAGATATTGTTACAAGTAGACGTGTTTTAATAGCTCATAAATATTTTTTACCACCGCTAATTCTCCATATAGATCAAGATTAACCTTAAGGTTAAAAGTCTACATTCTAATAAAAATATTGCTTCTGTTAATAATGTTGATTTAATATAGGCAGGTCATGTTACTACCAAATTAAAAAAAAGTAAATCAACCAAAATTACATATAAATTATTTTTGGTGAAACAGATAAATTTATAGAATTCTGGAATCAATATGAAACTGCTTAGATAAAAATAAAAATCTAACCAGTGTGACTAAATCTAACGAATTTTTTATTCAGGAATTTCGAATTCACACCAGAAATTTTAAATAGTAATTTACTTTTTTTATTCAAGGAATGTCCATTATATAACTAAAAAAAAAACTATTCAAAATTTCTAAAAATAAGGAATTTCGTAATAAAACATCAGCTAGATTCGGCAACACAGAATTGAATAGATATCGAGAAATTAAGTTACTGGAAAATATTTGTTTCTGGAAGGGCTGCAAATACAATTAGTGGCTTAAGTCTGGCAGAAAATTATGCAGCAGCTATATTACTTTTGAAAGAGAGATTTGGGAGACATGTTATACTCATGCATGTTCACTTAAATAATTTATTAAATATTAAAGATCTGAAAGTTCTTATGACATTCGTGGTTTAAGAAATTTAAGTAAGTGTGTAGTGCAAATTCGAAATTTAGAGTCATTAGGTGTAACATTGGATACATGCAGTGGATTAAAATGCCCAATTTTATTCAAAAATTGGGCAAAAAAATTCTAATGTTAATTACCCTGGATTTAACATTAGAATTCAATAGAAATATAAATTAAGGTGAAATATGGAATATAGATAATCGCAAGAGTTTTCTTAAAAATGAAGTTGAAAGTAGAGAAAGGGTATTAATTATTCCTGATTTACATGAAATTGTTTTTTCTTAATGATAATAAAATTTAATATAGAACCAGATTCATAGATAACCAGTCAAAGTACAAATCAATATATCAATATATTACGAAAGGATGTAAACAAAATAATTTTCCAGCAAAAAAATTAATGACGTTTGTAAATAAGAATATATGTTTATTCCGTAGCTTTGTACATCATAATAGCGAAATGTTTCAATCTTTAATTTTAGATCCAATAAAAAATATTAAAAAAGGCAGGAAAGAAGATTTTTATGCTTACAGTGTAAACATAGAATGTTTACTGAAAAAAAATTAATTATCACTTACTAATTAATTATCACTTTAATGACTAGGGAAAACAATGTGTGATATTTGTAATAAAAAACAGAAGGACCATTTATTTTCACTTTGAAAATGATTCAAAAGTAAATATTGATAAACGTGTCGTATCTACTTCGTATTGTGATAACAGTTCCAATAATAATGTACAAAAGAAAATACTCATTGCAACATATTTTTGAAGACAGGTTCTGTGATAATAAAGCGTCCGAAAGATAATAAAATTTTACCAATTCGTATTTTATTGGATAATGGTAGCATCAGAATATTCATAATTCGCGATGTTGCACAAAGATTAATTTTACAGGTTATTAGAAAGTAAACTGTATCCCTTTATTCTGCTGCATAGACAGATTATATATGCCTAAAAGGAGACTGGGATAACTTATAATGCAGTATAAGTAAAACTAAAACTAGGAAATAGAGATAAACCATCTTTAAACGTTGAAGTTAAGGCTCTCGGAGAAGATCAAATTTCAGTTGCATGCTTAACCACTCCTGATAAATACATTTTAGAAACGCATAATAAATTAAATTTTTACAACTAATTGTAATAATAATAAAATTGCAGTTTTGTTGGTACTGATAATTATTATATTATTATCATTGGTGGAATTAAAAGACCAACGGATAAACACGTATCCACAGAAATACTTTTTGACTGGCGTTTGGAGGGTTAGGAACCACAGAGTATAGAGGAAAAAAGCGGAGTAAATATTCTTTGGTTACAACGGGTTAGACAATGAATTGTTTAGCATGAAAATTATAGTTGAAGAAAAAGATATAAGAGATCAAGTACAGAATTTTTGGCAAATGGGAAGTTTAGGAATATAATCCAAAAATCAGGATTCTAGTAATGTGGACGAATAAATTATGATTAATTTTCAGTCAAGCATTGTTTTTAAAGATAATCGGTACAAAGTGAAGTTTCCATTGAAGGTGAATTTGAAAATATTTCTTAATAATAATCGCGAAATTGTATATAGACCATTTTTGAAGTTAAAAACAAATTTTACAAATTATTCTTTGTTATTCACAGAATACAAAGCTAATTTAGATAGTTATTTAGCAGAGAATATTAATAAAACTTTTGAGAATACACATGAGTTAAACACTACAAACCCACAGAGCGATAATTCGTAAGAATAAGTTTACTAGAAGACACCGAATGGTATTCGACGCAATTGCCATGCTACAGATGAAGTTTCACTAAATGAGAGGAAAATAACTTTTTAATAACACCATGAAAATGCGCAAGGCCTTCCGAAAGAACTTTGTTTTTCTTCTTCAGGCGCAATGGACACGTGCTACCACTTTGAAAGCAGGAGAAAGACGGAAATGAAATAAAAGGGAAAAGAACAAGTAAAAGAAGAGAGCGATTGGGAAAGCAAAGTGCGTCAGCCAATCACAGAGGAGCATTACCCAATCAGAAGAACACAAAAGAGAAGCAGAAATCATGAAGAAAATTGAATAATAAGAGAGTCACAATATTAAAGGGAAAAATATATAAAAATAAGTTAATTAAAAATAAAATAAAAATAAAAAATAAATCGATAAGTAAAATAAATGAAAAAATTACAGAATTAAAAAATAAATTAGATATAATAATAATAAAAGTGAAAATATAAAGTAATTGCTATCACGTGATTTAAGTTAATAAAATATGAAAATATAAAATAAATAAATAAATAAATGAATTAGTAAATAAATGAAAATATAAATAAATAAAAATAAATAAATACCAAATATTAATATTAATTATTTAAACATTTGTGTTTTTTATTTATTTATTTATTTTATTTTAATGAAATTATTTTATCAATAAATAATGTAGAAAAATATATGCAGATTTCGATTTATCCAATTTTTCGTTTTAATTCTGTCATAAATTTCTCAATTTGTTGGAAATGATTTAATTTATTTAGATATGTGAAAATTGTATATATAGAATAAAATAAAGCAATATCATTTCAAGAAATGTAAAAAAAGGATATTTCTGTTAGGTGCGTACACTCCTTGGAATTTTCAAGGAATCTAGCACCACTTTTTTAATTAAAAAATGTCTATTTAATATTTAAATCGCAGAATCGGAAATCAGCGCCATTTACCCTGTATTTTGTAACACTTTTCTGCTATTAAATAAGGCAAACATTTCTGTTAAATAGTCTTGTTAGAATTGTACGCAACACATTTCTGTAACGTCACTGAATCAATCACAAATTTCTTGAAAAAATGCACATGTAAATCAAAAAATGCTTAAGATTTTCTTAAAAAATGAGTTTTAATTGTTTTGGGAAATACAAGATGAACATAATTTTATTTCCAACAACCACAAAAAGTAGTTTTTAATTTATAGGATCTACAGGTGTAATCTATTAAAAGCTTAAATAATGAACTCTGATACTGCATACTTCTAAAATAATTTTAATTTGCAAAAATACTTTTTTAATCTAAATCCAATTAACTCGAATAATTTACATAAAAAAATTCTTAAACAAAAAGTTTTAAATAGGCTTTTACAAGTATTCAAAGTTGTTACTTAAAAATTTAATAAGCATCACTTCCTTGCATACTTTATGTCAACAAACTAAAATGACAGAGCTACTGAGTTTTGAACTTTATCAAGGTGTCATGTAATGGAAATTCTTCTTGGAAAGTTTAGTTCAGATTTTACAAAAGAATGAACATTCTTATTAAATTAAAGCTTGCGAAAACGAATTGAATTTTCTTTTTAAGTTTAGCTGAAAGTGACTTTTCACACAAACGATATACTTAATGCTAATTAAGAGATTCCAATGTCTTTTAAAAGGAATGTTAGAATTTATTGTTTAATAATTGTTCATTTAGTGAAAAACAACAAAACAGTCTATAATATTTGGGTAAGATCAAAAATCCCATTAACTTTTTTTTTACAATCTCTCGATTTTAATATACAATTAATTGACCAGGGCGGTATCCATTTGTTTAGTGAAAACAAACTTCTGCTTAGTATTACCAGTAGGCATCATTTTCTAAAAATTCAGATTGCTGGATTGCTACTCGTTTTTTTTTTTTGGAGTAGGAATATTTTTCTTATTTAATCACAGATTAAATCACGGAAGAACAAGGCCAATTACGCTATTTAATAAAAAAGTGGTGGGAATCAAACAATCTTAATTAAATAAAACTTGCCTATTGGTAGCAATGCTTCCGCATTCTTTAATAATCATTAACTAGATTCAAAATCTTTTATGCAATATGTATTACACAACAAAATATTATTGGATAGAAATACGATTTTTTTTTTATTTTAAGATTTTAGCATATTAATAAATGCGTGTTACACAATTAAAGATTACATCTACACTGACAAGATAGAAAAAGAAGTACGCGTACAGTGTTGCCAGTAGGCTACTTTTTTAAAATTCAAATTGCTTGATTGCCACCGTTTTTTTAAATTAGAAATATTCTCCTTACTTCATGACAGATTAAATAATGCGAGATTAAGGCCAATTATACTATTTTTTAAAAAGTGGTGGGAATCAAACAATCTGAAAAAAGTAGCTTACTGGCAACACTGTACGCGTATGAAAATTGAAAAGTTTACGAAAAGGTATACTTAGCTGGTTCGGGTTAGAGTTTGAATGCATATGTCCTGTAGGATTTTAATGTTCCTTTTTCAGTGATATCATTATGAGAAATAAAATTAAAACAATAACATATAGAGATGTATAGTTTCTATCAAGTAAGTCACTTCATTTTCGATAATTCTTTTCATTATTCATTTTATAAAAATTAAACCTATTTTTAAAATACGGTAAAGTAACAAGTTGAGTGAAATAGGTTCAGTGGTTCTCACTGTGCGGATGGCGAAGTTGCCACTTTTTTAATAATAGAACGCTTTATTATCTTACTTTAGTAAAGATTTTTTTTTATTATATAAGGTGAATATATACTAAGGTGTTAAAATAATTTTAGAAAAAATAGTGAGTACTACTGCTTTAGTTTCGTGTAAATTCTTTTTAATAAAAAGTATGACTTTTCTCAAAAAAAAAAAAAAACTATAACAATTTTCAAATATTTAAAAAGATACATGTTTTTAATTTTCATATGATTTTTTTACACTGTATGTTACATAAATCCTTTTCATTTATAAAACATTATGATGACATAAAAATGGTTTAGAAATTTTTATGTTCAAAGTGTATGTGCAACAGATTACGTGTAATCTCATAGTTTAGTGGTTCTTACCTTGTGGCCAACATATGAGCCCACATATAAGTGGTCATATATGGCTTCATATATGAAGCTTTTATCATATATATTTAAATTTTTAAATCATATTATTAATAAATTAAAAGTGTAATTTTTCTCATCTGTATAAAATTTGTCAAATGTTTATAAAGATATACATTTTTAATTTTAATATAATTGTTTTTACACTGTATGTTACATAAATTATTTTCAATTATAAAACATTATGAAGACATAAAACAATCGTTTAGAAGCTGTTAAGTTCAAAGTGTATGTGCATATTCACATATGAAGTGTATATCGTATATATTTAGTATTTTAAATCATATCATTGTTAAATTAAAGCTTTTGAGAAATGTTTCCTAATTTTAACTGAAATTGGCCTTTTTCGCAAAATACATGTATGACGCACAGTATGAAGATTCTATATTCTACATAACCATTTGAGTGCTATGAAGCGCGATAGCGCCGCAATGTATCTGCGGATCAAACAAATTTTGTTTCAACCCAGAAATTTTATTCAATAATTGAAATCATTTAATTTTTATTCAACAGTTGAAGTATTTACAGGATTTAGTGGGTTACATTTTATAAGATAAAATTTCTGGGTTGAAACACAATAGTTTGTTCCGCGGATTATAGGCCGAATTTTCAGCACTCAAACGGTTAAAGAAATGGAAGCATGCGAACAATTAGCACGGATATTTACGCGGTGCTTTCCTAAAGTGTATAAACATACTTAGATCTAATTAATTTAAGTTTTATTAATTAAAATTAAAATTTTACTTTGTTGTACGCATTTAAGTTCTCTTTACTAAGTAAAAGTTCTGGTTTCGAAGAGTTTTTTGTATCCAGTTATTATACTAACTGCATTCCAGGAATTTTTGGATCGGCCTTCCTATATTTTTTATCCCGTATGTCACTTTATTTACGATAACGTTTCTTGTATTATTTGGTTAATATAAATTAAATCTATTTGTATATTAACAATAAAGTAATAATTTGAGTGTAATTCTGCAGTACAATATAATTTAATTCTTTATAATCAAAATCATGAATTGTGTGTCAAACTACAGCATGTGCGAAAAGTTTGTCATATTATATATTTTTAGTTTTTCATAGTTTTTACGTTGTATTTTATATTTCAATCCTATTCATTTATAAAACATTATCCAAAAATATAAAAATCGTTTAGAAGTTGGTATCTTCTATCATTTTGGGTGTTTGTCCGTGTAGTTTGCATATTTTATAAAATATTCTTATCAAATTTAAAATTTTAGCCGCTAGTTATCGTGCACGCGTAAATGACAGACATGCCGTCACTACAGATGGGGACAGATATCCAGTCCTAGATAATTTTACTTTCGTCGAAAATTGGAAAACTTCCCCCATGAAAAGTGTCCCCATACGTCATTTTGACGTCATAGCAGATGGGGATACGTATTATGGGGGAACTTTTCCAGTGCTGGAGTCTTTTCTTTTTACTGAGAGCTTGAAATCCATCCTCATGAAAAGTGTCCCCATACGTCATTTTGACGCCACAACATACGGTCACATATCCAATGCTAGAACATTTTATTTGTTTCGAGAGCTGAGTATCTGGCACTTGGAATGTGTTTCTCTTTTATGTCTAGTTATTATTGTACTGTGAATTATTATTATACGGCGTTGAAGAAATGCGCAAACGAGATTTAGTGCGTAATGTAAAAGTATATGCTTACTTTTCATATTAGGTTATCAAACACATACTAGGCGGAAAAAAAGGATTTACGCATTAATATGATATAATATTGCTCAAAGTATAATCTGTTAGAAGATTCATGGAAACTCACCGAAAACAAAGATTTTTATTATATTAGCGGAAAGTGTATGCATGTGATATTTGTCGTGGAGTAGAATGTGAATCTTTAATGAAATAGTCACATAATTTTTTTTTTGGAAAATTAGAATTGGCTCTTTTCTTTTAATTTTTTGTTAATATTCCCACTGAAATATCAAATATTAATAATTTCACACAAAAACAAAAATTTTTAGCATCAGAAGATCAGAATTTAGAATTGAAATCTACTACCAACTTCTTTATTATTATATTTAAAACTGTGTTTTTTTTTTAATTAACCATATTAATTGAAAGGTAAACAAATCTTAAAGACAAACTAAAGAAGATACTATGTCATTAGTGTAGAGCAAACTTACAAATAAATAATTATATTGTGGTTGACGAACATTAGCTTCAAAAATATAAATAAAATTTTAACTTTTAGTAGACCATACGATGCATAAGAAATCTGATTTTTGAACAGAATTTGTAACAAAATTACTATTTTTTTAATTGATTAATCTATGATACCCCATTTATATGAGCAAGCAGATAAATAAATAGAATGCTAAATTCATCTTTAAAAGCTAGACTTAAAATTATACAAAGTGCTGAATACTTAAAAGATGATAAAAATATTTAAACAGATTTTAATTGGTTTATTATATTCTCTGATGGCGGCTATGTTTGTGGCTGAAAGTACTGAGAATTAAAATAATATAACAATTTTCTTTCAATATTTTTGTCATATTTTAAGTATTTAGCACATTTTGTAATTTTAAGCCTATTTATAGTTTAAGAAAAACTATTTTTACCAAATTGCTCTATGATTGTTGAGGCAAAAGAAACTTTTTCAGGACTTTGCTTTTTTTCAATTTAAAGTGACTAGGAACGAATCGTTATTTTTTTTTCATTTTTAACATGTTACGAAAACGAAGAGACTCAACAGCTGAAATTCTTGAAAAAAAATTGAGACACATTAAAATAAAATCCTCATAAATACTACAATTTATTGGCAAAGCATACATTGGATGCAGTACCGCATTAACCGGTTAAATATCGGAGTCTTGGTCCAAGATCCCAACTAGAGTCCTGCATCGGGTCGGGTTACCCGCTATGACCCGAATTTCAAAAGCACATTGTTACAAAATCATCTGTTCTACAGCTATCAAATTCAGGAATGTTTACATTACATATGTTTTTAATAATTTAACTTGAAAGTTTAATGTTAAATGATCATTCTTTTCCAGGCATGGATCGCACGTATGTAACGAAACCATCAATGAGACATGACGGGAAAGATATCAATAAAGCTGTAGAAGATGTCATGAAAATCTTATCAGTTTGTGCCTATGCAATTAGTGTATGGTTATTATCCTAGATTTGGGCCTTTTAAATTTCCATTAGTAAACCTCTAAAGTGTTTTTTTTTTATTACTCAATTATAAATTGCATTATACATAAATTTACCCACGGTGTAATTTGAGTATAATTACATTTTATTTATCTTGAGGCAATACAGGAGCAATAAATGTAAATATTGAATAGTTTAATTTTAGGAAAAAAATTGAGTAATTCAGAGAGAAAAAATTAAGAAATCTTGTCATTTGTAGTATATGTAAGATTTTTAATTTAAGACCTTCCGATTTCTAGGCTGAAATTATACAGAATAGCGGAATTTCTGGATCACATTTAATATTCGATATTGCACCTACGAACTTAAAAAATGATTTCAAATATTAGAACATTGAAAAGGGGGTTCTCAATTGGTGTACTGCGGTATAGGCTTGTGCATGGAGAAGAACTTAAGTGTGCCGCGCAATTTTTGTCAAATTCTAGCAAGATTTTGGGAATTCCCAAAAATATCTATAGTTTTAATGCAAAATTTTAAATAATATGATTCACTTTATATTGATTTTTAGCTGTATTTCTTGCAGGTTTATTTCATTTTTTGAGCATCTTTATTATAAAATATGTGGATAAGCCGGAAAATGTTCTCTTACGTTCAGATAGCTAATTCTATGATGTTTCGACTACTCTGATCATGTGAGTAGGCGATGTTTTGAATGAGAACGTAATTTTTGTCCACTAATTGTCCATGTGCGTAAAAGTTGATCAAGGTTATCTCTCTTTAACTTTCAACGGATGACTGTGAAAATCTCGGAACTTTCTGCTTTTCATTGATATTTATGCTAATTTTCACATCTGATCAATCGATGTTTGAGTATTTAAGCTTCGAAATGCGTTGGAAAGTCGGAACTTGGGTCGAGTTCTTCCTCTATGAAAGTTAATTTAATTCCGGCTATTGAGCTGATCTACTCAGAAGCTGAAAGGAGAATAAGCGGTTGGTTAGAGTTATTCTGCTAATTCAATAAAGTAAATTTGGGGTACTCACGGAGTGCCATTTACAGCATTAGCCTAGACGGACATATTGAAATCAGTGTTCGACTAGTTTGCATCATGGAGTTTGGATTTTTGCGTTGTAAGTTACGTTTTGAATCTTTATACTTAATTTATTGAAGTTGTATTTTGCTGAGTAGAGTTTCGGGAAAGCTGAATTATTTTGGATCAAGGAAAATTTAGTGGTGTTCTTTTTCAAATCCCTGCCCGATTAAATTTGAATAAACTTGACTTTTAAATTTTACATCGCGTGCTCTCTTTTACGACTAAATAGCCTGGTTCACGCTAACTAACAGCAAATGGCTGTTACAAATCTTTCGGGAAAAAAAATATTTCTCTGAAAGGAAAATAATTAAAATAGAAAATATAGAACGGATTTTAAACAGGGCTCGCACTGGTCCGTTTTTATTTAATACCAATATTTCTGAAGAAAAAATTTCGTGGCAGATTGTTGCAATATTTGCAACCAAAATTACCTTCTGAGTAGGTTTCTACCAAATTTGCAAGAGAAATCTAACAAGGGGACCGCCAAACATAATGCGCACAGATTTTAATGATTTTAAAGTATGTTGTAGGGGTCATACCCCTAACTATTCAGGTCAAAGGTTTCCTTCAAATGGGCTTTAGTTTTCGAGAAATTTCGGGTTAAAGTTAAGTCCTCTCTAGTGACTTTTTTAACTTTTTTAATAAATTTTATATATTTGTCGCGTTATAAGTTTTTTTCAGAATTATGAATTCAGCATCTTTGAACTTTTGATATTTTCCTAATAAATTTCATTTACATTTTCGACTTTTTCGTTAAAATTTATAGTTTTTTTTTTTTTTTTTTTTTTTTTTTTTTTTGTGCAGTTTTGAAATTAATATTTCTATTGACGAAATTCCAAACTAATTTATGTCTAGATTTTGTTTAATTTTTTTATTATTTACCCTTTATATTTTAATAACCGTTCTAAAATAATACTTTTTTTTTTAACTTTATGAAATTTTAAATGAAAATTTATCATTTTTTATAATTTATGCAAAATATTTTTATTTCAAATCTTCTAAAGTTATGTATGATTAGGTAATTCCAACAGCATATCTTGACAGGAGTAATAAAATATTAAAGAGTAACGCTTACATCCACATTTTAGCCTGTTATATATATTTTTTCTATGCTATATAAATACATTTAACTGTAAAGTTCAAACTTAAAATAATTTTTGATTTGCACAAATAAAAAATAATATATTACAGTTAATTTTTTTTTATTCTAACAAGTCGATTCCATACAGAAAAATTCAACTAGAAATGAAAAATCGTTTGTAAATTACAATACATATAAAATATATCTGAAAAAAAAATCGTCTGCAATGACTTTTACGGTAATATCAGAATAAATAAAATTTTCTTTTTATTCATTACGTTTAGCTTCCTTTGCAGACAATTATAACGTTTGAAATAATTTCTTTTTCAACTTTTAATGCATTTTTAAGTATATTTATCACAATTTAAGTATTTAAAGAAGATATAATATGCTAATTTATACATTCTTCCAATATTGTTAAAACAATTTACGTAAAGAATAGATTTAAAGGCGATTTTTAAGACGGAATTTGCTTAGAATATTTTTGCGATATATATCACACAATTAGTTCCGTATTTAATAAACTAAAAATGTCGATGTCGATAAATATTTTAGTATTTTAGCAGTTAACATATTTTAATATATTTAGAACAAATCAAATATTAAAAGGATATATTATTTTGTTAATTTTTTATTAATCATTAAAAATTTTTTTAATGGAAAATGCAAATAAAAATAAATGTATTATTTTTTAAATACGATAAATATATAAGTAAATACATATATATATATATATGTTGTAAACAATATGTTTTAAAAAGACATAAATTAGTTAGGATTTTCGTCAACAGAAATATTAAAATAAAAACTCCGCAAAAACTATACATTTTCACGAAAAATTCGAAAATATAAATGGAATTTATTAGGAAAATATCAAAAAGTTCAAAGATGCAGAATTCATAATTCTGCATAAGACTTACAACGCGACAAATATATAAAATTTATTGAAAAAGTTAAAAAAAGTCACTAGAGAGGACAGAACCCTCATCTCCCGCTCTCAAATCGCGAGCGATAGCTCTGCTCTACGAAGTTCTTGTTCAAGACTGCGAACTAATAGGTATTTGAAATGCATACTGAACTTTAACCCGAAATTTCTCGAAAACTAAAGCCCATTTGAAGGAAACCTTTGATCTGAATAGTTAGGGGTATGACCCCTACAACATACTTTAAAATCATCAAAATCTGTGCGCATCATGTTTGGCGGTCCCCTTGTAAGAGAAAGAATTTTTCTTTGAAAAAAGTAGTATTCACTAATCAGAATATGTAAAACAAAAATAAATATTGAAAAAAGTTTGCCCAATTTTGATGTTTTTTGCTTAATTTTAGAAAAATAAAAACATACACCAATATCTAGAAAGATCTTTTTACATTTGATGAGAAATGCCTTAGTAGCTTTTACGTCAGCAAATTTAAACATATTTAGGGAGAGATTTAATAGAAATAATAAATTGCAAAATATAACAATGAAAAAATTCAACAACAAACGTTAAAATTTTTGTTTTCTCTCATTTGTGAAATCACTGTGCCTTAGAATTTTTGCTACGCATTTAGGTATAACGAAAAAGTTTCACTCTAAATTCAAGTTACTGTGAAATAAAAAAAAAGTTTACCAAAACAATGCGTTAGAATAATGTATATTAAAAAATTGTGCGCTTGTTCATTAATTAATCGAAATAAAATCGATGCGGCTTTTGTAAGACCTTAAAGTAATATTAAGTGTAAACATTTTTATAAATAAAAATATCTACATCT
This sequence comes from Maratus michaelseni, assembly GCA_963931845.1. Classification (NCBI taxonomy): domain Eukaryota; kingdom Metazoa; phylum Arthropoda; class Arachnida; order Araneae; family Salticidae; genus Maratus; species Maratus michaelseni. Next base: position 407,419,596 of record OZ007586.1, read on the forward strand.
ATTTATTAAATACATAATGATAACCAATTGTGTTTGTATTTATTTATTTATTATTTTTTATTATTATTGCAAATATATTCAATTAAATTTTAATGTTAAATATAAATTTTTTTATCGGTGGTAAAGTTATATTTTTCAAACAATGATTATTTATCCTCGTTTAAATAAAAAAATTATATTGTTTAAAAAAATGTAATCTTTATTTTGATGAATAACATTTGTTGATGACTGTAGTTACAAAAGATATACTAGCAAAGAAAATGATAGTGTCCAACAGCTAACTCCTGCATTTTAATTTAGTTTTATTATTACCCGATAACCTTTCGAAACTATAAAAATGTTTCAACAAGAATAAAACTTTCATCATTATTTGAAAAATAATTATGTTGTCGATGAAAAGAGTATATTTTAAATTACCTCTTCTATATCCGTTTCTTTTTCTTTTTCTCAAAAAAAAAAAAAAAAAAAAAAAAAAAAAAAAAAAAAAAAACTTTTTAAATCTATACCATAATTACAAAGCAAGATGTAAATGAGAGGATACAAATGTATATCATTTTAAAGTTTATATATTTTGTTGAAATATGTTAGGATATTTTACAGTTAATATTGCATATTAAAGGAAACTATATTTTATTATGGAAAATAATATGCCTGTTGTTATTATGTTCTGATAACAAGCACTTTTTATTGAATTAATATGAATAATTTGTAAAAACTGTCTTCAGTTAATTATCAGTAGTAGAAATGTTAAAATAATTATCTATCAGAGGAAAAAAGCTATATTGAAGTACATACATATTCTTTGTAAATGTCCCTCATCAAAGCCATTAAATAATAAGCCCAGTCAGATAGTGTTAAATTTGTTAGCGACACACTAGCGCCAATCCTCTGCTGCGGAAGGAGGACAAAACAGAAGTGGGTCGCAGAGAAACGATACGATTTATTTATATCGATATTTTATGCGATTTTTATCGATGTTTTGTTTTTGCACTTCCTTTAAAAGCTTGCTAATTATTGGGATCTTTTACATTAAAGCTAAAACTATAATGAAAAAAAATATGGAAATTTACTGCATTAATATTTCTATATAAATATAGTGGTGGCGAAGAAGTTTATTTATTTATTAAAAGTTAAATAAAAAGTGATGGAAATTTACATCACTATGCAATTAACCCTTTCCGGCACAGACAAATTATGTTCGTAAAATGTGAAATTACTGACTGACACCGGAATTTACAAACGACTTTCTTAGAAAATACGAACTCCTTATTTTAAGCTTTAATTTTAGAAGCAAAATTTTATTAAAATATTCTTGGTGCCGAATGCAGCACTCCCAACCGCTAGATGGCGCTATTTTCAACTTGCGAAAAGTTTCCCATTTATCTGACTGGGCTTATTATTTAATGGCTTTGTCCCTCATTGAAATTTATAGCTTTTGGCGAATTTTAAAGTTTCCGCATAGTTTTATTTTATTCATTTACCTCAGAAGTAATTTTAATTTTGCTAATTTTGCTAAATAAATATGGTAAAATATACTTTCCTTTAAAATAAAAAAAAAGTTAGTAAAAAAACTCAAATAATATAATTTTCAAAATTTACTAAATGGTTAAGATAATGTGAAAATTTTGTCTAAACTAAAAACAGATATATAAATAAGCAAAACAACATAATATCTGCATTAAGAAAATTGTTATACAAAGTGGACCAAAAGTCTTGATACATTCTAAAATTTAGTAACAAGCCCTGTAATTGGCATGCAAAAGTGCTGTTTGGCGAAAATGCTTCTGATGATCGATAGCTTTCTTTAAGCAAATTAAAAAAAAAACACATCTCATAACTGCCCGTTTCTGGTCCTGCAACTTTCAACGCTGCTAAGGTACTCCACAAATGCATAAAAATCTCAAGATAAGCCAGCAATTCCAACATTTAAAATTCCCATTTCGGTTAAGCATGTTTTGTGTTTATTTATTTTTTAATAACTTTTTTTTTTTTTTTTTATGTAGCCTGTTACTTGGAAACATGGGCTTCTAGAGAGAAACGTAAACAAAGTATAAAATAACCTAAAGTTGCGTTTGGAGAGTAAAACATGCAGAAATAAATCAGTCTAAAGATGTAGAAAGTTCCTACATGTCCGGGAACTTCCCTCACTTTAGCACTTGAACACCTGTATTTGCTTAGAAAAAAATTCGCCTTATGCAATTGCGCGATTAATTAAATCGAGTTTCTCTACAAGAAAATACCGGTATTAACCGTGAAACTGTAGAAACCCTGATAAATGAGTATAATTTTTTAGGATAAAGATTATTTTTTATTGAAACCAGTTGAAATTTATAAAAATGTAATGAAGTGTTTAATGACTTAATTAACGAATGTTCAATTAAGTGTACACCCTCTTCTGGGGATCTTTAAAATCACCGTGTTAGTGTTTGGTCGGTGTAAGAGCCACGTTTTCCAATTATGTAATTAATATATTAAGTATATATTTTTTAATTTTTTGAAAGAAAGTTTCGCTTTGTTTCTCTGTATTTTGACGATGGCTAACAAAATCTGTTGCACGTAGAGGTTTGAAAATTTGTATGAGGATAGGCTTTGTCCGTTAAGGATTATTAAGAAATTATTGATGCGAAAAGAAATATGTCTTAAACGTAATCTTACCAAACTTTTGGAGATAGCTATCTGTATGTATGTAGTTATGCACCTCGAAGTCCGATAGTGCAATTTTTGATTATATTTTTTAATTTTAATCTTTTATGCAATTGTTTGCGCCTCTTTACGTTTCGAAGTGATATTTTTGCATTAATAAAGCTAATTCGGTTTCTATACTTTATCCCAATATGGTAAATTTTGTTCTATTTTCAATAAAACTTATTCGAAAGTCGCACAGCGATTTTTGAATTTCTCGCGATTTTTGTATGCGATTTTCAATGCCTTTTTCGCATGTTGCGGCAATTTTTTTTTTACATTAGTTAAACGAATTGGGTTTCTATCATTTAATCAAAACATGAAAACATTTAAAATTATTTTTATTTATTCATTACGAAAATAGATGTAAAACAATATAAAAGGTTTGAAAACCAATTCACAGATATTGAAAATTTCGCTGGAGATCACGAGCGCTCTTAACCAGAACCTGGCCACATCAAGATGATGAATGAGAAAAATTCAGTAATTTCCAGAAATCACACTGGTTAAAAGTCAGAGGGTGAAACCAAAACCTTCAAAAGGGGGGTGGGGGTCAGTCTATTGAGCAAGATGGACAATTCAAAACTAAATACGTCATTAACACGAAGTAGATTAAACTAAATATGTGGTATATGGCATGATAACATATCATTACATGATTTAATCCTCTTAGCTTATCTCTATAGATACCTGCAGTATGCTTGTATTGTAATAATTTACTTGCGCTATAATCCTTAATTTGCTGAAAAAAATAATATCTGTTTTTAATACTTTGTAGCCTATTTGAAAAGTGTTTATGACTTCAGTTTGTATGCCATCTGCCGTCTGTCCGTGCTCGCGTAAATATGCTTGGATTGTCCTGAAAATTTTGTATGTTATTGTCATCTACAACAAAATGTTCCCTATTTCAAATGAGCATTGTAGTACTTATAGTTTTTTTACAGGGATAGTCAAAAGTATTCCGTTACATTACAGTCAATGGGAAATAATCGTTTCAAGTGTATTTTGATGATGCTACGCCATTTGAAACATACTGAAATTGATATATGTATATATGAAGTGCTTTAAAACATGCTTTTCGTAGAATATGGGGTACAAAACATTTATTCCCTTACAGGGTCAAACAAAAGAATTCTGTTACACATTGTTCGACGAGGAAAAATCGTTTGTAGTGTAATTTAATGATGTTTCTTTATTTTAAACGTAATGAAAATTATTTCCTTTACTGAGGTGCACTATAAATTGCTCCCTTAAAAGTATGGTGTGCATTGCCTTTATCGTTCATTTACAAGGTCAAATAAAAGAATTCTGTTACACATTGTTCTACTGGTAAAAATCGTCTCCAGTGTAATTTAATGATGTTTCAATATTTCAAAGATAATGAAAATTATACGCATTACTGAGGTGCACTATAAATTGTTCTGTTAAATATATTGTGCCCATTGCGTTCATCGTTCATTTACAGGGACACACAAAATAATTCGCTTATAGTATACGTGCGATAATTACACTCTATGTGATATAAGAGCGTTTTCAAGTTTGGTTTGCGTTTTTAAGTTTAACTAATTCTTTTCATATTACGTGGCGTGTATAAATTCGGTTGATATACAGGGCTACATATGGAAATTCATAAGTATTACGCACTATGGGAGTGAATTACTTAAGAGTCGTTTTTAATTGTATTACGCATTTTCTTGCTGAACTATATTTAGTAGACTAATATAAGTTTGTGGAATATAAATTAATTCATACACCGGGCTAAGCAAAGAACAAAATACCTTGTCGATCATGGTTGGTAATTGCTGGACGTGAGTTTTAATTTACCTTATGCGTTATATACCTGAATTAAATTTTAACTTAACATGTGATGTCAACAAAAGTGTTTAGGTAATATACAGGGCTGTACAAAAGATTTCGAGTGCATTTACATCGATTGGCGAAAATTGCTAAATGTGAATTTTCAAACTGAACTAAATTTTATCATGCTATGTATTATATTTCCAAATCTAGATATCATGTACAGGGCTGCACCAAATAATTCGACTACTATTTTTGCAATGGAAGATAATTTCGAAAACTGTATTTTTCAATGTGGTATATATTTTCTAAACTGTTTACTTACATATCTTCTTTGACCTTATTTAACTATGAATTTTCGTTAGTTTTCTGGATGTGTTGGAAAGTGTTTCATAATCTTTGCTGGACGAATGAGTTTTCGTTCTAGTTAAATTTAACCGAGATAACGCTGTAGATTGTTTTCTTGTTGTAATGTCTGTAACATGTTCTTTCATTCTGTCTTGTAATTTCCTGCTTATCATTCCTACATATGTAAATTTTTTCCTGTGCGATTTTGGATTTTTTAGCGCTCTTTATCGCGATTTTTAGCGTTTTTTTGCGTTCAATGGCAATTTTTGGAAATTCGTAAAAGAAATTCCAATTCGAACTTTTATTCTATTATCGTAAATTGTGCCCTCCATATTTTTTTAAGATTTTGGAATTTTTAACGTTTTTGCGATCCTCTGTAGTTTTTTTTTTTTTTTTTTTTTTTTTTTTTTTTTTTTTTTTTAACATTCGCATACGGAATTTGCGTTTCGCAGAATTTTTTACATTCGTGAACAAATTTCGGCTACAATGTTGCCACTGTAGTAAAATCTGCTCTCTGCAATTTTTGAATTTTTACTGATTTTTATGCGATATTTTTCCGTAGGTTTGTAATTCACAGCAATTTCTTCTCTTTAGTAAAGAATCCGGTTTTAATATTTTAGCTCAATATAGTAAATTCTGCCCTCCTTTCAATAAAGTTTATTTGGATTTTGCAGCATTCACGAATTTTTCGGAAATTTTTTATGTCGATTTTTAGGGGTTTCTCGCGTTTGTCAGAGATTTTTCGACATTCGAAAAAGAAATCCTGTTTTATATTTTCGCCCAATATAATATTTTTTGTCCTCTGCAATTGTTTGATATTTTAGTGTTTTTTCGCGATTTACTGCGATTTTTCCACATTAGTAGAAAGGATACGGTTTCAATCTTCTGGACCAATATAGAACGTTTTTTTTTTCTCTTTTCAGTCAGTGAAGTTTTTTCAGAATTTGTGCAGATATTTTTAAACGTCTCGTGATTTTTAGAATGTTTTGCGTTTAGAGTTATTTTTTGACGGGACCGGGCGGTCAGCTAGTATTTAAATAAGCTTTAGTAAATGTTAATTGTCATTTATACTCCGATTTTTTTTTCTGGAAAATTCACACAAATTCTTCTTTAATTTAAGTTGTTTTTTCTTAGTTAATTTCTCCTCTAGAAATCCGTCTAGAGTCGTCTTGTTTGATAAAATACTTGCTTATCTAAAGATTTTGATGCATTTTTAGCTCACAAGCTATCAAAGCCTGAGAGCTAATGTGCGCGCCCGTTCTGTATGTATGTATGTATGTATGTATGTATGTAACGCGATAACTCTTGATAGAACTAACCGTTTTGCTTTATATTTTCTTTATAGGTTCCTTGTGATAAGGTGCTTCCCTGACTAGTTTTGGGGCTTCATTGGATAAGTATAAAGGGGGGGGGACGGAGGGCTAATCCCCCTTAATTTAGATAAATGGCTTTTTCATGCAGAATTATGCGATTTGCTTCAAATTTTGTATGTATGTTCATTGTAATAAGGCGCTTCAAGAGTTTACTATACAATTAGTGTGACTAGCCTGTGAGCTCAATGCCCTCAGTTTAACTGGGCAGTTTTCTCTTTATTATAAAGATTTGCAGGAGTATCTACATATATGGACAGTTATTGAAGCTAATGTTTGTATTTGATTAAACGAAACTCTAGATCATGAGAAGCATTTTCATCTAAACACCTCTCGTACGCCATTTACTTGATTTTTAATTGTATTTTAATATTTGTCGAGTACTATTAGCTCACCCTGCATAATTTCTGTCAAAAAGTGAATTTTTAAAATTTTATTCGTGTATTACAAATATAGAATACTTGATATTTGTATTTTGTGGACTTGTGGCAATAAATGAAAAATAATTTGCGTCAACTTAAAGCAATTCAAGCTGAAAAAAAAATCAGTAAATTATATTCAAATACTCACAAAATACATAACAACGGTAACATTTATTTATATTTTGAAAAACAGTTTTGATTTTTTTAAATATAATCAAACTAATTTTTGCAATCGCTGAAAAAAAAATATTATTTTCAAAAAAATGATTATTTTGCTCTCGGTTATAAAACAATTCTATTTCAATGAATATTTACTTTTTTCTTTTTAAATACTTTTCGAAAAATTATTATTTTGCCCTTGGTAATAAACAATTATCTTTCAATAAATGTTTGCTATTTTCTTTTTAACTGACTTCCAATAAAGGAAATGCTACAATTCGTTTGTATGTACATTTTAGATTATGTCCACGATTAACTTTTGGATGGATGCGCAAACTTTGATAAGTATTTTCTTTCTGATGAAAAAGGGGTCTGTTGGTGATCACGTACCAATTTCATTGATAAAAACAAAGGAAGTTTGCCAGTGTATAATCTTTCTTTTTACAAGTTTATAGACTCATTGGCTAAAAATTTGGTTAAATATCACTAAATTTCAGCATATTGTTAAACATCTCAGCATTTCTAGTTTAAGATATAGTCAATATATCGTGTACCTTTATTTTACACATAAAACAATTTACTATATCATTTTTTGCATCTCAAATTGCGAAATTTTGACAACAAAGGGATTTCAATTGAACTGGGGTTACAGTAAGCGTTGCCACAACACCTCCCCTATCACCCAAAGAAAACATTTCTTTTGCAAAACAACCGTCACTAAATTGCTATAACTTGCACGCAATAAGTTAAGAAATTTTAAATAGAATTCAGTTTTATTTTAATCATAAAAAATACTTGTTGATGTATGACATTTGCTTTAAATTTAAATCAAAGAAGAAACACCAGAAATGAAAAATGTAAAATACGCTACAGCTATCTCGGGCATATTATCTCCAGTTTTATTATATTTCAATAGCCGTATAACATTGTGTCTTTCCTTGTGAAGTCGATGTGAAACCCAGTGACGATGATGTATAAACGTTATGGCCATTTTTAGCTCTTCTGTGAAGTCACATGTGGAATTTGTAACTTTTGTAACGATTCTGAATGAAATCGGTTACCCGATTTAATGCCATAATTTAGATTTAATAAAACAGATCAGAATTTAATTATTAAGAGTCCAGGACGCCTTTTTTTCTGCAGGTTGGATTCGGATTAGAAATCAGATACCGTACTAGGTAATCTGACTTTGGGAAACCCTACCTGCGTCAAGTTGGCCTTAATTTCTTATTCTTTACTGTAGGTCTAGTTCAGATTAGAATCCTGCATAATACAGGGTAACCGCATTTTAAGCGGACCCTGTACGCCTCAGTGGACATTTATTTGTTTGTTTCTTTATTTTATTTCATTTCATTTATCGGGTCAGTTAACTACATTTTACAGTATTTATTTATTTGCTCCAAGTTAGATTTTTATTAAAATTATGCCATCGAATCAGGTAAACCGACTTTGAACGGAATCGAACCGGGTTGTATTCACATCTAATAGAAAAATGTATATATGGATATATTAAAATTATTACAATAAAAGATTTAAATATATTAAAATCGTGATATTATATAATATAAATACACCAGTTTCTGTAATTTCAGATGTTTATTTTAAATTGTTACAGAAATGTTTTTGAATAATAACAAATAAATTTTAAGTAATTTTGCTGCTACTTTCTCACTTGTTTTTTAATTAAAAATTAGTGATAAAAATCATCAGTGCATTGCATTTTAATTTTCAATTAAAAGCACATTTCTGTAAAAAAAAAAAAAAAAAAAAAAAAAAAAAAAAAAAACTTTTTAAATTACATTTATGTAATGAAACACGATTAAAACAATCGCTTCTCCATAAAATTCCCTTTATAAAATACCCCTTAAAGAACATAAGGTTAATTCCATGCGCAGTTGTATCACATACATGAGAAAGAACATGTACAAAAAATTATAATACTCTATCTCAATTGCAAGAACACTTTTATAAAACAAGAAAGAAAAATTAATATTGAGAATAAGCAATTTAAAGTCTTCATTTGCGAAAAAGAACATCTTGAACTGCAATCCTCTATACATTACCCGCATAGTAATATTAAAAATACAATTTGGACATTTTAGCAACATTTTCAAAAATTTTAAATCAATAATTTGAATTAATAATAAAAAAAATCAATATTTTTATAATTTTATGGGTGCTTTTAAATATTGAAATTTTGAAAGGTACATTTTATTAAATGTTTCAATATCTTTTTAACAGTATCTGATATATTTACTTAATGAAATTATCAGTAAAATATATTCTTTCAAATCATTCATATATTGGGATCCAAGTTTCAGATCTCCTTTTTGAAAAATAACTGCACGCTTTAATTTATTAATAAAAAAGAAAAGTATCCAGTTAAACTGATGGCATTGAGCTCACAGGTTATTCACACTGATCGTATATTATACACTTATTTCAAAGAATAATGGCCTGGAAAAGTACAGAAATCAACAATAAACCTGTATACCAAATTTGAAGCAAATCGGATGAAATACCCATTTAGCTAAATTAAGGGGGATTAGTCCCCGTTTCCCCCCTTTATACTTAACCAAAGAACTTTCAAATCTAATCAAGGAAGAGTCTCTTCAGACTAAACATGCATACCAAATTTGATGTAAATCGTATAATTCTGCATGAAAAAATCATTTATCTAAATTAAGGAGGGGGGACAGCCCCACGTTCGCCCCCTATATCATTAACCAATGAACCTCCAAAACTAATCAGGGAAGCGCTTTATCAGAATGAACCTATATACAAAATTTGAAGCTAATTGGATATTTCTATCAAGAGTTACGTACATACAGAATACGTACGTACGTACAGAACCTGCGGGCACATTAGATCTGAGGCTTTGATGAGACTGTGAGCTTAAAAGGATTTCTCAAACATATTTAATGAAAGTTGCTTCTTTTTAAAAAAGAAAAGGAAAATTTAAACCTACAGAATAAACTATGCTATGAAATGGATATGGAACTTTTATATTATACCTTTATTTTATACCTATATTTTAATTCTATTTACTTTAGAGTTTGACTGCAGTTACTGAAAAACAACCGTTTACTTAATAAAAATAACTTTATTAATTGATTTCAAAATTGCATTTTCTTATTAAATTATATATTTTAAAAAATAACAAATCTTCATATAACATATTCCCTGACCCCGTACTCTAAATCCTAATTGTTAATATCAAACATCGCAAAAGCGATACTTTATTCACAGTTATGGAACAGCTGCGTAGTAGTGATCGGTTTTCACCACTAAACTGAAATAGCATTCTTCCCGTTCTTTAATCGGATAATTTCTGTCTTCAAATTAGGCGAAGAATACTATTTCTATGTATTGGTGGCAATTCGCTCGCTGGTGTGCATTTTTTAAATCACTGTATTTGTCGTCTGATGGGAAAATTTTGTGCATTTTCCTTGTGATTTCCGATGAATTTACAGTAACATGGCTTTATGTTTGATGCTGGAACAACAGCCGCAGTACCATTGCTGTGATATTAATATCATCATAAATAGTGCAAGCGGATTTGAGAGAATCTACTGTATACGTTTTAGAATGAAGTGTGGTGAAGGTTTTACCTTAAGAGTATATTAAAGTTGCAGATAATCATATTTATATAACACACATACACAAACAAAATAAAGAACATAGTATCAAACGTTGAGCCACATTTTTATGTGAATAGAGTATAAAAAATCAGACCATTTCAAAATATAAATAAATATTGTTTTATAAATTCTTTCTTCATTATTATTAATTACATTTTATTTACAGGTTTAGAAGTAATGATAGGTAACAACTCCTTTTTGATTTAATTATTTTCTATTATTGTATAGATATTAAATCGATATTTTGAAATTTGTCTAAATAAAATCATTTGAGGAATTATAATCGTAAAAGTATCTAGAGTAAAAAAGAAAGGTAAATGTGTTGTGTTTTAGCGTCACTTCTTCATGTATATGTATTATTTATTTCTATAATTAAATTCCGTAATCCTTCACATAATTTATTTTGACGCAATTATTCTAATTGGTAAATAAATAATACGAGACGTGATTTTTTAACTGAGTGAAAAAGTGTCCACGGCAGGGTTTGAACCAGGAATTTTTCGCTTAAACTGATAATGCTCTACCAAGAAAGCTCTCCTTGACAAATCCGGTAGACACAATTCACTCCGACAATCTTTTGGTAATAACATCTGGGACAGTCAAAAGAATTCGGAAAAATTATGTTCTATGGATAATTGTCGTTTGAAGTATTACAGTACTTCAAACATTACGAAATTCATATATATATATATTAATTTTGTGCACTAAAACATTTTTCTTTGAAAGAAAGTGTAAAACATTACCTTTACAGTGACACACAAGAATTCGAATAGATTATGGTCTACTAGCAGAAATTGCTATTTTTTTTAGTAATGAGTTACGTGTGTTTCCGTTTTACTAAATTTTAGTAACACTGCAGAAAAAAAATCACATATTTTGAACTTGCAAGAAAGTTTGCGAAAATATAATATAACTTCTTCCAAGTTACCCACTATTGCGAAAAGCATTCCTTTATTTTATTAATCCTTAGTTACCAAGAGATTACCGAAGTTTAATGAAGCGTTTCTTAAAAAAATTCTCTTTTGCTTCAAGTAATTTTCTAAAAATTTATGAAGAAGGTTTAACGGTGTACTAATCAGTTTTTTTAATCCGGTATCAACATAAATTATCCGTTTTTTCAGACAAACTTTTCCAGCTGCGTAGCAGAATTTATAGATGCAAGAGAAAAAAAAGGAATTTTACATTGTTAACCCCTTGAAGGGTGCCGGTATATTATATATACCACTTAATTTTAATTCCAAAATGCCACACTGACACCAGAATTTTACAATCAAATTTTGAATTTATAAGGTACATGAAGGAAATTTTTACTTATTTAAAAATAAATTCATTCGTGAATCTTGGTGTCAATCAATAATTTCAATATTTTAGCTCCAAGAGTACTTTGCCCCTGAAGGGGTTAAATGGCAGTTTTTATCTGTTGAATATAAAACTGTTTACTTGAGAATTGCTGGCTTCCAAAAACCGATATTTTATGTTGGTACCTGTTTGAAAAACTGATTAAGGCAACTTCGCAACATTTCTGAAAATTACGAGCAGTAAAAGAGACATTTGTTTCCGAAATGCTTCTTTAAACCTCGGAAATCTCTTGTTTTCTGATGTTTCTGAAAATAACTGAACAATTTTCGGAATCGTGAGTTACTGAGAAAAGGTATATTGTAGTATTTTGTAAATCTTCTTGCTAGATCAAAAAATATTTGTCCTTGTTTAAAATTTAGTATGGGCTGTTTGTGTAATGTAAACATATTCATATACGGGACTGAAGATGGGATAGAGGGGTGAATTTATGTTAAGCATCGGTCTGTTTTACACAGCACCCAGCAATACATATTGATACTAACCTAATGTGTTCAGGGAAGACATTTTAAAATAAAGTGACCCGAATTATCGTTCTTGCACAAAGAAACCCCTGAAAACCATGCACAGTCACCCCACTTAGACCACTCTGCAGTCAAACCCGCCAAGTTCGATTTAAACTCATCATCTTATGATCAGTATGCTAAGGAGTAGGCCCAGCCGATCAAGAAAAGTTGGATATTTTTCGGACAATGAAATGTAATTTTTGGTAATTAGGTTTCAAGTTGTGTTATGCATCTTCCAGGTACATGAAATTAAAATATTACGCGGTGTCTATATGAATATAAAAATCATGTACAGGGCTTCAAAAAAGATTTCAAATACATTACTGTCTATAGGCAGATACTTCGAAAAATGGGTTTTCAACTGTTTTATGCGTTTTCTATATTGTTTATTTCGATATTTCCTTTCACTTTCTGAAAATATGTAATCTCAATCGTTTACTTAGATATTTCCATTCACTTTCTTAAAAGATGAAATTTCCCAACAACATTATGGTTGTGATGAAAATGTTTAATAATTTATGCTTGGCGCAAGAAATTTAGTTCTTTTTCCCTGAAAAACATTTGTTTTAAACTGAATTTACAAAAGAAAGATTACAAAAGAAAAATATAAAATTTCCGAAAGACATATCTCATGTATTTCAACTTTAGTTTCATTATTACTCGATAACCTTTCGAAACAATGAAAATATTTGAACAAGAAGGAAACTTCCCTCATTATTCGAAAAATAATTATGTAGTCGATGAAAAGGATATATTTTAAATTGCCTCTTTTACATCCTTTTTTTCTTTTTTGCAAAAACGATTTTTTTAATCAATGCCAAGAATACAATGCAAGACATAAGAGGAATAAAAATGATATTAATAAATCATCTTAACATTTATATAGTTAGTTGAAAGATGACATTGTTATAAATGGGAATATAAAATTGTCATAAATGGAAAAAGATAAAAGCGATTTCAAACTACGTATTTTCCTTTGTAATTGTATTTCATCGTATATAGAACTTTTAATGAATTCTGAAATTTTTAAACAAAACTTTTATATTATTATTCCTGTTTTATTATCTCAATAGCTTTTGCAGCAGGGAGATAAAAATCATGATTTTATTTTTTTTAATCGGTTTATTTTGATTTAAATCGGATTTTTAAAATTTTAAATCAGAATTTTTTAATTTTAATAAATTTTAACTGTGTAACTTTGTTTAATTCCATATGAAGTTAAAAGGTATATGCAAATTTGGCAAAGCAATTCAGACAAAGCAATTCAGACAAAGAAATTTAGACAAAGTCTTTCAGACTTAGAAGCAAAGGTTTAATTCACGCATGCAGAAATTATTTAACATAATTAATAACTGAAAAATAAACATAATTATGTATGAACAAGCACGATTGTGCTTCTTGCTTGTTTTAAGTTTCATTTTTCAATTAACTATAACACACATACTTCACCCTTTCGCGACGAGCGTCCTTTACAGAATTTTTAATCTTTTACCACCGGTTTTTAAAAACCGAAATTTGCGTCTAATTGAAAGGCCCTGATTAAATAAGGCAAAGCTACAATAAAAATTAACTGATGGGAATAATGAAGGATTCTGAGCATTTTATGCGTCACGTATACGTGTCGCTCGTCCCCAACGTGTTAAATAAAAACAGCTTCGTCTATGCTTATTACGCCTTAACCTCCCCCCCCACCCAACCGAAAAAAAATTACACAGAAATTACGTTATACCGAACATTACACATTAACACATACACTAATATATTTATATATTTATATTAGAGAAAATGAAATGGAGTTGGTAATCATAATGATTTTTTATTTTTAATGAAAAATGTTATAATACCGTTTTATTTACTTAGTAACATTGTTAAGGGATTTATAAATAAACACAAATTACCAGGTTTTTTTTTTCAATTTCAAGCCAATTGCATCATTTAATTTGCCCAAATCTATAAATAAAAAAGAGAATTTAGAAGTAAATATTGTTCTTGCAGTTAATAATTGAAGTTCTGGGTGATCGTGAACAACATTTATAATGCTGTTCTAACTCAAGGAAATTAACTTTCCACCAATCCAGTTGAGAAATTAGATAGGGAATTTGTTACTAAAAATATGATTTTCTTCGATATTTTTTTATGACAAGAATGAAACATTTAGGAATATTTCTCTCTTGAAAATAAAATAACAAGTATTCCTTTCTATTGATGTCAATTAACCCTTTGTATCACCACGTTGCATATCTGCATAATACACAAAAATCAATATTACCTATACAGCGGGCTTTAAAAGAAAATTTTATTTATTGCTTCCATATTGCTTCCATATACATTGCTTCCATTTATATATTGCTTCCATATTTTATTTATTGCTTCCATATATCGCATCAGTTAATATAAACTATTCATAGATTTCTGAACATCTGGCGATACTGAGTTAATATTTCACGCCAAATATTTTTTTATTATTATTTGAGCAGTTTTGCATCGTTATTGCTAAAATGAACTTCTTAAATTTTGTCAAATTAAAAATGCTGAAAGCGTCCAAAAATAGATTTTTTACAAAGGTGAGTTTGTATACTTTACAATTTTGTATTAGAAAATTGAGAATATGTATGAGAAGTGTGTAATTTTCTGTTTATTGCAGATGTGATAAAAAAACATACCTTTTAGTCAGTAATTTTTATTTTTATGTTCTATTTTTTTATATTTTTTACATACTTAAAATGATGTATTCTAAAATCTGAGTAACTATTTTTCAAATCGGAAATGTTGAGTTACAAAGGGTTAAATTTTAACAACCAAAATAAAGTCCAACTTACCAAATAGAAAATAGAATGTTCCCAGTACGTGCTTATATTGCATATTAAATGCTGTTAAAGTTGATTAATTTGCGTTTTTTAAGTTTCTTAAAATGTGTACATTTGTGTAAGTAATTGCTTTAATTTCATCTAAATCTGTAGCAGTAGATTCTACTCATTTTTAAAGATCTGCAGTATTTCATTTTAATGCAAAATTGGTTATCGTTCTAAATTTAGTATTTTCAATTCTACCTTTTTGTTCCACAGATATTTTCATTATACTGGGCTAGGGGATGGTTATGCTAATTGCATAAATATTCCGCCAATCTCTTGCTATGCACATCATTTAGCAAATTCACTTTAAATATCCTTTTTTAAGTTTTTACTAGTTTCATTATTTTTCCGATTATTATGAAAGTATTTTACTATATAAACCGTTTGTACTTTTATCTTTTCTAAACAATGATGTAAAAAAATATCAATTGCTTTAAATCAAGATTTTAATCGAGGTGATTTAAATCAGACAACCCTGTTTTTGAATATCATTCAGATTATTTACTGAATACCTACTTTAAAGTGTCAATTTGGATTCATTGTAACATATTGTAGAATTTTCCCTGGTATGATAGTCACGTTTAAACAAATTCATTGTAACCTCATAGGTACCCAGAATTCCTGACACTTTCTCATATATTCAGAAACCATTTGAAGATGATCCAATGTCAGACCTTATTAAATAATAGGTTTCAAATATTTACTGGAGCGTTTCTGAAATAAAAGATCTCATCTTCTGTTCGTTAACACTAGAACGGCCGGAAATGTTACTGTTTTATAAAATATTTTAACCCAGAATTTTTATTTAAATCTATTTGACTTATTTATTTCACTTACTTATGTCTGGTATATCTCTAACTGCTTTTATGAATTAATTTCTTGTTCGAATATACATTTATTCATTTGGTCGCAGTGAAATAGACTGCTGCTGGTCGTTCTAGTGCTAATTGAAGATAAAGAAATACTGTTAACGTTGAAGTCTTATTAATTTCTGATGTTTTTGTCTGGTTCGTCACAATAAAGGATTCTGAATATAAAAGAAATTCAGTTCCCAGAATCATGAGAAACTACGAATTTATAGGGTTCATGTATGATAATATGGACCCCGATTTTCCTTTCAGCCAATAACATCCTATATTACAAAGTTTTAAATCCATTCTGGGTATTGATGTATTAAGTAGCATGTATTTTATAGTGTCTGGAATGATTGTCTTTTTTATGTAACTAGAATAGGCACAATAGAGAATTTTACATGTGAATAGAAAATTTCCTGAGGCGAAAACAGCGGGTAATGTAGACCTAGTGGTTTTAATGAAAGAAATATTATAAATCAGCTACTCATAAATATTCAACAATGATTAGGGAACTATAGAACCTGAGGCTTGTCCAAGATTCCGAATTGAAAAACGCGAATCCAACAAGAGAGATATGATAAAGAAACAATATGGCTTACCTTGCAAAACTTGACGATGAAAACACTAATACCTCAGTACCTACTTCACTTTCAAGCATGACTGACCGGCTGTTTAGTCTCACATGTTTGGCGGTCCTTGAGATGTAACTCCAGTCATAGCAATAAGGGTGAACCTCTTCACTACTATGTAACTGAATATTAAAACATCTCTCTCTACTGAAGTTTTGAGAAGGTTTAAAGACTTTCTTTCGGTTTATGCAGCTAAAAGCTAATACTAAAAGACAAGTTTCCTGAAACAAATGTATTTTATGAATAATATTTTAAAGGTTAATTATGTTCTATTAAAACAGCAATTCTAAAAATTTATTAATTAATTTATATTACACTGCTGTATAATAATTGTAAAATGCATGTATGTTAATTTTTAATATCACTGAACTTTAACCAATTAATTTGAAATTTAAAATTCTTAAAAGTTATTTTGTTCATTGTCGCATTTTTATTGTATAACGACTAATGCTAGCAAAGTTCTCACGATATGACACTTCGTATAAAAATTTAAAGAAAAAAAGAGTTTCAAAAGTTTACGAATTGTTTCTGATATAAAAAAAATCCCTTTATTTCCAATAAAATTAGGAAGATAATTTTGTGTTATTTTTTAATTTGTTTCCTTCTGAAATTTCCCACTGGTACGTCTCCTAAATTTTACTAAATGTAAGAGAAATAATTTAAGAATAAATGTTTTTTGATGTCATGAGTATCACGAAAAAAAAAAAAGAAACATTAAAAATATTGCATAATACGTAAGTACAAAAGCTTTGATGCAGCCAGATTAGATGCGTATTGCGCTTAATTCGTGAATTATTAAAATGTATTAACCGCCTGAACATTCCGAATGACCATTCAAGGAGATTTAGTGCCGTATAAACTTACGCAAAAAATAATTACACAGTTCATTTGTCTAGCGATTAATACAAACATCTCAGTGTTTTCAGCTAGGACCGTGCGAAAAACACTCCTTAGGCGACATTTCTACTAAATCTGATATCTGTTTCATGCAATTAATCTCACAATACTTCTAAAAATCTAAATGCAAAATATGCAATCATTTCGTTACTTTCAGCTACGAATGTCTCGAAAAAGAGAAAGTTATTTTATTACCACTTTACGCTGGACACATTGGAATAACTTTGGATTTACTACGACTTCATTACTTATATAAACTATATAGCCAAAACTCACCAGACGTTTTTGATTTACAGGTTTTGTCGAATATCGAAAGAATATACATGACGAGTTCTTCTGCAACTTCGGGAATATAAAGAAAATGTTTGACTTTACATTTTGTAAAATTGGTTTAATCGCGAGTGTAAGTAGGTGGCTATAGAGAGGAATCTCTTTACATTTTTTCCAGAAATCCTATAGCAACCGATAAGTCGGCATTACAACTAAAACGTTCACATTTCTACATTCATAGCAAAATATATTTTTAAACGCACTTCTTTTCTCTAATGTACGAGAATTGCAGGGTCACTTGACTTCCCCACACTTCGCTTCCAACCAAGGAGTCCAGCCAGTCAGAAAAAGAAGGTATCCATTTTCTTCCGTACACTACGGCAACAGGTGGCTACAAAACTGCGTCCAATAATAAATGGAAGAGGCATCCGCCAGATCAGAAGCGAGGTCATGTTACTAAAGGTCGTACGCCACGTAGCGAAAGGAGTTGAACTGCAGAAGGTGAATAACTCTTTTAACTTCTTATTTGTAATATAGTAGTTCACATATCTATGAAATAGGCACAAACGTCATGTTTTCATTTGTCGAGGCTAACAAAAAAGACAGGCTACCGTGGTGCATTCCACTTATCCTTTTTTACAGACAGCTAGGGTGACGTGTTGCTCTTTTCGTACATCTGCATTGGTGCATTCGAGCATCACATGACTCCCGCGGTCTGTAAAAAAAGATACGCGTAAAGCACCGAGGTAGCCTTTCTTTTTCGTTAGCCTCGTTCATTTGTATTAGTGTTAAATTGCTGAACGCTAGTATATTGTAATTGTTGGCCGTTCCAATAAAAAAAAAACAGTGTTTCATGTGGAAGACTTAAAAATAACAGCTCATTTAAAAGCATAGTTGTTTATTATAAAAAATATGACAGACAATAAAACAGCATAACTTCGCTGTTAAATGAACAAACTAAAGACAAAATACTAATATGCAGCTACATTCTAAAAACAACCAGCATTACAAGCTGGAATAAGAAAAAGAAGGCAAAAACATCCTGGAAAGTCCAGCCTTTTAAACACACCATCAGCGAATGTTTTACATAAACATGTTGCCATTTAAAGGTACACAAATTCGCATCTGAAACGCCATTGGCTACGAATACAGCAAATTGCGATTAGCCGACTACGGTGATTAGCGCGATCCTGAAATCACAGGTTAATTACTGTTACCAAGTAACGTATTTTGAATTGAAGATCGTGAACGAGAACGTTAGCGCTGGCTGTTTCAGATACGCAAGTATGTTTATTCAAGAGATGTTGAAAAACCGAAATGCATTAATGAAAAACTAAATACCTTTACTTTAAATTTAAAGAAAGCTTTACATTAAGGATTTATTAAAGATGCATAACAGTAATAACTATTGTATTACTTGTTATTCGTGATTATTTTGTATATTATTAATTTTTTTTAAAATATTTATTGAATATCTACCGTAATTTCCGGCGTATAATCCGCAGCTCAAAGAGTCGATTTTCGACCCAGAAATATTATTTTATAAAATGTAACTTAAAAGATCGCTGTAAATATTTAACTACAATTATTGAATACAATTTCTGGGTCGAAAAACGACTCTTTGAGCTGAGGATTATACGCCGGAAATTACGGTACATTGTTTTGAATCTCTAGTGGATAATAATCTTTCTAGAAGTGAAAATATCTGATATTATTATCTTACGCCAGTTTGAACATCATCACATAGTCAACAGATTTATATCAATTTCTGTTTGTTTTTAATATAAATGTGGAAATATTAGTTATAATGCAGTGAAAGTTTTTGGTAAATGTTGAAATAAATATGTGTAATAAAATTTCAGTATCCATTTATCAAAATACGTGGGTTTTAAACCATCAAAGTTACCACACTTTTACATAAAATTATTTTTACCCTGTCTTATTATTCGTTACACGATTTTATTACGTAACTTAACTTTAGTGTTTGTGTGTAAATACGGAATTTTGTAATCGAATTTTCACTCAATTTCCCAAGTGGTAAAATTATAAAAATTAAGTACACAGGTGTTTTTCCGGTAACAATACATTTTAATGTTTAGAGGGTAAGGTATTTTTTCAATATAACAGATTTGGCGAGATAGAGAATTATATATAAATCTACCATTTGCGCATTTTCTTGCGTATATATTGTGAATCTTTACTCACTCATGGAATGTGTACCTTATTTAACAGATTTATTGCTAAATGTTTTTGATACAGTTTGTTATCATAAAAATATTTATATTTAAGAAACATTCCCTATATCTTTTTAGTTTCGGATAAAAGCAATAATGCTTTTATAGTGTTTACATAATGGTTATATACAGGGTGTCCCACAATGTACGCAGCGTCTAATATGTACAGATTCGGATATAGCACATCAATATGAGTATTTTGATATGTAACAAATGGGGTCCCCGAATATAGCGTGATAGTCTAATTACAGGATGAACGTTATCATAGCTGCCAACTTTTACGTTTTTTTCCTACCACTAAAATTTTATAGTAAATTTTACCTTATTAAATCTCCGAAATCACGAGATTTAATAAGGCAAAAAATTCTATAAATTTTTAGTGTTATCAAAAAAAGCGTAAAAGTTGGCAGCTATGATGTTATTGACGAATCCGATAGTGGGTATTCCAAATGACGATGTGTACAACATGAAAGATTCCCCAGATGATTATGAAAATTTGTGGTAACCACTAAAAATTAATAGAAATTTTTGCCTTATTGAATCCCGTGATTTCGGAGATTTAATAAGGTAAAATTTACTATAAAAGTTTAGTGGTAGGAAAAATGCGTAAAAGTTCACAGCTATGATAACTTTCATCCTGTAATTAGACTATCACGCTATATTCGGGGACCCCACTTGTTACCATTCAAAATACTCAGATTGACGTGCTCTATCCGAATCTGTACATATTAGACGCTGCGTACCTTGTGGGACACCCTGTATTATTACCTTTACTACCGAAACTAAAATGATATTATGAAGGTTTTTAAATGTACATTTTTTATCGAAACAAACTGTATTAAAAATATTTGGCAATAAATCTGGTAAACAAGATACAACATCCATGAGTGAGTGAATATTCACAATATAAGCTCAGGAGAATGCGCAGATGGTAGATTTTGTGTCATACCTAATGACGTCATACTAAAAGTCCGCGTATTGGCATTATCAACCCCGCTCACGAGGTGGCACAGTTATGTCAGTTTTGCGACCCTATTCTCACATTAAGATTGAACCCTTACTATTTATGCAGTTTTGGATTAGAGATTCAGAATATATGCTCAGGAGAATGCGCAGATGGTTGATTTTATGTCATACCTAAGGATGTCATACTGAAAGCCATTGGCATTATAAACCATCGTCTTCAAGTTGGCGCAGTTGTGTAAGTTTTGCGCCCGTATACTAGCATTAAGATTGAACGCTACTATGTACGCAGTTTTGGATGACTTGCGCGTCACTTTTACTTGCCCGTCATACGTAGCATAGGGTAAGTCAAGGCTAACGAAACAGAAAGATTACCGCGGTGCTTTACGCGTATCTTTTTTTACAGACCGCGGGAGCCACGTGATGCTCGAATGCACCAATGCAGGTGTACGAAAAGAGTATCACGTCACTCTAGCGATCTGTAAAAAACAGATAAGTGGAATTCACCGCGGTAGCCTGTCCTTTTCGTTAACCTCGGGGTAAGTCTTGTAATCGTTTTGAAAATCGAAAAAAAAAATTGACAGATTTACACGTTTCAGACACTGGAGATTCCGAAAAACATATTTTTAATAAAAACATTTTGCCGTCAGTCTGGCTGTTTGTGTGTGCGCGTGTGTGTGTGTCTGTGTGTCTCTATCACATCTTACAAATTCAGATAGAGACTTGAAATTTGGTATGTACTTAGTATGTAATAATAGGAAGAAGCTTATTGAATTTCAGTAACCTCGATTATCCGGATTTTTTTTTCGGACTCTCGAAATATTCGTTCTGATAAAAGGTATGTAAAAATTTTCGAAATTGTTTATTTTAAGGAGTGAATATAAAAAACAATAAAAAAATAAATTTTGCATAAAGAATGAAGTTGGTCGGATAATTAGTTTCCGAGATATTTGTAATTATATTTTCTACACTCTTCGACTTTTCATGACCCTGTATTTCATCCAAATTTCAATTCAAATATATATTTTAATTGGAAATGAGATGCTTATTACGACGCAATAAACCTTTAGTTAATATGATTATCACTTTTGGAGTTATAAGTTTTTTTTTCTTTTACGCAATTCAGTAATACAGCATTTAAAGCGAGGCTAACGAAAAAGACAGGCTACCGCAGTGCATTTCACTGATCTTTTTTTTACAGACCGCTAGAGTGACGTGATGCTCTACTCGTACGCCAACATTGGTGCATTCGAGTATCATGCGACTCCCACGGTCTGTAAAAAAAGATACGCGTAAAGCAACACGGTAGCCTTTCTTTTCCGTTAGCCTCGATTTAAAGTTTATGACGTCATCAAGCCAGGATTTTATTCGAATTGCAATGCATTTTATAAATAGTTTACACATGTTTTACTTTCATATATTATATTATGCATATCCATGATGGGTAAGTATTAAGGTGGCCCCCAATGACTAGTTTCCCTTAGTGAGTGATATTGTTTGAAAAATCTATCAAACATCTATAATAGACCAGGAGGCGGCAGCACAAACAATCACCTCATCGAGTTCACGGCTGAAATTCCAGAATTAGTTAAAACTCGCTTCGCATATTAAAACGCAATCGGTCTGCCAAGTCATATATTGGTGGAAAACACCTTAAAACCCTATTTTATTGGTTGACTCGTAGGTTTACCATTGTGTTTTCCTGCACCCAAAGGCATGAAAACATGGAGGACTGGGAGCAGGAAAACATAATGGTAAACCTATGAGCCAACCGCTAAAATCGGGTTTTCGGGTGTTTCCCACCAAGATATGACTTGCCAGACCGATTGTGTTTTAATATGCGAATCAAGTTTTAACTAATTCTGGAATTTCAGCCGTGAACTCGATGAGGTGATTGTTTGTGCTGCCGCTTCCCGGTCTACAAAGAATGCTGTACTAGTTTTGATTGAAGGCTACCAGATTTATAGGCACGTTTATGTTCGGCAAGACGAATGGCGCAAGTACGACCCGTTTCACCAATATAGACAGAGTCACAGACCCCACAAGGGATACTGTAGACTGCGCCGGTTTTAAGTAGGGGAGGGATTCTAGGTTTAAAATTACAAAGCAATTCTTTTAAAACATTCTGTGACCTGAAAGCTGTACTGATATTATTAGAACTGAGTAGACTAGAAATTTTTTCAGAAAGATATTTGTAATAAGGAATAGACACATATCCAGCGGGGCTTCTACGAACTAAAGGGGTTGACAAGCGATGCTCAGAAAGTAACCTTTTCAGCCACCGCAAAGGGTAACCATTTTATCTTAAGTCAGAAATTATTTTCTTTTTCTCCAATACGAGGGCTGCATCAGTTGGCCCATCGTGCTAGTCGTTATTGTTCTACTGATGCAGCCCTCCTATAGGAGAAAAAAAATAATTCCTGACTTAAGAAAAAATGGTTACCCTTTGCGGTGGCTGAAAAGGTTACTTTCTGAGCATCGCTTGTCAAACCCTTTAGTTCGTAGAAGCCCCGCTGGATATGTGTCTACTCTTTATTACAAAGATCTTTCTGAAAAAATTTCTAGTCTACTCAGGTCTAATAATATCAGTACAGCTTTCAGGCCACAGAATGTTTTAAAAGAATTGCTTTGTAAGTTTAAACCTAGAATCCCACCCCTATTTAAAACCGGCGCAGTCTACAGTATCCCTTGTGGGGTCTGTGACTCTCTCTATATTGATGAAACGGGTCGTACTTGCGCCATTCGTCTTGCCGAACATAAACGTGCCTATAAATCTGGTAGCCTTCAATCAAAACTAGTACAGCATTTTATGAATACAGATCATATTCCGGATTTCTCAAGTATCGCAGTAATCAGATCCAGCTGAAATAATGTTAAGAGTAGAGTATTTCTTGAGGGTTGGTTCACTCGTAAACAGACTTCGCCAATTAATGAATCTTGTGCTGTTCCACCTGAGTACACGATCTTGCTTTAATGGAGGTTCGTTCAAAATTTTTCAAGTTTTAACTGGTTAACTTTATTAACTGTAAACATGGTTGAAAATTCTCCGGTCAACGTATGTAATTGCACTGATGAGGGGCCAAATTTTAGCCTAGAACGTTTGCATTATTTTAATGTTTTTAGTGTATTTATGTAACTGTTATGTCTGATTAAACGTGATATTTTATTTAGGAAAATCACTGCTTGCCACACACAAGTAGGGTTAGGGGATAGGGGAAAATGCTGTTTGTGCTCATTTTTGAAATACATTTCTGCAGAAAAGAAACCCGGAAGATTAAATAACCTCCATATAAAAAAGCTTGGTCGCCAGTGTCGACCTGGCGATCGCATTTGTCAAGCCCTGAATAACTATCAATTTGGGTGGAAAATGCCGAATATAGTTTATTTAACATTCCATGTTAATAAATTTAAATATTGTATAGTGGAAATAAATGATTGAATTAATTTTAGATCTTGTATAGTGATTAATTAGTAAAGTTAATTGTCATAGTACATTGCCTAATTTGTAGATACAAGATAACTTTTTAATAATGATAATAATTTTAGAATATTTTTAATTCATCTGGAAGTTAGGAGAAATAATTAATGTAATAAGGCACAGCATCTCCCCTGAAAAAATAAACACATAAATCATGAAAAATAAATAGAGCGATTTTACACATATCCTGATTATTTATTGAAATTAAAGTAAACAAACAAGAGATGTGGAAATGGAAAGCAATTCAAATTAATTATAACTTTTCTAGCTTAACAAAGAATGACAAATAAATCAAACAAATAAATAATAACACACAATTGTTATATTTGGTAAACTGCACTTAATGAAGTATGCCCCCTTAAAGTTCATTTTAAAAATCCACTCATAACATGGGAAAAAATAGACAGAAGCGAAAGAATATTTATTTTGGGGTTTGGCGAATGAGGTTCTAATGATGGTGAAAAGAAAATATTTTGATAGCTGTCAACTTTTACACTTATTTCTTACCACTAAAAATTTAATAGTAAATTTTGCCTTATTTCATCGCCAAAATCTGCTATTAAACAAGGGAAAACATTCTATTAAATTTTAGTGATATCAAAAAAGCGTATAAAAGTTGGTAGCTATGATATGTTTCTATTGATGAATGTTTAATAAATGCATTATTAATTAATGCTACAAAATATATTTTCAGAATAAATGCATGCGCGTTGTGTTCGTACTTTTAAGTAGCATCATATAAAATAAAAAGTATTAAAATACATAAATTAGTGTTTTAGTTAATGCCTTGAAATCAGCCGTTTATTTTTAACGTTCACGGATTCATTTTTCAATAATGTATATTTTGCTTACTAACCATTATCAACAGATGCCAATTTGAATTTCTGCAGTTTATGACATGGGGGAAAAATAAATATGTAATAAATTTTTGTGTAATTTTGGCTGTTGAACGTTTAAAACTTAGGTTTAATTTTAATATGTAGATGAGGTGTTATAACAAAATAAAGCACATAAAATTATACGTCACTTAACACGAATTAGAACGACACCTTTTATTTTTATAGTATTTATTAGTTATAGCCATCATTCGTATTTTTTTCCCGTACTGTATGTAACAAAAGCGAAAGAAACTTTTATACATATGCAAACACACAAGACTTCATTGTTTTAGATATATCTAGAAAGTTCGTTATTCAATCAATTCTTCATCTTTAGATAACTTCTTTATAAAGCAAAAATGAAAAATAACACACCTCCATGTTACATTATTGATTGCAATCTTATCCCGTTGTTTGTTTATCAAAAAAGCTATTGTCGTCATTATCTCTTATCTTTCGTTCCGATGTATTCTTCTCAGGTGTTAAGCGAACATTAAGTGTTGATAAAGTGATCGTGTGTTTAACAATCCTGTTTTGAACCCTTTTATCATTTCAAAGTCATCATGTTACTTTGGTTTGTAACAGGTGAGTTTTAATTATAATATGACGTTTAATTATCGCCCCACAATGTCCGTATTATTTTTTAAATGTTTCTTTACATCTGTCTTTTGTACATATTAAATGCATATTGTGTTATAAATAGATTAAAAAAACAGTTTAAATAATTCGACAATATACAGTATGTTCTCTCTTACACTGTTGTCCAATAGCTCATTTGTTAACGGTTAATTTAAGAGATATAGTTCTAAATGAAAAAAAAATCAAATGTTATATTCAGTCACATTAAAAACCTTCTTTGTCAAAAAAAATGTAACTATGTAAAATTTACAAAATTTAAAGTTTTATCCGGTACCTAGCTCCTATAATTTATATTTAGGAAATTCTTATCCATGCTGTAACAAGTACAAATGGCTAACATACAGAGTTATAATACTTTTAATCTTACGAATTATCGGTGCTGTCCAGTTCAAAGTACCATAACTTGGTATGTTGTCATCGTATAGAAATATTTTCTGTTTTACATTACTTATCCAAACACGGATATATTTTTAAAACTATAACTTAAAAGACCCAGGGACGGAATAACTATTTAAATTTTGTAAATTTACCAACAATAACTGTTTTTACGTAAACGGCTGAGATAAAGATAATCATGTGAAACATTTTTTCAGTTTGAAATATGTCTCAGAAACTAACGGTTAATAGACCAGGAGGCGGCAGCACAAACAATCACCTCATCGAGTTCACGGCTGAAATTCCAGAATTAGTTAAAACTCGCTTCGCATATTAAAACGCAATCGGTCTGCCAAGTCATATCTTGGTGGGAAAACACCTTAAAACCCGATTTTAGTGGTTGTCTCGTAGGTTTACCATTGTGTTTTCCTGCACCCAAAAGCATGAAAACATAATGGTAAACCTACGAGCCAACCGCTAAAATCGGGTTTTCGGGTGTTTCCCACCAAGATATGACTTGGCAGACCGATTGTGTTTTAATGTACGAATGAAGTTTTAACCAATTCTGGAATTTCAGCCGTGAACTCGATGAGGTGATTGTTTGTGCTGCCGCCTCCCGGTCTATAAGGAATCACTCACGGACAACGTATAAATAGGGAAATCAAGTTAACTATGCTCAATGTTTACAGCATCGGCAGAAATACACATGCATTCGAATGCATGTACATACACTGCTGTAGATGGTCGAAACATTGAGCATACGATTTCCTTATTAACATCAATAGTACAGTCCTGTAAATAAAGCTCTACGACCTCCTACTAACCTGCCGCAAATCATCGTATATTAAAGAAACTGATACTACCAGTTAATTAAATGATTATATGTTTATGTGTAGCTTAGGGAGTCGCCTATATAGAGATATTGTAAAAAGAAAATTAATTTTTTCAATACTAAAACCTAATTTTGACATTAAATTTGGATTTCTCGCTACATTTACTTTAGAATACCAAACAGAAAACCATTCGGTCAAGTAGTTTAGGATTTATGGAGGATTAAAATTCGGAACTCCTACTGTTTAATTCGTTTTTAAATCGTTGCAAAACGGATATCAATGAGAATAGTTTTTTGACCATAACTCAAAAACTACTTTTCGTAATGAGCTGTAATTTTGGATTCGCATATTTGAAGCTTCTGGAAAGTGATTCCAGATAAAAAATTATAGGTTACACTTCAATTTGTTATTATATTATTTCAAAATCTTTAAGCATTGAAATTGATTTTCGAGAAAAATATGAATTGCAGCTTATGATTTTTGTAAATAGAAATCGATTTCTGGAAGCTGCAAATATGCAAATTCAAAATCACAGCTCATTCGGCAAAGAAAAATTAAGTTATACTTGCCAAATACTCGAATTGCAATCCGTTTTGCAACAATTAACTATTTTAACAATTAACTTTTCTTCTCGGGTCTATTTAGCGCGAACGGTTTTCCATTGTTTATAAAAAAAACTATATAATAAAAATAATTGTTAGACATTTGGTGACTTTGTTATTGAAGATGGGCATGTTATTCAACTGAAAAGATTTTCTTTTATTTATATAATCTTCATATGTTTTTAAAAATAGTATTAATGGATCGTTTGTGTCAATATTACCCGATTCTGTTTTCACTTTATTATATTAATAAACGTGTATAGTATATTACCGATTCAGCATGAAACTATAAGAAAATAAATTTGTGATGTTTTCAAACGTGTTTCGTATAAATTCACAGATTGGTCTACCCATTCGAGGACTCGAGGTTGTTATAGACAGAGGATAGTCCACTTCTCTGCCTGTATTGATAGTCATACCCTCCCCCCTCATCTTCCCTCTAAAAATGCATCATTAACATGAACATTATAATTAATAAGAGATACATCGATTACATTACAATTTAGATATACTATAATTTATTTCTGGAAAAATAACTATAATAAATACATATTAATTATCATTTCTTATCGTTATGCAAGGGTTCATTCCTAAACCTATATATATAGTGGTATAGTTCCAACTGCAAATAAAATAAGATAGTATTTAAGATGAATTTGAATTAATTTAAGGTTTGCATAAAAATGCTCATATTTGCTTACTCAACAATTTTCAAATATATCAATTTTATTCTGTTAAAACAAGTCTGATTTTTCTTTAAAAATATTATTTTTATCAGTTTGGTTAATATAGGTTCCTGCAGTTATTATTCAATTTTCAAATCATATTGACCGGAATGTAATTACCGCATGGTAAATGCGAACGGAACACCAGGGTTAAAATGAGCTTAATATCAGAAGTTCCAAATTTAAACCTTCATAATTTCTAATATATTTAACAGAACGCCTTCTGTTTGATATACGAACGTCAAAATTAGATTAGTAATTCAAGATTTTAATGTTATTTACAAAAATTTTAATCGTTTCCGTAAAATTCTGTACCATTTTTACGTAACTTTTTAATTTATAATATATGCCTATGTTCCCTATCCTCTTTAATAAAAAGCTATGCGTTGCTGACGACTGGGATTTTCGATAATCGTTGCCACTGATTAATCTTGGAAAATGAAACATTTGAAGTTGCTGAAAAAATTAATAGCTCGAAAAGTATTTCTCGGAAAATTGTTAGACAAACTTCATTAGAAAGGTAAAAAATTGTATTTTTCTTGATATAAATTTCAAATCTAATGATTATGCCGTTTTTCAAATATTGAATTTAAAAAATTACCAAATTTCACAATGGGGTACCATAGCGAAATCTTCACGCGTAAAGATAATGATAACGGCTATTTGTCCAGACGTATACTGGCTATAGCACGAGTCACAAATTATAGAAGCCTTACAATTCTGTTAAAATATAAAAGTGAATTATGATGCCACGAGTGCATGATTTTTATTTAATTATAATATAATCGTCTTAGAAACAAAGTTTTGGAATTTTTTTTCGAATGGGACTAATAAATTGGCCAATACTGTATATTATTTTGAGTTTAAAAGAGGAAAGGTAGGGGAGAGGGTTATATTATTTAGGTTTTCTCGGGAACTTTTGGTCAGAACTGAAAGTTTAATATATCAAAACGTCAGAAATTAAATCGGCAATAACTATATGCCCTTCAGTTCGTTTGGATAGATTTTCCTTTAAAATATAAAATCATTCAACATTGATTTTAGGTATTTTTAAGGTTGTTATCACGGGCCCGGGCAACGCCGGGCATGTCAGCTAGTTTAAGAAATAAAAGCCGAGGTTAATGTTTTTGGACACCCTGCATATGTATAGAGTGAATTCATATCTGCTAACCTTCCGGGTGTTTTTAACCAAATAAACATATTTTGAACCAGAAAGTTTCTGTAGCACAAAATAATAATAAGACTTTTTATTAAAAGTCATTTTCTAGTTCACAATATCTTTATTTGATTAAAAAAACCGCAGAAGGTTGGCAGTGATGTAAATTCTATTTCAGCGTTTGCCCGAAGCCAACGAAAGATCCAGGTTTCAGAACTCCAGTGATCATGGATGCATTTTACATATCTTGATTTCACGGCATTTCGACAATTAGTGGAAAACAGCCTATATTGATCCCGTGACAAACAAGAGGGTTCGAAGGCAATATTGTAAGTAGGCTACTTTTTAAAAATTCAGATTGCTTGATTTCCACCACTTTTTGAAGTACATATATTCATCTTATTTAATGACCGATTTAATAATGCGATAATAAGGTGAATTAGAAGTGGTGGGAATAATAAAAAAAAACCTGAATTTTTAAATGTAGCTTACTGGCAACACTGTTGGAAGGATCAAACAGAGTTGCCAAGTCGCCGGCTTTTTGAACACCAGTAATTTTTTAGAAAAAATGTTGTTCTTTTAAATCGCAAAATGCTCCGATTAAAGAAAACAACACTTTCTTTACTAAATTACTGGTATCCAAAAAGCCGGAGACTTGGCAAGTTTGGATCAAAGGCTGTCTCTTTCTTTGTCTGTTCTTAGACGTAGGTTTTCGTCTTAATCGGCAGTTGAGATGAGCGATGTAGTATGCTATTGAGATGTAGCATACTGAATAAGGGTGTTTCAGGTCTATAAACTGTAAGAGATATGGCATATGAACAAAACTTACACCGGCAAGAAATAAAGTTTTTTCTAACTTATACTGTCCCACTTTTTCCTGAGAAGACAGATCTGTGCAATATATTCCTCGACGAGCACATCCGAAAATGAGAGAATCGTTACATGCCTAATCATTGTAGATTGATTTCAATGATTAATAAAAAAATAAGTTAAAACTTTGTTTCGCAAACAAACACATTTTGTTTCCGATTTACTAAACTCTGTTTTTCTTATACTTACAAAAATCCTTGTGTACTGCTAAAATGAATAACTGAACAAAAAAAATGAAAAATGAATTTAAGTGATCTTTCTTTTTTTATTATGCACAACAGCAAATGTAGAACAAATTTAGCATCACATGAGCAAATAAAAACAGAAGGAACGCAATTGGTTTAAATTGTTATCACGGAGATTTATCTTGTACGTAATATACGCAATTTTAATTACTTAAATAAACAGGGGATGTAAAGGGTCATTCAGAAACAGCATACCCAAATTCTATGTTTGGATGTAGAAATGATATAAACAAACTGTGGTTTAGCCATAATGATAGCCCTCATTCTACGGATGATAAGATTGATTTTTTATTCTAAATCTATGTTGACCAAATAAATTTTTATGACCGTACGGCTGTACTCTCATTGAAATGTCATCTATTTAAATATGGCTCATTAAATGATACGTAATAGCTGGTAAAAATTAGTTTTGTTGAACTTTCAGGGTATTTTATAGAATCGTGAAAGTGTGTGCAATAAGATTTTTTTAATTAAAAATTCTTCTTTTGGAAAAACACAATGCAAACACATTCATAAAACAATATATACTATAAGGAACTATATTTTTACTATATGGAATTTTCTATGTATTTTTAATTCTTCTTTTAGTTTTGACAGTTTGCGTATGTTCAGCTCTGGAATACGATTTAAAAGGTGATGCCAACATCTACACGTATATTGTTCGGGATCTAGAAAGATTTGAAACACAGAGAAAGGATGGTGATCCAGTGGTACAACGGGCTTCTAGCGTTTGTTACGAAGAGTTAGGCTGTTTCGACAAGAATGGCACATTCAAGCACCTAAAACAGCTTCCTGAACCTCCCGAGACTGTAAATACGCAATTCCTTTTGTTTACGAAAAAGAACCCACTCGAGCCTCAGTTCCTGGATTATAAAAAAGAAGAGACTATCAAGAACAGCAACTTCGACTCTTCGAAGCCAGTTAAAATAATTACACATGGGTTCGGTGGGAAAAACAATCTCACGTGGATAAAGCAAATGAAGAGTGCTTTCCTTGAAAAGGTGAGTCCTTCAATTGCGTAGTTAAGAACTATCTTTTTAATACTAGGCACAGCCGATTGTACCCTTAGACAAACTATAATTGTACTCAAGTAAATCAAGTGCATTATCAGAAAAATATACGTTATTATTTTGTTATTACATATCCTTGAACGATAACACGTATATGTATGTGTACTGATCTTCTTCATTTACAAAATTATCTTATCATTATAATTTTTTAATATACTGATTGCTGTTACCAAATTATTATTTTACCGTAAAGTGCTGTTATATTGCGTTTAATCTATAATAAAGTATTTAATTAGATTTAAACCGTTGAGTGCCATGTCTACCACCGGCGGTTATATGTAAAACTAAAAGTGAAGAATATTAATTTTGATGGCACTCTAGTAACATACATTACTGTTGTTTTATGGCACCTAGATAAAACCTTTTTGCGTGACAGCCGGCGGTGCATAAAACACATTTTTTATAAATTCTACTTGCACTTGTAATAAATATCACTAAAGTTTACCACTAAATCATGTAATAATGGCACTCTATGAAAGCTTAATTCATATATATGGTGGCACCTAACGTGTTAATAGATTGAGATAAACATACAAATTTAAAAAGTTATTTTTTTAACATTTATGGAGACATATATGGGAACGTATGTTATAAGCCTTTCCTAAAATCTACTAAAGTACTTTTCATATCCTGCATTTGTCAATTTTGTGATGCGCTTCGATACAACTTTCAAAAAAGTTTTTATTTTTTTTTAATTTCTATGCTGTGAGTTCATAAACTGTTTAAAAAATGCTAGGAGATTTATACGATTAATGTAAAAAAAAAATATATTATATTGGAATCCATGGACACATTCCATTTATTCGGACAGAAATACAGTGACTTTTCAAACCGGATTTTCGTTCATAACTTTAAGAATAATGAAAATGTTGTAGAGATATTTTAAACCATTTTTTTTAGTCTTCAGCGACATGAGATGGTATTGCGAATAGGGCTGTAAATACCCACCATTTGTATCCAAAGAATACTGACATGTCACTCACACTTCATGCGTTGGTATCATATTTTACGCAAATGGAAGTTAGTCTGTTGAGAAATTCACTAATATATTTTTATGCAATACCATACCTAATACCATTTATAAGAAATATTTATGTGACTATGCTTGAAAATGATAACCATATAAGTACCATATCTGCCATGCTTCCACTAATCTTCCGCAATAATTTGACTCAGGTTTATCACGTTTCAAACCGGAAAATTTATTTGATGAATCTTTATTTAATTTCACATTTCTTCGTGAAACTTATTTACAGATATTTCATTTCTTAAAAAAAAATTCTGGTTCGAAACGTACTAAACATCTGTCAAATTAACCGAAATATTACGGAATATTAGCGGAGGTTTACACCTTAGTAAGTGCCTTTGTATTATAGTACCAGATTTTCTGAACAAAGACTCCATGAAAATTGTTGCTTGTTATCTTGAAATTAGTGATAAGAGAGCAAATAATTTATTGACGGGAGTTCGAATTTCCTTTTTTTCCTTTCTTGCTCTCTACCATATATACCCACGTATAAGTCTACCCCCAAATTCTAGATGAAAACAGGTTTAATAATAGTAATTTCGAATGGTTTTCTACACTTTAATAATTTAGACTTAAATGATATTAAATAAGACGTAGAAAACAATTCTGAATTACTGGTATTATACATGTTTTTCATCTAGAATTTGGAAATCTGCTTATACGCGAGTATACACTGATAATATTAGGAATTAACTGCAAAAATATCCCTAATTTTAATAAAAATATTTCGAAAATTAGAAGAAAAGTTATCATTCTATACATATGGCAATTGGTATGAGCGATTTCCTGTGTTGCATGGAACTCCTACAGTGGCGCTGTTGGAGTATGAAAGTAAACAGCAGTGCTGTTTACTTTCTGTTTACATAAGCTTTTCGCTCGGACGGTCTTCTGATTATGCTTTTTATTTCATTGTATGTTCATCGAGTAATCAGCAAATTAAAAAATATATCTGAAAAATACTCGTTTTTGAATAAAATTTGTTCTTATTGGAGAGAAAATTTGCTTAGATTGCATGCATTTTAAAGCGCGCATTATTACACAAAATTTGCTTTTTAGTGTCAATATATATAATGTGTAATTTTAACAAATTTATAGAAAGGAACAATCAGGTACATGCCTAAAAATTTTGAATTCAAAGAGACCCAATTTATTATCATCTTTAGGATGTGTTTATTAAATATTAACCAGTAGATATTCTTTCTTAATAGACACAAATCAACCTTAACCCCTTGAAGGGGGATGGGACATTATATATCCCACTTAATTGTAAGCCAAAAATGCCAGAATGAAATCGGAATTTTGGAACACATTTTTGTTTTATAAAGAAAGTTAAGGCAATATCATACTTATTGTTAAATGTATATGTACATAAGCCCATGTGTCACACATTAATTTCAACGTTTTAGCAACAGAAGTACTTTGCCTCTGAAAGGATTAAAATCTAGATAGGTCTTCTTTTTTTGTTAATCATGTTATCTCGAAGAACCGATTAGCAATATCTGTCAGAAAGAGAATCGCTTGGTATATTTTGAGATCTTTGTTGTCTTTTGCCCGTTACTTAAATCACTCGTCTTGAAAAGGTGAATTTAAAACCTAGCAGGTGTACTTCTTGGAAGAAAAGTAATGATTCTAGTATTGATTCTAAAAACATCCAGATAGTTTAGATTTTGAAGGTTGTTATATCATTGAATTTTATTGTTAATTTTACCTATCTCTATTCTTTTGTATTACATTGCAAGGTGGAAATGCAATTTACTTTAATGCTCAGTCAAGGTTACTTTTAAAGCCCATAATTTTCAATATTATTTTTTTGAGTGTAATAACTTCTGTAGTTTAGTGAATCAATACCCTATTCAAAGAATACATAAGAAAAACAGGGAATGTGCAAAATACCTAGAAGATTTCATTAGTGAAAAATATTCGAAAATTTCTATTTTGCTGAACCTCATTCTTATTATGTGTTCTTTCATGATTATAGTTACGTTCACATGAATATATTTTTGTATGAAGAAACTAGCGTCTTTATCCGCCATTTCGCCTTGGACTAAATTTTTTACAGCTAAAATGAATAATAACATTCAATAAAACTATTAACTCTTAACGATTAATTTTATGTATTTTTCGTTGCCTAAAATTTAGTAGCCGGAGAAAGTAGTTGTCCGACGTATCTCATCTATAATGTTCTTTCTGAACTCAGCTATAGACATTTTTTCAATTTTAGTTTTGAAATTCTCTAATTTCTCAAATTAAGCTTGATATTTTCATTTCCCGTGCTTTTACATTGAATTGAAAATATTTCAAACTATTATCTGAAGGATATTCTTTGGTGAAAAGTTTATCCGTTACAATTCGATTTAAATAACTAGGAATCCTTATCTTTGAAAAGATGAAATATTATCTTTAGAAAATACAGTATGCTGCAAAGAGCAATTAATCACCAAATAATGACATTTTCATTATTAATTAATAGGCATAGAATAAAGTTTTTACAACTTTCTGTAGAACTATGTATGTTCAAATAAGCAAAATCTTGTTTATATATATATATATATATATATATATAAACAAGATTTTGCTGAACAATATATATATATATATTTTTTTGTTATTTGAATATGGAAAACTAACATTCTTGGAATTTTTAGTAAATAATTTAAATACTTTTGGGTTTGCGAAGAAGTACGACACCAATGTTTCAGATCAGAAATCTTTGATTAATATATTTTCTTCAGATCAAATCTCTTTCTCTGATTGATTGCAGTAATTGTAATATTTTTACACTATTAAATATGAAAGAAAAATTATATTCGAAGTTTGTAGAAGTACACACCCTGTTTTTACTTGATATTTAAAACAATGTTTATATTTACATTTTAACATCCATAATAACATATGTATGGAAATTTCAAAGTGTGTTTTTCTGTATTGACAGTTCCTAAAGACATATTTACTCATTTGCAACGCGTTCTTGAAAAAGAAAGAATAAATTAAGACAATTACAAAGAAAAACAAAACACATGGATTTAGCGATTCCTATTTTACCGTTTAAAGAACAAACCAAAAATAAATAAATAAATAAATAAAGAGACAATACCAGGATGCGTACGATTCTACCAAAATATTTCAATACAATTTCTCGAATTATTAAGCGTTGAAATGTATTAAAAATTCTACGATTTAACCCTAGAACTACCGGAAGTTTTTTTCAACCTTCATAAGAACATTTCATACCAGAATTTTTATTTAAAACTGTTTAACTTATTTATTTACTTTAATTATTTGTACTTTATATTTAACTTATTTTGAGAAGCAAATTTTGGTTCGAATAGTCATTTTTAATGGACCCTTTTGAATGTCTGGTAGGCGGAGGTTTAAGTATGATATAGAAAATTGCAATACTTAAATAAGAAATTATACTCCTTGGAAATTCCGAGGAGCTCACACACTTTGCAATTTTATAAGCGGAAGTGGTCATAATGTCAGGATTTAAATGTTCTTACCGCAATAGATCCATGATTTTCGATAATCCCCCTCAGATTTCTAAATATATTATATTACTTACAAAATTGCTGAAGAGTCTAATGATTATCGTGATTCTTATTACGGAGTTAATTTTCAACTATGGAGATAGGCTGTAGTAATTCCCTTTTGCCTTAATATCACAATAGTCTAATAGAAATAGTTTTAGATCTTAATACGTAACTTTGATGATAACCTCTTTTTGCGGTTATTAGTAGTAGAGTTCTCACTTGATTGGAGATATATTTTTCCACATATTTTTGAGTATTTTATGTTCTTTTAGTAATTCTATGTAGAAAGATGATCCTTAGAGGGATTTTCAAACTAAATAAATACCAAATTGCTGTAGCGTTTTTGATAATCGAATTTTCGTAACATTTGAATGATAGTTGTATATGCTGTAGGAACCGTAATTTCCACGCATATAATCCGCGCTAGGGGTCCTTTTGTAAAACTCACTATTTCATGATCGCAGAAAAAACGAGGAAATCACCAAGTTTGCCATCTTATTGCTCATTATATAAGAAACCTTACTTATTGAAAATAGGTGATCTAGTACAACTTTTTGTGCTAAAAAACGTAAATAGAGTATTACAAATCACAAATAAATACCTTTGTCATTACTTGGCCTCAAAGTAGACCATACGGCCTGTCGCGATGAATTTTACTCGTACTTTACCATACTGTAACTACTAACAAAATTATTTTAAAAGTTTGCCACTTTAGCAATATATTACCTATGAAGATTTCATAGAGCTACTGAAGTTGTTTTTTTCCTGCTTAAATATTCATTAATTTATTCAGCTGCGAAATCTCCTAAAAAATTAAAATCTTCATTTCTACCTCATTTTCAGAAGAGTATATCTCAAAGGAGACACTTTTGATTTGATTACGGTTAGTACCACTGAAAAGAGTATATTTTAATATAATCTATAAAGAAAAGTCTTTCTCATTTTGGGCCTCTTATATATATTGAAAAATAATGAAATTAAAAAAAAACCTATTTTACACTGTTTTTCCGAGATTTCTCTTTTTCAAAGAATTTGACTGTTGAACAAAGTCTATCCCAAAAATTTCTTACATAAGACTTTTGAATTGTGCCAATAGGTTTATCTGTATGAAAATTAATTTATTTTTATGAATGGAGTTTTTTCTTTGCATGTACATTATTTTAGTGACGGATCTGTTGCAAGAATTTAAAAAATATTTTGAATCTTTGTTATCAACAGAGTGACTTTGGAATCTTTGCAGAGTGCAATTTGTTTGGTACAAGCCATGGAAAATTACCCTGTGACGGAATAGGAGAAACTGTAAAGCGGCTGTCTGCAAGAGCAAGCCTTCAAAGACCAATTAAATACCAAATTTGAACTCTGACGGATCTATATAAATTCTGTGAAAAAACATAAAGCAAATTAAATTCATTTTCGTTTCAAAAAAATAAATTGAAACAGTACAAGATGGCCAAGAAGAACGTTTCAAAAGCGGACGCACAGTTTCTGGCACAAAAAAACATCATCATCATTTTGTACCCGTAAATAAAAAACAAGTTCGTGTCAGTAGAATAACAAATGATGCATCATTCTTTAGAACACATGTTGATAAGAGTGCTAAGATTGCATTTCACTATGCATTTGTTTCCGATATATAGTCTATACAGTATATTGCCTGTATCTATGACAGAAATTGGTGGATTGGAAATGTACGTGAAATATAAATTGAAGAGCGCGATGTCTAAATAAATGTTATGCACCCTCATGGAGCTGCCAAAATGTTTTATTGGCCCACTAGACAAGACCTTTGTTGGATTCTAGAAGAGCATATAATAGCTACGGTTCCAGTTCAACAGCAACAACAATAAGTGAGCAATACAGTTTACCTAAAACTCTTGTAATCTCAATCAATAAGAAATTTGATAAACTGAACCAATAACTGGATGTTCTTCACGACTTGGAAACCCTGAAGCAACCCAATTGATGCTTAGAATCATCGAAGAAGATACTATAATAGACTTATAGACTTGGGAACCTGTTAGATACTCACAATTAGGCTTGTGAGCATATAGTAAAGAAACTCAACCTAGAACTAGTCTGTCATGGGTATCGGGCGTGACCCCTAGGTAACGCGGTTACCAATCATTCAGAATGGTAGAGCAGAAGCAACCATGGACTACAACAACAGATAACTATCTATACATTTATCATTGTAAATAAAACTATTTGTGTTAAATTTGTTGAACGACACGATCTTCGAAGAAGAAATATCGCGTAAAATGGGTCTTTTGAATTTTATTATTTTTCCCCTATATGTATGAGGCCCAAAATGAAATAAAAATTTTCTTATAGATTATAATGTGTTCTTTTCAGTGGTACTAACTGTAATCATATCAAGAGTGTCCCTTTTGAGATATACGCTTCTGAAAATTGGGTGAAATTGATTTTTAATTTTTTAGAAGATTTCACAGCTGAATAAATTAATGAATACTTAAGCAGGAAAGAAACATCCCCAGCAGCTCTATTACATCTTCATAGGTAATTAATTGTTAAAGTGGAAAACTTTTTAAAAATAATGTTTTTAGTAGTTACAGCATGTTAAAATACGAGTAAAATTCATCGCGACAGGCCGTATGACCTACTTTGAGGCCAAGTAATGACAAAGGTATAGATTTGTGATTTGTAATACTCTAATTACGTTTTTTAGCACAAAACGTTGTACTAGATCACCTATTTTCAATAAGTAAGGTTTCTTGTATAATGAGCAAAAAGATGGCAAACTTCGTGATTTCCTCGTTTTTTCTGCGACCATGAAATAGTGAGTTTTTCAAAAGGACCCCTAGCGCCCCAACTATACTACACTATATTGCCAAAGGTGACCGGTCACTTGCGATTTTAGACGTTTTGTTAACTATCTAGAAAATTACATGAGGAATTAACCTGAAACTGCAGGTGTGTAAACAGTATAGTATAGGTTATATGTTTCCGTAAAGATTTTTTCACGAAACCCCATAGGGGACTGTCAACAAATTGAAAAACAACTAATATCTTTTCTATAACCCTGTAAAAACTAATGTAGCAAAGGCGTTCAAACTCGAGATTATTAATAAGTGGCTTATTGTAATATACTGTGTTCATTTTAATGATGATACTATGTATACTCGTAGAGAAATTAAGGTTTTTATGAAAACAGTCCGAAATTTCGCCTAGTTTTTTGCTTATAGTTTAATTTAGTTCTTAATATAAACAAGAACGAAAAATCATGCGTCAAGCATAGATTATATAGCACTTTCCAACGCTTCCAAAATAATTTTACAAATCATACCGTTTAATAAGCTAAAAGCTAACATCTAAGTAAACAATTTAGAAAACGCATAACATATTTAAAAACATAATTTCAGGAATTTCCAACATATACAATATTCGGAAAAATATCCGAATACTTTTATTCAGCCCTGTATCGGATCTATAGATTTGTATATATACTACATAGGATGATAATTTTAGTTCACTTAGGAAACGCGTAGCACAGTTTAAAATTCTCCGTCTGGAGTTTGTCAATAAACAGAAATGTGTTCGCGAACTTTTGTGCTGCCCTGTATAGGATCTACAGAATTTATACACACCACGTAATAGACAAAAAGCCAGTTAAAATTAAAATCGCGTTCAATAACTTAAAACGCACTTCCAGGAATTATTGTTAACAGACAGTAGAGAATTCTTTTGCGTGTCCCTGTAAATGAACGATGACTGCTATACACACAATATTCCGTAGTAAGTCTCTTGTAATGCACCTTAGTGATCTACATAAATTTCAATGCGTTTAAAATAGTGAAACATTATTTAAATAAACCGCAGACGATTTTTCTCCATAGACGTAATGTAACGGAATTATTTTTACTGTCCCTGTAAAGTAACTATAAGTGCTATGCACACCCTGTTCCATATTAAGCTTCTTCTAATGCACCTTAGTAATATATATAAATTACAATGCGTTTAAAATAGTGAAACATTATTTAAATAAACCGCAAATGATTTTTCCCCATAGACCGCAATGTAACGGAATTCTTTTGAGTGTCCCTGTAAAAAAAGTATAAGTGCTACACACTTCCGTTGAAATAGGGAACATGCTATAGATAACGACAATAACATATAAAAATTGCAGAGCAATCCGAGCATATTTACGGGAGTTAGAGCACGGACAGACGGCAGACGGCCAGACGGCAGACGGCCAGACGGCAGACGGCCACACAAACCGAAGTCATAAGCACTTTTCAACTAGGTTGGAAAGTGCTAAAAAGTTCTTATTAGAAAATATAGCTTGAAAATTCTGAAAATTATCGTTGATATAATAAGCTCGAAATCCGTTGTTCACAAACAGAAGCAAAAAGATGAGGGGTTGTATCAAATATCTGTTGATTAGTGCCAAGATGGCGTACACAATATTGCACGTACTACTATATTGGGATACAACCCCTCATATTTTTGCTTCCTTTTGGGAACAATGGATTTCGAGCTTATTCTATCGACGATAATTTTCAGAATTTTCAAGCTATGTTTTTGAGACTTTCACAAAATTTGCTCTACATACTTAGCTAATACATTATGCATATTATATTTTGATTGCATTCGCGCATGCGCAGTGAAACATTTTTTAGTTAACCAGCTCAATTTTCATCCAAATTTTATTATTTTTTAATTCTGATTGCAGAGTATTATGTACAATTTTTTTTGTCATATTTTCTGAAAAGAACATTTTTTTATATTAAGAACTCTGCAAATTACAAGCAAAAAACTAGGCGAAATTTGGGACTGTTTTTATAAAAACCTTAATTTCTCTACGAGTATACATGCTATCTTCATAAAAAAGAACACAGTATATTACAATAAGCCACTTATTAATAATCTCGAGTTGGAACGCCTTTGCTACATTAGTTTTTACAGAGTTATCCAAAATATATTCGTTCTTTTTCATATTGTTGACAGTCCCCTATGGGGTTTCGTGAAAAAATCTTCGCGGATATATATAACATATACTATGCTGTTTACACACCTGCAGTTTCAGTTTAATTCCTCATATATTTTTCTAGATAGTTAGTTAACAAAACGTCTAAAATCGCAAGTGACCGGTCACCTTTGGCAATATAGTGTATTTCAGACACTGACAGTTTGCAGATGTCCATCTTATACCTATATGTATGTCCTGTATAAAATTTGAAAGGGGTCGAGTGGGAGCCTCTAGGCCATTTAACATGGAATGACTCAAATAATAAAAAATACAATCGAGTTTATTTTCTTTATTTGTTATAGTATGACGTGAACGTGATTGTGGTAGACTGGAGCCTGGGTGCTCGTGTCCCTTACTATATCCAGGCAGCTGTGAATACGGAGCTAGTGGGAGCTCAGGTCGCCGTTCTCGTATTTCTACTGAAAGACAATTTTGGGATCCAGGAGAAGAACCTGCATTTGATCGGATTTAGCCTCGGCGCTCAGGTGGTTGGTTTTGTGGGGAAAAAAATGCAGGAGTTACGTGGCACCCGACCAGCAAGGATTACAGGTGAGTTTTCATTTCATCAAACAGTAACGTAGATTATTGCATTTGTGTGACATTACGTACGTATTCGTAAATTTCCTAGTCATGAAATAAAGTGAAAGTTTACTTTCAACGTAAACGTAAGAGTAAACGTAAAAGTTCTAATGAAATGAAAATACTTGGAAATTAATACAATTATTCTTAGACAAATAATCTGTTAGAAAAATGCATTAGTAATAGCTTAAATTAAAACATATATCAGACATGTTTGATGATTATAGTAAAAACACTATCCCTCAAGCACTGAACGCACCTGAAAACTGCTAATCTTAAAATACTGAATTTGACTGACGTGCTCTTCTAAATTTAAAAAACCTCGTTAAAGTACGTTGTGACGTTCATTATATTTCGCATAACTATCGACACAATGAACGACAGAATATATTTGCAAAATAGAATTTTATCTTCTCCACAAGGGTTCGCGGGCAAACCTAGAATACAATTATTCTCAATGCCGATTAACTATTCTTTTCTAATAATCATCTTATGAAGAGGTCTGATAATTTTATATTCTTGAAACTATGTTGTGTTCTTTACGTATTATGTAGAGGGAAAAAAATAGTATCTTCTCTGTATTTTCCATCAAGGGATGAGATTTCTCAGCTTTTTTGCATACCAGTATAATCGTACAGAAAATGTTCTTTTATTTAATCGGAACATTATAAGATTTAAGAGAAC
The DNA here is from genome assembly GCA_963931845.1 of Maratus michaelseni. NCBI lineage: Eukaryota > Metazoa > Arthropoda > Arachnida > Araneae > Salticidae > Maratus > Maratus michaelseni. Next base: position 407,462,254 of record OZ007586.1, read on the forward strand.
AACGTTTTCTCTAAGATTATACTGGTATGGAAAAAAGCGGAGAAATCTCATCCCTGTTTCCATCTCCAGTTAATAATATCATTTCAGATCATAATTAATTCCTGAAAGTCACTTGTGACAGAATTAAGACTTTTGACGATTTGAAAGGCAGCTGAATATTATTCATACCGCTTAATTATAATAAAATTTGTACCATGATATTTTAGAAAAAGTTTGCTTTTGTAAGTTGCCAGAAAAAAAAATTATCTCTATTTATTTATTTTCAAAAGAATTTTTTCGTAAATTGATGTAGGTATTAGACATAACAGCAACGGAGTTACTTGCCCCTGAAAGTCTTAACACTTTGTTGACTGGCCACGAGTATACTCGTGTTTTTAAACCAATGTCATTTACTAAGGCGTGTCCTAAATACTTAGTTCCACCTATATAATATTCATGGCATAAAATCTTTATCAAAAACAATGTGTATTTATACCATACATATGATAATACATTGATAGTCTGTAACAAATTTTACATGAAACTCGCATACTGTAAGATATTTACTGATGTATAAGTTTGAAAATGTCAACTAGACAAAGAGTATTCTGAAAACTTTTAAAAGAAGACGGCACTTATACAGACTCAAAACAAAAATTTCATATTGATTTGCCGGTCAACAATGTACTTATTCACTACACATATAAAGTTCACACTTCGAATTCCACATTTTAGCATTGATGAAAAATTCACTATCACTTCAATATGTACCAAAATAAGATTGCATGCAGCTTCGTAAAATTTACCGTTTTATTACACATACCTATCTTACACAGCCAAATAGGTATGAAAAATGTTCGCTGTCCATAAGTATTTCTCAAACTGTTCAGTTTTGCTTATGGTAGAAATTCTAAGCATCTCAATCAGCTCCACCATCGCACTTCAGTATAGCTTAATGTATGTGATATAATCACTTGTGATTGGATGAATAACTGTAGAATAAGTAATTATTCGTAAAATTACGATATACTTTTTTATAAATCACTTTTATTTAAAACCCCTTAAAATAGAGATGATGAAAGAGAAAGATTTTATGCGTTTTCCACATATTAATTCTGTAGGCTTTTCCGAAATTCACCTAAATTCTTTTGATTCGATTGGGCAATAGAATAAGAGAAAATATGCAACTGATCAGGCCTACTTAATTTCTTTTTGATGCTGATTTCAGAAACAAAATTTAATCGGAAACCAATTTTTAAACAGATTAAAAATTATGATATCTAACAAAACAAAATATCCAAAGTTGATGTTCTACATAAGGGCAATACATACATAGATGAAATCACATATTGTGAAGTGTGAGTGTTGAAGTATTATAAAAAGATGGAAAATGAGATATGCTGCTATTTCTTTGTTGAAAATAAAACTAAAACAAAATTGCTTTTGTAACCGCTGGTTTGCTTGTGGGTGTAGAAATTTAGTTTTGTGCATTAGTGGATCACGGCTAAATTTTTATCCGATCTAATTTTAATTGAATCATATTAGAGTGTTGTACGTAACGGAACACAACTGCGATCATCTCCATTTTGATATTTTGAGGAAGAGTGGGGAGCTTCGACGTTTACTGTGCATGTGTTTTGCGATGATATTCAAACATTTAGAGACAAATACAATTTAAAACGTTGAAACTTTCCCCTGTAAGTCGAAACAAAATCAAAATAGGGTTAATCCCAGTTGGTTATATCTTCCAAATATGTGTTTGATATATATTAAATATGAGTCTTGTGTGTATGTTTGAAATATGCGACTTAAAAAATTTGTAGGGTTGGATCCAGCTGCCCCCCTGTTCGAGGACTACGGTGGCGAGGTGCATCTATGGAAAGACGACGCAGACCTGGTGGATGTGGTGCACACGAATGCTGACCTACTAATCTACGGAGGGGTGGGAATCGAAACGCCTCTTGGACACGTTGATTTCTATCCAAATGGTGGTAAGAGGCAACCTGGATGTGGAAGCACTCTCAAAGGAGCTTTCATGGATCTGTTTAGTGAGTATCACAAGTAAAGTCTCATCAATTACTTCATAATTTGAAGAGGGTTCTTATTTATGATGGAAAAGATAATTACAAAAAAAATTATTGCAATTTCTGATGTACTACAAAATAATTATAACAAAGATTTTAAGCCTGTAATGATTTATGCATAAATCTTTCTTTTTGTCGCTGATACATGTTCAATGTCAAACGTCTTTTATTATTTTAACTTATATCGGACGTAATATACTTCTTTGTAAAACATGCACATTACATGTAAAAGGATGGAGAATTGTGTAAAATATTATGCAGCAGCCAATTCCGATTGTGTTTGGAAAGGCTCTACTCTTCATCAAGTACAGAAAGACTCTACTATTATGCTAAATTTTAGTTTTTTTCTATGCATAGATAACCTGCTACTTCAAATAGCGAGTGTGTTCACTTAGAGACGCAAATAAAGATCATATTTTGTCTCTGTAGTTAACATAGCTATTTAAGACAAGTAGACTAACCAGGTTATGAAAAAATAGCAAGCGCACTGCGTTACATATTTGCTATCAAATTGCAAATTGTTATAGTTAAATGTTCTTAGTTACGCAACGGTTTTAATATGTAAAAATATTTATCGAACTTTGATATCGAAACACATTACCATTAAATCGTTGGGTTCCAACTTGATTTATTTTGTGACTGTATCGTTGTAAGTAAGCAATAATCACGTTGGATCTCCTATTACCATAAATAATGCCTTATTTTTAGGTGCGTTCGTAATTATATAAATACGTAGCACCTATAATCATCGTCTGGTCCGCCAGTCTGTCAGCCCGCATATAACAGCGCAAAAATTATTCAAACCAATGGTTTGAAATTTTATATATATAATCGTTGCAGAATTTTGTCGAGTTATTTCAAATTTTATGAAAATCGAATCAAAACTAAAAAGATATTAATAAAAGTTTTCTTCATTCTATTAAATCTTATTATACATAATATGTATAATAAAAGCGCAAGTCATGTGACTGAGGAAAATAAATTCGGGCTAACCACTCCCCTTTTCATATACCAGGGGGGCGTTTTTATTGAAAATTATTTCTTCGAATAAAATTGCATAAAAGTTACATTTTTAGAAAATTGTTCAAACAACATTGTTCAAAAAATTGTTTGAGAGATGAGTTACATTAAAAAATGTATAGATTCTGAGATAACTTCAGTTGAAATTAGGTTTATAGTCCCAATATGTGAACTCCAATCCATTAATGTAAATAAACACAAGTGATTCGTTCATCATGAGTCATAGAAATATTACACTATCGAGGTAATCATTCGCAAAGCAAGAACTCGCTGGTTAATTTTTCAGATCTTTCTGGTGTCAAAAAAACAATTCGCATCTGTAAACGTGGCATACGTAATAAACGAAAAGACATGCTCATTTCGCTCATAACAGACAATATAATTCATTTCACTGAAATAATAACGATGGTTTTTTTTAGATTGAAAACTAGTTATAGTGCGAACGCACTTCATTTGTCAAGTTTAACCTACAATTCCCAACTTGTTATTAATAGTATTCAGTAATAGGTTTTCACTGTTAAATACTATTTTTTAAAGCTAATAGGTTTATCTCTTTTTATCCAACAGAGGGAGAACGTGAGCGCACATGCAACCACGAACGTGCTGTGCACCTGTTCACGGAGACTATCTTAGGGACTGGTCCATGCCAATATGTGGGCTACCCCTGTGCCAACTACACGGAATTTTCGGGAGCCAAATGCATGAGATGTGGTTCTGGAGATGCAAGCTGCGGAAAGATGGGATACAATGTGTTTGGTTCTGGATCCTACTACCTCGTTACAAAGGCGAAGCAGCCATTCTGCAGTGAGTAATGCATCTATAATCCTGTTTATAATAATTTCGAGTTAAGGATATATAATTTTGGCTTGTTAATGAATCTATTCAATTTATAGGAAATGATTGAAAATCACCTTTCGTAAGTAATATTCTCATCAATTAGTTCGTAATAATGAATGAAAGAAAACTTAGTTTTCGTATTAATAGCACAAATTCAATTATTATATACCGTAATTTCCGGCGTATAAGCCGCAGCTCAAAGAGTCGTTTTTCTACCCAGAAATATTATTTTATAAAATGTAACTTAAAAGATCGCTGTAAATATTTAACTACAATTATTGAATAAAATTTCTGGGTCGAAAAACGACTCTTTGAGCTGCGGCTTATACGCCGAAAATCACGGTAATAAACCATTATTAAGTAATTCTCATAGCACTATTGATGCCCATCAGAATAAATGTTATTATGGGTCGTACCTTAGGAAAGTTATTAGGATGCACTGACGTACCGAAGGTCGGGTCTTGGCTAAAATCCCGTCCCAACGATAAAATGCATGCGCAAGTTTCCGCTTATATAAAAAAATTGTTAATGAAATAAGCAGCTTTTATAAGTCAAATCTTTAAAAACCCATTATTAGTATTTTTACATTATTCGGAATCCACCTGTTTATTGAAACAAATTCCTTTCTACAAATGTTATTCATTTAACCAGTGGTTTTATTTGTCAATAAATGGGGTGCCTACGCTCTTACCAAAACTTTTCAATAGAATTTTTCTATTTAATATTTAAATAACAGAAATTTTAGACGCCAAGTTTAATTGCAGGATTCGTAATACTTTTCTGCATTTAAATATAGCGAAAAATTCTATTAAAAAATTGTGGTAATAGCGTACGAACCCTGATATACAGGGTGACAATTATTGAACTATATGAAATTAAACCGTCGTAACTTCTGAACGGTTTGCGTGATGAAGTTCAAATTTCGTGGTTGGCCACAGGGTATGATGGGAATTTGTAAGCGCATGCGCACGCAACTTGTTGTTGTCGGCCATTTGCAAGTGAAAATGTCACGGTACAGCGTGCCTGAGCGTATATCGCTTGTGAAGGTCTACTATGCGAGCAATAACAGCCCGATTGCGGCTCAAAGGCAGTTTGCGACCGAGTACACGCTGAAGAAAACCGGTCCAAGGGTGCTAACAATCAAGAATTTGATTCGCAAGTTTGAGAGAACTGGCAGTGTTTGTGATGACTGTGTTGGCAATGTCGGTTCGACCCTCATCGAACAAACAAAGTGTTTGATATCCTGGAGGATCGCTTTGGGGACCACATTCTGGCTCTGGGGTACCCAGAAGCCACTGGAATGGGACTCGCTTGGCCACCATATTCTCCGGATCTGAACACATGTGACACATTTTTGTGAGGCTACATTATAGACAATGTGTACAGAAATAACTGAGCTGAAAACTGAGCTAACTATTGCTGAGCTGAAAACCACCATTCAGGAGGTCATCGGCAGCGTCGATGTTCCGACACTTCAGCAGGTCATGCAGAATTTTGCTATTCGTCTGCGCCACATCATAGTCAATGATGGCAGCCGTATCGAACATGTCATAACCTAAATCCGAATATCTGTAGTGTCGCTTACATGTTAAATAAAGTTTGTGCACTTAGTAGTTTTTAAATAATTTACGTTTTATTTCATATAGTTCAATAATTGTCACCCTGTATTTCCAATTATTTGTTATTTATTATTATTTGTAATTACTTGTCAGAAAGTATATTACACCAACGCCCTTTGTGACGCTCTGACAGGTATGTCTACACGTTGGCTGCTAATAAATTCTTAGCTGCTAATAAACGTGCATGGTCCTCTCGGAGAAACTGAGGACTCAACCTCTGTAGCATCTGCCGTCATAGGTATAAGGGGCGACGGGGTAGATTAGGTAAACTGCTACCATTAAGTTGAAAATGTTATTTTTGTCTCAACAGTGATTTAATAGGATAAAATTACTTGTTAACATTAATGATAGAAGTATACCTGATTTTCTATGTCGCCATCGGAAAGTAGGCGTCTCTGCCTGCCACTGGGTTAGAAGTCACTTAAAGGAGTCCTTGCTTGCCGGAGAAACACCCGGAGAAGGTTGGTTATAAAGCTCTACATCTTGATCTTCCTTAATGCGCTGTTTCTCTCAGGCATTCAGGATGGTATAGAAATGGTCATTCATTGACGCCTTGGTTACAGTAAAGTTGAAAGTTTTTTAATTGCATTTCTTTATATGCTGCTTTTTCGAAATAAGCCTGGACTATTGAATACACGAAAAATACAAAACGTAAAACGTGTACTAGAACTATGATTATTAAACAAATTACGAGAGTTTACCAAATATTTGAATTATTATTTTACAGATAAAATTTAAATAGTCACGGAAACTTTGTAAAGATTCAATCATAAAAATTTTATAAGTCGCTTTCGTCAGTTGAAACATACTTTTAGATATCTTTATTCGGCATTTTCTCATTTTATATTACAAATGGAATGAATCTAGTAGAAAATATATTATACCTGGATATTTTACATTATATTGCAAACAAAAAAATAAATGTATAAATATCTAGGAAATCTTACAAAAAAATATTTAAAACAATATATATACTTTTTCTCTTACAAGGAAGGTAACTTTGGTGTTTTGAAGGTACTACCTACGTATGAAATATTTCACATACAATTTAGGCTGATATGCATAAAAAAGAAAATTTTAGCTGATTGAATTTTTCATCATTTTAGGGAATTTACTTTTTAAACTGCAATTATCTTCAGGCTTTTGTTGTAATGTATCACATGCGTTGATGTTCCTTTGTTAAACCTGTGGCTAATAACTGGCATCTCTAAGTTCATGTTTATCTTCTTGATATACGCTATATATTCATTATACTTATGAAAAATGATCAAAAATGTAAGAATTAATATTTGTGGAAGCAAAAGTCTTAACGACATTTACTACATTTAAGGTTTGTAATATTGCTTCAAATGTTAATTTTACTTCTGCATTGTAAAGCTCCCTGTAGTTATCCAACAGTACCTATTAGTTATCTCATATTTAACTGAATTCAAACCGTGAAGCACCAACATATGATACTATTATCGACATACAAGTTTCGCTATTTTTTTCTCTCTCATGATCATTCAACTTAAACTTGAAATAACGTTAAAGGATTTAGAGATGTCATTAATTAATCCTTTCACTACGGATCGGGACATATACGTCACAGTGGAATATTTTTTATTCTTTTCGTACCACTTTTTGAAAAATAATCATGTTTTTGTACTGGGATATTTTCACTAGAAATGTACAACAAAGAAATATTTTTATTTATTGTGGTACGATTGAATATAAAAATATTCGCCAGTCATGCCCCGTAATCAAAGCGTTAACATCAAGTATACACAACTCCCAACTTTAACGCTTTTTTGCTTTCACTAAAATTTAAAAGAAATTTTTGACATATTTAATTGCTGATTTCACCTATTAAATAAGGCAAAATTTGCTATTACATTTAGTGGTAACAGAAAAGCGTAAAAGTTGGCAGCTACAGGTGCAATGAAAAAATAAATACCAACACACATATATGTGACATAAAGAAAACAAGAAGATGATCACAATTGTATTTCCCATTTCATACAGACATTATATTGCTTTTAAAACATCACTTGACTAAAAGTTCTAAAAAACACCTTCAAACGGACTAACAGTTAGCCAAGATGTACAAAAGCTTTAAAAATATTTTCACCTCCTAGAAATGAGGCATTATCAGTTACTGTTGTACTGTTTCTTCCTCGCTAGTCACTTTCGCTGAAGTCTTCACCACCTTTCCTTATTAAATTTAAAGAATTTAGCCAGGTGAAACAATAAATCACCAATTAAATTGCACTTCAACTATGTCGAGAAATTAGCAAGTTAAAATAGTTTAAACTACGCATTACTATAGGAGGCCATAGAAATAACCACAGCAAAATCTGAAACATATAATGAAATGATGCATGCAAAAATTAATAATAGATGGCATCACATATTATTAGGAATATGGTAAAATGGGGAAGATTTCAACTTAAGTGACTAGCGAGGAAGGAACAGAACAACAGTAACTGATGATGCCTCAGACAGAATAGTTGAAATATTTTTAAAGCTTTTGTACAAATTGACTAACTTTTAGTGTGTTTGAAGGTGTGTGTTAGAACTTTTGGACATGTGCGTGCACTATTTTTTAGTATGTTTTAAAAACAGTATAATATCTGTATGAAATGGGTAGTATACAAGTAAATATTATGATTAATAAATTAGGAAAAATGACATAGAAAAAGATGGTTTTAGTGAAATATCTGCAGCATACTTAATACTAAATAATTCAAACAGCTAAAAATATTTCCCTTATGCATATTAGCCCGATTTTATATTATATAACTGAGATCTTCAAAACACGAAAGTTTGAAAAATTCTGTGTGTACCATTCTATTAAAAATGGAAGTTTAATGGCAATTACTTCAACAACCTTGAAACAACCTTTTTGCACCCTCATACGTAAATTGCGTCCGGTGTCTTTTCGTCTCATGCGTAAATTGCGTTAATGGAATGTTGGCTGTAAAATTTCATTTAAGAAAATTTTTTTTCCAAGTACAACATCGTACTTCGTTGTAAAAAATGGCATACGAATTTGATCAATGCCGTAGAAAGAAATGTATTTTGCAGGAAAGGAATCGTGTACACAATTTTATTACAGTTAGTATAGTGTTAATTATAATACACTGTAAAATAAGTGCAGCATAATGTATTTAATACAGTGAATCTTTTTAAAACAAATAATTAAAAATTTTGGTAAGTAAACATAGATCTGCAAATTTTGGAGTTAAATTATAGTCGTTGAATACCAAAATCTCCTCCTGAGGTTACGACTCTGACTTTAATCTATATTATTATTAATATCATTATTAAAAAACTAAATTCTTTTAGTTAAAATTTTTTTGTGGATGCGCTTTTCCAGTCGAAATTTTAATTGAAAATTTTAAAAAATTGCCATTGCTCCGTCAATTATATTTGGCAAACAAAAGAACAATAACAATATATCTCAAATGAAAATTAATCTCAAATGACAATATTATAATGAGTAAATAAAATAAAATAAATAAAATTAATATCATTTTTATTTTTAATTTCTATAGGAAAGGAGTCTTTCTATTGGTTGATTAAATATAACTCATTTTTGTCAAATATCAACAATAGAAATATAAATAAAATATAACATTTCATAATACGTGTAACGTTCTATTCATATACAAGTTTATGTTCTGAAATAAAATATCAGTTCATTTAATATTTCATAACGCGCGCTGTCTTAACACGTTCGCTACCGAGACGCATACGTGATGTCGCTTGGTCGCTCATTTGATATTCCTTTTTAATCCAAAATTACGAATTCGTAGCGGAAATAATTAAAGAAGAATTTTTATTTTAAGTAGTCACGAAATGTCTGTCATTAGATAAAGTAAATTTTGCTATTAGTATTTTCTGGTATGAATTACTGGTGATAATGATACTATAATGAATTTCTGGTATTAAATGGGGGTCGAAAGTTTTTAGTCATTTCGCGTGTTCGACATATCTCAGCAGTAGGTTTAGGTAGGAACGTGAAATTAGGATAACAAATCTACTAAAAAAATAAGTAAACAAATATTTCAGCGACTTTAGAAATTCATCCGTTAAGGGGGTTAAATGAAGGGTCGAAAGTTGTAAGTCATTTTGCCTGTTCGTCATATCTCAGCAGCATTTTTAGATAGGAGGTCGGAATTCAGGATAATAAAATCTACAAAAAATATAGATAAACATGTATGTCAGAAATTTTAGAAATTCAGCAACTGAGGGGGATTAAATAGGTCAAATAGTTTAGGTCATTTTGCCTTATCTCAGTAGAAATTATAGGTTTATGAAATTATAGGTTCATGAAATTCAGGATAACAAATATACTAACAAAAAAAGTTAAACATGTATTTCAGCGATTTTAGACATTCAGACACTATGAGGGGTTAAATGGGGGTCGAATGTTTTACGCCATTTTACCATATCTCAGTAGAAATTATAGTTAGGAGCGTGAAATTCGGGGTAGAAAATCTACTGAAGAATAGTTAAGCATGCATTTCAGGCGATTTTAGAAATTCAACTGCAAAGGGTGTTAAATGAAGGGTCGAACATTTTCGATGATTTCACCTTTTCACCATATTTCATCAGCAGTTTTAGAAAAAAGCGTGAAATTCAGAATAACAAATTTCCTTAAAAAAATAGCTAAAGATGTATTTAAACGATTTTAGAAATTCAGCCAATAAGGGGGGTTAAATTGGTGTCGGAATTTTTATGTTATTTTGCCATATCTCAGTAATAGGCAGGAGCTTGAAATTTAGGATAACAAATGTACTAAAAAATAGTTAAATATGTATTTCAGAAACTTTAGATAATAATCCATCAAGGGGGGTCACACTGTGTGTTGAAAGTTTTAGGTAATTGTACATTACCTCAGCAGCAGTTTTAAGTAAGAATGTGAAACTCCGTTTTACAAATCTACAAAAAAAAGTAGTTAATCATGTATTTCAGCGATTTTAGAGCTAGCGAGTTTGTGGGCAACATCGGCTCTGAACCCGATTGCGGAAGATTATACGTAAAAGAGAACTATTGATGATTTTTTATTATATTTTAGCCGGTGGCTTCCGAGTGGGGTCCAGCTACAAAGTACTACTTGGGCCCAACCCCTAGATAATCACGGGTAGGACCCAGTACTATTTTGACAGGGGGCTCATGAAAAAAAAAATTTATGTCGTGAGAACTCTTGCTGAATTTTTATTATATATTTTGTGTGACTTTTTTTAAAAGGAATATATTTTTTAATTTTCCATTTTATAATTTTTTTTTTCAAATTTCGTCTTTTAGCGATATGATTTTAAATTTTAAACCAAATATTACACTTCCAACTTTGTTCAAAGTACATTTTTTTAAAGTAAAAAATTGCAATTTAAATACTGATTGCCATATTTATGGACTAGCGTATGCACAAGGAGGCCTTATGTTGATTACCGTATAGTCAGATTACAAGCGTGCAACCGATTGGGTCCTGTTAAAATTATTTCATTTTAATGATTTATCCACGCAAAATAACTGAACCACGTTATAGTGATCACTACATTAACTATGTATGCTGAGAAATACACAAATCCTGTTATTTTGATCATCTCATTAATAATTTATGGGCCTGACAGTACTCATTTACAGTGATCGTCATTTATCTTAGACAATCCCATTTTTATTTATTTCATCTGGAAGCTCCCCGCTCATCTTAGATAAATACGCAGAGGGCCAGTAGTATTTTACCAGAGGGATTATGGAAAAAAAATATTATGAATGTCACGAAATATTTATTTACCTGCTTATATAATATATATATATATATATATAATATATATATATATAATATATATATATATATATATATATATATATATATATATATATATATATATATTTTTATTTGGTTCTTTTTGTATAGTTTAAAATAAAGTATTTTATTTAATTTTTCCTGTTTGCATGTAAAATACAATTTCTGGGCTCCAAGGGAAGTCAAGACAGTACGCTGCAGAATGTATTTGGGACCCATTCAGAAGCGACCGGCTAGTTTCATATTATCCTTTAATAAAGCATGAAGGACTGTCCTCATATTCAAACTGGTTACTTTCTGACACAACCATGAAATCATTTGCTTTCTAAATGCAGAAAATTTTCAATCATTTTTATTAAATCTTTTACATTTTAATAGCTTTTCACTTTTACGTAAATAGGATATGTTTTGAATTAAACTCTTATGACGTTCCTTTCAAATTTTTTTTGTCCGGAAAATCGGCTTAAAACGTCAATTGTAACAGAGTACTCTGAACTAGCTTTTGCTTTTAAAAAGGAATATGAAAATGTTATTCATTATTACTTCTTGGTCTCAATAAAGGTAGATGCAAAGTCACAACTGCCAACTTTTTATCCCTTTTCTTACAACTAAAGTATAATAGTAAATTTTGCAATTTTTAATCGCAAAAATCTGCAATTAAATAAGTTGAAACTTTTTATTATACTTTATTAATAACAAAAAAGCATAAAAGTTGTCAGCTATGCAAAGTTATGCATTGTGGAAGGGGAAAATCTTTGTGTAGGGGAGAGGGGGTCACAGTGGGACAATTTTCACTTGTTTTATGATAATTTCTTTCCTTTTAATTAAAAAAATAAAACCAATACAGAGCAATATTTTGGAAACTTTTACCTTTCATTGTATTTTTTTTCATAATTTATACTTATTTTATTCTTAAAAAAATAATTTTCAAAATGTACTCAATATGTCCCATTGTTCCCCCTGGTGGGGCACATTGGGACAAGGAATGGGGTACAGTGGGACGGTGAGTAATGCACATACAAAATTAGCTATATTATCACAACACTCATTAAATACAGGTTTAGATATTGAACATAGAAGATATGAAAGCCATTTTCAAATGATAAGACTTAAAAATAGTTATAATAATGGAACACATTTCATAGTTCAAAAACTCTTTGCAAAATAATGTATGATGAATTGAAAATAATAAAGTAACATCAAATTAAAATTATAGGATAACAAAGAGTTACCAAAAGTTCATTTTATCATGGAATAACCTTGTAAGTCTACAGGAAATGATAATTGTGTCAATGTTCTTTCTGTTCCTCCACAAGCCATTGGTTTTGGTAATTTCATTTCAATGCCAGCAAGAACAGCTGAAAATGTTGTTTTATCACCAAAGTCAAAATTGTATGCTGGCAAAAGTCTTTCCATGTACTTCATTTCAAAGTCAATTTCACTTTTATTTATGATTTCTGCAACATAATAGCATATGCCTCCTTCCTTTTTCCCACACACTTTGACTAAAACAAAATCTACAATATTAATAAAAACGCTTTCTCTTTCTTCGATATCATCCTCAAAAATACTTTCTCTTTCTTCCAACTCATCGTCAGAAACAGGGGTCGGAAGTAGCACGCTACAAGTAGCGAAACTACTGTAGCTGCTACTTTTTACAGTAGTTTGTAGTGTAGCGCGCTACATTTTGAATAATGAAGTGTAGCGAGTAGCGCGATACAAAAAATCCGTAGTTTGTAGCGAGAACCGACGCTACTTTTAACCCTTTCCGGCACAAACAAAGTCTGTTCGTGAAATGAGAAATTGTTGACTGACACCGGAATTTACAACCGACTTTTTTTAGAAAATACGAACTCCTTATTTTAAGCTTTCATTATAGAAACAAAATTTTACTAAAATATTCTTGGTGCCGAATGCAAGTTTGGAATTAAAATTAGGTGTGCCCGGGGTGGGGCCACAGTGCCGGAAAGGGTTAACGCTACTTCAGGAGTGCGAAATGTACCATTCTGCAAATTTCCCGTAGTTTGCTTCTTTTGTTCAAAATTTGTTCTGCTCAAAAATTTGCGAATCTCAGCAGCAGCGTATAACAACGTATCGCATGACGTGATAGATTTTCCCCATTGACACTTGCTGCAAAATCAAGTACTAATCCAACAAAATGAATTAATTTTCTTTCGGGCAACACTATTTACTCATTATTAAGTTTCATGTTTTAACACCGGTTTCTTAATATTCGTAACTTTTTTATTTACAGATTTATTTATTATTTGCATCTAGAGTTGTTTTTCTGTAATTTTTTTTAGATTATAATGCAGATTTTTTGTTAATGTAGATTTATTTTAGATTATAATATCTCTTAATTTTGGTACAAAATTTAATGTGTGTATAAATTAACATTTTGGAGACAAACACAAAACATTTTCTTTTATGTTATCGTTTTAATGCCCTCGATTACGTTGCATTTATTTAATTATATCCCGGCAGACGCGATATAACGTGGGGTAGCTTTATTATTTAATTCGTGTCTTCATTTCTAGCGTAAATTGAACCCTTTGACAAAATCTGAAAGTAGCGAAGTAGTGACTACTTTTGTAAAGTAGTTTGTAGTCGCTACTTTTTAAAATAAGTAGTTGTAGTTAACTACATTTTCGATAAAGTAGTTGTAGTTCGAAACAAAAGAAGTAGTTTTTCCGACCCCTGGTCAGAAACACTATCACTTCAAGAGAGCTTCCAATCTTCGTCTTCTGAAGAACTGCTTTACCATAAATTTTTATTTACAATCTTTTTTTTTTTTTGTTATCAATTTCGAAATATTAGACGAATACTTCTTTTTCCTTTATTTTGCTTTTCAATTCTTTCAAAAGTTTCCTGCTCTATTCTGCTTTTTACAGGTGTATCAGTCAATAATTATGATTCCCTCTTCTTTCGGTTCCTCTTAGAATTATCAGGTGGCATTTTGGTAGAGGCCTTATTAGTTCTGGTGACAAAACAGGTTCATTAACTTTCTGGTTTACCACCAGAGATAAATTTAAATTGGAGCACGCTGGTTGTGGCTCTTCTGTGAATGGTCTAGATTTACTAGCTTCACTTGACTCATGTGATAGAATGACATGTTCAGTAGTTGATATGTCAGCAACACATGCTGATGGAACATCGGTAACACTTGCAGCTATGAAGTCTTCTTCAGTATAAACGTTGTTATTAAATGGAAAAATGCATGTAGATGAAAATCCAGATAGACTGTTCTTTGCACAAACGGCCAGAGGATAAGCCTTGCCAACAAGATCGGCTATATAGTCTAAAATATATTTACATTGGGGTACAGTGGGACGTGTCCCACTGTGCCCCTTTCAACATGTCCCACTGTACCCCCCAAGGAGTATTTTTAAATCCAAAGTCAAGAGTTGCAAAAAATTTATTAATAGAATTAAGAACATTGCACACATGTAATGAAGAAAGTTTAAGCTTTAAATTAATGCAATGATATTCATTATTGGATGATATTTTATTGCTCAAATGTACCTGATTTTTCCAACAGTGATAGTAAAAACAACAAGAACGAAAAATCATGCGTCAAGCATAGATTATATAGCACTTTCCAACGCTTCCAAAATAATTTTACAAATCATACCGTTTAATAAGCTAAAAGCTAACATCTAAGTAAACAATTTAGAAAACGCATAACATATTTAAAAACATAATTTCAGGAATTTCCCACATATACAATATTCGGAAAAATATCCGAATACTTTTATTCAGCCCTGTATAGGATCTATAGATTTGTATATATACTACATAGGATGATAATTTTAGTTCAGTTAGGAAACGCGTAGCACAGTTTAAAATTCTCCGTCTGGAGTTTGTCAATAAACAGAAATGTGTTCGCGAACTTTTGTGCTGCCCTGTATAGGATCTACAGAATTTATACACACCACGTAATAGACAAAAAAACAAGTTAAAATTAAAATCGCGTTCAATAACTTAAAACGCACTTCCAGGAATTATTGTTAACAGACAGTAGAGAATTCTTTTGCGTGTCCCTGTAAATGAACGATGACTGCTATACACACAATATTCCGTAGTAAGTCTCTTGTGATGCACCTTAGTTATCTATATAAATTTCAATACGTTTAAGATAGTGAAACATTATTTAAATAAACCGCAGACGATTTTTCTCCATAGACGTAATGTAACGGAATTATTTTTACTGTCCCTGTAAAGTAACTATAAGTGCTATGCACACCCTGTTCCATATTAAGCTTCTTATAATGCACCTTAGTAATATATATAAATTACAATGCGTTTAAAATAGTGAAACATTATTTAAATAAACCGCAAATGATTTTTCCCCATAGACCGCAATGTAACGGAATTCTTTTGAGTGTCCCTGTAAAAAAACTATAAGTGCTACACACTTCCGTTGAAATAGGGAACATGCTATAGATAACGACAATAACATATAAAAATTGCAGAGCAATCCGAACCTATTTACGGGAGTTAGAGCACGGACAGACGGCCAGACGGCCAGACGGCAGACGGCCAGACAAACCGAAGTCATAAGCACTTTTCAACTAGGTTGGAAAGTGCTAAAAATGGCTGTAACTTCCCTACAAATGAAATGCGACTGAGACTAGTTTACACAGAGTTGACATACAGGTTAACTAAATGCAGCATACTTTTCTAATTGTTGAGTATTTGAATGGTAGAAAAATGCCCTTTGTCCCACTGTGCCGCGTGTCCCACTGTACCCCCCTTTCCCCTATACATCAAAAAGTTCGCAATTTGGATACGAGAACAGTCTTAAAGCAATATTTGTTGAAAAATGTATATCTAAAATCAAATAAATATAATCAAAAATTTATTATTTCACCAAGGTTGCATTCTATTTTACTTCTTTTCTAACTGAGCAATGCAACAATTAATTTAGTTCGTCTTCCTTAAAATATTTTCTGCAGTATTTTTAAATATGTTTTTGGCCCTGTACTTGTTAGAATCTGTATACTTTAATTGTAGGATGAGAATAAAAACAATAGTTATTTTTATCAAAATATATTTTTATGTGTTAATATACGTAATCTAAAGCACACAGAAATTTCATTTCTTGCGGTTGTATTAGGTTGCTACAGTATTCGGGGCCGCGGCCGCCGAATGAAATCAGACCTTAGGCCTCGTTTTGCCTTATTCGAAACCTGTAATTAAACATGTTTGATAAATGTAAATCTAAACATTTGGTGTAGAAACATTAAAATTAGGCAAATGTTACATATAGTAAATTTTAAGAAATGTTGAACTACAATATGTCAGAAAGTAACCAGCTTGAATTTGGTGACAGTCTTAACGGTTTATAAAATAATAAAAATAATAATATAATTTTCTGTCTTCACATAAACCTAGGCGGTACCAGTTGATTCTTTTTTCTTTTTCTAGCCATTGTAAAAGATTTTCCGAAGTTAGGAATCGTATATATATATATATATATATATATATATGGCTTTGATATTAGCTGATTAAAGACAGTCAATGTAATTGTCTTTTATATAAAAAAATATTCTCAAACTCATTGAAACATATATGGGAAAACGTAGTAGAGCGTATTATTACATATTTAAGTCTTTCTTCTATATACCGTAATTTCCGGCGTATAATCCGCAGCTCAAAGAGTCGTTTTTCGACCCAGAAATATTATTTTATAAAATGTAACTTAAAAGATCGCTGTAAATATTTAACTACAATTATTGAATAAAATTTCTGGGTCGAAAAACAACTCTTTGAGCTGCGGATTATACGCCGGAAATTACGGTAATCCGATGTGAAGAAAGAGGGTAGTTTCATAGATAGTTTATTTCTTTCAATTTTTACATGGGTTTTTAATAAATACGTTTTTCTTCTCTCATGTTTTAAAGAACCAGTTATGGATAAAATTGATAGGACCATATATCTTTAATATATGTGCCTGCCGCGTATTAACAGTGGATGTTTTTCAAAAGAAAAAAAAATCAAATTCTTGTGCAAAAAATTATTCTAACAATTAACTGAATAAAAAGTCAACCACTGATTTCTTTTTTTTTTATCGATGCATCAGTTTTTTCTTAATTTCTGTCCATCAAATTAAATAACATAAAATTTGAGAAACACTGACATTTTGAGAAAATAAACTGATTTCACTTATTTTAAATAATAAATTACGCTCAGAAATGAATTATATGTAAAGCAAATGAGGGATCGGGGCAAGAAAGTGCTGAGTCACATTTGTAAACTTCTGAGATATATCAGTTAGAAAGTTAGATCAAATACTCAAATCAAGATATATAACATACAGGTTTTTTTGCAAATATCTTAGTAACGTTTGAGATATTCTGAATAAAAGTATGACATTACTTTTATGATATGACTATTCCGTTCTTCGTAAATTAGCTGTCATCATTGGGGGCATAAACGAAACATAGGACATATCCTGCCACTCAGTTACATTAGAAACAAATAATATGTACGATATTATAATTTTCAATAATAAGCAACAGATTACAGTATTAGATTTATTTCACCTAAAATCTGACTCTTGGTACTTTGTTTCCCCGACACCCTCAAGTGTATACATAGGTTTACCCTGCTCAAAAAAGTTCTACGAGAGATCATGTTAATTTCAGAGAATGGATTATTTGAATTTTATAATATGATAAAAAATAAATGAAATCTACAAAAAACAACTTTTAAAGAAACAAGTTGGAAATTGCACGTCAAACGTGACAAATCAGGTGCGTTCGTAATATAGCTAGTTATATAAATATTCAGATCTTGATGATTTTTAATTCTGTGAAATGAATTATATCGTCTGCAGATTAATTTCTGTAATAAAATAAGTATCTCGGTCGCTTGACCATTAAACCACGGAAGCTGCTATAACAAGAAAGAACCAATTTAAAAAAAAAATTCAAATTTCTTAAAAAATATTTTTATTAATATCTCTTAAAGTTTTGATTCGATTTTCATAAAATTTGAAATGACTCGAGAAAATTCTGCAAAGATGATATATCTTAAATTTCAAACCATTCGGTTGGGAAGTTTGTGCGTTGTAATATGCGGACAGACGTACAGATAAACGGAAGGACCAGACGACGGCAATAGGTGCTACGTATTTATATAATTACGAACGCACCTAAAAAGGCAATAAAAAAAGAGAAATAAAGATAGGGAAACAGGATGAAAGTGAGAGAATGGAGAAATGGTGTGATATTAATTTTACAAGCTTATATTCTGGTACCTATTTAATATTTTCCATTAACTAAGTTACCATATGAAGTCAAGTGCCTATACGTAAAATAAGTTGATATAAATCCTTCTATTCTGTTATAAATACACCATAACATGTTTCTGGAAATTAAAAAATTTAAAAGTTATACCTGATGGTCTTAAGGGCCATATTAAATTTGATAATTATAAAATATAATTATATTATATTATATTATATACAAATTCTTAATAAATATATAATACATGTATGGAAAATGTAAAATGGTTCCTTTAGTAACAATTTTGAACTTCGGATTTTAACTAAGCACTTGGATGCTTAGAAATTTATGGAAAGATGTTTGCGTAGGTAACCTACATAATTGCGCACTTCCACCTCTTAAAAATTGTATTTTATTTGACAGTGTATAAATCTGCCATTAGCTTTATATTATTTTCCTGGTGTATTTTATATTTTGTAACTTTAAAACATTGTATACTATTAAATGACTCATGTCAAATAATAAAATTAATAGTTGCATATTCTAATGTACAGCATTGCCACAGACGACATTTTTTATACAGAACTTTTTAAAATATATATTCTTGATGGTAGATTTCCCTTACAATTATTGTAGATATCATATTTTGTTTTTTAAAGTTGTACGAAACAGAATGAGCGGGTAAGTGCGATCGAAGGTCGCAAAATCGGGTTTCGTTCAATTATCCTTTTAGCGGAAGTTTAAATAAAATTTTAAATTTCGAAATTTCTACAAATAAAATTTTTGAATTAAAATATTTATGGATAAAATATATTTCAACAACTTTTGGACATTCTGATGTAAAAAAAAAAAAATAATAATAATAATAAAGAAATCTATAAACTTAAACATTAGCTGAACAGAGTCATATTGAAGAATTTTTATTGTGTAGCGCTTCCATCTTTTAAGAAATCCGGAAACATATTTACTTACACGAATTTCATAGCTAAAAAGAAAAAAGGCACAAAAAAAAAAAAAAAAAGGCATAAATTACGATTGCTCTAAGTAAAAAAATTATGAAAGTTCTGTAAAGTTTAATTTATTAGTCAATAAATTCTTTTCGGGGTAAAAATTGAAAAATCACGGCGTGGGGTCTCGATTCAAAAATAATTCGAATAGAGAGCAAACGCGCTACTACTGAGCCACCTAGCCTACGCGAAAAAGACTGAAATTAATGCTCTGTTTTAAATCTAAAAGCCGCAGAAATGGTCGGATGTCTTTAAATTAATTCATTAAATTAATTCGTTTAATTAAAATAATTTAAGACTTTTTTCGAAATTTTATGATTTGTCGAGTCATCGGAGCTATAAGTACGAAAATTTTCAAGTCTTTAACTTATGCAGTTTCAGAAAATCAACTCTGTGACAGACAGACAGAAGAGTGAGGCGAATAGTGTTTCGTCAGATGAACGAATCCCTTATAAAAAACAGTATATTTTTCATTCATTAACCCTTCGCGTCGATCGGTACGTTTATGTTATGTATAGTATATATAGATTGCACACACACATTTTTTTCTGCCACTAATTTTTAAGAATAAATTTCACGTTATTTAATTAAAAAACATTTATAATTAGATGATGCAAATATTTTTATTTGGAATTCCTGATGCTAAAATTTAAAATTTTGTGTGGGACGCGCGTCTCGAAGGAGATAAAAAAGAATGATTTGATTAACCAGTTAAAAATGACTGCTTTGATTAACCATAGATTTTCTTAATTGAAGACACGCTAAATTGGTAACACTGGATATGATTATTTGGAGAATCAATAATCGGTGGTTGTTTTTACCCGTTAAAAAAAACAATTTTTATATGAAAAGCGCTGTATGTTGCAGTCGACCCCATAGATTTCATGAAGATTTAGTGAACAAACTTCATTAATATCCCGAAAAATCATAGGTCACGGGATAGCAGTGTTGCCAGATTGGGGACCTTTTTAATTCGGATTATTTGACTGTCACCACTTTTTTAAAATAGTATAATTCACCTTATTTTTCAGAATTTTTAATCTATTTTTAAATAGGCCGAATTTTTCTATTTAAAAAAAGCGGTGAAAATTAAACAATCTGAATTAAAAAAGTCCCCAATCTGGCAACACTGCGGTATAGGCTTATTTCGTCAGACATTCCCGAACAGACGTCTGATCAGAATATTGGATTGAAACAGTTTCATTCGATTTGAAATGTACCAGAATTCGACGCATGGACTCAAAGCGTTTTGGAAATAAGTAACAAAAGTGAAGGTTCCAAATTTGTTGCCGGTTCGCCCGTTTGAACGCGAAAAGCAAAATATGTGTGATTTTTTTTTCCAAACCTAATGTGCAATTTTACAAACATAGAAGGAAACATTAGTCAAATCAACACTACAGGACAAAAACTAGCAAAAATATTTAAAAAAAAGACTTGCTTCTCATCCCGATACGGTGTAATTCTTTTGAATGTAGTGGCATGAAGTGTCTTTTATTTTACAGGTGACTTAGCCAAGGTGTCTGTAGAGTTTGCCAAGAACATCAAGAAGACGTACGGTCAAGTCATCCTAACACTCGTAGGATCGAATGGAGTCAAGGAGAACGTCACCATCTCAGAGTAAGTCATAGACACTTGTGTTTTTGTGTACCAGCACTTAGGTAATAATAAACAAATGTTGCATATTGTTAGAACTATATTTACCTCATTAAAAAGAAAAATCATAAATATCGTAGCTATAAAATTCGAGGCAAAAATCTATATGGGTATTTATTTGTATTTATTAGTTTAAAATATAAAAAGCTTTACTCATAATAAATACAGTACTAGCAAAATAGCTTTTATTGAAAACCCTTAGAACAGCCGCAGTCAGACGTAGCTAATGAGTGAAGCTAGATCTGATACGGAATTGAAATGTGATTAAATTAGAACGAAAATGAGTTCACCTATTGGTGGAAAATAGCCTATTTTGTTCACGTACTAGCTAAGATGTTTGAAAGTATCGCTGTCTGTCTCTGTCACTGAGTGCCAGAATCATGAAGTGAAGCCGCTATTGCGTAACGAGGGTCACTAATTGTGAAGAGTATAGCGCTAACTAAAACGTGACTGCCTTAGTCTATATCATTATGGTTCCGTACTTTAACAGTAAAAATGGAACAAGTCTAAGATCACTCGTGTGTCTGTCTGTCCATCTATCACATACGTTTTTCTCGAAAACTAAAGAACGTAGAAAATTAAAACTTGGCAGAAGTGTAAAGGCTATTGACCTGCATATTTATAGATTAAACAATACACAAATATTTTTAGGAGCAATTTAGAGGAGTAATTAAGTAACTTGAAAGAAAATATGTTTGCATATCGTGTAAGGTTTCGTTCGAAAGATATCGTTATACCGAACTAAAAAAAAAAACATTTTTTGTTTTTACTTTTAGGTACTTTATTGTCAGATGTATCCTCAAAATTGCACTGCAAAAATATGCCCCCACCTACTACCTATTTCCGAATCTACTGAAACTAAAATTATGAAAAAAAAATAGGGAGTAGGAGTTTATTTAAACCCTTCACGAATACTATAGGGATTATCCTATTTCACATAGTATTTGAGAAAATCGCATTTTTTCGTTACACGCAGACTTTCCTTTGCGGGCGTTCAGCGGGGGTGTTGAGGGGCGCTTGAGGTACTTATCGACACGGAATCATATTATTTTAAAACCTATCTAGAAAAACGTGGCACGGGTCAAGGCTGCGTTCTCGTAAAACATTGTGACATGTCACTGTGAGTTCACAATGGCGTCATACTGTGAGTGTGACATCACGTGACGTGGATGTGTAGTCACCGTGTGACTGCAATCGGGAAAATCTGAAATTTGTGACGATTCTGCATCGGGTCGAATGAAAAAAATTTACCCGAATCCGATTCGTTTAGTTGTATTGATCTTCTTTTTGCTGTAGGTTTGTGATATTTGTGAAGACTCTACAACGGGGCGATTGATCATGTTTTACCCGAATCCGATCAGTAACGTTCGGATCGCATTTATTTGTCTCCAGGTTTGTGACATTTTGAAGAATTCTGCAGCGGGTTGGGTTACCAGTTTTTTTCGAATATATATATATTCATCACAAATTACTTGAATCAATCAAACACTGACAGATAACAAAAGATTATTGAATCTACAAAAGTGTTGCTATTAAATTTAATAAAGAATCCCTTTATTACAATCCCCACACGCGCAACATAATTAATTCCTGTGCCCTCCTATCTGTATATTTTCTGCATTTTCCGGTGGTAGATTAATTAATAATTAATAAAACATTAATTTTCTATGTACCGTAATTTGCGGCGTATAATCCGTGGATCAAACAATCATGTTTAGACACAGAAATTTTATTTAATAATTGAAGTCAAATATTTACAGCGATCCAGTAAGTTACATTTTATAAAATAAAATTTCTGTGTAGAAACATGATTGTTTGATCCTCGGATTATACGCCGGAAATTACAGTACTATAAAACACAGATAAAATACTCACTTACTTTAAAATAAAAACATTGGTTTTCCTGGAGTAAGTGCAGGAACATATTTTTGTACCTTGATCCTATTACATATTCATTGAAATTGATCTATGTAGAGAAATTTTTCTTGTAGGCCAGTAGACAAAATATTAAATATAGGTACATTTACAAGGGACCCACAAAATCAATGTGATCCAAACCCCAAATGCATGAACGGCTCCGGTTCTCATCATTTTCAAGTATTTTTTAAATTCACATTTAGGTCCCAATCTTTCTTCACAATATGTTTTAGTTACACATTTGACGTGACGTACGTGACTATGAGGAACGGGAAACAATTAAAAAAATAGCCAAAAAATATTTTCACAACGAATAACATGTTTTAAAGCGTTCTTGTATTTTGTTTAAAAAATTTCTAAGCAGTTCATATTTTAGTCACAATGTGACTTCACTGAGTGATAGTATTTTTGTCACAGATGTGACATGATCATCATGACTTCCTGTGGCGTCACTGCGACCATGCTTGCTATACGGAGTTGAAATTTTGCAATCTTCTTCCGAAGAGCGCTTGGCACAGTGCAAGTTTAAACTTTGTACAATGTCTTTGTTTTAGGTAAGGCGAATCATGGTGATAAATACTCAATGTTTTTTATTCCAATTGAATTCGCTTATTGAAGGCAATTGAAAATATGTCATAGAGTAATTCCAAAACATCAAATTCATTAGTTTCGAGATAAAAATCTCTTTTAACTCAATATGTAATCATTTATAACGAACAAACTTTTTGTTTATAAATAACTTCAATAATCATGCCTGCAAATACAATGCTTTTATGTTTAAAAATGAGTCAGAATGTTTCGCATTTCAGAGCGTATTTTAAATCGCCTTACAATCGTCTACTGCAGGGCTATCCAACCTGACCCCCGTAATTCCCCAGAGAAGACTTACAAAAAATTTTTGCCTTAATTAATCTGAGATATTTGGAGATTAAATAAGTGAAATATTTCTGTAAGAATTTTCTGGTGAAAGCGGGCGCTAGGTTGAACAGCTCTGGTCTACTGTTATTGTACGGAAACCTTTGTGCGCGAGTAGAATTCACTTTTGATCGATAATTTTTACTCTCAAAACACTTTGTCACTCCTTTATGAAGTTCCGATGACCAAGTATTTAGTCATTTGAAATTTGTCACAAAATTCAACTTACAGACCTCATAATGACGACTCATCTTCCAAGGAATCTAGCGTCAATGAGAACAATAAGTGTTGAATTTTCGACAAGGTGCATTTGCATTTCGGTCATATATTGGCCAACATGATTTTGGGAGAACTACATTATGTAGAGGTTACCATGTAGTTAAACGAATTTGTATTTAATAAATCAGATTTTTAATCTTAAATGTTAGGTACCTTTTAAAGTATCAAAAAAGAATTTTTTCAATAGTTTATATTAAAAATTGAATTTTTAGATACATGTTAAGAGAAACGCCATATAAAAATTCACTTCAGAAGGGAAGTTATCTCCAAAATAATTTGAACTCTTTTTATATTATCAGGGTGTTAACTTGACCTTTAATGTAAATTTTCTCAAAACGGTGATTTAGGTCATTGCGCGCATGATTTCTAAGAAATTTGCAGCATACAATTTAATGAAATTTTGACTGAAGCTATAAACAATATACCTAACACAATTTGGCCTACTGTTAAGTTCATCAAGTAAGAAATTTAGCATTATAACTACTTTTAATTTTTAAAAAATTAAAATTTTGACGATTATTCAATTTTTTTTCTTAAGAATGAATAATTATTTTTTTAGTGTGGGTCATTTTGGACACCTATTATCTTTCTACATAATTAAAACATTTTGGCTCAAAGTGACAGTTCAATTATGACAAATCCTGCGCGAAGGGCATATAAGATGAATTAATTTATTAAAAAATCGTTAAATTTACATTAAATAGAAAAAACCGTTTTATGCATCTAGACTGTTTTTTAGAACGTTACCTGTTATAATATATCTCTTTTAATGTGTTTTTAAATTTTCATAAACAAAGGTTAATTAGATGTTGAGTTATTTCATTCTATTTTAGAGTCACTTTTACAATAATTTGTCAGATTAAAATGTACTTGACCCCTTAACACATTGTTGAGCGCTCAGGGGTATATTCGTGTTTTAAAACCAACACCGTCGACTAAAGGTGTGTTCTGAATATCTAGTTCCACCAACGTATTTTCTCATGCGTAAAAGTTTACTAAAATTTTATCAGAACAAATGTGTATTTATATCATGTATTTGGATATATTTTGTTAGACTCTATTAAATAGATTAATTTTGTATAAAATAAACTACTTACTAACTCATAAATTGCATATATTTATCTAAGATTCAAACTTATAATAAAGACGTATGATAAAACTGTGTTACGCCGCCAGGCGCCGAGTGGCGCCTGGTCCTGGTCGTGACGTGCACGACCAGGAGTGTACTCCTGTATGCGCTGCTAACTGTGGGAGTACCACCACCTGCGCATCACTCCCATTGAACCCAAGTGAATGACGACATCGGTCGTTGCGATTTGTGCTGATTCTCACCCTCTTGGGGAACTACCACTTTACACTAAGGGCGAGCCGGGGTCTCCCAACAGTTTAGGAGCTGGACACCCAAAAGGGAGCTAGGTCCTAGGCCTTAAGTCGGGTTTTCCCGATCCGCACTTGCTCTACCAAAGTCGACGGACGTGAAAACGTACAGAGGTAGTCACAGTACCCTCTTGTAATGGATAATGACGTATGATAAAAAGGCGGGCTTGTGTAGTTTCAAAACTTAGATTTCATATTAAATTGCCGGTTAAAAAAAGGTTAAATAAGATTTGCGGATACAGTAATACATAAATATAGATGAAAAAAAGTGCGGCTAATGAAATTTCTTCAAAGAATTTAAAAAAAATTGATTTTCGGATTATCCGTGGTTAAGGGTTATATAGTATTTTAATTTTTTCTATATAATCGCACTGATCATAATAAAACTTCTGTAATACAAGATGACAAAAATAACCCAGACGAAGTTCATTGTTGAGTAAAAACGCATCCCAAAATCCTAGTTTTAAAAGGTTATCATTATATCAGAAATATACATCGTATCTCAGAGAAACATGTACTTTAAGCTCAGTAATATAGGTTGCCCAATAGAAATGCCGATTCTTTCATTTTTGTTGAAGGCATGGGACTGTGGCATTTAGTTGTAATGATGAAAGTTCAAAGTTTTATTGCTTTACATATCGTGAAATAATTTTAGGTACTCGGCCATTCTAGGGACATATCATATCGAGATGAAAAGGAAAAATTCTAAAAATCTCAAATTGTTCGTAATGAAAATCAGTGTTGTCATTTCTTTGTTTCTTTTTATTCAGATTGCTTCATTGCCATTACTTTTATGAAATAGAAATATTTGCCTTATTTAATGATAGATTAAATAATGCGAGAATAAGTCTAATTAAACTATTTTTAAAAACCGGTGGGAAACAAACAATCTGAATTAAAAGAAAAAAAAAACTAGTCTACCTAAAACACTGAGGAAGATTGGAATTATTCCCATTATTTCAATGAGGGAATTCACAAAAGGGTCAAAAAATAAATGCGACAATATTTGACAAATTGAGAAACATATTTTTGGATACCAGATTTACAAAATGAAAGAGTGCGAACCATTTACGGTGGCCAGTAAAAAGGAAAGAGTTCAATAATGAACAGAAATCATGAAGCGATTCGCTCAAGCTCAGTCAAAAAATGGCTTTCTTAAAATATTTACAGTTAAATTGGATCACAATCCAGACGCGGTTTCGGGTTGGTCGAAAGGTATTCTTAGTCCACCAGTAATTTTCGAAAGAGACTAAAAACTCTACTTGGTCACGATTTGCATGGACAGAAACCATTTTTCCTATTGATAAGCCATCGAACGTGCTATAAAACATCTTGGGCATAGCTGCCAACGTTAACACTTTCTTGTAACCACTAAAATTAGATCGAAATTCTTAACTTTTCATATATCCGATTTTAGCAATTAAGGTAAAACTTACTATTAAATTCTAGTGGTAAGAAAAAAACGCAAAAGTTTGCAGCTACGCTCTTGGGGAATCTTTTGCTTCCTTTAACAGAAGAGTTCTTTTGAAAATGAAAAATTCTGAATGAATGATTCTGATCGAAAACGCGAAAGAAGAATATCATATCAATAGTGCGTCACATCTATCAGACTTCTTAAAAAAGGCATAAAAATGGCTTTTGTACTCTCCAGTTCTCAACCATATGGATTTTTCTGTAGGGTCACATTTAGGTCGAAGGGCCAAGCCCAACGTGCGTACATTCCAAGGAATATCCAAAGAGTCTTCTAACAGCATTGAAGATCAGAAAAATTCTATTTAACACTCAAATCGCATACCTTGTATTTACTTTAGTTAATCTCCGGTTTTTTAATAGTTTTGTCGAGAAAATCTAATTAAAATTGTGGTAAAATTTACTCACTCTGGCTAACACGCCTAACAGAATTTTAGAGTTCTTGACAAAATATCTTTAGGAAGAATGAGCAAAAATATCAGAGATACATATTGAGGCCTGTTGATGAAAATTTTGTGAAACTGATGTGTGTGATGAAACTTTACTTCTACATAAAATAGAAAGAGGCCACTTCGAAACTCATATGTTTTTTCTATGTCAAATATTTAAATTGTGAGTTTTAGCATTTTAATTTCTGTGATTAATAATTGATACATGATCTAAAATGTCTGTGCGAATTATTTCGTGTCACATTGAAATTTGGAATTTTCTTTTAAATCTTCCAAAATAAGATTACATAAGTAGCCAGTGTGTGTAAGTTTCGTGAAAATAATCAAACAGACATACATAAAATTACATAATATTAAACGCTATATACGACATTTATATTAATTGTTTTTTTTGTCATATATATATTTACCAAGGTTTAATTTCATTGATTGATGTTTGACAAAGGTAATTATCATTATATGTACATTAAATATAATTTTTTATACAATTAAGCCCAAAGATGCTGAACATTTTCAGAGCGCGACAATTATCTGAGAATTTATTTTCCAGCAAGTTTCTGTATCATCAGTTATACCCTTTCAAATCAGATTAATTAATCTGTTACATCCTGTATTGTAACTTTGTACTCTAGGGTAAAAACAGAACCCTGCCTATAACTTATGTTTAATTTACACCAGAAAGAAGGAAATGTACCAATTTGTTTCGTCAAACTATTATATTAATATTTTTCATTTTTTCAGGAAGTGTTATTTACAACATGAAACAAAATTTTAATGTTTCAAAGTTCATGAATAACATCAAGGTTTTATGTACACATTTACGTCCAACATATAAAAAATTCTCAGAATTAAAAAAAAATTAATAATATTAAATAAGGGATCAGTGAAATATAATTTTTAAAAATTTAAAATTACTTATATTGGGAATAAATGTCAGTTATTTAGGTTTAAAAGTGGATACCGATGTAAAACATAAAAAAAGAATCTGCTTTTCTTTATTTTAAATGCTTTACTTTCATTTCTCTTTTCAACGTCGCGTCGCCTTACTCAAAGTTCAATTAAAAAATAACGCAATTCTGCAGACCTTTGTTTGCGTCGTTTGCAGAAGACTCAACAGCTCTTACAAAATTGTCAAATGAGATTTCTTGTGGCCTTTGTAGGATATTTAATCAAACTCCATCGACTTCAAATGTGAAGTGGAACCACATGAGAGATTAACGTATTGGGAGAACCATTAAATATGATCTTTGAATTTCCTTTTTTGTACAAAAGTAGTTTCCAAGAAAATGTTTGCCCCGTTTATTCCAAAACTTCACTTTTAAAAATAACACTGCCTTTTGGGGAAGTGAATGCTTTGCCATATTTCTTGATTCAGTTGAAAATATTTAAGACTTCGTTTGTTTTATATATACCGTTACCAAGCAGAAGGGCTCAGCAGTTAGGAATGTCCATTAATTGAGACTGAGAATTTTTTTTTCTGATCTTCCGGATTATTCTATCAATTTTATTTTTATTAAATTAGTTGTTTAAATCTGTTCACTTTATTGGTTATTTCCCTGTAAAAGAAATTGACAAATTCACCCTCCCCCCCCCCCCCAAAAAAAAGATTAATTTAACAATCAGAAATTAAATAATCAGAATTAAATAATCGGATATTTTTCTTAGTCTTCATTAAAATAAACATAGTGGAAAACTCTCACAAAGAAATTTTCTCTGTTAACGGCTTCTAGTTGTTACATTCAGAGCAAATTTTAAAAATTGAAAATTTTTAGGGTTTGTATGTTACACAAATTAAAAATCCATTTTCTGCCACTAAGTTCTGCTAACTATTATAACTGTTTCAAACAATGGTACATTGTTATATTGACTTGTAATCAATTTATTTTCTAAAATTCTACCATTAATTTAAATTAATGTTTGTACTAGTATTTTGATAGTTGAAATAGCATTTTCATACATATTTCGAAACAGGTTTCTCAATTTTATCACATTGCTGAAACTCATTTTAGATCATAATTATTCGCTTATTTTAAATTTAAAAGAAGGCAAAATTATATTTTGTGTAAATAAGATAGGAAAAGCAATGAAATAATAAAAATATTTTTTTTGTATTAAAATATTCAACGTTCAATGAAACAAATTATAAAGACATTCCTTAAAGGAAACAATAGACTATTAAACCTTTTAGTTCGGGAGTCGACAAAAGTCGACATAAGAGTCCGAGTGTGGTAGCCGACTAATGTCGACATCTAGGAGTTGGGTGCTGTAGACTACATTAAGCGTCGACCAACGTCGCCTAGGGGTTCACGGAGTTTCCTGTTGTTTTTGAATAAATCGCTTTTTTGGTCAAAATATTCCGCACAGGGCATTAACCTCCTAAAAAAAATTCCACACCGAAAGGGTTAAAACAATAGAAATTTACAAACATGTAACATTTATAAAGCCAAGCTTTCCGACTCAGAGCATGCTTTATTCAGGGTCCCTATATTTCCGGGAATTTTTCATTCTAGTACCAGTATTTATATATAGAAAAATTCGTTTAATTTAATGGCACGAAACTAGAAGAAATTTCCAAAGAATTTTTCAGTCTGTAAATCACGACATATAGTTACCCTGTTATTCATTTCATTTGTGTTTTTTCCAGATTTTTGTTTTGGACATAAAGTCACATTTTTTGTTTAATCGTATACAAAGTTGGTCAAAGGAAGGTATAATGTATGTAAGTAGCCGTGCTGTATTTGTGGATGTTCAATGTTAAACTCAAACTTTTTTATATTGTTTAACCCCTTCAGGGGCAAAGTACTCTTGTATCTAAAATATTGAAGTGATAAATAGTCACCAGGATTCACGAATGAATTTATTTTAAAATAAGTAAAAGCTTTTCCTCATGTACCTTATAAATTCAAAATTTAATTATAAAATTCTGGTGGCATTTTGGGATTAAAATTAAGTGGTATATATAATATACCGGTGCCCTTCAAGGGGTTAACCGTTTAACTTTTCAAAATGCCTGCATCAATGAGTAATATGTATCGAACTTATTAGAAATATTTTCTCACATAATCTTATACAAATTGACGTTTCAATCGGTCATTAAATTCTTCTATTATGATATCTTAATTTTACAGACCTCGGAGCAGTCACTTTCTGGCCACCACTATTTTTTTTAAATTATGTCCGTGGTAGATTATTACAATAATTGAAAGAAAAAGGCTCAACCAGAAGTGGGGTTCTGTGACAATTTGAAGATAAATTTAAAAAGAAAATTTTTGTAAATAAATATTGGTGCTCAAAAGTTGCATTTGTTGCTTATTAACAGAGACCGCTCCAAGGCCTGTTTCTTTCATTTACAGTAGACGTGTCTCAAATGCGATAAATTCTCAAATTAGTCTGCAAAGAGTGTATTACACATTTCTACTCATGCTATTCCTACACATTCAGCATTTACATTATTTAATCCTGATTCAAAATACACTTTTTATGTTCTGCATATATTTCCTTGCAAAAATTTACAATTCCTGTAAAAAAAAGATTAAATTAACAAACTAACGATAGAACTCTAATGAATTACTGTATATATTATTTTGACCCATCCTCTAAAATTAAAATTATACTGTTGACGAATATTTTATTATAATTTTCCTTTATACAGGAAAGACGAGAAGCTTGTCGCAGGCTCAAAACGAACAGCAGTAATAGCATTCGGCCAAGAAATGAAACCCCTCTCTTCAGTGACTGCCCTGTATCTGCGCTACAACGGATGGTTTGTCAAAGGTATTGAGACCTTTGCGCTAGGATCCGTGCACATGGAAGACACAAAGGGAAATTCTGTGTAAGTATTATTCACTTCTTGTATTTAATATTGTAATCCCTGATCATTTTGTCATTTGTAATCCCTGATTTTCTGGTGTTTCTAATAATACAGGGTGTCCCAAAAGTCTCTGTACAATTTTAAAAATTTATTACAAAAAAAAAAAATAATAGGCCTACTGCAAAAATATTTACAACAGTACATAGAGTAACTTAAAAAGTTTTTTTTCTACTACCTTAGCATAATTTTACATGAGATCCTTTTGTTGCACGAATAATATCAAGTCGATATTCGAATTCAATCCACGTGCGTTTCAACATGCTACCATCAACAGTAGTTACAACTGTTTGATGAAATAAAATGTTGAATTGAAGATGTTTGATGAATGAATGAAGAAATGTTTGATGAGTAAAAGTTAAGTCTCATGGAATTGAAACAAAAGATCCAAACAGCAGTAGCTACTGTTGATGTTAGAATGAAAAACGTTCGTAGATTGAATTGAAATATCGTCTTGATATTCTTCGTGCTACGAAAGGATCTCATGTTGAAGTTTACTAAGGCTGTAGAAAAAACTTTTTAAGTTACTCTATGCACTGTTGTAATTATTTTTGATGTAGGTCTATTATTTTCTTTAAAAAAATTTTTGAAGTTGTACGGAGACTTTTGGGACAACCTGTATATTAGAATTAATGTTCCCATCGTATTTAACCAAATAAATTGTGTGCTGAGGCTCTCACCCACGGAAGTTTAAAATGTAAGTGTACGCTGATGAAAAAATCCACTGCTTTATTGGATTAGTGCATTCAAGGTTATCTGCGTGCCAATACTTGTTATTTAGGTGTACTAGTATTTTGATAGTTGAAATAGCATTTTCATACATATTTCAAAACAGGTTTCTCAATTTTATCACATTGCTGAAACTCATTTTAGATCATAATTATTCGCTTATTTTAAATTTAAAAAAAGGCAAAATTATATTTTGCCTTCTGTTGTTCTTATAGATCTCTTCTAGATATAGATATAGATCTGTTCTATTGTTCTTATAGATGGAAATTAGTTTTGCAACTTCAGAGACCCGATGTATGCACTCTTGTTCTTATTTAGAAAAGGGGTCTTCAAGCAGTTGCCTGCTGGCTGCCAAGCTACCACTCTTTAGAGTATAAAAATGTGCTTTATTTAATTACATAAATTTTATGATTAAATAAGACAAAGATTACCTTTCGGAATTCGGGGGGGGGGGGGCAAAAACTTTCAGATGAAAATGGTTTAAGGTCGCAAATTTAAAATCAATATCGTATTTGAAAATGCATTTTTCTTAACAACTATAAATTAAAGCTATTAGTGAGATTATTAGGAGAAATGTAAAATAGTGATCAATCACTTGTTTGTTAATGTACATATATATAGATATGCCGCAGGCCATATGCTTTCGTAGAGTCGGCTCTTCCGGGGTTAACTAAATTGAATTAAAATTGGTATGTGTAAAATGTACGAAATAAATTTTTAAAACCAATGTTTCAAAAAGGTTCTGAAATTTACGATGCAATTTTAACTGCCAATTGAGTTACGGTATACAAGCTGAGCCATTTTTTCGTTTAAAAATGCACTTTAAAATAAACACCACTGCAGCACAGTGAGGCAGATTCCTCATATCGAGCAATAAACCGCCACCTGAGATATTCAGACACGTTTGTGCAAATATTTTGGAAGCAATGGTTGCTGCAAGGTACACATCGGTAGAATGATTAACTTGATGATCTTGATCATAGGTGACAACTTCACGGGGCAAAATAGGCAATCAGACATACTTCTATAACTAGTTTTGAAAAGTTTTTTAATCACGGTGATTAATTAAGACGAAAATAACATCTTAAAATTATTTGTGGACTTCATCCAAAGCGATTATATTTAAAACATGTTCAGTATGTCTAAAAGTTGTTGGTGCACACTAACGCCATATTCCTCCCCTGTGTCCGGTATTTTAAACAGAAGTGCGCTGCAGATAGACTATAAGCAAATATTGTTTGCGAACATGAGCGCCTCTCTCTTCTCCTGTGGCGAATTTTGAAAGCAAAAGTTCATGAAATAAAAAATATCCCCTAATAATTCATAAGTTCCAAAATTTATCCCACTGACACAGGACTGAGGTTTTTAATCCATGTTCTATGCTTCATCTAGCTTCACGTTACTATATGTATAAATTTTTCATAATTTCTTTTTGTGATGTTTCTGGTTTAAACATTCTATTTTTCAGCATGCAAAACCATACCTGACGTAAGAGGGCGTTATTTTTAATTTGCGAAATTTTTTGCATTAATCTGCTCAGATGTAATATACAGGGTCATTCATAATTCCCTCCGGGGTTTCGAAACGTTATAGTAAAAAAACGAAGACGAATATGAAAAAAAGAAACATATGAAATTATTCCGAAACTATTCAAGTTTTACTTACATACATTACAGGTGAACCCTTGGTCACACGGCATACATCCATGCGATAGTCCAGTTCCTGCCATACTCCGTTTCTTTAAATTTCCGGTACCACACATGAATTGTTTTGTCAGTTGGTCCCTGTTTTCGATATTTATTACGAAAGGCCCGTTGAACTGACACCACTGATTCAGATTTAAAGAAACGGAGTATGGCAGGAACTGGACTATCGCATGGATGTATGCCGTGTGACCAAGGGTTCACACATAGAACACCTGTAAAATATGTAAGTAAAACTTGAATAGTTTCGGAATAATTTCATATGTTTCTTTTTTTCATATTCGTCTTCGTTTTTTTACTATAACGTTTCGAAACCCCGGAAGGAATTATGAATGACCCTGTATAATGGATTTGACTCCATATCCCCCGTTAAGTCAGTACATCTGAACTTGATTAAATTGAATATTGCAATTGTATTCTACTTATCTATGATCTGCAACACTTGTTGATTTTGTATTTTTTTTTACATTCATTGAGTTCAAATTATTTTATATTAATGTTTATTATGTTTGAGAAGTTTGATACTATTAATGTGTGTTTTATATTTATATAATGTAATTTATGAACAATAATATACACTTTGATATTAGATCGCACTCATCTAAAACATTTTATATAAAATTTATATATAATTTAACAAGCTTTTTATATGCGACCGTAGTCCTATGTATCGTAATAAGTTGTCACTATGAATGTCATTTCTGTATTATGTTTGAAATTTTAAATTAGTGGGTCAACTTTCCCATTGACACACTGGCCCACAGTGGCTGTTGATTTTTCTGGAGTTAGATACTTTCACCTCATAGCTAAAGTTTCATACACGCTAGTTGTTGTGTGTTTTGGTAAAGAGTTCGGTAATGGTTCGGTTAAGTCAGGGGTGTCCAACTTGTAGCACGCAGGCCGCACAGCTACCATTATTTTTGTACAAAATTTTCAATTTATTAAAGGTTAGAAACTTTGACTTATGAAAGCAATTTTTTTATGTGGTGAAAATCGATTTTCTGGTAAAAAGGTGGGACAGCTCTGGATTGAGTGCACCATATACAGGGTGTTTCATGAAAGATGGACAAAACGTTAAGAGGTGATAGTACCAAACAAACAAATTTCATCAAAGAATACATGGTTAAAAATAAAAAGAAAGCTGCTGGCACATTTAGAATCTTGCTCCATGCAAACGTTAAAGCTCTATTCCTGTTGCGAGTTATCGGGAGAAGAACTACACTAATAGCATGCAAATGTGACGAAGAATGCGTATGGAAATTTTCGCCTTGGTTAATAAAAAAAAGCCGCTGATCCGAGTGTGCAACTGTCAATCGCTGTAGGAAAGTATCTGAAGGTGTTGCCCTTCACTAATAGGGCAAAAGGCTGTTATGCATTTTATCTGCAGAACGTAAAATAGAAACAGATCAGTAATGTGGTTGCAGCAAGATGGAACACCAGCCCATTATGTATGAGACGTACGAATGTATCTGGATATAACATTAATCCAACCGATAGATTGGGCGAGGTGGTCCTGTCGCTTGGTCACCGCGCTCACCAGATCTTTCATGTCTCGATTTCTTTTTGTGGGGACAGCTCAAGGCTCTTATTTATTAGACCCCCACTGGATCTGCAGAAGACCTCGTTGCCAGACATTCGGCCGCTGCAGGAGAAGTGCTCAATATGCCTGTTATTTTTCAGAGAGTTCGACAATCCTTTCTTCGCCGTTGTACTGCATGCATAGCCATTGCCGATCACTGTTTTGAACACTTATTCACACACTTAATCACATGTCATTAAACTCGCTTTTGTCACTTAATTGTTCTTTGTGTGTTTTTGCCCTCTTGACAACATCACATTTGGTGCCCTCTAACACCTTTGCGTTTTATTTCCGACAATGCATTCTTTGATGAAAGTTGCTTTTTTGGATGTGTACTATCAACTCTTAAAGTTTTGCCCATCTTTTATGAAACATCCTGTAATGGGGCTTGTTTGAGTCAGGATTACGTTCACATTCCCTGTTAAGATTTCCCCCTTTATTACTTCAACATCGACATTTGGGAAAGTCCAAGCGCATAGATACCAACACCAATAATTTCTATAAAATTGGGTCAAATTAACATGTTTCACATCCGACAATTTTCCTAACAAGACAACCACGCCATAGTGTAATAGTAAAAAATCTAAGTATGTAGCAATCGAAAGAGCATAATGAAATGTGTTTTTTAACGCATAAATCAGTTTGCCTCGTCTCCTCGTTATCGAGATATAAAGTCTTAAAGTCTGCTTATCTGTTTAATTTAAGGAGAAAAGGCGTGGTGGTGAATCATAAATTTTAATAATCAGATTAACATAAAATACAAAACATATTTAGATATAGTAATATAAAAATGAAAGAAGCCGGCAAAAAATGCTATTGACAAATATGGTACTGAACAAAAAAATTAGTGAATCATAGAAAACAGTGGCATCAAGAACACTTCATGAACTTTATCATAGTGCAATTCCAATGGTCCACTTCATGCGAAAAACAAAATAGTAAGAGCGTTTCAAATGGAAGTGGCCGAGTTCGCACTAACCCAGACTTATACCAAGCATAGTGAATCATGTCGGACTATTGCGGTGTACTAAACTGGAAATGGACAAATGACTGGAGTTTGATGATGTTGTTACGTTGAAAACGTAATGACTTCTTCTTCCATTCTATCGACTCCTTCTTTCTTTCTATTAAATCAATAAATTAGCAAATTTTAAGACTTTATATCTTGATAACGGGAACACGAGGACAAATGATTTTTGCGTCAAAAAACACGTTTCACTACACTCTTCCGATTGCTGCTTATTTAGTTTTTTTCATTATTACACTAAAGGCGTGGTTTCCTGGTAAGAAATTAAAATGAATAAGATATGATAAATATGTCATACTAATTTTTTTTTCAGATTTAAGACTTGTGACCCCCATGAGAACATTCTACTCAAAGACAGTGTATACCATCAACTCACAGCCTGCTGAGAAGCAAAAGAACTGCATAAAGATTTTTTCTCTTTGTACAAACAAATCAGAATCAAGAAAGTGTCCTTTACATTTTTTTTCAAATTATCATGAACTTTTACAGCGAAAGACTACAGTTATCCTACTTAATTTTGAAGAAAACTATTTCAAACGAAATGTAATTAAAATTTAAGCAGATTAAAATAAAGACTATCATATTTTTGTTTGTACACAAATCACACAGCATTTATTTTATTTTAATGCCTTTATTCGACGCTTCAATAGTATATTTACCAAATAAAAATTTGAATATTTTTCTTCTCTGTAGCGTCTCTTTAAAATTATGCTAGAAAGATTCAAACCCTGTCGATTCGAAGTCTTTTTCCATGAAATTCCCCGTAAATAATAATGTGATTGAATTATTTATCTATACTCTATATTATTACTTTATAAATACTCAATGTTCCACATATTGCTGTAGGATTGGGAACGAGCTGCAAAGCACCCACTAATACACCTGGCAAAATTGTGGAATCAGCACCCATCTTTCCCAACGCTCAAAGAAATTTGATTAATTCTATATAAAGTTTTTAAGTTGGCAAAGCTTTGTTTGCTGTCAAATATTTATAAACATTTATGGAACACACGGAACAAAAATAGATACAAAAGGACTTCACGATTATTTTATTTAAATTTATTTCTACAAACGCTGCTAGAAAAAATGTGGAATTACGTTCAATCTGAGAAGTTTGGAATATTCGGTTAAAATACATAGTTATTACGTTGTATTTACACCCTTTGCCTTGTTGATGTCATTCATTCTATCAGGCATAGATTAACAAAATATTGGCACTTATTTGGATTGATACCAGAAAATGCTTTTCTTATGGATTATTTTAGTTTAAGTGTTGACTTTAAATGTAGATTAAATACAAAGTATTTAAATTGTACCATACATTTTCGAAATAATTGATATCTGCAATACAAGCTGGCTTATTTGAGGAATGTTATTTTCAGAAAGAAATTTTGTTAGTATCCGGGAGTTATGGTACGAAGCATTATCACCCCTAATTATAACAAAATTTTTCAAAATTTCTCTTCTAAATTAAGAATAAGACAATCTCTAAAGTTGAAACATATTTCTCTGAATTCTAGTTCACATTAGCAAAATAGCATTCCATTCTTCTTAGAAGACATACATTCAAAAACCATGACTAAATCTGAGAATTTAAGGCAAACATTGGAACTGTTTTCACTTTCCCTTCCATTTTGCAATCTCCAAATGGATTTTCCTCTATCATTACCTGCACCAATACAAATTTCTGATCCATCGCTGAACACCAACCACATCACTCCAGTCATAAACAGACCAGTCCAAGTATTTTTTGACCCATCCTAATCAGACTTTTTTTTTTGCTTCACTTGTAACGGCCATAATGTTGTACCAAGCCGTTCGGTAGAGCCAAGAAAAAACAAAAGTTAGTTTTAAATTAAAACCAGTTTATTAAGTTCAATTTGGGCAGGGAGATTGAGCGAGAACTACACGTTTTACCTAACTTAAAAAATAGTTCAGCCTTCGACTTGAAGTGGTATAAAAATAAAAACTATCTAATAATTAAAATATAATCTATCAGGGAAAATATCATTCGCAGTCCGTTGACAGCGGAGGTCAGGATGCAATTTGAGATAAGACAATTTCACGTTTAAATCCGGTGAGCTCTGATATAGGCTTACACCAGTTCAACAGGCGCGTAAAGCTATGCAGTTTAATCTTAGCTCCTCAGTACTACTTCTAAGTATCACTCCAAGTACCGATTTCAAGTACCACTCCAAGTACCGATTTCAAGTACCACTCTAAGTACTGATTCTAAGTACTACTCCCAGTACAACTCTAAACAAAAACTCGCAGATTATATATCCACAGCATCGATTGACTAGCTACAATAATTTGCATAAATATCGAAGGAAAACATTAACTCACAATTTCCGAGATTCACACATCCATCGGTTAGAGAAAACAGAGCAATGATAAACTTTTCCGCACATGGACGGGTAGTGGACAAAAATTACGACCGCATTCAAAACATCGCCTACTTACGTGATGAGAGTAGTCGACCTGTCACGACCCTTCACTAACTTAAATTTTGGCAAAAAATTTTGAACATAAGTTAATGCACAATAACTTGTGAAGCCGAGATACAAAATCAAACATTGGTCTAAATATATCTACCACAGTTCAGCTGCTTTGCACAGTCCATAGAACTTGTTGACATTTCATACAGGCACTTTAAATGAAAATAAAAAATGGAACGTCCTCACCTGATTTCATAACGAAGAACGTGAAGCTTCCAAACTCATGGAAGAACTCGGGCGGCGTCCCCAAAATTCTTGGACAAAGTTCCGTTCAGAGTCGTATGAAGAGGCCACTGTTGCTTGTCGTGCCTGCAGCCGGGTGTTGTAACCATGACGACGTCCTTTGGGCGGGGCTCGTGTAGTATCCACTCGACAACTTATAGTAGGGTCCACTCGACGCCTTCTAGCGTGACCTGCGTTATACACGGCCGGTGCATGACGTTTAAAATGTCACATGAAGTGGATCATTTTTGCACGACAATTGGTGCAAAGCGGCGAGCCCTCCGTTTTGAACCAATCACCGTGTAAAAATGATCCACTCCATGTGACATTTTAAACGTCATGCACCGGCCGTGTATAACGTAGGTCGCGCTTCTAGTAGGGTCCACTCGATGACTGCTAGGGGGGTTTTCTGTAATGTCTACTCGACGACTTCTAGGCGGGCTTATTGGAGTGTCGACTCGAAGTTTGCTAGGCGGGTCTCGATGCTGGTGCCGCTGGGCAAGGTTGTCTCCCGGGTCGAAGACTATAGGATCGAAAGGCGTTCTTTTCCGTGAGGCTCCCGATACCGATGTGGAAGGCAAGGTCTGCTTTTTGTCGATTCTACTGCGTCGTTTGGCTGTTGAGGGGAAATAGTCCTTGCCACGCTTTTGCGCGGTACTTTGGAACTGAAAAGGCTGTGATGAATGCTGAGACAATAAACTATCGTTGGAGTCTTGGGGTTTTGTTGGAGGGTTGAGTGCCACCGATTAATCACATTTCTTTCCTTTCTTAACCGGAATGTCTGTCGATGTATTCGACAAGAGTCTTATGTGGGGGTAGAAATGACGTAGATGTAGTAATAAGAAACTTCTTGTCTAGGGACTTAGAACTCTTTGTCGACACCGAATGTGGACGCTTTCTTTTGCCGTACTTATTACGCACTTTAGGCTCTGTCTGCTCAGCTGGCTGGTTAACCTTGTCTCGGTTAACTTGAGAAAGAGATTTACGCTTTAAATCTGTGCGTAGGTCATCATTACTATTAGAAGAATTACTGAAATGAGCAGATTTAGAGGTACTTGAGTGAGGCATAGAGGATTCACCGTCCGACGTTTGAAAACCATTAAAGTTAGTGTCCCTAAACTCATTAACTCTGACCTGATTCAAATTTACCGTAGTGTGAGAACCTTCAACATCAATAATTAAATTATTACCTTTAACTTCCAGCACTTTATACGGTTCCTCAAACTTAGGTCCAAATTTGTCAACTCGTTATTGCAGACTAGAACTTAACTGACCGTATTTCTACATCTAAATGCACCAAACCTTTTATATTACATTGTATCCCCTGAGCCGACTGAACTACTAAATTAGCATGCCGCAACCTTTTATAGGAAAAATATTTCTTGTAAACGTCAAAAGATATAAAACTCTTGTCCGCGCCTATATCCAGAATGCTTTTCAGCACTAATCAATTCAAAACAATTAATATTTCAGGTAATTCAACTGGGTTAACCACTATTGTATTTAAGTCAATGACAGAAAACTTTGAAGACTTAACCTGTGACTGCTGACCTTCCGCACAACAGCCACCTACATGTTTAAACCCCGCTGACGATTCTGAGCACCAAGAGACCTTTCCTCCTTACGCTTAACGAAGTTTGCACCAACCATTAACTGAATAACCCAGTATGAGTTAGCATTACTTGGGTTAACCTCGTTCCTTCTATCCAACCCATTATTTCTAGTGCTCAGCCTCTCATTTCTTCTTAAGCCACCATTATACTTCAGACCATTTTTTCTTAAACCACCATTAGTATTTCTAAAATTCTCACTATTTCCATAAGTATGTGCATAAGTAGCTTGACAACGAACATTATTTTCAGACCTTCTGTTACAACCATTAAACTCATTACCATAATGTCTGGACCGATTGACAAATCTATCCCCCTCATTAAATTCCCATGTGGTTCCCAGTCTGTGGTGATTAGCCTCATGTCGCGCCTCATATTTTAATAACAGTTGGTAAAGTTAAGCCGCATTCGCCGGGGCACGCAGTTCCACATAATCTTGAATCGACATAGAAAAGAGGGGAAGAATAATATCTAGTAACTCCGCATGTTCTAAGTTAAGTTCCAGTTTACGTGCAAGTTCCCATTTGCGGAGATAAAATGTTGACGCTTTCTCATATATGGACTGGCACTTGCAATAAAATTCATGGCGTAAGTCCGTTTTATTACGGTCATTAGTAAAAGCTTTAATTAACTGGGCACAGGTTTGCTCAAATCGTTTCGTCTGCTCTGTAACTAAAAATCTTCCAATATTCTTCAACCATACTAAAGCTTCACCTTTGAGTGAACATTTTAAAACAATATATTTGTTTTTTTCGGGGATATTGTTACATGAAACATAATCATTCAACTTACTCAAAAATTCTGACACGTCTGAATTTCCGGAAAAATGTACTCGAGGCACGATTGCTGTGTGTCGTGGGACTTCGGTATAGACACCGTCAAGGTTACCTAACCCACTCTGTTGGGCGCCATTTGTCACGGCCATAATGTTGTACCAAGCCGTTCGGTAGAGCCAAGAGAAAACTAAAGTTAAGTTTTAAATTAAAACCAGTTCATTAAGTCCAATTTGGGCAGGGAGGTTGAGCGAGAACTACTCGTTATACCTAACTTAAAAAATAGTTTAGCCTTCGACTTGAAGCGGTATAAAAATAAAAACTATCCAATAATTAAAATATAATCTATCAGGGAAAATATCATTCGCAGTCCGTTGACAGCGGAGAGTCAGGATGCAATTTGAGATAAGACAATTTCACGTTTAAATCCGGTGAGCTCTGATACAGGCTTACACCAGTTCAACAGGCGCGTAAAGCTATGCAGCTTAATATTAGGTCCTCAGTACTACTTCTAAGTATCTCTCCAATTACCGATTCCAAGTACCGCTCTAAGTACTAATTCTAAGTACTAATTCTAAGTACTAATTCTAAGTACTACTCTCAGTACTACTCTAAACGAAAACTCGCAGCTTATATATCCACAGTATCGATTGACCAGCTACAATAATTTGCATAAATATCGAAGGAAAACAGCAACTCACAATTTCCGAGATTCACACATCCATCGAAGGTTAGAGAAAAGAGAGCATTGGTAAACTACGCACATGGACGGTTAGTGGACAAAAATTACGACCGCATTCAAAACATTGCCTACTCTCGTGACGAGAGTAGTCGACCTGTCACACACTGTTAGCTTTGGTTTTGCCTTGGTTTTGGAATAACGATATCCACATTCATTTTATCTCTTGCGCAACATTATCTTTGATACCTTTGATACCTCGGATGCTATCTTCCATCAAATCGTCATATCATTAGATGGTTCCCTTCTTATATTTTGGAGTATTTTAATAAAGTACGATTCTGTCGTGCTCATGTATCTCGTAGTCTACCAAAACTAAGGCAGGTTTTCGCGCACTGAATCTGCAATCACAAGTACTATCAAATCATAGTAAATGTCAGATATCTTCGCTAAAACTAATTTTTCAAGAGGAAAACACTCGAAAACGCAACGTGTGATTTTTTGCCTATTGTAACTGCGTCAATCCCAAACTTATCGCTATTTACATCCCCTACGATAGATATCAGCTCAAATTCCACCAATCAATCAGAGCTCTCTAAAAATTGTGTTTCTCAGTTCTTATCAAAGATGGCTACGGTCAGTAATATGAACATTTTATGTCTAGCATCGTCTGCAAATATTCTAACCAATAATAAAGAAGAAGTAAGAAAAAAGCAATACCTCTGGTAACAGAGGGACTAATTATACGTTTTTGAGAGCTCATGGTGAAGGACTCGAGGTGAAAATGTAGAGAGAAGCTAAGCCTAAACAACGAGTGTTTTTTTTCTTTTGGTTTGAAAGCAAAGATATGCTTCTGTGAATAGAATAAACTGTGATCAATCGAGGTCATGCCGGCATTGTAGCTGTAGCAAATACCTCAAATCTATAAAAATAAAAATATAAAAATGTAAGTTAATGATATGTAAATAGTTTCTTTACTGGAATTATATGAATAAATAACCATTGAACAACAAAATACAATCTTTAATACAGCTCTATAAATATAATTCTACAATATTTTACGTGCAATTTTTTTTAACTAATACACTTCTGGTCAAAACTATACAATATATTTACCTTACAATAATTCAACTAGGCTTAACAGCGCCTTTTCCGGCTATATTCATTTTACCTACTTGCTTCACAACAAAAATTAGAAGACTGGCCCTTTGCCAAATCTCGCGATCCCTAATATTTACAACTCGCGCATTATAAATCATGGATAATAGCACTAGAGTGTCAGTTCATTTGATGATCATTTACGTGAAGTGTTCAAACTGAAATCCTACAAATC
The DNA here is from genome assembly GCA_963931845.1 of Maratus michaelseni. Taxonomy (NCBI): domain Eukaryota; kingdom Metazoa; phylum Arthropoda; class Arachnida; order Araneae; family Salticidae; genus Maratus; species Maratus michaelseni. The sequence continues at coordinate 407,505,904 of OZ007586.1, forward strand.
GGTCATCCTGACGTGATGGCGTCTCGACATCAGCATCTTGATTTGTTATGTTTTTTCATGCCTAACAGTTATTTTTTTTAAGATTTTTATTTCTTTCTGGATATTGCTCTCTATCTTTAGGATCGGCATATCTAATATCTCTGTAATTCCTTTCCGGATATTTCTCTCTGTTTTTAGAAACTACATACCTATTGCTTCTAGAATGATAAGAATTTGAATAAGCATCTCGTTCACTATAAGCTCCTTTAAATCCATGATGAGAATTATTCTTATGTGATGGTTGTCAATATTTTTGTTCATTATAACTAGCCTTGAATGATCGTTGGCCACCATAATTATAATTTTTTTTACCATGATAGTAGCCTCTATTCACGTATCTAGGTGAAAAATTTGGATTATACCTTGCTTTCGAATTAGGTGAAGTATTTTCTGTTATGTCTTGAGGTTTCAAAGAATCTTTAGTCTCCACGTTTTCAGGAATCTCATATTCATTTTGGTAAAACTTCTCGGATCTCTGTTTCCCATATCTATACTTATTGTAATTTCCATGGTTAAATGACTGTCCAAAATATCTCTGGCCATATCTATTATTGCTTCTGTTATCAAATGGTCTATTAAAATTTCTGTTCTTTCCCTTATGATCAAAATTCCTATTGCGATCTTTCACATAGTCTTTTCTATCATGTGCAGGACTACTAATTTCACAATTTTCTTCTGGAGATGGATAGTCAACATTCCATTCATCAGATAATCCTGTTTTGTTTTATTCGGCTTATATGGTTTTATTAATTTTCTTATTTTTTCTCTGTTTGTTAAATTTGTAATATGAGACAAATTAGCCTCGTCATTTACGCAGTCGATATTAACCATATCTTCCCAACCTCGATTATGGTTGTTTATACTTGCTTTATCAATTTTTGTCGGTATTTCGTTGATTTTAATGTATCCTACTCTTACTGTGTTGCCGCTTATTATTCTAACACCCTTTTCCGTTACTTTTAACGTCATGCCTTCTACTGCTCTTCTACCTATTATTAAGTCACAGACCGACTCTTGTACCACGTAAAATTTACCCTGGATTTCTATATCGTCCACGTAGACTTTATGCCAGAAAAAACCTGTTGGCTTAATTTCTTTTCCACCTAAGCCTGATATAGATATATTGTCGCTGGTTAGTTTTGGCGCGTTTATTTCAGTATGATATCTTGAACTGGCGATTGAAATATCGCTTCCTGTATCGATTATTACATTTGTTTTTATTCCGCGAATGTCTAAGATTCTTCCTTTTTTACCATTTAACATGCCCATATTAACTATTTTTCTTTGCGCGTTTTGGGTCTCCTCTTGGTATTTTGTTTTTCGCCAATTTTGATTATGTTGCAGGTAAAAATTTGAATAATCTTGTTCTGTATTTTTCGCCATGGCACATTTTGCACTCACGTGACCAGGGTTGCCACACGTAAAACAAATTATATGCGATTCTTTGCTTCCGTGATTCAAATTGTGCCTATTATCAACTTGGCGTCTTTTCGAATTGGCGTAGTCAGCCACTCCCGATCTTCTGTCATCAAAATCGCCGCTTGTATCCTTAACTGATTGTTTATTGTAAACCCTTCGTGCTGTTTCGTAATTATCTAATTTATTAACTAATTCATCAATTTTCTTTATTACTAATAATTCCTCTATGAAATGTGTCTTTGTTTCCGTAGGTAAATTATTCCTGATTTGATTAACTACAATTAATTCCGCTAAATCTCCAAAGTTATTTACTTGAATACCTTCAATCCATTGTTGAAAATACACCTTTATCTCATTAGCGAAATCGCGCCAATTAGCCGTTGGCTCCTTTTTAGATGAGAAAAATTTCAGCCTAAACTCTTCTGGTGATAGTTTGTAGCGTTTTAGTAGAATATTTTTATGTGATCATAATCCTGAATTTCAGGTTCATTTTTCCTCGTAATTATATTGATCACATCTAACGGCATTAGATTAATTAAATAATTTACACATTCTTTTTTTCAATGCCCGTTTGCGCCATTTGTCTTTCGTACATAGCTAAATATAAACTAATATAATTTGAATTTTCGTATTTAGTTAATAATCTAAGCAATTCAAATTGCTTACCTGGATTTGTCCTTGGGTTTTCCTCAATGTGTTCTCTTGAATTTTCTTGTATCTTCATTTTCTTAATTTCAAAATCTCTTTCACGCTCCAATTCCTTTTCTTCAATCTCTGCTTGTAATTTCCTCTCTTCAATCTGCAATCGCCATTTTCTTTCTTCTTGTTCTGTTTGTAATTATTTCTCTTCTCTTTCTCTTTCTGCTTCTGCTTGTATTTTTTTCAATTCTCCTTCTGCTTCTGCTTGTAATTTCTTCTCTTCTAGCTCTGCTTTCTCTTTTCTAGTTGCTATCACTACTTCTAAGCGATCTTTTATAAAATCTTCCTCGTAACTCTCCCAGCTTTTAATCAGCTTTATTAGGACCGGTATTGTCGGTTTTTTCCGGTGCTTCAATTCCGCATTCCTCGCAGAGATTTATTAGATCAATTCTCTTACCTTTATTTAGAGTTGCCATGTTTATCTTTCAAAAATTGTACTTGAAGTAACACGATTACGGTTTCACCTTGCCAATTCGTATCCCAACTTTTGATACTGGCGTTTTACAACACTTTAGCTTTGATTTCCATTTCACTACTAGTGGCTTTTACTTTTAATAATCTTGGCATCCGAGCCCCCAAAAATGTAAGTTAATGATATGTAAATTGTTGCTTTACCGGAATTATATGAATAAATAACCGATGAACAACAAAATATAATCTTTAATACAGCTCTATAAATATAATTCTACAATACTTTACGTGCAATTTCTTTTTAACTAATACACTTCTGGTCAAAACTATACAATATATTTACCTTACAATAATTCAACTAGGCTTAACAGCGCCTTTTCCGGCTATATTCATTTTACCTACTTGCTTCACAACAAAAATTAGAAGACTGGCCCTTTGCCAAATATCGCAATCCCTAATATTTACAACTCGCGCATTTTAAATCATGGATAATAGCACTAGAGTGTCAGTTCATTTGATGATCCTTTACGTGAAGTGTTCAAACTGAAATCCTACAAATATATACTAATTATACACGAAAAGAACCTTAAAAATATGCAGTTATTTTGAAATCAAAAAATTACTTCGGCGATGGCCCTTTCGAAGATCGCTATTTTCCACTACTTATAAGAAAATTATTTACAAATTAAAAGTTATTTATTGCATATATTTTATTTCAATTCCTTATTTTTTATATGTTATAATTTCACCGTCGTAGTTGCTTATTTATTTCTCAAACTGTACTTAGTTAACTACTTTCTGCAACTGGATTTGGCGTTATTTCGTACTAGATGCCAAGGTATGTCACCAAAGATAAAAATGCAAACAAATATGCACCAAGGTTTTTTTATGTAATGAAAATTATTCTAGTCTCCTTTTAGCAAGAAGTTTTCAATACAGATTTCTTTTTAATTGGTTTACATTTTGTAGACGGGGGACAGAAAACATTCTTATACTTTGAGAAAAATAAAATTTAATCTAGCAGCTATTTATAGTAGTAATTACAATATTTTCCCTTTTAATATATTTTTTAAACAATCTTGCTAATCCGTTATAAATTTTGAAAAATACTTAATAACAGAACTTATGAGTAAGATTTTTTTTTCTAAGAAAGCTTTGTTAATTTAAAAATAAAAAACGAAACTAATTTACATAACTGACGTAAAATTGTATTTCGTGCTAATACGATTTACGTAATTTTAATAAAATATTTAAAAGCAGGCCCCAAAAAAGTTTTTAAATACTTATTCTAATAAACAATAAAATGAGTAAAATATTTTTACAAATTATGCTTTTCTGCACATCATAGACATTAAACTAGCATCTAAGAGTTTTTTTAAGCATAATTTGAAAATTACTTTCTATTTTCTATCATACATTTTTTAAGAAATCTGATCGTAAAAAAATATGATTTATTACATGGAAACGAACAGATTATAACTATAATTTAAAGTTATAATTTAAAAATGTTTCACCCAAATAATTCAAAATGTGGTGTATTCAAATAACGTTAATTGTGGAAGAAAAAAATGACAAAATTGGATACTGACATTAAAATTTTAATATGTAGTTTTGAACGAAATTTTAATTTCTGCAGAACGTTTAATCAGATATTATTTCAAATCGATTGTTGCAGTCATCCAAAGAAAAAAAAAGAAAAAAGAAAAAATACAACCCATACATTTTAATCTCCAAATTGTGAGAGAGAATAACTGAACTAGCTGTTACAATGGCGTCTGTGCCTTTTATCAATTCATGTTGAACAAATAAGAGTCGGGGGTCGTCTTAATACGGAAATTGCACCAAACTCGGAAATTTTTAAAAGGATATTTATAAATTTGATATAATGTTTTGCTTTTCGTAAAAGTTTAACTTATAACATAAAACGGGAAGTCATTTTCTGTCAAGTATTTTATGTATTATGAAGGTTTAAGTTTAAATACTCTGACTCATAATGTTAAATTCATTTGCAATCTTTGCAAAACAGATTGCAATGTGGGTAGTTTTTTAAGCATAACTGAAAAACTACTTGGCGGTAGGAGCTGTAATTATAGATTCGCATATTTCAAAGCTTCCAGAAATCGATTTGTTTTTAAAATCAAAAGTAACAATTCATATTAGTTTAAAAAATATTTTTTAAAGATATATAAAATTAAAAATTATATATAAAATATTTCGAAAAAATATGATTTGTACTAATGAATTTTTTAACAGAAATCAATTTCTAGAAGCTTCGAATATATGAATCCAAAATTACAGCCCATTCCGCCAAATAGTTCTTGAGTTATACGTAAAAAACAACCCGCATTTTTGTCTCTTTGAAACGATTACAAACGAATTTAACATTAGGAGTTCCCAGACCTTGAACCTTCATAATTCCTAAGCTCTTTGGTCGAATGACTTCTCGTTTGGTATCCTATGATATAATTTACCGTAAAACCAAATATGATGTCAAAATTAGGTGCTCCTATTGCAAATTTTATAGTTTGGTACTGTTTCAGTATGAACACGATCCCTAAGTTTATTTTCATAACATAAACGGAAAGAAGACATAATTTCCAGACGAATGCTTATTTCCGGCTTTTTTTTTTTTTTTTCTGAGACACTTTGGCGAATAAAATGTGTGGATCTTCCAACAATATGTTGGGTGTTTTCTTTCTTTTTCTTGGGGGGGGGGGGGAGGGGAGACTATATCAAAGTCGATTTTATTGGATGGTTCGCGGCAGAATTAGTGAGAGTGGATTGTTTACATTATTTTGATCAGGAAAGTGTCTTAAATTATTTTCGTAATTCACTAAAGATTTTTTACATCATCGATAACTCTCTGCTTTAATATTTTTGTACTAAAAAAGAAAATCATAAAAAATAAAGCACTCTTTTTTTAGATGATTTTTAATGTTTTTTAAATTTTGTTTTTATATTTTGAGAATTACGCTAAAAGCATTATTAAAAAATTCCACAATAAACTAATGTTTTATGCTTATGTAAATACAGAGAGAAAATGAAAGAGATTCATTGTTTCGCTAAACGGAAATAACTCTTGTATGAGACATGATACATTTATTATCACGACATGATTTATGGAGCCTTTCTCAAGCATAATTTTATAAACATTCACTTATGTATGCTTCAATTGCATAAATCCACTTCCACTAAGATTGTATTGTTAGAAATACACATGATAAATTAAATAATACTCTCTCGACAACTGTGCACTTATTTTGACTGACAGAATACACGGTAAAATGTTATACAGATGTAACAGCATTTATTGAATTTTCCCGTTTTGAAGGATGAATAATTTAAGAAACGTTTTCTTACGTGCTGTCTATTTAAGCAAGTTTAAACATCTGCTAGAGGTGTAAATTATAGCAAAATATCATATCTTATTAAATTTATTAAGAGGGCATGCAACTCTTAAATGTTAAAAATATGTACATGTATATGAAAAATCAACATGTTTTGCGCATTTTAAAACAAACCACATTCGAAATTTCCTATAATTACATTAATTATGACTAGAAACATATCAGGTGATCCCTATGCAATCAATGCTTAAAGTAATACTTTAAAGTCGTTTATTTCAAAATGTTTAAAATTTGCTTAAAAAAAAAAAAATCCGCGCAGGATTTCTCTTGAGACATTTAAGGGGGTCCGGGACACAAAAATTTTCAAATATTTGAGAAATATTTTATTGTATTAAAACATTTTCTGTTTTTATCCGCTTAAAATGACGTTTAAATCATGTTTCTATCATAATTAGAACAGGTTATATTAATTTTTTGTTTTCAAAATCTAGCTTTCAAGTAGTGGTTGTTATGGAAACGTTTTTGCGTTTTTTTTTTTTTTTTTTGCGTGCCGATTTTTTAACGCATTCTCGTCTTTAAATTGTTATAAGTCATGAACCGCTAAAAATAATTGGTTCAAACTTGGAACATTTCTTTTTCAGTTATTTTACTTTAATTTGATTCAGCAAATTAAATATATATATATATTTACTTTTGAAAATAAGATTTTTTAAAAATAAATTACATTATTTTTTTTTATACTTTAAATAGTTTTTTTTTAAATAAATGTTTTTAAAAAGGCCGAATCAAAATTAAAGTTTATATCTTTCTATTTAATTAAATGAATAAATTTTGAAGTTTGACGAAAAATATTTCGAGTTATAACGATTTTAAATTAACGAACATTTTTTAAAAAAATTAATTTTTTCTAAACTTTATGGAACGTTTTATGATTTGATTTTGTTTACAAATTATATGGTTAACCATCACAAAAAAAAAATCAAAATTCTAATTCAATAAATAAGAATGTTTTCAAAATGTATCCCGGACCCCTTTAATGTGTTTGATTGCAGTCTACACAGATTTATAGATTATATCAAAGACTGAACCTCAACCTGTATACATGTTAGCGAAATTTATATTTTTAATATAAAGTTGAAATAATTGCATATTTGGGTTTTGAGAGTTTATTTATGCATATTATTTTTTGTATTTGAAAAACAAAACAAATTTACGGTCATTCTTAAGATATAGATTTAAGCTTCAACGCCCAGTAATAACATAATAAAAGAAAACTGCCCAGTTAAACTGACGGCATTGAGCTCACATGCTATTCACACTAACAGTAAATTATATTCTTATTTCAAAGAATTTGAAATAAGCCCTCGAAAAATGAAGAAATCGACAATATATTAAGGGGGAACCATCCCCCATTTCTCCTTCTTATAATTAACCAAAGAACCCTTAAAACTAATCAGAGATGCGCCTTACCACAATGACAAAATTTGAAGAAAATCGGATAAGTCTGCATGAAAAATCCATTTCTCTAAATTAAGGGGGGTTAGCGCCCCGTCCCCCCTTTATACTTAACCAATGAACCCCCAAAACTAATCAGGGAAGTGCCTTACCACAATGAGCCTATATACAAAATTTGAAGTAAATCGGATAATTCTGCATGAAAAACCATTTATCAAAATTAAGGGGGGGGGGGGTAGCCACCGTTTCCCTCCTTTACACTTCACCAATGAACCCCCATTACTAATCAGGGAAGCCCCTTACCACAATGAGCCCATATAGAAAATTTGAAGAAAATCGAATAACTCTGCATGAAAAATTCATTTATCTAAATTAAGGGGGGGAGGATTAACCCCCCCCCCCGTTAGCCCCTTTATACTTAACCTATGAAACCCCAAAACTAATCAGGAAAGAACCTTATCACAATGAACCTATATACAAAATTTTAAGAAAATTGGATAATTCTGCATGAAAAAACTATTTATCTAAAGAAAGGGGGTTAGCCCCCCGTTCTCTCCCTTTATATTTAACCAATCAATCCCCAAAACTAATCAGGGAAGCGCCTTATCACAAGGAACCTATAAACAAATTGGAAGAAAATCGGATAACTCTGCATGAAAAATTCATTTATCTAAATTAAGGGGAGAATTAGCCCCCCCCCCCGTTAGCCCCTTTATACTTAACCTATGAAACCCCAAAACTAATCAGGAAAGAACCTTATCACAATGAACCTATATACAAAATTTGTAGAAAATTGGATAATTCTGCATGAAAAAGCCATTTATCTAAATTAAGGGGGGTTAGCCCCCCGTTCCCCCCTTTATAGTTAACCAATCAATCCCCAAAACTAATCAGGGAAGCGCCTTATCACAAGGAACCTATAAACAAAATTGGAAGAAAATCGGATAACTCTGCATGAAAAATTCATTTATATAAATTAAGGGGGAGGATTAGCCCCCCCCGTTAGCCCCTTTATACTTAACCTATGAACCCCAAAATCTAATCAGGAAAGAACCTTACCACAATGAACCTATAAACAAATTGGAAGAAAATCGGATAACTCTGCATGAAAAATTCATTTATCTAAATTAAGGGGAGGATTAGCCCCCCCCCCCGTTAGCCCCTTTATACTTAACCTATGAAACCCCAAAACTAATCAGGAAAGAACCTTATCACAATGAACCTATATACAAAATTTGTAGAAAATTGGACAATTCTGCATGAAAAAACCATTTATCTAAATTAAGGGGGGTTAGCCCCCCTCTCCCCACCTTTATATTTAACCGATCAATCCCCAAAACTAATCAGGAAAGCGCCTTATCACAAGGAACCTATAAACAAAATTGGAAGAAAATCGGATAACTCTGCATCAAAAATTCATTTATCTAAATTAACGGGGAGGATTAGCCACCCCTTCGTTAGCCCCTTTATACTTAACCTATGAACCCCCAAAACTAATCAGGAAAGAACCTTATCACAATGAACCTATATACAAAATTTGAAGAAAATTGGACAATTCTGCATGAAAAACATTTATCTAAATTAAGGGGGGATAGCCCCCCGTTCCCCCCCCTTTATAGTTAACCAATCAATCCCCAATACTAATAAGGGAAAAGCCTTATCACAAGGAACCTATAAACAAAATTGGAAGAAAATCGGATAAATCTGCATGAAAAATTCATTTATCTAAGTTAAGTGGGAGGATTAGCCCCCGCCCACCCGTTAGCCCCTTTATACTTAACCTATGAACCCCCAAAACTAATCAGGAAAGAACCTTATCCCAATGAACCTATATACAAAATTTGAAGAAAATTGGACAATTCTGCATGAAAAAACATTTATCTAAATTAAGGGGGGTTAGCCCCCCGTTCCCCCCCTTTATAGTTAACCAATCAATCCCCAATATTAATCAGGGAAAAGCCTTATCACAAGGAACTTATAATGAAAATTGGAAGAAAATCGGATAACTCTGCATGAAAAATTCATTTATCTAAATTAAGGGGGAGGATTAGCCCCCCCCCCGTTAGCCCCTTTATACTTAACCTATGAACCTCCAAAACTAATCAAGAAAGAACCTTATCACAATGAACCTATATACAAAATTTGTAGAAAATTGGACAATTCTGCATGAAAAAACCATTTATCTAAATTAAGGGGGGTTAGCCCCCCCGTTCCCCCTTTATATTTAACCAATCAATCCCCAAAACTAATCAGGGAAGCGCCTTATCACAAGGAACCCATAAACAAAATTGGAAGCAAAACGGTTATTTCTGTTAAGAGTTATTGCGTTACGTACATACGTACATACATACAGAACGGGCGGGCAGATAAGCTCTCAGGCTTTGATAGCCTGTGAGCTAAAAAATATCAAGTTATTCAAAGAGTGCCATACACTGAATAAGGGCGGCGTGTTCAAACTCCCTCTAGTAAAATATAACAGTAATTTTAGCCTTATTTATTTGTGATTAAATAAGGCGAAAATTATTATTATTTTTTACTTGTGAAAGTTTGCCCATGTTGCACATTTTCAGAATACGCCCCTTGTTCCAAAGATATCCTTCGCGCAATTATCAAAAAACACATTTTGAGGTCTTTTAAAGTATTTTTTATTAAAACTTGAAATATCCACTCTTCTGGTCAGTTGTATTTCATTATTACTTACCGATCATACGTAGTATAGGGTAAGTCTTGTAATCGTTTTGAAAATCGAAAAATTTTTTTGGCGGATTTACACGTTTCAGGCACTGGAGATTCCGAAAAACATATTTTTAGAAAAAAAAAATTGCCGTCCGTCTGTGTGTCTGTGTGTCTGTAAACGCTCTATCTCCCGAAAAAATTGAGATAGAGACTTGCAATTTGGTATGTACTTAGTATGTAATAATGGGAAGAAGCCTATTTCATTTCAATAACCTCCGTACGTACCGTGTAATACAAATCAGAGCAATTATAGTTAGAGGATGCTTTGTACGTCGGAAATTTTTTAGTGCATACTAGCGCCGCATTACTTTCCTGCGGCCGGCAGTCAAAACAGGAGTGCGCTGCTGGCACATTATATGTAAATTTTGTTGGCGTAAATGAGCGCCAATTTCCTCTCGTGCGGGGAGTTGCCAAATCCAACATTCGCAGGAAAAATAATAGTTACTAGCAATTCATGCGTTTCATGACCCATTTCATTGACTTTAGAGCATCGTGGGTTTTCAATCCAAGTTCCATGCTTTATCCGGTTTTCCATTCTTATCTGGATTAATATTTCACAATTTCTTTTCGTGATTTTTCTGTTCTAAACCTTCTATTTTCCAGCATGCAAAAAACTCGTACGAGGTCGCTATTTTAACTTCGAAATTTCTTCGATTGATCTGCTGAGGCTTAATATTTAATGTCTTTGATTTAAATATCCCAATGTATGGATTAATATAAAATTTGCTACAAGTCTAATTAAATAATGTCAAATGTATGTTGTAAATAATGGTTCTCTGAATAATCAGTGGGAGATAGATTGTGTAGTGTCTACCAGTTGCCAGTTATGTAACTGAGGGTATTGTCATAAGATGGTGTCTGTTGTATGTTTACATCCGATCAACAGGATCAGATTACCGCCGGGGAAACTTTCCACCAGTAAATCTGGATACAAATTTTCACCTTGTTTAAACGCGTTAATCATGAAAAATGTCTGTTCATGTTGGTATAATATGGCGTGACCGCAGGGCATTAGTATCACCGGAGTAAATGTTCACCAGTGAAAACGAATAGCTACTTTTGCCTTAATTATTGACAAAATTTTGCATGAATAAAAGAGTTTAAATACAGAGAATGTTTCTATTCAAATTTACTGATGGAAGTTCGCCAAGGCGGCAATCAGCCTCTGTGTAACCGGTTACAGTTGAAGCTTCCCCATTGTTATGATATGTCAATTCCTCCTTAATCATTGTTCCATCATATAACTACATGAATTTTCTGAGAAAAACTTACAAAAGTTTTATGCAAGTTAATTTACTTAGGTGGAACTAGGGATTAAGAGCAGGCGTCTATATAGGCCGTTTCCTTATAAAAGGCTAATAAATAGGATAAAGAATTGTTGTAGTTGAAACCAACGGCTCTCTTTAATATCAAAATATAGCAATAGTGTTCAGAATCAGTCCCTAATTAAAACTGAGATGTGTATTTGCGTTCTGCAAGCCATAAGTGGACGTGTCGATGATTTTTAACTCTTTGCTGTACATTTTCTGTACATTATAGCTCTTTATACATTACGCCCTTTGACTTTCAACCCTTTGAAGGGCGGTGGTTTATCACTTATACGACTTAGTTTTAATTTCCAACTGCCGAAATTGCATAAGAGTATTTGAAAAACAATTTATTTTTATGATGTTTGTGAAGAAAACATTTCTAAATGTTTCGGTAATATACGGTTGTTAAATTCGTAATACTGTGGTGGTTGATCATTTCAACATTTTAACAATAAAACTTACTTTGACCTTGAAAGTGAAAGCATTGTTTTCTGATAATACCTTATATATTTTTAGTCATAACTAACGTAATTGAAGGAACTTTTTTATGCAGCTTATTTTTAAATGCGCCAGAAATATTGCTTTTTTCATATACATGTACCCCCATATTTTTAACATTTAAGAGTTGTATGTCCCCTTAATAAATTTAATAAAATGTTATATTTTGCTGTACATTACAGTATCTGGAACATATTTAAATTTGCTTAAAGAGGCAGCTCGTAAGAAAATGGTTGTTAAATTATTCTTCGTTCAAAACGAGGGATTTCAATAAATGCTATTAGATCTGTAAAACATTTTACTGCGTGTTCTGTCAGTCGAAAAGTGCACATTCGCCAAGAGATCATTATTTCATTTATTTAAATTATTTAATTCTAATTAAAGTATTTTTACATGGAAGATGCCATGACATACTAAATCCAGGATGCTCTGCAATTTTGCAGTTTTGTAATTTACATTATTTCGCTATCGATCATATTTTTTTATATCGGTTTGAAAATTCGAAATTTCGCCATTAATGGCGCTACTGTCATTCTCATATGATAGAATAGTTTGTACACGAATATAGTTGCGAATTTCACGCAATGTAGGTGTTTTGAACCTTGCTTTTTTCTCTTATACGGATAAGGTCGAAACTAAAACAAATATTTTCTTGTAAATTAAGGTGTGTTATTTCAAATGGTGCTAATGTTAATTAAATCAGAATTGTCCCTTTTGTTATATGGGCTACTTTCTCTATGTGAAAAAATCATTAATTCTTGGATGAATAAGAAATTGCTATTATGTGGCGGTGGTGTTTGTTACGACCGATTAAATTCGTGAGGAATATCGGGAGACGGGAAAAGAACATAGTGGGGGTATTTCTAAGGAAACCTATCCCCCATTTTGCAAAGTTATATGGTATTTATTCAGAGTTATGCAAGTTCAAAACAAAACGTCAGAATTATCCGAACGGTTAAACCCGACGAGCAGGACATGGTTCCAATCAGAGTTGGACAAATTTGTAATTGCAATTATCTGCAATGTTCCTATAATTAAATTGTATGTAATTGATTTTAACTACACATTTTAAGTACAAAAATTTCGTCAAATAATGGGATAAGGAGCTGTTCCGGCTACAATGCTGCAATATTTTTGTACTGCATGTAATTGAAGCTATAATTTATTACATACAATTGAATTGTAAATTGTTGTTTCCTCGTAGCTCAGTGGTAGAGCCTTGTTCCAGTGGTAGAGCCTTATCCCAAGAGCCTGGGTTCGATTCCCGGCTTGGACATTTTTCACTCTGTCGGGTTAACGCTTAGTTTAGCAATGTTAAACTTCACATGTTTATTATTCATTAGTTTCGAGCGAATTTCATTCCTCAAAATTAATTGTAATTTACTTATATATATATTGATATATGCTGGACTTTGTGTGACTTTATACGTCGTCTCGAATTTGCCACAGGTTTGTGTGTTCATGATGATATTTCCATCTTGCACTGCGGTTGCAGCTTGACCGACGTATCTGAGTGAGAGATGTCAAATTGGGTATCGTCCTCGTAGCTTACTATTATAGAGACTTGGAGCGTTATTCGAAGGTCCCGGGATCGATTCCCGGCTTGGACATTTTTCACTCTCTCGGTTTTACTCTCAGTTTAGCAATTTAAAAATTCACATGTTTTTTATTCATTAGTTTCGGACGAATTTAACTCCTGAAAATTAATTAAACAATTGATTGCAATTTACTTATATGTATGCTGGACTTTGTGTGGCTTTATATGTCATCTCAAATTTGACACAGGGTTTGTGTGTTCATGATGCCATTTCCATCTTGCGTTTTGATTGCAACCTGTCCGACATATGTGAGTGAGAATAGTTGGGTACTGTCCTCGTAGCTCAGTGGTAGAGTCTTGGAGCGTTATTCCAAGTGCCCGGGTTCGATTCCTGGCTTAGACAGTTTTCACTCTGTCGGTTTTACGCTCAAGTTTAGAAATGTAACAATTTAATTGAAATTAATATTGTCTCAATTTACAAATACAGACCCCATTCAGAGGGTAAGAATGTTTCATTTCAAAATTAAACTGTCTTACTTCTATATTTTGCTTCTCAGTGAAAACTGTGAAAAAAATAGATATTTGAAAATTTAATTTAGTTATAAATACAGTTTATGAGTAAGAAGTATACTGATTCTTTATTTAGAAACTATAAAATAAATTATTTTTATCTGCATTTTATTATATTTCATCTCAGATATAGCTTATTATTTTTAAGAAACAACTGATATCTATGGGTATAAATGTAGACAATAGATAAAAAATAACTACTGCCCTTTTAATTCGCTTTCTATATACCATGGTTTAAAATCTGTTATATTTAAAAACTATTCATATTTTGGAAGTAAATAATTCACGAATTAATGGATAAATGGGTACCCTGTTAATGTATTGAATGTATAGGAAAATGATCTCAAAGTATTCCGTTCGGCAAGTTAATGAAGCTCTAATCGCATCCTACATATAATGCGGGAGATAAAAATGTTATCTTTTCAATATACTAATACAGATTCCATTAAGAGGACCCGAGATCTTCATTTTCAAATTTTGTTTAATTTATTGTATTTTTTTCTTCTCTATTGAATAATGATTTTAATACAAATTCTTCTCCGATGCATTCTGTTATTTTTTAAGTCCATTTTATATCTACTAATATAAACATAAAATCTATAAAAACTAAATATTATTCTTCTAATGAGATTTCTATATATTCTTGATAAAAGCCAGCCATTCTAAGAAAAGCATGCATTTTTCTGAAGCCGATGAAAATGTGAATTCTTGGGAAAATGGGACTCTATTAAAGTGTTGAATGTATAGGAAAATGATCTGACGCTTCCCATTCTTTAAGTTAATGAAGCTCTAAGACGCTTTCCTAACCAAATGGCATCCTACATATATATTGAAGAGAAAAAGAATATCTTCTCAAATTAGTAATACAGATTCCTTTAAGAAAATTATTACATTTATTTTAAATTCCCATTTAACTTACTTGCATATTTTGCATCTCGATTAAATAATGATAGTTTATATGTAATATATAAAGATATAGAGATGAAAATGAACTATAGTCACCATGATAGTTAATATGTAATACTAGTGTAAATACCCGTCCTAGGACGGTGTGTAAAAATCGTGGTTTTCACTTAAAATTTGAAATAAATGATAAAAATATTCTTATACTTATTGATCGATAATAATTAAAACTGACCTGAAAACGTTAAGTTCAAGACCTGATTAATGCATGGGCCCCTGGGGGTTTTAACAACAAATGTGTAATCTGATGTAAATAAAATGACAAAACATAGAGGAGAAATTACAGATCAATCTTAATTAATAGAAGGAAACAGATGTGAGATTGAATGCAATATCAGTACAAATAGCTTTTGTGGACTTGTACTGTAAGAAATATTAAAATGTTTATATACTGTTAATCGAAAATAAGGAAAACTTACCTTTCAGTTCCGGGTCTGATTAATCCATGGACCTCTGGAGTTTTAACAGCAAATTTTTAATCTTATGTATATAAGATGACAGAACAGTGGAGAATTTATAGATCTTTCTTAAGTAGCAAAAGGAAACCATAAATATAGTATTAAGTTGTGTTTTATTATGAAGTCTTAATTTTATTATGGTATAGGGGAGACCGGGGCAAGATGACTATGTTAACAATTTTTGTTGTTTATTAATTTATTTTTAAGTATAGTAAAATTAATTTTACATGAACTGTTAGAGTATTCCTTTGTAGTATTAAATATATTACCATTTAATTTTTCAAATATAAAAAATAAAGGATAATTTTATTTTTTCATAACATTAAAATATCGTCATCTTGCCCCAGTACTGGGGCAAGATGACTTTGATCTTGGGGCAAGATGACAACACTGAAAAGGGTTGAACATATTTTATCTTTTGAATATGTTACATGTTTTAACCCATTAAGCGCCATTGCTCCCATTTTGGGAACATTGTTTTATGATTTTTTTCTAAAGTGAGTATTTTATATATTGTTAAAAGGTTCATGTTATTTGAATTTTGAATATAATAGACGACTTCTGAATTTTTTTTTTAAAGTTTCATTAAAATTTTCTATTTTTTTTAAATGAGTTAAAAAAGGCGAAAAATAGCTTTATGGCCGTACTCGAAAAAAAAAACTCTATAATAAAAATTATATTTTTTAGTTAAAATATGTTTACAACAGTGTATTATATTAAACAACATCAATCCGGAATTAATATGTATAATTGATCAATCACAATTACCGAAAGCATAAGTTGTTCCCAAAATGGGAGCAATGGCTCTTAATGGGGGTAATGTTTTTGAAAACTTGTACATATGACTCCGTGCATTTATGGTATTTATTTTTCAGTTTATTAACTATAAAAGGATAATATCATTCTGAAACTAATATTGAAAGAAGATTTCAAATAAATTAGTCCAACTTTTACATTTATAATAAAAAAACAAAATGAAATTACCAGTTCTATAAGCATTTTTATTATCCATCACTTTATTTTTCATCATTACATTATTTTTTTATTCTGATTTTTTTACATGGAAGATGATTGAACAATTTTTTAGATTTGGATGATTTTTCGGCTGTTCCAGAAATCGTTTTTTTCCCCCCTGATTGCAGTATTGCAACATACAAGGAAGATATCATCCTCATATGTATGTCGCATAAATTATTTTTTATTACATATGTAATACAAAATAATTTATGCGACGATTTATCCCATGTTATATTTGGTGAAGTAGAACTTTCCGTAAATTCTAAATCAACAGACAATCAAGAAATATCTGATTTAGAGTTTAAAAAAGACAAAGTATTAAAAGCAGACTTGATATTTCAGATGAAAGTTCAGACGAATCTTCAAATAGGAATATGGAAAAACTAAGCAAAAAAAAAAAAAAAAAAAAAGTTAAAAAATCAATTTCAGAAAACGCAAAAAAATAATATAATGCTGCATAAAATTTTTTTCCATCCTTTTCATGTAAAATAGTAGGACAGGAATTATGTAAATGGGAAAAATAAAGAGATGGATAATGAAAATGCTTATGGAATCGGTAATTTTATGTTTTATTTTTATTATAAATGTAGATGTTGGACTAATTTATATGAATTATTCGTAAAATATCAGTTTCAGAATGATATTACCCCTTTTATAGCTAAAGAACAGTGAAATAACAAGCATAAATGCACGGAGGCATAAGTAAAAATTTTGAAAAAATTTACCCCCATTTTGAGCCATTGCTCCCATTTTGGGAACATGCTATTTTTCTTAAATATTTGAATTTTTTTTTCTTCAGAAATGCTTTAAATACTTCCTATTCATAAAGAAAAAACAACTGTTCCATAAAAAAATAGTTTAATATATATAGCGGCGCTTAATGTGTTAACAAATATAACTGTGTTTTTACATCTTACAAAGTATCAAACTAAGCATAATGCATTGTAACGTAATGTTGAAGTGTTTAGTTGTGCAGCTAACAATAGTCACAAATAAAAATGCCATTTTCATAATTGGAACATTCCTCATGCCACCATTCTTTACAGCATTTACAGCACTGGATCCATTCACCTGTTGGTGGGTCACAATATTCCTCGTCACAAACAGGACATCTGAAAACACCATTCTTTGAAGTTGATGCAACTGGACTGTTTGGCCTGGATTTAATAGACTTAGGGCTACAGAAACTTAGTTTCAGTTTTTTACTCCCTTTTTAACTTCACGAGCTTCCTTTCTCTGTTTTTTAAACGTTCCTGTTCTTCCTTCTGCTTTTCCCTTTGTTCTAACATTTCTTTGATGGGTGTGCTTGTATAAATGCTTGAGCTCAGTGTTTTGCTTTTTCTTTTTTTCTCACGTTGTGTTGCTTTAGGCAATGGTTTGAAATCATAAACGCTAACAGGCTTCTTTGGTGCATAGGAATCAGCATTTGCCTTAAGTTCTGGTTCTCCTGGAGGGTTTATAGGTTGGTTTTCGAAAGGAGGGTAGTGACCCATAAAATTGGTATAAATGCTCTATCTCTAATAGGAATGCCGGAAGTTGGCCTTAAACGCTTTTTTGAATTTTTGAGGGGGAGGTGGACCAGCGGGGGAGTGGGGAGGTCTTGACACCGAGGTCGAACCCCGTCGAACGGTACCCCTCTCTTACCGATCGGACGATTGGAAGCGGAGATACGGACCCCGATAGGGTTTTCTTTCAGGGGGACTAGGGGGGTCTTAGCGGATGGCAAAAATGTAATCCTCTGGTCGCCCCATATCGAACGACACCTCCCCCCATGCGATTCGCCCCCTAGCCCCAGAGGAGATAGAAGGTCAAGGTCGCGCGTAAAAACACACAGACAAACAAGCGTTTACAGGATTTAAATAGAATGGACAACATAATTAGTTTAATAAATTCCGAAAAACGGGGCAAGATGACGAGCTCGTTATCTTGCCCTGGACTGCCTGTTTAAAAATATTCGTTTTCATTGCCATGGAGGAAAGCGATTAATTGACATTTATTCATGGTAATAGTTAATATTTAAACTAAGTTACTCATAAATATTAAAGAGAAACGATATATCTTACCTTTATCTGTAGCAGAGCTTATTTACAGATGCATAAAAGTTTTTTCTTTTAATGAAAGGAAATCCTTACTTACAATATATCTTATAATTTATTTATTTTTTCATTAAATCGTAATTTTAAAATTGAAAAACCCATAAAATATACATATGTATTACATTTGAACTCTCATTACTACTTATTTAATGGTATATTAACTGTGAAATCTTAATAAACATCTATTACCGATTTTCCCCAATAGATGGCGCAACCACACTTATGTATCAAATAATCCTATAATACCGATCTTTCTTGAATGTAATGAAAATAGCCTTAAAATGGTAATTAAAATTATAAAATACAGATTTTTTTTCTTTTACTGTTCGCCTGACATTTTTATGATTAATGATTTGTTTCTTTTAGTTCTGACATTTGAAGTTCTTTATTTAAAAAAATTCCTGATACTTTTGTTAACAAAACTTACCAGACTGCTTGATCTAAAATTTACTAATGATTTTAATTTCTAGCCCCAACCACTATTAAATAAGGATTAGAAATTTGGAAACGTTTTAAAGACTTCTTTTAATAATTTTATTAGGATTATTTTCCTAACATCCTGTAATACAAATAAAAACTTTAATACTCATTTGTAATAATAGAGGGCGACACCAGATATCTGCTATCTAGAATTTTGTTCAAGACCGTATTAACGGTATTAACGGTTTTGCTGCCTTTTTTTTATTATTTATACTTATTAATTTATTATAACAAAATAATACATTGCAATAGTTAAATTATTCTAGAAAAATGTTTCATAAAAAAATCCTATGAAAGTCATTGTTCATTTCTACCAGCTTCCATTTTACATTACCAAAATTACAAACGATTTCGGAAATGGTTTGTAGATTACGCAAATCATTAAAATTTTGTTAGTTTTGAATGTATTATAGAAAAATATGCTGAAAAGGAGTGATTTGAGGTAGAAGAGATTTGTATTTAGGCTTGTATGCTTTCTCATATACATTTCAAATCGAAATTGAGCCTAACATGGCTTCATCTTATCGCCGATCTGTAAGATGGATGGGTTCGCACCGGAATCGTTATACTGCGTTTTATTATATTTAGATTTATAAAGAATGTCTATTAAATGTCTAGCCTCTTTGAAACACAAATAATTAAAAAAAAACTGTTGATGATATAGCACCGTTTCTTGTATTTTTTTTATGTTTAACGATGGATACTTTCAGAATTATTTACAAATTTTGACAAAAAATGACGCTGTAGTTTGAAGAAAGTAAATTACTATATTCTATCAATAACTAACCCACGTAGTACCATTGAGGTCTTATTTGACCCCATTATTTTTTGTTTTGAAGTTTTTTATGTTTCTAACAAGAAAATAATAATCATAATTTAAACTTAATAAATAAAATCATATAGATATTTCATAGTCAGAAGCTACTTTTAATAGAATTGAATTTCTGGTTCAAATCATGCAAAACTAAGAACGCTATCAAAATTTTAAACCTGGTATTACGAGGGTTAACAATAGACTGAATATTTGGATTTCCAAAACAAATATATCCGCTGTTCCAAGGAATACACGATTTTAGTACAGAAAATTACAGTAATCGAAAAATTGCAGTATCTGAACAGAAAATGTAAGTATTATTCATTAAAAGAATGTACAAGATGAGATGACTAAAAGTACTTTTACTATGCAAACACGCAATTTCTCATGGCTTGCATTAACAGTGAGACAGACATCAGAACCCCCCAAGTATTAACCCTTACGAGGTGTATTTCCAACGATCCGCTAACTTCCATGTACTAACCAGGGAGCCATAACAAGACCAAACCCCACAAAAATCATCTTGGAGGAAGGTCCTCTTTTAATTAGCAGTTTTAAGTTATTAAGCAGTTTTAAGTTATAATTAGAATCTCCTAATAAAAAGAACAGATTATGCAACGATGGTGTATTTTGTAATTACTAGGGTGGGCCGAAAAAAACTTTTTTTTTTTTTTTGATTCGCTATACCGCGGAAAACTTGGCTTTAGGGTTGCTTAGTAAAACAAAATGAAAAAGAATTAATTTAATTTAATTTTAGTGGCAGAGCAGCTCAAATAAATTTATTGAAAAGCAATAGTTTTCTTTCTTTTTTTAAAGCTATAAAAGAAAAAAACTGCTATAGCGAAAAATCTTTAAAAAAAGATATAAAAATACATTATAATAAAAAAAGAAGCAAAATTACTTCATTTGAGGTAGCGCAAAGCATTTAAAAAATCCTTAAATTAACGCAATCAAGTTGTATTCACTCAGTGAATGTTGGCCGGATTGTGGACCGGGTCTTTTTTTCTGTTTTGGTTTGCTATACTGAAAAAGATTTGTGTCTAGGGTAGCTAAGTGAAATGCAAAAACAAAATAAATAAAATTTTACTTCTGGTGGTAGCGCAAAAGGCCTAAAATTTGAGAAAATTTGGCCTAAAACTCGCTTTTTTTTAACGGGCGGAAAAAGAAAAGTTTTTTTCGGCCCGATTGTTATAATTTCTAACGTTTTTCTTCTTTTTGAAGTGGGAATGTCTACAGAAAAAGGAGTTATCAAATGCATGCTTATTACACTGACCAAATTTAGTTAAGCTACGTTAGTGGCTTTAAAATTTCTCTAATATTCTCATTAGTAACTTCCTGGTTTAAAAACATGTAAATTTATAATATATACTACTGACGCATAAAAAACATGAATATACCGTATATGTTTGCCATACTAGTCGACCCCAAAATTCGAAAGAAATGAAATGTCATTCCGTTTTAATACCAGATTGCCCATATTATAATCCACACATTATTTAATCGTAGAAAATTATTACGAATTCTACAATTAACTAAGGTATAGAAACTTCTTTAAAATATTGATATCCAATCAAACGGAAGGCCATGTTATTTTTTTCGAACTTTCGGATTGACTTATACGTGAATAAATAAAGTAATATATATATATATATATATATATATATATATATATATATATATATATATATATATATATATATATATATATATATATATATATATGCTAAAATAAAATTAAGAGAAATTAAAAAACTGAACTCTTATTATAGTATTTACAATGAATAAGATATATATATGACACAATGGATATGAGATCATCGTCAGAAGAAATATCTGAAGAAATGTGTATAAATATTTCTAAAGATGACAACAGTTTTCTCTCTATATCTCATAATTCTGGACGTTCTGTGCAGAAACTTAAAAACACATGCAACATCAAGTTGGGTAATGTCATATTTGTCTTTTTCTACAGTGAAATTTTCAACTATGCTTTTGAACCGTGTCAAAGTAACAGACATATTTTAGATGATTATGAAAATATGTTGAACAAGGGGTGTTAATCGATATTGCTTGAGTTAATGGTAAGTTCAGAAAAGAGAGCTTTTTCCAGTAGCGTCGTAGATATTTCTAAGAGTCATAATCAGCTATTTCTATACTTAAATGACTTTTTATTATAGCCTATAGCTAATGAATAAAGGTCTATCAATTATTAATTACTATTAGTTTGCATATGATCACGAAGTATGTTAAAAGTTCTATTGCGCGATCAGTTTTAAATTCCACATTTTAATCTGATTTTTTTTCTGTAGAATCGACCATACCACCTCCGTTCTTACAAATGTATGCTTGATTAATTAAATACATTTTGAATCAGAAATTTAATTTAATTAATAAAATCAAATAAATACCTCAACCAAACAAGACACATTTTATTTAAAGATGAATTCTGGTTAAAAAATACAAGGATATTCTGGAAAAAATTACGGGATATTTGCAACTATTTTTTTCTGCATCAATACTTCTATTCCACAGGGTCTATATAGATCTTAGTTTACACAATATGATGCACATTTATTTTGCCGTATTTCTGTTAAAGTATTATTATGCTCATCTTTTAGGAATCAGTCGAATTTTGTTGTGAAAGAAGTTTGTTTTCTCGAATATCTAACCGATCTACTTACCAATCGAGACTAACGAAACAGACAGGCTACCACGGTGCATTCCACTTATTCTTTTTTACAGACCGCTAGAGTGACGTGATGCTCCTTTCGAACACCTGCATTGGTGCATTCGAGCATCACGTGACTCTCAAGGTCTGTAAAAAAAGACACGCACAAAGCACCGCCGTAGCCTTTCTTTATCGTTAGCCTCGTTACCAATTCCAATAAAGCAATTTTCACAAAAATTGCGTTAATTGTGAAAGTCTGAAAACAGAATCAGTTGTCGTATGCAGTTATTCCTGCAGATGCCTTTCATTTTACAGACAAAGATTTCGTTCTGCAATTGTAAATAGTTTCTGACAATAATAGTGGTCAAAATGAAATAACATTATACATGTAATACAATAAATTACATTATGGAAAAGTATTTATGGTATTCATGTTGTTAACTACAGTAATGATCACCGTTTATTTAAAGTTCTTTCAGTCACTATAATCGTACAAAAATAAAGTGCAACCTGTGAAAATCCTTTATCCGAATATTTTGTTATTTGAACCAGAAAAACTTATTTTTGAAATCTCCCCAAAAAGAGGTTTTAATTTATAAAAAGTAGAATTTAAAAAATGCAATTTGTTGAAATTTATGTTACTGAAATGTTTATTTGTATATTTCACTATGCAACAAATACATACGTTCTGATTTTAATAAAAATTTTGAGATAAATAAATAAATCTTAGATAAGAACCTGTTTCAAAATGAATATTAATGAAAATTTTCAATCAAAATATAGTAATTACAGAATTTGGGTTACAGACTGTAAAATACAGGTACAAAGTACATTTAGAATATATTAAGTTAAAATATGCATTATCTGATAAAGATCCTTATTTCTGTTTATCGTGCGAAAGAGTCAAACATTTCTTTTTTCTAAAATGTCTTTCATAAACTAAACATTTTTCTTCAAATTCTAATATTTATGCTTTTGGAATGCTTTTTTCTTATTATCTTCTAGAGCTATAAAAATGCATGTAGAATATAAAGATCTGCTTTGCAGAAATTCAAACAAAATTGTTACGTAAGAAAACGATTATGTATAAAGAAGATTTGAACAAATTTACGGTATTCCGATGATATCATAAGACATGTATGTAAAATTAATAAGGTAATATAAATACATCAACGGATAATCTAATCAGAATAAGAGAAATATGATTATCTGATTTTTAGGAATTAAGAATATACTTCATCATGAAAGCTATTCAACGATAACAAAAATTAGGAAATGAAAAATTGTGTAACAAGGTAGGAAATTAGTATAAATGTATAAGTAAAAATGTTAATAAGTATTACTCATTTATTATAAGCAAGACAATAATTAAATTAGCAAAAACAAATCACATGCATTAAAGAATATCTCTGTAAATTTATATACATCTTAAGTACAGTTTACAGTTAATTAAACAATACGAAATATTTTTGAAGACACTATATTTATATAGTCACATAATAGAAATTAGTCCGTTACGGTGTAATATTTTGTATAATTTATTCATACGACATTTTAAAAGACATATTGTGAATTCATTAATACATTAGGTTCATTACCGTTTTAATAATTTACATAAATTATTGATGTCAGTATTTTACACATGCAAAACGATCCAAAACATAGTTATCTTTGTCTTTAAAACATAGAGGATTATTTATTAATCACGTCACTCAAATTTCGTGTGGAGGGTGTTTTACCCCTCCCTCCTCCTATGGCATATGTTGTCACACTCGAGTCCCCTCGCCTGCTGTGACGTCACATTATGTACAACCACCACCTGAATCCCCAACCACCGCCTGGTCTGCGCACTGACGCAAAAATGGCGGCTGTCGTAGACGGATTTTTTTCAGCGTTTGTACAGTCCCGCGAATTTGAACACCAGCAATTTCTAAAATGTTTCTTTGCATTATTTTTCTAAGATCAAATAAGCCAATGAAAACTTAGAAATAACCGGTGTGTACAATCAGGGGACTGTACAAACTCTTAAAAATATCCGCTGCCTATGACAGCCGCCATTTTTGTATCATCCTAGTATTCAGGTGGTGATGGTACAACAATGAATTTAGAGCTGATTTTATGCAAAAATTGCTGTAAATGATCTATTTCCTACTGATATTAATATTATAAATAATATAATATTTTTGTGCAATTTTATTTCAAGCTGTTGAAATTCAAAGGAACGGGCAAATTATACCGAATTCTACCTGAATAAAATGCATACTTATTTTATGAAATTTACTCCTTGCAAATGACGCTGCTTAGCTGTTTTCATGCATTACGTAAGGTGTCACAACTAAATAAGCCCCATCCCGTTCAATTTTCATAATTTGTTGGCCCAGTTGCATCTGACGTATTACGTAATTAGTGAATGACACTTTATCTATTTCCAAGTTTTCCGATATCACAGTGGTGAAAAATGGGTACCCTACTAACTCTGCCGAAACAATCGTATAAAAATGTGACTGGTTCGAATCGTTTATTAATAACATCTACTACCGTAATTTCCGGCGTATAATCCACGGATCGAACAATTTTGTTTCAACCCAGAAATTTTATTCGATAATTGTAGTCAAATATTTACAGCGGTCTAGTAAGTTACATTTTTAAAATACAATTTCTGTGTGGAAACATGATTGTTTGATCCACGGATTATACGCCTGAAATTACGGTAGTTTATGTTGTACATAAGCTTTACTTAGGATGTCGTATACCAATAGAAATTGAACCAAGATTGAAACTTTTCAATCCAAACTCATACTTGACATCTTATTTGGATTGTTAGGTACGTTTTACCTTCAAATACCAAACGAGAATTCATTCGATTCGTTGATTGTGAATTATGCAGGTTTAAAATTTAGAACTTCTCATGTTGAAGTCATTTCTAATTGTTGTAAAATAGATTGTAATGCAGATAGTTTTTAGGCATAACTGGGTGAGTTCACGTCGTTTATATTTAAAAATATGAAGCTTTCGGAAATCCATTTCTATTAAAAATACATGTTACAATTTATATTATTTTCGAAAATTAATTTTTAAAATATATATAAATTGAAATTATTTTTTGAAAGAGTATCATATGTAAACTATACATATTTTAACAGTTGTCAATTTCTAGAGACTCCAAATATGGGAATTCAAAACTACAGCTCATTCTTCTAGGTAATTTAGGAGTCATGCTTAAAAAAACTACCCGTATTGTAATTCATTTTGCAATGATTAAAAAAAAAGTTTAAAATTATGAGTTCCAAAATTTGAATCTGCTTAATTTCCAAAGTAAAAGATGGAATGACTCCCGTTTTGGTATCTGAAGATAAAATTTACAGTAAAATCCAAATATGATGTCAAAATTAGGTGTCGATATTGAAAAAATGCAAATTTAGTACAATTTCCATACATATGACCCCTAAGCGAAAAGCATTTCTTTGGCAGACGTTTTCATCAATGGATTAGTACCAGGAACATATTTATACGAGGATTTGCATCAAAGTTAGTAGGGGGGGGGGATCTTTTTTTTCACTACAGTACGTAAAATTTCACTTAATTTCTGCTTGACCTTTAAAATCATAAGATTTTAATGTTCTGTATATGAATTAAATTATGCTATTTTCAAGCTTTATATGTCCTCCATGTACAAGTCAGATATACCTTTGGGTGCAGGAAAACACAATGCGTCGTCCTAGTAACGGTTTTTGGAAATAAATGCAATTACTTACGAAACCAGTGCTGGGACCTTTTCCTCTCATTCGTCGTTTCGTTTCGGAGATAAAAATCGATGGCCTCACTTTTATTAACAATTAATTATGCAAAAAAAATTATTTCTTATGTTTTGAAATTTTTTTTATCAATTTCGAAAAGTCTGCCCTATAAAAGTATAAGATTGAACGGATTAGGTATCAAATGGAAATTGCTTGATAAAAACAATCTTCTCATTTTTGGCAAAATGAAAAATTAAAAAAAATCTCGAAAAATTAAAAAATCGCTTTCTAAATTCCGAATAAACGTTATTAAAATATAAAAAAAAATAACATATCAGGCAAAAAGGATTGAATTTGGATTACTAGTACGGGTGGGTCAAAATCGCCGGCGAACTTAGAAGTTCAGTAAAATACGCGAATTAATCCGTTCATTATCATACAACAAAGAATCTATAATATAACAAAGAATTATAAATTGCAAAGTCTGAGTCTCAAGTGCATTCAGAACTGTTTTCGTGTATCCGAAACCAAACTGACAGACCTATACGTGCAATATATTTCCCTAGCCATCACCAAAACATACAAACACACACACACACACACACACGTAGTGGGAGATAAAATTTTTCTTTTATTGAAATAGATAATAATTATTTAATTTTGAGGAAAATATAGATGTAAAGGTTAAACAATTGGAATGAAATATATTTATTTTTTAATTAAATCATTATTACTAAATTGAGAATATAAACTTTCGATCTAATTCAATATATGTCTGATACCATTTACTTAGTATACCGTCTCAAAGTTTCAATAACGTAAAGAAAGTAACTATTAAGTAATTTCGCAATGCATCCACACTTTAGC
The DNA here is from genome assembly GCA_963931845.1 of Maratus michaelseni. Taxonomy (NCBI): domain Eukaryota; kingdom Metazoa; phylum Arthropoda; class Arachnida; order Araneae; family Salticidae; genus Maratus; species Maratus michaelseni. Next base: position 407,533,025 of record OZ007586.1, read on the forward strand.
AGAAATCTATTTACCGAACTTTATTAAAATCAATCTTTTCCTTAGAATAGGTTATTTGGAAGTTTATCAGAAAGATGATTTTTGGTTTATACTTATTTAATATTCTTATATCAATAAATATGAATTTAGTATTAAAAAATAACAAGATATATATAAGAAGAAACATAATATATTTTTCATCAAACTCATTTATAGTATTTACCATTTAATTGATCTGCAACTAAACAAAGGTGGTCTATTTTGAACAGAAAAGAATGGCATTGATTAGTTTCCGAATTTTAAATATACTTATTTTGCAAAATATGAATTTTTTTTCTTTCAAATACTAATATTTTTTCGAGTACTAATATTTTTTCCAAATACTAATATTTTTTCGAATACTAACATTTTTTCAAAAAGAGAAATAATGCATTTTATATGAGGGTCATTTGTAATATTTTTATTCAGATTTTTTTGTTTATAATTTAAACAAAAAAATATTATTATCAATTTCAGTTAAGATAATCTGTATTAATATTTTGAAAATCGAATAATTTTATCGAAATAAAGTAACTTTATTTTACTTTTTTCAAATAAGCATCAAATATATTTTAAATTAATTTTTTATTTTTTATTTCAAAGAAAGATGATCTACTGTGAGAGGTAGATTAGTGAAAAATATTGAAATTACAAATTAGATCATTTTATAATTAGATGAAATAATGAGTAATATAATTTTACTTTACCATCTTTATTACTGCATACAGAAAATATATGAAATAAAACTTTAATTTGCTCTGTATTATAGAATTACAAAGCATTCAAAATGAAATTTTCGAAATGAGTAGCAACTGGATTTTTGTTGAAACATTGTTTCAAGAAAACAGCAAAACTTTTAGAAACCGCACTGACATTTTTGGTAATTAAAACACTGATTAACAATTATTAACGAATTTCCCGTTCTTCTATATACATTGGGTGTTTCTTACTGATTTCAAGGCGCTGAAAAAGAATATGTTTGTAAAAATGTTTTATCACCCTCCAATTTTAAGGAATTTCATTTATGCTTTTTGTATTATATATATGCTCTTATATAGCAGAATAACTTGTCTTTCAGCTCGAGTGTACTGATATTGCTTTCCTGTTTAAGTCTTTTTACATATATTTTGTTTATAATTATCTTATTATCTTCTAAAATATGTGAAATATGTCTATAGGTTCTGTTAATGATCCTGATTCTTTTTCCTATGTGTGCGGGGAGCTAACTTTGAAAAAGCATCAATGCGCTTTTATGCCGCTAATAAAGACTGCCTATCACATGTACTTTGGATGTAAATTAAGTGAACAAGATATAAAATGTGCACTTTATTCTTGTTGTACGTGATGTGCTATACAAACCTCCGAGCGTGGGTGAAAGGTACAAAAATGAGTATGTTATTTGTTATACCCATGATATGGCGCGAGCCGAAGATCACATAAATGACTGCTACTTTTATATTAAAAATTTAAAGGATTCTGTGCAAAAAGAAAACACAAAATTAAGTATCCGAAGTTACATTCAGTAATGCGACCAGTATTTCATAATGATTAATTACCAATACCGAAACATCTTAAGAATTTTACATATGACGATGCAGCAGTAAAAATGGAAATTGATGAAGGTGAAACTACCTCTACTTCATCTGATATAAACTATTCTTCTGACATAAATGAAGAACAACATTTAATTGCTCAGGAAGAATAAAATGATCTTGTGACAGACTTAAAATTATAAAAAAATTCACAGAATTACTTGGATTACGATTGTAAGATTGGAATCTCCCCCAAAAGAACACTAACATATATATTTACCCAGATCGACATAAGAAATATTCGGGTTTCTTTCCACAAAAGGTGATTTATGCTATTGTAATGATATAAGTGGTTTCATGTCTGCTTTAAATTGTCAGTATAACTCGGAACAATGGTGATTCTTCATTGATGGCTCGAAAATCAGCTTGAAGGCTGTGCTACTCCATAATTGAATTGTCCTGTCGTCTGTTACAATAGAATATTCTTGCATAATGAAAGAATCTTGTGAAAATATGAAGTTATTGCTTTATTCAATTGATTACTCACATCATAATTGGAACATATGTGCATATTTTAAAGTAATTGCCATTCTCATTAGTGTGCAATTAGGTTATTCAAAATACTGCTGTTTCCTATACGAGTGGGACAGCAGGGCAAAACATGAGCATTATAACAAAAAGAAGTGGCCTGAGCACAAACAATATATTGCAGGTAAAGAAAAATATATAAACGTTCCTCTAATCGATAAAAATAAAGTTATTCTTTCACCTTTACACATAAAGTTGGGATAGATGAAGAATTTCATTAAAGCGATGAATAAAGAAGTGCGTGGATTTCAATATCTGCAAGAACAATTTGCATCGCTAAGCTACGCAAAAATTAAGGAGGGTATTTTTGTTGGCCTACAAATTAGGCACCTTATGAAGAATAAACATTCTGAAGATACATTAAGTGATTTAGAAAAAGCAGCATGGATCAATTTTAAAAATGTTGTGACACATTTCTTAGTAAATAATCGAAGTTCTAACTATGAAAAATTAATGAAAGGTATGTTAAAAGGTTATAACAATTTAGAATGTTTAATGTCATAGAAAATTCAGTTTTTAGCGTCTCGTTTAAATTTTTTCCCTGAAAGTATGGGAGCTGTGAGCGACGAGCATGGAGAGTGCTTCCACCAGATTATTTCTGTAATAGAAACCCGATATCAAGGCAGGTAGATACCTGATATGCTCGGAGATTACTTTTGGAACCTTATTAGAACAGCTAGTGATTGTGTCTGTAAGAGAGCCTCCATAGTTAAGACATAACTATGTTAACTAACATAGTTTACTAACATAGTTAAGACCGCTACATAATCTATGAAATTTTGGAAATTTCTTACGAATATCATTTTTTTTTCACAAATATTCTCTTTCATTTTTCTGAAACTTTATAAATAATGTATATTTTTACTGTTTTAAATATTAGTTTTAAGCTTTATAAGTGTTTATTTAACCGTTTATTATTACTGAAATATAAAATGACAAAATTTATAAGGTGGATGTATTGACTACAAATTTGAGATTTTCATGATTTTGAATTTTTAAAAAATCTGTGGGTGATGGAAAATTTTTAATGTCATATTCTTTTTCAGCAGCCCCTAAAATATAAAAGTCACCACTTACGTAATGAGGAACAGAAATCTTGTTAATCAGTGTAAAAAATGTTTTCTAGTCTTGTAAAAGTAAGTTCACTTTGCGCCATTTGTAGTAACAGTGACAAATCTAAAGTTAAAAGCATAATATCTTTTTAAATGATGTGAATCAAAATAATAAGTAAGACGTTTTTGAGGTAGTAGAGTTTAAATTCAGTCTCAAATTTCGTGAAAAATACTATCGGAGTTGTTTTCGATTTATGAACAAACATTTAAATAGATAGTCTAGATTGTAACGTTATCTTTAAAAATAAAAATAAAAATATAATTATTTTAAACACAACATGAAAATATAGAATACATAATGTGTTTTAAAGGAAGGAATAATTCTTTCTCAGTATAAGGCAAGCGCTAAGGCGAAGCAATAGTACAAAATACAGTCGCCAGAGGAAGAAGGATCAATTTCTACAAGATAAGTTACGTATTATATGAATTGATAGTTTTCATAAAATCTTTTGTACATTTATGTTAAACTCAGAATTTCTCTTCCCCTTCATAGCACCATGTCCAATACGTGACCAAAATACAACTCTTATTGTCCATATTTTCGTCATATGTTGTTAAAGATGAAGCATATTCACGCAGTTCCTATGCTGTTGTATGTCTCATTTTTTGACGAGTTACATAAATGGCTAAAACATCTGCCATAGTGACTTAAATGTGGAGTCACCTAACAAGGATAATGTGACGAAAACGTTACCTTTCTGTCACCGTTATTATTGTGGCGATTTGTGACCATTGTGTGACCAGAGTAACGTAACACGGACTGGTTGAACTGTTAAGTAACTATTTCAGTCGCACACAAATGTGTGTATGTGTGACTAAAAGAAACCACAAAAAATATATCTTTATTCAATTTTGTACAGCGAAAAAATAACGTTCGAGCTTCAATGTTTTAATACTTTTTAGAATTCCATATAAAGATTTTTTTCATTTTTAAAAATTAATCTGCCAAGAATTCTCAACAGTGAAATTATTTCATTTTCTCTCTACAATATATACTTAATGAAAGGTGCATTTTGCCTAAAGCTTCTTAATTTTATTTAAGAGCAATATACGAGACATTTTAGGACTTTATACATATTCATAATTGAAAAACGTTTTTACTTTTCTTATAATATGTGAGATATAAAAAGAAAATCCATTTTTGGGGATTTGTAAATTTCCGTGTAGTATCTAATATCGTTACTCGAAAGGACTTAGCGTTTGGAAGTTTTACTTAATGACAATATTCTCTTCAAGTTAAAAAAAAAGTTATTTAAAAAAATATATTTATGAAGTCAAAATTTTCCTAGATTTATTGATAGACTGCTTCTTTTATAAAAATAACTTAATTAAATTATATATATATATATATATATATACATACAGGGTTAGTCTAAATTGTTTTTAAAAATAAGAGGGTTGATAGTACCCATGCAGACGATCAATAATTACCATGGAACATAGGGTCGCATTCCACTCTAGCAGGTCGCATTCCAAAGGTAGAAAAGCGTAAAATTAGAATTTCAACATGAACTCACAATAGTGTTGGGAAATCGAATGAACAATAACAAAAATTGCCCAATCTGATTTATTGATCAGAGAAAAACTCACAGCAAGTGCTCAAGGTGACGACCACGCGTGTCGTTGCATAGTTCACACCTGCAAAGGAGGGGCTGCCGTACCCTTCCGAAGATTCCTTGTGTTGTGTTAATTTCGTCTGCGGTAAAAACTATTCTCGCTACGAGATCTTCAGCGATATCTTCATTAAAGATTTCATGCGCTCCCAGAAGAAACGAATTGTGTGAACCTTGAATACCCTCGAATTGTGTGAACCTTGAATTGATAAACTTCGAACCGAACAAACCTCCGGTTCGGGTCCCTGCTGCCTTTTGCACCGTATACCGGGCGTGCTGCACGCGCACCGGAAAAACCCTTAATTTCCACTTCAAATAGTATAATTCAGGGCTCGCAGCGTTCCTAAAATTTTCTACATTTGCTACCATTATTATGAAACAGCAAAATTTCTAGTATATTTATATTGAGGATGCTAAAGGAATCTACTGCGGATATTTCCGTTTTAAAATAGTGGTAGCAAAGGAAGAAATATTTAGGAACGCTGCGAACCCTGAAAATTCTCTAACCGAACGAACCTCCTGATCGGGTCCTCTATTTAGCCAGCGCATGCGCAATTTGAATTCCTCCTTTCATCTGAACTGAAGCTAAATCAGTTTTTGTTTATATGTAGATTCCTAAATGTGTAGCGTCGATAAATGGCGTTAATACTTTTTAAAGTGTTTTTTACGTTATTGAATGTTATTTTGTGCCGTAAAAATGATTCATTATTTTTAGATCAGTTCACTAAACCACCAGCATAAAATAGTAGAATGGGTTGCTCAAAATATTTAGATAAGTTGATTCGAATTTGAAAGAAATGGAACATTGATCGAACATTTTTTTGGTGCAATATGCCTTGAAGTTAGTTGTGATAATTTCGTTTCGAAGAGCGATTGGGTGATATCAAGAAGTAATTTATTTTTTATTTTGACCGGAATTTAGTGAGTTCTTTTTTTTATTAAATTTTGCTTTGAAAATATATCAGAAAATTAACAAACAAAGAATCGTGATACGCATCGGTATCGGTTGAATAAAATATTTCAAGAAATTGATCAATATTTTAGTAATACGGAATATTCTGTACAACAATTACAAGAACTACTTGATAAATTAAATGAAAAATATAAAACTATTAATGAGCTCGATAACACCGTTTAACAATGTTTAATGCTAAAAATAATCAAGATGAAATTTTGAATTGTGATGTATATGATCAGAAAGTAATACCATATAGATCAAGTTTGGAACTTTAGGATTAAAATTAATGCTAATATTACTTTTGTTATTAATGTTTATTCAGTGGGAGCATCACATATTACTACCGAATTGAAAAAAGTAAAGCTGCCAAAATTACAGATAAATATGTTTTTTGGTGAACCAGATAAATTTATAGAATTTTGGAACATGTTCGAAACTACTATAGATAAAAACACAAATCTAACATATGTCAAAAAATGTAGTTACTTGAAAAGTTTTGTTTCAGCAACTGCTGGAAATACAATAAGTGAATTTAGTTTAACGTTAAAGAATTATGCTGCGGCTATATCGCTTTTGAAAGAGAGATTTGGTGGACATGATATGCTAGTACATGCTAATTATGCCTGTATGAGATATTCTTTGTGTGAGCAATATTTATCTAATTAAAAAAAATGAAAATTTTCAAATTACTTTATTCTTATCTTTCTCAAACATGTTGTTGCTTTCGATACGCTGTGTGTGACAAGTTTCACAGATTTCTTGTTATTTTTATGTGTATTTTGCATGTATAGTGATAGTGCTAAAAATGATTGAAAAAAAAAAGAATGGATTCCTGATTATAAATTATTCTATTAGATTTCCAAAGAAGGATTTTAAGAGAATAAATGGAGAGGGGGGGTGGTATTGATAATTTGGTTTGAGTGATAATAATAGCTATTTCTGTGTCGCATAACATACTCAATTTACACTACCTATAAAATGGAGTTAATGGTTTATAATTCTAAGTCTGTGTAATATATTTATAATTGTCTAAATATAATATTTCAGTGTTATCATTATTCCATATTTTTTTTTCAAATTATATATATTCCAAACCAAGGTAATTTTTTTAATAAATGCATTTTTAAATATTTTCTGATACATATATTTATTGTCTCTAGAAAAATCTTTGGATATTTTAATATTGATTTCTTTTATATATTGAGACACAATTTTATTCTACAATTATAAAAATGAATGCTTGTACTTTTTTTCAGATTTCCATTAAAAAACCATAAATTATCATGTTGCATATTAATAGGAATGCTATATTTTTATTTAAATGTCATAGATTGTACGTTATCAACACCATATGATTTTCTTCTAAAACGCCATAGATTAACTATATAAATGCCATAAGATTTCGTTTGAAAACGCTATAGATTGTGACATATAAATTCCATAAGATGTCATTAAAAAATGCCTTAGATTGTACCATACAAATGCCATAATATTTCATTCTAAAACACCATACAAATGCCATGAGATTTCATCCCAAAAACTCCGTAGACGTTTACCGTAGAGTGCCATAAAAATTATCATACACTTAATGTTTATATGGTTTTCCATAGGATAATTTTTATCTTAGGCACAAACCCATAAGATTTCATTTATGTCTTCGTTTTATGGTAATTCTATGTCATTTTTTGCTAAGGGTTAATTTAAATCAAACTCAATTATAACACATATGTTCTAGAGGACGATGATTAACTGCACAGAACTTAAAACAAACGTCCCGGAGAAAATAATGTTTTCATAGAGCTTGTATTCTGTTTTATTGTTGGGTGCTTAATAATAGAAAGACAAGGAAACACCGCAATGCGGCTCCAACCAATCGGCGAACGTGATGGCACTATCATCAAAATGAAAAATGGACAACAAAATAAAAAATACCAACAAAATATAAAAGAGACATATAAACTAAAAAGAATATTCTAAAATGAAATGGATTTTCACACGAAAAAACTAATATACCAGTCATAAAATAGTGGAATTTGTGATGGGAAAGAGAAGAAAATATATTTAAAAGAAAAAGTAAGTAAATTAAATAGAAAAATATATAATTTTTAAAAATATTATATAATCCCCCCCCCCCCAAAAAAAAAGACCCATTATACTTGGAGACCCTTAGACCTACAAGCTCAAAAATACACTAACTCAGATTACAATAATGGCTGACATTAGGATATTGGTGAATATTTAATAAATGTTGTCTGTTGAACATCCTTTCAAAACTTTCAGTAAAAAAAAAAAAAATTAATAGGTTCTTAAATGACTGAGGAAACTTTCAGCAATTACATTAAAATAAACACATAAACCGATACAAATAGGAAACAAAATAATAAGGTGAATGAAATATTAACTCAGAAGTTTTTTATGCTCAGTATATGCGTTTTGGTTGTCTGTATAATATTCGTTAATAACTTTTTATAGCAGTTCTTTTAAGTATAGATAGTTTTTATGAAACTCTTCTAGTCTCTATAATTTTGTTTTTGTCATTTTTTAAGTAGAACAATTTCTTTAAGTAACAACAATTTTTATAATATCTACCAGTTTCATTCCATCCCAAGTGCCCACTAATATAAAGAATTCTTATGCAAATCTGTACCATGTTTTTTAATACTTACTCTGTATTTATTTCCTTTTATACTCCATTTTTATAAAATATTTATATTTACTCCATAAATACCCTCTAAATTTATAATATTCTTATATTTCCGTATTTAATAATATCAAGTCGTAACATGCGTTAAAATTTTAATTGTCACATATATTTCAACATAATGACAACATTAACAATAAATTAAATTTTTGCTCTGAATTTTCTTGTGCAGATAAAATTTTAACTTTTCCACACTAACTTATATTTTAACATATTTTATCTTAAAGTTGTCTTATTAAATTTGAGTTACACGAGAAATTGTCATACTAATACAAAAGAAAAAAAAATCTACTAGTTTTACCCAATCAAATGTAGCAAAATCTTTTATCATTACTTTAACAAATCAGGCACTATCTAAACGCTTTTGGGAAATTCCATTAATTGTATCTTAAATGCTTAACTGTAAAATCACTTTATTATCATTTTTGTTTATTCAATATCATTTGTGTTTGTTAAAAAACAGGCATCAGTCTATCTGAAATATTTAAATACAGAAAAAAGCATTTGAATAACCCCCTTTCACTTGTGTAATATATTTACGCTTTTTATAGTGATTATTATTAACGTGCTCATATCTATAATTTTCTTATTTAAATGCATTTATTTTCTTGATTTAACTATAAAATATTAATAATGATGTTTTTCTCTGAAAAATGTAAACTCACAGGAATCTATAAAATAATTTCGATCTGATATTACGTCTAGAAAATGCATTAAATGCTTCAATATTTAACATAATTTGTAGTTAAGTTACTTGCAAATAAATAGCAATTTGCGCTATATATTTATTTTTATTTGTTTTCAGATTTGCTTTCTTCTGATGTATGAACTTTTGGTTAACCTTTTCAACAAAATTTCTAAACGTACTTTATTCCAGCCAAAGGATGTAGAGCCCCGTGTGGACTTGAAAATCCCTAATCCTACTTCGAAAATTCCATATGCAGTCAACCGTACAAAAGAACTTTCGCCGTCGTGTAGTCCTACTCTGAATCAACAAAAGCGATTTTTAATGAATCACACTCAAAGGAATGTTGACTGTAAACTAACCCGATCCTTAAATGAAAGAAAATTAATACATTTTTTTATCCAATAAAGGGGTCTATAGAGCGTCTAAAAGCGATCTATCGTTATATCTGTAGTAGAAATTTTATTTCTTATGATGTTAATAGAATATATGAAAACCGACTCAATTAATTTTCATTTGAAAACAAATTTTAGACTTCCTTGTAGTAAAATCGAGAATATACTCGATACTCTCTATCACTAATATTCCATTTGAAATCAACGTAAAATCAGAAAAAATATTTTTTTATCTACCTAAATTACAAAAATTATTATCATAAACCAAACTCAAATCGCTTTAAATCGGCAGAAAACACAAAATAAAAATAATTAATATCATATTTAATTGCAACCAACAAAAATTATTCTACAATGTATCTCTAATATTAGTTTATCTCTTCTAAAATAATTTAAATATATATATCTACTCATTCATATTCAGTTATAAATGGTGGACCAATAGTAGTTTTGTTCCACTTTATCACCATCCTGTGTTGTCTCCTCACCCAAGCGTTGGGTGACCAGATTTTATCCAAACATAACTCGCCTTACGAGGTTGTTGACTTTTTCTTTTGATGCACGTCGAAATAGAGTTGGAATCCTGTATATGGTCTGGTAACCAAGTTTTAACCAAACACACGCCAGGTCGGGTCGGCTGCATTTTCTTCTTCTTTTTGCTGCTTGTCAGTTTTGGATTTCAATCTTGCATCGTGTCAGATAAGCATAATTTACTTGAACCTGACACGGATTGTATCGGCTGTATTTTCCCGACCCATATACAAAATCGACCCAATATATACAGATACAGACGTCCCGACCCGATTCAAATCCAAATTTGACGTACAGAAAAAACGTAAAAAAGTGGACTCAATAAAACCATGCCACGTTCAGGTAAAATATGCACACCCTATCCGATGCAAAAGCATTAGAAAAATGACACTTTTCTCAAACTGATCTTTATGTGACTTCACAAAATAATGAGATATGATCTCACAAAGAATTCAGAAAATACCATAACGACATCGATGGGCATCGAAGTTACAGTGTGACATCACTCTGACGTTGCCGTAAGCTCCAATGCTATATGGGTTAACATAGAATTACATGTAGTACGTATGTTGGTTAGAATGTATTAGAGGTTTTCATAATTTTTAAACGTAGTTTTTACTGAAAGAAAACATATTGCGAATTTTTCAATTTTACGGTATTTTAGTACAGAGGTATAACACAATTACAATGATTAAGGTTAGAGAAAGAAAACATTGAGTGTCGGTTTCTACAAAACTTTAATGTTGAATTCGCCAATGTTCTCGGTAAAATTGCCATTCTCCGTCTTATATTCAGAATACATTTTTGTTTCTTTAGCAATAGCAGGAAGCGCATTTTACACGTGTAAATACGACACTTTTATACTTTTCGTCTTATAACACGTTATTTCTAATAGGTTTTCCAAAACACTTACTTTTCCGAACAGGTGTCGAAAAATAGGGAGTCTCTTTTATGGGAATTTAGTTTTACGGCATACTTACTTTTCCCTAATCCGATATGAAAAACTTTAATCATAACATAAATTATTAATTATTTTGAGGTATGTTATTTTTATGTCCTTTGAAATAAAATAAAGTAACTGAATACATGAGCTCGAATTGTTTTTTGTCTTGTATTTCGTGATAACAGTAACATTCATTCTTTAACACTTTCTTCAAAAATATGCCTTAATATCTTTTATTTAGCCATACAGCTCTTTCATTATGAATTGAGTCTACAACAAGTTCGCGGTTCGTGACTAAACGACAGAGTAAGAAATATTTCTGAAAACACTCATTTTAAAGATAATTTTCTGGCGCGTCTAACATGGGACTATATCTTTCATAAGCTTTTGTTCTTAGTACATAAAATATTTCATTATTTTTAAATTCATAGTTCAGCTCCTATTGTTTAGAGATAAATGTTTAGATAAACTCGTTTTATTCTCCACTCAACGGAAATCATTTAATGTCAAATAACAAAACTGTATTATATAATCTTTATTGCAAATAACCATAATTTAGTTTTCTAGTATTCTTTGTTCGATTTCCTTGTTTCGAAAGATACAGAGAACAAAGAATATTTTAGTTTAGACTAAAGCAGTTACTAAACAAAATAGGTATGGAAAATGTCATATTATTTCAAATGTATTTTTTACTTATAATTAAAGATTAAAAAAAATATATTTTTTAGGTTCAAAAGAAATAAAAAAAATAATAATATCGCGTCAAATGAAAAAAAATCCTGTACAACCTTGTAAATTGTTTTATTATTTTTAATAGAACATAATAAGAAATTAAATAATCAAATATTTTATTATTATATTATTTATTTATTATTATATTATATTATATGATATTATATTATATTATATTAATTTTATTATATTATTTATTTATTATTATATTATATTATATGATATTATATTATATTAATTTTATTATATTATTTATTTATTTTATAAATTTTTAACATAAAAATGTTTTTATTATTTTCTTTGTTGTAGGCTAATATCTTTATATTTTAGCATTTTCTGCAATAATTATTCTATTTTTCATAATTATATATTAAAGTGCATAACACAACGACAAATTTTCCAAAGAAACAATGAAGTTTATTATTTTTGTTTAATTCGTTTCTTAACGATTACCATAACTTAAAGAAAATCGTTCAATTAAAAACTTTATTTAAATTTGAAGTTATTCTACTAAATTTTACAAACTCTGATAACTTAATAAAAACTCACAGTCTTAAGCAGTTGAACATTTGTATTTACGGGCTATAATAAACCGACTGTTACGTTTAAATATGTAGTACAAATATGCAGGTGCTCAATATTTTTGGACAAGGCTGTATGTATATATTGTGAAATTCGCAATTTTTAAAGCAATATAAAATTTATTAAATTCATATCCAGTTAAGTTTGCTTTATTTTTGTTGATGTTATTTTGTTTCGCAAATCCAACATACTTCCTAAGTACTCAAAGTCTGTTTCATAATTAGACTCGTATTACATTTCATAATGAAAAAAAATTGTGTAACAACTTCATGTCTGTTATGTATGTACTGATGATGAGCTCTGAAATTGAGCTCACAATGTCTATTTTTAGTAATTTGTATGTGTTTTGTAATTGTTTCTAAGTGTCTGAAATATTAAGAGTCTGAAATATTGTTTTCATGTATAGAGTAATCAAACTTGAATAAAATGATTTATAGTATATTCTCCTCAAAACAGGTTTAACTCATAACTTACAGCTGTTTAAATCTGTATTTTTTGCAGAATATATTAACATAAAAGTTATTAGAATTCTTAAAATTTTAAATTACAATAATTATTTGATAAAAGTCAAAAAGTTACAACGAATTTCGCAGGTTTGATGCATTAAAATACCCTGTTATTCATAGAAATATTTAACTACAACAAATGAAATAGAATTAATTAAGAATATTTAGTAACATCAACTGTAGTATTAATAGCTGGATAACAGAATTACAAAAGGTTTGCAGTTTTATATATCTTATTTTTTTTAACACAATTATGTAAAATTGGATATTACTCTTCATACAAGAATATTTTTGTTTGTTGGGTCTTTTTCTTAGAGTCGTTTTCTTTATTCACCAGAAAATATCAGTTTGCTAATCTGGGGTGTTTAGGGGCAAGCAATTACTTTCATCTTGAGCTGTTGTTGAGTTGAAGTTTATTTCGAAATGTGAATGGAAGCAAAGACCGTATCGAAAGTTAAAATCTTTCTCTAATAAATCGTACGTTGCTAGCATAAGCTTTGTTGAATTTCGGGATATATTTAATATATATTATTTTTTATATATAGTACAAAACCTTGCAGTGGCTTTCTACGTTCACAGGGGCGTAGACCGAGAGAGGTGTTTTTACGAATACCCCTATTTTTGGACCGACTTCTTCCCCTTATTTAAGCGGATAATTCTTCGATTAAAGAAAGCGAAACATTCTGTGCAAAAATAGTTGTATCCTTAACCTGACCCTCTGCTATGCCACTGTATGGTCATACAGGACAATACCAAGTGGCGAATCGTGCCATTTTGCACAGATGGTAAAACTTTCTGTAGGTGCCGCACCTATATGATAAGTTTGTAACTATATTAGATGTCAGTGAATTAGAATCATATACCATATTTTTGGCTATAAAGCAGATAGTACTGAGTGTAAAGACAACAAGATTTGCGCAGCGATGAAGCGACTAAATTTTTAAAATAGAAAAGATACACATTTTATAAACTTTTTCGGTAGTATTTATTTTACATATTAGATTATTGAAATCCCCTAGATACGAACATTTCTCATACTTTGGAAACTAATAAAGATATGAATTATTTTGAGAGTAAAGAACGAAAAATAGAAGATTTTTATTTTCCTTCATGCGGTTTTCTTCATAAAGTGTGGCATTTGTCGCCACTACACTTATTAAAATACATTTTTGTTTGTTAGTTTTTTACACAAACAAAGCAGAGTTATAAAAAAACATGCTCATTAATTAAATCCTATAAATATAGCAAATATTTTGCAAGAAAAATTGTAATTAATATTTGTCAAACAAGGATGACTTAGTCAAACAAGGTGAATTGTGAAAAAATACTTTTAGCGATTTAACGTATATTACAGATCGAAAAGAAGCAACGAGTAGAAAGTTTCTTCCGTTACCAATCCAATGTCACATAATGAAAATTTTCTTTCAGTCTGCCTTTTTCTTTACTTATAGAATACTCACATATACAGTACTGTAATAATGCTGAATGTGTATTTTATATTAAAAGCAAGTTAAAAGATTTTTTAAAATGTGCTTCAGTCATCTTTAATAGGAGACTATTATGTGATTTAAACTGCTATTCTTAATAGAAGTCAAGTGTAATTAAAGTATTAAATTATTTTAAATGTTGAAAAATAAAATCAACATTACCTTCTACGCTCAGCTCTCGTATACACGCGCACCCTAATTTTTAATACATTTGGAGAGAAAAATCGATAAAAGGTAAGAGATAACATTTCAATTACATTTTATTCTATTACAATGTAACAGTTATTTTTAAAGTGATACAGTAATCACAAACAATGAGGACGTCAAATCTCAAATCTTCGTCTTAAAGTATCAAGTAAATATCTATTTTTTAAAAGAACATTTTATAGAAAAAATAAACACGCAACACACACAAAAATTATCGCATATTTACAGTTCATCATTCTATTATTAACAATTATTCATTATAAAACTATTTAAAAACATTTTTTATTTATAACAAAAAAAATCAGTTGAGTGGAAATTAATAGAATAATTCAATTATTTGTATCCATTTATGATGTTGATTTTGACCCCAATTATTTTTCTAATGAAAATGTATTAACAGATTGTCATGAATGTATGTGTTATCATTGCACAAATACACACACACATAGCACAGGGACTATATAATAAACTGTCCCAGCAATATATGATTTCGAACTTTTACTGATACAGGAGGAACGTAGTTATTTATTTTTATTCATTTTATTAATGGCCACATAAATGCCCTTCTGTCTAATTCTTCACTGACAAATTTGGTTTCAAACGTGTTCTTTATAACCGCAAAATTAAAAAAAAAGTGTCTGGATGCTTTTGATCTTAGTATCAAGCACATTGGGAAAAGAACGGAATTGCTAGAAACCTGTTATAGGATAAAAACTAAAATCTAATCAGTAAAAATTTATGTCGCGGGCCGACAAATTACGGAGTTTTGCGGAATTCCGTGCATTCGTTCTTTATCTACGCTGTCAAAACAATTTTGTCAAAAAACGTAAACAGTACAGACAGCTAGTTGTCGGAAAACCCCTTTGATTAGAAGAAATTTTCTGTTATTTGAAGAAATTACTCTCTTTTGACTGGAGAACTGCAAGAAAATTTTAACTTCGATTCGTATTTTTTTTTTTTTTTTTTTTTGTGGAAAAGGACAAAACTAAAAATTCTGTTTCTAATTCGAAAAAGTGCTATGCAACACAGTTACCGGAACACCCTGTAATTTGAAACACATACAACTTTAAATTGGGGGATTATGGGTAATTTTTCACCTGCCAATTTTCATAAAAATCACAAATGATGTAACACGATTTTTGTCATGAACCCAATTTACAATTTTAAGAAACAGCTATAAATTAAACTTTATTGTGTAGAATTTTTAAATACATTTATTAATACTTTTATTGCGAGCCAGGACTGGTGTCTCTTTTTATACTTCAATCGTACCCACATTCACAAAAATATTTCTTTCTATGTATTTTTCTAGAATAATATTTCTCTATTGTATATTTCTCTTGAAAATACCCTAGTTTTATCAGATATTATTTTTCAAAACGTGGTACGGACAGAATAAAAAAAAATCGTTATGTCCCGACCCGTAGTCAAAGTATTAAGAAATATAGAAAAAAAATGTTTAAAACATATTTTTTACTTCTTACATTAAACGTAAGTGCGAAGCGAAAATTAGATTAATGATTAATATATTCTCCTGCAGAGGAAATGTATCCTTAATTCCACTTAGGTTAGAAAAGAAATTTACTGCACAAAATTATTTTTATGCATGCATGTTGAAGAACAATGATTGAAAACGTCAGTTAGATGAATTATACTGCGCAGAAAAACTATTTAGGAGATCGAAGAAATTTTTCTCATAATGAAAATCAAGAAAAAATATTCACACTCGCAAAAATAGCTATAACAATATATTTTAGTGACATTTGACTATACTCCATACAAATAATGCTAATAATGTCTTTTTACTTACAAATAATGTCATACATATAATACAAATAATGTCTTTTTACTTTATTGATCACAAGTAAAAGTAAAGACAGAAGTGACGTAAACTTTATGTATTAGACTTCCTACCAAACGTTTCAGCTTCAAAAAGAAACTTTTTCTTCTGCTTAATTTGACTCCATAAACTTATTACCCACTTATTCGTTTACACTATTCGTTACTTTTTTCCAAACGGCATTAACAGTGCATTTACCAGAGAAAAGATACCAAACTAAGCTTTGAGGTTCGTGTGAAGCATGGAAATGCATGCTTAATCAGCCATAATTGTATTTCTTCACAAATCAACGAATTGAATCTCCACAAAGAAAAAAATAATAGGTATGTTAATTATTGCAAAAAGAAAAAAATAATATTTTTTTTGTTAATTTTCAGTACAAAAAAAATACTTTTACAATAAATTATGTTTATAATATATAAATTTAAATTAAATAAATTAAAAAAAAGAATAAAAATATTAAAATATTGAAATTTAATTATTTTTTTATCACGGATAAATGATAAATAAAATATAGATAATGATCTCAAACATTTCCAAAAATTATAAAATTATAAAGAGTAGATACAATTTTATCACAACTTTAGAACAGAATTTTTCGCATTTAATTGCAGAAAATCACAAATTCTTTGATTACATGTGGAAAAAGTTTTAATATGAAAAAAAAAATAATAAGCAAAGATTTTTAAAATGAAATAGTGGTGTCCTTCTGCTTCGAATCACTAAGAAGTGTACGCACCCTGACCAATTGAAATACACTGGTGGAAATTGATTTATGAAAATACGGTTTTTTGACAAAAACTTCTATAATATTCATTAAAAATGAATGAAATTTCATGGGATATATATAGTACGTATGACAAATCTGTTAGAAAAATAAATTTTCACACATAATATTAAACATAAACAAAAAGTCAAAAATTAAATTTTCGTAATATGCGAACATGGAAATTGATTTATGAAATATCACATTTCATTGGTTATTCCGAAGCAATGTGACAACAATTTGCATAAAACAAGGTAACGTGACCTGCAAAGTAGACATAAAAAGCGTTGTACAGTGAAAGCAATACGTTTCATTTACAATTTTCGCGATGGGTAAACGAAAGATTTTGTCTGAAGAACAAAGAGGTAAAATCGACGGATATTTCGAATGTGGAAAGTCTGTCCCGGAAATTAGTAAATTAATTAAAAGATCTGTTGGTGTGATATATAACTATAGAAAGGATCCAGCAAATTATGGCAAAAATTTTAACAAAAAAGGTAATCCACGTTTAAGCAAGAGACAGAAAAGGGGGATTCTTCAACTTGCGTTGAAAGCTGGTCACAGTTCAAAGCAGATTTGTGCAGACATATCCCTGCCTGTTACTTCTAGAAGAGTTCTAGAGAATAGAGAATTTTACATTCTTCACGGAGCTTGAAATGGTCGAAAATGAAGCCGTGTCCAAAGTTACTTCTGCGTCACAAGCAGATGCGTTTGCAGTATTGCGAGAAGTACATGGCAATGGGTGGCAATTGGAAGAAAGTCATTTTCTCTGACGAAAAAATATTTAATTTGGATGGCCCAGATGGTTTGAGGTATTATTGGAGAATCTCCGAAAGGAACCGAAATCTACATTCAGCAGAAATTTTGGTGGCGGAAGTTTGATGATTTGGGCAGCGATTGCTTATGATGGCAAAAGTGAAATTGTATTTTTAAACGGTCGCCAGGACTCTTTTGATTATAGTTAAGTTTTAAATAATTCACTTCTTCCATTTGCATTGCAATATTATGGTTTAGATTATATCTTCATGCAAGATAATGCAAGTGTTAAAAAACCCCTTTCACAACTCAGTCAAGTCATCAAAAAAGCCTTTAAAGTTCAGCGCAATATGCAAAAAGAACTGTCTTTCCGTGTCAGCGCATCTGCCTTTATAAATCAGCGAACGCACCAACAAACATCTCGCAACATCGTTACTAAACTCGCAGCAGCTGGCGAACGCCTGCATACGAAGAATTTCTCTCGCTGTATCTTCTTCCATCGGCGCGCGAAGTAGTGGTAATACCGGATATTTTTCGACCAAGCTTCCTTCACTCGGAATGGCATCGCATCTGAATGACTAGTGTTTTTTTCAACGAGCAGTGTGTTGGATGGTATAAAGTCTCAAGCGAAAGAAGGGTGGTATTCCATTCATTCGAGAATTTTCTCGTGTGAGGAGCCACCCTAGTGAGTTTCTGTGTTTGTGAAAAGTGAAAGTTTTGTTCCAGTATTATATATTAGTGCAGTGCGAAGTCTATCTACTAGTTTAAAAATGTGTAAACAAGTTACAAAGTGCTTCTTAATGCATGTTTGAAAAAGTGATAGCGTTCATCAAAAAGATTGCAATCGTATGTGCATGAATCAACAAAAATAAAGAAAAAATGTGCCTACAGGTGAAACAAATATTTTTACTGCATTTAAATGAATATATATGTTAAATAATTGACAATAATTTCTGATGGATGCTGATAGATTAAAATAGTTAAAAATTAATAGTAATATGGAGCACCCACATGTAAAAATTGTAATATTATATGATAACACATTATTTGAATGCATTCTTATTATGATTAATATTAAATTGTGTAATAATTAACATGTCTTATATTCAAATAAATAATCGAGAATAATCTCTAAAGTATTATTATTTTTTGTTTAATTAGCATGAAGTGTTTTATAATATGTACTTTTAGTTTTCAGCTATTTCAGGTTGTTGCTCAGGATGCTAAGGTGGTTTGTTATTGTGGCCAACATTTTTGGTACTAATCACTATTTCGATCAGGTTTAGGAATTTAACTTGTGTTCCCTTTTGAATTTAACTTGTGTTCCCTTTTGAACATTTAATCGTGTCCCCCTTTAGTTTATTTTTATTTTGCACCATGAAGCCTTTTTCCATCAGCCGAATTTATCATCACATTTTACCATTTGGTGCCGCGTGCAAAAGTAAAATTTAATAGGTTGAGAATCTGGTCTCCACAATAGCTTCCTGAGTATATTTTTACAAAAATATACACACCATTTATTATATTTTTATCTGTGATTTTTTTAAATGCATGATTTATATATCGTAAGCTATTTATGATTTTATATATGTATTGTAATATTGATATTGTGTAATTGCATGTTAGGAATGTGTAAATTTTAAGTTCCCCTTCCCCCCTCCTCTCCCTTAAAAGTCTATATTTTGACATTTATTTCTGTTATTTACTATGGCTCGTAAAGGGATCATAGATTTAAGTTTGGCTTCATCCATTCCCACTTTTAGCGGAACTTCTGATGAAAATGTTGAATATTTTGTCGGACAGGTTAGAGATGTAGCAGTATTAGAAAATTGGCCCGTAAATAAAAGAATTTTAATTCTAAAATTAAATTGTAGAGATGCTGCCCAAAAATTTCTAATTGACTCCCCGCAGGTAGCTAACATTCAAAATTTTGATGAATTGGCTGAATTATTAATTAAAAAATTCAAAAGATGTCAACCATTTGATGAGATACAATCAAAATTTAATAACATCAGGCAAAAACCAAATCAGTCAATTCAGAGCTTAATTGATGAAATAAACTCTTATGCAGTAAAATATTTATCAAAGATAGATATACAAACTAGGGATTCAAATGAATTCATTGATTCCATCAAATTGAACAAAATTTTGGATGCTGTTAGGCCTGAAATTAAGGTCGAAATCCTTAAATTAGGTCCAAAAAATTACTTAGAGGCATGTAAACATGCAATTAATGTAGAAAAGGCTCTTGAGGCTCAAGAAGTCATTATTAACAACAATATGTGTCAAAACTTTGAACTAAATTCAATAATGCAAAGTCAGTTAGAGGGTAACAAACAAATTCAACAGTTAAAGGAAGAATTGGAAAGAGTAAAATCTGAAAATAATGCTAGCAATTCTTTTCGACAAAGTCAAAATGAAAGAGTCCAATGTCATATATGTGGAAAAAGTCATGTGACAACAAAATGTTGGTATTTTCCACAGGGTAGAAATTCCCGCAGCAATAATTTCAATCATAACCCCAACCATATTCCTATTTCTAGAGGTAACAGCAGTGGAAGGAATTTTGGCAATTATAGAAATAACCGTAGAAATCACCCATATAGGCGTAGAAATCATTTAAACTTATAGATGGTTCTTGTAGTAAAAATAGATCCCATTTTACAAGGACCAATAATTATAAAATTGTTAGGGATGAAAATCTATTGGAATCTGTAAATAATTCAGAATCAATTGAAAATTCAAAATCTAGTAACAATTCAGATTCAAATTCTTGTGAGGAAAATTTAGAAGTAAATGATAATTTAAAATCTGTAGAAGAAAATTCAAATTTAAATGAAAACTTAAACTCTGTAAATGAAATTCAAAATTTTGATAATGTAACAATTCAAAATAATTGTGAAGATCTTGAAAATCTCCATGTAATGTCGTGTAATTTTGATAATAATACAAATCACCTTCCTATTATTAAGCTTAAATTTGGTAATTTAGAGGTACCCGCTCTTCTCGATACCGGTGCAAATCTCTCGCTGGTGCAACCAGGCATCTTAGCAGAAATTAAGCAACAAGCGAAAGTTGAGCATATTTCTAGAGCAGTCAAAATTAAGACCCTTAATAATACCACTATCCCATATTTGTCAGCAGTCAATATAAAGTTCAAAATGAAAACTCGTTGGTTTCATAACATATTTTTTGTCACTCAGAGTAACTGGAATTGTAACTACCAAATAATTTTAGGGTATGACTTCATTCAGAGAAACAAAATTCTAATTGACACATTCAATAAAAGACTTTCCATCAACAAAACCCATTTTGAATTTGAAGAAACTTCTCCGCAGATTAAAGAAAATACTGTAATTAAGGATAATGATAAACCTCAAATTAATGTAATTGCTAAAGCTATAAATAACATTAAAATTAAACCTAATTCATTTGAGATAATTAAATTGGAATTTCCACAGGGTATTCATAATTCTAAAAGAGTCATGTTAACCCCATTAAAAGTCTCGCAGAAGTGCCATATTGAAAATTCTTTGCATACTGTTGAGGACAACAAATATATTTTGACAATTGTTGAGAATAAAACTAATGTTGCATCATATATACGTAAAGGTCAAAAACTAGGAAATGTAGAAATGTTTGAAGATGACGAGGAAATCCAACCCACTGAGGACCAAATTTTTCAAATCAATAGTTTAAATTTAGAAGAGATTAGTAATTTGAGACAGGCCGAACTTTCAGAATCTGATTTTAATCTTAAACATTTAGATGAAAAAGAGAGAAAGGAGATTTTGGAATTATTAATGAACAACTTTAAAGTATTTTCTAAAAGTTATAAAACTCTTGGTTCAACTGATGCAGTCAAACCCGAATTTAAATTAATGCACAATTTCCCAATTCAAACTAAACCATACCCTATTCCAAAAATTGCCAAACAGTTTGCACAAGAAGAGATTAAAAAATTGTTAGATGCTGGTTTAATTGAACATTCTTCCTCCAGTTATAATTTCCCTGTTATATTTGTCAAAAAGAAACCAATTCCAGGCACCTCTCCTGAAGAAATCAAATTTCGCATGGTAGTGGATTATAGACTGTTAAATAGCATCACTGAATCTTACACTATATGTTTGCCAAAAATTTCAGAAATTCTGCACAGTATTGCTGGCAAAAGGTATTATTGTGTGCTTGATTTGAAGTCGGCATTTTTTCAGATAAGATTGCAGGAAAAAGATAGGGAAAAATTAGCATTTTGCTGCGAGATTGGTAACTACCAGCCAAAAGTCCTACCTTTTGGAAGTCGCAACTCAACTTCATATTTTCATACACTAATTTCTAAATGTTTATCTAGCTTAAAAGGACCAAATTTACAATTCTTTCTTGATGACATTATTGTCGCTGCAGACAGCATATCTGAAATTAAAGCCTGGTTACAGAAGGTATTCGATAAGCTCATCCAATTCAACTTAACTTTAGACCCTGCAAAGCTTCAGATTTGTCAGAAAGAAATAACTTATTTAGGATTTAATGTCAGTGCTGATGGTTTTTCTCCTTCAGAGGATAATGTAAACAAAGTTTCAAAATTTCCCATACCCAAAAATGTAAAGCAAGTTCAACAGTATATTGGTTGTTTAAATTATTTTAGGCACATGGTTTATAAATATGCTGAAATTGCTAAGCCAATTATTAATTTAACCCGTAAAAATGTTCCATTTGTCTGGACTTCAGAGTGTCAGGAAGCTTTTGATATTTTACAAGATCAAATTCTAAACAAACCCCTTCTTAAAAACATTAATTCTGATCTTCCATTGTATTTAGTAACTGATGCTTCTAAAGTTGCATTTTGTGGAATTTTAATGCAAAAATACAATGAGAAATTTTATCCTGTTGAATTTTTTTCAAAACAATTCAATCCAGCTCAGTCTAGATATCCTTCCATCCAAAGAGAATTGTACGCAATATTTGCATCTGTCAAGCATTTTCGTGAAGAATTATATGAAAAAAAATTTACCATATATACCGATGCAAAATCATTAACATATCACATGGAACTGGACAATCAGAGTGAGATTGTAGCTAGGTGGCTTCTGTATCTGGATCAATTTCATTATGAGATAGATCACATTCCTGGTGTTATTAACCCTGCTGATTATTTATCTAGAGCATATAAAGATGAAACCTTAAATGTAAATAATATAAATATTTTTCAAAGTAATTCAAATTTAGATCATAATAATATTGTAAATAATCAACAAAATGATGAATTTATTAGGGAAATTATTCAAAAATTAAATGATAATGATGAGGAAACTGCAAATAACTATTATATTGATTCAGAAACTAAAATTGTAATGGTAAAAATTTTCCCCAAGAAGCCGTTAAAGAAAAAAAAGTATCTCAGTAGAATTTTAATTCCAAAATCTTTAATTAAGGATTGTTTGGAAGTTGCTCATGCTCCTCATTTTGGCACTCAAAAAACCTACAATTTTGTTCGCAAAATCTATTCTTGGAAAGGAATGTTTAAGGACACTAAAAATTTTTGTAGCAATTGTGAAAGATGTTTAAAAGTTAAACCTAAACCTAAAAATACTGTCACTAAAATGATTCCAAAAGCTGATTTAGCTCCAGGTGAGATAATAGCTTTAGATATTGTAGGCAAACTTCCTAGATCTCATGACAACAAATTTTTTATTTTAACAATAGTTGATCATTATTCCAGGTATCTTGAGGCTATCCCATTAAGCAATACCACTTCTAAAACTATAATTAATCAACTTAATATATATTTTTCCAAATTCGGGATCGCTAGGACTGTTTTGACTGATAATGGACCATATTTCCGTTCAGATGAATTTGAAGATTATCTTAAGACTATGGATATTAAGCATAGAAAGAGTTCAATCTATTATCCGCAGAGTAATGGTTTAATCGAGAAAATTCATCTTTCTATGAAAAACAGCATAGCAGCACTTTCTGATCAAGTATTCGAGTGGTCAGATAGACTATTATTTTTTAAACTTCATTATAATTCCTCTAAGCATGCAGTAACTCAATTTTCACCGGCTGAACTATTCTTGGGCAGAGAACTCAATATACCTCTAAATATTTTTGAAAAACCAAAAGTTGCTGAAAAATATAGTAAATATCTAACAAAATTACAAAGTCATTTTCAGGAAACTAGAAAATTAGTTAAGGAAAATGAAACTAGTTATTTTAATTATCACCAACAATATGTGAAGGGCAGAAGTAAACCTTCCTTAAATACTGGTGATGAAGTTTTTCTTGTAGATTTTAAACATCATACTGCATTACAACCTAGATATAATGGACCACATATAATTGACAAAAAATTGAGAAATGATAATTATTTGATAAAAATTAATGAAGATGGTCATGAATATGTAAAAAAAGTTCATGTCAGTAAAATTTTTCCAAAAGTACCATTAAATGATAACATTTGTAACAAAACTGAGGAAAATAAGAATTGAGTAGTGATTCTAATATTTTTGTGAAATATGTGTATGTTCGGAAACTTCAAAGTATATATATACTATGCTCAAGTCAAAATTCTATTTTTAAAATTTTTTTTTTCTATTTCTTCTCTCTCAATGTTTGTTTTCAATATACTGGTAGAATTGATCACTTTGCTAGTGAATAACATTTATTGAAATATTTTTTTTTAAACTTTACCTTTTTAATTTTGTATTTGAGTCAAAAAGGAAAATATGTGAATGATTTCCTCATATGTATTTTCATAATTGTTTAGAATATCTGTGAAATCTTTTTTAAGTTACAAAGTAAATTTCAATATTCATTGAACTTAATTCAGAAAATTGAATAATATATGGTACAATAAAAAGTAGTTTGAAAATGTTGAATGTGACAACTCAAAATATATTGCAGAAAGTTAAAGCAATCTAGGTATTTCTGTAGTTTATATTTATTGGTGTGTGTGTATTTTTGTAAATATTTTCATATTCATGCTGGTTAAATATAATTATTGAATTTTTGTATCATATAATGTGTGGTGTATACAATTCTAATGATTACAGTAGCATTGTGTATAAAATTTTTTTATTTTTTTCACGAACATTTCTTTAAGTCTGTATGCAGCTGTAAAAATTTCAGTGACTTTTTCGCAAAATTCTCACGAACATTTCTTCATCATTTCTTCATCTGTGTGCATTTGTGAAACTTTCAGTGACTTTTTGCAAAATTTTTTCACGAACATTTCTTCATCTGTATGCATTTGTGAAACTTTGACTTTTTCGCATACTCCAGGACATTTCACATCAATTTTCAACAATTATCAACTATTCTTCAGAACAGTGTTCGCCTCTTTTTTTGCTGTTGGTGGGGGGAGATGTTAAAAAACCCCTTTCACAACTCAGTCAAGTCATCAAAAAAGCCTTTAAAGTTCAGCGCAATATGCAAAAAGAACTGTCTTTCCGTGTCAGCGCATCTGCCTTTATAAATCAGCGAACGCACCAACAAACATCTCGCAACATCGTTACTAAACTCGCAGCAGCTGGCGAACGCCTGCATACGAAGAATTTCTCTCGCTGTATCTTCTTCCATCGGCGCGCGAAGTAGTGGTAATACCGGATATTTTTCGACCAAGCTTCCTTCACTCGGAATGGCATCGCATCTGAATGACTAGTGTTTTTTTCAACGAGCAGTGTGTTGGATGGTATAAAGTCTCAAGCGAAAGAAGGGTGGTATTCCATTCATTCGAGAATTTTCTCGTGTGAGGAGCCACCCTAGTGAGTTTCTGTGTTTGTGAAAAGTGAAAGTTTTGTTCCAGTATTATATATTAGTGCAGTGCGAAGTCTATCTACTAGTTTAAAAATGTGTAAACAAGTTACAAAGTGCTTCTTAATGCATGTTTGAAAAAGTGATAGCGTTCATCAAAAAGATTGCAATCGTATGTGCATGAATCAACAAAAATAAAGAAAAAATGTGCCTACAGGTGAAACAAATATTTTTACTGCATTTAAATGAATATATATGTTAAATAATTGACAATAATTTCTGATGGATGCTGATAGATTAAAATAGTTAAAAATTAATAGTAATATGGAGCACCCACATGTAAAAATTGTAATATTATATGATAACACATTATTTGAATGCATTCTTATTATGATTAATATTAAATTGTGTAATAATTAACATGTCTTATATTCAAATAAATAATCGAGAATAATCTCTAAAGTATTATTATTTTTTGTTTAATTAGCATGAAGTGTTTTATAATATGTACTTTTAGTTTTCAGCTATTTCAGGTTGTTGCTCAGGATGCTAAGGTGGTTTGTTATTGTGGCCAACATTTTTGGTACTAATCACTATTTCGATCAGGTTTAGGAATTTAACTTGTGTTCCCTTTTGAATTTAACTTGTGTTCCCTTTTGAACATTTAATCGTGTCCCCCTTTAGTTTATTTTTATTTTGCACCATGAAGCCTTTTTCCATCAGCCGAATTTATCATCATTTTTTATCAGCAAGTATTCACATTTCAAATACAATGAAAGATTGGTTTGACGAACACAATATTGTTCTTTTAGATCATCCACCTATTAGTCCTGATCTAAATCCCATCGAAAACGTTTGGGGACAGCTTGTTCGAATGGTTTATGTAAATGGGATGCAGTACACATCACTTGTAGATTTGAAAGCTTCAATCTGTCAAAACTGGAAACTAATTGATCAGAAATACATCCAAAATCTTGTTTTACCAATGCCATCTAGAATAAAAGAAACTCTAATGAATAAAGGCGGCTTTACTAATTATTAATTTTAATTAAATGTGACATTTCATAAATCAATTTCCATATTTTATGTTACTAAAATCTAATTTTTTATGTATGTTTTAGTTTATTAATTTGTATGACATTTTATTTTTCTAAATTATTTGTTGTACATAGCATGTATAATGTATGAAAATTCATTCATTTTTAGTTAATATTATAAATGTTTTGATTAAAAAACCGTGTTTTTATAATTCAATTTTCACCAGTGTATAATAGATGTAAAAATCTTTATGCATGCAATTCATGTTTGAATTGTAATAATTGAAAATAAATGTAAAATGTTTATGTTATTTGTGATTTGATATCACCATGGTATCAGTTTTATGAACAAGAGCAATCTTTACACTTTTCTTGTAATTTGCAACAGATTCTACGTTAAAAATTATTACGATCTCAAAAATAATTTTGGGATTCAGTATTTTAAGCTGTGTGATCTTTTAAAACAGATGAGGATATTATTAACGCGGTAATTAATTTAGAAACATAATTAATTTAGAAAAATATTCACATTAGTTTGAATTTTCTTTATGGACGGAATTTCAACTGAAATTGATTATTTTTTTTCTTATTACGAATAAAAGATAAATAAAATATAGATAATGATATCCAACATTTTCAAAAATCATAAAATTATAAAGTTAACCAATCTGGGTAAATACAATTTTACCACAAATTTAGAACAGAGTTTGTCGGATTTAATTTCAGAAAAACACAAATCCGTCGATTAATTGTGGAAAAAGTTTTAATATGAAGAAAAAGTAATAAGCAAAGATTTCTGAAATGGAATAGTGGTGTCGTTCTGCGAAGAAGCATTAAAGAGTGTAAGGCACCCTGACTACAGCGCCTAGAATACATAGTGTGGAAAACGATTTTACCGTTTTTTATTCAAAATTTTCGAATTCAAACCTGAAATTCTGAAACAAGAATTTTTACTTTAAGAAATCCCGAAATAGCTGCCATTAAGTAAGGAAAAAACATTATAGGAAATTTCTGGCGTGAATGCGAAATTTCGGAATTTAAAAAAAGCCAAACTGGTAATGCTTTAAAAAGTGCTAAAAAATTGTATCCAATAAATGTACAACGTTGCTGAAAATAGTAGGATGGGTTCGCAGCGCCATCTGCTAGCTCTTGACATTGTATTAGAATGTTTCGGCTGGTGGTAAGTATTTTAAATACTTAAATTATATCATTTTCTCCTCTGACTTAGTGATTTTTATAAGTTTTTTTTTTTAATTATGAAAGCATGGCTAAAAAACGTGATACGCATTTTTTTTTGTCTCTGGTTGCAACATTATCGTAGACAGGGCCTGATTACCAACGGGGCACACTTCCGCCAGTAAAAAAGAATTGAAATAGTTCCTTTATTCATGGTGGTAATTTTGCATCAATAGGGCGTTTTAATAAGACGAAAATTTCTATTAAATTTTACTGGTGTAAGTGTGCCCCGTCGGTAATCATGCCCTGCCTACGATAATGTTGCAACCAGAGACAAAAAAAATGCATATCACGTTTTTTAGCCATGCTTTCATAATTTAAAAAAAAAACTTATAAAAATCACTAAGTCAGAGGAGAAAATGATATGATTTAAGTATTTAAAATACTTACCACCAGCCGAAACATTCTAATACAATGTCAAGAGCTAGCAGATGGCGCTGCGAACCCATCCTACTATTTTCAGCAACGTTGTACATTTATTGGATACAATTTTTTAGTACTGTTTTGTAGCCGGTTTCCACACTATGTATTCTAGGCGCTGTACCCTGACCAATGGAAATATAACAGATGTAAAAAGCTTTATGCATGCATTTCATGTTTGAAATTGTAATAATTGAAAATAAATATTTGTATAATGAAAAGTTTTATGTTATTTGTGATTTCATATCGCCACGTCATCAGTTTTATGAACACGAACAATGTTTAGGATTTTATTGTAATTTGCAACCGATTTTACGTTAAAAAAATTATTACGATCTCAAAATCTCTCGATCTATTAAAGCAGTACTTGATTTAGAAACATAATTAATTTAGAAAAACATTTACACTAGTTTGATTTTTTTTCTGCGGAATTTTATTTTTAATTGCCTTAATATATTCGATATACAAAATAATTGTATTTATAGCAAAAATTATTTTCCTAATGTATATAAATAAAATTAAAGTTATATTTGGAGAGCCAATTCATGTAAGAACTAAAAGATCTTCTTAAAACACCATAAAAAACTTTTAAATGTGCTAGGCCTTTCCAAAGATCTTAGTCTTTCTTCGTCAGGCGCAAAAAGACGTGCTTCCACTTTGAAAGCAGCAGCAAGACTGAAATTAGAGATCAATCATGTAATAAATCAGACATTACTAAAATTAAACATCATATTACAGAATATGTAAATAAATTAATTTTGAAGAACGGAATTTTTAAAACATTTAATATATACAGAATTAAATATTCAGTATTAGAAAAATTAATCCTACGGTGTGTCAAAAAACAATATAAACCTTCTAATGCATAAACCAAGGCTCCCGAATTGTCCACCAGCAAATACCAATAATTTTTAACAGAAAAATTAATGGTAGGTTTCTACAACATTTCCGCAAAAATTAACCTCCGAAAGTGGTTTCTGCAAAATGTGAAAGAAAAATCTAAAAATGAAAATTTTCTATGGATATATCGGTATTATAAAGCGGACCATTTGGGGGCCCAGTAAACGTACAGATTAAAGCTATAAATGCTAAACATTAACCTGTAAAATGTGATTCAATTTTAATTCAACGAAGGTATACTGAATATTGAAAATTTAGCCATTTCCTTGACAAATAAAACTTTGATTATATTATCTTTAATGGAACTCTTATTATAATTGTTAATTTCGCTTTAAATAAAACGTGCTACATTAAAGATGACTTTAGTTATGAAAAAATCATTTAAATATTATTTCACCTCATAGTTCACTAAAAAATAATGAAAGGATAAGAATGCTAGTGTCATTAAGACATTAAAAATGTGTGTGGATAATTACTGTAATAATAATTTTACAGGGCATTTAAAAACTGCTTATGTTTAAAATTTAAGATTTATGGTGCTAAATTAAGTGTAACACATAAAATGTATTGCTTTTTTGATAATTTTCTGAAAACAATTTTTTTCTTTAGATTTTCTATAAGTGCATTTGCCTATTGATATCTTCAATAAATAAAGAAAATTTAAAATAAGTATTTCTTCTTTAGAATATATTTTTATACAGCAAAAGTAGGCACATTAAATAATTCTTTTGAAAATAGAATCATTGAATGTAAATTATTTCTGAGATAACTACTCTTGATGAAGTTAATAATAATAATTTACTAAAATAAAATACACACATACATAAGTGATTACAGTACCTATAAAAATTCTTTAAAACTTTTTAAAAGTTAAACCAACTTGTTTTAGGCACTAAACAATGACATTCGCAATGTCGGCAAATGATAAATAAGCCAATTTCGTATTATCATATTGGTGATGGCTAGTTTTCGTTTTTAGAAAAGAAGACAGGTATATGGGCGTTACTCTTGCTTAACACATTATTTAACAAAAACATTTTCTCTGTTCTTGTTTATATTATGAATGAATGTGTATAATAACTGTATTTCTAATCAAAGTTTTATATCCGTTATACTCTGATTGTAAAAATAAGAATATTGTGTACGTTTTTCGAGAAATAATGTAACACGTAAAATAAAAGGTACTGCCCGTGGGCTGAATTACACATATCCAAAATACCTGAATTCAGTCTCCCGTAGACAACGTGTTAAATTGAACTTTGAAAATTTGAAGACCTTGAACTTGCATGTCACGTTTAAATGTACGAAACTATACGCTTAATTTATAAAAGGATTTTAATACATGTTCGACAGGAGAGGTGAATTCACGTCGTTTGGTCCAGTGTAATTCCGTCCACGGTTCGTACTATTGCATTTTATGTGTTACATTATTTCTTAAAAATTATGCACATTATTCGTATATTTACAATTAAAGTACTATGGATATAAATACTTTGATTAAAAACCCTTATTATACCCTTATTACTCTTATTTTTAAACCCTCATTATATACTTTCATTTATAATATAAATACCAACAAAGAAAATCCTTTTGTCAAATAATGTCACATGCAAGAGTTACGCCCAAAGGCGGGGCATCCTTAGTTAAAAGACAAAAAGTAGCCGTCACAACATTATTACGTATTAAGACTTTTAATATGTACTGTAATCATTTTTAGCATGTATATGTATGTTAGTTTTTAGTGATAAAAAGGGATTTCTACACAATTCAATACAAAATTTAGTCAATATGTGTAAAAATAAACTAATATAACAAGAATGCGCCAGTGAGAGTAGTTTTATATAAATAATAATAAACAAGGAATGTTATTAAATAATATATGTAATTTTTTAAAATTTTAATAATTGAAATTTAAAACTATTTTTTTTAGCAATTGGTACATTGATTAAAATATTATTAAATTTAGATTAATTTTGCATGTAATACAGTGACATAGAAGTCACTGTAATACAGTAATATATTAAAAATTACTACAATTGTAAACCCTTTAAATTTTCTTGTATATGATAACTTTAGATTAAAAATGCTGTATTATTTGAATTAATAAAAATTTTTAATTATATCATACAAAATTATAATTTAAATTAATAGATGCATGTAATTTTAGATATAAATTTCTTAAATATAAGATATAATCTTAGCGATTTTTTATAATGTGATCCAAAAATATTTTTCAGCTGTTAATAAAGATGATAAAAAATTCTTCATTACTCTAGTTATGATTTACGTTTTTAACCATTTTGTTACATGATAAATATTTTTCTAATCAAGTTAAATACTATATCATGGACAGCTCATTCTCCAGATAATTTACAAATTTACTTGCATGAAAATGTGCATGCGAGGTTCCGTAGGGAGCCAAAAACTTATTTTTTAAAGAATTGTACCAGATGCTGGGGTTGGGGGAAGACAAAAAGAGCCATCGAATCTCTAATTTCTTTAAGAAAAGTACAAAAATTCACAAACCAGAGTGGAAGGCTCTGCACCAATTTCATAATTCCACAAAAGTAACTTATCTGTTTTGAGCTGTAACCATTACACACTTTTATAGATATAAACCATTTAAAAAAAGTAATTTGTATATTAAAATATTCCATATTTAATATATTAAAATATTCCATATTTAATATATTAAAATATTCCATATTTAATATATTAAAATATTCCATATTTAATATATTAAAATATTCCATATTTAATATATTAAAATATTCCATATTTTAATAAATATATAAAATTTGATACATAGAATATAATGATTATTATATATTCTATACTCGAATACTGTATAATCGCGACACATTTGTTTTCCTTTGTCACATTGAGTTAGTCATAAAGTTCACAAACTCGATAAAGGTAAAAACGGAGAAAAAATTATCCCTATTAAAAACTATAATTTTTGTTATAAGGGTGGATAAAACTATTTTCTGAAATTTTGTTAAAGTATATTCAAAAACTGTTATGTCACAAAAACAACTTTTTTTATAATTGTTTAAATTTCAGAGATCTTTAGAAGAAAAAGTTTTGTGAAAGAGCTTTCTGCACTAATTAAAAAAATTATTTTACATTTTTAAAATGAAAGTAATCATGAAAAATTTTTTGACAAAGTTCTGCAGAATAAAAATTGTGATATGTAAAAGAATATTATTTTTGACTAAAATATAAAAAAAAAGTAAATAAAATATTGATTTTAGAAGAATAGAAAACCTATATGTAACTAAATACAATTAAAAATTTCAGAAATCAGTTTAAATAAATGGCATATATATTTTTTTTATCTTTAAATCTTTTTTTTTTTTTTTTTTTTTTTAGTCTTAAAAAAATTCTTTTTACCCGATTAAAACTTACAGTTACGCTTAAAACTCACAAAAATATAAATTTTTATTACTTTTTTTTCATCAAAATCGCAAGATGCATAAACATTGTGCTGTCCGTTTTTCTGAATGGCGCTTTTAGCTGTTTTCCGATAAATCTATGGATTATGTGCTTTGTAAAATACCACTTTTTTCTAAACTCATCAACATCAAGTTAGATATTTTCTAATTAAAAAAAATGAAGGAACCTTTTCTCCTAGAAAAACTACGTTACTTTTCTTTTACGCGTTCTTTTCTTTTAAAGAATAAATGAAATAGAATTTTTGCAATAACCGAAGAAATACGACTCAGAAAAAAGAAAAATGGAGGAGACACTTTCTACTTACTACGCTTTTTCAATAATTTCAATTCTTCTAATGCTTCAAAAATTCAATGTATATTTTATTCTTATAAAATACAATGAATTATGCTTATAAAATACAATGAGTTTTGCTTATAAAATACACCAATCTAAAGAAATGATTCCGACAAATTTGAATGAGGAGTTTAACACATTGTCGACGGGAAACGTGAATTTACGGACATGTGTAAATATGCCTATGGGCGATACTTTTGCATTTCATGTGTTACATTATTTGTCAAAAAACATTTAGAATAATCGTATTTTTACAATTAGAGTACTATTCATATAAATTCTTCTATTTAAAACAACAACATTATTATATGCCTTCATTTGTAATATAAACGCGAACAGAGAAAATATTTTTATTAAATTATGTAACGTGCAAGAGTAACGGCCATAGTCCGGGCTTCCTGTTTAAATGACGGAAACTAGCAGTCAGCATAGTGTTAAATTCTGGTAAAGTTTATCCGAAGAAGATATAAAAGTTATTCAACACCAGGTTCATATAAAACAAGAAAGAAAAATCATGCGTCAAGCATAGATTATGTAACACTTTCCAACGCTTCCAAAATAATCTTACAAATCATACCGTTTAATAAGCTAAAAGATAACATCTAATTAAACAATTTGGAAAACGCATAAAATATTTAAAAACATAATTTTAGGAATTTCCAACATATACAATATTCGGAAAAATATCCAAATACTTTTATTCAGCCCTGTATATGATCTATAGATTTGTATATATACTACATAGGATGCTAAATTTTTGTTCAGTTAGGAAACGCGTAGCGCAGTTTAAAATTTTCCGTCAGGAGTTTCTGTCAATAAACGGAAATGTGTTCGCGAACTTTTGTGCTTCCCTGTATAGGATCTACAGAATTTATACATACCATGTAATAGAAAAAAAACGAGTTAAAATTAAAATTTCGTTCAGTAGCTTAAAACGCAATTCCAGGAATTATTGTTAACAGACAGTAGATAATTATTTTGTGTGTCCCTGTAAATGAACTATGACTGCTCTACACACAATATTCTGTAGTAAGCCTCTTGTAATAAACCTTAGTGATATATATAAATTTAAATGCGTTTAAAATAGTGAAACATAATTTAAATAAACCGCAGACGATTTTTCTCCATAGACGTAATGTAACGGAATCCTTTTGACTGTCTCTGTAAAGTAACTATAAGTGCTATCCACACCCTATTCCATATTAAGCTTCTTCTAATGCACCTTAGTGATATATATAAATTTCAATGTGTTTAAAATAGTGAAACATTATTTAAATAATCCGCAAATGATTTTTCCCCATAGACCGCAATGTAACGGAATTCTTTTGAATGTCCCTGTAAAAAAACTATAAGTGCTACACACTTCCGTTGAAATAGGGAACATGCTATAGATAACAACAATAACATATAAAAATTTCAGAGCAATCCGAGCATATTTACGGGAGTTAGAGCACGGCCAGACGGCCAGACGGCAGACAAACCGAAGTCATAAACACTTTTCAACTAGGTTGGAAAGTGTTAAAAAATGAATGTTATATAGTACTAGATAGCACCCGTCAAGATTTGACGGTAAGTAACTTGAAAGTTCCATTAGAAATATGCTTTTACTTTTAATTTAGCTGTTTTTAAATTAATTAAGTATTGAAAATTTTATGTACTGTTATATTGTGTAAGTGATTCCTATTGATATAAAATGATAGGTTGTGTTGTCAGTCCTGCATACTCAACTAATGAAGCGAAATAATTTTAAACTTGTAATTTACATCATGTTATACTTGAATTAATTCCGCAAGAATTTAACTGAAAATATTAATTGAATGATTTATTTTTACTTACCACAGTCTTAAATTTTTTTTAGAAAAATATCAATATTTAGTATTTTCAAATTTTTTTTTAATTACGCTACCTTTAAATATTTTCATTAATTTTATTTTTATCAGTCTGACACTAAAACCGAGATAATCCATGGATATCAAGGTGATTTCTTTTATATTTTTTATACGGATATTTTTGCTTCTTTCTTTTTTCTCAGCTCTTCATTTTTTCATATTCATATACTTTTATTAATTATACAAATATATCTTATTGATAGTGGTCATACAAAATATAGATAAAAGTTTAGATCACTTTAATCAATCGATAACTAAATGCAAAATCTTTTAATTTAAATATTTATAATATAAAAAAAAAGCAATTAGAAAAATAATTGTCGGTTATTACATTTTATTTACCACAGTTCAAATATTTTGAAAAAAAAAACAATATTTATGATTTATGATTTTTTTTTAACTACACGACCTTAATTTTTCATTAAATTAATTTTTAGCAGTCTGATTCTAAAAAATTTGCTGTTTGCAGCTAACAATTTATAACATATATATTTTTAATTACTTGAATATATATTTCCCATTTTCACACATTGTTTAACCCCTTCGCGACGAGCGTCCTTTACAGAATTTTTATTCTTTTACCACCGGTTTTTCAAAACAGAAATTTTCGACTAATTGAATCGCAGAAATGCTGTCATCAGATAAGGCTAAGCTTACAATGAAAAGTTACTGGTGGGAATAATCGAGGATTCAGAGCATCTTTTGCGTCACGTATACGTGCCGCTCGTCCCCAAGGGGTTAATTGTTAAATCATAGATCTCAAGATAATTTAGAGTTCCTGTATGAATATTTTTCTTCTTTTTGTTTTATCTCCTTTTATTTTTCCTTTTTTACGAAAAATAATCACATACTTATCTTATTATATATATGACATCTTGATAATGGTCATACCAAATATAATAAAAATTGTAGACCAGTTCAATTTATTTAATCGATAATTACATGCACGATTAATTTAAATAATTCTAATAATATTTTAGTAATTAAAACAAAATATTTAATTACTTTTAATATAAATTTAGTAATTAAAACAAAATATTCTTGGGTGTTAAATTTTAATTATTATAAAGCATTCGAATAAAAAAAATGCAAATTATATAACTTTTCCTCCTTAATTAAATATGACATTATTAAAAAGATTTAACCAATAAAATAATGATTGAACCAATAAAATAAGAAAAAATCATTCTGTCCAAAGCGAGTATAGAACCGACACAATGAGCGGAACAGAGAAGAACCTCGCCTTATCCCTTTCCAGCACAGGCAAAGTCTGTTCGTAAAATGAGAAATTACTGACAGACACCGGAATTTACAAACGACTTAAAAAAAAAAAATGAACTCCTTATTTTAATCTTTCATTCTAGAAACAAAATTTTATTAAATATTCTTGGTGTCTAATGCAAATTTGGAATTAAAATTAGGTGTGCCCGGGTTGGGACCACTGTGCCGGAAAGGGTTAAACAACTTGAACACCTTTTGGTCATTCGAGCCTACTCTAAAACTGCTTAGGTTCTAGATTTAAGTTTTTGCATCCGCAAATGGGACATTTTCGTGTGAAAAGTGGATTTGACAGAAAACCCTTTTCGTTTCCATATATAAGATAACATAAAATAAGTAATTAAAAAGTTATTGTCGGTTGTTAAATTTTATTTACCACAGTCCCAATATATATTTTTTAAAATAACAATATTTAGTGTTTCTGATTTTTTTTTTTTTTTTTTTTTTTACTGCACGACCTTTAAAACTTTCCATTAAATTAATTTTTATCAGTCTGATTCTAAAACCCTGAATTTAAACTTTGCTGTTTGCACCTAACATTTTCACACATTGTTTAATTGTTAAATCATGGATATCAAGATAATTTAGAGTTCCTGTATGAATATTTTTTCTTGTTTTTGTTTTATCTCCTTTTATTTTTCCTTTTGTATGACAAATAATCACATAGTTATCTTATTATATATATGACATCTTGATAATGGTCATACCAAATATAATAAAAATTGTAGACCAGTTCAATTTATTTAATTGATAATTACATGCGCGATCTTTTAATTTAAATACTTTTAATATAAAATTAGTAATTAACACAAAATATTCTTGGGTGCTAAATTTTACTTAATTATAAAGCATTTGAAAAAAGAAAAATACAAATTATACAAATTTTCCTTCTGAAATAATTATGGCATTATTAAAATGAATTATTGCCAATAAAATAAGAAAAATCGGCTATGATGTCATACACTCACGCACAGTTTTTTTTATCGGTTATAAAAAGGAAAAAAACTCGCCAAATTTGGGGGATTTTTTCATTTGATGGCAACCTAGCAATTGTATTTTGGTTTTGCGCGGGCTTGAAAATTGCTAAACAACGCTGCGTGAGTGTAAAGCATCTGTTCCGACAAATCATTCTGTCCGGAGTGTGTTTCGAACCGACACGATGAACGGAACAGAGAAGTACCACGCCCTATACCACTCGGCCACCCCTTTCGCGTTCGAGTGTAATCTAAAACTGGTTAGGTTCCAGATTTAATTTTACGCATGCGCAAATGGGTCTTTTTTGTGTGAAAAGTGGATTTGACGAAAATCCGTTTTCGTTTTAATATATAAGATTAACAATTTTATGAACGACTAGCAAGCTACGCCCGCTACGCTGGTCAATTTCTTTTAACGAAACTTTAATCCAACAAAATATTGACATTTCATAAATAACTTTTATATTTTAACAGAATAATAAGGCTACTATAATTTGTGACTCATGCTATAGCCAATATACACGTCAGGACACGTCGCTCTTATCATTATGTTTTTACGCATGAAGGTTTCGCTATGGTACTCCATTGGAAAATTTGGTAATTTTTGAAATTCAATATTTGAAAAACGGCATAATCATTAGATTTGAAATTTATATCAAGAAAAATACAATTTTTTACCTTTCAAACGAAGTTTGTCTAACAATTTTCTGACAAATACTTTTTGAGCTATCATTTTTTTCAGTAACTTCAAATGTTTCATTTTCCGAGATTAATCTGTTGCAACAATTAGCGAAAAACACAGTCGTCAGCAACGCATAGTTTTTTATTAAAGAGGCTGTTGGAGCAGGGATTGTCACCACCAATTTGCCACCATCACATTTGACATAGGTTCCGTGGTTCCAGAGATTCCATAGAAATTGTAATTTAGAATGACTTCAGAACGCTTTTCGCTCATTTCACCCATTTAAATTTCGATTTTTTTTTAAATTTATTCTTAGAGAGCATTTACATCTTATAAGTAACTACAATGCTAAATTTCAAATTTCTTGCCTCTTCAGTATAAAAAAGTCGCAATTTTCGAACATTTTTCGATCCTGCACCCCATTGATGTTAGTGGCACCGACATAAAATATAGCCTATGTTGGAGTAGGGATTGTCCCCATCAATTTGCCACCATTACTTTTGAAATTGGTTCTGTAGTTCCAGAGATTTCATAGAAATTGTAATTTAGACTGTTTTTAGAACGCTTTCCGCCCATTTCACCCTTTTAAATTTAAATTTCTTTTTTATTTTGTTCTTAGAGAACATTTACATCTTATAAGTAACTACAATGACAAATTTCAAATTTCTAGCTCCTTCAGTATAAAAAATAAAAATAAAACTGCCCAGTTAAACTGAGGGCATTGAGTTCACAGGCTATTCACACTGATTGTATATTATACTCTTATTTCAAAGAATTTGAAATAAGCCCATCGAAAAATAAAGAAATAAACAATATATTAATGGGGGGTCATCCCCCCGTTACCCCCCTCATAGTTAACTAATGAACCCCTTAAACTAATCAGGTAAATCTCTAATTACAATGAATATATATACAAAATTTGAAGAAAATCGGATAATTCTGCATGAAAAACCCATTTATATAAATTAAGGCGGGATTAGCCCCCTCCGTTCCCCCCCCTTTATACTTAACCAATCAATCCTGAAAACTAATCAGGGAAACGTCTTAACCCAATGAACCTATAAACAAATTTTGAAGCAAATGGGATAATTCTGCATGAAAAACCCATTTATATAAATTAAGGAGGGGGGATTAGCCCCCCATTCTCCCCCCTTTTATACTTAACCAATCAATCCCGAAAACTAATCAGGGAAGTGCCTTAACACAGTGAACCTATAAACAAAATTTGAAGGAAAACGGAATAATTCTGCATGAAAAACCCATTTATATAAAATAAGGTGGGATTAGCCCTCCGTTCCCCCCTTTAAACTTAACCAATCAATCCCGATAACTAATCAGGGAAGCGTCTTAACCCAATGAACCTATAAACAAATTTTGAAGCAAATAGAATAATTCTGCATGAAAAACCCATTTATAAAAATTAAGGGGGGATTATCCCCCCGTTCCCCCCCCCCTTTATACTTAACCAATCAATCCCGAAAAACTAATCAGGGAAGCGCCTTAACACAGTGAACCTATAAACAAAATTTGAAGGAAAACGGAATAATTCTGCAGGAAAAACCCATTTATCTAAAATAAGGGGGTATTAGCCCTCCGTTCCCCCCTTTATACTTAACCAATTAATCCCGAAAACAAATCAGGGATGCGCCTTAACACAGTGAATCTATAAATAAAATTTGAAGGAAATGGGATAATTCTGCATGAAAAACCCATTTATATAAATTAAGGGGGGTATTAGCCCCCCGTTCCCCCCTTTATACTTAATCAATCAATCCCGAAAACTAATCAGGGAAGCGTCTTAACCCAATGAACCTATAAATAAATTTTGAATTAAAGAGAATAATTCTGCATGAAAAACCCATTTATATAAATTAAGGGGGGATTATCCCCCGTTCCCCCCTTTATACTTAACCAATCAATCCCGAAAACTAATCAGGGAAGCACCTTAACACAGTGAACCTATAAACAAAATTTGAAGGAAAACGGAATAATTCTGCATGAAAAACCCATTTATATAAAATAAGGGGGGGGGGATTAGCCCCCCGTTCCCCCCTTTATACTTAACCAATCAATCCCGAAAACTAATTAGGGAAGCGTCTTAACACAGTGAACCTATAAACAAAATTTGAAGGAAAACGGAATAATTCTGCGTGAAAAACCCATTTATATAAATTAAGGGGGGGATTAGCCCCCCGAGCCCCCCCCCATTTACACTTAACTAATCAATCCCGAAAACTAATCAGGGAAGCGCCTTAACTCAGTGTACCTATAAACAAAATTTGAAGGAAAACGGAATAATTCTGCATGAAAAACCCATTTATATAAATTAAGGGGGGGGGATTAGCCCCTTGTTCCCCCCCTTTATACTTAACCAATCAATCCCGAAAACTAATCAGGGAAGCGCCTTAACACAGTGAACCTATAAACAAAATTTGAAGGAAAACGGATTTTTCTATGAAGAGTTATCGCATTACGTACGTACATAGATACATACAGAACCGGCTGGCAAGCTCTCAGTGCTTGATAGCCAGTTTGATAGCTAAAAAATCGCAATTTTAGAACGTTTTTTGCTCCTGAACCCCCTGGGGTTAGTGGCACCGACATAAAATATAGCCTATGTTGGAGCAGGGTTGTCACCATCAGTTTGCCACCATCACTTTTGAAATCGGTTCGGTAGTTCCAGAGATTACCCCCTACAAACAAACAAACAAACAAACAAACAATCTTTACTCCTTTATAATATTAGTATAGATAAAGTTTATTTACTGTTGCATTTTTTATTTAATAATCTACATGACCGAGGAGAGGTACAAAAAGTAGCAACACTTATACTATATGGCCATTCGTCCCCGGACACTTTCAAATTTATACATTTTGCCGAATATTTAAGATATACATGTCGGATTCTTCTGAAACTTGAGAATTATAAAGAATATATTTGACCTCAAATTTATCAACGACGATTTAAGCAGGAGGGCAATGAGGGAGCCGACAAAAAATCGAAGAAATATAATAATATTTGGAATCACCCTGTAAAGTAAAATGCACGAAATGATCCATCGCTACAGCACACGAATATCTGGAATATTGTACAATATGTGTATTCATTTGTGTAAGAATAGCACGTATATTCATGGAGATATATCGATTTTTTTTAATTAAAAAAATTCTTGTATGTTCTTTTTTTTATATCATGCAGAGTTTTCAACCAAATTTAACGCCAGTTTCAGAAAATTTGTCAAAATGTAGTATAAATATTATAGTGCAATTGAAATATAAACATAGTAAACATTCGATGAAATATGAGCAGTTGTATGAAATACGTTTTACATGCTCATGCGCAAACGATAACAAAGATTTTTTTCTCATTTTTTAATAATGAAATCTATAGAGTAACTCAATTAAAAAAATCTAATCAAATATCGTGAAAATTCAGAAAGATATCAGCGATAAAGTGAGCTGATTTTTAGTTGATCTCTAAAAGTTGCTGCATGATAAGGGATTTTCCACAAATTTTCACTTTTTATTTTTATACTATTTTTTAATTTTTAATAATATTTTAGTTCTCCTTGGAAAACTACCCTAACGAGCTTATTCGAACAAAAAAAATAATTATCAAAATCAAAGGATCCGTTCTAAAACGATTATGACCTCGTACAATAAAGTTTTCCAAGGTAAACTAAAGTATCAATAAAAAATGAAAAATAGTATGAAAATTAAATATGACAATTTGTGGAAAATCCCTTATCATTCAGCTACTTTTAGAGAACAACTAAAAACAGCTCACTCTATTACCAATATTGTTCTGAATTTTTATGATATTTGACTGGCTTTTTTTGTATGCGTTGCCCTATAAAGTTGACTGTTCAGTAATAAAAAAAAACTTTGTTATCGTTCGCGTATGCGCAGATAAAAAATATTTTATACAACTGTTCATATTTCATCAAATGTTTAATATATTTATATTACAATTGTACTGTAATATTTGTACTATATCTTGTAAAATTTTCTGAAACTGGCGTTAAATTTGATTGAAAACCCTGCAGGATATAAACAAAAATCATGCAAGAATTTTTGAACTTAAAAAAATCTCCATCAATATACGTGCTATTCTTACACAAATGAATACGCATATTGTACAATATCCACATATTCGTGTGATGCAGCGATAGATCATTTAGTGGATTTTATTTGACAGAGTGATGCCAAATATTATTATTTTTCTTTGATTTTTTATTGGCTCTCTAATTGTCCTTCTGATAAAATCGTCGTTGATAAATATGAGGCCAAACATATTCTTTATAATCCTGAAGTTCCAGAAGAATCCGACAAGCATATCTTTAAATATTCCACAAAATGTCTAAAATTGAAAGTGTCCGGTTACGAATGGCCGTATAGTGTATATTGAGTCTTTACAGGATCAGTGGAAAGCTGTTAGTGAATAAATTATTGCCACACATCACGAGCCTTTGGCGAAACAAGATCGCCAATTCTCTAAAGATTTGGAGTGTTAAATCTCTTCCACCCAATTCGTTTTGTTTACAGAAAACTATAATGTAAACACAACATATGTTTTGCTATGCTGCATACATTAGGTTTAAATGTTGAAGATCTATTTACTCAGAACATATTAAAACCTCCTCCGTTTAGCGCTAATTTCATTCATCCGAGCCATAACTATAGCATTTACATGATGAATCTTGAAATAGCATGGAAACTCCTGTATACCATTTAATTAGATCATAATGATTAGAGGAAAACATATTCAACTAGGTAAATTATATCCAATGGTCGGAGTATCATAGTTGAGAGATTTTTCCAACAGAGCGAAATTAGCGCTGCAGTTCGCAGCCTTGTCCAACAAATAAGAGTGAAATATGCTAGTCCAAGATATCGTCGGGATAGCTCAGTAGGGAGAGCGTTGGTACGGCAAACCAAAGTACCCAAGTTCGGTTTCTGCACCCTGCATATTTTCGCTCTGTTGGAAAAAATCTCTCAACTTATGATACTCCAACCATTGGATATAATTTACCTAGTTGAAATTGCTTTCCTCTATTCATTATAGAAAAAATTATTTAATTTTTGGTACTTCTGACTAAAGTTGAAATAATTTTAAACTGGATATTTATTCTAGGAGAAAACAAAACCATGAATATAAAATTTATTCTCTTAAAACTAATGTTGCGGTACATTTCGGTGTATGAAATGCTCATTTGTTTAACCCGGGAAAAGTCGCGCACACCCAGGGGATGAATGGTTTTCACTTTGTCACCAATAAAAACAAATAATATTCGTCACCGTATTTAGTCGAAGACAATTGTTACAAATTCTGCAGTTGAAGATTACTTTTTAAAAAATAGTGGTTAGTACTATAAAATCCGTACGCACCCTGGGTATGTCATACCTTGTGCGATTGTTCCCGGGTTAAGATTTAATACTTCTTTGAAATAAAAACATGAAAATTAAAAAACAATGACAATAACGTATTTAAAAATATATATGTCTACAACGAAATATTTTAATATATTTTGAATAGTACGCTAACAGTTTATAAACCTGGAAAATCCATGTCATCTATAATCTGAATTTTCTACGTCTTAACCGTCGTCGTCTTTCTTTCTCTCCCCTTCGTCAACATAGTTGCCGTCATGCTAGAAATGGTCCTCAGTCAAGGCAAGAAACTAATGCCGCAATTAAGATTTACGCTGGTATTCACCATCCATTTCAATTACCAGTTGAGCGTGAAAAGCTCAATGGAACGCTAAACTGGTATCCACCATTACCCGGACCGTACATAAGCCGCGAGTGTGTCCAATCATGTTAATGGTGAATACCATATGAGTCTTCGACTAAGCGCTTAACCGACAGTTGAGGTAGATTGAAAATACAGCCGTTCAAGATACTATACTTCGTTCTAGCACTTTTGACCAAAGTATCTGAACAGACACACAAGCGGTTATATGCTGTTCCAGCAGATTTGGGCTATTTTATGTCCTTTGGCGTCAGCTGATGAACACAGGTATCTAGCATTCAATTGGTCTAACTTTCTTTCATATACAATTTATAAGATTTGTGTAAAGAAATACGACAGAGCTATAGTTGTGAAGGTACAACAGCCAATCCAGTATTGCACTGTTAAAAGTTGTGCTTGATGAACTCTTTCAAATTCGATGTAAACTGATCCAAAAAAGAACGTTATTCTGTAGTTACACACTTTGCATCATTCCTCTTACTTTATAAATTGATTTTAAACCTAATTTTCGCCCATCCAACCTTCCTTTCATCCAATACCAAAAGGGGTGTGCTGAAAAAA
This sequence comes from Maratus michaelseni, assembly GCA_963931845.1. Taxonomy (NCBI): domain Eukaryota; kingdom Metazoa; phylum Arthropoda; class Arachnida; order Araneae; family Salticidae; genus Maratus; species Maratus michaelseni. The sequence continues at coordinate 407,577,244 of OZ007586.1, forward strand.
AACACAGTATTTCTATTGTATAAGATGCATCCCATTTTTAAGACGCATTTAAAGTATAAAAAGTACGGCTTATTCATCGTAAAATAGAATCATTTAATTTTACAGTTTTAGACATCAGAACAATCTATGAGTTTTACTACATTTTTTACGAGAAATATGATGTAATTACTCTTAATCCAACACTACGCAAGGATGCATATGTGAATCAATAAAACATTTAATCTTTAATAAATACATTTAGCTTTGTACTACCACTATATTTAACGTATTTAACCCTAGAACTCCTGGGAATTTTACTCAACCTTGATAAAAACATTTAACTCCAGAATTTTTATTTAAAATTATTTAACTCATTTATTTACTTCACTGTGGTTCATATTTATCTTATTTTATGAAATAATTCTGGTTCGAATAGTCATATTAAATATACACGTCTGGTTGGTGGAGGGTTAAATAAAATTTTTCGTATTATGTAATCTTAGAAGTCCGCTATTAAATAGGGTGAAGAATTAATTAAAAAATTATCGTATAAAAATATAAAAAAGCAGTCTTCCAAAACGAAAATTCGTGCAGTGTAGGGTTAACATTAAAATAAAAGTTTGAATTTGTCTTATCATTTTTTATTGTAACTTTTTCCTTTTCCCAATAAACGCACATGATGCATAAATAACAAACTTTTTCTTCTGAATGTCACTTTTTCCTGTTTTACGATAAACCTAAAAATTATGTGCTCCATAAAATACTACTTTTTATCTAAACTAAAAAACTAGATATTCTCTTTTTTAAATTGAAGGAAAGTTTTCTTCAAAATAAAAACAACGTTACTTTTATTTTCTACGTTCCTTCATTTTAAAGAAAGTATAAAACTAAAAAATATAAAAATATTGAAAGAAACCACTTAGAATAAACAAAATAGAAACATTCTTCCATTTAATACGCTTCAGTATCTTTATTGCACGTAAGAGAAGAAGTTCTGAAAGAGACGACTTAGAACAAAGAAGAAGTGAGATCTGCTCCTATTTAACATGCTTTCTGAATAAATTCAATTTTCTTTATTCTTTGAAAATTCATTTTCTTTTTTGTATGCTTCAAAAATAGACCAACCTAAAAAAATGTTTTTAAAGAGTCAAATGAAATTTTAAACAGATGCTTAAATCATTTCTATTAAATTCCTTTTTTTAATATATCATTTAAACACAATATATATTTAAGTGTACTATATATATACAGAACTCCAAAATAGGCCGATTTCTAAATACCAGTATTAGATTTAAAAAAAAACGACCTAGGTTTCTACAACATTTGCAATAGCTAGTGCAACACAGCATACCAAATTCTTGCAAAAAGCAACCTCCAAAAATTGGAAGACAATTCTAAAAAGAAATGTTGTCTTAGAAAATACTGGTATTGAAAAAGCGGACCTTTTGGAAGCCCTGTATATATTTATTTTAGATTTAAAAAATACTGTTTTGCTTAGGATGAGTAACACTTATTTTCTAGCTTAGACACACGACAAAAAGCAAATAATTGTGTAAGTCACTTTTACTAGTTATTGCAGATTAAAACTTACAATTAAAAAAATAACAATATTTATTTTCTTTTGTACTTTTCACTAAATTTTTAATTATTGTAAATTGAAATGCATTTCATTAATTCTATAAGAAAAGTTTTATATGGTGAAATATAAATTTTGCTTTTATTTTTCTAGAGAAAAAAAGTTAAATAAATGTTATATTTTTATAAAAAGAAAATTTTTAATTTAATGTTATACATTTTATGTAAGGTAAATTTAAATTTAGTGATATATTTTTATTTTAAAAAAATGCGCAAATTTTATTTTTTTCTAGTAAAGCTATACATTTACATTTTATAACCTACCCCCAAAACCAAACAAGCATGATACATAAAAATCACGCTACTATTTTTTCAGTATTGCACTTTTTTGCTGTTTACCGATAAAGAAAAACTTCATATGTTCCCTAAATGTACCACTTTTCTACGTAAACTCATAAAGCTAAATATATATATATATATATATATATATATATATATATATATATATATATATATTAAAGAAGGAAAGTCTTTCAAAGCAAATTATGTTACAATTAAGTTGCACTTCATTTTATTTTTTTTAGATAAATGTAGAGTGGAAATTTTTTAATATATAACTTATCAAAGAGACGAAATGAAATAAACAAAAATAGTGCCATTCTACTATTTAATACTCTTTCTGTGTAAATTCAGTTTCTTTATATTAAAAATATAAAATATTTTTTTTTTATTTCACTTACAAAATGCATCAATGCAAAGAAATGTTTTGAAAGATCTAGTTGAAATTTTAACAAGGCTCAAAATTCGATTCTATTCAATTCCTTTTATGTAAAAATAATATATATATATATATATATATATATATATATATATATATATAATGTAAACACAAAATATGTTTTGGTGTGTTACATATATTAGATTTACATACTAATTTTTTTTCTGTTGACAATGTATGAATTTTAATGCTAGTTTTAAAAAGTAAATATTGAATAATTTCTTAAACAGAATTTATTAATTATTTTGAACTTTAAATAGCAAGCAAATGTGTTTTCTAATCAGTTCTTAACATTTCTGTAACACTCTGTGATGCGTAAAGCGGGCAGGGGGACACACTACTATTCAATCCTCACTTTCTTTTTTTTTTTTTTTCGAGAAACATATGTATGAAAGAGCAACATTTTCTGTACATTTTAAAACAACCTCTATAAGAAAGTACCTACCATTACGCTACTTATTATTAAAAGTGTATGATGTATACTGGGTAAGTAATAATTAAAAGGTTATTGCCCCGTTCATTTAAGTTGAGCACAGATATACAAAATTCTATAAAAGAGGGCACAGTATACAGGGCTCCCAAATGGTCCGCTTTTTGAATACCGGTATTTTCTTAGTAAAATTTTATTTTTAGATTTTTCTTGCAAATTTTGCAGAAACCACCTTCGGAGGTAATTTTTTGCGGAAATGTTGTAGAAACCTACCATGAAATTTTCTGTTAAAAAATACTGATATTCAGTTGGTGGACCATTTGGGAGCCCTGAGTATATGAACCTGGTGTTTTCTAACTTCTTTAACCCCTTGAAGGGCACCGGTATATTATATATACCACTTAATTTTAATTCCAAAATGCCACAATGACACCAGAATTTTATAATCAAATTTTGAATTTATAAGATACATGAGGAAAAGCTTTTACTTATTTTAAAATAAATTCGTTCTTGAATCCTGGTGTCAGTCAATCATATCAATATTTTAGCTACAAGAGTACTTTGCCCCTGAAGGGGTTAATAAGTTGATATTAACCCCTTCGGGACCGGCGGCTTTTATACAGATTTTATTCGGTTGGCACCACTTTTTTTAAGAAAGCTACATTTACTTAGACTATAACAAAGATGCTGTAATTAGAGAAAGCAAGTGTTACTTTTATTTGTTACTGGTACCTGTAACAAATTCTGTATGCTCTTTTAGAGGGTGCATATATGCACCCATGATCCCGAATGGGTTAATGTGAGATTAGTAGACAACAAATAGAGTAAAACAATTTAACGTATTATTTCAATTTATTACACTTTGTTATGAAGATGATAACAAACATTTAATAAGACACAGAGTACATTAAAAAATAAACAATATTTATTGGACTTTAGTCACGAGTGGCAGGAGCCACGCCTCTGTGGATATATTCCTTCCGAATAAGACTGATTTATTAGACGAAGGGGAAGCAGTGTTAAAATCTTCTTCGCGCCTATTCGTGTTTTCCTTCTATATACCAGCAGCTGACATGGCATGGGTAAAGTCCTTTGCTTAGTGGATTAACAAAACTTAAAAACTTAACAGAATTTACAATCTTAATATAAGAGAAACACTTTTACCTCCTCTCATTAAACAAAAACAGGAAGCTACCAAATATTGTCACAGAAACTTGATCTCTCCAACAAATACATTCTAATAATGGAATCATGCATCAACAGCTTAGCTCGTGGATCCTTATACTCCATTGAGCTGAGTGGTGTCAAGTTGTTCGGTTTTCTGACATTTTTATACAAAGTAGGTGTGATTGCTTTAGCAGCACATTGTTTAACGGTCGAATGTTTGTCATTTTATCAGCAAACGCCATCGACAAAGGCGTGTTTTGAATCCTTAGTTTCACCTATGTAATTTGTCTTGCATAAAATGTTTTTAATGCGTGAACCTGGAATACCTATATAAGCTCAATTTGTTCAATGAAGAGAGTGGGGCTCCAATTGTTTTCATAGAAAATCGTCGTACAACAATATTTCATATAAGATTTCTATGCAATTTCTTAATATTATTTAAAGAATATATTTTATAAAGTACATATTTACTATTAATTAAAAAAAAAACAGTATAACTGTAGTCGGATTTTTTAAAATTTTTATTAAAATATGCTTTAAAATAAATAATCAAAAATTTGGTTTTTCAGAATTGTGCGCAAGGTTATCTACTAATTAAAAATTTTACATGATTATTTTAAGACGCAATAGATTATATCTATATCGTAAAAGTGAACCTAAATTTGTACATTGTTTCACCGTCCAAAAATTATGAATAGTTAAATATTCAAAAAAACAATAAGCGATACCTTCAACTTTATTTATAAAATATAAATTTTACTAAAATATGCACATATTTTTGTTGAATCTTAAGATATATATATGATATATAAATTCATGAATATTTAAGGTAAAAAATATTGAGTGGTTGATGTAAAATCTAGCATAACACATTTAAAAACTCATTTTCAACATTTTGAAATAACGAGTTTAAAGTATTCTTTTAAGCTTGCTTACACAGGTATAACCAGATATATTTCTAGTCATAAACTGCGTAATTATAAGAAATTTTTATGCTGTTTGTTATAAAATGCACCGGAAAACTTTTCTTTCATAGATATATGCTCTTAGAAAAATCTATTTTTTGAAGATTTACGAGTACTATGCCTCTTAAAAACATGCCGTTGTATTTTTTCGTAATGCCACTTTTTGGAATTTTTTAGTAAACATATGAATTATCTGTATCATAAAATAAAATTTTCACCGTAAATGATAAAGTTAGATATCTTTCGAATAGAAAATGGAGGAAACTTTTGTTTAATATAAACAATGGTACCTTCATATTCAAGTTCCTGCCTTTTAAATAATGTGGAGTTTTTTAAGAAGAAATGCTGAAGGAGACGACTTTGAATAATCAAAAATAGATACATTTTCTATTTAAAACGTTTTTTGAATAAATTCATTTTTTTTTGTTTGAGATTCCATTTTTAACATACGCTTAAAAAATACGTCATTTTAAAGAAATGTTTCGAAAACTTTCGTTGAAATTACAATGGGACACTTAATTCATTTCTATTCAATTCGTTTTAAAGCAAAATTCAACGTAAGTTTTCGTGTACTACATATATTTTTTATTCTGAAGATTATTTTTCTTAGTACACATTTTAATTTCTAAATTTAGGCACAGGATATTCAACAAATTTTCAATTATTTTTCATAACCAGAAGTTATAGACAATAAAGTAATAAAAATCGTTCTGTGCCGTATCTGTCACATGATTTTTTTTCTTACCACAATATTGGAAAAAAAATTCCAACCACTGGGATCGTAAATAAGTGTATGAGATTTCTGCTACTGTTCAATCTTCAAGTCACGGTCCGCTGGAAGAAATGTATGACCAGAAATAAGGAATTAATGTTCAATCTCGGAAAACATGCCCATGTGAATAAGGTAACTCCATAGTGCCATAATAATAAACTTTTATTTTGACCCGCGCAATTATCCGTGAACAAAATCAACTTTTTAGCATTTGTTGCACAAGTCTTAACAAACTTAATATGCAGCTTGCTATTTCATCACTACCGCGATTAGCGATGCTTTCATTTCATAGGTTCATATATCCCAAGTTCTTATCCCAGTCATGTATTCCTACATTGTACGTCCACAGTTTACTGAAGGTCTATGGTAATTACACAAATGCTGGAATCATGTTTTGCTATATCAGGGTATTAACCCAACTTCGATTTAAGAGTATCTGCAAACTTGAGATGCAAATGTTTGTCTGTCTTTGCATCTTGTTTCACACCTGTACTACCCATTTGTATTTTTTATTCCAAAGAGTCACAACTCTTGCAAGTATGACAATTTGAAACCAATATTGCAGTTTTCATTGAAAATTCTTCTGTATTTGTAGACGGAATCTATTGACTTTTCCTGGGCCTTAAAAAATCCAAATAAAGACTATATAAGACTCTTATATTAAATTCGCAACCTAAGTAAACCCGGTTTGGAGTTTGGATTCGGCTGTAATAAGACTGATATTTGGGAACCATGTTAATATGCTCCTGAACAGCGTTTACAGCCTCTTCTGGTATTTTGTTCAGTCTATTATAGTATCTTCCACGTCTGTAAATAGGAAGGTCCTTATGTTTTATTTTATTTACCTTTATTACATTATTGATTCTCCCTCTGTGATTTTGGAGACCATGCGTATTCACCAAAGATTGTTTGCACACACGTCGAGACTTTCCATAAATCTTCACTCTATAAATGAAGATATTCTGTTTGTATGCAGGCATTTCATTGTTGCGTATACAGGGTGTATCTGAAATGCTTCAACAAACTTAGAGGGATGTTAGTACTCATGAAGACGAACAAAAAATGCAATGGAACATGGGGTCGCAAATGACGTTTAACCCTTTCAGGGGCAGTGGTATGTTTATGAAACCACTTAATTTTAATTCCAAAACGCCACAATGGCACCAGAATTTTGCTAAAATCTTTTCCATTTAATATGTATGTGAAATATAGCCTTTTTCGTATTTAGAAGCAATTTTTTTTTGTAAATTCCGGTGCCAGTCATTTATTTCAACATTTTAGTACTAAAAGTACTTTGCCCCTGAAAGGGTTACTGGATGAAAATCGAGAAAATGCGTCTGGAAATGGACAAACTGAGACAAGAAACAAACACTCGCGAAAATTATTTATTGCACAGAATAGGTACAACACAGCTCGTGATGTCCAGAGAAAACAAATATTTTACAACAATTGTTCAAATTGTCGACCGCGGACATTATTACACAGAGTACATCTACGGAGCAACGACTGGCGGACACGCTATGTGTAATAATGTCCGCGGTCGACAGTTTGAACAATTGTTGTAAAATATTTATTTTCTCTGGACATCACGAGCTGTGTTGTACCTATTCTGTGCAATAAATAATTTTCTGGAGTGTTCCTTTCTTGTCTCAGTTTGTCCATTTCCAGACGCGTTTTCTCGATTTTCATCCTTTAAGCCCTTCAGGGGCAAAGTACTTTTATTACTAAAATGTTGAAATAAATGACTGGCACCGGAATTTACAAAAAAATTTATTTGTAATTAAGAAAAAGGCTATATTTCACATACATATTAAATGGAAAATATTTTAGTAAAATTCTGGTGCCATTGTGGCGTTTTGGAATTAAAATTAAGTGGTTTCATAAACATACAACTGCCCCTGAAAGGGTTAAACGTCATTTGCGACATCATGTTCCATTGCATTTTTTGTTCGTCTTCATGAGTACTGTCATCGCTCTAAGTTTGTTGAAGCATTTCAGATACACCCTGTATATCGTCTTCTTACAGGTATGCTTTGGATACATTCAAAAACATATGTATTCTGATTATCAAAATCTGATAAGTCCCAAAATCCACGAAACAAAGATTTTGTTTCCTCATTTGTAATTTAGAACAACGAGATAACATGTTCCTGACTTTAGCAGCAGGAATAGTTTTATCACAACTTGAAATATATGGTCTCCCTTCATTTCTACGCATTTTGTTCTTATGAACTTTTTTATGTACTTCTTCCTTTTTCTCGTACGGGGACTTTAAACTGGGGAGGTGTCTGAAGATCTTGTAATATTCAATAATCTAACATCTGGTTCATTCATATAGAAAAGGGAATATAATAATAAAACAATACATTTGAATCTTTGACAGTACACGGTACTGTCTTGTTAAAAATAATTGCATGCATAGTTAGCTCTCCCCTATACACTTTACATATTTTAAAAATTAATAATACTAATATTGATAAAAATTTGAAAATCTTTTTGATTAATGATAACATTCTAAGCACATTATAATGAAAATATACCATAACAATAAATTATAAAATATTATGGTACAAAAAGGAGCAATGATTATAAAATTAAGTACAGAGTACTTTTTTAGTAAAATAATGCCAAGCCACAAAAACATATTCTGGCTTTTTTAAATGGCTGAAAGTAACTAATGCTGAAAGTAAAACAAATTTATGTATAATAAAATAATATGCATAAAATTTCATATAAACATAATATAAATGAAATAAATGACAATCACTTTAGTAGCATTGAAAAAATAAAATATTTTGAATCAAAATAACGCCAAACCACACTTACATCCATCACACTTTCAGTAGACGAAATATGTGTTTTGTTTCTGTAGATTGATAATTATTATGCAAGTATTCATTTATGCAGGAATCATCTGAATCACGATCGACATTCATTTTTCCTGAATTACACAGTTATACATGAAACGCTCGCGGATGCACATTCTTCCCGGAAAAAACGTTTAAGAAACGTTTGGGGCAAAAACGAAACCTGGGACAAATGCTGCCTCCTACTGACATTAGAAATAGATAATATGTAGGATGTTATAATTTACAATAATAAACAATAGATTACAGTATCATATTTATTTCACCAAAAATGTGGTTCGGCACTTTCTCGCCCCGACCCCCTCAAATAAAGCTAAATAATTACTAAACAATGCTGGTAGTGAATTTTGAATAAAAGACGTGCTTAATTAGGGACGAATACATTCGTCACTGGGCTACAAAGTAATATAATTTTTTTAGTAATTTTTTTAGTGTTCCCAAATGGTTCGTTCTTTTCAATACCAGTAATTTCGAAGAATAATTTTCATGATAGGTTGCTACAAAATTCGGAATATAAACAAACTCCGAGGTACGTTTCAACGAAATTTGCAAGAAAAATTTAAAAAGGACTTTTAAGGACATTTTAAAGATTATCTTCTTTAAAATTCTATTCAAAAAACGAACCATTTGGGAGCCCTGTCTGATTCATCGTTTATGTTAAATTTATTTTTATCGAGTATATTTATGCTTAAAATTAAGAATGTATTTGAATAATTCGTATTTATCTCTCTTTATTCTTATATTTTATCAGTTTTGCACAAAACACTCCTAATGCGTAAACAATATTCTATAAGGTTTTCTGAATTCTACTTTTTGCATTTCCCTCACAAAACTGCTCCACCAGTGGCTGATAGGTTCTACTCTCAAAGCTGGTAGACGGGAGGTGCAGGGTTCAAACCCCTGTCGTGCTCGTCGACCTAGCTGTTCGGAGTTTTTCGTGGTTTCTTCGAACCTTGCGTAAATTCGGGTTATGATCCTTTAGAAAGACCTCCCCCTCCGGCCTATATCCCTTGTGCAGATAATCGGACGTAACAAATATCCAACAAACCAACAACCAACCTTCAAAAAACTGAAAATTATGGGCTCTGTGTGATGCCACTCTACTTAAATCTACACAAGGTACGTACGCTCCTATGAATTTCCGAGGAGTATGACACCACTATTTCATATTGTAGTATGGTGTGTAAACGCCTGATATAATTCCCAAGGCATTTGGCACCATTAATTTGAATTAGAAATTTCTACTTAAATCTCTGATGAGTTGTGGTATATTTTATATACAAATTAATTTTAATTCCAAATTCCCAAGTAGCACGCAGGAATTTTTAATAAAACTTACAAGGAGGAGTTCCGAGATCGGGGTCTGAGAATGTGGTGAACGTTTGTGTATCATTAGAATACAGTTTCAGGGATGAGATTTCTCCGACTTTTTTTCTACCAGTATAATCTTAGAGAAAATGTTGTGATCTTAAATCGCAGAATGTACTATTAAATAAAAAAAACATTTTCTCTAAGATTATATTGGTATGCAAACAGTAGGAGAAATCTCATCCCTGTAATTTTGTATATAAATATATGATAGCCATAAAGCGTAATAACCAGGTAGTCATCAGAAAAAAAGTCTCAAACCTTACGACACTGTTTATAATAGGATAAATTTCTTTCTTACGCAAGCAGTTTCGTAACCTGGTTGGTAGCGCGCTGGATTCGAGGTATTTGGGTTCGAATCCCAGCTAGACTTATTTTTCGCAGCCAAAATGTTTTTCAATTACTTTTAAATTGCAATTGAAAAAATATGTATAATCATTGAAATTTACAAATACAGTTTTAACTATGAAATTCTGCATGTTGAAATATTCAATGGAAAGTTTTTTTTAAAAAGTTGACAAATTATATTTCTATAGACGATAAATTTTTTCTATTATTATAAATTGTTTACAGTTATTAAAATGAATAATCTACTATTTTACACAATGAAATTAATTTAAATGTAACGTATGTAAACGTTATATAATTTCTATAATATATTATTTTAATTTTGTTTCATTCTCCAAACATTTATAAAACTTCATGATTTATTAAAAATATGTTTATATATATGTATATTTTTCTTTAAATCTTCGATTCTTTAATTTATAATTAGAATAATTGTCTATGTAACAATTATTTTTAGCAATTCAAATTCTGTTTTGTTGTTTAATATGTTTTTATAATACAGTTTAATTATATAGATACAATTTAAACTGTGAAATTTTGCATGTTTATACATTTATTGAAAAGTAAAGTGAAAATAAATATTTAGTTAAACAAAAAATAGTCAATTGGTACTCCTGTAGTAATTCTTATATATTATCCCACAGTTACTTAAATATCTACCTGGCTTTTAATTATGAAATGATTATAGCTCTTCTACAACATCAGTAATTCACCAAGAATTACACTTCTAATACTGTATTATACACATATAGAGATTTGTTTGTTTGTTTATTGAGAACATATATCTGACTTGTGTGCTTGACATCAAGTGCCCGCTTATAAGTCATCGTCAATATACAGGGACGAGATAGCCACAAGGAAATTTACAACACCAGAGAGTTACATCCGAGAGCTCCACAAAGTGTGTGCAATGGAGCTGGCGGGAGCAGTGTTGCCAGTGGACTACTTTTTTTTAAATTCAGTTTGATTGTTTGCCACCAGTTTCTTGAGAAATTAAAATTGACTTATTTAATGGCAGATTAAACAAGGCGAAGACAAGGTGAATTACACCATTTAAAGAAAAGTGGTGTCAATTAAGGAATCTGAATTTAAAAAAAGTAGCCTACTGGCAACACTGGGCGGGAGTCGAACCCGCCGACCTGACTCCTACGCTCACAAGCGATTAGCGGAATGGTGTCTTAACCACTCGGCCACGGAGGCCCCACATATAGAGATTTTCGACCACCATACGCGGGTACAAAACTATGGAACAACAACCTATTTCTCGCTCTATTTTTACCTATCACGCGTCTTGTAATAATTTTGCGATATCACGTATCTATTAATTAAATCATTGAGTTTGTGTTATTGTGACTATTGATGCTTAGATGAGTATTATTTCATTTTTTATCCCACACTCCTAGAGATCACAAAATTTTACATGTTTTTAAATTTATTTACTATTATTTATATGAATAATCTAGTATTTTTCACAGTGAAATAAATTAAAATACGTTACATAAAATTATAACAAGCTGTTTTAATTATTTGTTAAATTTAATTTTTTTCTGTTTGTATTAATAGTATTTCAATCATAATATATCGTATTTTAAACAAATAATTTTTTATTTGGACATTTTTTAATCCTTGATTGTTGTGATTATAATTAGGATAATTATCTACGTAGTACTTAAAAATGAGTTCTAAAAAGATATTAAATTGCTAAAAATAGTTATTACTTTGGCAGTAAAACCAAAACCAAGAATCCGAGATTTTAAAAAATCATATTAAAAATTTCAAAGCTAATTTTTGAAAAATCAAGAAATAATTAAAATATTTATATAATAAATTAAAATTAAAATAATATATTATAGATTTATATCGCTTATTGTTTTTAATTCTCTGTGAAAAATAGTAGATTATTAATTTAAATAAATGTAAAAAAATTTAAATAACAGCAAACATTTCTGGTCTATAGAATCATAAATTACATAATTTATTCTTTTACTTAATTATACATATTTTTTCAACTGTGGTTCAAAAGTAATTGATAAAAATTTTCGCCGCGAAAAATAAGTCTAGCTGGGATTCGAGGACAAACACAAAAATCTCGAATTCAGCGCGCTAGCAACCAGGCTACGAAGCTGATTAACAATGAAATTTAACGAATTATAAACTTTGACGTAAACTTTGATACCTTTTCCACAAGACCCCTTGATTATTGCACTTTATGGCTTTCATATATTTATATAATAACTATACTCTATTAATACTCAAAGGTTCACCGTATCATGTGATCCCGACCTCGGAACCTCTCCTTGTTAGCTTTTATAATGTATTGGGTTGTTCGGGAAGTTTGGTTGTTTGATTTATGACGGCTAATTATCTACTTGAGGGATATAAAAAACCTTTGGAAAACCCTTTGGAAAAACCAAATCTCACCAGAAAATTCTACCCGGCAATAATTAGATATTACATATCAGAATTAATGTCTTATAAGTAAAGGATAGAATATTCCGGGACGAACCAACTTTCCCGAACGGAAATAACTTTCCGAACAACCCAATATACGATGAAAATAATTTATTTAATTTTAAATTAATTTGTTTGTAAATTCCGTTGACACTCAATCATTTCAGAACTTTAGCAACATACTTCCTTTATCCCTAGAAGGTTTATTATTTCAGTAAGAGAATTTGTAATAATTCTATTTAACCCTTTCCAAGGAAAATTAATTCTGTCCCTAGAATGTTTGAATCATTGAATGTCACAATAATTTAATAATAAGTTGGTTTAAATGTAATTCAGGGATTTTCGTCATGTAGATTTTAAGAGCAGAATTCATTCAAACATTCTGGTACAAATATCATATTTGGTGCTTAAAGTTAAGGAGATAAATGTCTGCTACAGCCTTAGAAAGGGATAATTGCAAAATTTGTACTTTTTTCCTGCGATTAAAGAAAGAGAAACATTCTATTCAAAAATTATGGTAGAGAATTATGTACCCTCATTTTAAACATTTAATGTTTAACTTTATCAGGGGCAAAGTAATTTTATTGCTAAAATTTTGAAATGATTGAATATCACCAAAATTTACGATCGAATTGATTTGAAAAAAAAAAAAATTCTTCGCATTCTTTATAAAAGTAAAATTTTATTAAAAAATATGTGGATGCAATTTGGCAGATGAGAATACAAAGTGGTATATATAACATACAACCGCTCTTGAACGGATTAAATCGGAGAATTTGTAACACTTTTCTATGACTAAAACAAGCGAAACATTTTTTTGAAAAATTGCAGTAGAAATGTACGCACCCTCCAAATAAATTCAGATATTTTCTAATTTAAAATTAAGGCAACATTTCCCCTCTTTTTAACCCTTTTAGAAGCAAAGTAATTATGTTGCTAAAATATTGAAATAATTGAATGTCGCGAAAGTTAAATAAATTGTTTTGTTTTTATGCATCTCATAAAAGCAAGCATGCAGTTGATAAATGCGACATGAATGAAAAAATGATTGAATTTTTTAAAAAGAGAAATATTCAAAATGACAACTTAGAATAAACAATAATTTTTTTTACCAAAAATATAACCGACTTCAAAAACTACACTGCTCAAAACAATTAAAGGATATTTGAAGTTTTATATAAAATAAAGATATAAACGAAATTTTTTTTGCCGAAAATAGAAGAAGAGAATCACAAATGCAAATTTTTCTGGTTTTCAAACTGTGGAGTATGCAAATTTTGAGTTCGACGTCAAAAACGTCGCTTCAGCGGCAGCGAATGAAATTTGACTTTCAACTGGATAAAAGAGAATGAAGACAAGGATGATCGGCATTCAGTGATTGCTTTGTTTCGATGAGTACGATGTCTCAGCGAAGTCATTTGACAGATTCAGAAGCTTGGAGAATTGTTGGTAGGTTAGAAGGGGGGCCAAACTCAAGCCGAAATATCGCAAGCCATTGGAGTGTCACAAAGTGTCATTTCCAGGATCTGGAACCATTTTTTGGAGAGTGGATGTGCAGACCGAAGACCAGGGCAAGGTCGTAGACGGGAAACAACGCCCAATGAAGATCGGTATTTAGCGTTAACAGCTCGGAGACACCGAAACCTGAACGCTACTCTTCTCCAACAACACCTTCGCTCGGCTACAGGCACCACGATTTCAACTCAGACTTTCCGAAACCGGCTCCATGCTGTAGGTCTGTATGCTCGCCGACCGATGGTATGTGTTAGATTAACATCAAGGCATCGTCGCGACCGCAGGGAGTGGGCAACCGAGCATGTCAACTGGAGGAGAAATGAATGGAGCAATATTCTGTTTTCTGACGAGTCCCGTTTTTCTGTGCATCCGTATAATATGCGTATTTTCATCTGGAGGGACCGTGGCAGTAGGAATAATCCTGCGTTCGTGCACGAAAGTGTCAGATTTGGCGGTGGAGGAGTGTTGGTGTATGGTGGCATCTCCATTGACGGGCGCACTGACCTCTACATCATTTGAGATGGAGCTCTGACTGGTCGCCGATATAGGGATGAGATCCTCAGACCTATTGTAGTCCCTTACGCTGCAGCAATCGGAGATAACTTCATTTTAATGGACGATAACTGCAGGCCACATCGTTCAAACCTGGTGGAGGTTTTCCTTTTCGAGGAAGGAATCGTTCGAATGGAATTGCCAGCGTGTTTTCCAGACATGAATCCAATCGAGCACGTTTGGGACGCTCTAGGCAGACGAGTTTCTGGTCGCCAACAACCCCCACAAACTCTTCAAGAACTGGAAAGAGCTCTTCTGGAAGAGTGGGGCAGAATACCCCAACTCGTCATTAATAGCCTCATTGAGTCCATGCCTCAAAGGTGTTCAACGTTGCTGGCCGCCCGTGGAAACCATACCCCCTACTGAAAATGATTTTCTTTGAAAAAAACACCTTTTCTTATTCTTTTTTTCTCATATGCACAAATTGTGTTTTTTTCCTTTTGTACACAAATGCGCAATAAAATGCATTTTTTCTGCCAAACATGTGTAATTTATTCTCATATAACCTACTATGTCTGTCGACCATGTATCAATCAGCTAAAAAGTTTCCCAGATACAAAATCCACCTAAAACTGCAATATCCTTTTATTGTTTTGAGCCGTGTACTACAAAGTAAAAAATATATTTTTTAGATAATAGTTAATAATAAATTGAATTAAGAGCATTGTATTTACCATGCATATTATTATATTTATGTACATTAATTTGATTTTTTGGAGTCGGTGCCAGCCAAGCCAAATTAAAGACATGTTACCATTTTTAAACATTTCATCTGATGTTATAAATGTGTATTTTCAAATGAGATTAACAACTATATATGTCGACAAAAATTGCTTTGGAAATGAGTTAATCATTTAAATCATTGTACTTTCTACCATTTGAAGAGTTATGTGTATTTTTTTTATTGTCTCGTATTAATGTAGATATAATAATTTATACGAGTGTTACGATTTATATTGGATATTTTGTTTGAATTTTGTACATGGCTTGGCTGGCACCGACTCCAAAAAAATCAAATTAATGTACATAAATATAATAATATGCATGGTAAATACAATGCTCTTAATTTAATTTATTATTAACTATTATCTAAAAAAAATTATTTTTTACTTTGTAGTAGTTTTTGAAGTCGGTTCTATTTTTGGTTAAAAAATTTATTTTTCGCTGTTAGTAGTTTTTGAATTCGGTTCTATTTTTGGTGTAAAAGTTTATTTTTCGCTTTTTAGTAGTTTTTGAAGTCGGTTCTACTTTTGGTTAAAATTTTATTTTTCGTTTTTTAGTAGTTTTTGAAGTCGGTTCTCTTTTTTGGTTAAAATGTTTATTTATTTATTATTTTACTGATATCCGTATTTACATTAAACCATACTGTTGCTAATATATTTTTTATTTCACGCTAACCTTGGCAGTAGACTCGAGTATCGAAGAGTAGAAAATTTATCATTATTCTCATCTTATGTCTTTAAAGCCTTTAATAATATCTATATTTACAACAGCAGACTCGAGTACGGAATATTAGAAAATTCATTATTATTCTCATCTAATGTCTTTAAAGACTTTAATGATATCTATATTTACATTAAACCATATTGTTTCTAATATATTTTTTACTTAACGCTAATTTTGGCAGTAGACTCGATTACGGAAGATTAGAAAATTTATCATTATTCTCATCTAATGTCTTTAAAGCCTCTAATGATATCTATATTTATATTAAACCATATTGTTGCTAATAAATTTTTATTTCACGCTAACCTTGGCAGTAGACTCGATTACGGGAGATTAGAAATTTTATCATTATTCTCACCTAATCGTCTTGGATAATGTGTCATAATCGGGCTGTATACTACAGTTTTGATAACTGCGTAACTCACTGATTTCGGTGCTTATGCTTAATGTGTATCGATTTTTACGATCCGTACAAGGCACGTACACTGCGCTAACAATGTTTCCTATAATACTATTCGGAGTAACCCCTTTCTTTCTTTCTTTCTATATTGTCACTCTATAGTTAATATTATGTAGTAGAAATACAGGGTGTACATAATTAAACGACCCTACTTTAAAGTTGTCTACAGACGAAAATATTGGTCAGAAAGTTGTGAAATTTTGTGGAGAACATAATGAAGGGATGGGAATTTGTTTGAGCGAAAAAAAAATAGTTCAAAATTTCGTCACCTGAGGGCGTTTTTTAATGAATTACACATTTTGCATATATTTGCGATAGTTTGCGAATTTTATTACAGCAAAAGATGTTCAACAAAACTTTTTTTATGACATGTTCTTAGCATTTCCCAAAACACACTCCGGACGACTGTGGAACATGCTATGTTATAGATTCCATGTGGTAGCTGAAAATGATGTCCGTCATGTGGAACATGTGTTCTAATAAAATTTTTAAACTATCGTAAATGTATGCTAAATGTTATGCTAAATTATCTATAAAATTATCTATAAAAACGCCCTCTGGTGGCAAAATTTCGAACTATTTTTTTTCGCTCAAACAAATTCCCATGCCTTCACTATGTTCTCCATAAAATTTCACAACTTTCTGACGAATAGTTTTGTCTGTAGACAACTTTAAAGTAGGGTCGTTTAATTAAGGACACTCTGTATTAAAAGACAATTTCAGAAGCATTTATATACTACTGTATTGTATAATATAATATAGATAATTGGGTATTTTAAAGGCAGTTTCCAAATAGTGTGCCACAGGTGATAAATCGCTAAATATTTACTGTAACTCGTACATTTGTATGGGAGTTGAAACAACAATTTATTTAATTATGCGCCAATAAACTCTCCTCAAAATATGCCAAACCGCTGTGAAACTGCAACAATGGAACTTTTAAAAGATTCAAAAGTAGATTTGTTGTGGCATAATTTATAGTTTTTATCCGTACGTTGTATTATATGTATCCAATTCACAATTTTATGTAATTTTACTTTTCAAATTTGGCAGCACGCAAAAGTTTAATTTTAGTTTGGATCTTAAAAAGTTTGTTCCATGAAAATAAATCCTATAAGTTAAAGCTGATTTAAAAAGGTCAGTCATTTTATTATTTGCAACTTGAAAGTCGTCTGCCCAACAACTGGTGATCCGAACGTAATAACTCTTGATAATATCCGATTTACTTAAAATTTTGTATATACGTTCATTGTGATAAGGCGCTCATTGATTAAGTATAAAGAGGGGGGGACAGTGGCTAATCCCCCCCTTTAATTTATTCATGCAGAATTATAATCCGATAAGTTAAAGCTGATTTAAATATGGCAGTCTTTTTATTTGCAAATTCACGTAATAGAATATTTTAGGATATTAAATGAAAGTCGTCTGCCCAACAAATTAACTATTTTTAAAATGCTTATTTTTTTTCGTTTTTGTTGAATTTCTGAAAAAGTACTGAACCAATTTTCATAAAATTAAAATGGGACCAACTCGAGAGTATTCTCTTTCGAATAAAAAAAAAATCACATAAATAGGACGCATATTTCCTTTGTAATCGGTGAACATACATAAAAAAATACATACTCGTCGAATTGATAACCCCCTCCTTTTTTGAGTCGGTTAAAAATAGAGACACTGTTCCCTGTAATACGCTTTTTGAATAAGTTCAGTTTTTTGTGTGCTTCAAAAACGCATCATTCTAAAGAAGATTTTCGAAAAATCAAGTTGCAAGTTCAATGAGACACTTAAATCATTTCTATTTAATTCATTTATTCTACTGTAAACGCAAAATATATTTTGTTGTGCTACATACACATACATGCCAAACTCCGTGTGTGTATGCAATAAATTTAATTTCGAAAATTGCATATATAGAAATCGTATCTAAAGAAATAATGATTTTTTTCTCACACTGTGCTTCCGTCGTCGAAATTTTAACAACATTGATTCAATGACTCAAATATTTTTCAAACTATGTGTGTTCCAAAGTTCCAATTGTGAGTTAGGATTTTTAATCTGTAGCAACATGATTTATGCCTTTGAATTAGGAAAGGTGTAGCTGCCAACTTTTAATTTTTTTAATACCACTGAAATTTTATAGAATGTTTTCCACTTATTTAATCGAAGACTTTGACGATTGAATAAGACAAAGTTTAGGTGTAAGAGAAAAGCGAATGGGAATGGTAGTTTCAAGGTTTGCACACTCCCTGGAATCTCCAAGGAGTCTGTTACCACTATTAATATTTTGATTGCTGACCGGGACATGCGACTATTTTTATAATCGGTATCACCATAATTTACAAAACATTTTCTTTGCGGTAGATTTATTTTGAAAACATCGTCGGATGAGTGCATGCCAGAGATTATTTTTCATAAAGTGGTACGAGAAGAATAAAAAATAGTCGCTGTGACGACTTATGTGCCGGCCCCGTAATCGACGAGTTAATGATAAGAATATTTCTACTCAATTTTTTAAACTAAGAATTACCCGCCTCTTTTTTTCACAGGATTTGTTATATTTTCTGCAGTTAAAAAAGGCGAAAATTTTTTTACAATATTGTGCTAGAGCTGTGCCTGTAACACTTTGAAGAACATTTGTTGGCTATAGTGATATTATTATTTGGCAATTATTGTATGCTGTATTCACTTAATCGTGAACATTCTTGCTGTGATGAGTTGAACATTTCCTCAGATTTTTGCTAGAATTGTGAAGCCACAGATAGAGATTAATTAGGTCACAATATAATCAATTGCAAAACCAACAAACTGCGCTGTTCGATTCCAAGAGTTTATAGTACTGAAAAATACAATAATGCATGCAGTGGTATTAGATACAAGCAACTATAGAGAAATGTTACCATACAGTCATAGTGTAAAAAAATATAGTTCATTGTACTTAATAAATAACTTAATTTTCTTGAGTACAGATTCTAAATAAAGTTAAAGTATGTAGTGATATAACGTATGTTATAATTGCTATTGTTACTCTGATATTATGGTATTTGGAATGAATATAGTGATATGATGATAGATAAAAAGAATAATAAGTTTTGAATTACAATCTTATGAAATTGCCATTAACGATTTGCATATTTAAATTCATGTTTTAAACTAGTTTGAATGAACAGCAATAAATTTCATAGACGTATGCATCTTGCTCAAACTCTCTCATAAGTATACTGGGATTCCCCTTTATTTTTTTGTCTATTTATTTATTACTTTCATTCTAACATGATAATTGCAGGCCTCGGAGCGGTTTCTATTAAAAGAGCAGAGGCGCCAAGCTCTCACTAATCTTTCATAATATGTGGGTAAATTTAACCCAGGTTTAATACGTTTCGCACCAGAATTTTTCTTCAGAAATGAAATTAAATATACTCCATGTAGAAATCTGGAATTAACAAAATAAAGATACATCAAATATTTTTTCTGGTTCGACACGTTGTTAAACTGGGTCAAATTAATCCACACATTACGGATGATTAGAGAGAGACTAAATAAAAGTTTCGCCCAGCACTATTCCCTTACGAAATTTGTCTGTTTAGATTTCTATTGCGTATGTCACAGAAACGCACTTCGTAAAGAGTCTTTTCCTGCAACTGTTGTAGAAATCTACCGCCCAACTAGTTTTTAAAAATTACCGGTGGACTGATCCAAGACCTGTAATTGTACAAAAGTTTTCTTTAACACAGAGAGAGAACAAACGAGAACGGCAAACCAAATCTATATACAGGGGTTGTACAAAATAATATGAACACTTATGAAAAAATAGCATTCGAAAGAAACCTCTCGTATACTCCTGCCCTCTAGCGGTGAAGGATGCCACCTACCGTATGAGAAAGTACACATCAGTCTACTACTAGCAGTAATAAAAGTCTGATGCGAAATGTATTTCTGTGTTAAAATTGAGTTATAGCTGACCTCTCTGATTTTAAAAGAGGCATGATTGTTGGGGCCCGTCTTGCTGGAGTCTCAGTAACGATAAAGGCAACACTTTTAGGTTGTTGGGAGAAGTACAGTGTCGACTGTAATTTCAGCATATTTGAAACACGGAAAAACGTCATCTAAAAAGCACAACAATGGTGCAATGCACAAAACTACACAAACAACATGCAAACAACAATGCAAAAAAATTGGCAGATATGGAAACTGCCTAAAAGAGGAAACATAAAATAATAAGCAACCATATTTTAACATATAGACAAAGAAGCGCATAACAAGGACGTGTGTGCACTAACATAAGAAATTAGAGGGTGAATACAGAATAACTTTACATATTTGGACGCGAATGTTACTACAATTTATGAACGAAATGGGACAACACCATATTTGATTTTTGAAGGCAAGATAATCTGAATTCTACAAAATTAAAAGTAAGCACCCAAGCTTTGCAGTGCTGTACGTAGGAACAGCAATGCTGGACAAAAATTTAACTCGATTCGTTATTAATTTCAATGAATTATTCGCCTCAGCTTTTCCAATGTCTTTTTAAGGAAAAGTAGTAGCGCTTGTATGATGTACGCAAAAGAGCATAATGCCATTGTATTTGCAGTCAATGCAAGTATTTGGCTGGTATCAAACAGTATTTGTACTAAGTGTTGCGAATGCTTTTTCACCGATTTCAATGCATAAAATGAAGACTTGTTTTTGCGGAAGATCTGATAAGTCTTCAGAATTGTAATACCCAAATATTCGTAAAGAATAGCTTCATTTATTTAACCGAAGAATTTTCTAATTAAATAAAGAACAACTTTCTATGAAAAAATACTAGTATTATAAAATCTAGAGACTTGTCAAGTCTGTTTCACTTCAAAAGCAAAAAATATTATGAGATGGTTTTATGACATTTGTTAGAATAAAAATAAAATAAAATAATTGAATATAATTGTTTTGAGAATTTTTTTACCTGTTAGATGATTTCTATACATTATTAATAATCATAAAAGATGTTTTTTATATTTAAATTTTGTTTATTTTGAGAGATAAAATCAAAATTCTTTATAAAATTTGACAAAATTTGACAAGAATATTAAAGTATACAAAAAACATGTACCAAATTAATTTAAAAATTATTCTAATAGTTCTTTGCCACTTGCTCTTTAAAAAATATAATATATCAATACAAATTTAACAAAATTTTTGGAAGTAATTTAAAACTTTTCTGTTTCCATTCTTTAGAAAAATAATTTCTGACATTAAAAACATGAATAAATAAATAAAAATTACGTAATATGCTGTATCCTGATTTTATTCCGCCTCAAAAATATAAATTAAACTGTATTTGTGACTCAATAAATTTATTTTTGCATTACATTTTATATTTTAAAAGGTATATTTTCTAGTTCCACGTATAAAATTTTCCCTCTTGTAAAATCTATTTTACAACTCAATTTGAAATACATTTGTATGGCATGAGGCGTAGGAGCTCGTAAATATTTATTAATCAACAACACCCGTTTTCAGTATTTTTCTGAATAAATATTTATTATAACAATTTCTTATTTGTTTACCTAATCAATGTTATCTTTCAATACATATAATAAAATTCTTGCGAACTACTATGTCTACTACGACAGGATATTTCATTCTTTTTATGGAAGAAAAGTACGAATGTGGAATTCTTGCAATCGAATAACCTTCTGCATCTGAAACCTGCATTTCAGAAATTTCTTTTTAATTGAGAAATTCCAAATTCATACCGGAAATCCTGAATGATATTTTTTGCCTTTTTTTAATGAAAAACGTTTCATGATTGCATAAAGTAAAAATCCTTATTTCGGAATTTCCGATATGGATAATGGATTCGGAATTTATGAATGAAAAAGTAATTCCTCGAATGGGCTCTTAACTGCGTCTGTGATGTAAATGGGTTCATAAAAAAATGCAATACAGTGTTTGAAAATTTTACTTTGGGCGTTGTCATATAAAATGTTTTAAGTATATTTCAATTATTGTAAGTGTAATGCATTTTAAAGGTATTAAATGAGTTCTATTTAAAGTTGGCATATGGTAATCACATGTAAAATAGTAGATTTAAGGTTGAAATACTTAATTTCAAGATTGTCAATTCATTTACTGTTCTTCTTTTATAATCATTTGTAGTCTTAATTTTACCTCAGATATTAGAGATAAACTAATTAGATAATATATTACAATATTTTACTACGTTGTTTTCATAATCAAATTGAACAGTTATACTCAAATTAAACTAAGTATAAAATACTATAAACATTGTAAATTTAATTTACTTTTAAAGCAGACTTGAATAATTAATTTTATGTTTTTTTTAGATAAATTTGTGATTTATGTTATAGTAAAGAATGAGAAAATATTCTGTACATTATTTAACTACATTTTGAAACGTTTCCCTGCAATAATTTTTAATAATTAGATAGTTACAAGAGTTTGAGAAAATTAATTATTTGTTAAAAATTCTTCTTCATAATAAATAAAATATTTTTTTTTCAACTTTAAGTACTACTATTTATTTGAAAGAAAAAATCGAAATTCATTTTTAAATTTGACGTAATGCACAAAAAGGAAAAAAAAAAACTATAACTGTGTCAAAAGTTATAAAAGAATTCTTCTAATGATGCTAAATTTTTCTGGCACTTGCTATTTTAAATAATAAAATATGAATAAAGTAATGGCCAAAACATTTTTAAAACTTGTTCGGAAATAACTTAAAAAAATATTTTCTGTTTTTCTTCGTGCAAAAAATAATTTCTCATTTTAAAATCTTACAGCAAACATACAAAAAATGCATACCCTGAAGTATCCAGATTTTAGTTTATTTCAGAAATATAAATCAAACTGAATTTGCGTCTCAATGAATTTATTTCTGCATTACATGCCTTATTTTAAAATGTATATTTTCTAGTTCCACGTATAAATTTTCCTTTTGTAAAGCCTACTTTACAATTCAATTTAAAATACATTTATATGGAACAAGTCGAAGAAGATCGTAAATATTGATTAGTCAACACCAATCGTTTTCAGCATTTTCTGAATAAATATTTATGATTTCCATTTTTCAATATTTGTCTACCTAACGTTCTCTTTCATTTGTTGTGACAAAGTTATTGCGAAATCTCACGTCGAAAATGACAGAAAATTGGAATTTTTCTTGCTTGAAGCGAAGTACGAAATGCGGAAATTCTCGTAATAAATTTCTAGAAAACAAAATATGAAATTAATAAACGATACGCGATTCACTTGAAAGTACACTGTTGGGATATCATAGAGCGTAATTTCCGACGTATAAGCTGCGCCTCAAATAAATCCGTTTTTGTTTTTTGACCAGAATATTTATTTTTAAAACTGTAGTTTTTTTATTTTACTTGAAATTTATTGCACTTCATTTATAAAATAAAGTTTCTCGATTAAAACAGACATATTTTAGCCGCGGTTTATACGCTGGAAATGCACTAAATTAATCTATAGAAAAAAATCTCTGCTGTTATAAATAAACAATTAAAATTAAATTTATCATGTGTTAAATCATTATGTTAAATCTTTTATGAAATATGCTAACTTATAACAGAAGATGAACATTACTTTTAATAATATTTCGAAACACCATCCTCTGTATACTTTGCCGACACGATGACACAAAAGCTCCGGCTGTCTTAGGCGGATTTTTTTCTGTGTTTGCATGGTCCCTTGAACTTTGATACCGGTATTTTATAAAAGTTTTCTTTGCCTTATTTATTTTAATTAAAAGTAGGCGAAGAAAACTTTTTATAAAATAACGGTATTCAAATCAAGGCACCATATAAAAGCTGAAGAAAGCTACGACAGCCGCCATTTTGTGTCTGTGTGTAGGCCTATTATTAAGGTGGCGGTGATCGAAAGTAAAATGAGTCTATTTAAAATTAATTTCTGTTACTCAGCTATACCATATTTTACATTTAATGTTGAATTCCTGAATTGTTTTTAGATATTGGACTGCATTTACTTTCATTTAAGATCTTAATTTGATCTCGGAGATTAAAGGTTTATTACATTGCGATGCTTTATATCTTTTTTTATTATAATAAAATTGAAATAATGTACTATAAAAATAAAAATATATATAACAATGGTGTAAATTTAACTTATTCTCAGAAGAAAGAACACTTTATTAATTGACATTTTATTCTATTGATCATATTCGTGATTTCTTTTACAGCAAAGAATAAAGAATGGTTTACCATAAAAGCATTTATGTAAAGAAAAATTATGACATGCTAGTTTGCGGTAAATTTTTGAAAAGTTAAAGTTTTAAAATTTTAAGAAAATACATTTAGTATAAAAATTTCTTTACAATTAGCAGGTGTGTACTTTTAAGTTACTATCAGAGTGTGATTTTTCCTTTGAGGTAATATATATTTTTATTATTTCCAAGAGATATAAAACCGCAATTATGTTTGAAATTTGACGCATTTTCACAAGTAGAATAAAAAACATACAGTGTCATAAAATGAACGTTTAATGATTCAAAATTTATCTGGTAATTGTTATTATAATGATTAATAAAAACTCAATAAAGTGATATGCATAAGAATTTAAAATGTCGTTTCGAAAGAAATTTAAAGAAATATTATCGTTTTATTTGACGGGGGAAAAAATATCAACACATTAAGAACATAACATTTTAATTGCCGAAACGTCAGTGAAAGCTCACTGTGGAGACGCGAAAAGTTTTTGGTCTCCGTCTCTCTGGTCCACGATAACTGCCGCAAAAATTATCCGATTAGGTTGCTTTTCGTGAGTATGTTAGCAAGGTACCCGGAATTAGCTGTAGTTTTTAGTTAAATTTGGTTCATTCGTTCAAAAAATATCGAACATTTTCTTTTAAGTCATAATGCTTTTCAATGTAGAGAGTAAAATTAAGACGATTTTTTAATTTTAACATTCGCCGAAAAGAGCATCACGAATTAGGATAATTGTAAATGCTAAATTATGTATGTTAAATTTACGAAATGGATATCTTAATTTAATCCGATTGCTTTGAAAATTTGGCATTATATTTATTAGAATTTTGAAATTAATTGTATATATTATTGGGCAGTTTTACGCATTAATTTGAAAGATATGAAACATTTTAATCTCTCATTTTTTACAAAAATGTCCAATACATTTCTTTGTTTCTCACTCTTTCATTAAATGGTTGACAAGCAACTATATTTCAAAGACTATCAACAAACGAAACTGAAAGTGAATCGCTAGATTTGACGCAAAATTTTATTTAAAAAAAATAGCTACTTTTCGGGTGATTTATGTTTTTTAATATACTTTTTCTAATTAAATATATCAGGATTTATTTAAACTACTAAAGAAAGATGAACAAAACAGTTTTCCAAACGTTGAATGTGTAAATTGAATATGTCTCATAAGAGGAACTTTTATAAGTAATAATAAAATCTCCTGTACAAAACGATGGTTAATCTAATGAAATTACAATAATTAATGCATTCAGACATATACTCGCATAATGAAATAGCAAAATTACTGGAAATTGAGAATATAAAATTAAAGCGACAAGGGGTGTTCAGCGGGACGAAGCCCCCTGAAGGAATGTTTTCTTCTTCTGAAAAAATAAAGTAATAAGTAGTTTATCGTCTCATTGCATAAAATTGTGTTTAATGTGATACGTCTATTTCGATAAATCTTATATTCTTATAAATATATAAATAACCTTTAAAAATTGAATTTCAGGCTATCAAATATTATGCAAATTATATTAAAAATTAGTGAGATTAATGAACAATGATTTGTAGAGCTGATGTTGAGGCCTCTGATATGTGTATTTATTAGTTAGATTAACTATTGAAAACTAACGATTAGATGTTTAATCATGACTAGATATTGACGAATTGAACTTCATTTCAATCCTACTCATAGACTAATGATTAATGATTAATTTAATTTCAATCCTTCTCTCCGATTAACGATTAAATCAATTCTCAATCTAATTAGTTAATCTAATTAATGATGAATGATTAAAAACGTCATATTTCGTTCCGGCTTTGGCCTTTATTTTTTTTTATATTTTCTCAAGTTTCTTCTGGTTATATCCCTCTGAATTTGCAGGTCTTGTTTAAGGATGGGTAACTCAATTTCACCCAAAGCCATTAAATAATAAGCCCAGTCAGATAAATGGGAAACTTTTCGCAAGTTGAAAATAGCGCCATCTAGCGGATGGGAAGGTTGCATTCGGCACCAAGAATATTTTAATAAAATTTTTCTTCTAAAATTAAAGCTTAAAATAAGGAGTTCATATTTTCTAAAAAAGTCGTTTGTAAATTCCGGTGTCAGTCAGTAATTTCACATTTTACGAACAGAATTTGTCTGTGCCGGAAAGGGTTATTGCATAGTGATGTAAATTTCCATCACTTTTTATTTAACTTTTAATAAATAAATCAACTTCTTCGCCACCACTATATTTATATAGAAATATTAATCCAGTAAATTTCCCCATTTCTTTCTTTATAGTTTTAGCTTTAATGTAAAAGATCCCAATAATTAGAAAGCTTTTAAAGGAAGTGCAAAAACAAAACATCGATAAAAATCGTATAAAATATCGATATAAATAAATAGTTTCGTTTCTCTGCGGCACACTTCTGTTTCGTCTTCCTTCCGCAGCAGATGAAGTGGCGCTAGTGTCCCCGCTAACAAATTTAACACTATCTGGCTGGGCTTATTATTTAATGGCTTTGATTTCACCTGATCCGATACGCAGATTGGATTGGGAAGGGTTGACTTTAAAATATTTTCGGGTTTGATTCGGTTTTGGGTTAGGTTTTGAAAGTTTGAAGTCGTGCTTCGATTGACCGATTTTCTAATGAAAGTCCTGAATATTTATCAACTGAAACAAACTATATCCGCTTCGCTAGTCTACATAGGATATATTTGAATATAATGACTGTATTCATGTTGCTCATTTTTATTAAAAAATGATAGAATTGATATTAGAGGTTTAATTGTAGACTACTTTTCAATAATATTTTTTAAATATAGATTAATTTGCTTTCACTTCGAGTTTGGTTTAGGAATTTACAACATTCAACCCGCAATTTTATTTCGATCATTTTTGAATTACTAATTATTACAAGTAATATATCAAATAGTTTTCAGGAATTTTAACTCTTAAGAATTGTTACGGAAAACACAATTCTATGCACTCTGATACTCCAGAAATGTCTTATTATTATTATTATTATTATTATTATTATTATTAATCCGTTTACAAAATCATTGTCTCACTAATTTAACAACTGCAATTCTCTGAAATTCAGTATTTTAAATATTCTATCGAAATAAAGTATTCATCTTGTGATAACATCAATAATTAGTTTGCACAATTAATTTTTAAAATAAATATTTTATTAATTATTGATATCCTAGTTGGTAAATGTATTTCAAAACGACTATTGTGTTTAATTAATATGCTTTCATTAAGTTTGGATTCTAAGCACAGTCATAAAACAATTATCTATTAATTTTTGTAGGAACTCCATTACTGGCACAGTGGATGTCCAGTTCTGGAATGGTGGGTGTCCAGTGCTGGA
Source organism: Maratus michaelseni (assembly GCA_963931845.1). Taxonomy (NCBI): domain Eukaryota; kingdom Metazoa; phylum Arthropoda; class Arachnida; order Araneae; family Salticidae; genus Maratus; species Maratus michaelseni. The sequence goes on from OZ007586.1 coordinate 407,605,508, forward strand.
ATTTTAAATGTTTTTATTAATTTCTATTGTTACAATTAAAATTAAATTCACAAGGGGAAATGTGACAGTGAGATTGCTTCAATATTGTTGGTAGATTAATATACTGAATTGAAAAAAACTGGAATATAATAACTATACCTCGCAATTAAAACATATTTTTTTAAGAAATTCCTTAAACGTACTCATTACTGGCACATTTATCCTATTACTAATATAATTAACAATATTTTAAATAATTCCCTCAGAAAATAAATTTCTCTATTAAATATATATATTTTTTAATTTCTAAATACTTCTATACGTAACAACAACCATCTTGCTATTTTCGAAATGCTGCAAAGTTCTATATTAGAAATTAATTTCCAATTTTTTTTTATAATAAAACTCATATTTTATGCAAGACCTTGATATATTATTATTAATAATTTTGACCAAATCTCTTTGAAATGCATTATGAAAAAGAAATACCTGTAAACAAATCGACGAATTTTTTCAAAATCTTAAATAGGACTTATATTTAAAAATCTATTACCTTCTAAAGACATCATAAAATAAGAATTTATTATTTTATATTATGAATTTAAAATATTACAAATGATTTATTTAAAGCAATGTAATTTGTAATTCTTAAATATAGACAAATTCAATAATTATTATCATAATTTGTACTTACACTTTGCTAAACCCTTGATACGTTTCCATATAAAAATCCTTTGTGTGTTCCTTTATCTATTTCTAGAGTACCTTCGTTGAATCACTTCCAGCAAGACATTTCGGATAGATGATTTGTTAATTTAAATACACAGCTTATCACGAAATTTCCTGCTAGCATTCTTAGAAATATGAAATTAAATTAAATAAAACGTGAATCGATTTCAGATTTGAAAACTTTGAATAAATATAGCCTTCGAATGACACCACTTTTCAAATTATCACGACAGCAGACCCGCAGACAATCGTGCGAGTGCATATTATAAGTAATAAGCAGCTCGCCAATTTTCATACTAACCAAAAAAGAAGTGCTTGAAACTTCTTTTCCCTATCCGCCGTTCATTATCTCTTGTTTTCAGGATTCAAAATAACAGATGTTTCAAAAATAAAAGTTTTGCAGATGTATAATAAATACCGTGAAAGAATTCAGTTTATTTTATTTTATGTCATGTTTACTAAATATAATTTTTATATTAAATAATGTTGAGAAAATTGATTTTAGTTTTTCAAATAGGGTCTTGAATAGCTAAAAATATTATATTGAAAATTCTGGAGATACAATAAAATTAATTTTTTTTCAAACAGGAGCAAATTATTTATCTTATACGTTACAGATATTCATAACTGTGTTACTCATAGACTACTTCGTCCATAAAGGTAGGAAAACAATTAACATAAAGCACTAACATAGAAAAAAGAAACTCTGTTTATTTTAGTATATCGGATTGTTTGCATTCACATTTTGTCCACAATGTGACTTTATATTTTAATGGCACTTCGCAGTGAACAACCACCTACCTCCCTCCACTATATTATTTTTCTGCCAGTTCGGATGGTAGAAGTAATTTATAATTGATAAAATTGTTTGAATTTATTCTAACACAAATTACAAAAATTCCATAAAAAATAAAACATTTTTTAATTAAAAAGGAAATTAAAAAAGAAATTAAAGAAGTAAAAACATTTTCTAGTTTTCATATCTAAATATGTTTGTATTATGTTTTACATTTGCATAGTAACCAAAATTTAAATATATATATTACAAAATATAAAATTGTTTCGCCAAGGTTAGCATTATTCTATGCAAATTTTCATTTTCATAATATTCCATATATTACGCCGGCTTATTAAATTAAACCTATTCTTAAACTAATATATCAATCTCCATATGTAAAGTTATAAAATCTTAATCCACCTGTGGTAACGTGGACACATGTATATATAATTAATGAAATCCATTTATCGTTTGAAACGAAAAAACTTTATTTTAAATTAACACATTATTAAAAAAAAGTAAAAATGAAACAGATATGATAATCATATCCATTCCGTGAATTTACAATTTCAGACGAACTCCGATTCTGAAGTCCACTCAAAGACAACCTCACTCAAGCTTGTTCCACATCCAACTGATCTCTCGCCTGCCCTCAACCAAAAACTCTTGCAACCCCAGATATCTCTCAGTCCCTTCCTTCTCGGAACTGCCCTTTTTCTATGGGGAAAGAAACGCCCCATACTCTCTCCTAATTGACGATCTTTTTTAATCCCTTTACTTCCCAGTCTAAAAATTGCATTTCGTAGGGGCACAGTTCTTTGTATCCAAAAGAACAATACTTTACAATTCTTATCTACTCATTCAGAGAGCCTTCAATGCCTTCAATGCAACAAATACATTCCAAGGAGATTATCCCTTTTCTACAAGTGAGAGACCAGCTGACCACGTCAACCTGTCACCCTTCTCTATAGCACTATCTCACTTGAATAGTGACAATTCACAAGACCCCTTTCATAAAGGATTAGCTTGATCTTCTGAGTATTGAGCAATGGAAATTTTCAACATGTCACACCACCCAATAATATTTATTCCAAATTGCTTAAATCTAAAAATGGCGCTAACTATTTATATTCCGTAAATAAAACCCTTTTATTACTTAAATCCGTATTAAAATTCACTATTATTTCCCGTGTATATTAAACCTCTCTAAACTCTTTACTTAATTTGCTAAAAGTGTCATAACTCCTAAATTATCCCGTTCTAAAAATCCTATTTATTAAAAATGATTCTTTTATTAAATTATCAATATATCTCTTACAATATTTCAATGTTTTAATATTCAAATTTTTATTCCACATCAATAAATTCATTTTTCGTTTTCTTTTCTCTTTTTCTGTAGCGCAAGCTAAATGCATCGTCTGAAATCTATCTTTAGCAGCACTCTCGATATCAGAACTTATTATTTGTTTACATGACGTGTAGCCTGTTTCGAGGCTATTAGATTGCTCTAGAAGCTCTTCTTCGCGCTCCGGAAGCAAATTTACTTCAAGATTGGTCCACCGGAATTGTTAATAAGTCCCTCTAAAATCGATTACGATTAGAGTAGGGAAATCAGATGACTTGATTTGTCACTTTGTGCGATTTAGCTTAAATACGCAAGCAAAATCGACTAGACGCAGAAACGGTAGCGGCAGATAGAGAGCAGTGGGATTTTGTCATCGAAAAGTTGCTAAATTAAACTGTTGCTTGTCTTCGAATGGGCATGTTCTTCTGTAGAGACATGGTTCGTTCAGCTCCTGAAATTTTGCGACCAGGAAATTCTTCGGTACCAGTATTTTATTACAGAAAATCTCTCCTTAAAAGAAGGCGAAGTTTCGCGAGTTTAACCTAAATTTCTTTTTCTATAAAAAAAATACTGGTGAAACTGCTGGAAAATTCCCTGATCCCTACGAACCCTGAGAGAGTTATTAAATTTATCGATTTCTAAATAGTGTATTTTCCCTGAATCGGGTTATGTTTCAATAAAAAGAATTTGACTGTCATCGTGTTTTTCTTGTAATCAATCTACACTATTCGGCTGCTGACATGAAAATTCAATTTACGACTGCATTAACCCCTTGGGGACGAGCGACATGTATACGTGACGCATAAGATGCTCAGAATCCTCGATTTTTCCCACCACTTATTTTTGATTGTAAGATTTGCCTTATTAAATCTTAGCATTTCCACGATTCAATTAGGCGAAAATGTTTGTTTTGAAAAAACGGTAGTAAAAGATTAAAAATTATGTAAAAGACGCTCGTCGCGAAGGGGTTAATATGATAGTTTGCTATATATTTCTTCAACTGTTACAAAATGTAACATATATGCGTAACATGATTCAAGATTGGTCCACCGGAACTGTTAATAAGTCCCTCTAAAATCGATTATGATTGGAGTAGAGAAATTAGGTGACTTGATTTGTGACTTTGTGCGATTTAACTTAAATACGCAAGCGCAACGAAATCGACTAGACGCAGGAACGCTAGCGACAGAGAGAGAGAGCAGTGGGATTATATCATCGAAAAGTTGCTAAATTAAACTGTTGCTTGTCTTCTACCACATATGAGTAACACATGCGTGACTTCGAGGCTAACGAAAGAGACAGGCTGCCGCGGTACATTCCACTTATCTTTTTTTACAGACCGCTAGAGTAAGGTGATGCTCTTTTCGTACACCTACATTGGTGCATTCGAGTATCACGTGACTCCCGCGGTCTGTAAAAAAAGATTTACGTAAAGCACCGCGGTAGCCTTTCTTTTTCGTTAGCCTCGGCGTGACTTGCAATGACTTCAGGAAAATTTAAAAAAATTACCAGAAAAGTATTTTTTACTATGAATAACATGATTTGAAATAGCTTTGTATGTTTTTTTAGAATTTTTAAAGAAGTTCACATTTAGTCAAAATGTGACCTGACTGAATGGTGGATGTATGCACATTTTGTTTAGTTAGATGAATGAATAAGTGAATATAAATTAATTTCCAAGGGGAAACAAAAATTACTAAGGTCCGGGCTCTCAAATGCATAAAGAAGGCACTGTATAAAATGTTTTTCTCATTTTCAAAGATTTTTAAAATTCACATTTTTGTCACAGTGTGAATTCACTATATGGTAGTATTTTGGTCGCAGTTTTGACGTGATATCCGTGACTTGCAATGACGTCACAGTGACGTCACGAAAATAAAAAAAATTGACCAGAAAAGTATTTTTTACGATGAATAACATGATTTGAAATAGCTTTGTATGTTTTTTAGATTTTTTAAACAAGTTCTTATTTAGTCACAATGTGACCTGACTGAATGGTGGCATTTTAGACACAGATGTGTCGTGACACTTGTGACTTGCACTGACGTCACTGTGACGTCATTGTAACCATGCATGCTATGCGGGATTACTGTTACGTACGTTGAGAAAACTCAAATCTCACATTACGAATTGATATTACAAAATTATTGCCAAGAAAGCATTTACATAAAAATTAAAAGGTTTTAACATTTATATTTTACTTTCCATTATTAGCTTTTTATGAATGATTTGATTGACAAATTTTCACAAAATGGGGTTTAAACTAATACAGTTTAAACCCTGGTCAAAAATATTAAAATAGAAAAAAATAAGTTTGAAAAATACACAATACACATCACAATTTGTAGATTATTTTTTTTATAAGAAAATTTCAGAAATCAGCGAAGTTCTCGAAAATGTTCATAAAATTGAGCAATTCGTAAAATACAGTAGCCATTCGTAGCTTCGCACTTGTCGGGAGACAACGAAATAGCGCGATATATCCTAATATACGACAAAACCGAGGACATTGAAAAAATTAAGAAAGATGGTAACCTACAAGTTAATATGCCATAATCGTCTCAGAAATGTTAATTTATAGGTATATTACAATTTTTTTCAATAAATTAATAACGTATAATTATATTTGCCTATTTTTATCTATATATGTACAATTATTTAAAAGTAAAGTTAATAATGTGCTAACTGTTCATTGCATCAGTTTTGGGGAGACAAGGAAAAAAGAGTGATTTATCCGAATGAGCGATGTATCGAGGTGTAATATAAAAAGAGGAAACTGCACATTAAATACAGTTCCATTTCATCTACACTTTAAAATTGTTGAACATTTTGAATATGAGCAGCGTTTTGTGTGGAAGACTTTAAAAACAATACTTCCTCTCAAAGCATACTATCTTATTCAAACGATGAGGTGATTGACAAAATACAGCATAAATGTGCTGTTAATTAAAATATCTAAAGAAACAATATGCAGCTACATTTTAAAACATAAATACTAACCAAAAGCTTAACAGGCAAGAGGCAAAGACATCAGAAAATGTCCAGACTTTTATGCAAACTTTCAGCATATGTTTTGCATAAACATGTTGCCATTTTAAACATACAAACTCGCATCTGAAACGCCATTGGCGTTGTAGTGTTGCCAGATTGGGGACTTTTAAGATTCGGATTATTTGACTGCCGCCACTTTTTTAAAATAGTATAATTCATCTTAGTTTTCAGAATTTTTAATCTATTTTTAAATAGGCCGAATTTAAAAAAAGCGGTGACATTCAAACAATCTGAATTTAAAAAGTCTCCAATCTGGCAACACTGGGTGTAAAATTAACACTTTGCCGTCCGCATGTCTCGTAAAATGTTGAAATGATTGATTGACACCAGAATTTAAAAACAAATTTATTCGAAATTGAGTAAAATCTTTTCTTTATGTTCTTGATAAAAGGGAATTTTTCCTTCCAAAATTCTGATGCCAATGTAGCATTTAAGGATTAAAATTAAGCTACTTTACGTACGACACCACTGTGGTGTCGCCGAACGGCAAAATGTTCAATAACTTCAGGAATACTTATCTTGTATATATATAATATAAGCTTATATAAAAAATAATAATTTATTTAATCGTTGAATTTTAAATTCATAAAGTACTACGCATTTAACCCTTAATTGCATAGTGATGTAAATTTCCATCACTTTTTATTTAACTTTTAATAAATAAACTTCTTCGCCACCACTATATTTATATAGAAATATTAATCCAGTAAATTAACCGTAAACTATGTTGCTGAACAAAGTTTAAAATCATTCTTAAAATTTCTGGTGTCAAATATTTAATATATGTATAAAAAAACACAATTGTAAAAGAAAAACTCATGCAAAGAAGAGTTAAACACTCATTTTAATAGGAATTTTCAAATACACTGGGCTCCCAAATGGTCCGCCAACTGAATACCAATATCTTTTAACAGAAAATTTTATGGTTGGTTTCTACAACATTTCTGCAAAAAAATCACCTCCGAAGGTGGTTTCTTCAAAATTTGCAAGAAAACTCTAAAAATAAATTTTGTCTAAAAAAATGCCGGTATTCAGTTGGCGGACCATTTGGGAGCCCTGAATACATTAAAATTGCTTGCATTTGGCGACGAAAAAGTTTTGCTCGCCAAATCGTGTCTTTTTGCGCCAAATAGTCGAAATTTTTTTTTTTTTTTTTACAGAATTTCTACTGGGGTTCCGCTATTAAGTTTGCCTGAACCTTTATAACGTACATGAGTAGTTCCATCAGCATTTTTTTCAAGATATTCTGAGTATGCGCTTTGAGACCTTCCTTGTCAGTAACTTATTTACGTTTGATGTCAGTGAATGAAGCGAAGTGCAAGTCGTTTCAGATACGTGAGCACGCTATTCAAGAGATGATGAAAAACAAACATGCATCGTATAAAAGTAAATACTTTTAACTTAAACTTTAAGAATGCATTAAATAGATGCATTATATGAAATTATGGATAGAAACAATAACAATATTTTCATCCTTTTTCTTTTTCTCTAGAATTTTACAAAAACATGAAAGAAGGTATATATCCAACTTTTTAAAGTAATAAGGTATATACCCTTGAAGGTATATACCCAATGATTAACAAGTATTTTTGCATCTTTTAGTTGTGTCACAAGATCCCATACGTTACGTTCATAGATAACATTCATTTCTTTGTTCATTGAGACCTTTCAACTGGATGCTTCAGGGGATTTAATGGCTTGGTTATATGTTCGTAGGATTTTAATTTCAGTTAAATTTGCTTCATTTACTTTTAAAACACTAGATATTTTACCGTATGCTTTATTTTTACTACTAAAGTAAAAGAAGTTTTAATTGCATTCTATTGTATTTATTTTACAATATTCTAATAATTGAGGGGATCGGGGCAAGAAAGTGCCAAGACACATTTTCGATAAAATAAATCTAACACTGTAATATCTTGCTTAATATTGGAAATTATAATATCCTACATATAATTTGTTTCTAATGTCACTTGGGGGCAGCATGTGTCACAGGTTTCGTTTTTGACCCAGACGTTTCTGCCTCCAATGAAGATAGTTAATTTAGAAATAACGTAATAGTAATATGATTAAAGTAATGCCATATTGTACTCAGAATATCTCAAATGTTACTAAAACATTGGCGAAAAAACTTTATGTTACATATCTTGATTTCAGCATTTGATCAACTTTTCAAATTGAAATATCTCAGAAGTTCAAAAATGTGGCTTAGCACTCTCTTACCCCGAATTCCTCAATTCATTAACCCATTAAAGCCGGAATTATTTTTCTCTTTAAAATGCAAAAATTGTATTCCATACCAATTTTATAAAGTAGCAACTTTAGTCTTCTTTTATTATGGTGTTTCTCTCATCAGATAAAGAGAATATATCTCTTAAAATATACTGGTATCCCGGTAACATATGGTACCAATGGGCTTTAATGGGTTAAAGGATCTTATTCTATTTCTGGTTTTCCTTCTATGCCATAATAAATGTCTGTTTTATTTCCGACCTTACGAGGTACGGTTTTACGTATCCAAGGATTAGATGCACAAGGTTTCAAAATACTCTGATCGAAAATTTGGTTTGAATCTGACCCACTAACACCATCTCTTAATCTAGATGTACTCTCAGGTTCTACATCAGAAATATTTCAATCTTCTGGAAAATCAAAAACTTCAAAATTATATTTAGGCTACTTTATCTTTGAAGCTACGTCCAGCCTTCTTTCTGTTTCATCAAATCTAACATTAATGGTTTCTACAATTTTATGTTCCTCAATTAACCAAATTCGGCAATTGTTCGGCTTAATTCGGCTTCCCTTTAGTTGTTTAAGCATACCCATACATAATCCTTTGCTTATCTCTCATATCTAGCTTCCTTCTGTCTTGTCAAGGAACTCCAACATAGGCCAAACAACCAAATTTTTTTAAATGAGAAATTGAGGGTGTTTTACCAAAGTATATCTCAAACGGTGCCCGTTTGACTGCTTGTGGCAGATTCTTTTCCAAGCATATGAAAAACACATTAACTCTTCTGCCAAAAATTTTTGAGATAAGCCACAAGCAATGAAGAGAGCCTGAACACCATCAAGAGCAGTCAAAATAAAACGTTCCGCAATACCGATCAATTTTGGACTGCACGGGTTCGACTTTTCCTGGAAAATTACCTGCTTCTCCAAAAAAAATTCAATATCTTTGTTACAGAACTCTAAAGCACCAGCAGTTCTTGTAGGAATTACTTTCTCATTCAAGAACTTTTCGGTCCTGCTTTGAAATTTCAAAAACATCTGAAAAACATCTAATTTATTTCTGACAGTGTATACTGAAACATTACATGAAACATCATCTATAATGGTGAAAAAATACACATTCCCTCCATGTGATGCAACGAGTAACGGCCCACACAGATCCATATACAGAAGCTCCAGATAAGTTCTACACCTAATTTTCCATATGTATTTAAATGACACTCTTTTGGACTTAGCAAGCTTAAAGGAGATGCAATCCTCCGCTAATCCTTTCAGGGACAAGGTACTTCTAATCGTAAAATGTTGAAATGATTGATTTACACCAGAATCTAGAAACAAATTTATTCGAAAATATGTAAAATCTCTTCTTCATGTACTTGAAAAAGGAGAATTTTTAATTACAAAGTTCTGATTCCAATGTAGCATTTAGGGATTAAAAGTAAGTAGTCCAAAAATGAACCACCGCTCTTGAAAGTGTTAACCTTGACTAGTTTTTGAGTCTAATGTGCAGTGCAGGCTTAGAGAAGAAGATACTTCAGACAAGTGGGAGTGAGTAAAATATTACTTTATAAAAAAAGGGTGGTATTAACGTAAAATGTCAATCTGCACCAGAAGCAGGGGGATATTTTAAATCAGAAATGCAAGACAGACCTTATCGTTGGAGAAGGATAAGGGACCACAACTTTCTACCGTACAGATTATCCTATTTCAGACCGCTGAACAGGCCTTTTTGTATTCTCACTTCGGTTCTTATATTTTTCCCTTATTGGATTTTTCTTTTATATTTTTCACTTTCGGTTGAATTTCTTACTATCGTGGGAATTTGTTTTTATCGTGAAAGTTTGACGCTGTCTTGGTATTTTTGTCATTTTCTTGTCTGTCGCCTTTTCTTAAGTTGTAGTCACAGTCATGATAATTTTCACTCTTGTATTTTATTTTTTATTTTTTTGGGATGGAGCCTTGTTTCGGGCATTAGTTCATTGTTTTTAACTTTCAATACCAGAACGCTTGATTTTAGGCGTTTTGTAACTACAGATTTTTGGCCCTCTTATTTGCTTGTTGCTCTTTAGGGTTGAGCCTACTGTATGGCTATTAGTTTGTCTATATTTTAGTGATGTTTGTTGTCACTATTATGAAGCAGTTGTCCTTTATTTTGAATTTTCGGTAGGCTTTTTACTGAGATTGAGCATTTTGGCTATCAATCTATCATGTTGTATGATTTGCTGTTTTCCCTACATTTTATAGCACTTCTCTATTTCTCGGCGATTTTAGTAAACATTTCCGCGCTTGAGCACTTTAGCTGTCTGTCTTTCATATTGTATGATTTGTGGGCGCGTAAACAGTGTAAAAATGAGTTTCATATACTTAATGTAATTTATTTAGAAATATTAGAATGTTCGCCTCATTTGGGACTTTCGAGATTTAGTGTAATCGATTATACTACTTTTTCAAAAGTTGCATTTTGGAATTTACGCCAAGTTTAAAGCAAATCTATTTGGTTGAAGACATTAAATAAGATTTAATTATAGCCGTATATTAATCATGTTATTGCTCTGAAAACTACCTTATTTGAAAATTCGACAGAAAAATGGGCAATTTTTATTTAGGTTAGACCATAATAAGTTTTTCCATTTGGACATATCCTTTTTTTTCTTAATGCCACTTAACGTGTTCACCCACTGAACACTTTCATAAATTTATCAAAACATTTTCCACCTCTTACAAGTAAAGAACAAAAAAGTCATTTTTCCACTATCAAAATTTATCGAGTTATGATACTCTAAATTTTATGAGTATTCATAAATAATTTACTTGAATTTTTCTATTTAATCTAATTCAAAATTATGGAATTTTCTAATCAAATTTGAGTCTTAAATGCTAGAATATTTCAAGATATTCTTTGTGTTTATATGAAGATATCTCACTAATCAAAATAAACTAATATATGTTGATATATATATAAAATAGTATACGTTGCTTCAAATTAATTGGTACCGCAATTATTTTTTTAACATTATTTTCGACAGTTTTATAATGGAGTGCAGATTTTCTTTCAGGACATTTTATTGTTTATTAAATATCAATGTGCGTTCAAACATAATAACATTTGTTACTGTTTAATTTTAGATTAGGTTTTACTGATATTGTCACTACTACTTTCAGTTATTTAGTTACTGTCCTTTGTTTTATGTTTTATTTTAACTTTGAATTTAAATAACAAAAACATGTAAAGAAAATGTTTACGTTTTTGTAGCAAGATAAGCCTGTATAAACTTTGTATAAATAAAAAAAATCATAATTCAAAAGCCCGTATACTGAAAAGAAACATATTTTGTTAGGTAAACAGGGGTACTACATAAATTCCACTTCTAACTATTTCAAGAAAATGTCAATCCTATTACATATTCGATGCGTTTTGTAAAAATATTTGTAAACAGGAAAAAATATATATCTGAAGAAAAGAGATTTTCCATTATTTCTTTTAAAAATAAAATTTAAAAATACATCTCCATAGCTTAGGTTACACTTGAAAATTTGCCATGTGATTTGATAAATATTTTCAAAAAATAAAAATAAATAAAGCTCAAAAGAAAGATTTTAAATCCACAGCAAAAATTTTACAAAAGAGGGATTTTAAATGGAAATTTCATTGAGTGTATTTTAACATCTCCCATGCTTGTGATATCAACATTAAATTTATAAAAGGAGATATTTACAATAATTTCATCTTAAAATGTTTGATTAAAAAATTTTTGAAATGTACGCGCATTTTTTTATATTCTTATGTTTCAAGTTATCCTCAATAGAATATAATATATGAACAACTCTGGAAATACTTGGTGATTAATAAAGAAGTATATAATTTCAACACACAATAAAATAAAAACAAAAAGAGACAACTCATGTTATTTGTAAATAATGGTAGGGAATATTTTAACCCTCTGAACGTTTATCCCGCGATTTCATGGGCAAGAGATTTGTAGAAAAATTTATATAATACACAATTTTTGAAGAAATTTTGTTTTAAAAATACCACAGTCAAAGGGTGAAAATACAAATGATACATTTACTACATATTTCAAATACATGATGTTTTAAAATATGTAGTAATAGAGGAGATACTGATCGATTACATGTTGGTCGAGAGCATTTAGAAATAAACACTTAAACTGTCCGATGTTGAAATCTATTTCAGGGAAGTAATATATTTTCTAAGTGTTGCGCTAAATAAAACGACATACATAGAACAGCTAATCAATTTTCGACTAATGTGAGTTATAATATCTCAATAAACTACTGCTGTACACATATATAGTTCCGCTGAATTAACAGGAAAGAAATGGCAAAAACATTGTCCTTTACGTACGCTACAGAAAAAAAAATTAGATGTCGTGTCAGGACTTCAGGATGGACTTTTGGTCAATTGTAAATTGTGCAGTCTAAAGAAATCGTAGATACTTTTTCTGATCGGTTGTTCTTTTTCGAATCGTGATTTAATATACTGTGGAACTACAGTCACAGCGCCTGGAATGCATAATGTGGAAAACGGCTAAAAAATAGTACTAAAAAATTGAATCCGATAAATGTAAAACGATGCTGAAAAGATAACGGGTCGATCGCAGCGATATCTTCTACAGTGGCGTAGACAGGGTGGAGGTCCAGATGGTTTGGATACCACTAATTTTATAAAAATATTTTGACCGTATCTATTCGGAGAATTTTCTGCGATATTGAAAGAGCAGACAACTTTATAATATTACTGATTTCCAGAGCATTTTAGACCCCCCCCCCTCTCGGGCTACGCCACTGTCTGCTAGCTCTTTTCAACGCAAACATTGTATAAGAATCGAACTGAAAAAACGTTTCAGATGTTGGTAAATATTTTAAATAATTAAATTATACCCTATTTCCTCTGACTTGGATTGTGATTTTCATAAACTTTGAAAATGTGAATTATATTGATTATGGCCAAAAAACGTGATACGCATTCCTTTGTGCCTGGTTGCAGTACTCGATATAAGACAGCAAACTAGAAACTATCCCTATTTAGCATACCAAAGGATGCAAAATATACACTTACAAGAAGATTTTATTAACAGAAATTATGTTCATGTTGTCAATAGTGAAACGGTAACTTTTGCTAGAGGTAAATCTATTTTTAAAGCAGATGTCGCTGAGATCGCCCTATTATTGTACCGCATCGTTGCACGTTTATCGGCTACAATTTTTTAGCAATTTTTAAAGCATTACCAGTTTGGCTTTTTTTTTTAAATTCCGAAATTTTGCATTCATACCAGAAATTCCCTATAATGTTCTTTTGGTTACTTAATGGCAGATTTTTCGAGATTTCTTAAAGTAAAAATCTTGTTTCAGATTTTCCGATTTGAATTCGAAAGTTTTGAATTAAAAATGGTAGAAACGTTTTCCACACTATGTATTCTATGCGCTGTACTACAGTTATAGATCCCATTTTGCTTGTTCAAGTGTACAAAACGCGTTCTCTGTTGAATTTTGCTTTTGCTAACAGTGCTATCTCCTACATCTATTAAGTCTCTTACTCTTGGATTAGTAACGTATGGACAATTTAAATGCCCAGTAGCGTTTTTTAAACCCTGTACAAGATCTGAAAACTGTAGTTTTCTTAATGAAAGACGCTGTACTTAAATGCATTTTTTTTTGAAAAATTCCATGTTAAAGATAAATATCGTAATTTTGCATCAACATATTAAATTTTAGCACTTTAATTATAAAAAAATTCTTTAATTTGAAAAATCATGCCTGGAAAAAATGGTATTATTTCTATCATTGCATTTCTAAAATTTGAGAAACACTTTCGCAACATTTTATAGTTCCAGGAGATACGTTTTCAGTGTTTATAAAGTATAAGGCATTTTAATTTTATTAAATGCGAAAACGAATCTTTAATAAATTTAACATTTCTTCATTATCTTCTACAGATAGTTGAAATATTTTAAGTTTGCCATGATTTTTTTAATTTGGAATTTACGTGTTAAAGATGTCATTAGATGAATACATAATGTTCGCTAATTTATCACCGCTACTAGGCCTGAGCGCTGACACAAAAATGGCGGCTGTCGCAGGCGAAATATTTTTAGCGTGTGTACGGTCCCTTGAAATCGAATACCAATAATTTTTAAAAAAATTCTCCCATTTATTTTTCTGAGATTCCATAAATCAAAGAAAACTTTTACAAAATACTGGTGTGCAAAATCAGGGGACCGTACAAACGCTTAAAAAATCCACCTATGAGCGCGCCATTTTTGTTTCTGCGCTCAGGCCTAGTATTCAGGGGCCGTGTAATTTATGAAAGAATTTCATTTCTGAATAATGTATGCTCATTCTTCTACATGTTTCTTTAACCCCTTCGCGACAAGCGTCCTTTACAGAAGTTTTAATCTTTTGCCACCGGTTTTTAAAAACAGAAATTTTCGCCTAATTGAATCTCATAAATGCTGTCATTAAATAAGACAAAGTTTACAATAAAAATTACTGGTGGGAATAATCGAGGATCCTGAGCACCTTATGCGTCACGTATACGTGTCGCTCGTCCCCAAGGGGTTAATACAAAATGTATTATTTCAAACATACCAGAGAGATTCAATTTACCTAAACATAATAATGGGTTGTCCGGAAAATTTGTGCCGTTTGGGAAAATTAATTCGTACCGGAAAATTCGGCCCGTTAATTATTAGACATTAGCTGTCTGAATTAATGTCTAATAATTAAATGATACTATTCCTTTACAAATTAATTTTCCCAAACGGCACGAATTTTCTGAACAACCCAATATTTCTTTTAAAAAAATCATAATGCACGCAATCATTTGAAATGTTTCTATATTGAATAGAAACTTAATTATACAGATTGAGGTTTAATGGCATAGTATTTATTTGAACGGTCGTAGAAAGAAGCATTTTTTTAAACGCAGAATCCATAGTCGAAACTAATTTGAATCAGTGGCCTAGTGACAAGGGACGCTGGATCACTTTAATAACACTATTATTAAAATACTAAATTTGCCATAGTTAATCGTATTTTTCAAAGTCTACAGTCAAAAATTAAATAACTCAAAATTTAGTATATAATAATACTGGTAGTAAAGTAATGCTCCGTAATGTGATACTACGTTCCTGATGCTACGCTACAGATTTGAGTGCTGACAAGACAAGAATCCACATCAGACAGTCACATAGTGGAGACCAATTTCATGGAGGATACACTGATTTTATTCCGGAAATGAACAATCAATGGTGTTGCCTTATAAATATAAAAAAAGAGCATTGAAATTCTCCAGAAAATTCCACGCCATGATGCATCAATCTCTATCTTGGAGTCAATTTGAATATAAGCCGTTGTTTCTTATCTCTATCGAATAGGTATTCGAAAGGTATTCTAAGGTAATTATTGAGTGTGAAGGATCTTATAAAAGGAATATGCACATTGTATTTAGAGCTCTTTGTAATTTTGTAACAGTTAAGTTTATTTACTGATCGTGCACTGCTGGAACTAATGACCTTTTTTTATCAGCTAGATGATAATAGCCGTCGTGATAACTTTAGCAATTTACTCAGCGATAGTTTATCACTGTCTACTAGGTTAAAATCCTAATTATCCATTATTTTCAAATTTAAAAATAATGTTCAGAATAGCATGCGTAAACAATGATGTAAGGCGTACTTATTTGCACAAAAAACATTTGCTAACAGATGCAGCAATGACATTCGACAGTAGGGTTTAATGAAATTTACATTTCATAAAATTTAGAAAATAGTCAATATGAATTTTGTCGTCATATAAACAATTCGGGGATTCATCTTTACCAGTCTAATTGAAATTAAAGTATTGGTATACAGAGTTCTTATGGGTGTTCAATTTTAAATACTAATATTTTCGAAAAGAAATTTGCGACTTATTTAACGACAAGATTTTATGATTAAATAAAGGAACATTTATTTTATAGAAATACAAATAGTGGTACTTTGAAGTTGCAACCTTACGAACCATGATATACAATATACTTTACTTAAAATATATTTTACTAATGCAGGGTTCCTACACTGTTACAACAATTTTTTAATAGATTTTTTAGATATAATATTTAAATAGCAGAAATTGCAAACGCCGCGTTTAATTGTTAGATTTTTAATACTTTTCTGCATTTAAATAAGGCGAAAAATTCTATTAAAAAGTTGTGGTAAAAGCGTACGAACCATGTAATGAGTATGTTTCTCGTTGATTTTTAAAAAATAAAATTCTTAGAATAATTTCTATCAGTTAAAAATATATCTAATTTTAATATCTATATGTTTAAAAAAGGAAAATTAAATTTAAATATTTCTTTTAAATTGCTTTTTTCAGTTGTTCGCCAGCATGTTCCTATATATTGAATACCTAGTTTTTTGTATTTCAGTCTAGAAAATCCTAGTTTACATTTACTTAAACAGATTATACTTGAGAGAATTTTATTACTTTTGTGAAGTCTCATATTGAAAAGAAGATTTTTTCAAAAAGAAAAATGTTTTCGACTTTTATGAAAAAATAGAATGTATACATGCATATAAGGAATATTTTAATACAAATATTTTAAAGAATTGAATCCTGATTGTTTTACAAGAAGTTTTTCACAACATTTTTTTTTTAGATGCACACTTTGAAATTTTTAAGAATTGAAAACTGAACACCAAGAATAATAGAGTGAAAAAACGCAATTAATGAATATTTAAAATTATTAGGCAAATGCAATTATGTTAAACCAGCTGCACAACAAAATCAATGTGTTATGGTTTAACGAAGATAAACTAATTAAAAGAATGTGTTCAGTTTCAAAATTCGTTGTTTAAATATGTAGAAACGGAATATGAAGTGAATGCTTTGTTTACATCACTGTTAATATTATGATTACATTTTCTTTTTATTAAAAAATACTCAACGATATAACAAAAATGGTATCAATAAATATATGGTCTTAGATTGAGCTTTGTAAGCCTGTCTGTCACACTGTACAAATCGGTAAACTAGGGATCTTCAAACTTTTTGCCTGAAAGTCGTTTGCCAGCACAAATTCCGAAAGGTAATCTTCGCCTTATTTAATCACAAAGTTTCTTTCATTAATTAAGGCAAATAATTCTATTTTAAATTAGTGGAGGGTCTCGAGGCATAGGTTCAAGACCCCTAAGATAAGCTGTAAACTTTGCTTCCCTTAAGCCAAGAACGATAAAATGCAAATTAGGGCGGGAATTTGGAAGAAATATATATATAAAAATATTTTCTCTTTGGTACACCACTGAGAATGTATAAAAGAGATTTTATGTATACGCAGAAAAATTATTCATTTTCTTGTTAAATGTACCTTTTAAAATGTTGATTATAATTTATTTGAAACCAAAACGTTATTTAGTCGGTCTGGGGCCTAAAATAGTTTTGGAAGCGAAGGTGAAGAAAAAAGATATTTTGTCGTTGATGGTGACGTAAGGAAGTTGAGAATCCCCGTCCTATGAATACTAACCAGGAAACTATGCCGTTAGTGTAATAATTAAAACAAATTAAATAATCGGCAATAAAAAGAGCATAGTGAAACGTGTTTTCTATCACAATTGTCCGATTGACTTCCAGCTGTGCCTACAATCCTCTCAACTACAAATCACAACTGTCCTCAAATGCTATTTGACTTCCAATGAGCGATTTGTGACGTCATTTGAAACAAAAAACGCAGTAAAACATGAAAAAAAAATTAATAAAAAATGAAATTAAATAAAATCTGATCAAAAAATCCAAATCCGGATAATTAATAACCCGCCTTTTCCTTTAAAAATCATGGTTTTTTATCTGTAAAGAATTAACAACTCTCTCGAGGATGAAAAGAGAAAAAAAGACAATTTCGAGCATAACTGAGGCAGGAATGGAAAGCAACCAACGAAGCAATCAAGAATTCTGGGGAAAATAAGTTAAAAAATCTCGAAAAATTCAAAAATTGCTGTACGAATTTCAAATAAACTTTATTGAAAAGAGGATAAAATTTACTATATTGGACTAAAAGTTTGGAACCGGATTCCTTTTACTAATGTAGACAAATTGCAGCTAAACGTGAAAAAACGCTAAAAAATCGCATACAAATTTAAATAAAAAAATCTGTTCAAAAATTCCAAAATCGGACTTCGAGGTGCAAAACTACATACATAGAGGTATCTTCCCACTAAATTGTGTAACTTTGCGTCAAGCGGTCTCTTCAAAACACAAACGAGAAGCACACGAACACACAAATACACGAACTTCCTTCTTTATTATAGTTAGAGATATTTAGCATTGTATTTTTTTCTAAATATTTTACATGTCTTGAACTTTTTTAAAACACTTATTGTACTGTCGAATTATATTATTATTTATTGAATAGTTTTTTATTTAATTTTAGTGGTAAATTTAGAAACAAATAATTTTTAAAGAAGGTATTTCAGTAAAAATTAAATACCCAAATATTATAGACTAATGTAGATGTTATGAATCAATAACCCCTGGAAGGGCAGTAGTACATTTTTGTACCACATTATTTTAATCATCAAATGTCACAATGGCACCAGAATTTTATAATGAATTTTTTTATCTATAATGTATATGAAGAAAAGCTTTTATTTATATTGAAATAAATTTATTCATAGCTTCGTGTGTCAGAGAGTTGAAGATACTAGCTGATCCCTGAAAGGGTTAAGAAAATAACTAATTGCTTAATTCTAAAAACGAACACACTCATGAAGGTTTTTTAAATTTGTATTTTTGATACATTTAGAAGAATTCTGGTTTAAAACAATGCATACCAATTATAAAAAAAGATTTTACTTTCATATTGATGCAAAATAACTTTTTTATTAATATTCGTGAAACACATAATTTTTCAAAGTAAAATATTAGTATTCGTAGAATAAAAATAAAAACTTTTTTCTCACTAAATAATCAAGAAATCATTTTATTCTTCATCAAACTTATTTTCTATATATACGGAGGCTATTCGGCATTTTTAGGGTTTCATTCATCTCACGAAACCCTATTACTCCCTCTTCGTTGTCTGTCTGTCACAGAGTCGGTTCTCGTCAGAAATTATAAATCTTAAAGGCATGAAATTTTGTGTACTTATAGGTGAATACCTACTATGAAGCTCAAACTCATAAAATTTGAAAAAATCGTATTAATTTAATATAGAGAGATAAAAAAACAAAAATCTAACAGCCTTTTCCTATTAAATTTAAACATTTTTCGTTATGGCAGTTGCCAACAATTAAAAATCCACAATAAAATTCTTTCTACAATAATTAATTTGCTGTTGAAAGATTTCCACGTGAAAAATGAAAATGAAATGAAAAGTTTCACCAACTGAAAAAAAGATTAATATGACGTCATATTGGTAATAAAACGGAAATTTTCAAACATTTCTGTATAATACAAGGAGTATGAGTATGTGTATGTACAGAAAGCAGCTTAATATGACGTCATTACAGAATTAAAAAGAAAATTAATCTGACGTCATATTGGAAATTTAACGAATTTTTCAAATGTTTGAGAATAACACAAAGAGAGTATCAATATGAGTAATAGTGAATAGTAAATATATGAGTTTGAGGAACATATTGAACCATGATAAAAACCCGATTATGGAAATATTGACATATTTTAACATTTTGAAGGTCTCTATACAACATGTTTAATTTTGAAATTGATTTTTTTAATATCGCATTTAGTCAACATGACAGATATTATTATGACAGAGCATAAGAGTAAGGCCGGTTCAGATATTCGAAAAAAAAACAGAAAAATAGACCTGTAAATTTTTACTTTATAAAAAACATGACTTTTTTTTTCTGAAAATGACATTTATTTGGATTTACTAAAGAAAGGATAAAGTGTTTTGAAAGGAATATTAAACGAAACCCTTTGTGTGATCTTCGATCACACTTACCCACTTGTTTTAGTTGAGTTTGATAAGCGATTTAAAAGATGGAATTATTTTAAGGAAACAAATTCTGGCATCAACTTATTATTTGTAATTCATATTATCGTCTAGCATAAGGGACGTTCAAAAAGAAACGAGTCGGAGTCTGGAATGCGCAAACCGGTGGCAAAGTGGTAATATCGTTGCGTCACCAACAAAGAGGGTTTCCGACAAGAGCACGGAAGTCCACATGCCCGCCGCTAGTGGGTCACGAGTGCAAGTCATGTGACAAAAAAGCTACCAGAAACATGCATCAGTCGTCCAACGCTCATTTTTGTTGTAAGCAGTGAAATGGAGGGGTCAAAAGAAGAACAAAGAGGTGTTCGTTTTCTGACAGCGGAAGGAGTAAGGAAAACGAACATTCACCGAAGAACGTCACAAGTATACGGTGAACACTGCATGTCCCTTGCAAGGGTCAAGGGAAGGACGGGTTCCCTTAGCCGATGATGCACGGTCTGGAACACCAAAACGCATTACCGATGACATCGTTCAACTGGTTGATGGACTCGTTATGCCATTTTTGGTCCCCTGAAAAAGACTCTCAGGGACAAATGATTCACCTCGGACGACGACGACAATCAGTACGTGCGGAACTGGTTCACATCGTAGCCCCAGGAATTTCACGAGACAGCCATTCACCGCCTTGTGTCTCAGTGGGACAAGTGCCTCAACAGACAGGGCCAATACTTCTGAAATACATGTACTAGTTCCTGTTCCTAGGCCTCCGGCTCGTTACTTTTTGAACGTTTCTGATGCTTTCAAATTAATTTTTCTTTCAAGATGGTGCATGTAGACAAGCTGTGAATCAGAGGATACGTTTTTTCGTTTTCCGAAGATAAACATTCTTATTCGGAAGGCTAAAATGATTGTAAAGCGCATAGCATAAAAATTTCTAATTGCAAAATTAACATAACTATTAATTGGAAAGGGTTATCCCGAAAATCAGTACTTATCTACAGTATTGCAAGTGGGCTAACTTTTTTTTTACTATTTTTAATTCAGTTTTCTTGATTGCCATCCATTTTTTGAGTAAGTAAAATTAGCCTTATTTAACAACAGAATAAATAAAGTGAAAATAAGCGAATTATATCATTTTAAAAAGTGGTTCCAATCAACCAATCAGAATTTTAAAAAAGTAGCCCACTGACAACACTCCTATGTATTAAGTTTCGCTCTGCGCGTGTGTGTGTGTGTGTCGGCGATGGCTAGCGAAATCCAAAGCACCTAGAAGTCCTGATGCACCCAAGGCTCAGATTGTCAATATTTTGATAATAAGTAGAGATATTAATTAAAAACTCATCAAACATAGCTCAGAAAAATGCGATCATTTTATCTGAAAAAGGCGCTGAAGGAATATCATCCCGCAAAAGTAACAAATACTTTGCTAATCGCAAACGGTAAAATTTCCCCTTTTTCACTTATCCTCGAATATTAAGAAAACTATTCGAGATACAGATTTGAAACTCCCAATATATACGTAGAGTATTTTTATGATTCCAAAAATCCAAATTTTGTTAAAATCGGTCCGTAACTGTTCTTAAGTTTTGAAAAAATCTGACCCGACATGACCCAAACAGAAGAGGGTATCGTATTGAATTTATTTCTGCTTCGGGCAATTCGGGGCACGTTCCTCCATTTACTTTCGGAAACTGAAGAACGGAAATTATATGATACAAGATTTATAATGCATAGTAATTAATAAAAAAAACTTAATTTTACAGATTATAAGTTACTAGCAAGCTACGCCCACTACGCTGGTCAATTTATTTTAACGAACCTTTAATCAAACAAAATATTGGCATTTCATAAATAACTTTTATATTTTAACAGAATAATAAGGCTACTATAATTTGTGACTCGTGCTGTAGCCAATATACACGTCAGGACACGTCGTCCTTATCATTATCTTTTTACGCATGAAGGTTTCGCTATGGTAATCCGTTGGAAAATTTGGTAATTTTTGAAATTCAATATTTGAAAAACGGCATAATCATTAGATTTGAAATTTATATCAAGAAAAATACAATTTTTTGCCTTTCAAACGCAGTTTGTCTAACAATTTTCTGACAAATACTTTTTGAGCTATCATTTTTTACAGTAACTTCAAATGTTTCATTTTCCGAGATTAATCTGGTGCAACAATTAGCGAAAAACCCAGTTGTCAGCAACGCATAGTTTTTTATTAAAGAGGCTGTTGGAGCAGGGATTGTCACCACCAATTTGCCACCATCACTTTTGAAATCGGTTCCGTGGTTCCAGAGATTCCATAGAAATTGTAATTTAGAATGACTTCAGAACGCTTTTCGCTCATTTCACCCATTTAACTTTCGATTTTTTTAAAATTTATTCTTAGAGAGCATTTACATCTTATAAGTAATTTACAATGCTAAATTTCAAATTTCTTGCACCTTCAGTATAAAAAAGTCGCAATTTTCGAACATTTTTCAATCCTGCACCCCATTGATGTTAGTGGCACCGACATAAAATATAGCCTATGTTGGAGTAGGGATTGTCCCCATCAATTTGCCACCATTACTTTTGAAATCGGTTCTGTAGTTCCAGAGATTTCATAGAAATTGTAATTTAGACTGTTTTAGAACGCTTTTCGCTCATTTCATCCTTTTAAATTTCAATTTCTTTTTTATTTTGTTCCTAGAGAGCATTTACATCTTATAAGTAACTACAATGACAAATTTCAAATTTCTAGCTCCTTCAGTATAAAAAATAAAAATAAAACTGCCCAGTTAAACTGAGGGCATTGAGTTCACAGGCTATTCACACTAATGGTATATTATACTCTTATTTCAAAGAATTTGAAATAAGCCCATCGAAAAATAAAGAAATAAACAATATATTACGGGGGGGTCATCCCCCCGTTATCCCCCCCATAGTTAACTAATGAAAACCTTAAACTAATCAGGTAAATCTCTAATTACAATGAATATATATAAAAAATTTGAAGAAAATCGGATAATTCTGCATGAAAAACCCATTTATATAAATTAAGGCGGGATTAGCCCCCTCCATTCCCCCCCCCCTTATACTTAACCAATCAATCCCGAAAACTAATCAGGGAAGCGTCTTAACCCAATGAACCTATAAACAAATTTTGAAGCAAATAGGATAATTCTGCATGAAAAACCCATTTATATAAATTAAGAGGGGGATTAGCCCCCCCCCCGTCCCCCCCGTTCCCCCCCCCTTTATACTTAACCAATCAATCCCGAAAACTAATCAGGGAAGCGTCTTAACCCAATGAACCTATAAACAAATTTTGAAGCAAATAGGATAATTCTGCATGAAAAACCCATTTATATAAATTAAGAGGGGGAATAGCCCCCCCGTCCCCCCCCCTTTATACTTAACCAATCAATCCCGAAAACTAATCAGGGAAGTGCCTTAACACAGTGAACCTATAAACAAAATTTGAAGGAAAACGGAATAATTCTGCATGAAAAACCCATTTATATAAAATAAGGGGGATTAGCCCTCCGTTCCCCCCTTTATACTTAACCAATCAATCCCGAAAACTAATCAGGGATGCGCCTTAACACAGTGAACCTATAAACAAATTTTGAAGCAAATAGAATAATTCTGCATGAAAAACCCATTTATAAAAATTAAGGGGGGAATATCCCCCCGTTCACCCCCTTTATACTTAACCAATCAATCCCGAAAAACTAATCAGGGAAGCGCCTTAACACAGTGAATCTATAAACAAAATTTGAAGGAAAACGGAATAATTCTGCATGAAAAACACATTTATATAAAATAAGAGGGTATTAGCCCTCCGTTCCCCCCTTTATACTTAACCAATGAATCCCGAAAACTAATCAGGGATGCGCCTTAACACAGTGAACCTATCAATAAAATTTGAAGGAAATGGGATAATTCTGCATGAAAAACCCATTTATATAAATTAAGGGGGATATTAGCCCCCCGTACCCCCCCTTTATACTTAATCAATCAATCCCGAAAACTAGTCAGGGAAGCGTCTTAACCCAATGAACCTATAAACAAATTTTGAAGCAAATAGAATAATTCTGCATGAAAAACCCATTTATTTAAATTAAGGGGGTATTAGCCCCCCGTTCCCCCCTTTATACTTAATCAATCAATCCCGAAAACTAATCAGGGAAGCGTCTTAACCCAATGAACCTATAAACAAATTTTGAAGCAAATAGAATAATTCTGCATGAAAAACCCATTTATAAAAATTAAGGGGAGGATTATCCCCCCCGTTCCCCCTCTTTATACTTAACCAAACAATCCCGAAAACTAATCAGGGAAGCGCCTTAACACAGTGAACCTATAAACAAAATTTGAAGGAAAATGGAATAATTCTGCATGAAAAACCCATTTATATAAATTAAGGGGGGGATTATCCCCCCGTTCTCCCCTTTATACTTAATCAATCAATCCCGAAAACTAATTACGGAAGCGTCTTAACACAGTGAACCTTTAACCAAAATTTGAAGGAAATGGGATAATTCTGCATGAAAAACCCATTTATATAAATTAAGGGGGGATTAGACCCCCCCCGTTACTCCCTTTATACTTAACCAATCAATCCCGAAAAACTAATCAGGGAAGCGCCTTAACACAGTGTACCTATAAGCAAAATTTGAAGGAAAACGGAATAATTTTGCTTGAAAAACCCATTTATATAAATTAAGGAGGGATTAGCCCCCCGTTCCCCCCTTTATACTTAACCAATCAATCCCGAAAAGTAATCAGGGAAGCGCCTTAACCCAATGAACCTATAAACAAAATTTGAAGGAAAACGGAATAATTCAGCATGAAAAACCCATTTATATAAATTAAGGGGGGATTAGACCCCCGATCCCCCCCTTTATACTTAACTAATCAATCCCGAAAACTAATCAGGGAAGCGCCTTAACTCAGTGAACCTATAAACAAAATTTGAAGGAAAACGGAATAATTCTGCATGAAAAACCCATTTATATAAATTAAGGGGGGGAATTAGCCCTTTGTTCCCCCCTTTATACTTAACCAATCAATCCCGAATACTAATCAGGGAAGCGCCTTAACACAGTGAACGTATAAACAAAATTTGAAGGAAAACGGATATTTCTATGAAGAGTTATCGCATTACGTACGTACATACATACATACATACAGAACCGGCTGGCAAGCTCACAGGGCTTGATAGCCAGTCTGATAGCTAAATAAAAGAAAACTGCCCAGTTAAACTGACGGCATTGGGCTCACAGGCTATTCACACTAACTGTAAATTATATTCTTATTTCAAAGAATTTGAAATAAGTCCTCGAAAAATGAAGAAATCGACAATATATTAAGAGGGGGGGGGAACCATCCCCCGTTTCTCCTTCTTATAATTAACCAATGAACCCATAAAACTAATCAGAGAAGCGTCTTACCACAATGAACCTATATACAAAATTTGAAAAAATCGGATAATTCTGCATGAAAAATCCATTTATCTAAATTAAGGGGGGGTTATCCCCCCGTTCCCCCTTTATACTTAACCAAAGAACCCCCAAAACTAATCAGAGAAGCGCCTTATCACAATGAACATATATATAAAATTTGAAGGAAATCGGATAATTCTGCTTAAAAAACCCATTTATCTATATCAAGGGGGGTTAGTCCCCCCGTTCGCCCCTTTATACTTTACCAGTGAACCCCCAAAACTAATCAGGGAAGTACCTTACCACAATGTGCCTATATACAAAATTTGGAGTAAATTGGATAATTCTGCATGAAAAATCCATTTATCAAAATTAAGGGGGGGGGGGTAGCCCCCGTTTCCTTCTTTTACACTTCACCAATGAACCCCCAAAACTAATCAGGGAAGCCCCTTACCACAAAAGCCCATATAGAAAGTTTGAAGAAAATCGGATAACTCTGCATGAAAAAAATCATTTATCTAAAATAAGGGGGGAGGATTAACCCCCCCTTACCCCCTTTATACTTAACCTATGAACCCCCAAAACTAATCAGGAAAGAACCTTATCACAATGAACCTATATACAAAATTTGAAGGAAATCGGATAACTCTGCATGAAAAAAATAATTTATCTAAAATAATGGGGTAGGATTTACCCCCCCCCGTTACCCCCTTTATACTTAACCTATGTACCCCCAAAACTAATCAGTAAAGAACCTTATCACAATGAACCTACCCGCATAGCATGCACAGTCACAGTGACGTCATTGTGACGTCAATGTGAGTCACGTACATCACGTCACATCTGTGACCAAAATGCCACCACTTTGTAACGTCACACTGTGACCAAAATGTGAACGTCTTGGAGATCTAAAGAAAACTTAAAATAAAATTTAGAACATCTTATAACATAAACAAAATTACTTTTTGACAGTTTTAAAAATTTTTGTGACGTTGCAATGACGTCACTGCAAGTCACATAAGTCACGTAAAACCTATGACCAAAATGCCAACACTCTGTGACTTCACGGTGTGATCGGAGAGTGAATTTGAAAAAAAAAAAAACTCATAAAATATAGATTTGAATTATGTCATGTACCTAAATCATTAATAAAAATATTGTCACACACTATTTATATATATTGAGTATTTCCAAAATAAAATAATAAATAAATATCTGTCTACATATATGAGGCAGATAATTTTTTACAATTTTCATTACCATTTTCATAAAATTTAACAAAATATACTATATAATACAAAGGTAAAAATCCTTAAATAGAAATTTAGTTATTTATCGAGTTATAAGCAATTCGTGTCACGTGACGACCAGTTTTTCACTGTCACGTCGGATATTCAAATCAAAACGCCGACTTTGACATTCTTTTCTGAAAGATCTTCTGCTTTTAACAAAAAATGGAAAAGGTTTTTCAATAACATAGTTTCTGAACAAAACACGAGCCAATTTCGTGTATTTCCGAGCAAAAATGAATTAAAAACATGTTATAAAGTATATGTCATTCCTATAGCAATTTATCCAAAACTGGCCAGTGCTTAGTAAGATGTCACCTCTATTAAATATATTGCTCTTTTCGATAGAGTGTAAAAAATGAAAAATTTGTACTTAGGAAATTTGATTGCAATTTAAATTTATATCGAAATTACTTTATAAAGCCTATTAAATCAATTATTATTTAAAATATATCTTTACTTTTGACGACTAAAGCAAATGCAATGGATTAAAAAATATATAAAAATGTAAATTTTCACAGCTTATTTCTAAGAATACAAAACTCTCTCATATAAAAAAAGAATATTATAGCATCATTAGAAGTTCATTTTTCAGCCATATAAATTATAAAGGTTTTGAAATGTCTTTATTTAAATTATTTTCTTCCTATATCATTTGCGGTAAAAGTTGGAAACATCTGCTAGCTGTTATTTTGTTGTGTTTAAAGAATACTGCGCGCGCATATTGAAGGCAGACGACTTTTTCTCATTCGAAGCTAGGATTAGCGTGTGTTGGGTTCTTTGAAGTTTGTAGATTTATACTGTGTAAGTAAATTAACGTTTTAAAGTGAACAATCTCCATTTTAAAGTAAACCATCCATTTTAACATCTCACTGTTTCTAGCCGGGTGTGTTCATAAGGCCTGGGTGATATTTGATTTCTCAGATCTATGAACACATCGCTTCTGCTGGAATAATTTGAAAATTATTGTAGTGGATTTACATTCTAATTTTTCAATGAAAGGGAAGCAGATAAGGAGCATTCCATCATAACCCCTTTATCTATAGATCAGCAGGTAACTTTTAATGTCTTCGCAGTTTTGTTAATAGTGCATGTTTAGTACTAGTACATTTAATAGTGCATTATTTAAAAGTTAATATGCTTAAATTTTCTTTTAAAAAATCACTTGTATTAAATTTTATCTTTAACGTTTTATATTTTTTAAAATAGATTGTTTGGAAAAACTGTATTTACTAAGAATATGTATTCTAAATGTAAAGTGTTATATAAAATGAGGAATTTATTTAATATTTTGCGTTTCTTAGTTCAATTTTCATAGTTATTCATTATAATTAAAAACATTGCAATTTTTAAAACTATTAATATTTAATTTGCAATTTAATAATTTCGTTGCTAGTGTAGGTTTCCAGAAATAATTTTCCGGTATATTTGAAAAAAAAAAAGTGACAATTTAATGCATTGAATAATTTATTTGTCGAGATATGTCAATGTTAGATGCACAAAAATAATAAATATTGATGAAACAATAAAATAACTGTTTAGTTAAGGTAATTTTTCCAGCTGTGTTATCGAATGTTTTTAGTGTAAAAATTTATATTTAAGTTCTGAATTTAGTATTCTATCAAAAACTATAAATAAAATAATTTGTAAAGAAAAAAAAAATATAATTTTTTTTTTGGCATTTATGATCTTAAGTTCTATATTTCATTTACAACGAAAACTGTTTTACTGCTTGATACAATGTTTATTATTTAATAATATCGCACAATAGGTATATCTATTATTTAAATTGATTCCTAATATAAATTTTTCAGAATGCTTATTTGAAAATGTGTACTTATATTTTCTTTAAAGTTGTTCTCAAATACAAAATAGCTAATTTCTGGCATATTTCGGAATTCATTTTTATTCGGAAATACATGAAATTGGCAGGTGTTCTTATTCAGAATAGGGTAGATGTGCCAGTAATGGACCGCCTTCCAGTAATGGGACACCTTCAATGTTTTTGGTTTATAAAAAAGTAACCAATAAAAATTCAGCTTTATTTATTTCATTAATATGCTATCTTTAAATTCTAGTTTTAAATGCAATCATAATATCAATTATCTATTACTTTTTGTGAGGTGTCCATTACTGGAATTTAGGGTGTTTTGATTTATTTCTGTTATTTACAATTAAATTTAGATTCACATTGGGAAATGTGACTATGAGCATGGTTAAATATTGTTGGTAAAGTAATATAATATTAAAAAATGTTGAATACAACAATTATAACTATTAATTAAAAAATAATTGTTAAAGAAATTCCTTAAGTTTGTCCATTACTGGCACATCTACCCTATATATAATCGAATGGCTTTATCCATTTTTTGGTAACGGCAGATGATGTTTCAGAAAACACTATCAAAGTCGGTGTTTTGAACCAAATTTCCGACGCGTAGCGTCGCTATTCATTCCAAATAGCTATTTAATAATAGCTATTTGGAAGTATCCGTATGCAGAAGTATCCGTATTTCCAAATAGCTATTCTAATGACGCTATTCATTCCAAATAGCTTTAATAATCAGGCATGCAAGTGCCATGCGTTTAAAAGTTTGTTCATAAATGTGTCAGAAAGTTTCGTGTTAACCGGTTTCTCAATCAGATGCAAACTTTTAATTTGAATACGATTTGCATCAATAAAAATGATTGCCGATCCAATCCTTATCGTCGATCATATCCGTATTTGGTGAAATCTTGTTATCCGAATCCATGCGAAATCATTTATCAGGTTCGGTCGGGTTGTGGGCTTACAGATTTTTTGTTGTTGTTGTTGCTGGGTTAGGGTAAGAATACGGGTTGAATCAAAATATAGTTTAAGTCAACCATCATTCATGTTCAAGTTGACATTCAATCATGTTCAAGAAGTATATAACCGGATTCGTGTATGACTCTAGATCCGAGCCGACATCAGAAATTGTATCTTAACACAATTTCTGATAAAATCTGGTTACTCGGTCGTATGCAAGATTCTATTCCAAACAAGACTTACAGTAAAAACATTATACCCGACTCGGGTCAGATCGGGTTCACGAAAAGCAGGTCACACGACAACTAATCCAAATCTATTCTGTAACCAAACAAATCCAAAAAGATCGATCCGAAGTTTCTGGATTGGATTCGGGTAAAATCTGGTCACCCGACCCGGTGCAGTGTCGTCACAAACGTCACAAACTTGAACCATAAAAAAATTTTGATCCGAACAATCCGTATAGGATTCGGGTAAAATCTGGTCACCCTATCCGATGCAGATTCGTCACATTTTTCACATTTAAGTCGCACGGTGACTTCACAAAGTAGTCACATTGTGAGGTCACAGAAAGCCTTGAAAACGGCCATAACGACCTCGCATTTACGTCACAATGACTTCACATCGACGTCACGTGACGTCACGACGACGGTCACAAAGTCACAGTGTGACTTCACAGTGACGTCGCCGTGACGTCACCATGCCTTACGGGTATATACAAAATTTGTAGAAAATTGGATAATTCTGCATGAAAAAAACATTTATCCAAATTAAGGGGGGTTAGCCCCCCGTCCCCCCCCCTTTATAGTTAACCAATCAATCCCCAAAACTAATCAGGGAAGCGCCTTATCACAAGGAACCTATAAACAAAATTGGAAGAAAATCGGAAAACTCTGCATGAAAAATTCATTTATCTAAATTAAGGGGGAGGATTCCCCCCCCCGTTAGCCCCTTTATACTTAACCTATGAACCCCCAAAACTAATCAGGAAAGAACCTTATCACAATGAACCTATATACAAAATTTGAAGAAAATTGGACAATTCTGCATGAAAAAACCATTTATTTTAATTAAGGGGGGTTAGCCCCCCCGTTCCCCCCTTTATATTTAAACAATCAATCCCCAAAACTAATCAGGGAAGCACCTTATCACAAGGAACCTATAAACAAAATTAGAAGCAAAACGGTTATTTCTGTCAAGAGTTATCGCGTTACGTACGTACATACGTACATACATACATACATACATACATACATACATACAGAACGGGCGGGCACATAAGCTCTCAGGCTTTGATAGCCTGTGAGCTAAAAATCGCAATTTTAGAACGTTTTTTGCTCCTGCACACCCTGGGGTTAGTCGCACCGACATAAAATATAGCCTATGTTGGAGCAGGGGTTGTCACCATTAATTTGCCACCATCAATTTTGAAATCGGTTCGGTAGTTCCAGAGATTACCCCCTACAAACAAACAAACAAAGAATCTTTACTCCTTTATAATATTAGTATAGGTACGATATAAGATTGACAATGCATAGTAATTAATAAAGAAAACTTAATTTTACAGGTTAGTTGTTATATTTGAGAAGATGGGGGGAATGGTTAAACGATTTTTTAGCTCACAGGCTATCAAAGCCTGAGAGCTAATGTGCCCGCCCGTTCTGTATGTATGTATGTATGTATGTATATATGTATGTACGTATGTACGTACGTAACGCGATAACTCGTTATAGAATTATCCGTTTTGCTTCAAATTTTGTTTACAGGTTCATTCTAATAAGGCGCTTCCCTGATTAGTTTTGGGAGTTCATTGGTTAAGTATAAAGGGGGGAAGGGGGGGGTTAACTCCCCCTTAATTTTTATAAATGGGTTTTTCATGCAGAAGTATCCGTTTTTCTTCAAATTTCGTATATAGGTTCATTGTGATAAGGTGCAGCCCTGATTATTTTTGGGAGTTCATTAGTTAAGTATAAAGGGGGGAAATCGGGGGCTAACCCCCCCCCCTTAATTTAGATAAATGAGTTTTTCATGCAGAATTATGCGATTTTCTTTAAACTTTGTATATAGGCTCATTGTGGTAAGGCACTTCCCCAATTAGTTTTGGGTGTTCATTGGGTAAGTATAAAGGGGGGTAAACGGGGGGCTACTCCCCCTTAATTTAGATAAATGGGTTTTTCATGCAGAATTATCCGATTTTCTTCAAACTTTGTATATAGGCTCATTGTGGTAAGGCACTTCCCCAATTAGTTTTGGGTGTTCATTGGATAAGTATAAAGGGGGGAAACGGGGGGCTACCCCCCCTTAATTTAGATAAATGTGTTTTTCATGCAGAATTATGCAATTTTCTTTAAACTTTGTATATAGGCTCATTGTGATAAGGCACTTCCGTAATTAGTTTTGGGTGTTCATTGGGTAAGTATAAAGGGGGGTAAACGGGGGGCTAATCCCCCTTAATTTAGATAAATGAGTTTTTCATGCAGAATTATCCGATTTTCTTCAAATTTTGTATATAGATTCATTGTGGTAAGGCGCTTGCCTGATTAGTTTTGGGTTTTCATTTGTTAAGTATAAAGGGGGGAACCTCCCTTAATTTAGATAAATGGGTTTTTCAAGAAAAATTATCCGATTTTTTTCAAATTTTGTGTATAAATTCATTGTACTAAGGCGATTGCCTGATTAGATTTTGGGGGTTTATTGGTTAAGTATACAGGGTGGAAACGGGTGCTTATCCCCCCCCTTAATATAGTGTCGATTTCTTTATTTTTCGAGTGGCATTATACTTTGAAAAAATAGCATAATATACAATTAGTGTGAATAGCCTGTGAGCTCAATGCCCTCAGTTTAACTGGGCAGTTTTCTTTTTTTTTATTAAATTTATTTATCATATTCATGTTAAAAACTTGCCCTCTTTTATTACATTTTTGGGCCGATTTACTAAGGGTTATTTTTCCAAAAACTTCTTAGGTACTCCAGCTACCATATACAGTACAAAAAATTCCTTATCCCCCAGCTACCAGATTTTTTCGAATAATAATCTTTTTTAGCGTTTCTTTATTTTCAATGTAATAATTATGAGATTTTCCTAAGAATTGGTATATTCATAACA
Source organism: Maratus michaelseni (assembly GCA_963931845.1). Taxonomy (NCBI): domain Eukaryota; kingdom Metazoa; phylum Arthropoda; class Arachnida; order Araneae; family Salticidae; genus Maratus; species Maratus michaelseni. Next base: position 407,638,196 of record OZ007586.1, read on the forward strand.
TTTCAATTGCATTCCTGCACTTTTTGTCGCTTGCAGATACATTGTATCACCAGCATTTCCAAATAAATTTAAATTTTCTTACAGTTGGTCCCACAGCTTCCCGGTTTTATATTTGTGCTCTGGAGTCCATGAAAAGTCTAAAAATTAATTTATGTTCACCACTTAGTAACTCTAAACCGCTATAGGAATAATGCATTTTTTGACACTTTTTTGCGATTTCTTCTTCCCTAAAAATACGATTTTTGTAATTCTTTGTTGTTGTTGTTGTTGCATAGGGATTTTTTAGAAGGTTTTTCCCCCAGACATCTTTTAATCTTAGTACAACTCTTTCACCACAAGAGGGAGCTTTTAATTTCAGTTTCATGTTTTTTTCACAGCAATAAATCTCTGATTTTCCTAAGAGTTAGTACATTAACTGCATCATGATATTTCCATTTCTTTCCAGCACTTTTGGTCGGCTACAGATAAGTTGTATCACCACCATTTTCGAATAAAATACAATTTTTCTACAATTTGACCTACAGCTTTCCGGTTTTATTTTCTAGTTCTGAGGTCCTTTAAAGCTTACTATATTTAAGCTACTATAAGCTACTATATTTAATAATATTCGTCCCTTATTATCTCTATACGGTGCCATAGCAACAGGGACCCGTGCCGGAGGTTCGTTAGAAAAGAGGTTTGTTTAGAAAAGAATGCGCCCCTGGCTGTGAAATGTGGAATTTAGACGTTGTCCACGCATCAGGCTCCGTATATGGGGCGAAGGCAGCGGGAATCCGGGATAGAGTTTCCTTTTTAAAGAGATTTAAGATTAATACACGGAACAGGGTAACGCCGGCCGGGAGAGTCAGCTAGTACGTAATAAAAATACACTAAATGGAAAAAACAAGAAATAAAAAGAGTCTATTTCAAGGCTGAAAACAAAGTACGGGGTAAGAATTTATGACTGTCAACAATTTCTCTTACTATGAAAAAATAAAAATGAGAAGATTGGATTAAAATGTTACAGTCAATTTATCATACTATTAAGAGAATGTTTCACATCCTATATTTACAAAAAATATCTAATTTTCTTTATTTCAATGACTTTCAAAGAGTGAAACTGAACAAAAGCAAAGCTACCACTCATACTTACAAAAATATCACTTTATTCGAGGAAAAAATAAAAAACTCACACACATATTCCATTTATACCTTTCAACAGACTCCTAAGAAGTCATCTCACGTTTCATTTATGGTTTATTGTGCATTTGATCTGCTGAAAGAAGCTCTTTCAAAGCGCAAGACCACCACCAATGATAGATGCTGGAAGGTCTTTAAAGAGGCAGGTGAAGTAAATCGACGACGAGGCGACCTCTGTAAAATTTACAAAAAAAAAAAAAAAAAAAAAAAAAAAAAAAACTTCTATCACGGAGAGCAAGACGCAGAATTTGTATCCGGAAACAAGATTATCATATAGATTATTTTAAAAAATAATATTCACATTTTAAATGTAAAAAACAGCTCCAAAAATCGTTTAAGTTTACAATATTTTGTAATACTGACATTATATAGAATTTTTGACGAATATTTATGAAAATTCAAGCACTCATTTTGGGAAAACAAAACAAAAATGTCTATAGCAATGCCTATCCTAGACGCTCGAAACAATAAATGTGCACATTGAAGCAGACACTCCACTACTGCTGTTGTACAACTACCAGGAGTCGCTGCGCTCTTACTCTACTCCTTCCTCCCGATCCTCTTTGTGTGCAATCTCTCCGACAGCGCAATCTCTCGTGACTTTACCTTATATTCGCATCTCCATTTGTATACGGTCCCCATACTATGCATGATAACTTTAAACTCAAATTTCTCAGTGAATATTGGTCGCACAGATACGGAACTTTTTGTGTTTCCAATACTTTTGAATAGACAAAACGTCCGTAAATATAAGTATAGGGACCTCGGACCTGTATAAAAATTTAGATTCTGTAATTCTTCGCCAAATTGTTTTTTTTTTTTTTTTTCAAACATTTTATCTTAACTCTGCACCTAATTTCGACCACTTTTGTAATTGGAAATATGCATCTAGGGCAAATATTTGCGAAAATAAAGGTCAGTCAGGTTATACGTGGACACCATGTATAATTTTTGTTTTTAAACAGACGCGATCATTCTCTGGTCACATATTTTCTAACAGAAATTTTTTATCTATGTTTGCTCATTTTTAATTAATTTTAGAGTTTTTACGAAATTTGACGAACTGGATATTATTTATTTTTTCTACCTCCCCCATTATAAGTGTCTGTTTTTTTTGTGTTTTTCTGTTTCATTCGTACTTCTCCTGCTGTAGTTTAGTACCAACTTGTTATTGGCTGTGTTTTCATGCTTTCCATTCGTATATTTTCTTCCCACTTTCCTCCTCTTTTCTATATATTTCCTTTTAATCTTGCCCCTGTATTCAAACCATTCAAACGGGTAGCACGTCATAAAGCTGGTGATAAATGGCAAATTACTTTCAAAACATTTAATGAGTTTTTCTTATAACGCTGTTTTTAATAATAGTTTTCAGTTGAAAATGTTTAGCTCCAATAATTATAACTTTTGATAAAAAAAATTGCGGCCAGTATCTTAGTAACAATATGTGGACGCTTTATATTAAAATAACTTTTCAAAATAGTACAAATAGAATAGCTTGCTTAGAGTGCTGAAAGTGCCATTTTTCAGATTGATTTATTTTATATCTTATTTTATTACTAATAAAATGTACTTCCGTGTGTATACTCTTTTATAAAAAAACACAACAACAACAGAAGTATATAAATAAAATGAAAAACTGAAAGCGGAAAAGCCTTTGAAAAATCATTTCCTAACTAAACAAATTTAATATGGAAAGAACAAATACAATTGCATTTGAAGATTTCTACCTGAAAGATAAAATCCCTTTGTACTATAAAATAACTGCTGCTAAAATAAATACGTTTATCTTTGCTTCCCTTCTACTGTTAAAATATCATTAAAAAATCTTGTGTATTTTATCCAAGCATTTTTTAGATGTATAATATTCCATTTTAATATTTACGCAATAAATTTTTTTTCGTCATTTGTATTTAAAAGTACATTTGTATTCATAAGTTCCAATAATAAAAAGAAATAATTACTCCTTTCGCGTATTACATTTTTTTTATTTAAGTCTTTTTTTATAGAAACGTTTAATAAAAAGTAATGATGTCTTTAAGAAGAGCAAATTAGGCACCTTTGACGTCGGTGTAATGATTACACTCAACTTTCTTTGAATAACATATGTTTTGGATTTTTTTTTTTCATTCTATATCAAAGAAGACGATTGGACAGTAATTCAGATGGAAATAAAATTAATGAAATCACTAATATAAAATTGTAAAATTCTGTAAGAGTTAGTTGTATTTACCGGCTTTGTAGTATATTAACATATAATAAACAATTCGTACTACTTATCTACGAAAGATAACTTTTTAAAAGTAAAATTGCAATTTTTACACAGAAAAAAAATAAAGAAGAAGAAGAAGAAGAAAACAGGGTAACTAAAAAATGTCAAAATGTAACTGAACAACTAAATAAAAAATATTGTAACTAAAATATGATGTAATATTGAATTTCCAAACTTAAACACTTCTAATTATTTAGAATTTCCCATTAACTAAGTTACCATATGTTTGTCAAGTGCCTGCGTATGATACGTTGATAGAAATTCTTTTGTCCGGTACTAAATATATCATAAAGTGGAAAAATTTCCTTTCTCATGCTGTTCTTTTCTGAATATTACAATTTTTAAAAATGATGTGTGATGCGAGCTGCGGCCAATTTTTCCATATTTTACATACATTTATAAGCAAAAAATTGCTTAGTTAACCTTCTCACCAATGTGAAGTGATATATTCGTTCACTATGCTGCAGGTTTCACTGCAACATTAGCATTATTTAAATTTACTTTACTTTACTTTACTTTTTACTTTTTTTTTACTATATAATTCTACAAATATAATGTAGTTTTAAAACATTAAGTCGTGATTAATTGTATCAAGGATTATATTCATACACGTTATTCAGTCTTTTTATATCATGTTTGAAATATTAAGATTTGTTAGCATTAAAAAAAATATACGGAGAAAACAACTTTACACTTTTGCTCTTTTGCTCGGCGGTCAGAGGGTTAAAACCCAAAATTCGGAATTATTACGCTTGACATTTTACGCTTTTTAGTTATATATATTTTTTTTTTCAGCTAATCAGTAAACCTATAATGCACATTTTTCTTTTTTTTCAGAAACACATAGAAAAAAATTCTATCAACATATCACATGCACTTACATATGGTAATTTAGTGAAAAATTCCAAGTAATTCCAAGAATATGAGCTTGGAAATTTGATATTACATAATTTTCTATACACAACATTCACCCTGTGTTTTCTGTTTTTTAAAGCTATGCTTTTTTTATACTTTTAAAATTTGATTTTTGCAGATATCAATTTTTTTTTTTTCTAAAATATTTTATATAATTTATATAATGTACTCAAATAATGAGCTCCCGTAGAAATTTTCAGCAGAGGGCAAACACAATATGTATAATATATATATATATATATATATATATATATATATATATATATATATATATATATATATATATATATATATATATATATATATATATATAATTCAATTCTTCGAGTAATTAACCATTTAAAAGGAGTAAAAATAACTTTCTTTTCTCAAAATATTTGTATTTCTCAATTTATTAGTTATTTAATTTTTATAATAGGTAAAAATTAAGTAAAAGACTGACGGTGTCAAAATAAAAGAAAGATTTGTGGTTAGTCTGTTAGTTGGTTGTTCTATTGTTTTTTGTTTTGTTTTTTTTGCACAAAATGTTGCAGATTATTTTTGCCTTTGCAAACATCTATGGCTAATCCAAGAATCGAGCACAGCAGATATCATTATTGAAATATAATCAACATAATAGAAGAACAGAATAATGATTGTGGATTAACCAAATTTATCCATAATTTGTTGTCTAAAAATAGAGGGGGGGGGGATATATTTAATAAAAAAAAAACCTAATTAATAAAAAAAAGGTATCTATAAAACTACCATCTTTATTCACATCAGATCATATAAGGTAAAGCCAGGAGAGATGGCGCGGTAGGAGAGATTGAGCACATCGAGGTTCGGGGTAAAAAAGTAGAGTGAGCTTTTAGCGACTCCAGGTAGTTGTACAACAGCAGTAGTGGAGTGTCTACATGAAAGTGCACGTTGATTGTTCTGAGCTTCTAAGATAAAGCATTGCTATTTTGTTTTGTTTTCTCAAAGTAAGTGCTTGAATTTTCATAGCTATTCTTCAGAATTTCTCTACAATGTCAGTAGTACAAAATATTTTAAGCTTAAACGATTTCTCATAAGTTACTAATCTGGATAACAATGTGAACATCAACGGTTCATATTAGTAGCGGCCATGTTTATATAAAAGGCCGCGCAATCTCTCCTACCGAAATTGGAGAGTTTGCGCATCTGCTACTTAGGAGAGATGACGCATTGTTTCCATTAGTTTCTAAGCTAGAAGAGATTACGCAGCTTATCGGTAAATTTGCATAAAAAATGAAAAATTAAAATGGACTAATTTTAAGTTCGTGTTATCAGATAACTGAATGTTATTTTGTAATCTTATCTGGCCTTGTTTTTTCTGATTCTTTAATTTTTTCTCCCTTTAATTAAAATTTTTTAATCGTTTTTAAAATTATTTCCTTTTTCTGATTCTTTAATCATTAGGTTGAAATATTCACTCCTAATACAATAATATTTGTTCACAAAAACCTTACAACAATGTCATTGAAGTGTAATTATTATTGTTAACAATTTAATTGTAGTTATTATTAGTAACAATCTCTCCTACCCATGTGCGCAATCACACCAACCCTGTAAGGGCAGATTGGTTTTAATTAATTGGTTAAAATAACTTTCTTGATTTTATTACAACTGTTCTATTAAATTACAACATAACAACAAAATAGCAATGGAAATTCATAAAAAACAAATGAAGTAAAAATTATTCATGGATAGTTTAGCAAAAAATTAATATTTGTATTTTTTATTGCTATTCTTTTGAATTGTCAGACTCTCCTAGCTTTACCTTAGAAGAAAGATGAAATATGTAATTTTACCCTACTAGCTTTATTCCTATATGTTTAAATGAGTATTGGGATATTTTTTAATATAAAAATACCCTAAATTAATGTCTTGAACAGGATGTTATTAAAGCCATATATATATATATATATATATATATATATATATATATATATATATATATATTAAACAGTATTACAAAGTTATATGCTAGGCATAACTAGAAGAGACAGAAAGAGAATAACTTGGATAAGAAATCAGCCGAAAAATTTTGACATCATTGAGAGAATTAAACGGCTAAAAGGGAAACGCACTGGGCACATTGCCAGAAGACAAGACAATAGATGGAGCACAAACACCCTACAGTGGTATCCCAGAGATGTAAAACGACCAAGAAGACGACCTCAAGTAAGATGGAATGACGAAATCAGAAAAGTGGCCGGTGTTTATTGGATGGCTAAAGTACTAGACAGACAACAATGGAAAAATCTGGAGGAGACCTACATCCAGCAGTGGATTGAAAACGGTTGTTGTTGATGATGATGATATATATTTGGATTAATGTTTTCGGCAGAAAATTGCCCGATACTTGGTGCTTCATTTTTTTAAAGATGTGTTTATAGTTTATTATTATTATTATTATTACACAAGTACCTTCCCCAAACTCTGACAAAAAATCACAGATATCCAAAAGTTTTTTTTATTATTATTTATTTTCCTATCGGAGCTTTTTTCTCTTTGGAGACAGAGGGGGTTCCGTTTAAAAAAAGTTGTCTTGTTCGTAGTTTTCTGAATGAAAAGGTTTACCATCAATAAATCTTGTTGCGTAATTTATATTAGCTAAGATTACCATCAATATTACTTGCACATCATGTTAATCAATTAAATGTTTTTGTAAATAAATTAGTAAGTATCTTTTTAATTTCTAGGACATTTGTCTACTTTTTAAATATGATCCATCTGCCATTATCCACGAGTTTTCTATACGAATTAAAGATTTATAATGATCAGAATCTACACTTATAACTTCATGAAATTTTTCGGATTGAATTTAATCATATTGATTGTTTGAGTGAGAAGTAACACTTTTGGTTACTTTTTTGCCCTAAAAAAATACGTAAGAATCTTTACTATTTTTAAACTATTTGTCTATTTTTTGTTCTGGAATTTATTTTATATGTATTTAGTAAATATTTACATAATGTATTTTCATTATACTATTTTTTGTTGAATTAGTGATGAATTAAATGAAATTTAAATATGCACATTTCGTATAGTCTGATAATTTTTGACACTATCTCAATTTTAGAATATTCCTGTATACTCGTTATGTCAATATGAGTTCATTATGAAAAATTTATCTCTTTGAAATGACAATTATTCAAAGAAGGTAACATAAGCTATACTGAATTAAACATCATTCTTATTTTATTGAATATTTTTATATATGCTTATTAAATAACATATACTTTAAAAAATTAAACACGACATTGGACTTTTTACCATTTATATTTATGTCCCTTCCATACTTATAGTACTTCTGTAATCTAGGTAAGAAAACTTATCATTAAATAATGTATTTTTTTAATTATAAATGTATAGGGTAACTCTAGAATAAATGGCCATAGTTTTTAAAGATTGGAATACAAATTCTTAGAACGCAAATACAAGAAATATTTATGCATATTTAAAATCCTTATACATATACTCATCATATTTTGGGCAAAAAATAATTAAATATTGAGAAAAAAAGCGAAAAATAAAATTGAAATTACAATTGCAGATGGCTATCTCTCCTTTCAGCCGAGGAGAGATGGCCATCCAATACAAGAAAGAAAAAGTGAAGTTCAAATAGCAAAAAATAGCACATTTCTTATAGTTAATCATGAAAAACATATAGCAACTGGTAAAGTGCCTTAAAAATCCATCCATATAGTAAAACAAAATGTGATGTGCGTACTGCAAAACATTCAGATACCTAATTCAGCAAAAATATTCATCCACTAAATTAAATAAACATTAACATTTCACTTACTTTTTATAATCGAAAAACACAGCTGCACGTTGCAATGAATGAATACATTGAACAACTTCTTACGAACACAGTTTAGGCTGCGATATATGATCAAGTTTTGGAAATATTTAGACTGGTCATCTCTCCTCTATGGCCATATATCCTAGAGTTACCCTATCATGTCATAAAAATGTCCGCGATGAAAGTTCCGAGAACAAATAACTTATGTTCCTAATTTAAAATAATTAAGATCGAAATAATGTCTATTATGAATGCGTATTTTATAAAAGTTTAAAAGTCAGTTAAAATTTTAATATGTTGATGTCCTCTAAAACCTTATCCGTGTACAATAAATAATACTTACTCCCAAACGATTCGAACTAGTATGAATTTTATACGATGATATGAAGCAGATTGAATGAAGAGGGGGGATTATTTCTTGTTTCAGGATTGCACATAGCCGATAGCACTTTATGGAATTACTTTAGTTTGAAATATTTCTTCCTTTTATTAACTCTTTAATCGTCGGATAATTTTCGGAAAATTCGTTCAAAAGTCGTCGATATTTTTATTGCCCCATATTATTAGTCATGAAATCTTTAGTTAATTAGTAAAATATACAGGAAATTTTTTTTTCAAATTTAAAGTTCTCAGGATGAATAAAATTTTTCAAAATCCTAATTTTACTAACCTTATATATGGCTTTTTTGTACACAATCTCCCTTCTTAATCAGATTGCTTGGTTGCCATCAATTTTTTGACGTAGAAATATTCGCCACATTTAATGACAGATTAAATAATGCGAGGATAAGGTCAATTATATCGTTTTAAAAAACTGGGGGAGTGAAACAATTTGAATTTTTAAAAAGTAGCATAACTGCCAAAAGGGTCTAGCCGGATAAGCATGGCGAAATGGAACCCATGACCGATATTTGAAATAACATATGTGGTAATGAGGCTTACCATGAGAATACAATATAGATTGTTTTTAGTCCTTGACATTCAACTGTCCTTGAGATAATCAGGAAAGTATGCGCCGGCACCACTATTTTTCAAATGCGTTTTTTCTCAAAAAGTATAAAAGTTAAAAAAAAATAAAACCAACGCCAATTATTGAAGAATATATTAGTTCATATTATATATTTTTTTCACGTTTTTACACAATTTTTAACATAGAAAAATAGACAAAAATATTTAAAAAAAATGTATTAATACAGTAATATTATATTTAAACGAACCAAAAAATTACACAATAACGCACAAAGTATGTACTTTAACCGAAAAACATTTCGTTAAAGTCGAAGATGAGCTTTTTGAGTTATAATAAAAATAATGCTAACAACTTGTTAAAATATTCCAAACTTTTCCTGTTTGTATTTGCAGAAATATGCTGCTATCTATTGATTGGTCAACTCATGAAATTTCTATTCGGGCAAGGATGCGCAGTACACTAAAATAAAAGAATGTTTTCATACGTACCACTTCCTTATATTCTTCTTATCGTGTTTGTAAACATTCTGTTATTTTAGCGTACAGCGAATTTAAGTGATACAATTTCAGAGTACGCGAAAAGAAAAATAAATTAATCAAACTCATTACGAGAAGTGGTGGATCATCACAATTGGAATAGAAGGAAAACAGCTTTCCAGCAACTAGTTGCATCAGATCTTCTTGATTTTCTAAAGTTAAGCGAAGATCAATTGAAAGTTTTGTTCACCGTATCATATCAGCTTTCATTGGTTATTTCGTACCTAGCCTAAATACTTGATGAGAAAAATAATTTATTTGTGCACTACATTAAACAAACCCCGAATATTATTAAAATGGATGTGGGAACACGCCATATAAACAAAAAAACTTATCGCGTGTACGTTGACTTTATCCCTAACAGTTATAACATCGATGGCATTCAAAGCTACTTCTGTGATTGTCCTAATGGTAACAGGACTGTTGGGTGTTGCTCCCATGTGGCAAGTATAATATATTACCGATCTCATATGGAAGATATTTGTCACAAATCATTTTCCTGCTGAAATGTTAACAAAAATCTTTTCGATTGATTATACACTGCTCAAAACAATTAAAGGATATTGCAGTTTTAGGTGGATTTTGTATCTGGGAAACTTTTTAGCTGATTTATACATGGTCGACAGACATAGTAGGTTATATGAGAATAAATTACACATGTTTGGCAGAAAAAAATGCATTTTATTGCGCATTTGTGTACAAAAGGAAAAAAACACAATTTGTGCATATGAGAAAAAAAGAATAAGAAAAGGTGTTTTCTTCAAAGAAAATCATTTTTAGTAGGGGGTATGGTTTCCACGGGCAGCCAGCAACGTTGAACACCTTTGAGGCATGGACTCAATGAGGCTATTAATGACGAGTTGGGGTATTCTGCCCCACTCTTCCAGAAGAGCTCTTTCCAGTTCTTGGAGAGTTTGTGGGGGTTGTTGGCGGCCAGAAACTCGTCTTCCTAGAGCGTCCCAAACGTGCTCGATTGGATTCATGTCTGGAGAACACGCTGGCCATTCCATTCGAATGATTCCTTCCTCGAAAAGGAAATCCTCCACCAGGTTTGCACGATGTGGCCTGCAGTTATCGTCCATTAAAATGAAGTTATCTCCGATTGCTGCAGCGTAAGGGACTACAATAGGTCTGAGGATCTCATCCCTATATCGGCGACCAGTCAGAGCTCCATCTCGAATGATGTAGAGGTCAGTGCGCCCGTCAATGGAGATGCCACCATACACCAACACTCCTCCACCGCCAAATCTGACACTTTCGTGCACGAACGCAGGATTGTTCCTACTGCCACGGTCCCTCCAGATGAAAATACGCCTATTATCCGGATGCACAGAAAAACGGGACTCGTCAGAAAACAGAATATTGCTCCATTCATTTCTCCTCCAGTTGACATGCTCGGTTGCCCACTACCTGCGGTCGCGACGATGCCTTGATGTTAATCTAACACATACCATCGGTCGGCGAGCATACAGACCTACAGCATGGAGCCGGTTTCGGACAGTCTGAGTTGAAATCGTGGTGCCTGTAGCCGAGCGAAGGTGTTGTTGGAGAAGAGTAGCGTTCATATTTCGGTGTCTCCGAGCTGTTAACGCTAAATACCGATCTTCATTGGGCGTTGTTGCCCGTCTACGACCTTGCCCTGGTCTTCGGCCTGCACATCCACTCTCTAAAAAACGGTTCCACATCCTGGAAATGACACTTTGTGACACTCCAATGGCTTGCGCTACTTCGGCTTGAGTTTGGCCCCCTTCTAACCTACCAACAATTCTCCAAGCTTCTGAATCTGTCAAATGACTTCGCTGAGACATCGTACTCATCGAAACAAAGCAATCACTGAATGCCGATCATCCTTGTCTTCATTCTCTTTTATCCAGTTGAAAGTGAAATTTCATTCGCTGCCGCTGAAGCGACGTTTTTGACGTCGAACTCAAAATTTGCATACTCCACAGTTTGAAAACCAGAAAAATTTGCATTTGTGATTCTCTTCTTCTATTTTCGGCAAAAAAAAATTTCGTTTATATCTTTATTTTATATAAAACTTCAAATATCCTTTAATTGTTTTGAGCAGTGTATTAATGCTGTGATAAATGAAAATAGTGATGATGATGATTGAAATATTTTCGAAAAAGGCTCTTTTTCTGAAATGTTCTATAATTACTTCTTTTATAGTAAAAAGTGTACGCTTAATCATACCTGATTACAAATACACTGCTTCATGAAACAATGTTAGTAAATGTTGCAATGTTTAATCCATTGTTAAAAAAAGGCCTCTAAATATCGTTCCGTTAATAGAAAAGTGACACAACTTTAAAATCGTCATTTTTGAGAGAAATACAGTTTTTAAGTCCTATAAGCACTAATATTTTTATCTGAAAAAGCGGCACAGTTGCATTTGCTCTATTATGCCGTCAGAGGGTAAAAGTGTAACTCTGCTTTTCCAACGTATTTACATTATTATTTGTGATAAAGTGACACTTTGGAGTTGTTATTGCTACTGGAATAACCTAAGCAAATCTATGAACCTAAAGAAATCACAGGTAAAAAGTATCCTTAAGAATGTTTTATTAATGAACAAAACATTGTTCAATTGAAAAAGTTTAAAACAGGTGTACTGAAAATTTGTTATTTTTGAGTTATGTCGTTTTCTATTAAACGATCGAGATATCTAACTATTTACAGACTATTACGTATTTACTTACAACCCACTTATTGTATTTCTTATGCAGTAACAATAATACGCACGTAATTTTACAAATTCAAACAGGATAAGATAGGAACATTCTAACAAGTTGTTAACATTAATTTTGTTATAACTCAAAAAGCGCATCTTCGATTTTAACCAATTTATTTTTGCTAAATGTACATACATTGAGCATTATTCTGTAATGTTTTGGCTGGTGTAAATATAATATTACTATATTAATAATTTTTTTAAATATTTTGGTTTACTTTTCTATGTTAAAAATTGTGTAAAAATGTGAAAAAATATATAATATAAACTAATATCAATAATTGGTGTTGGTTTCATTTTTTTTTTTTTTATAATTTTTGAGAAAAACGCATATGAAAAATAGAGGCGCCGGCGCATACTTCACCGATTATCTCAAGGACACTTCAAAGTGAAGGACTAAAAACGCTCTATATTATATTCTCATGGTGTGCTTTATTACTATATATGTTATTTCAAACATCGGCCGTGGGGGCCATTTTGCTATTCTTATCCGGTTAGACCCTTTGATTTCAAAAGACTAGAGTTGCAAAGAACCAGTTTATTTCCAATAGACCCGGTTTATTCCCAGATTTATTCCAAAAAGACCTCATTTATTCCCAAAAAATCCGGTTTATTTTCAAAAAACCTGGTTTATTCCCAGGTTTAAACCGGGATTATTCTAGTCTTTGCAACTCTACAAATGACTGCCCGTGAAGGTATCGGGAGCGACGATTAAAATGTTAAGCATTTAAAATAATCTCGGGAGTGACGAAATCACTGAATAAACCATATAACGGCTGCCACTTTCAACTATTCTTAAAATATAAATTTTGCATGATGCTTCTCTTGCAAGTGCTGTTAAGGTGTATTAAAAGATTTTTGTTTTAAGAGGGGGAATACCAAAATACCCAAACGGCCGGAGAGAGTCTTCCCAAACAGCCTGGAAGGGCTCAACAATCTTGAGCCTGCTGCCATTTCCAACTTACAATTTCATCTTACTTAATATAATAGAACCTTTCCTCTCCATGGAGGTGCTTGCAAGTGTCTGATGAGGGTCTGCAATCTGCAAACCGCAGGTCGTCTTTAGAGACTTCGGGGAGCAGTCTGTCTCTGATTGCTAGGACTTCTGCTGACCACCTTATACCAGCTTTTCATTTAAGTAATATACTATATGTTATATAATCACCATCTCGTATGCATTTCCGCCCTCTTCATAGGACTCTTTCTGGCCCACTGATATATTTTGCCCCCCTCCTTCCCCGGTCCCATTTTTGTGTCCCCTGGTCAGCTATTTATCTCCTTCGAATCCCTTTTTCCGTTTTTTCCTTAGGTGGCATTTTTCTTGAGTTATTGCTATTTTTCGCTGTAGACAATATCTCAGTACTTATAATACTTATTTGCAGAAGCATGCACTCTCAGAAATAAAACATTCAATTTTGACGATTCGGCAATACTTAAGCTTTATTTTGTTATTTTTGACCGTCATTTCGTCTCAGAGTCACGTGGTTTTTGACGAAACGCGAAACCTCAAATATCTGACGAAACTGTTTCCTCACTGTCAAAAATAAAACTCTCACTTTTGACGATTCGGAAATTCTTGGGCTATATTTCATCATTTTTGACAATCATTTCGTCTCAAAATTAAGTGATTTTTAATAAAATGGAAAATCTCAAATATGTGACGAAACTGTTTCTTCATTCACGGGCATATTATTTTTTTTGTTACAAAATCGTTAAAAAAAAAAAAAAAAAAAAAAAAAAAAAAAAACACGAAAGTACCAAATTTACAATATATTAATGAAAACAGAAAGAAAAATATTTCATCCTTGGGGGCCGCTATAGCACGAAAGTACCAAATTTCTACTTTATTATATCTCAAAATTTGCGTCTATCCTTTTTGTAACTTTAACATTTTTGTAACGATTTTATGCATTTCTATTGCCTATTCAAAGACAAATTCTTATAAAGTTACAGAATTTCGTTAAAAACGCTTAAAAAATTCTTCTAAAGTTACAAAATTTCGTTAAAAATGGTTAAAATAGTAAAATGCGAACATTATTTGGTCCATTCTCGACCGAAAGCAACAACCATTTTCCCAATGGTTTAAAAAAAATCAAAATTTCAGGAGCTCTTTTTTATTTAAGAAATATATTCATATAACAATCAAATTTGAAATATGCATAACTAATTTCTTTCCCCTCTATAAACAGTAACGTGTTAAAATCTTAACCCCCATCATCTTTATAATTTCTGACCAACAAATTAAATAGAACATATTCTAATCATTCATTGAACAAAGGAAATTTCTCTAATAAATTTTATTAATCCAGCCATATTCTAATTATTTATTAACCCGAAAAACCATAATAATAATCTAGCCCTATTTATTAAAACATGCAGAAATTATAACAGCACCGATAAAAATACAATCTACTTTCTAAAAATATAAACACGCGTCAACATCCGGTAGATACATTTAAAATCAAATTCATGCAATGTGCCGCTGGCGAGGGAGGCATGTCGGTGGTCTCCCACACAGAAGATCGCGCGTTCGCATTCTCTTGAAGACTTGAGAAAAGCGTTGTTATTTCCCCCCCTGTCAATTACAGATGCTTCTATAATTGTCAATAGATGGCACACCAACCTTTTTTTACACTTTCGAACAAGCAATTTGACGAAATTAATTTCCTCACTTTTTTGAGGATACAAATTTACTCGATTTGACGAAATATTCACTCGGGGCATTTTCCAGGAAACAGTTTTGTCAAAATCGAAGAAAATTTCGCGGAATTTGAATATCCATTTCTGACAGTGTGATATCGATAATATTGTCTAACTCTGAACTATTCGGCTAAGCCATATTCTGGGTTCCTTTATGCCCTAGGCTTTCAGTTTCCGTGCTATGGGGTTTTTAGCTTTTGGTTTCTGTTGTAGGTAGTTTTGGGCCATTTCAACCCTTACCAGTGGCACTGAAATATGGTTTTAGCTTTTTGCTTTTATGGGCTGCTGATGCGAGTCCAGTTTTGAGCTTTAATCTTTCATATATTTATATAAGGTAGACACATGCATTTACTAATTATTGAAAAATATGCTGAACGTTACACTGAAACATTATCCTCAATCCATATAAAATAATACTGACTTAATATCATTTAATAACGCTAAATTTACTATCATTTAACACTGAATTTACAATTATTTAATAAATTATTAAGGTAACTGAAAATGAAATAAAATTTCCTGTATGAAGCGATTATCCCCCTTATTGATGGCACTAACGATAATTAAATATTGATTTTAGATTAATTTAATAAATTCAGCTTTCGCGAAGTGGGTTTCGTTTGAACAGATATTCTTTTTTGATCTAACTGTACATTGTCGTTACTTGATTTATTTAAAATTTAAGTTTATAATAAAACGCTAATTTTAAAAACTTTATTTAACGAAGCCCCCTCACTCTTTTTTTAATAGCACTATCTTCAAACTATTTTACACACACACACACACACACACACACACATATATATAAAACAGAATTTTGCAAATATAAACAAAAGTTTTTTTTTTTTTTTTTTTTTTTTTGTCATTGTACCACTAACAATTTACGATTAATAAATATATGCATTTAATAATAAATTAGCATTCTACACCTATAATGCAGACGTTTACTACATTATTAACAAAATATTTTAAACGCCAAACTGAAATATCATCTCTAATCTAGATTTTAAAAGTGCAGCAGTATTTACTATCATCTAGTGAAACATTATAGAAGATGAAAAAAAAAGATCATTTCCTTCATGAAGTAATTGCTCTCCTTAATGACGCCATTAACGAACGCCACTAAATGAAATAAAGATTTAATGCTAATTTAATAAATTCAAATTAAGTGAAGCGGGGTTTTTTATGTAAAAAGTTTACGTAATGAGTTCATATTCTATTTTTATGAAGATGTATTTAGAATCTAATTTATGTGGTTAAATATTTAGCTTTTAATATTAATAAAAAACAATTTTCAATGATATATTTAGAATTGTTAAATTATTACGGGGTAATCCAGAAACTTTCCAGAAAGATGAAAGATCTGTTAGTGATTCTTTAAACAATCATTGAATATTAGCGTTTTAAAAAACGCTACTTTAAATGGCTTTATTATACTTTATATTTAAAGCAAATATTAAAAATTAGCAAGAACTAAAGGTAAACAGAGTTTTGAAAAAATAAACAAAAATTTTTATTAATTTTTCCTTACATTACATAAAATTTCAAATGGCTGAATGTCTGAATTTTTTATCAAATTAACATTTAACACTTTTAATATAACATTTACTACATCATTAAACAAAATATTTTGAACATCATACTGAAAAATCATCTTTAATCTAAATTTTAAAAACTGCCATATTGACACTCATCATATATATATATATATATAATATATATATATATATTTGCTCCATGAAGTAATTGCTCTCCTCAATGACGCCATCAACAAATGCAACTAAATGTAATAAAGCTTTAATATTAATTCAATTATTCAGATTAAGTGAAGTGGGTTTTTTATGTAAAAAGATTAATTAATGAGTCCATATTCATTTTTTAAGCCGCTATATTTGGAGTCTGTTTGATTTGGTTAGATCTTTTGCTTTTAATATTAATAGAAAGCTATTTTCAATGACATATTTCGAACTATTAAAGAATTATGGGGCAATTGAGAAAATTTCCAGAAAAAATTGCTAGTGTTTCTTTAAACAGACATTGACCAGCTCTAGCACAAGCTAGATGTAACAATATATCAAGAAAGAGACAAAAACCCAATGAATGATAGACAAAAACAACCTACAACAGGGGTGAGCCTATAAAAACGCCAAAAAACCTAGACAGAGACAAATACAACAAGAAGTGAAATCAGGCCATAAAAGAGGCGATAAACACTACAGCGACAACCCACCATGAAAGTTACAAGCCAACAGACATGGTAAATATGTAAATCTATGTACGCTAATGGCACCTGGTGCATGTAAAATCCGTCGTGGGTGCAAAGCCCTCCAAGTTACCTGTGAATTATACCTCTGGGGGTGCCTAGTCAGGTGAGAGTCTCGTCACCTGATTAAGGTTCTAAATTACGAGACCTATTAAATCTGTCAATTCAACAAAGTTAAACAGAAACTTTGAACCGGCAAACAAAGATAACTGTAGCAATCCACAAAAGAGCAAGCACAGCAGCGATGTGAACAAATCTATATTCAGGTGGATCACAGCCATGCTGTGATCAGGCGATTTCCGCCCCGCACCCAGGTACTAACTCGTTAAGCTAGGCATTCATGCCGAGCAAGTAGGGGCCTGGTTTGCGGTAAAAAAAAAAAAAAAAAAAAAAAAAAAAAAAAAAAAAAAACTGACATTGACCATTTGCTTACAACAAAATTCTATCTTAGATCTCATTTTTAATTTTCATATTTAAAGAAAATCCTATAATTTAACAAAAACTAAAAGTTAATAGAATTTTTAAACTATTACTAAAAATTTATATTTAATTTTCTTACATTACATCAAATTTAAAATTAATAATTGTCTGCATTTGATACTAAATTAACATTTATTCCCATTGCTTAATCCATGCGCATGTTTGTGGGCATATCTGAAAATATTACACATAAGTTAGCTTTGTACTTAAATGTTTGAAAGCGTAAATTTTTAAATTAAATAATTTTTGCTTTTCTTAACTTTTATCTATCGCATTATAGAAACATCGATTTTTTAAAACATCATTTTCATAATTAAAATTAATATTTGTTTTCTGTTAATGCATGAAAATTCTCTTTTTAGGTGCGTTTGTAATTATATAAATGCATAGCACCTATAGTCGTAGTCTGGTCCGTCCGTATGTCCGTATGTCCGCATATAACAGCGCAAAAACTACCCAACCAAATCGTTAATTAATATCTATAATATGAAAATCTGCACATAAAATAAATTTTGTATTCATGCATTTTTGTATAAGAGTGCAAAAGCTATTGCACCAAGATCTGAATATTTATAAAACTAGTTATAGTACGAACGCACCTCATTTTTCACGTCTGATGTACAATTTCGAACATCTTTAGGTATGAAAATCTTTTTTAAGAAAATCGATGCTACTGTATTACGATAGCTTAATGTTGGGTAAATATAACAATATTTCGTTTAAAAGTTTAGGCCAACAACTTTTATCATGTATGTACGAAGCTTATTTATTCATAAATATGTAGGAAACGCCTCCATGGATTTTGCATTGTAATATAGATTCAATTAAAAATATATATATATATTTTGTACATCATACTGAAATATCATCTCCATTTCAGATTTTAAAACTGTAGTATTTACTATCATCTAAAAAAATGCAATGAAAGATAAAAAAATAAAAAAAATAAAAAAAATAAAACCGGATATTTCCTGCATGAATTAATAGCTCTACTCAATGACGACATTAACAAATGCCAATAAATGAAATAAAGATTTAATGCTAATTAAAAAATTCTAATAAAATAAGCGGGTTTTTTTAGGTGGAAATGTTAATAATTAGTTTATATTCTACTTGCATGCAGCTGTATTTGGAGTCTGTTTGATTCGATTAGATCCTTAACTTTTAATATTAATAAAAAGCTATTTATAATTTATAAGAAATATTTTAAGCTATTAATATATATATATGTAGTGACTTAAACCCTCCAGTCGAATTAAAAAATATCTTTCTCGATATTTTAAATACATCCCTCAGCCAATATCAGGATCAGCAGATTAAATCATATGTAAAAAGCAGTCGCAGTCCATTATTACTGACTCTGGAAGATAAATGTTAACATTCTTCAACAAAAAACACTGTTACTTATTTATGGACGATTTATTATTCCATAATAAATAAATCTTAGAAAATTCTCGTATTCTAGTAGACATCTTGAAATTGCTAAATAAATTGGATGTTTAATAAAAACTTATTCGATTTGTCGTAATCTCGCTATAAATAGCTATATATTATTAGGAAACATAAGTTCACGGAAAATTCTGTCTCCTAGACTCCAGCATCACATTTTATACTAGAATGCGAAAAGTTAATTGCGGCATTGCAGTATTACTAATCAACCAATGAGAGAGCTATGTGATGTCCTAACTCTTTACTGAAAGAAACAGAATTTCTAAACAAAAAAGGCCCCGGTGAAAAAGAACACGAATCTGAGTTTGGAATTAAAAAAAATGTGTAAAAAAATGGAATTTGGAATTTGGTGGAAAAAAAATCGTGTAGATAAGGATTCGTACGCTTTCATGACAATTTTTTGATAGAATATTTCTATTTAATATTTAAATAGCAGAAATTGTAGACTCATCGTTTAATTGCAGGATTTGTACTACTTTTCTACATTTAAAAAAGGAGAAAAATTCTATTAAAATATTGTGGTATAAGAGTACGAACCCCGCATATGATAATTTTTAAATAGAACGAATTTGACTTGGGAAATAAAAAAGGTTTTTGAAGAAAAATAGTTACGGAGCGTGTTTTCATAATATTATGAGGAGAAATACAATATTAAATTACGCATTTTAAATGGAAAGAGATTTAGATAAATAAAATAAAAGGAACAATATTTAAGATGGGAAATAATTAAAAAAAACTAGGGTTGTAGGATAAATTTAGAAGGTAAAATATGTATAGAAAAAACTTAATAAAGTTCGGAATTTTTTATTGCAGTGAGCAAATCGTGTCACTTTGCGTAAAGATGAAATATATGTTAGTGTTTCTTTAACTAATAACCTGTCATTAACTATTATCATTTATGTATTATTTTTCTTTCACAAAAAGCGTCATAGAAACAGAAATAAATATTTTAATAGGTTATCTTTTTCCTCTGTTATCTAAATTTATTTTTAAATTATTTATTTTGAATTCAGTTTTCCTTATCTTGTCTTACATATTTGAGAAGTATAAAAAAACATTTCATATTTACAAGGTAACATTAGCAAACTGAACAAGTAAAATGCAAATAAATAGATTATGCTATATTACCAATAAGTAAATGTTTTACGCATCACACTAAAGAAACTTTATTATTATTATTTTTTTAATCTTGAATTTTTTTTTAGGTATTAT
This sequence comes from Maratus michaelseni, assembly GCA_963931845.1. Classification (NCBI taxonomy): domain Eukaryota; kingdom Metazoa; phylum Arthropoda; class Arachnida; order Araneae; family Salticidae; genus Maratus; species Maratus michaelseni. Next base: position 407,658,714 of record OZ007586.1, read on the forward strand.
AAAATATATTTCTATTTTATCGGAATTACTTATGCACCATTTCTTAGCACGAGCATTTGTGTCTGCATTTCGAATAGAAATTAGTATTTCCTATTCGTATATGATATCATAAATCGATTATTATAAATATATGCGAAAATTTATCAAGAAGAATGGCATTCGTTCTTTCAAACGATGGAGAATATTGAAGAGGTATTTTAAAATATATTTTGGAAAATATAGAAAATTTGACATGTTTGAAAATGTTTTGAATTATACTATAACTTAATATCACCCCTTTAATTTTTGGTAAATATTTTTCATTTGATTATGTTTTATGATATCATTGTTTTGTTTTAATTCAACAGATATAATATATATATATATATATATATATATTGTGCAAATTTATTAAACATTTAAAAAAAATGTATTGAATGACCTCTGAAGAAAATGCCAAAAACGTTTCAATTAAAATCTATAATTTTCAGAATATCTCCAAGCAGATCCGCATTCTGAACACGTGCACTACATGCAAACTTCCATCAGTAAAAAAGAACAGTAATTTTAGCCTTAATACCAATATTTTTTTAGTGGTAGAAGTTTGCACATGCTGCACATGTTCAGAATAGGGAATTGTTTACATGTGCAGACTTTTGAATAAAACTGTTTCCATCCATTAATTTTTCCATTAATTAATTTTAAGAATCTGTTAATAAATAAGTCAAATTTTACTAACTATTTGAAACATAATAAATTGATATGTATTTATGAAGTGCACTAAAACATTATTTTTGTAGAATATGGGGTGCAAAGCATGTATTAATCATTTACAGGGTCACACAAATATATTCTGTAGCATAATGGTCTACGGGGATAATTCGTCTGAAGTATATTTTAATAGTGTAACACTATTTGTAACATAAGGGAATTTATATCCAATAATAAGGTGCAATATAAGTCTCTTACTGAAAAGTATGGTGTGCACTTCAGTTATCGTTTATTTACAGGGAAACTCAAAATAATTCGGTTAGAGTACTATTTATTAACAATAATTGCTGAACGCGCGTTTTCAGTTGTATTATGCGTTTTGATATTTAACAAGTGTTTTGCATATTAATCCATATATATAAGAACCGTTTTTGCTATGTGTGTATGTTCCTTATACAAATCTGCAGTTTTTGACCAATTTGAACGAAACTGAATGTACATACGTTTTAGAACACGGGTAAAATTACTGTCAACTTGAAATATTTCTAAGACCATTCTTTACCACTTTTTTTCAAACATCTCTCATAGTTTATCATTACAGAAATCATTTTTTTTTCAATTTCAAATGCAATTTCTTTCCCGTTGCCATTAAAAGAAACTGCGTAGGAACAATAATTTTATAAACCAATAAAAATAAAAATTCAGATTCACTCACTATAATTTGAAATTCGAAACTGACGTCATACAGAGAAGATAATGTCATTTTTTCGCATGTTAAAAAGATTACTACAAGTGCGTTTAACCCCTTTAAGGGCACCGGTATATTATATATACCACTTAATTTTAATCCCAAAATGCCACAATGACACCAGAATTTTATAATCAAATTTTGAATTTATAAGGTACATAAGGGAAAGCTTTTACTTATTTTAAAATAAATTCGTTCGTGTATCCTGGTGTCAATCAATCATTTCAGTATTTTAGCTACAATAGTACTTTACCCCTGAAGGGGTTAAATAACATAGTATATTTATTTAAATGTATTTGCGGATAAAAATAAATAACTTAGATCCTAATTTTAAAAATGTAAATTTATTAGACTGGTTTGTTAATATTAAAGTAAAATTTTCAAGAAATAAAAACATATTTTTGATTATTCAAACTTCATGATTCAATTTATTTTACATAATCAAAAATCGTCTGTCAAATATTGACATTTAGAAATCATTACACCATAAGTTTTTTTAGCTTCAGTTTCAAAAAAGGAGGCATATTCAAGCTTTTTTTATTTAGGTGGACAATGATTACGTTTAAAGAACACATAATAGTATTTTCCTTTAATTAATGGTTGTTAAAAAAAGGGGGATTAAAAGTAAAATGGTTTTCGGAAAAAAAATTACGTATTTTTTTTTACGTATAACATTCATTTAAATTTTAAAATCTAGTGTATTTTTTGTAGTTCGACAAAGTGGCGTCATTCTCATTTCACCAGCTTCGAAAATATTGTCAAATTCTTACAAGAAAGATATATTTTTGAGAAATAATGTTTTGCATCAAAAATCAGTTAACTTGAAAATGCAATTTTAGAAAATTCTGTTTAAATTACATTGTGAGTATAACTTCTTAGCTAAATTTAGTATTTAATAATATTAATGTTTAAAATTTTTCTATGAGAACGATAATATTGGAATTCTTTAAGATATTTCGTGTTTTAAATAGCTAATTTGCATTTCAAGCACACAACTAAAGGCGTATTTCTCAACCAATTGTAGGCGAAATGTAACGATACTTGCAGAGTTAATAACTCAACTCATAATGTATTATTTCCTTCGCATAATATAATGTATCCTAACTACTTGAAAATTACGGGAAATTTAGCGGAATTTCAAGTAATTTAGCTTAACGTTTCGCATACGTTAATTGTGTAGACACGCAACAAACCAGTTTGTTGACAAACATGCACATTATCTATAAATATAAATGCACATTTGTACATGATTCCTCAAGTGAAAGAATTTTTTTAACTATACAAATATCAGTTCGTAGAAAAAACTATCCCCGGTGAAAGTTTCGTCATATTTTAAATCATGTGCCGGTCTTCATATAGAAAAAAATAGTACTTTATAGCAGGAGGTTGACCATTGTAATCATTGCACTAGATTTAAATTATGAAATGTTCTTGGTGCCACAATTTTCTCTGCTTCAATCATTTTTGGTTCAATACGATATTTGTCAATAGCATTTTTTCTTGCGGTCTTCTTTCATTTTTATAATACTCTATCTAAATATGTTTTGTATTTTATATTAATATAATTATTAAAATTTCTCAATCAGAACCACGCCTTTTCTCCCTATATTGTATAAATAAATTAGCAAACTTTTAGACTTTATATCTCGATAACGAGTAGACGAGGAAAAATGATTTTTTTTGTCAAAAAGCCAATTCACTATGCTCTTCCGATTGATGCTTACTTAGATTTTTTTTTTCATTATAACACTAATCCGTAGTTTCTATTTTAGTACTAGTACACAATACTTGTATTTTCAGATTTGCTTACTGGCGTCATTTCTGTACTTAAATTGTGTAAATACCTGTATATGATTATTCAAGTTTATCCCTAGATAAGTCTTTTTATACACTCAATGCTACTTTTCAAACTGTGATTACTTTCTTTGTCAATATCGTATTTATTAATTGTTTATCGTTCAATAAGTGAGCTATTAGTATTATTTTGTATTTATAGTTTTCTCTCAACTTTAATTATTATCTTGTAAAAACTTTTCATCTCATTATATTTATTTACAATCACAATTGTTCATTCAGCCAATTATTTTAACTTACTTGGCTCGTCCGGAATAATTGGATAGCCTTTGTGATTGACATTGTAATCTTTGACAGTTAATTTTCAAGATCATGGTCAAACCGCGCGGGGAGGCCTACTTTTTGGTTTAAGCTCAACTAGCCCCGCCCAGTTAAAAAAAGTAAATTTTCTATAGATAGGGGTACCCTTCTCTGGTGGTCCTTCCGGGCATGGCTCCCTGGGCTGGGGCCTTGCCGCATTGTAAACAAACCTGCTAGGCGGGGCTAGTTGAGCTTAAGCCAAAAGGTACATCTCTTGACCTTGATCTTGTTTACTTATCTTTCATTCACTTCATCATCTACCACTTTATTAAACAGTGAAGTTTTATTATAGTATTCTGATTGTTTTGGAAAGTCTTTCATAATCTATGCTTGACGCATGATTCTTCATTCGTGTTTATATTTTTTTGTTGGTGTGCAAAGGCTCTAGAATGTCTAATCCAAGTGTGGAAATGGTTTAAAAAATAATCCTTATTATTATAATTTACAGATTACTTTTAAATTAATCCCACTTGCAATGTTGTCCAAAAAAACTTCTATTCTTAGAATATTTTTCAAATAAAATGACATACCACAAAGTAAAATGAAAAAAAATCATATTCAATATAATGTAAATGGACAGTTCCATTGTTCTATTACACTCTATTTTGTCTGGCTTTAAATATTCCAAAAAAATAATATACAGTATTTTGAAAAGTTTTTCGTGCTTTTTAAATTGTATTTTTTTACTTTAATATTAATTCCGGAAACTGATTTTACACTATTTATGCGGTGCGCATTATACTCATTGCAATGCTTATTTATCAAAGATGCATTATTAGATTCCTACTGAAAAAATTTAACTTTATGTCATTTTTAATTATCGTGTCTTAAGCTGAATTTATTAAAAAAAAATCAAGTGTTTTTCTGGTCATTTTATTAATGAAAGCAGAAGTGTTTGCTTATCGTATATTTGCTTATAACACACAAACTAATGTTACCGATATTAGAGTACAGCATATAAAAATCCAATAATTTCTCTTAATTTCCATTGTACTTTTGTTTTCGTACGATATTTTTGTTATATATGTACTGTATGGAGTGACATAGTGAAAGCATGTGGATTTTCATATAGCTGTTAAAAATGTTCCGTGTGTTTTGCATTTCCGACATTTAGACATAAAATTTTGAAAAAAACCCCTGCGTATTATGTACACATAATTACGACATCTGTTTAACAGAACCTATTTTCTGTGTCCCTCTTAGATTTCCTCTTTTTTTACTATAAGCATTTAACACTATAGTACAAGATAAGTCAAAATGATTTCCCTGATTGCAAATGACAATAACTTAATTGTAAAAAATAATTGGAAGAAACGCCTTAAGTATATTACAGAAAGAGGACAACGTTTTGTTTGGGCACTTCTATGTGGCGTTTTTCAGTCACATTGAAAATACCAAAGTGATAGTCCATTTTTCACCAGGCTTTGTGCATGCATTGTGCATAACTCCTGTTTATGGAGATATTCCTTATTTGCCTATTAAAGTGATCCAACTTAATGTGCACTTAGAAAATTTACACACTTGAGTGTCTATACAAACATTATTCACAATATTTAGCTCAAAATGGGTTGATTGATTGTTTGATTGGTTGATTTCACGGATGTTTTGTGTATGACTTAAAAGAGAAACATAGAACAGTCATGAAGTATGAAAACAAAACTAATGAGCTTCTTTCTATGTCGTTCTTAGAGCGTTTCTACCGATCATTGATTAAAACGAAGTTATTATCATTTGTAATGAGGGCAATCATTCTGACATACCCTGTATATTAAAACCAGGCTGTAAAAAATATTCAATTTAAACAGAATTTTATTAGTAATAATAAAATTTATTAATAAATTATTCAATATAAGTTACTACCTGATTATTTTTTTCATAAACAACGAAGGTTTTTTAAGTATTTTTGTTTAAGGTTCAAACATATTTAAAATATTTTTAAAATGCATTACTGTTTTTTCAGTTTTTTTAAATTCATGTTTGTTTATGCTGAATTGGTAGCATTAGGCTCAATTTTGAAAGCTTCTTTAAAAAAAATTAAAAATTGCTTAAAGCAAGAATTTTAATAATTTTTATGAAAAGTATGTTAATGATTATGGGAACACAAAGAAACCGCTCAATCAAATATATATAAAATTAGTGAAATTGGAGCCTTTATATATTTTAAACATATTCGGCGTAAAATAATTTAGACAAAAAATGGTGGATTTGAGATTTCTCAATATTCTTAACAAAATTTTCATATTAACCTTTTTATTTACAAACATATTTACTATTTTTTAGCAAAATGTAATTAATATTTAAATTTAGAAATTTCTATTAATCAACTGTTCATTTTCTTACTTTCTGGAATGACTAAGTACTATTTATAGTAAAAAGAAGCTCCATATGTTTTGTTATAAATTTGTGTTAAGTATAAGAAAACTGTTCCAAAAATTAGAATTAAGAAAGTCGTAAAGCATATAAGCAACCAAAAAATTCTATCTCACTCTAAATTGAGCTTAAAGATTTTGTAATTAAATATAAGCTCAGACTAGCATTTCATAATATTTATTAAACTTACTTTACTTATGTCCTAAAACTTTAAAGGAACGTTATATACGTAATTAGCGTAAGAGAGAAAATTACTGAAGTTTCTCCTCTTGAAAGTTAGTTAAAGTTTATCACTCTTAAAAGACCTTCGTTACACTCACATGTGTCTGTGATTAAAAGAGCGTAGCACTTTTAGATCTTAAATGAATCCCGTGACTAGAAACAGATATTGCTTTATTTACACGAGAGGTAAATAACAACGTTTTCAGAAAAAGAATGTATTAAATTGCTTTTTTAAGTCAAATATCATTAATTTTGGACCAGTTTTTAAGCAAAAATTGAAAGAATTGATTCAGTCGTAACCTACATATTTTTATCATAAAAAATATTCTCTATGTGAATATATAAAAAAGAACGGAAAATAATGCATCAAGCATATATTATGAAACACTTTCCAACACATCCATAAAACCGTAAAAAAAACTTTACTGTTAAGTAGGGTGAAAAAACATATGTAAATAAACAGTTTAGAAAATATATAATACATTTAAAAATCCAGTTTCAGCAATTAACTGCCATTGTAAAAAAAATGGAGTAGAATTATTTTCAGCAGCTTTGTATATGATCTATAGATATAGATATATACAATTACATAGCATGACAAAATTTAGTTCAGTTAAAAAATTCACATTTTGCAATTTTCTCCAATAGATGGAAATGCACTCGAATTCTTTTGTACAGCCCTGTACATTACATAAATATTTTTCTACACACTACATTGTAAGCTAAAATTTAATTCCGGTGAAAATAGCTTAACACAGCATAAAATGCTCTTCCAGTAATTACCGTGAATTCCGGCGTATAATCCGCGGATCAAACAATCGTGTTTATACCCAGAAATTTTATTTAATAATTGAAGTCAAATACAGCTATCTACTAAGTTACATTTCATAAAATACAATTTCTGGATCGAAATATGATTTTTTTTATCCGCGGATTATAGGACGGAAATTACGGCACCAACCATAAACGGCTTGTATCTTGTTCTTTGCGTATCCCTGTATATGAATTTATTTATATTCCACAAATTTCTATTAGTATACTAAATATAGTTCATCAGGAAAGAACACAACACAATTAAAGACTACCCTCAAGCAATCCATTCCAACAGTCAGTAATATTTACGAATTCCTTTGTGTATATGTGTATATCCCCTATATATGATAACAGAATTTATGCCCACTACGCAAAAATTTAGCCAAACGGAAAAACGCAAACCAAAGTTAAAAGCAATTATCACTCATCGATAGTACTGAAACAGAATTCTTTTGTGTAATTGAACGGTAAATGCAATACACAAGATACTTTTCAGTAAGCAACTTATAGTTAATCTCAGTAATGCATCATGTTTGAAATATTGTAGCATCATTAAAATCCACTGCAAACGATTTCCCCACGTAGGTCATTAAGTAAAAGCATTATTTTGTGTAACCCTGTAAATGAATAATAAGTGCTTCGCATCCCACATGCTACAGAATGCATGTTTTAGTGTACTTCATAAATAAATATTAATTTCATTCTGTTTGAAATAGTGTAACATCGTCAAAATACACATGAAACGGTTTTTTCCCATTGACTATTATAATGTAACGGAAAATTTTTGACCGTCCCTATACACGAACTATAAATACTACACCCTTCATTTTCAATAGCGATCGTGCTATTGTAAACGGTAATATATAAAAATTATAGGGCAATCCGAGTATATTCACAAGAGTTTGAGTACGTAAGGACGGATGGACAACTGAAGTCATAAACACTTTTAAATTATGTTGGAAAGTGTTAAAATGTCCATTTATTTTAACATAATAGAGATGGACACATACAGATATCGATAGGTTGGAAAGCATATATATTAGGGTGGGCCGAAAAAAACTTTTTTTTTTTGATTCGCTATACCGCGGAAAACTTGGCTTTAGGGTTGCTTAGTAAAATAAAATTTAAAAAAAAATTAATTACATTTTAATTTTAGCGGCAGAGCAGCTCAAATAAATTTATTGGAGAGCAATAGTTTTCTTTCTTTTTTTAAATCTATAAAATAAAAAAAACTGCTATAGTGAAAAATCTTTAAAAGAAAGATATAAAAATATATTATAATAAAAAAAGAAGCAAAATTACTTCATTTGAGGTAGCGCAAAGCATTTAAAAAATCCTTAAGTTAACGCAATCAAGCTGCATTCACTCAGTGAATGTTGGCCGGATTGTGGGTCGGGTCTTTTTTTCTGTTTTGATTCGCTATACCGAAAAAGACTTGTGTCTAGGGTAGCTAAGTAAGATGCAAAAACAAAATAAATAAAATTTTACTTCTGGTGGTAGCGCAAAAGGCCTAAAATTTTTGAAAATTTGGCTTTTAAAATTATGTTAAATTATGCGACAAAAATATTTTCTCTGTTCATGAACATATGAAAGAGTGCTGCTTTGAGACCTATAGCTACACAGGCTGTTGTCTCGAATGATCCATATATTTTTATTCACAGAAACACATACATGACTTCTACAATTACATAAATCTTCTTGATGAGGAAGGGATAGACACAAGGAAATAACATCACTGAAGAATTACAGCCAGGACCTCCACAATGAGTGTTCAATGGAGGTGATCGCCCTCACTCGTACGCTCTCAAGTGATTAGCGGTGTGGTGCCTTAACCACGCGGCCACGGAGGGCCCCTGTGTTCGTGTTCTTATTATAAATGAATGTATATAATAATGGCAATGTTTATAATTGAAATATTTTGCATAGCACTCTAATTGTAAAAATATGAATATTGTGTATTTTATTTCGAGAAATAAGGCAACACATGAAATTTAAAACTTTCATCATTGGGCGGAATTACAAAAGTTCAAAATTCGGGAATTCATGACTACCGTCAACAATTTCTTATAGTAGTACGTTTTCAGTGAATAGATTTGAAACGACGAATTATTTTGAAGACAATGTAAGAAGCGAAATAAAATTGTAAATTTCCCCAATATCTAACATTGTAATGTGGAGCTTTGTCTGTGATATCGAAGATCATAGGTTAATGATAGCGAATGAATTTCACATTTCAGCTTATCTATGGAAAAAAATGATAAGAAATAATCAATATGTTCGACTTATTTTTATTAGTCAGCGCGATGTCACAACGAAGTCAGTTAACTGAATTAAAAGCTTGGAGAGACTAGCCGGGTAGAAGGGGGGGGGGGCAAAGACAACCCTTAGCAGCTGAACTGACTGATATATAACAAAGTATAATTTTAAAAATATTTAAATATCGCAGACCAGGACAAATTCGTAAACGATCAACAACGCCAAAAGATGATCGATATTTAACGCTGATAGACATGAAAAAACGAAATATCAATCTCACTCGTCTTAAGTGATACATTCGTTCGGCTACTTGCATCAAGATATGACTTAAACTTCCCGAAACATTGTAGGTCTGTATTCTGTATTGTATGTGTTAAAAGAAGATACGTGCAATACAGTAAAACCTGTAAAAATGGAACATATGCTATTAAACTGGATCCAGTCTTAAATGAAAATCTATGATTCTGATGGAAGGAATATTATGCAGTTTTACCTGCTAAGACGAAATCCTGTGTAAGACAGAATAAATTTTCGGTAATTTTTCCTTTTGTTTTCACAGATTTTACTGTAAATTAAGCAGTCTTTTCAATAAGCCTTTGTAAAATAAAATATTTTACATTCACGAAACACTGGAAACGTGATTACACTTGATTAATTTTGACATAATTATTCATCATTACCAATGTAAAAATGAATCTAGTGTAATCATGGTTCCAGCGTTTTCTGGTGGTCCCATTACCTGTGATTTATTTTGCTGTGCTGATTCAGATATAAAACCAGATGCTATGATCATTAAGGTTAACTGGGTGAATTTGTTCAGCCATATTCGCCCGGGATTGCTCAGTTGGTAGAGCATTGTCTTCTTCAGCTAAGGGATCCCGGGTTCAAATCCTGGCCCGGACTTTTGCGCGGTTGGGAAGATTACATCTCCTATGATTTCTTTACCAATTAGAATATTTGTGTCAAAATTAATCTAGTCTAAGTCTATACTATTTATTGTACATTGTGAATTAAGAGAAATTTACTCTTTTTTATTGAATGTTCAAATACATTTGAACAGTGTACTCTATCATAACGTATTTTAAGACAAACATAATAATTTACGCAATGAGAAAACTGCTGCACACTAGCAGGCCAATTGTCATCATTAATTTTTCATAGTATTTTTCACCTTATTTAATCACAGATGTTCTAATTCTAAATAAGGTGAAGAAGTATGTTAAAAATCTGAAGTAACTCCACCCGACTATACAAAAAGTGGTGTATATTTTGAGAAAGTAATATCTATATATAATACATATATTAGTGGTGGGCATAATGAATGATTTTGCCATTTGAATGAATCATTCGGGTATGCGCAAAAGTATCAAACTTCATGATTTTTTAATCAATTAACGCCAGAAATTTTGAGAAAAAATATTCAAAATCATAATAGTCAACCTTCTATTTTTTAATCAATTTCCAGCAGACATTTTGTGAAAAAAAAAAAAAAAAAAAAAAAAAAAAAGCGTTGTTGCCAATTTTCGTATTTTTTTTTATTCAATTACCGGAAGAAATTACGTTAAAAAAAGGATTTTTTTATGTGAATCTTAATTTAATTCTAATTAAAATAATTTTTTTTTTTTTTTTTTTTTTTTTTTTTTTTTTTTTTACAAAATTAATTTTAGTAATTGATTAACAAAATACGAAGGTCTTTGCTTTTCCGCATGCCCGAATGATTCATTCCAAAATCTTTCTTTCTGCCCATCACTAATATATATGTATAAAATATACATATACATATATAATTTTTTGACACAATGGAATCAGAGTTGCATTCGAACATTAGACCTCCCGTTTTGAAACTGATGACGTTACCTCTGGGCTAGTACTGCTTGAATAAATCGGCGCAATATTTATCATTTATACTAGATTAATTAAGACACAATTATTCTAATTGGTAAAGAAATCATATGAGATGTAATCTTCTTAACTGAGCGAAAATGTCCGGGCCAGGATTCGAACGCGGGATCCATTGACTGAAGCTCTCAATGTTCTACCAACTGAGCAATCCCGGACGAATATGGCTGATCTAATTCACCCAGTTAACCTTACTGATCATAGCATCTGGCCTAATATCTGAATCAGCACAACAGAATAAATCACGGGCAATGGGACCTCCAGTAAACGCTGGAAATGTGATTACACTAGATTAATTAAGACATAATTATTCTAATTGGTAAAGAAATCATATAAGATGTAATCTTCCAAACTAAGCAAAAATATACGGACTAGAATTCGAATCCGTTATCCCTTGGCTGAAGCTACCAATTATACTCTGGCCCATTTATATTCATTTATAATCTGTCACATTTTTTTTGTTTCACATTTTTTTAAAAAAGAATCGATTGCAAAATGGTTTAAATATGGATTAATATCTAATCCGTTGGCCAATTTATACGAAAATCTATAAATTTCTTCCAACAGTGCTTTATAAAATGTTCGCCTAATGGGAACTCATTCGGAAACATCGTTTGGTTATTGTGGTCACTCTCTCTCACCGTAACTAACACACACAAATAATTATTACAATGCTTTCCTTACATCATGTGATCGGAAAGTAATTACAAGTGAGGATTGTCCGGCTGGTGTGAATATGCTCCATAATTGTTTATAATAAATAAAGAAATAATCCTTTGACGGGTCGGGACATATACGTCTAAGTGGACTATTTTTTTTATTCTGTTTGTACAAATTTTTGTCTTAAACTACAATATTTTTAAGAGAAATCTATGACAAAGAAAATTTTTGGTAAATTATGGTACGGTTGAATATAAAAATTAGTCGTTGGGGGCCACCGTAATACACACCCGTCATGGATATGCATAATATAAAATATGAAAATAAAACATGTATAAACTATTTATAATATTTATACTGAATTCTAATAAAATACTGACTTGATGACGTCATAAACTTTAAATGCTCTATTGCTGAATTGCGTAATCCTTATAACTCTAAAAATGATAATTCTATTTACTAAGTTAACTGCGTCGGATTATGCGTCTTTTTACTAATTAAAATATATCTTTGAATTGAAATTTGAATGAAATACAGGGTCATGAAAAATCGAAGAGTGTGGAAAATGTGATTACAAATATCTCGGCACCTAATTATCCGACGGATTTCATTGATTATGCAAAATTTACGTTTTTTATTGTCTTTTATATTCACTCCTTAAAAAAACACTTTCGAAAATTTTATATACCTTTTATCAGAACGAATATTTCAAGAGTCCGAAAAAATAGTTCCGGATAATCGAGGTTATTGACATTCAATAACCTTCTTTCCATTGTTGCATACTATATACATACCAAATTTCAAGCCTCTATCTCAATTTGTTCGCTAGATAGAACGTTTACAGACACACAGACACACGCACAGACAGACGGACGGCAATTTTTTTTTCTAAAAATATGTTTTTCGGAATCTCCAGTGTCTGAAACGTGTATATCCGTCCAAAATAGTTTTTTCGATTTTCAAAACGATTACAAGACTTACCATATACTACGTATGATGTGTAAGTAATAGTCGCATGTCATTAAAAGGGTAATGGGAATTTTTAATATAATACAGATGGTTAAAAAAATAAAGTCTTTTAAAAACATTTCGTTTAAGAATAAAATATACATCATTTTAAAACAAATCGTAGAAAAATATTTGAAATAAAAATAATGTTGCATTAATAATATACACATATTTGTATCATTTTTTTCTTTTATACGTTATTTTATATATATTTCGTTTTCATATAACTTTAGTAGCAGATTATTTTTGGTCAGCCTGCAGCAAACAAAAATGTAACTGCTACCCAAGAATTCAGAACAAAGTATGTATATATATATATATATATATATATACACTATATTGTCAAAGGTGACCGGTCACTTGCGATTTTAGACGTTTTGTTAACTATCTAGAAAAATACATGAGGAATTAACCTGAAACTGCAGGTGTGTAAACAGTATAGTATAGATTATATATTTCCGCGAAGATTTTTTCACGAAACCCCATAGGGGACTGGCAACAAATTGAAAAAGAACGAATATCTTTTAGATTACCCTGTAAAAGCTAATGCAACAAAAGCGTTCTATCTAGAAATTATTAATAAGTGGCTTATTGTAATATACTGTGTTTATTTTTATGATGATAGCATGTATAATCGAAGAGAAATTAGGGTTTTCATAAAAACAGTCCCAAATTTTGCCAAGTTTTTTGCTTATAATTTGCAGAGTTCTTAATATAAAAAAAAGTGATTTTGAGAAAATATGTCAAACAACATTGTAAATAAGACTCTGCAATTAAAATTAAAAAATAATAAAAATTGGATGAAAAATGAGCAGGTTTACTAAAAAATGTTTCACTGTGCATGCGCGAATGCAATCAAAATATAATGTGCATAATTTATTAGCTAAGTATATAGAGCAACTTTTGTGAAAGTCTCAAAATCATAGCTTGAAAATTCTGAAAATTATCGTCGATAGAATAAGCTCGAAATCCGTTGTTCCCAAAAGGAAGCAAAAAGATGAGGGGTTGTATCCAATTATAGTAGTTCGTGCAATATTGTGCACGCTATCTTGGCACTAATCTACAGGTATTTGATACAACCCCTCATCTTTTTTATTCTTTTTGGGAACAACGGATTTCGAGCTTATTATACGACGATAATTTTCTGAATTTTCAAGCTATGATTTTGAGACTTTCACAAAAGTTGCTCTATATACTTAGCTAATACATTATGCATATTATACAGGGTCATTCATAATTCCCTCCGGGGTTTCGAAACGTTATTGTAAAAAACATATGAAATTATTCCGAAACTATTCAAGTTTTACTTACATACATTACAGGTGTTCTATATGTGAACCCTGGGTCACACGGCATACATCCATGCGATAGTCCAGTTCCTGCCATACTCCGTTTCTTTAAATCTGAATCAGTGGTGTCAGTTCAACGGGCCTTTCGTAATAAATATCGAAAACAGGGACCAACTGACAAAACAATTCATGTGTGTTACCGGAAATTTAAAGAAACGGAGTATGGCAGGAACTGGACTATCGCATGGATGTATGCCGTGTGACCAAGGGTTCACACATAGAACACCTGTAATGTACGTAAGTAAAACTTGAATAGTTTCGGAATAATTTCATATGTTTCTTTTTTTCATATTCGTCTTCGTTTTTAGCACTTTCCAACCTAGTTGAAAAGTGCTTATGACTTCGGTTTGTCTGGCCGTCTGGCCGTCTGTCCGTGCTCTAACTCCCGTAAATATGCTCGGATTGCTCTGCAATTTTTATATGTTATTGTCGTTATCTATGGCACGTTCCCTATTTCAACTGAAGTGTGTAGCACTTATAGTTTTCTTACAGGGACACTCAAAAGAATTCCGTTACATTGCGGTCTATGGGGGAAAATCATTTGCGGTTTATTTTAAAAATGTTTCACTATTGTAAACGCATTGAAATTTATATAGATCACTAAGATGCATTAGAAGAAGCTTAATATGGAATAGTAGGTGTATAGCACTTAGAGTTACTTTACAGGGACAGTCAAAATAATTCCGTTACATTACGTCTATGGAGAAAAATCGTCTGTGGCTTATTTAAATAATGTTCCACTATTTTAAACGCATTGAAGTTTATATATATTACTAAGGTGCATTAACAGAGGCTTACTACAGAATAGTATGTGTATAGCAGTCATCGTTCATTTACAGGGACACACAAAAGAATTCTCTACTGTCTGTTAACAATAATTCCTGGAAGTGCGTTTTAAGTTACTGAACGCGATTTTAATCTTAACTAGCTTTTTGTCTATTACGTGGTGCATATAAATTCTGTAGATCCTATACGGGGCAGCACAAAAGTTCGCGAACACATTTCCGTTTATTGACAGAAACTCCAGAAGGAGAATTTTAAACTGTGCTACGCGTTTCCTAACTAAACTAAAATTTAGCATCCTATGTATATATACAAATCTATAGATCATATACAGGGCTACATAAAAGTATTCGGATATTTTTCTGAATATTGTATATATTGAAAATTCCTGAAATTACGTTTTTAAATATGTTATGCGTTTTCCAAATTGTTTACTTAGATGTCATCTTTCAGCTTATTAAACGGTAATGATTTGTAAAATTATTTTAGAAGCGTTGGAAAGTGCTACATAATCTATGCTTGATGCATGATTTTTCGTTCTTGTTTTACTATAACGTTTCGAAACCCCAGAGGGAATTATGAATGACCCTGTATTTTGATTGCATTCGCGTATGCGCAGTGAAACATTTTTTAATAAACCTACTCATTTTTCATCCAATTTTTATTATTTTTTAATTCCGATTGCAGAGTATTATGTACAATGTTGTTTGACATATTTGCTCAAACTAACTTTTTTTTTATATTACGAACTCTGCAAATTATAAGCAAAAAATTTGGTGAAATTTGAGACTGTTTATTTAAAAACCTTAATTTCTCTTCGAGTATACATGCTATCCTCATAAAAATGAACAGAGTGTATTAAAATAAGCCACTTATTAATAATCGCGAGTTTGAACGCTTTTGCTACATTAATTTTTACAGGGTAATCAAAAAGATATTCGTTCTTTTTCAACTTGTTGACAGTCCCCTATGGGGTTTCGTGAAAAAATCTTCGCGGAAATATATAACCTAATATATATATACCTAATAACCTAATACTATACTGTTTACACACCTGCAGTTTCAGGTTAATTCATCATGTATTTTTCTAGATAGTTAACAAAACGTCTAAAATTGCAAGTGACCGGTCACCTTTGGCAATATAGTGTATATATATATATATATATATATATATATATATATATATATATATATATATATATATATATATATATATATACACATATGCACATATATAAATATACATACAGTGAAACCCCGATTTTACGTCCCCCGAATCTACGTTTTTCTCGCATTATACGTTTTTTCATCAGGAGACTTCTGGTCCCAGTTTTTCCGTATAATTTTAATGTTAATTTAACCCGGATGGTAAGTTTGTTATTTATAGAATTTGGAATGTAAAAAAAGGAAAATATGTTCTAAAAGAAGCAATGACTTTTCCTTTTGTTCTTTTTAAAATCCAATCCACGTTGTTGAAATTTATGTAATCTATGAAAACAGAAACGCATTCTACAGACTTCTGTCTTCTGAAAGTCGTTCCTCCCCCTCCTTTGTTGAACACCTGCTGTCAAGGATTGCTCCCTTCCCTGACACTCCCTCCTCTGGCGGGGGAGCAAAGTACAGAAACAACACATTTTATTGGCGTAGGAATGAGGTTGTCCGAGGAAGAGACACTCCAGTTACCAATCAGATGGGGTGGCTCATTTCTTTCGTCGGGGAGGGAAAGGGGTCCTTACCCTTCTTCACGTTTTCAGATTCAGTTGCTGTTTAGCACGCGGTGGTCGCATTTTTAACCTTTTTGTGCCAAAATGACTAGTGAAAAACTCAAAAAGTTTTCTGTTGCTGAGAAAACCGAAATTGTTAAACAATTTCACGGAACCACAGTAGTGTTCTCTCAATTGCAAGGAATTCCCGTGACAACCCTGCAATCCATACTACAGAAAAAGAATGCATTGAAAAACACATCGAGAAAGTGGGAGAAAAAAAAGCCAAGAAACGGAGAACATTGAAAAAATCGCCGTACGACGAGCTGGAAGGTATCTTATTAAAGTGGTTTAAAGAAGCTCGTTCCGCGAATGTACCTGTAAATGGCACGATAGTAAGAGAAAAAGCTCTAGAAATCGCCACCGATAGACTTGGTGGTTTGAAAGACTTCACAGCTTCAAATGGCTGGATTAACCGGATGAAAAAAAGGCATATTCTTGTGTATACATTGCTTTCGGGAGAATCATCAAGTGTAAATGAAGCTACCATAGTAGATAGGAAGAAAAATCTACCAAATTTGACCAAAGGATACAAGCCAAAAGACGTTTTCAATGCGGATGCGACCGGATTCTTCTTTAACCTCCTACCGGATAAAAGTTACGTTGCTAAAGGAGACTCCTGCCATGGATAGATGTCTAAATTGCGTCTTGCGGTTTTACTGTGCTGTAATTCTGATGGAAATGAGAAGCTGACGCCTCTTGTTGTTGGAAAGTCACGCAATCCACGATGCTTCAAAAACGTGAGAAAATTTCCGACAACCCGGCTAACCGAAAAGTACAGAAATTTGTTTGATACTTTCTATTATTGTAATCGGCGAGGGGTAGCCTCTAAATTAAAGTCTTTTGTAATTTTTCTACCAGTAACTATAAATTGAGATTAAAACATGTCGGGTTAAACTTGTATCACTGTTGCATCTGCATTTCTGAATTTACGCTTAGATCAGAAGAAAATTTTCGATCTCATTATTAACCTTTTCAGAACATATAATTCTGATAGTGTAATGAACAATTTCATGTTTAGAACAATTTCATGTGGAAATATATAAATATAATTTTTTAAAAATTCTACGTGTATTATAAAAGAAAAATTTATTGTAAAATAAATAAATTTTAATAAAATATAATTTTATTAAAATTTAGTGGTATGGTATAAATTCTACACTTCAAAGGGTACTAATATATTTTCATTGTCTGTTGTATTGAGGTCAATGCCCCGAGCAGCATTCGAACGACGGATCACTGAATCTTGAGACAATACATTAAAACTTTACATAATTTTGACCATTTTCATTATCACACTTCTACAAATTAAAGATCCAGTATTTCCAAATACTATCTATAGTCATCTTAATTAACACTAGAACCGCGGGACATTTTACTCAAATTTTATAAAAATATTTCACACCATAAATTTTATATAAAACTATTCAACTTCTCTTTTTAAGTTATTTTTGGGTAGCTTTTATTTAACTTATTTTAGGAAAAAATTTCTGGTGCGAATCAACATCTACTCATTTGTTCGGGTCAAATTGACCCGTCATTGCGGTTCTAGTGTTAACCGCTGAATTTCTGGATTAAATAAGGCATATATTAGTATTTGAAAAAACATTTCGTTATTCTTCCAGTAGTGTGACAACCGTGATTAGTTACAGAAAATCTTTACATCCTAGCAACACTTATTTTCTCTCCCGCAAGGATTACTTTATGTTGGAAGAGGGGTTCCAAATGTACCTGTTTTCTCTCATCCATATAAAACCTGTGTGGTCTAACCCACTCGCTCAAAGATATAGAAGATTGGATATCACTGTTAAGATCCCGATCTAATCAAAATTCTAACACTAGATTTCTTACTTCCTAGTGCTTCTTATTGCAACTCAGAACTAAAAAATTATTTTCTACCCTTTGTGTTCAACAAAATGCGAAGAAAAATTGCGTACGAATATACGAATTTTTATCACACGCCAAATACACGAGGTTGTGTCTGACTGTTTTATACCTATGTTAACTTTGCAAATAAAGTGTATATAGTCCAAACATTTAAATGCAATATATTTATGTTTAACCAAGATTTATCTATCTCAATACAGCGACATTGATTTTCTAAAACATCATTCATGCAAAAAAGAATAAGACTTCCATGTGTTGCGGGTTGTCCCACCCGCGACACAGAGTAAGTATCTTTTTACTTTCTTCCATCTATAACAGAAGAAAGTATTGTAATCGAAAAAATTTTCGACTTCCGGTTTTCGACGGATTTACACGTTTTAGGGGTCAAAGATCCAGAAAACTTGTTTATACAGAATGTCTGCCTGTCCGGTGTTTGTTTTCATTGTATCATCGGAAAGTGTATGAATATATGCATAGAAATGAACCAAATTTCATTTATAGATTTTTGACTATGGCCAGCAATTCCCACTTGAATTTGGGTACATTCCGCCAGAAGAAGGCGCTGTAATAGCGATTTCTGTGGCATTTTCATTATTGTATCATCGTAAAGTGTACGAAATTATTGTACTGTCCTCTAAAAACAACCACAATGAAATGTTTCCTAAAAAAAACCCACCCTAGTACAACATCAAATAATTCACTAAGGTCAATTTTTTTATTGTTCTGTTTTTATTCACTAATTAGAATAATAAAAATACCTAAGGAGTGCTTATTTAGTTTTAAAATAATTTAAACTAACAATTGCAGAATTCTGGCAAAACATGATCTTTATTTTTACAGATTTTCTTGTTAAAATAGAATTTTAGAATGATCTACTTACTTTTTTTTATGTTAAACCATTAAGATGTAATAAAATGCTTCATTTTCAGCTGATTATGTTAGGTGTGGGTGCTTTTCAGGTAACACGGGTTACTTTTTTGTAAAGTTTTTATTTTGTTGTTTATTTGGCTGCCATTTTGTAATAAAGTGATAAAATAAAAAATGCTCAACATTAAAAGTCTTAGTCAGAACAAGCTGTGAAAATTTAGCCATGTTCAACTGTTTAAATTCTTTATTAGACTTTATATAAAGAAAAATGAAAAAAAGGTTTTTTTTAGAGGACTGCACAAAATGCATAGAATTGAACCAAATTTCATTTTTAAGTTTTTGACTATGGCCAGCAGGTCCCAATTTAATTTGGGACTATTCCGCTGGAAGGGGGAGCATTCATAGGGATTTTGTGCGATTTTTTCTCTTTTAGTAGTTGTGTTTTGCATCGTCTGCTCGTGCAGCGAAGAGACCTTCGCATCCATGTAACCCATTCATGCAAGCAGCTGATGTACAAGATATGCGTACAAATACGTATATTGACGCACGAAAAATATTGATTTTGTTGTCGCTGTGACAGCGAATTTTGAAGTATTAACATGTATGAGATAAAAGAAAGTTTTGGGAGAGGCACATCCGACAAGTTTAGACATGAAAATAATGTTTTAGAAGGTAGATGCTGCCGTAATTAGGCATTCCAAATGCGATCATTCTCAATTGTTCAAATATTTCCTACACTTACATGTTAATAAATAGGTCTTCGCTTCTTATTTAAAGCAGTAGACAATAACAGTGAATATAAATTATTAAAACACCAGAATATCATCGATTTATTAAAAGAGTCAGTAAAGTCATTAAGGCTAAAATGTTTTTAAACTTTTCGTAACATTAATCTTATATAAAATATTTATTGTATTCGTTCATACATTTAATCAGGGCTGCCAAATTTCCGGATTTTTTCGATGGGATTTTCTTCTTTTTTAATAGCAGAATTCCTCAATTAAGTAAAGAAAACACATCTGCACGAAAATACTGGTATTCGAAAATCTGAAGATTTTACAGCTTTGCTGTATGAAAAAAAAAATATATAAGAAATTTAAGGCAAAATGTAAAGCTTGAAAAGGGACAGCGATACGTGTTAATAAAGTTAATCTATTAGTTGCCTCTTTGTTCCACTTTTCCAAGCGTAGACGATTTTTTAAATAAACGATTTTAAATCACTTGTAGTGCCACCTGTCGGTGAGCTTTTAATTATGTTATTTCTCTCTTACTCAAAAAAGTCTGACTAATTTACAAGTCTTAAAGTGCATACCACACTTGGATATACGACTATCTCCAATTTGAACGCCAGTAATTTCTAAAAGTTTTCTTCGTCATCTTTGTCAGAGATTAAATAATTCAAAGAAAACTTTTAGAAATTACTGGTGTGTATATTCAGGGGACTGTACAAACGATTAAGAAAACCGCCTACGGCAGCCACCATTTTTGTGTCAGCGTTCATGTCTAGTATTCCGGGGGGGGGGGCGGGGATTTGATATTCAGTGGCGTAGCGTCAAGGGATGCTACACCACTGCAATACCAGTATTATTATTTACTAAATTTGGCTTTCTTTAATCGTATGCTACGCCACGGTTGATTTTTATGATTTTCTTTTTAATTCTGTCCAAATTTGTGGGAAACACGAAGATATAGAATGTGGACGACGAGGTTCACCTATTGAAATTTATATAGTACGAGGTGTATAAATTTTAACATGTGAACCACGCATCATAAGAAAATTATATCTGTATAGACTTAAAATACTTAGTAACATTAAACTTTGAAAATCAACGTGGGCAATTTATTTCAATGTTATCATGATACTGTCAAGGGGAAATAATATAAAGCGATCAAATTATAATCATTCGCAATTTTTTTACACTTCTATGTTAATAGATGAGTTTCCGCTCCATATTTAAAGGAATAGGAGAATATAAATTATTAAAAACGCCAGGATATCATCGATTTACTAAAAGAGTGAGCAAAGTCATTAAGGAGAAAATGCTTTTTCAACTTTCCGTAACATTAATTTAACATAAAAGTTTTATTGTTTTCCCTCATTCGTTAGCGGAAAGAAGAATTTATAAGAAATTTTGGGCGATATATTAGACTTGAAAAGGAGAACGATATGTATTATTAATTAAAATAGATCGCTTATCGCAAGTGTCCATTCTTCCAAGAGTCGCGATTTCTTTAATTAATGATTTTAAGTAGTATTATCTTTTTTCATAATCCGTTAACGGATAATTTTTTTCAAAATTGAAATTATGTCCGCTAATTTAGACAGATAAATAGACTTTTATTTATTTATTTATTTACTTTTTAATGAATGCTGAGATTTTATTTAAAAAAACGAACTTCACATCCAATGCATTATATTATTATTTTTTTTTGTTTTTTGTTTGAAAAGACCTAAATTTGTTTAGGTATTTGTCAGATTAATTTATGCAGAAATCATATATACAATATACTATATTAAAATTAACCTAAAATTTATTTATTAATTTTAGAGTTTACAGGGTTCGTATGCTTTAACCATAATTTTTTAATATAATTTTTCTATTTAATATTTAAATAGCAGAAATTGTAGACACCTCGTTTAATTGCAGGATTTGTAAAAATTTTCTGCAATTAAATAAGACGTAAAATTCTATTAAAAAATTGTGGTAAAAGCGTGCGAACCCTGGTTAAAAAAATTTTATAGTTATGATAAGTCAGACCTAAATATTCCAAACAACAGTCAGAAACTGTAGTTTATTTGAACACATCTTAAGTGGAAAACGTTAAAACACGTCATTTGGATATGTGTAATTCCCCCCCTCCCCCCACGGCCGATACTTTTGCATTTTATGTGTTACATTATTTCTTAAAAAACATATACAATCAGAGTTCGTACGCTTTTACCACAATATTTTAATAGAATTTTTCGCCTTATTTAAATGCAGAAAAGCATTAAAATTATTGCAATTAAACGAGGCGTCTACAATTTCTGCTATTTAAATACTAAATAGAAAAATTCTATTAAAAAACTGTGGTAAAAGTGTACAAACCCTGACAATAGTCGTACTTTTACAATTAGACTACTATGCATATAAATACTTTGATTTGAAACAATTCCAACAATATATATATTCCTTTATATAATAAAAGCACGAAAAGAGAATTTTTTTAATATAATGAAACATGCTAGCGTAAAGTCTACAGGCGGAGCTTCCTGTTTAAAAGATAAATACTAACCGCTTAAGATGTATTAAAATAAAACTGGATTTTCAAAAATTGGCCCTTTAAAGAGTAGTTTGTGTGTAAAATGAAATGTGAATTTTATTTTGAAATGACGCGTCTTTAACTATTTCATTATATTCATTTTTTGTCTTTAACTGTTTCATTATATACATTTTTCAATTATCATGTGTGTTTAATTTCATAAAACCATTAAAACCGCTTTTTAAATTCATGAAATGCTATATTTTGGCAATTTTATCTCTAAATTAAATTTTTACTATGTACTATACATTAGCTTTGAAATAAATCCATATTATGCATCTCTATTTCTGTTCTTGACACGCAAAATTATTTATTATTATACTTACGAGAGGACGAAATACTGTAAACCCTTTCCGGCACAGTGGTCCCACTCCAGGCACACCTAATTTTAATTCAAACTTGCATTCGGCACCAAGAATATTTTAATAAAATTTCGCATCTATAATGAAAGCTTAAAATAAAGAGTTCTTATTTTCTAAAAAAGTCGTTTGTAAATTCCGGTGTCAGTCAGAAATTTCTCATTTTACGAACAGACTTTGTCTGTGCCGGAAAGGGTTAATAACTAGGTAAAGCTTTGGAAAAATCTACCATAAAAATTTTCTCTTATTAAATAAGTTACTAAAGAATACTATAGAGGAATTAAGTTTTTAAATATATATTCTATATATTAGCTTTGTAATAAAGCCACGTTATGCATAACTATTTCAGTTCTTAACACTCAAAATTAAATACTATAAAATTTACCTGCAGACGAAATACTTAGATCTACGTAAAGTTTTAGAAAAATCTATCATAAAGAAATATTTTTAAATATATTTTACTCTCCCCCCTCCCCTGCTTTCCACACACACAGTGACACGCATGCCTGTTTTCCAGAAATTCATAGTCACAATTTAAGCAGAATTATTAAAAAAAAAAAAAATAAGAGTTCATTTTGAAATATTACACTGTGTCAGCTACGTTTTTCCAATAGGCTAAAAAACGGTAATTGAGGATGGTCAAGAAATGGAGAAGTAGTTTTATTTTTATTTTGATAACTGTAAGTAAATTCTTTTTTGAGGACAAATACAAATACATGTAGGTGTAGCTACATTTATTCAGGCCTCGGAGCGGTCCCTATTAATAGAGACCAAATCAAACTTTTGAGCACCACTATTTAATTTCGAAAATTTTCATTTCAGATTTATGTTGCGAATGTCGTACAAACCCGCTTCGAGTTGCGCTTTTTCTTAAGATTGTTGCAGCAATCACCAACGAAAATAATTAAAAACAAGTGGGTAAGTGTGATCGAAGATCGCTCAAAGGGTTTCGTTTAATGTTCCTTTCAAAACACTTTATCCTTTCTTTAATAAATTCAAACAAATTTCATTTAGCAACAACAAAAAAAAAAGTCATATTTTTTATAAAGTAAAAATTTACCGGTTTATTTTTTCTTTTTTTCGAATATCTAAACCAACCGGATAGCGGTCCAAGCCCACTATTATATTCTGTCATAATAATATCCGTCATACGGACTAAATGCAATATTAAAAAAAATAATTTCAAAATTAAACAAATTGTACACGTTCAAAATCTTAAAATATGCGAATATTTCCATAATCGGATTTTTATCACGATTCAATATGTTTTTCAAACTCATATATTTACTATTCTCTATTATTTATATTGATACTCGCTTTGTATTATTCTCAAACATTTGAAAAAATAGTTAAACTTCCTATATGACGTCTGATTTTCTTTTTAATTCTCCAATGACGTGATATTAATCTGCTTTGTCCACTTACACATACTCATACTTCTTGTATTATTGAGAAATCTTAGACATTTTCCGTTTTATTACGACTATGACGTCAATCAATTTTATTTCATATTTATCTTTTTTTCAATTGGTGAAACTTTTTATTTCATTTTCATTTTTCACGTGAAAATCGTCTGATAAAAAATTAATTATTGTAGAAAGAATTTCATTGCGGATTTTAAATCTTTGGCATCTGCTATAACGAAAAATATTTCAATTTAATAGGAAAAGGCTGTTAGAATTTTGGTTTTTTATCTCTATTTATTAAAATAATACGAATTTTTCAAATTTTAATATTTTGAGCTCTTCACAGCTGCTATTCAGATTTATACACTAAGTTTCAACTCTGTAAGTAACATAGTTTTTGAGAATGGCTCTGTGACGGACAGACAATGGAGCGGGGGTAATAGGGTTTCATGAGATGAACGAAACCCTAAAAATTAGCGGTGGCCAAAAACAGATCGCTCCCAGGCATGATTATCTATCAGTCATGCTTCCAAAATTTCCGGGTTTTTAAATAGAAAAAGCAAACTTCAAACCAGAAAACTAAATTAATTAAATGTGTCTTACCTCTAAGTAATAGCCAGTTGGAATTTAATTGATTTCATTCATTAAATACATTTTCTGGTTCAAGTATGTTAAATTGAACAGGAATCTCCCGCTTAAAATCGGGAGTTTTGCCAAATATGATAACTTCTTTTATTTATTTATTTAATTATTTATTTATTTTTGTA
Source organism: Maratus michaelseni (assembly GCA_963931845.1). Taxonomy (NCBI): domain Eukaryota; kingdom Metazoa; phylum Arthropoda; class Arachnida; order Araneae; family Salticidae; genus Maratus; species Maratus michaelseni. The sequence continues at coordinate 407,684,018 of OZ007586.1, forward strand.
TGTAAGCTGAATCAAGAAATAAACGTTATATATAAAACACGTTTCCCCATTTCCACACGTTTACCCTATTAAGAAAATTACAACTCACAAAGGGGTGTGTTGTAAAGATACAACTTTGATTCTCGATAAAATGAAAGATATAAAGAAAATCTAAATGAAGAAGTAATTAATCATATTTTATATTCATTATCCTGGATAAAATGTATATTAGAATAGTTTAACACATTTTCGTAAACATAATATCCCGTAAAATAGTCCACATGAATTTGTATTGCTATAAAATATAGAATTAAACTCCAAATTTTTAAACATCTGCTTTGGTAGAGGCAGAAGCGGATCGGTTTACGATAAATTTACTACCAGTAATTTTTTAAACTGAATTCCCGTTATTCGATCACAGAACATCCCACAATTAAGAAAGGTCAAATTTTACATAATAAAATTCTGGTACTAAACTGATCTTGAACTCCCTTCCGAGCCGCTACAGGGTAAAAAGGATTGTATTGCGAAAGACTGCAGTGTGAGAAAAGTTTTCTTATCATCATATATATTCTAATAAGAGCAAATCGCGCGTGTGTGGTGTGTGTGTGTGGTTACATATATATATGGAAATTTTATCTTCAAAACGGCTCTAACGATTTTGGCAATATTTTGAATCCTACCGTTTAAGGGCACCAGAAAACCATTGGGCCAGGTCACATGTTCAAGAAAATTGGATTAGTGGGTCATTTTGGGTCATCATTTGTCAGGGTAAGCTAATTGTATAGAAAAAACGGTTCAAACGATTTTAACGATATTTTGAATCCTACCGTTTAACCCTTTAGCGGGCGGTGGTCACAAAAAAGGACACCTAATTTAATTCCAAAACTGACAAACGGCACCAAGAATATTTAATTAAAATTTTCATTTTATAAAGTAAGGGAAAATCAGCAAGTTATTCTTTTCTAAGGAAATCATTTTTAAAATCTGGTGCCTGTCCATTATTTCATTATTTTACAAACAGATTTATTCCGCGCCGGAAAGGGTTAAGACCATCAGAAAACCATTGGGCCAGGTCACATGTTCGCGAACTTTCGATTAGTGTGCCATTTTTGGGTCAACGCGTGTCAAGTTAATTTTATCTAAAAAACGGCTTTAACGATTTTGATTAATTTTTTTATCCAAAGAGTTTCGGGCACGAAAAAATCATTGGTCTAGATCACATGTTGCAGAAAATTCGATTATTAGGTCATTTTTGAGTCACTATTGGTCAAGCTAGTTTTATCTAAAAAAGGCTCAGACTATTTAGACTAAATTTTGCATCCTATGAATAATCGGTCGCGAAAAAACTGTTGGGCTATGTCATATGTTCGAGAAAATTCGATTAGAGGGTCATTTTAGTCATGGGTCATTATGGGTCAAGCTATTTTTATCTTAAAAACGTCTCCGACGATGTGAACTAAATTTTGTATCCTAGGAATTTTGGGCACAAGAAAATCCGACTATTGGGTCATTTTGGGTCACAGTGGGTCAAGTTAATTTTATCTAAAAAACGGCTCAGACTATTTTGACTAAATTTTATATCCTCCGTGTTTCGGGCACGAGAAGACAATTTGGCTTGGTCACATGTTCGAGAAAATTTGATTAGCGCGTAATTTTGGACATGGGACATGATATTTGAACTTAAAGCTAATTTTAAACGAGATAGCTCGGTCTTCCCTGCTCGTATGCTATAATACGAGCAAATCTTCTGTGTCTATGTGTGTATGTATACAAATTTTATCTAAAACAAGAGCTCTAACGATTTTAAAATATTAAAATAAAGGATCAACGTAAAAATGGAACACATGAAATACAAATAAAATAGCAAAATCTCCATATTCAGTGCTAAAGTTAACAAGATTAAAAACTGATTTAAAAGTTTAGGCCATGTAATTATGCTTGCGTCTCCGCTCGCCACCAAGATGGAATGGCGGTGAGTGTTTAAAAACAACAGCGGAGTCAGGAGTCCCATGTGACGTAGAAGACCAATCAGAAGTGTTCCGCCAGTCTGGACGTGTTTATGGAGGAGAAAAGGGGTAGGGGTAGGGTGAAATGAAGCGTATGAATCCTCCGTACTTAAACTCGTCCACACTGGCGGAACGTTTCTGATTGGTCTCCTTCGTCACATGGGACTCCTGACTCCTCTGTTTTTTTAAACACTCACCGCCATTCTATCTTGGTCGCGAGCGGAGACACAAGCATACTTCATGGCCTAAACTTTTAAACCAGTTTTTAATCTTTTTTACATTGGCACTGATGGTGAAGCTGTACAGGCTCCGAAACAGCTGTTTGCTGTTTTATATATTTTTTATTTGTGCTGTTTTTACGTTGATCATTTATTTTAATATAACGGCACAAAGTTCAATCCACCTATTTTAAATCTAACGATTTTGACTAAATTTTGTATCTTTCCGTTTTCGGACACGAGAAGAAGACCATTGTGATCGATCAGATGTTCCAGAAAATTCGATAAGTGGGACATTTTGGGTCACTACGGGTCAGGGTCAAGCTAATTTTATGTAAAAACGGCTCTAATGGTTTTGACTAAATTTTGTATCCTACCGTTTTGGGATACGAGAAGACCATTGGGCTGGGTTAAAAAAAATTAGATTAGTGGGTATGTGTCATTTTTGGGTCACTTAGGTTCAAGATAATTTTATCTAAAAAAAGGGCTCTAACGATTTTGACTAAATTTTGTTTCCCGCCGTTTTGTAATACGAGACGAAGATTGAATGCCTAAGAGAGGCCACTCGTCCTGGCGAATCCAGAACGTTGAGCGTATAGCCTCTCCCGGACGAGAAGAAGATTGGGCTGGGTCGTATGTTCGAGGAAATATCAATTTTTTGGTCATTTTTAGTTAAGATGGGTCAAGATAATTTTATTCAAAAAACGGTTTTAAAGATTTTGACTGAATTTTGTATGTTTCCGTTTTGGGATACAAGATGACCATTGGGCTGGGTCACATGTTCGAATTCAATTAATGGGTCATTTTTGGGTCACTACGGGTCAAGTTATTTTAATCTAAAAACGGCTCTAACGATTTTGACTAAAATTTGTATTCTACCGTTTTTGGGTTACGAAAAGACCACTGGGCTAGGTCACATGTTCGAACAAATTCTATTAATGGATCATTTTGAGGTCACTACGTGTCAAGCTAATTTTATCTAAAAAACGGCTCTAACGAATTTGACTAAATTTTGTATCTTATCGTTTTGGAATACCAGAAAAGCATTGGGCAATGTTCGAGATAATTCGATTAGTGGTTCATTTTAAGGTCACGGGTCATTGCATTTCAAAGGGAAAGAAGGTTGAAACTGTTATTAAGTTGTTGAACAGTTGACAGTAAACAAAGTCGCAAAGGTGGGAACATTATTTGGCAAATATTGAATGATATTTGGCGAAGTGTTGGCGTCTTTGGCGAGATTTGGTGGAGATATCAACTTTCATTTCCCATTTCTGTTACATGCTTAGCGCCAAAGGAAAGAACGGCGCCAAATTTGGCGATATATTTACGTCATTTTGCGAAAATACTGGATTTGAAAATCTGAAGTAATTTTCTAGAAATTCCCAATAGAAGCCGAGATACATAATTCAACAAATCAGAGTCCATAGAACGTTCTAGAAAACAGAATTCAATCAATCAGGTTACTTAGAACAGTTTGTTTTATGTTGTAAAGATAATTTAAATTTCTACGATGGAGACATAACAGTTATTGTGTTGTACTATCAGTTGCTCTCCACTCGTAACAAAAATTTTAAGTCCATTTATCCATAGGCGTCAATTTAACGGGATGACGGGTGCAAATCAAGCTAACTTTCACCACTAATTTTAAAATGTTATTATTGTCTTAATCAGAGTGATTAGGTAGGACAAAACAAACCTTTTAACATTAGTAGTAGATGCGTGATTACCAGTCGGCACCTATGCATTTATCACACCAGGAAACCACGCCGTTAGTGTAATAATGAAAAAAGTAGCAATCGAAAGAGCATAGTGAAACGTGCCTTTTGACGCATAAATCATCTGCCCTCGTCTCCGCGTTATCGACAAAGTATTAAACTTTGCTAATTTGTTGATTTAATAGGAAGGAAAAAGTAGTTATTACGTTTTCAACTTAACAACATCATCAAACTCCAGTCAATTGTCCATTTCCAGTTCAGTACGCCGCAATACTCCGACATGATTCGGTATGCTTGGAACAAGTCTGGGTTAGTGCAAACTGGGACACTTCTATTTGAAACACCCTTGCAATTTTGTTTTTCACAGGAGGTGTACCATTTTAATCATTGCACTAGAATTAAGTTCATGAAATATTCTGGGTGCCACACTTTACTATGCTTCAATCATTTTTGGTTCAGTACCATATTTGTCAATAGCATTTTTTCTTGTGGTCTTCTTTCATTTTCATAATACTCTATTTAAATATGTTTTGTATTTTATATTAACCCATTAATGACGAAATTATTTTTCTCTCTAAAATGCATCAATTGCATTTCGTACCAATTTTTTCGTACAGCAACTTTGATCCTTTTTTATTGCGGAAATTCTGTCATGCAATAAATCGAATATTTCTCTTAAAAAATACTGGTACTTAAACAGAAAAATGATTGGCAGCTATTCCGTTACCATATGGTGACGCTAGTCCTTAAAGGGTTAATGTAATTATTAAAATTTCTCAATCAGAACCAGGTCTTTTCTCTATAAGTTAAACAAATGAATTAACAAATTTTAAGACTTTATATCTCGCTAAAGAGGAGACGAGGGCAAATGATTTATGTGTTATAAAATACATTTCACTATGCTATTTCGATTTCTGCTTACTTGGTTTTTTTTTTTCATTATTACACTATGCCGTGGTTTCCTGGTCAGAACGAACTTTTTCATAATTTGTCATCTTTAAAAGGATATGTCTAAACTTTCTTGGAAGCTATGTGTATGACATTTTGTAGTTTTTATGTTATGTTTTAAAATATCTCCAGGACTTTTAATTTCATGTGCAAAATTTGAAATTATGTTTCCCGAAGTAAAATTACTCTCAGAAATCTTCTTTTTTTTCACTTTTAAATTTATTATAAAATTTGTAACTAATATTTTTATAAATACTGCAAATAAATTTATAATAAACCGTTTCTGTATAGAATAGTGAAAAAATTAATGATGTTTAATGCAAGGAAGATGGCCATGTCAAGGAACTGTTGCCAATATCGTTAAATATCTCCATTGTCGTTAAAGTTACGAACAAAAATCCGCATCTGGTTTGGAGAGAGACACACTCATAAATTTCTTGTTCTAGTATGCTCAGCCACTCTCTAAAGTTTGAACCAAGACCTCCTTATCATAGTATCAGACCTCTCAATCAGCAAGTTGCCTTTGACCGCTATACTTGTCCTGCTACTAGCGCCATCAATCGTCATTAATAGTATTTACGACACGAAATCACACGAAATTTTTTCACAGCTCCATTTGTTCTATGCATTTGCTTATGAACTAGTAGTTTTCCTACCACTAAAATTTTATAGTAAATTTTATCTTATTAAATTGACAAGATCGTGTGATTACATGACGAAAAAAATTCTATTAACTTTTAGTGGTAAGAAAAAAGCGTAAGAGTTGGCGGCTATGCGGTAGCAGACCAGCTAGATTTTTCTATAGATTTTTCTATTATATTTTTGGATACCAGTTTTTTAGTAGAGACAATTTTGTTTTGTTTGATCGGAGAATTCTGGGATTTAAAAGAACAACATTTTCTCTAAAAATATACTGGTGTTCAAAAAGCCCGTAACATGGCAACTGTGCGGTAGTATCCACCAGGCGGCGATACTTTCCGGAGAAAGTCAATTAATAAGTTGGCAATTACCGCGGACATTTTCTCCCATAGACTTTCTCCGGATTGTCAAGTCTGATCTATGATAAGGGAGTCTTGGTTTGAACCAAGGCCTCCTTATCATAGTATCAGGCCTCACAATCAGCAAGTTTCCTTTGGCCGCTATATTCTCCTGCTACTAGCGCCATCAATCGTCAGTAATAGGAGTGTTTTCGACATGAAATTTTTTCACAGCTCCATTTGTTCTATGCATTTGCTTATGAACTAGTATCGGTACATAGCTGCCAACTTTTACGCTTAATTCTTACCACTAAAATTTTATACTAAATTTTATCTTATTAAATTGACAAGATTGTGTGATTACATAACGAACAAAATTCTATTAAATTTTAGTGGTAAGAAAAAAGCGTAAAAGTTGGCAGCTATTCGGTAGCAGAGCTGCTAGATTTTTCTATTCTCTTTTTGGATACCAGTTTTTTAGTACAGACAATTTTGTTTTGTTTGATCGGAGAATTCTGGGATTTAAAAGAACAACATTTTCTCTAAAAATATACTGGTGTTCAAAAAGCCGGAGACTTGGCAACTTTGCGGTAGTATCCACCAGGCGGCGATACTTTCCGGAGAAAGTCAATTAATAAGTGGCAATTACCGCGGACATTTTCTCCCATAGACTTTCTCCGGATTGTCAAGTCTTATCTATTAAGGGAGTCTTGGTTTGAACGTTCAATTCATCCTATATATATATACATATATATATATATACACTATATGGCCATTAATGACCGTCAACTTTCAATTTTAGACATTTTGTCGAATATTTAAAAATATACTTGTCAGATTCTTCTGGAATTTTAGGATTAAAAAGAACAGGTTTGGCTTCATATTTATCAATGTCGATTTGATAAGGAGGACAAATAGGGGGCTAAAAAAATATTAAAGAAAAAAAAAGAATACTCTTTGGTTCACCCTGTAAAATAAAACGCACGAAATGATCTATCGCTACAGAATATACATAGGCAGACATTGTGCAATATGTGTATTCATTTGTGTAAGAATAGCATGTATATTAATAGAGATATAGCGATTTTTTTTTAATTAAAAAAATTCTTGCATGTTTTTTGCTTATAACATACAGGATTTTTAACCAAATTTAACGCCAGTTTCAGAAAAATTGACAAAATGTAGTAGAAATAATATAGTGCAATTGGAATGTAAATATACTAAATATTTAAGGAAATATGGGCAGTTGTATAAAATATTTTTTATCTGCGCAAGCGCGAACGATAACAAGGATTTTTTGCATAATTTAATAGTCAGCACTATCGAGTAACATATTAAAAAAATCAGGCAAATATCGTAAAAATTTAGAGAGATATCTGCGTTAGAGTGAGCTGTTTTTTAGCTTCTCACAAAAACTTGTTGAATGATAAGGGATTGTTCACAAATTGTCATGTTTAATTTTTATACTATATTTCATTTTTATGCCTTGTTTGCCATCAGTTTGCCTTGGAAAACATCATTTCACCAGGTTATAATAGTTTTGGAACGGATCCTTTGATTTTGATTATTCTTTTTTATTTCGAATAAGCTCGTTAGAGTAGTTTTTCAAAGAGAACTAAAGTATCATTAAAAATTGGAAAATAGTATGAAAATAAAAATTGACAATTTGTTGAAAATCCCTTATCATTCAGCGAGTTTTAGGGAGAAGCTAAAAAACAGCTCACTCTAACGCCGATATCTCTCTAAATTTTTATTTGATTTTTTTAATAAGTTGCTCAATAGAGTTGACTATTAAATTATGCAAAAAAAAAAAAAAAAAAAAAAATCCTTGTTATCGTTCGCCCATGCGCAGATAAAAATTATTTTATACAACTGCCCATATTTCCTTAAATATTTAATATATTTATAATCCAATTGCACTATATTGTTTCTACTACATTTTGTCAATTTTTCTGTAACTGGCGTTAAATTTGGTTAAAAACCCTGAATGTTATAAGCAAAAAACAGGCAAGATTTTTTTCATAAATATTTTAGAAAAATCGCTATAACTCTATTAATATACATGCTATTCTTACACAAATGAATACACATATTGTACAATGTCTGCCTATGTATATTCTGTAGCGATAGATCATTTCGTGCATTTTATTTTATAGGGTGAACCAAAGTATTCTTTTTTTCTTTAATATTTTTTTAGCCCCCTAATTGACCTCCTTATCAAATCGACGTTGATAAATATGAAGACAAACCTGTTCTTTTTAATCCTAAAATTCCAGAAGAATCTGACAAGTATATTTTTAAATATTCGACAAAATGTCCAAAATTGAAAGTTGCCGGTCATTAATGGGAATATAGTGTATATATATATATATATATATATATATATATATATATATATATATATATATATATATTTATTTATATATATATTAAATAACTCAAAATGATAACGAAATTAGTAGAAAAAAAATTTAGTAATCATATAGGTTCCTAAGGTAGAATATATGTATACTACATTATGTCGACATAATGCACACTACGCTCGGCATCTACATAACTTTTAAATATAAATAATTACAGCTGTAAACATATGATATTGAAAATAACGTAGACACAAAATAACAGAACACTTTGTATTTCGTACGAAGTATCTTGAAACGCATAAAGTATTATTTTTAATTACAAATGCTAGTGAAATATACCGTTATTCAAAACGAATCGCATATTTCGGGCGAATGTAATCCTCTCTAATTACGGCATATGACTCTTGTGATTTTTGAGTATAATTGTAGGGCTGCCATTGGTCCGTTTTTTGAACACTAGTATTTCTGAAAAAAGGTTCGTGTGAGGTTTTTACAATAGTTCCAACACAAATTTCCTTCCAGGTAGGTTTCATAAAATTAGTAAAAAAAAGTCTAAAAGAATTTTTTTTTCTTTGGAAAAATTGAAAAAACTATCCGAGTGAGAAGCTTGTATGACGTTAAATCAATTTTTAACAGTATGAGTCAAAACTTAGAGTTCTACGACATTGCATCTTGAATGAATTTTGAACAATGCACAGTGTTTTTGAAAACGTTTATGGAGATGCAATGCAAAACTTTACCTTGTTGAAACACGACTAATGTAGCCACAAATCGTTTCTTGGTGAATTAAATATAACAATATGCACATAAATATTTTATCTGTAAATATACATACGACATGTCAATATTTTTAATAGATTGGGGTGCATAATCAGGGCTCCTAAATGGTCCGCCCACTGAATACCAATATTTTTTAACAGAAAATTTCATGTTAAGTTTCTACAACATTTCAGCAAAATTTTACCCCCGAAGATGGTTTCTGCGGATCATTTGGGAGTTCTGTGCATAGCATTCCCGGTATATATATCGTCGCTAACATGTCAAACTATCGAATGTGAAAAAATGCATTTTTTATTACTTTTAACCCTCTAAGCGTCTGGAACGTAATATTCCGTTCACTAAGCTCCAGGTTTCCCTGCAATATATGCAATGTTTAAGATAATATAATTCTATAGATTTAATGAATTTTCAAAACATTGAAGAATGATTAATACTCTCAAGGGTTACATTCATATTTGTAATTAAGTTTTATTTATAATGCTGAAAGAATCATATTTTTTTAGCATTTAAAACAAAATGCAGAGAAAACAGCATTACAATTTTACCCTTTTGCAAAACACTCAGAGGGTTAAAAATGGGCCGACAGTCACCCCTAACTTTTATTAGAATTCTTTGCTTAGTAAAAATTATAATAAATTGTCTGTGTAGAACAAGGTTGCCAGTTTGGCTTCGTTTTTTATTCAGCGATGTCGAATTCGTACCGGAACATTGGAGAGAAAATTTTTTACTTCAAGTAATCGCGAAATAGGCTGTCATTATATAAAGAAAAAATGTCTACTTTAAATTACTGGTATGGAATCAAAATTTCTGAATAGAAAAGGAGGCGAATCTGACAACCCTGGTGATGTTGCAACCCTGCAGCCCTCTTAAAATTTAGTGGTGATAATCGGCCAATTTTTAAAAATGATGAAAAATGCATTTTTTCACATTCGATAGTTTGACATGGTAGCCACGATATATTCCAGTAATATGTATATGATATATGGTCAATGTGTTCGTTTGTATTTTGTGTCCTGAATCAGGATATAAAAATCAGGTTTGTCATATTATTTCTTGATATATAGTTTCTCGTTATTTCAAAATTCGCAATGTAAAATTATTCTAAATCAAAAAACCATTCTTGCATATCATATGAAAAAAACATTATGTACTGTGAAAGTTATTCCTTTACGCTAGTTTAAGATATTCGCAGTTTTCAACAACTGTGTTTCTGGTAAACGGTCGTGAATATTCATTAACATAAATACAAGAAGATACATGCAAATAATATTCGGTATTATAATAAAAAAATGTCACCTCAATTACAAGGTAAAAATTTTACTGGATTACAAAACACTTATTTCTGAAATTTAAATAACTCTGACTTAATTATGTTTTAAAATGCCGTGAAAAAACAAGCTGTAAATATATTTTTTATGCTAAAATTAATTTGAATATATTTTAACCTTATTTTGCGCAATTATGCAAATGAAAATAAAGTAAAATGATAAAAAGATGAGATTTTAGTTTTTCTTATATGGACTTATGTTCTTCTATTTGAGTATTTGCACCATAATTTCTTTTATTATTTTGTTTAAAATTTAAACTATACTCTATTTTTTTAATGTTTGCATAAAGCTTTTAATGTAGAAGATCTAATAATGTTATTTTACAAAAAACGTAACAGAAAGTGTCTAATGAGTTACTTCATTAATATCCTGTTTAAGATAATCAATGCAGAAAAATTACTGCTTCAAAATCATATAATTTTTATTACAGAAATTTTTAAATATCAAAATTTGAACTGCGTTTTTATTATACCATTTCAATTATTTTGTAAATTTTTGTCGTAATAAACATTTAATAAAAGATTTAAAATATCTGATTCAATTTTGTTTTATTTCCATAAAGGATAGTTTTGCGTTATTTTAAGACAGTTTAATTTATAATCGCAACTCTGTAATTATTGAGAATAGTCCAAATACGCTCAGCCAAAAATTAATATTCTAACCTTTTATCGACTTTGCAGGATGCATCTACACAATGCTGAGTGTTATTGAACAAAATATTATGTTCCAATAGTATTATAAACCATTTTTAAGACAAAAAAGATTATTTTTTACAGAATCTATAAAAAAATCATAATGTTACATTTAAAACAGTTGACATACGTATGTTCATATTTCTAAGATATGAAACATAATCAAAAATTTTTCACTGATGTCACATACAACGCACTTGATTAGCTTTATTTCACTTCAAATTTTAATATACTCTTCCCCTTTTAGACTTAGAGAGAGTCTCAAATATTATTTATAAGATCTAACCTCTTTGGTGCTTCACACATCTTTCAGAATTGATGTATTTTTTAATTTTTACTTTATCAGGCACAGATTATTTTTTATGATCACAATATTCGCTGGAACGATATTCCTCTGCACATACGTTTTTAAATATAATATCATTTGTTTTATTGGAATATATTTCTAAAAGGAAGATACGCTACATCGGACGTAAAACTATACCATGCTGACAATTTAGCTTAACGGTGCGAAATTTATACAATCCCTACCTGGAATTTACTGAATCACTTTATCTTAAGACTAGAATAAACGCTCTTTAATATCATATCCGATCAAGACTATTTCCCCTATTCGTGGTTCACGCCATTGTTTATTTGTGCACTTTTGTACTAATGCGTTCAGATATTTGTAGTTTTTCGCTTAGATAAGAGTCAATAAGCCAATATGATCGAAAGTCTTTTATACTTTTAGTAATTTTCCTTAAACGTGTTAAAGCATCTAAATATAAACAACATTTCAAAGATTCATAATCCAAATAATCCCCAAATTAGAAGTATCTCCTAAATGCTTATTGGCATTCTTGCAAACCACATTACTTTCATAACAACTTACATGAAACATCCTTTAGACATTAACAGTTTTGTATTTTAAAAAAAGCTTTTCAGATTCATCAATATTAAAAACATGTGATACATAATTATGTTTTTGTAATCAGGGATACTACTTTCTAAAAGATGCATTATAAATGAATTTAATAAATTAGACACCAAATTTTAATTTTACTATGCAGTAGCGGTTAGTTAGGGTGTTCACAATCACTTTACTACCAGCAATTTAATAAACTAAAATTATCATTGTTTAATCATAGAACAGTTTGCGATTAGATAAGGTCGAATTTATTTTATGAAATTTCTGGTAGTAAAGTCATTGTGAAAAGCCAACAAGCCGCCAATATGTATGAAATAACTGCCTTTCAAATGTATATAAATCAATTGCATGGGAAATATTAGGTCTACCGGAATATTCTGTCTGTTTGGGACATTTGTATCCGTTAATTATTAGATAGTAATTTCCGTAGCCCTACAATTATCCGCAAGACTTAAATTAATAGACAAAACTGACAGAATTATCCCAAACATACAGAATTTCCGGCAGACCTAATAGAATCTAAGAATCTCTGGCCTTAAGCATAACAAAAAACATCAATAAAGTATTTTCTATATTTTTAGTACATACACAAGATACATTTTAAAAAGATCAAGATTATCAGGTATCTAGCAGTTCGATAAAATTAATACCTTTAAACAAAAACTCGTTTAAAGAGGACTTATCTTTCTCAGAGGCAGACGCGTCAAGCATATTTTCATGGTTTCCTTGAAATAAAGGCATTTATTACACAATTCATTTTCTGGTACCTGTTAAATAATATTCTAACTTTCCCATTTCCTAAGTGTTTGTTTACATTCAGTAAAAAGTCCTCCACATTTGGGCTAAGATGCTTGACACTTACGCAAAAAAAATAATTAATCTGTTAAAAAAAGGAAAACAGTCGCCATATTTAGGGGATTTTTTCCTTTAATGGCAACCTAGTTATTGTATTAAGTTATTCGTTTGGCGCAGTCTTGAAAATCGTGCCAACCAAACAGTCGCCAAACTTTTGTTTACATGTTTGCGTGAGTGTAAAGCAGGGATGAGATCTCTCCGCTTTTTTGCATACCAGTATAATTTTAGAGAAAGAGTTGTTCTCTTAAATCGCACAATGTTCCATTAAATAAACAAACATTTTCTGTAAGATTATACTGGTATGCAAAAAAGCGGAGAAATCTCATCCCTGGTGTAAAGCATCAGTTCCCACATTTGAATTCTTTAATCAATTTTCTATACCTTTTCCAAAGCTAAATTCGTAAACAACAATTTAAATAATTTGTTGTAATAAAGTTTAGGAAAATTTAAATCTATGCTTTTTGAACAACTTAATCATATGTAATAAAACAGTCTTTTTAATCGAAAGTAGAGTATGAACATTATAACATTAAAATAATTTCTTTCTTAAATAAACAAAAAAAAAATTTGAAAATAATAGTTATAACCTTCCTCACATGTCAATCTTTTACTTTCGTTTAAAACTAAGACGATTGTCGCCTTTTATGAAAATACAATGCGACAATACACGCCATGGAACATAGATAAAGGAAATATTCTGCCACACGAAGTACACGAAAGATGAAAAACACAAAAAATATATACTTATATTCGATCTGTGGGATTGCTTTTTTCCCAGTGGCAATATAATATTTCAGTTTCGTAGAAACGTTTATGCCGTTTTTTGCATCTTACACACAAATAAATTCGCGTTCTGTGAGATATCTGGCAAAGCATCCTCTTTAATATTGTGTTAAGGGTGAAAAAAGTAGTACTTTTCCAAAGGAAATAACTGTAAATATTTGAGATATATAAGTTATTTCGTTCTTCTCTTCTTTTAAGAAAAATATTTCATTCTTATATATTATAATCTAAATTCAATAAACATACTTTTCGCTAAATGTTTCTTTCATATAATGACTTCATGTGTGATTTCAATTATATATTATATTTGTCTGTATTTTGTACCTGGCTTTAGAGGTAATTTTTTAATTCAATATATGCGATGTGTTTTACACCTTTCAGATAAAATGTTATCTAGTGGAAAATATTAACAAGAAAAGGAATATAAAAATAATTTATATAATAATGCTTTAATTCCACTCTCTATCTAATAAGTTGCTCATTCCATTTAATTTGCAGGTGGCCAAAGGTAGAATACGTCAGCTTTTGTATAAATTTTTGCTCCATGTAATCACGCGAGAGTTGCTTGTGGTTCAGTGGTATATCGTCGGGCTTGTAGAGCTTAAGCCATATGGTAGGCCTCCCTGCTTGGTTGAATTGAATTGCCTGCAATTCTTGAGCCTTTTAATACGGTCCCAGGGGACGAAAATTTAAAAACATGGAATGTTTTTATTTTTCAATTTATTTAATTAAGTTATAAAAAAATGAGAACAACATTACAAATTTATATAATGTGAGATTTTTTATTATGTATTATACTGATCGGTGAAGTATCGAATTTCATATTTTTTAGTGATTCCAATACAACGAGTTAGCTTAATCCACTGATTTGTTGTTGTTCTTGTTATTTCCATAGGTATAAAGTATCGATACACGCGTTTTAGTGAACGTGGCTTTGAAGAATTTCATATTTTTAGAGATTTCAATAGAACGAATTAGCTTAATTCTCTTATACTAATTTTTTTCATAGACGCAAAGCACTCATACACGCGTTATAGTGATACAGTATATAAATAATTTCATATTTTTAGATATTCCAATACAGCGAGTTAGCTGAATCCACTGATTTTTTTTGTTATTTCCATGGGCGCGAAGCTTTCAGAAACGAGTTATAGTGATAGCAGATTTAACAAACTCCATATATTTCGAGATTCAAATTTTTCGTATTGACGGAGAGAAAATGCAACAACATTTAGAAAAGTTTCATAAATAACTGATTGATTTTTGAAATGAAACTTTTAATTTAAAATTTAACTTAATTTTTTAATCTTAAAGAAACTCTTTCATTTTCCTTCTATGTTCATAAAAATATAATTTCTTTATAAATTCTATACTTTATTAATTATAAAATCCTAATATCTATGCTTTATCTAAAGCTGTGTAGAACACAAGGTAGCCAATTTGAGAATGTTCTTATCACTTATCAAACACGCTCAATGAACTTCCATGTCCTAATGCATACGTCTGCCATTCTCTAGCCCTTCTCTCTTTCCTCACCTGCAAAATAAATGTTAATGGCTAATTTCGTAAGGATAGGAGGGGGAGGGGGTTAAAGGGCTAGTTTATAACCTCTTTCACATATCAATATTTCACATTCTGCTGAATTTAAGATGATTATTTCCTTATTTACTATTACAATACAACAGTCTACGCCTTTGAACATAAATAAAAGAAACATTCTGACACATAAAGTACGCGTCAAAAGAAAAAAATATATAAAAAAATCCGATTTGTATGATTGCTTTCATTCTAGGAGCAATATTATATTTCGAATTCGCACAAACGTTTCTAATGTTTTTTCCTTCTTATACTCAACTAAATTCACGTATTGTCAGATATCTAGCAAAGCTTCTTGTTCAAATATTTTGTAATGTGTGAATAAAATGTAGTATATTTTCAAAGGAAATAATTGTACATCTCCGTGCTATATATTATTTCGGTCTTCTTTTTTCTTCAAGAAAAATATTTCTATCTCATATCTTGTAATCTAATGATAATAAAAACATTTTTCATTCGATTTTCCTTATGTATAATATTTTAACATGTGATTCTACAATAAAACAACTTTTTTTTTCATTGAAATTAAGTATTCCACTTAGAAGATGAGTTATTACGCAGAATAATATTAGTAATAGTTTTTGAATAGCGTACATATGTTCTTGTTTTTATAAAATCTGCCTTTCACTATGATATTAACTAGGATTTTCTAAAATGCGGAATAAAATATTTTCTTATTACAAACAAAAATATTTCTTATAAGCTTTTGTGTATTTTGATTTTGTAATATGAAAAATATTTTACTTGTAATAATTTTTTCTAATGAAATATCTCTGTATTGAAAAAGACAATTACTAACGTTCGTGCCACCTCTGCCGGTTTTGAAAATATTTTGTAATTTTTCCTTACTCAGATTATTCTGCAAAAGCTATTGCATAAAAAAAACGTGAAAACTAGTAGTTTTATAGAGAGAAATGTGCGATAAATAGATAAAGAAAACTGTTTTAATTCGAAGAATTATTTTAAGTGCTATTCAATATTTAATCGGTCAAAATATTTCAGTTACACAGGTTTTACGGGATCCAAAACTATACATAGGAATTTAACTATATTTTGGTGGTATACACTCGACTAGATAATACACTATAGATAGTGTCTTGCCCAATCATTTTTTTTACTACTTTTTCTATTATTTTTCGAATTATTTTTATTCAGAATTTCAACATCTGAATAAAGAATTAATTCATATTTTTGGAATAAGACATTTATATTATAAATTTCTTGTTTTCAAATAGGACTTCTTTTATTTACATTTGCCATGTTTAAAAAAGCCTGAATAATAATATTTTCAAAAAATGTATATTTAAGCGTGAATTTTGAAAATGAATAAAAATCTAAAGCAAATAAAATATTACGTTCGTTGTGTGCACCAATTGTAGCCCACAGCTTCTTGGATACACCAGTAATACCTTACAGTAACATTCAACTTATTTATTCTCAGACTATTACGGTTAAATAAAACGAGAAAAATGCATAGAAATAGAGTTGTCTTGGAAGCTCCTAGTGACGCAGTTGGACCACACTGACACCAGGGCTGCCAAATGGTCCACCAACTGAATACCAATACTTTTTAAAAGAAAATTTCATGGTAGGATTCTACAACATTTCCGCAAAAATTTACCTATGAAGGTGGATTCTGCAAAATTTGCAAGAAAAATCTTAAAATAATGTTGTTACAGAAAATACCTGTATTCAAAAATCGGACCATTTGGGAGCCCTGTGACACTTGTGTTATGCATTTACTGGCACGAATACTTGATATTTAAAACAATATGTGAATGTTTTCATCAGTTGAAGTATTTTTTAATTGTACATGGAGTAGAAATAACAGTGCATGGAGAACAAATTTCAGTGTCGAAACATATCTGTCACGTTTAACAAGATACTTTTATTTTTGTTATATTATTTTGATATATAATATAATTTGAAACATTAACTAAGACGAAGAAAAATGTACGAAAATAGAATTACCATCGAAACTCTTCGGAACGCACTTGCACCACACTGACGTATGTGTTACGTATTTGCTGGCACAAATAATTAAAGCAAAATATTAATGTTTTCATCTGTTTTAGTATTTTTTAATTGTAAATGGAGCATAAATAACAGTGCATAGAGGAATTATTTCGGTGTCGAAACATTTTTAACGGTTAACAAGATACTTTTTTTTGTGTTATATTATTTTTATTTATAATATGATTGGAAGCTTTAATTAATTTTATTTTTAACGTAATTGATGTATCTCACATGAATAGCTATTTTTTATTTACTGAAGTACTTTTAAAAGACAATGAGCGAAATTAAAAATATTTCATGTCAAATCATTAATTTTGAACACATAAAGGATTTTTTATGTGACATTCATATCATATTCGAGCATATCATGTGCAGTTCCACTGATAAATAACGAACGTTTAAAGCTTCCGCTGGTAAAAATATGTTCCTATTTAAAATTAAAAGGTCATTATTATTCAGCAAACTTACATAATTTATTACGGTGTAAACTGGTGTAATTTTCCCATTTTTTACAGTTTCGTTTCATTAGACGACTTTTCTTTTATTTCTGGGAGATGGAGGAGCGGGGAATGATATTTTATTAAATTAAAAAGCTTTTAATGAACGTTTCTCTCACTGGATCCATTTCTAAATATAATATTTATCTAAAAGTAGTTATTGAGTTTCCACATCTTAAGTATTTTTTTTAACAGAGCTAATTAGAATCAATTTGGAGGTCACGGGGATTGGCAAGCGTAGCCGCGTAGCTTCATTCAACGTTATCGAAAATAAAATTTATTCCTGAGTGGAAATATATTGAGAAGCATTTTCCTTTTATCTCCATTGCAAGACTGAACTGCACCAGCGAAAAAGTTGCGAGATTCTCTGTACGAATGAAGTGAATAAATTTTAGCGTAAATCAATACATTATTATTTTATATTTAGTAACTCTAGTTTAAAAATCTTTTCGAGGAATTTGTTTAGGAATTATTTAGAATTTTCTGTCCAAATCAGTACCCCGGATGATGGTCTTGTTATGTCAATAATAAGTTATCACTATAAAATATAATTTAAAACTGCAAAACATTATATAATAAAATGGCTTAATAATGTGGCAGATAGTAAAAATTCTAATCTTAATTTGGTAAAGACTATGTAAAAAATAGTCTTATCAAAAAGAATTTTTTTTAAATTAAATTTTATTTTTTCATATTGCCACTTCTATCTGATGATGGGTAGAATGAATGATTTTGATATCCAAATGAATCATTGGGGCATGAGCAGAGGCATAGTTTCCTTCGTATTTCTTTTAATCAATTGCTACCAGAATTTTGTAAAAATAAAAGGGTATCTTATTTTACTTGGAATTAAGCACACACACACACACACATATATATATATATATTATATTTTACAATATTTCTGGAGATAATTTATTTTAAAATGTACAAAGATTGCGAAGTATGCTTTTGCTCTTTTTTTTTCTTTTACGAAATTTGTCGTGGTAATTGATTAAAAAAATACGAGGATTGACAACTATGCTTTTGCGCATGCCCTACTGATTCATTCGAAGGACAAAATTATTATGTCTAACACTACTTATACATAAATAAGGTCTTAGTTAATGTGTCATATCTAATAATATAAAAGTATACACGATGTAAAAAATATATTTTCTTAGTATATATTAAAAAATTCTGGATTTCTGTTAATTTTTCTTATAATGTGAGTGTATTTCCCTTTTCAATATAGAAAAGTGTTAAGTACGTTCGGATTAATAAGACGTAGTTGTTTCTTTTACCGTAATTTCCGGCGTATAAGCCGCAGTTCAAAGAGTCGTTTTTCGACCCAGAAATATTATTTTATAAAATGTAATTTAAAAGATCGCTGTAAATATTTAACTACAATTATTGAATAAAATTTCTGGGTCGAAAAACGACTCTTTGAGCTGCGGCTTATACGCCGGAAATTACGGTACTAATCATATGTGTTTAGCGAATATTTAAATGTATATTATTTCCCAAAATTTCACACATTCAGTTTTTGTAGTTTTTTCTACTACTGAGGTCTAAGACTAGTCCATTTTTGATTAAATCTTTCGTGATATTTTCCTACAAAATTTGCAACAAAAAATATATTTCGAGTTGATTTCTAGAAAATGAAAAATGTAGTATTATAAAATGGACTTAGTATGAGCCCTAAGTATTTTATCAGCTCTCAAGTTTTGCACTTCACATATGTGTGACAAAATAGCTCTCTTTACACTACCAATTATCTTCATGTATAGCTGTTTCTAAATTACTATAATTTGCATTCATATTGTTGAAGAGAACTAAATGTATATATTATAATTGTCTAATGAAATTGATCTTTAAGTCACCAAGAAAATTAAAAAGAAATTTCATATACCGTACATCCCGACGTATAATGCGCAGCTAAAGTAATCATATTTAGACCCAAAAATATTATTTAATAAAATGTTATTTATTGCTTCGTTGTAATTATTTCACTTTACATATTTAAAAAGAAATTCTGTGTCTAAACATTTTTGTTTGATCTGTGCATTATACGCCGGAATATATCAGTGTTCCTATTGGTCGGGAAATTTTCCTGACTTTAGGTCACTTAAACACCAGTATTGGCTTTGAGAAAACTCATCTTATGCAATCCCACGATTACATAAATCGAGTTTTTCTATAAGAAAATACCGGTATTTTCCCTCAAACTGTAGGAACCCTGTACATTTTAATAATTTCAAGTTCATGTTTCAAATGTAGTCTTTTACTACCATTTACTTTTCAATGAATAGAAAATATGTTGCTCTAGATCTAGAGTATAATAATTTACATAAAAAGCATTTCTTCTGGGAGAAAAAATAATTTACCAACGTTAAAGACACATTTAAAAATTTTAAAAAGGTGAAAATTTTATTCTTTATAGATACCCATTTGCAGAAATATTTTAAATATTATAGTCAGAGTCAAGAAATCCAATATAGTTTAATATTGGACTCATTCCTAAATGAACTTAATTTTATTGTGTTAAAAAATTGCTATTTTTAATCAAAAGTTTTCTAAAACAAAATATTGTAACTTTAAATAAAATAAATTTCTACCAAACTAATATGAAATACATTTTCTTTAAAAAAGACGAATGATATAGCTATGCAAAATTTAATATTTAAAAAAATATATATCACATGCATTGAAACGCAAAAGTAAAATTTTATAATGCAATTCTAAAATGTAAAATACATCGTATTTTGAGCGTCAATATTTAGAAAATGCTATGAATTTCGTGGTGCATTTTCTCCGAGAGAAACTGTTAATGTACACTGTAACTGACATATAATATAAAATTCAGTTTACATGAATAAGAAAGAAAACATTTTTCAGCAGAAGTAATAGTTCACAGATAATTTGCATTGAAATTAAATTCGTGTCAAAACAACTTACAGGAAATGTTCAAATTTCCATAAACATGTTTCAATTTCGTATACATTTAAAGAAAAGTATTGGCATTTTTCCCAAATATAGATTTAAATTTCTTTAAATGCACTTCCCTTAAATATAAAACAATATTTATGCTGGAATAAAAAGAGACAGGATAAGGTTTTAACCTTTTCCAAAAGGTTTTGAAAAAGTTCAAAGATTTCACAACAGAAATAAAACTCAAAGTAATGTTGAATTAGGAACAGTAATTTATTTTAGATTTTTTTTATCAAATACTAAACCTAACACTTTCAGGGACATATTACTTTTGTTGCTAAAATGTTACAATGATATGAATGACACCATAATTTACGAATTAATTTATTTCAAAATAACTAAAAGCTTTTCTTCACGTAAATTATAAAATCAAAATTTTATTCCAAAATTCTGGTACCATTGCGGCATTTGGATATTACAATTACGAGGTGCAAGTAAAAGTGGCGTATCGTCAATAGGTGCTGCATTATTTTCTACCAGTATCATTATATACTAAATTTGGCCGTATTTATTAGTATAACGTACAGATATTAGATAA
Organism: Maratus michaelseni; assembly: GCA_963931845.1. Taxonomy (NCBI): domain Eukaryota; kingdom Metazoa; phylum Arthropoda; class Arachnida; order Araneae; family Salticidae; genus Maratus; species Maratus michaelseni. Next base: position 407,705,192 of record OZ007586.1, read on the forward strand.
GGCCAAATTTAGTACACAATAACACTGTTATTAAAGTGGTGCAGCACCCCCTTACACTACGCAATATATATGTAATATCCCACTACCTGTCAAGGGTTTAAACCAGTTTAATTTTAACCTGATATATAGCTGACAATTATTAAAATTGGTATTACGTTTTAAAATTTTAAATACATTTTTTATTTAAATAAGGGAAACTTTACTATCAAATCTTAGTGGTAAGATAAAGCGTAAAATTTGGCAACTATGTTTATACAGGGCTCACAGCGTTTCCTAAAAGTTTCTACTTTTGCTATAGCTATTTCAAGACAATAATCTCTGTGGAATATTTCTATTGCAGATGTTAAAGCTAAGAAGATTATGGTTTTTAAACAACAGTAGATAAGATAGAAAATTTAGGAACGCTGCGAGCCCTGCTGAGATTTTTATCTTAATTTCTGAAATTGTATTAAATTTTATGTTTCAAATTCAGACCAGTAAAATGTGTGAGTGTACAATGGGATTTATGATGAAATTGAAAAAAGAAAAAGAATCTGTAATGTAAATTATACAACCCAGTATAATTTACAATTACAATTCGGTTGTTTAGTGAGAGCGAAAATTATAAACAAATAGAGTATTGTTATCTGTCAAGAAAATTTCCAGTTTCATTTTCGCTGTTTTCTGACACGTTCACAAAATTACAATCATTTCAATAAATGTAAAAAAAAAAAAATTACAAAAATGTCACTGGCAACCCAATTGCCAGTATATGTACCTCATTTTCAAGACCGTTTTTTATGGTATTTAAGTCTTTATGTTGTGATTTATTTTGTAACAACAGCAGCACAAAAATAATCACAGTACACAGAATTTTGAAATTGATTAATAATAAAATGTAAATAAATAAAGACTTTCGATCAAATTATTTCAGAATAGAAAATAAAACGCTGAAAATTATGGACTTTCATCTACATGAAATTAAGTACTTAAGACGCAATTTCTAAATTTCGCTTGAAACTTCTAAAAGATAGGTAAATGTCTATTTTATAATAACAATGAAACGACTATTTTTCCCTTTTATTTATCACCTAAAAATTCGTAGTTAGCATTTCTTTTTACAAATTATATTTTTGTTTACTTTACTGATTTATTTTAATGAGTTAAAATCGGCACATTTATTTTGTGTAATCAAAATATCTATAAAACTGTAGCGTTTTTCTGCATATTAATAATCTAAAACTCAAGGAGATATAGAGATTAACTTTATACTGCACGGATTTTTCTTTTGGAAGTATGTTTTTTATACTCGCATATAGAGTTAAATGCCAGAAATTTTAAAGAGAAATTCTTTGTCTTATTTAATAGCCGAGTTTTGTGATTACATAAGGCGAATATTTTTATTTAAATAGTAGCTGACCCGCCCGGCGGTGCCCGGGACCGTGATAATAAAGTTAAACAAACCTAAAGTTTGTATAATTTTATATCTTTAACTCGATTTTGTATTGAATTATTTATTTAAAATTGCTGCGCACGCGACGGAAAATCCTTTATTTCCCCCTTCCGCCGACAGGGGGAGCATTATGATCTAAACGAACCTGCGACACGTGTTCCCGCTTCCTGCGGTACCGTATAGTAGGTGTGCTACGCAGGCGTTGCATAATATTTTAGTTCCACCTTCCGCGGCCAGGGGGCGCACTCTATTCCAAACAAACCACCTTCCGGAAGAATCTCCGATACGTGTCCCCGTTGCCTGAAGCACCGTATAACAGGCGTCCCGCGCACACGCTTTAAAGACCTTTACTTCCACGGCCAGGAGACTCTAATTTGTTCTATATGAACATCCGACACTGGTACCCATTATACCAAGGGAGTTGAAGAACCAATTCTGTCGAAATCGGGTTCATGGAACTCGAGAAAATAATACACCTTCTGGCGGTGGAAGATGGAACTAAAATCTGTAACGCGATCGTAAACCAAGTCGAATTATCCAAACCCCGTTGTGATCGGGCACAAACAACCCGAAATAAAAATGCACAGTTTCAGCAAAAAACTTGTAGGATTGCCCGGCAGAGGGCGCTTGGTCAAGTGCACAACAACAAATCACTTACTTTGATTGTTGGTTTGCATCAAATGAATACCGGTTGTGTACTTTTATTAGGAACATAAATTTAATTTTTACAAAAATCGTTATTTGAAATTTCTGGTCTTGTCTATATATAACAATTATAAAACGCTACAGGTAAGGCAAAAAATCATAAATTGTTTAAATTGACTTTGTTTTGTCTAAATCAGAGCAATACATTTTTTATTATTAATAAGAGTTCCCAATTAATGAAAAAGAAACCGCCAGGGAGCATTCGACGATGTACAACAAATGCGATACTAAATAAAAGCATATAAAGGCGTTAACCTCCCCCATCCACACACCCGCAAGTATAACGAATAATTTGTTCAAGAGAACCCCGATACAAACGTTTCTTTAATTATCACTCCCATTGTCAAATAAGCTTTTATTTCTTCTTCATAATTTTTTTTTTTTTTATAAAATAAAAATTTAATTGTGGATTATTTTGATTATTGAAAATTTTAATTCTGAGCCTGTTTTAAGAAAGTATGCATAATTTTCCAATCAAAATAACCAAGATTTTAAATAATTTTATACAGCCTTTAATAGCACCATTCCAAGTTTTTATTACTTGTATTGTATTTTTCTTTATTCCAGAGATAACACAGACATCTTGTCTGCTATGCTTGCTCGTAGAAAAACACGTTACTTTTTTTTTCTGAAATCAAATTAATGCGAAATAATAAATATCTTCGGTTATAACAATCGGCTAATCTTAACTTTTACAAACTTGTAATGTGGAAACAGCGTGTATTCGAGCTGTGTTAATTTTAAAATCGTAGCTTAATTAAAATTGTTAATTTGAGGCACCTAAAAATCTCTTAGTACCTCTTTCTTTGCGAGTTCATTATCCAGACACCTGTGGCGGCTCAATTTTTTATTAACCCTCTAAGCGTGTGGAACGTAATATTCCGTTCACTAAGCTCCAGGTTTCATTGCAATATATGCAATGTTTAAGATAATATAATTCTATAGATTTAATGAATTTTCAAAACATTGAAGAATGATTAATACTCTCAAGGGTTACATTCATATTTGTAATTAAGTTTTATTTTTAATGCTGAAAGATTCATATTTTTTTAGCATTTAAAACAAAATGCAGAGAAAACAACATTACAATTTTACACTTTTTCAAAACACTCAGAGGGTTAAAAACGTGCTGTTCATTGCAAGATTAAATTGCTCAAAAAATTAAACATTTCTAATTAATATTTCTGAAAGTTGTGGATAGAATTTCTTAAAATTTGATTTTTAATATTTGCGATTTTTTGTTTATATAGATTCAAATTTTCATGTTGAAAGACCTAATAATTTCTGTTATTCATTCTCGACATTTGTCGAAAAGGCGTATTTAAAAGCCATTCTGGTAACCAAACCTTTTCCCAGTAAATCTAAAATCTTTCTTTCCTCTCCCAACACCACTGAGCTCCATAATAATATGGAGGGCAAACTCACCGATCCACACTTTAACTCTTTAACGTTCATTGGTTTCAGTGTTGGGCAGAATCTGATTACAAAGTAATCAAATTACAGATTAAATTATATTATAATCTCCTCACTATGCAATCGATTATCATGTAATCATTACAAAGTAATTTGAATATAATCTGATTATCGCATAATCTGATTACCGTGTAATCGATTACAAGACAATTCTAATTTTCTCTTTTAAAATATAATTAGATTAATCTGTAATTAGATTAATTTGTAATTAGATTAAAAGACACTTCCGATTACGTTTTCAATTGTATAATCCAATTAACCTGTAATGGATTACAAGATGATTCCGATTACGTTTTTAGTTGTATAATCCAATTAACCTGTAATGGATTATAGGTGAATTTCGATTACGTTTTTAATTGTATAATCTAATTAACCTGTAATGCATTATAGGAAAATTCCGATTACGTTTTTAATTGTATAATCCAATTAATCTGTAATGGATTATAGGTGTATTCTAATTACATTTTTAAGAATATAATTTAGATTAAATTGCAATGTGTTACGAGTTAATGTCAGTTATGTTCAGAATACAATTTGGTTAACGTGTAATGTAATGCAACTAAATCTTAATTAAATTCTATAAAATGTATTTAAATTAAACTGCAATCTATTACGAGCTAATTCTAATTGCATTTTTAACACTTTCCAACAAAGTTGAAAAGTGTTTATGAATTTAGTTTGTCTGTCTATCAGTACTCTAATGCGCGTAAATATACTCGGATTTCCATGCAATTGATATATGTTATTGAGGTTTACTGTGGTATGATTGGTATAGAAAATGAAGTATGTAGCATGTAATTTACAGAGACACTCAAAAGAATTCTTTTACATTACAGCCTATTAGGAAAAATCGCTTGCGGTGTATTTTAATGATGTTACTGTATTTCAAACATATTGAATTTAATTTATATCGCTGAGGTGCATTACAAGATGTTTACTAAAAATTATGGAGTACATAATAGCATTCACCGTTCATTTACAGAGACACACAAAAATTTTGGTTACAGTACTGACTATGAACAATAATTGCTAGAAATACGTTTTTTTTCAGTTGTTGCACGCGTTTTTGAATGTAACTATTTTTTTATATTGCTTGGTTTGTATAAATTCTATAAATCATATACAGAACTGCACAAAAGTTCTCTAGTACACTGACTTTTATAGACGGAAACTCCCGAATGGGAATTTTCAACCATGTTAATAACCGAATTAAATTTTAGCATACTGCTATGTAGTATATATACAAATCTATTAATAATATGCAGAGCTTCAGAAAAAAAATCGGATATTTTTTCGATTATTAATGGTATTTACTACAATTGGGTTCTCAAATATGCTATGCATTTTCCAACTTCTGTTGAGTCAGATATACCGATTTCAGCCTGTTCGTTATTGTGAATACTCCATAATTTTACAAAGAGATAGGTTTTTTTTTTATAGGGTTTTTACCCCCCAAAAAGTAAATACATGAGTTTTAAACTATTATGAAATGTTAAAAACTACTTACCGCTCTCAAAAGAACGATTTTACAGTATTCTTAAACTATAGATCTTAAATATCTGTGGTTTAATTAATTAATATAATGTATTTAATTTTTTATAGATAATCTAACGATTGGAAATGCAATGTTAAAAATGAAGGAATATTAAATTAATCCATCCCGTGGACATGCAACATTTCGGTTCCGACACTTTGGTCTTGTGTTTAAGTCGCAGCACTTCGATCCTGACATCTGGGTCCCCAGTGCCATTTCAGTCCCACAAAGTGACATAATTTTACAAAAGACATTGTCTTTTTTTTTTTTTTTTTTTTTTTTTTTTTAATTCAAAACCACGTGAATTTTACTACAGTGCGAATATAAGTACCCCATAATCACAAACACATATAACTCGAAACCTGTATCGACACCAACACAAATATCGTATGATAAACGTAACCGTTTTAGAAAAGGGGGGGGGGGTGCTCTATAGATTTTTTTATAGAAGCCCTCGCATATTTTGGTGTACCAAAATATAAGGTGCTGGCAAATTAAAACAATTATAACTTAAGCTGTAATTATCGTAGAACACTGATATTTTGTATGGTAAACGTAATCTTTAAAACGGGGAGGGGGACGTTGTTGGTGTTTTTAACAGAAGCCCCTAACTATTAGTATAGCGTAAATATAAGGGCCCGATAACTATAAACACTTACATCTAGGATCCAAATTGTCGCAGAACATACAAATTTCATATGGTAAAAGGAATCGTTTAAAAGGAGGAGGAAGGGCTTTTTTTTGGTCCTGTTTGCAATTAGTAATATTTTCTTGAAATTAATCTAGTGTTTATAGTTTAAAAAAAGTTTTATATTTAATATCGAAATTCATGGAATTTCTGTTTACGTTTTCGTGCATTCTTTTGATGGAAAAATAATTTTTCACTTGTTTGGGTAATATTGGAATATATATGTTCATTTATTTATTATTCTCTAATTGATTAAAATAGTTTAAAGTCATCCATCGGGTTCGTTATCAGATTTCCACCCAGCCCACGAAGACATATTTTATCAGCGCATTTTTTATTTTAAACTTCTTGCAATTACGAATATATTCAAGGTGATTCAGTATTTATGGTTGAAAAAAATAAAGTTTTATATTTAAAATTCAAATTCTTCGAATTTCTGCATGTATTTTTATGCATTATTTTGACGAAAAATTAATTTTTGTATGTTTGAGTAATATTTTAATATTTTAGTTCTAATTAATCATTATTTTGTAATTACTTAAAAATACCTTAAAACGTAGTTTTGCATTGGGTCGGGTAATCCGATTTCTACAGCGGAATTGAAGTGGGCTGGGGGAAAGCCACACATTCAAGGGATCGGCGAAACTGCAATTTTCCGTTTGTTGCTCACAGACTATCAAAGCCTGAGAGTAAATGTGCCCGCAGGTTCTGTATGTACGTATGTATGTACGCATGTATGTATGTATGTACCGTATGTACGTAAATTTATGCAGGTAACGCAATAAATCTTGATAGAAATATCCGATTCGCTTCAAATTTTGTATATAATTGATAAGGCGCTGAAAGGCGATTTTGTATATAATTGATAAGATTCTGATAAGGCGCTTCCCTGATTAGTTTTCGGGGTTCATTGGTTAAGTATAAAGGGGGGAGACACGGGGGAGTAATCACCCCTTAATTTAGATAAATTGGTTTTTCATGCAGAATTATCGGATTTGTTTCAAATTTTGAAAGTAGGTTCATTCTGACAAGACACTTCCCTGATTAGTTTTGGGGGTTCATTGTTTAAGTATAAAGGGGGAAAACGGGGGCTAACCCCCTTTTAATTTAGATAAATGGGATTTTTGTGCAGATTTATCCGATTTAACTTCAAATGTTGTATATACGTTCATTCTGATAAGACGCTTCATTAAATAGTTTTGGGGGTTCATTGTTTAAGTATAAAGAGGGGAACGGGAGGCTAAATCGCCCCCTTAATTTAGATAAATTGGTTTTTCATGCAGAATTATCCGATTTGCTTCAAATTTTGTATGTACGTTCATTGTGATAAGGCGCTTTCCTGATTAGTTTTGGGGATTTATTAGTTAAGTATAAAGGGGGGGGACGGGGGCTAATCCTCCCTTAATTTAGATAAATGTGATTTTCATGCAGAATTATCCAATTTGCTTCAAATTCTGTATATAGATTCATTGTTATAAGGCTCCTCTCTGTTTAGTTTTTGGGATTCATTGGTTAAGTATAAAGGGGGGAGGGGAGCTAATTCCCCCCTTAATTTAGATAAATGGGTTTTTCATGAAGTTTTATCCAACTTGCTTAAAATTTTTTATATAGTTTCATTCTGAGAAGGCGCTTCCCTGATTAGTTTTGGTCGTTCATTGATTAAATATAAAAGGAGGAACCCCCCCTTAATTTAATAAATGGGTTTTTTCATGAAGAATTATCCAATTTGCTTCAAATTTTTATATAGTTTCATTGTGATAAGGCACTTCCCTGATTAGTTTTGTGGGTTGATTTGTTAAGTATGAAGGGGGGGGGGTGAACTGAGGCTAATCCTCCCCATAATTTATTGTCAATTTCTATATTTTTTGAGGGCATTATTCTTTGAAATAAGAGTGTAATATACATTTAATGTGAACAGCCTGTGAGATCAATGCCATTAACTGGGCACTTTTCCTTTTTTTAGCTAACATAGGCTATCAAAACCTGAGAGCTAATGTGCCCGCAGGTTCTGCATGTATGTGTGTACGTATGTATGTACTTAACGCGATAACTCTTGGTAGAAATATCCGATTTGCTTCAAATTTTGTATATAAGCTCATTGTGACAAGGCTCTTCCTAATTAATTTTGGGGGTTCAGTTATTAAGTATAAAGGGGGAATGGGGTTAATCCCCCGTCTCTTAATTTAGATAAATCGGTTTTTCATGTAGAATTATCTGATTTGCTTCAAATTTTGCATATAGGTTCATTGTAAAAAGATGCTTCTTTAGTTAGTTTTGGGGTTCATTGGTTAAGTATAAAGGGCGGGGAACGGGGGCTAATCCCCCATTAATTTAGATAAATGTGTTTTTCATGCAGAATTATCCGTTTTGCTTCAAATTTTGTACATAGTAGTTTTATTGTGATAAGGCGCTTCCCTGCTTAGTTTTGGGGGTTCATTGGTTAAGTATAAAGGGGGTAACGGTGGCTAATCCCCCCCCTTAATTTGATAAATGAGTTTTCCATGCAGAATTATCCAATTTATTTCAAATTTTGTATATAGTTCCATTGTGATAAGGCGCTTCCCTGATTAGTTTTGGGGGTTCATTGGTTAAGTATAAAGGGAGAAACGTAGGGGGGCTAATCCCCCTCAATTTATTCTCGATTTCTTTATTTTCCGAGAGGTATTATTCTTTGAAATAAGAATATAAAATACAATTAGGGTGAAGAGCTTGTGAGCTCAATGCCATGAGTTTAACTGCGCACTTTTCCTTTTATTTTGTCATTTTCCGATTATTTAAATTTTGCTATATTTTATTACTAATTCTACAGGGTGCCAACCAGAAGTGCAAAATGTAGGTGCCAATGGACCGATTGCCGTCACTAAATTTTTAGTATTATTCGCCTAATAAAAAGAGAAAATTTAGGCGAAGTATACTAATAAAATTTAGGCGAAGAATACTAAGAAATTTAGTGGTGGTAATTGGCCCATTGGCACCCAGTTTTTACACCCCTGGTGTCAACGGTCACAAAAAGTTTAAGAATTTTAAAAATAGGTTGTTTCGAAGCTCATACATTTAACCCTTCTCCACTATATGAATGTCAGCATTTATGTTAAACAAGATTTATTCTAATCTAAAACCTGAAAAGAAAAAAAAACTGTGCCATATAGTTCATCCATCTTTTTTAGGGTTTCGTTCATCTCACGAAACCCTATTACTCCCGCTCCGTTGTCTGTCCGTCACAGAGCCGTTCTCAGAAGCTATATAACTTACAGGCATGACAATTTGTGTACTTATAGCTAAATGCCTACTATGAAGCTCAAAATAATAAAATCTGAAAAAATCGTATTACTTTAATATAGAGAGATAAAAAAAAAATTAACAGCCTTTTCTTATTAAATTTAATCAGTTTTCGTTATAGCAGTTGTCAACAGTTAAAAATCCACACTAAAATTCTTTCTACTGTAATTAATTTTCTACTGAAAGATTTCCACGTGTAAATGAAAATGAAATAAAAAGTTTCACTAATTGTAAAAAATATCAATATGACGTCATATTGGTAATAAAATGGAAATTTTCAAAGATTTCTCAATAATACAAGGAGTATGAGTATGTGTATGTACAGAGAGCAGATTAATATCACGTCATTACAGAATTAAAAAGAAAATTAATCTGACGTCCTATTGGAAGTTTAACGGATTTTTCAAATGTTTGAGAATAATACAAAGCGAGTATCAATATGAGTAATATAAAATAGTAAATATATGAGTTTGACGAATGTATTGAATCATGATAAAAACCAGATTATGGAAATATTCGCATATTTTATCATTTTGAAGGTGTACAACATGTTTAATTTTGAAATTATTATTATTTTTAAATGTCGCATTTAGTCCACAGGACAGATATTATTATGACAGAGTATAATAGCGGGCTTTGCCCGCTATCGGGCCTGTTCAGATATTTGAAAAAACGGAGTTTGTTATAAAGGGAGTTACATATGTTTTAATTATCGAGGGTGAAACATTTTTCTTAATTAATGCATTTATTTTTCTTTTAATGAACGTTAACGACGTCACGGGTAACAGCTAGTAAAATATAAAATAACTAATCTTCCGTAATCTGTGGGCAAGGTTAGCTCCAAACATGGACGTTTGCTAGCAACAATATAATTTAAAATCAATGTAGATACTTTTAAAGAACTGTCATGAAAAGTCTCACTTTCTAAAATACGCAATTTGGCAGTAGGACCTGGATTACAGAGGATTACGCAATAGGTTTAAATATCTATTTTATATAATTGTTTTTATATATATATCACATTTAGTCCACATGACAGATATTATTATGACAGAGTGTAATAGCGGGCTTCGCCCGCTATCGGGCCGGTTTAGATATTCGAAAAAACGAGAAAAATAGACCAGTAAATTTTTACTTTATAAAAAACATGACTTTTTTTGTTGTTGTTGCTAAATAAAATTTATTTGGATTTATTAAAGAAAGGATAAAGTGTTTTGAAAGGAATATTAAACGAAACTCTTTGTGCGATCTTCGATCACACTTACCCACATGTTTAGGGTTTCGTTCATCTCACGAAACCCTATTCTTCTCGGTTCTCTGTCTGTCCGTCAGAGTGTCCGTTATCAGAAACCGTATAAGTTAGAGACTTCAAATTGTCTGTACCTACAGCTGAATACTTACTGTCACACTGATAATCATAAAACTTTGAAAATATCTTCATTAACACAATATATTAATTAAAACCCTAAAAAACCCCTCATTAATGAAAAAAAAATCAACTAAAGCGTTGAATTTAATCAAACCGCAATCTGAAACTCCAGAAGAGGGGAAAGGGTTGCCATGGTCATTGCACTTCAATGGCGATAACAGATTGAACGTTTTCAAAGACACCTCTATCTCACATAAACTATTCCACCTGGGAACGTGAAATTTCTGACACACACACACACAAAATTAGCTTTCAGAATTTCTAAAAATATTTTAATTACGCCAATTAGAAGTGTAAATAACAATTCAAAATCGATTTGAATAAATTCGCTTAATTTCCTTCCATTGGAAAACCACAGACGAACAATCCGACACCTGATCACGCAGATCAAAGATGGCGGACTATGCATTTTTCAGGCTCTATAGATTTTTTTTATTATTGCATTTATCGAATTGAAATTAATACATCTATACATATTTTTTTTTTTTACTGCGAAGACAGAAATCTATTTTTTATAAAGTTGGCGTGATTAGAACGGAAATTACGAATTAATTTTTTGTTAATGAATTTAATTTTTATCAGAATCAAAAGAAAATTTGCAGCTGGTTGTGAAATTGGAAGACTTATGCCATTTATGAGCGAGACATCCCGGCCCTTCCCTTTTCGTCTCAACTGTTGAAGGGAGGGAAACAAACGCTGATTTTTTTAATATTGCATTTACCAATTTGAAAATTTTGTATATATATGCATATATTTTTTCGGTGAATCCCGAAATCTAATTTTTATAAAGATTACAGTATTAGAACCGAAATTATATTTTATCATAAAATGCTGATTTTTTTTTTTTTTTTTATAAAACAAAGAAATATAATGCTAATAGACAATGCTGTAAATAATAATGCGAAAATGTATTTTTATGTATACTTTTCAAAAAATATATCGCATTTAGTCCAAATGACAGATATCATTCGCCCGCTGTCGGACCTGTTCATATATTCAAAAAAACGAAAAAATAGACTGGTAAATTTTTACTTTATAATAAAATATGACTTTTTTTGGAAAAAGAAATTTATTTGAATTTATTAATTAAATGATAAAGTATTTTGAAAGGAATATTAAGCGAAACACTTTGTGCGATCTTCGATCACATTTATCCACTTGTTTTTCCTATCTTTTTTTTTTTTTTTTTTTTTTTTTCGTTTGTTTCACACAACTTCTTTTTTCATCTTCGCAAATGACTGGTTAAATTCAACATTCAATTCATTGAATCTGCTTCTGTTTTACCTCAATAGCTTTTCATACTGTGTCAGTAAAAACAGTTTGTATGTTGTTAGCACTGGGGTGTAATTTAAGAGGGCTGGTGGAGAGCACCCCGTAATTAACTTAGATTGTAGCAGCCTTCAGAAATCAGACACCATGAGATAGTTTTCTTGTATATCATTTTTTAAAGAATGAATTTATGAAATTGATTAAATTCGTTCATTAAGTTTAAAATGCAAAAAACGAAGTGTGTTTGGGCAATCCAATTTTTTTAATGCGCAAAATATATACGTTTTCAAAATTACTTGGAAAATTAAAAAAATAGTAAACTATATAAAGCAGGGAAAGGGTTGATTTAAGACCTAATTTCGTCACTATAAATTAAAAAATAGGTTCCATATCCATAAGGTAACATCAGTGTTAAATCGATTCATCACTAGATCGCGATGTTAGATTGATGATAAATTTTGACATCGTTCTGTCCTAATTATAAATATAATATGCTGACAACTTAAAACACTTATAACTTGAATTGCAATTATAGTAGAACACAAATATTTTGCAGAGTAAACGTAATCTTTATAAAGAAGAACACTGTCAGTTCTTTTGACTTAAATCTGCTAAATTTTAGCATAGCACAAATATAAGGACTGCGTAACCTCAAGCACTGATAAACTGTCGTAGACAACACTAATTTCTTTAGGTAAACTCAATCGTTTACCTTATTAAAATCAGGCTTTGTGTGCCATAATTGTTTGGCCCTTTTTAGGTGCGTTCGTAATTATATAAATATGTAGTACCTATATAATCGTCGTCTGGTCGAGTGATGGGCGATTCTGAAATAATCGAGAATCGATAAACATCGATGTCGTATAAAGCAACATCGATAAAAAAATAATCTTTTCTCAAATTCTAGTATCGATGTTCTAGAATCGATTCTCATACAGATACTGCAAAAAGAGTAAAATTGATCAATCAATTGGCAGAAAATTTGATCGAGAATCTTTATAACTGGGAATTTGACAGTAGATCGATATTTCTGGCGCTCATTTCATTTTTCTAACAGTATCTAGTCTTCTCTTAAAATGAGTCTATGAAATTTTAGGCTATTTAGAAAAGGACCAGCTGTTTGTCCAAATATAGTGTTGTACCCGACCAGAACCTGAAAAATCCAAATGGAATCAACCCGACAGAAAAATTCTATCAAACTATAATCCGATCCCAAAAGGAGAAAATAATTTTAGTCGACACGGCAGCCGTATCGGAGATCCGAACCTGAAAATTGAAGTTAACCCGAAACCCGAACCAAACCCAACAAAGAATTCCATTGAACCGTAATCCGATCCGAAGATGATAAAAAAATTTCCGTAGAAATGCAACCCGACACCAAACTTGAAATTTCAGTTAATCCGAAACCCAACTCGAATCAGACAAAATAAAATCTATCGGTCCGTAACACGATCCAAACACGACAAAATAAATTCTGTCACCACGCAACCCGATCCGAACCTGAAAGCCAAAGAAAAAATTTCATCGAACCGTAAACTAAACCGCACCCGAATAAATAAATTCCTTCATCTCGCAACCCGAAGAATAAGTTATCTAAGTTATATACACTATATTCGCAATGATGACCGGTCACTTGCGATTTTAGACGTTTTGTTAAATATCTGGAAAGATACATGAGGAATTATCCTGAAACTTCAGGAGTGCAAACAACGTGATAGACGTCATATATTTCCGCGAAGATTTTTTCCCGAAACCCCATAAAGGGACATCACCAAATTGAAGAAAAACGAATATCTTTTGGCTAACCCTGTAAAAACTAATATTGCAAAAGCATTCAAACTTTAGATTATGATTAAGTGGCTTATTGTAATAATTTGGGTTCATTTTTATAAAGATAGCATGTATACTCGAAGAGAAATTAAGGTTTTTATAAAAACAGTCCCAAATTTTACCAAGTTTTTTGCTTATAATTTGCAGAGTTTTTAATATAAAAACAAGTTATTTTCAGAAAATATAGACAAACAAAATTGTACACAACACCCTGCAATCAGAATTAAAAAATAATAAAAATTATATGAAAAATGAGCAGGTTTACTAAATATTGTTTCACTGTGCATGCGCGAATTCAATCAAAATATACTGTACATAATATATTAGCTAAATATATAGACTAACTTTAATGAAAGTCTCAAAAACATAACTTGAAAATTCTGTTAGTAATCGTCGATAGAATAAGCTCGAAATTCGCTGTACCCAAAAGGAAGCAAAAAGATGAGGGGTTGTATCAAATATAGAATGCGAGACACTTCATTCTTATTATGTCAACTTTTATAAGCTAGTATATTTGGATACAACCCCTCATCTTTTTGCTTCCTTTTGAGAACAGCGAAATTCGAGCTTATTCTATCGACGATTACTATCAGAATTTTCAAGCTATGTTTTTGAGACTTTCACAAAAGTTGGTCTATACATTTAGCTAATATATTATGCACAGTATATTTTGATTGAATTTGCGCATCCGCAGTGAAACAATATTTAGTAAACCTTCTCATTTTTCATACAATTTTTATTATTTTTTAATTCTGATTGCAGGGTATTGTGTACAATTTTTTTTGTCATATTTTCTGAAAATAACTTGTTTTTATATTAAAAACTCTGCAAATTATAAGCAAAAAACTTGGTAAAATTTGGGACTGTTTTTATAAAAACCTGAATTTCTCTTCGAGTATACATGCTATCTTCATAAAAATGAACCCAAATTATTACAATAAGCCACTTAATCATAATCTACAGTTTGAATGCTTTTGCAATATTAGTTTTTACAGGGTTATCCAAAAGATATTCGTTTTTTTCAATTTGTTGACGACCCCTTATGGGGTTTCGGGAAAAAATCTTCGCGGAAATATATGACGTTTATCATGTTGTTTACACTCCTGAAGTTAGAGGATAATTCCTCATGTATCTTTCCAGATATTTAACAAAACGTCTAAAATCGCAAGTGACCGGTCATCATTGCAAATATAGTGTATTATCTATATTTTATGTAAGTTACTTTGAAAATTATACTACTTATACTATACAATACAAGTGGAGGGAGTGATTTAAGATATATATATATATATATATAACAAAAAAATAAATAAATAAATAAATAAATAAAAAAAAAAAAAAAAAAAAAAAGGTTTTCATATTTTAAAAGTAACATCGGATTTCAATCACCTTATCTCTATATCGCGATATTACATAAATAATAAACCGATTTAAGAAATTTCTATCGAGTGCAAACCTAAATAAAGTGCTGAAAACTTCAATCATTTATAATTCGAGCTGTGTTCGTCCTGGAACACTCATATTTTATATGGTAAACGTAATATTTATAAAAGGCGGGGCAATGTCCGTTTTTTAATAGGAACCCCTAAATTTTAATATAGCGCGAATATGATGCCATGATAACCACAATCACTTAGATCTTGCTACAAATTTCGTATGGTAAACGTAAACATTTTAAGGGAGTTGGTTCTGCGGATATTTTTATAGATAAAATACCGCTGCAACATATACAGCCCAAATTATAACTGATTAATGTTCATGGCACCTTGTACTTATGATATATTAAAATTTGAGGGGTTTGATAAGAAATCGATAAATCCTCTCTAAATGATTGCGTTTAACGTAAGAAATTTTTGTGGGCAGCTTTAATTTGTATCCGAGTTAAATGTGTTTGTGATTATCGGGCTCTTACATTCATGATATACTACAATTTAGGAGGCTCCGATTAAAAAAAAAGAGAATGTCTAATATAAAGTTATGTCACGTTGCTCAAACACACAATTTTTTTGCGCGGTGTGACAATTTAATCATGAGTTATAATTTAATTTTTTCAGCCTCTTATATTCAGCTTTTTATAAAAATTAGGTGATGATAAAAAAAACGGTAATAGATCCTGATAATGTATACTCATGATATTGAACCGTACAACGTTTGGTGGGCTTATGGTGATTACAGTCTGAGTTACAGGGACAAACCGAAATGGCATGACCCCTCATGAGCAAGCCCTTTATAAATTTTACGTGCTACGGCAATTAAAACAAGAGTTATATGTATTTTAAGTTGTAAAGATTTTTTGGTATACACAGAAATATGAGAAGCTTAAAAAAAATCGACAGATCCCCCCCGCCCACCCCCACCACCTCTAAAGCAATTACTTTTACCATACGAAATTTGTGATTGAACCTTGCGACAATTTAGACTCCAGTTATAAGTGTTTTTTGTTATTGAGCCCTTATTTTCATTATACTAACTTTAGTATAGCACGAGTATAGTACAAAGTAATTCAGGTATGTGTTCATCTATTGTTAGAAATTGCTGAATGTGAATTTTCAACCTATTATACATTTTCTTAATAAACTAAATTTTGGCGTACAATGTAGGATACATACAAATCTACATTATACATACCAAATACAGTGCTACACAACATAATTGGGATATTTTTCCGGGTATGGTTGGTTAATTCCTGAAATCTGGTTTTTCATGTGTAATGCGTTTGCTAAGATGTGTACTTTGGTGTTTTATTTACCTTATTAAACAGCGCAGTTTTGTTAAAATATTCTAGTGCTGGAAAGTGTTTAGCATGGATCGTATTTTGCATCTGATTTCGACGTTGTTCGAGATGATTTATTTTTTTAGGGAGTGGGGACACATTCATGAGTTTTTTCTGTGCATCTCCACTTTTCCGCTTTTTTGTCCTTTTCTGATCATTAAAAATCAGATATAATGTATTACTAGTCCTACAGGGTGCCAATGGTCACAAATACGTCATGAATTTCAGCAACTGGTTCATCCAAGGCTCATATCGCCCATTTTCAATCCTTCTCCATCTACTATATGAATGTCAGCATTTATGTTAATCAATTTTATTACAATCTAAAACCTTAAAGGAATTAAAACTTCGCCATATGTTTCATACATTGAACGAAAATTTTGGACAACTTGACGAAAATTACAGGACCCCGTATGAAACCTGAAAATAACTAATTAAGTTTTTAAATGCAAAATCCCGAGGGTCTTTGGGCATTTAAACATTTTTTTAATACTTAATATATATTTTGTATCTAAGTTATATATTATCTATATTTTATATAAGTTACTTGGAAAATTAAAAACTACTTATACTATACAATACAAGTGGAGGGGGTGATTTAAGACCTTATTACGTCACTATATATGTATATATATATATATATATATATATATAACAAGAAAAAAAAAGTTTTCATATTTTAAAGGTAACATCGGTTTTCAATCACCTTATCTCTAAATCGCGATATTACATAAATAATAAACCGATTTAAGAAATTTCTACCGACTGCAAACCTAAATAAAGTGCTGAAAACTTTAAACATTTATAATTCGAGCTGTGTTTGTCCTAGAACACTCATATTTTATATGGTAAACGTAATATTTATAAAAGGCGGGACAATGTCCGTTTTTTAATAGGAACCCCTAAATTTTAATATAGCACTAATATGATGCCATGATAACCACAAATACATAGATCTTGCTACAAATTTGCGCAGTCCAACCAAATTTCGTATGGTAAACGTAAACATTTTAAGGGAGTTGGTTCTGCGGATATTTTTATAGATGTAATACCGCTGCGACATATACATCCCATATTATAACTGATTCATGGCAACTTGTACTTATGATATATTAAAATTTGAGGGGTTTGATAAGAAATCGATAAATCCTCTCTAAATGATTACGTTTAACGTAAGAAATTTGTGTGGGCTGCTTTAATTTGGATCCGAGTTTAATTTTGACATCCTCTTATATTCAGCTTTTTATAAAAATTAGGTGATGACAAAAAAACGGTAATGAATATCCTGATAATGTATAATGATATTGAACCGTGCAACGTTTGTTGGGCTTACGGTGATTACAGTCTGAGTTACAGGGACAAACCGAAATGGCATGACACCTCATGAGCAAGCCCTTTATAAATTTTACGTGCTACGGCAATTAAAACAAGAGTTATATGTATTTTAAGTTGTAAAGATTTTTTGGTATACACAAAAATATGGGAAGCTTAAAAAAAATCGACAGATCCCCCCTACCCCACCACCTCTAAAACAATTACTTTTACCATACGAAATTTGTGATTGAACCTTGCGACAATTTAGACTCCAGTTATAAGTTCTTTTTGTTATCGAGCCCTTATTTTTGTTAAACTAACTTTAGTATAGCACGAGTATAGTACAAAATAATTCAGGCATGTGTTCATCTATTGTTAGAAATTGCTGAATGTGAATTTTCAACCTATTATGCATTTTCTCACTAAACTAAATTTTAGCGTACAATGTAGGATACATGCAAATCTACATTATACATACCAAATACAGTGTTACACAATATAATTGGAGTATTTTTCCCGGGTATGGTTGGATAATTCCTGAAATCTGGTTTTTCATGTGTAATTAGAGTTGCAAAATTTCGGTTTATTCCCAGGTTTATTTCCAATAGACCCGGTTTATTCCCAGGTTTATTCCCAAAAGGCTTGGTTTATTCCCCAAAAAACAAGTTTATTCCTGAAAAACTCGGTTTATTCCCAGGTTTAAACCGGGTTTTTTTCTAGCCTTTTCAACTCTATGTATAATGCGTTTGCTAAGATGTTTACTTTGGTGTTTTATTTACCTTATTAAACAGCGAAGTTTTGTTAAAATATTCTAGTGCTGGAAAGTGTTTAGCAGCATGATTGACGCAAAGAAGAAAGTATTCGATTCGTAAAAAAACTCCAATTCCGTTTTTGAAGGATTTATGCGTTTTAGAATGTCACGATTTGACTGCTTTTACAAAATGTCTGTCTGTGTGTCTGTATTTGACAAAAATGCTCTGGGAATTCTATCTTAAGAACTAAAGCACGAAACTTACTAAAATTTGAGATTCTGTTAGACCTTGATATAAGTTAACGCTGATTAGTTGTTGGTGTAAATCGTCCAACAGGTGGCACTGTTATACCTTATTTTTTATGATTTCCGAGATAGCTATATATCTCAAGAACTATTGCACGGATTTTCCTCATACTTCAGGTTCAGTTATACCTTGATATAAATTGGTGCTGATCAGTTTTAGCCTAAATTTCTTGACAGGTGGCACTGTTATGCTTAAATTTTCATGTTTTCCGCGACAGCTATATCTCAAGAACTAGTTCACGGATTTTCAACATACTCCAGATTCAGTTAGACCTCTATAAATTGGTGTTCATTAATTTTTGTATTAATCGCTCAACAGGTGGCGCTGTTACGCCCTATTTTGCATGATTTCCGCAATAGCTCTATCTCAAGAACTAATACATGGATTTTCATCAAACATCAGATTCAGTTATACGTAGACGTTGACATAAATTGCTGCTGATTAAGGTTTGGTGTAAATCGCCCAACAGGTGGCGCTTCTATATAGCGCACTTTTCAAATTTTCTGCCATAGATATATCTTAAAGAATTAATTCACGGAATTTCGAAAATTTCATATTCTGTTACCCAGCTAGAAAATATTTGCACTTTTTATGCAAAAAAGTATCAATAGTACACAATTTGTGCAAAAAAAGTGAAAATTTTTGAATATTTCAAAAAGTGTACACTTTGTGTGCAAATTATATGCACTTTTTATACATACAAAAAAATGCATCTTTTTTGTTTTCAGAAAGTGTGCACATTTTTTGCATAAAATAACTGCATACTCCGTGTTCGCAAAAAGTGTGCATTTTTTATGCACAAAAGTCTTTATTTTTTATGGATGTAAAACTTTGTATATTCCAAGTTTTGATTATTCTATGCATATGTTACCAATTCAAAATCTGTAATTTTTTTCAAATGTGCACGTTTTTCCTATTACAACACAATATTCCCTAAAAAGTGCATTTCTACCTCACAGATTGTGCCCTCTTCCACCAATATTTCCGCCTCACCCTTTGAGGGATGTGAAGGAGAGGGGGGAGAGTGTAAAAAATATTTCACACTTTCTGTTGCTCTATGACCTGAAATTTGACTGTAATAATATAAGATTACATTTTTTCTCAACATTTTTTAATAATAATTACTAACCAAATGTACAGGTTCTTAAAATTTGCAAATAAATGTTTAAAATGCAAAACAAAATGCAAGATAAATGTTTAATATTCATAGTTCACGTAAAACATCATCGGTGCAACCAGGGGGAGGGAGGTTGTAACCCTCCGCCCCTCCCGGGACGTATGTTGAGTTTGGAAGAATTGGACGTATATACATATGTTCATATTTTATATGAAGAAAAATATAGCTTTAAGACACATATTTTACTGTAAATTATTTTTAAAAAAATTGATAAAATTATTTTTTTTTTTAAATTACAAACTTAACGGTGGAGTACCTCAAAATTTTCCTCTCCGTAAATTTTCAAAAAAAAAAAAAAAAAAAAAAAAAATTATTTAATTTGAAATTTTACAATTTTACCCCTGTCGAATGAACAAGTAAGATATTCTATATCTCCCAGAGACAGTCAAAATGATTTAAATTATAAAAAGCATATATATTTATTATAATTTTGAAATGCGATAATTAGTCGCCTTTGAAGACGATTAACCACTGCTAATTTTTTGAACGGTCGGTGACTGCCTTGATGACAGGCACGATGATAAATAGAGGTGCCGAGGATATATTTAGTCTGCGTCTGCGCGGTATGGCGCGATGCCTGTCCTTTCCCTCTGTTGTTGTTAGTATAATTAAGTTGATAGCCGCGTAAACAATTTTTTTTATAAATAAGAAGTTATGAAGACTTATCTTTTTCACCGACTGATGATTTTTGTTTAGCAGAAAATAGGTAAGTTATTCAATTTTATGTTGTAAGTTTCTATAATAAATATCGTACGTATTGTAAATGAATATTGATTTGTATAAAACCACCCTAATTGTAGTTATAACGATAGGCTTACTCGGCTATTGAGAAAAAAAAAAACAAGTAGTTTGTTTCCTCTTGCCATTTCAATTCAGCTAATTTTTATGTATAAAAAATACTTTTATAAAAAAGATAATCGTTACTTTTAAATATTTTTAGCCGTCAGTTACATAAATTTGTAGCGTACTAAAAAAATACTTAAATTTAACGTCCTTAGCTGCTTATATATAGCGGTCTCGCAGACCACTTCTTTTTTCAATTTTCACAGTAACTTTTTATTTTCAGTTTTAACTATAGCAGGGTTCATAAAGACTATTTAGACTACTTAGAAACTCCTTAGAAGTTTGCAAGGAGTAGGGGAGACTGGTACACACTGGACCTATGGGCACAGTAGACCACCCCCTAATATTTTATTATTTTTAATTTTTTTAAGCTTCTCTTCTATCCTAATAGACAACAGCACTGCACTGATTATTTATAGCCTTCAGAAAATATGTTTAGCTCAGATGGAACTATTTTATCCTGATTGGTTGTTTTGAGCTTCTAAAAGTAAAATTTTTCATCATCATATTTTCATATTTTTAGCAATTAAAGGTTGTAGATAAATAAGATAAAACACATTTTTTGCTAAGCTAAGATACTTGTTTTTAACTTTAAAGTTGATATGTTTAAAAGAAAGCTATAAACAATATTAATATGATTATTTATTGAACTTCAACATGGGGCACAGTGGACCACCCACTCCTGGGGCACAGTGGTCCACAATCCACTCTGCTCCAGTAATGCAGAATGTTCAAAAAATTTAATAATTGCTTATTTTCTATAAAGAATTATTGTTTTAAAGTAGTTATTTAACTGTAAAATAAAGTAAACAAAGAAAAATAACAATTTATTTAACATAATAAGAAATATTTTGTTTTGTATTTACTGCCTTTGATAAATATATATAACTAAGTCTAATTGGTGATGATTCTGTTAAAGTAAGATTCATGAGACACAAATTGAATAGATATCAGTTTATTTTTCCCGAAACTGTAGATGAATCGTTGTTGATGTCAATGATTTCATAATGTTGCTCTCAGACCCAAAAGTATTTCAGGAAAATTCCTGGATCAATCTTACTCATAAGTATTTTGAAATTTCATTTGCAAATTTTAATATGCGCTGATTTTTTTGTACTTAAGTAATGCCTTCAACTAAATTGCAATTGTTCCTGTATTAATCTGTTATTATTTTCAAAATATAATTAATTTTTTGTTTCAAAATGTTACTTGTAAATTTATTTTACTATGTTATTTTGCGGGTAAAGGGGAAATAAAGAAGAATTAGATTAATGAAAAATAGATTTATATTGCATTTCAGATAATATCTAATAGCTGTCCACTGTGCCCCAGTGGGTGGACCAGTGTTCCCCATTTATGGGGCACACTGGTCCACTTTTTGGATGCCCATAAATTTTATTTGTTTTTAAATGTATTGGAAACTATGTTCTGAGAAAATTATGATGAATGCATAAAGGTTTAAGGAATATTCAAAAATATTTTCATGCAGATCGGCTTGTCCGTTAAAGAGAAAAAAAAATTAACTGAAAAAGTGGTCCACTGTGTACCAGTCTCCCCTACTTAGAACTCCTTAAATAAACAAAACAAAATACTTCTTAAATTATAACAAAATATAATTTAGTGTTGAATAATGATTAAAGAAAGTAAAATAAAAGTCTTCTCATGTTTATAAAAGTAAAGTTCAAGTAATTACTGCCATTCTAAAAAATTAAATTGTATATTTTTTTTGTTTTGTTTGGTTTGGTTTGTACATACTGCATGTTTTTTCCATTCAAAATTTACTTTTAAAACCTAGGTGCATGTGATATATGATGAGAATTTGAGATTTACTGTCCTGTATATATATATATATATATATATATATGGCCATTGGTCACTTCATAAATAGTTCCCTGGCACTTTTGTATTCAAATTTACGAAACCAATAAGCAATGCATTATGAATACTTTGTAAAATTTTAGCACTAGTTATTAGATTTCCTTTGAATAAAATACATTTTCTCCCTAAATGAGATATTAAAAATTAGGGTGGGTGTGCAAGTTGTACGACGCATGGCATGCATGAAAAAATATGCTAAGTTCTTTAAAATTCTTGTTCTCCTTAGAATTTTCCTTGACTTCTTCGATTCTTTTCTCCAGTCTGTATGAACCCTGCTATAGTTACTCGTAAAATTTTGTTTTGTTTGAAGCCTTAGTATTATTGCTAAAGACTTCTGAATAGGTAAATTTTAATTATAATAGTCATGTACATAAAGTTTGTAACAGATGCAGTATCCTATGCGTTAATCAAGCCTTTTATTCATCTTTCAATCAAGCGGTCTCTGAAACCACTCACAGTATAGTATGCGACTCTTTTTGTAACAGGAGTTAAGGGTTAAACTGCATAAAGTAATACATATATAATAACAAAAACAAGTTAAAACGAATATTTGTACGCATATCCTTTTATATCAAAATGCAATTTTATTTCTTTAAATGTAAAATTCAATAAATGTTCTTTTATTTTTAAAAGAATTGAATTTGAAAATTGAATTTTCTAGTTTGTAGCCAGAAATTGGTAGACTTTTTTTTAACTTAGTGGCCATTTTTCGCAATCGTAATTCTTGTTATGTTAAATTAAAATACATTATTTAGATTATAATTAACAGAGCATTCTCTGAACTATTTCAAAAGTGCAATCAATTTACAAAAACTCATTTTTTATTTCATTAACATACAAAAACAATTCAAAATAAATGAAAAAAATTATTTAAAAAATACAAAAATATGCTTTGGTTTTGTTTGTCAAAATTGGGGGGGGGGGGGGAACTCTGCTGAATGAACGCTCGTTCGAGGCCAAAACTAACTTCACAGGAAGTAAACATGGTTTTTGATGCCCCTCCCCCTCCTTCTTCCCAAAATAAATTTAAGTTTCTAATAGCCACCTTATTTTAAAATTAAAAATACATAATCATAAAATACATAATATTGAACTATGTAATCAGCTTTGTCAAATATTTATTCGATGAAACCTCTGAAACTGGAATCTAAAGGAATAGGAAAAAATACCGCTCTATATGGATTTCCTTCGTAGGATGTATAATTGTTGAAACATATGTTGTAGAATATGTTTGTAATCTGTAATTCTTAAAATGTAATCTGGAAAATTTTAAAATAAATTTATATTACTTATAAAATAAATTTATATTACTATTAACATGTTAAGTTAAAGCATTACACACAATGTAATCAAGTCAAGTTAGTTTAATTTTTTTTTAAATGTTAGCATCAGAAGCTTGAAATTTTAGCCCCCTCTGAAACAATTTTAAAGGCCCTAAGTGAAATCAATTATAAGCCAATTTTTACTGGATTGTTATTGATTTTTTTGTATTACATCTCTTCCAGAGTGTGAAAATTGCGGATTTATATCAAATAGCTGATAGATGAGAAAAAAGAAAGCCGAGCTAAAAATGTGGTTGAATACAGTCAGTCCATCACATGTAAGTATAATTTTATAATTTAATAAAGCTTTACATTATAAATATTTTATTAAGGGTGCACATACCCTTTAAACAGATGAAAAATTTGATTTCGGAGACAAATATTTAAAGTGGCCCCCATGAACTCATTTTTACACTAAATACCTCAGTTTTTTTTAATACTGTAATACTTTCTCCATGCAATATAATATATAATTTGCATTAAACACTGTATAATTAATTAACAATAATTATTCCTTAATGTCTGTTTTTTTTTTAATTAATGAAAAAGTGTATAGCTTGCGCGCATGATTTTAAAAGATCTATACACTCTAGAGCTTTGAAACTTTTAATATAAGTTTAAAAACATTACAAAAATAAAATGAACTAAAATCTAATGAATAAACAAAAAATTTCTATTTTTTTTTTATATTTAAAAAAAAAAAAAATATCATTTTTGTCACTCGAATGCCCATACATTCAATAATTTTTGTTAATTTCTTAGATTTTAGTTCAATTTGAAGAAAATGATCTAGTAAAGATATATATAAAGTTTCGAATCATTACCTTTGATACATTTCGAGTTATCATGCGCGCAAGTAAAAAAATATCGATTTTGAGGAAAATCAATTTAAACATAAATGTTGCATTAAAAATTCTTAAATAACACGTACAATGCAGCTATTGTTATTTAAAATTTCTATATTGTTGTAGGATAAACATGTGCAGGAATTAAGATGATTACATATGCATAAAATTTATTATGAGCTCCAAAACGTGAAATTATTAGTCTGTATATAACATGAGAAAATTCAAATTAAATATTAATGTTACATTAAAAACATTTTTAAGGTATAAAAAACTGATATATTGTTTTTTAAAGTTGATATATTTCTATAAAATACATATTTGTAAGAATTAGATTTATTACCTATGTTTAAAATTTAATATCACCTTCAAATGTTGAAAAATGTTCACGAAACTCGAGAACGGCACGACATTTGAGATTGCTACTTAAATTTTACTTTTGTATTTAAAAACATTTTCAAGGTATAAACAACTCAAATACTGTTATTTAATGTTGATATATTCCTATAAAATACATATTTGTAACAATTAGATTTATTACCAAGGTTTAAAATTTAATATCACGTTCAAATGTTAAAAACATTTCACAAAACTCGAGAACGGCACAACATTTGAGATTGCGATTTAAATCTTACTTTTGTACTTAAATTACTGCAAGATATATATTATTTTAAAACAAATTATAATTTCTGTTCATATTAAAATTAATATAGCAAAATAATAAAGTACAACCTTTTACTTCAAAATTAACTGCTCCAAATATGAAGATATTTTTCAATTAATGCAAAAGTATACAACTTGCGCGCATGATTTAAAAATATCTATACACTCTAGAACTTTGAAACTGTTAATATAAGTTTAAAAACATTACAAAAATAAAATGAACTATAATCTAATAAATAAACAAAAAATTTCTAAAGTTTTTTGATAAAAAAAAAAAAATTAAAATTTTGATCATTTTTGTCACTTGAATGCCCATACATTCAATAATTTTTGTTAAATTTCTTAGATTTTAGTTCAATTTGAAGAAAATGATCTAGTAAAGATATATATAAAGTTTCGAATCATTACCTTTGATACATTTGGAGTTATGCGCGTAAGTAGAAAAATAACGATTTTGAGGAAAATTAATTTAAACATAAATGCTGTATTAAAATTTCCGTATATCACCACTGTGTACATACAGCTATTGCTATTTAAAATTTCTATATTGTTGTAGGATAAACATATGAAATAATTAAGATCATTACACATGTATAAAATTTATTATAAGCTCCAAAACGTGAAATTATTAGTCGGTATATAACATGAGAAAATTCAAATTAAATATTAATGTTATATTAAAAACTCATTTACAATTTAAATTAATATAAATAATCTTGAAAAGTCTAATATTAGGGGAAAAAAAGGTGAAAATATTTTGGTACTTTTCGGTTAGCCAGGCGCCAGTGATATATGTACATATATAAATATGTATGTATGTACATACATATATGTGTATATACATAGATGTATGTATACATATCATATATGTGTATATATAAATGTGTGTGTATCATATATGTGTATATATATACATGTATATGTATCACTGGCGCCCGGCTAACTGGAAAGTACCAATATTTTTAATGTAATCGTTAAAGTTATCGTTTTTCTTTTTTGTCGTTTTTTTTTCTTTTTGTAAATGAACTATTCATATTGGTAATATAATCTTATACAAGTATTAAAATTACTATAGGATATAAATGATCACTGGTAACTTATTTAAAATTTAAATTATCTTGGAAAGTTGAATATCTTACAATTTGTTGTTTACCTTACTTACTTAATTTTTAAAATCTACCTGCAGAATACATTTCACCTTCAATATTTTTTAGCAATTCGACTTTTGCTGTTTTAGAACGTTATCTCAATTTCCTTTGCTCTTTTGTTTGCATACTTGCTTTTCTCTCTGAAGAAGCTATACGTTTATTATCTATGCTTTCAAATCCATGAATCGAAAAATTGCTACGAAGTAATTGCAATGAATCCATTATGTCATGCCGTCCTTCAAAATCTTTATTAAACAATATTGTAGCTTCGTTTGTTGCAATATGTACAATTGTTTTCCCCGATCCTGTAGTTTTGGGGCAAAATTTCCAAATCATGGCATTCAAGCTTTCATTTGGGTTTTGTGTTCGCTCTCCCAAACAACGTTTTAAAAGTGACGGCTGTGACAGATCATTAAACACTGGTTTGATTGCTTCCATTACCACAGAAGGGATAGGGGATTTATGATTGTATGAAATGCCTTCTAAACGTGATTTATTGTACTTACACCAGGTGTAGACATTTTTTGGGAAAAAATAATGAATTAGATTATCATTTGATGATATTTTGTGATAAAATATCGCCCAAATTGCTTTACGCATTTCAATCAAAGAATCTTTATGTTCTCTGATGGCATTGCCATAGTAGCTTGTTATTTCATCAATAAGGTTGTCAGTTAATCGCCCTTTACCACCCAGTGTTTTTCCATCACTCAATTTTTTCTTTTCTTGCTTCAGCTTTCTTAGACGGGTCCCCATACGCTTCTGAACGTGTCCAACACATTCGACTTTTTTCGATAGTTACATTCCCATAAGGTTTTGCATTACACACTGAAGGAAGTGTTTTTGTGTCACCGTCCCCGATGTGTTTCAAATATTTTACACCACGTGTTTCTTCGGATCTTAAAAATATTCTGACCATACCGTCAACTTCCATCTTTCCTGCAGAAACAAAATGGTTTCGATTACATTCGTGTTCTTCAGAATATTCACACTCTTTACAATACGAGGACATCACCTCAGTGTCAAATACTTTCCCACTTTAGGCTCCAATTATCGTACACACACCTGTAAGTGATGTATGACCACGAGTCTTCCATGTACCATCACCACTTACAGTAACGGACAAAGAAGAATTTGACAATATAGCTTCAGTCTGGGCTGCTTTCTTCATCGACATTTCTGCAGTTTCTGATGTCACTTTCAATATTTTATTTACAATGACAAAGTATGATTTTTGAGCAATAGGTGGTGGGAGATCCATGCCACAGTAAAAAGTCTCCATTCCTGCTCTGCCTTGTCCAATCATTCTCATAGAATATGTAAACCTTCTATTGATTTCAGGAATATTTTTGTTACTGCCTAACATTGTGCAATTTCTGAAAGTTTTTACAGAACACTTACATGTCATTTCAAATTTAGATGACAGTCCAAACAGTGACGACTCACTTAGCATAATATTACCCTTACAGAATTTACAAGATAAGTTTTGTTGTATAAAATTAATCAATAAATTTATATCAAACAATCTGTATCCTTCAAAATTAGGTGTTCTAAAAACACTTTGTTGTGCAGGAGGTAAAACATCCAACTTTAATTTTTTGCTTGATTTAGGTTTCACATTAGTAAAATGATTGCCAGAAATATTTCGTTTTTTAGGACGAGTCCCAGACTCTCGCTTCACATTCTCGGACACAATAATGAACGAAAATAAACTAGTAAAATAAATTAATAATATAAAACTAGTAAAATACACTCTGAACAAAAAGCTTACTCTCAAATGAAACGGAATCGAATTATAACGCTGAAAAGCACATGTAAATAAACTTTCAACTGCAGATATTACGAAAGCCGGGAGTAGAGATGTTTCCGTCCTTCTGTTTCTCCAAAAGAATTAATAATTCATGGAGTTTGCGATAAGAGGAGAAGCAAAATCTGCAGCTTTTAAAACGTAAACAAACACACCGCCATGATGACAGAATCAGCTGACTCAAGTGGATCTTTAATTCGCGTGAAACGGACCAAAGCTGATTTACATTTTTTACTATAACGAGAGTAATTTTACGAATATTTTAATGCGGTTTGTGGCAAATTGTTCAGAAAAAAATTAGCTATCAAATGAATTAAAAAACAAAAAATCGATTTTTTCAAAATTTTAAAGGATATGTGTCCCCTTAAAGCGTTCAATTTAATTATGCTGTTTAGAAATTTGGGTACTTTCTTGTTACATCGACCCTAACAATTACAATTATACCAAGGTTGTAGTTATGATTTTGCGAAGATCATCGCAAATCTTATGTATGCATCAGATACAGTATGCTCTCTTATATGCTCAGATACAGTATGCATTTTTAATAGTATAGATACTAAATTTCAAGTTTGAGATTTGGGAAATTGTTTATAAGAACAACATTTGCCAGTTTGGCCGTATATTACGCATGAAAATAAGTGAATCAATTTTAACTATTATTTTTTCCTGTAGAAAAACAAACTACTTAATAAAATCTAATATTGAATTTTTATATTTATGTAATGTCTGTAAAGTAGTTCAGTTTGCATATTTCTGCATGATTGAATTTTTTTCCCTTTTTTTTACACAGGAAACAAACGGGATACAGCTTGAAATTGATTTGATAAAAGAAAATCATCCAAAGATACAGAAGCGCAATTTAAGTAAAGTATCTATTTGAACATTGTAAAACTGACTGTAACTCAACAATGAAAATGCTATATATTTATTACAGAAAATACAAGAAAATTTCAAGTATATTTATTTTATAACATATAACAAGTACCATTACAAGTCCCGAACATTTACTGGTGGATACATTACATTACCGGAACAAGTACCATTAGTTTATTATTTATGTTGTGATTTCAAATAAACGCAGCGGCTGTACCGCAATGGTAATTTTTTTTGTGTGTGTGCCGTGTTTTCTTTCGCTTTTTCCCAACAGCAGCTATATTTCAGCGGTCGTCCATCAAAGCCCTCTGCGGTCAGAAGAATTATTGTATCCGGTTGCAACGGTTAAAATTTGCAATGACTGCATTGGAAGTGAAATGATGAGAAAAAGCTGATTGCACTTGTGTTGTAAATAAAAAAATAAGTAACGTTGATTTTTTAATACCTTTTTCTAAGTGCAAATAGGGCCTACCGTAGCTGAGTGGTCAAGGCATCACACCACTAATCGCTTGCGAGTGTAGGTGGGAGCGGGTTCGAATCCGGGTTCGAATCCCGGGGGCTCCGTTGCACACTCTTTGTGGAGCTTCCGGGTGTATTTCTGTGTGTTGTAAATTTCCTTCTGTGTGCTATCTCGTCCCTGTATACATTGACCATGATTTATAAGCGGGCGCTTGATGCCAAGCACACAGGTCAGATGTATGTTAATCAAATGTCAAATGTTTAGTGCAAATACATTAGTTAAAACATTTTCAACCAACAACTAGAATTTAGTGCAGCTCTTTTCAAGTAAGTGTAATAATTTTCTCTTATTGGGTTTTAACAATATTGAACACGTTTTTTTTTTTTTTTTTTTTTTTTTTTTTTTTTTTTTTTTTTTTACTGTATGCAATGTTATTTCTAATTATAAAATTTACATATTTAAATTTAAGCTTATTTTCTTTTTCCCCATGTTGGCGAACTTTTACCATGTCTGATAAAGTTATTATTTATAATCCTATTTATAATTATGCATCTTTCCAAAAGTGGGTTTATTACTATGGTGATAATAACTGTAAATTTCACAGTAAGCTGAATCTTGATATAAATATATGCTTAAAATGTTCGATATGCAAAAAGCTATTTTAAAAAATGCACAAAATCTGAGGTGCCAAATACGCTCAGATTTTGTGCACTTTTTATTTTACACATTTTTTCATACCGAAAAATCCCTAAATTGTGCATTTTTATGCGTAATCAGAGGCTCTGATTATGCATAAAAAATGCACAATTTAGGGATTATTTGGTATGCAAAAAATGTGTAAAATAAAAAGTGCACAAAATCTGAGCGTATTTGGCACTTCACATTGTATATAAAAAGTGCACAATTTAGGGATTATTTGGTATGCAGAAAAAGTGCACAAAATCTAAGCGCATTTGGCACCTCTGATTGTGTATAAAAGTGCAACATTTAGGGATTATTTGGTATGCAGAAAAAGTGCACAAAATCTGAGCGTATTTGGCACCTCTGATTATATACATTTTGTGCACAATTCTGTTTGCACTTTATATGCACAATTAATTTTGCACTTTTTATACATACGCCGAGGTGCCGAATACGCTCGGATTCTGTGCACTTTTTTTTGCACTTTTTTGCAAACTTTTTCGAGCTGGGTAGACCTTGACATAAATAGATCCTTATTAGTTTGTTTATATACCGTGCAACAGGTGTCGCTGCTAGGTTCTTTTTTTCACGGTTTCCGTAGTAGCTATATCTTAAGAACGAACAGTTTGCATTTAACTTTGATTTCAGACGATTTGATTTATATAAAGAAAATGTAAGGCCACAGCATACTAGTTCTTTCTTGTTAAGTTATTAGTTTTATTGAAGTCGTGAATAATTAACTTTACGCAACCAAAAAGAAAAAAATAATCTTATTTTAGAGATGCAAAACAGTATCTACCACAGACGACTTTTAATTTGATGGAATATAAATATGGTCCATTACTAAAGTTTATTAAATAATAAAAAATACAACATAAAATAAAGTAGAAAATAATATAAATTTCATTAAAATTCTTATATTATAGGGGAAATTATTTTTACACGTTAGATTAAATGAAAATCACAAAATTAACATTCGAAAAGTAAGTGTCTTTTCATGCAGTTATAGAAAAAATGCTGAAGATTTTAGCCACTGAAAATGCATTATTTTAACAACGATATATTTCAAAAGTCATGCTATTTGTCAATTGTATTTTCCTGTTATAACTAACCTATAGATCGGTTCTGTTATTTTCTCGCAACATTAGAATCCCCGAGTTTCTACCATTTACAGAAAATAAAGTAGAAATAAAAAAAGCAAGAGAAATCTTGCGTCAAGCATAGATTACGCAATACTTTCCAACAATTCCAGAATACTATAACGAAACTTTAGCATTTAATAAAGTGAGAGAATATATTTAAGTAAGTAATTTAGTAAAAGGCATTTCATAAAAATAATTATTACATAGCAATTACCGTCCATAGCCCAAAAATAGACGAATGGATCTGTGAAGCTTTGTAAATGATCTATAGATTGGTATATGTAATCTAGATAGTATGCGAAAATTTAGTTTAGTTACAAAAAGCATAACACAGTTGGCACTGTCTACATTTAGCAATTTTTGACAATAAACGGAAGTGTACTAGAATTATTTTGTACAGCCCTGTATATTATTTACAGATTTTTATACATGTCACATAATATAGTAAAATTTAATTCAAGCAAAGAAACGCATTACACTATTAAAAACACACTTCTAGAAATTACTATCCATAGCCAGCAATGTATCCAATTCCTTGCGTAGCACTGTATATTATGAATTTATTTATACTCTACAAACATCTCTTAGAGTACTAAATATAATTCAACTCAAAATTACATAACTCAATTAAAAACTATCTTTAAACAATTCACGCCCTTTCAAAGTAATGCTTACGAATTCTTTTGTGTTGACTTTATTTTGTGTTGAATTCTTTTGTGTACATGTCATGCACAGTGTAAGAGAATGGCACAGAATATGAAAAATGCATTTTTTCACATTCGATAGTGTGACATGTTAGCGACGAATAGTGTATTTTAATGACAGTTTGTTTGTTTGACCATTTGCTCTATATAACGACACACTTTGTCAGTCTAATAGGGAGACTGCAATCAACTGATGATCTTCTAATCCGCCAATCGCAACTGCGCGTCCGACCTCCAGTAACACCCATGATCGTCACGGCACCAATCGCAACTGCCCTCAAACATTGTACCTCCAATGGTTTATTTGTGACGTCATTTGCAACTATTTCTTATCTCCCTTTTCTTATATCATTCCTGTGAAATAATTAAAATAAATATTATCAACAAAATATCATGTAATTGATTTAATTAATTCTATCAGCAAAAAATGTGTGAAATGGAACAAAATAAAAACACCAAATTTTATCTACCGAAATCAAGTAAAAAAGATGCATCAGATTTAGAAAAACACCGTTCAAATTGTCAACTTATGCAAATAAAGCGCTGTTTTCAAAATCACGTGACTCACATGCAATTTACTGCTGTCAAGTTATAAACATTATTTCTGTCGAGTGGTAGTTACGTGAACCTTTTCATGAGCCACGTTATAATATAATGTCTTTATAATTTTGATCCATGTGAATGAACTTTATTAAATGATGTTATAAAATTTGTAAAAATCGAATGAGAGCTTAGTGCTTCGTAATAAATTATGGAAGAAATTAGTTCATTTCAATCAGACAGTAGTGATTTACAAACTGTTCACCATGCTGGTACTTCCGGCACTACATGTAAAAAGAAACCGACTATTTTAGATGGACGTTTTTTCGAGAAAATTGAAAATAAATCTTCGTGTGATAGAATTATAGCGAAATACACTAAGTGTAATATTGAAGTAAAAGCCTCAAATAATTGCACTTCCAATTTTGTTACCCACCTTAAAAGGAAGCATGGAAACACTTATTTTGAAGAATATCGTGCTTATTTACAGGAAACAAAAAAACAACGAAAATCAAGTATTTCTGGACAATCAAGTCAAAACATAGTATATTTGCAACACAATTTTGACAAAGATATTGTAAACTATTTCATTGATTCTATGATTTCGCTAAGAAACATTGATAATATATATTTCCAAAATCTACTGAAAAACCTCAATTCTAGTTCAAAATCTTTGAACATAATGAGTCGGAGGGCACTTGGACGAAAAATTGGAATATATTACAATGAACAAGTAGCAAATATTAAACGTGACTTGGAAGATATAGATTTCGTTTGCATAACCACAGACATATGGTCAGGGCGACGGAGAAGTTTCCTAGGAGTGACAGCACATTGGATTCATCCAGTTACATTAAAAAGAATGTCTAGAGCCATGGCTTGTGAAAGATTCAAAGGCATTCATAGTTATGACAAAATTTTTGAAAATCTTATGAACATCCAAAAAAAAATTCGGATTGAATTCCAATAAAGTAATAGCTGCTATTACTGATAATGCAAGGAATTTTGTGAAAGCATTTAAAATATTTGGAATTGAAGAAAAATGTATTTTAGAAGATGATGATGATTTAGATACAAAATATAATTCATCTAGTAGTGATTATGATTCTGACACTGCGTCTAGCATAAATGATGATGTAGAAGATGTAATTAATTCGAGTGATTGTTTACCATTACACTTTAGGTGTGCATCTCACACACTCAATTTGTGTGTAACTGCTGACTCTAGCAAAATTCTGGAAGGCCATGACACAGAAATTTCAAAAATACACGAACAAGTGATAAAAAAATGTAATAGTTTGTGGAAAGCAGCATGTCGGCCTAAATCTTCAGAAATTATCATTTCCATTTTGGGACATACTCTTAGTCGACCAAATGAAACACGATGGAATAGTTTATTTGATGCAATGAAACAGTTTCTCTCCATCAAAGAAAAATCGGCTATTTTGAGCAAGGAACTGAATTTGATAACTTCATTGAAAGACCAGGACTTTACATATATAGAAGAATATGTGAAATGTAGTAAAGACATTGCCGGGGCTTTAGATATTCTTCAAAGTGAAAAAGAAACTTATTTTGGTATTTTATTACCAACTTTGTTGTCATTACGACATAAATTACGAAAATCATTGAATGAAGACTTTATATATTGTCGACCTTTGGCCGAAGTTTATTTAGAAAGTATAGAAAATAGATTTAGTGAGTTCTTTAATATTTCATCACCTCAAGCAGAAAAAGCTGCAATAGCAGCTTTATGTCATCCGAGTTTTGTAAAATTTAAATGGCAGTCTTGCATTAGTGAACCAGCTTATACAAAAATTAAAACGCTATTTATTAGCAAATTGACAAAAGAAATCAGAACAAACGAAAATCTGGATGTGCTGAGTTCTGTTGATAGTGAAGAAAAAGATGACTTTTTTACCATTGATTCTGATCATGAAGAAGCAAAACAAGACCCTAAAAGAAAAGCCACATTATTGTATGCGCATTTCTGTCTGGAGGAAAAGAAAAATCTAAGTATATTGAACTCTTATAAAGAGATTAAAAACATCTTCATAAAATACAATACACCGCTGCCCTCGTCGGCATCTGTAGAAAGATTATTTTCTTATGCAACTATTACGAATTATTGTAAAGCTAATAGGCTTTCGGACGAAATGTTTGAAAAACGAGTAGTTTTAAAAGCCAATCTTAAATATTACGAAGAATGTCCATAAACACCTAGAAAATATTTTATATCTAAGAAGCAAAATGTTTGCTTCAACATTAAAACAAAGTATGTTACTGCTTCATTTTTTAAATTTTGTAAATTGGTTTAATTTTTTTTATGTGGTTTAATTAAGTCTATTTTCCAGAAAGAAATTTAGAAATGTTATTGATTAAATGTAACTGTAAATAAAATATCAATGTCTCTGAAATTTCAATTTGCATGGTTTTATTAAGGTAACTATAAGTTTAGCATAATCCTAAATGTGCTTCTAACCTGACTTGAAAAGAGGGAGGAAGAGGGCGAAAGTCTGATTGGGCTAAATGTACTAGCTATATTTCTTTATATTTAATCTTTTCATAATAATAATTATTTCGATTAAATTTTAAAATGTAAATTTTTTTCAGAATGGAAAAACTCCTTAATCATATATATTATTTCTCCTGTCAACATCCCTTTTTCTCAGAAAATACAAAACGCAGAACGACGAATGAGATAGCATATGAAAGGATTTTGAACAGGCTTCTGACATAGCACACTTAACATTTCGTTAAAACATGTTTTTGATTAAAATTTGCTGATAATTAGACATTAAATCGGCATTGTTTTCATAAAAGAAATGAAAGGTTTTCCTCAAAATATTGTTGCCAAAAAAAAAAAATACCACATTATATGACGCTCAGCAATTATAATAAAAAACACCGCACGGGTTTATTCTATAATTATGATTAAAAAGCGAAATTGAAATTGAAATGTTTAGATTTATATTTCTATGTCCCATGTTTTTTTCCTGAAGCGGATGACGTCATCCTATAATGCAGTTAAAATACGATTGTTATTTTTTTTTTTCTCGCGCGTGCATTTTGCAATCTTGGATCAGTTTTTACTATAACTTTGATGGAATAAATTAGATGATATTCTGGCTTGACTAAAAACTAAATGTTTGCAGATATTTTTATCCTTACTTTTTCTTTAGAAGTTTAAACCTGCATCTAAGAAAAATTACATCTTGATAAAAAATGGTTCTTCTCTATTATCCCGTCGACCACTTTTCATAACAAAAAACTATCGCCAAATAAACGGGAGAACGTTGCCATTGGAATATCAAAATGAATAAATAAATAAAATATAAGAATTTAAGGACACAATTGTTATTTTAATTAATGAAATAACTATTAAATCAGTGAAACATAATGAAAAATACACGCAAATGTCGAGTTAGAAACCACTTGATGACGTAACAAACACGTATAATGCTTCTGATATCAAGTAAATGTGACTGCATTTTTGGTGTTTAGTCTTACAGTTTGGCGATAGTTTTTTGTTATGAAAAGTGGTCGACGGGATAATAGAGCAGTACCTAAAAAATATTAGATTTCAGTGCGAAATCCTCGCACGGGCCCTCTGGTTTATTTTAAATGCATTTTAAAACGAAGAATGTTTACTTTGTTTAATTAACATGTGCGATTCCAGTGCTGCCTGAACGAGTCTGTTTTGTGGGTTATGGTTTTTAGTTATTCCTAAGTGAAGAAATTTCTATGCAAATAAGCTTCAATATAAAACTCTTACGAAACTTATTTATTTATTATAGAAAAAGAGAAAATATCACATTATCAAATTAGTAACTATAATAAATATTATTATTATTATTATTTAATTGTTTGCTCAGGTTTAGTTAATGATAAATTCCTGGAGAAGTTAAAGTTAGAGTAAAGTGATTTAATTAAAAAAGGATCACACTTTACTTTATTTGATTTCATTGAAACTAACCTTATTTCTTGAAGATCCTTGATGGCTTGTTCATCCCTTTTCTCGATTTTTTGGCATGGTATATTTCTTTTATTGAATTATGAATATACAGACGTGAAAAGATGATTGTAGTCTGACATTTTAACCTTTAACTACTGTTAATGGTCTCAGAGACAGCTGATTTTTAACACTTTCCAACATAGTTGAAAAGTGTTTATAAATTCGGTTGGTCTGCCGTCTGTCCATCGCGTAAATATGCTCGGATTGCCTTGTAATTGATATATGTATATATAAGTTCATTATTGGTGTTTACTATTTCATCTTTGGTATTGAAAATTAAGTATGTAGAATTTATGTTTTTTTACAGGGACACTCAAAAGAATTCCTTTACACTACGGTCTATGGGGAAAATCGTTTACGGCGTCGTATTTTAATTACGTTACACTATTTTAATCAGATTCAAATTGACACATATTACTGAAGTGCACTACAAGGCGCTTACTGTAAAATATCGTGTGCATAGAATGTATCGTTCCTTTACAGGGACACTCAAGAAAATTCTGCTACATTAAGGTCTATGGGGACAAATCGTTTGCGGCGTATTTTAATGCTGTTACACCGTTTTAAACATTTTCAAATTGCTACCTATCAATGAAGTGTCCTATAAGGTTCTTACTGTTGAATATGGTGTCCATAGAATACATAGATCATATACAGGGCTGCAGAAAATAATTTGAATATTTTCTTTGACTATAGGTAGTAATTGCAGAAATTGGGTTTTTAAATGTGTTATGCATTTTATAAGTTTACTTAGTAAACTCTGAAGTTTTGTTGTGTTGGAACGGGTTGGAAAGTGTTTTATAATATATACTTGATGACACATGATTATTCGTACTTGTTTAGATTTTCATAGAGACTATAACTTTAACTAGATACTAGGGATATTTCTTTTTGCATTGGATTGATAGTACTATATGCAATGACTTCGGAAAAGGTGAATTTTGATTAGAATAGTCCTTTACAAATGGTGCAGAAAAAGTATGCTATCCATTTAAAGGTTTAAAGAGTCTTTTATTCATATTTAGATCAATCAGTCACAGAGATTGCTCACATTAGGAATGCTACAGTTTTTTTTATAGTTAGTTAATTGTTAATCTGTGTTAAACATAATATTGATTACACTCTAAAAAATATATATGTAAATTTACACATAAAAACAGGTGTATAGATGATACAAAAACGATTTGTCTATGTGTGTAAAATGTTGTGTAAATTGCCAAAATACACGCCTAATGTGTAAAAAAACACATTTTAGTATGTAATTTGATGATAACACTAAGCGAATAAAAGTGATCTGATAACTCTTGAAATATACACTTTAATGTGTAAATTGCACAAAAATACACATATTTCTGTGTAATATTCTTAAACATGCAAATGTGTAATATTCCGTGATTACACATATTTTTGTGTATTATGCAAACTACACATATTTTGTGTAACTTCTAAAATACACAGCTTCTTGTGTAACATGCAAATACACAGATTTCTGTGTAATAATCTATTCTTACACACATTTCTGCGTAATACACAAAACACAGATTTTTGTGTAATATTCAAAATTGACAGATTTTTGAGTACATAGCTTTACCTTTAAAATTTGTATGTATAAATTCTCAACTAAATGTTTTTATGATTGCAAAACAAAATTTCATGGAGAAAAAAAGAATTCATGGGCTTGGTGTGTTTATTCTTTCTATCAGGTTACACATATAGAAAAATCGTTTTTGTATCATCGATATACCTGTTTTTACTTAAAAAAGGATCAAAAGCATGTCCTTCCGGCCTGTACGTGGAGGAAAAAGTATCTTTCCTATATCTTCGTTTTAAAATTTTAGCTAATGTTACACGAAAACAGCAAGTTAAAATGCAAATAAAACGTTTACAAAAGATTCGTTAATACTGAATTTGAATAAGAAATTCACCAAATTATTGAGCAATATCCAAATTGGCTTCATTTATCAAGACTTATTTTGGTCGCCAAATTTGGCGATATTTTGCCAAATGTCGCCAAGTTTGGCGAGAATATGGCGCTAACGGATATGAATATATAGTTTTATGCGTATGATTGGGAAAATTATTACAACAATGAAAGAAAATAATTTGCGAGTAATCGCGTTTATGTGCTGTTTTGTTTCAAAATGTCAGCCACCCTAGAATTTCAAACTGCTCTATCTCAGCCATTTTTTAAGATAGAGGTAAACCAAAAAATGCTCTGGAATCCTTGTATGAAGACCTAACACTTAATTAAAAAATAAATTTGAATTTTTAACTTTTGAGTATATTTATTTTAGTTTTAAATTTTTAAGTGGCCGCCATCTTGAAATAAAATGGCGGACCAAGCTGGCCAACGAACTCGGTTGAGACATTGGTGAGCTTAATACACACAATTAGTTTTATCAAAATAGATTTATAAATACGAGAGTTATCGTTTGACATAGGTCAGATATATATATATATATATATATATATATATATATATATATAATATAAATCAACATTTGAACTGAGGGTGGTTTTGGGGTCTGGGGGTCATGATCGGTGAAAATATACCGAAATTTTCTGGAACTGCTTTCCTCCGAACGGCTGCAATAGCTTTATACTTTTTTGTATTGAAAAATACCTAATAAGAATAGCCAGCTTTATCTAAAATTCTCAAAATATTAAATAACAGCATTATTACCACTCAGTGGGGATTATTAACATTCAGTGTTTCAAGTTAAAAAATTAAAGTATTGCATTATTTTCAATCCCCAACTATTTTTTTTTTATTTGGTGTACATGAGTTTAACAGTAAAAATGAAATTAAAAAAAAAGTCCTTCCGGCCTGTACCGGGAGGAAAAGGTAGCTTTCCTATGTCTTCGTTTTAAAATTTTAGCTAATGTTACACGAAAACAGCAAGCTAAAATGCAAAGAACCCAATT
This sequence comes from Maratus michaelseni, assembly GCA_963931845.1. Lineage (NCBI taxonomy): Eukaryota > Metazoa > Arthropoda > Arachnida > Araneae > Salticidae > Maratus > Maratus michaelseni. The sequence continues at coordinate 407,744,999 of OZ007586.1, forward strand.
ACAGAACATTCGTTAATACTGCATTTGAATAAGAATTTTGCCAAATTAGTCAACTATAGCCAAGTTGGCTTCATTTATAAAGACTAATTTCGGTCGCCAAATTTGGAGGTATTTCGCCAAATGTCGCCAAGTTTGGCGAGAATTTGGCGCTAACGGATATGAACATGAAGTTTTATGCGTATGATTGGGAAAATAATTAAAACAATGAAAGATGTTGGGTTATATATACATATATATATAAATCAACATTTGAACGGCGGGTGGTTTTAGGGTCTGGGGGTCATGATCGCTGAAAATTCATGGATTTTTTCCGGAATTGCTTTCTTCCGAACGGCTGCAATAGGTGGCTTTATACTTTTTTGTATTGAAAGCTACCTAAAAGTATAAAGCTACCTATTGCAGCCGTTCGGAGGAAAGCAGTTCCGGAAAATTTCGATATATTTTCACCGATCATGACCCCCAGACCCCAAAACCACCCTCCGTTCAAATGTTGATTTATATATATAGATATATCCATATATATATATATATATATATATCTGACCTATGTCATACGATAACTCTCGTATTTATAAATCAATTTTGATGAAACTAATTGTGTGTATTAAGCTCACCAATGTCTCGACCGAGTTCGTTGGCCAGCTTGGTCCGCCATTTTGTTTCAAGATGGCGGCCACTTAAAATTTTAAAACTAAAATAAATATACAAAAAAGTTAAAAATTCAAATTTATTTTTTAATTAAGTGTTAGGCCTTGATCCGAGGATTCCAGAGGATTTTTTGGTTTACCTCTATCTTAAAAAATGGCTGAGATAGAGTAGTTTGAAATTCTAGGGTGGCTGACATTTTGAAACAAAACAGCACATTAATGCGAATACTCGCAAATTATTTTCTTTCATTGTTGTAATAATTTCCCCAATCATACGCATAAAACTATATATTCATATCCGTTAGCGCCATATTCTCGCCTAACTTGGCGACATTTGGCGAAATATCGCCAAATTTGGCGACCAAAATAAGTTTTCATAAATGAAGCCAATTTGGCTATAGCTCAATAATTTGGCGAATTTCTTATTCAAATTCAGTATTAACGAATCTTTTGTAAACAGTTTCTTTGCATTTTAGCTTGCTTTTTTCGAGTAACATTAGCTAAAATTTTAAAACGAAGATTTGGAAAGCTACCTTTTCCTCCCGGTATAGACCGGAAGAACTTTTTAATTTTTTACAAGCCTAAGGAATTAAGATTAAAAACAATTATATAATGCTTTTTTTGTTTATTTATAAAGGAAAAATACCCACAGAAATTTTCCAAATTATGTCCAACTTAGATTTTATTACTTTTTATGCAATTTTAAACATGTACAAAATTTAGGATTTTAATCAATGATTTTTATTAAAAAAAAAAGTCAATTGATTTAAGTCATGATTTAATCACTGATTTCAATCATCTGATTAAAATCGTTGACACCCTACTCGCTACATAATTTTTTTCAAAAAATAGCATGCTACACTACAAATTTTGAGGTGGAAAATTGCAACCAGTGTGGTTTTGCCACTTGTAGCACACTACATTTGACCACTGGACAAGACATATCATTTAAAAATAACACAAAATCAAGCGTAATGCAGATTCATCGAATACTGAAAAACATTCTGAGAAGTGTGTTTTGGTAGTCGACATTCTCATATACGTTACATATTACACATATTCAGGCTTAAAAAGCGATATCCGAAGAACTAAATGTCCCCTATGGCAACTTCTAAATGTTTATGTTATTACTATTTTTTACGACTGACAAAAAACAAATTTTAACTAAAGTTGCTTAACTTTAACGCCTTGTAGAGGACGTTTTCAATTGACTGACAAGGATTGCTTGAATATTTCTCTCATACCGCATAATTTTTACCAAACCAATATACTGAACTATTAATTGTTATGCATAATGTATAAGCGTGTTCGTCAAAACATGAAAACGTTCTAGAATATTATTATTTGCTTCGAATTCTTGAACTGCCATCACTGATACTTGATGAGAAACACTTTCCAAGACATTCAGAATACTGTAACAAAACTTCACTGTATAAAACTAAGGTAAAGAAAAATGTTTAAGTAAACAATGTGGAAAACGCATATCGCATTTGAAAACCCATTTTCAGCAAGTCGGAAAAATATGCGAAGCCTTTTACGCAGCCTTGCATATACAGTTGACCTAGCTATGCTCAGTCAAAATTAGCTTTGAGGCTCCAAGCATGTGTTTTGGCATTGAAAAACATAAAAGTCAATTTCCCCTATCATATGTAAATTGATTGGTTGAATTCTGTTTTCGAGAACGTTCTGTGGACTCTGATTGGTTCGATCATGTATCTCGGCTACTATTGGGAATTTCTAGAAAACTCCTTCAGATTCTGAAAGCCAGCTTTTTCGCCTAATATCGCCAAAATATCGCCAAGTTTGGCGACATTCTTTCATTTAGTGCCAAGCATGTGTTTAGAAAGTTCTATGTACACTGATTGGTTTAATTCTGTTTTCGAGAACGTTCTATGGACTCTGATTGGTTGAATCATGAATCTCGTCTCCTATTGGGAATTTCTAGAAAATTCCTTCAAATTCTGAAAGTTATTTTTTTTGCCAAATGTCGCCAAAATTGCCAAATTTGGCGATTTTTTTCCATTTGGCGCCAAGCAAGTGTTTTGGCATTGGTAATCTTAAAAGTAAATTTTCCCGCCAAATCTCGCCAATGTCGCCAACACTTTTTAAGATAAAAATAGCTTGACCCATAATGATCAATCACCAATATGATCAACTACATGATCAACCAACATGACCAACAATCGAAATTTCTCGAACATGTGACCTAGCCCAATAGTCTTCTCGTTCTCGAAACCCGTAGGATATAAAATTTAGTCAAAATAGTCTGAGACGCTTTTTAGATAAAAATAGCTTGAACCATAGTGACACAAAAATGACCCACTAATCGGATTTTCTCGAGCATGTGACTTAGTCCAATGATTTTCTCGTGCCCAAAATCTGTAGGATACAAAATTTAGTTCAAATCGTCTGAACCGCTCTTAAGAGAAAAATAGCATTCTGTTAAATAGCATTCTGAAATAATATTCTGTTCATGTTGGAAAGTGTTTCATAGTCTATGCCAGATGCATGATTTTTCATTATTTCTGTATCAAATTTATACTGTGTGTGATAGAAACTGTCTTTTATGGTACATATGGAGGGTTGCAGTTATTAATAAAAAATTAAAATTTCTTAATAATACTAGAGGGGCCCGGCCCCCCTGCTCGCTACGCTCACCAACCCCCCGCGTAATCGTGCCCTAGCCAAACCCAGACGTAATCGTTTCGCGTTTCCATTCTTCCATTCTGGATCGCCTCACGATCCTGTATTTTCTATGCATTCAATTTTTAGATTCCACTACGTAATTGTTGTTGTAATTTAAATGAAACCTAAATTTATTATAAGAAGAACGAAAAATCATGCGTCAATCATAGATTATGAACACTTTTCAACGATTCCAAAATAATTTTACAAATCATTACCGTTTAATAAGCTGAAAGATAACATCTAAGTAAACAATTTGGAAAACGCATAACATATTTAAAAACATAATTTTAGGAATTTCCAACATATACAATATTCGGAAAAATATCCGAATACTTTTATTCAGCCCTGTATATGATCCATAGATTTGTATATATACTGCATAGGATGCTAAATTTTAGTTTAGTTAGGAAACGCGTAGCACAGTTTAAAATTCTCCTTCTGGAGTTTCTGTCAATAAACGGAAATGTGTTCGCGAACTTTTGTGCTGCCCTGTATATGATCTACAGAATTTATAAACACCAAATAATAGACAAAAAGTGAGTTAAATTCAAAATCGCGTTCAGCAGCTTAAAACGCACTTCCAGGAATTATTTTTAACAGACAGTAGAGAATTCTTTTGTGTGTCCCTGTAAATGAACGATGACTGCTATACACACACTATTCTGTAGTAAGCCTCTTGTAATGCACCTTAGTGATAGATATAAATTTTAATGCGTTTAAAATAGTGAAACATTATTTAATTAAACCGCAAACGATTTTTCTCCATAGACGTAATGTAACGGATTTCTTTTGACTGTCCCTGTATTGTAACTATAAGTGTTATGCACACCATATTCCATATTAAGCTTCTTGTAATGTACCTTAGTGATATATATCAATTACACTGTGTTTGGAATTGTGGAACATCATTAAAATAAACCGCAAATGATTTTTCCCCATAGACCGTAATGTAACAGAATTCTTTTGAGTGTCCCTGTAAAAAAACTATAAGTGCTACACACTTCAGATGAAATACGGAACATGCTGTATATAACGACAATAACATATAAAAATTGCAGGTCAATCCGAGCATATTTACGGGAGTTAGAGCACGGACAGACGGCAGACGGGCAGACGGCCAGACACACCGAAGTCATAAACACTTGTCAACTAGGTTGGAAAGTGTTAAAAATCAGCTTCATCCTTCACCAAACAAATCCAGCCTATCACCTCAATTATTTATGAAAGAAAAAGATAAAAAAATTGAAATAAAACAAATTTATTTACAAAATAAGTTTCAAATACTTTTCTTTATGATTAGATTTCAATATCTTGAATAGTCCTAGATTTGTCAAATACTTACAATACAAGTGCTGAGTTTGTTTTAATCGATCAAAATGACCTTTCCCGAATTCGAAACCTAGCTAGATGGATTTCTCGTGCTCGAATTAGTATAGGCAACACGTTTCGTGTAAATCGTTTGAGTATTTTTCCATTTATAACAAAAAACATTTTCAGCGCTGAGTTTGTTTTACCCTGTAAAAACGAATTTTCTTGTATTCGGAACCTAGCTAGATCTTTTTCTCGTGCTCGATTTAGTATAGGGGACAAGTCTCGTGAAAATCTTCCCAGTTGATTACGATATCATTCATATTCGGGAAAATCCCTTGCTCGTTTAATATATATGAATAATCGGGAAAATCCATTGCTCGTTTAATATATATGAATTTGGCGACAGTAATTTGGTCGACAGGATAACTAACAAGTACCAATTGTATATATAGTGTTACAAATATTGTAAATAGTTAGTGTTTGTGCTTAAAAATAATATAAATAGTTCAATTAAGCTCTATTCATAAGCTAATATTAATTTTTGTTGCATTGCAGTATCTCAATTTGTTGATTTTTTGCAAGCAAGTAAAAGCTATTGGATTTCAATGGGAGTCTATGAAAATTTGGCGAAATACTGAAAATAGCGCCAAGTTGGCAGCTAATTTTGGCCGACAAATTTGGCGTTATATCGCCAAGTTGGCGCCAAACTTGGCGACAGACCCGGGTCCCTATCCCTTGGTAACCCCCCCCCCCTCAATAGTGCCCATCCTATCTAAATTCTCTACTTTCATGTTAATTCCCCCTAAGAAAAGTCATAAAGCTCTGACCAATCAGATACGTTTTGCGGTATCTACGCAGATTTTCATTGTTCCATTTCAAAAACATTACTTTTTTTTATATATAGAAGGATAGAAAATGTAGAATGTGTGGAGAAAATGTTTCATAATATATGTCGGATGCATGATTTTTCGATCTTGTTGTATCATATTTCTACTGTGTGTGATAAAAATTGCTTCTGTGGTACATATTTAGTGTTGCGGGTATTAATAACAATTTAAAATTTCTGATTTATATTCTGTTTATGTGGGAAAGTGTTTCATAATCTATGCCAGCTGCGTAATTTTTCGTTCTTATTGTGTGTGATAAAAACTGTCTTTCATCGTACATATTTAGGGTTGCGGGTATTAATTAATAAAATTAAAAATTTCTGAATAATATTCTGTTCATGCTAGAAAGTGTTTTATAATCGATGTCGGAAGCATGATTTTTCGTTCTTGTTGTATCAAATTTCTACTGTGTCTGATAAAAATTGTCTTTTATGGTACATATTGTAAATGTGCCATTGAAATTACACGTAATTGTAACTATAAGTTCTCAATTATAATTATAATTACACCATAATCATAATCATAGCATTATAGTTATGATTACAATCCTAATTAAATTTCAAATCCAGATTATGATTACATGTAATTGAAATTATAATCTGTTACATGCAATTATATTGTAATCAGATTACAGATTAATCAGATTTTTCTCAACTCTGTGTAATCATAATCATAGCATTATAATTACAATTACAATCCTAATTGAATTTCAAATTCAGATTATGATTACATGTAATTGAAAGTATAATCTGTTACATGCAATTATATTGTAATCAGATTACAGATTAATCAGATTTTTCTCAACTCTGTGTAATCATAATCATAGCATTATAATTACAATTACAATCCTAATTGAATTTCAAATTCAGATTATGATTACATGTAATTGAAATTATAATCTGTTACATGCAATTATATTGTAATCAGATTACAGATTAATCAGATTGCAAATTTGCCCAACTCTGATTGGTTTCCCTAGGAAACCACAAAACTTTAATTACGAAATTCAACAATTACAGCAGAATTTTATTAGAAATGTTTTCCATTTATTATGTATGTGAAATATCGCTTTTTCCGTATATACAAATAAATTTGATCATAATTTCCGGTGTCAGTTATTTATTTCAACATTTCAGCAATTGAAGTGCTTTATCAGTTAGAGGGTTAAGTGCGCGCAAGTAATGACTCCTGCACTTTTCTTAATACTACAGGCATTTTTTAGAACTTTTTCGCATACTTTTTGTCACTTTTGGTAATTTCTACAGCTTTTTCATATTTTTATGAGCAATACTTAACATATTTTTCATTTTTTGTTTTCAGCTTATATAAAATTTCATTTTTAACCAATATAAAATTAAATATTTGCGATGAAGTCAGATAAAATCTGCAGTTTTTACAAAAAAAAAATATGTATATCATTGAGAATTGTAGCAACTTTGTCCTATTTTTAAAAGATAATCTAAGTGGAAAATATCTACCCCATACTATTCTATGGGAGGTAATCTGTGTTTTGCTAAAAATTTTCCTCGAAAAAGCCTTGACATTGTACTCATGGGCGGACCGCTGGCTGGATACAATGCATCAGAGTAAGAAGTTAGCTTTCCGCTCTATTGTGGAACTCAGTGCCCAACACACACTTCATTTTGCGGTTTCACATTTCTTTTGCACCATTTGCAGAAAAAGATGGCATTTTGGAAGGGGTGGTTAATGAGATTATAATTAATTTATTGGGTAATTATCAAAATATTAAAATTCTGAGACTAGGGTGCACCAGGCCAGACCTTGGACTATCCACACCTAAATTTTTACACTTCTAGACGGTCTAGATTTTGCTAGACATCGCAGACAAACAAACAAACACACACACACACAAAGCGAAACTTTATTTTATTATTATAGATAGTGGTTGCTTTTACCAAAATTTATTTATTAAAAGTTAAATTTTAATTGATTACAATGTAAATCACTGCGGAGTGTGAGTTTAAATGTATTTTCATCAATGGTTATGCAACAATAACACCAGAAGCATAGATGTATCATGTGTTGAGAGGTCCATCTTGAGTATACAATATATGAGTTAAAATGAATAACATTTTTGTTTCTTTGAAACCACCGCCAAGACTTCGATATGAATGAGCCAGTTCTTGTGCTCAAGAATAGCTTCCATTGTGTCATTATATTAAATAATATAAAACTTTTATGCTAAAAAATCAATTATTTTTAGGCGCTCGCAATTTGTACTAATGTGGCCAAATTAAAAGAAGTACGAGTTTACTAAATTTCTTTTTTAACTATTTGCACTTTTCTATACCATACGATGTAGTAAAATTTTTCAACTTGTTTAATTTCTTTACTATACTTTATGTATTATTTGGGTTTTTCTAGCATTATTTTAAGACTAATAAGGGGCACCACTTAACATCTTCGATAGGTATCTTCGTGTTGGCTAAGTCACGGACCCATGCGGAGTGGGATGTACGGGATTTATAGATTTATGTACTTCAGTTAGATCTTTTATTTTTACATGTTATGTATTATTCACGTAAGAAAAAAGAGGTGATACTGGACTGAAGGTGAAAATTCTATTTATTGACATATTAAAAAAATGAAAAATACAATTTACCAAATGTTATTTGAGGAATAAAAATTTTGTCTATGTTTTTTAAAGTGTTTAGTAAATAGTACGGAGTTTTGCTATTTAAATATAAGATAAATAATATCATTAATCTAAACAATAAAAAAATCAACGTTAATGTATATGTAGAAAGACGCTTCGAATAATGAAAAAAAAATGTATTAGCTCTAATTTTAAGTGGAAATCAAACGAATAGTGCAATTGTTTAATTTAACCCTTTCAGCAGCAAAGTTTTGTAAATGCTAAAATGTTGAAATGATTGAATAACCTCATAATGTCGGAATATTTGAAAATAAATAAAAGTTTTATTCTCGTACATAACAAAAGGAAAATTCTACTCAAAAATTCTGTTGTCACTGTGACATTCCGGGATTAAAATTAAATGGTATAAAAATATACTGCTGTCCTTCATGTTGTTAAATAAAATAATACTCTGTTAATAAAAATAAAACTTTAGTCTATCTTCAGATAGGAATCTGGAAGAAATCCGAGAATGTTCTCACAATAGGTGAACGTGTGTAGTTTATTTGAAATAAAAGTCGTTGCCACAAAACAGAAGAAAAAATTTATTTTTAAAAATCATTTGCTGCTTTTTTTATAGGATTTGTAACGTATTCTATAGATTTTATTTATAACAAAAAATTAAATAAATTACAGACATGATTAAAAAAATTAAAAGCATATAATATCAGGTGCATCTTTATTTACAATAATCAAAGAAAAATATCATCCAAACACTACCATAAATCAGTGGTACAGGAAAAGAGTTAAAATAATATAAAAAAATCAAGTAATTTTTTTTTCAAACAACTAAAAAATGCTTGAAAAAGAATTTCTTAAGAAAGCAATGTTTTTTTACGCATGGACAGATTGGACAAATTATTCCATACTAAAATTGTGGTAGTAGGCGTGCTCCACAGTCAACCCAACAGTGTAGCTATGAATAATGAGGAGGGGACATATAGTGTAGTGTCAACCGTTTGCTAGTGAAGTAACTCAATATGTAGTCAAAATATGGTAGCTGTTGTTTCTTTACATTGGTTCAGAACCTGATTAACGCCAGGGTTGACATCCTCCAGTAAAAACGAATATATCTTTTTACATTAATTATGACAGAAATTTTATATGAATAAGACGTTTAAATGAGGATTAAATTTCTATTCAAATTTACTGCTGGAACTTCTAGTCAGGCCCTAAAGAACCGGTTACAGTTGAATCTTCACCATTTTGAGGATATGTCAATATATCTTTATGTATAGTTCCATGAAACCTAGTGATTGGAATGATCAATTTAAATTACTCTTATTAAATAAAATACAAACGTATAATTTGTTTAAAAAATAGAGCAGAACTATTTTTAAACGGAAAAATTAAAAAACTTTTCAACATATAACAAATAAATATAGTTTCTCTCAAAAAGTTCTATAAAATGTTTAAACTTCTTCATTTATTTTACGTGAGAATTCTCCAATGAGCAATAAAAAGTTTTGGAAAGATACTATGTTTTTACGGCTTTGCTTCTTATTTTTTGTATTTTTATTATTATTTTATATTAAACTTTATCACTTAAAATTACATTTTCTTATACAATTTTTTTATGAACGATACATCAACAAATAGTCTATCATCATTTTTATCTGTGGTACTGTGATTTACGCACGTAATCATTAATAAATGAAACTTATAAAACATCATTAATAAATGAAACTAAATCATATTTCTATTTAGCGTAAAGGCTGTCAGTTTTGGAAAATATTCTAAACGATGCTTCTGCACAAATCCATTATAGTAGTGGGTCTTCAACCTGGGGCCCGCGACCATCAAACTACAGCTATTTAGGGATAGAAATATTAGACTGATTGAATAACGGTAATTTTAGAATAAATATGGAGAAGAATAGTTTTCTGAATTTTTGGTAGCTTACGACTTTTCAGCAAACATATTGAAGACCAGTGTTGCCAGTAGGTTACTTTTTTTAAATAGTATATTTGGACTTATTCTCGCATTATTTTATCTGTTATTAAAGAAGGCGAATACTTTTACTTCAAAAAATGTGGTGGCAATCAAGCATTCCGAATATTAAAAAAAGTAGCCTACTGGCAACACTGTTGAAGACCCCTACATTATTGTAATTCAAAGCTGCCTAACCGCGGGTTTTTTCAAGGCTAAAAATATACGTGGTTAGTACTACAAAATTCATTTAATGAAATTATTTACAAAACTGTCTTTCTATGTGGTACCTATTTAGTTTCATTTCTTATGAAATATTTCTGTATTAAACATGGTTTATTTGAGTTAAAAAACAGGGAAGGTGATCAGCTATGGCAATTATTGGCTTTGTCGTAGATATAACAAAAGCAACAAATTAATAAATTGTAAGATACAGTGAATAAGGTTAAGTGTTTTGCATAAATGCTTTTTAACTTTTATAATTTTCCATGATCTTCCGACAAATTTAACATTCACTTTGTGGGACATAGTTATGCATACATGCAAAATCATCCAATAATTGAGTATTACTGTTTGAGGATAGTTAGTTTCATCATATTTAATTGTAATTTCTGTCATTAAAAAAAGGCGAATATCCCTATATTCTTAAAAAGTGCTACTCAAAATTCCAAACATGTAGTTGCTATACTGTAAGTGGTAGAGAGAAAACACGGTATTTCTACACCCAGCGGTAATCGAAAAACAGAAACACCTGAAATGCTTTAGATAAAAAAATTAATCTGCATAATCATATTGCAAATATATTACACATTTTCTTTAATGTGACACAAGCTGTATATTTAAAACCCTCTGATTACCCAGCAAAAGGACAAAATTATAATGTTGTCTTCTCTTTAAGTTTTTGAAATTGGTTAAAAACATGTTTATTCCAACATGATATTAAAATCTGGTCATATGTATGAGGATAAGTGTAGGGGGGAATTTAATTGAGAGTATAGTGAAATTTAAATTTTTAGGATAGAAATTAACAGACATTTAATAATTAATGAGTTAGAAATTGCGTTGTGATTTTGAATAAATGATTAAAAAGAATTAAATCAAATAATGCTTGAACATGTTACATTAATTTGAAAGTAGACATATATATAGTGACATGAACTTCAATAAAAATAATGATAATAAATGAGTTCAGATTACCTTGCAAAATGAATAAATTGTAAAACACTGAAAAACCATACTAAATTAGATTAATTGTGAAATTCTGGATTATTTATTTTATAGAAAGAAACATAAATGATATATATATATATATATGTATTAATCAATAAATTAATAAAGACACACAATATTTATATCAATATAACAGTAAATAAATAAAGAGTGATAAGATCTTACACACATGTTAAATTAACAACTTTGATGAGAAAAAAAATAGAATCATTATTACTAGAATCATGTGGCCTCGTTGGGTCTTAATTGACTGGCATGAGATTTCATTTTGGAATTTTATTTTAATCTTTTAACATCAGCCTTCCACTTATTCCTAATTAGCATATATTAGATTCATTTGATTCGAAAGACGATGCTTTCATCATTTGAATTAATATTTCTATTTCGAAATATTTATGGACGATCACTGTCAACACAACCATTTTGTATACTTCAACGTTTTTCAAAATAACACATTCACATTTTAATTTACGCGATCTGCGTAATTTTTGAAGATACTATCACACTAATTTGAGAGAATTATAGATGCACAGAATGGTCAACACAAAACTTTGTCTTCTTAGCACAGATTGTCGATATCTAGGAAAGGTCTTTCCACACACTAAGCGATACATCTAGGCAGAGAGAAATTCAGCGTAAAAGCTGTAAACTGGAGATCATCTTCCTTAGAACACTGTAATTCACAAAAAGCTTTCAGTTGATTCATATGTATTGACATTGATTAAACATAACCTCTTGCGAGAAACTTTTCTTTTTTTTTAGAACTTCAAGCCAACCAACGCAACAGAAAAGGTTTTTCAACCTCTCTGTGCGTGACCAAACACATTCCCTTCAGCTTCCGGCTCAAGTGATGCTACTGACGTGTTGCCAAACCGGTGAGGGGGAAAAAGAGTTTTTCATCTGTCGTTCGCTGGCTGTACACTGTTAAAAATCATCAGCTTTTGCTGCATAGTTGTTAGCCCTATATATATTTTCGGACCTTGAAACTTCTACATAATGTCACCTTTTTGTACTTGCTTAATTTCCAATCAATCCTGTATTCGTTTTCTTCAGTAATTAATTTCAGTCGCTATCGTTTTCCATTTCTGGTATCGTTCAAATCTTTCTTTTCGTTTTTGAAATCGACGACAATGCTTATTTTCCAAACTGTTCGCTTCGATATCGTTTCTCACATCGACTATCGTTTTCTCAGCCCTTTTCCGGATTCAGTTGCGACCGCTAGTTACGACATCTTTTCATTCATAACGCTATAGAGGAGCATGCGCTCGGCTGCCGTGCCGCGGTATAGTCATGCACTCTAATTACTTTGCCGATAGGCAGTTTAAGAACTTCTCAACTTAGCACATTAGAAAGGGGGCGTTTTCGGAAAGCGGTATGCTGATGCTTTTTTAAAAGGAAGGAAAAGACCGTTTGGATGGGGAGCGAAAGGTAGCAGCAGTGGTATACGATGATAAATTTTAACAAATGTTTTAATGCTGAAGTAATGTTTCTTCGTCCTAAGTTCATTTAATCTTTCGTTTCATTAATATGGAAGTATGTTTTTCTGAAGTGATATGTGGACTCGTTTTCATTTTGTTCTTTCTCTACAAATCTAAATATTATGTCGACTTATCTTCTTTTGATTTCTTCAAGTATAAATGGAGAAGAAGGCCTACTTCAATATATTTTTTACATCGTTTCAGCAGTGCAATATATCGTTGTGTGAATTAAAATGAATCGCTTTACTTATGCTGAACTTTGTGATAATAAATGAACAGCGATGTATACTTGTATTGAAATAAGTAACTTACCAGCATGCGAGTAGAACTTGGTCTTTGTTTTGGAAAGTTTAAATTATTGCATGCTCTCATATATTTTGCCACCTTGTTTTTTTGTTGCCATGCCATATGTCATTATATTTTTATTTAATTAAATTGTTATATTTATTCATCTTTATTTTATTTTTGTGATATGTTAATAAACGTTTGTTTAATTTAAGACCTAAAACTGCGTTATCAATTTTGTTATATCTACATCCAACACTTTTGTCACTACCTTGCCAATATTAGCCATTGGGCTTCCACGTACTCTACTACTTAATTTAATTCTGTTTTAGACCGGTCCCTGTATACGGATCGAATAATAGTCACTCCACCGCTTTTATGGAATATCTCTATTTTGACCAATGAAAATGCTCCATAATATAGTAAAATAACCTTCTACTCTAAAAGCGGTCGAGTGTGTATGCAGCAAAAGTTGAAGATTTTTAATAGTGATATGGTGCAGTGGATGAAAAGGGGGATTCAGATGCAGCTCGGTTCTTCGATATTAGATAACCCTCGTAAGTCAGAATAACTGGCAATTGCGTGCGCTTGTTTTTATCATCTGAAATAATTACATTTCAGGAACGCTGGTTGTGCAGATATGTACAACTGTATTTATTTATCTTAATGTAGAGTAACTTCTCTCTACAATAAGCCTTTAGCCCAAACATTAACTGAATATTTAAAACTGTCTATGACCTTCGTAAAATCATTGGGTTCTTTTATCTCCTTATTTTTTTGTTTTGAAATTTTTCACGTTTCGAACAAAATAATATCTAATTATTTTAATTTAGTAAAGAAATTCAAATAGAGAACCTGTAGAAAGAACCTACATTTAATAGAATTTAATTTCTGGTACAATTCCTGAAAAATCTAAGAATGTTCATCAAAAAATTAAAACCTGGTACTAGAAGAGTTAATCTGTAACAGTATATGCATAGCATACATTATAATTAGGTATTTTTATCCCTAAGCTGCGGTATCCCGTATCCGTCATTGCTTTATTCTAAAAGCCTACCAGAATTTTCAAGTAGTATTCTTCGCTTTACTTAATCACAAGATGTCTGAGATTAAATAAAGCAAAAACTGCTATTCAAAATTTCTGGTAGGTTATTTGAATAAAGACACGTGCTAATTGGCAACACTCCCTAATTACAGAGTAAACTGCATCTCGGTAATCGTTTTCATTCTTAACAGTGAGAGGGTTTATAATGACATTTTTTTCGTAAAATCCGGAAAAAATACAGAAGAGACATTATTTTACTTTTAATGAAAATGAGCTTACAACAAATTTAATCAAGAAACATACTCTTTAAAAATAAGTAAATAAATAAAAGAAAATTAAGTAGAATATACAATGGTTTTAAATGATATATTAAATATAAATTCAGTGAAAAAAAATATTTATTATTTACCTATTATTATCTATACTTGAACAACTAAACCTTTAAAAAGACAGCAATAACGGTGGAAAATAATAATTTAAAAATAAATAAATAAATAAAGGTGGAAAAATAATATTTTAATATAAATAATAGAAAATGATGGTCTTTTCGGAAAGTTGAAGAAAATTTCAATCTCCTTCTAAGTTAAAATGTCACTGATCAATATCAAGCAAAATGATAAAAGGAAAAATTTCATTTTGGCATTGCGATGAATTGAAGAGGAAAATTAAAGTTAACTGCTTGAGTTCACTCTCTTCTTTTTTTATGCCTCTTTTAGATCTTGTTAATATTGAAATGCTAAATCAAAAATTTTACCAATTTTTTAAATGGTTTTTATGTATTAAATAAATTGAAATATCAAAAAAAATTATTCAGTTTTGTAATAAAAACAAAAGATAGAAATAAGTGCATATTAAAAAACGTGCGACATAGGTTTTACAATGACATATTTACTTATAAAAGTTTTATTTTAGTAATTAATTACATTGTATCAGACATGCTTCAGCTTTAAAAAATTACCAAATGCTTATCATTTTGTTATACGATTCTTGAAAATAATTTTTTTTCCATTACAATACTTTCCTGAATTCCCATCTGAACCTATTTACAAATAAATATTGGTTATAATGACTTAATTGCGCTTAAATATTGCTTCTGTATTACATTTAATGGGAATACTTTAAACGAAACACTAATTCTAAACCGAAAGTTGTTTACATTGGAAGACGAAACCGTTTTACATATTCATAAATTTCGTAAATTTTACTTTCGAACGCCGCAAACCGTTAGAAAAAAAATACGAATTTTAACCTTTAAAAAAAAGTTCTATATCTCGTTTTTTCCTTCTTTTTCGAAGCCCGCATCCGCCCGAATTTTCAAAATACGAAAAATGAAAAATATCTACTTGTAGCAGGTACTTCCTTCTCTACGACGATGTAAATATTTTTGAAAAAAATTAATCATTTCAAACAAATTCGGGACTGGAAGTCACTTTGCAGTTCCTCGAGATACTCTTGTTCCTAACAGGTATTTTAACGCAATCGTTTTACACCTTCTTTGGACAATTAATTTACGTCACGTACAGGTACAAAAATCTCAAAAAATTGGGACGATAAGAAGTATTTTAAAAAAATAAAATCAGCAACAGTTTCTCTCAGAACGTAAATGCACTGATGGCTTTTGTTCATGTTTTACAACTAAATATCGATATTTTTTTCCAGAACATTATACTTAGCCTTCCGCAACACTATATTTCAGAACTCCAGTAACCAAGGAGTAAAAGTGACAAAATTAAAAAAAAAACTGAGCTAAGTGCACAAACGATGTGGAAATAAGGCGATTTGTGTGTACGGCAAAAAATATAAGTGATTTTTTATTATGTGCTGCGTTTTCGAGATCAACGAGGCATTTGAAACTTGTACTGCTTGTTATCAATATTGATTAACAAATAAATTTTAAAAATAGTACTCCACCTTTCTTTACACAGTTATAGAAATAAGAGTTCAAAAACCACTAAGAAATAAGCAACAGTTTCATAATTATTGCAGTCAATTACTATTGACTTAAAACTTTGAACTCAATTTACTCCAAATCGAAATTGTGTCACTCTTATCCCTTAGGTTTTAGGGTCCTCATTTATTACTCATAAAATTTTCAAAGATTCTAGACGATAAGAACTATTATTTTCTGAAAACCACTGCACATAATTTATACCATTAACATAGAATATAGAGATACTAAAGAAGCATAACTGAGAATTTTTGTATAATCTTCTGTTAAAAAAATCTCTGTGAAATAATCATAACAAAATTTCTAAAAATTAAAATCATATCTTATATCATATCTTATGCATACGAAAATCTCCATTTTCTTCACAACAAATTCTCATGTGTGCCCGTATAATGTATAATAGATTCATGTTCAAAATAAAGAGAATTTTAAGATTTGGTCGATTATCTCCAGAACAACTGAACAGATTTTATTTAAAGTAAGCATGTACATATGTTGATATAATGCAAAACGAATAACCATTCAACAGTTATAATACACACCCATGGTCGTGCGTAACACTCATCAGCGTCGGAAGATAAAATAGAGCTTACAACATTAAACAAGAAAAATTGTTTAATAGGGGGTTTGGTCTCCTCTTACAGTTATACAGCTCTCACAACGTGAATTCATACTGAAAATCAAGCAGTTTATGAGTCCTGTGGCAGCCGGTCCAACTTTTCCAGCAACGCTGTTTTCAGCCCCTGGAAGGTTCTGGGAGTTGAAAAAGGAATTACAATTGCCCTCACTAGAGTGTCCTGGATATGTTTAAGATCTAAAGATTTGGCTGGCAAATCCATCCAGTGGATATCCTCACTTTCCAGAAATATGCTAAATAGATGAGCTCTATGTGGGCGCGCATTGTAGTCCATTAAAATAAAATCAGGGTAAGGTCACCTCTGAAAAGGTGAACATGGGGCTCCACAATGTCATCCCTATACATCACACCAGTCACAGAGCTTCGGCCAGACACATAAAGGACTATGAGTCCATCCGCGACCTACGTTATACACGGCCGGTGCATGACGTTTAAAACATCACATGGAATGGATCATTTTTACACGGTGATTGGTGCTAAGCGGCGCACCCCCCGTTTTGAACCAATCGTCGTGTAAAAATGATCCACTCCATGTGAAGTTTTAAACGTCATGCACCGACCGTGTATAACGTAGGTCGCGGTCCATCCAACATGATGACTTTCCAGACCATCAAACATTCACTGCCATAATGATATCTTTCTAGGACATTGAACGGCAGGTAACGGGTGCCCTGGTTCTCTCGAAATGAAAGTACGTCGAGAACCAGTGTTTAGGCTGAACCGAGACTCATCAGTGAATAGAACGCCACCTCATGTATCCCAGGTCCAAATACGTAAATCGCTGCACCATACTACAGCGCCTAGGATACATAGTGTGTAAAACGGCATACTTTCCGTCTCCACCGCTGATCGACGATTGGGATTTTTACGCTTTCTGATTGGTTGTAAAAGCGAACCCTTCTTAAGTCATTGAGAGGATTATGAAAATATATAAAAATATTATATAAGAAATTAATAGATATTATTAGATTATCTAGAAATATTAGATTATATAGAAATTAGATTATGTAGAAATTAATTATGTTATATAATTTATTATATTATTTTATATATTGCATTATTATATATTATATGTTAATATTATAATAAATATAGATATATATTATATATTATTTGATATATTATATTATATATTGCATTATTATATATTATATGTTAATATTATAATAAATATATATATATTATATTATTTATTATGTTATATTTAGAGAATTAATTAGATTATATAGAAATTAATAGATATTATATAAGAAACCAAGTTCAACCGAAAATGACTTAAGAAGTGTTCAGTTTAAGTACCAATCAGAAAGCGTGATAATCGCAATCGTCTATCCGCGGTGGACAGGGAAATTATGCTATAAAACGACCACAAAGTAGTACTAAAATATTGAAACTGATAAATGTAGAACAATGCTGAAAAGATAACGGGTCGATCGCAGCAACATCTTCTAGTTGTGGCTCAGACAGGGTGGAGGTCCAGATGATTTGGATACCACTAATTTTATAAAAAAAATATTTTTGCCTTATCTAATTGGAGAATTTTCTGCGATATTCAAGGCGAAGAAACCTTTATAATATTACTGGTTTCCAGAGCATTTGGACCCCTCCCCCCTCTCTGGCCACGCCACTGTCTGCTAGCTATTTTCAACGCAAATATTTTATAAGAATCAAACTGAGAAATCGTTTCAGTTGATGGTAAATATTTTAAATAATTAAATGATACCCTTATTTCCTTTGACTTGGATAGTGATTTTCATAAGCTTTGAAAATATAAATGATATTGATCATGGCCAAAAAACGTGATACGCATTCTTTTGTGCCTGGTTGCAGTACTCGATACAAGACAGCAAACTAGAAACTATCCCTATTTAGCATACCAAAGGATGAATCTCTGCTTGGAAAAGAATAATTTCCTGATATAATAAAAAACTATCTTCAAAATCAGTTACATCTGAAATATACACTTACAAGAAGATTTTATTAAGAGAAATTATGTTCATGTTGTCAATAGTGAAACTTTTACTTTGCTGGAGGTAAAGCTATTTATAAAGCAGATGTCGCTGCGATCGCCCTATTATTGTACCGCATCGTTGCACGCTTATTGGCTACAATTTTTTAGCATTTTGTAAAGTATTACCAGTTTGGCTTTTTTTAAATTCCGAAATTTAGCATTCGTACCAGAAATTCCCTATAATAACCTTTTCGTTGTTTAATGGCAGATATTTCCTGACTTCTTAAAGTAAAAATTCTTGTTTCAGAATTTCCGGTTTGAATTCGAAAATTTTGAATTAAATAACGATAAAACCGTTTTCCACACTGTGTATTCTAGGCGCTGTAACCGTATAAACAAGCTTTCCTTTGTGCAGAATTGAACGGGGCACAAACAGCAGGTCTTCTTCTAGACAGCGCTCTGTCATGTAGACTTCTGGAAAAAGTAGCCATTGAAATTCAGCTTCCTGTGGGTGCATAAAGGTCACGAGAGAACTGAAAAGCTGTTGCACTCCTGTTACACCTCGCTGCAATGGACACATATCGATGTTCATTGGCTGTCGTGACTCTTGGATAACCTTTTCCAGGCTTTCTCTCTTTGGATCCAGTATCCTTAAATTTGTTCCAAAAGTTGGATACAAAGCTGGACATTACATTTAAGTCTCTAGAAATATGCACTCGAGACTGCCCTACTTCAAGTCTCTCCATGATTTGCCATCTCATTCCTTCATCCAAACGTTGGTGGTTTCTCATTTTTACTGTTTGCTTTTGAATTTAACCGGATGTTGCAAAAAAACCACCAAAATATTCAGCGAGGTGTGCGATCGAATGAAACGCGGAAATTGGCATGCACGTTTATAAAGCCTGTTCCTCTACTCGCTCGGCCGGTACGCGCTTGTACACTTACGTATTCGACTTTAAAGATTTACATCTTTGTTTTGAAGCATTAGTTTTACCTTTTTTTCAGTACTTTTCATGATATTGGACAAAATATGCAAATTCTCTTAATTTTGAACATGAGTGTATAAATGCCGAAATTGTGTGATGGGTACCACATATACAAATTTACTAATATACGTACAAAAATGCAAAACAAGGCAACGAAGGCGATATTTGGGGTGGAAGGATTCAAATTCAACATTCGGAGAATTGTTTGAAAAAATTCATTCGACAATAGGTCACCGGCTGTATATACCGGATTTAAATAAACATATAGGGATAATTCTCAACGTTTTCGATACTGCTTCGATATCGAAAATTTCCATTGGTGTCGGATACTACAAAAGTTAAGAATTTTTTTGCTATGGAAACAAACGACATTCTTCGATATCGAAATGTAGTGTGACTGAAGTTGAATTAAATAGCTGGTTGGATAAAAAACTTCCGTTTATTAAATTATCGTCACTGGACTTGCTAGATTTCTTTGAAATGGCCGAAATAGAATTAAAATTATTTTTTACAGGTTCATAGCAATACAGTCAGCAAATATCGTATTTGGCAGAAATGATGAAAGAAGATGGTTTTATAAATATATATTGTATTTCGTTAGAGATGCATCCAATATCTTGAAGATGCAAGTTACATCGTGGCATATTTCAAAGCAAACTTACCGTTGCTTCACAGAATATAATCCTAAAACGTCTGGTGTTTCTGCAATCTTAAAGCACTATTGGTAGTACGTTAATGGTTTGGAACAAAAAGCTACTTCTCCCATTTGGCAGAAATAATATTATCTTTCTTATAGAAGATATATCTCAAAAATTGTATGGCCTTCAGAAATTCTTTTTACACTATCAAAAAATGAATGTACATCTATTGCCATTGAAGATGACAGTGATAATAATTAAGTTCTGTTTATATTTTTTGAATTTAGTGTACTATGTTATTTCACTTTATATTTTTATGTATCAAATAAAGTAATACATTTATACATTGTCATCTGACTTTCTTTTTAAATCACTTTTTCTTAAAACTTCACACTCTGAAACTAAGTAGCTCCGCCTTGAACTTAACTATATGTTTTTTACATACGGTTATAAATATATTTGTAAAAAACTACCTATATCTTTACAACATATTTTAGTTTTAAGGAATTCGTTCTTGTAGTGTTTCGAGGTAAATATTCTTTTTTTAAAGAAAAAAATATGTAAAAGAATAAAAGCTCAAAATCGAGCAAATGTATTGTTAAATACGAAGTATCAGCCAGTGCTGCCAGATTGGGGAATTATGTTTATTAAAAACAGCTAAAATAATTACAAAGTTATCTTCGAAATAATTAACGACAAAAATCTTATCTAATCTAATTTTATATAAAGCAAAAATTGCGAGTTGCAGATGTAGTGTATATAAAATTGGCTATAATTACCCAAACATGGCGACATATCCAAAACAAACGCTTGTTGTATAATATCAGAGTTGCCAAGTCACCGGCTTTTTGCACACCAGTATTTTTTTAGAGAAAAATGTCGTTCTTTCAAATTACAGAATGCTACAATTAAATAAAACAATATTTTCTGTACTAAAATACTGGTATCCGAAAAGCCGGAGACTTGGCAAGTCTGTAATATACTTATTTCATTACACCCACTCATGGTTGAAAGTTATGAAACTACTCAAATACTCTAATTACTCCGCATTCAAAGTGGTAACAGAATCGTTTAACAAAACTGATTATGATAACTGTCATTGATATCGAGAAACCAACGCCAATTTCCGAAATCGAAGCACTATGGGCAGCGTTGAGAATTGTGCTTTATATATTTACTAGCTGACCCGCCCGGCGTTGCCCGAGCCATTGTAATAAACTTAAATCTCTTAAAAAACGGAACTCTGGCCACGGTCTACGATGGCTTCGGAACCGTATAGCCGGCATGCTCGTACGCTCTAGAAAATCTTTTATTTCCCCCTACCACCGCCATGGGAGCATTCTGTTCTAAACAAACCTCTTTCCGAACGAACTTCTGAGACAGGTCCCCGCTGCCTACGTTACTGTATAGTAGGCGCACTACAAAATTGAGCTGGTTTCGAGAAGATTGGAACATTATTAGCCCAGTTATTGCAATAAGGCACAGTTAGGAAAATAACCTTGAGTGAGATGCCGAGGGGAGGGGATGTTCGAGTGTCCTTCATAAAATGACTAATTAGGAGGCCCACTATGCATGCATAAAAATTCGTTCGTTTCGTTAAGCTAGGAACTTAATTACAAAGTTGGCTTAAACTCTTATTTGTAAATAGTGGTAACCGCTACTCATAAATTTAATTTAATGTTATAAAGGGTGACTATTAAGTTAAATATAATGTTTGGAATCACTTGCGTTGAAATCGGAAAGATAGTTGCTGATACATAGAAACGGGGCAGAGTTAAAGAAAAACCTTGAAGGAGGGGCCGGCGGGGGGAGGGTTGTTCAAGTACCCTTCAGCAAATGACTAATTAAGAGGAGCACTATGCATCTTTCGAAATTCGTTCGTTTGCTTAAGCTTTGAACTTAATTACAAAGGCTTAAGCTGTTATTCGTAAATAGTGGTAACTGCTACTCATAATTTTAATGTAATGTTATAAAGAGTGACAATTAAGTTAATTATAATGTTTAGAATCACTTGTGTTGAAATCGGAAAGATAGTTGCTGAGATATGGAATCGGAGCAGAGTTAGAGAAAAAACCTTGAAGGTTGGTTGGTTGGTTGGTTGATTGGGGTTTTATGGCACAAAGTCCCTTTAGGGACATGCTGCGCCAAAAAAAAGATTAAATAAGAACATCTAATTGAAATATAAAATCGATTTAAAACTTTGTCATAAAAACAAGATGAATGAAAATAACACAATTAAATAAAAAGAGTGATAGGATGATAAATTTATAATTAAAATCATTCAGTGAAAATATAACACATGTAATAGAAATAAACACATGTTTTCACAATTAAAATATAAACAATCTTTAAACTAACAATTTGTAAAATGTTCAATAAGTTAACAGTCGGTATAAAACTAACAGTTGGTATAAATTTTCAATAAACTAACAGTTGGTAAAATTTTTAAAGTTTCGAGCAGAAATACATTTACAATCACGTGGGCTCAAATTCTTCAAAAATAGTATTATCACCATCATTTGAGTCAGAGCTGTAAGACTCTGAAATCATATCTACCTCTGCATAGTGCAGCAGCTGTTTGGAATCCTTTGTAGTAGGAAGCAGTGTATGAAGACAAAATTTCTTGTTAATCTGCCCTTCACAGTTTTCCACTGTGAAGAGGCTTGGGTTGAGGTTTTCTTTATATCATTCTGTGTACTTGATTTGGGTTTTGCTTTTTGTGTAGGGGAAACAGGTTTTTTCGAATTGTTTGTAGATGAAACAGAGGTTTGACCTGTATCCTCTTTAATGAACTGGTTAGATTGACTATTATAATATTCTATTATTACAGGTTCGGATGATGGTGGCAAAAGCCTATGCCTGCACTAAAAACCTTGAAGGACGGGCCGGGGGGGGAGGGTTGTTCAAGTGTCTTTCGGCAAATGACTAATTAGAAGGACCACTATGCATCTTTCAAAATTCGTTCGTTTGCTTAAGCTAGGAACGTAATTACAAATTTGGCTTAAACTATTATTCGGAAATAGCGGTAACCGCTACTCATAAATTTAGTTTAATGTTATAAAGAGTGACTATTAAGTTAATTATAATGTTTGGAACCACTTGCGTTGAAATCGGAAAAATAGTTGCTGAGATATGGAAACGGAGCATAGTTAGAGAAAAAACCTTGAAGGAGGTCCCGGGGGAAAGGGGGGGGATGATCAAGTGCATTTCATCAAATGACTAATTAGGAGGACCGCTATGCATCTTTCAAAATTCGTTCGTTTCCTTAAGCTTTGAATTTAATTACAAATTTGGCTTAAGCTGTTATTCGTAAATAGTGGTAACCGCTACTCATAAATTTAATTTAATGTTATATAGGGTGACTATTAAATTAATTATAATGTTTGAAATCACTTGCGTTGAAATCGGAAAGATATTTGCTGAGATATGGAAACGGAGCAGAGTTAGAGAAAAAACCTTGTAGGACGGGCCGGGATGGGGGGGGAGGGGTTGTTCAAGTTTCCTTCAACAAATAACTAATTAGTAGGATTACAATACATCTTTAAAGATTGATTCATTTGGTTAAGCTAGGAACTTAATTTGAAATTTGGCTTAGACTATTATTCGGAAATTCTGGTAACTGCTTTCTAGAAATACACCTTGAAGCTTAAATGTAATTAAACCCTTGCGCCTCTTCATTCCGACAAATATAAAAAAGAATCTGTTAAATAAAGTTTTCTGTATTAAAAATCTCCATCATAATAATAAATGTCATGTAAAAAAAAAAAAAAAAAAAAAAAAAAAAAAAAAAAAAAAAAAAAAAAAAAACTTAAACCCGACTAATTGACATGAAGAAAAATGTCCCTGTAAAATATTTCAATCAGTGGGACGTATGTGTAATTTGTCATGTACAGGTGGCGCGACATTCGCATGGCTCCTCTACGCTAATAACTTCAATCCATATTGACACTATTTAGTTAGAAATCCTTATTTATGCATCGCTACTCTGGTTTATTTAATTACTTCTCTGAAGAATGGATGCAACCAACCAGTGAACCAACCAACCCAAGAGAATAAAAGCGTATTTTTTATGAGAGTTCTTTGTGAATATTAATTAATAGTTCAGAAAGTAATTGAAATATTAAAATTCTGAAGTAATAGTGCACCAGGACAGGGTTTGGACTACCTAAATCTAAATTTACAGCCTTCTAGGTGGGCTAAGTTTTCCTAGCCATCGCCAACAGACACACACACAGAGCGAAACTTTCTTTTATTAGTATAGATTTCAATCTAAAATACAGCAGTTAAAGCATTGTCAGCTGGCTTTATTCAGAAAATTATCTGAATGTCGAATTTGAGTTTCTCCGCCAAAAATATCGCTTTCATATGTTTTTTTATGC
The DNA here is from genome assembly GCA_963931845.1 of Maratus michaelseni. Classification (NCBI taxonomy): domain Eukaryota; kingdom Metazoa; phylum Arthropoda; class Arachnida; order Araneae; family Salticidae; genus Maratus; species Maratus michaelseni. Next base: position 407,769,694 of record OZ007586.1, read on the forward strand.
TTTTTGTACGTATATTTGTAACTATTTATATGTGATACCATCACCTAATTTCGACATTTATATATATTAAACGGGCATACATGAGAAATTTTCGACAAAGAAATGAAGATTTTCACAGAAATATCAGATATGATTTTTAATTCTTAAAATTTTGTTCTTTATTTTACACAGTTTTTATTAACAGATAATTCAGAAATTATCAGTTATGCGTTTTTAATATCTCTGTATATCCTACGCTAATGTCATAATATTCGGTCAAATAATTTTTGAGAAAATTGGTCTTTTTAAAACAGAAAAAACTTTTTATCCCATAAATTGTTAGTATTTATAAAGTGACGATAGGATAAATTTATTGTCAGATAAGTAGGCGTATCTAGGAAAAGGATAACAAAATTTGATTGAAAGGCATGTTGTTAATGTTTATCTGGCTATGCTCTTTCAGTGAATGTTAACATTCGCGATTAGGGTAGATAAAATTTAAGTTTTTAACTGTTTCAGTGGCAAGTACTTGTGTCAAAGTAAAATTTTCTTGTTAAATAGTTTATTTTTATCGAGTTTATCATGGTCCACATGCCTGCTGTGATCTTCCTAATTTCACCAAACATTTAGATGACTTTAAGTTTCTTATATCAAATTGTTTTATTCCGAGAAAAGAAAAAAAGAAAAAAAATTATGCATAAATTATTAGGAAAGTTTCTAAATTTAACAGTTTCATTATTTGATTTCATTTTCTGACATTCAACGCTTTCTTTAATCTAGATATAAAACTGCAAATGAATTTGATTAAAGAATTATTTAATCTCTTGTTTCGATTAAACTATTGTAAATTATCTTTTTCTTATAGTCCATTAATTATTTAGCGCATTAAAAAAATATATATATCAAAAGAATTTGCTATTTTCCACATGTTAGTAATAAGTTATCAATTATTCAATTACTAAATTATTTTCCATTACTTTTTCTATTTGTTCCATCAGTTTTGTTATTTTTTACAATATTACTATGAAATGGACTTTTTTAAAGCGAAAATTAAAAATATATTAACAGTAAAACAAAGCCTAAACTATAAATAAATATACTTGATCTTAGACTATGTTTATCACATACTGGCTTCTTGTTCATTTTCACTTATGCATGATTATTATACTTTTTCCCACTCAGTTTTGAGCTACCTAGATCTGAAATTTAAGAATTTCCAGTAAATCTACTCTTTGAAGGAAATTATATGTATATATATATTTTTTTTAAACCAGATTTAACACAATATACAGTTTATATGTTTGTATGTTGTGTAATTTTTTAGCTATTCATAAAAGTATAGGAAATGTTCTTTTCTGGAATGAAATAACTATTCAGCAGAAAATTGCATTGATTTTGGCTCAATGATGTATAATCCTTTTTTATAAATATCTAAACTAAGTAAGAGTTAGTTCATTTCTTATGTTTGTTCTTGACGGGAAAATGGCTATTTAATGTATATTATAAAACAAATAGTAACATTTACAAGTTTTCAGAAAACATCACACGCAAGATTGCAGTATTATTTAGGTGCAACAGAAATCTATAACTGTTTTGGCATAACTCTTGTATTGTTACCCTTTTAGTAGTACATTTTTATATATACCTTTATTTTTTCTATGGCCCTTATGTAAAATCTTTACTGCATGAGAAGCATAAGCGTATATATGTTGCACTTGATGTTTATCAAGGAGATAGTGCAATCTCTTTTAGCAAGGTTTTAAATATTTTTTTATTATGTTTAGTGTACAGGGAGCAACAAAAATTTGCAGGTTATTGCACAATTTGATAAAAAGAAATAAATTAACTCCCATGGTACTTAAGAGACGAAAAAAAAAACACATTTCTAGAAATGCTAACACTCTTTGTTTTAACATCAGAATTTTATGCCGCGTTCACCGAATGATTTAGATTTTTATTTTTCTCTCTTTCATATTTCTTTCATAGACATAATTATGACATTTCTTCATATATATATATATATATATATATATATATATATATATATATATATATATATATATATATATATATATATATATATATATATATATATATATATATATATATATATATTATATATATATTTATATATATTATATATATATACATATATATTATATATATTTATATATATTATATATATATATATATATATATTATATTATATAATATATATATATATATATATATATATATATATATATATTATATTATATAATATATATATATATATATATATATATATATATATATTATATTATATAATATATATATATATATATATATATATATATATATTATATTATATTATATTATATATTTGCAAACATATATATGCAAATATGAAAATTTAAAAATACATAGTTAAATTTTACTGCAAAATTTTTGAATCAATCAAGACATTTTAGTTTAATGTCAATTGACGGTTAAAAATTCCTAAGAATTTTTGCTTTTGTTTACATTTTTTGACTGGATTCATTTGGTAATCAATCATCATTGTGAGTTATCTCTTTTTTCAAATTATATTTTTATGTAATATATCTTACACTTTGAAAGGCAAATAAATATATAATAAGTGATTTTTAAGAAAAAAACGACTTCAAGAGATTGATATTCATTTATTTCACCAATATATACTTTTTTGGTATGTAAGTAAGGTAGAGTGGTTTGGAACAACAAAGTGTTAATTGAGATAACCCTTTATTGGTGCTCAAATTTCTTTTAATTCCATTGTTGCAAGTATCGCTCATTTATACACGTAATTGGCAATCATATATTGCAATGTTTGACAAAATAACTATACGATAAGGTGACTATTGTTATGCTGTGTAGTAGTAATGTGTAACTTTATGACGATAATGTTCGGGAATATTTATTGCGTTTTCCTCCAAAATGAAATTTCATTTAATTATTATCAAACTTTTCTGTCCAAAAACCCTAGCGCATTGGATTTTCAAAAGGGAGCGTTCTCTTATTAATAGAAGCATAATTACTAACATACAAGTCTCGCCAGACGAGATATTTCACTATCAGACTAATAATCTGAATTAATATTCATGTTTGAAGTGACAAAATAAAACTTTATCAAATGATATAATATAAAGTAATAAAAATACAATTCACTCAGGAAATGTATATAGGGTGCAATATATTCTGTAACTTTTCAGTGCCCCTTTAAACGAACCGTAAATATTACGATTCCATTCTACAATAGGGAGCTTACTGGTATCATCTACAGACCTAAATATCATGTGCATATGAAATGTTGACAAGTGTTAGGCAATATAGTATTATTTTTTGCTCTGTATGAAGTATACGAATCAAATATTTAAACTGATATAAATCCAAAACTATAATTTTACATGAAACTTTAAATTTTCGAACTGTTCATACAAAAATGAAAAATGCAGCAAACCACGTAAAATCCAATAATTACATATCTCTGCATCCATGTCAAAATATCTGGGCAAACATGAAGCAGAAAATTTTAAATGTGTGAAAAGATGCACTTTCAATACCGCATTTATTAAAAACCTATTAGTCGGGTTCCTCCTTAATTTTGGTTCCTTATTCACTTGCAATACCTCATTCTATAAAAACAAGAAATTTGTTTCTATGACAGATAGAACGCGACCCGTAGCAGTGTAAAAACTCCATTTTGTACAATCCGCATAATATAAATTATGCATATTACTAATTAAATTTGAAAAATAAATTAGCTACAATTGGCAGGAAATCATTTCTTTAGTTGTTGAATAAATTATTTCTTGTACTTGGCAAGAAATACTTTTGAGTTTCTATGATTTTATTTTATGCAAGATACATTTTTGGTTTTTAAAATACTCTATTTACATTATCCTTAAATTTCTACTAATCCAACAAGAAAGTCATAAATTGCTGTTGAACGATAATGACATTTTAAAACTCAATAAGCTCTGCACTGCATGATTGAAAACTCCGACTTCCTGTTATAACATTGATCTGTTTAAGAGAAGATAATCGGATTAGAGATTCCAAGACCGAATTAAATGTAACATCAAAGCCGATGTCTAATACATTTTAAATGAACAGAATCACCTTTAATCCCTTTCTTCCAAATCGTAAAAATATTCTATTTACTTAATAGAATGCCCTCCAGGGAATCAAACTTAAGTAGCTAAAACGTTATATCTGGAATATAACTCACAATTCAGCATATTTTTTCTTCAACATTTTCTATTGGGCATATGTTGAACCATAGAGAGAAGATACATTTTTACTAAAGCAGACTATATTTGTTTAAGTTATTATTTTTTGAACGTTAAATCCATTCATTTTTAAATTACAAGAATTTTAAGAAAATGAAAAAAATAATCTAAGTTGCTTACGTCTTGTCTGAAACTTATAATTAAATACTCCGGATGAGTGCTGTATGTTATCTGAATATATAGAGGGAACGTGTTTGACATTTTCCCTCCTAAATTAGCTTGGTACATTGAAAAGACTAAATTTTAAATTTTCATGTTGAACCAATATTTATTTACCTTAATACATCAATTTATTTGCCTTAATACGTCAGCATATTTTTTCTCCAATATAATTGTCACACATATAAAGTTAGTTTCTTTGCGGGTGTGACATGAATACCACATACAAAATTAAAAAACTTGATTCATTGTAAAAATGTAAATAATATCTTAGACAATCGCAAATGCTCTATTAACCCCTTCAGGGGCAAAGTACTCTTGCAGCTAAAATATTCAAATGATTGATTGACACCAGGATTCACGAACAAATTTTTTTTAATAAGTAAAAGCTTTTCCTCATGTACCTCTTAAATTTAAAATTTGGTTATAAAATTCTGGTGTCATTATGGCATTTTGGGATTAAAATTAAGTGGTATATATTATATATTGGTGCCCTTCAAGGGGTTAAAGTAAATAAACGTGAAACAAGAATTAATATAAAAGTTTCGGATGTAGCTTTTGTCATTACAAAACTATTTTAGGTGTGACATTTATTCTACCCATTTTTAAATTACGACATTAAAAAAAAGAATAAAATACTCTACGATGCTTCCGTCTCGTCTGAAATGTATAATTAAATATTCGGTATGAGTGCTGTATGTTGTCTGAATCCATGAAAGCGTGTTTAACACTTTTCCACTTAAACTAGCTTTGTATTGGGTTCGGAAAATCAATTCAGCAAAATAAATTTTCTTGAACATAATTTTCATACATAGAAAAGGTGAGTTTTTATGATTTGCGGGTGTGACTTGAATGTCACAAACAGAATAAAAAAAACTAGTTTCATTTTAAATATGAAAAAGTTATCTTAAAAAATTATAACTGCTTTGTTAAAAAAAATATATAAAAGTTTGGGCTACAAACTCTTTTATTACAAAGGTATTTCATGTGTAAAAGGGTCAGACATGCCCACACCCACATAACGCATTGATTAAACGATGATAATACCACATTAATTAATAATTGTATATCGACATTATTTTAAGACCTCTTAAACTAATTGAACAGGAATTTTAGTTTTCTGTAACCTCAATAGAGGACACGAGCAATCAATTTTAGTGTGAGAATGAATTGTTAGATTGTTTTCAAGCTATATTTGACTTTAAAATGACGTGGAAAATGGTCTCTCTAGGGCTATGAGACGTTCGCTAAAATATTTCACAATGACAATTTTTGGTAATTATTATAATATTTGTAAACGCCTCTTATATGTAGATATTTAAAAATAATTAATAGGGAATGGGGCTATTAGGTGATGGCCAGTTTTGACAATGGTATACTCGCTGGGAAAAACAAGTTCGGAAATGATGTTATAAGAAAAAATTACCCTCAGTTTCGTTCCAGTGCGACAAAAACACTACAAACTGCAAACCTTACCCAAATGCACACCTCGGAACATGTGGCACAGAACTGAAATATCTCAACTTGTTTCTACTGATTTCATTTTATCATTCTGTTACTGGGTGCTAAATCATTCAGGGTCAAGGGAGCCGTGTCCTTAGCGAATTTGAGCGAATAAGTGTGTTTTCAAGCTAAGAAAAACACAAAGCGATTGGGGTCGTTCAAGGGCCCGGCGTTCTTCTGAATAATAGTGAATATTCAGATTCAAGAGCTGAAGGGTTCATTTTGATTGACCAGATCTCCGGACGGGTTCGACCGGGTGGCGAATCACCGAACTCTCGGTGAAGGCTCATCCGACCTGTTTGGGGTTTTTGCACGGTTCGAAGAGCTTCGGGACCATTTTTGGTTTCGAAATTTTTTGTTCCCGTGTTCTGATCGCTCTCCTTTGATTAGACAAAGAGTCTGTGCGTCGACGTCGCTGCACCCAGCGGACTCTGAGTAGGTTTCCGAAAGCTACGTCAGAGCTAAAGCAGAACTTTGTCGCTTGCAGAACCTGTCCTATTCTGCAAGGTCACCTGAAAGAAGGAAGTCAGTAGGGTTTGACTATGGATAGTAACTTGAAGGAAATGACGGAAGAAATAGCTGTTTTAACAGCTCAGGGCATTATGCCCGATTTTGAATCACAGGTCGAGATCGAAGACCAAAAGCAGCAGCTGCTTGCGATGTGTGAGTCGCCATTGCCCAGCGCTGCACATGGGGGAGACGGCGAAAGCTCGAGCCCAAGCGTCGTCTCACGCGACAGCAGGTGCACGAGCCCCGAGCTCCCAGCGTCTACCTCGGTAGACGCCGGATGTCAAACCGAAAGCAGAATCGACTCAGCCAGTTTATCTACTGCAGATATGGTTGAGTTCTCGGCTGTTTTCGTCGAGGATTCTCACGTCGCATTGACAGAGATCCTCGGGAGGATGGGTAAGGACAGAAACCTAACGGCGGCTAAGAGACAGAGTTACACGGAGCTCATTACCCCATTTATGGAGTATGTCTCGAGGCAGCACAGTTGGCTCTGTTTCCTCCACGGGAAAACCTCACAGAAGGGAGAGACACAAACTGACGGTTGCGACGTCGGTGTGGGCACAACACCACACCGTACGAGGGACGTTCGCCGTATGTCAGATCGCCTCGCCCGGACGGAGGCGGCACCAAAGCTTGGAGAGACGGTAGTGTCAAAGAACTCGTTCTTAGACACGAAGTCAAAAATGGTGCAGACAAATCTTCCAAAAACGGCTGCCAAGTCCACCCAAACTGGCAAACCAAGGAGGAGGAAGCTGCGCCGTAAATGGAAGGACAGGACGAAGCGGAAGACGGACGCCTCAACGTGTCCACCTGCCGACGAACGACCCGAACAAAGCCTAAATAAGGCGGAGACCAGGGCGGTTCCGAAGGAGGGCGAACTTGAGCACACGTCATCCGCGGACTCCTCGGAGAGGCAGCCGGACGTCCCAACGTGCCCTTCTGCCGACGAGCGACCCGAACAAAGCCTCGCAGAGGCAGCGACTACGGTGGCTCCGAAGGAGGACGAACTTGGGCACACGGCAGACGCCTCGACCTCAGAACTTGCAAAGACAGCGGACCTGCCGACCGACGAGCAGCCCGAACAAAACTCCCGTCAGGGAGTAGAGACCAAGGCGGCTCAGAAGAAAAGCAGGACTGCTCGAAAAGCAAGGGACGATCCAGAGGTCCTTAGGGTTTCAGAAACTGACAAGGTCGGGCAAGACAGGCCACCCGCCGAAGAGACTTCCAAGCGACCTCCCAAAAGGGGGAAGCGAAAGAAGCCACAGAGGGAGGACAGAGACACCCACACGAGTCAGAAGAAGCACCCAGAAAAGGAACGTTCTTCCTCCAAGCAGGGAAAGTCAGGAAAGAAGTCGAAAGTGAAGAACCGAAAGGACAAGCTGACTTCTGAAAAGACGGACCCAACCTCGAACGCACGTCCAACAGGTGAAACTCCTCAAAATGGAGAAGAACCTTGGACAACAGTTGTTAAAAAGTCGAGGAAGAAGCTGCAGAAGTCGGAACAACAGGGATACCCGAAAGATGGCCGAAAGGCTGACAGGAAAGTTCCGACGAATTCTGCTCGACAACGACCTGGGAAAATGGCGGCCCAAGGTCAGCGGCAGGGGTCCAAGTCTTCGACAAAGACCCCGCCGAAAGAGGAATTCATCCTCTTCGTTCGCCCAAAGGGGACAGGCGAACAAGTCGTAGCTTCTTCCGCTGAGACGCTCAAACTAGTAGCAAGCAAAGTCGATCCAGTGAACTCCCGGATTTCCATCAGGAGCAATAGACCAATCTCGGGAGGCGGAATAGCCTTCCATGCTCAATCCGCGGAAGACCTCGCGAAGCTGGAGAGCGCACTGGAGCACACAGAGCTTGTGAAGGATCTAGAGGTAACAAAGCCCAGACGGCGTACCCCTGAAATAATCATTTTCGGGGTCGATCCAAGTCTGCCAGAGGAACGGATAGTGGTTGCACTTCAAGAACAAAATGAATCCCTCAAAGATTCAACTCTTGAGCTGCGGACTTGTTTCGCTAGCGCGAGAGGCCGCAACGCTGTCCTCTCAGTAAACGAAGTTTCGTTTCAGCGCTTGAAAGGGCTGCGTTCACTGCAAGTTGGCTGGGGTCAGGCGGTGTTCCGACCAAACCGACGTCCGTTGGTTTGCTATCGTTGTTGGAGATACGGCCACACACGTTCAGTTTGTCACAGAGCGTCCCTCTGCGGGAGATGTGGGGCCAAAGGACACGAGACGATAGGCTGCACTCTTCCACCGAAGTGCCCAAATTGTAGCTTTAGGAATTTGCGCAGAACGGAAGACGAGAAATTGTCGACCACTCACGCGGCAGGTTCCAAAGAGTGCCACATCCACCAGTTGGAGTTCGAGCGAATCAAAAGGATCCAAGATGGAGAGTAAAATTCATTTTGCCCATCTAAATTGTCATAAGGCAATTGCTTGTATGGATCAACTTGGTCGTGATACGATCTCCCTGGGTTTGGATGTGGTCTCGTTGAACGAACCGCATGTCGCCGAAGGTTCTGTTAGCAGTACTCCCGAGGGTTACGTGCAAGTTCACTCGGCAGGTAACCGCTTTCGGGCAGCCCTCTGGGTGAGCAAGCGCATTCACTTCGTCTCCGTCCTAAGGCGTTCTGACGTGGTGGCTATCCGCTGCAGATGGTCAGGGAAAGATGTGCTAGTGATAACATGTTACTGCGCTCCTTCCCAAGACATTGACCTTGTGCTCGTACCGTTGACGACCCTTTTAGGAACCTACCCGAATGACAATGTCATTCTAGTGGGTGACTTTAACGCTAAGTCAACTATCTGGGGGCAACGGCCGACAGATCCGCGAGGGCGAGATGTCATCGCAATCATGAACGCAAACCTGGAGTTTGTCAATGACCCGGATAGCCTGTCCTCCTTCCTTGGTCCTCAAGGTGAGGGGTGGATTGACATCCTGTTGGTCCGGTTTTGCGCAAATCGCATAACCGACTGGAGGATATCCGAGGTCCCGTCGCTAAGCGACCACCGAATCATGATGTGGGATTATCACGGCAAACCAGCCAATCGCCTTCCGAGAGATGTCAGCCGTCGCTGGTATAAGAGGGACTTGGACTGGGGCGCATTCTCCCGCGATCTGCAAGCGGCGGATCTGATTCGGTACGAGTTTGCAACCCCCGATGAGGGAGTCGAATACTTGATGTCGACTTTGAGTCGGCTATGTCTCGAACGCAAAAAGCGTCGACCGGCAGTGCGTCGTGAAGCGTTTTGGTGGTCAGCTCAGCTGGCCAGCCAGCGAAATCGGTTGCGTGCGCTTCGTCGACTCTACCAGCGAACGCTGGAGCCGGCGGAGCGGGGGACACTTGGATCTCTCTATAAGCGTAAGCGGGCAGAATACATGAAGGCGATCCTGCACGCAAAGCGTGCTTCGTTCCGAAGATTCATTTCTGAAGGACTTAGTACGGACAAACTAGGCCAGGTAGTTGAGGTGGTGCGAGGTAAGTGGCGAAGGGAAGCCCAAGAAATGCTTGTGCTTCCATCCGGACAGGTAGTCTCGACTTGGGAGGAATCCCAGGCCGCACTTACAAGACACCACTTCCTATCAGCTGATGATGTTTCCCATGTCGCATGCATTAAGACCGACGAACCGACTCTGTTTTCAATTCATGAACTTGAATTTGCAGTGGAATCGCTGCCGCCCGACAAGGCGCCTGGTCATGACGGATTCAGTCTCGCGATCGTCCGTGAGGTCTTGAAACACCACCCTCAGTGGTTGTTATCCTTGTATAACCATTGCCTGGAGAGACTTGTTTCCCGCGGACATGGAAGCGGGCCATTGTTGTGTTTTTTCCCAAACCCGGGAAGGAGCGTAGTGACCCAGCGACCTACCGCCCTATTTGTCTTTTACCGGCCTTCGGGAAGGTTCTAGATAAAATGTGCGCAACTCGGCTGGTACTATAGTTGGAGTCCAATCGCCTGATCGACGCAAGGCAGTACGGCTTTCGCAAGAAGGTCAGTACGGTCGATGCTCTCCATCGTGTGATGGATTACATAGCTACCTCAAAGAGTCCTGGAGAATTCACGTGTCTTCTCACGCTTGATATCAAGTCAGAATTCAATAGTGTTCGACGAACAGACATTCTCAGATTTCTGGAAGAACTGGGCGTCGAACCGTGGCTCCTTGGATTGATAGAAGACTATTTGTGGGATAGATCTATCATCCAATCAGATGACGGGGACCACTAGTATAACGTAGGAGTACCCCAAGGTTCGTGTCTCGGACCATACCTCTGGCTAGTGGTTATAGAGTTCCTGTTGAGACGGTTGCCAGACGATGATGACGAGACCTATGTTGTTGTAGTCTTCGCCGATGACGTCTTCGTGGCCGCAAGACGAAGGGCTGTTATGGGGTTCGCGCCGTTGCTGGGACCGGTCCTCTCAAGGATCCACGCCTGGGCGACGGAATGCAGCCTCACATTCAGCTTTGAGAAATGCGGCTACACGGTTATGAAGCTCATGGGCAAATTAAAACACGCCCCATCTATTCCTATCCTCATGGAAGGAAACAAAATCGGCTTTAAATGGCAGATTTTGTACCTGGGCCTCATAATCGACCACCACCTCAGTTGGATGCCGCACCTGGCCGCCATCCAGGGGAAGGCGTTTAAAGTGTTGAATAAAATGAACCGTCTCTCAGGAGCCACATGGGGTCTGAGACCGAAAGTTAGAAAGATGCTCTACTCTATCATAGCGGAAAAAATCATTCTTTACGCGGCATCTATTTGGTTTTACTCAAAGAAGGTAGTGGTTGCAAACAGGTTGCTTAGCATGCAAAGGAGCCTACTCCTTTGCGTAACAAAATGTTACGCGACAACCTCCACGGATGCTCTTCACGTCTTGTCAGGGGTTCTCCCCCTCGACTTGCGTGCAGGGCTGTAAAGGGACTACACGGCCCTTGTCCGATGGAAGAAGAGCGTTGACGGTACCGGATTAGACTCCGAGTCGGTCGACCTCTGGAGGCCCACTCCCAGACTTGAGGATCTCTGGAGAGTCCGTTGGACCGCGGATTTGGAGCCGCGGACTTCGTGTTCGTACTACACGGACGGATCCAAGCAGGAGAACACCACAGTAGGCTGTGCGTTCCTTGCTGTGTCAGAGAACCAAGTACTTGCGGAGAGCCAGTTCCGTCTCTCCGATGGGCGGAAGTGTTTGCGGCTGAGGTCCACGCGATCAAAGAAGCAATCACCCATGCCCACAGGAGAGGTCTCGGGGAGCTCGACGTCTTTTCAGACTCGAGATCGGCGCTCCAAGCGCTTCACGGACTTGTGCCTCAGCACAAGGCCATTGCCGAGATTAGGGATCTGATTAAAACAACAGGAATTGAGGTTCATCTGCATTGGGTCCGGGCCCATGTTGGTCACATCTTCAACGAGAGGGCGGACAAGTTGGCAAAAGAAGCCACTGCTCGGCATGACGTCGATGTAGTGATTCCAGTCACGCGCCGCCAAGCCAAAAAAGACCTCTTTGGACGTGCCTTGTCAAAGTGGCAAGAGAGATGGGACCAATCTGGGACCGGGCGCAAGACCTATGAATCTTTCCCACGCGTCGGCATCCGTCGACTGCAGGGCGATTTCTTCATTAATCAGGTCTTCACGGGACACGGCACCTTTGGCGATCATCAGGCTCGATTCTTTCACCACGACTCTACATGTTTTTGTGGGGTTGAGGTGTGTGACATCAGCCATGTGCTCTTCCGGTGCGAGCTCTGGAAGTCTGTGCGGGAAAAGTACTTTCCTCGTGACTTTCGGACGCGAACGCCGCGCGATCTTTGCCTGTGTGGCTACGCCAGAAAGGGTGTCCGGTTGATCATTCACCGACTCCTTATGCGTACACTAGATCGCAACCTTGGTCGCCAAAGAGCAGGCCGTAATCACCGAGCTCTTCCACGCCCACACTTGAACGCACTGCGAAATGCCCGTGGTCCCCACGGTGCAGGACGTAGAGGTAGAGGTAATGGTGCAATCAGTACGCAGGCTTGAGACTCGTCTCATAAGCCGGCAGTTGTCTGTGATAAAATGGGCTAGTCACAGTTGTGTATATATGTGTTGTTGTAGTTAAAGTTTGTTGTTGAAGTTTGAAATGTTTAAGCATTCTAGTCAGTAGTTGTTGTTGTTGTAAATTTAGAGTTTATATTTTGTTGTACTAATCCTTTCCCTTTCAGGATCCACAGCAAAAGGGAACGTGACAACCTCTGTAGGTTGCTCACACCCTTCGAGCTGTGGTAAAGCAAGAGCCGTCGTGGTAGCTCGACATATGACCTAGCGACCGTCTCCCCCTATGGGGTCTCGCGAACGAAGTCGTCGGGGGTTCCATGGCGGTTCATCAAGGTTCCGTCTCTGCGGAAGTTTCCTCCGAGATGCGGGGTTACTGCCGTGACGACCTATGTCACCAACCTTGGTAAAATGACCTGGGGGTCCGCAGTCGAGGAGCGGCTTCAGGCCGATCGCAGCGCCGGGCGAGACAAAGCCCTGGTGCGTTAAAAGCCCTTCAGAGGCTTGGGTGCGATGGTCGTTTACGCGCGTCGGCGACCCCCGTGGGCACCTGACGGCGCAGGATAGTTTTATCATTCTGTTATTAAATAAGACATAGATTTCTTCACGGAATATTTCAAATGTAAGCACCCGTACGAAGCAGGCACTTGAAAAAAATTATATATGATTTTTGTTCTAGCAATAAGGTTTAAGAAAATGCGAAATAACTTCTTCCGAGTTTCCCCAAAAAGCGTTTTTTAATCTTCAGAATTTGATTATTTTGTTTTAAAAAAGGGAAATATATTAGACGATAATCAGTTTTGCGAATGATAATATGGTATAACTGTTTTTATCTAATAATACAGATATGTTAAAGAATATAAGAATTGCATTTCTAAACGCTGTTGTGCAACTGATATAGAAACCTATTAGAAATTATATTGGAAAATCATGAAATACCGCAGATAGAAAATAAAAAAAATATTGTTAATAACTTTGCTATGCAGGTACATTTAATTTTACATTAATTTTAAAAAGACTGAAATGCGTCTATTCTCATTGTTTTATATTATTTTTGAATTGTTTTTTCATACTTTCGTTCAATATCAAAACGCTGAAATATTACAAATGTTTTCCCACAAAATCATTAGATATTTTAATAATCGTAAGCGCCGTAAAGTAAATCGCAATCCTTCCTCTTCTTTTATTTCACATTTTTAAGAGCAAGGACTATTTAAATAAATTTATTTTAGAAAACAGGACACAAAAGAAAATATAACTAAAATAAATAAAAATAATTGAAGCTCATAAGATATTCTTAACTTGTCTCTCGATTTCATTTACGCACATTACAGAATCTCATTTCAAAACACGTACGATTCCAATTTACATTATATACTTGAAAGTGCATTTAATTCTTGATTAATGTCTGTTTAAATGAAGATAATTTTGAGCAATTTTATGTCTTCACAACAGAAGAAGCCCTGTAACATCCTAAATAAAAATTTTAAATTCGATTAACAGTAATTACATATTTCCCACTTTTGTCTTCTACTTAAATACTTTTATTTTTAATTCATTAGGCGCCGCTATATATATTAAACTATTTTTTTATGGAACAGCTCTTTTATCTTTATGAATAAGTGGTCTTTAAAGTACTTCTGAAAAACATTTTTTTAAAAATACGAATATTTAGAAAAAACAGCATGTTCCCAAAATGAGAGCAATGGCGCCTAATGGGGGTAATTTTTTTCAAATATTTTACTTATGCTTCCGTACATGTATGGTCATTTATTCTCAGTTCTTTAGCTATAAAATGGTTATCTCATTCTCAATCTTTACAGGGATGAAATTTCTCCGACTCTTTGCGTACCAGGATAATCTTAGAGAAAATGTTCTTCTGTTAGACTGCAGAATATTCTGATTAAATAAAAAACATTTTCTCTAAGATTATATAGGTATGAAAAAAGTCGGAGAAATCTCACCCCGATGTTTAGCTATAAAAGGGAAAGTATAATTCAGTTTCTGCGACTGAAATATATTAAATAGAAAGTTCTTGATCCCAAAAAGTGGTGCCAGACTGCTTGGGGTATCCAATGATTGTAGGAACCTTGTAAACATATGCGTATTTTTAGTTATCTGTGGTTGTGCCCATTATACAAACTTGGTTTACTATTTGAGGACATGTATGTATTTTTAGATTATTTTAAAAGTCCTCCCTAATTATTATTCATAATTTTAAGTGTAAAAAGAATAATTGAAAAGGCAAATTAGATGAACACATTGCTTTTCTGACACATGTAAACAGGATGGTAGATGCATAATTTTTATCATTTTTGTACAACTTAATAATTAAACAGCAAAACCTAACATTTTATCTCTTTTACTTCTGTACATTCAAACTAAAATATTTTCTAATTTGCACCACTTTCGTTTAGAAGTGCATGTTAAAAAAACTGAAACAAACTATGTTTATATTTTACAAAAAGTTGATTCTAGGCTAATTCCATGCGTGGATCTAGTATCAGTCACAGATCTGTAAACGGCTACGGTGTTTGACTACAAGTATTATAGTAAACGAAAATTTGACTTGTTCAAGCCCATCTAACTACAATTAAAAGCAGTGAAGAATTTTTTTATGGCCAAGAATCGTAAACATTTGCGGCTGTGTGACGTACACCAGATTCACGCATGGAATTAGCCTGTATTAAAAAAACAGGTAATTTTTACACGAAAAAGAAAACACATTAAAGGAAACGTTTCTTAACATTAAACATACCAACAACCGGTCCTTTGCCCAGCACCCATTAAAATATGTCGATTTGAACCAGAAATCTTTTCACAAAATAAATTAAATATAAATTACACAAAAAAATATAAAGAACTTTAATAGATTTAAATAATAATTCGGATGTGAAATATTTTTATAAATGTTGAGTAAAGTTTCCGGTATGTTTAGTATTAACCCACTGCGTTCTTGCAATTGTGAAAATGAAGAAATAACACAAAATATTATTATTGTTTTTTTTATCTTTCCTTATTGCAAATCCGTTGGCATGTTTATAGAGACTTTTTTTGCATATCAAAGTGTTCTTTGTGACCCATTTAATTTATATTCCACATTTAATATAAGGGACGTTATTCCAAAAACCTCTCAAAAGATCCACAAAATATTTTTGAAATTTTTGAATAATTAAAGTGGCTATAATATGCCCTCAAAACTGTTTCTTGTTCCCACGAATATTTAAATCCTGACAACTAGTTTAACCCCTTCAGGACTGGTGGCGAGTTACGACACATATAAGGTGTGTGTGGTTTTGATTTGTTTAAAACCAGAATATTTTAGTCGTAAACTTGCCTTGGCCAATTGTACAAATATTGAAAAACATTCTTAAAACACGGAATTACTTGTATTGAAGACATAAATGTCGTTAAATGACGCCCACAAAGGCAGTGTGTGCCAGTCTGCGACTTATTTTAATTCAGATATCTTGATTGCGACCAGTAATTTAAAATATATACTTTACCCTTATTCAATGACAGCTTAAGTAAGTCTAACGTAAAGCTAATATTACTATTTTAAAAACGTGGTGGCAATGAAACAATCTGAATAATAAAAAATGAAGCAGACTGCGCCAGGCAACACCCCTGAAGGGTTAACTGATCAATGTCACGTTAGCAAAACGGCTGATTAAAAATTTTAAATGATTGTTTCTCATAGGTACCCAGAATGACTGATTTTGGATGCCATTTTCTCTTTATAGAAAAATATGATCTTTAGATATATTCAAAATCCGTAACGCTTGACACATGAATTTTCTTAAACCGTTCAAGCTATCGACGTTTTGTTTTTCTGAAATTAAATTAGATTTTTTTAATTGAAGGACAAGCCTTTAAAAATTAACTTTTTAAACAATTTTGATATTTTAAACAGTTTTCAGAATAAACGATTATTGCCGAAAATTGACCTTACACTTTAAAATGTCGCAATTTTGTGAAATTTTGATTTCACTTATCAATTTTAGGTGTGGCATCGAACTAATATGTTATACCTTAAGAATCCGTGACATTTTTTCGATTAAGATAATTATTAAAAGAGTTACTGTTCAGGCCATGCGTAATCAACTTTGGAGGAGCTTAGATCGAATGAAACAACGACATTTTTTATAAAACAATATTCACTCACTTAGACTAAAATAGAATAAGTTCAATATCTAAAGTCATATTGTCCTATGTGTATTACTGAAGCAAAAAAAGAAAATAATTCTCAAAAATATCCAAAAAATCAGGCCATAACGGAAGAATGTTCTTTTCAACCCATTTGCATTATTAGCATGAATTTATGAAATTTATTTTTTAATCTGAAATTCCGAATTCATAACAAAAATGTTCAAAAATAACATAATAAAATCATTATTTAACATAAAAATTGTATAATATTAATATTATATAACATTTTATGTAACATTATGTAAAAATTTAAAGAATTTTTTATTTTATTTGCGTCTTGAATAGCATACGTTTCGTGATTACATAAATTAAAACTTCTTCTTTCTAACTGTCTAGTATGGATTCGGAATTTTTGAATAAAAAATAAATTTCTGAAATAATACAAATGGAAAATGATGAAAATATGAGCTAATGGTGCAAATGGGATAATTTACGTTGATTCTAGAGTGATTTATATAAAAAAAAGAGTGGCAAAAAGCACATTCCCAGATTGAACATGTTTGTCCAAATTTGGCAACCAACATACCAGAACATGGCAATACTCAGATGTACAAGTTCGGTTAGACGAAATGAAACATGTAAACAAACATTTGCTTGGCGACAATTTCACGCACACAACGTTTTTATTTAAAATTCCCTCGACAAGACAATTTTTATTGGACTTTTATCACCCCACAATATGTATATATTTTTTTTTTCGGCAGCGCTAACGTTTGACTGGAGTTATTTCCATGTTTAAATCTGTTTTTACAGCCTTCTGCAGTTTGACTCACAATAAACAATCAAATATTGAAATTTTTGACGTGTCCGTGTAAAAAAAAAAATATATATATATATATATACAGGGTGTTCCGTTAAAGGGGTCCAATATTAATAGGGGTAATAGAGGAGATCACATGGAGCATAAATCAGTATATAAAGCCTGGTCGGATCTCAATAGTTTTCAAGTTACAGCAAATAGAATGAAAATTCGGAAAATTGTAAAAGAACCCTCATTGCTAAACTATCGATAATGCTACATAAAAACGAAGCACATATTTAGAAAGAGCAGGAAAAAACCTACAAAATGACATCAATTGTATTAAAATAGCAATATTTATTGACGAGTTACAAGCCCTGAAACAGTGAAAAAAGTACGAAATCCAATATACATCAAAATAGTTAATCGTTAATTCCAAAAAGACAACTCTAGCTACAACAAGGAAAATGTAGTAACATTTGGTCCATTCCGAAAACTTTCGAAAAAGCTTACAATGAACCATATCGGTTTAATTGTGTGAGAGAAATTAATCAGTTTCTTAGTTACAACTCCGCTTTCTTTGACACTAGCAAAGGTTAAACTCCGCCCATCACGATTGGAAACACCGCCTTTTTAATTACTCTCAACTATACATTTTCGATCATGCTTCTTCTGAGATGCAACATTTTTAATTATTCAAGAGTTGAATGAACCAAAATAACTTTACAATAATAGTCTACATTTTAAAGCGGTCTTTTATTGATATAAAGCTTAAGTTAAATTCCTTAAAATTAAACTGGTGGTGAAAATTCGGAAATAATTAAAAATATTGCGATTTGTAACTATGCAAGAAGTTTCAGTACATGTTTTACATGGACAATTATTGTATGTATATGTGCATCATAATTTATGATAGGAAATAATAATAACAAATAGCATAATAATTTTATTAATTATAAATTTAAAAAAGACACTAAATTTTAAATTAATTCATACAAACTTTGTAATTTACAATTTGAGTACACCACAGTCTGTGACTTACAAAATACTGTGCCAAAAAGTGTTGAAAATAAAAGAAAAATGACAAATAAAGAATTACATTCCACGTACTTTATGACATATGTGAAGCATAGTCTTCTGGCCTGCGCTGCAGAGTTCAATGTCGGAAGGCAGACGAACGGACATTATTATAATAGGTGTTCGAAGTTGCGCCCATTAACAGAATCGCACAGCCGACAGCGACGTCGTAAAGATTGGCGAACACGCCGAAAAACTCCGACGGAGTTGGGAATGTCTCCTGCAGCGACAACGATTCGCGCTAGTAAATCCTCCGGTGTATCCACAGGTGTTTCATACACCAGCGATTTAAGGTGTCCCCAAACAAAAAAGTCTAACGGATTGAGGTCTGGAGAGCGTGCAGGCCAAGCAACAGGTCCACTGCGTCCAATCCATTTCCCAGGATATGTTGAATTGAGGTGATTGCGAACACCTATGAAAAAATGTGCCGGTGCGCCATCGTGTATAAACCACATATTGTGGCGCAATGTTGCTGGCACATTTTGCAGTAACTGCGGTAAGATATCCCGTAGGAAAACCAAGTACGTACTGCCATTGAGTACATCTGGGAGTAAATATGGTCCTATGAGATAATCGCCGAGGACACCTGCCCATATGTTCACACTGAACTTTTGTTGTGCGTTCGACGGGAAAACAGTGTGCGGATTTGTATATGACCATGTGTGCATATTGTGCGTGTTTACCACGCCCTCTCTCGTAAATGTTGCTTCATCAGTAAATAAAATATTTTCCAGAAATTGTGGATTATTTTCTGTTACATTAAGCAACCAGCGTACGAATTCTGTCCGCTGAGCACAATCTGTTACTGATAACAGTTGTACCCGCTGCACATGAAAGGGGTGCATGTTTTCTGCACGCAGAACACGCCACACACTTTGGTGAGAAACACCGACTTCAGACGCAGCAGCTCGTGTACTCGTGGAGGGGTTATCTTTAAAAATATTCAGTACATCTTCTTCCATTGCAGGTGTTCGTACATGTCGAGGTTTCCCTGCATCAATGCTTGCTGTATTAAACGATCCAGTCTCCCGTAATCGTCTATCGATTTTTATGAAGAGTTTCGAACTTGGGCAACGTCTCCTTGGAAATTGCTCACGGTACATGCGCTGTGCTAGACATGCATTTCCATGAGCTTGCCCGTACATCAGATGCATGTCCGCATATTCTTCGTTAGAGTATTCCGGCATAATTATTATACATCAACTTACTACAATCCCACTTACAACAGCCTCCCTTTAACATAACGCCCACTGATGACTGCTGTTTTATTACACTTTTCTTCCTATACACATAGAAAATTTGCATAAAAAGTACTTCTTCTTCATCATCCTGAAAGTTCATGGAGGAAACGCAGCAGTCACGGAGTTTGCTTTAAGTCAAGGCGAGAGCTGCACAATATGTCATTCACTTGACCAGACTGAATAATGAAAGGGTATTGATAGAGGTTGATCAGAAATGTATAATTGAAAGATATTAAAACGGGGTGTTTACAATCGTCATGGGTGGAGTTTCGCTCTTTCCGAGCGTGCAACAGTACAGAGTTGTAACTAGGGAACTGCTTGATTTCTCCCATACAATTAAACTGATATGGTTTATTGTCAGCTTCTTCGAAAGCTTTTGGAATGGCCCAAATTTTATAACATTTTCCTTGATGTAGGTAGAGTTGCATTTTTGGAATTAACGATTAACTATTTTGCTAAATATTTGATTTTGTATTTTTTCACTGTTTCAGAGCTTGTAACTCGCCATTAATTCTCAATATTCTAAAACAACTTATGTCATTTCATAGGATTTTTTCTGCTCTTTCTAAATATGTGCTTCGCTTTTATGTAGCATTATCGATAGTTTAGCAATGAGGGTTTTTTTACAAATTTCCGATTTTTCATTCTATTTGCTGTAACTTGAAAATTATTGAGATCCGGCCAGGCATTATATACTGATTTATGCTCCGTGTGATCTCCTCTATTACCCCTATTAATATTGGACCCCTTTAACGGAACACCCTGTATATATACTATGATATATATATATGAAGAATATATATATACTATTTATATATACTATGCGATAAATGTATATGTCTAAAAAACCTCCATTGATGTACTAGAATTTTAGTGTAAAAAGTTGCATTAAAATCCTTTCAGTGGTTATTGAAAAAAATTGAGGTTATACATACGCATCGCTGCCAACATTTATGCTGTTTCCTACTATTTTTCAACAGAAAACTATATCTTCTTATATCCCAAATTTTCAGTGGTTAAGTAATACAAAACTTTCCATTTAAAAATACTGGTAGAAAACTGTGTAAGAATTGGCAGCGATGCAAACACGTCCAGGCTAAAAACAGAAGCTTCTTCTTTTGAAGTCGCTTTCAAATACAGGTATTTTTTCAGATTTTACATAAAAAAATATATTCAGTTATATAATTTAAACAATACTCACAATTCGTATTACCATTTTATTTGTTTTGTTTGTTTCAAAATGTGTTCGGTATTATTTATAAATTGCATTCTTATTCCACGGAAGCAAAATAAATAAATAAAATAATAATAATAAAATAGACGTTCTTCGTTCACAACAAATCTTTTATAATATGGGAGTAATTATCATGTTTGTTGAATCAAATTAATTTTGTTTTTACTTTTAAAAGTTAATTAAACAATGTATTGAAAAACATATTAATTAAGTAACAATTTCTATACATTTTCAAAAATGGAAAAATAAAAATTAAATTTCTGAAAATATAAATGTCAAAGTGTAAGCTTGCATTTCGTAAACAAATAATTACAAAATAAAAAATCCTCACTGATTTTTCATTATATGTAAGATATACTAAAAGAATTAATTAGTTTATATGTACATAAATATATCTAATTTAGTTTGGAATTTTGATTACGTTTAAAGCATGTTTCATATTAAAATGTATAATAGCGCAAATTATTAATGTAACTCTTTTTCCTTTTTTTTTATTTCCTAGATATATCCTGTTTAGAAATTATGATTTTATAAATTACAATTGTGTACTCCATCTAAATATAACTTTCTTTTAAAGAAGTTTTCGTGGATAAAAATTTTAAAGTGTACAATAAAATGTCATTATAACTTGGTTATAATTTTTGTAAAAGCGTAACAAAAAATCTATTTACATTAATTGCAAAATTTATGATTAAACTTACTTTTAAAATATTTTTAGCATTGTAATTAACATTTATTTAATAGAAATGCGCTGTTTTATTTACAAGTTTTGCAATTATGAGACACTGACAGTAGTTAGAAAATGTTACAGTTTTCAAATCAAAAACTCAATGATAAAATTGTTAACCCACTACCCTCGAGAGCCCGGGGTCGAGTTCAGAAACCGTTTGTGACAGCAATTTTACATTGTTACCTATCTGTCCACATTTATGTACAAATGGGGCATACGCCGCACAGTGTGCCGAAACGATGAGTTTCCACGACATAAGTGCAAATTGTATGTATTTTCCCAAGGTTTGTGAACAATGTAGAGTTGTTCCATAAGTCACACAGCACGAGAAATCAAATATGTGTTTTCCTTGCATACGGTCTACATTTGTAGAAGAAAATGTCACGGAAAAGTAGGAAAAACAGGTGAAAACCATAAATAAGTAACTGATGAAAAAAACTGTTATATAAGTCCAACTTTTGATTCTCTTCGTATAATAATTTTTTCATCTTGTCTGCAATATTCAAAGTCTATTTTTTAAAAATATTATTTGGGTTTTGATACCTATGCATGATTTTTCAATTTTTTATAATTTTCAATATTTTCCTCTTGCAATGGGAAAATTCCGCTATACCCCGCCAAATCGTTCATACAATCATGTTCACTAGAAATTTGGGAAGTGAGAAACGTCGGGATTACCTACGCTCATGTGATAATTTGGAAGTTGAGTGGCAGTATTTGATTCAATGAAAATCCACGTCAAAAAACATGCTTCTGCAACAACCGCGTTAAAACAATGATACTTTTTTCTTTAAAAATAACTAAAATTTGATATTTTTTAATTACAAATGTTTAAAATTAACACTTTGTATAAAATTAACAAAAATACATAACAAGGCATATTGGAACATAAGTTCGGCCTTTCGCACATCATAGGCGGTCAATGTCTGCAAAAATAGCCACTTCACACAGAAGGCAACTGATAACTTGGAATCATTAACCCATCTGCATCATTCGCGCATATATGCGTGTATTTCAGGAATTACCTTTTTATTCAGAAATGCGAAACTCGCACAAGAAATTCTGAATAGTAAATTTTGCTTTATTTACTAACAGACGTTTCGAGATTACATAACGGAAAAATAACGGAAAAACTAATCCTCTGAACGTGAAACTTGAGAAGATATATTTTCAATTGAATATCTTTTTTCTCTGAAAACTGTATACTACAGATGTGATGATACTGCTCTTTTTTCTTTTTTCCCCTGTATGCCCGTATAATATCGAATGTTTTACTACCGAAGAACATTCAATTCCGCATAATATTTTGCCTTTTACATGTAAATTTAGACTGTAATGTAGCGAGTATATACGCTCCTTTTAATATTTAATTATTAAGGTGTACCCTAGTTTCAGTAATAATCTAGGTATGGAATTTAAATTTGATCCTAATATGAAATTCATACATTTAACAACTCAAGTTTCTTCATTGATTTAAAAGTTTTGTACCAATTTCTTTCGCTAACTAAGAAAGTAATACGTACACGCACTTGGATTATACGAACGCCTTGGATTATTAAACTAAGCGTAACATGCATATTGAATAAGGGCATTGGAAGTAAGTTAATAGTTAACGTGATTTTATATTAAGTGGTTATAATAAATATTAATTTAAATTTTGGCATTGAAACGAATAGTCTAATTATTTTTAAGTGTAAATAATATTTCCAAATAATTAATCACTACATTTTTATTTTTACAAAAATAGCAAAATCTTATTTTTAAAATAAAGAAAACAAAAAATAATGTTGATTTTAAAATTATTTCTGTAGAAATCAGATATATTTTTCCAAAAAAGTTATCAAAAATACATGAACGCACCAAGAAAATGATTCCACATTTTTAATGGTAATACCCAGGGTTGCCATTGGCAACAATTTTTGTATTCTATTCTTAGAGCTAATTATTTAAAAAATGTAGTAGATTTCTCACGCGTTTTCCCAAGAATTTTATTGTAATTATTATTGGCAAGATTATATTTTTAAACAGTAGTACGAATAAAATAAATTAAAAGAAAAGTGCCTAATTAAACTGATGGCATTGAGCTCACAGTCTATTTACACTAATAAAAATGGGGGAATTACCCCCATTTCCCCCTTTATACTTAACCAATGAACCTTCAAATCTAATCAGTG
The DNA here is from genome assembly GCA_963931845.1 of Maratus michaelseni. Lineage (NCBI taxonomy): Eukaryota > Metazoa > Arthropoda > Arachnida > Araneae > Salticidae > Maratus > Maratus michaelseni. Next base: position 407,793,566 of record OZ007586.1, read on the forward strand.
AAGCGCCTTATCAGAATGAACCTGTATACAAATTTGAAGCAAATCGGATAATTCTGCATGACAAATCCATTTAGTTAAATTAAGGGGATTAGCTCCTCCATTTCCCCCCTTTATTCTTAACCAATGAACTTCCAAATCTAATCAGGGAAGCGCCTTATCACAATGAACCTATATACAAAATTTGAAGCATATCGGATAATTCTATCAAGAGTTATCGCGTTACGTACATACATATGTACATGCAGAACCTGCTGACACATTCGCTCTCAGGCTTTGATAGCCTGTGAAGGAAGGAACTAAAAGGAAGATTAAAAAAAATACGGTTTAAGTGATGGAAAGAGATATTGGATTTATTTTAAATGAAGAGATTTGTAATACCAGATGTAACTTGTGTAAGGCAGTGTCAATATATGAAGCAATTTTTTGCAAATAAGGCAGTCACTAAAACACTTGTTTACATGTGGATTCTTCATTCGAGCTCCTATTTTTACTCTATCGAACGTTATTTATTGATATTTTATAAAATTTGAATAGGAAACCATTTGCAAGGTTTAAACGGCACGGAGAAAGATTTAAAGCCGTATGTGAATTTAGTACAAGATTCGTACTCTTCTAAGTTTTAGTGGAAGGTGGACAAAAGTAAATTCGAGTGTTAAACCACCGCCCCCTGAAAACTAGGCCTGAGCGCTGACACAAAAATGGCGCCCTAATTTTACACCCCAGAATTTTCTAAAAGTTTTCTTTGACTGATTGAATCTCAGACAAATAAGGCGGAGAAAACTTTTAGAAATTATTGGTATTGAATTTCAAGGGACCGTACACATGCTGAAAATTTTTCGCTTACGACTGCATCAATTTTTGTGTCAGTGCTCAGGCCTAATATTCAATGGGCGGTGGTTAAACATCGGCTTGCTTAATCTTAGAAAATTTTACTAAAGATTTCTGTTTGAAAATAATGGTGTGCATCACTTGTAAGAATGTAAGAGCGTATGTATCCTGTATTAATATGAAGTAAACCTTACACCATAATTTCTAATTTGATATATTTCAAAAGAAATTGCTAAAAAGAAAGGCAAATTAATTTTAGGAAACATATTATTACACTTATTACGGGCCAGGACTGGCGACTATTTTTATATTCAATCGCACTTGAATTTGTGGTACATTTTTGTGGTTTCTTTGTTGTACATTTCCCTTGAAAATATTCTAGTATAAGCGTATATGGCAGATATTATTTTACAAATATATATACGTACAGGCAGATATTATTTTGTCGCCAATGTCGCCAATTTTGGCGCTAACGGATATGAATATATAGTTTTATTCGTATGATTAGGAAAATTATTACAACAATGAAAGAAAATAATTTGCGAGTAATCGCGTTAATGTGCTGTTTTGTTTCAAAATGTCCGTACCCTAGAATTTCAAACTGCTCTATCTCAGCCATTTTTTAAGATAGAGGTAAACCAAAAAATGCTCTAGAATCCTTGTATCAAGGCCTAACACGTAATTAAAAAATAAATTTGAATTTTTAATTTTTTTGTATATTTATTTTAGTTTTAAAATTTTAAATGGCCGCCATCTTGAAACAAAATGGCGGACCAACCTGCCCAACGAACTCGGTCGAGACATGGGTGACCTTAATACACACAATTAGTTTCATCAAAATCGATTTATAAATACGAGCGTTATCCTATGACATAGGTCAGATATATATATATATATATATATATATATATATATATATATATATAAATCAACATTTGAACGAGGGTGGTTTTGGGGTCTGGGGGTCATGATCGGTGAAAATATATCGAAATTTTCCGGAACGGCTGCAATAGGTAGCTTTATACTTTTTGTATTGAAAGCTACCTAATAGTCCGCCGTATATGTCTCAAGCTGTAATCAAAGGGTTTACAAAAAATATTGATGGCCTCAGATAGAAGTAACTAACCATACGCTGGCGCACCCAGATGGGTGAGTGTGTTATGCGGTTTCCATTATTTTTAATATCGTCGCCTTACTTAATCGCAAAATTCTGCTATTTAACACTAAATATACCTACAACCGGTCATTTAACCGGTACCAAATGAAAATATTTCGTTCGAAACCGGATTTTTCCTCATAAAATAAACAAAATATAAATCGAACATAAATATGTTAAATAAAAAAGTTAAATTATTAAAATTCTTAGATTACTATAAAAAATCATTTAAAAAAATGTTTAATGTAGCCGATTTCATTAAAGTAGTGTCAAATAATGTTTCCCTATATAAATTTGTGCTGTTTTTTATGTGCGAATTCTGAGAGTTTAACAAATAACTCATTCTCTTCAATGAAAAAATTACGTAAAATAATAACTTACAAGACAGAAACGTATAAACAGGTGCGAATAATCAATGTTTTCTTGTAAGTACTTACAATATTGGCTATATTTTCTTGACATGTTAATTAAAATTTCTGCTTCGTTAAATATTTTTTTCATGTTTGTAATTAAAAATGTCATTTTAACACATAATTTTTTTTCTCATCGCAATCTCATTATTTGTAGCAACAATTTTCTTTAAAAATTTGTATTTTACTTGACGTATTTTAGATTTAAGTAGAATAAAAATCGTTCGAAAGCATGGCAATCAGTTTACGTTACATTTTATAGGTCAATGATACAGCTGGGAATCATGAAATTAAAAAAGTTTAAATTTAAATTTAATTCATATTGACAAATTATCAGTTATAACCAGCTTTAAGAAAGTTTTGAGATAAAAGCCAGGTTTCAATCATAAGATTTTAAATGCATGGATAATCGTGTTTTCATTTTTTGTTAATTTTTGTATTATTTTTATTTAAAAAAATAATAGTTTAAATAATCAAATTATTTCAAAACATTTAGTTTTTTTTTTTTTTTTTTTTTTTTTTTTTTTTTTTTTTTTTAACAATTTTTGTCTACTACACATACATATTTTAGATTTCATAATGAATATTTTATTGCGAGAAGTAGATTTATTATCAAATATGTCACGTCTTTATACAATAAACTGACGTGCTTGAATACCCCATTAGCAATAGCTCAATCACTATGTCCTGACTCGGATGTCGCAATTGACAATAAATATTACAGTCATAACAGTAACTAAACTCGGATTCCTTTAATTCCTTACATAACGACTCTCAACTGGCAGTTATTTGGGAGTTTGAAAGTTAAATCGGCGTGACCAATATATATATATATATATATATATATATATATATATATATATATTTGTTATTTGTATTTAGTTATTAAATGAGAATGAGATTTGAGGCATACATACGTTACAATGACTTGAATACGACTCATTTTCTGCTTCAAATAACAGCAATGGCGACATTAAGAGAAACATTTTTGTCACGGTGGCATTCAAATTTTTGCCATAGTGCTCTTAGAAATTATAAAGAGTTAAAAATATAAACAATACTCTTGAAATCGAAATTTTTTTGTAACAGACATTTATATTTTCTATGTTTATTTCATCAAATATTCCTTACAAGCCAATTGGGAATACAGTGTCTACATGACCATCCGTCAGATCTCGTTCCTCCTAGCCATAGCAGCAATGTATGAAAATAAAAGATGCGCAGACATTGAGAGTATATCGAAATATGGTTTTCTACTTAGAGCAAATTAATATAAATAGACTGATTTTTGGTGCTATTTTAAAGTAAAGTAATCTTAGCTTTGTTTATAATAAGTATAAAATATTATTATTATTATTATTATTATTATTATGTTACTTGTAATAATAAAATAATATTAGACTAATACTCTTTAGATTGCAAATACTATATTGAGCAATGATGCCTACATCTCTGCTGATTTTGTGAATATTATCAGAAGACTTTGCTCTTATACTTGGGTGTTTCTCATTTGGAATTGGCAGTTTCATTACCGATATTTTCAATGCAAAATCATTATTTCTATAATAGCGAAATTCATTGGCAATATTTTTTATACGAAGCCAATTTTTAACCATCATTGTTAACTTAATGGAAGTATTTCCAATTCATTAAATTTTGGCCTAGTATTATACACCAACATAACAAATATTTATATATTTTTAATTAATTTTTCAATTAATTTTCAGCAGTGAAATTACGCCCGGATTTTCACTGGGTATCATCCACGTTGCTCAATGGTAGAGGATTGGAGCGATTTTCCAAGGATCCGAGTTTGATTCCCTGCTTGTTTTTTTTTTTTTTTTTTTTTTTTTTTTTACGCAGTTGGTTATACGCTTTGTTAGCAATGTGAAAATTCACGCATTCAATAATACAATATTCAATAAAACATCTTGTTTTAGTACCACGGTTATTACTATTAATATATTTTTGAGCATATTACATCCTTGAAAATATATTTATTTCTTTAAAAATTCCTAAAAATATTCGGCATCTTTTACAAGTGTCGCAAGAATTTAATCTTGAATTTGATTATTTGTCGATTAAAAAAATACTTATTTATTCAATGTAGTCTTGCAAAGTACAATAATGAACCCCATAGAAGGAATATCGTCTCTGTTCATCATTCTGTATCTCAGGAAATACCTTCTGATAAAGAAATTATAGAAGATATGAAGAATATATGAAAAGATATTCCCCTTTTCTATTGCAATATCGCAAGAGTAAATATTGAATTATGTAAGTCGCTAGAGTTCAGCACAAGAACGTTATTTCAAAAAGGCAATAAGACCCTTCAGATTAGATTATCGCCTGCCAATCTAAATTAGCGGGAAAAACGGTGCAACAAATGGACATTCATGTGAAAGTATAAATGAAATAGTGCCTGACATAATTGTATCGACGATTTCCTATTCCTTTTAGCTCTAAGTAAATTATTGAATTAATTATTAAAAAAAAGTACAAGCTGTACAGATCGAACCAGACTGAAAAATATTAATTTTGCTTCATTCAACATCAAAATTAAATTTATTGAAATTACAGAAGATTAATGTAAAGCTTATTATTGAAACAATCATAATTTTTCTGTTCAAATACTATGTTTAAAGAAAAATAATTGTATTTTCCATAGCTGCCAACCAACCGATCTTTTTAATTCAAAGTAAACCAAAAAATTGTATTCAATAAAAAGCTACATAAAAACCACGTAAAAATTAGAAACATTTCATTAGATATTTTTTCTGGTTCAAATTATGTTTATTTGACTTGAATAAAAAATGAATGTGTGAAGGTATGATTTTCATAATAATATATAAATATATTATGAATGATTAAAAGGAAAAACGTAGCTGTAACATGATATTTTTAAACGAAAATATGTAAATTCCTGTAATTTAAGGAAACTATTTCTACGCATCAAAAACAAAAATTAATTTAGTAATAAAAGGTTTCTGCCATTTTCTTTCTCTTAATCATTATAAATTATGAGTAGGGAAGAAGAGACAGGAGCGGAACAGTGGGAGGAGTGGGACAACATTAATTTAAAATAAATTAAACAATTTTATTTATTTTAATTTTTACACAAGATGTATTACATATAAAGTTATTTATACGTGCTACAAAATTTACAGTTCCAATATTATGAATATTTTTACTTGAAATCTCTCATATCTCTAGTTATAAAGTAAATTTTAAGTTTAAATTTGACAATTATTAAATTTGTAAAGAAATAAATAAATAATGAATTGCTACCATATTTCCAGTGTTTACGAGTCACTAATTATGTTAATCCCAAAAATCAACATGGTTATCGATATAAGCAATATACTAAATATTGTCCCTGGGGCATATAATCGAATGCTGCATATTAAATCTTAGAACCATCGGATACCGAATTCCTATTCTCGAACACCGATGCGTGGAGATTTTAAACTTTGGCGCTTAATCACTTGCTTAACAATTTGACGATGATGTTTTTATCAATCTCATACGCCAATGTAATCTAATATCGATCACGGATCGTTAAGGTAGAATAACTAAGTTAATTTGCACGTAAAATATATTTATTTTTAATATTCTTTCGGTTAATAATGCCAATTTTCTGAATTTTATATCTTTTTCTCCCGGGGAAAATAAGAAATGAAATCTAAAAATATGAAATTATTTATAGCGGCAATCAATATAATGTTTGTATAAGCACTTTGCACCTATTAGAACAGAAAAAAGAAACCATCAGTGGATTCGGCTAAATCATTGCATTTTAATCTCTAAAAATTTGAAATTCTTTATAGCTGCTATCACTATAGCGCTTGTACGAGTGCTTCGCGTTCATGAAAGCGAAAAAAATATCAATGTGTTCGGCTAAATCGTTGTATTGAAATCAATAAAAATATGAAATTCTTTATAGAGGCTATCACTACAACGCGTACACGGGCGATTCACGTCCATGAAAAAAAAAACACTAGACTCGGCTAAATAATTGTATTGAAATATAGAAATATACTAAATTATTTATATCGACAATGACTATAACACATATATGAGAGCTTCGTGCCCATAAAAACAAAAAAATGCATCACTAGATTCGGCTAATTTATTACATTGAGATCTCTAAGAGTTTGAAATTCTTTATAGTGTCTATCACTAAAAAGCGTGTAGCTTCGCGTCCATCAAAACGAAAAGAAGAGCACTGAATTCGGTTCAATCGCTGTATTGGAATCGCTAAAATTAGAAATTCTTTATAGCGGCTATCAATGTAACACGTGTATGGGGATTCCATCCTATAAAAAATGACTAGATTTCGGTAAATAGTTGTATTGGAATCTCGAACCATATGAAATTCTTTATAGTGACAATCACTAACACGCGTGTATGAGAGCTTCGGGTCCATGAAAATAATAAGAATGACTGGATTTGGCTAAATTGTTGTATTGGAATCTCTAAATATAGGAAATTCATTAAAACCGCAATCACTATAACGACGATTAAAAATTGTCACGTTATATAAGTTGTTAAGATTCTTTTACATTACTTTTTACAACGTAATTACATATTGAACAAGTTGGAAATTGTACGTCAAACGTTACAAACGAGGTGCGTTCGTACGCACGTTTTAGAATTAAATTCATGATATCCCGTGCGTAGAACGGGTTTAAACAGCTAGTTAAGTATATATTTTATTGTATCAGCTAGTTAAGTATATATTTTATTGTATCAGCTAGTTATATAAATATTCAGATCTTGATGATTTTTAATTCTGTGAAATGAATTATATCATCTGCAGATTAATTTCTGTAATAAAATAAGTATCTCGGTCGCTTGACGATTTAACATCCATCGGAAGCTCCTATAACAAAAAAGCACCGATTTAAAAAAAAAATCAAATTTCTTAATAAATATTTTTATTAATATCTCCTAAAGTTTTGATTCGATTTTAATAAAATTTGAAATGTCTCGACAAAATTCTGCAAAGATAATATATTTTAAATTGCAAACCATTTGGTTGGGTAGTTTTTGCGTTGTTATATGCGGACAGACAGACAGACGGACAGACAGACAGACAGACAGACAGACGGACGGACAGACGGACGGACCAAACGACGACTATAGGTGCTACGTATTTATATAATTACGAACGCACCTAAAAATAGAAACTTTCCGTTTTTTCATTCAAATTATTTTTATAACATAATTAAATATTGAAACATAAAAATTGCTTATTTTCTTAAACATTTAAATGCTTGGATCCGAAGTAGGGGCTACACAACCGGATACAAACTCCATACCACTGAGCTACTACACACTCATTCCGAATCACCTTAGAACAAAATTTTAAACAAACTGCTTGCTAAGGTTGCTTTGTCTTTAATACTCGCCAAAGGTCAGACAATGGAAATAGAAAACAAAACTGGAACTTTGATCACCTGACCGAGCATTTGAGAAATGCGGCTTCAAGATCCGGTGCTACGAAGATGTACTACGTAACATCCGATTATATGCGTCCCTGAGGGAGGAATGGGATGCTGAAAGCCAGTAAGAATATGGAACATGTTCCATTTTTTTTCTTCTATGTTTCCAGACAGCTAAAAATGTTTGATTTCATAAAAATTAAATATCTATCGTAATACTGAAAAATTTCGGTGATATTTGCTTTGAAAATCAATTTTTGCTTCATTTTTATTCACAAACACGAGATTTTTCAAATGTAAGTTTTTTTAATTTTTTTATCTTGAAATTTTGTAAAACACATAGTGCTAAATAAAGCTAAATCATGCTTCTCTTTTAACTTAGATTTTTCCGTAATATTCGTTAAACTATAAATACATAATATTTTTCATCTACTTTATAAGTTTTTCCCACTCCTCCCGCACATGAGGAGTAGGACAAACTTTTCTCATGCACACAATTTTTTCATACACTTCTTGGACCTTCCAAGAAGTCTCACACCACTTTTTCTGATTGGAAAATTTGTATTTAATATTTGGATCGCAGCATTTGTAAATATGGCTAATTTCAGAATTTGCTGTAGTTTTCTGCAATTGAATAAGTTGTAAATTTCTATTAAAAATTGTGGTTAGTCTGTACGAAACATTTAAATTGAATTAAAATACCTAGTTTCAAATATTTTGGTATATCTTATATTTTCTAGTTTCAGATAACACAAAGAATTTTTATAGCACAAATGTGTCCAAAACTATGTAGAATATATTGAATAAGAAATGTTTTTATAAAAAGTGTCCCATTTCTGACTCCACTCCCCTAGAAATTTGGTGTATCTAAGAATTCTTTGTTTAACTAATTTAATTATCTCGCCTTTTCTAAGGAGGAAAATAACGATAAGATGACGTTGACAATTATTTCAAAATGATAACGAAATTCGAGAAAACGAAATCCGGTAATCTTCCTGAAACACTACAAAAGCGAGTTCATGCAGGGGTAACTGAAGGTGTAGCAATAATAATGGAAGAGTAATTTATTTGCAGAACAAGCGTCATCACGTTGCAATAGCATTAGATTAGTCAAGAACAAATTTTCATAAGATTCTAAGAAATATTCTGTAATATTGCCTTTTAAGAGGCTACTTCACTCAACTTAAAAGTCAAAATCACCTAAAAAAGAGATACCGCTGCCATCTGTAAGGCGTATCCCAGTGACAGAGATTGATACTTTTAAAGTCCAATGATATTTACTAAGCTTACAATTGACAACAGAATGGTCCACCCACAACGTAAAACGAGTAATTCTTTGCCTCAGGCCAATAGTGGGTGAAAGCGATAGCCCATCCGGAGAAAAGTGATTAGCAAACAGGAGATAAGTTTCTAATTACAGTTTCTCAGATAGCTCAGCTGGTATCAAGTCTAAACTTTATTTTCTGACACATTTTCAAAATCTTACATATATATTTTTAAATGCACGAAATTATTTACATATATTCAGATACTAAAAAAAAAAATTCTATGACTTTAAATAATGTAATGAAACAATAAAATCAGAAATTTCCTTTTTCAATTAGGGTAAACTAGAGGAAATTAGAGTTTCAAATACTTATTTATTTATTTGTTTATTTCTTCTTAAAACATTACATCACTCGTATGATTAAGTAATAGTTCAAACATACTTTTTTATTTATTAACGACACCCTATTTTCATTCACTGTAATTCGGGAATTACTAAGTTTTTAGTACACATGTGTTTCCCAAATTTTTAAGTACATTTATTACGTATAAGGATTAGCGAGCATTTGTGATGTTTGTTTGAACTGCGTAAATTTTCACTAACTTTAAGACGATTCTCAAATTCTCTGCTCAAAAAACGCGAGGCTTTCTGACATATTTTCTGACTCATTTTTAAACGTAAAGGCATAAATTTGGCAGGCCTGCTTATATGCAATTTGAAATCGAATGATGTTTTCCTTTTTTTTGATAAATAAATTGCTTAGCAAATTATAAGAGATTTTTGTCACGTGACGACAGTTAAACAAAATAAATGGCTATCAAAAAATTTATTTTTGACACACTTATATATAAAAGGGCTTGCATGCTAAAATAAATAATGCTTCATTTATAATAACTGTTAATCTTAAAAATTATATTTAAATATTAACCGCTGGAAAAATGGTAAAAGAGACATGCGCCGCAGGCGTCCCGGTGCGATACGCACCGCACCCAATCGACCACCGTTCCCAAGTCCTGAGAGACTTTTACTGCGCCATTAGCTTTGTCTCGCTACGGGGCTACGGCCGGCCAGAGAGCCGCACCTCACTGCGGACCCTCTAACCTAGTACCCACGGGTCGATGACATAGGTCGCTAGGACAGTAACCCCACTCTGGGGAAACTCCCCACAAGACGAACCCGTGGCAAACTGGCGAAGGCCACCCGCCGACCCCGTTGCCGAAACCCCAATAGGGGAAACGGTTCCCAAGTCTTCGTGCTGCCGCGACAACTTTTGCTTTCCCACAGAGGTCGAACGTTGACATGCTATGTAAGCGAGCAACTAGCCTCTTCCTCCGTGAGGTTGGAAAAATGGTAAAGGGAAAATATCCCTACTAGCAAATCCTATTACTAGCTTTCAATTTCGAAAACTACCATTGTATCTATTTTTCTTTATTTTCTTTGTTCTTCTACCAATTTACTCTGAAATAGAAATTTCGAGAGAGATATTTTTCAATAATAACATTTAAGATAATGAGAAATTTCAGCGATTCAAATTTTAACTGTAAATAATGATATCTCAGTTTCTATTAACGCTATTGTTTAAAGAGTTTTGATTACGAAAATAAAGGGCAGCAATAAATCCGACATCAACTAGAAATAAAAAGATGCAATATATCTTTTATTACATACAGGGTGTTTCACAAAGGACCCCTAACTTTAAAAAACAATAACCCGGAAACGGTCATAGATAGAAATATGAAACCAGTGGTATGTTTATTAAAAAAATCGTAAGAATCTTATACGTAAATCTTAAAATTTAGTTAAAAATAGCACCGATAGATGGCGCTGACAGCGTTAAGAATCCTTCTAAAGAGAGTTCAGAAGCATAGAAAGAGTAGTCGTCAAAGATTTCGTCATTGAAATCTGGCCGCTATTAGCATATAGTGAAAATAATTCCGAAAGTGGTGTATACTGTGGAGGAACGTGTGTTTATTGTGTTGGAGGTACCACCTATTAAATCAGATTCCTACTGCCACAAGGAGAAGTTTTCAAACGCGATTTCAAGTTGCAAAAGGCCGAGATGGAAAAACATTTTGTGAGCTTTTCAAAAAAATTCAGCAGACAGACAACGTGGCCGATGCGAATTATTTTCACTATACGAAAATAGCGGCCAGATTTCAATGGCGAAATCTTCGACGGCTAGTTTTTCTATGCTTCTGAACTCTCTTTAGAAGGATTCTTAACGCTCTCAGCGCCATCTATCGGTGCTATTTTTAACTAAATTTTGAGATTTACGTATAAGATTCTTACGATTTTTTTAATAAACATACCACTGGTTTCATATTTCTATCTATCACCGTTTCCGGGTTATTGATTTTTAAAGTTAGAGGTCCTTTGTGAAACACCATGTATGTGGATGTGTATATCTGTTAGATAGAGAAGAACATACTAGCTGTTAGGTGGAGCGTCTCCTGAATGTTTTGGAGTAATATTGCTGCTTGTTACTAAAGTTTTATTAATGGTGCCTTCTATAACACATTTGATGATTAATGTAAAACCCACCAATTATTACATAGATCTATTCTTTTAACAGCAACGACAGGATACAGCCGTAGGACAAAGGCATTGATAAAGTTTTGCAGAATTATTACAGCAATGAATGCTAAAAAATAATTATGTGAAGGAATAGCAAGAAGAGAATTTCAAAGTACTCTTATTTTTCCAGCAGCATTCAACAAAGTTGCAACAGTTCCATTGTCTGTGAAAATTCATTGATCTATGATCTTTGAATTCCGCCATTTACAGAAAAGACGATTTGTAGTCTTCCGCGGTCATAGAAAAGAAATTTCTGAAGGTGACAATGATATCTAGATAGTCGCAGTAATTGGCCGAATATTGGGTGTTATTAATAGATTACTACAGTTAGAAAAGATATAAGACATCACTGCTCTGTCAGATCAGATAATGTCACTGTCGGCAGTGGTGCCAACAAGTTTGTCTTCGGAAGTTGTAAATTGTTTGGTGAAATCACCACCTTAGAAAGGAATTCCAAGATGATCAATTATAGACATTGGCTTTTTAATGTAAAAAAATCCATAAAGCAAAAACTCAAGACATTGAAATTATAAAAAGAAGCCTTCTAAAACGGTAGAGAATAAAAAGAAATATTACTAAGAAAATTACAAAAATATATGAAACCACAGAAACTAAAAAGATATAGAAGAGGCTGTTTAAGAAAATTTTCAATATCCAATTCGAAACGCCTACATAGAGTACTGGTTGTATAAATAATGGTGTCACAAAAATGGGTTATATGAGATTAAGTCTGCTCAAAATACATTTGTGTATTATGTGATACCACAGATTAACAAGCACACTCTTTGCGTACTCTAACACACCAGGGTGTGTAAAACTGCACATTTATCCCCTTGTGATATTTTGTTCATACTACTATTAATTTTATTAATATTTCTAAATGATTATGGAAATTTCTTATTTTATTTTTTTATGGTTTATTAATAAATACATTGGTGCATTTATTATATATTCCTTTACAGTCAGTTATTTGAAAAATGCGCATTCTTACACCGATGTGTCCTACATGAGTAGAATATGCAAAGGCATACTGTATATTCCGGCGTAAAATGTGAGTATAAAAAAACATATTTAGAACCGCATTTTCTTATGTAACTCATTGTTGTATCGTAGTTATTTCACTTCATTTATTAAAACAATTTTTGGCTCTTAATAGTGCGTTATATGACGGTATATAAGAATAATGTTGCAATCTGTCGTATGTTTATATAAATACAAAATAACGAATAAAAATCTTTAAAAATTTATCCTATGTATCTAATCCTATAATTGTTTTTACTTATTTCCTGGACACTAGCTCAATTAGAAGAGGAATCGTTTCCTCTTCCGTAATGCATTATTAGATTTATTGAAGGAATGATAAAGGAAGGATATAAAGGTAAATAACCTAATATAAGTTTATGTAATTACAATGCTATTAATAGAAAATAAGAAATGATTTTAAATGTAACTAAGGAGATAATGCATTTATCCTGTATTCGGTATATGTTTGTGAAACTGAAGATTGTAACAGTTAAAAGTTCTTTCAGATTATATTTGACGACTTAACTATTTGAATGGCGAAGTTATAACATTTATACCACTTATTGTAACCCAATTTTTCTACAAAATATGTGAATAATAGTTTTGTTTTATATTTTACATGGAAAGTTCTAAAAATACTTTTAGTTTTGCTCAAATTAATTTTTAGTTAACTTCAGGTGGCTTCTCAACATCATCGGCGGCGACTTCATAGGGCAAAATAGGCAATCAGGCATACTTCTAACACTTATTTTAAAGTTTTTTTTTATCCATTTAATCACTGCGATTAATTAAGACAAAAATAACATTTTAAAATTAGTGGTGAAAGTTTCCCTGATTTGCCGCGGTAAGTCGGCGCCTATGCTCAACATTACAACAACAAAATTACTTGACCCATAATGGGTCAAAATCAAACGTAGCGTTGCAAATATCCTTTGATATATCATTACAAAAAAGCAAATTTAAAATAATATATGATTAGATCTTGCGCAGAGAAGAAAATGCAAATTACTTAAGCATTTTTACCTAATTAGTTCTGAGAAATATTTCTTGATATTCTTTTCATTGAACATACACTCTTATTTTGTCATATAGTATTATTGCGTGATGGTATGCTCGCATTTATTGTTCAAGATGTGGTTGTCTTTTGCCTGGCTGAAAAACTTGCTAGAGGGAAACAAAGGGAAGCATGAAATCTAGTAATTAAATTATATGCAGAAAAACAAGTTATGAAGGACATAAGCGTATTCCCAAAGAAATTGAAAAATATACTGAAAATACTCTACATCTGGATATACCAGGTGTCCCAAAAATGACTGATGGATTTTAAAATTCAATAACTTGCAAACGGTGACGGATATTAAAAAAATTCTTGCAGAAGGATTATGTATCATATAAAGAGTTTTTTACTGTGATTCTAGGTTTTAGCTCAAATTTCAAACAATAGATGGCGCTGACAGCAATTGGCGCTCATTCCAGGCCAAAACTAACGTCACTCAGCATTGATGCACCACCCCCTGAATACTAGGCCTGTGCACTAACAAAAAAAAAGGCGGCTGCAGGCGGATGTTTTTTCAGCGTTTGTACGGTCCCTCGCACTTTAACACCAATATTATCAAAAAGTTTTCTTTGACTTATTTTATCTCTTTAAATGTAGGATTAATTTTTTATACTAAAATACTGTATCCAATAAGCCGGAAAATTGACTGCTCTGCATTTGGAATCGGCTTTAAGATAGATAAATTTAAATCTTGAAATTGCTGTTGTAGAATAGGCGACATGGGAAATATAAATATAAATTAAACGAAAAATTGTCCATCTATGCATCTGATATATTAAAATCTCACTGTGATTGTATTTCACAGCTACTTCTAGAATGATGCAAAGGGTCTAGCCGGATAAGCATAGCGAAATGGCCCCCATGGCCGATGATTGAAATAACATATGTGGTAATGAGGCTTACCATGAGAATACAATAAAGTGTTTTTAGTCCCTGAACTTCAAATGTCCTTGAGATAATCAGGAAAGTATGCGTCGGCGCCACTATTTTTCAAATGCGTTTTTCTAAAAAAGTTTAAAAGTTAAAAAAAATAAAACCAACGCCAATCATTGAAGAAAATATTAGTTCATATTATGTATTTTTTTGACATTTTTACACAATTTTTAACGTAGAAAATAGACAAAAATATATATTTTTTAAATTTATTAATATAGTAATATTATATTTACACCAACCAAAAAATTACACAATAATGCTCAAAGTATGTATTTTAACCAAAAAAATTTTGTTAAAATCGAAGATACGCTTTTTGACTTATAATAAAAATAATGCTAACAACTTGTTAAAATATTCCAAACTTTTCCTGTTTGTATTTGCAGAAATACGCTGCTATCTATTGATTGTCCATTCGTGATATTTCTACTCGGGCGCAGTAAAAGAATGTTTCCATACATACCACTTCCTTATATGCTTGTTATCGTGTTTGTAAACATTCTGTTATTTTAGCGTACTGCGCATTTAAGTGATACAATTTCAGAGTACACGAAAAGAAAAATAAATGAATCAAACTCATCACGAAAAGAAGTGGATCATCACAATTGGAATTGAATAAAAACAGCTTTCCAGCAACAAGTTACATCAGATCTTTTTGATTTTCTAAAGTTAAGCGAAGATCAATTGAAAGTTTTGTTCACCGGATCATATCAGCTTTCATTGGCTACTTCGTACCTAGCAGAAACACTAGATGAAAAAAATAATTTATTTGTGCACTGCGTTAAGCAAACCCCGAATATTATTAAAATGTATGTGAGATCACGCCATATAAACAAAAAACGTATCGCGAGTACATTGACCATTCCCTAACAGTTATAACACCGGCGGCATTCAAAGGTACTGCTGTAATTTTCCTAATGGTAACAGGACTGTTGGGTGTCGCTCCCATGTGGCAAGTGTAATATATTACCGATCTCACGGCAGATATTTGTCTCGAATGATATACCCTGCTGATATAGTAACAAAAATCTTTTCGATTGATAATATTAATGTTGTGATAAATGAAAATAGTGATGATGATGATTGAAATATTTTCAAATAGGCTCTTTTTATGAAATGTTAATTACCTCTTTTATGGTAAAAAGTGAACTCTTAATCATAACTAAAAAAATATTACTTTATCCTTTATTTTTTGCGTATTTTTTAAAAATGATCAATCAAAATGTTATTAATGAAAAGTCACATGAAGGCGTAAGTACTCAAACATTACAACAGAATATAATTTTTCCCGCAAAAGAATATTAAAACAATAAAATGTTATTTAAATTTTAAAATTATAATAATTATAAATTATAACAAATTTTATAATTTTCTCATATATATATATTTATCCACATTTGGGACAAATTTAACAATTTTCTTTTAGGGAATTCTTGCAAACGGGAATAAATAAATCAATCAGATGAAAAATGAGTTCCTATCATTCTTACAGATAATATTATGTGTATAAGAATTTTCTACCATTGCTACATATATAAAAAATATAATATCAAATAAATGAATTTGTTTCAAATGCATATGCGTTAAAACGAATCTATTTAACAAAATTCAGATATCTTACACAAAAACGATTTAAGACGAATTAATATATTCCATTATTCCAATTTCCAAATTATACAAATATTCCAATTTTGTATACAAATACAAAGTAGGAATATACCTAATAATTTTAAATAAAAAATGAAGTATTTCGAATGTTTACTTGCAAAATTAAAAGATATAAGAAACGGTGAATAAAATGACATGGGAGAATTTTTAATATGAAATGCCTGTCGGTAAGAAATATGATTTCTTCTCACACTAATGTAAGCATGGAAAAGATAATTTACGACTATGATAAAACACTTAAAGATGTAGAAAGGGAATTATTTTCACCCTTGAATGAAAAATTTGATTTTTTTCTGTAGTTTTTTGAAAAGTTTTGTTGAAATACAACAGATTTCCAGACATGTATCAGCATTTCATGTATCAGCGAAGGCAAAGCCGATTGCTAGAAGGACATTTTTCCGCAACTATTCACAAATTGCATAGCTGCCAACTTTTACGCTTTTTTCCTACCACTAAAATTTTATAGTAAATTTAAACTTATTAAATCGCCGAAATTATGTGATTCAATAAGGCAAAAATTTCTATTAATTTTTAGTGGTAACAAAAAAGCGTAAAAGTTGGCAGCTATGAAATTGCCTCTTTTAATCCCAGAATTGCTTTCATTAAAAAAGTTGAAAAATAATTTTCCAAAATAATCGATTGGCCTTTTGACACGCGGGTTCGCCGTCCTTGCCATTTATGATTTATTGTATTTATGTCCGAGAAATACGTTACCCACCCCATTTAAAAGATTTCTTCTATCATCATAGACCCTAATAACTTTGTGATGAGAAATCCACCAAAATCTAAAAGCACCGTGACCAGCTGCAACTCTTACATTCCACATTGCTTTAACGTGATTTTGACAATTAACCACTGTAAACTCAATCTTTCATTTTGTCAGGAATTGTAAGTATATCATAATCTTGCCATCTTGACTTCACAGTGAATTCGGTTTTATCACAGAGACTTCACAGGGAAGTCACGAAGTTACTGTCGCCTTAGATTCATAATGGGACGAATGAAATGTATCACATTTTAATTACCATTGCCACTATGAAACTTGTAGTCATATGTAACGTCACTGTTATTTCACATGGACTGGCTGTCTTTTTAGAGTCATATATTACAATAATGTCTTTACGTAGCATGGCGCTATCGCCCTTGACAAAATTAAAAGCATACACATAAGTTCCAGCATTGATATGGAGGATATTTTTCCGGTATCTTTGTGTAGTCATAGCACCATATTCCATCGCGTACAACATTCTTTAGAAAAGGAAATACGCTGGATGATATTCATTACATGAGTACGTGCGTAGCCTGCCTCAATACAAAAATTCGTTAGTTATTCAACTGCAATGTGAATCGGACTCTAGGATGATCAGTGTTTTACTTATGTCGTCTAGGTTTTAATATACTCTTCACGCCACTGAAAACGAGTTACTTTTTGCTTTATAGTCCATGGAACAACCTGCCTGAAAAATTCAAAGGACCAGCTTACAAAAGATTTCCATAGAATGAAATAGACACATCGACTTTATTTCAGGATTAAAATTGGATATTGATATTTAAAGAAGTGAGACTTTATTTGGATTCATTTCTTTCCGTCATGATATTTCTTTGTTATACACACATATATATATATATATATATATATTATTTAAAATATCTCCTTTTTGATTCTTTGAACCTTATCCTTCGATCATTTACCAATAAATTGGATGATTGGTAAATGTTTCATAGTACCTCCTACAACATACCGAATCCGTAATGTCAAACATTCATATAAATTCATATACATATAAATTCGCTCCATACTATCATTTCAGAGCAAATTAAATGAACGGTAATTGAATATTTAGTACCTTATCGGATCTGATTAATGGTGCTGCATTTGATAGTGAAGTTAAATAATGTATTCTGCAACCGATAGTTTCTGAATATCTATTTATTAATGCTGGTCAATATGTGTATGTTCACCAAATTTCTCAAATGATATAGAGAGAAAAATTGAAATAGATAAAATTCCAGCATAATTTATTGTGCTGACAGGGTTCGTAGAGCATTGTTGCCATCTTAGCCCCTCTTTTTATTAAAAAAATATTACTGCTTTACCAATACTTCTTTATAATATTTTTTGTTTTATCTAATCACGGAATGTTTATCATTAAATAAAACTAAAAATTACTATACAGAAAGTCTGGTAGGATGGCAGATTTTGAATGAAATGATGAAAAAATGAATGAAATGAATGAAAAGGGGGCAAAGTTTTCAACACTGGTGTAGAATGTGCTTACAATAAATATGAATAACTGTATTTCTGAAACTGTACTTTTGCGTCTTCTTAAATTGCAAACTTTCTGTAATTAATTAAAGCGGAAACTAATATTCGTAAATATCGGTACACAAAAATAAGACCATCTTCGCACCATCTTTTCCTATATTAACGTGTGCATATTTTTACTTAAAATTTTAAATAAGTTTGTACATCTCTAAGATAACTAATTTATGTTTGGACGATAGGCATATTTTAATTAAATAATGCGTAGAACTTTGATAAGCCATTGTCAGTCAAAATATTAATTTTTGAACTTTACGAAAATAATAAAATCCCATCTGTTACCTAAACATCAAAACAGTTAAATTGTTGTTTCCAAGAAGAAACACCTGGGGTTGCCCAGGAAAAAAAGAAACTGGCATCTGTGCTCTTTGCTCTCCATGAAACTTTAAAAATGCAAATAGATATTAGAGAGGCCCTTGCTATAATAGATACACAAGCAGGGAAGACTGAGCTATGATCGGTCAAAATTAGCATTGAGTTAAAATATCATTACCCATGATCAAAATGACCAACTAATCAAATATTCTCGAACATGTGACCGAGCCCAATAGTCTTCTCGTTCCCTAAAACTGTAGGATACTAAATTTAGTTCAAATCCTCTGAGATGTTTTTAAGATAAAAATAGTTTCACCCATAATAACCCATGACTAAAATGACCCACTAATCGAATTTTCTCGAACATGCGACCTAGCCCAACAGTCTTCACGTGCCCGAAAACCATAGGATGCAAAATTTAATCTAAATAGTCTGAGCAGTTTTTAGATAAAATTAGCTTGACCCGCAGTGACCCAAAAATGACCCACTAATCAAATTTTCTCGGACATGTGACCTAGCCCAATGATTTTCTCGTGGCCGAAACTCGTAGGATCAAAATTTAATCAAAATCGTTAGAGCCGATTTTTAGATAAAATTAACTTGAACTGCTTTCACCCAAAAATGACCCACTAATCAAAAGTTCTCGAACATGTGACCTAGCCCAATGATTTCCTCGTGCCCGAAACTAGTAGGATACAAAATTTAATCAAAAGCGTTAGAACCATTTTTTACATAAAATTAACGACCCGCTTTGACCCAAATATGACCCACTAATCGAAAGTTCTGGAACATGTTACCCAGCCCAATAGTCTTCTCAAGCCCGAAAATGTTAGGATACAAAATTTAGTAAAAAATGTTTTATCCATTTTTTACATAAAATTAGTTTGCCCTGACCCATAGGGTCTCAAAATGACCCACTAATCGAATTTTAACCAACATGTCACCCATCTCAATGGTATTCTCGTAATCCAACACGGTAGGCTACAAAATTTAGTCAAACGCTTTAGAGCCGTTTTTTACGTAAAATTAACTTGACCCGCTGTGACCCCAAAATGACCCAATAATAAAATTTTTTCGAACATGTGATCTAGCCCGATGGTCTTCCGATGCCCGAAAACGGTAAGATATCAAAATTAGTAAAAATAGTTTGAGCCATTTTTTTAGATATAATTAGCTTGAACCTGACGCATAGTGACCCAAAATGACCGAAATATCTTCGAACATCTGACCTAGCCCAATCGTGTTATCGTGTTGGAAAACGGTAGGATACAAAATCTCGTCAAAGTCGTTAGGGCCATTTTTAAGATAAAATTTGCACACACACACACACAGACTCACATAGACACAAGATTTTCTCGTATTATCATATATGATATGTTTCAGGGGGAAAGAGGGCGGTTGATGATGTTAACGATGCTTAGGTAGGACGTAGCTAAAATATATTTTTGGGAACCACTGTTCTATAAGGATTCATATAAATAAAAACTAAAATTTTTCAAATCATGACGCAAATTTCACACAGGGTTGTTAATTTGGTTTCGTTTTTTATTCAGAAATTCCGAATTCATACCAAAATTCCGAATAAAGAGTTTTTAATTTATGTATTTACGAAATGTTTGCCATTAAATAAAACAAGTCTACTAATAATAATTTCTTAATTTAAATCGTGTTTCCTAAATAAAAACGTAGGTTAATCTGACAAAATTGGTTTCACGACGTTTATGACCTCTGTTTTGCAAAAACAATAAGCTAACAAAAATGATATGGAAATTTCAATAAAATATACCTGTCAAAATTTTAGTTTGGAAAAAATACTCTAAAGATATCCAGTGGTTGGAGTATCATAGTTCAGATTTTTCCAACATAGCAAAAATATGCCGGGACCAGGACTCGAACCTGGGTACTTTGGTTTGCCGTACCAAAGTTCTCCCTACTGAGCGTTAGGAGGGAGAGCGTTCGTACGGCAAACCAAAGTACCCAGGTTCGAGTCCTGGTCCGGCATATTTCCGATCTATTGGAAAAATCTCAACTATGATACTCCAACCTTTGGTTATAATTTACCTAGTTGAATATACTTTCCTCTGTTCATTATAAGCTAAAGATGCCTTCTTTAAATTCTTTTTTAAGTTATTTTAAGTTAATTTTCTGTAATGAGGCAAATTTACAATATAGGCATGTTGATCCCATTTGTGTCTAACTTGAAATTGAGACACCAATTAAAAAAAACTATTTTTTTCAAAAAGCATATTTCATTATGTGCAAAATATTAAAAAAATTCTTGTAAGCTTTTGTAAGGTTTTCTAATACATTCACATTTTGGCCACAATGTGACGTCGCTGTGTGTTAGCCTTTTGTTCGCAGACGTCACTTCACATTTTAGTCAAAATGTGATATCACTCTGTCGTGGCATTTTGGTCACAGATGTGGCATGACGTCCGTGACTTTCAGGGACCTGGATGAAACGTCACTGCTACCGTACTTGTTATATGGGTAGTTTTTTGCCTGTAGGCACTAAATATCAACTCAGTACTATCAAAGTATCGACTTACAAAATTCCAATTAAACAAAAATTTTAACGCACGTTTAAATAGGAATTTCAAGGAAATTATGTTTTTAAAAACGGATATACAGGTTGACCAGTAATAACGTAACGCTGGATCGAAGTAATGTAAAGGTTGATGTTTTTGTTATTATTCGACGCTCAGAGTTTTTTTTTTCACTTATTGATCTGTCTTCAAATTCTAATTGTTTTAACAGGATGGCAAATGAATGGAACATGATTTTGGAGCTTCAATGTCAAGGAACAGCGTGTGCGTGAGATTGCTCGATTAATTCAAGTGCACCAGTCAACTGTTTCCAAAGAATTCAAGTGATTCAAGGAGCTTGGACATGAAGGAGACTGACAGGAAAGAGGCAGAAAAAAAGACTGTGAACATTTCCAAAACCGACAATTGATTAAGAAATGCGTATCCCAAATTCCTCAGGTGTCGATTGAAAAATGGCGCGGCAGACAAAGATTTCTATTGCATATGTTCGCTTTATGGCCAAAGAAGAACTGAACCTTCATTCTTACAAGCGGATACAAGCGCAAATTCTCACTGATGAAAACAAACGAGTACGGCTCGAAAGGTGGATGAAGCTGCTGAAGCGAGCTGCAACTTCATACTAGGAGCGGATCCTGTTTTCTGTGTGGGTTCTCTGTTTTCGGTTGTGGTTCACTTTTCCAGGCAAATCTTCCATGATTCAACGTTGTCAAAATCCCAAATCTGTCATGGTGTGGGCAGGAATTTGTGCAACAGACAAAACTCCTCTCATTTTCATCGATTCTGGAGTCAAAATCAATAAAGATGTAACCGAAAAGTGATTCTTGAGCACGTGATACTTTCCTGTACTCAAAAACACTTTAAAAACGGGATTTGGACGTTTCAACATGATTCTGCGCCTTCTCATCTAGTGAAATACAAACAGAACTGGTATCGGCCAATTTTCCAGACTTCATCTCAGCTCAAGAATGGCCTCCATTCTCGTGTAATCTCAACCACTTGGATTACAGTTTGAGGTCAGTTTCGGAGGCAAGGGCTTGTGCAAAGCTTCACAAAAGTTTGGAAGCTCTGAAGCGTTCGTTATTTCGGATATCGAAACAAATTGCTCCGGCCGAGCTGCAGCCAGTTGCTGAAAATTTCACCATACGTTTGCGTCTCTGCATGAAAGCAAAAAGAGGACACTTTGAGGGAAAGAGATTTTGTATTTATCTAATACATTGTTGTTAATAAAGAAAGTATTTGTTTGGGCAAAAGTTTTTGTGTTTTCATTAACTATGCCAAATTAGACAGTTACGTTATTTCTGGTCACCCTGCATAATTCGATTTTCAATAAAGATCCTCCTTTCTTAAGTGTAATTTCTTGCTTTCTGATATCGATCCGACTTATGGTAAATCGGATAGTTTTGTTTTAATGTATTTGGTTTGAAACGTTCAAAGAATGAAAGCAAAATGCAGAAATTTATTAGCATAGTTGCCAAATGTTGCGCTTTTTTCTTACCGCTAAAAGTTAATAGTAAATTTTTCCCTATTTAATCTTCGAAATTTGAGATTAAAATTTTCTATTAAATTTTAGTGGTAACAGAAAGGGAACTGAGCAACTAAGCGTTCTCAATGCATTCAGAACGATATTTAGAGATGATGCAGTACTCAATTATAAATTTATACAAAACTATAACCAACCTTAAATACGATCCTCAGCAACTGAGAATATACTATATTTCAATTTCATACGAATTATAAATATATTTTTAATATGCATATAACATGTTCTCAAAAAATGCGTTTACTCTAAAAAATCATGTTTTTTAAATTCATTTCTTTATATTAATTAGCTGAAGTATGAAGCAAATTTTAATAAATTATAACACAAATCATAGGATCAATATCACATTTTACTATTTCTCTATACGAAGTCAGATAACTTGATACTGAACGGATTTATATATCTATCATATAATAATATTAAATACATTTTAAAAGCATATATAATATTTAACAATTAAATTCTACGTAAACTATATACAGATTTAATTTATTGAAACAGAAACAAATATTTTTTAAATAAAACTAACGAAACTTCTAATTGCATTACAAATGAAATGTACATCTTAACTACTAGCAGATAATTTCTGAGCAGAAAGTAATAAATAAGAAAGAATTTAAAAATCGGTATTATTTTGTAGGTGTTTAGAAATATCTGCACTAGATAATGAGTTTATTCATTATTTAATTAGAAATTACAGATGGAAATATTTTAATAACTGTGTAAAAGTTTATAGCCAAAAGTTAATTGCCATACATAAAATAGCAATTAGTTTTAGAAGCATTTTAGAAAATTTCCTTTATTCTAAACATAAAAGCATTCTATTATAAAAGGAACAAAACTATCCTAGTGCTGTTGAAATGTTGTTTCTAACATGTTTTTAAAAATATA
Organism: Maratus michaelseni; assembly: GCA_963931845.1. NCBI lineage: Eukaryota > Metazoa > Arthropoda > Arachnida > Araneae > Salticidae > Maratus > Maratus michaelseni. The sequence continues at coordinate 407,817,541 of OZ007586.1, forward strand.
TCTATAAGCACTGAAAATGTTTTATATAAGAGTTTCTAAAATTGTTTCAGATTAGTGAACTTAACTTAATTAAAACTTCAGCTTTTTGTGAAATTTTGATGAAACAATATTTTAGAACAAATGCTGTGTTTTAGGCTCAAATAACCAGTCGCTAATTTAAATTAAATATTTTACAATTTCTAGAAATTTAATACAAATAAATAGCACTCTGCGAAAGCGCGCAGTAAAAAATGCACTTCCAGTTATATTTATTAATGTTTTATGAAGATGTTATAAAAATACTAGTTTTGAATTAAAGCGTGATTTTCATTCAGACAGCATGCTTAGATTTAAAAAAAATTTAATTCATATTTGCAAAGTTGTAAGGAGTTTGGAAATTCTGAACGTTCTAAATGAGGGAATTTCTTCTACTAAGTTACTTAAACAAATATTTAATTAATGTTTTACTTTCACTTGATGCTCGTATTCACCATCCACTTCAACTATCGCTTAAGAGCTGGTGAGGAGAATCATCCTTTACCAATTCTCCTGACAGCATGTTTTATTGATGGCGAGAAACCAGCGAGATTGACACTTCAAGATTAATATCTCCGAAGTAAAATTAGATATATGAATGATTTTTGCACACAATTATTAAACTCAATTACTTGATATGTGCATGAACTTTTATAACAATTGCTTAGAAGTAACATGTTGCGTATTAATTATTATATATATATATTTTTTTGGAAATTTTATTCATGGTGTGACGAATTCCGAATTTCACGTTGTAATATTTAAATGGTAGCGACAACGCAAAACTCAATCGTCAAATCAGAAATGATAATTTATTTCTGTCGTAAATTAACATTAAAATATTGTTACACACTTATATATAGTAGGTCCGTTTATCTTTGTAATTGACACGTAGAATCAGTTCAAGGTGATAAAAGTCTCTGCCATCACAGGTTTCTCGCTCGGCTAGCGATTAGAACTCAATGCAGTTTTAAGAGTGGTGACAGGGTGTCACTTTAGTGGTTTTCTCTCGAACGATAAGCTGAAACTATTTCACAATAGAGACTGGCTGTCTCGGATATTTCCTCCCTTCGCTGGTGTTCAGCGAGTCTCAGCCCCGGACTTGGTGTCCAGCACGATGATTTCAATAACACTCCCGGGAGATGATTCTCCACTCTAGAAGGTCTTAAGATCCGACCTTCTCCGTTGATCTCTCACATCCCTTCTCCAGCCTCCTCTTCGCTGCTCCGGAGGGAAGAGGGTAAGGGGGTTTTGGGCGTCTTCCGGTTTCTCAAGGCGCAATAAACTCCGTTCCACCTCTCTCATTGGGAAATAAGAATTTTCACTTGGCGCCTCGTTGCCAATTTGTGTCTTGTCACGAACTAGGGAAATACCCTCGTTTCATTGTCTCTGGAGAAAAATCATATCGATCACCTTCCCACTGAACCAAATTCTACACGTCAATTTTCCTTTGACCGGCCTAGACACCGCGTCGCGACTTGGTCGTAGGAAAAACCTTTCCCAGGCGTGAGAAAATAGTCTGGGATGGAAAGCTTCATTCAATATTCCCACATAATTTGATGAAGTCTTTACAGCACCCCCTCACACAGATGGGATTTTTCACATGCTGAAAAATCTTAGTCGCGATCCAGTCAGACTCTTACTTCATTCAAATCAGAGGTCTTAATCCTGGTCGCACATTTTATACCAAAAATACACTTTCTAAAACAAATTCCGATTTAAAACTATATTATACTCAAATTACAATTATAAGAATTTTAAAATATATATACACTTCTTCTCCCTAACTTCATTAGTCAATTCTACTTAAACAATCAACATGAGGTATTTGGGTCCCAGGTTTGTATTTGATTGAATAATGATAATTTTGCAGAATCAAATTCCAACGTAACAACCGGGGATTATACACATCATTATTTTTCAGCCAACTTAAAGGATCGTGGTCATCCAAATGATGCCTTAATTTCATTATAACATAAATTATCGCGGCACATTTCTTTTCGCTCGTAACAATTTTTAACTCAGGTAGTGTAAATATCCGTCTCGAAAATTTTGCCTGGCGCCCTTCACTATTTATTTTCTCTTTTTGGACGGGCCTCGAGTATTTCAAACAACAGAAGGGATCCCATCCCGCGTTCTCTATCAAAAACAACAGAGAATAAGCATCGAACGCGCCTTCAACTCCCTCGCCTAAATCTGACTCACCTATTATCCCGCCTCTAAGAATCTTGGCTTGTCTCGGTGAAGTTTCATAGAAGAGAATCTTCACTGGTAACTCGCTTGCTAACTCCATCTTATGGGCGATTAAATCCAGCCCGTAATCGGTCACTAGTTTTTCTGAATATTCGTCTCCTTTCCATTTTTCAAACACTATTCTGAGAGCTGTCACTAAATATTTATTTCTGCTTTCAAGAAGGGGTACGGTTCTCTCCGTATCCGTGTACCAACGCGTCATAATACTCGCAATATAGGCACTGGACAAAGGAATTTCTTTCCCTCTAACATTTCCCTTTCTTAAACCTAAGTTGGGGTCGCTAGATTCGATACAAGCTTCATTTCCCTCCAAAACATTCGGCCAAAAATAATCCTTATACATTTCGTCTCTAGACCTTTTCATGCCTAACTGCCCGACTACACTGTCCTGACCCAGTGATAAAATTCCCCTTTTCGAACTTAACGGAACAACAAATTTATCTCTTCCTAAACAAACATTATCCGTTATTGTTCTGACTACTGACTCCTTTTCCATGTCAAAATGGGAAGCCTTATCCGCAAATCCTTCGCTAATAGGGTCCACCGTGACTTTCGCCTTTTCAGCTGTTTGCAAGTCTAGCTTACTAATCTGAGCTAAATTCACCCCTGAATCTTCCTTTTCAAATGGGGGTGGAAGAATTTCTTTATCTTCCTCACCTCCCGATTCCCCTATCTTTATCCCGCTGGGTTGGAGTCCGAAATTCTCCATTACTTCTTCTATCTGCGTCGCCCGTTTCTCGCTTGTCAAACGACGTTTTGAAATATCTGCCCCCTTCCCCGCTAATGGCCTACCTTTAGTTTCGGTTTTCAGACGCGCGCTTTGTCTTGTGAGCATTGCTCTAAAAGAAAGGGGTTTAGATTTCTGTTTCTGAATTAATTCGTGAATTGTATTTCCTAACAAGTAATAATTCATATCTATATCTTTGTCGACAACTGCTGCCTTCGCCCTCATTCTCTCACCGGAATTTAATAATATTTCAACTTCCGCAATAGGTAATCGGCGACACCTATTATCCATTATTTGTTTAACCCAAACATTTTCTCCTGTATATTGATCCGGTGTTACATCATGAGCACTAAGGACATCAATATTAGTACCTGAGTCACGTAATATGGTCATTTCCTTCCCATTAATTAACCCTTGACTTAAATAAGGTTTGAAAGACCCTTCTAAATGGTCTAAGGCCGCTACATGATGAATCGACTCTGTTTTTTCTAACTCTTTAATTCGGGACATAGTTTTCGGTAATGACCGGGATTTTTGCAAAAAAAAACAAGTAATCTCTCTTCTTTTATCAAATACCTCATTCCTATCTCTAACAACATCTTTGTTCCTCCAATTCGAATTAATTTCTGCCGCCCTACCATCAGATTTCGGTTTTCCTGGCACCTTATTTCGCTCCAACGATTTCTCATTACTTTGGAATTTAGGAAGCCCTGGCGGTCTTAATTTTTTTCTAGATGAGTCATAAAGAGGCAGAACAAAGGACAAACTTAAGAGATTAGCAAACAAAATACTAAAGGAATTTAACGACTGGATAGAGGGGAATAACCTAACGCTGAACAGGGAAAAAACAGAACTATTATATCTTAACAGGGGACACAGGGGAAACCTTCCAACAGAAAACACCAATGATATAGAGGGAATAGAACTCAACGGCCAGAGACTAAATGTAAAAGAACAGATAAGATATTTGGGAGTCATACTGCACAAAAATCTAAACTGGATACCACACTGTCAAACACAAACAAATAAGGTACGAGCAAACTTCACAAACTTAGCACATATGGTAGCAAAGGGTTGGGGACTAAAAGCAAATATACTAAAAATCTGGTACACCACAGTAGTGGAAAAGACGCTAACCTACGCAGCACCGGTCTGGGGACACTGCCTCAGCAAAAGGTGCATACAGATATTGTCAAGCTGCCAGCGACATTTTGCACTGGCCATAGTCAGGGCCTATAGAACGGCCCCAACCTCGGCACTTCTGGTACTCTCAGGCCTGATTCCAATCCATCTTAAAGTCTACTACGAAGCAGCGTACGGCACAGTCTCAAGATTAAGGAAAAATGCAACAATACATAATGAAACTTTACATCACATCGAATATGACAAAAAAATAAACATATGGGAGAATCATCCAGCAGACACAATAGAACCTAGGATAGGGTACAATACACAAGACACAACGATATACACGGACGGCTCTAAATTGGAATCAGGTGCTACAGGTTCGGCCTTTGTAGCATATAAAAATAATCAAAAAATAAAAACATGGTCAGTGCCGTTAAGGAACAGCAACAGCATCTTCCAGGCCGAACTACTGGCAATACAAGAAGCAGCAAAATGGGGCAACACCATTGGTGAGTCATATAGCATCCGCTCGGACTGCAGATCGGCCATCGAATCACTTAGTAAACCATTCAATGTAAACAAAACAGTAGACACAATTCAAAAACTCATAAAAGAAGCTAACAACAAATTTAAAATCAGCTGGGTTAAGGCGCATGTAGGCATCCAAGGAAACGAAGAGGCAGACATGTTAGCCAAAACCGCAGCTCTAAATGTAAACAACAAAAGTAAATACAACCTGACTAAACCAATCTCAAAACTTAAAAGAACACTAAAAGATATAACACTAAAACAATGGCAGTTCGAGTGGGACTATGGGGACACAGGTAGGGAAACACACAGGTACTTCCCAAAAGTAGATAAAAATAGACTAATAAGCGATTTCCTGCTAGCACAGCTATACACAGCTCACGGAGCTTTTCCAGCATACCTACACAGGTTTAAGAAAGCGGACACCGGACTGCGAATGCGGAACGGTGGGTTCACCAAAACATTACCTAATTCAATGTCCACTCACCCAAGCACACCACCTGGCACAAATAACAACAGACAACGAGAAATTATGGTATGAACAATTAGCGAAAAACAAACACGTACAAAACAAGGCAAAGACAGTAATCAGGTGGCTCCAAGAAAACTGCGATAGCATCACGACACTAATTCAAAACAACACACAATAATATTTAGCACCCCAGCAGCAGTCGAAGGCGGAAGGTAACACAACGATAAAATGAATATGTATATGTGTTTATGTGTTATATGTTTAAAAAAAAAGGCCTAGGAGCAATCCAAAGCCACAAAAAAAATTAAAAAATTGTCCATGGGTATTGTCCAATGGCAGTGTGCGGTAGTCGCACAACATCAGCTGCTTCCAAGGCCCGAAAAAGGAGCCCCGTAATCACAGAACTACCAGCACGACGTACGTCACCAACGGATCAGCAAGTTGTGCATTATGACACAGTAAGAAGCTTACAATAGCCCCCGGCACTGTCTGTCCGTCCTAGTGTAAAAGAAAAAAAAAGTGTTTATTTATGTGTTTATATATTATATGTTTAAAAAAAAAGGGCCCAGGAGCAATCCAAAGCCACCAAAAAAATTATAAAATGTCTATGTGTTTTGTCCTATTAGCAGTGTGCGGTAGTCGCACAATATCAGCTGGCACCACGGCCCGAAACAGGAGTCCCGTAATCACAGTATTACCAGCACGACGCATGTCATCAACGGTCCAGCAAGTTGTGCACCATGACACAGTAAGAAGCTTATAATAGCCCCCGGCACTGTTTGTCCGTCCTTGTGTTAAAAAATAAAAAAATAATATTAAAAGGAAGGGGAAGAAGACAGATGAGAAAGAAGAAGAAGAAGAAGAACTGGAAGGAAAGAGGTGATAAGTATAAAGGATAAGTATGGAAAGTAGATCGTGTACGTTAATGGGAGCTGGTGCACGTTAAATCTGTTCGTGGCTCTAATGTCCTCCAAGTTCTATATAAGCGCTACCTCTGGGGATGCCAATCCAGATTCAGGTCTCTCACCTGGAATTAGTTCAAAATTAGGAGACTAGTTTCACAGTTATATGGATCATGTGAACTATATAGAAATAAAAAGCTACAAAACAGGGCCTTGGGCCAAACCAACAACAACAACAACAACCGATTGGGCTTATGGTTTAGTCAGTTAACGACAATAGTACTTATTTTAAATTGTAAATTGTTAATTATTTGACAACCTTTCTTGGGCCCAAAGGACGGGTAACCAAGTCAATTAGCACAATAAAAGTAAATTAATTTCAATAATGTAGTTAAAGTATAATTCAGAATAAGTTCAGTTTAAATGTTACTAACAGTCTTCTCTTCCAGGTTCTCCTTGCAGTTCCTCGTGCCGCCGGTTGGGACGGACCAATGGCCGGCCCCAAGTGGTAGCACAAAGGATTTTTTTAGCAGCAGTTTTTTTTATTCATTTTATTTTTGACTGTTCGCCTCTTTATTAGGTGCAAATGGACATTGTCCGCACAAGCTACCGGACCCGCTCCAATGGGACAGTCCACGGAGCCAGTTTTTACCAGGTGGGGTTCGGTAGAAAGGCGCAGTCCCGTCAGCCCCCGCAGCGTTTTCGTCTGCCTTGCTATTCGGCCCCAAAATTTTCCTTGCTGGTATGACTTAGCTATTGGCAAAAATTAAATAAATAAATAAATAAATAAATAAATAATAATAATAATTTCAGTGGTTTTAATTGCCCTCCCTCAAAATTTTCCCCCCTTTTTCAAGCTAAGTTGAGTACCATAGTTTCGGCACTAAATTGTCCAGTCCCATTCCAACTATCATGACGAGTATGTGGCGTGCGGCAACAGTTCTCAGAATACTAAAACCTAGGAGTGATCAACCCAGTAAAATCCGGACATTATAGGTCAGCCGACCTGGGTACTTGTCATTGTGAATCGCCCCATGAGTCGATCAGGCGAATTTCGCCCCACTCTCCAGGCACTCAAACCCGTCAAACTGGGTCGAATCCCGGTAGGTAGGGGCCTGGTCAGCGGTCTCCAAGCGTCTAACTTCTTAGTCAACTCAAAAGGAGTGTTCATCGAACTCCACGAATCGATAAAATGATGTTTAATTTCAGGATTCACTTTACGTTTCAATTGATCTGTAATAATTAGATCTCTGAGTTGATCATAAGTCGTTATTTCAAGCCCGCTTAACCATTGGTCAAAATAATTAGAAATATCGAAAACAAAATCTCGCCAATTTTTATTTTCAGGTTTTTTCGACATAACAAATTTAAGCCTGAAATCCTCGGGCGATAACTGATACCTTTCCAGCAATATCTTTTTCACATATTCAAAATCGTCCGTTTGCTCTGCGTTTTCTTTCAAAATTAATTCGCTTAATTCCCCAGGAAGTAGTCCCAATAATTGTGTCACCCAATGATTTTTGCTTATCTGGGCCTTTTGTACTTGCCTTTCAAATAAATTGAGATAAATAGAAATTTCGGATTTTTCCGGGTCGAATTTTGGAAGAATTGATTTCAACGCCATGTTTGATTCGCCCTCGTTTTGACTCGAAGTTAAACTAGCTTCATCTAATCCTCTTTCTACCCTCAATTTAGCCAATTCATGTTCGCGTTCTAACGCTTTTGATTTCTCACCCCTCTCAAATGCCCTCAATTTTTCTCTCTCTGCTTTTTCGTCAGCTTCATTTTGTAATCTCTCTTTCTCTATGATCGCGAATTGTCCCAGCGCTAGCGATTCTTCGTAACCTGGAGATTCAGTCAGTTTATGAATGATCTGGAAAACTTTATCTGATTCTTCAATCGTTGCGCCAAATTCAATTGCTAATTCTTTCAAATCGCACTTTTTTTTCCCTGACCACACAGACATATTCACTGATAGATCAATCTACAATTATTCTACAAAATAATTCTTAACTTAAACTTTAACGTTTAAAAACTTTCCCATATAGCAATTTTAATCAATATATCATTTCACAATAGCATTACAAAAAATACAATATCAATAATAACATAAAAAACCTTTATCATTATTCAACCAAATGCAAATGTATTTTCTCATATACATTCCCAGAACTATTTCAAATTAACCACTCTAAATTGGAAATAAATTCACAATAAATTATACCTGAAGGTAAACTTTTTTTTCCGTTAACTTCATTAACAAGGCTGCTCCACTTAATACACTGCCAAAATTCCTTTTGCATTTAGTAATATAACTCACCCAGAATTTCAATTACTCCAAAACGAATTATTTGTAAAATTCTACAGAATTATACCCTTACACTTAATTTGCCTAATAATTAATGTTAATTATTTTTTCATTTTGAGAAACTAAAGAAAAAAATATGTTTCATATAGCCTCAATCCAAATTTACTACACAAAATTATTACCAATTTTACATTAACAATATAATATCCTACCGACCAAGATTTTAACAAAACCCACAAAAAGACCTCTGAAATGAACAAAATAAAATTCTAACCTGGAATCTCCTGAGTTGAGATCACCTCCGTTGGTTTCTTTCAGCTCTGTCGGGGTGTGCTACCTGGCATTCTAGTACTGAGGGTTCTAACAATCCGGCACTCTGTACTGGGGCTTTCCGGTAACTGTTCCGTCAATGCACTCTTGTCACTGGAGTCTGTCACTGGCATCCGGTTCAGCTGGGGTTGGAGCACTCTTTCTCTCTTGCTTCTGTTTCAGCCTGGTTGCGGCTCTCCGATTCCACTTCTGTCACTGGATCAACTGTGATCGAAACACTCTTTCACTCTTGCTTCTAATTCAGCCTGGTTACGGCCAGTCAATTTTTAGACAAAATTTATACCGCTTCCACCACTGTGACGAATTCCGAATTTCACGTTGTAATATTTAAATGGTAGCGACAACGCAAAACTCAATCGTCAAATCAGAAATGATATTTTATTTCTGTCGTAAATTAACATTAAAATATTGTTACACACTTATATATAGTAGGTCGGTTTATCTTTGTAATTGACACGTAGAATCAGTTCAAGGTGATAAAAGTCTCTGCCATCACAGGTTTCTCGCTCGGCTAGCGATTAGAACTCAATGCAGTTTTAAGAGTGGTGACAGGGTGTCACTTTAGTGGTTTTCTCTCGAACGATAAGCTGAAACTATTTCACAATAGAGACTGGCTGTCTCGGATATTTCCTCCCTTCGCTGGTGTTCAGCGAGTCTCAGCCCCGGACTTGGTGTCCAGCACGATGATTTCAATAACACTCCCGGGAGATGATTCTCCACTCTAGAAGGTCTTAAGATCCGACCTTCTCCGTTGATCTCTCACATCCAACTCCCTTCTCCAGCCTCCTCTTCGCTGCTCCGGAGGGAAGAGGGTAAGGGGGTTTTGGGCGTCTTCCGGTTTCTCAAGGCGCAATAAACTCCGTTCCACCTCTCTCATTGGGAAATAAGAATTTTCACTTGGCGCCTCGTTGCCAATTTGTGTCTTGTCACGAACTAGGGAAATACCCTCGTTTCATTGTCTCTGGAGAAAAATCATATCGATCACCTTCCCACTGCACCAAATTCTGCACGTCAATTTTCCTTTGACCGGCCTAGACACCGCGTCGCGACTTGGTCGTAGGAAAAACCTTTCCAAGGCGTGAGAAAATAGTCTGGGATGGAAAGCTTCATTCAATATTCCCACATAATTTAATGAAGTCTTTACAATGGGAAAAAGTATTTTATTTCAGCCGGTGTCGAAATGTCGAAAGGATGCTTGTAAAATAAAAAGGATTTGGAAGTTTACATCCTTCCGCCAGTTTTATAATCGTGGAGGAAATCAACTCCGAGGATGATGCAACGAGTCCACCACTCATATGGAGTACATTGCTGTACAGAGCTGATCAGCGGGTGCAGAGTACAGTGCCAAGGAAAGGGGGAATGATTTTAGAACCTCCTCCCCCCCAAAGATTTAAATTTTAAATAAGGAGAACATCGCTTTTGCAAAAAATATTATTAGGTTTTTTATGTTTTGTTTTGTTTTGTTTTTACTTTAGCATTGAATTGGCATGATGTTATGGGAGCATTCCGTTTTTAGAAGTCTTGCACGTATGACTTGATTTCCGATATTATTAACAGCAATACGGCTGTGAGGTTTCGCTGATTTTTGGCTTGCTAGTAAGGCAGAGTACGTTACTACGCTTTTATGTTGGAGTGTTGCTATACACCTACGTCAACTATATTTCAGGATAAAATGTAATGACGACCGCAACAGTGATGTCGAAACGGGCTGATAAGCCCTCGTCGGTATTGTTTTAATCAGTATGTTTGAAGTAAAAGAGTGTAACAATAGTTTTTTATTGACAGTATTTGAGTGGATACAAGGTGGTTGTCTAGAGGAGTTAATTTTTGTTAATTACTAAAATTATGTGTGTTTATTGTCAAATACTCAAGGAGTATAAGTTAATTGTTAAAAGCTTAAAAACTTGGTAATGGTCTAATTGTCAATATAAAGATAACTAAAGTTATATTTGATACCAAAATTGAATTTTTCAATTTTTCAACTATTAATTTATGTAGCATTAAGAAATGTTTTTAAACAAAATATTGTTGTAACTAATTGGATCAGTGAGATCTTAAAAAGAGGATCTAATGTTTTTAATTAATTTTGATGTGTAATTTTTGTATATATTTAATTGTAAATAAACTAAATATTTAATTTAAAATGTGTTTATTTTAGTTTTTGCTTGCATCTTGGGTTTCATTTACTTAATTTTCAAGATCTAATATCACGGTGCTAATTTAATCTTCATGATAATTCGTAATTTTTTTCAATAACTGTGTTACGGTTTAGTCGAAATAACGCAAAACGGTATCATTTTACTTTGATTAATGTTTAGGTTAAATTTATTGCTGAGTATTTTTTTAAACACTGACTAGAAATCTATACGGTCACTATTTACTTAAGCAGTGTTTGGCCAAGAAAAAAAGAATAAATAAGATGTCTGGGAAGATTTTAAAAATTGTGTAACCAGATTTTAATAAGTTCACATCTTCCTAGCAAGCGCCAAAACGGGGGGTCGAGAGTTTTCACTATTAACATGATTGGACTTTGGCAGAGATTAAGTAAAATCTGGTGATCAGCGAAAACCACCATTGTTAATTATGGAAGATTTTCCAAAACAATATAGGTTTCGATCAGTAATTGGTTTGTTGATCATCTGCTTTTACCGTACATCAAGATGCAACTATACTATATTACAATTTTTGAAAGAATTTTATAATACATAGGTAATGCGGGTTTTTTTTATTCTGCTATAACTTAAAGATGTAGTGTAGCTATAAATATAGAAGGTTATTTCTTAAAAGCGTATCACACACTAAAAAAAATAAAGCATGTCCGAAAAAGGTCTTTATCATTTTAAACATTAATAACAAAAATACTAACAGGTGAAATAGATTGCAGTTTGCTGCAAAAGAATGAAGAAATCTAAGAGGTTTTTTTACAGTCTATTCAACGTACACTCTCAGAAAAAGCTGTAAATTTATGAGCGTTTGCCCTTCAATTTTCACGGGCAACAGCCTTATTTGATGAAAAACGGTCTGATCCACTAAATAAGCGGCCTTATCCCTTAGATACTTAGAAAATTAAGAGCAATCCCCATATTCTTACAGTTCTAGCCCATATGTTAGCAATAATACGGTACGACCCCATACATTGTCCTCCGCTAGGGTGTAACCCTTCATTTTACTCGTGTTTCAAAAATTTTAACCCGGCAAAACAGCGATTTTGTGATGATTATCTAACGTGCTCCGTGCTACGTAACAGTAAGCAAAGTGTTATTGTGTTTTAAAGTGCATTATATCCTGTGCATTATAATGCTATATTACTTTGCCCCGTAAAATTACGGGCTGCAGAAAATGATGGGCATGGATTTTTTTTTTTTTTTTACGAGGTATGACTGGAATCTCTACTGCTGGCCTCTGCCCGTAATTTTACTGCATTTTTTTTTTTACAGTGTAGATTCGAGAGAACGATTCTGTGATTCGTTCGACACTTTTTTCTGATGTCGATTGTCGGCCGTAATTTTTCGTATGCTCAACATTTTCTGTCTTTTTAAACTTCTACATTCATGCATGAATTGAAGGCACACTTGGTGGATATTTATTGTACATCCAGCGAAAATTTATTTGCACGGTTATCGGTGATTTTGTTTCGGCTAATACACACTGCGCTTTCTCCTGTACACTCGCCATTTTCTTTTCTTATCACAACTGCCAAGCAACTAGCGCAATCTACCTCAGGCAACTGATACCAGAAAAACTCTTAGATTTCTTCATTATTTTGCAGAAAACTGCATTCCATTTCGCCGGTTCGTATTTTTGTTATTAATGTTTAGAATGATATAGACCTTTCTTGGACACACTGTATAATATAAATTCTTTAAACCTAACATTATTTTTTCTGATTAATTTTTAAGACAGTTAACTGTATATAGCTTAACTAAACACTAAAAGAATTTATAAAATTATACAATTTTAATTTAATTAGATTTTCTTAATTTATGTAATCTAAAATATGTTTTCGTTCAAACTCTTATTTCGAAATAAATAATGTTTCCATTTAGTTCACTTACTTAAGTTATTTCAATTCTCATAGGATCCGAAATGGGATCATCTGTCGAAAGTAATTTAATAATGAAGGATATCAAGAGTATCCGATGAGCTTCGAATTTCATTATACTTTGACTACAAGTTTCTGTATTGATTATAAGAAAAGGCTTTAAAAGATAAAAGGGATCTTAAACTATTTCGTAAATTGCATAGAAGTTTGAATAATATTTTTACAAAACAGTATAATTTACTATTTTAGTAAATTAAACAATTAGTGGAGAAAAAAAAATTGATTTAATATTGATTTATTTTTAAAATATTTTTATTTATGAATACTTATGTAAATTTTCTTTCACGAGATTTTTTCTTAAATTGCTAAGACCCAGCTAGACTAGTGTAGAGAACCTAAAGTTTTTCAAAGTAATTTGCGTTTAATTGATATTTTACAACTTAAATTGTTATTTTCCAATTTAAATTGATAATTAGAAATTTAAATTGATAAATAAAAACTAAAATTAATAAAATTAAATATTACTGATTATATTATTGATAATATTGCTGATTTATTATTGATTAAATCAATAAAATTTAAATATTTAAAAAAACAGTACAGTTAGTGTAAAAAAATAGGCGATTGTTACACCTGTCTACTCACAGATAGCTTATGATAAAATCACAAAAAAGGTGTATTTAGACTCGGAGTAATGTCTTCTTTCAGAATATGAATGTAAATTTTGAAATAGGGGTCATCTACATAATCTTATGTCAAGCATAGATTATTACAGTTTCCAGCACATTCAGATTACTGTAAAGAAAGTTTACCGTTTAGTAATACACAACGCATACCACCTTTTATTAAACAATTTCAGCAATTATCATCTACAATCGTAAAAAATACGAATTCTTTTGTGCAGTACTGTATGGCATCTACGGCATCTACAGATTTGTATACAAAATACGTAGTATGCAAACATTTAGCTCAGTTGCGAAACATATAGTAAAGTTGAAAATTTCAGTTCAACAATTTCCGTCAATAAACGGAAATGTACTCGAATTCTTTTGAGCAACCCTGTATATGATCTATAGAATTTATATACACCAAGAAATGTGCAAAAAATTAGTTCAATTTAAAAACGCATACGACAAGTGGAAATGAACTTCCAGCAATTATGCTCACAGACAATACTGTAACAGAATTCATTTGTGTTGTAACTGTAAATGAAGGATAGAAGCTATGCCCACCATATTCTACAGTAAGCATCTTGCTGTACACCCGCAAACGATTTTCCCTCAGAGACCATAATGTAATGGAAAACTTTTGAGTATCCCTGTAAACGATCTATAAACGCTACTCGCTCCAGGTTCAATAGCAAACATGCCATAGTAAACCTCAATAACATATATAAATTACATGATAATCCGAGTATATTTACGCGAGTTAGAGCATGATCGGACAGACAAACCGAATTCTTAAATACTTTTCAACTACGTTGGAAAGTGTTAATAAAAATGTGCCAATTTAAATTTTTTAAATGGTAAGCCCTAAATAAAAAGTCCTAGTTTATATAGTTTTCGTTAAATCTTCATTTAGTTATAACTGGAAATACACTAGGATCACTCCAGTGAGATTTTAAATTCAATATACATATAAATAAAACTAAAAGAGACTCTCAACTATGGAAGTTGACGGATCTTCATCTCCTGCAATTTGTATAGTTTACAAAAAGTGAAATTAAGCATTCTGTAAAATTCTCATCTTTATTCATCTACAGTAAAACTGACACAATGTGAATCGACTTTAAAATAAGTAAACAAAGATATGACAAGATATTCGACATTGATTCAAATATTTAAATGTTTGTACATTCTTATAAAATAATGAAACAGAGAGAGCTTTTAAGTTAAAGTACGATTACGTTTTTTCAGGAAAGTTAAAAACACTGTAAGATATATTGTGTTCAGTGATTTAGAAAACAGTTATTTTATTAGGTATACAAAATCGGTCTATCTGTTTTTAGCAATTTTTTCAATTAAAAAAAAAAAAAAATACAAATCTCAGATATTAGTGTTATAATTAGTTTATGTACTTTTCTTCTACCCTTTTGCCAAAGCAATGCAATTTAGTCATTTTTTAGCATTTTTACAAAGTTGAAAAGTTTGTGTAATTTATTTAAATTTAACAAATAAAACATTTTCATCTGGAAGTTTGAAATACAGCCATAAATACCCTTATGTGTGAGAAATGTTGGTTAACCGAGTGTGTAGTGTAAACAAGCGTCGGGTAAATGAGAATATAAACTAGGGTGGGCCGAAAAAAACTTTTTTAAATTTTTTGATTCGCTATACCGCGGAAAACTTGCCTCTAAGGTAGCTTAGTATAATGCAAAAATGAAGTAAATACATTGTTACGTTTGGCGGTAGCGCATCGGTCCTAAAATTTGAGCAAATATAAGATTTTTATCATTTTCAAGGGAGAGTAAGAGAATTTTTTCGTTTTATTTTTTGATTCGCTATACCACGGAAAACTTGCCTCTAGGTTAGCTTAGTATAATGGAAAAATAAAATAAATACATTTTTACATTTGGCGGTAGCGCGTTGGCCCTAAAATTTGATTCTTCGCAGCAAATGTGGTGGTGAAAGTGCAGTAGTGTTCAAGTGAATCATTTCAATGTGTTCTGTAGTTAGGAAATTGCTTTTCGGTGGTTGATAACTCCTGATTAACTTTTTTTAGAAGCTAAGTTTCTAGCCATTATAATTTTTCTGAAACCTAACTCTATTATGTGATCCCTTTTATCTACTATCATACTCAAAAGCAAGTTTTCTGGACGGGCAAAAAATACGTTTCTTTCAGTTACTGGGTCAATGACTTTCAACAAGTTTTCGGGCTGGAATCTTGAAGATTTTATAACTTCGAAAACATGTTCTGGTCTGTTTGTTAAGTATTTACTCTTTTATATAAAACCATAGAGGTATATATGACTTTAAGAGAAAATAAACTAAGATCTTGCTCTCGTCTGTTGTGCTTTCAATACCTAATCACAATCGGAGAACTCTGTCCGCCGTTGTTAACCACCTTGAGTGGGAAAGTGTGCCAATCTCACGAGCAGATAAATCTTGAAAAGAGCTACGTGATTTTATAGCAGAACTTATGTCCAGCATGTACTGCTGACCTGTGTGCGTTGGTCATGTTTTACCCTCTTCAAGTTCTGCTCAAAACATTTCCAGTAGCATTCTTTCTTATTTGACTGAGGCTGGATTTTCACTTCATGAACTGAACGCGATTGGATGTGATGACACCATTACTAATATGGGGTGGAAAACCGTATTCTTCGCACAATTGAAGAACAAGTTAAACGACCACTACAGTGGAGGGTGTGCCTCTTACATTTCAATGTATTGTCATTCCGACATTGGTTTCAAACTTTTGATGGTGAAACAACTGGGTCACAATCATTTCGTTGTCCGATTGGCTCACAGCTCAGTAAATGTGAAAAACTCCCAGTAGTAAATTTTGACAGTATTGAGTATGAGATTCCTGAAATGGACAAGCAAAGTTTGTGCAAAGTTAAGCTGTAGCTGCTGAACATAAGTTGTGATATAAATTCAGGCAGCTGTCCTGAAGAATTAACTGTTCGTTAGACTGGCACACTTTCCTACTCAAGGTGAAGAACTGAGGTGTCAGAAAAAGTCATCGGCTCCAATTACAGAGATTGTTTTATAAGAACTATACTTATTTCCATATGGTCAATGCCTAATTTTGCAAGCTAATCTTAGTTCAAACTTAATTCTGTTATTTCAAAAGAAAGTAAAGACAAGTAAAGTAACATAATTCATTACAAACTGAATATTTACACAATCAGAAAAAGGATTATTAGTTTCAATGGAAATTTGTCAGTTTTTTTTATGTTTTTTTAAACTTAATACTCTACTAATAAATTGTAAAATAAACTATTTTTGTTTCATTTATTTATCATTTCTATACTTTGTTCTACTAAAATATGCCTATATCTACTTGTTATAGACGTTATTTGATTTATTTCCATTTATTAGAATATTTTTGAAAAATCGCATATTATTTTTCCGAATTTTAGGGACGATCCGCTACCGCAAGACGCGAAAATCTATTTATTTTGTTGTTGCATTTTACTAAGCTACCCTAGTGGCTCATTTTCCGTGGTATATCAAATCCGAAAACAAAACAAAAAAGTTCTCACTCTCCCCCTTGAAAATGATAAAAATCTTATATATTCTCAAATTTTAGGGCCAATGCGCTACTGCCAAACGTAACAATTTATTTATTTTATTTTTGCATTATACTAACCTACCTTAGAGGCAAGTTTTCCGTGGTATAGCGAATCAAAACACAAAGCAAAAAAATTCTCGCACTCCCGCTTGAAAATGATAAAAATCTTATATTTTCTCACATTTTAGGGCCGATGCGCTACCGCCAAACGTAACAATTTATTTACTTTATTTTTGCAGTATACTAAGCTACCCTAGAGGCAAGTTTTCCGTGGTATAGCGAATCAAAACACAAAGTAAAAACATTCTCGCACTCGTCCTTGAAAATGATAAAAATCTTATATTTTCTCAAATTGTAGGGTCGATGCGCTACCGCCAAACGTAACAATTTATTTATTTTATTTTTGCATTATATTAAGCTACCCTAGAGGTGAGTTTTCCGCGGTATAGCGAATCATAAAACAAAACAAAAAAATTCTCGCACTCCCCCTTGAAAATGATAAAAATCTTATATTTTCTCAAATTTTAGGTCCGATGCGCTACCGCCAAACATAACAATTTATTTATTTTATTTTTGCATTATACTAAGCTATTCTAGAGGCAAGTTTTCCGCTGTATAGCGAATCAAAAAACAAAAAAAGTTTTTTTTGGCACACCCTAATATACACATTAATGGTACTGAATCGTTAGATTTAATATCTTTTTATAAAATGTTTAAAGCGTCTTGGAGAATAACTAACATAGAGCATTCTTGATTAAATTTTGTGAAAATTGCATTCAAAATTTTCAATCTATGTTTGTTAAGAGGTTCCTGTATTGTTCATGGTATTTTTGAAGACATGTTTTAACTAATAATTCATCAAACAGAAAGAGCCTACAGTCCGTACGCAAATGTACGGCATCAATATATTAAATTCGTTAATCCTTTGAAGGGCGATGGGATATACTTTATTGCACTTAATTTTAATTAAAAAAATGTACAAAAATTTGTGAATAAAATTTTACTTTTATAACTTTGTTGTAAAAATTGTAAAATGTCATTTTCTTATTTTCAATTTACTTTTCCAATAATTCTATTGTGAATTCAACATTACAGGAACAAGATTACTTCTCCTAAAAGGTTTAAAATAGAAAATATTGTGAAAGTTATAAATAAAATTCTATTTAGAAATTAAAGAAGCTTGTGATCTTAAAAGAAAAGAAAAATAGTATTTTAGATCAATTTTAATGTTCCGTACCCCAAGAGCATAAATCGGAACCCTTTTAGTCTCGCTTTGGAAATTCCGATTATGGAAAATCACATAATAAATCGACATAGAATTATAAATTCATGATTTTCAAACTCTTTCTTTTAAAGTCCGAAAATCATTAATTGATAATTCTATCTCGATTTATTACGTGACAATCTCATGAATTCTCATAATCGGCAATACTGATCATATGTTTAAAAAAATAATAAATAAATAAATAAAATTATAAATAAATAATTTTCGGATTTTGTCCTTTACATGTGCTATATAAGACCTTCTTTCATGCTAAATTTCAATTTTTAAGTAAAACGGAAGTACCCTATAGGTTTTAAGAATAAGGCGTATGGGATAATTCTTGTTGACATAGAACCTAGAAAGAAGGAAGATCGTATAGCACATGTAAAGGAAAAAATCCGAAAATCATTAATTTATAAATATATGTCAATGTATTAAGTGACAAACTCATGAATTTCCATAATTGGTACTAATGCCAAATTAACGCATTGTAACGGAATTTTTTGCAACGGTAGTATAACATAATGATACGGAAACCTCAAGCTACGAGTCCTACTCACCACTTGTCTGATTCTTATCTATGAACAGTATTCCCGATTACTGATACATGCAACAGGATTTTATGTATCATTTTTTTAGATGGGTACCCTGATTTAAATTCTCAAACTTAAAATTATGCAAACTCCGAAAAAGTATCCTTTCGTCTAGGCGTCTAAGTATCCATTAGTATAGTCTCTATCCTTTTGCCTGAAAGTTGACTTATTTAATGGAAAAATTTCTGTCATTAAATAAGGTAAAATTTTCCATATTAAATAGGGGTAGCTTGGTGGCCCGAAGACCACAGTTTGTAGAACTCTACTCTACTCAAAGGTTCAAAATAAAATAATGAATACAATGTTGATATTCTTTAATGCTAGTAATATCTGTTTTTTTTTTTCTACGAAAAGTTATAGATCTCTTATAATTAAAATTAATAAAAATATCAATGTCGTTCAAATGTCAATTTTGGACAAAGCGGGTTAGTTAGTTTTATGGAAAATGTTTTTTATTGAAACTTCTAAATTTACAAAAGCTATTACATACCCATCATGCGTAGTATAGGGTAAGTCTTGTAATCGTTTTGAAAATTGAAAAACAAATTGACGTATTTACACGTTTCAGACAATGGAGATTCCGAAAAAATATTTTTAGAAAAAAAAATTGCCGTCCGTCTGTCTGCGTGTCTGTGTGCGTGTCTCTAAACGCTCTATCTCCCGAACAAATTGAGATAGAGACTTGAAATTTGGTATTCACTTAGTATGTAATAATGAGAAGAAAATTATTGAATTTCAGTAACCTGGACTATTCCGAACTATTTTTTCGGACTCTCGAAATATTCGTTCTGATAAAAGTTATATAAAATTTTTCGAAATTGTTTATTTTAAGGAGTAAATTCAAAAGACAATACAAAAACATAAATTTTGCACAAAGAATGAAGTCGATCGGGTAATTAGTTGCCGAGATATTTGTAATCATAATTTCCAAATTCTTCGATTTTTCATGACCCTGTATTTCATTCAAATTGTCAATTCAAAGATATATTTTAATTGGAAATGAGACGCTTAATCCGACCCAGTAAACTGGTAGTTAATATGATTATCATTTTTGGAGTTATAAGGATGTCTATTTTACGCAATTCAGTAATAGAGCATTTAAAGTTTATGACGTCATCAAGTCACGATTTTAATCCAATTGCAATGTATTTTATAAATAGTTTAAACATGTTTTATTTTCATATTTTATATTATGCATATCTATTATGGGTATGTATTACGGTGGCCCTCGACGACTAGTTTGCTTTTGTTGTGGTGCCAATTTGAAAACAGAAAATCACCGTTAAAAAAAAATAGACATTGCCTGCAACAAAAATAAAGCAGAATTTAGCGTAAAATTTAACAGTTAATCTCATTTGCCTGGTAACTTTTGAACTGCTTTATAATAAAATTTACTTTTTTGCTCAATAATCTTGAATTTCTAATGCTCTTTTATAAAAATATTATTTTATGAAAAATAAAATTATCATTGTTAAAACATCTCAAGTCATAGTCAAGATAATTTAATGAACTTGTCGTTATGATTAAAATGAAGTAATTTATTTGAATTAAATACAATATTTTTCTGTTCATGAATGTTTTCGATTAAAAAATGGAATAATTTGAAAAATATCCTTTTAAAGTATATAACAATCTGCATTTACCTTTTTTTTTCAATTAGTTTGCAGTTATTTTTCAAGAATATTGTCATCCACATGATGTTTACAAAGAGGATCGAAATAATCGAATTTTATGTATTTTTAGGGTGTTAAAAGTTTTGATTTAATATCACTAATTGTTTCTAGAAACTATTCCGTTTTCAAAATGCGAGAAAGTAGTAATTAATATGTTCTAAAATTTAACACTTTATTTTAATTTATTATTAAAACAGCCAGAAACGATATTTTAATATACGTTTTAAAAAAATGGCCCCGAACGTAGTAAGTCATCTTAAAGGCTTTATTTTGTTACTCTCTTCAATTATTTATCTTTGAGGATAGAATAAGAATAAAAATATTCAATATATATCGGATCTATAATCATATTCAGCGAGTCATGCATAAGTCTACTAAATATATCTAAAACATACCTACATATAATACTTATGAAACATTAATGTACTTGCCCTTGTAAAATAAATAAAATTTATAATGCGTTCTGATTTTATCATCAAGAATATAATCCTTTTCAGCATGGCACACTGCACTCTTTCTCTTGTATCATCAGCAGTATTATTTCGACGCTAAGCTTCTGATTTCAGTAAATTTGTGTTTGGATAAAACAAGTATGTTGGATAAGCAGTGGTTTGCGTTCGAGATCATCAGATTTTGTACTAATCCCTTTACCTAAGCGTCGGAATTTTATATTAAATTATGAGAACTCTGTCTTGTCATCTATCATCAAATGTAATCTTATTTGAAATATTTCTCATATAATAAGATAAGAAAGATGTTAAAACTTTTCAAATGAATATAATAAAATGTTTGCAAAATATCACAATAGATTAAACATCTCAAACATGTAAGGCACTCCTAGGAATTTGTTGATTAAAAAATATACAGAAGATGAGATATAAATTTATATTTACATTTCTTTGAGTAAGACCATTTATTCGTATCATCCACCAACATCATTATGGCCCCTGAAAAATTGCAAAGAGAGACACTCATTCACACACTTTAATTGGCGGTCAAAGGACAAAAAGTAGTGAAAGTGGCATGATATTTAAAAACGAAAATACACAAATTTGATCCATG
Organism: Maratus michaelseni; assembly: GCA_963931845.1. Lineage (NCBI taxonomy): Eukaryota > Metazoa > Arthropoda > Arachnida > Araneae > Salticidae > Maratus > Maratus michaelseni. The sequence goes on from OZ007586.1 coordinate 407,839,071, forward strand.
CATAGTTAGGAGAAGAATCTCAACCGGAAAACTCTACATGCAACATGGACACCGTTGACTGTTTATTATTCCAGTAACTGCTTTGATTTGATTTGTTTTGGTTTGTTAGCTGCTTTGAAATCTTCAGTATTTAGGCTGTTGTCCTGAGTATTATTCAAAATTAACAATTACAGTAAACAAACGCACTTGAAGACTAGCATGGTGTATAATTTTTAGCACAAATTTCGGGGAAATAGAGTTAGGGAAATTTAAAAGGTATATGTAAAAGGTACATCAAACCACGCAGCACTTTGATAAAGCATCGAAATGTATCCAATGATTGCCCTATTACAGTGTTACTCACTATACGATTCGTGGACTGCAGAATAAGCACTTTTTATTATAGAATTCTTCACCAAAATTTATCCAAGATAAGAGCAGGTTTTAATTATTTGGCCTAAACTTCGCGTGATTTTTACGATTTATTTTCGGTTCCAAAGAAAAAAGATATCACCACTAGACTTTTTGAATTCTATTTATTAATATTTCACTAATTTATTTAATATTTTGTGTTAAAAAACAAATAACATCCCTTGTGCAACGGGAAGTACCTGCAGGTGCTCGCCGTGAAGTTCCTATTGGTTGACCGTTTTTCTGCAGCCACGAGCATCTGAAAGAAATGTAGTCACCAAATTATCAAAAAAAAATCCCTTATGGCTCGGCCTAAGGGCACAGGTAAATTTCGAAGACTCAGACCGTGGGGAGCCTGTATGTTGGGAATTGCGGAAGAAATGATCTTTTTGACATGATGCGGCAGTTGGGAAGCAGTTACTTCAAAACCTAACTTGTTTACGGCTGGAGCCGGCAAGGATTTTTTTGTTATTATTTTTTTTTGCTATAAAGGTTGGTCCTATAAAAAACTTGTCAATATAAAAGTTTTAGATAATATTAAGAGAATTTATAATAAATTTAAACGGATTTGATATCTTGTAAATTGACGAAGTTATGAATTTTTTTCTTCTAAAACCCCCTTTCCCACCCCCCTGGGGTGCATTTTTAATTATATCAACAATCTGTTATACATAAATTTTCGGCCCTTTTCCTAGAAGTAATAATAACTTTAAACGGATTCGATACGTATCATAATTAAGAAATTATGGTTTTTTTCTGTTTTCACAAAAAGCCCCCCATTCACACCCCCCCCCCCCTTGGATCGATTTTGCCCATTAACGAATTTGACCGAGATTTATACCCCTTGATTTCATGTATCAGTTTGGAACAGATTTGTGCAGAATTATGTGAGTAATCGTATCCATAAAAAAGTGGCATAGATAGATATAAAGTTTTGAACTGGGGGTGGTTTTGGGTTCTGGGAGTCATGATCGGTGCAGATCTGCAAAATTTTTTCAAAAGTTCCAACTTAGGGGAAAATGTAATAGGTAGTATTTCTTACGAAATCTACCTAATTACATTCTCTGAAGCTTATACTAATATTTGGTCTAAAAAGTTGGTTTTTGACAAAATGTAAGTCATTTGAACAGAAAAGACAATTTTTTTCGCTTTTGTTTTTACTTTTCTATAGCTCAAACAATAATTAATCAATAAAAATTATACTTTTAGATGGTATAAGCTCCAGCAAAAATGACAACCTTTCTTTTAAAAAAAATCACAAGAAAAATGTTTTCCCCGTTTGAAAAACATGATTTTGAGAAAACCACATTCAAAAATTTACCATAACGTTTCGTTCAACGAATGGCGTTACATTCAACAAGCAAAAAATATTGTAAGGATTTGGAACAGCGCAAAACAGCTTCTACATACTTGCGGTATTCAAGACATGTAAAAAATAAAAATTCGAAATAGTTGTGAGAATTGGAACCTCCCATTAACAAGGGGAATATCACATTTACGCAAGCAGCAGTGTAAGAATACTTTTCAGAAAAAGTAGTGAGCATCACTGCCCTAATAGCACAGGCAGTCTATTTGACATCACTGTGACGTCACACAAGGCCACAGATGTCGCAGTCACAACGGTGACAGAAATGTGATATCTAAAATTCGTCACATTTGGACTTTCAGTCGACCGTCATTCTGCGACTCTACTCTAAACTCTCTGTAACTAAATCGAATCAACTGCGATGTCAAGAACCAATTCCTGAGTCATTTGCACCTCGTCACAAACTGGGACATTTCGACTCACCGCCCCCTGAATACTAGGATTGAGCACTGACACAAAAATGTGGTTGTCGTAGACGGGTTTTATAAGAGTCTGTAGAGTTCCCTGAATTTACACGCCAGTATTTTCTAAAAGTTTTCTTTGACATATTGCATCTCAGAAATATACGGAGAAAAAAACTTTTAGAAACTATTGGTATCCAATTTCCAAGGACAGTGCAAACGCTGAAAAAATTCCGCCTACGTCAGCCGCCATTTTTGTGTCAGCGCTCAGGCCCAATATTCAGGGGGCGGTGATCGACATCACATTGCAGTCACTTTACTCATTTCCCACGTCACGTAACCTCATTGTGGATATAAAAATTTATGCTTGGGAAAAGGTTCTATTAGGTTGCATCCACAAAGGAACAGAAAACGTATCTTCTAAAGTACTGTCGAAAAACCTGAGATTTTTAAATTCAATGAAAAGTGATTCATGCCTGTGAAAATATATCTACAAATCAAGTAAACTTCTTGAAACGTAACACCTAAATATGGCGGAAAAAATGTATGCTTTTAGAAAATGTGGTAAATACTCTGGCAATTATAATAGTAAATTTAAAGGAACAAATGAAATGTTTTTTTTTTTTTTTTTTTTTTTAGTAATCTAATAGAAAGAAAAACACAAAAGAATGCTATATCAATAAAGTTTATATTCCTGTCTTACATGTAATTTCTTTTAAAATCCTGTAAATGCAATGAAATCAAAAGGTTTTGAATAATAGCAAACATTACTTAAACCAGTTATCAATAGAAATGTATAAAGATTTTTCTTAATAAAATATTTAAAAATTTTAAATAAATATAATATATGCATAGTTTAAAATGTAAAGTAATCCGTGCAAGCAAATAAAAGATTTTAAATACTCTGAAAGCATTACTATTGTATTTTCAAGTGCTCCAGTTTGAAGAGATATTTCAAAGATTCTCTTTGTAATACTTTCTTTGGTCATAAATCACAATTAAGACTTCACGGAAATATCTCTGGACCGCCCATTTCAAGTATAAGTTCCCTCACTTTCAGAATGTCATAGTTAACATGTTATCAAGTGTAGAACTTATTCTAAATATATTTGTCGCTGCTATTGTACTAAATATTTTCTAAGAGCTACTACCGTAAATAAATTCATATGTAAATTTTTAAAAATCATCTTATGTAGTTTTTTAATCGATAGATATAACATTATTATAAAAGGAAGAAAATTATATTTAATAAGCTTCATTATTAAGTTTAATGCGTATACATTTTTATTTTAAATGTTTAATATGATATTCACAATCAACATATTATCAAGGTAAGAAATTATTCTAAATATATTTCTCGCTGCCGTTGAACTAAATATTTTTTAAGAGCTACTACCTTAAATAACTTCAGATTTAAATGTAAAAAAATCATCTTATATAGTTTTTAAACGATATGGATAACATTATCATAAAATGAAGCAAATTGTTTTTAATAAACTTCATTAATAAGTTGAATGCATCTAGTTTTTTTTAATAATTTTAGTATGATATTAATAATAATGAGCTTAACATGCTAAAAATATTTTTCAATATAAAAAGGACGGAAAATCATGCGTCAAGCATAGATTATGAAACACTTTCCAACACAGCCAGAAAACTTTATTGAAACTTCACCGTTAAATAATGTGAAAGAAGATATGTAATTAAACAGTTTAGAAAACATATGCCACTTTTAAAAATACAGTTTTCGAAATTACCTTCCAGTGTCAAAATAGCAGTCGAATTATTTTGTGCAGCCCTGTATATGATCAATAGATGTTGATATATAGCATGATAAAATTTAGTTCAGTTAGAATATTCACATTTAGTAATTTTCTCCGATCGATGGAAATGCACTCGAAATCCTTTGTACAGCCATGTATATTATCTGAAGACTTTTGTACACAACACATATTAAGATAAAAGGTAACTTAAAACTCACTCGCAGCAGTTACCAACCGTAAACGACAATGTATCTTTTTCTTTACGTAGCCCTGTATATGAATTTATTTATATTCCACAAATTTATATTAGTATACTAAATATATTATAGTTCAGCAAGAAAATGCGTAACACAATTAAAAACTATCCTTAAGCAATTCACTCCCATAGTCTGTAATACTATGATTCTCTAGTGTAGCCCTGTATATGAACAACCGAGTTTATAAACACACACGTACTATGAAAAAATTTACTTAAACTTAAAATCGCAACCCAAAGTTTAAAACGCACTTATCACACATAGACTGTAAATATCGCACATGTACTGTAACCGATATCTTTTGTGTGTCCCTGTAAATAAACGCAATGCACACCTCACTTTCAAGAGAGCAATTTATAGTGAACCTCAGTAATGCATATAATTTTCATTATGTTTGAAATAGTGAAATATCACTAAAGTACACTGCAAACGATTTTTCCCCATATAAATATGTGTAACAGAATTCTTTTGTTTGACCCTGTAAATGAATAATTAATGCTTTGCACCCCATATTCTACAAAAAGCATGTTTTAATGCGCTTCATAATTATATGCCATTTGATCATGTTTTAAATAACGTAGCATCATCAAAATGTACTTGAAACGATTATTTCCCGTTGACTGTAATGTAACGACATACTTCTGACTGTCCCTGTAAAAAAACTATAACTGCTACACACTTCAGTTGAAATAGGGAACATGCGACAATATCATACAAAAATTTCAGGACTATCCGAGTATTTTTACGCGAGTTAGAGCACGGACAGACGGCCAGACAAACCGAAGTCATAAACACTTTTCAACTAGGAGGAAAGTGTTAAAAAGGCATTGTCAGTTTTCTTCTATGCTTTACGTACTTAATCGACACTACTTACAGATAATGCTTACAGATAAGACTGGCAACAATGGATTGAATAACGTATTTGGTGATCGGCCGATGTATACGCATTCGCGCCATCATAGAACATTAGCTTTATAAATTTATTGTGATAAATGCATGTATCATTATGTTTTTTTTATCATTGTGCATAAATGTGTTGTCCCCTTTTGTAAGAATAATTATGAAACAGACTCTAAAGATTTACAGGGTTCATACGCCTCCTGGAATTTTGCGACCAGGAAATTCTTCGGTACCAGTATTTTCTTACAGAAAATCAATCCTTAAAAGAAGGCGACGTTTCGCGAGTTTAACCTAGATTTCTTTTTTTCTAAAACTAATTCTTGTAACTCTCCTGGAAAATTCCCTAATCCGTACGAACCCTGGATTTAGCTTTCCAAAAGATGTAGAATTGAAAAAGAAATGGATTGTTACTATTCATCGGAAGAATTGTGTATCTACCAACCAATCTCAGGTAAGAAATTATTATTGCTTATTTATGAGTATTAAATTTTCATTTTTGTTTTCTTATTAACAAAAGACGAAAGTTATAAAAAATGAATATAACTGACTAAATTGCTTGCATGTGTATTTTTTTAATACTGTGGTGTGAACTACGTTGAAAATTTTAAAATACATGCGATATTTCTGAAGGATATTTGGATGCAAATATCAGATTTTACCAGCAATTTTATGTATGTAGATTTAAACCGTCCAGCTGTTGGATTATGATTATGTCCACCTTGTGACCTTATGTTTGAAAAAAATTCTAAACGATCTTGGCTGAATTTATACATTAGTAAATATTTTATGGGTGGACGTAAGCCAGAAGGTAGTCCTCCCTGCCTAGTTTGACTTTGACTTTGGTAAATATTTTAACGAAGGTTTTTCATTTTGAACTAAAGTTGTATACAAATGTAGCATGCATTGAATGCAAATTAAGAAGCATAAGAAACCAGTTTTTTTAGTTGAACCTACTATCAGTACAAAAAAAACCCTTAACGGCTATATATATTTATAATAAAAAAAGATTAATATAATAAATTAAGATTTGTTTTAAATTTAAACTATATGCTACAATTAAGATGATTATTTAATTATAGTTGCAGCAAAATTAGAATTTTACATACTTTTCTTTAGGCAAAAATCTGACAAAATGCAGAAGATTCTCGCCTTTTTAATCAAGAGTCAATCCACACAGAATTTGGGGTCTATTTAGGCTCCTTCAGAATAATAAAATAAAACCCTTCACAAAATTCCTTTTTATAAAATAGGCTCCTTCACAAAATTCCTCTTAATTAAATATGCCCCTTTACAAAATTACATTCCATTAAACATATCCTTAATTAATTTATTTTATTTTGTTAGGTTTTAAAATGTATAATTTTCAAACAAAACAAGTTCACAATTTTTTTTAGTATTGAAAACATTCAACCTGCAGTTTTATTTCTTTCAAATTTGTGTTACTAATTACTACAAGAAATATATCAAGCGGTTTCAAGCCTTGCAACCGGAAATAATATTTCATGCATCAATACATTTCTTTTTTCTTACAACCCCCCCCCCTTCCTCCAGTTTCAATAATTTTGTAAATATTATTCTCTGAAATTCAGTACTTTAAATCTTCTATATAAAATAATTAAAATAGTGATCTTCTTGCGATAATGGCAGTAATTTATTTGAACATTTGGTTATTTTTAGAAACGTTTTAATTATTGATATCCTAATTGTAAAATTTGTTTTACAATAAATATTTTGTGTCATTAATATGCTTTCAATCCGGTTCTAATACAATTATAAAAACAATTTATCTATTAATTTTTCTAAGGTGCCCAGTAATGAAATTACGAGTGTTTTGATTTATTATTACAATTAATTATTACAATTTAAAAACTGAACTTAATTATTACAACTAAATTTTTATTTATTTTCACAAATGTGACTATGAAATTCGTTCAATATTGTTAAAAGATTAATATAATATTGTGAATTTTTACATACTTCTGTCAACATAATTTGGATTCAAGTTAAATTTTATATTAAGTATATTCTCCATTCTCTATTTCTTGAAGTATTTAACTGATTATATAAAATTTAGTACAGTTATTTTATATATTTTTTTGTAGTATAACCAAAACCTACAAAATATGATCAACATAATATTCATTTTAGATACTCAGATATTTATAAAAATAAATAAATAAATAAAAAAGAAATATTATTACAAACAGTCATTAAAATATGTAAAGTAATTTCCGGCGAATAATCCGTGGATCAAACAATCATATTTCGACCCAGAAATTTTATTTTATAAAAAAAAACTAGTCTTGGGGGCCACCGTAATAATTACCCATCATGGATATGCATAATATAAAATACGAAAATAAAACATGTGTAAACAATTTATAAAATGCATTGCAATTCAAATAAAATCGTGGCTTGATAACGTCATAAACTTTAATGTTCTATTACTGAATTGCGTAAAATAAACATCCTTATAACTTAAAAATTGATAATCATATTAACTAACGGTTTACTGCGTCGGATTAAGCATCTCATTTCCAAGTAAAATATATCCTTGAATTGAAATTTGAATGAAATACAGGGTCATGAAAAATCGAAGTGTGTGAAAAATATTATTACAAATATCTCGGCGACTAATTATCTGATCGACTTCATTCTTTATGCAAAATTAATGTTTTTTATTGTCTTTTATACTCAGTCCTTAAAATAAACAATGTAGAAAATTTCTATATACCTTTTATCAGAACGAATAATTCAAGAGAGAAAAAAATAGTTCTGGATAATCGAGGTTACTGAAATTCAATAAGCTTCTTCCCATTATTACATACTAAGTACATACCAAATTTCAAGTCGCTATATCACTTTGTTCGGGAGATAGAGCGTTTAGAGACACACACACAGACACACAGACAGACGGACAGCAATTTTTTTTTTCTAAAAATATGTTTTTCGGAATCTCCAGTGTCTGAAACGTGTAAATCCGTCATTTTTTTTTCGATTTTCAAAACCATTACAAGACTTACCCTACACTACGTATTATGAGTAAGTAATATAACTTACTAGATTGCTGTAAATATTTGACTTATTATTAACTTATCATTATTGACTTATTATTAAATAAATTTTCTGTGTCTAAAAATGATTGTTTGATCCACGGATTATACTCCGGAAATTACGGTAAATTACTTGTGCAAAGACCATATTATTTAAAAAAAAAAAAAAAAAAGTGTTTTTTTTTTTGTTTTTTTTTTTGTAATTTTGATTTACAAGGGTTTAAATTATGTACTTTTTTATGATTAACGTATTATATTTAAAATGATTTACATATTATATTTCAATTAGCAATTTTAAAAGTTAATAAATATAACACAAAAATAATTAAAAATATATTAAACACGTTATAAATTTTAGATATTCATACAATATTTAAAAAAAAAAACATACAGAAAATAATAAAATCAACACTTACTTGTGAAACGTAATTCCATGTTCTTTCCTATGCCTTTAACTGCGACAGGAAATAAAACTGCACTACGTTATTTACTTAATATTAAGAAAAAATTAAAGTAAGATAAATAAGAACACTTAACGGCTGAACGGCTTAAAAGACACCTGTGGAACTCACACTTAAAAAGAGGCTGCTTACAGAACTAATCGTGGTTTAAAAACATCGAACAAGGGAAAAATAACGCCAAAACTTTGCCATGCACTTTAGGTTTAGTAGAATACCAATCCCAGAATTCCTGGCCGAAATGAGAACTAAACTAACTTATTATACTACTTGCAGCAGTACACCCTCAATTGTCCGACCTAAATGTAACTGAGAAAAAAGTCAGGTGTCCAAAAATATGGATAAATTCATTCGAAGGGAACAAAAAGTGAATAGGTGTCTAGGAATGGTAAATATGTTTTTAACTGTCTTCAAAATAAAACCTTTTATAAATTTTGGTTTAAAATTAAAAATTTTAAGCGTCAGTAACAAATTATATTTTTCTATTCATTAGTGTTTTTATTTTGTATTTAAGTGTAAAATTTTACAAATTATTATTCATACATACACTAATCGCAAATAACATTAAGCTTCACTAAAAACAAAAAAAACTATTACAAGTTAAATTTATTCTAATTTGTTTTTAACAATATAAGAAAGCAACGCACCTTTTATGTTAGGTTAGTGATCTTACGACGGATATATGAATAATATTCACGTAAAACATTCATTTTAAAATGCCAAAAGCAGGCTTTCCCCTCGGTCCGTTTTCAGAATTCCGCTTTTTTTCAAAGAAAAATCTTCCTTTTAGATTTTTCTTACAAACTTTGAAGACACATACTCGGAACGCAGGTTTCGTTACGAATGCTGTAAAAACGTTGCACGAAAAGATTTCTTCACAAATACTGTTATTCAAAAACAGACCAGTGTGAAGTCTGCGAATGCATTGAGAGAGACATTATTTTTAAGATTTAATTTTATAGCTGAATAAACTAAATTATGTAGAAATGAAGTAAAATCGAACAAAAGAGAGCATTCACATATATCATACGAAATAGTAAGGTCAGACATTTATTAAGGTGTGTTTATACTAACATTTTTTTTAATGCGTTTTCAATTTAACATCAATATTTCTTATTTCAAATAAATATGTGCGATTAAATAGTCATATAATTTTCACTATAAAGGCAAGACATGTATTTCAAATAAATATGTGCGCTTAAATAGTCATATAATTTTCACTATAAAGGCAAGAGATGTATTTGAAATAAATATGTGCGCTTAAATAGTCATATAATTTTCACTATAAAGGCAAGACATGTATTTGAAATAAATAATATCATACTCAAATGAAAAATGAAACGAAATATTCTACATAAAGTTTTAAAAATAAATAAACTGTCTGTGATTATACTTAAAAATTATAAAGGAACACTTAAGAAACAAGTGAACTAAATATTTGTCGTCTAAAGATATTTGTGCAAATTTGGTTAAGTATGTGTTTTACACCCATGTTGATTATTAATCCATTTACCTACATCTTAATTTTCTCAATTACTTTCTACGAAAATTATCTTATGATTTCATTTGAGAGATTAATTAGATAGAAAAAGGCGCTCTCTTTTCCCCACCTGAGTGTTACTTCGAGAATTATTGCGGCAAGAAAATTATCCAAAGCAAAATTTCTTCTGTTTACATTGATTTACGAAATTTTAAATAGTGTCTATAAGATTTAGGAAATTAAACCAGTTTACACAGTATCTGCAGCACTAACTTTGATTAAGAAATATTGTAATGTTTTTCAAGTGCTTATTTATTGGTATAGTTAAATTATATTTCAAACGATGTTTTCTGTTATCTTTGAAATTTACTGCTTAATCGAAAAAAAAGTTGCAATTCGGTATATTGGTTCCACAATATAATAAAGATTTTACTGAAAAACAAAATTGAAAAATACAATCTAATACAATTGCATTTCTTTTGTTTTCTTCTCTTATGTTTCTTTATTTATATTTCTGTTCAAGGGAGCATATGCTATTGACGATAAAATGTCATGAATTCTCAGATTTATGCTTGCACTTTTGTTAATTTATTAATGTCTCCCGGTATATTGGAAAATATACATTCTACAAAAATAATAATTATATAGATGAACTAATTACAATAATTCGCAGAAATAAAAATATATCCTACATAAACAACTGAAATTAGAAAAACATTGTTTACACTATATTAAAATAAGTTTCCTTTAACACTAGAATAGCCACAGCGGTTATTTTGACTGCATCAAATAAATATATTTTCATTCGAACCAAAAATTTCAATTTTAAATATGTGCCACATACAAATATCTTAAATAGTTTTAAATACAAATTCTGATGCAAAATATTTTTATAAAACATGTGTAAAATTCCCGTCCGTACTAGTATTAAAATAATAAAATCCCATGCCTATCTATTGCGCGCTAGGTATTTGTTTTGTGTTTTCCCGACTTATATGTTTCTTTTGGTACTAGCCATACATATTTCCCTATATGTAAGATGATTAAACCTAATACATATTTAAGTGAGGTGTTCCATCAGTGGGTCTGCAGGCTCTGATATGACAATTCTGTTTTCCAGGCAGAGCTATTTGCTATCTTCTCCGCCGTAGATCGGCTAGAGGGCCAATCTTCAAATCTGGCTAGAAGGCCAATCTTGACAAAAGTCCCCATCTTCAGCGATAGCCTGTCTGGACTGCAGACCATACATGCACCCAGAACAACCAACCCACTCTTACCAAAGATCAAATTTAAACTCAAAAACCTCCTGTGATATTCGTATAAGATACACTCTCAGAAAAAACTGTAAATTTATGAGCGTTTGCCCTTTAATTTTCACGGGCAACAGCCTTATTTGATGAAAAATGGTCTGATCCACTAAATAAGCGGCCTTATCACTTAGATACTTAGAAAATTAAGAGCAATCCACATATTCTTACAGTTCTAGCCCATATGTTAGCAAAAATACGCTACGACCCCATACATTGTCCTCCGCTAGCGTCTAACCCTTCATTTTACTCGTGTTTCGAAAATTTTAACCCGCCAAAACAACGATTCTGTGATGATTATCTAACGTGTTACGTGCTACGGAACAGTAACTAAAGTGTTATTGTGTTTTAAAGTGCATTATATCCTATGCATTATAATGCTGCATTACTTTGCCCCGTAAAATTACGGGCTGCACAAAATGATGGGCATGTTTTTTTTTTTTTACGGGGTATGACTGGAATCTCTGCTGCCGGCCTCTGCCCGTAATTTTACTGCAATTTTTTTTAACAGTGTAGTACAGAGCACATCTCGGCCACGTCTCAACGCTTACGGGCCCTTTCGGTAACTAGTGCGCGGATGAACTCGCAAAACAAGCCACCAAGAATACAAACATTGATCACCACCTCCCAGAACAGCAATTGTTCATCAAGAGTGTCCTGAAATCAAGGATCATCTTGGAGTGGCAGGAATACTGGGAACGCACTGGCAACAGCAGACACACGTTTGACCTAATCTGTACAGTATTACTCAACCTGTATCCCCTCACCCCTTGCACCGTACAATTTCTTTTTCTTTTTAACATTTTCCAGTTGAAAAACGTTTATGAATTCGGTTTGTCTGTCTGCCCTCTGTCCGTGCTCTAACTCACGTAAATACACTTGGATTATCATGCAATTGATATATTTTATTGAGGCTTACTACGGCATGTTCGGTATTGAAAATGAAATCTGTAGCATTTATAATTCGTTTAAAGGGCACTAAAAAGTACTCCGTTACATTATGGTCTGTGGAGAAAATCATTTGCAGTGTATTTTAATGATATTACACTATTTCAAACATATTGAAATTGATATATGGCACTGAGGTGCACTACAAAATGGTTACTATAGAATTTGGTGCATAGCATTTATCTTTCATTTACAGGGACACAAAAACTAATCCAGTTTTAGTGCTGTCTATTAACAATAACTACTGGAAGTGCGTTTTCAGTTGTGGTACGATTTTTTAAGTTTAAATAATTATTTGTACAGATACAGATACTTGGTGTGTTTAAATTCTCTAGATCATATACAGGGTTGCATAAAAGAATTCATTTCAGTGCATTTATGGAAATTTCTGCAGGGGAATTTTCAGCTGTGTTATGCGTTTCTTAACGAACTACATTTTGGCATACTATGTAGGATATATACAAATTTGTATATTATATACAGGGTTGCACAAATGACTTAGGATATGTTTCCCACTGTTGATGGTAAATGCAAAAACTGTATTAAAATACCTAACACACTGGTGTGATATGATAAAGCAAACAAACTTATAGTCTTACTCCCGCCTTCCAAGTGGTAGCACATCTTTCGGGCCTGATGAAGAAAGACAAAGTTTTATGTAAAAGCCTAGCGTATCTCTTTAATTTATGGTGTTATCAAGAAGTTTGTATGCTTTATTTCTAAACTTGTGTTTCCGAATGTGTTATGCGTTCTCAAATTATTTACTTAAATATCCTATTTCCTCTTATTAAGCAGTGACGTTTTGTTACAGTATTCCAAATGTGTTAGAAAGTGTTTCATAATCTATGCTTTACGCATGGTTTTTCGTAATTATTATTATTTGTCTAATTTTTGGTGGCGCATAGCATATTACCTCGGAATTTATTGCTTAAACTCCAATATTATCTTCAATAACATGATTGATATTACAATGTTTCCATTAATGACATTAGCTGTGATGTTGATATTATCTGATACTTCAACTCTAAATGAAGTTTCTTACTTTCTGAAAATTAATTTTCTAAAATTATCAACATCCACTAGATCAGTACAATTAAAAAAAACTACTCTATGCATAAAAACTTCATAAATCGAACAATGACAAGATTAATAAAACTTCAAATAAATATTAACTACAAAACAGTTTTTTTTTTTAACTGAGAGGTATATATCAATATGTTCTTTCGTTCATCACAAATAACGTAATTTTGTTAAAACTCAATTTATGAAGTACCCTATATTATAGAAAATATGTCTAGTTTGCAATCTGTGTTTTCTTTCAAAAATCGTTGATTCGAAGGTGTAGTTTTAATGAGTTTATTTTTAAAAACATTTTATCAATTTGCATGTAATTTTGCTTTTCTTGAAGGTGCTGAAAATATGTATGTGGCAAAGATGATGAAAGAATCTATAGCAATTTATCTTCTTGTTGACAAGTAATTAAAATAAATATTTTATTCCAGAAGAAAAGAGAAATATTCAGAGCTTTTATGAAACTTCATAGAAAAAATTAGTACTATTAGTAGTAAAAAAATTAGTGACAACGAAAAGAAGATTTATGAATCAGCCTTTAAATACCCTGAGAGACAAAATGTATCCTCGTCAGAATTTTTATTTATCTAATTCTAATTGAAATTTTTAATTTTTTTATTAAATATATAAGAATAATGTGCGAAATCAACTGACCATATTTTAGTTTTTTTTTTTTTTTTTTTTTTTTTTTTTTTGTTATATATAACAGAAATACAGTGTAACGTTTTATATAGGAAATCAATTTTTATTTGCAGTTCTCACAATTTCATTGCATAAAAAATATTTCTTAATAATAATTTGTTAATAATAATATAATGAGCATTATTTAAAATATCATTTAACTGTTAAACGTATATCTGATAATTGACGATAAATAACAACTGCATTTAAAAAAAAATTGTCCTACAATAAATTTGAAGAACAATAAATTATGTATTTATGTATGATGTTCAGTCATGTGAGAATTCCCCTATTAGTTCTGTTTAGAATTGCCCGTTTGGCCTCTTTTTTATTCAAAAATTCCAAATTTATAGCAGAAGTTACGAATAACATTTTGTGGTTTTTTAATGACAAACATTCCGTGTTTATTTAAATTAAAAAATCTTCTTTCGCAATATCTGGTATGAATTCGGAATTTCTAAAGGAAGATACCAGGGGTGTCAAACTGGCAATCCTGGTTGTGTCCCATACGAGGTATCAGTAATTAAAGAATGGGTGTTTAGAGAAACACTCTTAAAATCACTGGAGCAAACTCATCAAAAATTAGTGTAAATACAGGCTGAACAAAATATATGAAAGTAAATATATGTTCAATAATTCGAAAAGTACAGACAGTATAATTTTCAATAAATTGCACAAAAATACCGGGATTTTTTAACACCATTTTATTCCCAGCGTAATTACATTTTCCACGCAAAAGTGACGTTTGTGTCATCAGTTTTCATTAAGGCAAATCATGGTTCGCAGCACAACTGTGATTACAAATGTGCATTTTCATGGATACCATTAGTGAGATATATAGTTGTTAGTTGAGGCAAGATACTCTTCACATAATCAGAAAAGTTTTCTGAGGTATTAATCATTATTCATCAATGTGTCAGAAAGCAGTTGTGGTACTACTACAGAGCTAACTGCTGAAGGCAATTGCAGCTGTTCTGGCACTATTTTTCTTAATACCAAAAAAATTCATATATTTATGTGTATTAATATAAAAGCCATATCGAACTACTCTCTATACATTTCGCATTTTTTGTGACTTTTGGTAAATAACGTACATTTTTAACCAAGTGTAATAGATTTAACAAGGAAAAAGATTTTCAGATTTTGCTTTTTGTTTCTTTCCATGCCTATTTTATTATCAAACCTCAGCCAGCAGTGCCAAATTTTGCCTTTGGTCGCGATTTTTTGAGCTATTTTGTATCGTTTTAAATCTATTATCTACGTTCTGAATAGTATTTAAAAGTTTTATTGCATTGGTCCAGTGCACCTTTTTCAATAGACGTGTAATCCCATCTACCTTAATTTTTGATACCCTGTATATGGTATGGAAAACTGTGTAGATACCAATAATAATATGATATATAAATACCTAAATAATATCTAAAACATTAACTGGTATGTATTAATTATTCTTAAGGTTTAATATGTAAGTTCTTCAGTTGCCATTGTTGTTTGTTCCTAAAACTAAAATATTTAAATTAAAAAATTACAGTCGAAGCCAATTCCGAAAGTGAAAATATCCTCAGAATAATAAAATCATTTAAAAATATTAAATTTCAAAAGAGAAATTAAAAAAAAACACTGCCATTGATTTAACATTAGCTTTCGAGTGTTTTCGTGTTACTAGTGTAAGCTTATAAACTAAAATTACTAAATCATCAGGGTCCCTTTCTTTAAAACAGTCATTCTGCAGCACAAAAAAAAGAAAATTCATGGAAATCACCGCACTTCAAATAGCTCTAGAATATAATATAACAGTGACGGCGAATCCCCGTGACAAAAGGCCATTTACCAAATTATTGAAAGCAAACAGATTTTTGCGTGAATTGCTAGTAAAATAGATAATGCCAATTATTTTGTGCATATGTGACGCCGTTTTATTTTGACTCCGCTCTTTAAGAGTAAAATAACATTTTTTGTTGACAAAATGAAAATGAAGTTATTCACAGAATTTTTAATCAGAAAATTCAACATTTTCTCCTCTGCCAGGTATAAACTGTAGTGTTATCGAATTATTTTGTGCGGCCATGTACAATAACTATAAATGTTATAAACACTCTTTTTATGATAAACTATTTAGTAGGTAAGTAACAACATACTAAAATTTCATTACCGTGAGCTTCTACAAACCTCGCATTTAACATATGTTAGTTTCATATATTCGTATTCTTATGTGCGGCCCTTTAAAATATCTATAAATGGTATATATACCCTCTTCAAGATAAACAAGAACGAAAAATCATGCGTCAAGCATAGATTATGAAACACTTTCCAACGCTTTCAAAATTATTTTACAAATAATTACCGTTTAATAAGCTGATAAATAACATCTACGTAAATAATTTGGAAAACGCATAACATATTTAAAACGTAATTTCAGAAATTTCCAACATGTACAATATTCGGAAAAATATCCAATATTTTTATTCAGCCCTGTATATGATCTATAGAAGTGTATATATGCTACATACGATGCTAAATTTTAGTTTAGTTAGGAAACCACAGTTTAAAATTCTCCTTCTGGAGTTTCTTTCAATAAACGGAAATATGTTCGCAAACTTTTGTGCTGCCCTGTATTTGAAATACAGAATTTATACACACCAAGTAATAGACAAAAAGTGAGTTAAATTTAAAATCGTGTTCTGCAACTTAAAACGCACTTCCAGGAACTATTGTTAAGATATAGTAGAGAATTCTTTTGTGTGTCCCTGTAAATGAACGGTGACTGCTATACAAACAATATTCTGTAGTAAGCCTCTTGTAATGCACCTTAGTGATATATATAAATTTCAATGCGTTTAAAATAGTGAAACATTATTTAAAAAAACCGCAGACGATTTTTCTCCATAGACCTAATGTAACGGAATTCTTTTGACTGTCCCTGTAAAGTAACTATAAGTGCTATGCACACCCTGTTCCATATTAAGCTTCTTGTAATTCACCTTAGTGATATGTATCAATTACGATGTATTTTAAATTGTGTAACATCATTAAAATAAACCGCAAATGATTTTTGCCCATAGACCGTAATGTAACGGAATTCTTTTGAGTGTCCCTGTAAAAAAACTATAAGTGCTAAACACTTCAGTTGAAATAGGGAACATGCTACAGATGACGACAACAACATATAAAAATTGCAGGGCAATCCGAGCATATTTACGGAAGTTAGAGCACGGACAGACGGCCATATGGCAGACAAACCAAAGTCATAAACACTTTTCAACTAGGTTGGAAAATGTTAAAAATGTTTTAAAATGACTGTAACAGCATACAAAATTACTTTACCATCAGTGTTCTACAATCCCGCATTTAACATATATTCGTTTAATCAGTCATTTCATAAATCCGTTTTACAAAGTCGTTGCATAAAATCGTTTAACCCTTCTTTGCATGAGTTTTTCTTTTACAATTGTGTTTTTTTATACATATAATAAATATTAGACACCAGAAATTTTAAGATAGATTTTCAGCAACATAGTTCACGGGAAATTTACTGGATTAATATTTCTATATAAATATAATGGTGGCGAAGAAGTTAGTTTATTTATTAAAAGTTAAATAAAAAGTGATGGAAATTTACATCACTATGCAATTAAGGGTTAATTAAGATTATATAAATATATAGGGTAAAGTTTGTATATTTTCAGTAAATAAAACAAAAAAATCCATCAATCTAAATGTATCATGTTTTAGCACCTCAATAAGTATGCCGAACATTTTTTTTTTCATGTGGGAATGTAAACAATTGCATCAAAGTTGGCACGTTGATTGGAAGAAACAATACATATTTATATGAAACCATTTTCATCCCTAGATGCGAAAAGTTTAGGTATTCTTAATCATATTTCGCGAAAATCTGACATCATCTTCATGTAAAAGCTGTTTATTTTAATGCCATAATCAATCCGTAAGTGAAGCAAATTTTTCCAGCATGAAAAACTGATCATTATGTAGCAATAGACTATAATTAAATTGTCATACTTTATAAGCAAATTTCATTATTTTAGCAGATCATCCTTTGGTATCTAAATACAGAAAATTTGTTGTTCTTGTATTGAGTGTTACAACCAGGAAAGAAACAATGCGTCTCTCGTTTTTAGCCATAATTACTATATTTCATAATTTTATAGTTTATTTAAAACACTACTTGAGTCTGAGGAGACATGTTATAATTTAAATTTTTAAAACAGTCATTACAGGGTGAAACGATTTCTAAATTCAATCCTTCTACAATATTTACGTTAAAAAGAGATTCTAGATGTCGCTGCAATCGGCATTTATCAATCTGTCTTAATTGTTTAGCTCTTTATTAAGCATATTATTGGAATACTCGGTAGCATTGTTTGGCCTGAATTTTTTAGCATTTTATTAAGTATTATTGGAATATTCGGTTTGCCACACTTGTATGTTCAAATAATGTATACAGAGTATTTATGTTTAAGAGAGCAGTGAAATAAAGGCAGTAAATTTTTATTGGAAGAGAGAATTTATGACAAAATCAGACTTGGCAAGCCCTGAGAATATCCCTAATGTTTCCTTCAGGTCCATTTACATTATCGCGTTATCGCAGTAAGCTTTGACGTTCTAGGCGTAATACATAAGACTCAACCAAACAGCGGCAACCTAAATAACCAATGAACAAGCTGATTGGTTGGTCAATCTGTGCGTCGCAGATCTTGTAGACATGGAGAGATGGCTACCCAATAATGTAGACCCGGTTTTATTCCTCTAATACAGATAAGCGAGTAACTTAAGTTCTGTAATATGAGTTACAATAGCTTATAAAAAAAATCCAATCTGATCTTAACCATGTGCGTATGTCGCCATTCTGATGTATGAAAACACCCTAATAAAAGCCAATTTTAGTAAATATAGGAATTGATTACCCTTAGCTATTTTTAATGTTTGAATTTTCTATCTTAATTTATGTATTATACAATAGCACAAGTCCTATAATTTGTGGGTTAATTTTTTTTTCTGGTGCGGGTTTTCATTAAAATGTTTAAAAAAGTGACCAAAGAGGATATCTGTTTTCACAAGAGTATAAAATAATGTAATCTAATATTATAAACATCATAAATAATAAAAACTGGCTTTATTTTTTTTAATAAATTTCAAATACGTCAATAAAAAAGTATACTTAGAATAATGTTAAAATATTTAAACTGATGCGATTAAATATTATCGTCCGAAATAGGTTAATTCATTGAAATTCAGAAATCCATGTTAATTAGTTTAGTTGATATGAATATTATCTATAGAATAACTTTTAAATAATATATATATATATATATATATATATATATATATATATATATATATATCATCATCATAATTTGCTCATTTTGCTCGTTATATTTATATAAAATTTTATTACTGAAGAACTTCATTACTGAAAATTGTAACAATTGGTCTTTGTTATGTAAGTTATAAATCTTGAAGTTATCTTTAAATAAGAAGCTTCAAAGCAATATATAGTTGCATTAACAAACAACTAAAGCAAAGTTTCTTCAACATAATCTGAATATTCAATTGTTTTCTGATTGCGACGAGTTTACACCCGAGGCCATTGATGTCTCATCTGCCTCTTTCATATTTGTACTAGAATAAAATAGGGAAAAGAATGCTTTGTCAGGATTGTAAAGATATTTCTAGGTAAAAGATTCTTTAGTGCGTACATAATTGTCTTATTGTTGTAAATAAATATGTATCTCTTTACTCTATAATTACATACAATTTTGAAAAAAAAAATTGATTTGAATTTATTTCTTTTTTAACGTTTATAACTAAAACTTAGTTAATCTTTTCATATCTGTTTTTTAATCAACTTTATTACATCTACATAAACAAAGGTATTAGAAACACAATTAAATGAAATGTTTTAAAGTGAAAAATGAAGTTCTTTCACCGTAAAATAAAGGCGTTTTATAAAGAAATGCACTAAAGTAAATCAAATTAGTTTGTATGAAATTGGATTGTACGATTTTTCAAAATTTAAATAAACCTCAGCTTAAGCACACCAACATTTGTTAAGTTTACATTCTAAACTTGAATTATGGAAGCAGGGAATTTATGAAACTTTGGCCAGTTTTGTCCATATTGCTATAAGACCCTTCAGGGAAGATTTTGAGGATTTAATTATGCAACATTGAGGGGTTTGGACAATTTGTTTCTGGAAATAAAATTCTTTTATTTTTGGACTTTTCATATTCAAATAAATTTAGTATTTTCATTTGTACTTACTGAAAAATTTACCCTTTTTACACAGAACATACAATTACAAGTCGAAACAATTTAAACAAACAACAATTTTACAATTTTATTTATTTATCAATATATTTATATTTTGTGAAATATGGATAATGCAAATGATATTCTGTTGCATTAGATATACTCGAAAACTGTGTGCTTATCTTTAATAAAAATTAATTATAATATTTCCTATAATGATTATTGAAGAGTTCTTTGCATACTAAACCCCGAACAGAATAGATTAAAATGAGCGTTGAAATTTTAAGGAATTTTACATTTATCAAAGACGTCTCAACGTCTTAGAAGAAGACCAATTATTTACTACAGTTTTTCAAGTGTTTTTGTTCTTAAGAGACGAATTCATGAATCAATACATGAAAATACTCAGTAATGCTAGCAGTAAATGTTCAAGTAAATGTCGCATCCTGGGGAGACTTTAGTAGCAGCCGGGCATTTTTCCTAACCCACTCCATATCACATTTCGTCTATTCTTATTAAAATTTGTCTTCTTCAGAAACAGGATATTCAGCATTGTCAAGTTATGTCAGGCATGACACTGTAAAGATTTTGCGCAAGATCCATGATTCTAGCCGAAAGATCATTCAAGTTACATAGGTTTTTATACTTGTTCCTTTAATTTTTCTCACCAGTGTATATTGGTTAAAATTCGGCTTTTTTTCAGCTTGAAATTTTAAATCGATAAG
Organism: Maratus michaelseni; assembly: GCA_963931845.1. Lineage (NCBI taxonomy): Eukaryota > Metazoa > Arthropoda > Arachnida > Araneae > Salticidae > Maratus > Maratus michaelseni. Next base: position 407,860,141 of record OZ007586.1, read on the forward strand.
CGTTAATTTTTCATAAAGTATAGCAATTTAAAAATCAGCTTTAATTGTTCGTCTTTTCTTTTTTGTAAGAAAAGAAAATCACCTTAATAACGGACCCCTAGAATTTGAAAACACAGAACAAATTTCAAAACCCAATTTCAGCATATACCATCTATAACCGGAAAAATATTGAAATTATTTTGTGAGGCAATGTATATGATCTATAGATTTGCGTGTATACTACATTGTATGTTAAAATTTAGTTCAATTACAGAACGCATGACACAGTTGAAAATTCACCTTCAGCAATTTCTGCCAATAAACGGAAATGAATTATTTTGTACAAACCTACATATGATATAGGGAAGTAATATTCCAAACCAAGTAAAATTCCAAAAATTAGTTACATTAAATAAATCTTACCACAACTGAAAACGCTGCTCTATCAATAATCCTTCATAGACTGTATTGTAATCCAATTATTATGTATATCCATGTAAAGGAACGATTAATTTTATGAACAGCATATTCTACAATAAGCATCTTATAGTGCTGCTCATGGATGTATATCAATTTCAATACGCTTGAAATAATGTGACAATATTAAAATACATTGCAAAATATATTTCTCCATAGACTCCATGTAACAGAATTTTTAAGTGCGCCTGTAAACGAACTACACGTTTTATTTTCATTACCAAACATGCCATAGTAATCTTCAATGACATAACACTTACATAACAATCTGAGTATATTTACGGGAGTTGGAGCATGGACAGACGCACAGAAAAACAGAATTCATAAACGCTTTTCAACTTTCTTGGAAAGTGTTGAAACAAAACCTATAAACCTTTTATTTAAAAAATTGCATTTTTAACCCTTTCCAAGATAGTTGAAAGTGTTTATGACTTCGGTTTGTCTAGCCGTCTGGGCGCATGGCCATGTTCTAACTCTTGTAAATATACTGGGATTGCCCTGTAATTTTTATATGTTATTGACGTTTACTATAGCACGATCTATAATGAAAATTCATTATCGCAAGCATTTATAGTTCGTCTACAGGGACGGTCAAAATTATTCAATACAGTCAGTAGGAAAAAATTGTTTGTGTATCTTAATCAGGTTACACCATTTAAAACATAATAAAATTGATATGAAGTTATGAAGTTTACTAAAACATACATTCTGTAACATATAGACTGCAAACCATTTACTATTCATTTACTGGTAAAAACAAATTATGTTACATAATGGTCTATGTGAAGAACTGTTTGCAGACTATTACAATTACATTATTCAATTGCAATTACAATGAAATCGATAGACATTACTCAGGTTTAGTACAAGATACTTGTTGTAGAATATGATGTGCATAGCATTTATCGTTCAATTACAAGGAAACACAAAAGATTTTGGATAAAGTACTGCAACTGAAATACTTTGTATTAGCGATAACTGCTGGAAGAACGTTTTCAGTTATGGTATGCGATTTCAATTGACCAATTTTTTGCATTCTACGTGGTGTGTATAAATGTTATAGATCATGTACAGGAATACACAAAATAATTTTTAATCATTAAGTAATATGAGCTTAAAGGTGGCTTTTAACTGAGTTATGCATTTTCAATGTGAACTATATTTAGTTATACTAAGGGTTGTTTGTAGAATATAAAAAAAAATGAGCTATGTAAAAAAATGGATATATGGCCACCTATGGAGGATGATTTCTGGAAACGTGATCCCGCTAATATTAAGTGCGTTTTAGTCTGAATTATATTTTAGCTTAATTTGATGAGTGTGTAAAAAACTGTAGGTAAAATACAGGACTGTTCAAAATAATTGAAGCATGCTTCCGTCTATTGCTAGAAATTTCTGAAGGGGGATTTTTTCAACCTATTATGCGTTTTCTTAGTATACTGTTATTTTGCATATTATGCAGATACATACAAATCTATAGATGAAATATAGGGCTGTAATTGGAGTACTTTTCCGGTAACGGGCAGTGATTGCTGAAATCTGGTTTTCAAATGTGTTATGTGTTTTCTAAAAAGTTTATTTAGGTATTTAATTTACCTTATTAAACAGCGAAGTTTTGTTAAAGTATTCTGGAAATAATTGTGATATTTATTGACTCCACTGAGAATTCACCGGAGCTGTTGCTTTGTGACAAGTTACGAGGTGACGTCTTTGACTTATTGGATCTCAGACAAATAAGTCGGAGAAAACTTTTAGAAATTATTGGTATTGAAATTCAAGGGACCGTACACACGCTGAAAAATTTCCGCCTACGACTGCATCTATTTTTGTGTCAGATCTCAGGCCTAATATTCAGTGGGCGGTGGTCACAAGTGTCACATTTACTGGGAATTGAAATGTGATATAATTTAATCGTCGCATTACTTAGAAGTAATTGTAATATTTAGTGACTCCACTGATAATTCACCGGAGCTGTTGCTTTGTGACAAGTTACGAGGTGACGTTATAAGTATGTCAACGTGTGATCCTCGTGTGATCATCTTTTGGAGACTCCATTGTAAAATCTTCCTAATTTTTTACTGATGAGCCAAAAGATGTTGTCATAGTGCAGTCAGTTTTTTTTATTGGAATGTGATCTTTACAGTAAAAAACCATAAAAAGCGTTGGAACGGTACCTGTAGCACGAAAATCGCCGGCGCTAGACAGCCTAAGAAGAAAAGTGAAATCAACCAATAAAGGACAGAGAAGCAACAGAAAGTAAAACATTTTATTGCTCAGTGCTATCCACCATCTGCCGCATGTAAAGTGTCGTCGTGTGTGAAATGGAAAATGTATGAAACACAATAAAATGTTTTGTTTTCTGTTGATTCTCTGTCCTCATTCGTTGTTTTCACTTTTCTTCTTAGTCTGTCTAGCGCTGGCAATTTTCGTGCTACAGGTACCGTTCCAACGCTTTTTGTGGTTTTTCACTATGAAGATCACATTCCAATAAAAAACATAGGTGTTGTCATTTGAAATTTTCAAAATTTTGTCACTGTAACCGTAACTGTTAGAGTTTAACTGTTGTTTTTCATACGATTCTTGAGCGCATACCTCAAAATTTCAGTCAGTTTCTGTGAACGGTTTGATAGTTAAGGACTCATATATCGGGATAGTTTTTTTATAATCATCCTCTATAATGGAGACTCTATATGAAGGTTATATGAGAGTCACACGGTGGCTTCTTTATAAAGTCATCTGATGACTTGTCAGAAAGGAACAGTCACGATGACTTCTCAGGGACTCACCAAATGACGGTCGATTGGGAATGATAATCAGATAAATAAAATCTATCAGATTTCAGTTCAAAGTAATGACTTTTCCATTTGTGATGATTTGAAATGTAAAGGATATGTCACATTGACTGGGTGAGCTGTTGGAATGTTACCTATTGCTTAAACATGCGGTTTATCTAATTTTCCTTTACGTTCCCGAAATAAACATTTTGTATTCAAGAACTAGCATTATGTGTGTATTACCTGACAATTGGACATTAGTGTATAACGTAAAATATACGCTCTGTTAATTACAATAAGCAACAAAATATTTATAAACAAAATTATACGAAACAAAATTCTACGCTTTAAAAAAAAAAAATTACATAATCATATATAATCAGTTGTAAGTTTTTTTTTTTTTTTTTTTTTTTTTTTTTTTTTTGTGTGTTCGAGACAAACTACTCGTTGAAAGTTGACAGAATTTTTTTAATTTTGAAGATTGTCATACTCTCGTATTTCGTTCTTTAATAATAATTCCTTTATCTTTCTCAAATGGTACTTCGGAGCAGGAATGATGTGATACGTTTGTCACATTATAAAGAAATTGGGCAATGCAGAATTCATCATTTTAATAATTTAGCAGCAAAATTTTCATTTAATGCTTAAATAATTTAGATTGTATTTAAGAAAAAATATTTAATATATATATATATTAAAATGTAATTTCTATTAAAAAAATAAGCCCCCTTCTATTTAAAAACTAAAATATACGGAATAAAGATTCTACGAAATAATAATTTTCTTTTATTTGCTAGAAAATGTCCACCAATTAAACGGTAATTAAACGGTAACGTAATCATTAAAAATCCGTTTAAATTTTTATTCTTATTTGTACGCATTTGAAATAAATAACTTCTCGTTACAAGGTAACAGAATGTTTAAAAATTTGAAGATCACCATTCTCTCCTAACTGGTCCCTTGATATACATTTCTTTTCATAATAAAATGTTTCTCCTGAACAGGGGAACATTGATTCTTTTTAAAATGTAGTAGTTTTACGTGCTTTCACTCGTTACAATGTATATATTTAAAAAATATAGAAAAAAATGTGAATATTTTATTGAATCTCCATACATTTGTGAACCCATATATCGGTCGAACATTTTTGCGTTGTATTACTTAATGGGAAAGGAAAACAGAACGAATACATTTTAAAGGTATACACGGATAATAAACAGGAAGTATATATTTAATTTTGTTTTTACGGATATATTTTGAATTATATTTTTATAAATGTTGTTATGCAATTTAACTATGCCTCAAATTTAAAGATTATATATTAAATGTTCAATAAAACAAATGAATTTTATGAATAATAGCTCTATATTTTGTCGTTTTAAATAATCATATATTCTTCAAATGATACAATCGGATTATGTTTCATTTCGTGTTGGAAATTCTAATTCTTTTTCCACTGTCTGCAAAATAATACAGTGGTCAACCCAGGATATGTTGGTCTTCATATTAAATAGAAGACATTTTTTATAGTTAGTGGTTAGCCAGAGAGTCCCATAGCGTCACATATCAACAGCGTACGCTCTTCATCATATTTTAAATGTAAAAATGAGTTAATAACATAAATTAATTAATAAACACATTATTATTTTACTATATAATTTAGAATAGCATTTTAAGTGCAACAGGGGTAGTAAAACGTACTTTTTTGCTACTATTTTTATCCAAATTGCTTAATTGCCACCACATATACCAATACATATAATGATTTATTTCCTTTAATTTTTACTAAATTCGGGAGCGAGAGAGTTAAATTAAGTTATCGAGCTTTCCTATTAGTCAGTATTTTTGTTTATGTTACAGTCAATTTTTCTAATTTTCCCGATTTTCCTCGTACGTAAACAAACCTCAGCTCAATAACAAGTATCTTGCTAATGTTGTTATACTGGCAATATCTAGCATTGCCACATCCACGAAAATCCGGTGTTTTGTACACTCTGCAACAATAGTGCATTTTTAAGATGCTACGTTAAAAAACAAAGTCGATAGTAGTAGGATAGTGGGAGTTCCTACGTCATAGTATCTTTGCAAGATTCTGAGTTTTCGATCGCTTTATACCACTAGATGTTTTTTTCAATGCTATGTTTGATATTATCCTGGCAAAGCAGATTTATTTATCTCTCTCTATATATATGTGTATGTTTGATATTATTCTGGCAAAGCAGATTTACTTATCTCTCTCTATATATGTATATGTCTGGTACTATCCTGACAAAGCAGATTTATTTATCTCTATATATATATTCGTGTATGTCTGGTACTATCCTGGCAAAGCAGATTTATTTATCTCTCTCTATATATTCGTGTATGTCTGGTACTATCCTGGCAAAGCGGATTTATATATCTCTCTATATATAATGCATTATATCTCTCTATATATATGCTGATATTATCCTACCAAAGCGGATTTATTTATCTCTCTCTATGTATATGTATGTACATGAGTAAATATATATATCATTCATAAAATAGTAACAGAATTTTTTTTAAATAAATTAATTACATAATGTATTAATTACTTAATGTCAAAATTGCAATATCTTATTTCTGTGTTCATTTAAATACCGTTTTCTAAAAGTGTAAATATAAATTTCTTCGTAAATATATATTTCTAAATTGAATTATTGTAAAACAAAGAAAAAATCCACCTTTTAAAAGTTTTATTTACCCAAGTTCTCATTTTATAATAGCTTAATTAAGAAGTCTCATTACAGTATACAAAGATCTATTATCGCATGATTCATAGGTCTGAGAAAACCGCACACTATCTTATCTATATCTCTTATCAGAAGAGCAGCGCGATAAAGCGAGTCGGTGTTTAGTCAGTGCGAGTCAGTGATCTCCGCACTCCCCATGAAATGATACATAGATTTCCGATAAATTATTTAAATACCAATTAGATAATTAAGATATTTTACAAATAGTCCAGGTGAAAATTCAACGGATATGAATATTTACGTAAGTTTTTTTCTACATACTGTTTTAGTTATTTTTTAACAATAATTAACAATTTTATAAGAAAAACATATTTCGTTTTCTATCTGCTTTAAATAACATAGAGAATTTTGTCTACCTAAAAAAAAATTATATATATATATATATATATATATATTAGTAAATTTATTTTTACAGACATTAAATATTTTCACGTCGTGATAAAGAGTTTTTTTCTTGAGGATCATTTTGCGAAAAGTTATTTTTTATGAAATGTAGTATATTTTTGTAAGAAATAATATTTTATAACAAAAGTTATTCAAATTTGAGCCGTGCTTTTATTAATATTTGTGTACGTGTGTGCGTGATATATCTGATATTATACGGCAAACCGGTTATATACATATATATATATACAGTGAAACCTCCCTGAAAGACCACCTCTATAAGGAGACCACCTCTCATAAAGACCGTTTATTTATGGTCTATAATTTTTTACTATAGACTCAATATTAATTTTCCTCCATTAAAGGACCACTATTTTTCGTCTCTCTCCCTGAAAGACCATTTTTTAACTTTTCAGTCGAAGAGTAGGATTACTTTCCTTTGCATTGGGAAATCTCGAAATTCCAATTTTCTCCAGAAAACACGCTTAGCTGAGTCTACTTCCTTAGACCTTGGCGAATCAAGTTAATCTCCCCCCCCCCCCCGTTTAGGAGGAAAAAGCTGGTTCTTGTGCATTACCGCGTTTAATGTCAATAATGTTACGGATGGATAGTTGATGTTGGTGGGAGAAGGGCTATTGTCCACCTGTAAAGTGCAGGAGTCTTTTTCAAGAGGGAGAGTGGGGGTGGTAGAGATTCCAGTTTATCCCAATTCTGTTGCTTTTAATGATTATAATTTTATAATTTGTTTAAAGAGATCAAAGAATGTTTAGAAATAAAATTCGTTAATGAAAAGCTGTTAAAATCAAAGCAAACTACCATTAATTCCTTCTTTAAAGCTCTATAGCCATGAAATGTAATAAACTAATTCAATATATATTTTTTTTGTACTATGTTTTTCATGAAACTTTGCTTTACCCATCACCTCTATTCAGAGACCACCTCTCTGAAAGACCGATTTTTATGGTCTAATGGGTGGTCTCCTTAGACAGGTTTCACTGTATATATATATATATATATATATATATATATATATGTGTGTGTGTGTGTGTGTGTGTGTGTGTGCAAAAGTAAAAATATATATCCATATCATTCATAAACTAGAAAAAAAAATATTAAAAACATTTAAAAAAAGAATGCATAATTTAAAAAAAAATAAAAACTTTAGAAAATTACAAAGTATTAAAAAAAAAAAAAAACTTTAGAAAATTACAAAGTAGTAAAAAAAAGTGTAAAATATATACCCAATTTCAGAACTATCAGGTAGAGACAGAACCCACTCTTTCTGTGATATGACCAGTTTCACACCATTCAAAACCGCGACAGGGTAAAAATTGGCTCATAGCCCACCCATATAAGTTATTGGCATCCCTGTACATGATGTAGCTGGGTGCTTCATTTTCCCTATAATCGGGCGTACCGGGTATGTTTGCCTTAGCATATCTTTGGCTTATCATACTGACGCCTCCACGTATTCTTTTTCAACCATGAGCAACATGTTTATATCAGTAAGTAACTCTAAAGGTGTTTCAGACATCTTCAAACTCGCTTGCCATGCGGGCGAAGGTGCAGTGAACAGGTGAGCAGGATCAATTTCATAATACTGCTGACATAATTTCCTAAAGTTTTGAAACACGTCAGCAAGTAGTAGAACATCTGTCTTCACATACAGATTGTGATAATCTCCCAAAGTTTTAAGACTGAAGGAGTTCCACACATTCTGGGCATGTTGATACTCTTTCTCATATATTGGCTCATTGGTTAAACTATTAAAAAATGCAGAAGGTGGGGGAAGATGCTTATCATTAAATTTTTCAAAAGAAGTAAAATAATCATAGGGGTAAACCCCTTTTCGTATAAGTAAAGATAAATTATTATTTTGTGGGAAATTTTCTTCAAGTATGGGGAATTGATCAGGTTGAAGGTTCTTAACAAGTTTTTCCAATGATGTGGGCAAAAATTGAAAATAATCGATAAAAACCATCTGAATAGGGGAGGTAGGTTTTTTGATTTTTAAAGTTATATAATTTTCCAGCGTACACGCAATCACATCGATTTCAATATCTGTAAATTTTCCTAACTTTGTCATAAGGTGGTGTGCATCATAGTTTTTAAGTTATGGAATATAACAGGAATTGTCTTTGACTGTCTGAAATTGAGGTTGCAATATGGGTGTGCAGCTCCTCTGTACGCACCTGACAGGTGATCATGGTCACTTGTAAGTTTCTCATACAAAGCTTTTTTACAGATATGACAAATTTCTGCCTCTCGAAATGCCTTTTCTTCCTGGGAGAAAACTTCATAGGTTTAATATTTAGTAACTTCTGCCCTAAAATTTCCTTCTCTTGCATCATTTGTTTTAAAAAATGCTCAACACAGTTTCTACCACGATATACCCGTGCTTTCTTCACACATGTTCCATCGGGTCCGACAACCACATAAGCGTACCCACACGGTAAGTGATAGGTTGTTTTCTCAGTATAGGATGTTTTAGAAGAGGGTGAGGCTGCTGAAATGGGTATAAGTAGACTCTCGAAATCCGCATAAATCGTATGGGCAATAGGATGTTGTAGGTGAATACCAGAAAACTTTAATATATTATCATTTTCATTTGGCATCCTTATAGCTTGTGCCGCATGGCGAGAACAATATTCACTATGCTTATCCAACAGGTCTTGTCTTGAAAATCGATGTAAACATCGATAACAATAATAGCCAGCGGCTCTATGCTTGGTAAGATCACCTAAAAGTCTTTAAAAACTTCTTATCAAACAATAGTGTTGCTTTTCTGCATTGTCGACTAGTAACAAATTAATCAGATCATGATCCTTCTTTTCAGATATATACAGAGGGCAAAATTCCTCCTCTTCATACCCAAACACATTAACCCGTAAATTGTTGAGTTGTTCAATAACAGGTATCTTCTGAAGGGGTACAGGGCATTCTACACTGTCTAATTTAATATCATTTTCATAAGGTCGATAATGTGAAACACGTTCAGGCTTTTTTGTATAATCTAAGTTCAGTTTAAAAGCCAAAAGGCACCACACCAAACACTTATTGTCTTCGTTTTTTATATTCAGCACGGCTTTTTTATCATCCAGTTTTTTAGACAGGGGAATGTGAGAACTCGCAGCAAGGGGATGATATTTAGCAATCTTGAGCTCCAAATGATGGATTTTTCTAAGTTTCCAGCCAGAACCTCTTTGTACAAATTCTTCAAAGGACGTAGTTAACTTTGAAAATCATTCTTCAGTATGTTGTGAGATAGTATCTTCGGTGAGCTCGGTGAAGCATGAGAATCGAAAATATGATTGAATTTCTTCAATCTCATCATTAACGACCACACGCTCAAGTGCTATTTTTTCCACCATGTACCATTTAATTGCACCCTTTTCATAAATTTCAATAATTAAACGTTCCTCTATTTCAGATTGTGAGTGTCTGTGAAACACTTCTCAGTCACATTCTTCACGTTCATCAGGGTACAGCATCATTGTTTTAAACACATTAATTGCATCAGACTGCTTCGGTTTTCTAGACTTTACATTAGATAAAGCTATTTTCCGTTTCACAGTTACAAGAGGTAGACGAGAGTGCTGGGTGCGTACATGCTGTCTCAATCCGAATTTTCGTCCAAACACTTTATCACAATCACAACAAGGGAATGTAGACTTCTGATGTGACTTGAGATTATACTTCAAATTTTCCTTCCGTGTGAAAACTTGATCACATTCATCACACTTTAATATATACTGTCCAGTAGCATTATGGGTTTCCAGGTGTCTTTTTAAATTCGATTTCTAATAAAAAGACTTCAGGCACATATCACAGGTATGCAATTTCTCATTAGCATGAACCTTCATATGCCGTTTTAAATTAAAACGGGATGAAAAACCCTTGCTACAGATAGGGCAAACATTACTCTTCTCGGCATTCGTAAGGGTCACAGTCTTTAGAGAAGCATTTTCCGCATGTGACATCTCGACATCCATGAGACTAGGGGATATAGTGTCCTTCTCTGTTAAAACTTGAGAATCCTCATAGGGTTCAATACTATTATGCATTTTCATGTGTCTAATCAAGCTTGATTTCCGTCCAAAGGCTTTCTAACACACGTCACAGATATACAACTTCTCATTTAAATGAGACTTTATATGCTGCCTCAAATTAAAAGGAGTTGAGAATGTCTTCGCACAAGTCAGACACTGGTATATCTTCTTCACAGGCGTAGAATTTCTCAAAGGTATAACTCCATCACTGGGAATAACGCTAAACATAATATATTTGCAAAAAAAACTTTTAAAACCAAAACACAATCTTCACAAATAAATGATTCACTTAGGTAAAGATAGAGATCAGGAGCGATCTAAGACACGTCCGTTCACTAAAAAGCAAATCAATAAATGACACGAATCGCACTTCTCGCCCGCTATTTAAATCCCCAGACCCCTCACGACCACCCACGTTGATCATAATCTGGCGACAAAATATTCCACTTGAGGAGAAAGCATGGAATTAAAATCGCCAAATCAAGACAAAATAATTCATATGGCGAGAAATCGAAAGATTCAAATTGTGAAATTGTAAGACTATTTTTTCTTTCCGATGAGTGTCTCTTAAAATATCCAACTAAGACTTACAATTCTATTCATTCATTAATTAAATTCGGTATACAAATGTTTAACTCATATAAAACTGCATTTATTAAAAAGGTTTTTCTAAAGATTAAATATGATCGTCTATCATATCAGAAAAAGTATATATACGAAGTTTAAAATGCTTCAAAATTTTTATATTATTAAATCCCGAAAGATTAAAAAATATGTATATTATCAAACTCTTCTAATGAATTTATCTGTTATAGGGAGACTCACATATGAATCAGTCTTTTCCCACTACTCATCTCTAAAACTACATCCACGAAACCCCCACTAGAAGATCTCAAATCAAACCCCTCCTAAGCAAATAATGAATATATTTTCCAAAATACTTCAAAAACATCTCATAGATGGCGTTTTCAATCTTAAACCATAAAACGAAAAAAAAAAAATCTCAAAGACGAAGAAAAAAATTAATCTGAACAATTAATTTATCCCACTCATTAAAACTAAAAAAAATTATAAAGATACTAAATAATCCACCGTAATAAGTACTAACACACAACTGAATAAGTCTTTCCCCACTACTCATGTCTAAAACCATATCCCAGAAACACTCACTAGACGCTCTCGCTTCCTAAACTAAAAGATCTCAAATCGAACCCAGCCTAAGCAAATAATGACAATATTTTCCAAAATACTTCAAAAACATCTCATAAATGGCGCTACTAAAGAGAAAAAAAAGTCGTAACTTATTTAAAACACTTTAAAAAATAAATTCTAAACTTATTTCACACCATCTAAACTAAAAGATCTCAAATCGAACCAAGCCTAAATAAATAATGACAATATTTGTCAAAATACTTCAAAAACGTCTCATAGATGGCGCTACTAAAGAGAAAAAAAGTCGTAACTAATTTAAAACACTTTAATAAATAAATTCAATAAATTCTAAATTTATTTCACACCATCACAAAGTAGCATATATATACCGGATCAACGCCACCGCTGCTCCACCGCTCACCGCTGCTCCACCGTTGCTCGACTCAGGTGATGTTGAACCCCCATATATATGCTACTTTGTGATGGTGTGAAATAAGTTTGATATTATATAACTCATCATGGGGTCAGATCAGAAAAAAACACTACACGCTTGCATCTTGTTTTTAATGCGTCAATGCCTACGACCTCTGGTTTGTCATTGAATGACATTCTTTTAAAGGGTAAAATTACGCAACAGGAATTGATTCTGATCACGATTCGCTTTCAAAAACACAGGTATGTGTTCACAGCTGATATAGAAAAAATATATCGAATGATATTAGTACATCCCGCACTAAGAAACCTTCTTAGAATTTTGTGGAAGGACAGTATTGATGCGCCAGTACAAACTTATAAGCTCAATACAGTGACTTACGGGACATCAAACACTAATTACTTAGCTATTCTTGCTCTTAAGAAATCAGCTATAGATGAACAAAACAACTTACCTCTAGCATCGTCGGTCGTCTTAAAAGACTTTTACGTTATGTTCTTTCTGGAGAATCTACTCTCGAAAGGGCTAAAATCCTTCAGTCCCAGTTAATCAAACTCTTAAAACTAGGAAAAATGAAGTTGCATAAATGGTGCGCAAACCATCCCGAATTTATTGAATCTGAAAATAGGGTTACCACCAAATATATTTTAGTTGATCAACCAGAGTGTACTTCAATAAAAACTTTGGGTGTTCTATGGGATCCTCAGAGTGATTGTTTTCTATATAAATGAAAAATTATCGACAAGGACAATTATAGTAAACGAGATGTTTTCTCTCTTATTTCGAAAATCTTTGACTAGCAAGGATTAATGGGTCCTGTAGTAACAAGAGCCAAAATATTTATGCAGAAGCTCTGGCTAGCCAAAATCGATTAGAATGAGCCATTGCCGGATTTAATGGCGAGATAATAGAATGAATTTGTATTCACCTTCTTAGAGTTAAAGTGCTTAAAGTTTCCTAGATATATTTTTCAAGAATATCGCATAATAATGCATGGGTTCTCTGATGTTTCCTTCTCAGAATATAGAGCCGTAATCTGTGTTCAATCCTTACCAGTTGAACGATGTCTTACCGCTCAACTTCGGTTTAACAAATCCAGGGTATCGTTCATAAATGTGTCAGTTCCCCGGTTGGAGTTGTGTTCTTGCCTTCTATTAGCTAAATTGATGCATAAAGTTCTGACATTCAAATAGAAAATGTTGTTCTCTGGACTGACTGCACGATTTCTCTCGTATGGATTAGAAAACCCCCACATTTGCTAAAAAATTTTCTTAGTGATAGTGTTGCCGCTATTTAAGACATTACGGATTCATACCAATGGCAACACATATCATCGTAAAATAATCCAGCTGATGTGATATCTCTAGGACTGGATGCTAAAGAACTTTGGACTTGTGAATTTTGGTTTATAGGTCCGAATCTTCTTCGTTAAAAAATTCAGCAGTTAGAAAATCATCCGGTAGATATTGAAAATAACACTATTGACTATGTAGACACCATACAATTGACTATGTAGCAGAACTTAAACCAGTTCAGTACTTTAATATCACATTTAAGACTGAATTTTCTTTGTTCAATTATTTATTTACTTTGACTAATATTTTTCTACAATTAATTCGTATTGTGAGTTATATTTGTAGAATTGTAAGTAATTGTCGAAATGCTGAAGAAAAAAAATTTCGTCCATTTTCCTCTGATGAGTTAAAGAAAGCTGAAGTTTTCTTTTTGAAACAGGTAAAGTATTTTTCATTTGCTGAAGACCTAAAAAATTTGAAGATCCTGGAGAACCATTCAGAAAATAGTAAATTAAAATTTCTGAATCTATTTAGATTCTGAAGAAATTATTAGAGTAGGAGGTCGCTTAGACAATTCCAGTCTGACATACGGAAAGAAACACCCTATTGTGCTACCTCATAATCATAAACAAAGTGAAGTTATTTTTTCACTATTATCATATAAAGTTTTTACCTGTAGGGCCGCAGTCATTATTGCATCATGTTAGGCAAACATATTGGGTACTAAATGGAAGATCTTTCACAAATGTATAGCCTGTTTTAGAAAAAACCCATGGAGGCAAATGAAATTATGGGAAATCTGTCCTCAGATATAGTAAATCGTAGACCGACATTTTAAAAATGTGCGATCGATTTTTGTGGGTCCTTTAGGATTAAGTGCAAAAATCAAAGAAAAATTATAATAAAATTTTTGTAGCATTATTTGTTTGTATCGCCACAATTTTAATCCATTTAGATATAGTTACCGATTTAAAAACCGAATCATTTATTGCTACCCTAAAACGGTTTTTCGCTAGAAGAGATAAAAGTTCAACTGTCATGTCAGATAATGGAACTACTTTTCTAGGTACTAATACGGAATTTAAAAAAATTACATGCCCTGATATGTAAACCTGATGAAGCATTGTCTAACTATTTGGCCTCTGAGGCTGTTATCTGGAAATCCATATCTCCTCGTTCCCCCAATTTTGATGGATTATGGGAGGCTGGGGTGAAATCTTTTAAGTATCATCTTAAAAGAACCTTAAGCAATTCTCGAGTCACACTGGAAGAATTTTCAAATTTAAATCAGAAATCGTAGCGATTTTAAGTTTTCGCCTTTTAATACCACTGTCGCTAGATCCAAATAAAATTGAAGTCTTGAACCCTGCTCATTTTTTGATAAGCCAACCAATCACTTTAATTAATGAGCCAGATTTGACAAAAAATAATGAGAATATCTTATCAAATTGGCAGGCAATTACGAAAATGATACAAACGATATGGAAAAAATGTAAAAAGGAGTACTTAAGCCATTTACAGCTAAGAACCCAATGGTACGTTGAAAAGAAAAAATCTTAAAAAGGATGCATGGTCATTCTAAAAGAGGACAATTTACCCCTCAGCAAATGGGCAATGAATGGGCTGTGCCCTAAAAGTAATACCTGGCTCTGATGGAAAAATCAGAGTTTTAAAAATTAAAACAGCAATAGGTGTATTTACGAAGTCCATCTCAAAAGTTTGTCCTCTTCCATTAGAATCTTGAATTATCAACGCAATTATATTAGTATATTTTTTTGGATATATATATTTTTTTTTCTAAATTTTTGAAAGGTTTATTATGCATATTAAGTACTATATTGTTTTAACGGCTATGTATGTATAATGTTTAGAAGTATTAAATATGTAAGTGTTTTGGAACATATGTAATTATATTTTAAATATTTTTTATTGTAAGCAATATGTTTAAAAATATTTCGTGTTGTATTTGTTTTGAATGTTGGCACTTTTTATTCCATTTTGGAGCCGGTATGTTACCGTTTCCATTGACCTTGGCTGTTGCGCGTGCCTCCAAGGCGTATTGTATTGTAATTTTAGTTTCGCTATTGGCAACATTTTTAATATTCGTTACTAGCTTGTTTATAGGCGATGTATGCGGACCTATGGTGCGTTCGCTGGATCTACATTTCTTCAAGCAATGTAAATGTGATTTGTATATAACCTTTAATGTATATAAAGAAATTGAAAGTAACCTTTGTTTTAACTGAAACCAGCGACTACTAGAATTGTTATTATACTCGCACCATTCGACAAAAATTATAAAGGAACTCAGTCACCTTGTTATAAAGAGATGTCGAAACTGGATGGTTTTAGGCTAGTCCACCGCCCCCGGAATACTATGCCTGCACTCTAACACAAAAATGGCGGCCGTCGTATGCGAATTTTCTTCAGCGTTTGTACGGTCACTTAAATCTGAGTACCAATAATTTCTAAGAATTTTCTCCTAATTTTTTTCTGGGATGAAATAAGTAAAAGCAAACTTTTTGAAAATACTGGTGTCTTTTAGGGGACCGTAAAAACGTTGAAAAAACAATTCCTACGACAGCCGCCATTTTTGTGTTATTGTGTAGATTCAGTATTCAGGGGGCGGTGGCTATGCGATGAATAATATTAGATTAATTTTAACACAATTATTCAAATTGGTACAGAAATCATATGAGTTGCAATTTTCCAAGTGGACGAAAAATATCCGGGCCAGGATTCGAACCTGGGATCTCTTGGCTGAAGCTGCCAGTGCTCTACCAACTGAGCCATACCGGTCGAATCTGGAGGACCTAATTCATCCAGTTAACCTTATTGATCATAGCATCTGGTCTGATATCTAAATCAGCCAAACAGAATAAATCGCAGGTAATTTGGAACTCCAGTAAACTCCCTCTTTGAAAACTGATCTTTGTAAACTGATCTTTGTCATTTCACCCTCAACATCTATGATTTAGTTACTGTTTAAAATTTTCAATTCCTTACTACCTTTTAATTGCGGTTTGGGAATGACCAGACATTTGAGAGGACTCGGTATCATTTCGGAATTTATGCACTCTGGCCTAATCCAAACTTACCGATTTTCTTTCACCCTCAACATATATAATTGAAACTATTATTCACCACTTTCAACATCTTAGGTAAATCTACAAATTTCTGCCCAAACCGCCACTCTCTGATCATGACGTGAACAGATTTTTACGTAACATATAATGAGATTTAACATTCTCGTGTGAAAGTTATCCCCAAATTTGAGATAAAAGCCTTATTTAAATGAAATTATAAATTATATCAATTATTTCGCTAAATCATAACGATTTACAAAAAACTGTAATTTTCGGCATAATTCTTTTATTATTGATAATTTTTAATTAAATACTGATACTGTTATTATAGTTAACATATTAATAACTCAAAGTATATTACTTATTATTTAATACATAAATACACAGACTAATGTTAGTGTTCTAAGCCAAAATATTCTTTGCAAGAAAGGGTAGTTATAAAATAACTTTCCTTGTTTGGATGCATCTATAGCTGAAACAGATGAAGGGATAATTACCAAATATTATATGTAGACTTTTGAATGCATGGGAAGAAAAAATCCATGATAAAAGATTGTGTACAAAAAAAAACAATTGTCCGTCAAAAACGGTTAGATATTTGCTTCAATCGATAGTAAAATGATTTATGCCTATCCCTTTATCTGTGCTTATGCCTAAGCCCTTTTGTCAGGTTACGCAATATTTTTGTACGTAACTTGACAATAGTTTAGTTCTTTCCCTTGGAAAATTATTGGTAACGTTCAGGTGAATAATTCATTCAAACGACTGATAATTTGTACATCTAGTGTCACTCTAACACAGCAAGGTTTCCGTACTTAACATTTGATGCTATTTTTTACGCGAAGTTCTTATCACTTTGTCTTTCTGAGAGATGGCTTAATTTAATAAATACAAAATTAGCTCAAGTATCTATTTCTACAACCTATTCTATGGTAAAAAAATTCTCTCGATTCATCCTACTTTTGCATAAAGAGCTGAGACACAACTGCGCCCCACATAGAACCACTATTAACTAAGAGTATTCGTCGTCTTATTTAATCGTAGAAATTCTTCAATTAAAAAATAATAAAAAAGAAAAATGCCCAGTCAAACTGAGGGCATTGAGCTCACAGGCCATTCACACTAAATGTATATTATACTCTTATTTCAAAGAATTTTAAATAAGCCTCTCGAAAATAAAGAAATCGACAATATATTAAGGGGGATCACCTCCCTCCCCTTAGAATTAACCAATGAACACCCAAAACTATTCAGGGAAGCGCGTTATTACAATGGACTTATATACAAAATTTGAAGCAAATCGGATAATTCTGCATACAAAACCCATTTATCCAATTTAAGGGGGGTTATCCCCCCGTATCCATCTTTATACTTAACCAATGCACCCCCAAAACTAATCAGGGAAGTGCCTTACCACAATGAATCCATATACAAAATTTGAAGGAAATCGGATAATTCTAAATGAAAAACTTATTTATCTAAATTAAGGGGGGTGGGGATACACCCGTTTCGTCCCTTTATACTTAACCAATGGACCCCCAAAACTAATCAGGAAAGCTCCTTACCACAATGAACCTATATACAAAATTTAAAGGAAATCGGATAATTCTGCATGAAAAACCCATTTATCTAATTTAAGGGGGGTTAGCCCCCCCGTTTCCCCTCTTCGTACTTAACCAATGGATCCCCAAAACTAATCAGGAAAGCTCCTTACCACAGTGAACCTATATACAAAATTTAAAGGAAATCAGAAAATTCTGCATGAAAAACCTATTCATCTAAATTAAGGGGGGATTACCCCCCCCCCGTTTCCCCCCTTTATACGTAACCAATGGACCCCCAAAACTATTCCGGAAAGCTCCTTACCACAATGAACCTATATACAAAATTTAAAGGAAATCGAAAAATTCTGCATGAAAAACCCATTTATCTAAATTAAGGGGGGATCACCCCCCCGTTTACCCCCTTTATATTTAACCAGTGAATTCCCCAAATTAATCAAGGAAGTGCCTTGTCACAATGAACCTATATACAAAATTTGAAGAAAAGCGGATAATTCTGCATGAAAACCCCATTTATTTAAATTGAGGGGGGTAGCCCCCCGTTTCCCCCTTTATACTTAACCAATGAACCCCCAAAACTAATCAGGGAAGCGCCTTATCACAATGAACCTAAAAACAAAATATGAAGCAAAACGGTTATTTCTATTAAGAGTTATCGTGTTACGTACATACATACATACATACGTACATACATACATACATAGATACATACAGAAGAGGCGGGCACATAAGCTCTCAGGCTTTGATAGCCTGTGAGCTAAAAATGAAAACTACTTTTCGGAAATTGTGTTTTCAGGTCGGCTAAAATTGTATCTAGTGACTGAAGTATGCATTTTAGTTATAACCTGCACATGAAATGTTAAGAATTTAAAGATAATTTGCATTTTTAGCTCACAGGCTATCAAAGCCTGAGAGCTTATGTGCCCGCCGGTTCTGTATGTACGTATGTACGTATGTATGTATGTATGTGTGTATGTATGTATGTACGTAACGCGATAACTCTTGATAGAACAAACCGTTTTACTTTAAATTTTGTTTATAGGTTCCTTGCGATAAGGCGCTCCCCTGATTAGTTTTGGAGGTTCATTGATTAAGCATAAAGGGGGGAAACGGGGGGCTAACCCCCCATAATTTAGATAAATGGGTTTTTCATGTAGAATTATCCCATTTTCTTCAAATTTTGTATATAGGTTCATTTTGATAATGTGTTTCTGTCAATAGTTTTGGGGGTTCATTGGCTAAGTATAAAGGGAGAAAGGGGGGCTAATCCCCATTTAGATAAATGGGTTTTTCATGCAGAATTATCCGATTTTCTTCAAATTTTGTATATAGGTTCATTTGATAATGTGCTTCTGTCAATAGTTTTGGGTGTTCATTGGTTAAGTATAAAGGGGGTAAGGGGGGATAGCCCCCCCTAATTTAAATAAATGAGTTTTTCATGCAGAATTATCCGAAATTTCTTCAAATTTTGTATATAGGTTCATTTTGATAATGTGCTTCTGTCAATAGCTTTGGGGGTTCATTGGTTAAGTATAAAGGGGGAAAGGAGGGGGGTAATCCCCCTAATTTGGATAAATGAGTTTTTCATGCAGAATTATCCGATTTTCTTCAAATTTTGTATATAGGTTCATTGTGATAATGCGCTTCTCTAAATAGTTTTGGGGGTTCATTGGTTAAGTAATTGGGGGAAAGAGGGGGCTAATCCCCCCTTAATTTAGATAAATGTGTTTTTCATGCAGAATTGTCCCATTTTCTTTAAATTTTGTATATAGGTTCATTTTGATAATGCGCTTCTGTCAATAGTTTTGGGGGTTCATTGGTTAAGTATAAAGAGGGAAAGGGGGGATAACACCCACCCCCTAATTTAGATAAATGGGTTTTTCATGCAGAATTATCCGATTTTCTTCAAATTTTGTATATAGGTTCATTGTGATAATGCGCTTCTCTGAAAAGTTTTGGGGGTTCATTGGGTAAGTATAAAGGGGGAAAGGGGGTCTAATCCCCCCTTAATTTAGATAAATGAGTTTTTCATGCAGAATTATCTGATTTTCTTCAAATTTTGTATGTATATTCATTTGTAATTAGACACTTCCCTGATTAGTTTAAGGAGTTCATTAGTTAACTATGAGGGGGGTAACAGGGGGATGACCCCCCCCCTTAATATAGTGTTGATTTCTTTATTTTTCGAGGGCATATTTCAAATTCTTTAAAATAAGAGTACAATATACAATGAGTTTTTATAGCCTGTGAGCTCAATGCCCTCAGTTTAACTGGGCAGTTTTCTTTTTATTAAAATTTTCTTTCGAAAACCATTTTTATATTTCGTTTAACTAAATACATCACTTTCTTCATAAGTACACGTGAAAATAAATTACGTATGATATGCATGAATAATATTTTAAACATATTTGACTTTGTTATTACGCTATTCAAATATACTATGTCCTTACAAAACACGCAATATATTACCTTCTATATGTTTAATATTTTTTAAGAAATTCTAAAACGTGCTATGAATTTTTGTAGTTGTATTCAAGAATCATTTCAGCAAGATCGTTTTGAAATTTGTATTTGCATAACGTAACCTTTTTATGTAAGTATATATACTTATCTGAAATATGCAAAGCATATTTGCCCTCTTTTCCTATACTTAGAATATAAATGCTATGCAAAATATCGTAGCTTGAATTTAAATAAAATGTCTCTGAATTTTTTTTTATAAAAACGTTTTATTTTGCTTTTTTTGATTAAATAAATGTGTAAATTGTTATATTAGACAATTAATTATTTTTAAACCATTTACTGCTTAATTTTTTAAATCTTTACGAAAAATGCTTTTTCATAATATCGAGAAGTAAAAAAAATAGGAAAATATTTTTAAATATATTATAAATATATAAACTTTGAATATCTACAAAACTAAAATTGTTCTCTAAATATAATAGTTTTGAAGGGAGTAATGCATAATGTGGAGTAATAAGGTAATATCGAATTTTTAATAGGTTTGATTAAAATTTATCGAAAATTAAAAGTTTTGATTTTCGTGATATGATTTTGTCTCCGCCAATATTTATTTTTACATTATTAAATCCAAGACTTATTTCGGTGCTGATAAAAATTTGTTAAACAAATTGCTATTTCCAGTCTTTGTGAATTTTATGTCATTCTGAAAATGTTCCTTCGGTGAATGTTTCTTGTGTTTTCATATTATTTATTCAAAGAATTTAGATATAAATTGTAAAAACATATACGTACAATAAATGGTATATATTTTTAACAATACACTTGCGAAGTGTTAAAAAATTTATTATATTTCTTAATTGTAATATAATTTTTATCAATGTTTTTAAATGTGACTTAAAAAGAATTAATAATTACAAAAAATATTTAAACGGCATTGATTAAATGTTATTTACAAAAAATAATAATGACAAAAATTATTCAAACGACATTGATTAAAAATCTTGACGTGTACTGAATTCCCAGTGTGTAGTTCTGTTTATGTGCAGATAGTATGCTATCTATCCTAAGATTTAATACTTT
Organism: Maratus michaelseni; assembly: GCA_963931845.1. NCBI lineage: Eukaryota > Metazoa > Arthropoda > Arachnida > Araneae > Salticidae > Maratus > Maratus michaelseni. The sequence continues at coordinate 407,881,649 of OZ007586.1, forward strand.
TGGAAATTCTAATGAAATCGATAACAATTATCCTATAACTAAATATTTCTAAAATTATTAAATATCGGTTTTAAATATTAAATCATTTAGGGATAGTTTGACTATAATATTTACAAAATATTTTTAGTGATTATTCACTGTATTGCCTAAGCAATGTTCTGGTTATTTTAAAAATTAGTATTCCGGGTGATTTCTTAATTCCATTTTTCCCCAAATAACTGGTGGTCTGAGTTAGCTAGAGCCATGAACATTGTGCTTAGTTATAGTAAAACTATTATGCTCCTGACGATAAGGAATTACACAACGTCCCCTAACGGCTAACTGCGAAGTTCGCATCCCTATCTCGTAAACGGTAGGAAATACAGGAAAAACGTTAGTAACAAAGTTGTAGCGTTTCTTCTATTTAGAATGAAATGATGTCTTACATGTCAAAATAACTTTATTAGAAGCGTCGAAATAATTATAACTTTGTTATATTCATTCACCAACTTAAATATGTCATTAGTTACATGTAGCATTATAGCATTATCAATCGGATGGACATTTATTAATAAAACTAAGACAAGCAAGTATGGAACAGTTTATTTCAATAAAAGTGTGCCGAATGTTTGCTAAATCCTGCATGACTCATGCCAAATTGATACTGCTGATTGTGGGCACACTAAACATACTTAGAATTATTTTCTTTTTAAAATAAACTGCACCTCGCTTACATGTTTTAGTTTTATTAATAAATGTTCACCACGCATTACAAATACCACACGGAATTTTGAACTGACCGTGAATGCGCAGTTTTTTAGCAAATACTACGTTAAAAAAAATCACGTTAAATACAGTTCTAGAAGTTTACTCACTATTGGTGTAGTATGAAAAGATCAGATAGCAGAAAAACTTTTGTTGTTGTTTTTGCTGTTTCATTTGGTTTTGAAAATTAAAGGTATCAGATTATAAAAACTATTTATGATACTAAGAAATACTTAATAATATCATAAATAATAGCCCACCTGCTTGTCTAGTGTTTAGGATACTGGTTACAGAAAACAAAAGGTGCCGAATTCTGACTCAGGCATAGATATTTGTAGTGGTTCCGATTAAAAGGAGTTCTCGCTCTTCTTAGCCTTCGTGTTCAAAATATGATCGTAGCGCCCGTAACCAGCTAAATATAAATAGTATTAATAATTATGATTATAAAAAATCTATATTGAACAAAGTTTAATAAACTTTTTCATATCAAGAGGGCAATATCAATAAATTTTAAATGTATAAATGAACTGTATCACAATTTGTCCTGCCTATATGCTCTTAAAAATACACTTTCGTTCTCATCAAATTAGTATTTATTCAAGTCTAAACTTTTGAAAATTCAATTTGTTATTTCATTCTAATTCTGCTGTAACCTCTTTATGCCATTTTGATTATTTAATTCTGCTGAGTATAAAGTATTTCGATTTCATGCTTTGTTAGGCATACTTCTTGCTCTACTGAAGAGTAAAAAAGGATGTTAACTCAATATTTTGAATAGCAGTGTTTTTGTGCATTTCTATGAAATTTTAATCATGCAATTTATTATCTACATTCTTTAAGAAACAGAATTCTATTCACTCGAATAGCTTTAAGAGTAAGAATATTTTTTCGTCAAAATGCAAAGATGTTTATCTAATTGTAACATAATGAGAGTGATTTTCGTAAAGGCAATTTACTATGCTTATTAGACACATATCTAATTCTGACGTCTTTACAATGTCTGAAATTATTTCCAGACTATTATTTAAAAATAATATTAATATAGATTGAATATTTAATTTATTTATATGTTGAATCTGAGGACTATTGAATTAAAAAGAATATCTCGTTATATTTAATCATTTGATTTCGGGCCAGGGCTGGCGACTATTTTTATATTCAGTCGTACCATAATTTATAAAAATATTTCTTTGTAGTAGATATTTCTTAATAATATCCTAGTATAAGCGTATGGCAGATATTTTATTTTTTTAAAAATGCCGTTGGGACGTATCAAAATAATAATAATAAATCTGGTATCCCATGAAACAGTTTCTAGTTGTATGTTTAAATAACTGATAATATAAATACTAGAGTTAAATAATTAGACACATATGAATTCCTTTTTCAGAGCTATCTTCGTTTGGCCGAGATTCCAAGAACAAAGGGTGAAATAGTCCACATACTTCTTTTCAAGAGAGATAAGATCTTTAAAAGAAGAGAAATAATTTTGATGACAGTTTTAAAGATAATGTTAAAACCAATATACAGGGTATCCCAAAAACATTGACCTCGGATTTTATTCCTTAAATATTTATCATAAACATATACATTGGCATCCAAAAGTTAAAGTACAAACAGTGTTTTGACGCTCACTATTAAAAGAATGAAAATAAATGTAAAACATATGGTTTATATGAATGATCATAAGTTACTTCAACAAAATCTTATGGAAAAACTATACCCATCTCAACTATTTTAATGTATTGGATAGTTATATGTTTGTCAGGAGGAACTGCGAATATCCCACTTTGGTAATTTGTGTGAATTTTTTGTTACGATTGATGATCTTGAATTGTTTGTACTAAAATAGTGTTGTCTATGTCTATGAGATGTCGTTTAGTTGAATCGTTAAGAAGGCGGCCAATATGATGGATGGAAATGGGGTTATCACAAGCTGGTGCTGCTAGACGTCTTAATGTGTCTCGTAGTGTGGTTCAAAGGCTGCGAGATCAATTTGAATCCAAAAATTCAGTATCAAGAAGACTTTGGGGGGGGGAGGGGGTAACTCATGGGTTACAACTTCTGTACAAGATCGCTTTCTAGCTCTATTGGCCCAAAGGAGGAGCAGCACTACTGTGGCTCAGTCATTTCAAATCATCGTAAAGCAACAGGAATGACAATACCTGATATTACGATGCATAAACGTCTTCACAATTAAGGACTCTATGCAACACGACCCGCTGTGTGTGGCCCTCCTAATAAACAACACAGAAGTGCCCTTTTATGTTGGCCAAGTGAGCACGTTACCAAAACACACTACAATGGGCTTCCGTATAGTTCACAGATGAGTTCCGGTTTGCTTTGGAGAGTGATTCAGATCGTGTGTTGATCTGGAGAGAACAATGCATCAGATTCTACCTATGTAACATTGTTGAAAGACACAGTTATACAGGAGGTGAAATAATGGTTTGGGCTGGAATATCTCTTTTGGTTACAGTAACTTCCATGTGTGCCATGGAAGAATTCTGACTACTGCGAGATCCTTGCTCCGTTTGTCACACCGTATAGTAGTGTTATTGGGGAAAAACTAATCTTAGTGTTTGATAATGCCCGATTGAATTGAGCTAGAGTCGTTGATGAATATATAGAAGATAAAGGATTGGAGCGAATGGAATGGCCAGCACAATCTTCAGACTTTGATCCTATAGAGCATCTTTGGGACTATCTCAGCAGACAGGTGGCTTCCGTATGTCCTCCTCAAAAGTCGTTAAATGAGCTGGAACAAGCGTTGCTCCATGTATGGGAGTTGTTTTCATTTCCAGTGTCCGATAATTTAATTGACAATATGGAAATTCGATGCCACAAATTCATTACAAGTAGAGCCGGACACATGCCTGATTAAAATCCGTTTATTTAACTTTTTTCACAAAAAACTGCTATTTATTTTTTTATCAAACAGTAGGGATGGGCGTTATTTAACATAACAAGATAAATAACATATCTTACCGTGTTGAAACCAGTTACCGCATTAAAATGTTATTTTAAAAGTCCCTGTTAATTAAATAACAATTTACCGAGAACAGCCTGCACGGTCTTGGACTGTCGTATTCAGAAATTTGGTTAAAAACCCCAACTTGACATAATATTATGAAATATCTTTTGCCTTTATCGAAAAATGCAAAACACTATTCGATTTCATAATTTTTGAATAGGAGCACTTGTAAAGTTTTTGGTTTTACGGGGAAAAAATAACCCCAACTTCACATAATATTCTGAAATATCTTTTGCCCTTATCGAAAAATGCAAAACACTATTGGATTTCATAATTTTTGAATAGGAGCACTTGTAAAGTTTTTGTTTTTTTCGGGAAAAAAAATTAAGGAATGTGTCAGAATGTCGCTAGTTTGGATTTGAGAACAAACTGGAAGAAAACACAATATCCGAGAACATAATTTCCACTAAAATAAGATAGTTTGGGTAAAATTTTAAGCTATACTGCCTGTTTTTACAAATAAATGTTTGAGATCTTGTCTTAAAAAGAAAAAAAAAACCTCAAGTCGAAATTTTCAAAACCCACTGACGAGCGTTATATTTCTACCCACGCATCAGGGAGGAAAATAATAATTTTTTTCCTAACTTCATATTTTCCTCGAAACGAGTAGCAGATAATTATGTTGCCAGTGACGGAATTGTCTGCTTAACTTTCGATAACTCTTTCCTCTAAATGTGATTTTTAAACGGTTTGGTTGCTGTTCAAATAACCAGACTCGTTGAATTAAAATGACAGATATGTGTTTTGAAATTCTTTTTGCAATCTAGTTATGGATGTACGGAAGAACTACATGTTTGTGAGAAACTTTTTGGAATAAAATATTGAATTATTCGTTTTGCAGGAAGAATAAACAAATAAGATCATTTTCGTGTATCTGCTTAGAGCGGTATAATGATTCGCGCTCGCTTTGGAAGTTTTTGCTCGCACTGAGTATGACATGGTATGGAAACGGAAGGGTGGGAGCTGAATTCCTGGAATTTCGTAAAGAGGTTTTAAGGCGTTCGCGTTATTCTTTCTGAACTTTGCAGGTTGGCAGCTTTTTTTTATTCCAATAGTGATAGTCTACATTTGTTAATGGAATCGTAGAATTTTATTTTGTTTTAATAAATAAAAGACAAATATATTTTGTGAATATATATTTATTTACTTTACAGAGCTTCAAAATTATGATATTTTAAATAATTAGTTTCCTTTCTTCTAAACTATACTAAATTTTTTAACGAATTTTCATTTGAATGTGTCTATGTGATCATTAATATTGTAATTTTGTATGCAGTGATTTCTGAACATATAATCGGAAAATGCTGTTCTTTAAAATGTTTGTATAAATATGTATGCAATATTCTTTTAAAAATACTTTTTAATTGTACGTAATGTAGGTTTTTTTTTTTATACCGCTAACCAGGCCCCTACCTGCCCGGCATGAATGCCTAGCTTAACGGGTTAGTACCTGGGTGCGGGGCGGAAATCGCCTGAACACAGCATGGCTGTGATCCACCTGACTATTGATTTGTTCACATCGCTGCTGTGCTTGCTCTCTTGTGATTTGCTACCGTTATCTTTGTTTGCCGGTTCAAGGTTTCTGTTTAACTTTGTTGAATTGACAGATTTAATAGGTCTCGTAATTTAGAACCTTGATCAGGTGACGAGACCCTCACCTGACTAGGCACCCCCAGAGGTATTATTCACAGGTAACTTGGAGGGCTTTGCACCCACGACGGATTTTACATGCACCAGGTGCCATTAGCGTACATAGATTTACATATTTACCATGTCTGTTGGCTTGTCACGTTCATGGTGGGTTGTCGCTGTAGTGTTTATTGCCTCTTTTATGGGCTGATTTCCCTTCTTGTTGTATTTGTCTCTGTCAAGGCTTTTTGGCGTTTTTATAGGCTCGCCCCTGTTGTGGGTTGTTTTTTGTCTATCATTCATTGGTTTTTTGTCTCTTTCTTGATATATTTTTACCTCTAGCTTGTGCTAGAGCTGGTTTTCACATTTTGAATCTTGGTCTTCTTTCGAGAGTTTCACTGGTTATTATGTCACTATCGTGGGTTTTGTCACGTTGTAACATTTGTTACTGGTGGTTGTCACATTGTAACTTTTGTTACTGGTGGTTGTCACATTGTAACTTTTGTTACTGGTGGTTGTCACATTGTAACTTTTGTTACTGGTGGTTGTCACATTGTAACTTTTGTTACTGGTGGTTGTCACATTGTAACTTTTGTTACTGGTGGTTGTCACATTGTAACTTTTGTTACTGGTGGTTGTCACATTGTAACTTCTGTTACTGGTGGTTGTCACATTTCTGGATGTTGCACACTCATTTTTGTTGTCTTTGTCACTTTATCTCACCCAAGCATTGGGGATTTTGATTTTTTTTTTCCCTTCGTGAATACGCTTTTTGCGATCAGTCCATTGAATCCTAATGGCTGTTATCACTGCTTTTGAATTTTGTGCAACTTGTTGATTTGTTGTTTGAGAAACTTGTCGCACTAATGGAGTGGGGCTTGTTCCGTGGCCGTTAGTCCGTCGTGTATCTATGAGGCTGTATTCACTTGATTTGACACTGTTTTTTTCCACATTAACTGTCTTTGGCAGGTGTGCTTTGTGCATTCACCATTTAATTATTTTGTTCACTTTTTGTTGGCTATTTGCCTTCATCAGTTGGTGAAATTCAGTCCGTCACAGATGACTTCCACTTCTCACTAGTGCTGAAAAAAATCGATTTTTTTTTGGCGTAGCAAAGAGGTTCCATTGCTACTTTTTTTTTTTTTTTTTTTTTTTTTTAATTTTTAATTTTTAAAGATATATTAGAAAATATACTTACCAAATGGATTGCTTTTGAGAGTGGGATATGCTTTTGAGGAATCTCGCTGCTGGGAAGGTGTATTTATTGTGATATGAGATCGATGTTTTCTACTAACCATCTCATCACTGCTCTTCCTTTTGTTTGTACTTGTTTGTTGTTCGCTAACTGGTTGTGCCATATTTTTTCGTTGTTCGGTGTGATGTGGATCAGATGTAGTGTTTGGGTTAGTGGGCAGTCTGTTAGATAGTGTTTGGGGGTTCCCAACTCCCCGCATGAGCAGTTTGGTGCGTCTTTGCGCTTAAACCTGTGTAAGTAGTCCGGGAATGCTCCGTGACCCGTGTAAATGTGACTTAGTAGATTGCAGCTGATGATTCTGCGAGAATCTACTTTTGGGAAGTATTCATATGTCTTCCTGCCCGTTTCCCCATAATCCCACTCGAACTGCCATTGTTTGATAGTGAGTTCTTTTAGTTTTCTTTTTAAGTTTGATATCGGTCTTTCTAGATGGTATGGAATTTCTTTACTTTGGTTTTCTGCAGCCTTTTTTGCTAATTCGTTGGCATCCTCGTTTCCTTGGATACCCACATGTGCTTTGACCCAGCTAATTTTGAATTTATTGTTTGAGTCTTTTACTGTTTTTTGTATTGTATCGATTAATTTTACTACATTGAAGGGTTTACTGAGTGATTGGATGGCTGACATGCAGTCCGAGCGAATGCTGTATTCCTTCCCTGTGCTATTTCCCCATTCTGCTGCTTTTAGTATAGCCAGTAGTTCAGCTTGGAAAACACTGTTGTACTTCCTTAATGGAGCTGACCATGTTTTTATTTTTTGTTCATTTTTGAAAGCTACGAATGCCGAACCCGTAGCGCCTGTTTCCAATTTTGAACCGTCCGTATATATTACTATGTCCTTGTAATTATGGCCTATTCTTGGTTCTATGGTGTCCGCGGGATGTGTTTCCCATACATTAATCTTTTTTATATAGTCTGTATGGTGGATAGTGGTTCCGTGTATTTCTGTCGTTTCTCTTAAACGAGATATTGTGCCGTATTCTGCCTCGTATTTAACTTGGAGGTGAATTGGAATCAGGCCAGCAAGTACCTGAAGGGCCGCTGTTGGGGCAGTTTTATATGCCCTAACTATAGCCAGCAAAAAATGCCTTTGGCATGTTGTTAGTACTTGTTTACTTCTTTGGTTTAGCTTATGTCCCCATATTGAGGCTGCGTAAGTCAGTGTTTTCTCAGCTACTGTTCTATACCATATTTTTAAGATGCTTGGTTTCAATCCCCAACCACGTTTGGCCATTTGTCCCATCATCCAAAACGCTTTCCTTACTTTGGCTGTTTGTGCTTGGCAGTGTGTTTCCCAATTTAGGTTTTTATGTATGATTACACCTAGATACTTAATGTTTTCTTTTCCTTCAAATTCCCTTTCTTTGAATTTAATTCCTTCAATTTTATATGTGTCTGCTGTTGGTAGGTTTCTTGTGTGTGTTCTATTAAGGTACAGTAGTTCTGTTTTGTCCCAATTAAGCGTTAGGTTATTTTCCGTTACCCATTCATAAAATTCTTTTATTATTTTGTTTGCTAGTTTTACTAATTGTTCTTTTGTTTTTGATTTTATTATTAAAATAAAGTCGTCTGCGAAGGCCTGTATTCTTACATTTTTACCCCAGTTTTTCTTTAGGGCTGTATCTGCTATTAGCAGCCACAGCAGTGGTCCCAGACAGCTGCCTTGTGGGCAGCCGCCAAATGTTTGTTTTGTTACTTTAATGCCGTTTTCTTCTAAGGATACGTATCTATCTTCTAAAAAGCTTAGTATCCAATTTATTAAGTAAGTGGGGCATGGTGATTGTTTTAAGTTTTCGGCTATAATAGGCCATCTGATATTATCAAATGCACCCTTTATATCCATTGCTATTAGTAATGTTTGGTATTTGTCTTCTTTGTCTTTCTTTATTGTTTTTATTAGGTTATTTAGTGCGTGTTCAGTTGATAACCCTTGTTTGAACCCATATTGTTTGTCGCTCCAGTATTTGTTGATTGTTAGATGATGTGATATCCTGCCGTGTATTATTTTTTCTAGTATTTTACTAAGTGTAGGTAGTAAGCATATGGGTCTGTAATTTTTTGGTTCTTTTGGATCTTTTCCCTTTTTATGAAATAGGACTACTGTGCCTATTTTAAATGATTTTGGGAAGTAGTTGAAGTTAAGGCATGTGTTATATAATGTTAGTAGTAGTTGTGGTGCTGCTGTGTGTATTCTACGTAATGTAGGTTATTTTTACAATGGGCCGATGACAGGCAAAGGTAGCTGACCTCTGGCCCGGGATTTGAATATTTTGGCCCATGTAGACCAGTATGTTTACATAACACTCCTGAACAGACAATCAATGAAGAACTAATTAAAAGTAGGCAAAAAAGTAGCTTTTTTTTGGGGGGGTGGGGGGGGGATTGTTAATTTGTATCTGACAAGTTAAACCGAAACAGAAATGAATTAAAACTAATAGGTAACATACTTAATCGATGAAATTACTCTAACAGTCATATTATGACAGTTATGAATGAGAGAAAGACGAAATGTTTTGCATTCTTCTACAAATCATGATTTTAAAAATGTGTTTTATTGTTATGTTATACATGGTGTCCCTTCTTATTGTTTACCAATATCTAATTTGTAAGCCGTTAGTTTTAGAAGTATAGTTACAATTGCTAAAATGTCTCCATATGAAAATAAATTTAAATCAAAATAGCTACTTTTTAAATAGTTAGTAAATTAAAGATTTTATGCGATGTCTGGGTCCTATAAGTTTTATTCAGAAAACGTTTATCGTCTTATAAGTAAACCAATAAAAATTTATTTTTGTATGACGAAAACTTTCCGAGTTATGACACTTAGAATTTTATGAATTTTCGGCATTTTATGTTTCTAAAGAGGTAAAAAGTGTTTTTAGTGCCAGAAAACGCTGAAAATTCATGAAATTCAAAGTATCATAACTAGGTAAGGTTTGTCGCGCAGAAATTTAATTTTTTCATGTAAACAGATTTTAATGATGTGTATTTATCTCAATGGGAAAGAACGACTATACTTACTTCCCAAAATTATTTTAAACATTCTGTTTTCAGGAAATTACTTTAAACGTTCGTTGACAGCATATATAGCGATTGATTATGTGTTACAAAAGAAACATGTTATTGGAACCTGTTACCAACGCTACTGTGGAACTCTTTAACCTGTTAACCAAAAGTAACTGTATTTCCCATCTCTATCAAACAGTGGATTTTAAAAAAAAAGCAATTTTTCATGTGTGAATCAAGCTTGATGTTAACATTAAGTAAAATTCTATAAATAACTGTTTAAAGTACAATTCTTCTAAATTTCTGTTTTTTTCTTCATTTGTTTTCAAATTAGACACAAAAGACTGGTTGTACCTTAACTTTTGGAGGCCAATGTATAATAAATTCCAAAATTACGTAAAAAAAAAAAAATAATAATATACATATATATATATATATATATATATATAGAATTTTATGAAATCGATTAAAAATTTTAGGGGATTAAATTTGAAGAAATACAAAAATTAAATTTTCATGATATTTTTATGGTAAAATGCTGAAATCTTGTACATGACCTTATTCGTATGGGGATATTTTACTTATTGTAAGATGTTTTGTACGGGGGCCGTATAAAAATTTTAATTTTTTATTTCTTCAAATTTAATCCCCGGAAAATTTTAATCTATTTCATAAAGTTCTGCACTTTCTTTTACGTAACATATAATTTATAATGTATGTTTATGATCAATATTTAAGGAATAAAAACCGGAGTCGATGTCTTTCGGACATCCTGTATATGTGTATAATTAAGAATTTCAAAAGTCTTAGATTGCTTCCCACTGTTTGATATCTTGTCGCTTTTTTATTTTCCTAAGGTTTATATTCTTTCTGCTCCTACAACCTCTTTTCCAGACTTTCATGAAACTTTTTTTCATCTTTAAAACTCCAAAAATCCTGTTAATGATCTTTCGTAGCCTCCGTTTATTCCCGCTGCTTGAAAACCTCTCTCATAAATCACTTTCCTTTTGTTTTCTTTTGTTGTTCATTGTTAAATAAATTATAACTATCCCTTCTCCCATTTTTAATTAAATTAATTATTTTTATAATAAATATTATCTCACTCTCTTTCCCCATTTTTTCCAGTGTACATAATTATTTGAAAAAATGAATAAGTTAAAAAACAATTATAGTTTATATTACTTTCTTTTTTTCAATTTATTATTAACATCCCTTCATTATTTGTGTTTCTTTTCATGTTCTCTCTGCTTCTCAAAGCTCAATTTTTGCTCATTATCCTCCGTCAACGTTTCTTCCAATAGTGTCTTCTTCTACCATAATTTACTATTCGAGTTTATAACAGTTCTGGTTTATAACAGTTTTTAGGGTTTCATTCATCTCACAAAACCCTATACGTCTCACTTCTCTGTCTGTCTGTCCGTCATAGTGCCCGTCATATTCTTTCTGAACTATAATATATTTAGTAGACTAATAGAAGTTTGTGGAATATAAATAAATTCATATACAGGGCTACGCAAAGAACAACATACATTGTCGTTTACGGCTGGTAATTGCTGCGAGTGAGTTTTAAGTTGCCTTTCAGTTTAATATGTGGTGTGTACAAAAGTCTTCAGATAATAAACAGGTCTGTACAAAGGATTTCGAATGCATTTCCATCGATCGAAGAAAATGGCTAAATTTGAATATTCTAACTGAACTAAGTTTTATAATGCTATATATCCACATATATAGGGCTGCACAAAATAATTCGACTACTTTTTCGACACTGGAAGGTAGTTTAGAAAACTGTATTTTTCAATGTGGTTTATGTTTTCTAAACTGTTTACTTACATACATTCTTTCACCTTATTTAACGGTGAATTTTCGTTACAGTTTTCTGGCTGTGTTGTAAAGTGTTTCATAATCTATGCTTGACGCATGATTTTTCGTTCTTGTTTGTTAATAAGGTAACTAACTTTTTGAAAATCCGTTCCTTACAGTTATAGAGCAGACTTTTATAAAGTAAGAAAAAGTATTTATCAAAAAAGTCAATTTTTTAGATGTGTGATTTAATTTTTAACCCTTTTCCAACATAGTTGAAAAGTGTGCATGAATTAGATTTATCAGGACGTCTGTTGTGTCTAGCATTTATATTTAATTAACAGGGGCACTCAAAATTATTCCGTTCTATCGTCTTTAGAGAGAAACTATTTGCGGTGTATTTTAATGATGTTACACTATTTTGAACCTAATGAAATTGATATGTATTTTTGAGGTACATTAAAACATGTTTTTGAAGAAATTGGAGTGAAATGCACTTATCATTCTTTTACAGGGTCACACAAAAGAATTCGGTTACATAATGGTGTACGCGGGGAAAATGTTTGTGTATTTTAATGAGATTAAACTATTTAAATGAAATTTATGTACATTGTTGAGACGCACTACAAGATGCTTACTGTAGAATGAGACGTGCATAAAAGTAATCGTTCATTTACAGGAACACAAATTTTCGATTACAGTACTGTCTATGTGCAATATATGCTGCAAGTGCGCTTTCAGTTCTGGCATACGTTTTTATGTTTAAGTGTGTTGGTCAGTGAAATCGCAAATTCCCCTTCCTAATGTTAAACGTATGGGCGTGGAATGCATTCTTATTTTTAAAATATGGCATCAAGAAATTAATATTCTTAACTTATTTTTTCTGTATTCTCATCTTAAATGGTGTCTCCAATTTTTTGTTTACAAAATATTTCTAAAATATACGCTTAAATTTATTGGAATTGTTGAAATCTTACTCACAGCCCTTTGTGTTTTCCTGCACCCAGTTTTCCATGTTTTCATACTTTTGGGTGCAGGAAAACACAATGGTAAACCTACGAGTCAACCGCTAAAATCGGGTTTTAAGGTGTTTCCCACCAAGATATGGCTTGGCAGACCGATTGCGTTTTAATATGCGAATCTAGTTTTAACTAATTCTGGAGTTTCAGCCGTGAACTCGATGAGGTGATTGTCTGTGCTGCGGCCTCCCGGTCTATATAGAATATGATGTCCATACTTTTTATCGTATATTTACAGGGACACACAGAGATAATTCGGTTACAGTACTATGTATGAGTAATAATTGTTGAAGTGAGTTTTCAATTGTTGTATGCGTTTATAAATTTAACTATTTGTTTTTCATTTTATTTGGTGTGTATAAATAACGATTATATACAGGTCTCCATAAAATAATGCGAGTACTTTCCTGCTTATTGACAAAAATTGCTTAAGGGGAATTTTCTACTGTGTTATACGTTTCCTAACTAAACTAAATTTTTGCATACTATATAGAATATATAAAAATCTATAGATCATATAAAGTGCTGCGCAAAAGAGTTCGTAAATTTTCCGAATATAGCAATCATGTAATCTGAATATAAAAAAGTACAGTTCTGACAACTATGGTTTGGAACGATGTCTGTCTATCTACGTTTTGCTTTAATATAATGGAATGTTTTAATCAATAACTAATGCACGGATTTAAACGAAAATTCATAATTATTCTAACCTTGACATATAATGTTATGGATTAGAATGTTGTGCCCATAGCGCAGAAGGTGCTGTTTGCCGTACTTTTCCGGATGTACTTGATAATTAAATCTGTGAATTTTTCGGATGGAATTGCACGTAGTTGTTGTTTATTAAAAAGCACTAATTCGCTTTCAATTTTAATCATTCTTCAGGAGACGCTGTTTTGTTAAGATTTTCACAATGACTACTATACATGTACCCCAGATTCGATTCTGTATAAACATACAAAATTTTAAATACATTTTCTGTAAAAGATGTTAAATCATCTCGACTTTAGTCTACATTATATTGCCAAAGGTGACCGGTCACTTGCGATTTTAGACGTTTTGTTAACTATCTAGAAAAATACATGTGGAATTAACCTGAAACTGCAGGTGTGTAAACAGTATACTATAGGTTATATATTTCCGTGAAGATTTTTTCCCGAAACCCCATAGGGGACTGTCAACAAATTGAAATAAACGAATATCTTTTGGATAGCCCTGTAAAATCTAATGTAGCAAAAGCGTTCAAACTAGAGATTATTAATAAGTGTCTTATTGTAATATACTGTGTTCATTTTTATGAGGATAGCATGTATACTCGTAGAAAAATTAAGTTTTTTATAAAAAAAGTCCCAAATTTCGCCTAGTATTTTGCTTATTATTTGCAGAGTTCTTAATATAAAAAAAGTTCTTTTCAGAAAATATGACAAACAACATTGTACATAATACTCTGCAATCAGAATTAAAAAGAATAAAAATTGGATAAAAAATGAGCAGTTTTACTAAAAAATGAGCAGGTTTACTAAAAAATGTTTCACTGCGCATTCGCGAATGCAATCAAAATATAGTATGCGTAATTAATTAGCTAAGTATATAGAGCAACTTTTGTGAAAGTCTCAAAATCATAGCTTGAAAATTCTGCAAATTATCGTCGATAGAATAAACTCGAAATCTATTGTTCCCAAAAAGAAGCAAAAAGATGAGGGGTTATATCAAATATCTGTTGATTAGTGCCAAGATAGCGTACACAATATTGCACGTACTACTATATTTGGATACAACCCCTCATCTTTTTGCTTCGTTTTGGGAACAACGGATTTCGAGCTTATTCTATCGACGATAATTTTCAGAATTTTCAATCTATGATTTTGAGACTTTTACAAAAGTTGCTCTATATACTTAGCTAATACATTATGAATATTATATTTTGATTGCATTCGCGCATGCACAGTGAAACATTTTTTAGTAAACCTGCTCATTTTTCATCCAATTTTTATTTTTTAAATTCTGGTTGCAGAGTATTATGTACAATGTTGTTTGTCATATTTTCTGAAAAGAACTTTTTTTTATATTAAGAACTCTACAAATTATAAGCAAAAAACTTGGCGAAATTTGGGACTGTTTTTTTTTTATCTTTATTTCTCGCAGAGTATTATGTACAATGTTGTTTGTCATATTTTCTGAAAAGAACTTTTTTTTATATTAAGAACTCTACAAATTATAAGCAAAAAACTTGGCGAAATTTGGGACTGTTTTTTTTTAATCTTTATTTCTCTACGAGTATACATGCTAGCCTCATAAAAATGAACACAGTATATTACAATAAACCACTTATTAATAATCTCGAGTTTGAACGCTTTTACTACATTACTTTTTACAGGGCTATCTAAACGATATTCGTTCTTTTCAATATGTTGACAGTCCCCTATGGGGTTTCGGGAAAAAATCTTCACGGAAATATATAACCTATACTATACTTTTTACGCACCTGCAGTTTCAGGTTAATTCCTCATGTATTTTTCTAGATAGTTCACAAAACGTCTAAAATCGCAAGTGACCGGTCACCTTTGGCAATATAGTGTACATCATGAATAGACTTGAAAAGGAGTACAGATTTTAATAACAAGGAATCAGCTTCAGAGCATTTGAGTACAGATATAAGTAATGATTCTCAGAATAACATAAGTCGGTTATTTTAATATATTTAATAGAATTACATAGAAGAAAATTTCGTTTTTGACACAGCATACTAGTTACATGATTGTATTAACGATACATCATATGAATGCATAATTTTGAATTCACTAATGTATAAAAGTACCAACGGCTTATTCTACAATTGCATATAAAGAAAAATGCTTTAGTATTTTCCATTAATATTTTATATTTACATTTTTAAACCACAAAGATAAGCCTTTTTTTTAAACAAATATACAAAGTATTTGTTCATTGAAAACTAGGACATTCATTAGAACAGAATAATTAGAGAAATATTTCTATCACTTGCATTATATATTCTAACGAATGTCTAATAAAACATTTTTATATGTAAATCGGTGACATATCAAAAGTTTCCGATTTTATTCACAAAAACTGTCCACCTTTGAACAGATTAAAGAGATAGTTAAGATTCTTTCATATTATAAAATAGGCTTTGTAGCCAAACATATAAAAAAATAATTGATTTCATTATTGTTTTTACGATAAATAATGCTACATTTTGATTTAATAACACCAGTTCAAAAAAATTTAAAGGACTTCAATGGCTTAAAGTAAGAAAAAGATATTAAGCTTTAAAGTGTTTCATTCATACTCAGTATTTTCATAATTAAGCCACTAAGAAAACTTCTTATAATTTTAAATTGTACAAAATAAATATTAAATGAACCCTGGGGGCGGTTCTCGCAAAAGAATAAATGGAGAAATATTTCTGTTAGTTGTATTACATAATATAAAGAAGGTTTAATTAAACATCTTTATATTTAATTCGATTACGTAGCCAAGCATTCCTGATTCTCTTCGCAAAATTCTTACATTCAAATTTTGAAGAAAAAACATAAGCTTAATGAAAAACAAACTTTCCGAATCAGTAATCATAATGAAGTTTTAATAGATACATTCCTTTACTTTAAAAAAAAAAAAAAAAAAAAAAAAAAAGCAATATTCATTCAAGAAAAAATTGATGTCTAATGCATGAAGAATAAAGTGCTTCAGAAAATAACCAGTTTCTATGAAGCAGTAACAAATATGCTTTCTCAAATATATTTTCATTTTGAATCGGGCTTTTAAAACACTAATGAGAGCAAAGAAGGGAAATGAGTTAGATAATGAATGAGTTTAAGAAAATTAATGATGGCTGAGCAATTTCCCATTAATGTTTTTTTTTCAAATAATGTGTATTGAATTTTTGTTTTTGCTTTTGATTTTATAACAAGAGTAAGATATCTTAAAAAATGAATAACGTTGAAAAAAAAATCGATGGCTTTTCCCCTCAGAGGGAGTACTTAAATCGTTCGTGACGACGCTCTCGTGCACAATTGCTAATTTTTGAGTATCACAACATCTTAAGAGTAAATTTCGCCCTACGTAACAACAGAAGTTCTATGATTAAACAAGGGGGAAATTACTGTTCGTAAAAAGTGGTATTCAGAATTACGGACTGTGCACACAACATACTAGACGTATGGAAGACGCTCTTCGCGAATATGTCAATGAAAATATTTAAGTTAAATTTTAATTCATTAGGTTAAACCTGGCCACGGAGCGGTCTCTTTTAATAGAGACCAACTCAAAATTTTGAGCACTACTATTTTTTTACGAAATATTTTGTTTTCGATTTTTCTTGCAAATGTTGTAGAAACCCTCTTCGCGTTGATCTTTTTCTTGGAATTGTTGTAATAATCTGCCTCAAAAATAATTAAAAACAATAAGTGGTGGTCAAAAAGACACAGCTCCGAGGCCTGGTTAAACAGATTAAATTATAATATAATGATCCTTTTATAATAATACAAATTTACTCAATATTAGAATTGTTATAGTGGAGCCATATTACCGTCAATTAATCCTTTCAGATATGGAGTCCATATTCATTAATTATTATCTAGTTAGCAGTTGTGCCACCTATCCAACTTGTACTTTATGTAACTGTTAACCAAACACATGTAAAAATTCTTCTGGTGAAGTATACATGTATTTCTAGAACATTTCGAGAAAAACAGGAGATTATAGGAGCAGATAAACACTATTACCCAAGGAATCACAGCGTATTACAAGATAATTCTCAGGAAAAGTATTCCAAAGAAGAGACCATAAATGCTTCAGATGATCAGATTCAAAACTATACTTAGTGATGGCAAAATGCTTTTCAAACATAGATATATTGCGTTTTCGATAAATCGTCTTGACATCAATAGCCGAAAACCACATCATCGGATATAAAATAATAATATATGCAATATATCAGAATACTTTCATCGTTGCTGAATGTTTTAATACACAGAATGATTTATTTATGTTTTTTCCGTAATTATATAATAAAATCAGTGCTTATCATTAAAATACAGATGGAAGTGCTTAAAGTGAGAAAAACAGAACACAAAAAAGGCTTATAAAAGCTTTTTAATAAGATGATCAGTCGCGTCGCCAGGGACGGTGTCCAAATGCTTTGCGTACCAGTAATATTGTAAAGTTTTCTTCGTCTGATTTATCGCATAAAGTTTTCCGATTAGGCAAGGCAAAGAAAATTTTACAAAATTAGTGGTTTCCAAAGCATCTGGACCCTCCACCCTGGCTACGCCACTGAATGTAATCGACATGTTCCAAACGCACAAACGGCGCCATTATCGTGTAAATATTAATAATGACGCCGTTTGTGCGCTCGAAACATGTCGATCATCATATTAAAAGGTTTTTATAAGCCTTCTTGTTTTATGTTTTTATCTCTTTAAGCATTTACATTTGTATTTGAATGTTTTTTTAATTTAATACACTGCTCAAAACAATTAAAGGATATTTGAAGTTTTATATAAAATAAAGATATAAACGAAATTTTTTTTGCCGAAAATAGAAGAAGAGAATCACAAATGCAAATTTTTCTGGTTTTCAAACTGTGGAGTATGCAAATTTTGAGTTCGACGTCAAAAACGTCACTTCAGCGGCAGCGAATGAAATTTGACTTTCAACTGGATAAAAGAGAATGAAGACAAGGATGATCGGCATTCAGTGATTGCTTTGTTTCGATGAGTACGATGTCTCAGCGAAGTCATTTGACAGATTCAGAAGCTTGGAGAATTGTTGGTAGGTTAGAAGGGGGCCAAACTCAAGCCGAAGTAGCGCAAGCCATTGGAGTGTCACAAAGTGTCATTTCCAGGATCTGGAACCGTTTTTTGGAGAGTGGATGTGCAGGCCGAAGACCAGGGCAAGGTCGTAGACGGGCAACAACGCCCAATGAAGATCGGTATTTAGCGTTAACAGCTCGGAGACACCGAAACATGAACGCTACTCTTCTCCAACAACACCTTCGCTCGGCTACAGGCACCACGATTTCAACTCAGACTGTCCAAAACCGGCTCCATGCTGTAGGTCTGTATGCTCGCCGACCGATGGTATGTGTTAGATTAACATCAAGGCATCGTCGCGACCGCAGAGAGTGGGCAACCGAGCATGTCAACTAGAGGAGAAATGAATGGAGCAATATTCTGTTTTCTGACGAGTCCCGTTTTTCTGTGCATCCGGATAATAGGCGTATTTTCATCTGGAGGGACCGTGGCAGTAGGAATAATCCTGCGTTCGTGCACGAAAGTGTCAGATTTGGCGGTGGAGGAGTGTTGGTGTATGGTGGCATCTCCATTGACGGGCGCACTGACCTCTACATCATTCGAGATGGAGCTCTGACTGGTCGCCGATATAGGGATGAGATACTCAGACCTATTGTAGTCCCTTACGCTGCAGCAATCGGAGATAACTTCATTTTAATGGACGATAACTGCAGGCCACATCGTGCAAACCTGGTGGAGGATTTCCTTTTCGAGGAAGGAATCGTTCGAATGGAATGGCCAGCGTGTTCTCCAGACATGAATCCAATCGAGCACGTTTGGGACGCTCTAGGAAGACGAGTTTCTGGCCGCCAACAACCCCCCCAAACTCTCCAAGAACTGGAAAGAGCTCTTCTGGAAGAGTGGGGCAGAATACCCCAACTCGTCATTAACAGCCTCATTGAGTCCATGCCTCAAAGGTGTTCAACGTTGCTGGCCGCCCGTGGAAACCATACCCCCTACTGAAAATGATTTTCTTTGAAGAAAACACCTTTTCTTATTCTTTTTTTCTCATATGCACAAATTGTGTTTTTTTCCTTTTGTACACAAATGCGCAATAAAATGCATTTTTTTCTGCCAAACATGTGTAATTTATTCTCATATAACCTACTATGTCTGTCGACCATGTATCAATCAGCTAAAAAGTTTCCCAGATACAAAATCCACCTAAAACTGCAATATCCTTTAATTGTTTTGAGCAGTGTATTTTAATCAAAAGTGACTTTTATGCTTTTGAAACATATATTTTTAGCATTTACGTTTATAAACTCGATGAAATTCTATATTAGATACGCTTTTTAACCAATCATAAATGGTCGAACTGCCGTAGATTAATCATGTGTTGCGATAAATTTTAAGAATCTGTGTCAAAACTGCCACATTAACGCATTGGAGAACATGCACCTATTAGATAGGATTCATGAACAAGTAAAAGCAAAACAAACTTGACTCAGTACCTTTGACGTCTTAGAGATTATAAACACCATTTAAGGCGAAGAGTGTGAGTAAGAAAGGGTATTTTTTTCTAACTGCTCATTTAGCTGATGATGTATAGTCTAAAACCATATAAATTTTCTGATGGTGTGAAGAATATTTATGCTTTAGTAAAAGTTCTTAATCATATTAAGCAACTCTAATCCCATAAAAAATACTTTCTTATTCATCTAGGAATTTTTATCTAAAATAATATAAAATCAAAATACAATAAATTATAACACTTTGTAATAATATACTTATTTTAATTGCTAAAAGTTGTAAAATAAAACATCGTAAATAGTAAAATAACTTTTATTAGTCTGTTGACATGTTTCGGCTCTATCCGAGCCATTATCAAAACAAGTAAGAATATTCTATAATTGCACGGTCTTTGAAGTTATTTTAATTTAAACTCTATCAATTAATATTTCACGTACTTTTAACACTTTCCAACCTAGTTGAAAAGTGTTTATGACTTCGATTTGTCTGGCCGTATGGCCGTCGGGCCGTCTGTCCGTGCTCTAACTCGCGTAAAAATGCTCGGATCATTCTGAAATTTTTACTGTAGCGTGTCGTTTACTATAGTATGTTCCCTATTTCAACGGAAGTGTGTAGCACTTAAATTTTTTTACAGGGATAGTCAGAAGTATTCCGTTACATTACAGTCAATAGGAAATAAACATTCCAAGTGCATTTTGATGACGCTACATCATTTAAAACATGATGAAATTGATATATAATTATGACACGCATTAAAACATGCTTTTTGTAGAATATGGGGTGCAAAGCATTAATTATTCATTTACAGTGTCAAACAAAAGAATTCTGTTACACATTTTTCTATGGGGAAAAATCGTTTGGAGTGTACTTTAGTGATTTTCTCTATTTCAAACATAATGAAAATTATATGCATTACTGAGGTGCACTATAAATTGCTCTCTTGTGTGCATTGCGTTTATTTACAGGGACACACAAAAAATATCGTTTACAGTACATGTGCGATATTTACAGTCTA
Source organism: Maratus michaelseni (assembly GCA_963931845.1). Lineage (NCBI taxonomy): Eukaryota > Metazoa > Arthropoda > Arachnida > Araneae > Salticidae > Maratus > Maratus michaelseni. The sequence continues at coordinate 407,902,436 of OZ007586.1, forward strand.
TGTGCGATAAGGGCGTTTTCAATTTTGGTTTGCGTTTTTAAATTTAACTAACTTTTTTCATAGTACGTGTGTGTTTATAAACTCGGTTGTTCATATACAGGGCAACACAAGGGAATCCGTAAGTATTACAGACTATGGGAGTGAATTTCTTAAGGGTAGTTTTTAATTGTGTTGCGCATTTTCTTTCTGAACTATAATATATTTAGTAAACTAATAGAAGTTTGTGGAATATGAATAAATTCATATACAGATTTACGCAAAGAACAACATACATTGTCGTTTATGGTTGGTAATTGCTACGAGTGAGTTTTAAGTTGCCTTTTAGCTTAATATGTGGTGTGTACAAAAGTGTTCAGATAATATGCAGGGATGTACAAAGGATTTCGATTGCATTTCCATCGATCGACGAAAATTGCTAAATATGAATATTCTAACTGCACTAAATTTTATCATGCTATATATCCACATCTATTGATCATATACAGGGCTGCACAAAATAATCCGACTACTTTTTTGACACTGGAAGATAATTTCGAAAACTGTATTTTCAAATGTGGTAAATGTTTCTAAACTGTTTACTTACATATCTTCTTTTACCTTATTTAACGGTGAAGTTTCGTTACAGTTTTCTGGATGTGTTGGAAAGTGTTTCATAATCTATACTGGAAGCATGATTTTTCGTTCTTGTTTAAAATTACGCACGTTATTTTTTATTATTACTTGGTTGTTTATTTTCATTTTTGTAACCATGGAGTAAATCGAACCACAATTTCGGTAAGTTAAATGATGCTGCAATGTTACATATTGCATTTTTGCGTGCTAGTATCTCTATGGCTTCTTTTATTATGGATGGATAGTATAGACTGGTGGGAAAAATTATCTTACTTTCATTGAAATTTATTTGAGGGTTCATTCTTGATATAATCTTCCTAGGGCTGTGGTTTTCCTATTATACTTAATATCAGCGCTATATATAATATCACTATATTGGCATGACAAGCAGAAAATTTAGTTACAGAAAAAAGGATCACGTAGCTGATATTAAGTATAATAGGAAAATCACAGCCCTAAGCAATATTTTATCAAGAAGTAACTATCCAAATAAATTTCAATGAAAGTAAGATAATTTTTCCCTCTTAGTCTATGCTATCGATAAGAGAAACCACAGAGATTGTAACACGCAAAAATACAATTTGTAACGATGCAGCATCATTTAATTTACCGAAAAAAGACTCGAGTTACTCCAAGGTTACAAATATGGAATTATACAGCCCAGTACAAAAGAAAAATTAACGTGCTTAATTTAAAAAAGGATGTGGAAGATTAAACGATAGCGTTTCAAATAATAACTTCAAAGACCGCGCAATTATAGAATATTCATGTTTGTTTTTTATTATTTTTGTTATTTTACACCTTTTAGCAACTAAAAGAATTATAATGTAAATTATTTTGTTAGATTTATTTAATACCTGAAGAATTCTTAGTTGACCTTGCATGTAAAATATACAATTCTAAAAAATATCGATCAATCAGATTCAAAATATCGATATTAGATATATATAGAAAGATCAGAATTTATATGAAATATTGATATATTTTACCTCAATGTATCGATAATTTGCTGCCATCCCCAGCTACCGTCTAATCAGAGATGGAAAACGCCCAATCCCTTTAACATATTTCTTCATTTGTGTCTCTGGTTAACTCTTTAATAAAATTTTAAGTATTTATCGACCACAATAGCTCGAGTGTTAGGCAACTTTAGAATAAGTTTTACGTTGATTAAGGGGTAACACTACTTTGACAGGTCCAAAATTTTAAATTTAATTTTTACCTTTAACCCATTCACATCATTAGCGCATATATCAGGGTGGCTAGTGGTTACGGAAAAATACAGTAAAAAAAAGTGACATACACCAGTATATTCTTATGGAAAAATTCATGTTGATTATTTGGTCGAATCATCAACACGAATTTTTTATAAGAATATACTGGTGTTAATCACTTTTTTGACTGTATTTTTCCCTGACCACTATAGCCACCCTGTACATGCTTCCAATTCAGGAATTCATTTTGTATTCGGAAATTCCAAATCCAAACAAATTCCAAAAGAAGAAATTTTACTCTACGTAATCGCTAAACGTATGCCATTAAATAAAGTAAAAATTACTATTGAGAATTTCTGGTATGAATACGAAATTTGTAAATAAAAAAGAAATTCCTTAAATGCACGCTCTGGACGCAAATAGATTAAAGTATTCATTGTACACACTAAAGAAATCGATATAAAAAAATGAAGGAGCAAATTTGGAGCTATAGAAGTAGAGCACGTTACAGCTAGTAAACAGTAATGAAAATTTTATGTGTTTTTTATTCAGAACATTTTCAAAAGTAGGATTTTTTTTTTTAATATTCATGTATTGCTTTTCAGTGTAACTTTAATAACGAAATATTTGGTCGAAAACTTACATTTTATTTCGAATTAATACCATTTCAGTAAAGTTTCATAATTTTAAAAACGACTACTTAATTCACTACCTTTTGAACCAAAAAGTATTTGTTTTGTCTCATTATTCTCTAAGTTAATTTTACGAGGAGTTAACGTCTCGCCTATTTTTTTTTTTCGAAGCGCTAGATTAGATGCGACTGTTTAACCCCTTCGCGACAAATGTCTATTATACTTTTTTTGGCACCACATTTTCTGAAAAGAATTTTTGTATTATTTAATCCCCGAAAGTTCGTGTCTAGGCAAGCATACTTGCCAACCTTCGTTCTTTTAAAACAAAAAAATATATATACTTCGAACCCGAAAAGTTAAATTTAGTGCGGCTTACGTTGAATGCGGTTGTCATTTGAAATTGTAATTAATTTCATTCATTAAATAAATTTCTATTTCAATGCATATATATATATATATATTTAAATAAAAGGATGTGTATGGCTATGGATAAGACAAAGTTTCTTTTGGATAAAAATACCAGTGTCCAAATTCAAGGATTTCGCACACCATATAGTCTCTCGTCCAGAGGCGCTGATTTCACAGGGGCGAAAAGGACAATCGGTCATTCTTTCACCACTAACATTGTACAGTATGAAAAATGTCCTTTCGATGAAATTATATTTTCTTGTATATTTTTGGCTGAAACTAACGAATCTGTAATTATTTTTTGTTTACCACACGCCATTTACCAAAAAATCCACATTTTAGCTTTTTACGTATTTTCTCGAAGGTAGGACCTTCCATAGCTAACTGCAGTCGTTTTTATGCTCTTCCAAAAGTACACAAAATTGGTGTCCCCCTCCGTCCTATTGTATCAAATATTGGTTCTGCTTCTTACCCACTTGCTAAATATTTGGTTAAACGGTTTTCTTTTCTTTCAGTTTCCAATTTATATACTATTCATAATTCAAGTGCTTTTGTAAACCGTATTAGGAACTTCCCCCCCTCCCCCTCATTACGCATGGTGTCCTTTGATGTTATTTCACTGTTTACCCATGTTCCTGTCCAAGGGGCACTCCAGTGTCTCACTTTAAGATTAAAAGAATTCCATTACCCAGATTATGAGATAAACCACATTATTGAGTTATTCAGTATTTGTTTAACGCAAAATGCATTCCAGTTTTTAAATCAATTTTATTCTATGTCAGATGGTTTAGCGATGGGTAATCCTTTAAGTCCTTTCCTAGCAGATTTGTATATGCATTATTTTGAGGATAAATTATTTAATTTTATAAATTTTCCATTTTATTGCAGATATGTTGATGATTCTTTTGCACTTTTGGACCTGTCTATTTCATCCATTGATAACGTCTTAACTATTCTAAACTCAATAGATCCTGTTATTCAGTTTACATATGAAGTTGAAGTTGAAAATAAATTGTCCTTTCTTGATGTGTTAGTCACACGTCAGCCTAATACATTTGATACCTGTGTATACCGGAAACCTTTTGCAGTCTCACTCCCTCCTCATTTTAATTCGTGTCACCCCCCTTCTCAGAAAGCCTCGGCTTTTCATTTCTTTATTAATAGAGCAATTTCCATTTGTTCTGATAATGTTTCCCTTGGTACAGAATTGAATTATATTAGATCTGTTGCTATTAATCGTGGTTTTAGTTTGACTTATATCAACCGTTTAATTTTTCGTTGTCTAAATAAAAATAGTATTCTTGTTCCTTCTGATGTCCCAGAATCTTTTTCTAACCTCATTATTTTACCATTTCACAATAGCATTAGCTATAAAATAGCTAATATTTTAAGGCAATATGATTTTAAGGTTGTTTTTAAGCCAGTTAATAAACTAAATTTTTCACAGTTAAAGGATAAAATTTCACATCAAAACTTTTGGGGCATTTACAATATCCAATGTCAATGTGGTTTGTCCTATATAGGACAGACTAAACGACAACTCCGTTTCAGACTCAATGAACACAGAAATTACATTAAGAAAAAAGAATTACAAAAGTCCTCTATTGCCTGTCACTGTTGGAGTGAGGGACATAATTTTAACTTCGACTCAGCCACTATTATTAAGAAATGTAACACTCCATTAGATTTAGACTTCTTTGAGGCAGTTTATATTCATAAATTTGGTAACTCCCTGGTTAATGATTTTTCAAGTGTACCGTACATCTCACCTTTCTGGGTTGAGTTACTTTGTCATAGTGAATCCTCTACAACCAACCAACCGACTTAATCAGATTGGAGGAGTTTCTCGGTGTGTTGTTGTTTTTCATTTGGGTTTTTAGATTCATTTTCATGTCTTTGGGGGGATACAATAGGGTTTAGGTTTATTTACACTGAGGAAGTGAGTCCATGATACTCATGAAACGTGCGTCTGTTTATTACACGATGTTATTGTGTGTCAAACGTTGGTATTTCTAGTATACTGTAAGGTGTTTTGAGCTTGTCTAAGCTTGTTCTATCACTCCTTAAAGTTTTGTGCAGGAGTTCCAAATCTCCCTATATTTATTACGAAAAATATATGACTAAAAAATTAATTTAATATCTAATGTCTTTCTTTTTATATACAGTTTACTTTCAAAATTTTAAGGGGATTTGATAAAATTTTAAATAAATTATGAAATTTGTACTTCTTAAACAAGATATAAATGTCATTACTCAGGAAATATTTTTTTTATATTTTAATTTAAATATATCTTTGTAATAATTATGTAATATTATCACAAAGCTCAATATTAAAGTTATAATAAACATTAGTTAAATATAATTTTTAGTAATATTTTATTACGTTTAAATAAGAACATTGTATAATTCACTTATTTCATTCAGTCAAGCATTCTAAAAAATAATCACCATATAATATAAAACATAAATACATACACACATTTATTTAACACAATTTTATGAAAATGTGATCTTTGAAGGAAAATAATAATTAATAATTTGTTACTGAAAATGTTACGTTTTCTGATTTTTCTTTGTAGCATAACTACAACAGTAGTGAAGTTGACATCAAACACTTGACTCTATTCGTTTATTCCAACTTCTACTTTTCTCTAAGGATGAGAATCAATTCAATGTCGAACAGAAAAAAATATTTTCCTTCCACTTAACCAATTGATTATCTACGATCTAATGGTCAAGAGGAAAGCCGACATCATTAGCTGCGGAAACATGGTAATAAAAAAGTAGAAATAATAGAGACAGCGATAATAAGTATCTTGAGATGCGATTTTTGCATTTAGTTTAATTGATGCATCAAATTTCTAGTTCAGTAAATACAGTAAAGCATTAAGATATTTCAAAAATATTATTATTTGTTAATTTACCTAAGTATTGTGAATTATTTTAAAAAGCCCAATAACTAAATATTTAATAAATCATTTGTAATAAATGCTTACTTTCTGAATTTCCTATTATTATTACACATATATTCTAATATATTTTCAAAAATTATGTGAAGAAAGTTTTCAGGAATATTTTTCTTATTTAATAATAATTTGATACAAAATGGATTAAATATGTATCATGCTAAACAATGTATTATACAAAATATGCATTTATTTAATAGATTCAGGTAAATATATGATATTCAATGAAAAAAAATCTGCTATCAAAATTATATATTATATACTTTTTTCTGAATAACATAACTACAACATTAGTGAAATTGATATCAAACAAATCACCCAGGTACTTCTCTCTTCATTTATTTCAACTTATACTTTTCTCTAACGACGACAATGAATTCAGTGTCGGACAGGAAAAATTATTTCCTTCCAAATATCCTATAGATTACCTGCGATATCATGGTAAAGAAGAAAGCCGACACAATTAATTATGGAAACACGGTAATAAAAAAAAGGAAAAAATACAAACAGCGATAATAAGGAATACTGATATGCGATTTTTTTTGTATTTCCTTTCATTCATGTAATGCCATGCCAAATTTTTACTGCCGTATGTACAGTATGTCATTCAGAGACAGAATAATCATTAAAAATAGTATTATTTGTTACTTTATCTTAGAATTATACAATATTTTGAACTTTTTTAATAAAAAGGTCATAACTACCGATTTATATTTTAAAAACATTATTATTTTTTTATCTAAGTTTTAGATTGATGCAAAAGTTCTATCATATTTTAGTACCCATTTAAATACCTGATCATTTGCCTATCAATTCAAAGCAAGCAGGTATAATAAAATTATTAGGTATTAAAATTTTATCGTTATTAAAATAAGGTATTAAAATACGACAGAACTTTTGCATCAACCTAATATTATAAAAAATTCATAAAAAGCCCAATAATCACGACATTAATATATCTCTTTTAATGAATCCATAATTTCTAAACTTCGTATTATTATTCTACAGATTTTTAATATAATATTTAAAAATTAAGGGAAGAAATAATTCATGTAAAATTTTGCTTAATGCATATTTTCAGATTTAATGGGCTAAATATGCATCAATTTAAGCAGTATAATATATACGAGATAGGAATTTATTTACTAGATTGGGTGAATGTTCTATATTTCATGTAATAATTCCGCTATTGAAAATGTTACATTATATAATTATTCTTAATAGCATTACTACAACCGTAATGAAGTTTATATTAAACACTCGACCTGTGGTACACCTAGTTCCGTTTATTCACATTTCTACATTTTTCTAACGATGATAATCAATTCAATGTCGAAAGGGAAAAATTATTTTTCTTCCACTTACAAACTGATTACCTGAGATCTAATGGTCAAGAGGACAGTCTGCATCATTATTTGCGGAAACAAGATAATAAAAAGAAAGTAACGATTACAGACAGTGGTAACAAGGAACCTTGAAATGCGATTTCTTGCATTTCCTTTCATTCATGTAATGCCTGATCAAATTTAGACTGCCGTACGTCCTTCTTTTTTATCGGAGAGAAATTTAATAGTGAATCATAGTTAGTTTAAATGTTAATAGGCTCGTCAGAAAACAAACTTTCGAATCAATAAAACGTTTCCAAGAATTGCCGTTAATTCTGTTGTAAAATCTTTTGTTTTACATATTTTTTCAATTCGTCAGAAGCATGTAATTTTACATCCCATGTCTTCATTACATGCATAATGGTGCTTTTAAAATGTGATTTCAGGATATGCAGTTTTATTCTAATATATTATTTCTACGGTTTCTTTAATTTTATATATAAATTTTAGTTTATTGAAGTCATGGAATAATTTTGCTAAATGTATAAAACAATAAATTTATTAATTATTTATTTTTTGTGAAATTTAGATGTTTAATTAATGTATCAAATTTTGGCGGATATTTATGCCTATTTTTCAAGTTGCTCTACACAAAAGGAAATATATAAATACCATTTACATCCCTATAAATATTTTAGTGGTTTGCATTATGTTTCTAAATAATTATAAAATTTTAAATGGCCCTTTAAACAGCCGAATAATGAATTTAATCATGGGATATTAAATTGAATTTTTTAGATATCTGCATATATACGTTTATCTGAATTGCACTATGTGTAATTAAAATAAAAACACTCTAATGATTTCAGTCTTTTAAAATTAATGTATGATCCAGCATTATAAAAAGTCTTCTAAGACAATACATTAACACTAGAAAGCCTAGCAGGAGTCAATTCGACTCCGACCAAATGATTATGATGACAGACCAAATGTCGATTCGAATCAGGAATTTCTTCATTATATATGTTAAATATGAGCCAAGCAGAGAAAAAAATAAGTAAAAGAGTTAAATAGTTTTAAATAAAAATTATTGTGTAAAATATTTGTATAAAGCTTGAGTTACTTTCGGGCGTTAAAATGTCTAGTGTATAATTTTGATATGATTGATATAGAGTTACAAAAAATTCAATTTACTGTTTTCAAAAGTACGTGCATGCATTCGAAGAAACTTAGGCTAATTTAAATTTTATGCTATATAACCTTCATTTACAAAACTAATGTATGTATAAAAATATGAGACACGCCCCATGGATTTAGCAAGAGATTCTTGCACGCAGAGTACAAGCGGACGCTACTTGATGAAAAACTTTAAAACCAATTTTCACGAAAATATTTTCTTTAGATGGTACCAGACGTTTCATGGCAACGTATGAACCTATTTTCTTGCTTTTAAAAAAAATACAATCATGCACTTTTCCACAGTCCCATAGCTGCCAACTTTTACTTTTTTTTTCTTTACCACTAATGTTGTACAGTAAAACTTGCTTTTTTATCTCAGAAAATCTACACTACAGAAGGCAATGTTTTTATTAACAAACAAGAAAGAAAAATCATGCGTCAAGCATAGATTATGTAACACTTTCCAACGCTTCCAAAATAATCTTACAAATCATACCGTTTAATAAGCTAAAAGATAACATCTAATTAAACAATTTGGAAAACGCATAAAATATTTAAAAACATAATTTTAGGAATTTCCAACATATACAATATTCGGAAAAATATCCAAATACTTTTATTCAGCCCTGTATATGATCTATAGATTTGTATATATACTACATAGGATGCTAAATTTTTGTTCAGTTAGGAAACGCGTAGCGCAGTTTAAAATTCTCCGTCAGGAGTTTCTGTCAATAAACGGAAATGTGTTCGCGAACTTTTGTGCTTCCCTGTATAGGATCTACAGAATTTATACACACCACGTAATAGAAAAAAAACGAGTTAAAATTAAAATTGCGTTCAGTAGCTTAAAACGCACTTCCAGGAATTATTGTTAACAGACAGTAGATAATTATTTTGTGTGTCCCTGTAAATGAACTATGACTGCTCTACACACAATATTCTGTAGTAAGCCTCTTGTAATGAACCTTAGTGATATATATAAATTTCAATGCGTTTAAAATAGTGAAACATAATTTAAATAAACCGCAGACGATTTTTCTCCATAGACGTAATGTAACGGAATTCTTTTGACTGTCTCTGTAAAGTAACTATAAGTGCTATCCTCACCCTATTCCATATTAAGCCATAAAATTTGGTATATTTTCACCGATCATGACCCCCAGACCCCAAAACCACACACCGTTGAAATGTTGATTTATATTAGTGTTCCCGATGCGATACGAATTTCAGTTATATGTTTAACCGATATACGTATATACGTATAATACGTATTTAAGAAATCGGTATATCGGTATATCGGTATATCGGTTAAACGTATAATTCAAGTATACGTTTAATTCAAGTATACGTATATTTCAAGTATCGTATTTACTTTTAATGCCAATGGATCTCATCAGTGTTACGTCACTGAACGGAGAACAAGTTGGAAATCGGTGGCGTTACTTTAGCAATCTGTATAATATGTTTCATACATAGAATCTTGTTATTTTTCCCTATAAACGATCATTGTAAATATATGACGAAAGTAAAAAAGACTTTTTGAGAAAATAAGGAGAATATACACGTTTCAGATTTATTGTTATTCCTTATTAAGTATATTATTTCTGTTTTAATATTTAAAACATATTTAATTTTGTGTGCGTATACTCAAATTGCGCCCGGGGGGGGGGGGGTTCAAATGTTGTTCTTTCCACGGTGCTAATGTTTTCTACCCTGTGTTAATGTATAACGCAATTTCATTTCTTTCACCATGACACTCGTGGTATTTTTTATACAAAGTGTATATGCATTAGAAGATATTACGTTTTAAGAATTGTTGTTAACCTTGACAAATTTCATTTTTTGTGTTAGTACCTATAAATTTCGATTACTTATAGCCTGACAAAAAATCGTCATTGCAGGTTTCAGAACGCAATCACACAAACTTAAAATGACTTGCCTTCTCTTTTCTTTTTGATGTAAAAAGTATTTTCAAAATATTTTTAATGTAGAAAAAAAAGTATTCTTAAATAAAATAAAAGTATGTTTAGTTCGATATTTGTTACGGCTGATTAGCTGCACTAGGGATATAGGCCAGTGGGGGAAGTGCCCTCCGTGGGGGGGCCTTTAAAATAAAAATTAGATTATGAAACTTCCCAGGAGTTGGATTGATCAATGTCAGTATAAAATTTGAAGTCAATGTAAGTTTGTGTTCTGCAATACTAATGCTTCGGGCGAAATGTCCACGCCATAAATCAAAATATGCTATGTGCGTGTGTTATAGATATGCGAAAGATAAATCATTTCATAGTAAATCATTTCCCAATTAATATTTTAGATTTGAGTGGGGAAAAAACCAAAATCTAAACTGAGGAAAAAATATTCCGTTTTTTTTTTGCAAGTACCGACTGTACAGGACACAGCGGGTGTTTATCAAAGTCTCTGATCCGCAGACCAGCAGAAGAAAGGCATAATTTTTTAAGCAATTAACGAAAACCGTTTAAACGTTTATACGTATAACCGTTGGTGTAAGTTCCGTATATACGATGTACCGTATATGTGTAAGGGATAGACTACTCTCGTCACGTGAGTAAGCGATGTTTGAATGAGATCGTAATTTTTTTTCCACTAACCGGCCATATGCGTAAAAGATTTAGCAATGCTCTCTTTCTCTAACTTTCGAGGGATGTCTGAATCTCGGAAATTGTGAGTCGCCGTTTTCTTTCAGTTATGCAAATTTTCTGGAGCTGGTCGATCGATACTGTGAAGTATATAAGCAGCGAATTTTCATTTCAGAACGGAGCTCAGGGGAGCTAGAGCAGACTTAGCTTGGGAGATTTAATATTGAGACTTAGATAGATTTAGCCTTGAGACCTCGCATCGAGTCTCGAGATTAATAATTGGCCTTAGCATTTTATAGTGAAGTTCTATGCTGTTGTAAAGCTGATTTGAGCCTGCATCAGTGCTTATTTAATTTGAAATATAAAATTATTGGATCGTGAATTTGCTTCTGAATAGTTTAATTATCATATAGTTTTAATTTCTATACAGCTACGAGTCGTTAGCAAAAGCCTTTCGTTTTATTAATTTTTAGGAAAATCCAGTGGAGCTCGCTCAACTTCCCTACCGTTTTGTTTTAATAAACCGTTTTTGGTTTTAAAAAAAATAGTCTTGTTATTTGTCTCTGCTCTACCGCACGGCCTGACATCAAAGATGGCCGTCACATATGGTGTTTCGTATAATACGTATAACCGCCTTGGTCGTATCATACGTATCCGAAATCTGCACCCCGTATAATACGTATTATACGTATAAACGTTTAATAGGGATCACTAATTTATATATATATATATATATATATATATATATATATATATCTAACATTTGTCATGCTAACTCTCTTATTTATGCACCGATTTGGATGTGACTGAGTATGTGTATAGGACATACCAAGGTCTCGACCGAATCCGTTGGCCAGCTTCATCCGCCATCTTATATCAAAATGGCGGCCAGTTAAATAATTTAAAATTTTTAAAAATTCAAAAAGTTGTAAAAAACTTTGAAAAGTGACAAAATTGTTTCCGTTAAATGTTAGAACGTGATACAAGGATTCTGGAACATCTTTTGTTTTGGCTATATCTAAAAAAATGGCTACGATATGACAGTTTGAAATTCTAGGGTGGCTGAGATTTTGAAACAATCTGTTATTTGTTATGATGTAACTCTCGAATTTATGAACCGATATGAATGTGACTGACCATGTGTACAGAACGTACCAAGGTATCGACGGAGTTCGTTGGCCAGCTTCATGCGATATCTTGTTTCAAAATGACGGCAAGTTATTTTTTTTAATTTAAAAAATTAAAAAGGTTGTAGAAAATTATAATTTAAAAAAGTTGTTTTCATTAAGTGTAAAATTGTGATACAAATATTCTGGAACAATTTTTGTTTTGGCTTTATCTTAAAAAATGGCAGTATATTCTATTGTGGCTGAAATTTTGAAACAATCTTATTTTTGTTATGCTGTAACTCTCACGCTGAAATTCCCATTCAAATTCAGTATTAACAAAAACCGGGAGTGAATCTTCTATAATCGGATTCCAAGCATTTTATCTTCTGGTGTTTGAGTAAAATGAGTTAAAAGCTACCTTTTCCTCCCGGTACAGGCCGGAAGGACTTTTTAAATTTTAATGCATTCGTTTTTACAAATAAAACAATATCATATTTTCTGATTAAACTATTAATTTTGATAGTCAGCGATTTCTTGGCAATGGCACATTTAAAAAATCTATCGGTTAATAAATAGACAATTATGTATATTTTAACGTTATTTTTGCTTCATTGAATTGAGAAGAAAACTTAGTGAAATCTCTGGTTGCGGTACACACTGCGTAACATAATGCAAAAGCGAGTCCCAAAAGATGCACTTTTCAATAAGCATTGATACAAACATGGTTTTTGAAATTTCAATTTGTATATGTTGTAATCAATAAAGAAAATATGCGTCAAAAGAATCTCATAATATATTCTTAAATTTCAAGCCAAAATATTCCATATCCGTTTAATGCTTCTATACGGTCTGTTTAACAAGAAAAAACCGTCGTTTTTGATAAGGAATCAGCACATCCCCATTTGTATAATTATGTTACAGTCTCTTATGTGTTTACTTTTCCGGCAAAATGTATTGCAAATGTCAATTAATTCGTAATTATTAAAAAAAGTTTAAAATTCCTTTATTGGATCGTGGCAGTGTTTTTAGTTAACCGCGTGAAATGACCTAAAATGACATAAAACGGCTGCGAAGTATATGCGGAAGTAAGAGTCATAAATGTGGACTATCTGCCGGAGAGGGGACTAGACCGGGGACAACAACAAAGGAGGATACAGATCTTTTTGTTTAAGGAAATATTGAACTCCAAGAAACTGCGAACCATCTACCAGAAATAGTTGTTGAAGTGTGCTGAAAAGTGTTTTTATTCTGAAAGAAAAAGTTGGATTCTGCAAGAAGGCAATGACGTTAAACATAGCATCAAATTGTGTAGTGTGTGGGAATTGCAAAATAACCTCGCTATGATGGAATGACCGGCAATTTCCTCAGATGCAAACACGGTTGAAAATATGTGGTTGTACAGCAAAATCTTAAAGGAATGCGCCAGTTTACACGGTGAAGCGGTTGAAATTTAAAATCTTGAAGATATGGGATCGTTGTCAAATGAATACTCAGAAACACTTGTCGAAAGTGTTGAAAAAATATGTCAACTTATAATCCGTAATGGAGGTGAATGAACAAAATAATAGGTATTTGCTCAATAGCTAATTAAGTCCACTTCAATAAAAAACAAAAGAAACTGATCACAATCCTTATTTTTTTTTCATATTATAGCTGTCACTTTCTAATTAAATGTACTGCAAACACGCCCTTTCATAAGCAATCTCACATTTCTAATGAAATAATCATGTATATTTAACTTTACAATATTCCTTGTTCCGTAGATAGCTCAGGTAATCTCGTTGGACTGTATTTCGTTAAGAAAACTAAGATGATCATTTCGTACTCAATAAAAAGTGGAGTTAAAACTTAACTAATTACATTTCTTTACAAGGAGAACAAAATTGACTGACAGCGGTAGGTACACTGCGCTTACGTCTCAAGCAAAACATCTCTACTGGCCGGCGGGAATCCGCTCCGCGCATCATCCCGTCTTGAGCGCTCGGCAGCGCCCCCTGGATAACAAAATGTTCTACGGAGGAAACACTCCCCCGGGGATTGAAATGCAATTTCATTAGACATTCACATATAAATTTGCAAAAATTATCATATAAGAAAAATGATAAGATATAACAACTTACATACACAATAATAATACAATCATAAATGCACTATAATTCTACATTACATACAGAAATAATATATACCTTAAAAATTGCTTAAAGAAAGAAAAGAAATCTGTTACTGAACTGGTAATATACAGACATCTCTGACATTTCTCTTATAAATTCGCCCGTCTGGTAACCGTAAGTTTACGGTTCGTATTATATTGTCCCTTCCCTTAAAAATTTCAACTATCCTTCCAACCTGCCATTTGGTGGAAGGTAAATTTTCCTGCTTTATTAGTACTAAAGTTCCTTTCTGTACATCCTCCTTTTTAAATTTCCATTTCCCCCTCTGCTGCAAATTATTTAAATAATCGCGCTTCCAAGTGGTCCAAATTTGCTGACTAAATTTGGTGATTCTCTGCCATTTTGCTAATCTATTTTCATTAATGTTATGTAATGGGGGTTCGGAGATCGAAGTGATAGGTCTACCGATTAAAAAATGAGAGAGTATCAAGGTTTCAAAATTTTCGAAATCTGGGGACAGCGGGGTAAGGGGACGGGAGTTCAAAACTCCCTCAATTTCCGCTAGTATAGTAAGAAACTCTTCTAAGGTTAATTTTTGCTCACCTATTACCCGTTTTAAATGAAACTTGAATGATTTTACAGCAGCCTCCCAGAGGCCACCAAAACATCGGGGATTTGGGGGGAATAAATTCCCATTTGATACCTTCATGGGTTAAAAAATTACACAATTCCTCATCTGGGAAACTAATCAGTTTATGCAATTTTTTCAACTCGATGTCAGCTCCGATGAACGTTTTTGCATTATCCGATAGGATTTTTGCACATTTTCCCCTTCTGCCAAAGAAACGTTTTAGACTAGCTATAAAAACCTGAGTTATGAGATCTGAAACAAAGTCCAGGTGTATTGCCTTGGTGCATAAACACACATACACTACGACATAAATTTTATTCAATACGCCCTTCCTTTGATTTTTAAATTTAATAGAAAATGAGCCACAGTAATCCAGACCTGTCACCGAAAATACAAAATTTGGTGTCACACGTTCTCCCGGCAGATCAGCCATTAATTGGGAGCTGACAACAGGTTTATTCTTGAAGCATGTCACACATTTGTGAACAATGCTTCGGCAATTATTCCTGCCATTAAGTGGCCAAATTTTTTGTCTTACATGGAAAAGCAACGCTTGTGGGCCTAAATGAAAGTATTTGAGATGGAAGTAATTTAAAATAATATCCGTATAATTATGATTTGCAGGCAACACAATTGGAAACTTTGAGTTAAGCGGCAAATCTGCATGTGCTAAACGGCCGCCAACTCTAATTAATCCATCCTCTCCTACAAATACGTTTAAGGAAGATAATCTACTTTTATTGTGAACAGGCTTACCTTTTTCGAATTCTTCCCTAAATTCCCCCCTTTGTGCTGACCGAATTAGAAACGATTCGGCCTCTCTAACCTCGTCGAGGGATAGTGGTCCACTTCTTCTCTTCAATTTAGTACGACAGTTGAAGGTGAATCTAAAAATAAAACTCATTATACGAATTAATTTTACAAAATTATTAGTACATGCAAAAATATGATTAATTAACGGTTTATCGTGAGAAATAGTTAATGTAACAAAATCATCGTCAATAATGTTCACGGAGTCTCTTTTTAGTTCGTTTATATATATGTCCTTGTTAGGAATCACTAAAGTCTGGTCGTTGTTACACAGATCTAAGTCTTTCAAAAACTCTGGTCCAGTCCACCATTTGGAACTCTGAACGAGAAGGTCACACTTGACACCTCTTGTTAGCAAATCTGCAGGATTCTCGGACCCTGCACAGTGAAACCACCTGGATGGGTCTGTCAGAGCTTGGATTTCCTTTACACGGTTCGACACAAATGACTTCCACCTGTTCGCAGAGCCTTTGATCCAGTACAAGACAATCTGCGAATCTGTCCACAAATACATAGACGATGGTCCCTTGCGATCTAGTACCGTTTTTACTTCACAAGTTAAGCGTGCAGCAAGTAATGCTGCTAGAAGTTCAAGTCTAGGAAGTGACACTTTTTTCAATGGTGCCACTCTGGATTTTGATGTAATCAAATTTAAGGAAGATTCACTTAGTGAATCAATTTGTATATACACGGAAGCACCGTATGCTTTTGGGCTGGCATCGGCAAAGGTATGCAAAGTTAGGGTGTAATTGGAGTCATCGGGAAACTGATAAATGTTCCTTTGAATTTTTAGATTTCTCAACTGGGGAAGTTCGGAACACCATTGTTCCCACGTCTTTGTAATATCGGAGGGCAGTTCTTCATCCCATGTTAAATTCCTACTCCACAGTTCTTGAAATAAACATTTAATTCGTATTGTATACGGAGAAATCAGACACAGAGGGTCAAATATTCTACCTGCAACTTGTAATACAAAACGTTTTGTATTTTTTGCGTTACGCAAAAATTCGAGCAAATTATCAATATCTATCAAAAGTATATCTTGCTTGGGTTGCCACGATATCCCAAAACTTTATGTATTGTACTATCCTCAAAAGGTTGTGGCATAGTGCTAAATCCACGATTATCCCATATTTCCATTAACATTTGTTTATTCGAAATCCACTTCCGTAAATTCATGCTAGCTTCCTTCATTATTTTATGAGATTGTTCCGAAATGTTCACCGCATCTTCGACTGTGTCTGTCACGGTTATTAAGTCGTCCACATAAATACAATTGTGGAGTACTTCTGTTGTTATTGGATATTCCGTTTCAAATTTGTTAAGATGATGCTTAATTGTAGCAGATAGCAAAAATGGGCTTGAGTTCAAGCCAAATGTTAGGCGTAAAAATCTGTAGACGATAACTTTAAATGCGTCATTGTCGACAGGATTCTTATCTATAAACAAGAATCTCAGAACATCCCTGTCCTTTTCGTTTATGGCAATTTGTAGAAAAGCCTTCTCTATATCTGCTAGAAAAGCACTTTTGTTTAGTCTGAAAAAAATCAATAAGTGAAAAATATTAGGGTTTAAATTAGTTCCTGCGTCAAGACAATCATTCAAAGACAATTGTCCTGCTTCATGGGAACTTGCGTCAAAAACTATTCGACATTTAGTATAAACACTATCTTCTCTAAATACTGTATGGTGCGGTAAGCAAAAAACTGGTTTATCTGAAGGGTTTTCTAAATTAGGTACACTTTCAATTATGTTCATCTCTAAATACTCATTCAAAATATTGCGATATTGTTCGTATAACATTGTATCACGTTTCATTCTTTTTATAAGACCTGAGAGTCGTGCTGCGGCGGTTTTATAATTATTTTCTAAGTGGTTCCAATCCCTTGTCCAAGGGAGACTGATTTCATATCTGTTATTTTCAAAACGCACAGTTTCATGAAATTTTTCTACAATTTTCTCGTTTTTAACACTGTTTGGGTCATCTTTAATTCCCAACGTCTCTAAGTCCCAAAAGGTTTTCAAATCTAATTCATCTTGATTTTCTATTAAATGACACGTAAATTTACTTTCATTTCTATCTTGTATTGTTCCACCCGCGATCCATCCTAAATGAGAATTTTGTAAAATTATAGAAGTTTTAGGAATTTTTATTTGACCAGCTAATAACAATTCGTAATATACATGTGCTCCTAATAACACTTGAATTCGCCGAGGATAAAAAAATCTTGGGTTCGCGTAGATTAAATTCTGTGGTAAGTGCAGATTAGAAATGTCTACGGCGCTTGAAGGGGTTAAATCAGTGATTTTAGGAACCAAAAACATGTTAGATAATTTTTTTAAACTTCTATCCTTGTTGGAAATTTCTACGTTTATTCTGTTTTTAATTTTACAGACAGAATCATTTAATCCAGTAATTAATGACTTGACCTTATATTTTTGCAACCCTAACATATCTGCTACAGAAAACGTGGCCAATGAGACTCTACTCGCAGTATCAAGAATCGCAATACAAGGAAAAAAAGAATCATTACTTCCCCTTAAATAAATCACAGCTGTCGAAATCAACCCATTATAACTGGTGCCAGACAAATTTTTATCATAATTGTTTTGACAGCTCAATGTTAACGCATTTGTGGTGGGTTCTATTGAATTAGACTTCACGTTATCTTCCGTTTTCAACTGCGGTTCATTTGCAATACAATTAACTTGCCTATTTTCATAAGCAGGTTTCGAAAAATTAGTTCCATGAAGAGAACTATGATGGTTGAGTAACAAATCCTACACTTATTATTTAATTTGTTACATCGATTAACAGCGTGAGATAACGATAAACAGTTATAACATAACTTCAACTTCCTTACTTGGTTCAATTTCTTATGAACCGATAAATCTAAATACCTTTGACATCGAAATATCATATGAGGTTGTTTACATAATGCGCAATTAAATTTGTCATTCTGTAATACTAAACTTTTTTGTTTCTGAGTAATTTCATACCTAGGTTTCGTAACGGTGTTACTTTTTTGTAGGTTTTCGAGAGCTTGAGCCCTTTTCAGTAAAAAATCAATAAAAATATTCCATTTAGGCAAGTCGTTACAGTTAAGACTCATTTCAAATGCCTTTCTTGACTCATCATCGATTCTTTGTAACACAAAATACATTAAAATTGATTCTGATAAGTTATTATTTTCTAGTCCTAATTGTTTCAGAGCCCTCAAATGACTCAATAAATTATCTACCAGATTGCGTATTTCTTTCGCATATTCAATTTTTATTTTGTTGTTACTCAATAACTCAGAAATATGAGAATTTCCAATTAACCGTTTGTTTTCAAATCGTTTTTTCAAAGCTTCGAATAAGGAAGAATAAGAATCATCAATATTTTGTAATTGTTTCACAGGGCCTGTTAAAGCCGATTGTAAGTAATATAATTTTTGAGCATCATTTAATTCATCGTTGCTATCAATCAAGGTGGTGAATTGTAGTTTAAAATTAAACCACTCTGTGTAGCGTCCCGAAAATTGGGGTAAATTAATTGACGGCAATTTAATTTTTGACTCATTAGCATTAATTCTATCATTATTATTTTGACATTCAACATTATAAACACTAGGCTTTATTGAATCAAGAAGACTTACTTCGAGAGTTTCTAACTGTTCTTCTATCTCCGTCAGGGAATTTTCAAATTCCGGTAAATCATCATCAGCAATTACCGAATACGACTCATTTCGTAATTCATCTGTCTTCTTTTTTAATGTCTGAAGAGCATTGAACTTTAGTTCCAATTCTTTCTCGCCAAGTTTTGATTTTATAGCATTAGATATTCGTGTAACTTGGCTGCGTATGTTTCTGCGTTTCCGATTGAGGATCACAGTACCTTTAATAGTAGCCATTATATCTATAACTACATACAAAAATCCAAGGGCGATGATTATTCACAATGTTCTAAATGCGCGCTGGGGCTCGGAGGACCAAAACATGTTCCGTAGATAGCTCAGGTAATCTCGTTGGACTGTATTTCGTTAAGAAAACTAAGATGATCATTTCGTACTCAATAAAAAGTGGAGTTAAAACTTAACTAATTACATTTATTTACAAAGAGAACAAAATTGACTGGCAGCGGTAGGTACACTGCGCTTAAGTCTCAAGCAAAACATCTCTACTGGCCGGCGGGAATCCGCTCCGCGCATCATCCCGTCTTGAGCGCTCGGCAGCGGTCCCTGGATAACAAAATGTTCTACGGAGGAAACATTCCTTTTAAATGTTCATTCGCGTAAATAAAATATTGCATGTTTAGTCTAGTTCGAAATTTAAAAAAAAAATTAAATAGTAAAATAGGGAATTAAATAGTGTATTAAATAGTGAAAGTTTGAAACCATATCTCATAACTTTCATAAGAAATAAAATGGTATTAGAAAGCTTATAAAAAATGCTTTGTTTCGTGAAAGTGGACAAAATTTTTTTTTTAGTATAAGAATGATGTACAAACTGTAATTCTAAACTGTAATTCTTGTATTTTATATTGGCATCATTTCCGTCCAGAGAAAGTTAAATAAATCTTCCTTTTGAATGTTCTAGATGCTATGTGTTGTTAAACTTGGCAATACTTGACACCTAATTATCTTTGTAAAAATTATTTTTTGTGAAATGTGCTGTAATAATTAAATATTACTAGTTGTAATCTGACACATCATATAATCTAAAAGTTTCAGAAAACATTTTTTAAATATTTTTTTTTTACACAAAATATTAATAATACATAAATTTCAACTCAAAGTGAAACATATTATTTTTTTAGAACCCAAACGGGTAATTAAAATTAGTTTTTATGTTTTGTTTTCCTTGTCATTTTTTATTTCATTTACAATATAAAAAAATACTTTATCCTTTTAAATTTGAGTATTACAGTTGTAAAAAAAGAATTTAATGAAGAATACATACCATATTAAGGAACGGACATAGAAAATTTACAAAAATTAAATTCAGTGATTTTGTTCATTTTAAAAAATGTAAATATAATTTTCATAACTGGAAACATTAATTGAAAGTGAAATTAATATAAAAATAAATCGATCAATATTCAAACAAATAATGAAAAACAATTAAAAAATACAGGATTATTCAATTTCAAAAGCATAACAAAATCATGCTTAGTTCAATTATATTTTTCAACAATGCAAATTTATTTTCAGTTTCGAATTATAGATATTTTTCTTTTTGTAATTCCTTTAGATTGCACTATAAATATCTAAATATTTAAACATATTTAGGACTTCTTTTCATTAAATAAATGAGAAATATATTTTAGTTAGTCATTACTGAATGAAATAGTTTCATCAATATCGTTTAGTCAAATATAAAAAAGAAGTAAAAAACACACAAAATACACGCCATTTATTCGTTATGGTCCAGATTGAAAATAAATGTTAATTTCTAAGATCTTTTTTCTTATAAATACTTTGTGGAATCATTCATTAATTAAATGTAACTAATTACAAAGCGAAAATAAAAATACAAAATCAATTAAATTGCTGTGCACATACCACTTCATAGCCATTTAAATATATAATGAATATAAATGACAAAAAAATTCCAATTACTTTATATATCTATTTAGTTTTTTTCGCTATTAGTATCAATTCAGTTTAAGCTGATTACGTACTTTGTGAATTAATTTAGTACAACGGTATGACAAAAATGATTAAACGAATGTTAACCGTTTCATAAAACAAACTGTGGCAGAATGCATAATTATTAAAATTCAGAAGCTTATTAGAATTATACATATATTACTTTTTTCAACAATGCGAAATTTATCCTAATATCTGAATCAAATGCAATTATAGATATTTTCATTATTTAAAATTCATTACAGTGGATTAGAAAGTAGCTAAATTTTTAAACACGAAAAAAGATTTTGTGATTATCTTGGATGGATTAAAAAAATTAGAAACTTCTTTAGTTATTCATTACAAAACTGAATATATTCAGCGAAATCAAAGAAGAAAAAAATAAATATCAACACCACATTTTATTCGTTATGATATATATATATAGGTTTAAAATAAATTTGAATTACATGGGCATTTTGTATAAGTAATTGGTTGAAGCACTCATTAATTAATTGCAATTGATTAAGCCAATCAACAACAAAAAATTCCTGGACGGAAACCATTTGATAGCTATTTTACGTACAAATTAAAAATAATTGCAATTTTTTAATTATTTTTTATAGTTTTTTACGCAAGCAGTATTAATTCCGCTTTATGTCATAAAGTACTTTCTGGATTAATATAGTAATATCGTATGACAACTATGTAAAAAGACAACTATGTAAAAAATAAAATAAATGTTTTTGCATTCTTTAAAAAATATGTTAAAATTAGTTCCATTGACTTTAGTAGTACTCTATTTTTTTCAATAAATATTATTTTTGATTAATATAGAATGTATGAAAAAAATAAATATTCAACGAAAGATGTTAAATATTAAACATTTTGTTTTCCAAAAACATTTCAAAATCAAAAGTGTTTTTTAGTGAAATGTAATGTACGGATGAAATATACTTAAATTTAGTCAAACATATGATATAAAGTAAACGTTTAAGAAATATTTTTAAAGCAGTTTAAAGAAAATATACAAATTCAAACATTGATTATTTTATCATAAAATTAAAAATGCTATTACATTATTTTTGCTATAAGCAATATATTTAAGACATGTTAAACTATTCGAATATAATCTTTTTGTTTTATAATTTTATTCGTTGTCAGAAGTAATATATTCAAATATCTCTATTATTACGGAATATGTTTGTGACAAAATAATTTAAACTATTAAAATATAGATTAGCATTCATAGTTTAAGAAAACCGAAAAATTTTAAACTTGATTAGTTATACATTACTAAAAATTATTATAAATTAAAAATACACATTACATTACTCAAAACTTAATGTCGGATATTGAATAATATATATCAAATGGCTTTTTCTTTTATCAAAAGTGAAACGTAGTTTTCATAATGCATGATAATATGTGAAATAGGCATCAATACGAACATAAATTAACTGGTTTTTAAATAAATGAGATATAATGCAGGATTAAAAAAATAAAAATAATAATCAAAATTTTTATTTAAATTATTTTTTATTAACAATACGAAAATTTCTTACAGTTTTCAATCAAACGCTGCAGATCTTTTTCGTTATTTAAAAACCATTACTTTGCGTTTAAAAGTAGCTAAAATTTTAAATAAGCTTTTGAAATTTTCTTGAAAAAATATTGAAAATGGAAAAGGTTTTAAGTAACTCCATACCTAAATGACTATTTTCAGTGCAATCATTCCATATATATATATATATATATATATATATATATATATATATATATATATATATATATGTGTGTGTGTGTGTGTGTGTGTGTCTGTGTGTGTGTGTCTGTGTGTGGTTATAATTTCACACACCATTAACCCATAGCAATGAGCGATACAGCACTTTCACACGGCCAATGGCATTGTAACAAGTAGAGTAAGTATTTTATTGTGTGCTTAGATGACTAGCTCAGATTGATATACAAGACGTGTAAAATCTATTACTCTCAGCGTGAGAAATGAGTTGTCAAAAAAGACAGAGCATATTGAAATTTGGGCTAGTGAAGACGTATCTTCGAGCAGACGACCGACGTATACCCAATGACTATAACTGCTAAGTGCAGTAATGATGCTCTAATTCCTCCTTCTTTTAAATCTTATACACAATTTCTAAATATCCTATTATTTCGTGTAACTATTAACCTAGATACATTAAATAATCTGTATAACCAACAACAGTATTCACTGAATTCTCCCATTATTGCACATTATTATACAGGGTGATTATAAAGAAACTTTGCCAACATCTGCACTTCTAGCGGCCGTTCTATTTAACCGATCAAGATGAAATTTTAAATATAGTTGTTTGAAGGTATGCGCTCGAGATTCTGTGAATGGCAATACAGTGGTGCTCACGGTTACGGTTATAGTTACAGAAACTCGAAAATTTCGAATGGCAACGCCTACTTTTTCCTGTCTCAAAATGTTCAGCGCATGCGAAAACCCTAAATAGCGTTGAAACGGTACCGATATGTCCAAAAACAAACGTGTTATGCATACACAAAGAAGAGTTCTGAAAACCGGCCAACAAAACACGATCTGTGCGCACGCAGTAACTTTGCATATGACACAGGCAAGATACCAATCACAGAACGCCGTTCGCCAGATATTCAGCGGAGGAAGCCTATAAAATACCAAGCGGGTATGCGAAGTCGTCATTCATGAACTCGCACATGCCGACGATATGACTCTTCCTGGGAAAGTTCGCGGTGAATTGATCAAACTCTATTATCTAAATGGGATGAACGCTGCGGAAGCCTTGCGTGTGTATCGCCGCAATCATCGACAACGACGTGGGCCATGTACTCTGCAAGCTGTGCGTGATTTAGTGCGCAAATTCGAAGATACAGGCTGCACCTGTGACAAACCGCGCTCCGGACGGCCAACAGTTTCTGAGGACGTTGTCATGGAAGTGCATCATACAGTGACTACAGGGCACACAGAAACTGCAAGAGGATTATCGCGCTTGTTGGATATTCCGAACACAACGGTCCGCAAGCTCTTGCGCTCAGTACTTCACATGTTTCCCTATCGATTTCAGCGCGTCCAGATGTTGCAGCCGGGTGACCCACAACAACGTCTGGACTTCGCAAATGAATTTTTATTACGATATGATGCTGATAACGACTGGCCACTTCGCATACTATGGACGGACGAGGCGCATTTCACCTTACATGGCAACATTAACACAAAGAATTGTGTGCACTGGGGAGAGACGAATCCTCACGCTGTGGCACCAGTACCATTATTTGACGCCAAAGTGACTGTGTGGTGCGGCATTACAGCTACATTTGTTCTCGGCCCGTTCTTCTTTGAGGAAACGACCCCAGCGGGTCCTGCAACATGTTCTGTAACAGGCTCTCGGTATGCAGCCATGCTGAAAAATTCTGTACTACCGGAGTTGCGTCGGCGGAATGCACTCAATGACGTTGTTTGGATGCAAGATGGTGCACCTCCACATATAGCGAGGTCAGTTAAAAGGCTCCTAGATCAGCATTTTGGTGATCGCATCATCTCACGCCATTATCCTATTCCGTGGCCTGCGCGATCCCCAGATCTGACGCCTATGGATTTCTGGTTTTGGGGATATCTCAAATCCAGAGTTTACCTGTGCAATCCGCAAACATTGTCGGGCTTGCAGGATTCTATACGGCGTGAGATTAGAAACATTCCTCGCGTCATGTTGCGTTCAGCGGTATTGTCCGTCGTCTCCCGCATGCAATGCGTAATTGCTTGTGATGGCACCCATGTGGAAAATGTTTGATGCCAATAAAGGTTTTCTTTTGTCTGATATGTGTTCTCATCATTCAGCAGTTTCTTGTCTCTGTCGAATGCATTATTGCTCGGTGCGCCTTAAAGAACGGTTTGTATGTCTATAACACGTCGGTTTTTGGACATATCGGTACCGTTTCAACGCTATTTAGGGTTTTCGCATGCGCTGAACATTTTGAGACAGGAAAAAGTAGGCGTTGCCATTCGAAATTTTCGAGTTTCTGTAACTATAACCGTAACCGTGAGCACCACTGTATTGCCATTCACAGAATCTCGAGCGCATACCTTCAAACAACTATATTTAAAATTTCATCTTGATCGGTTAAATAGAACGGCCGCTAGAAGTGCAGATGTTGGCAAAGTTTCTTTATAATCACCCTGTATATTTGCACACACACACACAAACACACATATATATATATAGTTCGAAAATAAATATGAACTGGAACATCCGGGCGAGGCTTTCGCATTGCAATCTTTGAGATTATTTGCTGGTAAGTTTCTTATTAATTTTTATTTAACTGCAAGTTTTAAACAAACAAGCGTTTCTAAAACATGCGAGTGTGATTGATATGTCAAAAGCCTGTTCAAACATCTTTCATATGACACCTCGTTCACTGTTGTGTTATTTGTATGTACATAGAAAAAGGAGTGTAAGCATCACCAAAAAATATATGCAAGGTTCGTACGGACTCCTGAAATTTTCAGGGTAAATACCAGTATTTTCTTATCGAAAATATCGCCTTATGTAATCGTGCGATTACATAAGGCGAGTTTTTCTGTAAGAAAATACTGGTTAGACTCTGGAAATTCCAGGAGTCCGTATAAACCCTGTATATGATTAAGGCCAGTAGTGGATCTTTCTACCCAATCTGGGCATGCAATTTCCCACCAGTTTTTTCTTGTAGTTTTCATATATATATATTTTTTATGAGTTTACCTTAATTCACCGCCCCGGAATACTACGCCTACGCGCTCATACAAAAATAGCGAATATCGTAGGCGGATATTTTTAAGCGTACAGTCTCCTGAATTTACACACCATTAATTTCTAAAAGTTTTCTTAAATCTCAGAAAAATGCGCAAAAAAAACTTTTTTTAAATTATTGGTGTTCAAATTCGAGGGACCATACAAACGCTGAAAAAATTCTAACTACGATAACCGCTATATTTGTGTCAGCGCGTAGGTTTTTTTTTATATAAATAATTTTTTATTACCAATATAAAATTTTCTTACAGTTCTTAATCTCTGATGTTCTGATAAATTTGTTGATGTTCTCATTAAATGCAAACTAACTCTAAATTAAGAAAATTAAGAATAAACTTCAATAAAGTTTCTATGCACACACCACATTATATCAATTTAAAATGCATAATCAATTAACTTACTGATAAATATTTTTCTAAGTACTTTTCTAAAGCACTCTTTAAATAAATTCAACTAAACATAACGAGAAAAAAAGGAATAAACAAGTAGGAAAAAATATACATCAAGTGTAGAATATGAAACTTTTTCCAACATATTTAGAATAATGTAATATTTTTTCACCATATAATAAGGTGAAAGGAGATATATAAGTAAACAATTTGGAAAACTTATAGCACAATTGAAAACAAAATTTAAAAAGTTAAGATCATTGTGACTAAACGCAATTACCCATAAATTCGACGACATCCTAGTAAATAAGTTCCTACCGCAAGAATCATATATAAATGTGACATAATCAAACATCCGCATTTCAAGAACATAACGCGAAACGTGTTATTGCATCAAAAAAAAAAAAAAAAAAAAAAAATAAGCGAATTTCCCATTGCAGTATGCATTCCGACAACAATTCCTAAATGTAGAGAATTATCCCAAAATCTAAATTAATATCGAAATTGACTTTTTTTTTTTTTTTTTTTTTTTTTTTTAATGTCAAATAACCCCATCGAAATTACGGCAACTGTTTAATCTACCGAAAGTGAAAGCGGTAAAAGACGACACGTTTTGAACTAGAGTAGTTCTAAAATTTCCATCGCATTTTGGTGACTAATTTTTGGATGGACATCTTAGGAATGAATTGGAGCCTTCTAATGGTTTCAAAAACATTGGCTTTCAGCCGATGTACTAAGGTAATTTTTGGTGTTTTCATATATTAAGTTAATATTATATTTAACCCCTTAATCGTCGTGCCCGACACATTCACGTGAAATTTTGTGAAAAAAAATTGTTCACGCCCGTGAAACTCACGGGCTAGACTCCTCATAATTTTAATTCTATCTCGCACCACTTTCTCCAAACAAAAAATCATTTAATGCACATTAACAGCACTTTCAAGAGAAACATAATTCAAAATTTATATTTTAAAACTAATGGTGCGAATAATTATAAAAATAGTTGCTATCGGCAGCTATGACATTGTGATTTATTCAATGATTTTGTAACTTCAGAGATTATTTTAAATCCCCTTAATTGTCGCCCCCGATACCTCCACAGGCAGCTATTTGTAAACAAATTTTGTCCCGCCCATGACCCTCACGGCAATGTAAGCTACTTTATTTTAAATTCAGATTGTTTGGTCCCATCTGTTCTTTAAAATAAATAATTGGACTTATTTTCATATCATTTAATCTGTATTATATTAGGAGAATATTTCTACTACAAAAATATTGGCAATCAATCAATCTGAATAATAAAAATGA
This sequence comes from Maratus michaelseni, assembly GCA_963931845.1. Classification (NCBI taxonomy): domain Eukaryota; kingdom Metazoa; phylum Arthropoda; class Arachnida; order Araneae; family Salticidae; genus Maratus; species Maratus michaelseni. The sequence continues at coordinate 407,930,150 of OZ007586.1, forward strand.
AGGTAGCTTGTGTACAAGAAAACAACAACAACAAAAAAAAAAAAAAAAAAAGAGAGAAAAAGAGAAAAAAAAAAGGCGAAATATAAGGTAAGTAAAATTGTGATTTTTAAAATTTTTATCTATCCTGAATACTTTAAATAAAAAAAATACATTGTTTCTTCTACTAATTAACTCAGAATTTTATGCATAATAAAATGGGGCAATTAAAAAAAATCGACGATTTTTGAAGGAATTTTCCGATTATTACGTGACGTTTAAGGAGTTAAAAGCAGAAATTGGGAATAATTGAATGTTGTTGAATTAATATATTTTGAAAATGCCACATAGTGGTGTACCACTATGTGGAAGAATATTACCCCTAATATTATTTCCCCCGTAGACACTATGTAATGAAATTATTTTGGTTGGTGGTTGGTGATTTATGAAGGCCGATTATCGACACAAGGGATATAGGCCCAAGGGTGGGGGTGCCTTCCATGGGGCTAATGGGTTCTAAATTGTATTTACGAAAGGTTATCCAAGGTTCGAAGAAAACCACAGACATCTCCGAACGAATAGACCGACGGGTGCGATTGGGTTCGAATCCCGCACCTCTCGTCTACCAGTTTTGAGAGCAGAACCTCTCAGCTACTGGTGGGACAGTGTTCTTTTGTGAGACCTTGCAAAGAAATGATAAATGATCTGCTGTAAAAAATATTGATAAATGCATAATCTACAGAAAGCATGTTTTATTGCACCTCAAGAATACATATAATTTTCATTATGTTTCAATAATGCATTCCAAACGATTTATCCCCATAGATCATAATGTAACGGAGTTATTTCGTGTTTCTCTGTAAACGAACTATAAAAGGTTCCCTTCATTTTCAATAGAGAACATGCTATAGTAACCCTAAATAAATATACTAACTTCATAGTAATCTAGGTATATTTACCAGAGTTAGAACTCGCACAGTCAGACGGCTAGTGTAACCGAAGTTATGAGCATTTTTCAACTATGCTAGAAAGTTTTAAAACACACTTCATTGTGGTTTTAAATTTAATAAACACTATAAACAACAACAACAACAACAAAAATCATTTTTTGTAAATCTTTAATTTTTTAAATAATACTAAACAATCGTAAGAACAATATTTATTTCTGGATTAGTTTATTAAACCGATATGACAGAAAAATGTAAAAGATAAAATAAATATTTTAGTTTCATTGCAATTAGTTCTTGTAATGTTAGCTTTCCTCTAAGATCGTTTCATTAACTATTAAGAAAATTTTATTATCATTGAACGAAAAAAAATATTTACGAAAAAAGTTACATTGTTTTTTCGAAAAAGTCATTTTTTTTATAATACAATTAAAAATGCCTCACAACATCTTTTGTGTTATGAGCCATGAGATAAAACTTTTTTAAATATGCCGAGCTTGAGTTTTTTGCTTCAGTTTTTAATATGTTTTCAAAATTAATTTATTCATGTAATCTCAGTATCGGATTTAGTTTAATTCGATTTTTTTTCTGAAAACTAAATATTTAAACTAAGAAAAGTTTGAAAAAAAAATCAATTAATGGTAAAATATATATTTTTTTAAGTTTATATAAAAGTAATGCAATTAATATGCAAATGTATAATAAAAAAACAATAAAATAATGTAGGATTATTAAATTTTAATTGTTATTAGAATCATACTAAGATTAAAAAAAATAATAACAACGAAAATTTTCTTTTCAGTCCCGAATCAAATCTGGTTACACATCTGTTTCTTTATTTTAAATCCATCCTGTTGCATTACACTATACCTAAATTTTGAATGCTTTTATAATTCATTATTCTTTTGATTATTTTGAGCATAGTGGTTTTTTCACACGTAAACAAGAAATTAAATAAATCGTCCAAATGTGAATATACCACCACTATTTAAAAAAAATAAAATTTGTAGTATATTTTACTTGCACATGTTGGCAAAGTATATGTGAAAAATGTTTGTTTTGAGAAATTGGTGCGAGATAGAATAAAAAAAAATAGTCGCCAGTAGCATCCTTGAAGTAACTTAATTACCCCCCCCCTCCCCCTAACTCGATCTAAATTTTTCCTAAACATATTTGTGAATGGCTAATCATCTGAAAATATGTGGATAAAAAGGCTTTATAACTTTCCCCGGTTTGAACTTTCTACGTCCCATAGTTTTCGAGAAAAGGGGCTGCGACATACAGACGGACAAACACTGGAGTGATCTTATAATGGTTCCGTTTTTACTATTTAGGTCCAGAATCCTAAAAACGACGCTATATTTTATTTGTTTCAATAATGTTTGAAACTAAAATTTTAAATTATGAAGTATTTTATCAAAAATGCTTTCGTCAATCCATTATTAACTTTATATAATTAAAAATTAAAAAATGAAAGATGAAAGAAAAATAAATTATTTGTCTGTGCTTATATCACTTTAATACTAAGCATACTGGAAATTTTACTCAAGTTTTATAAAAAGTATTTCACACCAGAATTTTTGTTTAAAACTATTTAACATTCTTCTTTCACTTTTTTTTGTCTCTCTGTGTGTGTGTGTGTGTGCGCGCGCGTGTGAAATTTATGTTTTATTCATTTTATTGAAGAAATTTCTACTTCTAATGGAAATATTTTCATTTGGTATCGGTCAAATGACAGGTTGTTTGTATTTTTAGTGTTAATCAATTTTAAATGCGCAAAATTCGACCTCTCTCGTTAATTCATTTGGGAAAGGGTCCAGAGGCGCAGTAGGCTCACGCCCCCGTCTCTCCTCCCGGCCGTAGCTTGTCACTATCCGAGCTCTTAATTAAGTTTTTCAAATGATCAGAAAAAAGATTTCATGCCTTTAGAAAAGTTTAATCAAAACTTGACGTAATAATAGCGGGGTCTACTTAACCAAACGTTACAGAAATATGATCAATGGATAAATTTTTGAACACAAAAATGCCCTCTCCAATTATTTCTAGAAACATGAAGGACAAGGTATATGGTCAGAATTATTGTCTTTCTTTATATCTCGTTTATCTTTTTAAAAGACAGTCATGTTTATTGACAGGGCAAACAAACATGGATTATATACTAAAATGTTTTTATTACTTTTACTTTTTTTCCCTGTGTAATTTCTTGCTAACAAAATGCTTGAAGTCTAAGAAGTTAAACAAGCGGTCAAGAGTAGTGAAGCTGGTCGACTATAATCATGGCAGCCCAAGAGGAAATAAAGTATTCCTCACTCAACAATACATGGTCAAGTAGTATATTAGACTTTTGGGGGTATTCACTCTAGATTTTGTGATAAAATGGTAATTAAATAGTGTAATGATAATATATATTTCATTAGGTAAATGTATTTCTAGAGTATGACGGTGAATTTTTTCAAGCACTATTGTTACTTTTAAGCTAATAAAGAATTTTAAATAAGCACAATATTATTGCGTGGTTCCAAAAGTAGGAAGGGACCAGAATGGTGTGGTAAGACATTTTATGAACTGGATAAAATAAAAGACATAGAGTGAAACCCCCAGTTATTGACACCTAACACCTTGAAGGGCACCGGTATATTATATATACCACTTAATTTTAATCCCAAAATGCCACAATGACACCAGAATTTTATAATCAAATTTTGAATTTATAAGGTACACGAGGAAAAGCTTTTACTTCTTTTAAAATAAATTTGTTCGTGTATCCCGGTGTCAATCAATCATTTTAATATTTTAGCTACAAGAGTACTTTGCCCCTGAAGGGGCTAACCAGTAATTGACACTTGAGCAAAAATTTAACTCAAATAAGAATTTTGTTTTAAAATTCTGCAAAGTAATGTCATCCAATGATAAATTAGGCACCTATTTTATTTGGAGTCAATTTATTCGCAACTAAAGGGCTAAGAACATATTCAATGAGGAAGAAACTTTTGAGAATACAAAAAGTGCAATTTTGAAGAAACCATCTTCTTTCTAAAATTAAGGAAGTGTTTTTCTAATCTATTTGTAATGCTACCATCCTATTTTTTTTTTCTTAAAGTTATACTTGTAGCAATTAGCTTAAACATGCATATGATATATTAGGGACCTGATTTAGGGTTTATAGTTATTTAATTTAGCTTAATGGGGGCCGCCAGTTATTGGTTCCTAGAATTTCATTTCACCAGTCTCTGACAGAGGTGTTGGTTATTGGTTATATTAAAGAAAGTTGAAATCTATTATTTGAACTGCTTAAAAATGCATAATAATAAATTAAATTAATCTTGTAGTAAACACCATTAAATTTAAGTTTTTTTACCAGTGTCTGATACCAGATGTGAGTTACTGGTTCATAAATGTCAATAATTAGATATCTGCATTACTAATAATGCAGTACAGCTTACTAAATCCCACTTTTTATAATAAATATTAATGCATTTTCTTTTTATAATAAAGAATAAAGTTTTTTTAAAGAATTTTAATCTTTTAAAGTAAAGTGTCAGTCACTGGTTCAGTTTGTGTCAGTTATTGGTGTTTCAAAATAAGGATAGTATCAGTTATTGGAGTTTTTGACCATATATATGAAAAAAATTAATGTTTAATAATAAAATGTATAATTTTTTTTTTTAATTTTGCCAAAACTATTTTTTAATATATTTCTACTATGCTTTCAAAAACAAAAGTAAGTATATAATAGATTTAAATTTTTGTAATTGTGATGTGAATAAGAAAGAATTCTTAAAGTGTCAGTTACTGGGGGTTTCACCCTACCTGCGTACTTTTGAAATAAAACAAAACAAGAAATTTTATGTAATAAAAGAAGTTTATAATTAAGCAAATAGACACAGACACAGACACATAACATTTCATTTGTTTTTTGGCTAAAATTATTTTTACCTGACTTGAAATAAACTGGAAAGTTCGCAGCTATGATAATAACACGATTCTTAACGAATATCGCCATATTCGCGTCAACTAATTTTTATCGTCCAAATATGTTGTTTCTAATTGACACCAGTATTTTTGGACAGAAATATTTGCTTTATCTAATATCCAAATTTCAGCCGTTCAATAATGCAAAAAAAATTTGCCAGAAAGTATGGTGCCAATAAAATAATAATTGTAAAAAAACATTTGCAAAAAAAAATGGTTTTGCTTCCAGGATCAACAATAGACTTCCTGTAATTCATAAGGATACAAAATTTAATTTATAAAAACATAGTATAGAACATATGGTAATAAACGTTGTCTTGGTAAAATAAATGTTTTATTTGTCATTCATTTGTTACATCTTATATATTAATAGTCAGGTTTAAAGGAGTGTTTAAATTATAAATGTTAAATGATTCATTTTCAAATTATAATGCAGTATTAAGTATATAAAAAAATTATAACAATTAAATTATTAAAATTAATATGAACTGGCATGCATGCAATGCATTGTCGTATTTCGGTAACTTGAAGATTTCATTTGAGTCTTAACCACTGTAATTGTGACAATTATATATTTTTGCAGATAACAGCTCAATATCTTCAAAAGAAGTCAGTCTTATCTTACCAGCATTATAATTTATCATATTTTGCTTGTATTTGGCATTTTATTATTAGAAAAATGCAAAATATAACTAAATGTGACAAACTTATGATAAATCACACCGCATTTAGGTACAATGACTTTACAGATCTTTAATTTTATTTATATTTTTTTTACATTCATTGCATATGAAAGTACCGTAATTTCCGGCGTATAAGCCGCAGCTCAAAGAGTCGTTTTTCGACCCAGAAATATTATTTTATAAAATGTAACTTAAAAGATCGCTGTAAATATTTAACTACAATTATTGAATAAAATTTCTGGGTCGAAAAACGACTCTTTGAGCTGCGGCTTATACGCCGGAAATTACGGTAGTTAAATTTTTTAAATGCTTCTTGGAATTCTTCTTGAATAAATATGCAAAATTAAAACATCTTTTAGATTAATTCACTACTGAACTGATTATTTTTAGCAAAATCATTTCATGAAACATAAAAAAAAAAGGAAAAAGGCATACGTCAAACATTATTCGTTATGATAGAGCTTGAAAATAAAAATTTTGAATTACAGCTACCATTCTTATAAATACTTTGTTGCTGCACTTATTAATTAAATACAACTAATTACAAAGCGAAAAAAAAATAAAAAGCAATTAAGGTGCGTTGCTCATACCACTTCAAAGTATTTTTAAATATATATAAATGATAAAATGTCGTCTTAATTATGTTATATATATATATATATATATATATATATATATAATAAAATAAATAAACACACACACATATATATATATATATCGTTTTTTATTGTAAACAGCATTAAATCAGCTTAAGCTAGTTATGTACTTTCTGATTTATTTTAGAAAAACAATGTAACAAAAATAACAAAAATAAATTAACAATTTTACACGCATAAAAAGTAAGTGCAATTATTTTTTTTAAGATAAGAAATTCTGCAGCGTTTTTTCACTAATTATTAATAATTATTTTGGATCGTTACTGCATGAATGAAAACAGTTCTAATAATTAAAAATCAATTTTTAATCATATTTTTAAAATATTTAAATGTCAAATTTTATCATATAATTTAAAATGCTACTTTAACTATTTTTAAATTTGTTTTAAAAAATAATGCTGATTGTTTATTCTTTAGTTATTTTAAACTATCTTACTAAAGTATGATTTTATTTTTCTAAGCTAATTCGAAATAAGTTTTTCTTCAATTTTTATCGCATTTTTTAATATTTATTTAATTGCAAAATTTCTAAAATTAAATAAGAAGAAAATTTATATTTGAAAAAAGCAGTAACAGAAATAGTAAATGTTGGAATGTATGTATTTTCTAGAAACCTAACAGCAGACGCAGTTTAACCGCGTTTGGTCCCGATAAACATTTAGCGCAACTTGTCCCCAATGGGACCTTGTGCCATTAAACCCTCTACAACCAACCAACCCGATAAAACAATTTAAACTACAATATATATATATATATATATATATATATATATATACATTGAATTTGATAGTTAATCCCCTCATGCATAATATTATGTTCAACATAAAAAATTCAACTTTTGAACATACATTAACATTTTGCACAAAATAAAAATTTTGAATTCTTAAAATCAGATAAATTCTTTTCAAGATTTCTTTCATTATTGTAAAACGTTTACATGGTTTGTAATCACAGTTGTAACACATATTTTAATGTAAATATCATTTAGAAAATTGTTGGTAAGTTTCTTATAGTTCAACATGAAAATTTAATTATGTATTTTTTGTCAAATTAAAGCCTTAAAAGATAATACGAAAGTCTTAAAAGTAATAGTAAAGCTGTAAAAGTTATATGATTGGGTATTTAACTGTCATATGTATCTAGCAATATATCTATACGAATGGAGAACAATATGATATGCTTAAAATTTTCTGTGTTGTTTTATCATACACATTACAGTAGAAACTGCTAGCAAATTAGCTCAAGATAAGGTGAAGTTTTCTCATGTACGTGGACTTCGTTTGAACCGACTACTTTAAACAATTAATAATTTTACTTAATAATTATATTCTTTTTTTTTAAACTTTGTTTATCATACGCACAATGTTTAGAACAATGTAAACAAATTTTAATAATATAATCTTTCTGATTTTTTTAATTAGTAACTCTTAATTCCATTTTAAGTTATATTATTTAATTTTAATTACATTAATTCATCCTAATCCCTTCAAGTATGACTGGATTTTCATTAACTGGGAATTGTAGCGAATTGTAGTTTGATATTAATTAGCAATTTGATGATATCAATTTTTAGAGATAAGATTTAAAATCACATACCTTTATTTTTTGAAAAACTATTTTATTGCTACAAAATTTATTTCCGGCCGTATCCCCGCAGTCAGGCTACATGCAACACTCGGGGATCTCAAATTTTCGCTTTTTGAATATCAGTATTTTTTAAGAAAATATTCCTTTTTAAATTGTTCTTGCAAATTTTGTAGAAACCTGGCCGAAGGTTGATTCTATTGCAGATGTTGTAGAAACCTGCCATAAAAATATTTCTTATAAAATACTGGTATTGGAAAAGCAATTGAAAAAATGGAACAGCATTTGAAAGTCCTGATAGCGGTGTATATAGGCATCGGTTGTCTGCCCTGCCTCCGAGAGCAAGAGCTCTAACAATAAGAAAAAGCAGAAAAATATAATTTATCTGTCACAAAAGAAACAAAAAAAAATCGTACTTTAAAAACCAATGGAAGCACAAAACACAAAATCAAAATTAATTCACCTCTCCTATGAATAAAATAAGAAGCCAGAAACCTAACTTATTATCTAGTTACTCTATCTACTTATTACCTTCCCCACCCGCTTTCATGGATATAAAATTCTTCTCTAGACAAAGGTTGCCAGTTTGGCCTACTTTTATATTGCAAACTTATAGCAGAAATTACGAAGAAAGAATTCTTACCTTATGTAATCACGAAACGTCTATTACTTAATACAGTAAAAATTACTATTTCGGATTTCTGAATAGAAAAAGAGGCCAAACTTGTCAGCCTGCTTCACACTTTTTTGTCCAAACAGAGACTGAGCTCTGGTCCGGGAGGAATTTCTGTCTGCTTGCTTCTGATCTTCGGAATAAAAATTAGCTAGAAGTTATAATATTCTCTTGGAAATATTTTTTTTTCAGAGAGAAAAAGTGAATTTTTTCATAAAATGCGAAAAAAATGTCAAGTATGAAAAGTTATAAAGATTTTGATATATTTAAAATTTTTATACAGAGATTCAAATATAATACAAAATGTATTGCCGGCAGTCTATCGTAGTCAGGCTATGTGTATGGTTCTGGGATCCGAAATGTTCCGAGGGATCCAAAATGTATTTCAATATGAACCACATTTCATCCAGTTATTTGAAGATTTGTAAACAGAGGAATTATACAATCTCGTAAGTATAGAAATAATGGCATTAATCTAATGTGGTCATTTTTATAGATATTTAAAGCCTTGGGTAAATGGGGAAATGGGGCCTTGGGTAAATGGGAAAGTATGTTATGTGATAACCTATATTAAGGTATTCTCAAAACAAAGATTTTTGAGTTGTGCATTTTACGAATAAATGTGATAAGTTTATCAAAGGGTTGAAATTATTAGGGATATGAATTTATATTAGTAGTAAATTTACTTCAATATATTAATTTTAGTCCTAAAAATTTAATACTAGCTCTAGGGATTGTGTGATATTTTAAATAACGGAAATTTTAAATGCTAGAAATTATAAAAAAGAATAATATTTTCTTCGTCTTAACTTATCTACAGATGTTTTCAGATGAATGTTTTGGGTATGTTCCTTAATTCTGCTAGAAGAGTGAAATGAGACGGATTGTGGGAATATAAAATTAGAATCATGGTGAATGTTGAATGTAGAATATTCATCTGCGTTTATAAAGATATAATACTGTTCAGTATTGCCTTACCTTCACTGCAAGCAAAAATACAGGGTGATCTTTTTTAAAGTGACAGTATTCGGAGCGCCCTGTAGCGCGATCTAATAGCCGAAATGGCACCAAACTTGGTATTTAGACTAATCAAGACATGGGAAAAAGGATTCCATGAAAATAAATTAGTTCCAAAAATCGCCGCTAGGGCATTTTGTGGCGCTGCTGTAACAAGAATTAGCATAAAACACGGGTATCAAAGAAAAATGCAAATTTTGTGCGTCGGCAGCGCCAGTAATAGGGGCTATAAAAGCAAGTAGTAGACAGCTCCGACAAATAATCTCAGCTGAAGTAAACGAGCTCCAGTGGACATGCCTCTCACGTTACCGGAACGTGCATTACTGATGAAGCTGTATTATATGAATCAATGTAATGCATCCGAAGCTCTTCGGGAATTTCGAACCAGAAAAATATTACGAAAGGGGCCTTTATCGCTGAATGGTCTTAAGAAAATGATTAAGAAGTTCGAGGAAACGGGGTCACTGACCATTCGCGCTGGGAGAGGACGAAAATAAGTATCAGAAGATGTAATAACTGATGTGGCAACTGCAATTGTCGAAGGATCGCAGGGAACCATTGCTGGTACTAGCAGCGCCCGGGGTGTAGCTCGACAATTGGACATGAATTATTCCACGGTATGGAGAGTTTTGCGGCGCGTTATTGGATTTTACCCCTACAAAATCAGCCTCTTGCACGAACTGAAACCAAGTGATTATGATAAGCGAGTGACATTCGCTCTATCGTTTCTTGCCAGGGTACAAATTGATGATGCTTTCCCATGGCACATTCTGTGAGGAGATGAGTGCCCTTTTTATCTCAATGAGTCCGTAAACACACAAAATAGCCGAATTTGGGCTTCTGAGCATCCCCACACCGTGCATGAAATCCCATTAAATTCCCCAAAAGTCACTGTTTGGTGTGGTTTCACAGCCGAATTCGTAATTGGGTCATTCTTTTTTGAGACCATCACTCCGACAGGACCCGAAACGTGCACCATAAATGCAGAAAGGTACCACGAAATGCTGCAAACGTTTGTTATTCCACAACTTCAGCAAAGAAACCGTCTCCAACAGACAATCTTTATGCAGGATGGTGCTCCGCCACACATTGGTAATAATGTAAAGCAGCTGTTGCGCCAAACCTTCACTGATGATAGAGTCATAAGTCGGAGTTTTCCAGTTGCATGGCCGCCTCGTTCCCCTGACCTCACGCCATGCGATTTTTGGCTCTAGGGTTATTTGAAATCTCAAGTTTATGTTGGTGGAGTATCAAATTTGTCTATTCTAAAGGAAAACATAACAAAGACAGTGCGGAATACTCCTCGTGATATGTTACATACGGCTGTGGAGAACGTTGTGCACAGAATGCACGGTGTTATTTCTGAGAACGGTGCTCACATTGAAGGTGGTCTAATTCCTCACCGGAGAAGTTAATGTAGTAAATAAACATTAATAATTTAACTGTACGATTGTATGTGTTAGTATTTTTCTTTTCTCACATTTTATACTTTGCAAAGCGCCACAAAATGCCCTAGCGGCGATTTTTTGAACTAATTTTTTTTCACGGAATCCTTTTTCCCATGTCTTGATTAGTCTAAATACCAAGTTTGGTCCCATTTCGGCTATTAGATCGCGCTACAGTGTGCTCCAAACACTGTCACTTTAAAAAAGATCACCCTGTATTTTAATCCTTTCAGGGACACAGTACTTCTATTGCGAAAATGTTTAAATGATTAAGTGATACAAGAATTTACAAACAAACTTATTTTAAATAAGTAAAATCTTTGTGTAATAGCTGTGTGTAAAATAAGTAAAATTCCGTTTACATTGTGGCATTTAGCGATAAAAATTAAGTGGCATAAATAATATCCCACAACTCTTCAAAATGCAATAATAAACTATTTTCTGAAATAATGTTCTTAAAATAGAAATATATTTTCTTTCCCCGGAAGCATTTCAAAAAATGTCTTAAATGAGCAAAAATTATTAAAATTGAAAAGGAAATGAAGATATAAAGGGTTTTGAAAATCATGGAGATAAACTACAGAATTATTTTTATTGTAACCTAATATCTATATTTTGTTGCAATTATGGAATCTGTTAAATAAAAGTAAAAAGTAACTATTTTCACATATCTCCTCGTACTAACCGGATTCTGCTGCATTTTGAGAATTAAAATTTCAAAGATATGTCAGTATTCGGTGATGATTTTTCGGTTCATACTTTTCATAAGAGTAAAGATTTCTCCTTCAGCTTTATAACCTCTATATTGAATTTGTTATTTCGTGAATACATTTTAAATGAGTTACCCGCTCTGTAAATCGTGCTGAAAAATACCCGTAAACAAAGCCTGAATAAATTATGAAGATTGCTCAGTACATGATGATAATTGTTGGTTCATACTTGTCATAAGGGTAACGATTTCTCTTTCAGCTTTATTATCACTTTATTAAATTTTCTATTTCGTCAATACACTTTATATGAGTTATGCGCTCCAGAGATAATGCTGAAAAATAGCCCTGTACAAAATGCATCGTTCCCTTCCATTGTGAACATTTCTAATTTTTTGTGTGTTTGAATTCTGCACTAAATGTCGGTTTGATGCCAAAGTGGCCAACTTTGAAAGGACAATTTTTAGAGTTTTGTTGTATTTAAGTTCCATCATATCATCTAACAATGAGTTTCTAAGATGACTGCTAACTCGAAGATAATGTTTTTGGCGTTGAAAGCCTTCCGGAATTTACCTGCCTTACGAATCACTCCCAGTAACCATAATATTCTTAAATTTGTACACTTTCTGTGTTGTTGAAAATAATTCATTAGGTTTTTTTTTAATAATTGCAAGAATATGTGTTATCTTAATCTTAAAATTTCAAAATACATTATAGTTATAAAATTTTAACAAAATTATGTAGTATAATTTAGGATGACAGAATTTCGAGAATGTATTTTAAATGAAATACCCACTCTGGAAATCGTGCTGAAAAATAGCCGCAAACAACGGCTGAACAAATTTTGAAGATTCTCAGTACATGATAATGATTGTTCGGATTATACTTTTATGATCACATTCTACTTTTTTCGAACATGTATAAGTGATTGTAACTGATACTATATCATATTTAACTATATTAAATATTTTAAATATATATCATGTTTAATAATATTTGTTTCATTTCAAGATGTTGCATTTAAATTTAATTCATTTATTTTAATATAATATAACTTTTGTTTATCAAGTATGCTATTTATCTATTGCTATTTTTAAATGAATAAAGTGATAACTCTAAAAATATTGTATAAAAAAATGTCAAAAAAATTCTTAATTTAATATATAAAGGATGTATATATTTTTTAAGTTAGACCGTTAAATAAATAAAAAGAAAACAGCCCAGTTAAACTGAGGGCATTGAGCTCACAGGCTATTCACACTAATTGTATATTATATTCTTATTTCAAAGAATTTGAAATAAGCCCCTCGAAAAATAAAGAAATCGACAATACATTAAGGGGGAATCATCCCCCCGTTACCCCCCTCATTATTAACTAATAAACGCCTTAAACTAATCAGAAAAGCCTCTAATTACAATGAATATATATACAAAATTTGAAGAAAATCGGATAATTCTGCATGAAAAACGCATTTATCTAAATTAAGGGGGATTAGCCCCCCTGTCCCCCTTTATACTTAACCAATGAACCCCCATAACTATTCAGAGAAGCGCATTATCACAATGAACCTATATACAAAATTTGAGGAAGATCGGATAATTCTGCATGAAAAACTCATTTATCTAAATTAAGGGGGGAGATTATCCCCCTTCCCCCCCCCTTTATACTTAACCAATGAACCCCCAAAACTATTCACAGAAGCGCATTATCAAAATGAACCCATATACAAAATTTAAAGAAAATGGGATAATTCTGCATGAAAAACCCATTTATCTAAATTAAGGGGGGTTATCCCCCATTCCCCCCTTTTATACTTAACCAATGAACCCCAAAACTAATCAGGGAAGCGCCTTATCACAATGAACTTATAAACAAAGTTTGAAGCAAAACGGTTATTTCTATCAAGAGTTATCGCGTTACGTACATACGTACATACAGAACGGGCGGGCTCATTAGCTCTCACTCTTTGATAGCTTGTGAGCTAAAAAGAATGAAAATGAATTATTTTCTCAAAAGTAACTTAAAATAAACATCCTTGAATATATCCAATTTTCAACGTCACAGCAGCCAAAGGCAGAGATAAATATTATAAACTGAAAATAATAAATCCCAATTTTCTAAGCATAACATCTTATTATTAATACCAAATGATGTATTAAAATATCTGTAATAAAGAACCTCGTCTGAGCTGCCTTAAACTTTCACGGTCTGGTTAATGATAGATAGAAAATTAAGGAGATTTAATTCAGAAAATATTTATTTTGGCGAAAATAGGAAGACTTGTACCAAAGATTTTGTTATTATATTCCAATAAAATCTTTTATTAGTACTATTAATAAAAATTCCTAACTTACTTGTTTAGCAACAATTAAATCTTTCACTTTAGTCAATTAAAATCGCTTTACAACTGCTTCGTTTGTCAAAAATAATATAAAAGTTTTGAAACTACATAAATTAATTATTGTTAAGCACACAATTATACCAAATGAATAACGTTTAATGAGGGAACAAGTGTAGTTTCACAATTAAATAATTTCTTGCTGTTTTGTGATAATTAAAAATGATTTATCATTAAAATTCTACTTTTAATAGTTCCAAAAACAGCGTCAAAAATACTTTTATGAAAAACTGTTTTATGATGGGGAAATCCCTTGCGCAGGGCATGAATTCTTAATAAAACATCCATTTATTTAAAACATAAAAATAATAAAAAGTAAACATACTTTATTTTTTAAAAATAAACTTTCAAAGAGTACGTTTATTTAAGTATTTTTTAAAAGTTTTGTACGAGTAGGATAATAATTTTTATGATATTTAACCCTTTTCTAATTTTGATAATTTATTTTCAAGATTCTAGACACCTTAAAAGATTATATCGAAAGATCAATAAATTTATTTATTCAATTTTTTGCTAATAATATATTTTTCAATAATTTCTAATCACTAGAATGTTTCAATAAATATATTTCCTCATTATTTTTTTTCAAGCAATCCATTAATACTTTACTATATTTTGAAGTTTTTGGAAACAATACTATAACAGTATACCGATTGAATATCTGAAGATTGTAAATGAATTAATTGGAAATAGAACAAATCATTTACACATGCAAAAATTATTATCTCATTATGGTATCCCCACTAATACATATATTTTTCGAAAATATTTTTTGGATTATTAGCTATGTTAATAATCATTTAATAATCTGAAAAAAAAAATGAGAAAGATTTTTAATTTCATATAATTTTCCACGTCTGTATATTGCGGTGACGCCCGAAAGCTCAGGGGTTAGTGCATTGTGTTGCCACAATACAGGTCCGAGATTATATATCTCCGGATTTGGAAGAGGATTACTCAACCTTTCACCCTTCAGTTTCGATAAAATAAGTACGAAGTGTGTTTGGAATTTAAACACTAAAGAGGTCCTAGTCCGGTTGACCAATTCACCGGTTCACCTGCTACAATAGTCTAGCACTCCCAGGCCCACGAAAGCGCAGTCGTACTCCGCAGACGACAATCATTCAGGGGTTGTATTGCTGTGGTTGTGTTGCTGTTGTCCCTACTATTTTGCTAGTAGAGAACAATATCTGGCGATTCATTTTCGGGATTATTCGTCTCGTTTAGGCAGTTATGGGGGCAACGAATAATGAACGATGTGTAATGTAATGAAATTTTTTTAATGAAAAGGTTTTTAATGCAGCAAAATGTTTCGCGTTTTGTTTCTGACGTTCCCATGATTCATTGTATAACATTTATATAAGATTCCTCTATCAATTTTTAAGTAAAAGGAAATTGTCTCATTTATGGGTCGTCATATTTAGGCAAAATGACCTTATATCAGTTTCAATAGGTTTGAAATATTATAACATAATTAAAATATACTGCAAACGATGTTTTTCCGATAGGCTATAATGTAACGGACTATTTTGAGTGATCCTATAATTTAACTATAAATGCTACACTCTTCATTTACAGTAGAGATCGTGCTACTGTAAACGGTAATATGTAACAATTACTGGGCAATACGTGAATATTTACAAGAGTTAGAGAACGTATGGACGAACAGACGGACAGACAAACCGAAGTCATAAATACTTTTAAATTATGTTGGAAAGTGTTGAAAAGACTTCAGAGTTTTCTTATTTTATGTTGAATGGTTGAATATTTTTTCTTTAAAACAATGGTCAATTCTAATATTACTGATTTGAAAATTGAGGGAAACAGAACTGATTTTCATGCAACTGAAAATCATATTTATTATTTTAAAGTAATAATTAAAGCATCTTTTAAAGTGATCTTCAAATATAGTACGACATTCTTATTCATTATATTTAGTCCATAATTAAAAGTTTCTCGTTCTTGTATTTTATGATCTGAACAATATGTAAGTCTTATTAAGACTTAAATAAAAATTTTAAATATTATATTGTAGCTGTATCCCTTATTAAAATTTTCTAAACGCCACACATATATCCTCATTGTGATTTAAAATATAATGACCACTTGTTGTTAAGCGTATTTTTAAGTTTAATATACGTTAATTATAGAAATGAAAGATATTTCTTTTGAAAGAAAATGCCTGTCATACCTCTTTAAAATATTTCTGAAGGTTTGAGTTAGTGTGTTTAAAAGATTTCTAAATCGTATTTCTTGTTAGAAAAATTCTTTATATCCTTTATACGCTAGAGAAAGTTCTTTTTCCGTAACTCAAAAAGTAAAGAAACGGACAAATTGTATAAAACTAAATCAAATCTTTCTTGATGCGAACATCCATTTTAAATGCATTTTAATTCATTACAAATGCAACTGCACGTTATGCATATAAAAAATATTTTCATTTTCTATGAATGTGCATTATCATTTTCTGTTAGTAAGCAAACATAATTCGGCACATGGTGATTATGACACGATTTTACACCTTTGGTGACATCCGTATATAAATTAATGAATGGACTAAGTTTTATACTTAAACTTTTAAAACACTAAATGCATATGCGTGTGATTCTGAATTCCACGAAAACATAAACTATTTGGTATCATTTTGTGAAAACATAGTCTACGCAAAAACATAAAAAAAGCAATGAACAGTTAAAATCCATTATTCGGTAGTAAAATGAATTTTTACCTTTACTTGACAGTGGCGCCGCTAAGTTACTTGAAAAGATAATTGGAATATTTATTTTATTCGAATGATTCATGAATTGTGTTAAGTATGTTCCATCCTTGCTGTACCAAAGTTCAGCAAGGTTTGGTCCTTGATTCGGAATTCATTCCCCCTTTCAAAAGTTAAAGTATAAAATGTGATCTCTTTACATGCATTAATTCTAGATATATATGCCTGAGATTATGAAAAACTATTTCATAACTACCTTGTGTTGAAAGAATAATTAAAAAATTAACCATTTCCAATTGTATTTAAATATCAATTATAGCTTTTAAATCGGATGCTATCTGATTAAATAAATATACTCCATTAATAAGGAGGAAATATTACTTTATATTTACAATAATTTCTTCATAAATTCGTATATATTTCATTAGATCCTAATCAGTTATATATTGGTTATATGTGCTGTACAAAATTTGTTCTGGCATGTCAAATGTCCAATACTTGAATTGGCTAATTGACAAATTGACAATACTAATGTGAAAGGGAAGTGATGAATACGTAAGTTAAAAAATACTTTTTTAAATGAATGTAAAAAAACACATTTTAAAAGACAATGCAATTTATGGTCTTATATTGCATCAACGACGAAATCTGTATTGAGTTAGAAACTTTTTAAATTTTAGACTCCAGCCGGTCTCTACACAAAGTTTAATAAAACACTGTCTTTTCAGAATGTTATTTATATATTTTTACGCTATTTTTCTGTAATTTTAAACTATTGTTTTTATTATATTATTACAGCATATTAAATTAATTATACATTTTTGAAGACGTGTTCTGTGGTCTAACAGTGAGTTCTGACCCATAGTTTGGGAACCTCTGCTATAGAAGATTTTCGATAAATACAAAGTGATAAAAATTTATCTATGATACGTTACTGGTGTAACAATTTATAACAAGAGATATGGTATTGCAATTATCTGGATATAAATTAGTTTGGGAGATTCATCAACAGAAATATCTAAACTAATAAAAGAAAGTTTCGCTCTGTGTGTCTGTGGGCGATGGCTAGGAAAATCTGGACCACCTAGAAGGCTGGAAATTTAGATTTAGGTAGTCCAAACCCTCTACTGTTGCAACATTACTTCAGAATTTTAATATTTTAATTACTTTCTGAAACATTAATTAAAATGTACAAAGATCTCTCATTAAAAATACGCTTTTATTCTCTTGGGTTGGTTGGTTCACTGGTTGGTTGCATCGATTCTTCACAGAAGTAATTAAATGAACCAGAGTAGCGATGCATAAATAAGGATTTCTAACTAAATAGTGTGAACATGGATTGAAGTTATCAACGTAGAGGAGCCATGCGATTGTCGCGCCACCTGTGCATGACAAATTACACATACGTCCCACTGATTGAAATATTTTGCAGGCATATTTTTCTTCATGACAATTAGTCGGGTTTAAGTTTTTTTTTCTTTTTTACATGACATTTATTATTATGATGGAGATTAAAACGTTATTTAACAGATTGTTTTTTTATATTTGCGGGAATGAAGAGGGGCAAGGGTCTAATTACATTTAAGCTTCAAGGTGTATTTCTAGAAAGCAGTTACCAGAATTTCCGAATAATAGTGTCAGCCAAATTTCAAATTAAATTCCTAGCTTAACCAAATGAATCAACCATTAAAGATGTATTGTGATCCTCATAATTAGTTATTTGCTGAAGGCCACTTGAACAACCCCTCCACCCCTCCACCCCTCCACCCCTCCCGGCCCGTCTTTCAAGGTTTTTTCTCTAACTATGCTCCGTTTCCATATCTCAGCAACTATCTTTCCGATTTCAACGCAAGTGATTTCAAACATTATAATTAACTTAATAGTCACCCTTTATAACATTAAACTAAATTTATGAGTAGCGGTTACCACTATTTACGAATAACAGTTTAAGCCAAATTTGTAATTAAATTCAAAGCTTAAGGAAACGAACGAATTTTGAAAGATGCATAGTGGTCCTCCTAATTAGTTATTTGCTGAAGGCCACTTGAACAACCCCCCCCCCCCTCCACCCCTCCACCCCTCCCGGCCCGTCTTTCAAGGTTTTTTCTCTAACTATGCTCCGTTTCCATATCTCAGCAACTATTTCAGATTTCAACGCAAGTGGTTCCAAACATTATAATTAACTTAATAGTCACTCTTTATAACGTTAAACTAAATTTATGAGTAGCGGTTACCACTATTTCCGAATAATAGTTTAAGCCAAATTTGTAATTACGTTCCTAGCTTAAGCAAACGAACGAATTTTGTAAGATGCATAGTGGTCCTTCTAATTAGTCATTTGCCGAAGGACACTTGAACAACCCCTCCCCCTGCGGCCCGTCCTTCAAGTTTTTTTCACTAACTCTGCTCCGTTTCCATATCTCAGCAACTATCTTTCCGATTTCAACAAAAGTGATTCCAAACATTATAATTAACTTAAATGTCACTCTTTATAACATTAAACTAAATTTATGAGTAGCGGTTACCACTATTTCCGAATAATTTGGTAAGCCAAATTTGTAATTAAGTTCCTAGCTTAATCAAACGATCGAATTTCGAAAGATGCATAGTGCTCCTCTTAATTAGTCATTTGCTGAAGGGTACTTGAACAACCCTCCCCCCCCCGGCTCCTCATTCAAGGTTTTTCTTTAACTATGCCCCGTTTCTATATATCAGCAACTATCTTTCCGATTTCAACGCAAGTGATTCCAAACATTATATTTAACTTAATGGTCACCCTTTATAACATTAAATTACATTTATGAGTAGCGGTTACCACTATTTACAAATAAGAGTTTAAGCCAACTTTGTAATTAAGTTCCTAGCTTAACAAAACGAACGAATATTTATGCATGCATAGTGGGCCTCTTAATTAGTCATTTTCTGGAGGACACTCGAACATCTCCTCCCTTCGGCACCTCACTCAAGGTTATTTTCTCTAACTGTGCCTTATTGCAATAACTGGGCTAATAATGTTCCAATCTTCTCGAAACCAGCTCAATTTTGTAGTGCACCTACTATACAGTAACGTAGGCAGCGGGGACCTGTCTCAGAAGTTCGTTCGGAAAGAGGTTTGTTTAGAACAGAATGCTCCCCTGGCGGTGGTAGGAGGAAATAAAAGATTTTCTAGACCGTACGAGCATACCGGGTATACGGTTCCGAAGCTATCGTAGACCGTGGCCAGAGTTCCGTTTTTTAAGAGATTTAAGTTTATTACAAGGGCTCGGGCAACGCCGGGTGTGTCAGCTAGTTATTTATAAAATATACGAAATAATAAAAAAATTTCATAGAAAATTTTGTACAGAAAAAAAAAAGATGCAATATTTTATAACTATGTCTAAATTTTAAAAGTATAAAAAGTTAAATAACAATAATATATTTGTAAAGTTTTAAAAATAACCTTTATTTAAAAATAACAATATTTTTAATAATTTGATATTTTATATATTTTTTAATTAAAATAACAGAAATTAATTTATATAACTGAATTTTCTGAACATAAAATACTTTGTATTTCTGTCATCCGATATATTATTTTAAACCTACCGTATATTTTCGTGTATAAGCCGAGTATACGGTTTTCAGTGAAAAATCGCCCAAAATCGGAAATGTTGTTTAAAAGCCAATGTTTAAAAATAGATGATGAAAAATTCGGCGAACGAAAACTTTACAATTTTTTGTGCTCAGATAATAGAAAAAAAATGCGCCTCAGAAATTATTCATCTGTACTAGTATGGCTTGGTGCGCCGACAAATCTGTTTAATTGGGTTGGGTTCATCAGTTATGACTTGCTCGTTCATAAAAATCAAACCTCCTATTTCTGTAAATGGGAAAACTTTAACATACTTCACATGGCTGCAAATTGTTACTTTGGCTTAAGGAAAGATGGTTGGACAAAAACTCATGACGTATAATGTGGACTTTAAATTAAATGTCATCCATTTTGCAGAGTAGTCGAATAACTCAGTGACTGCTCGCCAGTTCACACCCAAAGAAAAACAAGTGCGAGAATGGAGAAAGTAAAAAGACGATTTTTTTTCTAAAGTAGTGAAATCTGCACGTGGATACTACAAACCGTTATTTCCTGCACTTGGAGAAAAACAGGCCGAGTGGGTGCAAGTGTCTCAGCAAAACGGGTTTATTGTAACTTGTGAATGATTATTGGTAATTCAAAGAAAGGATCTTTTATGTTTTTTTTAATATATAATTACCATCCCTTTTTTTTTAGAATATCAATTTATGAAATTTTCGGAGACTCGTGTATAAGCCGATCCCATCATTTTGGAGCCAAAAAAATGGCCAAAACTTCTCGGCTTATACACAGAAATATACGATACATAAAATTAAAAATTTTCAATAATAATTTTCAAACGTATTATATATTTTAGAAAGAATCAACATCCTACAAACTGGAGCAATTTTTGACTGTGATGAAAATATGTTACGAGTAAAAAATATACAAACTATATATTTTTAAATCATACGTAACGTAGTAGGACAGCACTCCGATTACCTGCTTCTGCAAGCGAGCACTTCACATTAGCCCCATGCCCCACCAGTGGCTGAGAGGTTCTGATCTCAACGCTCGTAGACGGGAGGTGCTGGGTTCAAACCCCTGTCGCGCTCGTCGGCTTATCCGTTCGCAGTTTTCCGTGGTTTTCTTCTAACCTTGTGTAATTACGGGTTAGGATCACTTAGGAAGACCCCCACTGTTAAAAACCCCTTTCACAACTCAGCCAAGTCATCAAAAAACCTTTAAAGTTCAGCGCAATATGCAAAAAGAACTGTTTTTCCGTGTCAGCGCATCTGCCTTTATAAATCAGCGAACGCGCCAACAAACATCTCGCAACATCGCTACTAAACTCGCAGCAGCTGGCGAACGCCTGCATACGAAGAATTTCTCTCGCTGTATCTTCTTCCATCGGCGCGCGAGGTAGTGGTAATACCGGATATTTTTCGACCAAGCTTCCTTCACTCGGAATGGCATCGCATCTGAATGACTAGTGGTTTTTTCAACGAGCGGTGTGTTGCATGCTATAAAAGGACGTGAAAAAGAAGGGTGGTTCCCATTCATTTTCCAGAATTTTCTCGTATGAGGAACCACCCTAGTAAGTTTCTATGTTTGTGATATATGTTAGTGCAGTGAAAATTAGCATTTTGCTGTGAGATTGGTAACTACCAGCCAAAAGTCCTACCTTTTGGAAGTCGCAACTCAACTTCATATTTTCATACACTAATTTCTAAATGTTTATCTAGCTTAAAAGGACCAAATTTACAATTCTTTCTTGATGACATTATTGTCGCTGCAGACAGCATATCTGAAATTAAAGCCTGGTTACAGAAGGTATTCGATAAGCTCATCCAATTCAACTTAACTTTAGACCCTGCAAAGCTTCAGATTTGTCAGAAAGAAATAACTTATTTAGGATTTAATGTCAGTGCTGATGGTTTTTCTCCTTCAGAGGATAATGTAAACAAAGTTTCAAAATTTCCCATACCCAAAAATGTAAAGCAAGTTCAACAGTATATTGGTTGTTTAAATTATTTTAGGCACATGGTTTATAAATATGCTGAAATTGCTAAGCCAATTATTAATTTAACCCGTAAAAATGTTCCATTTGTCTGGACTTCAGAGTGTCAGGAAGCTTTTGATATTTTACAAGATCAAATTCTAAATAAACCCCTTCTTAAAAACATTAATTTTGATCTCCCATTGTATTTAGTAGCTGATGCTTCTAAAGTTGCATTTTGTGGAATTTTAATGCAAAAATACAATGAGAAATTTTATCCTGTTGCATTTTTTTCAAAACAATTCAATCCAGCTCAGTCTAGATATCCTTCCATCCAAAGAGTACGCAATATTTGCATCTGTCAAGCATTTTCGTGAAGAATTATATGGAAAAAAATTTACCATATATACCGATGCAAAATCATTAACATATCACATGGAACTGGACAATCAGAGTGAGATTGTAGCTAGGTGGCTTCTGTATCTGGATCAATTTCATTATGAGATAGATCACATTCCTGGTGTTATTAACCCTGCTGATTATTTATCTAGAGCATATAAAGATGAAACCTTAAATGTAAATAATATAAATATTTTTCAAAGTAATTCAAATTTAGATCATAATAATATTGTAAATAATCAACAAAATGATGAATTTATTAAGGAAATTATTCAAAAATTAAATGATAATGATGAGGAAACTGCAAATACCTATTATATTGATTCAGAAACTAAAATTGTAATGATAAAAAATTTCCCCAAGAAGCCGTTAAAGAAAAAAAAGTATCTCAGTAGAATTTTAATTCCAAAATCTTTAATTAAGGATTGTTTGGAAGTTGCTCATGCTCCTCATTTTGGCACTCAAAAAACCTACAATTTTGTTCGCAAAATCTATTCTTTGAAAGGAATGTTTAAGGACACTAAAAATTTTTTTAGCAATTGTGAAAGATGTTTAAAAGTTAAACCTAAACCTAAAAATACTGTCACTAAAATGATTCCAAAAGCTGATTTAGCTCCAGGTGAGATAATAGCTTTAGATATTGTAGGAAAACTTCCTAGATCTCATGACAACAAATTTTTTATTTTAACAATAGTTGATCATTATTCCAGGTATCTTGAGGCTATCCCATTAAGCAATACCACTTCTAAAACTATAATTAATCAACTTAATATATATTTTTCCAAATTCGGGATCGCTAGGACTGTTTTGACTGATAATGGACCATATTTCCGTTCAGATGAATTTGAAGATTATCTTAAGACTATGGATATTAAGCTTAGAAAGAGTTCAATCTATTATCCGCAGAGTAATGGTTTAATCGAGAAATTTCATCTTTCTATGAAAAACAGCATAGCAGCACTTTCTGATCAAGTATTCGAGTGGTCAGATAGACTATTATTTTTTAAACTTCATTATAATTCCTCTAAGCATGCAGTAACTCAATTTTCACCGGCTGAACTATTCTTGGGCAGAAAACTCAATATACCTCTAAATATTTTTGAAAGACCAAAAGTTGCTGAAGAATATAGTAAATATCTAACAAAATTACAAAGTCATTTTCAGGAAACTAGAAAATTAGTTAAGGAAAATGAAACTAGTTATTTTAATTATCACCAACAATATGTGAAGGCCAGAAGTAAACCTTACTTAAATACTGGTGATGAAGTTTTTCTTGTAGATATAATGGACCACATGTAATTGACAAAAAATTGAGAAATTATAATTATTTGATAAAAATTAATGAAGATGGTCATGAATATGTAAAAAAAGTTCATGTCAGTAAAATTTTCCCAAAAGTACCTTTAAATGATAATATTTGTAACAAAACTGAGGAAAATAAGAATTGAGTAGTGATTCTAATATTTTTGTGAAATATGTGTATGTTCGGAAACTTCAAAGTATATATATACTATGCTCAAGTCAAAATTCTATTTAAAAAAAATTTTTTTCTATTTCTTCTCTCTCAATGTTTGTTTTCAATATACTGGTAGAATTGATCACTTTGCTAGTGAATAACATTTATTGAAATATCTTTTTTTAAACTTTACCTTTTTAATTTTGTATTTGAGTCAAAAAGGAAAATATGTGAATGATTTCCTCATATGTATTTTCATAATTGATTAGAATATCTGTGAAATCTTTTTTAAGTTACAAAGTAAATTTCAATATTCATTGAACTTAATTCAGGAAATTGAATCATATATGGTACAATAAAAAGTAGTTTGAAAATGAAAAATGTTGAATGTGACAACTCAAAATATATTGCAGAAAGTTAAAGCAATCTAGGTATTTCTGTAGTTTATATTTATTGGTGTGTGTGTATTTTTGTAAATATTTTCATATTCATGCTGGTTAAATATAATTATTAAATTTTTGTATCATATAATGTGTGGTGTATACAATTGTAATGATTACAGTAGCATTGTGTATAAAAAAAATTTTATTTTTTTCACGAACATTTCTTTAAGTCTGTATGCAGCTGTGAAAATTTCAGTGACTTTTTCGCAAAATTCTCACGAACATTTCTTCATCATTTCTTCATCTGTGTGCATTTGTGAAACTTTCAGTGACTTTTTGCAAAATTTTTTCACGAACATTTCTTCATCTGTATGCATTTGTGAAACTTTGACTTTTTCGCATACTCCAGGACTTTTCACATCAATTTTCAACAATTATCAACTATTCTTCAGAACAGTGTTCGCCTCTTTTTTTGCTGTTGGTGGGGGGAGATGTTAAAAAACCCCTTTCACAACTCAGCCAAGTCATCAAAAAACCTTTAAAGTGCGGCGCAATATGCAAAAAGAACTGTTTTTCCGTGTCAGCGCATCTGCCTTTATAAATCAGCGAACGCACCAACAAACATCTCGCAACATCGCTACTAAACTCGCAGCAGCTGGCGAACGCCTGCATACGAAGAATTTCTCTCGCTGTATCTTCTTCCATCGGCGCGGCGCGAGGTAGTGGTAATACCGGATATTTTTCGACCAAGCTTCCTTCACTCGGAATGGCATCGCATCTGAATGACTAGTGGTTTTTTCAACGAGCGGTGTGTTGCATGCTATAAAAGGACGTGAAAAAGAAGGGTGGTTCCCATTCATTTTCGAGAATTTTCTCGTATGAGGAACCACCCTAATAAGTTTCTATGTTTGTGATATATGTTAGTGCAGTGAAAATCATCATTTTGTTTCAAGAATGTATGTGCGTGACAATGAATGTGTGAAAAAGGAGAATAGCTACTTCGGCAATTAGTGAATTGCGTGTGATGCAGAGTCTTCAAAAATATGTTTTGTGAGTGCTTACTAAATTTAGTATGAAAATGTATATGACAGTGAACCCAAGAATTGCTGCAGCAAATAAATTAAGTATTTTTTTTTCAATTCAATAATATTTTTCAGTGGATGCATTTAGATTGAGATAGATATAAATCAAACGTAAAATGGAGCGTCCACCTAAACAAAAATGTAATCTTTTATGATCATGTTTTAATTAAATGCTTTTCTTTAAATTAAATTAATTGTGTAACCTTAAAATATGTTTTATATATAAATAAACTAATCGAGAATAATCTCTAAAGAATTATTATTTTTTGTTTAATTAGCATGAAGTGTTTTATAATATGTACTTTTAGTTTTCAGCTATTTCAGGTTGTTGCTCGGGATGCTAAGGTGGTTTGTTATTGTGGCCAACATTTATTGGTACGAAATCACTATTTCGATCAGGTTTAAGATTTTAACTTGTGTTCCCTTTTGAACATTTTATCGTGTCCCCCTTTAGTTTATTTTTATTTTGCACCATGAATCCTTTTTCCATCAGCCCAATTTATCATCATTTTTTATCACCCATGGAGGGCATTCTCCCTGCCGACCTATATTCCTAGCGCAGATATAATCGGCCGTAACAAATAAACCAACCAACCAACCAACAGCATTAACCCCACAAAGGCATCGATAGATGAAAACTATTGAGTAGTTAAAACGTATGCAATCACTGACAAACAAATTCTTCCACCATCTTTAAAGGAAATAGTAATAGTGTACCATCTGATGTTTATTTTTTTCCTTTTACAGGATGCGTAGAGTTCTATCACAATATGGATGGCTGACAAACAAATTCTTCCGCCATCCTTAAAGGTAATAATAGTGTACCATCTGATGTTTATTTTTTTTCCTTTTACAGGGTGCGTAGAGTTCTACAAAAATATGTTAATAGAATTTTTCTCCTTATTTAATTGCAGAAAAATATTACAAATACTGCGAATAAACGAGGAGGTTATAAATATTAGGTTGCTACTTAAATAATAAATAGAAATTTTCTAATCAGAAATAGTAGTTCCAGACTCCTTGGAATTTCCAAGAAATGCACGCACCTTAGTTTTAAAACTAAATATTCAAAGATTAGGCATAATCACGTGTGATACTCATGCAAGAAATTATGAACGTGCATTCGCTACGTAACTGTGTTTATTTTCTGCGGTTCAAAATAGAACAAATCTTTGTGCAATCTAATGTACAAAGTTCAACTATTATTTCTTATATTTTATTCATATTGTAAATTTAAATGAATATCATTAAGATAAACGCCCCCCCCCCCCCAAAAAAAAAGAACAATAGGTATAACTTAAGTTCTAATTAGTGTAAAAATAGAAATGGGTTAATTTTGTCATAAGGTGTCGTCTACATATACAAATTAGATCCTATTTAGATTTTCCCAATAGTAACACCAACTTTTGTTACCATATTTGAGTTCCTTGGATCAAGGCAGCCGAGAAAAAAAGTATAATTTATACACTTTTACTTAAATATCCATAGAGTTAGAAGAGGTCAAAATTTAAGGATGCTAATTTTAAATCTATATGACAAATTTTAATTTAAACCTTCCCAAAAAATCACCCAATTAAATTTTATTTCTTTTATGATATGCAACGAATAGACCCAAACATATTGAAGGCATTATTCTGATTAAAAAACACATTTTAAATTATAAAAATTTTAAATTAATTTATGTTTTAAAAAATTATGAGTCATAACCTATATATTTTTTTACATAAAACGAACCACAATCGTGTGGAACAATGGTGTGTAATTTTACAGGTCATTCCAATCATTACTTTTCGAGATATAGAGAAATTTTATTTTTCGACACTCTAAGGAGGCCGTCTCCTGTTATTAAAATCTTCACTGACAAGGACGACCACTGAAAAAATAGTACTGAATTTTCTTACTTTAAAAATAAGTTTAAGGTATATACAGATCTTTTCTTCATTTTTTCCTCGTGACTCATTGAATGTTCCCAGTTGTAAGAGCATAATATTATTTTTCGAATTTTATGGATAACCCTCTAACACATTTTCTTTGATAACTCTTAGAATATTTAAATAACAGTTTATAAACTATACCTTTTTACTTCTAAGCAACAAAAATACGATGGGTTGAAAAATCAAGGCATTTGAAAAATGAAAGTTCGTGTAATTTTTAATACGAGGGAAAGTCACTAAGTAAGTCACAAAAGATAATTAAATAATAACTTACAATGATATTCACTTCAAAACTATTTTTATCAGTGTCACAATACCAGCTTTATAACATTCTTTGGGTTGCTGTCTCAGCCACATTAGGACTTCAAGTTGAACACAGGAGACAATTCAAAAGTTTGGTTGGACACTTCTATAACATACACCATACAGCTTCGACTTAGCCCCAACCGATTTTCATCTGTTTAGTCCACTAAAAAACCATAGTGGAAGCAATATGATATTCACAGATGATGATGCTGTGATGCGTATCCCTGAAAGAACCATTAAAACATTTTAATCTCATTTTAAACAAGAAACTTTTCTTCGAAGCTTCATAATGTACGTGTGTAGGCGGTTAAATAATATGAATCCTTGTGGTTTTCTCCACTCCTTTTTCTACATGTACTATGAATAGATTATCCTCACATATACACTGTTTTTTCCTTTCGAACTTTGAATACTTTGATGTTTTTCAGTCTGACCATGTTTTAGTGGCTTATCTGTATGTTGTTGTAAAATGCTTTCCGAGAAGAGATTAATTATCTCTCAGAACTTATATTATATTTCTGAATTAACCAAGATATAAAAATCCTACATTTCCAACCTGAGTCGCTGGAATCTTTTACTCAAGGAATACACACTGATATATATTTTTTATGTTATTAATAACGTTATTTTTATTTCATTAAAGCAGTGGTGTCTTGATAATTACATGCCCGTGATGGAACCAACACATAAGCAATTATTGTGAATTACGTGGTGAGAAGAGGATCGCGCATCCGTTCAATGAATATAATAATGATTGGCATTTAAATGGGCATCTACGCTACTGAGAACAGATAAGAAATTATTTATTCCTGTTTTTAATTTATGATTGACAGTTATTGAGTCAAACAGTACCAGCACACTCACTATTAAGTAAGATACTATATGTATATTTTACAAGAGATTATGATGAACTGAGAGAGTCGCTAAATTTTTATTTGAGTGTGAATAACTGCATATATAAATATTTTGCTACAAATATATAAATAAAGTGATGAAGTGTAAGCAATAGCAATATTTTGAGTATTAGATAATAATACTACTGAATTATGAATTGTTTTACTGAATTATTCTGTTGAATGATAGAACATTTATATTATATAATATTTTTGTTATCTATATAATAATAAAAATGAGTATACTAAAAGATACTGTTATAGAAAAATTAAATTCGAACAATTATGATATTTGGAAATTCCGTGTAGAAATGTACTTGCAGGAAGAAGTTCTTTACGATGTAATAATAAATGAGCCCCCAAATCCCATTACTACTGATTCTGCCAGTAAAAATCGTAAAGCAAGAGCAATCATAAACTTGCTAATTGACGATGGTCAGATAATACATACAAAAAACTTACAGACAGCTAGGGAGGTGTGGAATGCTCTTAAGAATGTTCACGAACGAAGCAATTAAAAATAAATTATTTTTATTGAGGAAACTTTACTCTAGCAGGTTAGCCGAAAATGACAGCATGACGGATCATTTAACCAAAATTTATCAGTTACGCGATAAATTAACTGGCATTGGTGAAACTATGAATGAACAACACCTGGACGCTTTACTGCTTTGTTCTTTACCTGCCAGTTACGATACTTTAATATGTGCTCTTGAAGCACGAAATGACGATGAATTAACCACAAATTTCATCCAAGGAAAATTGATAGATGAATACAATAAACAGCAAAATAACATCGAAAATACAAACAGTCATTCAGCTTTAAAGGTAAAGTTCCCACAGCAAAAAAAAAAATAAATTTCGTCGCTACTGTAAGAAAAATTCCCATAATATTGATGAATGTTGGAAATTAAAAAATAAAAACAATGAGAAACCTAACTGAAAAATTATGGGAAAAACATTATGGTATGTCTAATAAGTCAGCCGTATATGCTTTCAAGACAACGTAGGCGCGAATAATTCTAAAACCAAAAACTTAGATAGGAAAAAACATGCTGAGATAAAGATTTAACATTTTTTGTAGATAACGGTTCGAAAGACCTCTGGGTTATTGATTCAGGGTCTTTGGCCCACATTTGTAATGACAAAAGTAAATTTCATGATTTCAATTATGATACATCTAATGTAACAATCGCGAAGGGTTAAGAATTAAATTCTGACGGATACGGATCTGTAAAATTAAATGCTGTTATGTCAGGCAATACGAGTAAAACCATAACACTAAAAAATGTTTTAAATGTAGATAGAAACAAACCAGAGATAGAAACAAACTTAATTTCCATAAAACAAGCTACCAAAAATGGTTGCGTAGCTACATTCGAAAATAAAATGTGCAAAATAACTCACGAAGGCATAACATACCTTGAGGGCTATGTAAACAATAATTTGTGTGAAAGTAAGGTAAAACCTGATTCAATTCAAAATGTAAATATGATAAATCACTGTGAAAAGAAAATTTGCTTACATAAGTGGCACGTAAGGTTAGGTCATAGTAATGTTAACCACATAAAAGAAATAGTTTGTAAAAACATGGTATCAGGGATTCAGATTGATAACTGTAAATACAGTAGTGAATGTGAAGTTTGCCTTGCGTCAAAACTTACTGATAATCCGTACCCCAAAACCGCTAGTTTTAGAGCTACGAGAGCAATTGAGCTGGTCCAAAGTGAGGTATGCGGACCATGCAAACTACAACGGTTGGGGGAAAATACTATTTTCTAACTTTCATTGACGATTTCAGTCGCTTTACTGTTGTATATTTACTAAAAAATAAATATGAAGTTTTCTGAAAATTTAAGGAATACGTAGCGATGATTGCAAACAAATTCGGCAGAAAGGTGCAGGCAATTCGGTCCGATAACGGAGGAGAGTACTCGGGGAAGGAATTCGAAGATTATATGAAAAATGAGGGAATTGATCATCAATTTACCGTACCGTACTCCTCACCGCAAAATGGAGTTGCAGAGCGTAAAGACCACAGTTTCATGGAGATGGGACGCTGTCTTCTTAAGGAAAGCGGTTTACCTAATTTGTTCTGGGGGTAAGCCATTTGCACTGCGACGTTCATTCAAAACAGGCTCCCAACTTCATCCTGCGATCGGACTCCATATGAAAAATGGACTGGTCGTAATCCAGACTTATCTAACATTAAAACTTTTGGCTGCCGCGCATACGGATATATTCAAAAAACCCATAGGGGAAAATTGGGCGATACCGCAAGAGCTGGTATTTTTGTTGGTTACGACAATAGAAGTAAAGGTTACAGAATTTGCACAGATGGAAGGAAAATTCTTATAAGTCGAACAGTAAAATTTTTAGAGGATAAGAATCATGACTCTGTTAAAAATAATGAGTCAAATGAAAATAAAGAAATACTAATCGATAATAATCCGCAACCAAAATTGCAACTAATTAATGAGGAAAAGAATAGCACCGAAAATGAAATGCAAGATCAGGATGCAAACACAAACTTAACAGGCACCCCACAGAATTTACCACGTAGGTCCAACAGATCTAACAGAGAGGTTCCTGCTGACAGATTCGCATTTTTAATAAATGACGTTAGTATAAAAGAGCCAAAATGCTGGGATGACATACTAAAAATGCAAAATCCCTTGGAAAAGGAAAAATGGATAAATGCTACGTTAGACGCGTTAAATTCATTTAAAGAAAACTGTGCTTGTGAATTAGTTGAGGCCCGACCAGGGACAAAAATAATTGGTAGTAAATGGGCATTTAAATCGAAGTACAACAGTCAGGGTCAAATAGAAAAGTACAAGGCAAGGTTAGTGGCTAAGGGCTTCTCCCAGAAATTTGGGATTGACTACGGTGAGACTTTCGCAGCCGTTGCGTCTCATACTACGATAAGAAGGCTTTTGGCACATCTTAAGCACATCGACATCCAGACGGCTTTCTTACATGGGGAATTAAAAGAGGAAGTATACATGCGTCAACCCGAAGGGTATGTAGCTCCCGAAGAGGAACACAGAGTTTGCAAGCTTAAAAGGCGATTTATGTTTTGAAACAAGCAGCGAGAGTTTGGAATTTAAAGATACACGATTCGTTGTCAAAATTAGGTTTTCACCAAAGCTCGATAGACAAATCTATATATATAAAAGAAAGTCCTTTCTGGCTAGATGATCAACGCGCAGCCAAAACTACTGAACCTACAAAGACGAAACTTGCAGGAAAAATACTTCTTAGTATGTAGAGGCGCACTAAGACGGGATTTTCAAAAACTCCACCCCTAAGGGGGTAAAAAGGGGAACAAACTTTTAAAAAATTCCTTAAAAATCGGGTATTATAGTTATGTGACAAATGATAACATATTTTAATGAATTTTTGTATGCTGAATCAAATGGTATCAATTAAATACTCATAAGTCAAATAGTTCGTGAGATATTGCACATTTTTCTAATTTGGCGAAGTCTTTGACGTCAAAATCTAACAATTCTAACAATACAAGTGAGAATTTCTAAAACTAGATCCGTTACTATAGCATTGGAAGAAATTCAAATTAAATCTTTTGTTATTTAATTCTTTTGTTTATTTTTACAGATAGAAACATTAACTGTTCAATTGGGAATGGAATATTATTCTTACGGATATTTATGTAACTGTGTATTATTATTAATTCTACAAACCCCATGATTTAAATTAAAACGTGATTGCTAAAATAAAATTTCGATGGTCTGTTTAGTATTATATATTGCTTCTTTATTTGTTTTCAGTCAGTGGCGTAGCCAGGAAGGGGGTCCAAATGCTCTAGATACCAGTAAAATTGTAAAGTTTTCCTCGCTTTGATTATTGCAGAATGTTATCCGATTACATAAGGCAAAGAAAACTCTACAAAATTAGTGGTATCAAGAGCATCTGGACCCCCACCCTGGCTACGCCACTGTTTTCAGTCTTCAGCCATGTTTTTCCTTTTCTTTGGGTAGTTAGTTATTCAAACGATTTCGGGCTAATTTTCCGCAATCAGATACTTCGCCAATTGGCGCTTTAACTACCATGTTGAGTACTTCTCTGTTATCCCGTCGACCACTTTTCATAACAAAAAACTATCACCAAACTGTAACGCCAAATAAACGGGAGAACGTTGCCATTGGAATATCAAAATAAATAAATAAATAAAATATAAGAATGTAAGGACACAATTGTTATTTTAATTAATAAATAAATCAGTAAAACATAATGAAAAATACACGCAAATGTCGAATTAAAAACCACTTGATGACGTAACAAACACGTATAATGCTTCTGAAATCAAGTTAATGGGACTGCATTTTTAGCGTTTAATCTTACAATTTGGCGATAGTTTTTTGTTATGAAAAGTGGTCGACGGGATAATAGAGAAGTACCCAATGAGGAAAATCATCGTTTATTTTTGAAGCGAAATCTTCATGATGAATCCTATTACAGAAAATCATATCATCATCTACTATGAGTATAAACCTCATATTCATATTTTAATCCGATTATTCATGATATTTTGTTAGGGTTTACACTGTTAGTTAAGTAATGTTTTTTGACAGGTTTTAGAGTATAGCTATTCTACGTTACTCTATTATAGAGATACAGAGGAAAGCTCTAAAATTAAGTGAACCCGATTATTAAAGATTATCTTTACAGAAAAATTCTACTGAAAAATTTTTGATGGAAGTGACTTTTCAATGGAAGTGATAGAAGTGACCCCAATTAAGATTAATGACCCTATAATATATCAAGCTAATGGGAAAGTGATTGGGAAAGGTGAGTGCAAATATGAAAGATATATCTACTATATATATATAAAATGCAAATTCGTATTTCATTCCGACCATTTATAATTTGAGTTCTGCTGGACGGACTTTGGTGGGATTTACACTGTTAGTTAGGTAATTTTGTGGGGATGGTTGGTACTTCTCTAGAGTAAAGTTTCGTCTGTGTTGTGTTTTCTGAAGCGAAAGCTTGACAACGAATCCGATTACAGAAATCATATCATAATCATGTACAATATTTATAAAACGCAAATTCGTATTCCATTCCGATCGGTTAAAACTCAGGTTCTACCGAACAGATTTTTATATGATTTCACTGTTAGTTAGGTAATTTGTTTTAGAAAGGTTTTACAATAAAGCAAATTGTTCTACATTGCTTATTTATAGAGCTACGGGAGGAAGTTATAGATAAAATTAGGTGAACCCGATTATGAAAGATTACCTTTTTTAAAATTCTACTGAACAGATTTTGAAGGCAGTTTCACAGTGTGATAATATTTCAGGAAGTGATTTCCGACATTGTTTAGTTATGGAGCTATCGGAGAAAGTTGTCAGTGGTGTAGTGTGCAAAAACGTTCCATGTACTCTATAGACAGAGGATATATACTAGAGAGTATATGTTATAGCTACGGACGGTGTTCAGAATTTTGTCTTAAAAATTCCAAAAGGTTGACGGCGTATACCAGCATATACTCTCTACAAAATTCCTGAGAGTTCTATCAACAGGTGAAGATGATTATGAAAGATACATTTGTCTGTCTACTGTATATGTATAATGCAAAGGAGAATTTCTATCCTGCCACTTATACCTTGAATTCTGCTGAATGGATTTTGTTGGAACTTGCACTGTTAGTTAGCTAAATTTTGAGGGGAATTTTTACGGCATAACATATCGTTCTATGTTGCTTAGTTATAGAATTAGGGGGCATTTCTATAATCAGTTGAACCCAATTATGAAACATAAGACTTTTTTAAAGATTCTGCTCACTGGATTTCGCTGGAACTTGCATTATTAATTTTCCAGGGATAGTTTTAGTATATTGCATAGCGCTATATCGTTCTTTAGAAAATCCTACTGTAAATGATTAAATAAACGAGTTGGTCTTTAACAGCCTAAATTTCGTGTAATACATTAGAAAATATAACAGCGTAATGGCTATCTTATCGTTTTACAGCAATGCGGAAGGACATGCAAGGTAAAAGTTCATGTTTCTTTAAAACAAAGATTAAATTCACCGATATATTTCGTTTGATTCAAGTTTTGTTTGGAGAAACCGACCAGCGTAGCGAGCAAGCCTGCTAAGTGTTAATAATGGTTAATTTTATCTGTATATAAAATTTTATATTTAAAAAATAAAGTCCTGACTGGGGAGATCCTCAACGCACAGTCCAAACTACAGAAGCTACAAACACGAAAAATGCGGGGAAAATACTTTTTAGGATGTAGAGGCACAATAAGAAAGTTTTTCTAAAATTCCATCCCTAAAGGGGTTAAAATGGGAACAAACATTAACAAAATTTCTTAAAAAATCGGGTTTTATATTTATTTGTCAAATGATAACATATTTCAATGTATTTTTGCATGCTGAATCGAATGGTACCAAATAAAAATATTCTAACTCCAGCAATTCGTGAGATATTGCACATTTTCAAATTTGGCGTTGCCTGTGGCGACAAAACCTTAAAATTTATCGCATTGATCGCCAACTGATATTTTCTAAAATACATTCGGCATTGTTGAAGATCAAACAATATTTGGCGATTTATAAAATACTGGATAAGAAAAAAATCACATGATACTTTGATTAGATGAAATGCTCTCTTTTTTTTAACTTTTTTTTTTTGCTTCGGGAATTTGGAATTGAATATTATTCGGTATTTTGATGTTAGCTGGGTGCCAGTGATCACCAAAATTTTGTTGAATCTCGCCAATCCATTTTTTTTGCTAATCTTTTAACGTTAGCTTATAACAACTAACCATTATTTTAACATTGTGATATAATATCTTAAAAAACTTACTTAAAATAACTGAAATATAATCATAATAAAATACATAAACACAAACATATCGATATAAATAAAATGTCACGCAAAAAGTTGCAATTCAAATGATGCCAATGGGCTTTATTTGCGTGACGTCATAAACCACCATCATGTGACCACCCTGCTGTGTTTACATGCTTCGTTTTTCGCATATCGTCTGATTCTTTCTATTTACTTCCAGCTTAAATATACATGATAAATATATTTTAAATACAGTTTATATAAAAATATAAACTGTTTAAATAAACAACAGTTTATATAAAAATATATTAAAATATAACAGCACTCATAAAAAATAAAAATTGCATGCATACATTCAATTGGAAATCCCGATGGTAAAATACCACCAACACGTGATTTC
This sequence comes from Maratus michaelseni, assembly GCA_963931845.1. NCBI lineage: Eukaryota > Metazoa > Arthropoda > Arachnida > Araneae > Salticidae > Maratus > Maratus michaelseni. The sequence continues at coordinate 407,966,151 of OZ007586.1, forward strand.
CTGCAATCTCGAACCCAGATTCCCAATAAAGCCCATTGAAACAAGATTTGGTGAGTTTTTACTGGCGCCCAGCTAACATAAAAGTACCTATTATTCTTACGGATATTTATGTAATTGTGATTTTGAAATAAAATATGCTTGCTGAAGTAAAGTTTCGACGATCTCTACGGTTTCGATGTAGCACATATTCTATAATTTGGTGATGCCTTTAGCGCCAACTCATCAATATTTCTAACATTACATGTTATAATTTCTAAAAATACATCCATTACTATATCTTCTTTACTACCGCCACTGCAACATATCCAGGGAGTCTCATCCTGCCGCTTCAAGGCACGGCACAAGGTGTAGGGTAACTGAGATCCGAGGTCAATAGCCTTATTCCTGGAATAATTAATATGAGGATCATAATTAAAGCCAGACAAATATTTAGTAGTTCATGGCAATAATTTGATATGTGATCTCTTTTCATATTTTCCTGTAGCTGTCTTAACGACATTGCTGGATGCATGCAATTCACCGGTATATGTAGTTTGATTCAAAATTTGTTTAGAGGAAACCGACCAGCCAGCGTAGCGGGCGAAACTTGCTAGTGCTTGTATAAACGAACCACAAATAACAAAACAATTTATGTAATTGTTTATGTCGACGATCTCCTCATTGCCGGAGAAAGTCAAAACATAGATAAACTTATATGTAAGTTAACGAAAGAATAAGAATCCTAGACCAAATAAACAAAATTCATGAATTAATAATCAAATATGGCTTGGAAAATTCAAAGCCAACAGATACACCTATGGAACACGGATTTGTTAAATTAAATAATGATGAAAATCTCTTACCGGAAAATGTAAACTATAGACAGACAGTCGGCGCACTACTTTATATCTCGACTGTATCCAGACCGGATGCTAGTGCAGCCGTTAATATCCTGTGTCGTAGAAATGAACGTCCCAGAGCAAAAGACGGAGAAGCTGTTAAAAGAACCATTAGATATTTAAATCTACTATCGATCTAAAGTTAACATATACTAATTTTGAACTCAAGTACTGAGAAATAAATCGTGTTAGTTGTCTGCGACTCTGAATCAAACGACAAGTGAATTAATCGTTGTAGCAAAACAATACCATGTCAAAAAAATTTGTATTGGCTAATATTTGGGCTGAATCTTTGTCATTACTTGGAATATCGGCATTAAATATTGCTCCAATATTTTCCCAATAATGTGCCAATATTGGCAAGAAATATTTAGCAATTTTTTGCTGATATTTCCAATGTCTATAATAATAATAAAAAAGAAGTTTGTGTGTGTGTATCTGTCCGCTGTGTCCTGAAAAGTCCACTGCATGCAGAGCTACAAAATTTGAAATCAAGGTACCTCTATGTATGTTGTTTTGCACCTCCAATCCCGATTTTCAAATTTTTAGTTAGATTATTTAAATTTTAATTTTTTATAAGATTTTTAGCATTTTTTTACGTTTTGCTACGATTTTTCCACTCTAGTAATAGGAATCCGGTTCCAATATTTTATCCCAATATAGTAAATTTTGTCCTCTTTTCAATCAAGTTTATTTGGAAATCATAAAGCGATTTTTGAATTTTGGGTGAATTTTTATCTTCGCCACTAAGAAATTTTCCCCAGAATGCTTGATTGCTTCGCTGGTTGTCTGCATTTCGGCCTCAGTTATGCTTAACATCGTCAGTTGTTTCTCTTTTTAAATTTGAGATGGTTGATAATTCTTTTAAAATAAAAAATCGTGATTTTAAAAGGTAAGTATGGGTTATTAATTTTCCTGATTAGGATTTTTTTTATTAGATTATTATTAATTTCCTTTTTTATGCGATTGTAAAGTTTTTTTCGTGTTTTGCAGCGGTTTTTGTTTCAAATGACGTCACAGATCGCCTATTGAAAGTCAAACCGCAACCTACTTTATACACGGCCGGTTCATGACGTTTAAAACGTCACACGGGTTGGATCATCTTTACACGGTGATTGGTACAAAGCGTCGCGCCCATCGTGTTGTGCCAATCGCCGTGTAAAGATTTTCCATTCCGCGTGATGTTTTAAAAGTCATGAATTGGCCATGTATAACGTAAGGTTACATTCAAACACCGTTGGAGGGCAGTTTTGATTGGTAGCTGAGAGTAATATAGGCACAGCTGGAAGTCAACTGGCAATTGTGAATGGCGGATGAAAAAGTCATCCGCTGACTTCAACTTCCCTATAGTAAATTTGGTCTTTTCAATAAAAATTATTCTAAATTCGAACAGCTATTTCTGAATTTTTCGCGATTTATTTTATGTGATTTTTAGAGTATTTTCATGTACGTGACGTCATTTATGTATTTGATTTCAGATATTTGCAACGATAAATTACTGTATTTCAAACCAAAAAAAAATGTCATTTTGTTTGTTGTTCAGCCACGCCATTTTCTTTCTGTTTAAAATGTTAAAGATAATTCTTAATGTTAAAGGTCGTTGGTTTAATTTTGAGGGGTAAAGAAGGGTCCGGTCGTAATTTAAATATCGCGTTAATCCTCTGATCGAAACTCTCTTCTTCCGCCCTGTCTCCCAAATCAGAACTTTTTAAATATTGGTCCGATTCAAACTAAAACTTTTCTAGCATTCTTCTCAGGTCCTCCAGGCACTAAATAAACTTCGGTATCATTTTTCAGCCCTTGGTTACCACTATTTCGGAACATTAATCACCAAAGGGGATTATTTTCTCGGGTTCCATGGGTCCGAATTCCGAGAAATGGTTCATTCAACTTAATACGAACTGTCTAAAATATAGATAACTAATTAACATATAGATTTCGTACGCCCTGGCGGTGGAAATTGAATCTAAAAGATATTTCAACGTGTGAGCAGGACGCCTGCTATAGACATGTATGCGTAGACAGATTTGGAGCCCTCTAGCGGTAGAAATGGGAACTAAAAGATTTTGCAGCGCGTGCCCAGAACACCTGATATATGGTGTTGCAGACATCGGGGACACGTGCCGGAGTTTCGTTCGGAAAGAGGTTTGTTTAGAACAGAATGTGCCCCCTGTCGGAGGAAAGTGGAACTAAAAGTTTGTGCATTTTAAATTGGTCCGATTCAAACGAAATCTTTTCTAACATACTTCCCAGATCTCTCAAGTACTAAATGAACTTTGGTTTCATTTTTTCAGACTTTGGTTACCACCATTTATCAATTTTAATATCCAGGTGGGGAGGGGCTTATTTTCTCGGATTCTATGGGCCTATAAATCTACTTTTATGATTTCAACAGAACTAATTTCATTTAACAAATTTAGCTTCACCCGTAGCGTTTAATTGCTGTTATATATAGAGAATACCGCTATTTTCCAATAACAGTTTTCGTAAAAATTAAATCTATGTTCCGAATAAAAGTACAAAATCCGTATTCAGTTGATCCCTACCAACAGCCACAGTTAGTGATTTGTTGTTGTGCACTTGACCACGCGCCTCCTCGCGGTCCCTCTCTCAAGGTTTTTTTTCTCTAACTTTGTCTTATTTCCTTAACTCAGAAAATAATGTTCCGATCTTCTCCAAACCAGTTCTGCTAAATTATCAAAACAATCAGCATTCATAGCTTCAGGGTGTATTTCTGGAAAACAGTTAGCAGTATTACCGAATAACAGTCTAAGAAAAATTTGAAATTAAGTTCCTAGCTTAACCAGATGAATCAATCTTTAAAGATGCATAGTGGTTCTCCTAACTTGTCATTTGCTGAAGAACACTTGAACGTCCTGCCCCCTGGCCCCTCCCTCAAGGTTTTTTATCTAACTGTGCCCCGTTTCTATATCTTAGCTACTAACTTTCCGGTTTCATAGCAACTGATTCCAAGCCGCAAAATTAACTTAATAATCAACCTCTATAACATAAAATAAATTTATGATTATAGGGTACCACTATTTTCGAATAACAGTCTCAGAAGAATTTGAAATTAAGTTCCTAGCTTAACCAAACAACCGAATTTTAAAATATGCATAGCGGTCCTCCTAATTATCATTTGCTGAAGGGCACTTGAACCACCGCTAACCCCCCGGCCCCTTTTTCAAGGTTTTTCCTCTAACTGTGCCCCGTTTCCATAATTCAGCAACTATCTTTCCGATTTCAACGTAACTGATCCCAAACATTATAATTACCTTAATAATAACCCTCTATAACATTAAAGTAAATTTGTGAGTTGCGGTTATCACTATTTCCGAATAATAGTCTAAGCCAAATTTCAAATTTAGTTTCTAGCTTATCCAAATGAATCATTTTTTTTAAATGCATAGTGGTATTCCTAATTAGTCATTTGCTGAAAGGCACATGAGCATCCGCTCTTCCCGCCTGCCTCTTTTTTGATTTTTGTTTAACGGAGCCCTATGTTAATAACTAGCCTTCTAATAATCCGAAATGATTGAAACTGATTCCAAATTACATAAATAATCTTAATTATTACCTACCACAGTCTTTATGTAAATTTCTAAGTAGTACATACCATTCTGTTCGAATTATAAATTCAGATTACTTTTTTTGAGCTCCAAGTATCTCGTGTTCTGTGTGCCAGATTACAATGGGGTTTGGCTCAACCGACTTGTTTTTCTATCACCACTGTGATCCGTTTCCATATTTATACCAACAATCAAAGTTAGTGATTTGTTGTTGAGCACACACCCCTTGGAGGTCCCTCAAGCGAGGTTTCTTCTCTAACTGTGCCTTATTTCCATAACTCATAATAGCTAACTCATAATAGTTCCGATCTTCTTCAAACTAGTTCCTTTGCTAAATTATCATAAAAATAAGCATTCATAGCTTCAAGATGTATTTCTAGAAATCAGTTACCAGTATTTCCGAAAAATAGTCTAAGCCAAATTTCAAATTAAGTTCCTAGCTTAACCAAATGAATCAATCTTTAAAGATGCATAGTGGTTTTTCTAATTAGTCGTTTGCTGAAGGGCGCTTGACGTCCTGCCCCCTCCGGCCCCTCCCTTAAGGTTTTTAACTCTAACTGTGATCTGCTTACATATCTCAGCAACTAACTTTCCGATTTCAGCGTAACTGATTTCAAACATCATAATTAACTTAATAATCAACCTCTATAACATTAAAATAAATTTACGAGTAGCGGTTACCACAATTTCCGAATAACAGTCTAAGACAAATTTCAAATTAAGTTCATAGCTTAACCAAACGAACGAATTTTTAATGATGCATAGTAGTCTTTCTAATTACTCATTTTCTGAAGGGAACTTGAAAATCCTGCCCCCCCCCAAGACCCTCCCTCAAGGTTTTCTTTTTTTTTAAACTGTACCCCGTTTCCATTTCTCAGGAACTTTCTTTCCGATTTCAGCGCAACTGATTCCAAACATCATAATTAACTTAATAACCAACCTCTATAACATTAAAATAAAATTTTGAGTAGCGGGCACAAATATTTACGAATAACAATCTAAGACAAATTTGATCAAATTTACTAGCTTAACCAAACGAACGAATTTTTAAAGATGCATAGTAGTCCTATTAATTAGTCATTTGCTGAAGGACACTTCAACATCCACTACCACCCGTCACCTCCCTCAATATGGTTTTCTCTAACGGTGCCTTATTTCAATAACTCGGCTAATAATATTCCGATCTTCTCCAAAACAGTTCCATTTTGATGCGCGTTCGCAGCCTGTTTACTATAAGGTGCCGTACGCAGCAGGGACCCGTTTCGGAAAGAGGTTCGTTTAGAACAGAATGCTCCCCTGGCGGTGGAAGGTGAAACTAAAAGATTTTCCGTAGCATACGAGCATGCCCAGTATACGGTACTGAAGCCATACAAGATCTGGGCATGAATTTCGTTTTTAAAGAGATTTAAGTATATTACATGCACCCGGGCAACACCAGGCGGGTCAGCTAGTAAATTCAATATTTCTGCAACTTTGGCGTTTATTTCCGAATATTTTTAATTAAATCTAATATTTTTATAATAATCATATTTCTTTGCATATATTTCAAATGTAAAGCTAATTTTAAAAAAAATTGGCATTTCATTGAAGTTTTTCTAAAGACTGCAATAATGGTGCAATATCGGACTGCAATATAACATGTATTCATTTGGTAGAGTGACATTTCATTGCAAATACCTATAGTTTAAAGTCATTATAGTCTATTTTTGTATTTTCATTGAAAGTATTTTAAATTATTGCAATATTAGCACGATATTGGCTTACAATGTGAGAAATAGCTATTTGCTTTAATATCATTTGAGTAAATGCAACTCTTGAATATATTTTTAAATTACCCTTATTTTTTTTTAAATTAAATGCTTTTTTATTTAATATTTACTGTGTTTTAAAAATCTACTCAAAACATTGTATCGATATAAATATTCATAATGAATGTAAAAGAAATATTATTTGTCAAAAACACAGCATTTTAACTCTCGACACTTTTTATCCACATTACAATAGATAAGTTAATTTTTTGCGTGGTTATATTTTCCTTTCCATAATATATCTTTCCCTAAACATATTTCCTTTTATAGATGATAAAATGTCTTATTGGGAGTAATATTGCTGCAGTGATTATATCTTTCGTAGACTATTATTACCAGCAAAATGGTCTGTTTTGAAAGATAATATTGCTTTATCAACGTGTATTTTCTGCTCAAGGGTGCAGTTACTTCATGAAATGAAATACGCAATCTTTAGACGTATGAAGAATTTGAAACATATCTAAATACACTTCTTCGGATTTCTTTGGACTAATAATATTGCATTCAAATATAAGCTAACTTCGGAGTTATATAATATTTTTTATGAAATGTGAAATATCAGAATCAATAAATGGAGATTTAAATTGGTTACTATAATAGCATTTTTTATATTGTTTTAAAACCTGAAGAATGGTCTGTTTGTAAAACGGGTAAATAATCAATATTTTAGTAAGATTTCATTACCTTATGCTGACATAAAGATAATTAATATGAATAGAATTTCGGAAATTAGTGTGTTCTAAAATAATATTTTCTAGTTTTTTCGTTTTTTTAAATAAAATATAAGAGATAATAAGGTGCAACATAACACATTTATACTAACAAATATAATGAGAAAAAAATGAGAGCCAATTACACCATGACTCTAAATACCGTGCCTACACAAATAAATTTTCATTTTCATTAAAAAACTACCGTGTTTAAACATTCTAAATTTCACTGGATATTCTTAGATATAATAATACTATAATATTACTTTCAAATACCTGATTTCAGAACACGTATAGAACAGTTTAATTTTTTATCTCAGTAAAAACTCAGTAAAAATATTTGTCTAATATACTAAATACATATAACAAAACGAAAGTGTGCAAAATACATCTTGCAAATGAAGCCATTTAATTGCAGGCATTAATTTATCTGCAGTGCAAATCAAATTCTTTTCATGGTTATACTTCCTCTCTCAAAATATATCTTTCTCAAAAAATACTTCCTTTTGTAGATGATAGTCTTATTGTGTGTACTATTGCTTCAGAAATTATTTCATTCGTAGATCAATTTTACCAGCAAAATGGTCAATTTCAAAAGATAATATTGATTTATCACGACGTATAAAGGGTGCAGTTACTTCCTGAAATGATATATTTCATATAAGTTATAGAAGTATAAATAATTTGAAACATATCTACATATGATTTTTCACAATTCTTACGATTGAAAATATTTCGTTTAAATACAAGATAACTTTAGATTAGTTTAATATTTCTAATTAAATGAGAGACATTGGAATGAAACAGATTAGAAAAATTGAATGGGTGACATTTAATTTAAAGTTTTTGATTGTCATTTTCGTTAAAATTATACGTTTTTAAGGTGATAAATAATTAAGGATTTTAATATAATTTTATTATCTTACGTTGGTGTAAACAAGAATGGATGATATCGTTAGAGCGACTAGTTTATTGGAATTATGAAATTTAAAAAATGAAAATTTCTAATTTTTGCTGCATTATTCAGTAAAATGCAAATGATAATACAGTATAACGTAAGATATTCTTCTTACCTAAATTGCTATGTATAATTAATCTCACTTATACTATGAATCGGATTGTAGTGCCATCCAGATATAAATTTAATCCAGTCAATTCGCATATAAACGACCTATATTTTATATGATTTTCAAAATGTAATCTTTCATTATGTATTAATGAAAGGCTAGTGGGTTTAAATATTTTAATTTTTACTTTCAAATGCATTATTTTAGAAAAGTCATAGAATCCTATAAGTTTAACTCTTTCTGTAAAATATTTTCTGGAGTTGTGCCTGATACAAATATGCATAGGAAAATGCAAGAGTAAAACATTTGTCTCCCAAATGAAGCTTTTTAACTGTACTGAAATTTTATGTGTAATGCAATTGCTAATGCAATTCTTTACATGGTTATATTTTTGAATTCCAAACGATGATGCCCTCCCCACTTTCCCGTAATATATTTCCTATTGTAGATTATATAAAACTTTATTAGGTTTACAATTGCGGCAGAGATTATATATTCGTAGATCATTATTAACAGCATACTGGTCTGTTTTGAAAGATAATATCAAGTGTGCTTATTCTGCTCCAATTTTTGCAGGTTCTTACCGCTTATACTGAAAAAAAAATTATCTTATTTAATGGCAGAAATTCTGCGATAAAATACGACAAATATTATTTTTCGGAATAAATCTTAGGAACATGCAAAATTGGAGTAGATTTTGCATCCCTGATAATACTGATTTTGCATTGTGTATTTTCAGGTTAAGGGTTTGTTTTCATAAAATGAAATATTTAATATAATCTTCAGAAGTATAAGGAATTCGAAATTTATGTAAATTTGTTTTCTCAGATTTATTAGGATTGGGATTACTAAATTTGAATACAAGCGAACTTTTAAAATTGTTGAATATTTGTATCTACAAAAACAACTTTTCAAAAGTAGAAAAAGCCAAGCGTAAAAAAAAAAAAAAAAAAGTTGTGGCTAAAAAATGGTGTGATATCAAATTTTCAAGCTATTATATTATTTATTTAACTTTTTTCCATTAAATAAGTTATAATATATATAAGTCGAGTGCATACGTATATGTTAATAGAAATCGTTTTCTCCTGTACTAAATACATCCTAACGAGTTTCTGAAAATGCAATTTTTTTCAAATTATGCATGATGGGCTTGGCGGCCATCTTTCCATATTATTCACAAAATTCTAAATACTCAAATCCGTAGTTAAAATCCGAAGTTCAAAATTATTATTTAAACAAATGTTTTAAGCGTTTAATTTATAGACTTGTATGCTCTGAAAATTGTGTCTTAAGATAATGATGACTTACCTTAAAGATTCATCTTATGATTTATTTTTTAGAGTAATTAATAATTTCAAACTAGTAAAAATCAATTTCTCAAACTATCAGTTTTATCTAATTTATCTGTCCGTAGTTAAAATCTGAAGTTCGAAATTGTTATAAACATATTACAGTGCAAACATATTACTCTTTTACTTTAGAAATTTGGATGCTTAGAAATATGGAAAGATGGCCGCCAAGCCCATCATGCATGATTTGAAAAAAATTGCATTTTCAGAAACTCGTTAGGATGTATTTAGTACAGGAGAAAACGATTTCTATTAACATATACGTATGCACTCGACTTATATATATTATAACTTATTTAATGGAAAAAAGTTAAATAAATAATATAATAGCTTGGAAATTTGATATCACACCATTTTTTAGCCACAACTTTTTTTTTTTTACGCTTGGCTTTTTCTACTTTTGAAAAGTTGTTTTTGTAGATATCATTTCTTTTTTTTTAAATAGATTAAACATAATTTAAATAATCTAAACATGAGAAATAATTTAAAATTACATTTTACTTTCAGTCATTGTTTAAAGGGTTAACTAGAAATACCAGTAGATTTTTCAATTAAACTAAATACCCTCTTAAAAACAACATACTAAATGTGGCTTGTTATAATACTTGTTATCCTCCGTTAAAAAATATCACTGACTTATCCATGAAATGAATAAAAATGGAATAAGTACATAGCGTGTCAGTGCTGCATTTGATATGAAACGTGATATCACGCTCTTTTATTATTAGCACTAGCTGGCTTCGCCCACTAGCGGGCCCTTAATTTACATCAGGGCCTCGAATCTTGTAAAACCTCGAATAAGATAAACCTCGAACCGAACGAACCTCCGACCAGGTTCCCCGCTGCCTTCGGCACCGGATAATCCCTTAATTTGCACATCGAATAGTTTAAACTTCTAACCGAACGAACCTCCGACACGGGTCCCCACTACTTCGGCACCATATAGCAGTCGTGCTGCGCACGCTCAAGTTCCATCTTCCACCACCAGGTAGCGCAATCTGTTCTATATGAACCTCGGGCACTGAAATCGTTAAGGCTATAGATGTCGAGTCGAATGAGCTATACCCCGCCGTGATCCAGCCCATAGAACCAGAGATAAGAAAGTGCCCCATAGGTGGTGAAAAAACGAACTAAAATCAGAAAGCTCTATCGATGTCGAGTCGAATGAGCCATACCCCGTCGTGATCCGACCCATAGAAACAGAGACAGAAAAGCGCCCCCTGGTGGTGAAAGCTAATCACGTTTAGGGGCAAAGTGGGGGGATGAACACCGGAGATGCATAATAGGATTAAGCGGTCACAGACCTTTCCAACGATGTATCACATGAGGGGTATGTGCAAAATTTAGAAATCTCCCCCCTCCCTGCATAGCATGATTAAGCGTTAACAGACCTTTCTAACGATATATCACATGAGTAGTGTCGGGGGGGGGGCGCAAAATGTGAGGGTGACACCTGTGATGCATAACAGGAATAAGTGGTCACAGTCCTTTGTAACGATATGTGACATGACTGATATCGTTAAAATTTAGAAAAGTACCCCCCCCCCCCCACACACTTGTGTAGGCAAAACACGCTCCGCCCCTCCCTATAATTTTTGACGCGGCTTTATTTTTAAAATTTATGTTATGTGTTATAAAATATCGTAAAGTTTCAAACAGATAGCCTTATTATACTTCCTAATTTTGTTCACTCCCCTCCCCATCTCCTCCCCGAAATGTAACGCGCCACTCTTTTTTATATATATTTTTTTTATCATGTCTTATAAACTATCTTAAAGTTTAAATCAGATCGCATTGGAATTTAATATATTTGCTGAAATTACTATTATATATAGAATAATATAGAAATAAACCCTCCTTTAGCTTGTAATTAAGATATACGAACAATTTTTAGAATTTCTGAAAGCTGATTTTTATTTATTTTTTTATCTATTTATTTAATTTTTGTTTATTTATTAATTTATTTATTTTTGCGTTGCCCTGTGCATGTTTGGAATTTCTTAGCAATTTCTTAGATTTACATTATTTTATTCAATTAAACATTGTACTGTTACAATAAATTTAAATGGAAACTTCACTTCTAAAACAAAAATAACACAGGCCTACAAAATTTAAATTTTTATCTGGGGTTTTCATGAATTTATGTAAATTGTAAGAAATCTGCTATGCTTATTTCAAAATAATATCCATTTTTATGTATCACGTCAGGATTTCTTTCAATTAAGAAACTAAGAATTTGGAATTTGAGAATATACAATTTACACAACATTCATTTAAAAATGTACAAAAAAAATCAGATAAATAAATAAAATCATATATACATATATAAATGTGTGTGCATGTTTTATAAGAAATTATATTCTAGTATATACAGTAAAATTACTTTTCTTTATCATCAAAAGAACGCTTGTATCCTTTAGACTTTGAAGCTTGTTTAGTGTCTCTTTTTAGCCCCCAGCAGTAATCTGCCAACATATTTACATTCCAGTGTCCTTGATAGCGTTTTTCCATGCATTTTATGTTCTGGTGAAATCCCTCACCTTGTTCTTCACTCATTTCACCAAGATTTTCAGGAAAACATTCAAGATAGGGGTGCAGAAAATGCATTTTTAAACTGATGTTACAACCTAGTTTTTGAAAGTTTTGAACCATTTTTTTTCAATGATAGTTGCGTAGTTAGGATCTTTGTAATTTCCTAGTTCTGAGTAACATGTTTGAAACTAACCCATGCATCTTTCTCGATTGATTTAATTTTTTCCTCAAAATTTTCGTCCTTCATTAACCATCTCATATCTGGGCCAACGAACACATCTTCTTTGATTTTACCTTCCGATAAATGTGGAAAAACTTCTTTTAAATATCGAAAACTATCCCCTGTTTTATCTAAGGTTTTTACGAATTGTTTCATTAAACCTAATTTAATGTGCAGGGGAGGCAAGAGAACTTCTTTTGGATCAACTAAGTTCTGCCGAATCACTTTTTTTTATATCCTGGATTTATACAACCTCTTGATGCCATATTGCTATAAGAAACTGACAAAACAACCTCTGATGCCATATTGCTATAAGAAACTGACAAAACAAACGTAAGATATAAATAAACGAACAGAATAAATGCATGTTCTCACTACAAATGCGCGGGAGAAAATTGAGCCTTCTCAGGCAAATATCAATACATAAAGTGGCGCCATCTATATTTATATTTCACATCCTTTAGTGCAGTATTGTATTTTAACATTTATTAATGTCACTTTACTAAGAAATTAATTTTTGTTTTTATTAAAAATGTATCTTATTTAATAAATATTACACATTGATTTTATTAAGAGTCACCCCCTTCTTTTTTGTTTTGTGAAAAAACTGTGGGTGTTAGAAAAAAACTAATGTCATATTTGTGATCAGCGTGACTGATTTACTAAGAAAAAAGTACCATTATTCAAACCCCAGATTTGTGTTGAGCTGTGTAATTTAACAACTGGATTTCATTAATTTATAGGAAAATGACGTGAAAGGTATTCCTGCGAACGAAATGCCTGTCCTTTAATGTTTTTTTTTTAAGAAATAAATGAATCACATTTAATTCATTTCAAAAATTTTGTTTACGTTTGGGAAGAAATTTTAAATGCCGATAAGTCTTAATGTATACATTTTAGAAGGTACATCTTCCCTCAAAAACTAATTTATTTTTAAAGATCTTTCTAAAAACGTAAATTATATATTAAAAATATTTTTTAAAGCATAAACACTACGTCTGATTACTTTATTTTACAATATTACAATAACACGCATTTTATCAGACAATTAAATACACTAAACAAACATGAGTGAAAAGTTTACGGGGGGCAAGACTCGAACCTGGGACCTTGTGCATGCCGTGTTGACGCGCTACGACAGAGCCACCCAGACCCATATCCTTGAGCGGCAATTCCTCATACTTATTCATGTTGGAAACAGTCTTCTGCTACAATTTGCAGTCATATTTATTTGTCTGATAAAATGTGTGTTCTTATAATTATGAAGTTTTATTTTTTTTTAAATATCTTCAAAAGAAAATGGCTGACATGCAGATGAAATTTGATGTGGTTATATTATAACCTGTAACTGATTTGTGCTGTTTTAATACAGATGATACATGGTCGTTGGCGGGTTTTATCTCTGTTTTGGCATAATTTTTTAATCGCCAAGTTAATTAACAGTTTTTTGCTAATTAAGAATAGAAAATAATTCTTTTTTACACTGAATTTTATAAAAGCACATAGATTACGTAATTACTTGTCCAAAAATGCAATCCTTTTTTTATTCTGCCCAATATTAAGGCCTGTAGCTTGTTTGAAAAAAAAAAGTTTGACGAAGAAAAAAGTGATCATTTTAAGTAACTCGACGTTTTAAAAAAAAGCTATATCTCTGTTTATAAATCACTTATGAAGATGAGTTTGGTCTTAAATTGAAGAAATTCTTCCTTAGATTCTTCTAGTTTTTCGGGGTTTTTTCTACGACGCTTGGTTTGTTTGATATCTGATATTTTAATCTGGCATGTTTTGTCGATTTAACATTGCGAAGTTGCTTTCTGTATATAAGCATTAGCGGTCTTTATTCCAGTTCTTGGCGTTGCTTGTGTGACGTTTTTTTTTTTAAGCTTGGCTTGGCAGAGCGACCGCCCTGCTTGATTAAAATGAGAAAAAATAGTTCAGACTTAAATTGTGACACATTAAATTTTGCTTTTCTTTGTCGAGAAGCTAAAAAATTACTGGTTTCAAATCTAGTAATAACTAAGCATTTTAATAGCATTTTACTATCTTAGATTGATATAAATAAGAATAAAGAAACATCGTCACTAAGCTTCTTTTCTTGATTTATTAAAGTTCTACTTGCAGCAAAAGAGTGAATACAAATGAAATTATTTCGTACCGTATACCATCATGTTACTTATATTTACTTAGTTGCTAACTCTCCCGTTTTTTTTTTAATCTAATAAAACCAATTTTTATTGAACAAAATAAGTTAATAAATAACCACTTAGAACGACGAAACATTTAATCACATAATTTTTATGGTTCTAAAATATTTACTAGACTTATAAAAACCCACTAAATATTGGCATCTATGTTTTTAATAAAGGGTCTTGTTACTCCTTTAGTAAGCAAATATCAATGATATGATTTTTCGAATTCTATCTATAAATCGTAATTGAATTTGAATGATAGACTTATCACATCCTAGCTTTTATTTTTGAAAAAAAGTCAAGATTTTTAAATTGTTACATTTTTAGATATTTTTATTTTTGTTCTATGGGTGTGATATCAAATAGCGTTTTAATTCCAGATGTTCCAAATAGACATTTTTTGATTAAAGTAGTTTATAATTAGCTTAATTTTCAAGCACACTATTGTTATGATTAATAATAATTAAATAATCAAGCACTAAAAAAACCAGGACAGCCACTCGTAAAAAATGGCAACACGTTGCCCAAAACAATTTCCTGAAAACTCTCGTTTTCTAGTCTAAAAGTTTCCTAATTAAAAAATTGACAGCAACAGAATATAAATTGGATTTTCTAGAAGCTGCCAGAAAGTTTCTGATATCCTCTAGAAACGTTTTTTGAAAGTTTTGGACAATCGGACAGCCCATTGTTTACCCAAAATGCTCTTGGATTATTTTTAGTGAAGTTTTTGCAAGGTATAAACATGTATACGATAACTATTTGTAAAATTAACGCTACATTTAATTCATGTTATGATTTCCTAAATAATAACTTTCAAAATTGGTAATTTATTTACAGAAACAAGCAATATATAATTTTAAAATAGCTTTAATAATTAGGTGCCAACTTTTATCCTTTTTTATTGCTACTAAAATGTAATAGAAATTTTTGTCTTATTTAATCGTAAATTTCGGTGATTGAATAAATAAAACAAAAATTATTATTAAATTTTAGTAGGCAGCTAACTTTAATAAAATTCCAGGATGATTTTGTAGTTTTATTCCATTCATATAATATAGACTATTTTTTGTATATACTAAATAATTATTTTGTTAATAATAGAGAAAATTACTTCCTATTACTTTAATTGTTAATGTATTTGAAATGAATATTAATTGTGACATGGCTGTCTCACACGCCACTTAAGGAGGTAACAATAACGCTGTATTTAACTATAAAAACTGATTATTTAAAATGACTAAGAAGATAGGTTTGCAGTGGAGAGGGCAAAATTAACTACGCTTATCAAATTTAGACTCAGCTAACTGTCAAATAAACTGGATGCCTTTTACTAAAGCCCTACCAGTGGCTGAGAGGTTCTGCTCTCGAAGCTGGTAGATGGGAGGTGCTGGGTTCGATCCCAATCACGCCCGTCGGCCTAATCGTTCGGAGTTTTCGTGGTTTTCTTAGAGCCGTGAATTTATCCATGCGTAAATACGGGTTAGGTTCCCTTAGAAAGACCCCCACGAAGGGCACTTCCCCCGGGCCTATATCCCAAGTGTAGATAATTGGCCGTCAATAATCAACCTTTTACTAAATTTAAAACTCAATTTACTTAGATGAAGATTTTGATTGGCTGATCTGGTCGTACATAAGAAGTCTGCCACGTCCAACTTCCTTAATGGAGCTGAAAAACTGTGAACAATAGCCCTTTTCAAATTACGTCAAATGTCACCAAATGGTTGGAATCACGTGGACTCCAAAAATTTATCTATTTTGAAGTACTTAAGTAAACTTTTTACCAAAAAAAAGACACTGCTAGGCTGTAGAAACTAACTTTTTATTTTAATACACGTCAACCGTCACAACGAAATTGCACAAGGATTGAAACGCTCTGGAAAGATGCTTAATAAAACCACAGGGTTGAGACTCGACTAATCCGCTCTTTTCAACTTTCACTACTGTATTTACACTCTCCAGCTGACCACAGTAAGATTATTAGAATATTACCGTACAAAATAACCGTGACGATTATACTCAGAGAGACGCAATCATGCTGGCGAAAGTAAGAGAAACGACAGATAGGTGTCACATTCAAGGACAAATGTCAGATGTAGGACAACACGTTTACAACAAAAACTAACTTACCATCATAAGCGACTATCTAGACAATGCCATACAATTAGTAATGAAATAAATTTATAAATACGCTTCCTTTCCTAAATGCCTTTTAATTAGTTTCTTTCTATTATTCAAAACTTTATTTATAGTTATTACGAATTTTTAGATAAAAATATTCAAGAATTTTCGATAAATTTATTAAATAAATTAAAAATTTTAAATTGTTATATAACATTCCTAAATCTCAAAGCAGTTTATTTTCATATAAACCAAATATAAAATAACATATACAACAAAATGAAATATTTCAGTATTTATATAACATTTTATTTATGATCAAAACTCATAAAACTTTGAGAAACACTTCTTGTGAATCTTGAATAACTGTATGTATTGGGAAATTCTTATTCTAATACTTTTCGTCACTTTTCTCGTTAAACGAACATGTGACATTTACATGGATATTGCTTGTGGACGATATTCCCATTCGCAAATCAATAACGTCCTCTTAACACGCGTTAATGATGGGAACAAGCACGATTTATTGCGAGTTATTCAACCATCTTCAAGAGTTTGATGACAAATTTTATATTTATCTAAACATCTGAAATGTAGGGTCGATTAAATACGTAGTCATGCAGAAAAAGTAGGCTGGAGGAACACTAACATGCTGGTTGAAGTATTTACAAATTAGTTGGAATGATTTTTTAGCTCACAGGCTATCAAAGCCTGAGAGCTTATGTGCCCGCCCGTTCTGTATGTATGTATGTACGTATGTATGTACGTATGTACGTACGTAACGCGATAACTCTTGACAGAAATAACCGTTTTGTTTCCAATTTTGTTTATAGGTTCCTTGTGATAAGGCGCTTCCCTGATTAGTTTTGGGGATTGATTGTTTAACTATAAAAGGGGGAACGGGGGGGCTAACCCCCCTTAATTTGGATAAATGGTTTTTTCATGCAGAATTATCCAATTTTCTTCAAATTTTGTATATAGGTTCATTGTGATAAGGTTCTTTCCTGATTAGTTTTGGGGGTTCATAGATTAAGTATAAAGGGGTAACGGGGGGGGGGTTAATCCTCCCCCCTTATTTTAGATAAATTATTTTTTTCATGCAGAGTTATCCGATTTTCTTCAAATTTTGTATATAGGTTCATTGTGATAAGGTTCTTTCCTGATTAGTTTTGGGGGTTCATAGGTTAAGTATAAAGGGGGTAACGGGGGGGGGGTTAATCCTCCCCCCTTATTTTAGATAAATGATTTTTTTTCATGCAGAGTTATCCGATTTTCTTCAAACTTTCTATATGGGCTCATTGTGGTAAGGGGCTTCCCTGATTAGTTTTGGGGGTTCATTGGTGAAGTGTAAAAAAGGGAAACGGGGGCTACGCCCCCCCCCTTAATTTTGATAAATGGGTTTTTCATGCAGAATTATCCAATTTACTCCAAATTTTGTATATAGGCTCATTGTGGTAAGGCACTTCCCTGATTAGTTTTGTGGGTTCACTGGTAAAGTATAAAGAGGGGAACGGGGGGAAATAACCCCCCTTGATATAGATAAATGGGTTTTTTAAGCAGAATTATCCGATTTTCTTCAAATTTTGTATATATGTTCATTGTGATAAGGCGCTCCTCTGATTAGTTTTGGGGGTTCTTTGGTTAAGTAGAAAGGGGGGACGGGGGGCTAACCCCCCCCTTAATTTAGATAAATGGATTTTTCGTGCAGAATTATCCGTTTTTTTCAAATTTTGTATATAGGTTCATTGTGGTAAGGCGCTTCTCTGATTAGTTTTATGGGTTCATTGGCTAATTATAAGAAGGAGAAACGGGGGATGGTTCCCCCCTCTTAATATATTGTCGATTTCTTCATTTTTCGAGGGCTTATTTCAAATTCTTTGAAATAAGAATATAATTTACAGTTAGTGTGAATAGCCTGTGAGCTCAATGCCGTTAGTTTAACTGGGCAGTTTTCTTTTATTTTAATATATCAAGAAAAATTAGATTATATTTTAAAAGAATAATTGTTTAACAGAATATTTACTGCTTAAAATTTACTTTCCGAATTGTGTCCAGTAATGGGGAACTTTCTTTTCACGTGCGTAAATTCTGCGCTTTCAGAAAAATTAAATCGTAAATTGAAATAAAATACAGTACTTGTACACCTTTACTTTATAATTTCTAGTAACATTTAAATCAGAGGAACATGATATAGATGTAATTTCGTCTAAAGTTGAGGCAAACTTATCTTGGCAGTGGAGAGAAAGGCTAGCCTGCCTTTTTACGCAGTTTGACCTTAGTAGGATTACCATATCGGGCGATTTGCGTTGATTTGGCGCGTAGGAAATCACTTTTGAGATTTAACATATATATACTATAAGATTTTTTTTCGCATTCTTTCAAAACTTTAAATATACTACTTAATCAGTTATATACAGCCTAACATGACTACATGCTATTTCAACTGGAATAATATACACCACTTTTAAGTGGGTGGGAGGAGGGAAGAGTTGAATATTTAAATATTTTTAAGAGCATTTAAATTTTTTAATGTTGTAATTTAAGGCTGTTATCAAATCCAAACTGGCTAATTTATGAGGGAAAAAAATGTTAATTAATTTTTGTTCGCAAATAAATGTATCAAATTAGCAAGGGGTCTTATTAAGAAACTTTGTAATCAAAAGACGTTTCTCATTTTTCTGGTAAGGCACAAGATTTTTCAGAAAATACTGTCAATGTTGGCGTTTTGAAACGAATTCTTGATGTGGCAGCACGATAAAAGAGAAAAAACGGTTGTCACGTGACACTAATCGCTGATAACTCGATAAGTAATTTATTTATCAAAAACTGGAAGCTCATTTCTATTCCAAATCGCTACCACAGTCAGGCATGCAAATGTTTTGCCTTTACGTTTAAAAATGAGCCAGAAAATGTGTCAGAAAGTTTCGCGTTGTTGAGCAGGTCGTTTGAGAACCACCTTGACAGTGCGCATAACTTTTTAAAATGCATTTATTTTATGTTCAAAAATGCAATTTTTAAAATTACGTCAAATCTATTGTGACAAAAATAGCAGTATTTAATAAGATTTTCCTGTAATACTTCTCTGTAATACTTTTCTGTAATACTTACGTAAGGTTTTTCTGTAATATTTTCTGTTAATAAAGTATTTTTTACAGTTTTTCTCTTTTATCGTGCTGCCACATCAAGAATTCGGTTCAAAACGCCAACTTTGGCAGTGTTTTCTGAAAGATCTTGTGCCTTATTACAAAATGGAAAATGTATTTTGATTACAAAGTTTCTTAATAAGAGCACTTGCTAATTTGATACATTTATTTGCGAACAAAACTGAATTAAATATTTTAGGCGGCAATACCTTTTTCTGTGACATGCATAATAATTATTCAGCATCATATAATTATTCACATAATCACATTTCATGTTTTGAATTACGAGAGAAATTCTAAAAATATCTTTAAAATATTCTTCTCAACTTTAAAAAAACTGATATTACAAAAGCAATATTTTCGATTCTTCATTTCGAAGGTAGTAGTAGAATATATATTTTTTACAGTAAAGATGTTTTTATCCAGAAAACTATAAACTAATTACTCCTAAGTCGAGTTTAGCGCTAAACATCTGCTAGAAAATGCTAGCCCAAGCGTTGAGCCGCTTTTAGAGCTTGTCCTGCTGTTTTTAGAGTGCGCCTCTGTACCTTTTTATTTCGGAAAATACACTACGTGCTTTAATTAAAAAAAATATTCATGATTTAATTCGAAAAATATTTAGAAATAACATTGTTGTTATTGTTTCGGTTGTTCTCGTTTTGGAATGTATTAAGTTTATTAAATTGATTGTAAAATACACAGAACATGCATAAAAATATTTCTTCTGTCCTTAATTTTGAAATTAAAAAAATCCTGTTCAGTGTTCGTTTAGATTTTAATGCAGCCCAAATTCTTATTAAAGTATCTCAACTTAACAGAACTCAAATATGCTCATATTTAAAGTAAAAGCAATTATTTTCAATAATCTAATTAAATCTCGTTATAAATTTCATCTCAATATCAGTTTCAGTACAAATTTCATTCCAAATATTATAATATCACTTTTAAAAAAATCTATCGAAATAGAATGGAAAACATCTTTTCCTTAATCTATTCTAAAATAAGTACAATCATATTCACATTTTGGGCCACACTGAAGAAATAATTTTAATCCATCTCTATAATCTAATAATATATTAAGACGTAATAAAAAATCTCTTTGTCTTTTATTTTATTTTTTTTAATTCTTGTTATTTTATACATTTTATAAATATGGTTGGTATGTAATTGAGGTGAAAATATCCGAAAAATTCAAATTCATCGAAATTTTTACTCTAATTTCAATAGTTTAAAAACTGAAACATTTTATTAAAAAATCTACAATCTCCGGTAATGATCGGAGAATTTTCTGTAGCACATCAATCACTCTTAAAAGTAGGGGGTCGTAGGGTTATACGCTGATTTGTTTCAGGCGCCAAAATCTCGCCAGAATTTTTTTGCGCGAAGAAATACATGTTTCTTGAATATTACAAGTATTTGTTATAAAAATGACTATACGTTAAGCTAAATCAATTTTGTTTAATCGGCCAATCGTTTTTCAATGGAAAAATATAAAAAAATCAGATTTAAAGTGCATTTTCTTTCAAATTTAGTAAAGAACTATTTATTCTTGCGGATTTACAGTTCTCTCTAGTATGATGTCCACTGCCAAGTTAGGTCTTCCCCAACTTTAGTAAACAATTACCTCAATGTGACGCAAAAACTAAGACTCATACAATCCGGTCTGACTCACGCCGCCATTTAATTGCCTGTAGGAGAAGAACGATTGGCCACGTGGCTAGAAGTGTCGTGGCCAATCGTTCTTTTCCTACGGACAATAAAATGGCAGCGTGAGTCAGCCCAAACTGTAGGAGCCAGTGGCGTACACTGAAAAAAAATGAAGTATACAACAATGAGAATGTCCATGTACTCATTTCGAAATGAGTATTTTTGGATCAAAAATGAACATGTGCATTTTCAAAATGAGTAAGTTCATGTACTCATATCGAAATGAGTATTTATGGATCAAAAATGAACATATGAATTTCAAAAATAAGTAAGTTCATGTACTCATTTTGAAATGAGTATTTTTGGATCAAAAATTAACATATGGTCAAACCCAACATACTTGTATATTTCAGAATGTGTAATGACGAAATTTCGGAGCCTAAAAAGCTATTATTTGAAGGAAAAACGAAGAATAAGAGAAATGAAAAGTAGATCTGGTTGTTTGGGATTTTCATCAAAGTGGATCCACTACCTTACATTTACTACTCTTTTTTTCTCACATTTTACACATCTACATTTTTTTCTTGATAGTACTTCAAAATTATGATTTTTTTCCACTAATTTTTTTAAAATTTATTTTAACTTTTTTAACGTGAGGCAATATTGTGTTATTTAAAAGTTTCATAACATAATATCTTTGCAAATTATAGCTATGCAAATTGGTGTTAAACTAAACTGATTTGGCTTACAAATTTATGAATTACGCTAAAATTTATCATTTTATAAATTATAATTTTACAAAGTTTATAATTTTTTCCTTAAATTTATAAAATTAGTTCATATTTTTTCTTTACTTTTATAAAAATAAGGTTTTTAACTTTTTAACGTTTTTAATTTATTTCGTTAGCTTATATTTTTATAAATTAAACTAATTTAATTTAAATTAAATCAATAAGTGCAGATTTAAATCTACCTATCCCAAAGTCATTAATTTCAAATGTGTCTCTAAAAATCACTTTTTTAACTATTTAGTTTAACAAAAGTAACGAAAAAGATCTCAGCATAGCTGAAATATAATAATTTAATTTATTATAAAAAATTTTATTTACATATTTTTTTTTAAATAAGACATTAAAAAATATTTTAATAGCATGTAATAAACACATCTGATTAAGATAATTGTTGTTTTTATTGGAATTGATAAATAGATAATCAGGCAAATAATTTTTAAAAAAGTATATGTTCGAAAAAAGAAAATGTTGGTACTGTTGCAAAAAGAAGCAATCAGTATTCTTAATACAGTGTTTTACGCATATAATACATAATAAATTGAAATTTATCTGTTATAAGGTACCAAATAATACAGCAAAATATTGAAAATTATGAAAAAAAAAATATTAAAAATATTGGAACTGAAACAAATCCATCTACAGATGAAACCTCAAGTTTTTTGCATCATAAAATAACTAACAACATACCAATAAAAGATTGTACAACTATCAGCCAAAATTAAAGAAGCTTATGAAAAGCACCTAAAATATTTCGGATATATTTTAGATCCTGAATGGACAAGTCACAAGCACATCGAACATATTGTTTCAAGGTGTAGAAAACGATTAAATATACTTAAATATATAGCAGGCAAAGACTGGGGAGCCGATGCAGTCACTTTAAGAGATACCAATATGTCACTCATTAGGCCAATCCTGGAGTATGGTTTTCCTGTGTACTGCTGTGCTTCAGCCACCAACTTGGATAAAGTGGAGAGGGTTCAACTCAGTGCTGCGAGAATAATTACTGGGCTGGGACGTAGCTGTCCTAAAGAGATAGTTCTCTATGAAGCTGACCTACAACCTCTCCAAACTAGAAGAAAGGCTAACCTCACCAAATATTTCAGCAAACTTTCTAGCTATGGTCAACATAACAAAACGTCTCTATACTTAAACAATTGGCGTAATAATCAGCGACTGAAGAAAAACAGCCCATTCAGTCATGTTGAACTTCTGCACTTACCTTATAGTGGGGTTGAGCCCCAGTCCTTAAAATCTTTTCTGAGTCCCTCAGAAGGACCTCCCCAGAGTCCATATCCACTTCGGATTTTCCGCTCCGGTCACTAAGAAGGTCCTTATACCAGCTCATCTCAGGCAGTTGGCATTAGAAGTTATTAATGAGATCCCTAATAACGCCATAAAATTATATACGGGTGGCAGTAAACTGGACGACCACGCTGGGAGTGGGATCTACATTGAGAAACCAGGGTAAAATTTGTCCATCAGTCTCCATAACCCTGATTTCTCTTCAGTCTTTAAAAGCGAGCTTATTGCAGTTGAACAAGGCCTCGAGGCTATTCTCAGCGAGCGGGACTTCGGAGACCTCTGGATTCTTTCAGACAGTCGCAGCTCCCTTCAACACCTTCACAATTGGATTACAGTTCGAGATAAAAGTAGTATTTCCATCCTTCTTCAAACATCTGCTAGAAAATGCTAGACCAAGCGTTGAGCGGCTTTTAGAGCTTGTCCTGCTGTTTTTAGAGTGCGCCTCTGTACCTTTTTATTTCGGAAAATACACTACGTGCTTTAATTAAAAAAAATATTCATGATTTAATTCGAAAAATATTTAGAAATAACATTGTTGTTGTTGTTTCGGTTGTTCTCGTTTTGGAATGTATTAGGTTTATTAAATTGATTGTAAAATACACAGAACATGCATAAAAATATTTCTTCTGTCCTTAATTTTGAAATTAAAAAAATCCTGTTCAGTGTTCGTTAAAATTATTTCAAAGCTCCATGATGTTAATTTTCAGTGGATTCTATCCCATGTAGACATTTATGTCAATGAGCAAGGTGATCGCTTAGCCAAGGAGGGTTGTTTTCAATCTATATCTTTCTCTTTAGCCCTTATCTACTCATAGCATCAATCTAGAGTAATATCTGAAATTTCAAAGGAGTGGAAGGTCCCTCTCAGCCACCACTGGTACGCGGGCAAAGAGCCGGGCTCTTTGTTCGCTATCAACTGTGACAGAGCCTCTCGAACGGCGATTTCAAGATTGGCAAGTGGATACACAAAAAGTCTCGTTCTTTGAGGGCAGAAAGATCTTCAAAATCTGCACTAAATGTCAAGCTCAACAGGCCTCTGCTGAACACATCCTGGACTGCTTAGGTCTTTCCAGAGAAGACTTATATGCTCCCCCCCTTCTGGTTCAGGACTTTCTTAGGATTAACGGAATTTTGGATCTTGTCTGACTTCGTCAGACAGTTGGAGGATAAGCCACGACAACAGCAACAACTAACAACGTTTGAGAAGGAGGCGTGACCACTCATGACGTGTTGGTCTAAGTCGTCAGGTTAGTATACGGGAGATTACGGGTTCGATTCCGCTCATGGCAAGGGTTGGTTAATTACTATAAACTCACGCAGGAATGAAAAAATGAGCAGAAATGTATGTATCCCTTATAAGGTTTTTTCTTGCGAAGTAACTTTTTTTTTAATCCTATAAATTTTATTTTAACGACATAAAAATTTTTAAAAAATACGGAAGATATCTGTTATAAAACAGAAATTTCATAAATCACGGAAAATTTCCTGGAATTTACGGAATTTTTTTTCCGTTAAAATACGGAAATAGTACTAGCGTCTCTATTGCCAGTACAATTTCCGTTTTTTTTCAGGAATTTTTTTTTTACAGTGGGGATCAAAAATGAGTACATAACGCTTCATATTTGAATACATCCATGGGATCAAAAATGAGTACATAGCTGTTCATATTTGAATACATCCATGGGATCAAAAATGAGTACATGTGTTTCTCAATTTTGAGTACATTTGGATCGGAGCTATTTTGAGTATGTGACGTATTCAAAATTGAGTACTTTTTACTCAATTTTGAATACCCATTTTTTTTCAGTGTAGCGTCAGGGGGGGAGGGGCACGATCATTTTACTACCAGTATAATTATATACTACATTTGGCCTTATTTAATCTTTTAACGGTATGAATTAAATAAGGCCAAATATAGTATATTAAAATACTGGTAGTAAAGTGATTCTTCCCCCTTTGACGCTACACCTCTGGTAGGAGCCTTAGCAAAAACTAATACGTCACATTGCCAAAAGATTCCCACTAAAAGGGAAAGGGGCCGCAATTACAGTATTTAGGAAATGCACGCTAAGCATGCAAAAGAATATGTTCACAGTAACTTCTGAATCAGTTCCCATGTTTTGAAAGCGGTTATGTAATCACACCCTAGCAGCCGAAAAATGGTAATGGTGTTGTGTAATGGATTTACATAAAATATTCATACATGCAGAAATGAACATAGCACAGACACCGCTTTGAAACTAAAGCACAATTTTTTTAATACGCCTATTACGACTAACAAGTAAAACGGCAAAAGTCCTTGGCGGCGAATTTATATTTTGATAGCTCATTCGTTTTGTCTCATTCAGCTTAGTAATTTGATACATCGCATACCGGCTGTTGAGTTTTAATAGTGACAGGAGCCCAGGTCAAAATTCAAAATTTTGTTTATTGAAAAACAGTTTCCTTCACAGAAATAAGTATAATAAAAGTTTAATTAAGTTATTTCCACTGCTATACATTGATGATAATCCATTTCTGAAATATTGTTCTTCCCAAAAGAAGTGAGTAAAGCAATAATAAGAAAGAATATGATCAAGCTTCAGTCACTGACAAACTATCAGAGTACATCGGTTAAGTTCGTTCCCTTATTAAAGTATGGATTTGCTAAAGGAACTTAAACTCATAAAAACGAAAATTATGTCACTCCTACAGACTGTTGCTTTAAGATGCAGTGTAAGAAAACATACCTGTTTTGACTATATAATCGAGTCGCCTTTGCTCGCTGTGATCACTAAGAAAATTAAATTTGCTTTAATCCTTGTTTCGGGGAGTCAATATGTCAGAAATTAATTATAATCAATGTATGGCAGTTCAAATACATTAATTAAACTTATATCATGCTTATTTCTTTCATGTTAACTATATTTCAATAAGCAAAACTTTGAACTTTGACAGGGTCTTTTTTCATAATTAAAACTGAACAGGCTGTATGCGAGGTATCAAATTACTACGCTCAATTAGACGGTATGAATGAGCTATAAAAATCTAATTTCGCCGCAAAAAACACTTACCTCTGTACTTTTAAGATATGGCATAAAGTTTTAACAATATTTTAATAATATTAGTACTATGATTATTACTACTTTAAGAAAATGTTAAAGCTTCTCATGTGTGTTGGTCTTTTATGTAGCAAAACTTCCATAAATGCCACAATTTCTAATTTTACAAAAAGCACATTGAGCACACAAAAGTATATAACTAAGTCCCATATTTCTGAAATCAATGATATGATCATGGTTTGATATTCTATAAAGGAGAGTAGTGATGTGTAATGGATTTCCGTATGAAATTTCAAACATAACAGTAATGGATTTGACAGCGGCACATGGGACAAATCTATTATGATACGGCCACATCTATTATGACTAAGTTGTGAGTTAAATTTATCAATATTATCCTAACGTTAGTACTAACATATATTTAAGACAATATCAAGACTGCTGATGCATGTACTTTGGTATTTTATGTTGTAAAATTTGCATAAAAACCTTTATCAGGGTTAGTACGCTTTTACTAAAATATTTTAATAGAATTTTTCTAATAAATATTTAAATAGCACAAATTATAGACGCCTCATCTAATTTCAAGATTTTAATACTTTTCTGCATTTAAATAAGGCGAAAAAATAAACAGTGATAAAAGCGTACAAACCCTGTTTATCCAAGTATTTGTTGAAAAATAGTTCAGTTTGTATTTTCAAAGCGGGCGAATAATTATGTTTAACGTAAAGATATTCAAACTGAGACGAATAAGTACAAAAGTGACATTCCAAGCTGATTTTTGGCAGAAAAATAGGCATAAACGAAATAAAAAATGGAATGTATATGTCATTGTGTAACGTACACGCTTGTTCATATGCGTTGAAGTGCCACTATTTTTGTCAGGATAGTTAAAATTATAACTCATTTTTCTTCCTTTTAAATCTATTCCGATTGATCTAAATAGCATTTACACAAAATTGTGTTGTGTTTGTAACAGTGGATTTTTTACGTTCGTGATCCAAACACATCTATTTTATTTATTACTCCTTACATATTCACAGATTACATATAATATCTGCAAATGATTAACTAAAGATATTTATTATTATTTTACACTATTATTTAAAATAGAGGTATGTCTGAGGAATCTTAAAATTCAAATCAGTTATTGTACTGCTCAAATTAAATACAAATTTTAATAATGCATTTCAGAGGGGAAAATGATCAGTGTTAGATGTATGTTAACTAATTCAATTAAATATTTCATAAAATAAATGAGATTCTTGTTATATTTATTAAAGGTTTTCGTGAGATTAGTGGGATTTTCAGTCAACGCACGGTCCTCAAATTGTTAGTATTGATGGTTATTCTTCAATTTACGAAATGTTCTACAGTGATCAGGAATCAGGTTACCTATTTATTTATAATTTGTATTTTCCTAGATACAAATTTAGAACAACACAACTAGTACCGTAATTTTCGGTCTATAATCCGCAGATCAAAGAATCATATTTCGACCCAAAAATTTTATTTAACAATTGAAGTCAAATATTTACAGCGATCTAGCAATTTACATTGTATAAAATAAAATTTCTGGGTCGAAACATGATTCTTTGATCCCAGGATAATAGGCCGGAAATTAAGGTATTTGATTTCAGTATAAAAACAAATTCACTAGAGACGTTTGTAGTAGAGACCTTATATACTTAAATACATTTACATATATTTCCCCATCTGAGAATATTAAACATTTTGCAACATTTGACAAAAATAATTTATTTCTTAACTAGTTCATTTTCTTCTTTAACATTAACAATATACATACATACATACATACATACATAGATACACACACACACACACACACACACTTATATATATATATATATATATAATAATTCATTTTTTAAGTTCATGTACAGTAGTCAGAAAAAAGGAGAACACCCCATTATTTTTTACCGCCAAGTTGTCGCAGAGAGTTGCGAGAAGTACCGTTCGACTATTAATTCTATCTACTTTCCAAATATGAATACCAATTTTGAAATAAGGGTCGTCTACATTATTAACAAAATTATCAACTCTGATTGTTTTTTATGATAACACCAGGGGCGTACAGTTTTGCTACAATTTTTGAATAGGAATTTCGCCTTATTAAGTCACAGATAAAAAATACAAGTTCTGTGATTTTACAGTGTATATGCAAATTATGTTATTAGACAACGCGATAACAAGTTCTGCGATTTATATATTAAAAAGACCATTTCTAATATGTAAAAATGGTAGCATAGTACTTGGATATTCTGAGTAGTATGCGTACCTTGTAAAATCTACTTTTGAAACCAAAGTTGAGTTCCTTAGTCAGCACGAAAGAAGTGTAGTTTATATGCTTTTTTATTACCGTAATTTCCGGCGTATAAGCCGCAGCTCAAAGAGTCGTTTTTCGACCCAGAAATTTTATTCAATAATTGTAGTTAAATATTTACAGCGATCTTTTAAGTTACATTTTATAAAATAATATTTCTGGGTCGAAAAACGACTCTTTGAGCTGCGGCTTATACGCCGGAAATTACGGTAAATCTTTGAGGAGGTAGAATAGTTCAATATTTCAGAATGATGATACTAAATCCAAGTGAGAAATCTTTATTTATATTTTTCAAAAATCATCCTATTGAATTTTTAATCAGACACAATAAGAAGATCCAAGCATATTTCAGGCATTTTTTTTTATTATAAAACATATTTTTTATTAAATTATTAATAAAATTATATAAAAAATAGTATGAATTATGAGCTACTTCAATTTGTGCATAAAATGAAACACAATTGTCAAAAACGTAAGTGTGTAAGTTGGCAGCTCAGTCCAATCAATAGATTTCGAGAGAAGGTACACCGAGAAGTAAATGTATGTATACACCATAACTAACGCACAAGTCTCAGCAAAAAAAAAAAAAAAAGGAACTTTAAACAGAAAATTAGTTTGATTAGAAAACCTTTTCAACTGTCAAGCACTATTAGTTCATTATTCTTCCGTATGGTGTGCTGGTGGAACCTCTGTGCAAACGGTCTACCTTTATTAGGTAGTCGGCCTGAAGAAATCAATGCTGGGGTTCTGAAGAGAGTTTTCTCGAGAATTTATCTTTCAATATGATAAGTAAACAGTTCAAGTTCAACGAATTAACCTAAGTATAGAACAGAGATTAGGGTACTTACAGTTTAGAGAGACGCCACTTGTGTACACTTGCCCTGCATTTAACATGTTGATGAAAGTGGACTTATATTATATAGCACCAAATGATTTTTCGAGCACTCTATCACGTCGTCTGTTTATTAACCATTGTTGTATGAATGCAGACAATTATATTTAATAAACTATTGGCATGTTTGACCTTGCTTATACAGGTTAATCCTGAATTTATCGTACAAACTTTAAGGGTTGATACAGGACACTGTAACAAACCATTTTTGTATAGGAAACCAGGGTTGCATATCCATTTATATAGTCAAAAATACAGGGCGTCTCAGTGCAATCCGAAGTCGCATTTTCGTTCATAAATTTAACAGTAGTGAATATAATTTAACGAAATCCTTACAATATATACAAAGATGAGTCTGTTGAGATTTTTGTTGAAATACCTTCAGTACTGTTAAAGTTGTGAACGAAAACGCGACTTCGGATTGGAGTGAGTCGCCCTATAATTTTGACTAAATAAATGGATTTTTGACCCTGGTTTCCTATTCAATAAATGCAGTGGCGGCTCTTGACGGTCTTTTTTTGGGGCACTAAATGCATGCCTAAAAAATTTATTATTTTTACACCAATATGTTTTAAAGGAAATCTTTTCATTGTTTAATGACAGAATTTTCTGCCAATAAATAAAAGAAATTATTTTTTAAAATAATAGTGGTACGAAAAGAATAAATTTGGCAGCCATGCATTTAGTGCTCCAAATAAAACCAGTCACGAGCCGCCACTGAATAAATGATTTCTATAGTGTTCTGTACCAAACCACTGTAAAAATTATTTATTGCCGTTGAAAGATCTTTCATGTGTGTAATCGTTTTTAGGAGTCCTTCCATGAGAGAGTACAGGTGTAACACAAAATTTTAATAGAAATTTTCGCCTTATTTCATCGTTGTAAAATACGAGTATAATAAAAAGTATGCTATTAAACAATGCCATTACGAAATCTCTGATTTAAATTGTAAATAGATTTTTTTCTAAACAGGAAAATTGCTGCCTGGTTCATTGGAAATTTCAAAGAGCGTACTCCCATTGCACCTTTTTGGCAAGATTTTCCCATTTACACCTTCCCCGTTATATCCTATAGATAAATTTTACATTTCGGATGTCAAAGGGGATCGTCGCCTGTTATCGTTGTTATCCACAGAAAAGAAAATCTTAACTCGGGAGAACTCTGGAAAAATGTACCCTTTTTTTAATGTAAGTTTAATATATAATAAAAGAAAGTATTTTTTTAAATAATAATGGTACGAAAAGAATAAATTTAGCAGCCATGCATTTAGTGCCCCAAATAAAGCGAGTCACGAGCCGCCACTGACTAAATGATTTCTATAGTGTTCTGTACAAAACCACTGTAAAAATTATTTATTGTCGTTGAAAGATCTTTCACGTGTGTAATCGTTTTTAGGAGTCCTTCCATGAGAGGTTTCAGGTGTAACACAAAATTTAATAGAAATTTTCGCCTTATTTAATCGTTGTAAAATACCAGTATAATAAAAAGTATGCTATTAAACAATGCTATTACGAAACCTCTGATTTAAATTGTAAATAGATTTTTTTCTAAACAGGAAAATTGCTGCCTGGTTCATTGGAAATTTCAAAGAGCGTACTCCCATTGCACCTTTTTGGCAAGATTTTCCCATTTACACCTGCCCCGTTATATCCTATAGATAAATTTTACATTTCGGTTGTCAAAGGGGATCGTCGCCTGTTATCGTTGTTATCCACAGAAAAGAAAATCTTAACTCGGGAGAACTCTGGAAAAATGTACCCTTTTTTTAATGTAAGTTTAATATATAATAAAAGAAAGTATTTTTTTAAATAATAATGGTACGAAAAGAATAAATTTAGCAGCCATGCATTTAGAGCCCCAAATAAAGCCAGTCACGAGCCGCAACTGAATAAATGATTTCTATAGTGTTCTGTACAAAACCACTGTAAAAATTATTTATTGTCGTTGAAAGATCTTTCACGTGTGTAATCGTTTTTAGGAGTCCTTCCATAAGAGGTTTCAGGTGTAACACAAAATTTAATAGAAATTTTCGCCTTATTTAATCGTTGTAAAATACGAGTATAATAAAAAGTATGCTATTAAACAATGCCATTACGAAATCTCTGATTTAAATTGTAAATAGATTTTTTTCTAAACAGGAAAATTGCTGCCTGGTTCGTTGGAAATTTCAAAGAGCGTACTCCCATTGCACCTTTTTGGTAAGATTTTCCCATTTACACCTGCCCCGCTATATCCTATAGATAAATTTTACATTTCGATTGTCAAAGGGGATCGTTGCCTGTTATCGTTGTTATCCAGAGAAAAGAAAATCTTAGCTCGGGAGAACTCGGGAAAAATGTACTTATTTTTTTAATGTAAGTTTAATATATATTCAGGTCTTTTCCATAATTTTGGGAGCACTAATTGAATGTTCTTCGGACTTCTCCTTCTAAAATTTTAATTTTATTTTTCAAAATTTATGGCTAAACTCCGAACATATTTTCTTTTATAACTCTATGAAAATTCAAGAAAAATTAAAAAACCTATATTTTTTTCGCAATCACGTGATCCAAGGAACTCGAATATAGTGTCAAATGTCGGTGTTACCATACAATAAGTCAAATTTGGAACAATGTTTAAATTTTAAATAGACCTATTTCAAAATTTCTTTTCATATTCGGAAAGTAGGCACATTTGCAATTCCAACGGTACCTGTTGCATCTCTCTGCGACAATTTGGGGGATTAAAAACTATTGCGTACACTTTTTTACTTTCTTTAAAGAAATTTTTTCCTTATTTGTAAACTGTACATAATCCATTTTAGTCCATTTCTTTCCAGTTTCTTTTCGAAAGAATACATATTACAGACTGAAATAAAAATATACCAAAAAATAATTATTTAATAGTTTTACAAAATAACTCAAATTATGCAGAAAATTTGTTTACAACAATAAATAGATTTGAAAAGATCTGTTACATGAATTTATTACATTAAATGAAACAGCTGAAAATTAAATCAAAACATTTTACACCAAGTATACCTCAAAATTTGTTACAGCTTGCAGCTACCCATTATATCATGTTATTGTGCTACATTATAATTATATAAGCATTATAAAAAATTCTTCAGGATTCTCGCAAAATTTGGTTTTCTCCATCCCTTTAGTATCTTTTTTAGTAGCTGTCGGAAAGTAATATACAGCAGAAAAAAAGAAAAACAAATTCTTAAAATAATATTGTTTTGACAAATTTAATTTTTAACCCCCCTCATGTAGCACAGAAAAAAAATTATAACATTACATGTATTTAAATAATGTTGTTACACGTGTTTGTCACATTAAAAGGGAACCGCAAAGAATTTAATCATATAGTCATTCTCAATTTTTTTATAAGATTCCCCTGCGCTTCTGTAAGGTTTATATACTGTGTTCTTTATGATAAACGCTAAAGTATAATTTTATCAAAATTTTTATTTCAAAGCGTTGCCGCCAAACAAATATTTTTCTCAAAATCCGATTCTCTTCAAAGAAATAGAAATCAATTCAGATATAAAACTTAAATTACACATGAGAAATGCTTTTGTATAGTTTTTTTTTCAATGAAGAACAAACAGAAAAAAGAAACATATACATGAAAATTTCAACAAGATTATCTTTAAACAAATTGTAATTGGTATTAATATACGAAGCTGTAATTTTACAAAGAAAGTGCAATATTAAAAAAAACATTACATATTTACTTTTTAAATGCAATTTAAAATGAAATTACATTTTCATGCATACTATATGAAGTGATCATCTGAATAAATATGTTCAAAAAGTAAATTTAAAGTCTTTATAAAGAATTAAAATGTACAAATGTGTAAATATAAGAGACACTAAGACGTAAAATATGTAAAATGTATTTCAGAGAAGAATCGGAATTGTTATATGTGGTATTTTTTTCTCTTTCCTTGGTCTATATTTCTCAAAAACATAATTTAATAGTACTTCATTTTTAAGTTGGAGCTTCATAGCTGATAGAAATATTGTATAAATAATGGCAATTATTATTATAACATATCGTAATATGTTCTACGAAACGGAAGAAATTCTATTTTACCTAAGTGTCAAAGCAAAAGGGAAATATTTTTATGTTTCCACCATTATTTCCAATCAAACATCTTCGGGGTAAGTGTATTTAACATATGCAATTTGAACATATAATTAAAATAATTGTTTCAAAACAGTGGTTAATAAAACTCTTCCTTCTCGCTTTGACCCCTGATTTTATCGTAAGTAGAATGAAATATTTAAAATTTCAGTAGAAATTAATGTTTTATATTTTATACACTGCGTTTCAAAATGATATGAACATCCCTTTTTTCATGCGCAAACTAGAACAAAAACTACAAAAGAAACTAAAGACTTAGGAATGGTAAAAATAGCACAAATATACATGTTTTATTAGAAAATATAATTGAAACAATCACTTTTGGATGAAGAAAACTGCATTTCTCCAATTTGTGGTGTTCCATAATGATATGAACACTGATAAAAAATACATCTTAGTAGCCAATGTATGCACCGGATTTTTTTTATGTTGTTGTTTGTTCACTCAAAACCACGATCAGGCATAGAGCTGACCAAGCTTCTTAATGTATTTTGGTCAATTTCTTGACAGTAGGCAATGATAGAAGCTTTTAATTCTGAAATTGTGTCAGATTGTTTTCCATCTGAATAAACTGCTCTAACCATTGGACTTCACATTTTTTCCATTTGGTTTAAATCCGGAAAAACATATGGCCATGACATCATGCGTACCCGATTATTCACAAATCTTACCCAAGTACGATTTGCCGTGAGGGTGGACGTATTTGCCTTCTGGAAAATCCAGTAAGTCCACCAATTGCCTCAGCTGAAGGCAAAAAGTAATCTTCAAGTAAATATTGGTAGCTCAATGCATTTAATCGGCCAGAGGGAAACACATTGTTCCACCTAATTCAGATGCAGACCAAATCATTAGTAAGACTCCGCCATGCTGCTGTTTTGAAAATATATCAGGTACCTTGCGCAGATCGTGCCAGTATTAAAACCAACCATTAGGACTATCCGAATTGGATTTGTTTTCGTCAGAAAATATCATCATTTTTTATTCAAACTTCTAGAATGTGTTATATTTCACCCATTCGAGGCAATTTTGTTGACGTTGTTTAATCACATGTTGTTGGTGTTTTCTTTTCTTGTACTTCAATGACTTAGAGCTGCTGTATATGCTTGACAAACTACTTTTGACGGTTTATGTCTTGCCTGTTCACCCATGTCTTGCCTGACTGTTTTTCGATTGCCCATTAGGGTGGGCCGAAAAAATTCAAAAAGTGTTTTTCATGTCGTAATACCGCGGAAAAGTTGCGAATTAGGGAGACTAAAAATGGGTAAAAAAAGAAATAAAATCGTTTTATATCTTCCGATCGCGCATGTGCAGTAATGTTTGCTAAAATGTGGAAAACTTGACATTTTTACAAATATTTTTAAAATTTTTAAATTAGCCTCTTTACGAACGCAATAGCTGAAATTCTTATCTATTACACTAACAAAACATAATATTTAAATATTATTTAAATCCATCAACATCTTCCGATCGCGCATGTGCTCTAAAATTTGCCGAAATTTGGCAAAAATCACATTTTTACGACAATCTTTTATTTTACTTAGCTTGTCAATATTTAAGTGTAATAGGTCTTATCGACTCTTACCCGAAACAATAATAGCGACAAAGATTTCAAAGTATCAAAAAAAGTTCCCCTAATGCTTCACCGATGAGAATTGAGCTAAAATCTGCTGCATTAGTGAGCGATCGTTATGGATTTTCTGATCGCGCTACCGCTGCAATCGCTTCAAGTGATTTGCACGACGTTGGATTAATTACCGATTCTGACGTCTCCCATGTTATAGACAATAACTTCAATAAATAGTTGTAATTTTTCTATAGTCATGCATGCCAATGTGGTTTAATATTAAAATAAGTAAATACTCTACAGAGTGACCAAAACATGTGTACCAAGCAATACAATTCTCAAGGTACCGGCCTAAAGATTTACATAATATTGTCGACACTGTGATAGAACAAAATGGATTTTTCGCTCATCCAGAACATTTAATATTAGCCATGACACAAGATACTTCAAAAAACATAAGAGAGCTCGGATTTTGACGAATTCTAAAGGCGAGACAGTTAGATCAAAAGAGAACAACTCTTAGAACATTCATACCGCCAAAATTCAATTTCAAGGCTCAAGACTACTCGGATATAATTAACGGGATGGACTGTGATTTATATTTTCCCCCGTTATTAAAGGATATAAGTGACGATAAGATTAACTCACATATTCAAAGTGGTGCACTTCATAATTGGAATATAACATTCGAGAATTTCCCAGTCCATACTCAAGCAGTTGAACGATGTGTCAAACACGTAACAGAAGCCTCAGTAAAAGTTTGTAAAACTGAGTCTAGAGATAGTTTTATCAGAACAATTCTGATGTACAGGTCAACCATGCCTAACATCGTCCATAAATCTGATTTTAAGGTATCTTCAT
The DNA here is from genome assembly GCA_963931845.1 of Maratus michaelseni. Taxonomy (NCBI): domain Eukaryota; kingdom Metazoa; phylum Arthropoda; class Arachnida; order Araneae; family Salticidae; genus Maratus; species Maratus michaelseni. The sequence continues at coordinate 408,002,310 of OZ007586.1, forward strand.
CTAAGAATGAGTGAAAACGGGGTGTTCGATTGGTCAACATGCGTTTCGTGGACATATGACTCTCTTCACATAAAACTTAATTTTTCTAATAAGAAAATGTGTTTAAAAATAATACTAATGGTCTAACAACTTGTTTTTAAACATTTTAACTTGTATTCTATAAAAAACACCAACAAAGAAAGGTAAGTTTTGCTTTTTCCCCCCCCTTCATATGTGATAGTCTTTATTTGTAATTATTTTTTTCAAAATTTCATTAATACAATCAATAATTCATCAAAAGATGTTGATGAATTTAAGGATTTAAATAACATTTATACATTTTGTTTTGTTATTATAATACATAATAATAGCAACTATTACATTCGTGAAGAGGCTAATTTAAAATTTTTATTTTTTTTTTGTAAACATGTGATTTTTTGCCAAATTTCGACAAACTTTAGAGCACATGCGCGATCGGAAGATGTTGATGGATATAAATAATATTTAAATATTATGTTTTGGTAGTGTAATAGATAAGAATTTCAACTGTTACATTCGTGAAGAGGCCAATTTAAAAAATAAAAAAAAAATGTAAAAATGTCAATTTTTCCATATTTTGGTAAACTTTACTGCACATGTGCGATCGGAAGATATAAACAGATTTTATTTCTTTTTTTACCCATTTTTAGTCTCCCTAATTCGCAACTTTTCCGCGGTATTACGACTTGAAAAACAGATTTTGAATTTTTTCGGCCCACCCTATTGCCCATTCTCTTTATAATGTCCTTTTTGGAACTTTTGGACAGCGTTGGCAGACATGCTCGAGAATCTTTCGCTCCATAACCCTCGTGTAATGGAAGAAAAATCAATTTTACAACTTGAAATCTTTTAAAATTTTTGCGATTGCTCTTCCTAAAAGTCCTTGATCCGTACAAGCCACAATTTTCCTGTTTCAAATATGCTTAAAGCGCTTTTGCGATACATACTCCTATAACATTCTCTGCGATCACGTTTGAAAATTTCCAAACCTGCGAAGTATCTTAATGTATTAAACTAATTTGCATATTTCAGTTTCTTCTTTTCAGAGTGGCTCCCCTGTACAGTTTAGATACCCATTTAATGGTAATTTCAGTCAGTGTTCTAATCATTCTGCAACACCATTTTTTGACAATTTATATTTTTAAACAATTTAAAATTTTATTTTGATTTTGTCGTTATGTATTAAGTAATATTATTGTGTTTGTTTCCAGAATTGCGTTTTCAGATAATTATTTATGGATTTTTGCCAAGGTATTACAAAATTACTTGGTGTCTATATAATTTTGAAACCCAGTGTACCATCAGACGCGTGTTGCTAGTCGTTGCTAGTTAGTTAACTTTTTTCTTATTCAGTATGTTTGATTGTCACCACTTTTTTGAAATAGTAATATTCTTATTATTTTCGACTTTTAAATCTGTCATTAAAGAAGGGGAAAATTTCTATTTCAAAAACTTCGTAGCAATCAAATAATCTGTTTTTTTTAAGTAGAGGACTGGCAACGCTGCATCATATTTATAATAACCATTATTAAAATGATGTATCAGTTTAAAGAAAATGTGTATACTAAATAGAATTGTAGTTATATCTATACTATGGGTCTTCAATCGGTGGTCTGCGGACAACGAAGCTACGACCATTTTTGAATTACTTTTTTATTTAATGACCAAAAATTTACGATCAAATAAGTTGAAGAGTGCCTTTCGGAATTTGCGGTTGCAAAAGACTTTCATCAAAGATGTTGAAGACTTCTAATCTATACCATAGGGTGACAACCTTCTGGTTTTTAAAAAATCAAATAAAAACCGAAATATTATTGAATAAAAGGACTTAATAAATAACAAAAATATAACAATAAACCTTTTTAGAAAATTTATTTTCTGGTACAAGTTATGTTTATTTTACTTGAAAAAAACGGAAGGTTGGTAGGTATGATCTAAACTCTAAAATAAATCTATAATAAGCACCTTAATTCGAATATTATGAAACTGACCTGACCCAAGCGCGACCGATGTGATCAAAATGAATCTTTTACTGTCGACTTTGTGGCCACGTGATGTGAAAAATGAATCGTATTCTCGACAACTATGAGTTTCGTATGTCCCATTCTGTAACAAGTTGCAAATGATTCAAAAATTGGTCACCTCACCTTTCTGGAATCATAATGTGTCGAAAGGAATATGCCACTTATTGTTCACCGTTGCGAGTGCGAAAATGTGTGACGATTAGATAGTTATATTGACGGGAAGTGCGACTGGATAAATGAAATCCCTGTGCTTAACACAAAAAAGTGCAGGTTTAAGTTTGAACTCCGGCAGACAAAAATGACTGTGTAACATCTGATATTGTATTAAGACAAAAATCATGAGTACGGATGTAATACACAATATAAGAGAGAAGAAATTTCTTTAAAACAATAAAAAGTTGAATAAACACAACGTATTTCTAAACAACTTGATATTTCTGTATCAGATGCAAAAATAGTGATACTAATTTGATTTCCGAAAAAATACTTAAAACAAATAGAAAAGGATGACGTGAGAAGGACACCTTCGAGGAAGCTACCAGTACAAAAAATATACAACGACCAAATACAAGTTCACACAAGACAGAAGGAGAAGTGAGAAGAATAATGAATCAAAATACAAAAGCATATGAAAATAAAGTAAACAATAATACAATAATATCAGATATATATAAATAAAAAAGTATAATAATAATTGCATTAAAAGTTGAATGTAAAAGCTAGAAACTGATAATGGTTATCTATTTAATATGATCAAGTTTCTCAGTAGAATCAGACTATCTTTTCAATAACACCACGTTTAAAATATATTAAACTTCGGGGAAATCTAATCTAGAAAACAAATTGGCATTAACCTCCTGACCGCCAAGCAAAAGGGCAAAATTGTAATGTTGTTTTCGCCGAATTTCTTTTAAAATGCTAAAAAAACTTGAAATTTCAAACATGATATAAAAAACGCAATTACATATATGAATACAATCCTTGAGACAATTAATCATTACTTAATGTTTTACAACTACATTATATTTGTAGAGTTACATTAATTTTAAAAAATGTAATATTGCAGTGAAACCTACAGAATTTTTTTCACAAAATCCTAAAATATGGAATGCTAAAAATGCTAGAATGCATGGTCTACTAGGTCGTTGTACTGAATATTAAAAAAAATTGCATTAACGGGCAAATATTTGAGGAATTTAGATCGGTCGTTATAATGTAAACATCGCTATAACCATCATTCGTTATGGCAAACATCTGCTGTAATATAGCAAAGCTTATAGATAGGAAGAAATATGTTTAACCCTTTCCGGCACAGTGGTCCGACTCCGGGAACACCTAATTTTAATTCCAAACTTGGATTCGGCACCAAGAATATTTTAATAAAATTTTTCTTCTATAGTGAAAGCTTAAAAGAAGCAGTTCTTATTTTCTAAAAAAGTCGTTTGTGAATTCCGGTGTCAGTCAGTAATTTCGCATTTTACGAACAGAATTTGTCTGTGCCGGAAAGGGTTAAAACCCTTACATAAACTTTACGAATAAATATATAAATAAGTAGATAAATTTCGCGTTTTTCCAACAGTACAAGATATGGCGATTAGCTATCTTTTAGAGTGATGTTAATTTCATCTCACTTATGTTCGTTAAGTATTATTCTATTATTGTGACTAAATTATGAAAGGGAAAACATGTTATCGTTCGCGGATGAGCAGTTAAAATTATTTCATAGAAATGCTCATATTTCATCAACTGGTTGGTATATTTATATCTTAATTTCAGATTATTATTTCTACTGCAATTTGACAATTGTTCTAAGAGTGACGATAAATTTCTTTTTAAATCTCTGCATATACTACAATGAAAAAAGTATTTTGAAATGTTTTGAATTTTTTGAACAACTTTAATATTTCCATGAATATATGTGCTATTTTTACACAAATGTTGCACAGTTGTAGCCATCTCCTACAGCTACAGATAATTTCGTGCATTTTAATTTATAGGCTGATCGCCAATATTATTTTTTTAATTCAATTTGTTGTTGAACCTCCAATTTCCCTCGTACGCAAACTTTCACTGAAAATTATGAAACGAAACAAGTTCTTTAAATACCTGAAATTTCAAAAGTATTTGTGTAAATACTCAACAAAACGTCTAAAATCAAGATTTTCCGGTGACTTCTAGCCATATAGCGTACATACTACATAGAAAGAATGGTACAGTCGTAGAAAAAAAGGATATCGCAATACTAACTCTGTCGAAAATCGAATCGATTTATTAATCAATTACATCTACTAATTATTGCTATACTTAAATTTTGTATAGGGGTCATCATATATAGAAATTGTTCGAAACGTTAAACTTTTCAATACTAACAAGTAGTTTTGACCTCATATTCTGATTCTTTGGAACATTGTACTTTTGGATACCAAACTACAAGTCATTCGGTCAAGTAGTTTAGGAATTTTGCACATTTAAATTTCGATAACTCCCAGAATTAGTTTCATTTTTAATCGTTGCAAAACACATTGCAATGTGGATAGTTTTTTAAGCATAACTCTAAAGCTACACTCATGTTCAAACTTAAGGGAATTTTCAGATTGGGTCGATTATATCTAGAACTACTGGATAGATTTTAATAAAATTAGGTACGTGCATAGGCTGATATAATGCAAAAAAATAAATAACCATTCTACAGTTGTAATACACACGCATGATCGAGAGTAAGACTCATCAACGTCGGAAGGTAAAAAACAGAGCTTGCAATATTGAATTAAAAAAGGGTTAATAGGGGGTATGGTCTGCTCTTACAGTTATACAACTCTCACAACGTGAACTGATACTGTAAATCTGGCAGTTTATGAGTCTCTGTGGCAGTTAGTCCCACTCCTCCAGCAACGCTGTTTGCCAAGGCCCTGGGTGGTTCTGGGAGATGGAATGCGAGTTGCAATTGCTCTCACCAGAGCGTCCCAAACATACTCTATGGTATTTAGTTCTAAAGATCTCGCTGGCCAATTCATCCGGTGAATATCCCCACTTTCCAGAAATTCGTCGACCAGATAAGCTCTATGTGGGCGCGCGTTTTCAGTTATTAAAATGAAATCAGGACCAACTACCTCCTTGAAAAGGCGAACATAGGGCTCCAAAATCTTACCCTTATACCTCACACCAGTCACAGAAGCTCTGTCAAACACATGAAGAGATGTGCGCCCATCCAACATGATGCCTGCCCAGATCATCAAACATTCGCTGCCACAGTGGTCTTTTTCTCGGACATTCGAGGGGAGGGAGCGGGTCCCTGGTTGTCTCCAGTTGACAGTACGTCAAAAATCACAGTTTAGTCTGAACCGAGACTCATCAGTGAATAGAACGGTCCCCCATTGATACCTGATCCAAAGTCTATGATTTTTGTACCATTCTAAACGGGCTCTGCTGTGTGCAGAAGTTATCGGGACGGAAACAGCAGGTTTTCTTGCAAACAGCCCTCTTTCATGCAGCATTCAGGAGCAGTGATTCTTGAAACCCGGCTTCCTGTGGCCGCATAAAGGTTACGAAAGAACTGAGAAGCTGTCGCATTGCAATGGAAAAATAGCCATCTTTATTGGCCGTCATGGCTCTTGGACGACCTTTTCCAGGCTTTCTCTCTATGGATCCAGTGTCCTTAAACAGTTTCCATAAGCGCATAAACAAGACGTTCCATAAACACGACGCTTGGCGTTACATTGAAGTTTCTAGAAATCTGCACTGTAGATTGCCCTGTTTCCATAAGCGCATAAACACGACGACGCTTGGCGTTACATTGAAGTTTCTAGAAATCTGCATTGTAGATTGCCATGCTTCCAGTCTCCCCACGATTCGCCACCTCATTCCATCATCCAAATGTTGTTTGTTACTCATTTTTAATGTTTGCTATTGAATTTTTACCGAATGTTGATATTCGGCAAGGTGTGCGAGCGAACGAAACGCGAAGATTGCCACGCGCGCTGAAAAAGCCTGTTCCTCTACTCGTTCCACCTATACAAACGTGAACGTATTCGACACTATAAATGACTGAATGAGTTTCCGTTCAATATTCAAGGAAAAATGCATCAAATAATCTAAATATAAAGTTAAAATTAGGTGTTAGAATTGGAAATTTTAAAGTTTGCTTCAATTTCTTGATGTAGACACTCCCGTAAAGTTTATGGGAAATTCGTACAGCAATTTTTTGGCGAATTTTTTCCTTTGACACTAAGAATTCTTGCCAGAATGCTTGATTGGTTCGGTGGTTGCGCTTCCATTTCAGCCTCAGATAAGCTCAGAATCGTCCTTTTTTTCTCTATTTAGCTTGGAGAAAGTTGATAATTCTTTACATATAAAACTAGTCGGATGTGCCAATCCCAAAACTTTCTTCTATCTCAAACAGGTTTCGAATGCACTAAAAAGAATCAGCAACCAATTTATATCAAGGTCTAATTGAATCTAAAGTTTTATTAAATTCCGTGCATTAGTTCTTGAGATAGGACTATTGCTAAAATCGTGTAAATCCTGCAAGATTCAGCATAGCAGCGCCCCCTGTTAGGAGATTTAGACCAAAACCTAATCAACAACAACTTATGACAGCGTCTAACTCAATCTGAAGTTTGATGGAAATCCGTGCATTAGTTCTTGAGATATAGTTATCATAATAATAACTAAAAAGTAGCATGGCAGCGCCACCTACAAGGCTATTTGCACCAAAATGTGAGCAGCATCTATTTATGTCAAGGTCTAACAAAATATGCATTTTGATGAAATTCCGTGCATAAGTTCTTGAGATATAGCTATCGTAAAAATAATGAAAAAAGTGGTATAAAGCAGCACCAGCTGTTGGGATATCTACACCAAAATATAATCAGCCTCTATTTATGTCAAGGTCTAACTGAATCTGAAGTTTCATGAAAATAACTACATTAGTTCCTGAGATAGAGTTATTGCAGAAATCGCAAAAAATTCAGCCTAGCAGCGCCACCTGTCGGTCGATTTTCACCAAAAACTAACCAGCACTAATTTATATCAGGGACTAATTGAATATAAAGTTTTATTAAATTTCATGCATTAGTTCTTGAAATAGAGCGCCCAAAATATTTTTGTCACATACAGACAGACAGACAGATTCACAGACTCACAGATATTTTTTAAAAACAGTCAAATCGTGTTCAGGACCTTCGAAAACGTATAAATCCGTCGAAAACCGGAAGTCGAAAATTTTCATGAATCCAATACTTTCTTCTTGTAAAGATAGAAGAAAGTAAAAATCATGATTTTAAAAATGCGATTTTTAGTGTTTTTGACGTTTTGCTGCCCACAGTTTTAACCGGAATCCGGTTCCAATCTTTTAGCCCAATATAGTACATTTTATTCTCTTTTCAATGACGTTTATGCAAAATCCGTACAGCTATTTTTGATATTTTGGCGATTTTTTTTTCTTTGACACTAAGTAATTCTGCCCAGAATGCTTGTTTGGTTCGGTGGTTGCTTCCATTTCAGCACACAGATACACTCAGAATCGTATTCTTATTTTTATTTTTTACTTTTCTTTAGCTTGGAGAAAGTTGATAATTCTTTACAGATAAAAAATCATAATTTTAAAAGGGTAGGGTGGATTATTTATTATCCCGATTTTTTTATTAGATTTTTTCTTTTAATTTCATTTTTTATGCGTTTTTAAACTTTCTTCTTCATGTTTTGTAGCGTTTTTTGCTTCAAATGCCGTCACAAATCGCCCACTACAAGTCAAACATCATTGGAGGGCTTTTGTGATTGGCAGCTGATAGAATTGTAGGCACAGCTGGAAGTCAACCGGGCAGTTGTGATTGGCAGATGAAAAAGTCGTCAGCTGATTGCAATTCGAACAGCAAGATGTGAATTTTTGCGATTTGTTTTATGCGATTTTTAGAGTTTTCTCATGTATACGTCATTTATGTATCTGATTTCAGAAATTAACAACGGTAATTTACTGTTTTGTATGTAAAAAAAAGTAATTTTTTCTGTTTAGAAAGTTAATGATAATTCCTACTGTTTAAAGTCTTTGATTAAATTCTGTAGGGGGTGGAGGGGTGGAGGGGAGTGTTCGGTTGTAGTTTAAATATCTCGTTAAAGCTCTGATCGAAACTCCCTCCTTCCCCCCTGCCTCCAAAATCAGAACTATTTAATTATTAGTACGATTCAAACGAAACCTTTTCTCAGGTTTCCTGACACTAGATAAACTTCGGTATCATTTTTTTCAGCATTTGATTACCACTATTTCTGAATATTAATGACCATAGAGGGGTATTTTCTCTCGTCTATGGGCCCAATATCAATGAGAATTAATTCATTCAACTTAACACGAACTAATTAAGGTATAGATAACTAACTAAGATACATATTTAGCGCCACCTAGAGGTAGAAAATGGAACTAAAATATTTTGCAGCGCGTGCACAGCACGCCTGCTAAACTGTGTCATAGGCAGCAGGGAAATGTGCCGGAGTTTCCATCGGAAAGAGGTTTGTTTAGAACAGAGTGCAACCCCTGGCGGTGGACAATGTAACTAAAAGATTTTGCATTTAAAGTTGGTTCCATTCAAACGAAATCTTTTCTGACATTCTTCCGAGGTCTCCCAGGTATTAAATAATAAATAAAATTCGGTATCATTTTTTACAGTCCTTAGTTACGACCATTTATGAATATTAATATCCAGGGGGTGATTTATTTTCTCGGGTTCTGTGGGTCTGATTTCAACGGGAATAGGTTCATGCAACTTAACGTGAACTAATTAAGATATAGCTAATTATTTAAGACATAGATTTGGTATTCTCTGGCGGCAAAAAGTGGAACTAACAGACTTTTCGTGCGTAAGCAGCAGGAACGAGAGCCGGTGTTTCTTTCGGAAATAGGTTTATTTAGAACAGAATGCTTTACCTGGTGGTAGAAACTGGAAGTAAAAGATTTTTCAGCGCGTGCCTGGCACGTCTGCTATACATGGTATCGTAGGCAGCGGCGACACGTGTGGGATAATTTGATTAGAACAAAATGCTTCCCCTGGCGGTGGAACTAAAAGATTTTCCTGCGCGTGCGCCAAAAATGATTATTTTTATTGAAACCGCAGAAGAAAGTTACCGATTTGATAATCCCAGAAAACGAAAAAGTTTCATTTTCACTCATTCTCGAGTGTTAAGGACAATATTGCATTATTTCAATCGAAACTCCCAGTTTATGCTTTTGATTCTGAAAATGGAAATTTTATGAAAATCCGACGGTATTTTTTTTTGACCAAAAACTGACCCGTTTTGACTCGAATGATCCAGACATTCAAGGAGGTGGTATTAAATGTACTTCCTCTTCCGGTAAATCTCCCTATTTAATTTCCAAAAGACAAAGAGCTTCCAGAAGAAGGGTTTTGTGCAGCGATTTTTAGAGTGATTTCGCGTTTTGTATTTTTTTTGACGGGACCGGGCAACCCCGGGCGGATCTTTTAGTTTCTGTAATAAAATAAGTATATCGGTGGCTTGACGATTAAACCTCCGAAGCTTCTATACCCAGAAAGCACCGATTTTTTAAAAAAATTCAAATTTCATAATAAATTTTTTTATCATTATCTTTTAAAGTATTTAATCGATTTTCATAAAATTTTAAATGTTTCGACAACATTCTGTAAAGATAATATATCTTAAATTTCAAACCATTCGGTTGGGTAGTTTTTGCGTTGTTATATGTGGATGGACGGACAGACAGACGGACGAACGGGCAGACAGACAGACAGACGGACCAGACGACGACTATAGGTGCTACGCATTTATATAATTACGAATGCTCCTAAAAATTGCACAAATGGTTTTATTATCGATTACGTAGTTCATCTACAGTTCAAACCTTGATCATATTTTTGAAATTTAAAGTGAAAAACATAAACGAGTTTTTAAAACTATTGGCAATCTGGTTAACACCTAACAATCTTAGAAATTGACAATTAAATGACTCATAAAATAGTAATTATTATCTTATTCGACTGAAAATGTCAAACTTACACCGAATCTTCGGGATATGGCAGCTGAGTATAGAGAAGTAAAAAGCCCGATTCACTGTACTGTACAACTCCGATCCATATCCTCACCTTCTACCCTAAATAAAGGCATTGTCTCAAAATCATCGATTTTATGGGTTTATAAAGTTGAGGGCAGTTCTTTGCATTAAAAACTAATGTCAGTGTTTATGCAACAAAGTGTTCATTTTAATTACACTACGATTTACGTTATAAGTAGTAATCGGTGAATTACGAAAACATTCGTAAATTGAATCTTTGCATTGTAGTAATTTCCGTAAAGGGAGGTTTCATTGTGCATTTAATTTATGTAATTGAATAATGTACATTTCGTGTAATTTCAAATTAATTTACTAATTTTTTATACTGTCTCTAAAACTAATTTTGTGCAGAGATTTTCAGATATGTAATAAATAAACACTGTAAAAATCAAAAATTAGTCTAGTTTATTTTAATGAATCAAAGTTTATGTATATTATAAAATATTAAAATATTTATTTTATTAGTTTTTTGGAACCATGTTTAAGATACGAAGTTGCAATTTAAGATTTTTCCACGTTAATTAATTATAACAAAGTTTCTTAATTATTTACTATTTAAATCTAGAAAAATGATTTAAAGAGTATTATACTTGATTTCTATTTATCTCGTTTGTAAATATTGTATATATTTTAAAATATGGACATGGAAATTTGGAAATTTTATATGCATATAAAATTATATTTGCTTCATTAAACATATATGTAAAGTAATTATCATTAACAGTAAAAACATGTTACTTTGAAGTAAATAATACGACAGAGTACAATTAACAAATTAAGCTAAATTTTGATATTTTTTTAATTCCTTGTTTCCCTGGAGATAATTAAAAAAAATACATACACTTAATAAGCTTTTTTTCATTTGTTTAACTTACATCCAAGCGAGAAGGGAGGGGGATACATTTCCTCTGGGTAAATGAAATGAGCGAAAATTTTTCCTTAGCAATAATTCCAATGTAGTAATATGAAAAGTTACAAAAACCTACTAATTACGTATAAAATTTATGCTACAGTGATCAAATTAAAACAAAAAAGAAGAACCTTTAATAATTATTAAATCGAATGCATCACAGATTTCTTTTAGCAGTTGTAAAGAACTGTGTTTATCAAAAAATACAGCTGCATATTTAAATTAAATTTAATATCTCGTTTACGGGTAAAAAGTTGTATATAATACGTTATCAATTAAATGCATTTTTTTGGCAGCATGTACATTGATGGAGATTTACTATTACGTAAAATGATTTTTGAGATTCTTTTTAACCCTTTTTCAGTTCTTTTGTATTAAACAGTGTAGCATCTATATGATGATTTTCAAAAAAGTAACATGATAAGAGAATAAAATAATGTTCTCGTAAATAAAGCTAACATGCCATAATACTAATTTTTTTTCAAACTTTCTTCCTTTTCAGTTCGTACATGAAATTATACTTTGAAAATTAGATACTTTCTATGATCTTTCTCATTTCATACCGCAAATCTAGATTTATCAATATCTATAGGAAATTAGGGCTTGAATGTATTAATGCATCAAATTTAACATTTTTAATTAATATATAATTTATAAAAAAATAGAAAAAATTGAAATTCGTCTTAGTCTTGATAAGAAATATATGATGCAACGTCACTTATTGGAAGAACAGCATATAATTCAGAAACAAATGTAAACCTTAAACAAGAGCAAAAAATCATACATCAAGCAGAGATTATGTAACACTTTCCAACGCTTCCAAAACAATTTTTCAAATCTTACCATTTAATAAGCTAAAAGATAACATCTAAGTAAATAATTTGGAAAACGCGTAACATATTTAAAAACATTATTTCAGGAATTTCCAACATATACAATATTTGGAAAAATATCCGAATACTTTTATTCAGCCCTGTATATGATCTATAGATTTGTATATATGTTACATACGATGCTAAATTTTAGTTTAGTTAGGAAACGCGTACCACAGTTTAAAATTCTCCTTCTGGAGTTTCTTTCAATAAACGTAAATGCGTTCGCAAACTTTTGTGCTGCCCTGTATATGAAATACAGAATTTATACACACCACGTAATAGACAAAAAGCGAGTTAAAATTAAAATCGCGTTCAGTAACTTAAAACGCACTTCCAGGAATTATTGTTAACAGACAGTAGATAACTCTTTTGTGAGTCCCTGTAAATGAACGATGACTGCTATACACACAATATTCTGTAGTAAGCCTCTTGTCATGCACCTTAGTGATCTATATAAATTTCAATGCGTTTAAAATAGTGAAACATTATTTAAATGAACCGCAGACGATTTTTCTCCATAGACGTAATGTAACGGAATTCTTTTGACTGTCCCTGTAAAGCAACTATAAGTGCTATGCACACCCTATTCCATATTAAGCTTCTTGTAATGCACCTTAGTGATATATATAAATTTCAATGCGTTTAAAATGGTGAAACATTATTAAAATAAACCGCAAATGATTTTCCCCATAGACCGCAATGTAACGGAATTCTTTTGAGTATCCCTGTAAAAAAACTATAAGTGCTACACACTTCCGTTGAAATAGGGAACATGCTATAGATAACGACAATAACATATAAAAATTGCAGAGCAATCCGAGCATATTTACGGGAGTTAGAGCACGGACAGACGGCAGACGACCAGACAAACCGAAGTCATAAACACTTTTCAACTAGGTTGGAAAGTGTTAAAAATGACTAATTTGAAAGAAAAAATCAAAGCGCTTATTATCAGATACTTTTTTTAAAGAGTAAATGTGTGTAAACGAATTAACGAGAACTTTTTTTTAAGTTGAGATATAGTTTTTCCGCCTTGAACTACCATTTTTCTATTTTTAACACTTTCCAACCTAGTTGAAAAGTGTTTATGACTTCGGTTTGTCTGGCCGTCTGCCGTCTGGCCGTCTGGCCGTCTGCCGTCTGGCCGTCTGGCCGTCTGCCGTCTGCCGTCTGCCGTCTGTCCGTGCTCTAACTCCCGTAAATATGCTCGGATTGCCCTGCAAATTTTATATGTTATAATCGTTATCTATAGCATGTTCCCTATTTCAACGGAAGTGTGTAGCACTTATAGTTTTTTTACAGGGACACTCAAAAGAATTCCGTTACATTGCGGTCTATGGGGAAAAATCATTTGCGGTTTATTTAAATAATGTTTCAATACTTTAAACGCATTGAAATTTATATATATCACTAAGGTGCATTAGAAGAAGCTTAATATGGAATAGGGTGTGCATAGCACTTATACTTACTTTACAGGGACAGTCAAAAGAATTCCGTTACATTACGTCTATGGAGAAAAATCGTCTGCGGTTTATTTAAATAATGTTTCACTATTTTAAACGCATTGAAATTTATATAAGGTTCATTACAAGAGACTTACTACAGAATATTGTGTGTATAGCAGTCATCGTTCATTTACAGGGACACACAAAAGAATTCTCTACTGTATGTTAACAATAATTCCTGGAAGTGTGTTTTAAGTTACTGAATGCGATTTTAATTTTAAATCGCTTTTTGTATATTACGTGGTGTGTATAAATTCTGTAGATCCTATACAGGGAAGTACAAAAGTTCGGGAACACATTTCCGTATTATTTAACTCCAGACGGAGAATTTTAAACTGTGCTACGTGTTTCCTAACTGAACTAAAATTTAGCATCCTATGTAGTATATATACAAATCTATAGATCCTATACAGGGCTGAATAAAGTATTCGGATTACTTAGATGTTATCTTTTAGCTTATAAAAGAGTATGATTCGTAAAATTATTTTGGAAGCGTTGGAAAGTGTTACATAATCTATGCTTGACGCATGATTTTTCGTTCTTGTTTAAAGTTTGTAATTATTTTCATTCATATAAAATTCTTAATTTTTTCTTTTAAATTTATATTATAATGACTTTTAATAAAATTTTAAATCTATCCAAATTTTTTTTGCTCATGGGTAGTTCATATGCAATAACATAAAGTACTATTAATTAAGAAAAATCTTAATTATTTTTTTATGTTTTATACGTAATGTCAATTTTCAAATTAGTTTTTAAAATCTTCTTCTTTAATTAAAGTCTGGATGTTTAAAATTATGGATTAAAAAACAATATCCTTAGTAAAAAATTAACAACAGTTATTGGTTTTAAGTTGTTGTAAGGTTTAATGTTGTGGATATTTATGCAAAATCGGAATAATTAAATGTTGAACTACACATTGGTCTTAAAGTTTTGTTTCAAAACATTTTCCGCTGTTTGAAATTTTAATATGAGATAATCATTTACAATACGGCTATTTAAAAAAGTTGTTACTCCAGTAAACACTGATTATTTCATCCATCGCAGGTCTTTATATTTTGCTATGTAATTATTGAAGTAATACATTTTTATAATCAAATAATATAATTTCTGAGAACCCATACAAATTAATTTCGAAAAATATTTTCTTAGGACATACATACGCCCATATGATGCTACATTAGTAGGAAAAACATGAGCCACCATTATTGGATATTTGGCACAGTTTGTGACTTATACTATTATAGCTCATCTAGCATTTTTCAACATAATTGGAAATGAGACATTTTCACTCGTTTTAAGAATATTTTTGACACATATGACAAGATCTGAGCCGCTTTTGACTAAGGAAAAACACTGAAGACATATATTAATATTTTGAGAAAATATATTAATTTATATAAGATATATATATGTATTAATTTAAGAATATTTTCTCACAAATATGGCATACTCTGAAGCTCTAAGAAAAAAGTGAACACATATATGGATAACTTTTTCTTATGTTGCATAAACCCCATCTATAACTACTCCATCACAGTGGTCGTGAAACTGTGGGTCGCGACCCAGAAGGAGTCACTGAAAATTTGTCGAGTGTTATGCAATTGCCATTTTGCGAGTGTGTCAGATTTCCTTATATGCACTTTATAGTGTAAATTACAGCAATTGAGCTTTTACATTTCTTCTAATGGTTGTGGATTTCTAACTTAGTTAAAAAGCAAATAAACAGATAAATACAGCGTTAATATAATTTTATACATTTAATAGATAATTATAAAAGAAATATAAATGATTTTTCAAGTATAGATTATGAAATCCTTTTCAAAAGATTAAGAATACAGTTACAAAATTTTACCGTTTAATAGTGAAAAATATAATCCTAGTAAACAATTTGGAAAATCATAACACAGTGTAAAACCGAATTTTAACAATTACCATCTACAGTCGTTAAAATATTCGAATTTTATAGAACAGCTCTGTGTATGATCTATAAATTTGTATATATACTGCATAGTATGGACAAACTCAGTTCAGTTAAGAAACGCATAATGCAGTTGAAATTCCCATTCAGCAATTTACATGATGTGCAGAAACAATTCTTTTCAAGCGAATTATTTTAAGCAGCCTTGTATATGATCGTTATAATTTATACACACCAAGTAAAATGGAAAACAAAGATTACACTGTAACCGAGTTATCTTTTGTGCCCCTGTAAATCAAATGCTATGCTCAACATATGCTACAGTAAATACCTTGTAGTGCACCTCAATGATGTATATCAACTTGATTATATTTGAAATTGTGTAACATCATTAAAATACTCTACATACGGTTTTTCCCCATAGACCATAGTGTAACGAATTTATTTTGAGTAGCCCTGTAAACGAAATATAAATGCTACACTCATCTTTTCAATAAACTTTTCAACTATGTTGGAAAGTATTAAAAAGTCCCAAAATTCTTTATTCTAAGCTGCGTTAACGCCACATCATCCAAGATTTCCGGCAGTCGCCTATAATATATTCTTTCTTTTTTCTTCTTTTTTTGTGGAGTTTTTTCAAGGTGTACAGTATTTTGCGTAAATTCACCCAAGTGCTTGTGCACCTTCATTATTTATAATAAAGAAAGAACAATTATACATGAAGCATAGATTATGAAACACTTTCCAACACATACAGAATACTCTAAGAAAACTTCACAGTCTAATAGGATGAAATATGATGTCTATGTAAACAATTTGGAAAACTCATAAAACATTTGAAAACACAATTTCAGCAATTATAATCTGTAGTCTGTCCAAATTCTTTTGTGCAGCCTAGTATATGATCCATAGATTTGTATGTTCACTGCATACTATGCAAAAATTTAGGTGAGTCAGGAAACACATAACACAGTTTAAAATTCCCAAACAACCGGAGATTATACTTCAGCTTCCACTTTCGGCTAAGACAAATTAATATTTATATATTTATGATATATATATTTATGCCACATATATATTTATGAGAGTTAGAGCGCGGACAGACAGACGAGTAGAAGCATTAAACACTTTTAAACTATGTTGGAAAGCGTTTAAAATAAAAATGTATATATTTCTTCAATTAAATTACAAAATCGATCATGATGAGCACCTGCTTAAAGTAATTTGCATGAAAAACTATTTATGAAAGTAAACAAACTTTTGTTACTGTGCAGGGAAAAAACTCACAAGAATAATACTTAATAAACTATAAATACCTCTAAATATAAAATAGATTTGAAGTTCTCAGCCTAATTATTAATTTTAATGCGATTTTTTTAGATGACTTAAAATTCATTTGAATTCAGATGGAGGAAGCATTAATCATTTCACATCAGTTATTTGACCAACAACAAGTCGCATATTTCTTTTTTCTTCGTTTCAGCAATATCGCATACTGAAAGTATACATTTGTATGCGTTTACTTTACAGCAAAGGTGTAAATGTGGCCCACCGGATACCATAAAATTATATAGTAAAATTTGCCTTATCTAATCATCGAATGTCTGGATTCAAGAAGTCGACTATTTCTTCAAAAAATTAGTGGTATCTGGCGAGCCACAGTTTGACACCTCTTCTTTACAGTATACGTGTGTTTACTTTACAGTATCTTTTCAATATTACAATAGATTTTAATTTTGTTTTAGAAAATCTCATCATTGTTAATAATTTTGTAAAGTGTGAATTCTTTCATATATACCATGGAAATATTTTCTTTCCTGCAAGCAAATTAAATTTTAAAGGAGTAACATTTTATATTTAGTTACTCTGTTTCAGTCGCACCATTCGTCTTTTTATGAAAATGATTATTATACATAATCCAACGTGAACTTTCCCTTATACATTGCTCTGGTAAAATAAAAATGGAAATAACCTTATAATGGAAATAAGCTTAATAATTTCAGAAAATCATTAAAAGCTTAATCAAAAAGATGGGATAGATGTTAAATATAAAATTTACCAATTTATCAAAATAAAACTCGCGTAAAATTTTCTTCTTCCCACAGGGAAATACGCTAAAATTAATTACTATTTCATAAATATTGATGAGCAAATATATCACTCAATTATAAAAATGTAGTTATTTTATTAACGCATCATACTATGAAGAATTAGTTAGTAATCATTTAATTAACTATGCTTCGGTAATTAATTTGGATTTTTCTTCAGACATTCTTCAGATATATTTTCCTAAATGATGTTAATATAAATAAAAGATTGCGTACAAAAATCAGTATCATCAAATATTTATATTATATCTTTAATGATTTATGACTTTTCCTTAAAAGCTATATCATTTTGTTAATAAATATGCACACATTTTAATTCAAAACTGTGTTATTACTTTTGTTTTATTTTCTTTCTATTTCCAAAAATGTGTTGACGCTAGTATTTTATACAAAATTTATTCTTGTAATTTACATTTATTTGATACTAGGTGATCCGTTCGGCGTTACCCGGAATTCAGTAACTTTCTTTGAGGTTTTGATAAAAATAGTCATTTTCGGCGCGCATTCTGTTCTAAACAAACCTCTTTCCGAACGAAACTCCGGCACTCGTCCCCGCTGACTACGGCGTTGTATAGCAGGCGTGCTATTCAAGCGCTGCAATATCGTTTGTTTCAATTTCCACCGCTGGGGGGCGCGAAATCCTTTACTTAGTTATATATATTTTAACTATTTCATGTTAAATTGAATGAACCAATCCACGTTGAAGAAGATTCCAAACATTTTTTAGAACACTTTGGTCGAAATATGAAAATACCCTAGATCGACCACTTTCAACCACCATATCTTCCATATCCCCACAGATACCGACATGCAGCTGCCATAGTGCAAGCTGGGAGACTCTAACTACTACAACACGCAAACACCAGTGGTCTGCGCTGAGTATTTGTGGCTCCAAAGTGAAATATAGGGGGGGGACACGTGTATATATATATATATATATATATATATATATATGGCTAATTCCATGCGTGAATGTAGTGTAAGTCACATAACCGCAGACCTTCTACGATTTTTGGCCGTCAGTATTTAAAAAAAAAACTTCTTCACTGTATTTAATTCTAGATACATGGGATTGAATTAGTCAAATTTTCCTTTACTATAATACTGGTAGTCAAACATCGTAGCCATTTACATCTCTGTGACTGACACTACATCCACGCATGGAATTAGCCATATATATATATGTTCATATATATAGAGTTAGATAGATAGATATACACTGGTTTCCAAAAATTAAGGAAAAATCACAAAAATTGTGATAACTCGATGAAAAAGAAAGCAATCCGTATGATATTTGCATATATTGTTAAATAAAAGATGATGAATAAAAATACCAAATGCAAATTAGTGGCGCTGCAATCGCATTTCGTCATCTGTGGGGGACATAAAAATGCACGTTAGAAAGTAAGGCCGCAGCTGTCACTGTGATAGTGATATTATAAATCTGGGATAGCCAATTTATTACAAAGACCTCGAGGCATCATCTGCCCGCAGAACGGCGATTTAGAGCTACTCGGAGATTAGAGGCAGGACAAAGTCAGAGAGAGGTGGATAGATGGCTAAATAAGAGTCCTTCTGCGGTTCATCGGCTTTGGCAACAATTTCAATCCACTGCTTCGGGTTCAAGAAGGTTCAGTTAGGGCAGCCAAGGGTTTCCACAAGCGCCAATGACCGATATTTGCGGTTATGTGTACGAAGGAATAGAACCGCAACCCCATCTACTCTTAGATCCTCCTTTGCTGCAGCCATTGGAAGGTTGGTGTCAATGTGTACTGTGCATAGAAGGCTTCATGAAGGTGGACTTTATGCAAGGCGACCACCAATTTGTGTGCTGCTCACCTCACGTCACTGGAGGGAATGTTTGATGTGCGCACGTCAACATGTCCACTGGACGGCTGATCAATGGAGGCGTGTTTTCTTCACGGATAAGTCCCGGTTTAGCCTCCAAAGCGATAGTAGGCATTGTTTGTCTTGGAGGGAACAGGGAACATGTTATCGTCCATCAAACATTCATGAAAATGATTCATACGGAGGCGGCAGTGTCTGCGTTTGTGGCGGCATCTCTTTAAATGGACGCACAGACCTCCATGTTTTTGCACATGGAACCGTGAATGCTTACGTCTATAGAGATGACATTCTAGATACTTATGTGCTCCTTTAAGCCGGTGCAATAGGTAATGATTTCCTTTTACAAGACGTCAATGCTAGACTGCACAGGGCTCGCATCGTGGAAGATTATTTTCAGCACCAGACAATTCAGCACATGGAATGGACAGCTGGGTCACAGGACATGAATCCCATCGGGCATGTTTGGGATGCTTTGGAAAGACGTGTTGCTGCTCTCAATCTCCCTCCTCAGACCCTTGCCACGCTTACAACTGCTTTGCAAAAGCAATGACTCGCAATTCCCAGCGAACTCATCGACCGCATAATTGACAGTATGACACATCGCTGCATGTGCTTTATTGCTGCTAGGAGTGATCATACGGCATATTAAAGGTACTTTTCCTATACCAAACTGACAAATTGATTTTGCTAATTTTATAATTATGCTATTTTTGGAAACACCATAATTGTCTGGTAATTTCTTTTCATGTTATTTTATACCTTAATATGCGTTGTATATTGTGGCTGAGTTTCATTAAAATCTACATGTAATATTTTGAGTTATCACTATTTTTGTGATTTTTCCTTAATTTTTGGAAACCAGTGTAGATTTATATCATTAAAAAACAGAGAAAAACAGAGAGGGTAATATCTAGCAATTTGTTGTTTGTATTGCTAAAATACTTCCGCATTGTTTGACTTTCTTATGATAAACTCTAGATATGACTGCATATCGCTGCTTTAGTAATGCGAAGAAAAGTATTGGTTGTTCCACATATGACACTGCGTGACACGCAGAGTTAATTAATATGCACAAAAATATTTTTACAAAAATAAAAAAAATGCATTACATCTATGTGAAAAGCATTCACACAATACAATATAAATATGTATAATTATGAACTATACTTCAGGTACACAAAATTGTGAAAAAATTTTAATAGTTTTATTAAAAAAAACACATAAATAGTTTCTTTAAAAAAAATTATAAAAGTACAAAGCTCTTTTCAAATTAGAGAGCAACTTCGTTAATTAATTTTCATGAAAATTTATTAATGAAAGCAAACTGACTTCTTTAAATGTATGAATAAAAGCATTCTTAGTGAAAAAAAACTGAATGGAATATTAATATAGCTACAACATAAAATATATTTAAAAAACTCTATATTTTTAAATATTGGTATTATTTTGCATTTAAAAATATAGGTGTATTTCTTAAAAAAAGACGTTAATTGTAAATGTGCAGTGCTCCTCTCAATTTAATGAATACCTTCTTTAGTTAATTTACACAAACTGTTTTTTTATGTAAGTAGAAAACAAATATCGTGTAATGAATGAATTTCAACAAAATTATATTGCAAACTTAAATGTATATAATGCAAAATATAAATATTTTTAAAGATCAATAAAAGTACACTCAAAAATTTCAAATATTTGTTTCATAATTTTTTTTAATGTATTCAGCCTTAAATTATTATTTAATGCAGAAATTCATTTCTGCAATAAGAATCTTTTGTATTCAAGATCAAAACAACTATTTCCATGTAACTGTAACTTACATTTTTAACATTTTACAACATAGTTGAAAGCTGTTTATAACTTAAGTTTGTCTGTATGCCATCTGTCGTCGTCCGTGCTCGCAACCCTCGTAAATATACTCGGATTGCCATGTAATTGATATAAGTTATTGAGGATTACTATGGCATGTGTAGCATATATAGTTCCTTTCCAGGGACACTCAAGGAATTCCCTTACAAAAATGGTATAAGGGGGGGGAGGCGTTTGCGGTGTATTTTAATGATGCTACACTCAAAAATGCTCAAAAAGTTGGAAAATCCCAATAGTTTTCCTGCAAGATTTAAATAAACTCCTACTCCCCCTAATTTTTCATAATTTTAGTTTCAGTAGATTCGGAAATAGTGTTGGGGGTGGGGGACATAATTCTGCAGTGCATTTTTGGCGATATCTCTGAAAATATAGTACCTAAAATTAAAACAAATATATTTTTGAGTTGGATATTACAAGTTCTTAAACACGATACTCCGCATGATATACAAAAAGAAAACTTTCTTTCAAGTAACTTAATTAGCCCCCTAAAATTTTCTAAACATATTTGTGAATGGCTAATAATCTAAAAATACGTGGTTTAAATGGCTTTATAGCTTTCCCAAGTTTGAACTTTCCACAGCATATCGTTCGAAAGATCTCTTAACATCGAACTCAAAAATATATTTGTTTTAATTTTAGGTATTATATTTTTCGACAAATCATCGAAAGTATCCTGAAAAAATTTGTCCCCCCCCCCCTTCCTACTTTCGAATCTAGTGAAACTAAAATTATGAAAAAATTAGCGGTACTAGGATTTTATTAATTAATAAATAGTAATTTATAAATTTAATGTAAGGGACCCTTTGAGCGCGAGTTATACTCGTACTTGACCGGCTTATTTAAAAATAAGATTGGTTGACTGTTACCACTTTTTAAAATTGTGTAAATCGCATTATTTTCGTCTAATAATGCGTTTACATTATTGCGTAACCGCTTCCTTTGGTCTATGAGGTTTGCGAGAGTACATGTTTTCCAACCAATCATCGTGTTCATTAGTTGGGTCTTATGATTTAACACCTAGGACGATAGAGCCATAATGTAAATCAATGTTGCCAGTGGACTACTTATTTTACTTGAGATTTCTTTATTTGCACCCCTTTTTTGAAATGATAAAATTTCCCTCATTTTCCCCTTGATTAATATGTCTTTAAATAAGACGAATTTTATCATTTTAAAAAAGTGGTGCCAATCAAGAAATTTGAATTTAAAAAAAAGTAGCCTACTGGCCACACTGATGTAAATGGACCTTTATTTGACCTATTTGAAACCGAAGTGCATAATGTTTACTTTAAGTAAGCCCGAACACCTGTCATTAAGTAAAGCAAACATTACTATTCAGAATTTGTGGTATGAATTCGGAATTTGTGAATAAAAAAGAAATTCCTGAAATTCACCGATTCGAATGTAATAGGGTTAATTTGTAATTAAATAAGGCGAATATAACTAATTTAAATAATTGGTAATACACAAGTTTCCTGAATTTTAAACAAGAAAGAAAAATCATGCGTCAAGCATAGATTATGAAACACTTTCCAACACAGCCAGAAAACTATAACGAAACTTCACCGTTAAATAAGGGGAAAGAAGATATGTAATTAAATAGTTTAGAAAACACATAACACCTCAGTTTTCGAAATTACCTTCCAGTGTCAAAAAAGTAGTCGAATTATTTTGTGCAGCCCTGTATATGATCAATAGATTTGGATATATAGCAAGATAAAATTGTGTTCAGTTAGAATATTCACATTTAGCATTTTTCTTCGATGGATGGAAATGCATTCGAAATCCTTTGTACATCCCTGCATATTACCTGAAGACTTTTGTACACACCACATATTAAGCTAAAAGGCAACTTAAAACTCACTCGCAGCAATTACCAACCATAAACGACAATGTATGTTGTTATTTGCGAAGCCCTGTATATGAATTTATTTACATTACACAAACTTATATTAGTCTACTAAATATATTATAGTTCAGAAAGAAAATGCGTAACACAATTAAAAATTATCCTTAAGAAATTCACTCCCATAGTATGTAATACTTACAGATTCTCTTGTGTTGCCCTGTATATGAACAACCAAGTTTATAAACACACACGTACTATGAAAAAAGTTATTTAAACTTTAAAACGAAAACCAAAATTGAAAACGCTTGAAAGCTTAAAAAAGACCTTAATATGAAAAAAGGTGATTTGGTAATAATAAAAAATGAAGGTCTCTCCATTTTACAGTGGAAATTACCTAGGGTGGTTAAAACTCATCCTGGACCTAATCAAAAGGTTCGTGTTGTAACTGTGAAAACTGAAAGTAGTGAATTAAAAAAGGCCTATTACCAAATTATGTATATTACCTTTAGAAAAAATTTTGAAACCATTTTGGCTTTCAAGGCCTAGAGAATGTTTAGTTCTTAAAATTACATTAAATTTCAAAGCAATAAAAATAAATCTTTCTAACCTTTTTCTCTATGCACAGGGAAGATAAAAACCTGTGCACTATTTTCCCCTCTGTGTAGTGATAATAAAACTAGTTTTTTTTGTTGTTCTGATTTGAGCTTGTGAAAACTCAACGTTTTGTTGTGAAATTTTCGCCTGAAATTTGTCGGGCAGAACAATGTGATACATTCAATTTTAGTAAAGATTAAATACATTTTACCGAGCAGAATGCCGAGTTTCTGTCTTCATAAAACATAGCTTACAGTTCATTAATAATTTAAGTTCATTCAGTTCAAATCACATATATATGGTGACACTCAACGTGTTAAGCAAAACCTCAAGTTTAGACAAAACAATCTTTCAGTAAGGCTGCTGTGAGAGTTTATAAAACCAAACTGTAATAAACTAACATTATAATTATACAGTCATCTTTGAAAAATAATATACGAATCACTTGCTCTTAAAAGGTACTTGGAAATTCCAAGGACTTTGACTCCAATATTTCAGATTGGAAAAGTTCTACTAATTCTTTAAATAGCAAAATTCGCAAACACAACATTGAATAACAGAATTTTCAATAAATTTCTTAGATTAAATAAAGCGAAAAAATTCATTCAAAAATGTTGGTAAAACTGTACACACACTGTCTTATATAGGATTTATACGCTGCGTTTCTACTGATAAAGACAAAATCTTAGTTGAAGTATAATTTTCATGTTAAACTTTTCTCAAACATTTTTTTTTTCTTAAAATAATTCTACATTCAAAGAAAGAAAAATCAAAGGAGAATTATTCTTGAAAAATGCTTTTTCTTTTACTTTTCCTCTCAGTAATAAAAAAATCATATGTTTCAAAATTTAAGCAAGATCATTTTATACAAAACAAATTTACACAAACATAAGCAACTCTAATTCCATTAGGAAACGCAATTTTATTTAAACACAGCTTTTGGAATAAATTACTATGCTTGTTTCTTTGTGCATAAATATATTAAAGCGAAGAAATTTTAATGTCTTGATACAAAATTATAGCCTATAAAATGTTAAGATAATCTACAGTGGAGGCCAAAAGTGTGGACATTTTTTGAAAGTTTCATGTTTTTCAAAATTGTGTGCTTGTAGAATATATTAATTTTCACTTAAATACAAATGTTTATATATCAAATTGAAGGCAATTTAATGTAGAATTTAATAATAAAAACAGTATTACAAAAAGTTATGTAACTAATAGTAAGATCTATCTTAGATTTGCGTTTTTTTTAAGTGATACTTACACAATCAATACTTAGTAGGATAATCCTTATTTTTTAAGACAGCTTCACAGCGTCTTTTCATCGAGTGAACGAGTGTTTGGAGTTCATCTTTCGTAATCACATGGTGCCAAGAATCAATTATAGCTTTAATAAGTTGTCTTTTATTGGATGGACGTTTTTTTTACAAGAATTTTTAAATGTCGCCACAAATTTTCAATTGGATTGAGATCAGGACTGTTTCCTGTCCATGGTAATATATCTATGCCTTTATTTTGAAACCATGCTTTGCATACTTTTGCTGTGTGGCATGGAGCTGAATCCTGCTGAAAAATAAATGGTGCGTTGTTGGGGAAGAGATCCCTGATGGAAGGTATCAATTTTGGATCCAGGACAGTTTCGATGTATTTTTTGCCATTCAGGATGCCATCAATCACTTGAATTCGGCCCACACCATCTGCAGACATACATGCCCAAATCATGACATTTGTTGTGTTTTTTGTAGTTGCTTCAATGCAATCAGGATGAAGTGCTTCTCCTACTCTACGTCTCACGTATTTTCTACCATCACTACCAAAGAGCGATATTTTACTCTCATCGCTCCAGATTACTTTCTTCCATTGATTTTCTGACCATTTAATGTGTTCTTTTGCCCACTTAACTCGTTTTTCGCATTGCTTTTGGATTAAATATGTTTTTTTCCTTGGGATTCTAGCTTGTAGTCCAAATCCTGATAACCTTCTTCTTATTGTTCTTGAACTTACTGCAATACCCGCTGCATTCATTTCACATCTAATGGCATCTGATGAAATGTTTCTATCTTGAAGGCATAGCCGTTTAATTTTTCTATCGGCAGTAGCACTTGTGCATTTTTTCGGCCTGATTTGGCCTTATTTTCAACTGATTTCGTTTTTTCATAACGTAAACAGAACTTTCGTTCAACAGAACAAGTCACTGAACCACCAACTTGTCTTGCAATTTCAGCATAAGAGAGGCCATTTTCTCTCAATATGACAATTCGGTTTCTTTTTGTAGATGTCCAATTAGTTCTTCTTGTTGATGACATTGTTTAAAATTAGTTTAATTAAAAACTAGTCGTTGGGGGCCACCGTAATACTTACCCATCATGGATATGCATAATATAAAATATTAAAATAAAAATGTGTAAACTACTTATAAAATGCATTGCAATTCAAATAAAATCGTGCTTGATGACGTCACAAACTTTAAAGGCTCGATTACTGAATTGCTTGAAAGAAACATCCTTATAACTCCAAAAATAATAATCCTATTAACTAGCGGTTTATTGCATCTGATTAAGCGTCAAATTTCCAATTAAAATATACCTTTGAAGTGAAATTTGGATGAAATACAGGGTCATGAAAAATCGAAGAGTGTGGAAAATAGGATTCCAAATATCTCGGCAACTAATTATTCGATCGACTTCATGCTTTATGCAAAATTTATGTTTTTTTATTGTCTTTTATATTCATTTCTTAAAACAAACAATTTCGAAAATTTTTATATACCTTTCATCAGAACGAATATTTCGAGAGTCCGAAAAAAATTGTTCCGGTTAATCGAGGTTATTGAAATGAAATAGGCTTCTTCCCATTATGACATCCTAAGTGCATACCCAATTGCATGTCTCTATCTCAATTTTTTCGGGTGATAGAGCGTTTACAGACACACAGACACACACACAGACACACACACAGACACACATACAGACACACAGACGGACGGCAAATTTTTTTTTCTAAAAATATGTTTTTCGGAATCTCCAGTGTCTGAAACGTGTAAATCCGTCAAAAAAAATTTTTCGATTTTCTAAACGATTACAAGACTTACCCTATACTACGTATGATGGGTAAGTAAAAGGGACTTTAAATATTCAAAAACAGCAATACTCTATTTAATTGTACTAGTATGCATCATTCCGCAAAATATTTCCACAACAATAACTGTTTTACCATCCAAATAACCTAAACTATAGTTACAGACATTTGATTGGTCCTCAGAACAGTGTTTGTGATTGGCTAGTACGCTTTTATTACAAAACACGTCCTTATTCAAAACGATTTGTGTTTGTTTGTTCTACTAAAATGAGCATACCTTTTTTTGTAATACAGGTATTGTAATACTGTTTTTATTAATTAATTCTACATTAAATTATCTTCAATTTGATATATAAACGTTTGTATTTAAGTGAAAATTAATATATTCTACAAGCACACAATATTGAAAAACATGAAACTTTCAAAAAATGTCCAAACTTTTGGCCACGACTGTATATATTGAACTTAGAAAATTATAAAAAAAATTAATAGTTAAAAGATATAAATTTTGAGGAAACCTACATTGTTGTTTTTCTCAAACTGTATGTACCCTTTAAAAACCTAGTATTAATTTTAACCCACCTAACATTCGGGTCCAATGGACCTGACAGGTACATGCAAAATGACTGTACGAACTAAAATTTGTTTCATAAAATAAGCTAAATATAAATCACCGATAACTAAAGTAAATAAATAAGTTAAATAGTTTTTTAAAAACATTCTGGTGTGAAGTGTTTTTAATCAAATTTGAGTAAAAATCCCGTTAATTCTAGAGTTAATTTCATTTTGTAGATATTTATATTTTAACAAATAATATAAAACAAAAATAAAATAAAATTGCTCACGAGGAATAAAGGACTGTACTCTCCGTTTAAAGTGGAACCAGTTCCCCTACAAACATCCATGCCTGAGTCAGGATTCAAATCCGGCATCTTTCCTAGCAGCCAGTTCCCTAACCACTAGATAAGCAGGTGGGCTTCACCTTGTTAGAAAGTATACATTTAACAGAAAGAAAAATATTGCTTTACAAAATGAACTTAAAAAATTAAAAAAAGAACTAGAGTCATGTAGAAAAAATTCTGCTACAATAATTTATCACATTAAAATTAAAAGGCAAAAAACTGAAAGTATATTTATACATTTTTCTTAAAATTTCTTACGAGATTCTTTTGAAATCTGTTTTGATCAATCTGTTCAGTAGTTTGATCCAGACAAAAAGCATGCATCTGACAGAAAGGAAATTGTTGAGAGTAGTCTCTCATCAGTCCATGGACATATATTAGAGAACTCTCCACCGTTCTAAATTCCATCTACAAGTATCACGCTCTACGTGCTATTGACAAAAAGCGAAGAACGCACCCTTCCGAAAGTACTGCATTTGTTGTCATTTGTTTTGCCACTTAACATTTTAATGGTAGTTCTTCTCAGTTTAATTTTACAGAAATATATACAGGTGGAAAAACACATTAGTTTATTTCAAAACCTCAGTTTATAGCAAAAACATTTCAGGATAATAAATATATTTAAATAAGGGTGCTTAAGGAGTGTTTGAAAAATGTATAGTAAATAAAATTTGCATTTCAATTAAATAATCATTCTTAATTAAATAGTATTTCTTATACGATTGCCGTGTCCATATACAAGATTTATATAGTGAAATATTTTTGTATACACAAAGAAAAAACACTTATTTGAAAACAAATTTCATAGAAACATTTTACCGTAAAAGAAACAACTTGTCTTAAATCAGTTTACATTCAAAAAAGGAAAAAACAAAACAATAAAAAATAAAACTTTAACTTGGTTTTATCTCGGATGTCCAAAACATTTACATGCTTTAAATTTTAAACAAGCGTGTCTTAAAACAAATTACATTTGATACAAATATAAGCAGTTCTTATTCCATTAAGATACATAACTTTATTATCAAGGAGCATTTTGAATGAAATATTATACTTATTTCTAAAACACATTTAAAAAAAGAAAACTTTACGATGCATATCATACAGACTATTTTCTTGCTTAAATATTTTAAACCGAGGAAAATTTTTAATGTCTTTAGATAAAACTATAGAATAGAAACTTATAAATGATCCAGAGAATAAAAAATAAATATCTCTAGAGAAAGTGTATGAATATTTCGAAAAAATATTTTATCCTTTTTGCACTTTAAATCTAAATTTCAATATTTTAATTTGCTAATGTTTAATTTCTTCCAGGATCAACTTACTCCATGTTTGAGGATTTTTTTTATTATTATTTTAACAAGCATATTGGTGTTTGATACCTTCAACATTGATACCTGCAACATAAATACCAGTGCTACAAATTATTGATTAAAAAAATCAACAAAAGAGACCGCAGCCACGTGATAACATATAAAATAGGTGAGACTCGAGGTCTAATGGGAAGAGACAGGCTAACTGCACTCAGGCTAATTCCTCTTTTGTTATAAAATGTACGAACTGTACTTAGTCCAGAGATATCATTAAAAATCCCATCTCTTTACTTATGGACATAAAGTGACAGTTTCTTTCTGTGGAAAATTCGTTTGTTTATATACTTGGCCTTATTTTCTTAAACTTTGCCTACTTTTGTTTGCTAAATTGGGCGCTTTAGCGATAATTTCGGCTATCTAAAATAAGGTTTTTTCTTAAACTTGCAAATATATACATATATATATGTATATATATTTTTTTTTCTCATAAAAAAAATTAAACGTTGCGGAAACTTTTAAAACTATTTTGGAAGAGAAAATTTTAGAAAGAAATGACACTTGTTGTTACTTAATAATGCCAATATATATATATTTTTCAAACGTATTATTTTTCATTCAGCAATATATATTAAAAATATTCGACATGGGCTAATTAGGTATGGAAAAACAGATTTTTATAAAGTTTAAACTGATTTCATGTTGAGTTGACTATGCCTTCAGATATGACATTATAGGTTTCTTCAAGAACCTTAGATATATGCAATGTTAATATTTATATACAGATAGTTCGTGTTTCAAATTAATGTTTAAAATAATTTTCACCTTAAAATATATTATCTCTAGCATTTTGATAGATGTTGAAAAGAAAAGGAACATTCTAAATACAAGAATATTCTTGCTGCTGAAATACTCCTATGAATACAAATTTGTACATATTACTATTGTTGTTGTTGTTGTTTTTACTATAATTATGATTATTACTATTAACTTATTTCGAACTCTACTGATAGTAAAATATTTATTTATTATTTTCTTCGGAAAGTAATATTTTTTGTCACAATGTAAAATCAATTTTTAAATTATAATGCGGTTGTACTATGTTTTATAGCTGAAACTTAAGTAGAAGGTTGATAAATTTCAACTTTTCCTGCATATAAAATTCTTATAATTACATGTATTCACATATGCATGTGTTTAGGAAATAATAAGAAGAAGAACATTAAATTCTTATGAATTTGAAACAAAGGATTGCATTATGATGAGAAAATATGCATTCAAAAGTAGAGTAAAGACATTTATTTTTTAAGCTGTACTGACAGTTTTCTTTTTTTTTTATATACCGCTAACCAGGCCCCTACCTGCCCGGCATAACTGCCTAGCTTGAGGAGTTAGTACCTGGCAGCGGGGCGGAAATCGCCTGATCATATCATGGCTGTGATCCACCTGACTATAGTTTTGTTGGTATCGCTGCAGTGCTTGCTATCTAGTGGTTTGCTAAAGTTATCTTTGTTTGCCAGTTCAAAGTTTCTATTTAACTTTGCTGAATTGACAGATTTAAAAAAAAAGGCAAACATTAAGAAGAGAAATTAATTGGTCTCGTAATTTAGAACCTTGATTAGGTGACGAGACCTTCACCTGACTAGGCGCCCCCAGAGGTATAATTCACAGGTAACTTGGAGGACTTTGCACCCACGACGGATTTTACATGCACCAGGCGCCTTTCGCGTACATAGATTTACATATTTGTCGTCTCTGTTGACTTGTCACGCTCATGGTGGATTGTCGCTGTAGTGTTGATCGCATTTTTTAGGGCGCTGATTTCACTTTTCGTTTTTATTTGTCCCTGATAGGGTTTTTTGCCGTTTTTAAGGGCTCACCCTTGTCGGGGGTTGTTTCTGTCTCTTATCATTCGTTGGGTTTTGTCTCTTTCTTGATAAATTGATACCTCTATCTTGTTCTAGAGCTGGTTGTCACATTTTGAAACTTGGTCTTCTTGTAGAGATAAATCAAGACTGGCGACTTTCTGACACATTCCTGAATTCATATTTGTTTGCATGAGATTGACAAGTGCTCTCATTTAGGAACATTAATGCGAACGGTTTTTCATTTTTCGTTAAAGACTTATAATCTTTCAGAAAATACTGTCAAAATGGCATTTTGGACTGAATTTCCAGACGTGAAAGTCCAATAAAATCGTCATGAAACAACAATCGCTTATAATTCACGATGTAATTCATTTATCGAAAAATGAAAAAGATCATTAGATTCCAAATCAATTGTTATATCTGCCAGTTACATGTTTATGCGTTTAAAAATGTGTCCTAAAATGTGTCAGAAAATTTCACGGTAAAAACACTAATTGAGAACACGCTTAATACTCATTAGCCACAATAAAGAAATTGCTTCCATACACATAAAATTAAGATGTTTAAATTTGAAATTAAATTAACGCATCTGCTTCAAACACACTGCAATTTACTATTACGTAGAATAACTCTATTTCGCATTTTTGTACTTTGTTGTTTTGCTTTCTAGTTTTCGAAGATAGTGGGAGTTGTAAAGGTATGACATGATTATTGAAACTCATTTCCTAATTTATTAAAATTTCTTCATTTAAATGTGCATGTTAAAATATATAAGTCAAAAAGTATTTGGCATATAGATGCCAAGGGTTATTGGTTATGAATACCACTATTTAAAAAAATGCTTTTTTTAAATCGTAGATTTTCTATGAATATACAAGACGAATAATTTTTTTAAAAATGGTATTCAAAATCCGTATGACACGTATGGTCTTTGGTTATCCTTTTTTTTCGGAAACAGAACCACATGAAATATCTGACTACATTATCGAAAAGCTCTGAGCAGATACATGTTTTAGGGTATATCCAGCGTATGAAAGTCGTCTTCAAACCCGCCATATTGCGGTCAGAAATGAAACGTCTCATGTTTCACGTTGAATAACACCGTCATATTCTCAAAGACTAATTGTCGCAATTAAATCTTTTCTACCTACAATAACTTATATCTAGTGGCAGCCGGAATTTAGTAAAGTTTAAGAAACCTGTATTGAAGAATTATGTTGTAATTGCATATATGCCTATAAACCATAAGAGAAAAATCTGATTACAGAAATGTATTACTCAGAACATGATGGTGTTATTTGATATGTAACTGAGCGCTGAAATATTTCTTCCTTCTCGAATATGACGGATTCCAATGTGGCTGCTGCTATCGGTATATAGCCTGAAATAGCTAAAAGATATTTCAAAAACTTTTGAACCACCCAATATTTTTAAAAACAATAGTATTTACTGAAGCTGATATCATTGTTTTCATACCAGTTTAATAGTTTTCAAGATCGCTTCTCGCCTGAAGCATTTTACAGAACTTACCATTTGTTTTAGTTGGACAAATCATAAGTAGAGTCTAAAGCGACAAACATTTCTTAAAAATTAAAAGATCTTGCTTTTTCAGTTTTTGCCTTTTAAAATTTTTTACGCATAATTGAAAAAAAGAGAGCGCAAATTTTAACACTAAGGACACTGGGAATCTTACTCAAGTTTTATAAAAATATTTCACACAAGAATCTTTATTTAAAACTATTTAACTTTAATATTTAACTTATTTCTATGTTATTTATATTTTAGTTATTTTATGAAGAAATTTCTGGTTTGTATCGAAATATTTTCATTTCGTGCCCGTGAAATGACCAATTGTTGGTATATTTAGTGCTATGATTCGTAAAAAATGAATGGTCCCATTTGAATTATAATTATTAAAAATCTATTATAATAGTTACTCTTTATAAGAATAGTGTCAAACTGTGTCCCGTGGGTTCTCGATGGCACCAGTATTTTCGAATAGTAATTAATCGCAAAATTTTGGCGATCCATTAAAGCTAAGATTACTATTTGAAAATAATGATGGTATTCAGCTAGCGTTGATCTAAGATATACATCTCATCTTTAAAAGTTACATTATATTATAATTAAAAAATATATCTTGATTCCTAAAATAGTAGTATTAGCCAGGGTTCGTAGGTTGTTACCATAATTTTGTAATAGAATATTTCTATTTAATATTTCAATAGCAGAAATTGTACTCGCCTTGTTTAATTGCAGGATTTGTAATAATTTTTGACATTTAAATAAGGTGAAATTCTATTAAAATTTGTCGTAAAAGCGTACGAACCCTGCCAACCTTCCAGATTTAGGTAAATCTCGAAAACATAATTCGAACTAAAAAAATTAATTAATCTTTTACCAGGTAGCTTTCCAGTTGAGACATCGCACTTAAAATTCATTTAAAAATTAAATTAGCAAATATCATAGAAAGATGGCGTCATTTTTTCACATCGAAATCGCATTTCATTTGCAAAATTGGAGGTCGGCAGTCATAAATATCTTGTTCCTCATCATTTAAATTTATAACTTTTCAGCTTACTTCAAGCTAGTTGTTATATTTAAAAATAAATATTACGACTTTGCATGTTATTTGTTCTATTGATAACTATATTCCATTTTTGAATCCAATGAAAGAAAAAGTCAGAAGTGACCAGTGTTGCCTATTGCGAACACCATAAAAACTATTATATAGTATATTTATCTGAATTTAAATGACTAATATCGTTAAAATACAGCATTATTAGAAGAAAATATATGCAAAAATATAATTTAAAATATACCTGGTTCTAAATATATGTCCTGTAAAAGAATAATAAAAAGATAATCAGCGTGCTACATTGAAACAAGAAGCATTTTTAAATAATTTTATTAAATACATTTTCAGGCTCTTTTTATATCTTTTTTGACTTGATAAAAATCGGAAATTGGCAGCTATGAATTACTTTCAGAATGCCAAAAATTAAACAGTTATGAAGTAAGAAATTGTAAAATATCTCCATTCTCGGAAATATGTTGCATGCTGTTTCACGAAATCAGCAGATTCAGACAAGAAATAGATTTTCTTGAAAAAAAAAAGAATAATACCAATCGACACATTTTATAAAAAGCTGAAAAGATCTAATTTGTGAAAATAATTATTTTTTTCCCATTATAAATAAATAAATATATATATATTATTTATTTCAGTTTATATTCTTTTATTTATTTTATCTATTAATTAAGCCAATCGAAAATCGCCACTTACTTTACATATTTCATTGATAAGTTTCTAAAAAAATAAAATGTTGTCACATTATTTGTTTCTTTATAGTTTTGTGAAAACTAAATTGAGCTTTACTTAATAAGTAATCACAATTTTACTACTCTACATAAGTCAGGTCTGCCACTGACGATTCTTTTTTGGTTATTTTCATACAAAAGTAAGCTACCTAGAAGATTAGCAAAAATCTACCATAATGATTATTTATAACACTTTCCAGCACAGTTGATAAGTGTTTATGAATTTGCTTTGTCTGTCTGTCTGCCGTCTGCCACTCCATGCTCTAGCTGGCGTAACTATACTCGGATTATCATGCAATTGATATATGTTATTGGGGTTTACTATTTAAAGTTCGGTATTGAAAATGAAGTATGTAGCATTTACAGCGCTACTCAAAAGAGTTATTTTACATTACGGCCCATGGAGAAAAATCGTTTGCGGTGTATTTTAATGATGTTACTGTATTTCAAACATATTGAATTTCATATATATCACTGAGGTGCATTACAAGATTCTTACTATAGATTTTGGAGTACATAGCATTCATCGTTCATTTCCAGTGATACACAATGAATTCGGTTACCGTACTGACTATGAACAATAATTGCTGGAAGTACGTTTACCGTTGTTGCACGTTTTTCAATTTATTTTTTGCATATTGCTTGGTGTGTATACATTTTATAGATCATCTAGAGGGCTTCAGAAAATATCTCGAGTACATTGCTCTCATTGACGGAAATGGACGAATGGGGATTTTCAACTGTGTTATGCGTTTCCTAACTGAACTAAATTTTTACATACTATGCAGTATATATACAAATCTATTGATAATATACAGCAGGCATGTCAAATCCGGCTACCACCGAGGGCCAAATTAACCATTGTATAGAAAGCCGCGGGCCACATTAACCAAAATAGAAAATATATATATTACATTCGTAGAGAATGGAATTTGTTCATACAAAATACAACCTTATTAAAGGCAAAGAAAGCAAAAGAAAAAAAAAGTTGGAAATTGCACGTCAAACGTGACAAATGAGGTGCGTTCGTACTTTTAATATTTCAGTAAAATGAATTATATAGTCTGTTATTATGATATGGTTAATTTCCGTAATAAAATAAGTACATTTTAAATTGCCAACATTTTATCTTTTGTTGACATTTACTGAAATTTCAAATGGGAAACTTAAGCCTAGCTTTGAAAATTTCAGAAATTGAAATCCATATTTAGACTTTTTTTTCATTTAGTATCTATTTCTCCGGAAACATCTATCCAAAAAACTGTCAGTAGATTATATGATTGCTATAATTAAACAATTTTAGTACGCAAATTCGGTTTTTAAATTCAGTAATGCGGAAATAATATGAATCCATCTTAAATAGGACGTAATAACCATGGCAACCTAGAATCATTACCAATCATGGGATATCATTGAATTAATTACGTATGATAGGATTTAATAGAATGAACAACGTGACTATAATTTGGTCATAGAAGTTATAAAATGTCATATCCGTCATATATGACTATAACTTGGTCATAGAGGTTACAAAATGTAATATACGTCAGATATGACTATAACGTCATACATGTCAGATAATTTGACGATACATCTCGGTACTTTGACGATTAGTTCCCAGAAGCTGTACCGATTTTTAAAAAATTCAAATTACTTAATAAATATTTTTATTAATATCTTTTAAAGTTTTTATTTGATTTTCATAAAATTTGAAATGACTCGACAAAATTTTGCAACGATTATATATGTTAATTTTTAAACCATTTGGTTTTATAGTTTTTGCGTTGTTATATGCGGACAGACGGACGGACGGATCAGACAACGACTATAGCTGCTACGTATTTATATAATTACGAACGCACCTAAAAAAGGTACGTACGAAAATATTTATACATAAACCAGAAATCTTTAAAAGAAATATGTTAAGAAAAAAGATAAAAATTGTAAACCTTTCGAACATTTGTTCTTCAAAATTTAAAATAGCAATGATGTCGTACAAAAGTGCGCGGCCAAACATACATAAAAATACGTTTAGATAAAAATAAAAAAAACATTTTATTACGTAAATATCTAGTGTTTAAAAATTTAAATCTCAATGAAAAAGTAAAAGTAAAATATATATTATTAAATATATTACCCCGATCTTTGCATTT
Organism: Maratus michaelseni; assembly: GCA_963931845.1. Lineage (NCBI taxonomy): Eukaryota > Metazoa > Arthropoda > Arachnida > Araneae > Salticidae > Maratus > Maratus michaelseni. Next base: position 408,038,540 of record OZ007586.1, read on the forward strand.
CTTTTAATTTTGTAATTTCTCTTTTTTATAAAAACAGTTGTTTCAGGAGCACTATTATTTGCAATATAAACTTACCTTTTAAATGACAGACAAACTTTATTTAGTCAAAATTTGAATAACTGAGTGAAAAATATCAGCTATGGTGGTTCTACCGACCACCAATGTATGTGAATAAAAACTGCCAACTGAGTGGAATTTAGTGCATCCGTATTTCCATGAATTACAATGCAATAGGAAACAAATATTGAAATTCTAAATTTGATTTGTTTACTGAAATTTCTGGCTATATCATGAATATTTTTCTATTTTCAAATTTCTCCAACTTCTCTAGTTATCATAATTGCTTCTACTACTTAGGGAATGAGTTCGACTGGCGTGAAATTGAATTTAATAGTTTTTTAAAGGAGATGCATTACTTTTAATACGTTTCCTGAATTCACATTGTTAATGAAGCATCGGTCTCAACACTAACAATGTATGTCTCCATAGTTTTTGCAGATAATTGTGAATGTATTGTTTTCAACTCCAGAACAATTTATACATATCAAATAGAAAATTTCACTTTTATTTGAATGTAAAAATATTGTAAAATTATTTTTGTCAATCTGTGAAGCTCATTTTTAATTTATCATGTCTAATTATACTGGTATGGTGTTTTAACATAATTTTTAAAATCTTAAAATGTATGTGAGTACAAATATTTTTGTAAAAATGAAATAAAAGGAAGAAAGATAAAGACCACCTAGGTATCTTTAATAATGACACATTTACTAACATAAATAATGAAAATAACTAATGAACTCAAATCCAAAAGCCTGGTGTTCTATTATGTGTGTCTTAAGTAAAAAGGGGGTGTAAAAAATTTGTTTTCAACAAACACAAGATGAGAATTCGTGTCACATTCAAAAGATATATATATATATAAATCTTTTAATTATCTTAAATTGCAGACGTATTTTAATAGTTTTTTTATATTTTTTTAGCACCTACTAAATAATTATACACATTTTAATTGCTTAATAGGCGTAAAGCCAACATAGTGAAAAAGTACCCAAGCTGGGACTCGAACCCGAGTCATCAGATTAGCGCACTGACGTTCTATCAACTGAACCACTTGGGAACGATACTCAGCCTAGAACTTTTTCACCATAACATGTTGGCAAGGCTACAAACGCAGCACAAGTTGGAATATTTTCCGTGAGCCGCCAACCCTGGGCAAACACGAAATCAAAGATAATCCAGCATCGACAATTGAAATAAATTCATATTTAATACTTGGAAATTTTTCCAGAGAAAATTTCTCACGCCTTGCATTCATAATTATGAATGCAACAAGGTCGCACAATATCCACGGTTAGTGCAAGTCTCTTCTTGCAAAAGCAGATTGTGGATGTTTTTAGATTCAAAGTAACTACAATGTTTTAAATAGTAATCTTCTCTTTATTTAATCACGGAATGTCTGTCATTACATAAAGCGAAGATTACTATTCTCAAATAGTGGTAGATATTTTAAATAAAAGATTTCTGCAACAAGGTCGCACAATAGCCACGGTTAGTGCAAGTCTCTTCTTGCAAAAGCAAATTGTGGATGTTTTTAGATTCAAAGTAACTACAATGTTTTAAATAGTAATCTTCTCTTTATTTAATCACGGAATGTCTGTCATTACATAAAGCGAAGATTACTATTCTCAAATAGTGGTAGATAGTTTAAATAAAAGATTTCTCCAACAAGGTCACACAATAGCCACGGTTAGTGCAAATCTCTTCTTGCAAAAGCAGATTGTGGATGTTTTTAGATTCAAAGTAACTACAATGTTTTAAATAGTGGGGCCTCCGTGGCCGAGTGGTTAAGGCACCACGCCGCTAATCGCTTGCGAATGTAGGAGGTTGTGGGTTCAATTCCCACTGGTTCCATTGCACACACACTTTGTGTGGAACCCCCAGGTTGTGTCTCTTGTGTTGTCATGTTTCCTTGTACTATCTAGTCAAGATGTATGTAATTGTAGAATTCATGTATATGTTTCTGTGAATAATAAATAATTGTATATGGATCATTCGAGACGACAGCCTTGTAGCTATAGGTCTCAAAGCCCACCTCCCGTCAAAGTCAAAGTTTTAAATAGTAATCTTCTCTTTATTTAATCACGGAATGTCTGTCATTACATAAAGCGAAGATTACTATTCCCAAATAGTGGCAGATATTTTAATTAAAAGATTTTTGGAATAAGGTCGCACAATAGCCACGGTTAGTCAGGGTTCGTACGGATCAGGGAATTTTCCAGGAGTTATACCAGTACTTTTTTATAGAAAAAGAAATCTAGGTTAAACTCGAAAAACGTCGCCTTCTTTTAAGGAGCGGTATTCTGTAAAAAAATACTGGTACCGAAGAATTTCCTGGTCGCAAAATTCCAGGAGGCGTACGAACCCTAGTTAGTATAAGTCTCTTCTTGCAAACCATATTTTCTACATCAAACATGAACTGAATTAAATATAAGAAAAATGACAAAGGCTTAGCGGACAACAAATCAGTTGTCGGTGGGCCAAATGTGGCCCGTGGGCTACGTGTTTGACATGCCTGATATACACGGATGCACACAAATATCCGGATATTTTTCAGATTATTACTGAAATTGAGTTTTCAAATATGTTATATAATTGTTTTCCAACTTGTTTACTTACATATCTTCTCTCACCTTTTCAATCCATGAAGTTTCATTAGAATATTTTGAATTTGTTGGCTAATTTTTCATAATCCATGCTTAACGCATGATATTGCATTCTTGTTTAAATATTGATGAGCAATTTAGTAAAAAAAAATGTCACCAGTGCCAGACCAGATAAGCAAAAAATAATATATAAAACAAATAAATTTTCCATTCACGGGGTCATTTTTTCACTTGATTTCCCATTTGTTCTTCAATAAATTTTATTTTATAATTTAATTTATGAAAAGTCTAAATATAAATAAAAAAATATGACCACAGTGTAAAATATGACAATGCATGCCACCCACTAAGTATAAAATTTAAATAAAATGCTTCAAATTATTTCATATTCCCGTCAGAACTGTAATCGGAATTTAATAAATATTTTATACATTGTTATACATTATTTGTTACATTATAATTCTGTGAAAACTAAAGTGAGGTTTACTTAATATAAATTCGCAATTCTATTATGTTCAGTATAAGTCAAAAGGAGATTTCAAGCAACTAAGTATTTAATTATATCGAGTAGATTTTATTCTGTAATTTTCCTTAAATAAATTTTCCTTTGTCAATTACCTTAATTTAAGAAAGGTCAAAACATAAACAAAAAAAGTAAGTGCAGTGTTAATTTGAATAAAGTAGGCTACTCGTTAAGTATAAAATTTAAATAAAATGTTGCAATTAATTTCCCTTTCCCTTGAAGAATATATTCGGAATTTGATAAATAGTATAAATTCTTAAACATTATTTGTTATAACATAATTTTGTGAAAATTAAAGTGATATTTATTTAATAAATATACGCAATTTTATAATTTTTGGCATAAGGGAAAAGAACATTTTAGACATCATAATGTATTTAGACATCACCAGTGTTTCATAATCTGCGGATATTTTATTAACAAATTTCGAATTCATACCAGACATTTTTAAACAGTAATTTTCTTTTACATTATTCACAGAATGTCTATTTATAAGAAGCAAATAAGAAGCAAAAATAACTATTAAAACTTTCTGAATTTCTGAATTAAAAAATACGCCAGATTTGGCAATGCTGCATTTCAATAACCCAATTCATTTTGTACATTTCCTAAACTCAGCATTACTCGCGAGACCAAAATGAACGGGATTTCACGCGCAGGGCATTTCAAACTTAATGATATTTCTTTCTATTTTCTACCATAAAATCCATACTCGAAAGCTAAAAAAGCAAAAAAGAGAGAAACATACAATTAAAAACGTATTTAAAAATGCTACTTGCATTCAATTTGCTTAATTTCTGCAAATGCATGCCATCTGTCCTGTGTTCTTTCACAATTTTTATAAACAAATTTAGTTTTTCTCTCTTACATTTTAGTTAGGAATTCAGAACATTTTTTATATATTCATTTAAGCTTCTTAGCAGGTGCTGCAACGTCTCCACTGGATCGAACTTTTTCTATTAAATTTTGTGGGAGCATTGCTTACTGGCTTGTACTTTTCTTGTAATTTTATGCTTGTAGCAACCACAACATTTAAAAAATGAACACCTGGTTCGATTATGAGTAGGTGGTTTCTCAGTTCATAACAAAATATTTCGCGCATTCATAGCAGCAAGGTTCAGCTTTGGAAAAAAATATCAACATGGGCCACCTATTAGATATTTTAGCGGTTAAGGGGACAGATCACCTTTAAAATGGTCAAAAATTCAATTTCAAGGTTTTGATGTCAGTAAATAGGGCACTTTATTCTGGATAGAAAGGTAACAATGTTTTTCAGAGGCGATAATTATTGACGAAGATATAAAGTAAAACGCAATCGTCATTCTTTGTTTTTGAATGGAGAGTAAAAACTTTAAATGCAATTAATTCACAACAATAATTTTCAAACTTGCGCGCACGATTTCTCCAAAAATAATTTAGATAGAAACTCAATTTTTTTCAAACTTATTAATGTTGTGACAATGAACAAAATGAACTAGAATCTTTTAATTTGGTAAATAAATAAAAAAAAAATTAACTGTTATTCGTCGAAAAGCGCATGCAAAATTGCGTTTTTAATTTAATTACAGTTAATTATTTTTTAATTTATTGACCAAATTAAAAGATTCTAGTTCATTTTGTTCATTTTTACAACATTAATAGGTTTGAAAAATATTGAGATTCTGTCTAAATTATTTTTTGAGAAATCGTGCGCGCAAGTTTGAAAATCATTGTTGTGAATTAAATGCATTTAAAGTTTTCACTCTCCATTCAAAAACAAAGAATGGCGATTGCGTTTTACTTTATATCTTCGTCAATAATTATCGCATCTGAAAAACATTGGTACCTTTTTACTCAGAATAAAATGCACTATTTACTGACATCAAAACCTTGAAATTGAATTTTTGACCATTTTAAAGGTGATCTGTCCCCTTAAATATGTTGCTGCCATTTCGTCAACAACAGTAACTTCTTTTTTAGCTTTTTTTAACTTCTCAACTATACTACAGAATGTTATTATTTCTGGTTTCTAGATTCTCCTGTGGTTGGATCTATTACATCGTCATTATGCATTATTGAAAGTAGAAGAACAATCCTAATTTTCTTGGATGTATATCAGGGTTGCTAGTTTGGTCTCTTCTTTTATTCAGAAATTCCGAAAGAAGATTTTTTTTATTTTACGTAATCACGAAACATCTGTCATTAAATAAAGAAAAGAATACTCTTCAGAATTTCCCAATAAAAAGGTAGACCAAATTGGCAAACAGGGTGCATACGAAAAAAGATGTTTCTTTTTGGAAACATGGGAAAATAAACGGCTATTCTCTTTTAATATAAGAATAATGAAGTAATTACTATTTAATTTTTTATCATGGTTTCAGCAATTGTTATTTTTTTCGTCTGATGCTCCAGTTGAAGGTTCACAGTACACCAGCTGTCTAAGGTGAAATTTGGAAATGAAGATGATAGACTGGTGCCATTCGATGATACCATTTCGATGAGATGATAGAGTCTACTTCAAAGAAGTCTACTTTAGTCTTTCTTCAGAAATGATTAGCTACATGATGTTCATATAAATAAATACAATCGAAAACAAATCCATATCATGAAAATGTATCATGAAATCTAGATAAACAATATTACTTTTCAATTACGGAAATTTTTTTTTCAATTCCAAATACATTTCTCTGTATATTAATACATTATTTTTATAACACTTTATAGTTAATTTATAGAACATGTAGAATTCGTTTTATGTTTGTCCGTTTATAAATACATACCACTTTTGTAATATAATTAAAATTTATTACATGCTTTAAAATGCTAGGGAAAGTCCTTAATATGAAAATATTTTAAGCCGAAGTAAAAAGAAAGTAAATTAGACGGTAATCAGGGTGCGTACAGCAATACCACAATTTTCGAATAGAATTTTTCACATTAGTTAATCACAGTTAAACAGTAGAAATTGTTCGATTAATCAAAAATAGGTTTTTAATCGTAAGAAAAAATATTAGGCAAAGCTTTCTGGTTTAAAATAGTGGTTCCATAGTACTTGAAAATTCTAAGGAATTTATCCAACATTAATAATACATTTGTAACGCTGTTCTCCAACAACTGACTTTTTACTGTAATTTGAACTTTAGTTTATTTGTTTTAATATAAAAATTACACATGAAGACATGCTAATACTTGCCTTTTTTTACATAACATAGTTGATAGCACAGCCAATCAATATAAAGTATCAAATGTCACTGTCACAGTTCCCCAAATTTTTATTTATTTATTTATTTATTTATTTATTATTATTATTATTATTACATAACGACTTTTAAGTTACCATCCTTACAAGACTCCAAAATGACGTCGCAGTGATCAATTTGGAGTCACAACTACTGGGGAGATTTAAAAACACTAAAGTATTGGTTATGATTTTATTAACAGTCACAGACTTCTAACTTAGTAATGAGATAATTCCAGAATACTGCATCAAAATGTAAAGTAGATATTTGCTTCAATGCTTAAGTTTTATTCGAAAGACACTTTTTTAAAAAATATCTCAGATATAAGACTTTCGTTATATGATTCTGTAATCGGAAATCTTCGAAATGGATGCTTTTTCAAAAAACTTTTATTTCGCATATCACATTAAAAGCATGAATTACAAAAAATACTTGCCTCTTGCCTATCTAGAATTAAATTATAACTTTTCTTGAGACAGCACCCAAACACGTCTTAACCACTTAACAGGGTTGCCCGAAAGCCACTCGGGCAAGAAGAGTTTGCTTGCTTTGCTAATAAGTGCTATCAATAATTTTTAACTGTAATCTTCGCTTTATTAAACCTTTCAAGGGAAAAGTACTTCTGTTGCTAAAATATTGAAATGATTGATTGGCACCAGGATTTAAGAACAAATTTATTTGAAAATAATTAAAAAAATTTTGTCATGTCTATTATAAATGCAAAATATAATTCTAAAATTCTGGTGTCAATGTGGTATTTTAGGATTAAAATTAAGTGGTATATATAATATACCGGTGGCCTTCAAGGGGTTAATTGTAAAACATTTTTCGATTGTCTAAAGCAAATATTTTAGTAAGGTAAAAGTGGTGTTTAATCCTTTTTTTTTTTTGGTTTATTGTGTCAAAAAAACGAAAGTGTTAAGGGTTAATGCTTAGTAAGCTTATTTAATTTAACGATTTCTAGAATATCAAATACATTCAATAGTCTTTATTGTGGTTATTTTATTCGATAAAATTATAATATATCTCTAAAATGTCATAACACAGTAGCAAATGATCCGATGTCTGCCAAGAAAAAGTAGTGACGTGTAGATGAATGTAGGGAACAAGTGGGTAAGTAAGGGTTTCGTTTAAAACTTCTTCAAAAACACTTTATCCTTTAATTAATGAATCCAAATCATTAATTTATAATTATCCTTATCATTTATTAATAAACTTTATCAATAACAACATAGATGGCAGCATCATTAAATTTAAATATAAAATGAAAATAAGAGGAAACTATCTTTCAAATTAAATTAAATATATTCAAGAGCTGCTTTTCAGACAATTGTAACAGCATATATTTGTATATATTAACAGCATATTTAACCCCTTAATCGTCGTGCCCGAGACATTCACGGGCAGCATAGGCTATGCCAGTTTTATTTAGATTGTTTCATTCCCACCAGTTTTTTAAATTAGTGTATTTTGCTTTATTCTGGCATTATTTTATCTGTCCATTAAATAAGGCGAATATTTCTACCTAAAAATGTGGTGGTAATAATGCAATCTGAATTTTTAAAAAGTATCCTACACTTATAGGCCGCGACGATTAAGGGGTTAATTTCATGATTTAATTTTAGGGAAAATAGAAAAAAACAAAACAAAACACTTAAAATACGAAAGTTCTTTTAATTAAATCCATTGGACAATGAAATGTAAAATACGAAATTTTCAACTTCCTTCGTCGAGAATAGAACCGGAAACTTTTGGGTTAGGGGGAAAACGCGCTACCACTGAACCATCGTACCTTCTTTAGAATGACTGAAATCAATATGTTTTAAGATCTAAGAAAATCGCAGAAATGGTCGGATGTCATTAAATTAATTCATTTAACTAAAATAAGATAAGACCTTTTTAAAAATTTTATTATTTGTCGTGTGGCAGGAGGTATACAGCTATAAGTATGCAACTATTCAAGTCATTAAGTCATATTTTCCGAGTACGAACCCTCTGACAGACATACAGACATGGTGTTGCCAAAGTGCTACTTTTTATAATTCGCTTTTTCTTGTGTACCACAATTTTTTTTAAGTAAAATTCATCTTATTTAATGTCGGATTAAATTAGGAGAAAATAAGATGAATTGTACCATTTAAAAAAAGTGGTCTCAATCAAGAAATCTGAATTTTAAAAAAGTAACCCACTGGCAACACTAGACAGACTGACAGAGGAGTGAGACGAATAGGATTAGATCAATGATACCCTAAAAACTGACAAAGCATACGAGCACGAGAACTTCAGTCCGATATTTTCCATAAATTCGCTCCTGCATGCGTCTGATTTTGATTTTACTTTTCCTATTATTCTCATTTAGCAACTAGTGCTATAATGTGCAGATCTTGTAAAGCTTAATAATCATAAAATTATGGCAAAAGTTTAGTCCATTTTCATGACTTTTAGGGCCTATGCGTGATCGGAAGATATTAATAAATTTCTTAGATTTTTATATTTTATTTTGTATCTCCATCTGTCTCCAAATCTTCAGCTGTATAGCGATGAAATAAAATATTTTGAATTTTTTGTTCCCACAATAATGAATGTGGTTCCTTTTTCAAGTCACTGCAAGACAATTATCACAATAACATTTGTTTTTGGGAGAGGGTGCATTCCCATTTTAGTCACGGTGTTATAATCGCATATACATAAGAAAATCTATTATATTTTTTTTCTAAGCGATTTTCATTGAAAATAATTAGGATACATCTATTCATAGCTATACATACCTATACATATTTACTATATCTATACATATTTACACTTTTTTGTTACAATTAAAATTTAAAAGATTTTTTTTTCATTTTTAATTTCTGGTTTCGCCCACCGCCCTCTGAATACTAGGCCTGAGCGCTGACACAAAAAGGGCAGCTCTCGTACGGCAGCTCTCGCGGATTTTTTTAAAACTTTGTACGGTCCCCTAATTTTACACTCCAGTATTTTCTAAAAGTTTTCTTTGACTTATCGAATCTCAGAAAAATAAGGCGGTGAAAACTTTTAGAGATTATTCACCGCCCACTGAATATTAGGCCTGAGCGCTGACACAAAAATTGTTGTAGTAGTAGGCGGAAATTTTTTAGCGTGTGTACGGTCCCTTGAAATTCAATACCAACAATTTCTAAAAGTTTTGTCCTACTTATTTAAAGACTAAGGGAGGCCACCCGGCTTGGCAAGCCATGCCGATGAGCGTATTGCCTCCCCCGGAAAGCTCCCCGGCACGCAGGGATTTGAGGTTACATTCTGGGCCAAATGGCCGGTCCTACAAGACAGAGTCCCTCGCGACAATGAGCAGGAACTGAAAAAAAGAGGATTAGAGCAAATAATAGAGATAAAAATATACAAAGCAGAGTCTGTCGCTGGGGCCAGCGCCCCCACGCTACAAAGAGCGACAGACTAGGTAGACTTGCGTCTACTAGGTGCGCCTGTACCAGCTGTACAGTCCGCTACGGCGAGATGCACTAAGTTGAGCAGTTCCGTGGTGCGACTGCACCACTTGTACAGTTCGCATTTGACGGCTCTTGGCGTTGGATGTGCCAGTGTCAGATTTCCTCGCGACAAGGCGCGCCACTGGAAATACGCTGAAATCTGATCACCGGCATGTAGTTGGTTGGAAAGATGATGAGTGGAGATGACCTGCGATGCGTACCAGTCAAGCAGTTCCTAAGGGTGAAGAAAGAAAATAGGTATATAACAAAATTAAAATTAAGTGGTACTGGGCCCAATTACTAAATTAATAAGTTAAGCAATAAGAAAATAATTAATGTAAAAAGTTAATTAAAATTGAAAGTAGCGCTAGAAATTATGCATTAGGGAATAAAAATTATAAAGTTAAAAATAATAAAATACTTAAATAGCGCTAGCAGTTAGGAAGGGGATATTATGTTAGATATGAGAGATGCATCAATAGTTCATAAATTTCAAGTAGTTTATGGGTTAGAATGGGACAAGTAATGATGTTCTGCAACCAGGAAGGTGGTGGAAGTGTGGGGGGAGGCCTGAGATGCTAAGCAACAGTCAGGGGGCAAGAAAAGTAATAGTGGTTGGCATTACCGCTTGCGCCATATTCGCACACATCAGTACGCGATTTTTTATAATAGTGCAGGTAGATTTTGAAGGGGCCATACCCCAACAAAAATGCTGTGGTGTGTGGGGTTATGTTACATATTTCTTTGGAAACTTTTGTAATTAAGTTATGAGTGTGTCTACCTTTTGTTGAGGTGTCTCAGTAGACTTGCCAGTTGGGGAGAATCTTAGATTTGAGCTCTCTAAGAATAAAAGAGAGGCGTTTGTTGCCTCTTTTGCAAGGCTGTCTGCCAGCTCGTTGCCTGCGATACCGATGTGTGCTGTGACATGTCCAAGGGTGACTCTTTTAAGAAGGGGTTGAAGTATTATTTTCATATCGAGAATGAATGGGTGTTTAGTCTTTTGGTCATAGATTGCTTGTCCTCCTGATAGGCTGTCGCTATAGATTTTGTAGGTCTGTTCTGTGAGGGAAGCAGCTATCCATTCCAATGCCTTCAGAATCGCAAATAACTCCGCTTGGTGGATCTAGCATTGAAATCTCCTCCGAAGATAAAGAATGACCTTTGTGTGATTAAAGGGTGCCACTGCTCGAGGGAATTCTCAAAATTTGTTTTTGGTGCTACATAGGAAGAGCTTACAACGAGATTGCCCTCCTTTGCGGTGATTGTTAAAAAGGCACAGTGCGTACCTGTGCAAAGATGTGAATATTGTAGTGTAGTATTTTGGATAACAAGATGATCGCTAATGGCTTTTGATGGGAATATGTCCCAAGATCGTGTTATATCACTAAGAGCGCCATTTGGCCCGCAGTATGCACCCTGTAGCAGGGCGATATCTATTTTATTGTCTATGATATGTGCTTTTAAGGCTACGTTTGCTGCTTTGCAGTGATTAACGTTTATTTGAAGATTTTTAAGTGGCCGAAAAGGGGGCGGATTTTCCTGTGAATGGGAAGTGGAAGGAGGAGACATTGCACAATGTAAAGATTAAAAAATTAGAAACAGTTAGAAAGTTAATAATTTAAGATGAACTTACTTGTTATATCTAGATTTATTGGCGACTTACCAGTTACGTCGGGATCCGCTCTGATGGTCAGTGGGAAGTCGGGATAAGTTGGTCCGATGTTGCGTGTGGGCGAATGGGTGGAAGTAGGGGAACCAGAAGTTCCTCCAATCTTCTTGGCTTGGGGTGGGTGTTGGGGTGAGTCCGCCTGTGTTGTTCTTGTTGTGGTGTTGTCTTGTGGATGTCTTTGGTTTGTTTGTTCTGCATTTATTTCGTTTTGTTTTTGTGATTGCAGTGGCTGTTGCGTGGGCAGTGGCTGTTGCGTGGGCTGTGTCTGATTTCTTTGTGCTGTTGTTACTACTGCTTTTGGTTCGTGTTTGAATTCATCATGTAGTCGTTGTCTTATGTAGGCGTATCTCTCTCTGTTTCAGGACGGGTCCGATGCCTGGTGGTGTGTGTTGAAGTGTGTCCCAATCTCTTCGTCGTAGAAGGTGCAGTTGACACAGTTTGGTGGTTTTGGGCAGTTGGAGTCTTCGTGTTACTCTCCGCAGTTGACGCAGGATGGGGCTACGCGTCTGCTGCATTTCTCCACATGCGTGAGTGCCTGGTATTTTCTGCATCTTGGAATTGTGGTGTAGGGGACTGAGTTTACTTGTTTTGAGGCCGATTGTGAGACCCCCGTCCGCTATTATGGAGTGACCTAAGGTCTTTGAGATCAGGAGGACCAAATCTTTCGTGTTTTCTTGTCTTCTGTTGGGGAACTCTTTAACCCCTTGGGGATGAGCGACACGTATACGTGACGCATAAGATGCTCAGAATCCTCGATTATTCCCACCAGTTATTTTTTACTGTAGGCTTTGCCTTATTAAATGGTAGCATTTCTGCAATTCATATAGCCGAAAATTTCTGTTTTAAAAAAACGGTGGTAAAAGATTAAATATTTTGTAAAGGACGCTCGTCGTGAAGGGGTTAAGGATGGGGATTTTTTGTGTGTTTATTTCATAGTTGGCTGGTATGGCTTCCTTGAGTTTTTCTTCTGTGGTTTGTGTTGCGACTTCCAAGAGGATAATCTTCTGTAGTGAGAGTGTCTTGATGATTGCATTTAATTTCTGTTTAAGTCCTTGTGTTGTTGTATGTCGTTTTTCAGGATGTTCAGGTCATATGTGGTCTTGCACTCTATTTCTATGTGGTTGCGTTTGTGTATGATTTTATTGGGGTATATAGATGCGGAATAGGCATTTTTTTGGAGTGTTGTGCCGATATCTTTACTTGTTAATTGTTGGACACCTTTGACGTGGACGGTACGCAGGCTGAAAAAATTTCGCCTACGCTGCCGCAATTTTTGTGTTAGCGCTCAGGCCTAGTATTCAAAGGGAGGTGTTTCGACTATAAAATAAGACAAAATTTATTAGATCATCTGGAAAGTTCTGTGGTTTTTTATATATTTTGAATCCATAAATGCCACATTCCCACCGGAATTTTGGAATAAAACTTTGCTTTTATAATGTTCGTCGTGAAAAAAAAACTGCTTTAACTTATCTTGAAATAAATTTATTTGTAAATTCTGGTGTCAATCAAATATTACAATATTATCGCAACAGAAGTATACCGCAGAACTTTCCGCATGACCCAATATTTTTATGATCTAGTGGTTACAAATAAGCGTAAAAAAGTTTGCGGCCATAAAGTTCGCAGCACCCTATATTTTTTAAATATTCGCCATAGCAAATTTTGCATTTTTTATCGGTGAAAACAGCAATAAAAATTCTTTTAAATTTTAATGGTAAGGAAGAAGCTTCAACGTTGGCAGTTATCAATAGAAATATATTAATTCTAGTAGCTTGCCATTGCACATGTCAAAGAGACATGCTAGAACGATTAGTTTGGATATAGTCGTAGCAAGTATATAAAAAAATATAGGACACTGCGACCCCTGCAGCTGTGATCTATTTAATGTATCACCGAGAAAAAAAAGTAGTTGATATATTTTGGAAAAGTCTGAAAGCATCCAGCTTGTAACCAATATCATTTTTCAGAATGCAAAAATAAATATATAAAAACAAAAGGTACTTTTTTACATTCAATTCAGAATATGCCACATTCATTCATTGCACACATTCATTATATGTATCAACAGTTGTTTAATTATAATTACAAAATTTACAAAGATTATTACAGGGTTACATCATTCCTTATGTCATACATTTACACAAATTGAAGTAAAATTTACTTAACTTTCATATTCCTTTTTCCAGTATGCAGCAAAATAGAAGACCCATTTTTACCGCTTACTATGCCGCTTTCATTTATTTTACACATTCATCATACTAGTCAACTGTTCTGTCTACTACTACTTTAATTATTATATACTTTAATTATTTAATTTACTTTAATTATTATTTAAAACCTTTTAAAAGAGTTACATCAGTATTTTATGCAAACTGAAATCGTATTTATTTATTAAATATTTACGATTGTGTAATCTTTGGAATAAGTCAAAACAAGATTTCAAAACTCTAAATACTATACATGCAGTTTCGTATGAGATTTTGTAACTTTCATTAATTGAATGCCTTTTATCTGTCTTTTATTTTCCTGAAAGATTTAAAAGAATTAAAAACTGTTAATAACATTTTTTTTCGATATTTATTCATGAAATAAAGAATTTAAAGTACAACAGATAATATTTAAATTAAAAAAATAGTTGCGAATTTTAAATGGAAATTTTTACTTTATGTGATTGTCAATATGAAGTAAAATAAATAAAAATTTATTTTTTAAAGATAAACACGCGTTTATTAATATACTAATTTATATGCTTTGGCAATCACAAAACGTTCTTCTATATTATTATAATATAGTAATTTAAATCTCGCTATTACACATAAAGAAATACGAAATATATTGCATTTTTTAAATTTTACTCGATGTTACAGAGTTCTGTAAATAGAGCAGTTCAACATCAACAGCTCCTATATCGGTATTCAAATACAAAATTAGACAAACATAAATATTTTACTATATTTATAATAATGTTACTTCCCCACATAAATAAATTATTAAAAAATAGTCCATGTTTACACATATTAAAAACTACACAGTTAAACGTCGTTAGAAAATTACAATATAATATATATAACATAAAAAAAAATTATAACACTTCTTATACTTCTTTTAACTGCTAAAAAGCATCATTTAACTTCCCAAAAATGTGGTTCGTCTTATTCCATGGTTACAAATATGGAAATCAACATCCAAATAAAAAATATAAAATAACGTGTGTAATTCTAAAAAGTAGGTGGAAAATTAAATGCTAGCGTTTCAAATAACTCCATACACCGTGCAGTTATAGAAGATTCTTATTTGTTTTGATAATGACACAGATTGATCTGAAACACGTCAACAGTCTAATAAAACTTATTTTACTGTTTATAATCTTTTTATCCTTTTATTTTACGCCTTTTAACATTTAAAGGATGTATACAACATATATATATTTTATAAATATTTTTGTATGCAAAAATGCAGCATTTATATAATAATTTAAAATATAAAATAATAATTTAAAATATAAAATTTAGTACATTTCCACCCCAAAGAAAATAAGAATCAGCTAGAATCATCGCACAAAATAGAATATTAGCGCCCCCATTTAAACTTAGTATAATGTCCAATATGTCAAATATATCGGAAGTCAAATATGGTGTCAAATGTTGGTGTTACCATTTAAAAATTCAAAGTTCATACAATTTTTATATGTAGACTGCATTTCAAAAATTGCATTCATATTTGGATAATAGATACAATTCCCAATCTAATGATACCTCTACATACCTTGGTGACTGATTGGTGATAAAATAGCATGGGGTTCTTTGTTGTTTTCCAGGAATTTAAAATAAAAATTGTTACAACGAGTCGTCATAAAATTTGAGAAGTTGAAGTTGTACTACCGTTTTACAAATACATAGCTGACCAACTATCGTGTTTTTTTTAGTTCAGATGAACGCACTTTGAACGAGACATTTTTCGCAAGTAAAGACATAGTATCACATAGAAACGAGTAAGTTTATTAAAAAAAAAATTACTAAATGATTTTTATAGTACACAGAATGTTTTTTGCCTTGAAAAAAAAACGGAATGTTGGAAGCTATGCAAATAATATAATATGTGGTGGAATTTTTTTGTGTCAGCAAAAAATCCCATCAAAATCTTTTCATTTCTTACCGTCGGGTGCCGTATCAAAATGTATGCAAAATTTTAACTAAAAGAATTTCACGTGTTGTCATTAAATGTCCTCAAAAATATAATATTTCTTAAATGTCATCGGAAATTTAATATTTCTTATCATTAAAAGATTTTATGAAATTTTGATCATTAAAATAATTTTTAATAACATAAAAAAATACATTTTATCCTGTAACTTTCCTTGTTTCAGCTCGGACGAAAATAGACATTAAACAGAAATAAAGAAATAAGTGGAAAACATATTGCTTAAATAACGAAATCAGTTGAAAATAAATACTGATGCAGAAGTTATGTAGATAAAAATTTTAGAACAAAAAATGTAGTTGGAGAAGGCTGCCGATTTATCACATTAAAATAATAACGCAAAAACTGACATTATAATTATAAAATCATTCTTAAAATTTCCTACGGGGAGCCCACTAAGCCCAGTGGTTAGCCTGCTGGTCACAAAATGAGGAGTTTGGGTCAATGTTCGTAATTTCGAAATCAGCGCGGTCCTGGTCGGGTGACTGTGCATGGATCTCGGGGTTTTTCTTGTACGAGAAGATTTTGGTGGGATTTTTTGCTGACACAAAAAATTCCACCACATACGATATTATTTGCATAGCTTCGAACATTCCGGTTTTTTTTCTTCAAGACAAAACAAATTTTGTCTACCATAAAATTTATTTAATAAAATTTATTTAATAAAATTACTTAATAAAGTTACTTGTTCCTATGTGATACTCATTTTGATGTCTTTACTTGAGAAAAATTTCTGTTTCAAAGTGCGTTCTTCTGAACTAAAAAAACACGATAGTTTGGCATCTGTGTATTCGTAAAATTGAAGTGCAACTTCAACTTCACAAATTTTATGACGACCCGTTGCAACATTTTTTATTGTAAATTCCTGAACAATAATTCGGGTCACTTTCCCTTCTGAATTTCGTCCCTGAAGGCATTCCTCCTCCTATAGAATTATGGCCAAAATTGGTCAATGCTTATCAACAAATCCAATCATACGGAATTCTTTGGAAATCCGTTTTGCTCCACGTAGCTTGTAGTAGCTTGATCTTGGAAAAATGCATGCATCTGACAGAAATGAAAAACTTTCCTGTAAAGAAAATATACACTTAACTTACTGAAATAAGCATACTGTAGGAGTTTATTGTATTAACGCTTTGATTACGGACCAGAACTTGCAAATATTCTTATATTCAATCGTACGACAATTTACAAAAAAAAAAAAAAAAAAAAAAAGATTATTTCCCTCTAAGAAGATTTCTCTTGTAAATATCCTACCAGAAGTGTATGGCGGAGATTAATTTTCAAAAAGTGATACAATGGGACGTATATGTCCCAATCCGTAATCAAAGGGTTAAAGTGAAACCGACAGAAAACTGACATTCTTATTATATCAGGGCTCATAAATGTTCCTTTTATTGACAGCCAGTAATTCCTATGAAGAATGTCCGTGATAAGTTTCTACTGCATTTACAATAGAAATAACTCTCGAGGCAAGCTTATGGAAAATGTGAAAGAAAAATCTAAAAATAATACTTTTTTTCTGTATTTAAAAAAAAAAAAAATCTTTCAAAAACGGACAATTTTATAGTCCTGTTATATAGTCATTCTCTACATTTTCTTACATGAATCTCCTGCCCTTATTAATTGGGTGATTTTCTTTTCGAAAAAAAAATACTTACTTGAATTATGTATCTTTTGGGGAACCATGGGAATCTTTTGCCACAAAAGAAAAACCATTTTTTTAAAATCAGTTAACTTTCAAAGAAGGAAAAAGCTATGAAAAATAAAACTTTAATTATGCATCATAAACACTTTTTTTTTCTCGGTATCGAAAAAACACATGCATGAAGTTTTAAGTAAGATAATTTTAAAACAAATTACATTTCATACAAAATAAGCGGCTCTTATTCCATTAAGATACATAATTTTATAATCAGATAAAATAAAACAGTATGCTTATTTCCAAAACTCATTTAAAAAAGAAAAACATTTTTAGAATTCTTAACTTATAAACTATTTTTGTGCATAAACATATTAAATTGAGGAAATTTTTAATAACTTTAAATACCATTATTACACAGAAAATGTATAAAATTTTTTCCCGTGAAACAGAAATATACATAGCTGCCAACTTTCCTTCTTTTTAAGAGTATAAGTATTACTATATTATATACAGATTATTATAAGAATTAATTCCTTATACTAATTATATATCAACCAGAATTTTCATTAAAAAAATAAAATTAATCTGAAATCAAGTAACTACCAAACAGAAACAAGACACATGCAAATAAGTAAACTTTCGTGTCTAAAGTATGTTTATTTCACTTTTAAAAAAAGGAAGGTTGTCATGTGTGAAAAAATAAATTATGTTTAAAGAAAAGATATAAGATCTCGGAAAAAAGAATTTTATGCTTTTCTCGCCTAAATGTTAATTTCAATAACTAAATTTACTAAAGTTTAATCTCTTCCATACTCAGCTTATTCCGGATTTGAGGATAAAAAAAAATGTAAATATTTTTTTATGTTAATGAACAAATTGAAATTGAGTCCCTCAGTACGGAAACCTTCAATATAAATTGCAGTGTGCGGTTACAGAGTGATGGTTAGAGAAATCAACAAAAGCGACCGAAGACATACAAAATCAAAGTTTGGAAAATGTAATAGTGTGAAATTTTCAACAGCCTTAGTTATATTCGTGGGGAGAGACAGAATGGACAGAATGTTTACTTGCCCAATCACAGATACAGATAAATGGTGTGAAATAGCTCTAGCTACACTAGAGAGGAACCAGAATGGAATGATTCTCTTAAACGAGTTAAGCTGGGGTAAAGCTGCAAAGAAATCCTTTTTGGGGTGCACATAATTCTAAAAACTTTTTATGAATAACATTGATTGGTAATATTATATTAGCTCGTATGATTTAAACTTATTATATTACAATGTCAACTTGAAGCATAGGAGATTTTATGCAATATTTTTAACATTATTTGAGCAATATTTGCAATATTTTGTATTATAATGTCTCATATATTTGAAACATTACATTCTTTTAATGTTATAAAACATTTATAATTTGTTACTATAAAAATAACTTCTGATATTTGGATATTTGAAATATATTTTAATAATACTAAAATGCTTACTTATTCCGATATTTTTTTTAGCTTCACGTCGTACAGTGGGGCGTTTTGATAATATAGGTGGACAAAATTCATTTTTTCGATCATTTCGGAATTTAAAAGACCGCGTATACTAATAGCTGAATGTCTCTTTTGCGAAAATCCGTACGAGTTTTGTCGAAAATATCCAAGGTGTCGATTAACTACGACCGTAAAGAAGGCAGCTGTTTTGAGGTAGTTTCAACGATTGCACTAGTTTCATGTACATTCGACAGCACGTCGTGACTATTCTGTTTTATTTGAAAGCACGAGTTTACTGGACATATGTCACATATTTGTCACAAGATTTAACTTATTGTATTTTTTTTTAATAAACGCCATCTTCTTTACAAACTTTATCTTGACTTTTAACACAGCATTAAGCATTGTTAAGTAATAAGCCTTTATTAAATCAAATTGCCATACCTAAAGTATTGGAAGCTTAAGAAAACTCCTGCAAAAGTTTGCATATCATTAAGTTATATTAACTTGCAGTGTATGTATGAATGTTTAGTTCAAATATTGCAAGTCAATTTTAAACCACTTTTAATTATCCGATTAAGCTGAAACTTTGAATACATGTGTAGTTTCAATGACAATTACAATATTATAATATAAAAAAATTATGAAATAAATAATAATAATAATATAAGTAATAATAATAATATAATTAATAAAAATGTAAATAGTAATAATACAAATAATAATAATAATAATAATAATAATATAAATAATAATAATAATAATAATAATAATAATAATAATAATAATAATAATAATAATAATAATATAAATAATAATAATAATAATAATAATAATAATAATAATAATAATAATAATATAAATATTTAAATAAACCAAATATTTATCGATTTTTGAATATTTTATTAGTGATACATTCGAAAAACCAGCAAAACTTAATTAAACTTCTACGTAATAATTTTTTTCCACCTAGATCGTCAAAACGCCCCACTGTGCGTCAGGTGAAAATATGAATCTGACAAAAAGAACAAAAATTACAAGGGTAAAGCATTAATTTAACAAAATTGATTTTTTTGAACTTCAAATTATGATTAAAATGTTTAGGACAATAAATGCATTTGAATAAAATTTTTAAACGAGTTTATTTCCTAAGAATAAAATAAAAGAATCCTGACATTATAATTACATAGTCATTCTTAAATTTTCGTACAGGATACCCGTGTCGTTATAAAAGATTTATGCAGTAAATTTCTCTTTATAAAGACAAAAAAATTGTGACTTATAATTTTCATGGGAAACTTTTAAAGAAAAGAAAATATGTTTTATTTAAATCCGTTCACTTTTAAAGACACAAAGAAAAATTGAACAAGTTGGAAATTGTACGTCAAACGTTACAAACGAGGTGCGTTCGTACGCACGTTTTAGAATTAAATTCATGATATCCCGTGCGTAGAACGGGTTAAACAGCTAGTTAAGTATATATTTTATGACACTGTTCATACAAATATCTTAACTAGTTATATAAATATTCAGATATATATGTATCAGCTAGTTATATAAATATTCAGATCTTGATGATTTTTAATTCTGTGAAATGAATTATATCGTCTGCAGATTAATTTCTGTCATAAAATAAGTATCTCGGTCGCTTGACGATTAAACTTCGGAAGCTCCTATAACAAAAAAGCACCGATTTAAAAAAAAAATTTCAAATTTCTTAATAAATATTTTTATTAATATCTCCTAAAGTTTTGATTCGATTTTAATAAAATTTGAAATGTCTCGACAAAATTCTGCAAAGATAATATATTTTAAATTGCAAACCATTTGGTTGGGTAGTTTTTGCGTTGTTATATGCGGACAGACAGACAGACGGACAGACAGACAGACAGACGGACGGACAGACGGACGGACCAAACGACGACTATAGGTGCTACGTATTTATATAATTACGAACGCACCTAAAAATGAACTTGAGTTAAACATGACAAATGCTTTCTTCTTTTTTCACCTGAGTAAACTCATGTGTATAAAATTTTATAAAAGGATATCTTAAAACTAATTGCTTCTGAAACAAACAAAAAAAAAAGAAAGAAAGAAAAAAGAAAAAGAAAGCAGTCCTAATTCCATTAGGAAGCGTGATTCCATTAAAAAGAAGCATTTTGAATAAAACTCAGGAAAAATTAAAAAATTTTGAGATATCTTTATAGCTTAGAAAATGTTTAAATAATCCAAAGAATAAATATAAGAATAAAATAAATATATATTTACATGGCACGGGTCAGGGAGTTTATGGGGGTGCTATACAAGTATTTTCTTTTAGGAAAATTCACCTTATTTAATCGCGCGGATGAATAAGGCGAAATTTTGTAAGGAAGTACTGATATTTTTCCTGAAAAATTCCCTGACCGGTGGCTACCCTGTATTTAGAGAAATATTATAAATTTTATGAAAACTTATTCCATAATTTTCTCGCTATAAATGTACTATTCAACAAATTAAACACCAATATTTATATAAATATGTTAAATATTTATAATTTTTATAATTTCTAAATATATTATAAGATTAAGATGTTTGCATTGAGGAATCATAAAGTCTTCGAATTTGGAGGCTTCTATTTTAAAAATAATATCAGATATAAGCGATAATATATTCACTAGAGATAAAATATATATATATGTTAGTAAAGTTTATCTTTTCTCCATAAAATGAGAAAAGAGCAGTGCTATTGTTTCGATAGCAATTAATTATCAGCCCCTATAATCGTTATAAGGTAATAGTAAAAGAGAAAAGTTATCTAAGCATAAATAAAGTGTTCTCTCAATAGTAGAAGAATATATTTAAAAAGAACGATTAAGAACATGTTCTATTCCCTGCTTGGACAACTGCTTTTTGCCACTATAATGTGATGATTAATTACTCTCGAAATTACAGTCGTCATCTTTAACACTAAACCCAACAAGGAGCGATCATTCGACCCATGTATTATATTGTCAAAACTCTACTTTTGTCTGTAACCACTATTTTAGATAAGAAATCTTGGCTTTATTTAATCACATTTATAATCGCAGATTTCTGGAATTGAAAAAGCAAAAATATTTTTTCAAAAATAGTGAAGATAAACACTCGTAGAAAACTGTAAATATGCACATAATCTACTACAAGGGATGAATATTATCATACACTAAACATCACAGAGAACTTAGCGAGATACCACGTAACCAAACGGTTTGGTGAGGAAAGCAACTTGGGTGCACACGCGATGCGTGTTTCGTGTTCATAATAAAATTGTTGCAAGTCTCTCAAGCTTTATTAGCTTTTGAAATGAAATTATTAACTAATCCTTCCTTTTTTCACCTTTAAACGAAATAAAGCGAGAGAGATCGAAAACGAAAGGGGGAAATATTCGCTTTCAGATGAATAAAATACTTGCTGACATGTTAAATATTCAAATGTACAGCACTGTTCTTCTGTATTTTTAAAATTGCCATCAGCGTAAAATGCTCATCAATGAATATTCTTCATGGCCATTATTTTTTACTGATGTGTTAATAAGGTTATATATCTTAATAACGTATTAATAATTCTATCGAACTAAATTTAATTTCCTGTTTTATTTTTTATTGAGTTTATGAATATTAACTTACATTTCATTTATCGATCATAAACACTTTCTAAAACCTACTTCAAATATATTATGAAAGTTTGTTGCCTGTTTTCCTTTCCGAAAGTATGGCACGATAAATTTTGTAAATATTACTCGATAGCATTGACGCATCCAAAGAGGTTACGACAACCTTTATATTCCAATATTTGTCTGTAATCCCTCGATTTATGGAAGAAACTTTTACAGCCATCGTATTACGAGTCTAAAACAAATTATAATCTCTAACACACACAAAAAAATTATTTACCACATTAAATAAACTTCATGTTAGGCGATTAATCTTTTCTAGACACAAATATCAAATATGTTAGCATCCAAAATTAAATCGCGAACTTAAAAAAGTTCAAAGTACTATCTGGAGGCACGGCAGTGCCTCCGCCAAGTCGAGAGAGGACAGCCGTAAGCATACTTTTCTGGAAGCAACTGAGGGCACTTTTGACCCTCCCCCCCATATCTCCACGCTGGAGTATCCCAAAAATTTGAAACTTCGTTTTTCTAGAGTATTTGGCACACAGGACCAAAATTTAAAATTACAAGTTTCGGTCTTTTCTAGTTCAGACGATATATGAACTCAAACATTCGATTTTTTGTCACTCACTCACTCAGTCGTTCACGCGTCATCAAAAAGATTAGGTAGATCCCGTAGCCCTAGAAACTTGACATTTTGAAAAAAAGGTAGTGTTTAGGATACAAAGAAAGGAAAAATTATAAAATCCGGAAAATTCGAAAAAAAAAAAACATTCGAAAATTCAACAAATTCCTTCAAAATTGAAAATTGAAAATAATGCGATCTTGTAGTCTTAGAAACTTAAGATTCGGTGTGAAGGTAGTGTTTAGTATCCAGAAAAAGAAAATATCAAAAACACAAAAAAAATCGAAAGCAAAATTGAAAAAATCGAAAAATCGAAAAAAATTGAAAAATTTCAAATAATCCGATTTTGTTGCGCTAGAAACTTGGAATTCGAAATAAAGGTAGTATTTAGGATGCAAAATAAGAAGAAATTAAAAATTCCGGAAAATTCGAAAACAAAATTCAAAAATTCGAAAAATTGGAAAAAAATTGGAAAAATTAAAATAATTTGATTTTTTAGTCTTAGAAATTTAAAATTCGCAGTAAAGATAGTGTTTAGGATTCAGAATAAGTTAAAATAAAAAAACGCAATAAAATTCGAAAATAAAATAAAAAAATTGAAAAAATCGATAAATAAGGAAAATTTGAAAATAATTCGATTTCATAGCGCTAGAAACTTGAAATTTGGAATAAAGGTAATATTTAAGATACTAAATAAGGAAAAATTAAAAAATATGGATAATTAAAAAAATACCCATAAATTAGTGCAGACGATATATGATCTCAAAGTTTCGATTTTTTGTCACTCACATACTCACTCACTCTCCCGTAATCAAAAAGATTGGGTAGATCCCGCAGCTACAGAAACTTAAAATTTGGAATAAAGCTAGTGTTTCGGATACAAAGAAAGGAAAAATTATAAAATCCGAAAAATTAAAAAAAAAAAAAAAAAAAACATTCGAAAATTTAAAAAAAATCGAACAAAATTGAAAATTGAAAATAACACGATCTTGTAGTCTTAAAAACTTAAAATTTGGTGTGAAGGTAGTGTTTAGAATTCAGAAAAAGAAAACGTCAAAAACACACACAAAAAAAAATTGAAAATAAAATCGAAAAATCGAAAAAAAATCGAAAAATTTCAAATAATCCAGTTTTGTTGCACTAGAAACTTGGAATTCGGAATAAAGGTAGTACTTAGGATGCAAAATCAGGAAAAATTAAAAAATCCAGAAAATGCGAAAAAAAAAATCAAAAATTCGAAAAAAAATTAAAAATTCGAAAAATTCAAAAAAAATTGAAAAAATATTAAAGTAATTTGATCTTTTGGCCTTAGAAACTTAAAATTCGCGGTAAAGATAGTGTTTAGGATTCAGAATAAGTTAAAATAAAAACGCAATAAAATTCGAAAATAAAATAAAAAAATCGAAAGAAATCGAAAAATAAGGAAATTTTGAAAATAATTCGATTTCATAGCGCTAGAAACTTGAAATTTGGAATAAAGGTAATATTTAAGATACTAAATAAGAAAACATTAAAAAATATGGATAATTAAAAAAAAATCGAAAATTTCAAAAAAAAAAAAAAAATAGAAGGAAAGAAAGAAAGAAAAAGAGAGAAATTGAAAATAATATGATCTCGTAGTCTTAGAAACTGAAAATTTGGTGTAAATGTAGTGCTTAGGATTCAGAAAAAGAAAAAATTAAAAATACTAAATAAGGAAACATTAAAAAATATGGATAATAAAAAAAAAAATCGAAAATAAAAAAAAAAAAAAAAAGAAGGAAAGAAAGAAAGAAAAAGAGAGAAATTGAAAATAATATGATCTCGTAGTCTTAGAAACTGAAAATTTGGTGTAAATGTAGTGCTTAGGATTCAGAAAAAGAAAAAATTAAAAACACAACAAAAATTGAAAATAAAATCAAAAAATCGAAAAAATAACGAAAATTTGAAAATAATTCGATTTTGTAAAGCTAGAAACTTAAAATTTGGAATAAAGGTAGTATTTAGGATACAAAAAAAAATAAAAAATAAAATAAAAAATCTGTAAAATTCGGAAAAAATTTTTCGAAAAAATGAAAAAAATTCGATTTTGTAGCTTTAGAACTTAAAATTCGGCGTAAACTTATTGTTTAGGATACAGAAAAAGGAAAAATTAAAACACAATAAATTCGAAAATAGAATAAAAAAACTCGAAAAAGATCTTAAATTTCAAAATAATTCGATTTTGTAGCGCTAGAAACTTGAAATTTGTAATAAAGGATACAAAATAAGAAAAATTAAAAAATCCAGAAAATTATAAAAAAAAATTCGAAAAAATCAAAAATTGAAAATATTTATCTTGTAGTCTTAGAAACTTAAAACTTGGTGTAAAGGTAGTATTTATTATTCAATAAAAGGAACAATTAAAATATTCGTTAAATTCGAAAATAAAATCGAAAAATCTTTAAGAAATCGAAAATTCGAAAACAGTTTGATTTTTTACTGCTAGAAACATTAGTTTTAAGATAATTGTCCTATTAGCTTGTACAACGCCCCTAATTGTTTTATGTTATTTCCCCGGGTTATGGTTTTCTTTTCTTTCGTTTACGAATTTCGTTATAGAAAAGTTCCGCTATAGACTGGCTACGATATAGGCGACTTCTTTATAGACAGGTTTGTTTTCTTTCACAGGTTTTACTCTATTTACTTCACATATGAAATATGGATTATTAAAAACTGTTAGCCCCACAAAAATTTTCACAGCTCCCCCTACCCTCCCGACATTACTGGCTGGTTATGGCTTGATAGACCTTTCTAAATAAAATCATGGTGACTCTAAGATTCACTTGATTTATCTCTAAAATGAACCTAAATGATCCTAAGAAGACGGATCAAATAATTACTATATTGGCATGACAATCAGGTAACTTAGAATTAAAATCGAAAAATCAATAAATTTATAAAAAGTCGAAAATTTGAAAATAATTTGATTTTGTAGTCCTAGAAGCTTGACATTTGGCAGAAAGGCAGGGTTTAGTACACAAAGTAAGGAAAAATTAAAAAATCCGTAAATAATAAAAAAAGACTAAAAAAACGAAAAAAAACATCGAAAAAAGAAATATAGTTTGATTTATTGGAAATTTCCGGAAATTTAAATTTTGGCTTTCTTTTTATACTAAAAAGTTCTTTTATGTTAAATATCAAGTATCTAGGGCTGCGAGTAATATCTCAGATGGATAGCACCTATCCTGGAAGCAATTGAGTGTACTTTTGACACTCCCCCTCCCATATTTTAGTGCTTGCCTAGGAACCTGAAATCTTTTTTTATCTGCAGTACTTCGCAAACGAAACTAAAGCTTCAAATTTTTATTCCTGTAAATAAAAGGGACAGAGTGTGGGCTTAGCGAAAATCAGTGGATGATCTCTAAGAAGAACCCAAAATCAAGAAAAGGAGGATTACTTACAAAACGAAGTGAAATCTCATCAAAAAGTCACCTGTAAAAAATGCAGCCAAGTCTCGTAACTCATTTACCGTAAAAAGTACTGAGATCGTATAAAGTCAAGTTTAACTATCTTATTAACTCTGAAATTTTCAGTCACAAATCACTCCTACTCTCTACATCTTTAGTTAATTATTATTTTGTGACTTGGCAATTACGCAGCACAGGAAAGTTATTACACCTTACTATGTTATGAGATGGGATGGGATAATTTAATTAAGGCAAATTATATACGCACAGGGATGTTATTACACTTTAATATGTTATAGTCTTATTTGATTAAGACTAACTATATACATCACATTCTCGTGCTACGTAATTGCCAAGTCACAAAATAATAATTAACTAAAGATGTAGAGACTAGGAGTGATTTGTGAATGAAAATTTCAGAGTTAATAAGATAGTTAAACTTGACTTTATACGATCTCAGTACTTTTTACGGTAAATGAGTTACGAGACTTGGCTGCATTTTTTACAGGTGACTTTTTGATGAGATTTATATTTACTCTTCATAAAAAGTGGTATTTGAACTCTTTCTACAGACTGAATCAGAACGATTTCGTTACATTACGATATGGAAGAAAGTTGTTGGTTCCCATAGAAAAATATTATTATCTGTTGTAGTCTCCGACACCAACGTCAATTTTTGATATCAAATAGTATTGACAACGTTGAGAACGCCCTATATGTTTATTTAAATCTAAAATAAAACAATTAACGAATTGTAAGCTGTTTTTTTAAAAAAATTGTGATTGTCGAATTTGAGTATCACCGCCTCAAATACCAAATTTCCTCTGAAAAATTACCTGACCAGTGGCCACACTGATTTGTCTGTTGATGAAGTCAGCAGCTGTCTTGCTGCTGCTTTCATAGTAGACGCACGTCTTTTTGCGCCTGACGAAGAAAGACTCAGATCTTTTGAAAGGCCTAGCGCATTTTAAAGTTTTTGGTGGTGTTTTAAGAAGTTATTTTAGTTCTTACGATATAATAACGTTTATTCCAGCTCAAATTTTTAATGCGGTTATGATTAAAATTTTACAAAATGACTAAATTTTAATATGAGTGAATAAAAGTGTTTTAGATTTTTTGCTCTATTTAGTCTCTTAACAACATACGCATACGCTGGTAACGTCAAGACACTCGCAAGCTAATAGTTATTCAATGGCAGCATCCTTTTCAAAGTACTGATTTCCATTTCAATATTTTTAAATGATTATTCTGCATAAGATAACTCCAGTCGATGACTAACCGAGTACTTCTGTTCTTTGCCAATTTTCGTTGCAGTTTACTTTCTGATGACAGTTTTACTTTCGCAACCGGTTTTGAAAGTTAAAAGGTACCAATTTTAAATTTTCAAACAGTAACACCCAATTTTGACACTATATTTGAGTTCCTTGGATCAAAGAAGCCTGGAAATTTTTATTGTGGATATTCAAAGAGTTAAAACAGTTCAATGTTTGAGGATGCTAATGTTAAATCCATGTGACACGCTTTAATTTATATCTTCCACCCCTCCACCACCCCACAAAAAATGAAATTTAATTGTTATATTTTAATAATCTACAATGAATAAACACAAACCTATTGTAGACTTTTATTATATTAAAAATCTGCTATTTAATTATGAAAATTGTTATTAAATTTATATTAAAAAATATGACTTATAACCTACTTAACGACAACTTAATTTTTTAATCAAATGAATCACAATCGTTAAAAAAATCGCTGTGTCAGTTCACAGTTCATTCGAATCCCCATTTTTCGAGCTGTAGAGAAATTTTATTTTTTGACAGTATAAAGGGCATGTCTTGTGTTATCAATGGATCCACAGTAAAAAAAACCATAGAAACTTACCAAAACTATTTTGTAGGATTTCCTTTCATATAAAGCAAGTGTTTTATACATTTAATATCTCTGTATGATTTTAGTGTTGACTAATTGAGTGTTTTTGATATTCGTTTTCCTGTAAAATCTTAATATTTTTCTGTTAAGAGATACATCCCCAATACACATTTTTTTATAACTATGAAGATTCAAGGAATGTTATATACACAGGCCTCCCACTCAGTCCGTTTTTTGAATAACGCGTTTTCCCAAAGAAAATCTTCTTTTAAAATTTTTCTTACGAACTTTGCCGCCACTTAACCGGAAAATGGTTACTAGCGGATAGGGACAGCTTAATGCAATAATGTTAAAACTTCGACTGCCTTTTGAGAATTCAATGCGCATGCGTGAACTAGAGGGTAACATAACGATATGGGGAAAAAATAAAAAAATCCCTAGCCGACTTCGGAACATTGTTTTTTATAAATATTTTGTTGCTGTTCGATTGTGTGTTTGGTGGGTGAATGGTTAGGGAGCTGATCTTGCACCTAGATAGTTTGAGTTCGAATCCCATGATTTCATCAGATTTTATTTTTCTGCTTTTTTATTTAAAAATGTTTTGTAGATTGCAATATGTTTTTTATGATAAATTGTAAATTTTGACATTAATAACAATTTCAGATTAATGCTTATTGTTAAAATAAAAAATACTTATTTAAATATTGTTTTCCAGATTTTTTTTTCAATTTTTTTTAAATTTAAAATGCTTATTGGTTGCTTTATGTGTTTCATGATAAATGGAATATTTTTAATAAAAGTAAATTTTGATATTAATAACAATTACAAATGTATTTCTATTATTGTAAAATAACTCATTTAAATAAGATAAGTGGGGGTCTGATTAATCTTCTGATTAAAATTTTACTTTACAGTGCTTTATAATGTTTAAAATTTCACACATGTATACAGAAAACTGTGCATAGTTCTTTATGGCAGTAACATCAAAATCAAATAAATAATTTTATGGTTAAGTACTAAGGAAACGAACATCAACAAAACAACGTTCCGAAGTCGGCTAGGGATTTTTTTTATTTTTTCCCCATACAGTTATGGTACACGCATGCGCACTCAATTCTCAAAAGGCAGTAGAAGTTTTAACATTATTGCATTAAGCTGTCCCTATCCGCTAGTAAAATACTAGGTTTTCGTTGCAAATATCAGGCACGAAAAACTTTCGTTGCAAATACTGGTATAAAAAAAACAGACCTGTGGGAACCGTGTATAATTCCGAGGTGCATACATCCAAAGAACGCAAATATGATGTCAAATGTCGGTGTTACCGTATCAATAATCAAAATTCGTGCAATTTTTAATATGTAAACAATCCCCTAAGCAAATACTATGAATAGCATTTAATAGTAGACATTATTTCCAGTCAATTAGTAACCATATGTCATTTTTATAAGATTATTTGTAACAGAGTTAGTAGGGGGTGATCACTTTTTCTTTTCCAGTACTGTATCTTTCAATAACATAGT
The DNA here is from genome assembly GCA_963931845.1 of Maratus michaelseni. Classification (NCBI taxonomy): domain Eukaryota; kingdom Metazoa; phylum Arthropoda; class Arachnida; order Araneae; family Salticidae; genus Maratus; species Maratus michaelseni. The sequence goes on from OZ007586.1 coordinate 408,068,487, forward strand.
ATTAATATTGAAATACATTTGTTAGATATTGATAATTTTACAAATAATATAAAATGTGTAACTTATTGCAAAGAGTCATCAAAAAATGTGTGACGATATGGTCTTCTGTTTTAAAAATAATACTTCTATTGACAAAAAAAACCTATTTTCTTAAATTCCATTTACTTTAAATAAAATAAAAAACAACTAAAAACCAACACTTTAATTATGCATAACAAATGCAACTTCTTTTGTTTTTTATTACGGTGACCCAAAAAATTCGCAACTGTAAAATGCTTTACGAGATTATCTTAAAACAAATTATATTTCATACTTATATAAGCTGCTCAAATTGCATTAGGAAACGAAATTTCACTCTAAAGCAATATTTTGAAAAAAATATTATACATATCCCTAAAACATATTTAGAAAAGAAAATACTTTAGAATGCATATGATATAAAATATTTTTGTGCATAAATATATTAGACCGAGGAAATTTTTAATGTTTTAAGATAATATTATTGCATAAAAAAGGTTAAATAATCCGAATAATAAACATGAAAAATATAAAATATAATAACGCAAAGTTGCAAATTTTAAGGAAACTTATTTACATACTACTTACAAAAAACATTTAAAACGCAGAAAAAATAAATGTAAAAATGTTCTTTATTAAAAATTTGTAACCCTTTCTGGAGAAAGTAATTGTGTTCCTGCAAACTTCTCACCAGATTTGACAGTTTTTTATTACTAAAGATATAAAAGTACAATTTTAATTTTAAACTATCGGATACAAATCTTGATTAAAAGTAATTGAGATATAAAATATCCCATGTTCCTTCAAGAGATGAAAACCTCAAATTAAGAAAGACAATGTTAACAAAAAAGAAAATTTTAAATTGAAAAGATACATCTTTATTTACATGTAAATCTAATCTCACGTATAATTTTTCATCTAAAAGTTACATAGAGAAAGTTTGGGTTATTCAAATCCCTTGAGCTTACGAACCCTGTAACATTTAAATAAATATATCGGATGTTATAGCTAGTAAAAAATATTTGTAAGATGAGAATGGAGTCAATTGCTATATTAAAATCTGTTATCACTATTTTGAAAGGCCTTATGTTTTGATAAAAACTGAAAATTGAATTTCTGATTAAAAAAACAGATTATTTAATAATATTAAAATCTATTTTAGACCATCCCTATTGTAGTAGCATATCGGAAGAAAAGATCCCTCTTACAGAAAGGTAACATTACATGGGAAAACACTGCCTTAAAAAATCAGCTTTAACAGGAACCATGCGTCAAGCATATATTAAAAAACATTTTCCAAAAATTCAGAATACTGTAATAAAACTTTATCGTTTAATAAGGTCAAAGATGATGTCTAAGTAAACAATTTCGAAAACGCATAACATAATTGAATCTCAATTTAAGCACTTAAAACCTATAGTCGAAAAAATATCTGAATTCTTCTTTGTATCCCTGAATATGATCTATACATTTTTATGTATACTACATAACATTCAAAAATTTATTTTTGTTAGAAAACATATAACACGGTTTAAAATTGCCCTTCAGCAATTTCCGTCAATAAGCGGAAATATACCCAAATTCTTTGTGCAGCCCTGTATATGATTTTTGTTTGTCCCTCTAAATAAACCAATAATACTATGCACACTATATTCTATATTAAACATCTTCTAGTTAACCTCAGTAATATATATCAATTTCAATATGTTTGAAACACTGTAACTTCATTAAAATACACCGCAAGCGATTTTCCTCCATAGACAGTAGTATAATGGAATAGTTTTAAGTATCTCTGCAAAAAAATATATAAATGCTACACACTTCCGTTTTCCGAACATGCCGTTGTAAACCCCAATAACATATATCAAATGCATTGTAATCCAAGGGAATTCGAGAGCAGAAAGGCAAAGTAAACGAAATCATAAACACTTTCTCACGCTATGTTGGAAAATGTTAAAAAACGTCATTTTTTACAGAACAGTGTTTGAAACAAGATCATGAAATGATAAACATAAAATAAAGATATTGACCATGTATGCATGAAAGCAATTACACCTCTATAAACGCTACAGGAACATAACCAAACCAGTTGTACCAAAGTATCTTTAGGGAATTTAGTACCGAATCAGGCTAAACAGATTAATGAAGATATTTATAAAAAGATTTATAAAAAATATTATGTAATCTCAAAATCAGCATATTTTATAAATTACCACGCGAAAAAAAAAACTAAAATAATCATAAAATATTTTAAAACCATTAAAAAATACATTTAAATACTAAAAATTCAAGTATGTTTCAAATTTCATTAAAATGCATTAAAAGCCTTGCAAAGGAAATGCAGGTAATAGTCAATTTTTTAAACAGGTAACATAATAAACTATTTTTTAAAAAATACACATAAAGGTATGTTTAAGAAATAATTGACAAACAGAGATGCGATATAATGAACTAAAGATATTCTTAAGATGCATTTTTATATATTAAAAGATAAAAGATTACTGATTTTTAATTAAACCCGATGAAAGATGTTTCAAAAGATACATTAATTTTTAATTAACATGCCAAATATTTCTTGCAAGATTTGTAATACTAGTAAGAGATAACATTCATTACAAAAATCTGTTTATCATACTTCTTATAAAAGTAAACTTTTTTATTTGTTTCTCACTTTGTAAACATATTAACTTTTCAAAAAAATTATAAAATTTTTGACTATATCAAATTTTAAATTTAAAGAAAATTAAAAGTTTCACTACGCATTTTGTACCGAATTATTTTTTTAACTTAATGTTTAGATCCCTGTCAGTTATTATGTGTTATACGGTGAAATTTAGATTATCCACAGCTGTTTACAGCGTGTTTAATGTGCAATCTATTGTTTTCTTGCTTTTACTTTCTAAACATCAGCATTTTTATAATACGTTATTGAAATTCACAGAAATAAAAGACATTAAGGGAAAAATACTTTCAGGAAAAAATACGACAATTTTAGAAGTATTTTTTAAAAATTCATTGGTATTTTCTCTTTTAAAACTTTTTATTCAATTTGATACATTTTCACGTATTTGTGAAATCTATAACAAACAATAAAATAAAATAATTAATTATTTTTTCTAGGAAAAAATGGGCTGATTTGTTTCAGGCTTTAAAGTGCTTTTTTACTTGAATATGATCATAATATTTATATAATTGTTGTATGTACTATAATTATTTTATTGCATATGTTATTTATACACTTAACCATGAATATTTATAACGCTTATGTACAGTTAACATTAAACATACATACAAAGGGTCATTTGACCGGTAGCAAATGAAAATATGCCCATTCGAACCAGAAATTTCGTCATAAAATAAATAAAATATAAATCACACAGAATTAAGTTAACGTAAAAGTTAAGTTATTTTAAATAAAAATTCTGGTGTGAGATATTTTTGTAGAACTTGAGTAAATTTTTCGGTATGTTTAGTGTTAATTATGAATTAATGAAATTAAAAGTTCATCAAATTTAATCTGCGAATTTTTACTCTTTTTTTTCTACCGTTAAAATTTAACAGACAATTTTGCCTTTTTTAAATGCAGATTTTGGCGATTAATTAAGGTAAAATATACCATTAAATATTGTGGTAAGCGGAAAGGGTAAAAGTTTACAGCTATGTTAATTGTTTTTATACAGTCATGGGAAAACAAAGTGAACACCCCCTACTGACGCTGCAACAAATTATTGTAGAAGAAAGTTACTGGTACCAAACAATTGGAAATGAAGTCTAGTTTTAAATTATGTATATAAAATTTTTTTAGAGTGTCATCTACGTATCAAAGTAAACACAAACTTTTTTTTTCAATGGCAATACCCGATATTGACAAGATACTTTAAATCTCCGGTTCGAACTATGCCCGGATACCAAATTTTATGAAATTCCTACGATTAGTTTAAGATAAAATAATTATTTTAAAATGAACATATTTTAGGAGCTGTATCCAAATTGAAGTTCGGTACTCAATTGTTGAAATGCTACAGAATGACTAAATCACTTCGATTAATGTATGCTTTCTTGCAAATATGACAATTTTACTCTCTTAATATGTTTCGGGTATTGTTCTAAAAGGTAAAATCCTTTACAATATCCATTTTATAATGTTAACAAGAGTTGAGTTATGCGATTAAAAATATATAAGGTTATCAGGGATTAACCTAGTTTTTGAATATGTAAATGTGGTTGGAATTTTATAGGTGTTTTTATAATGCTTTTTCTCAGATTTTGAATTTATTTTACTCACTCTTTTCTATATTTATATGTAAAGAATATCGGCGAATACAAAGTTTAGAATAAAAAATAGTATGAAGCATTGTAAGGAAACGATGTCGAAAAAACCCAGACAAATTGATTTTTAGTCTGACTATAAATCTTAACTCGATTGCGAATGGTATATGTTTAAAACGGTTTCAGCAAATACACAACACATATGCATTTTTATGAAACTTTTCTTCAAACATATATGCCACAGAAAAAATAAAATAGGTTTATTAGACTGGAAAAGAAGCTAGAATTTCAATTAAAGGTAACAAAAATAATGAGTAAGATTTTTTTTAAATTAAAGGTAGGCCTGTTAATTTAAAAAAAATAGCTTTTCTAATTTAAAAAAAAGCGAAACTAATTTACAGACTACTAACTGTCTTAAAATTTTATCTGATGCAAAAACGATTTTCGTAATTTTAATAAAAAATTTAAAAGCAGACACAAAAATATTTTTAAAAAATCTTATTCTAATCAACAATAAATTGAGAAAAATATTTTTTCAAATTATGCTTTGCTCCACATCGTAGGCGATCCCTTAAACCAGCATCTCGCCGTTTCTTATGCATAATTTGAAAATATCTTGGAGGAAAAAATTTTAAGGAAGAAATTTTAAATGCGCATAAAACAGGACAAAATAAATATAAATCCATCAAAAAAATTGTAGGTACAGTTCATATTTTTTCGAATATTATTTCAAAATTCATAGTGAATATTATAAAATTATAAAAATTACAAATTCAACGTCTTAATTTTTGGAATTTTTAGTATTACAACCAAACAAAAAATTAGCAAATTACGATTATAATTTCAGTAGATAGTATTAAAAAAATTAAAATGTAATTTAACATTAGAAGTTCTAAATTTTGAATGTTTATAATTGAAAAGCTTATCATCCAAATGATTTGAAAGTTGGTATCTAGGCATAGTTTGAACGGAAGATTTAAAATTACGGGCAAAATATGGTGTTGCCATTGAAGAAAGAAAGTTTGGGCTGGTTTTGATATGAAGATGGCCCCCTAAGCAAATTTTATATACATCATTTAAAAGTAGACTTCATTTCCAATCGTTTGGTACCAGTAACTTTCTTCTACAACAATTTGTTGCAGCGTCAGTAGGGGGTGTTCACTTTGTTTTCCCATGACTGTATAAAAACAATTAACATAGCTGTAAACTTTTACCCTTTCCACTTACCACAATATTTAATGGTATATTTTATCTTAATTAATCGCCAAAATCTGCATCTAAAAAACGCAAAATTTTATGTTCAATTTTTGGGTAGAAAAAAAAAAGAGTAAAAATTCGCAGATTAAATTTGATGAAATTTTAATTTCATTAATTCATAATTAACACTAAACATACCGGAAAATTTACTCAAGTTCTACAAAAATATCCCACACCAGAATTTTTATTTAAAACAACTTAACTTTTAAGTTAACTTAATTCTGTGTGATTTATATTTTATTTATTTTATGAAGAAATTTCTGGTTCGAATGGACATATTTTCATTTGCTACCGGTCAAATGACCCTTTGTATGTATGTTTAATGTTAACTGTACATGAGCGTTATAAGTATTCATGATTAAGTGTATAAATAGAATATGCAATAAAATAATTATAGTACATACAACAATTATATAAATATTAGGATCGTATTCAAGTAAAAAAGCACTTTAAAGCCTGAAGCAAATCAACCCCTTTTTCCTAGAAAAATGAAATATTTATTTTATTTTATTGTTTGTTATAGATTTCACAAACACGTTAAAATAAAAGCAAAAATTTCTTGTGTATAGAGATATAAATTGTTTACTTTTTTTTAAACTCTCCATTAAATATTTAAATATTCGGAATTTCATAGTTAAAACTGTATTTATATGCTACAAAACATATATTTCATTCACATTTTACATATTTATATTATACAAATTCTATCAATTGTGATTCGAAAGTAATTGATAAAAAATTTCGCTGCGAAAAATAAGTCTAGCTGGGATTTGAACCGAAACAGAAAAAACTGGAATCCAACGCGCTGCCAGCCAAGCTGAGAAGTTACTTGTCAAAGGAAGAAATTTATCGGATTATAATTTGTTACGTAAACTTTGAGAATTTTTTTCTCAATACCCCCTGAGTATACTCCCTGTAGTAACTATACTCTATGGATGCATAAAGGTTCACCACATTCTGTGACCCCGACCTCGGAACCTCTCCTTGTAAATATGAGTAACCTCCGACCTCATTAAACGCCAATGCTCCCGTTGCGAAACATGTATTTTTTTTTTTTCTCAAAAACTTTTTAGTAATTCAGGGTTCGTACGGGTACCGTTATTTTTCCAGGTGAAATACCAGTAGATTTTTCTAATAAAGTTCATCGACTTCAAACGTGCGAAATTTCACGTTATTTAAGAAGAGATTATCTATTACAAAATACTGGTACCGAAGAATTTTCTTGGTTTTAAAATTCCAGGACGCGTACGAACCCTGTAATTTAAGAAAATATCTTTTTGTAGTAAAGTTATTAGTATGGAGTATAAAATACATTTTTTTTCAAAATAATATTTTCCTTTATTCTATTTTTTGTAGATTTAAAAAAAAAAGAGAATTTTTGTCTTCCCGATATCTGAAGTAAAATTAATTAAAAAGAAAAAAAATTCTTCAGTTTCGTTCAACTACTGTCAGTTTTTAGAACCAGCATTTGAAGTAACAATATATTCAAAACCCGGATTAAATAGAGTTATTTAAATCAACAATAGAAAGATTTGTGTGAAATGTTCCCACAGTGGGAGCCTTGGCGTTTACTGGGGGCATTTAATTTCTCCTTTGTCTGCGACATCCCTTTCACAAAGAAAGGATTGCGCCCCTAGGAAGAAGGAATGCAAAGTACCACTTAAAATGATAAAAGAAAAATTTTAGTTCCTTGTTTCGGCGAAACAACAATATGGTGAAATATACTTGTATTTTACTGCGTTTTGGTTTGTTATTTTGAAAATCACAGTGTATTTGAATCGTTTGGCAGTCGCTAAGTAATAGTGTTTAGATAAATTTAAAAAAAAAGGTTCCATATACAGGGTGTTCCGTTAAAGGGGTCCAATATTAATAGGGGTAATAGAGGAGATCACACGGAGCATAAATCAGTATATAATGCCTGGCCGGATCTCAATAATTTTCAAGTTACAGCAAATAGAATGAAAAATCGGAAATTTGTAAAAAAACCCTCATTGCTAAACTATCGATAATGCTACATAAAAACGAAGCACATATTTAGAAAGAGCAGTATAACATGGAGCAGTAGATGTTTATTTACCTTGGCGTCAGTGCTTATTAGTATAACGGAGCAGTAAACAGGGTCAAGTAGAGATGAAAAATATGTAGCAAATCCAGTAGAAAGAAGGATCACATAGTTAGATGCAATATAGATTTATTTTTTACGATGAGGCAATATCGATAGTTATATAAGCAAAGGGGAGGTACCTACACAAACAATCACAAGTTTTGTACCGCTTTCCTGGTCAAGACAAACGGCCGAAGTGAAGTTCTTCTAAAAGTTACATGTACGGGTGTTGGCGCGGAAAGCATGATAAAATCGCCAGTACTTGGCGAGGGAGTTTTTGGAGACAACGGTCGGACGCGTATGGGAAAAAACGATAACTGCTAGATTCTGTCTATGATAATGCATTCATTTGAGGATGGGGGGAAGGGTTGTAAAGATTCTTTTATGGAGACAGAAAAGGAAAAAGAAAGAAAGTAATTTTGGGATTGGCGTTTGATTTTGCTAAAAGACAGCTGCAATTAACGGTTACATATAACTCGAATCTAATAACAGGGTGTGAAGGATATGAGCTTGCATATTATAGTTTACATGTGGGCGAGAGATATTTTAATTAATTCTTTTGAGAGCGGATGAGAAGTGCAAATGCTTGCATAAAGAATAACGGTTATACGTTACATTATTTTAATAAGTAGAGCACAGCTGCATATATATTTTGTCTAACTTTTAAGACAGATGCACTTTTGATTTCATGAGAAGGAAACGGTTGAATTAGAAATATGTGAACATTAGTAACTTATTTTTTTTAGCATAACCGCAAATTAAGGACAGAGAGGTTTCTGATATATGAGAGTGACTTGCATTTTAGAATGAAGAAAGTAGATTCGTTATCTAAATTAAATCAGAAATAGATTTTAGTTAACATCTTGAATTTCTTTGGGGGGGGGGGAATTACAGACATTTAAAATCTATAAACTATAATTGTTTATTTTAAATTATTTATAATTATTTATTTATTTGGGGGGGAATAAATGAATCTTTATGAATTTATTTTATTTTATTTTTTTTAAATTCTATTTTTTTTGGGGGGGGGGAGAAGCATGCAATCAATACATGTATGCTAGATGTTGGAAGAGGAATGGAAAAGCTTATGTTAACTTGTTAAAATTTTGAGGGGGGGGGGTTTGAACTGAAAGTAAGATATATGACAAACGTCTTTGTCACATATATCACCCCATTGACCAGAAAAGCTGTACTGTTTACAGTACAGTTTAAAAAAATATATACAATACAATTATACTCTCCCCAAGCTTAAAATAATACATACATAATATAAAACAAAATACTTGTAAAATTATATGAGTTGCAACATTATAAAGGATTTTGTTACCTCAATAGTTCGTAACATCAGGCCATAAAATATAAAACATAGTGCACTACCTTCGAAGATTTTTTTTTTTTTATATCTTCGTCCTTTTATTTTCTGTTTTGTTCTTTTTCTTTTTGTCTTTCTGTCTGGTACCAGCTTTAAAAAGTTACTATTTAACTAGACATGTCTAATGATAACTGAACACAAAACAGTACTCATTTTCTCAATTTGTTGCACTTAAATACCATAATTACTACTTAAGTATAATATGAAACACAAATGAAAACAATTAAAAAATAAACACAAATAACACATAACATAAACATATATCCTTAAAAATTAACTTGACTTATATGAAAAAGTGAAAATGGATTAACTCAAGTGTAGTGTACTGAAAAGTTGTTTGAAAAAAAAGTTTTTTAAAATTCGTGCAAGCACAGGACGGTAAAAAAAGAGGTGCATGTGGCACGCCCATAAAAAGGGACCGCCCTTAATCTTGTCAATGCATGACAAGTGTGATGTCTCAGGCTTAGGGCCTTACGACCTAGGTGAGGAGGGCAGTGATGAGAGTCCACATCATTACAACATGAACTCCCTGCTCCCCAATGAAGATCGCACTGATCTCCAAACAGGAGCACGATTCGGGAACACATATACTTTTGGGAAAAGGGAATATTGTGAATTAGTAAACTAAATCACAATTGTCTCTCTAAACACAATCTGGTGAGGGGTGGTAACCTAAGGGCAAAAATTTAGAACGGTACCACTAGCCTGAAGGGGAAGAATTAGTAAAAATAAAAAAAACAGATACAAGTGTATCTTATGCAAATCCTAATGTATTGACAGTTCTAGAGTGTTGAGAGACCTAAAATATGTCATAATCGGGTGTGATGAAGTGAAACTGTACAAGTCATGTAAGTAAATGCTTTAAGTTTGTTTACGAGAACTTTTTTTTTTTTATTTAAAAGTTTTTTTTTTTTTTTTAATTTTATTATTATTATTATTATTTTTAAAATTTGTTACAAATTATCTTTTTCTTAAATTGTAGCGAGGGGCGAGAATGGTGTTAGAAGAATTATTATTTGTAACATGACTTGCAGGATCACATAAATGTCCATATCGAGGTGGTGCTAGAAGAAGTCTATCAATATGTACCCTAAATGCAGTATCATCATGAGCATATAATCTTTTAATTGAAAATGAAACAGGAGAGTGTTTAAATGTTACAATATATGGACCGGTATATTTAGGTTTAAATTTGTCGACTGATTTTAAATAAACAATATCTTTTAAACATATATTTCTTAATTTAGCTTTTCGACTGTGAATTTTGTAACGTCTATCTTGAGCAGTTTTAATGTTGTTATATGCTTTGTCATATATTTTGTTTAAGTCATCTAGTAATTTATAAACTTCAACATGTTTATCTAGAAATGCTTGGTTGGTACTATGATCATATGTGTCAAAAATTAATGAAAGTTCACGACCAAAATGAAGTAAGTTAGGTGAAAATAGTGTAGAAGAGTGTGTCGAACCATTATAAAGTGACTTATGAATAAACAGAGCATTTTCAAAAGAGTGTCCTTCTTGTAGTAATGTGGTAACAGAATATTTAATAGACTTGTTAATTCGCTCGGCAATACTATTAGATTGTGGGTGCGAGACCGAACTGTGATGTATTTTTATGCCAAGAGCATCATTAAATGCATTATAGATATGAGAAGTATATTGTGGGCCTAAGTCTGACAAAATACAGACGGGTCTCCCATAGGTAGTTATGTAACTAAATAAGCATTTTACAACTTTGGGTGCAGAAGTATCAGTGAGAGGATAGAGTTCAATGTGTCTTGAGAAGTGATCGGTTACAGTTAAGACATGTTTATTATTTGAGAAAGGACCAAGTAAATCAGTACTGACTGTATGACCAGGATATCTTGGTGTGTATGTAGGTTGAAGAGGTGCGGGTGGAGTGTTATGGTGTTTGGCCTGTAAACATTTGACACATGAAGCTACAAAGTTGAGTGTATCTACATAGATGCCTTTCCAAAAATATTTGGATGTAAGAAATTCATAAGTTTTGGCCATACCAAAGTGTGACAGATGGGATATAGTTAAAACTTTACTTTTAAGTGAATCAGGAACTACAATGTGATATGAGAAAGTATTATTTATGATATCTTCCTTTTTGAACATTAATATTTTAGAATCAGGATGTATGAAGTAATTCGGGAATTTTGAAGAAGGTCCATTTTGTAATATATGATCATAAATACTAGCTAAGGTAGGGTCTTTTTGTTGTTCAGTGCAAAAAGTTTGATTTGATATCTCCAATAATGGGTCTCGTTTTGTTCGTTCACCTGAGATGAGAAAACTAACATGACAATTGTTGTTATTAACAGATTTACAAATATCAGGTGTTTCATGATCGACTATTGGAAGTGGTTGAGGATCATGGATAAGGTTAGGATTGGTTAATAAATTTTCTTGGTTGTTGTCAAAATTACAGCGAGAGAAATAATCTGCTAAAACATTTGAAGATCCAGGAATGTGTTCAAAATCATATGAATATTCTGAAAGGTCAATTAGCCAACGGGTGGTTATGTCTGCTGGGTTTGTAGTTTTTTTTGTATTTTTTTAGAGGTTTGCTATCTGATAAGATTAGGAATTTTCTGTTGTATAAGTAATATTTGAATGCAATAACAGATTTGTAAATTGCCATGAGTTCTAGTTTTAAAGCAGGATATTTTTTTTCAGAGGAATTTAAGGATTTAGAAAAGTATGCTACTGGTAGAAGATTTCCATTATGTTCTTGCATTAGAACGCCAGAGATGGCAATGTTAGATGCATCTGTATTCAAATAAAAATTCTTATTCCAATCTGGTAACCTAACCATGGGTGAACCGAAGAAAATTTTCTGTATTGTTTTAAGTATGTCCTGATGTTTTTCTGTCCAGATGAATTTAGTTTTAGGAGTAGTTAAATCAATAAGTGGTTGCACTAGTTTGTTAAATGTTGGAATTAATGATTTATAGAAAGTTATCAAACCAATAAGCCTTTTTAGTTGTCTTTTTGTAGTTGGTGTAGGAAATGAAGTTATTTTTACAATGTTAGAATGGATTGGTGAAATACAATGATTTTCTATTTGAAAACCTAAGTAGTTGACTTTTGTTTGATGAAAGTTGCATTTATTAGGTGAAAGAGTGAGATTGTACTTGGAAAGGAGGTTAAAGATTTTGTCGAGTTTAGAACACATTTCATCAAAAGAATTCGCACCTATAATAAAGTCATCTTGATACGTATACACACCTTGTAGGTGTAATTCGTCAATTAAAGAGTCCATTAGAGCTTGAAAGATTGAGGCACTTGTCTTTAAACCAAAGACAAGTCTGCGGTAAGAAAAAGATCCAAACATGGTGGTAAAAGTTAGTTGATTGTGAAATTTTTCTGGTAAGTTAATTTGATGGTATGCTTGATGAAAGTCGAGTGTTGTAAAGAATGTGTAAGAAGAGAGATTAGCGATGATGTTTTGAATTTTTGGTAGTGGGTAAGATGATCCTTGTATTACAGTGTTTAACATTCGCAGGTCAAGTGCGAGGCGAAATTTTTGTTTACCAGTACCATCTGGTTTTTTTCTAACAAGTAACATAGGACAAGACCATTCGGAGCAATGTCTTTGTATAATTCCAGCTTCAAGTAATTGATTAATTTGATCTAATGCATCTTTTTGTAATGCCTGAGGTATTGGAAAAGGAAGTGTTTTTATAGGATAGTCATTAATGAATTTCAAATCTGGAATAATTTTATCTGTATGCCCAAGTGTATTTAGAGATTTTGAAAATACAGGGTAATATTTGAGTAACATTTCTTTTAGAATTTCAGCCTCATTGGATGGTAAGTGTTCAAGATTGAAATCAGTTGCAGATAAGTCTTCTTTTCTTTTTTTGAGAATGTCTTTAGAAGCTTGAATGAGATTTAAGAATTGTTGATCTGAGTTATCTTGACTAATTTTATCTGGGGAATACTCAATTATTTCCTCGACCTCAAAAAGTTGACCTATTTTAGCTTTTTTTTGAATGTGAATGGGATTATCAGAATTGTTTTTAACCGAAATCAGGAAAAATGTATATTGTTGTGGAATTTTTCTTTTTCGCTTTGGATTTTTTGATTTTATTATAGCATCAAATCCTAATAAGTTGTCAACGGGTGAATTGTATTGAAATAAATAATCTTTGTCTGTGCTAATAGAATCTGTGAAAACTGAAATCCATTTTTGTTCCTGAGGGTTTAAGGAAATTCTACGAGTCAAAGCTACAGTTTGATTTTTGAAGGAGGTGGGTTGTGTACTACATTGGTTTATTTCAGAAGATGAAGTAGTTTGTTTGTTTACCAAAGGAATCGATAAAGTGTTGTCAATATGGATAATGTTTTTGACGGTGTTTACAACAATATTGAATCGTTTGATGAAATCATAGCCGATAATACCTTGAAAACTAGATGAATCTGGTATGTCTACGATATAAAAGTGGTGATTAAAGTTTTTGTGTTGTAATTTAATGGAGGTTCTAATACATGCGGAAAAATCTACATCAGAATTGACTGTTTTGATGACAACACCAGTTGATAATCTCTTATATTTTAAAATTGTTTTTAATTCATCAAATAAAGACTGTGATAGTAACGAAATAGTACTTCCCGTATCGCAAAGTAGAGTAATATCTTTTTTTGCAATTGAGGCCTTTACAAGGGGAAGTGATGTTGAGTCTTTAATGACATTGTAAATAATTTTTGTAGTAGTGTCATCGTATTGTTCTGTGTTTGTTTGTGTCGTTTCATGCTTAGAAATTTTTACACTATCACATGTTTGTGTGCTTACAGAGTTTACTAGTCTATTAAGTGAAATTTTTGGTAAGGACGGATCTGGGAAAAAACTGGCTGATGTGTAATCAGTAGGGGGGTGAGGTGCAAAGCCATCAGCAAAATTACACCTCTGACTTAGTTTTCCTGTTGTCGATTGTTGTTGTTGTGAAATTGTCCTCGTCTTTGTGTATTTAAGCGTTTCCACTTAAAACAAGCTTGCGCTTCGTGACCACTTTTGAAACATAGCTGGCAAGTAGTGCGGTGAAATCTGTAAGACTTATGTGGAGAGGGGCGTTTGTTATAATTGCGATTTTGAAATTTCCGTTTGTTGTGCATGCCAGCAAATTTAGTTTTGTAAGTTGCCGCGTCTTCTTTAATTTCTGGTTGTGTTTGGGTATTTACAGAAAGGGCGTTTATTTTCTCGGTTAGCTGTTTCAGCTGGTCGGCAAATATTGAATCAGTTGGGGAAGGGGTGGGGTAAGCATGCAAAATTTTTTCTCCGTACAAAATATCTTGTAGCGCCTGGGCTCTTAAAACTGCGGGTTGGTACTCTGTAATCCCTTCCTCTTGGATTTTAATTCGTAGATTGGATGGAATGGTTTCCAGGAATTTCATGTATTTAATTTTGTCACGCGCATTGGCATCTTGAATGTCCGAATAAACTGTTGCAGCCAGGACATTAAGCCTATGGGCAAAGTTTTTAATGGTTTCTGCGGGTAAGAGCGTTAAGTTTGCAAGTTCGACTGCTACCTGTGATTTGCTAGGCGGGGAAAAAAAATTGGAAAATTCTTTTTCGATTACATTTATGTCATTTGAGATTAGTAAATCAGGGTTCTGTGTTAAATATTTTAATGCAGGACCAGATAATTTACTTTTTAGTAGAGCAATTGTTGCTTGCGGGCTGTATTTATTTATTTGACTAACAGACCGTACTTGGTCGAAAAAGAATTTGAGTGATTCATGATCACCGTCAAAAGTAGGCAAGTTAATTGGTATTTGCCGAGAAGCCATGGTGGCCAAAAAATACTATTAACTAATCTATGAAATTCAAGGAAACACTGCATGCACAATAAAATAACTAAAAAAAATATCAATATACACTAGCAGATAATAAATATAACATGAAAGAAAAATGTAAACCGGATTTATATCATAATAAATAATAATGACTGATCACTGTTTCTTTTTAGCGTATAGATCCCTAACGCTCATTTTTTAAATTCATCTTTAAAAAGAAACAGCGATGAATGAGAGAAAAATAGAGGAGGAAAAAAAATATATATATCCTTTTTTTTTTATAACTTTAAAATCAATTTGTATAGCATGAAATACAAGCAAAGATCTTACCTGGGATCAATCAATACAAGTATAAAAAGTAAAAAATTCATGCAAACTATTTAAATTGTTAAGAATGGAACGTAGCATTTCTTTTCTTCATTAAAAAAAAATGAAACCAATATTGCAAGACAATTTAAGTTATTTTATTTTATTTTATTTATTTATTTATTTTTTTTTTTTTAAACTGGTTTACTAAAAATTAAAAACTCAAATTAATATTTGTATCCAAAACACCTTAAAAAAAAACAATCTTGCCTTAAATATTCATAAAAATATCATATTTTACAACTAAAAAAAAAATGCAGGATAAAATAATCATATTTATATGATTTGATGAGAAAGTTCAAAAATTAAATTAACTTAATTTCAACCTGAATATTTAATTAAGAAGGTTTTGGTAAAAGGCAAACACAAAAAGAACATAACTAAAACTCTGTTATTAAATGTATTCTTTTAAAAAAGAAATGCAATAATTTAACCAAATAAAATTCACTACTGACTGGTAGAGGAAAAAAAATTAATTATATTACAAGAGAAGTATGAAGGTTGAAATATGCACTTGTAATCAACGCCTATGATTATTGAAACCCAGCCGCGTTAAAAAGAATCATAAGCTCATAGCACTGATCTTCCGGAAAGTATACTATTTGCGTACTTGACACACACTGGAAAATTACGATCACCACAGTAGTTTTTTTTGAATAAATGGCACTTTTTGAAGCACTAATGTTGAAGAAATTTCTTTGGATGAAACTTACACGGATTACTTGTAACACTGTCAGAAATATATCATTGTAAATTTACTTTTGGACCACTATTTTGAAACACATACAGAATACACGTAACACATTCACCGGCATTGAAGCACTTGAAGGCACAAATAATTTAGTA
This sequence comes from Maratus michaelseni, assembly GCA_963931845.1. Classification (NCBI taxonomy): domain Eukaryota; kingdom Metazoa; phylum Arthropoda; class Arachnida; order Araneae; family Salticidae; genus Maratus; species Maratus michaelseni. Next base: position 408,084,527 of record OZ007586.1, read on the forward strand.
GCATTATGAGTCGCAAAACGGATGAAATTTGTAGGGTGATATCATTTTGATAAAATAAATAAAAATCGCATACCATAGATCACACACGCAGATGGAGGGAAGAGGAGGATCCTTGATTTTATGGAACTTAACACTTATAATGCAACGAAACACTTGTGGTTTTCAACGAACCACACTTTTTTTTTTTTTAAACACTACTTTTCACACAACACAGACACTTTTGGATGAGGGGAAAGCACTGGGGGAACATCACAATCTTGCATTCATGTTAGAAAAGATGAGGATCGGCGAGAGAGTTTCAGATACACAGATAACAGACCGACTGTCTTGAATCCGGCGGAGGGGGTGCGGGGGTAGCACTTCCAGAAAGAGCAGGAATTCAGCAGAGATGAGGGGGTGAAGAAAGACTCCTGGTAGAGAAACGATCCAGCATGGCAGGTGGGAGGGCTGTGATGACGAGTTCCGGAGTCAGGTACATCGTGCTGCGAAGAGATGGGGGGGTGACGCGCCGTCTATAATCAGCGAAGCGGAGCGGATGCAGAGTTACACTTAGAATGGCAGTTCAGAGAAGTTGTATTTAAAGTTCCACATAGTTGCAGATGAAAGGAAATATGCCTCATATAATTATTGTACCTCGGTACCTCCCCTTATTGGAAGAAAAAATGAATCGCTAAGTTCAAGCGAAACCGGCGAAAGCACCAGAGTTTATAACATGGAGCAGTAGATGTTTATTTACCTTGGCGTCAGTGCTTATTAGTATAACGGAGCAGTAAACAGGGTCAAGTAGAGATGAAAAATATGTAGCAAATCCAGTAGAAAGAAGGATCACATAGTTAGATGCAATATAGATTTATTTTTTACGATGAGGCAATATCGATAGTTATATAAGCAAAGGGGAGGTACCTACACAAACAATCACAAGTTTTGTACCGCTTTCCTGGTCAAGACAAACGGCCGAAGTGAAGTTCTTCTAAAAGTTACATGTACGGGTGTTGGCGCGGAAAGCATGATAAAATCGCCAGTACTTGGCGAGGGAGTTTTTGGAGACAACGGTCGGACGCGTATGGGAAAAAACGATAACTGCTAGATTCTGTCTATGATAATGCATTCATTTGAGGATGGGGGGAAGGGTTGTAAAGATTCTTTTATGGAGACAGAAAAGGAAAAAGAAAGAAAGTAATTTTGGGATTGGCGTTTGATTTTGCTAAAAGACAGCTGCAATTAACGGTTACATATAACTCGAATCTAATAACAGGGTGTGAAGGATATGAGCTTGCATATTATAGTTTACATGTGGGCGAGAGATATTTTAATTAATTCTTTTGAGAGCGGATGAGAAGTGCAAATGCTTGCATAAAGAATAACGGTTATACGTTACATTATTTTAATAAGTAGAGCACAGCTGCATATATATTTTGTCTAACTTTTAAGACAGATGCACTTTTGATTTCATGAGAAGGAAACGGTTGAATTAGAAATATGTGAACATTAGTAACTTATTTTTTTTAGCATAACCGCAAATTAAGGACAGAGAGGTTTCTGATATATGAGAGTGACTTGCATTTTAGAATGAAGAAAGTAGATTCGTTATCTAAATTAAATCAGAAATAGATTTTAGTTAACATCTTGAATTTCTTTGGGGGGGGGGGGGGAATTACAGACATTTAAAATCTATAAACTATAATTGTTTATTTTAAATTATTTATAATTATTTATTTATTTGGGGGGGAATAAATGAATCTTTATGAATTTATTTTATTTTTTTTTTTTTAAATTCTATTTTTTTGGGGGGGGGGGGGAGAAGCATGCAATCAATACATGTATGCTAGATGTTGGAAGAGGAATGGAAAAGCTTATGTTAACTTGTTAAAATTTTGAGGGGGGGGGGGGTTTGAACTGAAAGTAAGATATATGACAAACGTCTTTGTCACAAGCAGAAAAAATCCCACGAAATGACATAAGTTGTTTTAGAATATTGAGAATTAATGGCGAGTTACAAGCTCTGAAACAGTGAAAAAATACAAAATCAAATATTTAGCAAAATAGTTAATCGTTAATTCCAAAAATGCAACTCTACCTACATCAAGGAAAATGTTATAAAATTTGGTCCATTCCGAAAGCTTTCGAAGAAGCTGACAATAAACCATATCAGTTTAATTGTATGGGAGAAATCAAGCAGTTCCCTAGTTACAACTCTGTACTGTTGCACGCTCGGAAAGAGCGAAACTCCACCCATGACGATTGCAAACACCCCGTTTTAATATCTTTCAATTATACATTTCTGATCAACCTCTATCAATACCCTTTCATTATTCAGTCTGGTCAAGTGAATGACATATTGTGCAGCTCTCGCCTTGTCTTAAAGCAAACTCCGTGACTGCTGCGTTTCCTCCATGAACTTTCAGGATGATGAAGAAGAAGTACTTTTTATGCAAATTTTCTATGTGTATAGGAAGAAAAGTGTAATAAAACAGCAGTCATCAGTGGGCGTTATGTTAAAGGGAGGCTGTTGTAAGTGGGATTGTAGTAAGTTGATGTATAATAATTATGCCGGAATACTCTAACGAAGAATATGCGGACATGCATCTGATGTACGGGCAAGCTCATGGAAATGCATGTCTAGCACAGCGCATGTACCGTGAGCAATTTCCAAGGAGACGTTGCCCAAGTTCGAAACTCTTCATAAAAATCGATAGACGATTACGGGAGACTGGATCGTTTAATACAGCAAGCATTGATGCAGGGAAACCTCGACATGTACGAACACCTGCAATGGAAGAAGATGTACTGAATATTTTTAAAGATAACCCCTCCACGAGTACACGAGCTGCTGCGTCTGAAGTCGGTGTTTCTCACCAAAGTGTGTGGCGTGTTCTGCGTGCAGAAAACATGCACCCCTTTCATGTGCAGCGGGTACAACTGTTATCAGTAACAGATTGTGCTCAGCGGACAGAATTCGTACGCTGGTTGCTTAATGTAACAGAAAATAATCCACAATTTCTGGAAAATATTTTATTTACTGATGAAGCAACATTTACGAGAGAGGGCGTGGTAAACACGCACAATATGCACACATGGTCATATACAAATCCGCACACTGTTTTCCCGTCGAACGCACAACAAAAGTTCAGTGTGAACATATGGGCAGGTGTCCTCGGCGATTATCTCATAGGACCATATTTAATCCCAGATGTACTCAATGGCAGTACGTACTTGGTTTTCCTACGGGATATCTTACCGCAGTTACTGCAAAATGTGCCAGCAACATTGCGCCACAATATGTGGTTTATGCACGATGGCGCATCGGCACATTTTTTCATAGGTGTTCGCAATCACCTCAATTCAACATATCCTGGGAAATGGATTGGACGCAGTGGACCTGTTGCTTGGCCTGCACGCTCTCCAGACCTCAATCCGTTAGACTTTTTTGTTTGGGGACACCTTAAATCGCTGGTGTATGAAACGCCTGTGGATACACCGGAGGATTTACTAGCGCGAATCGTTGTCGCTGCAGGAGACATTCCCAACTCCGTCGGAGTTTTTCGGCGTGTTCGCCAATCTTTACGACGACGCTGTCGGCTGTGCGATTCTGTTAATGGGCGCAACTTCGAACACCTATTATAATAATGTCCGTTCGTCTGCCTTCCGACATTGAACTGTGCAGCGCAGGCCAGAAGACTATGCTTCACATATGTCATAAAGTACGTGGAATGTAATTCTTTATTTGTCATTTTTCTTTTATTTTCAACACTTTTTGGCACAGTATTTTGTAAGTCACAGACTGTGGTGTACTCAAATTGTAAATTACAAAGTTTGTATGAATTAATTTAAAATTTAGTGTCTTTTTTAAATTTATAATTAATAAAATTATTATGCTATTTGTTATTATTATTTCCTATCATAAATTATGATGCACATATACATACAATAATTGTCCATGTAAAACATGTACTGAAACTTCTTGCATAGTTACAAATCGCAATATTTTTAATTATTTCCGAATTTTCACCACCAGTTTAATTTTAAGGAATTTAACTTAAGCTTTATATCAATAAAAGACCACTTTAAAATGTAGACTATTATTGTAAAGTTATTTTGGTTCATTCAACTCTTGAATAATTAAAAATGTTGCATCCCAGAAGAAGCATGATCGAAAATGTATGGTTGAGAGTAATTAAAAAGGCGGTGTTTCCAATCGTGATGGGCGGAGTTTAACCTTTGCTAGTGTCAAAGAAAGCGGAGTTGTAACTAAGAAACTGATTAATTTCTCTCACACAATTAAACCGATATGGTTCATTGTAAGCTTTTTCGAAAGTTTTCGGAATGGACCAAATTTTACTACATTTTCCTTGTTGTAGCTAGAGTTGTCTTTTTGGAATTAACGATTAACTATTTTGATGTATATTGGATTTCGTACTTTTTTCACTGTTTCAGGGCTTGTAACTCGTCAATAAATATTGCTATTTTAATACAATTGATGTCATTTTGTAGGTTTTTTTCTGCTCTTTCTAAATATGTGATTCGTTTTTATGTAGCATTATCGATAGTTTAGCAATGAGGGTTCTTTTACAATTTTCCGAATTTTCATTCTATTTGCTGTAACTTGAAAACTATTGAGATCCGACCAGGCTTTATATACTGATTTATGCTCCATGTGATCTCCTCTATTACCCCTATTAATATTGGACCCCTTTAACGGAACACCCTGTATATGTGAAAATGCCTGTTGAATTTTTAACAGTAAAACAAGGCTTGGAATATTTCGATATACTGGATTCTGATTCTGAAGGTTATTCACTAAATTTACAAGGTTATGTGAAAAAAAAATAAAAGTACATTTGAAGAAAAAACTGAAACAGAAGTTAAGCATCTTCGAACAAGGGTGGTTTTGGACTTAATTAAATGCATTGACGATTCTCCAAAACATACGGTTTATATGGACAATTTTTTTACATCTCTAGAATTATCAGAAGTAATGCAAAAACGCAATTTTCATATGACTGGCATAATCAGAGAAAATAGGTTGAAGGATTGTCTTCTAAGTAAATGTAAATAATTGGTAAAAATAAAAGAGGAACTTTTGAAATTCATTGTCACAGAAAATCTGTGTGTAGTAAAATGGAGAGACAACATGGCTGTGTGTTTAGCATCTACTTTTGAAGAAGAGACTCTCTTAGGTCAGGTAAAAAGATGGTGCTCTAAAGAAAAAAAGAAAATTGATTTACCTCAACCGAAGATAATTTCATCATATAATACGTATATGGGAGGTCTCTTAGATAGATTTTGAGTACTTACAGGACTCCAAAAAATTGTGAAAGCAAATAATTAAAAAGATAAGCTTTTCTATGTTTAAAATTTATTTGTTAATAGTATTTTTTCTTTAAATTTAAAAATTCAAATCAAAATAATGATTTTTTATTTATTATTAAATTCTTTATACCTGCATATATAATACATTAATTTAATAAAAAATTAATCAATAAATATTTTTTATTGCATGCAAAAAAACAATTCCACTTTTTAAAAATAATTAAAAACGTACCTTCTTCTAAGTAGTAGAAAAACAAACGCTACTTGCGTTCAATCAAGGGAACTTTTTCCCCCCTATAAGACGCCAAAGCTCCCGTTACGGGAACATGCCGGATTTTCTGTACGGTTACACTTTTTGAAAAAAATTCAACTGTTCTATAATAGAAACATCAAATGTGTATTAAAAAATTAAAAAATTTATATTTATTTAACATGATTCATATAGCGACGTTTAATGGGTTAAAGGTGTAGCTGTAAGCAAGGCCTGACTAAAGCAGGAGTATGCGGGGCCGCCATTTGAGGGCGGGGCCATGGGAGTAATCAGGATTTTAGTTCAGAGGGTGCCAAATGGGTAAAATTGAACAAAAGTGACGAAAGTACTTACATTTTCAAAGATTCAAAAAGGGAGTGGTCCTCATTTTCTCCTCTATGCTGAACATACCCTCCCCACCACCTCCCAGCAAAAAATGTAACAAACTATATCATTAGAAAAGTAATGATTAAAATTTTATTATAACAACTTAGTACTTCATTGTTTTCAAGAGAAATTGATTATGGACGTTTTCTTCGTAACGAGACAAGTTAAAACCAGTCATGACGACCAATTGGGTGCATTTTTAGTTTAGACATCTTATGACATACGTAAATAAGCAAAGAGAAAGTTTGCAAACAAATACTCTCGTCAACCATTCCTTGATTTTTTCTACTATTTTCCTTCTAATACCTTTTCTTAAAGTTGTGAGTATCTTTCTTGTGATACCCTGTATACAGATGTGAATGGCACCTGATACGAAATTTGTGTATGCATACAATAAGTATGAAGTTTAGTATTAGTCACTTCAGCATTAGTCATGGATTATTTATTTGGATAAATATAAGGGGGCCCCAAGAATGATTCTTGCCCCAGTGCCCTAGATAGTACCCTAGATTGTGTCCAATACCCTAGTCTAAGTCGGGCCCTGGCTGTAAGTGTAAATTTACTCTCTCCAAACATCTAAACTGAAATAACGTATTGAAATTTCTAAGATAACTATAGCATTACATGCAATGTGATTTTTCCTATACTTGTCAAACTAAATGTGGTTTAAAATGTTGAATTTAAAGGCACAAGGACTATGTTCATAAATAAAAAATCAACTAGTTCGTCATTGCAAAACATTTTTGGGAGTCAAAGTACAACTTTAACTCCAACTCAACTAACATTATCTCTAAACCCAATTCTACACTTGAACTTAGTTTTCTTGAAGCATTCCCCATTTATATAACTAATAAAAATATTGTTTAATGTAACGTCGCTATTCCCCAAACTTGAGATTATTGTAAATATTTTATAAAAAATTCTTTTTCTTAATTTCTACAAATATTTATTTCATTTTACCAGTTCCCTTCTCCAGCCAGTTTCCTATTGGCTGTTCCCTATAATTTCCTCTAATTCTATTTGTCAATAAACACATCCCTCAAATCCTGTTCTCTTCCATACATATGGGCGAATTTCTATATTTTCTTGCAATGATGACGGTATTCTGAATGCTACTGATACTAATCTACAATTAGATGAAAGTTCTGGTGCTTAAAAGTTATTATATCTGCCTATATTCCACATTCCTTTTGGTAATTTATTTCAATGATATATTTCGTTATGGCTTCGAGAAGAGATTCCCCTTAACACAATATTACTTTTGGAGACCACTATTTTTAATGAGTAGTCATGGATTCAGTTAATCGAAAAATTTCCGCGATTAAGTAAGTCTAACGTACTATTCAGAAATAGTAGTATTCAAAATAAGGGCCTTGCGCACTGTCTTAAAACAATTTTATGCGACGGGGTAAAGAGGTAAGGGTAGGAACAATTTTTTGATTATTACATTTCACCGGTAAGTTTATAAATTAAAGTATTTATTTAGTTAATAGCTGATCCTTTCGTCGTTGCCAGGTTCCGTCAAAAAATAATACGAAACGCGAAATGACTCTAAAAATCGCTACACGAAACCGTGCCTCCAGAGTTGCCAAGTCTTCGGCTTTTTGAACACTAGTAATTTTTTAGAAAAAATGTTGTTCTTTTAAATCGCAAAATGCTCCGATTAAAGAAAACAACACTTTCTGTACTAAATTACTGGTATCCAAAATGGCGGAGACTTGGCAAGTCTGCGTGCCTCTGGTAACACTTTGTCTTTCGGAAATTAAATAGAGAGATGGACTCCGATGCGGAAGTAAATTTAATACCACCCCCTCAAATGTCTGAATCATTTGATTCAAAGGGGGTCAGTTTTTGGTCAAAACTAAAAAAAAGGTTACCGTCGAATTTTCACAAAATTTGCATTTTCGCAATCAGAAAAATAAATTACGTGCAGACTGCGAGTTTTGATTAAATACCTCTAATAATCTTCTTAATACTCGAGAATAAGTAAAAATGAAACTATTTCGTTGTCTGGGATTATCAAATCGGTAACTTTCGTTTGCGGTTTCATTAAAATAGCCATTTTCGGAGCACGCGCAGGAAAATCTTTTAGTTCCACCGCCAGTGGATGCATTCTGTCACGTGTCTCCGCTGCCTATGATACCGTGTATAGCAGACATGCTACGCACGTGGTGCAAAATCCTTTCGTTCCACTTTCCACCGCCAGGGGGTACCAAATCTATGTCTTAATTAATTAGCTATATCTTAATTAGTTCATGTTAAGTTGAATGAACCGATTCCCGTTGAATTTGGGCCCATAGAACCCGATAAAATAAATCCCCCCCCTGGATATTAATATTCTCAAATAGTGGTAACCAAGGACTGAAAAAAATATAAGGAAGTTTATTTAGTACCTGGGAGACCTCGGAAGAATGTCATAAAAGACTTCGTTTGAATCGGACCAAGATTAAATGCAAAATATTTTACTTATATTTTCCACCACAAGGGGGTGCACTCTGTTCTAAACAAACCTCTTTCGAACGAAACTCCGGCACTTGTCCCCTCTGCTTAATGCAACGTAGAGAAAGCATGGTGAGCACTCGCTAAATATCTGTGAGTTTCACTATCCACAGCTATGGGACACCAAATCTATGTCTTAATAATTTGTATATATATTAATTAGTTCATGTAAAGTTGATTGAATCAATTCTCGTTGAAATCGGGCCCTTTGTTTGATTCGGACAAATTTTTAAATGCCAAATTTTCTAGTTCCACTTCTCACCGCTAGAGAGTGCACTCTGTTCTAAATAAAACACTTTCCGATCGAAACTCCGGCACGTGTCCTTGCTGCCTACGACACAGTATAGAAGGCATGCTGCGCACGCGCTGCAAAATCTTTTAGTTCCATTTTCCACCAACAGGTGCCGCGAAATCTGTATCTTAATTAGTTATGTATATCTTAATTAGCTCGTGTTAAGTTGAATGAACTAATTCACGTTGAAATTAGGCCCATAGAACCCGAGAAAATACTCCTCCCTGATGATTAATGTTCAGAAATAGTGGTAAACAACGGCTGAAAAAACGATACCGAAACTTATCCAGTATCTGGGCACCTGAGAAAAGGTTTCGCTTGAATCGGACTAACAATAAAAGAGTTCTAATTTTGGAGGCAGGGGGGAAGGAGGGAGTTTCTATCAGAGCATAAACGCGATATTTAAATTACAACCGAACACTCACCTCCCCCATCCCCACACAGAAATAAACCAACGACGTTAAAATATTAGGAATTATCATTAACATTTGAAACAGATACAAAATAACTTTTTTTTTACATAAAAAATAGCAATTTATCGTTGTTAATTTCTGAAATCAAATAAATAAATGATGTCACGTACAGGAAAAAAACTCTAAAAATCGCTTAAAACAAACCGCGAGAAATTCACAACTCGCTGTTCGAATTGGAATCAGCTGACGACCTTTTCATCTGCCAATCACAATTGCCCGGTTGACTTCCCGCTGTGCCTACAATCCTATCAGCTACTATTCACAACTTCCCTCCAACGATATGTGACTTCTAGCGGTATGAAGTAACGCCATACGCTACAAAACATTAAAAAAAAGACGCAGGAAAATGCAATAAAAAATCAAATAAAAAAAAAAGATAATAAATAATCCGCTCTTCCCTTTTAAAGTCATGATTATTTATTTATAAAGAATTGTCAAGCTAAAGCGGGGAGGGGAGGGGGAAATGACGATTCTGAACGTAGCTAAGGCTAAAATAGAAGCAACCAACGAACCAATCAATCACTCTGAAAAAAATTCTTAGTGTCGAAGGAAAAAATTCAAAAATCTTTGTACAAATTTCGCATAAAGTTTATTAAAAAGGGGACAAAATTTACTCTATTGGGTTAAAAGATTGGAACCGGATTCCGGTTACTAATGTGGAAAAATCACAGCAAAACGTGCAAAAACACTAAAAATCGCATAACAAATTTAATTAAAAAAAATCTATTCAAAAATTCTAAATTCGGGCTTTGATGTGCAAAACTACAGGCATAGAAGTACTTTCCCACCAAATTTTGTAGCTCTGCGTGTACCGGTCTCTTGAGAACACAACGGAGAAACACACACACACACACACACACACACACACACACACACACACACACACACACACACACACACACAAACTTCCTTCTTTATTATAGTTGCAGATAATATAAGAAAATTAAAGCTATTTAAGTATGATGATGGCGTATTTCAATTTGTAAAAAATAACTTCAGTAAAAAATTTTAGACTGTATATGTGGAAGAACTCCAAAAGTAGAAAGTCGACCTTAGACAGCCTGCCCAATCACAATCGTTAATGTGAAATTATCTTTTAAGATTTTTTTTAATTAATGCACAAGGAAGATAAAAATTGGAAGAGACATGATTAAAGATTTGTATTTTTTAAAATGTTTTTTGCAATAAAATATTAAATCAGTGTAAGAAAATCGCATGTTTTTTTAGATTTTAATTACCTATGACGCTTGTATAATACAATTTTCGCACCGGTAAAGCTCAACAATAATTATGACATTGATTTTAAACCCATTCTTACTGTTAAAGTGATACACTCTATACGAATTTCAAGAGACATAGTCATTTCAGACTGTGAGAATTAAACTTTGGTAGTTTTAGTTTAGTGTACGTTTATAGGACAGGCATACGTTTTTTCTCAAAAATGCCAAACTCCTGCCAAAAATTACAGGTAGTAATTTTTGCTTTGTTGGATAACGGACATTTCGTGATTACAAATCGTAACATAAAGGCTTTAAGGTATTAATTTAGAATTTCTGAAAAAAATGCTAAAATGGACATCATGGTTGAGAACTGATGTAAATTCGCTTTGGCGATTCGCTGTGCTTGTTAATACGCAAGAGAAAACGAATTTATGCTTAGCCCCTTCAAACCTTGCGCCCTACGAAGATTTTTTTTGTACCGGTATTCCCAAATATTAAACTTCGTCTTTAATCAAGCGACTTCACAAATAGAAAAGACGAAGATTGTTAGTCTGAAATATTTAAACTCAAAAATAAAAACTGTACACACCCCGTATGGAATCAATACATGACAGCTGCATTTTAGCAACAACCATACATTGCCCCTGAAAGGGTTAAACAGAAAAGCGCTTAAAACAAGATCATAATATGCTATATATAGAATAATGGTATTGATCATGTTTATGCATGGAAACAATTACGCCTTTACGAACACTACATAAACTTAATCAAACCACTTGTACTAAAGCATCCTTAGCCAATTTGAGCATCCAATCTGGAGAAGCAGATTTACCCGGGAGAAGTCGCGCATATTCAGGGTATGAATGGTTTTTAATTTGTCACCAATAAATACAAATAATAGTCGTCATCTTATTTATTCGGACACAATTGTTTCAAATTCTAGGATAAAATAAGTTAAATATTACTTTTCGAAAAATAGTGGTGACAATTGTAAAACCGTACGCACTCTGGGTGTCATACCCGAAGCGACGTCTCCTGAGTTAATAAAATCACTGTAAAAATATTTACGAAAAATATTATGTGATCTCGAAATGAGCATCTTTTACGAATAATCAAGTAATAAAAAAATTTCCATTAAAAATAATAAAAGATATATTTTTTGAAATCTTAAAAATCCAAGTATGTTTAACATTTTATTAAATATAAATTAAAACCATTGCACACAAGGCATGTAACAGACAATTTTGTAAACGAGTAACATAATAATGTATTTTGCAATATGTATATATTTAACTTCTGAATGTAAAAACTATTAAAAACACCAAATAAAATAAATTAAGACAGACATGAGTACACTTAAAAATAAAATGTATAAAAAAATATACTTAAAAACAATTAAAGATACAAATTAGTAAACGTTTCGCCAAGCGACACGCAAGGCATCATCAGTACAAAAACAATCTATTGCATAACAAACGACTGAACAAATCAAGGACAGTTAAAGTTAGTTATTTTAAAAACAGACAATATTCATTAGGGACAGAACGAGCTTCATTCAAAGTCTGCGATCGCAATTGAGTAAACCAACCCTCAAGGAGTAATCTACCATGATAGCTGTTACACCCAATTTCAAAATGCTGGTGTTCGCAATTAGCGGGATGTGATTCGTTTGAAGTGAATGCTGGACAATTTTTGAATTCAAATTACTATTTTTTAATAAGCACATTTCTGATAAAATTTCTGGCATTCTAAAATTATTCAATATTGAGGTTTCTTTTAAAACAATTAATAAGGTGAGTTCCTTTTTCACTAAGCATAAATTTCAATATGATAAGTCTAAATTACCTGGTGTTGTTTATATTATTCCCTGTAAAGATTGCAATAGTGTCTACATTGGTGAAACAGGTAGATCTTTGGAAATTCGCCTAAAAGAACATAGTAGTGCTTTAAAAAATAGTAATTTGAATTCAAAAATTGTCCAGCATTCACTTCAAACGAATCACATCCCGCTAATTGCGAACGCCAGCATTTTGAAATCGGGTTGTAACAGCTATCATGGTAGATTACTCCTTGAGGGTTGGTTCACTCAATTGCGATCGCAGACTTTGAATGAAGCTCGTTCTGTCCCTAATGAATATTGTCTGTTTTTAAAATAACTAACTTTAACTGTCCTTGATTTATTCAGTCGTTTGTTATGCAATAGATTGTTTTTGTACTGATGATGCCTTGCGTGTCGCTTGGCGAAACGTTTACTAATTTGTATTTTTAATTGTTTTTAAGTATATTTATTATAAATTTTATTTTTAAGTGTACTCATGTCTGTCTTAATTTATTTTATTTGGTGTTTTTAATGATAATGTATTTTTAAAATACACATTAAAAATGTTTTTAAAATGATTGTCAAACAAAGGTGCGATTATAATGAACTGAATATGTGCTTAAGAGGCATCTTTATATAATAAAAAAGAAGAAATACTGATCTTTAATTAAGGCCGAAGAAAAAATCTGCGAAAGATACATTAATTTTTAATTAACATGCCAAAAATTTCTTGCAAGTTTTGTAATACTTGTAAGAAATATCATTTATTATCAAAAGCTGCTTATCATACTGCGAAAAGTAAATTTTTTTTATTTGTTTCTCACTCTGTAAACATATTTATTTTTTTTAAATAAACATTTTTTTTAATATATCAAAGTATAAATTAAAAAAAATTAAAAGTTCCACTAAGCATTTTTTACTGAATTATTTGTTTTAATGCTTTACGTTTCGAAAAGTGTCAGTTTTTATGTATTACATAGTGAATTTGAGATCATCTGCATACCGTTTTTAATGTGCAGTTTATTGTTTTCTTGCTTTTACTATTTAAACATATTAATTTTATAATGGAAAATTGAAATTCATAGAAATAAAATACGTTAAGTAAAAGTATAAGAATTTTAAAATTATTATTTTAAAACTTCATTGGCGTTTACATATTAAAACTTTTAATTAAATTTTAAATATTGTAAAGTACTTGTGAAATCTATAACAAACAGTAATGTAAAATACATATTTATTTTTTTCTTGGAGAAAACCAATTTATTTGTTTCAGAATTTTAAATGCAAGAATAAAACAAGACTAAAATCAAAATGTTAATATAATTGTTGTGTACTATAACTATTTTATTGTAAATGTTAATTATGCGCTTAAACGGGAATACTTATAACGCTCATATAATGTTCAAAATAAATTGATAAAAATATAATCGTCCAGCTGCCAACTTTTCCGCTTTTATGTTACCATTAAAATTTAATCGAGATTTTGAGATAAGGCGAAGAAAACTATTCAAGAAGAGTAAAAAAATTGTCCTTGGCATGCTTGTTCGCCTTGTTATACACACACAAAAAAGAATAAAAATAATTATTTTTTTCAATAAGAAAGTGACCGCTATATTCTGTAGAAAGTAAGAACTGTGATTATTTTTATATTTTAGTGAAGTACACTTTATTAGCTATTGCACAAATAACCTAATATAGTGTCAATCATCACCATTAGTAATTATAAGTTGACAGCTTATTCTCATAAATTCGACGCTATTTTACGCGTATTCATTTGGAAAACATCGACAGATCTTCTAGATTTGAAATATGAGCTGCTTCACTGTGTACACTAGCTTTCTTTTAAGCTTCATTTTGATGTAAGATCATACATTTTCAATCGGATTTGCGTCTGATGACACTACCGTCCTTTCCATCGTAGTAAGGATATTTTGCCGTTTAAATACACTAAACAGTTTGCTGCGGTATTTAGAGTCATTGTCTTGTTGCGGCACCAACTTGTTCTGTAAGAACACAAAAGTCAGTCAGTATATCTGGTATTTACCAGAAATACTTGCTGAAGTGTGCTGAAAAGTTTTGTTATTCATCAGCATCCCATTAGGTTTTAACCCCTTCAGTGGCAAAGTACTCTTGTAGCTAAACTATTGAAATGATTGATTAACACCAGGATTCACGAACGAATTTATTTTTTAAAAAGTAAAAGCTTTTCCTCAAGTACCTTCTAAATTCAAAATTTTATTATAAAATTCTGGTGTCATTGTGGCATTTTGAGATTAAAATTAAGTGGTATATATTATATACCGGTGCCCTTCAATGGGTTAATGATTAACATTTTATCGGCTTTCTAGGACAATCTCTCTATTCTCCTTTATTGTTGTCGTCCGGTCTATTCCACTTTCCGGCAGATCGCCGACATTCACATCCTTCAAATATTGTTTTACCCAATTTTTAATGAATGCCTCAGTCTTTCACATATATTTCGCAGCCGCTTTATACGTCATTTTAGGTCTTTACGCTTGTTTAACTGAAAACACAGCCCCGAATCGCTACAGAAATTTTGAACTTACTGTAATTATTATGAATTAATTAACATCTACAATACAATTTGGGTACAAAGTAGACACTGCGCATAAGAACACGGAAAAATGGTTAAAAGACATCTAGACAGATGGGACTGCTTTATAACGATGGTCATTTTCTTCTTGAACAGAATGTACAGAAATTTCCATGATATTAAATAGCCTCTGATGGCTGTCGTCTAAATTCTTTTGCTTCTTTGACATATTCTGTTCTAAAGTATGTTTGGAAATGAATTTTTATCAGCACTAATAATTTTGACTTCTAATTGTTAAACGCTTTATGTGTGATTTTTTTACTGAACGAGAGTATGTTACTGAACACACACGCAACATATCTATGGGCATACCTTCTTGAATTTCACAAGACAAAATTTTGTTTTCCCCAACATATCCTTTACTACCATAGCCGCAAGTTTTGATTTAGTAAGTACTTTGCATTATAAGAATAGTTTCACGTTTCATTTATATCTGCGACAAAATATGTAACATCTACTTTATAAAACAAAATCATCTCCGTGATTAACTCTGACTTCATATTAAAGGTGACAAGACCTGACCAATAACATTTTACAGTAACTTTTTTAACTTCTAAACATCGCACAATTTATTTTTTTTGCACTATTAACTAAGAAAGAGTGGTGCTTTCAAATGGAATTTGTTTGCAAACTGTATATTCATTTACTTTTTAAATGTTTTTTAAAACAATTTTCAAACATGAATATTTTTAAACATCGATTTCTTTCACGCACAGTGCGTTTACTGTAGATTCATTGGTTTGCACTTAAAACAATGTAAATTATTCGGCATTTGTTTCCAAGTAATATTCTCTAATGATATTAACTATCAATAAATAAATAAAAAGCATATAAATAAAACACGAATTTAACATATATGTAATCGAACAACGTGCTTAAACTACTGAAACAAACAGAAGTCAGAAAGGTTGCTAAAAGTGGAAAAATATGTGCCAATTTCTTCGGATGCGTTTAATACCGTTTATTTCTGACGTGCGTCTAATAAGAAAATATCGCTTTTAATAAATTATCAAACATTATTTTAATACATTTTTTTATATTTTTCATATGAAAATGCTCTTTAGTGTTGTTAACAGACAGTCTAAAAAATATATTCAATGAAAAATATGTATTAAGTTTTTTAGAAGCGGTTTTCAATTATATTCTGTAACCCGGGAAGCTCGGGTTGGATTACTAGATTAATTTTACCACAATTATTCTAATTGATAAAGAAATCATATGACATGTAATCTTCCCAACTGAACGAAAAAGTCCGAGCCAGGACACGAACCCGGGATCCCTTGAAAATCCAAGGGAAGATTTCATCGTCCTGTATGGAAGATTACATTTCATATGAATTCTTTACAAATTAGAATAATTGTGGTAAAATTAATCTGGTGTAATCACATTTCCAGCGTTTACTGGAGGTCCCATTACCGGTGATTTGTTCCGTTGTGCCGATTCATATATCAGACCAGATGCTATGAGCATTAAGATTAACTGGGTGAATTAGTTTAGCCATATTGCTCAGTTGGTAGAGCATTTGCAGCTTCAGCCAACGGATTCCGAGTTCAAATCCTGGCTCGGAGGTTGGGAAGATTACATCTCATTGGGTTGGATCCCCTAGTATTTTTTAATGAATAATCGCTAATTTTGTGATTTTACAGCAGCTGTTTATTGTATAAAAGTCGTTCAAGAATTGAAAATTTTCTTCTGAATACTCTTAAATCGAAATAGACATAATTTGCAATGAACCGTACGAAAGAAAAACTTATATTTAAGTTACACAAAAGAGCCTTTCTTCCATAATGTCATCGATCCATTTCATTCTTGATGTCATGAATGATGTAGGTCTTAGTCTTACCCAAACTGAGCAACGCAAAGAAGCCAAACTCATTTCATTTACCGTTATTTCCGGCATATAATCCGCGGATCAAACATTCCTGTTTTGACAGAGAAACTTTATTTAATAATTGAAATCAAATATTTACAGCGATATAGTAAGTTACATTTTATAAAATAAAATTTCTGGATTGAAACATGATTGTTTGATTCGCAGATTATAGGCGGGAAATTACGGTACTTTCCATTATTCAGATTCTGGTCTCGGCTGATCAATTAAAAGTGCCATAACTCAGTATCAATGTTGCTCGACTTACCGAAGTCTTCAGTACAACTCTCTGCCACCCATATCTGCATTCATTGCTAGGAGTTCATTCATATATTTATAGAGATGAAAAATAATAATTATTATTTTTATTATTATTACAGTAGAACTCGATATGACGAGGACGGAGACGGAGGAACCACAGAATTTACTCGTTAAAATAAACAGAATAAGTTTAACGTATTCTGTATCTGCTTTTACAGAAATTCTAACAGCTAGAACATTCTGCGAGTATCAAGTTACTCTGCTTGTTTTCTAACTACAAAAATGTTTTATTAGTCGAAGCTGATTGTTTACCGCTTGCATTTCATTTGTAACGACATTCAGTTATTTACTTATTATTATTTTTTCCATTTGATGTACTCAACCAATTGTGAACAAATAAATTTTTATTTATTTGAAAAATTTAGTAGAGTATTTATTTTTGTTGTTGTCGTTAAGAAAAAAAAACAGAGCAAAAAATTTTCGCAATTTCTACAATACGTATTACATGCAAAATTAAAATTTGTTAAACAGAAATATACGTCTGTTATGCAAAATATCTATAATATGCTTTCAAAATAAAGGAAATAGAAATTTTCCTTAACTAACACATGTTTACATTAATGATAGAGATTTTAGACAAAATTTACTGTAATTTAAACTAGAACATCTACAGATCAGAGGCCTCAACGTCAGCTCTACAAATCATTGTTCATTAATCTCACTAATTTTTAACATTATCTGCATAATATTTGATATCCTAAAATTCAATTTTTTAAAATTATTTATACATTTATAAAAATATAAAATTTATCGAAAGTTCCGTAAATTTTAGAAGTATCTCATTAAACACAATGTTATGCAATGATAGGATAAACTATTTATTACTGTATTTTTTCAGAACAACAATACATTACTTCAGGTGGGTGGAGCCCCCCTGAACCCGCCATTGTCGCTTTATTTTTATATTTTCAGTTTCCAGTAATTGTGATTTTTCATTTCTTGAGTATATGGCTGAATGTAGGGGAGATGGGGAATGAATGGGACAAGAGATGGATGGGACGTTCTCAATATTTCAGGCAATAAACTTTTTTTTAGTTGCTTCCTATCCTCATAGATTTCACTATCATAGTGTGCTTCAGAACCAAAAGAAAGAGCACATGGCTGTTTTCAGTTTTCTACAAATTTGCATTTCCTGAAAACTCGCCTTAAAAGTAATTATTTTACATTTGAAGTTAACTAAATATCTTATGCAATATAAACAATTAAGATATGTTGTAGTTTTTTATTTAAAGGCTCAATATCGGTAATTAAAATGAATGCATATTAACCATTGTGACAAAATAATTTCTGAGACAAAATAGCTGACAATTGAATATATGCATCATGGGAATGATTGTGACATTTCAAATGGGGATGAATGGGACTGCTTCATTCGTCCCTAGAGGATATTTTATTAACTAAATAATATTATATAGGTTGATAAATTAATAATTTATGGTAATTATTCTTTTAACATTTCATCCTCATTGTAGCCATCGTCTTCAGTCCACCGTTTATGGGCATTTTAACCCTTTCCGGCACAGTGGTCCCACTCCGGGCACACCTAATTTTAAAATTTTGCTTCTATAATGAAAGCTTAAAATAAGGAGTTCTTATTTTCTAAAAAAGTCGTTTGTAAATTCCGGTGTCAGTCAGTAATTTCGCATTTTACGAACAGAATTTGTCTGTGCCGGAAAGGGTAATACAAAGCTGAGATGAGTCCAAGATCATTGACTAACAAATAATCCTGGAGATCATTTTACAATTTATAATCGCTCAGCTTTTGCCAAGGAGGCATTTCTGTCAGCTTTTAGTCCTTAACATTGAATACGGGGAGGAAAATGTTTGTGTCTCATTCATCCCTGCGGTGGGGATGATTGGGATATAGAAGAAGTTTTTTTTTATTTTTAATTTATATATATGTATAATAATAATCTTGAACAAATATTATGCATAAGATGTAGTCAAACACTTAATGTTTGACATCTGATATATAATATTGATAATAACTTATATAAAATATTTAAAATAAATATTTTTGTGAAAATGTCCCATTCATCCCCCATCTCCCCTATTTACTATTTTAATTTTATCAGAATAACCGTAACTTTGTACAAGAGATTTCATCCTATCCTTAAAATAATACTTATATTTTAACCGCTAAACATCATATGTTGCTGAAATTGAATAAATTTCCGTGTATAAAATATACTTATACAAATGTAAATTCCTCTTATGTGACCTATATTCAATTTACACATTCAACGTTTTTATTATTTTCATTTGGAAAACTGATTTGGTAATATTTCTTTAGTAGTTAAAATAAATTCTCTTCTATTTCATTAAAAAAAGCATATTAAAAACTTAAATCACCCGAAAATTAGCTATTTCTTTAATGAGATTTCGCGTCAAAATAATGCGATTCACATGAATTTTCCTTTCTTGATATTCTTTGAAATATATTTGCTTAGCAACGATTTAATGAAAGAGAGAAAAAAATGCATTGGAATTTTTTGTAAAAAATCAGAAATTTAATAATGTTTCATATCTTTCAAATTAATGTATAAAATTTCCCAATAATTTATGCAATTAATTTCAAAATTCTAATAAATACATTGACAAATTTTCAAAGCGATTGGATTAAGTTAAGATCTTCATTTCGTAAATTTAGCATCCATATTTTAGCATTTACAATTATTCCAATGCGACATTTTCATTTCGATGAATGTTAAAATTAAAAAATCTTCTGACTTCCCATTGAAAAGCATTATGACCTAAAAAGAAATGTTCTATATTTTTCAAACGAATTAACCAAATTTAAATAAAACCGATACAGCTAATTCCGGGTACTTCATCAACATAGCCACCAAAAATAAACTTAATAGGACGATTTTTAGAGCAGTTATCGCGGAACAGACAGGCAAACAGACGGAAACCAAAAATTTTTCGCGTCTCCACAGTGAGCCTCAACTGACGTTTCGGCATTTATAACTAGTAAATCTACAGATCAGGAGCCTCAACGTCAGCTCTGAAAGTCAATGTTTTTTTTTTATCTCACTTTTCATAATATTTAACATCTTACAATCCGCAAATTAAATTTTTTAAATTACTACATACGTATTTATACGCTTTTAAAATAATTTGAAGGTTTCAGAAATTAGAAACGTTTAATTAAACACGCTTTATGCAATAATATTCTGACATTCTTATGAACTTCTTATTCTATGTTTTAGATTAAAAAAATACATTTCTTCAGGGGGCAGAGCCCCCTGAACCCCCCCCCCCCTAATCTTACCAAATTTATATTCGTGATTTACTATTGATTGTGTGAAAGATTCATCTTGGATTTCGTTCTACACAGTGGTTTTATTAGAATAGGCAAACATTTCGAAAAAAATTTCATGTTATCCTAATGCCTAAATAGCAATATTTACTTACCTGCCAATCACGAAACACACTCATCTGATAAATAGGTAGAATAATATCTCGTGTACAAAAGCAACTTATGGAAATGTAAACTGAATCTTTTCACTTATATCTATTTCAGAAATCTAGTGCTATTGCAACTTTTGTTTCGGAAAACAGTTTCGATGGTTATTCTATAATATTTCTTTTACCTAAGTACATCCTGATCTAACTCGATGGCAATAGCATACTAAAATCTCCCCAAAATAGGCTTATTTAGAAACTTTTAAACTTATTGGGTAATCATTCATAATCGTGCCCACTGCCAATTCACTAAATAGCAACCGTGGTTTGGCGCTATAAAGTATTTTTTGTGATAACTTTGTATGATCTCAGTTTCCAGTAATAGTGCTATTTCAGGCTGTAGGGATGCGTTTTACTAAGCTAATTTCTTTAGATTAACCATCTCGTTGTTCGAGATATTATATCCTATTTTAAAAGTAATACAATTTTGAACCACGAAAAATCCATATCTCTTCCAGAAAATGAATATCTCATGTAAAAATGTTTCGGTTATCATTCTATAGTAGTTAAAAGGTAACTTGTTTCAAAATAAATTCTCATTAATTTCAATAAAGTATTAAAATCACTCGAAACTATTTTATTTTGCGAATAAAATATTGTAGCAAAATAGTTTGAGTTATTTGAATTTTATTATTTTGATATACTTTAAAATGTAGTTGCTAGGTTACGATTAAATTAAAGAGGAAAATAAAAATGAAAACATTTTAAAATTTGCAAAAAATGATAGAATAAAATGTATTATATTATTAGAACAGATGTATAAAATTGCACCAAACATTGTACACCTAATTTAAAAAATCTGACGAATGTATTAACAAAATTTCAAATTAATTTGAATAATTTAAGACCTGACTTGATAAATTTCAGCCTTCATAACTTACACATTAAATACATTAATCAAATGCGCAATTTTATTTCAATGGATGAAAATTTTCAAAATCGTCTGAATTCCCATAGGAAAGCATTATGACCTAAATAGAAATGTTTTATATTTTCCGAACGAATGAGCCAAACGTAACTAAAAACTATACAGCTAATTCCGGGTACCTCACCAACATACCTACCAAAAATCAAACTAATCGGATCATTTTTGCGGCAGTTATCGCGGAACAGACAGACAGACTGACAAACAGACAAACAGACAGACAGACAGAAACCAAAAAGTTTTCGGGTCTCCACAGTAAGCCTCAACTGACGTTTCGGCAATGAAATATAGTATATGTGTTGCTAAAAAAATACCTATAAATTTTATTTCTTTTTTAAAAATGATTTTAGAGCAGAAATGAAACGCAGAAAGAATGTAATAAAGAAAAGAAATATTCTTAATAAAAAGCTTCAGAACAGTGTTCATACAAGATTTTTGGAGACGCTTATATAAGTTAATGCTAATTTGTTTTTCCTATATTATTTACACGTACTTGCATTTTTTAACTTGTATCAACATTTATAAGAATTAATTCATTAAAAGAAATGTACTTCCACTTGAAAAGGAAAATATTTTAAAGAATGCTGAAAACATTTAATTTTTCCTTTCTAAAAAGGATATTTCTAAGTCATTTAGCCATTTAAACTTTGTTTGCACATTAAATGTTCTAGTAATGTAAAAAGCGAATTTAATTGTTGTACATTAATATCGTGAAAAATAAGTGTCACTTTACTTAATTAACTAAAATGACTCTAAAGAAGATTTTTTTTTACACGAGAAAAGTTTTATTATATTAATTAATTTTGTGAAATGAACAATAATGAAGCTGTTATATTTACGTATTTTTACAGAAAAATATTTTATATGGTTATTATTGTTTTATCAAAATCTATTTATATTCACTTAAATTTAAATTTTCTATTTAAAATTTAAAAACAACAGGAAAAAATATCGTACATTTTTCTTTTGATAACAAGAAAATTTATTTAAAGTTTTCCTTTGCATACACAAATTATATTTATCTAATTTTGCTTTGTTTAAAAACAAATGTTTTTCTCGCCTTTATTTTCAAAACCTTGCATTAATTTTGAAATATGTTTAGGCTAACATAAAACTTAAAAAACTTAAATATTATATTACTTTTAAATGCTAAAGGTGTAAAACTAACAACTATAATATAAATTAAAATAACTTTTATTAGTTGTTTTACATGTTTCGACTCTTCTGAGTCATTTTCAAAAACAAAATGAGAATATTCTAAAGCTGCACGGGCTTTGAAGTTATTATTTACATGTACTTTTTAAAAAATTACGCACGTTATCTATTATTTTTACTTGATTGTTTATTTTCATATCTTTGAGCATGGAGTAATTCTAGCCACAGTTTCGGTAAATTAAAAGATGCCGCATCGTTACATATTGTATTTTTGCGCGTGAGTATCTCTATGGTTTCTCTTATTATGGATGGATAGTGTAGTGCAATCAAGTAAAAATAATAGATAACGTGCGTAATTTTTTAAAAAGTACATGTAAATAATAACTTCAAAGCCCGTGCAGCTTTAGAATATTCTCATTTTTTTTTGAAAATGACTCAGAAGAGTCGAAACATGTAAAACAACTAATGAAAGTTATTTTAATTTATATTATAGTTGTTAGTTTTTTACACCTTTAGCATTTAAAAGTAATATACTATTACAAGGTGTTATATTTTATTATAACTTAAATATTGTCAATATCTTTGTATAATTTATTTACTTAGATGTTTATTTATGTTTCTTTTATACCTGAAACATTTAAACTGAACACGTGTGTAAGCAAAACATTGTAATAATGAAAAATTATTAACACTAAACATACTAAAAACTGGCCATTTCCCCGGTACCAAGTAAAAATCTATCTATTCGAACCAGAAATATCGTCATAAAATAAATAAAATATAAATCACACAAATAAGTTAAAAGTATGTATTAAAAATTCTGAAGTGAAATATTGCTATAAAACATGAGAAAAATCCCGGTGTGTTTAGTGTTAATGTGCATTTTTCGTGCAGCTTTTGCATTACATGCTACGGAGTACTTCTGTAAGCACAGTGTCCCGATTACGACCAAACTTTGAAAGCACAGCAACTCAAATGCAATTTTTGCTGTGCATATTGCCGTCATGTGAGATGAAAAATGAGCACCACTCCCTGAATACTAGACCTAGGTGCTGACACAAAAATGGCGGTTGTTGTAGGCGGATTTTTTAAAGCATTTGTACGGTCCCCTGAATTTGCACACCAATAGTTTCTAAATACATCCTTTGACTTATTTAATCTCAGAAAAAAAACGCGGAAAAAATTTCTAAAAAGGATTGGTATTCGAATTG
Source organism: Maratus michaelseni (assembly GCA_963931845.1). Taxonomy (NCBI): domain Eukaryota; kingdom Metazoa; phylum Arthropoda; class Arachnida; order Araneae; family Salticidae; genus Maratus; species Maratus michaelseni. The sequence goes on from OZ007586.1 coordinate 408,108,341, forward strand.
AAGGGACCTTATTAACACTGAAAAAATTCCGCCTACGACAGCCACCATTTATATGTCCAAGATGAAAACCATACACACATTTTATGGAACATATATGTGACACCTGTCCTGATACAGTTACTATATTACACACTATGTAAATATTTAAAATCACTTAATTATTAAATGCAGAGACATTATTAATTTACAGATTGGCTGCAGTTAGTAATAAGAATATTATCAAACTAGCATTGCACATTTATTAAATTTATCTTTTCTTTAAAATGATACTTCTAATTTAGAAATATGTACAAGAAAGTTAAACTCACATCTACATAAAAGAACACCTGCATGCTTCATTAAGTAATTATGAAAAAAACGAAAAATGTGTGATTAGGTATGTAATTAATAAGGGAAAATATGATTTATAAGTTACAAGAAATTTAGACATTACATTTTTCCCATTTCCCTGGAACATCATTTAAAATATCGAAACGTATGAAAATGTTTTTTTTTTGTTTTTATTATTGATATTGTATACGTAAAACGTAATATTTATAAATTTAAACAGTACATGAATTTCCCAGGCAAACTAAATCTGCGGTAAAATAATATAGAAAGTTATAAAACACAACCATGTTATTTACGTATAAAAATGCCTTAAAGAGTTATAAAATTAAGATAAAAACAGAATGTTTATTAAATACCGAATTACATGCATCAGAAATTTCTAGCTATTGCAAAAGTACTTTTTATCGGAAAAAATTACAAATTAATAGTTACATTCGTTTTAAATTTTTATATTCTGAATCCTAAACGGTGTCATTATACATAATGAAAAATTCTCAATTAAACGTACTTTAAAAAACATATATGTTTGCAATTAATTACTGATTGCGATTATTATATAGAATAAATCAATTTTGCTGTTTTGTGCTTTGAAATTTTGCTTTGAAATTTGCTTATTAATCAATCTTTTACTGAAATAAAATAAATTTTGATTCGATGTCAGTGGGAGTTGTTAAAGCTGGACACAGAGATTAAAGCTGATTTTTAACTTCAGATAAATATGCATGTTTAAATATACAGGGTTTGCCAAAAATATCTCCGCACGCATTAAATTTCGGACAGAAAAAAAAGAAATATCTGACTATTATAGAAAAAAGCGGTTAGAGGGGGACATCTTTTAAGATATGTCTGGTGCATGGAAGTTTGTATTGCTAATTTAGTGTATGTTTTATATGTTTCACCCAAATTTACGAAAAGTGAAAAATGCATTTTTTGATCTATCCTCAAGTAAGGAATTTCTATAATTCAGAATTTTTGGTAGGTATGTGGAAAAAAAGCACTTTTGGCAGCAATATTGAAATATACCATATTAAATCTAGGTCGGAATTTTCAAAGAGGAAAATTATCATGTTTCACATCAACAAACAGCGTCATATTTACAGAAATTGATTGTAATAACTTGATTTTCCATACCTGTAGTAATTTATAAGTAATCATATGCGCCAACTTCACGGCCACGAAAAACGCTATCAATCACACTTCCAACACAGATTTGTAAAAGTGGTTTCCCCCTCCTCCTTGTTTAATGATTGTGATATATTAAGACAAATATAACATTTTAAAATTAGTGGTAGAATGTTGCCTGATTGCTCCTGCAATGTCGGCGCCTATGTAAGTAATGAAAGCCGAAAGTAGCAAAGTTAGAGCTTAAGAAACATGTGTTGAAGAATTAGATTTTATGTTGCAGTTACATTATAACCACAGCACTTGTAAACTACTATGTTCTGTCAATCATAAAAGTTCCTTCAATATAAGACAAATCAATCAAATCAATGAACATAAAGCCAATTTTAACCAAGCGTAGCGCGGTTTGCCCCGCTGGGATGAAAATATTCTTTAATATTTATTATAGACGAATGTAAAAAAGGGATAAAAAGTAGAAGAAACGTGATGAAGACTTGTAATTTTATTTATTTATTTATTTATTTTCAATAAATACATTAAATCTGTATAAGAAAACTCTTAAATATGTTTCCTAGATCTTAATTAACTACGACTTATGTATAATATATATTTCTCACCATAAAAGCTCAACAAACATTAGGAAATTGAATTTAAAATCATGGGTTAAGGATGTGCATACGATGAATCTCCATAGAGTTCAAGGGGCACGGTGTTTTCAGATTGTGAGATTTAACCCTTTCCGGCACAGACAAATTCTGTTCGTAAAATGCGAAATTACTGACTGACACCGGAATTTACAAATGACTTTTTTAGAAAAAACAATTCCTTATTTTAAGCTTTCATTATAGAAGCAAAATTTTATTAAAATATTCTTTGTGCCGAATGCAAGTTTGGAATTAAAATTAGGTGTACCCGAAGTGGGACCACTGTGCCGGAAAGGGTTAATCATTGACAGTTGGGCGTCCTTATTTAATCAGAAATTCCACACTCATGCCAGAAATTACTAATAGAACATTTACTTAATTGAATGACAGAGATTTCGTTATTACTACGTAAAGTTAAGTCTTTCCGGTATTAATTTGGAATTTCTGAATAAAACAGAAGTACAAACTGGACACTCTGATTGAGTACTGATATTAATTCGTTTTCGCAGGTCCCTATTCTCAGTAACACGTAATAAAATGCATTTATTTTTAACCTCTTTAGAATGGGCGTACTATGAGGGGGGAGGGGGGGGGGGGTACCGGTTTTCCGAAATAGTAATCTTCTCCTTTTTTATTGAGGAAACTGTAGGAATAGAAATGGGGAGGATTACTATTCAGAAAACGTTAAACTAAAAAAAAAAAAAACATAAAAAAAACATACACACCCTGTATGGAACGTATATAGGATACTTGTCCCGATACGGTTACTTTTTTACACACTATGTAAAGATTTAAATACATTACATTATTAATTGCACATACATTATTAATTTTACAAATTAGCTGCAGTTAGTTATAAGAATATTATAAGACTACCATTGCACATTTATTAAATTTATCTTTTCTTTAAAATGCTGTAATCTTAAATCTTTTGTTTAGTTTTGAAATATAGACAAGAAATTTAAAGGAAATCACATCTACATAAGAGAACATGTGCATGCTTCATTAAGCTCTTCTATAAAGTAATTATGGTAACAAAACAAAAAATGTGTGATTAGGTGTGCTATTTATAACATAAAATACGATTTATACGTTACAAGGAATTTTGATATTATATTTTCCCATTTCCCTGGAGCATCATTTAAAATATCGAAATTTATAAAACTGCTTTTTTATTTACATTGTACAAGTAAAAAATATAATATGTACAAATTAAAACAGTACACGAATTTCCCTCTAGGCAAACTAAATCAGCGATAAAATTATATTGAAAGTAATAAAAACATACCATGCATATTTCGTATACAAATGTCTTACAAAGTTTAAAAAATTAAGAAGAAATTAGAATGTTTAATAACTACCGAATTGCATGCATCAGAAATTTCTAAAAATTACAATAAAATATTTTATCGGAAAAAATTACAAATGCATAGTTACATTCGTTTTAATATCCTATATTCGGTATCAAAAAAGATGTCATTATACATAATTGAAAATTGTCAATTAAATATACCTTTAAAAACATATATTTACGATTAATTACTGGCTGCGGTTATTACATAGAATAAATCGATTTTGCTTTTTTGTACTTTGAAATTTTGTTTTCAGTTTGCATATAAATCAATCTTTTTCAGAAATAAAGTAAGTTTTGATTCGATGTCAGTGGGCCTTGTTAAAGCTAGACGCAAATATTAAAGCTAAATTTTAATTCATATAAATATGCATACTGAAATATACAGGGTTTGTCAAAAATCTTTACTCCCACTTAAAATGTCGGACCGGAAAAAATTAAATATCTGACTGACATAAAGAAAAACTGTAAAGAGGGGACATCTTTTAAGACATGTCTGGTATATGGAAGGTAGTAATGTTAATTTAGTGTATTTTTTATATGTTTCACCCAAATTTACGAAAAGTGAAAAGTGCATTTTTTGATCTATCATTAAGTAAGGCATTTCTACAATTCAGAATTTCTGATTGGTATTTGAAAAAAAAAAAAACACTGTTGGTAGCGATATTGAAATACATCGTATTAAATCAAGGTCGGAATTTGCAAAGAGAAAAAGTATCATTTTTCACATCAAAAAACAGCGTCATATTTTCAGAATCTGATAACAATTACTTGATTTTCCGTGAAGTTTCGCTGAAATCTGTGCATATAATATGCCGGTAATATAAGCATCGCATATTTGGAACAAATATTCGAATTTTGGCATCTCCTCTTAGATGATCGCAAAAAAAAAAAATTGAATGACGATCTATTCCTATCATGAGGATTCTAAATTTGATGTTTCGTTGAATTCTGCGCACATAAACTAGAGACACATAAATCGAACAAACCATCGTGTTGCGGCACCTCCTCACGGGGAAATTTGCCCAAAATGTAATCAGCACCAATAAGCATAAGGATAGAATTTCATAAGAAATTTCATCCTATCATACGCAGTAGTTCGTGAGTTAGAGCACCCACAAAATTTGTGTCACATACAGACTGACACACAGACACAAAAATTCAAAGACAGACAATTTCTAAAATAGTCAAATTGTACTCAGGACCTTAAAAAAGGTATAAATCCGACGAAAACAGGAAGTTGAAATTTTTCACGAATCCAATGCTTTATTCTTGTATAGATAGATATTAGAAAGTAAAAATCTAATCTGATTAGAGCAATAAGTTTGTCATCAAATACCGGGCTATTTGGTATGAAAAAGTGCATACTTCCTAATTAAAAAAATATGGTCATTATCAAATAATACAAACTTCGTGATTGCTGCCATGCTGCGAATATATTTTAAAACAGTGACGACAAAGCCCCGTGCCAGACAGTCAATTGCCACACATTTTCATGAATAGTTTACTTCACCTTATTTTATATAAGAATTTCTCTCTTTAAACGAGTCGAAAAATATTTTACGAAACATTGCGGGCATGTAGCAGCCTGGCACGCGGGTTCAACGTCCCTGACCTAAAAGATACGGCCCCTCATGCGTTCTTCGCCGAGGTAGTCAAATTGTGTTAATACTTTGAAGGGTCGGTAAAAGATTATTTATGCCACTTAATTTCAATCCGTAAATGTCATAATCATACCGGAATTTCCATACAATTTTGTTTTTATAATTTATGTGAAGAATAAAAATTTTCTTAGAAAATATTGGTATTCAAAAAGAGACCATTTGGGAACCCTTCTTAAAGGGTTAAATTATGACGAAAGACCATTTTTATATTTATCAAAAATATTCCTTACTAAAGCAGAGACCGTCGTTTACCGAATGATATAATGTTTTTCAGATCACTTATCGCATGAAGCATTTTAAAAAAGATACCATTTGTTTCAGTTTCTTTATATATTTTTTAAATTTTTATAAATATAAATCAAGCATACCTTTTTTTTTTAATTTTTAAAATTGGTATTAAATTTAATACCATTTTTTCATAAATTTTCACTTTTATTTCGTAAATTAAGAGTCTAATCTTAAATCTTTTAAGAATAGCGGTCTACAAAGTGAGGCGTGAAGGCCAACAAGCTTGTATTATTTTAGAATCTAAAAATTGTGTTATATAATAACAGAAACATAGCAAATAATTAAGGTGACGATTACCTTTCGGAAATTGCGGTGACAAACGAGTTTCAAACAAAACGATTTAAGACCCATACTTTAAAACCTACATAATATTACTGAAATCATACAGTAGTGATAAAAAGGATACCAGCAGGGTGGTGTAAAATTTAATTAAATTAAGTGACTGAAAATAATCTATTACATTTTTAATCAGGACTAAAGATTGACCGATTAAACATTGTTTCAATCCAAATCATATCCTAATGAATAATGATTAATTTCATTTCAATAGCTTTCTTTGATTATCAATTAAATCAATATTTTACACTCTAAATAAGAAAGAGTGACTATTCACTCCGGAGGAGTGGATATTCACTCTATCGCAGAGTCAAAATTTGCCCAACCTCTTTAGAGTGACTATTCACTCTAGGAAAAAGTGAAATTCTTGACTCCCTGAAAGAGTGAATACTCACTCCTGAGAAGTGAATATTCACTCTGAACAGGAGTGGTTACTCACTCTTTCAGAAGAGTGACTATCCACTCTTGCAAAAGGAGTGAGTTTTTTCACCCCTGATAGGAGTGAATAGTCACTCTCTTAGGAGTGAAAAATTCTTGAATAAAAAAGAGAAACTCATTTTTACACACGCTTGTTCGTAGGCGGTAACCCTCCCAAATACTAACCGAGCTCGTTGCTGCTTGACTTCTGCGCTCGGACTAGAGCTGGTACCTACAGCATGCTACAGCCGCTAACGATAAAAAAACTCTTATTACATTATTTTAGCTTTGTTTCTTTTGTGATATCCGAGCACACTTAATAAATTTGTGTAGAAATCACAAATATTTACGGTGTTTCTCAACGGTGTAAATAAGAAAACTGAAACTTTCTTTTTTGTATCATATAATACAGAGACTGTTCGCACATTTTTTAGAAAAATTTGATAAATGATTTAAAAAAATGGAATTATTTTAGAGGAAAAATTTCTGACAACAACTTATGTGTAATTTATATTATCGTCTGATACTTTCAAATTTATTCTTATTTCAAGATTGCGCATGCAAAAAAGCTGTGAATGGGAAGATGCGTTTTTTTTTTCTTCCGAACAGAAGTATGCTAATTCGACAGTCTAAAATGATTGCAAAGTGCATAATATAAAAACTTTTTAGTGCGAAATAAACATAACAATTGATTGGAAACCAAATTCTGATTGCTATTCCAAAAATCAGTACATATACATAGTAAAAAAAAAAACAGGTAAAAAAAGAGCCCATTTCAAGGCGGAAAACGAAGTTTCAGGTAAGGATTTATGACTATCGCAAATTTATCTTACAATGGGAAAATAAAAATAAGAATATTGGACAAAAATGTTACAATCAATTCATTATATTATTAAGAGAATGTGTTACATCCGATATTTACAGAAAAAATGCCATTTTCTTTATTACAATGACTTTTAAAGGGTGAAACTGCATCAAAGCAAAGCTACTGCTCATACTTCAAAAACTACCGCTGTATTCGTTGAAAACATTAAAAACTCACACAGGTATTGTATTTATAGCTTTCAACATATTCCTCCAGTCACCTGACATTTCTCTTATAGTTTTTTGTGCATTGGGTCTGCTCAAAAGAGCGCTTTCAAAGGGCAAAACCACCACGATTGATCGAATCTGGAAAGTTTTCAAAAAGAGGCATGGGAAGCAATAACCCTGTAAATTTTACAAAAAACCTTCTACCATCGAAAGCATTACGCAGAATTAGAACCAAGAAACAAGATTGCCATACAGATTATTTCAGAAAGCATTATTCATATTTTAAACGTTAAAAACAACAACGCCGAAATCGTCTAAAAAATGTGCGAACACCCGTCTGTACATTTCCGCTATGACAAAAATTCCGTTACAACGGAAGTTGCAGTTATTTATTTATTCATTCATTTTTTTCTTGCTAATAATGTTTCCATAATTGAAATACAAAGGTGAACTTGAACCCACTGAAATACAAAGGGGCCCCCAAATTTACTTTTCAAAACTAATTTTTAGGGGGAGAAATTTCAGTCAGGGTAAAAAACGTATTTTTTTTTCTTAAATTATAGCTGTTAAATTTTTCCTAAGACTATTACCGACAAATTTATACTCTTTTTTTTTTTTTTTTGCTATAATAAATGGTATAAAATCAGTGATTAAATGCAACGTTTTTCATTTCTCTTATGTTTTGCATTTTAATTTCAAACGTGCTAAAAATAACAGAAAATTCAATCTGTATAATTATATTTTGTTTATATTCGTAATTTGTAAAGCATAAAATATATTTCCTGTTATTTATTATTTCAATGCCTTTTTCAGTTTTTATAAAATCGTGCTACTATATATAAGGGATTTCATTTTAGGCGTTTCGTTTCGATAACGGGGTATCTGAGAACTGGCGCCATCTTGTGGTTTTATTGGAAAAAACTGTTTTTCTTCACTCTCAACGGAGTGAACTATTCACTCTTGTCAACGGAGTGAGATAGTCACTCTCGACAACGGAGTGAGATATTTCACTCCTTTCTAGAGAGTGGAAAATTCCACTCTTTAAAGAGTGCATATTTATCACTCCTAAAAGAGTGAAAATGCCTCTCACTCTTCCAAAGAGTCAACTTCTCACCCCTTCCAATTTTAGAGTGTATCTAATTAGATAATCTAATTAGTGATTAATAATTTAAAACGTCATGTTGTATTTTTCTGGATAAATAATAAAAGAAATATAAAATTTAAAAGTTCACTTAATACTTGGAAAATAATTAAAAAGTGAAATACATAAGGTAGCCATAATTAAAGTGTACGTGTTTGAAGGGCTCTACAAGCTAAACTATTTGGAATAACTTTTAAATTTATAAAGCACAATGTAAACACATTGATAAGTTACGTTACTATCGAGGTGCAATAAATCAAAATACATCTTCAATACATTAAAACTGTAAGATGTTAAAATTTCATGAGCTTTCGGCTAAACATTAGCCTTCCTCAGATGAACAACAAGCAGTCGAAGAGACGCCGCTCCGAAATGGTGCGTTTTGGAAAGGCTGGGAATGGGCGAAACCAAACAGACATGAAATGAAGGGGGTGACTGAAGTCCGGATGATACCATTACCAGCTGGGCTGGGTCAGGAGAAACCGAAAACCCCAGTGATACCTAGTATATTGTACCATAAACGAGGGATCTGATAAGATAATACATCGTTACATGCATTATCACCTCTTTTCAAAATCTCTAGGGACTCTCTGATTATGCAACTTTTATACTGTGAACCTCGTGAAATTATTTTAGCTTTACTGAAAAATACATCAATATCTTTGGCCTGTTTTAATCTGGATAAAGCAGTGGATAATTTACCTTTTTTCATATCAGCTGTATGCTCTTTAATCCTTTCTTTTAGTTTGCGAGTTGTCATGCCTATATATGAATATATTTTAGAACTGTCATTAACTTTAAAAGGAATAATATAAATGCCAGATTTATCTCGGTTATCAATAGGGTCGATCACTCTATGTACCAAATATTTAAGCTTGGTTGGGGGTTTAGCGATAAGAGTTACATTATATTTCTTTAATGCGTATTTAATCCCCTCAAACAGATGCGGGATATAATCTATACTGTAGAATTTTAAAGATTGCATATATTTTTTAACTATTGTAGCTTGTTTATTTCTGTACTCATAAATTAACTTATTAATAAATTTGTTTGAAAAACCATTTTCATGTGCAATCAATTAATTTTGTTCAACTCCTCATTTAAATAACATTCTGAACTAACCTCAAACTGAACTAACCTAAATATTAATGTTGTTCATCTGAGGAAAGCTAATGTTTAGCCGAAAGCTCATGAAATTTTAACATCTTACAGTTTTAATGTTTTGAAGCTGTATTTTGATTTATTGCACCTCGATAGTAACGTAACTTATCAATGTGTTTACATTGTGCTTTATAAATGTTTTATTGGGTGAATTTGACGTTCGTATTATATAGATTTTTCTATATATTTTTATTAACTTTTAAATATTTGGCATTTATACTGTTTAGAGCATGCGGAAACTATCTCTGTAATTAAAAAATAAATAATTAAAATAGCTGCATAAATAAAAAAGAAAAGGGAAAGAAAATATAGAACTTCCTACCAGCTAATTTTTACAACTTTTTACCGCAAATTTCACATGGTTCTCGCTTAACGTATTAGTCATGAAGAGCCTTATGAGCACTGAAATTATAGCCACAAAAAGCCGCATTCTGTTAATAAAGCGCTTTTTATCAAAATGGTAGTAATTATAACGCTGCTGTGAAAGAATATCGTCGCCTCAAAAGATATTGATTATGACTAAAATGAGTTATTTTGGTTATATTTGCTAATATATCCCTAACATATCAGCGCCATCCATTGACAACATTTCGAACTAATCATTTTTACTGCATATCTCGTTTCCACCTACTCTAAGTAGTATAAATGCCAAACATTTCAAAAATATTCAAATAGTTTATTTTGTAGAGCCTTTCAAACACGTGTACTTTAATTGTAACCACCCTCTAGATACTTTTTCTATTACTTTTTCTTACATGTATATATTTTTTAAGATAAACACGATTATAATCAGAATGCATAAATGCCAAGGGCTGCGAAATTTCAATACCACTAGGCTCCACCAGTGGCTGAGAGGTTCTGCTCTCAAAGCTGGTAGACGGGAGGTGCTGGGTTCAAACGCCTGTCGCGCTCGTCGACCTAACCGTTCGGAGTTTTCTGTGGTTTTCTTCAAACCTTGCTTTAAATACGGGTTAGAATCCCTTAGAAAGACCCCCACGGAGGGCACTCCCCTTAGGGCCTATATCCCTCGTGTAAATAATCGGCCGTCATAAAATCAACCAACCAACTGAATACCACTATTTAATAAAAAATATTTCGGCTTTATTTAATCTTATATTTTCTACGCTTATATAAGGCGAATAAATTTAAAAAAGATAGTCGTGATTAAAAACCGTTATCCTTTTGGCACCTATAAGAGTGCAATAACAAGACAGACAATTTAAAGTAGAAGATTTCAAATAATGTGGCTTCTTTTACGGGAGATAATAATAGTTGAAAAATTGAAACAATGTACACACCTTTTTTATAATTTTATAAAATGCTTTATTAAAATATTAATGTTTGTTGAATTTAAACTGACGTTTTCTAACAAAAAAAAATATATTTTATCCAATATCAGTGAAAACATTTATATTCAAGTTTTATATTTTTGGAATTATTTCACACATTTTTACTTACACATGAATTTCCATATACTTCTAAATAAACAAGATAAAAAAAACAATTAGCTGATTATTTGTTCTTTTTAAAAATATGCGATGAAATTTCTTAAATAAAGCTTTCAAATTCCACAATAACTACATGATTTAACTTTTAATAACATTATTTTTTCCACACAAATCTAACCCAATTATCTTTAAGCTCTTTCTCAGAAGAGATTTGAGACAAGTTTTAACTGGATTTTTCGGGATTTTTTTTTTTTATTTTATTTCTTTACTTTAAAAGATTATGTTTAAAATAAGAGAAAAATAGAAAATTTTGAATTTAGTGTTTTCAAAAGAGAGTTCAAAGGTAAATTTACAAAAGAAAAGCTTAGATTATTCACTGAACTCTTCATTGATTGAAAATAACTTGTTCGCACTATCTACAACTTCTCGATATTTTTATAACGTCAATAACTATAATTTAAATTGCATGTTTTTTTCTTGTTTTTTTTAATTTTAGAAAAAATAACGAAATATATTTAATCTGCGAATATATATATAAATCTTATTTTCGGATTAAATTTATATAAAATAAAAACTATGACAATAAAATTCTGTGAATCTATCTATAAACAACATTTTTATGTAATTCAGTAAAAATTCTTTATAATCCTTCGAAGTCAAAGCTACCAACTTTTACGTTTTTTTCTTGCTGCTAAAGTTTAATAGTAAATTTTCCCTTAATTAATAGGTCAAGTTTGCTATTAACGCAGTAAAAAATTTCTTTTAAATTTTAGTTGTAACAAAAAAAGCGTAATAGTTCACAGCTATGTTCGAAGTATTGCCTTCGTATCCAATACACATATGGTAAAGTCAAATAAGTCAGTAGAAAATTTAAAAAATAGAGATGTTTTAGAAAAAAAAAATTAATGATTAAAATACCAACATATTTAATTTTGTTTTTGCTAGGGAAAAACGAAACAAATGTTAACTCATTCATATATGTCACACAACACAAATTTAAAGGTAAAAAATGCTCAATTTTGAAAAACAAAATTAGTAGAAATAATTAGTGTGTCAGCTATGCGGCGCTAGTCTGATACAGATAGCATAATTGCTTTCTATTTGATAAGTTTTGTCTTTACTTACTGTTCAGTTCTACTATTTTCGATTAAGATAAATCTATTATATTTCCAGTGATATCTCGCAGAAAATTCAGTATCGAGTAATTACCGGGCATTTACACACAAAGAAACTACGATACTTTATACACAAACTACAACACTTGTAAGTGCAATTGCTCCATTTATTATATTTACTATTCCCATATTTATTTTTCAGCCGAAATCTATGTGCCGCGCGCAGTGACTTACAGTAAACGTAAAAAGACGCAACTTTTGGCAGTATCCACTGCGTTACTGGCACCCTACAGTTAACCCATTTCAGGCGCAAAATACTTCTGGTGCGATAATATTAAATGATTTAACGTCTCCAGGATTTACGAAAACATTTATCTGAAAATAAGTACAAGCTTTACTTCACATACATTATAAAAGAAAAAAAATATATTCAGGTTAACTTCTGGTGCCATAATGGCATTAAATTTAAGTGGGATACATAATATCCATTCGATCTCCAGGAGTTGTGGCTTAAAATTTGGAAATGAATGTGCATATTAATATAGCTTCCAACTTTTACCATTTTTTCTTACCAGTAATATTGGACAGTAAAACGTACCATTTTTATCGCAGAAAATCTAGATTATATAAGATAAATGTTTTTTTAAAGAAACTGGTATTATGAAGCGTAAAAAGTTAGAAACCATTTCTTATAACAGGCGTAAATACCATACGGAATGTTTCTAAGAAATCTATCAAATTTATTGCCAATGTTCTCTTACTTTTTTCACTTTTGTATACTCCTAAAATCTAGAAAAAGGATGTTTTGTCTCTGTTAAAAATCCCATATAAAAACTGTTGAAAAGTAATTTATATTACTTATTATTAATCAGAATAAATATATTTTATCATACTTATTATATTATCCTAAACTATTATATTTTCATGAAAATAAATATAATAAGTTATGATACATTTTATATTATCATAAACTATTATATTTTCATGAAAATAAATATAAAAAACTATCATACTTACTATAATCAATTTGTTCATATATTTTACTACACTACTATTCTATTAATCATAAAGATAGCTATTTAATTTGTTAATATAAATCACTCTCCGAGAAGAAAGAATGCGAATGAATATTATTAAACAGGGTGCGTAGAGGGGTTTATTTTCGAGTACTAGTATTTCCGAATCTTTCCTTTATTTAATTGCAGAATTCTACCGTTAACTAGTGGAAAGATTACTATTCAGAAAATAAAAGTATCCAAAAATGAGCCCCTATACGCACCCTGTTAAAATAAAGTTTAAAAAAAAAACGGTATTTTTTTGCATCGTCTAGTTTTATTATCGATCAAACTGCACAAAAATGTGCTAAACACGCGATTAAATTCTGTAATTTGCAAAAAGTACGATTGTTATCTTACAAAGACATTAATGTTTCATGATCAAACATAAATTTTATTAGTCCCAAAATCAATTACTCTCATCCTTTCCAGAAATCACCAATTCAAGAAACTGTCAATTAACTATTTAATCAACTAAAACGTACATTTTCCAACAGACATATCACGTAAAAAATAAACAAGAACTGCTTGATTATTCGCACACATTTTATGAGCAGTTGGTTTAAATAAACCTTATGGTTTACCCTCTAATTATTAAGAATATTTCTGAAGCTATTATATGTACAGTCGCAAAAAAGGAGACCCCGTGATATTTTATCGCAAAACTATCGCAGAGAAATGTAAGAGGTACCTACATTCGACAGGGTTTTGTGTCTACTTTCTGAATAGGAATGCAATATTTGAAATAGTGGTGGTCTAAATAATACAAATCACGCCCTCTTTGAATTTTGAAATTGGAAACCTACTTTTGACGATTTGTTTTGAGTTTCTTGGATCAAAACAATCGAGGTAAGTGCAAGGCATAGTTTATACACTTTTATTTAAATCTACATAGAGTTATAAAATAAATTTTGTTAAGGCCATAAATTTCAAAAATAAAATTAAGATCATTCAATAAAAATTAACGAATACACTCTGCTAGTCACCAATACAATTATACAGAAATTTTAAATACAGGGTGATTTTTTTAAAAGTTGTGAAAGTCCTATAACAAAAAAAAACACTGATCCAAATGACCTGAAATTTCACCAGTATGCTCCCAAAGCAATGGGGATTTTTTTTTAACTTAAAATCGCACCGACAGATGGCGCTGTATATGCAGTAAAATCGAGAGACTAGCGTGCGCCCGGCACACGTACATTGGCGATAAAAACGTGAAGTATGCACACCTCGTGTTCATTATTCTAGTGGAAATCCTCGCAATGACTGCGCCATTGACGGACCATGCGTTGTTAGTGAAACTGTATTATCGGAATAATGACAGCGTAGCAACTGCTCTTAGGAGATTTAGGACACTTAAGAATTTAAGAAAAGGTCCAATGACGACGGAGGGCCTACAGAAGATGGTTTCTCAAAGTACCGTCCATTGTTTTCCTCCCACAGACGATATTCTTTGTTTCTGCTACCTTACAGCGCCATCTGTCGGTGTGATTTTAAGTTTTTTTAACCATGCCTAATAAATGCCCATTGCTTTGGGAGCATACTGGTGAAATTTCAGACCATTTGGATCAGTGGTTCTTTTGTTATAGTGTTTTACTTTCACAACTTTAAAAAAAATCACCCTGTATAATATAATTTTACTTTATATGAAATAAAATCCAACAAATATTTTCCGGTAAAATTATGCCCGGGAATTCCTTTTCTTCAGATTGTTTTACAACAGAAACTGTCCCATTTTACACACCCATGTTTCTGACAAATGCAGGACTGCCACTGGTGACTTATTATTTTATTATTATTTTCGCTACCACTATTTCTAAACCAAAGTAATACACCGCAAAGTTTAACAGAAATCGAACATAATGGTTTTTGATTAGGAATAGTAGTGTGCACATTAATTACAAAATATCCGGAAGTGGCGGCCCTGCAATTGAGGTCCATTTTAAATAAAATTTAATGTACATTATAATTCTTATTTTTTTTATAAAGTGAATTTATTAATTTTCATAATTAAAAATATGTTTTTGTATCGAAAAAATGTCTGTAATATGTGTGGCTCTATTCACTGTAACTCATTAACAGTTTACGCCCGGGAAACCTATTAACACATTGACGGACAGTAGGAACAAGTGAAGTTCGAAAATTGACACTATATGCTTTTGTAATTTTTAGAATATTAGAAGTATAGTTTTACTCTTTCTGCTTAAATAAACTTAATTTTGATTAATTCAGCACCTTTAATTAGGTTGCACTACTCCCTTCACAACCACGTCAGGGTGGCTAGTGGTCAGGGAAAAATACAGTCAAAAAAAGTGATGAACACCAGTATATTCTTATAGAAAAATTTAAATTTATTATTCGATCAAATAATAAATTTGAATTTTTCTATAAGAATATACTGGTAATTATCCTTTTTTTTGCCGTATTTTTCCCTGACCACTAGCCACCCTGCACGTGGATACTGAAGCTGCAACTCGTATAACAGGTAGAAAACGAACTTCAACCTAAAAAATTGTTTCCAAAACATGACACCGGGCTTCTACTTGTACGCCGGTAAATGCACATTTGTGCTGCTATAGCCGTAGTGTCTAAAACGACCGTTTCGTTTTGGACGGCTATTGCCGTCATGCCATATAGTGAGCTTCGCTTTGACGGCTATAGACGCAAGTGTCCGTCAACGTGTTAACAGGTTTCGAAGGAAAAGGGAGAAATTGCATTCTTCCCGTTAGAATCCCCAAATAGTAATCTTCGGGGTATAAATTTTTTGGACATGCACAATATAATTATTTCGAAAAAAGTGGTAGGAAAATTAAAATTTTTAATATACGAAAACAACCTATTAACAGACTATTCGAACAAAATGTGTTAAAAAGAAAAGACATTTCAATTGGTTGATATTTCGTTGGGAAAATTTATTCTTGCATTTGACATTAAATTCTTCATATCTTGTGAATGTATGAAACTTTAAGAAAAAAATATAAAAACTATACGGTTTTCCGGGGCGGGGGGGGGGGGGGGGGTTTCATCGAAAGAACTCCAAACAATTGTCAAAAGTGTGTGTTATCATTTAAAAAGGTTAGTTCAACTTTTAATATGGAGGCAACTCTTGCTCCAAAAATTGCATTCATATTCTGAAAGTAGATACAATTCCCTGTCGAATGGTACCTCAGTGTTCGTTGTTCGCATAGGATAGGTCTCTTTTTTGTGATGGATCTATAATACATAAGACGTACATTACGTAACTTAGTAATACGTTTTTATGCTTATAAGAAATATATCATTTTAAACAATAAATGGTTTCATTAATTCATTTGACAATTTTACCAGAATAAAATGTTAGGAAATATTTTCTTACTTTTCAGTACATCCTAAAATGGCAAATAATTCTTTCACTTGTCAGCTTTTACTAATATTATTTTTGCAACACCACTTCTTTTTACGGATATATAATACAGCCTTTATAATTTTTTCTAAACTTTAAATTATTTCTTTGGGTAATTATTTTTAAAAAACAAAATAATTTTAAAAAATCTAAAAAAATTAAACAGTAATTACATACTATCATCGTAAATAACTGCTTTAATTTTTTTTCAATATTAAAAAAAATATATAAAAAATCTTTTGATATATTTTCACCTATACTGTATTATAAACTCATTAACAATATTTTCTATAAAAAATTAGATTCTGAAGTTATCCTGTAAGGAAATTTTACTTTTTTTTTTTATATTCTTTTTTCGCCTTTTAGTAACTTTTATTGGGCGATATAAAAAAATAAATAAAAGAAGAGATTATCCGCTATCATTATAAATTAATGTATAGCTGGCCAACTTTTACGCTTCTCTTGATACCAATAAAATAAAATAAAAATGTTTACCTTTTTTAATCGTTATTTCTATGATTAAATAAGGCAGAATATTTATTCAATTTTATCTGTAAGAAAAAAGCGTAAAAGTTGGCAGTAATGTTAAGGTTTCTTACAAAGATATTTGAATATAAGTTGGATGTGTTATATATAACGAAGTATATCATAAGCACACGATTTTCTGTTTCAAAAAAACATGTTATAATAAAAAAAAAGTTCAACATAAGGATACGCTCTTGGGTAGTTAAATTTTACTTTAAGAAATTGAAAAAAAAAATCACAATTACGGTACAAATGTGTAGAAAATAACATGAATCAATATATATTTTTTTAATTTTTAGAATTTAAAGAAATTAAACGATTTTTTATACACTTTAAAATTTTGCTTTATTTATTTTTTAATATTTTCATTATTTTATCTCTGTAATATTACAAAAGTAATCATGTTCAGTATGTCATTTAAATAGAGAAACAAATCTGCTATAAAAAATTAATACTGTGTAAAACAATTTTTTATTCATTTGACTAGAGTTATCCCCATCAGGAAATAAAGTGTGTTTTAAACAACATCACCCCTACTGATGGAGTATTTTAAAACTTACATAAAAACGTTCAAATTTAGCACTGAATACATCTTATAATAACAAATAATTACTTTAGAAATATGTGTATATTTAAAAAAACTGTAAACTGTTTATATATCTTCACATATGCTGTGTTTTAAACTCATTAACACTATGCTTAAAAACTTGCTTTCTGAAATTATTCTTTAAAACAGTTTTCCCATTTTTCCAGCACACTTTTTCAGTCACTTTTTTAGAGCAAACGAAAGAAATGTAGTATAAAAAATAGAGTTGAGGTATCATCGTAAGTTAATTTTTCCGACAAAAGTACTTGGATATAATGCACTTCATTAAATATAGCGAAGAATAGCATGGCTGTTTACCTAGGCTGTTTACCTAAAAAATAAAACTTAACTGTTTCAAATAATGACATTCTGCTGTTTTGTGATTACATTTCACGTAAAAAACGCATATATTTATCAAAGTTTGTGTCAAAGTACCGGGTGATCCAAAAGTCAGGACGAACTTTAAAAATGAATAATTCGAAAACGAATCAAGATACAAAGATACGGTTTGCACCAAACGGATGGAACAGATACTGGGTGTTGTGTGGCAACGCAAAAAGTAGTTCTGTTGGAGAACAACAGATGGCGCTATAGTGTTTTATTGCACCAAAAGATGATTTACAAATGAAAAAATGTTGACAACTTACAAGTCAGCTTAATTACAGCTAATTAGTACTACAGTAAATGTTCAATGTGCTGTCCCTCATTCAGAAGTACAGCTGTGAGACGAGGCACCACACCGTTCACAGCATTTAGTAGCATTTCTTGCGTTATGGCAGACACATTTTGGCGGATGGCATCTTTCAGTGCTGCTAGTGATGCCGGTTGGTTGCGGTACACTTTTGACTTCAAGAATCCCCACAGCCAAAAGTCACAGGGTGTCAGATCGGGAGATCTTGGAGGCCATGCCTGATTAAAGTAGCGACTGATAATTCGATCCTCCCCAAATGTTGAGCGTAGCACGCTTTGCACAGGCAGAGCAATATGAGGTGGTGCTCCATCTTGCATAAAGGTGACTGTTTGGAGTGCATGTCGCGCTTGCAGTTCAGGAATATTGTTGTTCTGTAACAGTGCTACATATCGCTGACCAGTGACAGAAACTGTTTTGAAACCCGTCTGTGTGACTTCCTCTAAAAAAATGGACATTATGAAATCAGCAGTAACGCCACACCAGACTGTCACTTTAGGCTGTTGCAAGGGTACCTCAACAAATGTGGATTTTCTGTGGTCCACACTCGACAATTGTGGGTGTTAACAGCGCCAGAGTGTGTGAAATGCGCTTCATCCGTCCAAAGCACAGTATGACGCCAGTCGTTCTGATCTTCCATCTTATTGAATGCCAAATTTGCAAAATCTCGGTGAGAGATGAAGTAAGGAGGTTTCAGTTCTTGGTTATGTTGCAACTTGTAGGGATACCCTTGCAAAGTTATTCTCAGTGCTCTCCAGACAGTTCCGTACGATACTCCTGTCTGAATCGAAACTTCTCGAGCACTGCAGTCCCCATGTGCATCAACCACTGACATGAATTGCACAGTCTGCTCCACTGTCGTGGCAACAGCAGCGGCTGTTGAGGGATGTCCACTTCTTGGAAGTGACGCCAAAGAACCTGTAGCTTCAAATTTCGTCATAATTTTGTTCAATGCAGAAGATGTTATTGGACCTTTGCTATCTCGCATACCTTTCATGTAGCGATATGCTCGCAATGCCGCAATGACACTTTCAGAATTCTTATAATACAGTTTAACTAAGAGGGTTTTCTCAACTATGGACAGCATTCCGATGCATACAAGCTTCGACTACCAATTCCTGCTGCATTTGCTCCTTTTTATATCGTTTGTTGCTTTGCAAAATCCTACATCAGAAATCCGACAGCGCCATCTGTTGGTCACCCAAAAAAACTATTTTTTATTTCGTTGCCACACAAAACCCGGTTTCTTTTCCATCCGTTTGGTGCAAACCGTATCTTTGTATCTTGATTCGTTTTCGAATTATTCATTTTTAAAGTTCGTCCTGACTTTTGGATCACCCGGTATATAGAAAAATTCTATGAACAAATAAAAGCGTGCTTGTGATTTTTCTTTTATTTATTCATTTTTTACTTAAATTTGAGAAAAACAAATTAAAAGCTTTTACATACACTTAAAATTACTGCTTTTATTTTCAGATTTTTTTGTTTTTATTGTTTTAAATATTGGGTTGTCCAGAAAGTTCGTGCCAGGTGGGAAAATAAATTAAATTCGTACCGGAAAATTCTATCATTTAAATATTATCCATTGATTCGGATATCTCACGTCTAATAATTAACGGGCAGAATTTTCCTATACAGATTAATTTTCCCAACCGGCACGAACTTTCCGGACAACACAATATTTAAGATTATTAAATGTTGTCGTAGAATTATATCGATAAAAAACTTAAAGATCTTACATAATAACTTAAAAAGCAAGCATGAATACATCTCATCACGATAATTAATACTTTTAAGAAAACATATCTTCTGGGTTCCTAAAGATCAGGGAACTTTTCAGGGAAAATATTGGTTCTGCCCGAAAAATTCTCTGACCCGTAAGAACCCTGGTACATTTCAAAGATTAAACAAAATATTTATTTATCTTCACTTATACTGTATTTAGTGGCACATGGTCAAGGGGTTTAAAATCACGTTTCTACATGAATTATAGTATATTAAATTCGACCTTATCT
Organism: Maratus michaelseni; assembly: GCA_963931845.1. Taxonomy (NCBI): domain Eukaryota; kingdom Metazoa; phylum Arthropoda; class Arachnida; order Araneae; family Salticidae; genus Maratus; species Maratus michaelseni. The sequence goes on from OZ007586.1 coordinate 408,128,641, forward strand.
AATCGTGGAATGTTCTACGATTAAACAAGGAGATATTTAGTTTATTAAAATGCTGGTTGCAAAGTGATTATGAACCTCTGATAAGCCGCCACTGACTGTATTATAAACTCACTAGCGACATGCCTAGAAACTTACTTTCTAAATTAGTTTGTAAATATATAATTTTTCGGCGCACATTTTTAGGGACCTTTTTTTGAGGGGAGGGGGTGCCATTGATCAAAATGAGTAAAAGAACAAGGTTATGGTATCATCGTAAATTAATGTTTCTGGCAAAATAAATTGGATAGAAGTTGGATAGAAGGCTTGCTGATCATGAGAGCCGGTAGTATCTCCAGTGACGCAGCAAAATCCGAAAACCGAAAGCCCAAAACCGAAGATTCCGTCACTCTATAACTACACCTAGTTTCAGATCAAAGAAAAAGCTAAACGCCGACAATTACTATCTCAGCAAATATGAAGCATATCGTTCTGATTTTTTCACAGCTCTCTTATATCTCCGGTCTAACTCTATCCTGAAATTTTAGATTTCTACATGCAGTATATTTTAAGATCTGGAAGTCCATTTTTAAGTAAAAATGGGGTATATAATAGTGTAATGGGCACATACTCGTTTTCTCCAAAACGGCTCGGACGATTTTTTTAAATTAATATATTATATTAATCGGTTTTAGACGAAGCGAATAAGACTTTACGTGAACTTACGAAAACTCTTGTTTTCTATATATTCCGCTTTTAAAATCAAACTATTTTCCTACGCCTTTCCCCATAGAAATACATGGGACCGATTCACTGATTTTTATTCTGAACTGGCTAAGGTTAATTATCGATTGTAGGTTGCAGTTAAAACATCCGTATGAAGCTGTTGAATTTTTTTAATACGAAACTATATTTTTAATATGTAAAATATACGTATTAAATTAAATTGTCGCTTATATATTTTTCTTTTTGTTCAGAAAATTCATTACACATTTTAAATATTTTATAAGTCTGCATTTCTGTGGAAAAGTATTTACATTCATTCTTAAATAGAGGAAATATTTCGTAGTTATATGTATTTAATTTTACTGTTATTTATAATCAGTTTTTGATTTTTGAAGGATTAAAATATATCTCATTATTTGTTTACTATCGGAAGTCAGACAACCAACCATTCGCTTGTTTATATATTCATACGCAGAGTGCACAACAACCAACAAGTGCCGGGAAATGTATTTATTCCTTGAAGCTATTTAAAATAATTACATTAATACAGGCATAAAATGCCATTGCAAAAATTTAAATCGAAAACTAACTATGCAAAATGTTTATGTACTTTATTTATAAAATATAAATGGAAATTTCGTTCCGACTTCTTATAATTCGAGCTCTGCTGAATGGATTTCAATGGAACTCGCACTGTTTGATAGATATTTTTTCAGGGAAGGTTTTAAGCTATAAAATATTTAAGTAAAAATAGAAAAAGAAAGAAAAAAGTTTTAATGACAGATAATATATTATAAAACGAATCTATTTATTTAAACATGATTGGGAATATTCGTAATGCTTAAAAAAATATTCAATGTACAAGATTGCTAGTGAAACAATACTTGGCGATTTATCTTTTGTTTTTGTTGCTAAACAATTTGATTTTAAGCCAAAAGGTGTTTTTTCAAGTGCACAACAGCATTTTTAGAGTATTATTTTTTATTCAAATGTAAGTTATATTAATAGCAATCTACTTCTATTTATTTCTACTATATATCAACATTAATTGCATAAGATCATCAGTAAGTAGTTTACATTTTAAAGAAATAGTCTAATATATGTGTAATCTGCATAGAACATTTTGTAAACAAAAGAGGAAAACCATTACTCTTTTATTCACAGGTAAATTTTCTTTCACAGGTAATTTCAAATTACTTCTTTCACAGGTAATTTCACATAAAAAACGCTTTTCAGTGTTTCGTAAAAATCTGAATTTTTGATATATCTATGTAGTTTTAACCATTGTAATACGAAAAAGAAGCAAAAATATTTAATAATGTCTGATTTTAATTACAGTGATTTTAAAAACTTGACTTTAAAACTTTTTTGTCAGTCCAAATTTTAGCTTTATCAGTTACAGAAGTATATCTGTTTATTTATTTATTTAAAAAATTTTTTTAATTGTATTATACATTAAGTATGAGTCAGATGAGTCTTTAAATAAAAATACTAAGATGACTATTTTTGCTTTCGAAGTTTTGTATTTGATTGCTGATAAAAGGAAACAAGAACGAAAAATCATGCGTCAAGCATAGATTATGTAACACTTTCCAACGCTTCCAAAAAAATTTTACAAATCATTACCGTTTAATAAGCTGAAAGATAACATCTAAGTAAACAATTTGGAAAACGCATAAGATATTTTAAAACGTATTTTCAAGAATTTCCAACATATATTTCCAACAAATACAATATTCGGAAAAATATCCGAATACTTTTATTCAGCCCTGTATTGTATATGATCTACAGATTTGTATATATACTACATAGGATGCTAAATTTTAGTTTAGTTATGAAATGCGTAGCACAGTTTAAAATTCTCTTTCTGGAGTTTCTGTCAATAAACGGAAATGTGTTCGTGAATTTTGTGCTGCCCTGTATATGATCTACAGAATTTATTCACACCAAGTGATAGACAAAAAGTGAGTTACATTTAAAATCGCGTTTAGCAACTTTAAACGCACTTCCAGGAATGATTGTTAACATACAGTAGATAATTCTTTTGTGTGTCCCTGTAAATGAACGATGACTGCTATACACACAATATTCTGTAGTAAGTCTCTTGTAATGAACCTTATATAAATTTCAATGCGTTTAAAATAGTGAAACATTATTTAAATAAACCGCAGACGATTTTTCTCCATAGAAGTAATATAACGGATTTCTTTTGACTGTCCCTGTAGAGTAACTATTAGTGCTATACACAGCATATTCCATATTAAGCTTCTTTTAATGCACCTTAGCTTCTTCTAATGCACCTTAATGCTTCTATATATCAATTACAATGTGTTTGAAATTGTGTAACATCATTAAAATAAACCGCGAATGATTTTTCCCATTGGACCGTAATGTAACGGAATTCTTTTGAGTGTCCCTGTAAAAAAACTACAAATGCTACACACTTCAGTTGAAATAGGAAACATGCTATCGATAATGACAATAACATATAAAAATTGCAGGGCAATCCGATCATATTTACGGGAGTTAGAGCACGGACAGACGGCCATACCGCCAGACAAACCGAAGTCATAAACACTTTTCAACTAGGTTGGAAAGTGCTAAAAAGGGTGTGTGTGTGTGTGTGTAATATCGTAGAATTCTTAAATGGATTTTTAAGTTATTTTAATGTGAAAGCATGAAGTTAAAATAAATAGCCATAGATATTATTTTAAATATTTTAAAATTATAATAAATAATAATAATTGTTACTTATATTTAACTTCATTTGGATTAATATTTAAAGTATTTAAATGAAGAAAATCTGATCATTCTGTTGTCACATATTAAATTATAATTTATAAATCTAACCTCATAGGAATTTTTCATACCTTAAAAAAAACATAATGACTATTATTAAACATAACTAGAAACACAGCTAGAAAAGTGATATGAACTTCCAGTGATAGAGTTTTCACCAATTGAAAATAACGTCCCATTGCTAAAAATTAAAGGTAATTTAAGTATGAACCAAAAATAATTATTAGAAATGTGTAACACAATCTCAGTTAGAAGTTTCTCTTCTGATTTTTCTATGAAGAAACCAGAAAAACTTCGTCATTCACGATGACTTACCTTAAAAAACAGAATACTTCGCTTGCATGTGGGAATAGAATATCCAACAAATTTTTCACCGTGTAACACACAAGCAGTTGAAGGGGTTGTTAAATTAGTTACGGAGCCATCCTTGTCCGTTTGTAGCACTTCTGCAAGAGGTGCATTGTTAAAAACCAAAATACATTTTCAAAAGATGTGCCAAAATTTGAAAAAAAAAAATCTGTCAGTGTGATTATTATGGAACATGTGTGATTACTATGAACTTTTAAAAAAAATTATGTTTCTTAAAAATAAAATTTTGCCTTTAAAAACATTATACAGTCAAACTTCTCTTAACGGACACCCTTATATATGGTCACCACTCTCTTGCTGCTAAATTAAAATTTCCCAGCTAAAATTAACCTATCGTTATAAAACTATCAACCTCTCTCCTGCAGTCATCTAACCTTTTTCAGACATTGTCCCACAGGTGTCCTTTAATCGGGGGTTTTACTCTTTTAATGTTTTTCTAAATAAGAGTCATTTGCTTAACCCTTTATCTACTGACGTTACTTATAAGTACCAATCTTTTAAAACTTTATAGCACAACAACCATTTCTTATATTCTGATGGTACGTTTTAGAAACAGTCTTTTAACTCTACTTTTTCATGATAGATAGCAGTAGTTGTTCGAGGCTGATGAATTTTGCGAGGAAGAAAGCTGTTTTCGAACGGACATTGTGTTCTTTTGCTGCCATTTTGTACGGATTGCCAACGGACTTACATTTTCTTTGCTATAAATATATAATATCAAACCAAAGGTAAGTGTTGTACTTTTTTTATTCATTCTGTATTGTCTTAGAATATTATTTGCCCAATCATTATAAGATAACTGAATATGTAATGTGATTAACGGTCGAATTATTCTGTGGTACTTATAAGTGCCGCCAGTACACGTAGTGTTGGAGAAAAGCTGGTTTTCATTTTGTCCATGTAATTATCTATAGTATTTCTGTTTGTTATAATGTAATTATGAAAGTGTAGTGTAGCAATATGTTTTAGTATTTTTTATAAATTTCAATTATAGATATTTTTTTTTATTGATTATTTATTTATTTTTTACTTTATTATTAATATTTTTATTATTTTTTTATTTTTTTATTTTTTACTTTATATATATATATATATATATATAATATATTTTTGTGCGTAAATGAAAAAAAAGGTTTTTATGATTATCATCAAATGTGGATTTCTACCTTTATTATGTAAAAAATAAAATTATGTCAATTTGATAATTTCTTTGTTTTCTTATGAGTGTTTTTTGATTATTTAGCATTTTTAAGAGGTTAAATTTCATTAGAAATGTCATTAGTAATTTTTTTCTATTATGAGGAAATTTGTACATAGTGTACTGACGGTACTTTTGAGTACCACTTTAATTAATTAGTTCTAACAAATTAAATTTCGCACCGGGGAGATTTTTTTCTTGTATATTCTTTAATTATCAATATTGCAGCTAAGAAAAATATATTTATGAAGTAAATTTCAGTAGTACATAATGCGGTAGATAAAGGGTTAACTAAGGTACGATAGTTAAAAATTGCATTTCTTTCACTTCAATGTAGTACTATAAGAATATGTTACTGTAAAATTAATAAAAATTAATATGATGAAAATCGTTAAATTCTACAAAATCATTTTTTCTGTAATGACATCTAAAAATTAGTAATACATGGAATGTGTGGGTTTTCTGCAAAAGTATAATATTTTGAATATTCTGTTTACAAAATATATGTATATTACTTTAATGATAAAAAAAAGACATTTTTTTAAATGAAAATTTTATCGTTTTTTTTTTTTTAATAGAAACGTCAATTTTGAATCCCTTTGCGGCACCTGTAAATAATTTATTACAGCAACAAAATTTTATATTTTTCATGCTAATCCTTAAAGGCAAATTTTGCCGACTATAGCAAAATTCTACGTGAAAAAAAAATTAACCATTATTTTCGTTCCACCCTATTATATAAGGTCTATAATTTGTTTGCAAATTAATATTATTGGTGTGGGTACCAGTTACTCATTCACAGCAGCAAATCACTTTTTATATTATTATGACTTTCAATATCGTATAAATACAGCTGAAGACTACTTACTGGATTTACAGATAAATAGACAATCACCTTGTTTTAAGTTTTGATGATGATTTTCAATATATATACCCAGAATCTTTAGTTTTGAAGAAAATGAATGATAATAGTTTGCTGATAATTATTATGATCTACAAGGTGTTTCACAAAGGACCCCTAACTTTAAAAATCAATAACTCGGAAACGGTGATAGATAAAAACATGAAACCAGTGGTATGTTTATTAAAAATATCGTAAGAATCTTAGACGTAAATCTCAAAATTTAGTTAAAAATAGCACCGATAGATGGCGCTGAGAGCGTTAAGAACCCTTCTAAAAAGAGTTCAGAAGCATAGAAAGACTTAGCCGTCGAAGATTTCGCTGTTGAAATCTGACCGCTATTTTCGTATAGTGAAAATAATTCGCATCGGCCACGTTGCCTGTCTGTTGAATTTTTTTGTAAAGCTCACGAATTGTTTTTTCATCTGGATTTTTTGCGACTTGAAATCGCGTTTGAATCTTCTCCTTTTGGCAGTAGGATTTAATCGGTGGTACTCCAACACAATAAACACACGTTCCTCCACGGTATACACCACTTTCGGAATTATTTTCACTATACGCTAATAGCGGCCAGATTTCAATGACGAAATCGTCGACGACTAGTCTTTCTATGCTTCTGAACTCTCTTTAGAAGGATTCTTAACGCTCTCAGCGCCATCTATCAGGGGCTATTTTTAACTAAATTTTGCGATTTACGTATAAGATTCTTAAGATTTTTTTAATTAATATACAACTGGTTTTATGTTTCTATCTATCACCGTTTCCGGGTTATTGATTTTTAAAGTTAGGGGTCCTTTGTGAAACACCCTGTATATACAATCTATATATATGATTTTAATATTACTTCTAAATATAGTACATATTTCAATTAACGATAAACGAAATAGTTTTGCGTTTAAAATTAATCAGATTGTTCATTGGTTATCTAATATTCATATATAAAAATATAATTATCAGTCAAATATATCGTTTCTTTAGAATTTACATTAGTAAAAATGTGTTTCAAAAGAATTATTTTATTTTGTAAGTAATTTACATTACAAGGCGATATTCCTCTAGATTTTATATACAAAAAAATATTTGTTTTTTGCATCCGTCTTTGTGGCAACGTGGCTGTGTTGCAGGGTGTGCTTATTCACAGGACATCAATTTCATTTGCACCTTATTTCAGTTAATTTCTTCCTAGTACAGTATTAATACAGTATTAATTAATTATTGTGGTGTAGGATCACAGGGTAGGAGAGCGTCTGGTATGCGGCTTTTCAATGTGCTTTTGAATATTTTGATTTTGCTATTCAGCGCTAAGCCAAAATACTACCACAAATACATATTTTTAATAAATATAGCCTCAGTTTCGAATGCATGATTGTTTCTAAAATTTGACTCATTACCGACGAATCCGCAACCCTTTTAATTGTTTCAGTGTTCTTGATTTTGCGGTTTTTAAATTTTAATTTGCATATTTCATGCTTTTGTTGTAAAGAAAGGGTTACAGACCCTAGAACACGTAGCGTGGAAAACGGTTTTACCATTTTTAATTCAAAATTTTCGGATTCAAAAAGGAAATTCTGAAAAAAGAATTTTTACTTTAAGAAGTCACGCAATATCTGCTATTAAGTAACGAAAAGAACATTATTATCACCCAACCAGAGAGCCAACCTTATCGGTTATAGGTAATTTCTGATATGAATGCGGAATTTCGGAATTTAAAAAGAGTCAAACTGGTAATGCTTTAAAAAGTGCTAAAAAATTGCAGCCGATAAACATGCAACGATGCAGTACAATAATAGGGAGATCGCAGCGACGTCTGCTTTGAAAATAGATTTACCTCTAGCAAAAGTAACCGTGTCACTATTGACAACATGAACATACTTTCTGTAAATAAAATCTTCGTACAAGTGTATATTTCAAATGTAACTGATTTTGAAGTTAGATTTCTATCATATAAGAGAATTAATCTTTTCCACTCTTCTAGCAGAGATTCATCCTTTGTTATGCTAAATAGGGATAGTTTCTAGTTTGCTGTCTTGTATCGAGTACTGCAACCAGGCACAAAAGAATACGTAACACGTTTTTTGGCCATGATCAATACCATTAATATCCTCAAAGCTCAAAAAAATCCCTACCCAAGTCAAAGGAAATAGGCATAATTTAATTATTTAAAGTATTTACCACCAGCTGAAATGTTTTCTCAGTTCGATTCTTATACAATAATTGCGTTGAAAAGAGCTAGCAGACAGTAGCGTAGCCAGAGAGGGGGGGGGGTGGTCCAAATGCTCTGGAAAACAGTAATATTATAAAGTTTTCTTCGCCTTCAATATCGCAGACAATTCTCCGATTAGATAAGGCAAAAATATTTTTATAAAATTAGTGATATCCAAACGATCTGGATTTCCAACCTGTCTACGCCATTGCTAGAAGATGTCGCTGCGATCCACCCGTCATCTTTTCAGCATCGTTCTACATTTATCGGATTCAATTTTTTAGTACTATTTTGTAGCTGTTTTCCACACTGCGTATTCTAGGCGCTCGATGTAAGAGGGTGTTAGTCCATAACAAATACTTTTTTTGATAGATTATCTCTCTCTCTCTCTGTATATATATATATATATATATATATATATATATATATATACAGAGATATATGTATATATATATATATATATAGATAGATAATATATAATATATATAGATAGATAGATATATATATATATAATATATAAATAATATATATATATATAAAGAGAGAGAGAGAGAGAGATTTCACAAAGCCATACATGCATATATATATACATTTACACATACACATACGCACACATATGCAAACACTTAACAACTCAAAGGAAAGGGCATCATCAAGGTTCAATTTTTGCCTTATTTAAATGCAGAAAAGCATTACAAATCCTGCAATAAAACGAGGTGTCTACAATTCCTGCTATTTAAATATTAAATAGAAGGAAAATTCTATTAAAAAATATGGTAAAAGCGTACGAACCCTGACCATTCTTGAGGAAAAAAATGAAACGATAGAAAGTTAAAAGGGAGGAAGATAATGATTTTGTAAATACGTATGTTTATTAATCTGAATGAAATTCATACATTTTACAATTCGATCCAAGATATATTTAAATCAATATTTTATGAAAATGGATGACGGTTTTTTGATATGAAAATGAGTAGTTAAAGCACATGATAGTCTATTACATAAGCACTAGAAAGAATCACGTTTAATTATCCAATAGAAATGGTGCAGAAATAGATCATGATTTATAAATAATAGATAAAAATAGCTATTTTTAATGAAGACTGTAGTTGAAACTAGCAGATTAAAACCTTTTCACTACTAACGCGCACTGAGTAACTCCCATCTGCTTCGACGCCCGCTTCAACTCCGTTGGGTAAATATGCGATGGGATAACTTGGAGAGATTTCATAATTTTAATTTTATATAATTTTTTAATACTGGCAGGAAGATGGCACCATTAAAAAGAAACTATTGTTTTGTTTCAATTTTATCATTATTCTTCCCATTTAAATCAATGGTTATCCTTGAATAAATTTCGTAACTTTTGGAGATCGCACATTTGCTTTATCTCACTCTGTAACTAGCCATTTTAAAAGAGCAATCCTGTAATTCCGTATTTGAAATAATTTTGTGTGTGTAATACACATGCTTGATAAAAAAGAACAACAGTACGTAAATCAAATTAATAAAATTTATGACACGTCAAAATAATCCTTATAAATCTAACCGAGAATACTACACTTTAAATAAAATGGCGGTCTGCGTATATTCCAAAAACCCCTTTTCATGCGTTTTTATATTATATAAACCATCGATTTTCAGCCTACATCCGATCAATGTGGAAAACGAAACTAAAACACACATTTTAAATTACTTTAGATTTTCTCTCATTTTTATTTACACGAAGTTATTGCGTGAAATAATGCATTACATGTCAATTTTCAACTTAATAAATCATGAAGTTTATTTATTAGTATTATATAACATACTCTTAAATCTTATAAAAATATCTTTACCATTCACATTTTCCACTGTATTATTTAATGTTTTGTAGTTATATTTCCCTTTCGTTTCAGATTAATAATTTCAACTCGTATATTTTCAACTAATATATGCGTTCGTTTCCGTTATTATTTAAAAAAAAAAAGAAAAATCTTTACTTACAATTAATCTAACAGGGAGAAAACATATATTAATCTAACGCGGTTTAAGAAAAAATAGCATTCTCTGATTTTTTGTTATGAGAAAATATTTTGTATTTTGTATCTTCAAGTACACATTCGTTCATCAACTCTCTTAGTCGAATTAAGTCATGAATAGCAAGACAGGCATATATTTCATCATATCTGCTCTTGACAACATGATTTGTTTTGAAGAATTATTCTGGCTATTAATAAACTTGTAAATAGAATAATATAAACTATTCCTTTGAAAGAAACAAAAATAAGTCAGGTAGATTCCATTACTACATTATTTCTCATTCTAATTCTGTTTTATAGTTTTTAAGATTTTTCATATAACACTTTCTCCACGTATATGCTAAATAAACGCTGTATATTTGATATGGAAGCGTTATAATTGCAAAATAGAATCATTTTGAATGCAGGACATTTTGTGTAACATTTTATAATCACTAGATATCTAGTCAATTAAGTACATAAAAAAATTGTTTTATTGCTTCATGGTTTTATTTTAATAAAAAGTGAAGGAGACAAATGTGTTTTGATATAACGTATAAGTAAATCTGAAAAGTGATAAAAATAGCTTGGATCGTCAGAAAGAGAAAAATACAAAAAATATAGAATAAAACTATAGTAAACAAATTATTTAAGTATGTATATAATTAAATTTGACTTCACGTAAAACAGACATTTTTAGATGAAATTGTTTCGTCTTTAGTTCATTAGTATCGTCATTAGTATATTCATTACATTCATTTTAATCGGAATGGTACAGGCTACATCATAGGATGTAAGTACCTTGAAATAACAACAACAAAAAATACTATTAAAACGGTATGAATAAACTATGTTTTTGAGGGCTTTTTATTTTGCAATTTTTAATATCATCACATAACTGACAAAATATTTGTATTTTATGTTCAGCTATCAAATTTCAATTCTTTTGAACGAGAGTGTTTTAATTATCTATATATTTAAAACGCTAAGCGATTTTTTTCGACAATCCGTGAGAACAAACTACTGCATCAAATTACATCATTCTTTTTTTTAATGAAATATATTTGGACACAGATTTGTTATCGTGCAGTCGTTTGTTCGAAAATTTAATTAATTAGCCGTAATTTTCAATTAAACTTTTACTTCTGCTAATGACGTCATAATCGGATAGCGCCCACAGTTGCAAGGCATAGAGTTTATTCTCTGAACTCTGTGGTTGCAAGGATATTAAGAGAAATAATGAATATTAAAAGCACGCGGCTTTTAGGCCGAATTTTTTAATTTGCAAGTTAAGTTTCCGTAAAAATATTTATCCGCGTGTTTTAAAAGCGAATAAAAATTCATATTTATTGTGACGTCACGGGAATATTGTCCATTGGGTTTATTTTATCATTATGCATTATAACTTTGTTGATGCCATTTTTTCATTCCCATTAAATGCAAAATATATTTTTATTTGTATGCATGGTGCTTAAGCATTAAAGTAAGGAATATAAAGTGTGAAAAGATTGCGCCGGTGAAAATCACGTTATGCTTACCTTGAAATTCATTTTAACATTGATAAAACTAAAGAGAAAACTGCATATGATTATGATTGTGTCAACACGACGTAATTTTAACTGATTTTTCCACTCATAATTATAAAGATTAGAATTGGAGCCGTCATTTATTTCTTCATCTTGATTGCATACCTTGATTACATGTTACCAATTACTTTTTTTAATTATAGGTTAGAAGATTTTCTTTTTTAATAATCACAAAAGTAAAGCATTTCAGGAAATTTAAAATTATTAAAAATAGAGTTAGGGTAGAAAAAAAATCTTGAAATAATGATTGTATTTTTAGCTAGAATAAACAATGTAAGACTAATATTTCATAAGAATTATTTTGGTAGGTTTATTATAAGTTCATTTAACAGTTCCTAATTAGCGCAAAGTCCTATTTCTTTCACTGCGAATTTCTCTTTCGATGTCAAAAAATGGTTTTCGACTTTTGCACACCAGCCAAAATACAGTGGCAATTTTTAGAAATGTACAACGGTTGTGACAACAAACGGCGCTATCGCTTTAGCTTTCATCGCGGTTACATCACTTCTAAATACTACAATTTTCTATTTTTTACTACATTTTACAATTTCAATTCTTACATCATCAATTAGAAAAAAAAATTAGCTTTCAATTGAAATTTATTTGAAAACTGCCGCTTAATTTAATGACATTTTAATAATTTTTAAGCATGAAGAGTTTTTCAATTCTATCTTATCTAGTTTGCTTCAGTAATGTAAAATAGCCCCTGGCAAAGTTGCCACAATTGAAAATAAAATTTCCAAACTATCATAAAAAGTGAATAAAAATAAAAATAATAATAATAATAATAATAAAAACAGTGATAAATCAAAAGATCAGATTATCCATAGGATAGAGCATTTTAGCGCTAAACAAAAATCTGTCAAAAAAAAACTATTTTTAGTTTATGAATAGCATGAAATTGATATGTTGAATTCGCTGATGTATAAGTTGCATCAGATATCAGAATATGCTAGGAATTGTATTTTTATATTTTATTACATTTGCCAACTGTATAAGAGGGAAAATATCCCCGACAGTGATGGAAAAGGGATAATCATCCTGATTATGTAAAGGAACCGAAGATAAAATACAAATAAATTACACTTGAAAACATTAAAAATCTCCCTCATCGGCCGATTGATTTATTAGTGTAAAAAAAAATTACATAAAAACTGATTAGCTTAAAACAATGGATGCGTTTTAGAAGATATAGATTTGAAGCGAACAATGATTAAAGAGGACATTTTAAAACTTTTAATTTAAACATTTTATAACTTTTTTAACGTCGAATTTCGACGGCGCTTTTGGGCAGATGCAATGCACATGCGCATAGGAACTCATTCGGTTGCATTATCACAGGTAGGGGGGGAGATGTGTGCTTTATTTACTATGTTCTTTTATTTACTGAATATGATATGACCGTAGGGATATACTATTTGTATATACTTTATAGGTCCATCAAATTTTTTTCTTGCCGTGGGGAGTATGGCGGTAATGTCAAACTGATTTGCATTACACAGTTGTTGGCGGATTGTTTGTTTGGAGTTTGCATCGGAAATAGTACTGTATTTGACTGGGGGAAAAAAACTTTTAAAATAAAATATTTGAAAGACTGTTTCATACGCACCCCTTTTTAAATAATAAAAAAGCTTATTTTACTGATATTGTTATAGTATTTTTTCCGTCAAATTTTGACGGGTTCCATCTAGTAAATAATTAAGATTTTGAGCATCCTATTTTTATTTATATTTCCAGAAATTACAGTATTTTCATTCTGATTTTTTTTTCTTTTTTTTGCATGATCTAACTTTTATTTTTAGGTGGATGTCAAAGTTTAACAGATTTTCTTAACATAGTGAAAAGTATCTAGATTCGAATCTGGGACCTGATCTTGGCTATGCTGTACCACTGAGCTATCCAGATGTCATCCTGCATGACACAATTCCCTCACTTGTTGGTATCATCAGATGTGCGGACACGGCAGCTTGCTGATTAAGACACGTTACATATGAAAAGCCCATTACTCCATGGATATTTTGTAATTAATTATTCATTTGAGATTTTAACCTGAAGTATTTGATTCATTTGTAGGTGGAGGTCAAAGATGCACAAATTTCCAAACAGAGTGAAACGTATCTATGCGAGGATTCGAAATTATGACCATAGCTATACCTCCAAAGCTGTACCACTGAGTTACCCATATTACATCCAGCATGACACAATTCACTCACTGGTAGTTATTATCAGATCTGCGAACCCAGCAACTTGCCGAACAAGATACGTTGCACATTGAAACTCCATTACTCCATTCTCACATTACTAATGGAGAAAACAAAAAATATAGATAGTAATCGAATTAATTACTTTATTTCAGATCACATTGAGCTAGCACTTAATAAAAGTTCAGTCAGTCCTATATAATTTTAACTGAGGTCCCATTAGAAATTGAGAAAACATCAGTAAAAAATTTAATTACATTAATAATACTATTTTCTCTATCAAATCAGTGCTAATATCGTAAAAGAAATTTAAGCTGATTCTGTTCTACTAATTTTAAGCTACAGTACGGCAGTTATGTAATAAAACCAAAAAATCAACTTTAGTTAATCTATTATCCGCCCCGTAAGGCATGGTGACGTCACGGCGACGTCACTGCGAAGTCACACTGTGACTTTGTGACCGTATTCGTGACGTCAAGTGACGTCGATGTGAAGCCATTGTGACGTAAATGCGAGGTCGTTATGGCCGTTTTCAAGGCTTTCTGTGACCTCACAATGTGACTACTTTGTGAAGTCACCGTGCGACTTAAATGTGAAAAATGTGACGAATCTGCATCGGATAAGGTGACCAGATTTTACCCGAATCCTATACGGATTTTTCGGATCAAAATTTTTTATGGTTCAAGTTTGTGACGTTTGTGACGACACTGCACCGGGTCGGGTGACCAGATTTTACACGAATCCAATCCAGAAACTTCGGATCGATCTTTTTGGATTTGTTTGGCTACAGAATAGATTTCGATCAGTTGTCGTGTGACCTGATATTCGTGAACCCGATCTGACCCGAGTAGGGTATAATGTTTTTACTGTAAGTCTTGTTTGGAATAGAATCTTGCATACGACCGAGTAACCAGATTTTATCAGAAATTGTATTACGATACAATTTCTGATGTCGGCTTGGATCTAGAGTCATACACGAATCCGGTTATATACTTCTTGAACATGATTGAATGTCAACTTGAACATGAATGATGGTTGACTGAAACTATATTTTGATTCAACCCGTATTCTTACCCTAACCCAACAACAACAACAACAAAAAATCTGTTAGCCCACAACCCGACCGAACCTGATAAATGATTTCGCATATATTCGGATAACAAGATTTCACCAAATACGGATAAGATCGACGATAAGGATTGGATCGGCAATCATTTTTATTGATGCAACTCGTATTCAAATTAAAACTTTGCATCTGATTGAGAAACCGGTTAATACGAAACTTTCTGACACATTTATGAACAAACTTTTAAACGCATGGCACTTGCATGCCTGATTATCAAAGCTATTTGGAATGAATAGCGTTTTCCATTTTTAGATAAATGCAATACTTAAGATCAATGTCGGTCACGTTTTACCCGTTTCTGACGCTGCGCATCGGAAATTTGGTTCAAAACACCGACTTGGATAGTGTTTTCTGAAACATCATCTGTCGTTACCAAAAAATGGATAACGCCATTCGATTATATATAGGGTAGATGTGCCAGTAATGGACACCCTTAAGGAATTTCTTTAACAATTATTTTTTAATTAATAGTTATAATTGTTATATTCAACATTTTTTTAATATTATATTACTCTACCAACATTATTTAACCATGCTCATAGTCACATTTCCCAATGTGAATCTAAATTTAATTGTAAATAACAGAAATAAATCAAAACACCCTAAACTCCAGTAATGGACACCTCACAAAAAGTAATAGATAATTGATATTATGATTGCATTTAAAACTAGAATTTAAAGATAGCATATTAATGAAATAAATAAAGCTGAAATTTTATTGGTTATTTTTTTATAAACCAAAAACATTGAAGGTGTCCCATTACTGGAAGGCGGTCCATTACTGGCAAATCTACCCTTTTCTGAATAAGAACACCTGCCAATTTCATGTATTTCCGAATAAAAATGAATTCAGAAATATGCCAGAAATTAGCTATTTTGGATTTGAGAACAACTTTAAAGAAAATATAAGTATACATTTTCAAATAAGCATTCTGAAAAATTCATATTAGGAATCAATTTAAATAATAGATATACCTATTGTGCGATATTATTAAATAATAAACATTGTATCAAGCAGTAAAACAGTTTTCGTTGTAAATGAAATATAGAACTTAAGATCATAAATGCCAAAAAAAAAAATTATAAATTTTTTTTCTTTACAAATTATTTTATTTATAGTTTTTGATAGAATACTAAATGCAGAACTTAAATATCAATTTTTACAGTAAAAACATTCGATAACACAGCTGGAAAAATTACCTTAACTAAACAGTTATTTTATTGTTTCATCAATATTTATTATTTTTGTGCATCTAACATTGACATATCTCGACAAACAAATTATTCAATGCATTAAAATGTCACATTTTTTTTTCAAATATACCGGAAAATTATTTCTGGAAACCTACACTAGCAACGAAATTATTAAATTGCAAATCAAATATTAATAGTTTTAAAAATTGCAATGCTTTTAATTATAATGATTAACTATGAAAATTGAACTAAGAAACGCAAAACATTAAATAAATTCCTCCTTTTACATAACACTTTACATTTAGAATACATATTGTTAGTAAATACTTTAAGCTTTTTTCCAAATAGTCTATTTTAAAAAATTTAAAACATTAAAGATAAAATTTAATACAAGTGATTTTTTAAAAGAAAATTTAAACATCTTAACTTTTAAATAATGCAGTGTTAAATGTACTAGTACTAAACATGCACTGTTAACAAAACTGCGAAGACATTAAAAGTTACCTGCTGATGTATAGGTAAAGGTGTTACTATTGAATGCTCCTTATCTGCTTCCCTTTCATTGAAAAATTAGACTGTACATCCACTACAATAATTTTCAAATTATTCCAGCAGAGAGATGTGTTCATAGATCTGAGAAATCAAATATCACCCAAGCCTTATGAACGCACCCGGCTAGACACAGGGAGATGTTAAAATGGATGGTTTACTTTAAAATGGAGATTGTTCACTTTAAAACGGTAATTTACTTACACAGTATAAATCTACAAACTTAAAAGAACGCAACACACGCTAATTCTATCCTAACTTCGAATGAGAAAAAATCGTCTGCCTTCAATATGCGCGCGCAGTATTGTTTAAACACAACAAAATAACAGCTAGCAGATGTTTCCAACTTTACCGCAAATGATATAGGAAGAAAATAATTTAAATAAAGACATTTCAAAACCTTTATAATTTATATGGCTGAAAAATGAACTTCTAATGATGCTATAATATTCTTTTTTTATATGAGAGAGTTTTGTATTCTTAGAAATAAGCTGTGAAAATTTACATTTTTATATATTTTTTAATCCATTGCATTTGCTTTAGACGTCAAAAGTAAAGATAAATTTTAAATAATAATTGATTTAATAGGCTTTATAAAGTAATTTCGATATAAATTTAAATTGCAATCAAATTTCCTAAGTACAAATTTTTTATTTTTTACACTCTATCGAAAAGAGCAATATATTTAATAGAGGTGACATCTTACTAAGCACTGGCCAGTTTTGGATAAATTGCTATAGGAATGACATATACTTTATAACATGTTTTTAATTCATTTTTGCTCGGAAATACACGAAATTGGCTCGTGTTTTGTTCAGAAACTATGTTATTGAAAAACTTTTTCCATTTTTTGTTAAAAGCAGAAGATCTTTCAGAAAAGAATGTCAAAGTCTGCGTTTTGATTTGAATATCCGACGTGACAGTGAAAGACAGGCGAAAAACTGGTCGTCACGTGACACGAATTGCTTAAAACTCGATAAATAACTAAATTTCTATTTAAGGATTTTTACCTGTGTATTATATAGTATATTTTGTTAAATTTCATGAAAATGGTAATGAAAATTGTAAAAAATTATCTGCCTCATATATGTAGACAGATATTTATTTATTATTTTATTTTGGAAATACTCACTATATTTAAATAGTGTGTGACAATATTTTTATTAATGATTTAGGTACATGACATAATTCAAATCTATATTTTATGAGTTTTTTTTCCAAATTCACTCTCCGATCACACCGTGAAGTCACAGAGTGTTGGCATTTTGATCATAAGGCTCCTATAAAGGGAGCTGACGCATATCCATTCTGTTGCCGAAAATAACCGCCATATTGTGACCTAGCTCAGCATTAGGAAACCGCCTGAGCAGGTGTTCGCCGTCCTCGTTACTGTCACTCGCCGTCCACTAGTACGGTAAGCTAACCGGTTTCAGCTTGGTTTTTGGTCCGCTGGGTCATTAAATGGCGGTATGATTCAGCCTGTATTATAGGAGCTTTATTTGATCATAGGTTTTACGTGACTTATGTGACTTGCAGTGACGTCATTGCAACGTCACAAAAATTTCTAAAGCTGTCAAAAAGTAATTTTCTTTATGTTATAAGATGTTCTAAAGTTTATTTTAAGTTTTCTTTAGATCTCCAAGACGTTCACATTTTGGTCACAGTGTGACGTTACAAAGTGGTGGCATTTTGGTCACAGATGTGACGTGACGTACTTGACTCACATTGACGTCACAATGACGTCACTGTGACTGTGCATGCTATGCGGGCGCTGAAAGCGCTACCATTGAAAAGAAAGTTGAGCTGAATTTGTCCTACATATTTTTAAGTTTAGTTTATTTAATATTTGTGAAAACAAAACAATAAATAATTTAGTTTATAATTTAAGTTTTATAAGGTGGCAATAGGGGGTGGGTGGGCTGGGAGACCACCGCAGAATTCGCGGAGCGTGGCGTTTTGCGTCATGGTCCTTTGCCACGTCCCTTTTATACCGAGACACTTGCGGAAGCCAGGTAGAAAGGGGGAAAATCTTAAAATTGAAACCGGACGAATTTAAAATGAACAAATTAAACACCTCGAAATGCGGGTAAGGGTTAAGCCAGGAGCACTGAAGCTATCGACGAAGGGCGGCGTTTCGCGTGATGGTCCTTTGCTACGTCCCTTTTATACCGAGACACTTGCGGAAGGAACTTTTAAACCTTTCAGGCGCAGATTACTTATGTTCGCAAAATAGTGAAATGATTGATTGACACCAGGATTTACAAACGAATTTCTAAGAAACGAAATAGTCGTTTTTCTTCATGTTCATTATAAAAGCAAAATTTTATTAAAATATTCTGGGTGCCGTGTGAGAGTTTCTAATTAAAATTAAGTGGTCACATTTGTGACCACCGCCCGTGAAAGGGTTAAATAATTTAGTTACTGTATTTCCCGCTGTTCATAGTTAAAAGCGTATTAGAATGTTAAGTCAAATCTTTCTAACTATTTTTAGCTTACGCCCTATTACCACTCAAGAAAACATAAAAATACATTTTTATAATATTTAGTTGCTACTTTTCTTGACAAGAGAAACGTAAAAAAAAATATGATGAATCTGTCCTACCTATTTTTTTTTAATTTCGGTGTATTTGCCATATGAAAAATTATACATAGCAATTCTCAAATATTTTAGTTTCTCTGTTTCACGCTAGTTGGCTCTTACAACGTAAACAAAAAGTATAGTTTAATCTGTCCAATATATTTTTATTTGGGTAATATTGCCATATGATAAGAGATAAAAAAAAACAATTGTTAAATAATTTTGTTGCTCGCTTTCTGCCAGGTGCGTTAAGAGCATAAAAGAAAGTTGAGTTGAATCTTTCCTTATTATTTTTAATTTGCGTCAGATTGTCATTCGAAAAACATAAATATTTATTTTATTGAATTTAGTTACTCTTTTTCCCTCTACAGATACTACCAGCGTATCAGAAAGTTGGGTAAAATCTGTAGTGCAATTTTCTTAATTTGGTTATGATAAAAATTAAAACAACTTTTTAAATACAATAGTTATTCTATTTCACACAAGGTAGCTCTTCAATGTAAAGGACGTTTTTATTTCGGTCCTGCAATTTTTAATGTGAGTATAACTGCCATTTGAGAAAACCTAAAAAATTTTTTTTTAATATTTTAGTTTCTATAATTCCCGCTAGGTAGCGCAAGCAGTGTAAAATGAAGTTAAGTTGAATCTGTTCTAACTATTTTTAACTTGTGCCCTATTGCCATTCGAGGAAAAATAAAAACGCAATTTTATAAAATTTCATTACTATATTTCCCGCCAGGAGGCGATGACAGCAAAGGAAACTTAGGATGAATCTGTCTGATCTATTTTTTATTTCGGTATGTTTGCCGGATAAGAATGTATAAAAATAGATTTTCAAATATTTCAGGTATTCTATTTCACGCTAGTTAGTGCTGACAGAGTAAAATAAAGTTAAGTTTAATCTGTCCAACATATTTTAGTTTAAGTATGATTGCTGTATGAGAAATTATTAACAGAAGAACGAAAAATCTTGCGCCAAGCATAGATTATGTAACACATTCCAACACTTCCAAAATACTTTTTGAAATCTTTGCTGTTTATTAAGGTTTAATATCTGATGTCTACGTAAACAATTTGGGAAACGCATAACACATAGTATAAAAATCCAATTTCAGGAATGACCATCACTATTCGGATAACTATCGGAATTATTTTGTGCAGCCCTGTATATGATCTATAGATATGTATATATACTACATACAATACTAAAATTTAGTTCAGTTAGGAAACGCATAGCTCAGTTGAAAATTCTCCTTCAGTAATTTTCGTCAATAATGTCAAATATACTCGAGAAGTTTTGCGCTGCCCTGTATATAATCTAAAGAAATCATACACACCAATTAATAGGCAAAAATTTAGTTAAATTTAAAAATACGTACTGCAACTGAAAACGCACTTCCAGCAATTATTGGTACGAGAAAGTACTTTAGCCAAATACTTTTGTGTGTCCCTGTAAATGAAAGATGAATGCTATACACACAATATTCTGTAGTAAGCCTCTTGTAATGCACTTGGGGATATATATCAATCAGTATTAAAATAAACCGCAAACTATTTCCCCCCAGAGACCGTAATGTAACGGAATTCTTTTGAGTGTCCCTGTGCAGGAACTATAAGAGCTATGCACACCATATTCTATAATAATCCTCATGTAGTGCACCTCAGTGATATATATCCATTTCAATATGTTTGAAATAATGTAACATCACTAAAATAAACCGCAAATGATTTTCCCTATAGACCGTAATGTAGCGAATTCTTTTGAGAGTCCCTGTAAATTAATTATGTTACACACTTCATTTTCAATACCGAACATGCCATAATAAATCTCAAACACTTATATCAATTGCATGACTATCTGAGTATATTCACGTGTGTTAGAACACGGACAGACAGACACACCTAATTCACAAACACTTTTCAACTATATTGGAATTCAATATTTATTAAATGCAGTTAGTCTGTTGCACGCTAGTAGGTGCTAGAAATTCCAAGACATTTGAGTTTATTCTCTCCTATATTTTTTTGTGTTCGATATTGTTGAGGTATGAGAAAAATACAAATTGCCTATTTACTGAAGTAAGAACGGGAAGCGGACAGAAAGACAAAGATTTTTAACTTCCCAGTAGGTTATAGATAAATATGACTTTTTATAAGCTTTAAACTTTAATTATGTTAACTAATTTGATTAAAGATTGACGTCACAAGCGTGACTTGTGATTAATGCATAAGTTATGGGGTTAACTATTCATTCTCTAAACATACTTAACTTTAATAAATAAAAACACGTGGGGTTAACTATGTGTCTTACATTTTATTTATCTGTGACGTATGTATAAAATATGTTTGACATGAGAAAAGCTCAACTATAATTAAGAAATTGATTTTAAAACAGTGTGTTATCCTCGAAATGCGAAATGATTTTGTTTATGGGCTCAAAAGACACGGTCAGACTATGGGAATTGAACATAGTCCGGTTTTTGTTCAGTACGAGATTCCCATGCGGGCTTCATTTTTTATTACGCACATCCAAATTCATACCAGAAATTACAAATTGTAATTTTTGCCTTATTTAATCGTTAGTCAAAGAAAGCTGCTGAAACTAGTTAATCATGAATCATTACTGTACGAGTAGGATTGAAATGGATTCTAATTGGTAAATAAAATATCATTAATTATATTAATTTTAATTAATTATATTATAATCATTAATTATATTATAATTATTATATTATAATGATTATAATTAATTATTATTAATTATATTAATTATATTAATTATTAATTATCATTAATTATATCATTAATCATTCATTATGATTAAAATATCATTGTTAACTTTCATTCGTTAATATTATTAAATTTTGCATGATTTTAGTAGACAGCCCCTAAAATACGCCCAAATCTTCAAGATTTGTTTCAGATGAATGTAAAAAAAAAAGATAATTAATAGAGGAAACAGAATTCAAGTTTTATAATTTTAAACGGTTTTTGTGCACTAAAAATATTAAATTTGTGTAAGAAAAATTTTAATTCCATGTTCATTAATCACGAATGAGACTCGTGTAAACAGAGCTGCCAACCTCCCATTAATATTCCGTAATATGTGGGTTAATTTGACCAAGGTTTAACGCGTTTCGCACCAGAAAAATTTTTGGATGAATCTTTATTTATTAAATTTCAGGTTTCCTCTTGGAATTTATTTAATTTCATTTCATAAAAAGATTTCTGGTGCGAAACGTGTTAAACCAGGGTCAAATTAACCCACATATTACGGAATATTAATGAGAGGTTGGAAGCTCTGCGTGTAAACTATACCATGGCTGACAACGTTAAAAAAAAATTCTCACTTTGCCACTATTAGCTTAAAACAATAATCTTTATTGTAGTCTTTCATTGCAGATGTTAAATGAATTTGTCATGAAGATTTTTAATTTGAAAGAGTAGTAGGAAATGTCGAAAAATTTAGGAAAGCTACGAGCCCTAAGTAAACTTTGTCTTGTAAATCAATCACGAGTGTGACTCTTAGTAAGCAATAATATACATTGTGATTCAATCACGTATGTGACTCATAGTGAATAAAATATGCCTTGTAAATCAATCACGAACGTGACTTGTAGTGAGTAAAATGTGCTTTGTGAAACAACCACGAGCGTAACTCGGGATTAATGCACAAATAATGGGGTTAACTAATTCTTTTAACCATATTTAGACCATAACTAACTTAAATAAATAAAACTATTATGTTTCTTATATTTTATTTATTTATGAGGTATGTGTAATATATTTTGACACCAGAAAAACTCAACTCAAGTTAGGAAACTGATTTTAAAACAGTGTCTTTGTCTTTTAAAATCTGAAGGGAGTTTCCTTGAGTTCAAGAGGCACGGTCATTTCAGACTGGAAGAATTGATCATTAGCAGTTGTTGTTGAGTACGAGGTTGCCAGATGACCTTACATTTTTATTCATAAATTCCAAATTAATATCAGAAATTCGGAATTGTAATTTTTGCCTTATATAGTAACAGTCATTTCGTGATTACATAAAGTAAAGAATTTTCAGTATAAATCCGGAATTTCTGAATACAAAAGAAGGTCAAACTGGCTTGAGTAGTGATGTAAATTCGTTTTGGCGATTCACTGTGTTCCGTACCACGCAACAACACGCATTTATCTTTAATCCATTTAAAACGGGCGTCCTATGAATATTTTTTACCGGTATTTACGAATAGTAATCTTCACCTTCTTTGGTTTAATGCGGAAACTGTACGATTAGAAAATATGAAGATTGCTATTGAGAAAGAGTGACACTCAAAAACAAAGACCATACAAACCCTGCACGGAACGTATATTTGACACCCGTCCCAATAAGGTTAATTGAGAATATGTAAGTACATTTTATATATATTTATGGTAAAGATACCATATATATACGAGGGCAGTTTGATATCTCAGTGACTTTAAAAAAAAAGTGGCGGTCTAATCGCACTCTTATTATTATGTTTTCAATTTATTATTATCTGCGGCAACATTCCTTTAATTTGCAGACGATATTTTAAATACATTGTGTTCTATTGGATTCAAAAGCAAACGATTGGCGTGTTTGTTTTGATTATGGGAAAAAAAGAATTTCGTGTTTTGATAAAACACTATTTTTTGCGTGGAAAAAAATTACCGAAACTAAAGAAACGTTGAAAAATATTGTGGGGACTCTGCTCCATCATATGGTATGGTTTACAAGTGGTTTACGGAATTTCGTTGTGGCCGTACGAGCACAACAGATGCAGAACGTTCTGGACGTCCAATTGAGATCACGACTGAAGAAATCGTCAACAAAATCCATGATATCATGTTAAAAGACCGCCGTGTGAAAGTGCGTCAGATAGCGAAGAAGGTAAACATTTCAAATGAACGTGTATTCAATACCTTGCATGAACATTTGGGCATGAAAAAGTTATCAGCAAGATGAGTGCCGCGATTGCTGACAGTGGATCAAAAGCGGACTCGTGTAACCATTTCAAAGCAATGTTTTTACACGTTCGAGAGCAATTCAAGCGAATTTTTGCGGTGTTAAGTTACAGTTGATGAAACATGGATACATTACTACACACCAGAAATGAAAGAAGAGTCTAAACAGTGGACTTCTTTTAATGAACGTGCTCCGAAAAAGGCAAAAACCGTTCCATCGGCCGGAAAGATTATGGCTACTATTTTCTGGGACTCAAAGGGCATAATCCTCATTGACTATCTGGAAAAAGGAACAAGAAAGAAAAATCATGCGTCAAGCATAGATTATGTAACACTTTCCAACGCTTCCAAAATAATTTTACAAATCATACCGTTTAATAAGCAAAAATATGACATCTAAGTTAACAATTTGGAAAACGCCTAATATATTTAAAAACATAATTTCAGGAATTTCCAACATATACAATATTCAGTAAAATATCCGAATACTTTTATTCAGCCCTGTATAGGATCTATAGATCTGTAAATATACTACATAGGATGCTAAATTTTAGTTCAGTTAGGAAACGCGTAGCACAGTTTAAAATTCTCCGTCTGGAGTTTCTGTCACTAAACGGAAATGTGTCCGCGAACTTTTGTGCTTCCCTGTATAGGATCTACAGAATTTATACAGATCACGTAATAGACAAAAAGCGAGTTAAAATTAAAATCGTGTTCAGTAACTTAAAACGCACTTCCAGGAATTATTGTTAACAGACAGTTGAGAATTCTTTTGTGTGTCCCTGTAAATGAACGATGACTGCTATACACACAATATTCTGTTGTAAGCCTCTTGTAATGCACCTTAGTGAAATATATAAATTTCAATGCGTTTAAAATAGTGAAACATTATTTAAATAAACCGCAGACGATTTTTCTCCATAGAGGTAATGTAACGGAATTCTTTTAACTGTCCCTGTAAAGTAACTATAAGTTCTATGCACACCCTATTCCATATTAAGCTTCGTCTAATGCACCTTAGTGATATATATAAATTTCAATGCGTTTAAAATAGTGAAACATTATTTAAATAAACCGCAAATGATTTTTCCCCATAGACCGCAATGTAACGGAATTCTTTTGAGTGTCCCTGTAAAAAAACTATAAGTGCTACACACTTCCGTTGAAATAGGGAACATGCTATAGATAACGACAATAACATATAAAAATTGCAGAGCAATCCGAGCATATTTACGGGAGTTAGAGCACGGACAGACGGCAGACGGCAGACGGCCATACGGCCAGACAAACCGAAGTCATAAACACTTTTCAACTAGGTTGGAAAGTGTTAAAAATGATCACTGGAAAGTATTATGCTGATATATTAGACCGTTTTCTAATACAAAATTGAAAGAAAAGCGGCCCCCAGTTTCCTAAGAAAAAACTGCTTTTTCATCACGACAATGCGCCAGCGCACCCGTCGGCAATCGCAGCCGCTAAATTGGTTGAATTACAATACAAATTGCTCCCTGATCCACAATACTCTCTTGACTTGGCCCCCAGTGACATTTTTCTTTTTCCAATTTTAAAAAAATGGCTTGACGGAAAGATATTTTCTTCAAATTCTGAGATCATTAATGCCACAAATGCCTATATTGAGGAGTTTGAGAAATCTTATATTTTTGGAAGGATTAAAAAAATTAGAACATCGTTGGGAAAACTGTATCATTATGAAAGGAGATTATACCGAAAAATAAAATGAATTTTGGTATGTATATTGGTGTTTTCATTTAAAAGTCACGGACTTATCAAACTGCCCTCGTATTCTTTTCAAAATTAAAGAAATCTATATTTAAGTATTGTATTAAAAATATTTTCCCTTTTCTGCATTATAGCATTTTATATACATTCCCGGCTGTTAAAAGGCGCAACCGATTTTCCTTTCTATCAACGAAATCGAAATCTTTTAGTCAAAATCATACATATTGTTTTCAAATGATCATTAACGTATTTTAATCTGCTTCCCACATATCAATGTAAATGAGATAATGCAGTGCATAAAATGTTTTCTCTCTCATGGTCAATTTTGACTCTCTAAAAGTCGACCAGATGCTCGTCCGTCTTCCTGGCGTCACTATTGCAAATTTGCAAAATGCCTTTCCTAACATTTTCCCAAAACAAAAAAACGTCAAATTCTAAATCACTCTCTTTTAAGCCAAAGTGCGCTCTTTGTCAAAAAAGATTTACCTGTCCCTGACGCCAATTACGAATTTGATATGAAGTATCCGAAACGGTTACAGAGACCCGTGCAAAAATGCAATACTCTTGACTCAAAAAAATGTAAATCGTTTGGCGTGTTTTCTAGAGCACGCTCCCATATCTTGAGAGCACTTCATCTCATCAACATCTCCAAAAACGTCTAGGACCCTCGCGCCACACTGGATAAACTGTTTTCTTCGCATCGTCTCCCCGCAGAATGCGTTATCTTATTTTTTTTTAAATGTCGCCCTCATATTGGAACAACTATGATTTCGAAATTGTGAAGTAATGTAGATGAAGATGGGACTGTATTGTGATGGATTTTTTTTCATTAAACTAACGTTGCATCACTTTCTTCTTATTTTCTCCCTACACACGAGCTCTCGCACTCAGGATGTCGGGCCATCTGGTTATTGCGGCAGTGCTCTGGTATTTGGAATTTTTCCTTCACGTGCCATTTTATCCGACTCAACTGATTGGTATTCTATCTTCCGGAAATCGTTACATCTCTTTTTGTGTCATATTCACCGTTATAGTTATCAACCATTCATTCAAAATCTTCATCATAAACTATTGGTGCTTCTACTCGTGCTGAACTATTTTTCTACAGTGTGTGCCAGGGGACCCTATTGTGTGCCTGGGGGATTCTCAAATCGAACAGATTGTAAAATTTTAAAGAAATACAGTTATTCAAGGGTCCCTAGATAATTCTGCATAAGCTCCCGGTGCCGGACTCCCTGCTCTAATGCAATATGGATAATCCCGGATTCCAAAAATGCGTTCTTCTACATAACTTCAAACCCAGCACTTTATGTGGAATATGTGGCTCATAATATTTCAAATATCCTAGCATTTCTTATGAGAAATCTTTCGAAACATTTCTTGAATCATTTCTATTTTTCCTTAAACTGTACGCTTGATGTGTGATTTTTCTTCATGGTTAAAGTCTACAAGGTATAATTGTGAAACATGTTCATCTTGAAAGACGTGCGGTTTTTTTTTCTTCGTCAATGAAATTTTTTCAGTACGTAACTGAAATCATTCGTCTCTGTCTGTGAACTTCAACCTCATGCTACGCTGTGTGAATCATCAGAGTTTAACTAAAATCTTTAAGCGTTATACGCGTCCCAATATATAAAATAATTAAGTCATCTCTTAGTGTGTTTAACCGCTATACTCAGACTATTTTTTTATTTAGCTGTGTTATCTCAAATTTATCACAACTGAACTTTGTCTTTAAATCGACAGTATTTCATTTATCAAAATTTCCACGAATTTTATAAATGAGAAAGTACGTAATGTTATTTTCACCACAAGCAGCTGTTTTTCAGCGTAGTTTTTTTAAAATTGTTTCAGCGATTCATAATGTGGTACAAATTCCAAGTCGGATAAACTATGAACAGAAGTTGGATTCAAAACACATCATTTTTATTTCTTGTTATTAAAAAAAAAAAAAAAAAAAAAAAAAAAAAAAAAGATTTCTGTGATTTTTTCATAGGTTGTGTCTTCTGCAGTGTTGCCAGTGGGCTACTTTTTATAATTCAGTTTTCTTGATTGCCACCAGATTTTTGATAAAGTAAAATTTGGCTTATTTTATGACAGATTAAATAACGCAAAAACAAGGCGAATTATACAATTTCAAAAAAGTGGTGCCAATCAAGCAATCTGAATTTTAAAAAAGTAGACCACTGGCAACACTGGTCTTCTGATACAGTAGTTATTCATTGCATATGTGTCTAGAGGTAAGAGTTTGTTTCAAAATAAAAATTGATAAAAGGAAAATTTTAATTTTTCTAAACTTTATAATGTTTATGAAAATCATGCTGTTCTTTTGTGGTTTCATATTAGTAATTTTACTTGTGTTTTTAAAGAAGGTTCTATATAAGATGCTAATGCAGTATATTTAGGTAATTAAAAGCACTGGTTGAACTTACATTTTTTTATTGTTGTAATATTTATATGCATTCATAAAGAATCTTAAATTTTACAGATTAGCTGCAGTTAGTAAAAATAATTTTATCTTATTACCTTTACATATTTATTAAATTTATCGTTTCTTTAAAATGTTATATTTAATTTTGAAATAGCTACAAGAAATGTAATATATATATATATATATATCTAGATAAAGGATTATATAAGTCATAAAGTAATTATATAAAGTAATTATGATAACAAACAAAGAAATGTTTGATTAGGTATGTAATTAATGAAAACAAAATACAATTTAAATGTTTCAAAAAAATTTTATTTAGTTTTTCATTTCCCTTGAGCATCATTTAAAAATATCGACAATAATTAAACTATTTTTTTTTAATTTACATTATATACGTATAAATATATTATTTTTAAATAAAACAGTACACGAATATCCCTCTAGGCAACTTAAATGAGCAATAAAATATTATATTAAGTTATAATAAAAACTCCTAATTAAGTATAAAAATATATTATACAGTGATAAAATTAAAAAGAAAATAGAATTTTTAATAATTACTGAGTTGCATGCATCAGAAATTTCTAGAATTTGCAATAATGGTTTCTATCGTGAAAAATTACAAATGCATAGTTAAATTCATTTTAATATCGTACATTCTGTATATCCCGTATTAAATCAAGTTCAGAATTTTCAAAGAGGAAATGTGTCATGTTTCTCATCAAATAAATGCGTCATGTTTTCAGAGACTGATAGTAATCATTTGGTTTTCCATACTTGCAATAATTTACAAGTAATGAAAGCTGAAAGTAGCAAAGTAAGCGCTTAAGAAATATTTGTTGAAGAATTAGATTTTACGCTGCTGTTGCATATAACCCGTTACATAGGGGAGATGGGGGATGAATTGTACATTTTCTCAAAAATATTTATTTTAAATTTTTTATATAAGTTATTACCAATATTAAATATCACATGTCATACATTAAGTGTTTGACTACATCTTATGCACAATATTTGTTCAAGATTATTATTATACAGATATATAAATTAAATTTAAAAAAAAGTTCTTCTATGTCCCAATCATCCCCACAGCAGGGATGAATAGGACACAAACATTTTCCTCCCCGTATTCAATGTTAAGGACTAAAAGCTAACAAAAATACATCCTCGGCAAAAGCTAAGAGATTATAAATTGTAATATGATCTCCAGGATTATTTGTTAGTCAATGATCTTGGACTCATCTCAGCTTTGCCTTAAAAGGCCCATAAAAGGTGGACTGAAGATGTTGGCTACAATGAGGATGAAATGTTAAAAGAATAATTACCATAAAGTATTAATTTATCAACCTACACAATATTATTTAGTTAATAAATATATTTTTCAGCATCCTCTAGGGATGAATGAGACAGTTCCATTCATCCCATTTGAAATGTTCCAATCATCCCCATGATGCATAAATTCAATTGTCAGACATTTTGTCTCAAAAATTATTTTGTCACAATGGTTAATATGCATTCATTTTAATTACCAATATTGAGCCTTTAAATAAAAAACTACAACATATCTTAATTATTTATATTGCATAAGATATTTAAGTTACTTCAAATGTAAAAAAAATTACTTTTAAGCAGAGTTTTCAGGAAATGCAAATTTGAAGAAAAATGAAAACAGCCATGTGCTCTTGCTTTTGGTTCTGAAGCACACTATGGTAGTGAAATATATGAGGATAGGAAGCAACTAAAAAAAAAGTTTATTGTCTGAAATATTGAGAACATCCCATCCATCCCTTGTGCCATTCATTCCCCATCTCCCCTACATGATAAATCTGATTAGACAAATAGATTTTTTAGCAAATGCCGATGATAAAGTGCGTCTCAAAATTATATGGACAGGCGATTTTTCGAAATAACAGCTAAGAAAATAAAGCAATAATCTCGAAAAAAATAATTAGCATATGGAATCATAACACAAGTTTATTACTATACAGAAATGTTATGTTTATATCACAGATTGTTTGTAAAAAAAAAATTCAAAATAAGCTGTCTCAAAAATATATGGACAATGAAACGAATTGCTTTTATTACCACCGTATCAAAAAAAATTTGCATTTTCTGCGTTCTGTACTTGTGACGTAACCACTTCGAAATATAAAATCACTGCTCTTTCTTCAATTGTCGAACAGTTGGAAAATGCCTCGCAGAGTTAAATTCTCTGCTGCTGATATTGCTACAATTTGGTGTTTAAAGGCTCAAAATGTTAAAGTTTCTGACATTGCAAAACAAATTAAGCGTAGCACGTCTGGAATTTATGCAATTTTATCAAAAAATGACAATAGGATTGCAAATAAGAGTTCAGGTCGACCAAGAAAAACATCTCTAAGACAAGATAGATTTTTTTGCGGGCAGTTTCAACCCAAAGAAGTCTGTTCGTGAAATTGCGAGGACTTTGGCGTTTTCTATTTCCAGATCTGCTGTTCACCGTCGCATACAGGTAAGCGAAAATCTTAACTATCGCAGAATGTGTCGGAAACCTATGCTGAAAGTGCACCATAGAAAGACTCGAGTTCTTTGGGCTAAAAAACACATGCATTGGACGTATGAATGGTTAAGTGTTTTCTTTAGGGACGAAAACAAATTCAATTTGGATGTCCCTGATAGCTGGGCATACTATTGGCATGACTTACGAAAAGAATCTCTCGAGTTCTTTAGTCGACAAAAAGGAGGGGGTTCACTAATGGTGTGGGGCGCATTCTGTTTCAACGGAACAACGGATATTGCTTTTCTTAATGATCAATAGGGCTCTGAGGATTATCAAAATGCCCTTTAAAGCAATCTATTTCCAATCGGAAACATCTTAGGGGAGGAAAACTGGAAATTCCAACAGGACAATGCGTCGATTCACACCTCCCACTCAACAACAGCTTGGTTTAAACAGAATCAAGTGAGTGTTATAGACTGTCCAGCCATCAGCCCAGACTTGAATCCAATTGAAAACCTTTTGGCAGTACCTGCACGAGATGTGTATGCCCATGGTCGGCAGTTTTCTACTATTCAGGAATTACAGCACCAAGTAGAGCAGAGTTTGTTCTCTTTACAGCCACACATATACTCCAAACACTAGTTGGAAGCATGCCTAATAGGGTTTTCAAGATAATTAAATCATATAGTGCGACACAATAATGGATACAAAATTTGAATTTAAATGCAAAATATTTAAAAAGTCCATATATTTTTGGGACAGCCTATTTTTATTTTTATTTTTTTACAAATAATCTGTAACATTTATACTTTATTTCTTTGCTGAAATAAATTTATTTTATGATACTATATGCATATTATTTTTTTCGTGTTTATTTCTTTATTTTTTTGAACTGTTATTTCAAAAAATCACCTGTCCATATACTTTTGAGACGCACTATATTTGGTATGGAACACGGCACACTTTGTATTTAATATTGTCCCCCTTATCCAATAACAAGTTCCTACACGTCAGGGAATTTCCCTGACTGTAAGTAAGATTTTACCAGTATTTAGTTAGATAAAAACTCGTATTATGCAATCACCCGATTACATAACACGAGTTTTTTGGTAAAATAATACTGCTATTGCTCCTGAAAATGTGGGAACCCTGAATAATCCGAAATTCATGACAGCTCCCGTGCTCAGGATATAACATAAAGCAGTGAAGTCGAATCCGCGTGCCAGACAACCAATTGCCAAAACTTTTCATGAATAGTTTACTTCGTCTTATTAAATAACAGAATTTCTTTCACTCACTAAGTTGAATAATGTTTTACCGAAATATTGGTGGCATATGGTTGTCTGGCACGCGGATTCGACGTCCCTGACCTAAAATATATGTTCCTCACGCGTTCTTCGCCTAAGTTGTCACAGTGAGTTAACCCTTTGAAGGGCCGTTGGGATATTTTTTGTACCACCTTATTTTAATTTCTAAATGCCACAATCTCATCTGAAATTTGAATAGAATTTTGCTTTTATAATGAACGTGAGGAAAAACTTTTACTTATTTTAAATAAATATGTTCGAGAATTCTGGTGTTATTCTCAGAACTCTGATATCAGGAATTTCAACATTTTTGTAACAGAAATAATTTTTCCCTTAAAGGATATAAAAAGACCACTTGTATATTCTTCAAAAATATTCCTTACTGAAGCAGAGACCGTCGTTTTGCGAATGGTATAGTATGTTTTCATATCACTTTTCGCATAAAGCATATTAACGAAGGTACCATTTATTTATATTTTTATTTTTTCCCTTTTTAACACTTTCCAACCTACTTGCAAAGTGTTTATGACTTCGGTTTGTCTGCCGTCTGGCCGTCTGCCGTCTGCCGTC
This sequence comes from Maratus michaelseni, assembly GCA_963931845.1. NCBI lineage: Eukaryota > Metazoa > Arthropoda > Arachnida > Araneae > Salticidae > Maratus > Maratus michaelseni. The sequence goes on from OZ007586.1 coordinate 408,161,545, forward strand.
TGGCCGTCTGTCCGTGCTCTAACTCCCGTAAATATACTCGGATTGTCCTGCAATTTTTATATGTTATTGTCGTTGTCTATAGCATGATCCCTATTTCAACTGAAGTGTGTAGCACTTATAGTTTTTTTACAGGAACACTCAAAAGAATTCCGTTACATTACGGTCTACGGGGAAAAATCATTTACGGTTTATTTTAATGATGTTACACAATTTCAAAAACATTGTAATTGATATATATCACTAAGGTGCATTACAAGAAGCTTAATATGGAATAGGGTGTGCATAGCACTTATAGCTACTTTACAGGGACAGTCAAAAGAATTCCGTTACATTACGACTATGGAGAAAAATCGTCTGCGGTTTATTTAAATAATGTTTCGCTATTTTAAACGCATTGAAATTTATATATATCACTAAGGTGCATTACAAGAGGCTTACTACAGAATTTTGTGTCTATAGCAGTCATCGTTAATTTACAGGGACACACAAAAGAATTCTCTACTGTCTGTTAACAATAATTCCTGGAATTGCGTTTTAAGTTACTGAACGCGATTTTAATTTTAACTCGCTTTTTGTCTATTACGTGGTGTGTATAAATTATGTAGATCCTATACAGGGAAGCACAAAAGTTCGCGAACACATTTCCGTTTATTGACAGAAACTTCAGAAGGAGAATTTTAAACTGTGCTACGCGTTTCCTAACTCAACTAAAATTTAGCATCCTATGTAGCATATATACAAATCTATAGCTCATATACAGGGCTGAATAAAAGTATTCGGATATTTTTCCGAACATTGTATATGGTGAAAATTCCCGAAATTACGTTTTTAAATATGTTATGCGTTTTTCAAATTGTTTACTTAGATGCTATCTTTCAGCTTACTGAACGGTAATGATTTGTAAAATTATTTTGGAAGCGTTGGAAATTGTTACATAATCTATGCTTGACGCATGATTTTTCGTTCTTGTTTAAAGAAAAAAATTCATAAATGAAATTCGACTTTGAAAAATTCCGAAAACATCAGTTCATTCGCAAAAGAAAAAAAAATATCTTCTGAATGTCAATGATAAGAATAATAATAAAAATAATAATAAAAATAATAATAAAAATAAAAATAAATAAATAAAAACTTTCCATTTTTATATATTTTTGAATCTTTATTTTATTTATTTATTTATTCATTTGAGAGACAAAAAAAATTATAAATAAAATTAGATTAATTTATTCTTCAAAAAAGCAATGCAGACCCTAAAAAAGTGTATTTTCTGAGTTGAAATGGTAATGAAAAGAGAAAAAAAGTGTAGCAATTTTCAGTTTTTATGTATATAACTATATTGAATTCTTATTTTATTATTTATTTATTTCTAAAAAAATTTTATAAATCTAAAAAAAAAAAATCAAAAAGTATTTTAACCATAAAAGGAAAAGTGTATTGTCTAAATGGCAGTGGTAATGAAAAAATGCTTAACATTTTTCAATTTTTAACACTTTCCAACCTAGTTGAAAAGTGTTTATGACTTCCACAGTTGCCAACCTCCCGATTTTTTTTTCATACCAGTATTTTTATGAAAAAATATATGTTTTATCTAATCGTGCAATTTCCGCTATTTAATAATGCAAAAATTTTTGTATGATTTTACTGGTATGGAAAAAATCGGGAGGTTGGCAACTATGATGACTTCGGTTTGTCTGCCGTATGGCCGTCTGGCCGTCTGGCCGTGCTCTAACTCCCGTAAATATGCTCGGATTGCTCTGCAATTTTTATATGTTATTGTCGTTATCTATAGAATGTTCCCTATTTCAACGGAAGTGTGTAGCACTTATAGTTCTTTTACAGGGACACTCAAAAGAATTCCTTTAAATTGCGGTCTATGGGGATAAATCATTTGCGGTTTATTTAAATATTGTTTCACTATTTTAAACGCATTGAAATTTATATATATCACTAAGGTGCATTACAAGAAGCTTAATATGGAATAGGGTGTGCATAAAACTTATAGTTACTTTACAGGGACAGTCAAAAGAATCCGTTACATTACGTCTATGGAGAAAAATCGTCTGCGGTTTATTTAAATAATGTTTCACTATTTTAAACGCATTGAAAATTATATATATATCACTAAGGTGCATTACAAGAGGCTTACTACAGTATAGTGTGTGTATAGCAGTCATCGTTCATTTACAGGGACACACAAAACAATTCTCTACTGTCTGTTAACAATAATTCCTGTAAGTGCGTTTTAAGTTACTGAACGCGATTTTAAATTTAACTACCTTTTGGTCAATTACGTGGTGTGTATAAATTCTGTAGATCCTATACAAGGAAGCACAAAAGTTCGCGAACACATTTCCGTTTATTGACAGAAATTCCAGAACGAGAATTTTAAACTGTGCTACGCGTTTCCTAATTGAACTAAAATTTAGCATCTTATGTAGTATATATACAAATCTATAGATCCCATACAGGGTTGAATAAAAGTATTCGGATATTTTTCAGAATATTGTATATGTTAAAAATTCCTGAAATTATGTTTTAAAATATGTTATACGTTTTCCAAATTGTTTGCTTAGATGTTATCTTTCAGTTTATTAAACGGTATGATTTGTAAAATTATTTTCTAAGCGTTGGAAAGTGTTACATAATCTATGCTTGACGCATGATTTTTCGTTCTTGTTATATATAAAACTATGTTGCATTCCCATTTTATATATTTGTTCATTTGAAAAAAATGAAAGAAAAAAGAATTATATTTAAAAAAAAATTAAAAATCAATTCAATTATAAAAGAAAAAAGTGTACTCCGTAAATGTCACTGGTAATGAAAATTTTTTAACAATTTTCCATTTTTAACACTTTCCAACCTAGTTGAAAAGTGTTTATGAAGCGTTGGAAAGTGTTACTACATAATCTATGCTTGACGCATGATTTTTCGTTCTTGTTTTAAAATTTAAATCGAGCATACGCTTTCATTATTTTACCATTTTCGATAATTTTACATGGTCTCGTAAGAGACAGACACAAATTTTAAGAGACGTAAAAAAGAAAAAAGAAATACATTCCTTAAAGCGTAATTATTACAAATCAGTACTAAACATAATAGTCTACTATAAAATATTTACTCTTAAAAATATCGGCCTTGAACCTGTGGCCTCCGGATGAACAAGCCAGTAATATTTCAGAACAGAAAAAACTGCCTTATTTCATAACAGAAACTTTGTGAATAATTAAGGTGACGATTACCTATTGAAATTTGTGATGGCAAACGACTTTCCTACAAAAAGATTTAAGCCCTGGTTACATGCCATGGTAAACTTCAATAACATATATAAATTACATGGCAATCCGAGCATATTTACATGAAATAGAGCACAGCGTGACAGACAGATGGCCAGAAAAACCGAATTCATAGATACTTTTCAGCTATGTTGGAAAGTAAAAAAAAAAATATTTTTTGACCTGAGTAACATCGAAATTCCCACCAAACACACTTTATATGATGGATAGTAAGAAATTTGCAAACAATTCGAGAAAATGACATCATTTTGAATTACAGCCAGAATGTTGAATTCTTATGACTCTGCACGAGGCCTCCCCATCTAATATTCATTGTATAAATGTAAAGTTGATACTTAGTAAGTGGGATATTCTTTTCAAAATTTGCAGTTTTTTCATACCTAGCACATTCCACTATAAAGGTAATTACAGGGATCCCAAATGGTCCGCCAACTGTATACCAATATTTTTTAACAGAAAATTTCCTGGTAGGTTCCTGCAACATTTCCACATAAATTTACTTCCGAAGGTGGTTTTTGCAAAGTTTGCAAGAAAAATCAAAAACTAAATTTTTTCTAAGAAAATACCGGTATTCAAAAAGCGGACCATTTGGGAGCCCTGTAATTATTGATTTTGAATGATTTAGTAATCATATGGAACAATTTAAAATATGAATTTGTTATAAGTTATATTTTTAAAATAACCTATTTCTGCTCAGGAAATTTTTATTCTTTCCTAAAAAACATGCTAAATGCAAGCAGGAAATGCTTATTTTATGCCAATAATAGAATTGTGCAATATTGCTGATATGGCCTCCTTTCTCATTCAGAAATTCCGTGTTTGTAAGAGAAATTCGATAACAAAGCTGTAGAGCACCATCAATTTAGTATGTAAAGAATCATTGTGAACGCGGATATGATAAACAGATATATGATAAAATATTCAAAATCAATTATATATATATATATATATATATATATATATATATATATATATATATATATATTTCTGGAGAAAGATAATTAATGTCAGACGATAAATTATTTTTACAATTATAAAAAAACGCGCTTGCAGATAAAAACGCCATATATCTAGAAAAAATATTTTATTTGAAATACAAAAGTAACATAGGGTTACGTTTTTGCTTGTACTACGTCACAGTGTTTGCTTCATATTTGTGTATGGCCGCATTCTGAATTGATAAAATTTCAATTGCATACATTTAAAAAAATTCTCATTTTGCTGTCGGAGGAAGTTCGTGATTTTTATCAACAAAATGTATCGCACCATTGTCAGGTATTTAGTTCTATACAGGCAACCATTTATCGTATCAGTGCGCACAATTATATATATATATATATATATATACAAGGTGTTTCACAAAGGACCCCTAACTTTAAAAATCAATAACCCGGAAACGGTGATAGATAGAAACATAAAACCAGTGGTATATTAATTAAAAAAATCTTAAGAATCTTATACGTAAATCGCAAAATTTAGTTAAAAATAGCACCGATAGATGGCGCTGAGAGCGTTAAGAATCCTTCTAAAGAGAGTTCAGAAGCATAGAAAGACTAGTCGTCGACGATTTCGTCATTGAAATCTGGCCGCTATTTGCGTATAGTGAAAATAATTCCGAAAGTGGTGTATACCGTGGAGGAACGTGTGTTTATTGTGTTGGAGTACCACCGATTAAATCCTACTGCCAAAAGGAGAAGATTCAACAGACAGGCAAAATTCAAAAAAATTCAACAGACAGGCAACGTGGCCGATGCGAATTATTTTCACTATACGAAAATAGCGGTCAGATTTCAACAGCGAAATCTTCGACGGCTAAGTCTTTCTATGCTTCTGAACTCTTTTAGAAGGATTCTTAACGCTCTCAGCGGCATCTATCGGTGCTATTTTTAACTAAATTTTGAGATTTACGTCTAAGATTCTTAAGATTTTTTTAATAAACATACCACTGGTTTCATGTTTTTATCTATCACCGTTTCCGAGTTATTGATTTTTAAAGTTAGGGGTCCTTTGTGAAACACCCTGTATATATATATATATATATATATATATATTAAATCAACGATGTTCTAAAACATTGTCTTTAATATTGTGGTCGTATCTCGTATAATTTTTGCGATACCATCTCTAACTCTGGAGTTTACGACAAATGTCTCTGCGATGTACCTCATCGTGTTGCACATACTTGTTTTTCTGTACCTAAGCACGCCATTAGGGTCTGCAGACACTTCGGTCACAAGTTATTTGTGAAATGGACATAAAGAAACACCTTGTATTAACAATTATACATACAGCTCCATATAGAGCAAAACATGCTGTATGTTATCCTTGTTCTGAAAAGTCACTTTATCTTGTTTTTTTTTCCTTTTAGTAATAATACTTGGTGTTTACCAGCTACTTGGATTCTTTTCAATTGATATATGCATAATTATTTTACAAACGTGTTGCTTGGTACAATTTCAGATACAAATTGCTTCCAACAATGTGATTTTTTTCATGTTTTTATTATTTTCATTGAATTGTATATTACGACTATATAACATCGTTTCATTTCACTTTTTTTATCCATCCAACATATTTATATGTTCGTATTTATTTGTGGGCGATTCTATGTTTAGAAATTTGAAGTGGAAACATATGAACATTTTAGTTTGTATAATGCAAATATCAAAATAGATTATACTTTTAACTAAATGTCATATTATAAATCTGAGTCGATAAAATATATTCAAACATATGAGAATATACGTGTAATGATCTAGTATTAATCATTATTTAAAAGTTAGTTAATAGTCTAAAGTGCATTTATGTTTCATTGCCATGTACAGTATACAAAACAGTTATATTTTATTTTAATTTACTAAAATTGTCTTTGTTTTTACATACCTTCTTCATACATATTAAAAGATCTTTCGGGTATAAAAATTAATACAAAATGGCTTTGGGACAATTATTTAATTTATTTAATAAAATAAATCTAAAATTTAAAGAAGACAGAACAGGGTTGCCACGGGACAGGGCATTTTTCAATGTAAATACCAGTATTTTCTGACAGAAAAACTCGCGTTATGTAATCGTGCAATTACATAACACGAGTTTTAAGGTAAGAAAATACTGGTAATTCCCTGAAAAGTTCCCTGTCCCGTGGCAACCCTGTAGAATACATGGAAAATAATTAAAAAGTCAAATAGATACTTTTTTATATATTATTCTATCACGTTTGTTTTTGTAAACAAATTAACATGAGTATAATCAGATTGCATAGCTGCCAAATGTTACGGATCCTGAGTACCTCTACTTCTTAAAAAAACATTTTAGTCTTATTTAATCGTACATTTTCTACAATTATATAAAGGCGACGCAAAAAAAAAGTGTATGCAAATTTCCCAATTCGGGTCATCTATGAGAATGTAAACGAATATTAGGTTATTCAAAGTATATTTCAAAGTATGTGGCTTCTTTTAAGAGAACTAATGACAGTTAAAAAATTGAAACAATTTCCACACTTTTTAATAATTTTATAAATTGATTTCTTAAAAAATTAAAGTTTTTTGTATTTAAGCTCACATTTTCTAACATAAAAATTTTATAATATCTACTTCCAATGTGAAAATTGATATTCAAGTTCTATATCTTTGCAATTATTTGACAAATTATGTATTTCCAAATCAAGTTAAGTTAACAATATAAAGAAAAAACAATTCGCAGATTATTTGTTATTTAAAAATCTAGTGGCCAAGAGTTTTTTTAAGTAAAGCTTTGAATCTCGACAGTAACCACATTATTTAACTTTTAATAATATTATTTCTTCCTCACAAATCTATCCCAATTACCTTAAAGCTCTTTCTAAGAAGAGATTTGCGACATGCTTTAACTGGATTTTTCTGGATTGTTTATAATACTTCTTTATATAAAAAGAGGCTATTTTAAATAACATTAAATAGAAGATTTAGTGTTTTCAAAAGCGAGTTCTAAGTTAAGCTTACAAAAGTTTGTTTTCTTCACTGAACTTCACTGTGTGTGTGTGATTAAAAAATATTTAATAAATTATTCCCATAGCCTACAATTTCTAGTTTTTTCTATAACATCTATAAATATAATTTAAGTCGCATGGTTTATTTTTCTTTGAAGGATAAAAATATCAAAATATATTAATTTTGTGAACGTAAATAATAACTCTTACTGTTTATTAAATTTATATAAAATACAAAGTATGACAATAAAATTCTACCTATACCAGTGTCTATATAAAGAGCATTTCTATGTAAATCAGTGTAGAGTCTTTATAATCCTTTGAAGTATTTTCTTCGCTTGCAATGCGCATTTGGCAACGACCTAAAGTTTATGAACTCAGCGACATTAGAGTTTTTGAGTTTTTTGTATGCGATACCGAAAGAGGACTTTTCAGCAACTTTTAGGTGAGTTCGTAATTATATAAATACGTAGCACCTATGGTCATCGTCTGGTCCGTCCGTCTGTCCGCATATAACAGCGCAAAAACTATTCAACCGAATGGTTTGTAATTTAATATATATAATCGTTGCAGAGTTTTGTCGAGTCATTTCAACTTTTATGAAAATCGAATCAAAACTTAAAAAGTCCTTCCGGCCAAAATTTTACGTAACAATTGCAGTTATACTATAGGGCAACAATTAAATTGTTTAATATTTTTGTTTATCCCCACTACCATTAACTTTTCGGAGTACGTAGCATTATTTAAATTTTTTTTAGGAAATTTAAAAAATATAATTTTTTTAAATGTCTAATATAGAACCATAGGCATGAGTGGGCAATTGACTCGTCCTGTAGATTTTGAAATTTAATTAATTGTCTTTTTCTTCCATGATAATGAAAAACAACAGTAATAAAATGTATTTTTCTCAAATAATTAACAATGATTAAACACTAAAAGAATAGAAACTAATATTATTTCTGTAATCCCCCCCCCCCCCCTGGAAGACATTTTTTGTGTTTTATTTTTCCTTTAGCGTTCATGTGTTACAAATTATTTTAAATAGGGACGCCCCTTGATGAAAAAAATAAGAAATCGTTTTAATTGTTCGTTTCATTTCTGTGTAGTTTTCCTAACTGAACTAAAATTTAGCATTTTATTTAGTATATATACAAATCTATAGATCATATACAGGGCTGCACAAAAGAGCTCGGATATTTTCCCGAATGGTGTTGGTAATTCCTAAAATTGGATTTTTAAATATGTTATGCGTTTTCAAATTGTTTAGTTAGATATCATCCTACACCTTACGGTAAAGATTTGCAAAATTATTATGGAAGTGTTGGAAAGTGTTACATGCTATATGCTTGACGCATAATTTTTCGTTCTTCTTTATGCTGATATGTTTAAAAATTGTCCTGCACGTGGGGTTCTGAAAGAAAAAATAATAGTGTTCATTTCATTGATTTTTTCTCAAGCCGGCCATGGAAATAGAAATAATGATCGGGTTGGGTTACGAATGCGTCAGACAGTTGTGATACTCGTTATATTATTTATTTTTTGTACTTGTGTGTGTGTTAAATTGACTTTAACCCTTAACTGCTGTGGAAAATTATCGCATAGATACTATGAGCGATCTCTGAGTATGCTGGAATGAAGTATGAATAAAAGACTTGATTAGCTTGTATTACACTGTTTTTTTTTTTTTTTTTTTTTTTTTTTTTTACTAAACTTTATGTACAGGAATATTATAATTAAAATTCACTTATTCTGAAATCTCTAGCGACAGTATACGCTATACCCCTCCCCCCTTTGTAAAAAAAATTTTCAGGAGACTTCGCGGAAAAGGCGGCCGCGCGCCCGTTGGAAGTCCCTATGAACACTTGACCGGAACGGTAGCGGCAGACCCAATCACGGTAGATGCCGCCGGAAAAATTTTAAAAGCCAAATTCACTAAGTATAAGACACCGATCAGTCGGATTCGGGAGAGGCTTTTAATACGCCCGACGACCGCTGCGGCTTCCAGATTATTATAGCTCTTGAGGGCTTGTGGGGTAGACTGCTGCTACTTTGCGGAAAAGGCGGCGGGCGTGCTGTATAGGAGGTCTCCTTTTAACTCTTGACAGGAACGGTAACGGCAGAACCGATCACGGAAGATGTCATCGGAAAAAATTAAAAGCTAAATTCAATAAGTTTAATATATCGACTAGCGAGTTTGGAGAGGGAGAGGGGATAGTAATACATCGGACGACCGCTGTAGTGAAACTGTGAAAATTGCTAAAGGCAGCAGCCTATAAGACTGCTAACACCAGTTAACAGACTACTTCCCTTCCCCGAAAACATCTGCTCACTAATGTTAATCCTATGGGGGATTTTTTTTTCATTTAAAAAGATTGGATAGTTGAGGTTGATCTCTACGCAGGCCTTTTTTCGTTCCCGATTTTGATTGCAGTTGTTGTTTTTTTCTTTTCTCCAGAAAACTTTAAATTTCAAGGCAATTTCAATTATGGCGTGCAGAAAAAAAAATTGACGGTTTGTGAAAAAAACACTTATTTTTAATTGAAAAAAAAATAGATAACGAAAATTTCCGGTTTGATCAATAGTAAAAAAGATTTGATGTAAATCAGCCTAGCCTTAGGTGATTTTTAACAAAATAAAACATTTCTAAGACTTTAGAGGAAAAGTACAGTTCAGGACGGCGCCGTTGTACGTCCAAACCGAGAAGAGCGCGTAATAACGAACTTTTATCCAAGAGCCTACGCTTATCATGCTAAGACATTTGCAAGCTAAACCAATGGCAGCGTTCTTTTCAATTTTCTCGTTTGCATTTCAATATTTTAAAACAATATTTTTTCTTTTTTGCATAGGCTATCTGAGGTTGATGTCTAACCGGGTATCTTCGTACTTACTCGATTTTGGTTGCCGGTTTTTTTCTGTTTTTTCCAAGACACAAAGTAAAAATATCCTCATACATTAAAAAAAAAAAAAAAAAAAAAAAAAAAAAAAAAAAAAAAAAAAACCTGTAACCATTGTTGAGAAAGTAAAAAGATACTCAGTTAGACATTGGCCTCAGAAATCCTCTGTACATAAAACACCTTAAATATTGCAATACAACAGATAAATTTGAAAAGAACGCTGCCATTGAATTAACACTAGCGTAAGTTCTTACAACCTAGTCTTATAATTTTCCTCGCTAAACAATGCGAAATATCCATTTACGGAGCCATTTTCACAAAAAGCATAAAATTTGCAAGTTTGACCTTTTAAAGAGATTTGGAATCGAATAGCGTTTTTCATTTTTCGATGTATTACATTTCAAGTTAAAACTATTGTCCTCTTTTACGACCTTTCCCAGACCGTCATGTCTCAAAAACAGGTTCAAAATTGTAACTTTCACAATATTTTTAGAAAGGTTTAGACACCCTTTTAGAGAAAAGAGAAAAGCTATTCGATTTCTAAGTAGCTGAACAAATCCACATGCAAATTTCATGCATTTAAGAATAAGAATGACTTCGTGAATGTGTCAGAAAACAGTAAGTGTGAATTTAAGAACAGCCTTTCGCCTATCCGTCACGAACCAGAAAATTATTGAATTCAGACTTCAGAGATTTTTCTTCGGGAGGGATTTCTGTGGCTCTTGGGGGGGGGGGGGGGGGGGGGGGGAATATAGAGTTCATAAAGTTTTTGGCGGAAATTGCACTTTTTGACCATAAAAAAGCATAAAATCTCTAATCGTCTGGGGGGACATTTCAATGCTTCAGGGGGAATGTCCCCCCGGGCCACTCCCTGAATTCAATACTGATACCAGAATGCTTATCGTAAAACTGAGCAGAAGTCGAAATCGAGAAGTGAGAGAAAGTAATACCAATTTAATAACATTTTGAAAGATTAGTCTTCAATCATACCCATACATTATTTATTTCTTTTGAAGTAAATTGAATATATTCAAACATAAGTTATTTTCATCTGTAAGAATTTTCTGGGCTTTCTTGTTAAGAAAAAAAAAGGGGGGGGGGGAGGAGTACACCCTAGCCAGACCCGTAGCAGAGTAAAATAAAGTCAACCAAATTACACAGCAATTAAATGTTCAGATTCGATACAGGACTCTCTACGAAATTCCACGTAACAATTACAATCGTAAAGGCCAACAATTATATCTATACTAATAAAAGAAAGTTTCGCTCTGTGTATGTGTGTGTCTGTGTGTGTGTCTGTTGGCGATGGCTGGAAATTTAGATTTAGGTAGTCCAAACCCTCTCCTGGTGAACCATTACGTCAGAATTTTAATATTTTAATTACTTTCTGAAATATTAATTAAAATGCACAAAGAACTCTCATTAAAAATACGCTTTTTTTCTTCGGTTGGTTGGTTGTGTAGAATATCTTCTCAGAACAAAATAAATCAGAGTAACGATGGATAGATAAAGACTTATAACGAAATAGTGCCAACATGGATTGCAGTTACCTGCATATAGTCAAGCTATAATGTAGCGCCATCTACTCACGGCAAATTACACAAACGCCACCTGTTTAAGACATTTCCAGGTACGTTTTTCATCATTATAATTACATGGGTTTAAGGTTTTTTGGAAACAGGACATATATTATTATGATAGAGACTATTAATATAGAAAACTTTATTTAACAGATTATTTTTAATATATTTGCGGGAATGGCGGGGGGTAGGGGTCTAATTACATTTAACAATTTTAACATTTTTAGCTTCACCCGTAGCGTTTAAATGTTGTTTTATATACAGAATACCGTTATTTTAAATCTCAGTTTCTCAGTAATATCTCAGTAATAATGTTCCGAACTTCTCCATTTAGTTCCATTTTTACTAAATTATTGTAAAAATCAGCATTTATTGCTTCAAGGTGTATTTCTAAAACGCAGTTATCAGTATTTCCGAATAATAGCCTAAGCCAAATTTCAAATTAAGTTCCTAGCTTAACAAAATGAATCAATCTTTAAAGATGTATAGTGATCCTCCTAATTAGTTATTTGCTGAAGGTCACTTGAACATTCGCCAACACCCCCCCCCCCCTCCGGAGCCCTCCTTCAAAATTTTCTCTAACTATTCCCCGTTTCCATATCTCAGCAACTATGTTTCTGATTTCAACGCAAGTGATTCCAAACATTATAATTAATTTAATAGTCACCCTTTATAACATTAAACTAAATTTATGAGTAGTGGTTACCACTCTTTCTGAATAATAGTTTAAGCCAAATTTCTAATTAAGTTCCTAGCTTAACCAAACGAATGAATATTTAAAGATGCATAGTGGTTGTCCTAATTAGTCATTTGCTGAAGGTTACTTGAACATTCGCCAACACTCCCCCCCCCCCCTCCGGGGCCCTCCTTCAAAATTTTCTCTAACTATTCCCCGTTTCCATATCTCAGCAACTATGTTTCTGATTTCAACGCAAGTGATTCCAAACATTATAATTAACTTAATAGTCACCCTTTATAACATTAAACTAAATTTATGAGTAGTGGTTACCACTATTTCTGAATAATAGTTTAAGCCAAATATCTAATTAAGTTCCTAGCTTAAACAAACGAACGAATTTTTAAAGATGCATAGTGGTTGTCCTAATTAGTCATTTGCTGAACGGAACTTGAATATCCCCTCCCCCCCAACCCCTCCTTCAAGGTTTTTTACCTAACTATGCTCCGTTTCCATATCTCAGCAACTATCTTTCCGATTTGAACGTAAGTGATTCCAAACATTATAATTAACTAATAGTCACCCTTTATAACATTAAACAAAATTTATGAGTAGCGGTTGCCACTATTTCTGAATAATAGCTTAAGCCAAATTTCAAATTAAGTTCCTATCTTAACAAAATGAATCAATCTTTAAAGATGTATAGTGATCCTCCTAATTAGTTATTTGCTGAAGGTTACTTGAACATTCGCCAACACTCCCCCCCCCCTCCGGGGCCCTCCTTCAAAATTTTCTCTAACTATTCCCCGTTTCCATATCTCAGCAACTATGTTTCTGATTTCAACGCAAGTGATTCCAAACATTATAATTAACTTAATAGTCACCCTTTATAACATTAAACTAAATTTATGAGTAGTGGTTACCACTATTTCTGAATAATAGTTTAAGCCAAATATCTAATTAAGTTCCTAGCTTAAACAAACGAACGAATTTTTAAAGATGCATAGTGGTTGTCCTAATTAGTCATTTGCTGAACGGAACTTGAATATCCCCTCCCCCCCAACCCCTCCTTCAAGGTTTTTTACCTAACTATGCTCCGTTTCCATATCTCAGCAACTATCTTTCCGATTTGAACGTAAGTGATTCCAAACATTATAATTAACTTAATAAACACCCTTTATAACATTAAACTAAATTTATGATTTGAGGCTACCACTATTTCCAAATAATAGTTTAAGCCAAATTTGTAATTTAGTTTCTAGCTTAACCAAACGAACGCATTTTTAAAGATGCATACACTGCAAAAAATAATTGTTGATTTTACAGTATAAAACTGGCACCCCAGCTGCCAGTATTATACCGTAAAATTAACAGTATTACTGCTTGCACGGCAGCGTATTACTGCTTATTTTACTGTTTAATACTGTTAATTTTACGGTATAATACTTGCAGCTGGTATGCCAGTTTTATACTGTAAAATCAACAATTATTTTTTGCAGTGTAGTAGTCCTCCTAATTAGTCATTTGTTGAAGGGAACTTGAACATCCCCTTCCCCCGGCCCCTCCTTCCAAGTTTTTTCTTTAACTATGCCCCGTTTCCGTATCTCCGCAACTATATTTCCGATTTCAACGCAACTGATTCCAAACATTATAATTAACTTAATAGTCACCTTCTATAACATTAAAGTAAATTTATGAGTAGCGGTTACCACTATTTCCGAATTATAGTTTAAGGCATGTTTGTAATTAAGTTCCTAGCTTACGCAAACGAACGAATTTTTAAATATGCATCGTAGTCCTTCTAATTAGTCATTTTCTGAAGGACACTTGAACATCCCCTTCACCCGGCACCTCACTCATGATTATTTTCTCTAACTGTGCCTTATTGCAATAACTCGGCTTATAATGTTCCCATCTTCTCGAAACCAGCTCGATTTTGTCGCACGCCTACTATACAGTACCGTAGGCAAAGTTAACCTGTCTCAGAGGTTCTTTCCGAAAGAGGTTGCTCCCCTGGCGGTGAAAAGGGGAAATAAAAGATTTTCCTGAGCGTGCGAGCGTGCCCGGTATACGGTGTCGAAGCCATCGGAGACCTTGGCCAGAGTTTCGTTTTTTAAAAGATTTGAGTTTATTACACGAGCTCGGGCAACGCCGGGCGGGTCAGCTAGTTGTTTAATATTTTTATTTATCCCCACTATCATTAACTTTTCGGAGTAGGTAGCATTATTTTGAAATTTTTGGAAAGTTTAAAAACTATATATATTTTTTTAATGTTTGATATAGTGCCATGGGCAGGGGAGGAAAATTGACACCGACCCTACTTGGATTTTGAAATTGATTTTATTTTTCTCTCATGATAATTAAAAAATAATAATAACATGTAAGTATTCTTCTCAATTTATTTAAAATAATTCAACACTAAAAAAGAAGGATATTTTTTTTATTAAACAAAAAGAAAAAAGAAATGACCCCATCCCCTGTAAATGTAAGACAATTTGTGCTTTTTTTTACTCTTGCGTTCATATGTTACAAATTTATTTTAAATGAAATTTCAGGCAGCTCAACCCCCTTGATGAAAAAAATAATAAATCGTTTCAATACTCCAATAAAAAAAAAAAGAAAAAACCCTATAGAATTTAGAGTTCTATTTTATATTTATAGCATGCATTATTTGTAATTTCTATAGTTTTTTACGTTGAAATGTTAAATATTGTCCTGCACGTGAGGTTCTGAAAAGAAAAAGAAAATTGAGATAAATATTTTATATTTATGTTCTCAGTTTGTAGATAGAGGAAGAAAAAGATCACGCGTCCTTGCCAGCGGAGGACAGGCGGAATCTGTTCCAAAATCTTTCTCCTTCATGGATTTTTTCCCGAGGGTGCCCATGTATAGAACGTATAAATTTCGTTTCATTTTATTCTTTTTGTTTGTTTTATTCTGCATTTAAAATTTTTATTTTTATTTATTTTATCTCACAAAAGCAGACTGAAATAAGGTTGCTAGCTGTATGATTCTTAACAGGACAATCCTGTTTCAGTGATTTTACTAGTTTCATTTCATCGGCGCCAGCAAAACGAAATGTATGGAGGGGCAAAATTTGCAAACATAAATATCTGATGTCCACAACCTAGGCCACATTTCCTTAAAAAAAGAATATAAATTGAATATGTTAAATAAAAAAAAAAAAAAATCAATCAAAACCATCGTGCAAGACAATTTTTTAAAACATCTCAATGTGAAAAGCGTTACAGAATTGTACGAAATAATTAGAAATACAAATGTAAGTTTCTGCCGGATTTTTTGAAAATGTAGAATTAAAACAGTTTTTTTTTCTAATTTTCATCAAGGAGGCTCTATTTCTCTTTAACATCACCCCCCCCCCCCTCAAACACCTAGCCCCGTTCAAGGCTGTTCGCAAATCCAAACTGGCTACTTTTTGACATATTTTTTAATTCATTTTTGTTCGGAAATGCATGAAATTGGCAGGTGTTTTTATTCAGAAACTTTGTCATCGAAACACGTTTTCCATTTTCTGGTAAAGACAGGAAGGTCTTTCAGCTAATACTGTCAAAATCGGCGTTTTGAATTGAATTTCCGACGCCGCAGCACTTCAAAGGTGAAAATCGTGTCGTCACGAGACACGAATTGCTTATAACTCGAAAAGTAATTTATTTATCATAAAATGGAAAAGTCATTTCGATTTCAAATCACTTCAATAGTCAGGCCGGAGCATTTTATGCCTTTGCAGTTAAAAATGAATCAGAAAATGTGTCAGAAAGTTTTGCGTTGTTGAGCAGGTCAGTTGAGAACCACCTTAAGATAACTTTTAAACGCATGTACGTAACAGAAAAGTAGAATAAAACATTGTCTTTAACGTTGGGTTCAGGAGGGCAGAAAATCTTTTTCTGTCATCGTTCTCTTTTCGTTCTTTTTTCTATTTGCGTATCACTAATTTAAGTCAATTGGGAACTATACATTCTGCTGTTTTTTTTTTTTTTTTTTTTTTTTTTTTTTTTTTTTTTTTTTTTACATGAAAGAAAAGAAAATTTAGATATATCAAAATCCAGGGGGGGGGGGGAATGTCCTCCATCCATCCGTTCCTTAATAAATTGAAAAAAAAAATCCAGTCATTATGTATCTTATATATCTTTGTTATAAAATCATGGCAAAAGTTTTATTATAGCTATAATTTTAAAAATATCCCAATTAGTAAGAAATTTGAATATATTATTGAGGTAGATAATGTAGTTGCCGTCTGAAATAGCGTTATTACGTAGATACTTAATTTTGACTAAACTATATCAAAAATCGAATATATTATAATCTACAACTGTTAATGTTTGATTAATGTTTAATCCTAATCCATTGTTACGGGTGCTGATACTCATAATTTCGCATTTAAAAGGTCCAATACATTTATATTCCTTTATGTCCAATACATTTTTTCCCCTATTTTTATTTAAGCAAGTTTTTATTTAAGCAAAATTTGAATATATTATTGAGGTAGATAATGTAGTTGCCGTCTGAAATAGCGTTATTCCGTAGATACTTAGTTTTGACTAAACTATATAAAAAATCGAATATATTATAATCTACATCTGTTAATGTTTGAATAATGTTTAATCCTAATCCATTGTTACGGGTGTTGATACTCATAAGTCTCGCATTTAAAAGGTCCAATACATTTATATTCCTTTATGTCCAATACATTTTTTCCCTATTTTTATTTAAGCAAGTTTCATTTAGCTTAATGTGAAGTGTCAATTTTCTCAAATATCATTTTCATATTTAAAAGAATGGTTTTTACGTGTTATAATATTAAATAAATTAAAATAATATATTATAATAAATAATGCATTTATTATTTTAAAAAATGGATTTTATACGATATGGTGCGAGTCGCAACTTATAAAATATTTTTACATCCAAAAGCCGATTGAAAGCATCCTACTCTTATAATAAATACCAGCTGGACCCCAATGCATCTTCAACAAATGAATGCTTAAATTTGGAACAAAGCCAAAAGGTAACAAATAAATACATAAAAACAAAAGAGTTACAAAGGGTGCCAAGATCACATAATAAATCAAATAATCAAATAAAAGTTAAAAATGTCAGACACTATCGGATCTGAAAGTTCTCTGCCCCCCCCCCCCCCCCCCCCCGCAGTTTCTAAGCTGTTTGGTCGAGGCTAACGCAAAAGAAAGGCTACCGCGGTGCTTATCGCGTATCTTTTTTTACAGACCACGGGAGTCACGTGATGCTCGAATGCACCAATGCAGGCGCACGAAAAGAGCATCACGTCATTCTAGCGGTCTGTAAAAAAAAGATAAGTGGAATGCACCGCGGTAGCCTGTCTTTTTCGTTAGCCTCGCTGTTTGGTTACGTTACGCAATCAGAAAGGACGAAGCATTCTTCTAAGATTGAAGCGCTCTATTTAAAAGAGGAATTCATATTAGGAGTATACAGTATAGTCGTGAGCGCAGACAAAGCCTTGATTTTTAATTTTAAATAACTAATTTCCTTCTTTCTGTAATGATTCGGGGGGGAATTTATTCTCTCCAAGTGACTTAAAATAAAAGACAATATTTTATTCCATTTTCTCTTACGTTCGTTTGTTTCAAAAATGTGTTAAAGTGGGTGGGGGGGGGGCGAAGACGGGAATAAAACCTTTTTCAATTCTCCATTTTTAAAAACGCCGGTAGAAGCTTTGTATTTTTATTATATTTTTTTTTTTTACATTGATATGTTTAAAATAATCTTGTAGGAAAGAAGTGCGGGGGGGGGGGTGATAAAAAAAATCGTAGCTCAGCTTAGACGTCTGCAACGGGCCCGGATCAATTATCATTCACGACATTCGGGCCGGGCCAGTTTTTTTTTCGGACAAGCCGGGCCTAAACATTTTTCCTAGAGGTCAGCAGAGCACGAAATTTTCATACCCGGTCCCGACTCAGCCCGTATGTAAACCGTTGGCCCGGCCCAGTCTCTGTAAAAATCAGAAAATGAGGCCCGGAACAAACATTTTTGCAAAAAATGCATATATTTTTAAATAGCTGTTATTCGACAATTAAAATGATTTTTAAAGAATAGAATTACATACATTAACCAATTGGGTAAAACTAATTAAAGTGCAGTAAAACCTGTGAAACAGAACCGGTCTGTGGCGGAAACCTGTCTTAAACGGAAAAATGCGTTGATCTGTCCCCATAATCTACAAAAAGCATGTTTTAGTGCGCTTTTTAATTGTATATCAATTCCATCATGTTTCAAATGGCGTAGTATCATCAGAATGCTCTTGAAACGATTTTTTCTCATTGACTGTAATGTAACAGAATATTTGTTACTGCCCCTGTAAAAAATTATAAGTACAAAATACTTCATTTTCAATACGGATCATGCTATATTAAACGATAATAACATACAAAAATTCCAGGGCAATCCGAGTATATTTACACGAGTGCACGGACGGACGGACTGACGGTAGACGAACAGACAAACCGAAGTCATAAACACTTTTCAACTAGGTTGGAAAGTGTTAAAATATGTTTATTTTTATCCTTATACTAGTATATAATCCCGTCAAAAATGACGGATTATTGATCTGCGTTTCATTTTCATAAGACTTCATACAAACAAACAGCATGAAGATTTATTATTGAAAGGTTTGTATTGTAGAAATATACATTTTAAAAATGACAAATGATTTCTACAAATAAAAATAATGAGGGATGTTTTTTGAAGTTCAAAGAAATTATAATTATTTAACATTCTATAAAATTCTGCTGCATTGCGCAAATTGGTATGGAATGGTTTTTACATATTCTTTTCAACAATTATCTTGTTGAAATTATTGATTTTCATATGATACAATAATTTAGCCTATTTGGCTCATAAATCACTTTGATTAGCTTCTGTTTGGAATACATAGTTAATATAGCTGCATTGCGCTTTTAATGGTGTATTTAATAATAATTTAATAATAATAATTATATAATATTACTATTATTTCTTGGTATCATTTGTTCATCTATTGAATTTTCAAATGCATCTTTATAACATCTTATTCAGGTTCTTTTTTGCCAACATTAATTTTGTATTGACTTATTATTGCTTGGGGATTATAGATTGTTGTCTTTTGATGTTAGTTTGCTTAATGGGACTTTATTGTATATATGTAAATAGTTTTATTATATTTAATCAAGTATAAAACAATCATTAATCTTATTTTAATTATTTATTATTATAATTTTTTCTTTTATGGTTATTCAAGAGTACTTTATAAAAATAAAGTTGTTTAAAAAATATATATTATTTGATGTTATAATTATAATTTTTACTATGTATCTCTTGCAATTTTTATTGCTTTCAAACAATATGGTAGTTATGAGTAAAATGTTATTACTGGCAATTTAAGCCTTGGTGGATCCAGGACTAATGCTCGGTACAGGAAAGTTATTAGGGATCTTCCTGGATCGTTATCAGATAACCTATTCTATTGTCCCAAGCCTGTACTATGTTTTCGTGAGTGTGAATCTAAGCGTTGCCTTACATGTCCTTTAGCTGATAAGTCCCAGATTTCAAATAATCACAATCTTAATTTGGTAAAACTTTGCAAAGCATGCAATGTAATCTATTCATTGAAATGCAATTCGTGTAATATAGAATACATTGGACAGTCTTGTCAAAAATTACATAAACGGCTAAATTTACATCGTTCTCATATTGATAAATTTAAAAAATCTAAATTTCAAACTACTCATAATATTGAATATACTCATTTCAAAAATCATGATTTTAAAAATATTACTATTAAAATACTTAAAATTCAAAAAAAAATTACTGAACGACTTTTTCTAGAATCTAAATATATCAGACATTTTAATACTACCTATCATTATGGATTAAATCAATTAGTATGCAAAAAATCACATCTGGTTTTTTCAGATTTAACTAAATATGAAAATTATAAAAATCTTTATTCAGGATTAAATTTTTCAAACATAAAAAATACTTCAAGATCTGGTAGAGGTAAACATAATAACAAAAATACACTGATAATATTGTGATACAACAAGAGCTTGATGATCTTGAGGCACAATTTTGTAATGATTATTGTTGGATTGCTATAAGAAAACATATTTTTAGTATTAAAAAGAAATATTTAAAACAATATTTCGAAGTATTTAAAAATAATCAATATTCTCCACATTTTTGTGATATATTTTATGATATTCTTCATTATAGAGCAAACCTATTAAATACAAGTCTTTCTAATAAACCTATATATAAAACTAATAATACACAACTAATTATAAATTTTTCCAATCATGTATTTAATAATATCAACTTACACAATATCATAAACAACACTACTAATAATTATCCAATAAAAAATGTTACCATTCACAAGACATATAAATATAATCGCACACTTGGACGTAAAATTTTTAATTACAATTCTTTTGCAAAACAAATGGTCTCTTCAAATAATTACCCTTGTTATTGTAATGACCCAAAATTCCAAAAGTACATAAATACAACACAGGGTCATATTATTACTGGTGATCTTAATATTGTAGAACAACCTATTTTACAAAACTTAATGCATAATGGAACAAAATTTCGCCTTCCATATAGATGTAATATCAAATCCATAATATTGCAGTTTATTCAAGATATTGATTTATTTATATATAAAATTGCTATTGATTACAATAAACCTATAGAGTATTTTAGTGAATGGAGATTTTCTGTAATAGATAAATTTAAAAATGAAATTATAAAAAATTATCAACATATTACACATGCAGCTTTTAAAAATATAAATAAACATATTTCAGAATTACAAAACAAATTTATAATTACTTATGTAGATAAATCTCCAAATAATTATGCTATTATTTGTAAAGAGTACTATAAAGTGTTAATTCACAATGCAATTAACACAAGTAATATTTTTAATAAAACTAAATTAAATATTGAAATTAATAATAGAAAATTATTAAATTATCAGAAATTACTAAAAATGAAATGTAATAATTTAAATTATCCTTATCTTGTTATAATTCCAAAATTTCATAAAAATCCAATTAAATTTCGCACAGTTACCATCGGGTGTAATACATATAATAATAATGCAAGCAATTTACTACTTAATATTTTAAAGCAGATATATGATATAACGATAAAACATAATAACCAACATTGCCTTAAAAAACAGTTTTCAGCTTATTAATAAAATAAATAATATCAATCCAGTAAAATTCATAAAAACATTGGATTTTAATGATTTATTTAATAACATTGATATAAAAGACTTACATAAAACAATGTGTATATTATTTAAAGAATTTAAATCTCAATTAAAATTAAAAGAACATATTTCCGTAATTTTTTTTAAAACTTTACTAAATTTTACATCGCATAACAATTACACCATATATGACAATATTATTTATAAACAATGCTAGGGAATACCGCAGAGTGGGACCGCTTCTAGTATTCTCTCTGAGCTTTACTTATATTATTATGAAAGAAATATTGGTCCGAACAATGATTACGTATTTTATCGCTATATTGATGACATTATCATATTTTATTTCAATGATAAAAATTGCACATCACCACTCAATTTTTATCCTAATCAGCTTACATTAAGCGAAAATGATTTGATTAATAATAATATAAATTTTCTTGACTTAAAAATTAAAATTAATGATAATTATAAATTATTTTTTGATATTTATGATAAAAGATTTGATTTTCCATTTAAAGTAAATATTTTTACCAATTTTGTTTCATGTTTACATAAATCAGTTTATAAAAATATAATTATCAATTATCTTCATCGTATAAAATATCTATGCTCAGATATAAATAAAAACAAAAACATTAGATTTATTCGAGATCATGCAAAACTATATGGTTATCCTATTTTTTTGATAAATTCAATTATCAACTCTTTTAAATAACATTTATTACATCATATAAATATAAACATGTTATGTAATAAAGTATTGTTTTAGTGTGCGATAAAAAATAGCAAATGATATAGCGATTACAATTAAAACATACAGAAATACAATTAAAACATATAAGGACAATAATTAAGATGATTGATCATTATTTACACTTTATATAGTTAATGTGATTGTGCGTTTGACGATCACCTTTATTTTAAGTGATACTAATGATCAGATCTAAAACATATATAAATACAATTAAAACATATACCATTAATACATATAAGGACAGTACTTAAGATGGTTGAACATTATTTACACTTTATATAGTTACTGTGATTGTGCGTTTAGTCGATCACTTTTATAGTAAGTGATTCTAATGATCAGTTATAAAAGTCTATAAAATATGCATTGTATTAAAATAACTGTAAAATAACTTATACAAAAACACATAAAATTATACATGGATAACATTGTTGATAACATTGTTGATTATAAATCACAAACATAACTTATATATATATATTAAATATTTTATTTGAATGTTTAATTTTAATAAAGTCTTTTAAATACTGCATTGCATTAAAATGATTGAAACACATAAGTAATCTAATTATTATTAATTAAATTTTTTACATAGTATTTACTCAATGTAAGAATCTTTGAAATACTATGTAAGATAAATTTAATTCTGGTTAAATTTAATTCATGTCATAGGATTTTGTCCGATGTTAATGTAAAACTACAATGATATTATTATTCTTTACTATTTATATATATTATTAAATCTAATATAATAAATTTGTAAATCAAACTTAATTTTGAATAATTATTATTCCAATTGAGGGCAGCATATTACTTGTCAAATAAATGTTAATATTATTTTTAATTTACCTATAGAGGGCGCTTATCGCTTGTGTATTTAAATTTTACTTTTAAAGATTAAAATTAAATGGAAAATTTTTATATTCACAAATATAAATTTGTTTTTGAGTGTATTTATCACATAAATAAATTTGTGTGTTTTAAATCAATTTGTGTTAAGGTGTAATAATTAAGGTGATATTTCAAAATATAGCGTTGCATGAAAATGTTCTGAAGATATACTCGAAGAAAACCACGCAGCTCCGTAAATAACAATGTTAAACTTCATAAGGCTTTAACTGTATGAAAAGTAAAAGAAAATGTGAAAAATTCTTAGATTAGCAGGTAATTGGATAGAGTCAAAATTTGCTTCTTCAATAAGCATGTATGCATTAGTACAGCGCCTAGAATACATAGTGTGGTAAACGACTAAAAAGTAGTACTAAAAAATTTAATCCGATAAATGTAGAACGATGCCTGTGCCACAGCCAGGGAGGGGGTGGGGGTCCAAATTCTTTGAATGCCAGTAATAATGTAAAATTTTCTTTGCATTCATTATCGCAGAAAGTTCTTCAGTTAGATAAGCCAAAGAAAACTTTACAAAATTAGTGGTATCCAGAGCATCTGGAACACCCCCTCCCCAACCTGGCTACGCCACTGAACGATGCTGAAGAGATAATTGGTCCATCGCAGCGACATTTTCTAGCAGTGGCGTAGACAGGGCGGAGGTCCAGGTGGTTTGGAAATCACTCATTTTATAAAAATATTTTTGCCTTATCTAATCGGAGAATTTTCTGCGATATTGAAACTTTATAACATTACTGGTTTCCAGAGCATTTGCACTTCCCCTCTCTTGCTACGCCATTGTCTGCTAGCACTTTTTAACGCAAACATTGTATAAAAATAGAACTGAGAAAAAGTTTCAGCTGGTGATAAATATTTTAAATAATTAAATTATGCCCTATTTCCTTTGATTTGGATAGTGATTTTCATAAGCTTTGAAAATAGGAATGATATTGATCATGGCCAAAAAACGTGATACGCATTCTTTTGTGCCTTGTTGCAGTACTCGATACAAGACAGCAAACTAGAAACTATCCCTATTTAGTATACCAAAGGATGAATCTCTGATAGAAGAGTGGAAAAGATTAATTCCCTGATATGATAAAAAACTAACTTCAAAATCAGTTAATCTGAAATGTACACTTACAAGAAGATTTTATTAACATAAATTATGTTCATGTTGTCAATAGTGAAACGGTTACTTTTGCTAGAGGTAAATGTATTTTTAAAGCAGATGTCGCTGCAATCGTCCTATTATTGTACCGCATCGTTGCACGTTAATCGTCTACAATTTTTTAGCCTTTTTTAAGGCATTACCAGTTTGGCTTTTTTTAAATTCCGAAATTTCGCATTCATACCAGAAATTCCCTATAATTTTCTTTTGGTCATTTAATGGCAGATATTTCGTGACTTCTTAAAGTAAAAATTCTTGTTTTAGAATTTCCGGTTTGGATTCGAAAATTTTGAATTAAAAAACGGTAAAACCCTTTCCCACACTATGTGTTCTAGGCGCGTTAGCATTAGCTACCAGGATAGCTCCCAATACTCAAACAGCGACCAACCAACTGATAGCAATTGAGGCGTGAAATACTGGTCGAAGGATTTTAATTTGTAAATCCGCTGCTTAACTAAAGCAAAAATTTCTCTTTCAAAATTTTAAATTTATTTAACATTATGTCTATCACCTGTGTCAAATGAGAACTTTTATTATTTAAAATATAATTATGTTAATATTCATTTTAAATTATTTAATGTTTTTAAGTAGTAATTTCAGGGCTGCAAATAGCGACTTTATTTATGCTTTGGCCTACCATTTTTTCTAAACAGAAATAATCAATCTTTAAAATTAGTGAAATTCTACCATAATGATAATTGTTTCTTAATAGTAGTAGACGAAAACTAAATCGCTTAAAAATATAGTCGCTTGTGTTAATGAACCCTGTCAATTAGTAAAGATAAAATATCATATTACGATGTATCGATTTTTTTTTTTATACTATTGTTTACTCCCAGTAGTAAGCAGATCATTAGATGCATTTTGGTAAACTAGATATTAATGAATGAAATGATAAAAATAGTAATACAAGAAATTTTTTGCAATATAATTTTAACATTTATACAAATCAAATGTACAAGGAAACATTTAAAGTTTAGGGCGTAAATATCTAATAAATTATAATGATTATACCTGAAGCAACATGAAAATATTTATGACCCAATTTAAAAAATATTTGATCATAGTATAGCAAGTGATAGACTATATACTTAACAATATATTAAATCTAAATTTAGTTGTAAAAGTAAAAATAATATTGCAACGTTTTATGTGAAGAATAAATTTAGTTTTATATAGGTTTTAAACTTTCTTTTTCGAATAAGTTTCTTTATAACTTTAAAAAATCATCAATTCATTCTTAAACAAAAGAAATTTGAGTTACAAAATAGCAACAACAACAAAATTAAAAATAATGTCTTTGGTTTTACTAAACCAATTTAAAAATATCTCAGGAAGAGTTAATGAGACGGTAACTCTTAAATATTCAAAATGTGTATTTTTCCTTAAAGTAAGATTTAAATTCTTATTTCACAGTTGAATTGAATACTATAATTGCTAAAAAAACATCAACAAAATTAAACAAAAAATTTTACATGTTTTTCCACTATTCTTTTTTTAAAAATGTAATCTATTAGTCGACGAAGATTTATGAAATACATTTTATTTTATTTTACTGAAAATATTCTGCTTAAACCTTGAAGTTTAGACATGAAAATAATTTAGATAAATTGTTAGGATAAAAAATTGTTTCCTTCAGATGGTTAAAAATAACACAGGGTTACAGTTTCGAGAGCAATTAATTAGCAACGGTCATCATCAGGTGAGCAATAACAGAGATCATTTCTTCAAAAGGTATAAAGATTTTTAAAAAATGAGTTTATGGACTTTAGCAATAAAGATTCTTTTCAAAATATTGTACACCTATTCGGGGTTCGTACGCTTTTACCACAATTTTTAATAGATTTTTTCGATTTATTTAAATGCGGAAAAGTATTACAAATCCTGCAATTAGACGAGATGGCTGCAATGCCTGTCATTTAAATATTATAAAAAAATTCTTTTAAAAATTTGTGGCAAAAGGGTACGAACCTTGCTATTGCATAGCTGCTCAGTTTTACATCTTTTTATTACCACTAATTATTAATAGTAATTTTTGTCTTATTTAATCACAGAATTTTTGCGATTAAATGAGGCATAAAATACTATTAAAAATTAGTAGTATGGACAAAGTATAAACGTCGGTAGTTATGATGTAAGTGCAAAGATTAAAATTTGATCACATTGTCAGCAACAACAAATTAAAAAAATATATTAGATCAGAATAAAATTAATTGTAAATGCTGAGAAGATTTAAACACAAACTAAAATTCGGTTATTAAATTTTTAAATCTTCCCAGACATCTTGGTTATATTTTCAAAATACTGCATAATTAAATTATGTGCGATCATGTGATTATCTCTAGTCAAAAATTAGAAAGTTATCAGCATTAAGTTAAACTCAAATATGTAATACATAAAGACATAAAATGTACGTAATGGCACATAAAAACAAGAACAATTATATGAACTTGTACAATTCAATTATGATTATACGTATATACATAAAATCAACGTTTTGACCTGGATTTGCAGTCGTCTTCAGGATGTAAAGTTAAACAGAATTAAAAATCTAGAGATGAAAACATAAAATATGGGAGACAAAGAATTGAATTTTGGCCAATAACATGATTGGATGGATGTAGTGGCGCCATCTAGTGAATACAACAGAGAGGTAAAACGAAACAAAAGTTTAGATAACGAAGGCTGTTGTGTTAATTTTGATGAGGCACAAATCATCGTTCCTTCTAATAACTCTTTTGAAAGCATGATCAGAGAATCAATCGAAATTATTGCACTTGAACGTCATACCTGCAACGATAACTTATATTTTAATATCCCTAAAATTTGACACAATATGTTAAAAAATTCTTAATTTTCATATTTTTGAAGTCTTTCATTTTTTTTATTTTTTCACCATGAATTTCTTTGAACCTTTGCTTAGCCCGTTTCTCCATTCATAGATGGCAGCACATAATATTCTTCAATCGGAATTTCGATTATTTTTAAACTTTTGTTTCGTTTTAACCTTTCTGTTGTATTCACTAGTCGGCTCCACAACCCCTTCCAATCATGTCATTGGCCTAAATTCAATTATTTGTCTCTCATGCTTTATGTATACATTTCTAGACTTTTAATTCGCTAACTTTACATTCTGAAGACGACTAGAGTACGAACCCTGTATAAATTTAAGATCGCGTTGCGTACATTTGTAGAAACGCTAACTTATGAGATAGAATATTTAATGCATAAATTCCTAACTAGAATTAGGATTAACATTAATTTAAAGCAGTAGAATTAGGCCTTAGAACTAAATGGAATAAACACATGATTCATGCAAAAATAAATAGACCAAATTTAATTTAAATATTTACAAGTTTACTATATACACAAAAAACTTTACATCATAATTAATTAAAAACAGTAGATGTAAATTGTTAAGATTATAACAAAGCCAATTAATTAACCGTCCTACCCCGAATGGGAATTTATTTCATTCGATTTGGATCAGAAATTTCTCCATTATGTAAGTTAAATAAAAGACGCAGAGATCTAAGTTAAATAAATATGTTAAATAGTTCTAAATAAAAATTCTGGTGTGAAATCATTTTATCAAGGTTTAGTAAATTTTCAACAGGGTAGGAAGTTTAAGGATTCCTTGACACTTCCCTGACTGGAGAACTATTTGCCATATTAAAGATAAGTACTGAATTTTGAAAATTTAAAATTATTTTACTTATTAACATTTAAAATTTTAAATATTAAAATTGCTTGTAAAACATTCTTTTATTTTTACCCTGTAATTCTTACTACAACCAGAAAACCTGGTAAAATATTTATTTATTTATAATGAATTGCAATAAATATAAATTTTATTCGTTTCATGAATTAAAATTCTAGCAACAAACCTACTATTTTCTCTGTACTATGCATGAAATTTAATTCTTTAATTAATTAATCATTTATTAAATTCTGAGCTCAAAACGTTTATTTAATTATCTTCAATTACTTACAAATCCTACGCAATTTATTTATTTATTTACTAGCTTACCCACCCGGCGTTGCCCGTGCCAACAACCTTAAACGTACCTGAAATCAGGGTTAAATGATTTTTTAATTTTAAACGAAAGTAATGTTAGAGGCCCCACTGCCATAGACATGATACACATACACTGGGCGTGCCATGCATAATCCCATATGTTACTGTAAGCAAACCTGGAAAATCTCAGAATTTTTTTATGAAAAGCCAAATGGTATTTTTTCCTTCAAGCTTTTATCCAGGCTTAGGACTGGCTAAAAGAAAGGCAATTGCGTTTAGAAGCAAATATTTATTTTATGTTTTAGCCATAAACCAAAAGCCTTTCTTTTAGACGTTTTAAAAAAATTTGCCTGCGCTAACAACAGGTATTGTTCCTTTGGAACCCAATATCTTTACACAAACAAAACATTTCAATAAATACACATTATATACAATTAAATAAAACAAAATCTATACAATTACATAAAACACAATCTATACAACAAAATAAAACACAATCTATGCAATATAATAAACATAAAACATGAAAAAAAAAATTTATATTCTGAAAACATGTCATTTTATAACTTAGTATTATACTACCGTACTATTTCCTGCAAGCGATATCGCCATCTGTGAATATACAGCCATCTCGCAGATGTTAAATGCTTGGATGTTCACAAAACTTTATATTTAGTATTCCCTTAATGATTATTGATCCTGAATCAAGTGCGGTTCAAAAAGCAAAGAATAAACAATAACAACAATCCTGACAGACTACTTGAACGCACTCCTTTAAGGGGGTGGGGGGGGGGGGGTAGGTAATTGTGAAATGTACCAAATGGTTTTGAAAATCAACAAACGACAGCAGGCGAAAAAAATCTTTTTTCAATCAATCATCACAATTGGCGAGTGTGACTTAAGATGGCTAGTGGTGGCAAAACAGTCAATCGACAAATTTTTAGTACTACTTGCAGATTTGTGAGTGCTAATTTTGTCCTATATGTGAGTGATTCTTATGAAACTCATGTCACAAAATGCACATCATAAATATTTCACGGACTGGGAATTTTTAATCAGTTCATCAAAACAATTTAATAATTACCGTAAAATCCCGTTAATCCGCACCCTAAATGCGACGGAGAATCTTAAAATAACCGGGGTGGGGGGCTTGCACTGTATTAGAATTGTAGTATATATTTATGGGTGGGTGGTGATGACAGCAAAAAAAGAAAACCAATTTTGTCAAGGAATCGTGGAAATAAATAGCAGAATTTGTCAATCTCTAAAAATATAGCGAATTTCGCAAAATAATTGCAGGAAAAAAAATAATTTTGTCAAACTGTCGTGAAAAAATTTTTTTCGCTTGCACGGCACGCGGAATGGGGCGCTTGCACGGTATTAGAATTGTAGTATATGATATTTATGGGTGGTGGTGGTGGTTGGATGCTACCGGCCGATCGTCGCAAAGTATGCATTCTATAAAGTGACAAAAGAAACAAATTTGGAAAAAAAATTGATATACAAAATAGAAAAACAGTATAACTTTACTATTAATGGCGATTTCAGATTATAAAAAATTCTGGATTTCAGAAGCTTTGAAACTGGAATGCATTTAGATTAATAATAACACTAATATCTGTCATTAATATGGTAACAGAAAAATAAAGCAAACTTAATAATTTAAAAAAATTAAAAAACACCGAGAAATTGCAGTTGAAATATTTAGTCGCCCAAGAATCGACTGCGTTTCTTAAACTTAACTTTCTATAAAATGAAAATATTCAGCAAATAATTTCCGTTCTCAGGTGATTAAGATTTAATAATTATTTACTGAATGTTTTCATTTTATTCAAAGTAAAGTTCAAGGAAAACATTAGATTCTTGGACGAATAAAAAAGTTCTTAAATCATAAACATCACTCAAAAACACCCCAACAAAAAAATAATGAATATATAGAAACAGCTCAGAAAATCTGTTTCATTAAGAATATTTTTAGTCGCCCAAGAATCGACTGCTTTTCTTGAACTTTACTTTCTATAAAATGAAAACATTCAGAAAATAATTTCCATTCTCATGTCAGTTGATTAAGATTTAATAATTATTTACTGAATAAAACATTAGATTCTTGGGCGACTAAAAAAGTTCTTAAATGAAACTTCTTAAATGGAGTTAAAAATGGTTCTTAAATGGAGTTCAATAACAAATCTTAATGAGAACATACATCTTAATAATTTATCGCATGTTATGAATTCACCATTCTCGGGAACTAAAAATGTAGTACAAAACAATTACAGGAAAAAAATTGTAAACAATAAATAGGGTAGATGTGCCAGTAATGGACCGCCTTCCGGTAATGGGCCACCTTCAATGTTTTTGGTTTATAAAAAAATAAACAATAAAAATTCAGCTTTTTTTATTTCATTAATATGCTTTCTTTAAATTCTAGTTTTAAATACAATCACAATATCAATTATCTATTACTTTTTGTGGGGTGTCCATTACTGGAATTTAGGGTGTTTTGATTTATTTCTGTTATTTACAATTAAATTTCGATTCACATTGGGAAATGTGACTATGAGCATGGTTAAATATTGTTGGTAGATTAATATAATATTAAAAAATGTGAAATATAACAATTATAACTATTAATTTAAAAATAAATTTTAAAAGAAATTCCTTAAGGGTGTTCATTACTGGCACATCTACCCTAAATACTCAAAAATTTAATGTAAATTGTTTGTTTCTATCAAAAATATTTAATTTGTAAGTATGAGGTAAAAAAATAAATCACAATGGATTCCTAACCGCCCAAGAACTCAAATTATTTACTGAATATTTTCATACTAAAAATGTTAAATAATGAAACAAACTAACTAAAAATACAGTCAAAAACAGTTTCTTTAAATATTATAAGCGTTGCACAAATTATTTACTGAATATTTTCATACTAAAAATGTTAAAAAATGAAACAAACTAACTAAAAATACAGTCAAGAATAGTTTTTTTAAATATTATAAACGTTGCAGATACATGAAGATATACTTTCTATTCAGTGAAGTGTAAGATGAAATAGGCCTAAACCCCAGTGACAAAACTAACTATCGGGAACTTAATATGATATATATTGCATATTTCAAACTATTTTTGAAATATTATTAGCGTTGCAGACACACGAAGACAGTTCTGTCACTGGGTTTAGGCCTATTTCATCTTACACTTCACTAAACAGAATGTAAATAAACTACTTACGGAAACTTAAAATAAATATATAAAAAGGAACAGAAACTAAATTACGGGAATTTAAATTAGTAAAAAATATATTTTACAATACTAAAATGTTTAAAAATAGAAAACTATAGCTCAACAGTGAAAACTGCTGTTTGATCTCGTTAGCCAAGCTAAAAGCTCCGAGCAGTGAATGTTTGGGGCTATGGACAGACCTTTCGCCTGCTCTCATTGGCGGATTGTAAATAGCCTCAAACCAGAATGTCATATGCACATTTGCTGTCGCTTCGCTGGGTGAGCTTGAAATAGCCTCGAACCCAAAATTCCATATACACGTTTTAAAAAATCTAAAAAAATCAAAAAAAATCTAGATTAAAATTTAAAAATCCGGCCCCGAGGTATACTGTCCGGTGACAACATCTACACATGACAAAAATTTTAGAGTCCTAGGTGTTATAATTACGGAGAAATCCGCGGGCAGGCAGACAGACACTTACTCTTTTATAGAGATAGAGATATAACTTAAAAACGTAAGTAAATATATTTATTATTTATTTGAGATTTATTTAAAAATAATTTCTCATGAAAATAATTTAACTATTAAAATAAAACCTGAAAAATAAAAGTTAACGACAAAAGTAAACAATCATTTAAAATAGTTATTTATTCACCAAATAATAGATATTTATAAACTTAAATACTTATTTTCTGAAATTTAGTTTTATTCATGGCAATTTACATATTATTCGCCTAAAACATTCCTATCTAATTCTAAAATTTTATTTTACTACTTCTCTAAATAAAACTATACTTTTTTTCTCTACGATAAGCAATACTTATACTATTTTTTTTTATAGTAAGACTTGCACTGCATTGCATGAAGGGAAAACCTAGGAAGATGCCAAAGAAATCCTAATATGGTTTGAGCTTTTCTTCTAAGTACAGGATTCGGTACCGCTGACGTGTCAACTCAAGTGATGACTGACGGGTGAGACTCACCTTCCCTATTACTCCTTCCCCTTTTCTTTGACCTTTCTTTTCTTCAATGTAAATATAGAAAGCAAAAGCTGTTTTGTTTGCAAAATATATATTTTATCTTCTGCTATTTTTATGCATGCAATGCACAATAATTTACGTATATTTTGATTATTCTATACTTGATTCTTATGCACACATTTTGATATCTATATATATTTATTTATTTATTCCACATCAATTTAAACTGAAAATAAGAATGAATTGTATTTGTCATTAAATATCCTTCACAATTTTCAGATTGCATATTTTATACTTTCATGTGCATAATATTTCATATATATTTTTCAATTGTTTACACACACTTTACATCAATAAACAAAAATATTTCGGATTAATTGACATTATATATATATATATATATACACAAATATACATTAATCCTGAAGTTGAAGTACAATTTTTTACTTTGTTTATTATTATTATATTCTTTTTTCTGATAATTTACTATCATAACATTTACCTTCGCGGTTTAAAAAATGTGATCCCTCTGATCATGATTTTGCCTTTTTTATGAATTTTGCTCACTTGGCATCATTTACATATTCGATAATTGCTTAAAATTATCCCGCTGTGGGTAAAAATATTCTACGTTCTCGCATAATCAAACGGAACAAAATTGTGCATAGGGGTGTTAACTGGTAATCCACTATAATTAAACATTTGCAATTATGTAGGTAATATTTATGAACCTAGGGTCATAATTATTACCTACATAATTCTGCATTTGTAAAAAAAATAACGAAATTTGTCTATTATGGAAATTATTAAATCAGAAAATTTCTTTTCTTCAATACTGTTTATTCTTTGCATTGAATCCACAACTTTTCGTGCTACGGTTTGCTAGCTTGCAAATCCATAGAAACATTATTTACACTTTCGACGTTTGAAATATTAATAGCTATCTCAATGGTGTTTGGTAATTTACAACAGGGTTCGTACGGGTACCGTTACTTTTCCAGGTGACATACACTGTTAAAAATTTGCAGCAAACTGTCCAGTCATTTGACCGTTTTTATAGAAAACGGTTACATAACCGTAATTTAACGCTATTCTGATCATATTATTGCCTTTTTAATAATCAGAATACAGTTAAATTATGGTTATGTAACCGTTTTCTGTAAAAACGGTCAAATGACTGGACAGTTTGCTGCAAATTTTTAACAGTGTACCAGTATATTTTTCTAAAAAAATACATCAATTTCAAACGGGCGAAATTTCACCATATTTAAGAAGACATTATCTATAAGAAAATACTGGTACCAAATAATTTCCTGACCTTAAAATTCCAGGACCCGTACGAACCCTGTACAAGGTGTTTCAAAATTTTCTGGCCCATTTTTACGAACTTCAAAAGCTATAAAGCTATATCCGGACAAATGGTTTCAAAGAAATTAGTCAATTTAACATATTTAGGAACCCTTTAGCTCTTTCTTTATCTGCATACCCAGATTTTTGGATATATTTATCCGCCGTTAAATTAGATTGTGAGGTAAATTCCTCGATACTCTGAGTCAGTTCCTGTTTAACATTGAAAATATTACCTTGAGCCTAATCGAAAATTAGATTGCTACCGAAAACCTCTAAAAGTTTGTTTTTAAATACTGCATTCTCTCTCCTGAGTTCTACTATATTCACGAATATATTCCGCGTTGAGCCTACAATTTTCGCTTTTAAAATAACTACTCGTTTGTCAATTTATTCTGATCCACCGCACTCTTGAATTGTCTCATATAAAATTTAACATTTCCATCTTTCTTGCCATCGAACGTCGGAAGTATCTGCAATAGGTGTTCTAGATTCGGTGCTTCCATGGCATTTTTGTTGAGTTATTACTAGTAATTTTCTGCGCTATTTGATTACTTTTTTTTTGAATTTGACTCACGTCAATTTCAGAACTTCATTTTATCTTCTTTTTTCTGGCTTTTTACATACACTTATAATTAGTAATTCCTTATACAGAAAAAATTCCCTACACTTACACACTATAATGATAAGAAAAGAAAAATGAGAGCAAAAGAAAAATTTCATTATATAGGAACAGTACACATCGACATAAATAGTTCAATAACTTGTTTTGTTTGCAAAATTTGAAATCAATACAAGTATGTTTTATAAAACAATGTAAAAATAATAATCTTTTTTTTTTTTACTTATTACTTTTGAATACTCATAATTATCACTTGTATGTATAATACTTCCCCCTTAATTATCACTCATTAAACAACAACTGTTTTACAATTATAAGAACATATATTTTTAAAATATTATAAAATGCGGCATAATTTTTATATAATATCGCATACAATTTTTACCGCACATATAGTCAGTATTTATTATATTTTGGAAAAAATAATATTTACAAATAAATATCATTTCTATGGAGAAACCCTGTCATTTATTTTAAGGAATGATTCCAGAATGTAACACTGTATCTGGTTGAGGGGGGGGGGATATTTAATTAAGAAATTAAAATTAAAATTAAATTAAAATCAAAATTAAAATTAAAATTAAAATTAAATTAAAATTAAAATTAAAATTAAAATTAAAATTAAAATTAAAATTAAAATTAAAATTAAAATTAAAATTAAATTAAATTAAATTAAAATTAAAATTAAAATTACCTAAACTTGTGTAAACATATTTTTAAAAAGAAATAATAACATTTACCGAGCGTATAAATAAATCAAAACTGACCACGTATCAATTCCAATAAGGTCACGACACCAAGTACAAAACCTACTTTTATACCTGAAGTTTTATACTATGTGGATGATCTAGACACAAACTAAAATTCGATTAATAAATTTTAAAATCCTCCCAGATATATTGGTTATACTTGCAAATTGTCCCATAATTAAATTGGATGTGATCGTATGATTTCTAGTCAGTATATTTTATACTAACATTTAAATAAAAGATCGAGTGTGTACTTTCGTAGAAACTCTAACGAATGAGATAGTTAGAGATAATAAATGACTTTAAAAATATTATAAGAAACGGCAATGCTTTTTATGACATGGTAGCCAATTAGAATAATTTCGGAGATTGTGAATAAATCATATTAAGGAGGGACGGCGACTCACAAAAAGGACGGTTCCAGGCTACCACAATTTCCGAATAGACATTTTCGCCTTATTTAAACTTCTCACTGACACGCCCTTGTTAATACGTTCCCTAAGCTCCAGTTTTCACTGCAATACAAGCATTATTTAAATTAATATAATTATACGGATATAAGGAAATTTTAATACATTGAGTAAAGATTAATATTCTCAAGATTACATTCATACATATAATTAAGTGTTTTCTTTAATGTTGAAGTAGTCATCTTTTTGTAGCGTTTAAAATAAAAAAAAAAGAAAACAACATTACGATTTTGCCCTTTTGCTGGACAGTCAGAGGGTAAATAGAAAGATTCTGCAATTAAATCCGGCGAAAATTTTTATTCGAAAACTGTAACTTCTCCCCCTTCCCTTGTGCTCTCTACTGAGGAAAAGTATATTTTCTTGAACAATAAGGAACTAAGTGCGCTCGTATATTTGAAGTTATTGTATATAAAGATTGACACCTCGCTTTCAAGTTTGGCATCCTTTTTTATTCAGAAAACGCCAATTCATTCTGAACAGTAAATTCATTACTAGAAAATATTCATTACAGCATAAATTCATTACTAGAATGAACATTAACATTAATTTAAAGCAGTAGAATTAGGCCTTAGAATTAACGGAAATAAACTCATGGTACAAGCAAAAAGAAAGTGACTAAATTATAAGTGAAAAATTTGTAAATTCATTTACAATTATACATACACAATAAAAATTCCACATAATAATTAATTAAAATCAATATATCCATATCCTCCAGATTTTAGTTTTCTTTTGTTACTTTTGTCTAAACAAATAATTCAAAATCTGCTTAATTTATTAGCAAACGAATGGTGTATCGAATTTAATTTAAATAAAAGACATGACAAGTTATATATACATACAGAAATATATATTTCTTATTCTAATTTTAAATTTTAAATTTATTTTTTTAGTGATTTCTTATTGACGTAAAACAATTTTCTTAGTGGAAAATGTCAAATTCCGCAAGATATTGCATTCCAATGTCAAATAGCTTAAGCAAAATATTTGAGAATTGTATTCAAAACACAAACAAATTCCAATCGCATACTTAAAGACAAGGTATGAGCACTGATAGTTAAGCAGTAGATTTTATTTTTATTGTACTAATTAGAAAACAATCCATCTGTTTATAAGAGAATTCTCAGTTATCTCACATAAAAGCTTATGTGTACACTCATTACATGTTGATTGGTCGAATTTTATCATTCCATTAAAATTGTTGAATATTTTAAATTAAACAACGGTTTAATTTTCAAAAACGGGTCTTTAATTCGGAATTTTAAAAAAAATCGCAACTTTATTAATTTCAGGTAAGTGTTCACACTTCAGTTAAAGTGGTGCAATGACAAGAATTTGAATAAGGGAGTCAAGTTTCGGGAAAACATGCGTAAATAAATGAGAGGGTAAGCGCGTCATTCTCTTTTCTTGACACAAGGAATGCAAATAACGGATGCTTACTAATTAAGGAAATACCTTCTTTCAATACCTAAAGAAACATATTTTGAGTTTCTGAAGGTATTTTCAAAAATTTCCTTTTCTATACGAAAGAAGAACTATTTCAATTATTTGAATTTCAATCATAAGCGAATCTTTCTTTTAAAAAACTACTTTATTGTTTTAAAGTACTAATATTTCTATAATAAAAAAGAGGCTCTATTTTATGAGAAACTTCTTTTTTTTTTTATTTAAAGTATTTATGGAAAATCTAAAAGAAACTGATGATTTAAATTTTTAGAAGTTTTACATTACTCTGAAGCAAGAAAAGAGGACTTTATATAAATCATACAATGTTAAAACGCTAAGAATTATTTTTACAAAAACTTAATTATCTTGAAATAAAATACCGATAATAAATGACTTTAAAAATATTATTAGAAGAAGGCAATGCTTTTTATGACATGGTAGCCAATTAGAAAAATTTCGGAGATTGTGAATAAATCATATTAATCCATTTTATCCTGACGGTACTTATAAGTACCACTTTAACCCCTTCACGACGAGCGTCTTTTACAGAATTTTTAATCTGCTACCACCGGTTTTTCAAATGAGAAATTTTCACCTAATTCAATCGCAAAAATGCTGTGATTAGATAAAGAAAACTTTACAAAAAAAAAAAAAAGAAAAAAAACTGGGGGGAATAATCGAGGATTCCGAGCATCTAAAAAATAGCTGGAAAATGAAATCAGGATATAAAGGGTTAAGGAGGGACGGCGAATCACAAAAAGAATGGTTTCAGGCTATCACAATTTCCGAATAGACATTTTCGCCTTATTTAATAGAAAGATTCTGCTATTAAATCCGGAGAAAAATTTTATTCGAAAACTGCAACACCTCCTCACTTTCCTTTTGCTCGCTACTGAGGAAGAGGATATTTTCTTGAACAATATAGCACTAAAGACGCTCGTATATTTAAAAGTCAGTATAATTGAAAATATTGTATATAAAGATTCACACCTTCGTTTTCCAGTTTGGCAGCCTTTTTATTCAGAAATTCCCAATTCATTCTGAATAGTAATTATGACTAGTAATTTCTGCTTTATTTAACGAAAGAAATTTCTTGATTAAATAAAGTGAAATTTCTTTTTTCTGAATTTCCGGCAGGAATCTGAATTTCCGAATAAAAAAGAAGACCAAACTGGCAATCCTGGTTCATATGCATTAGTTAAAATGACGTAGTGATAAACATCTGAATAAAGGAGTCACGTTTCAGTAAAACATATCTAAATAGCTAAGAGGTTATTCCATTTGCTTGACACGTGGAATACAGAGAAATGATGCTTACTAAATAAAGGAATAGCTTTTTTGAATATCTACAGAAACATATATTGAGTTTCTGTACGAAAGACCTTTTTGAATTATTTGAATTTCTATTAAATGGAAATATTTTCTTTAAATAAATTAATTTTCAGGTTGTTGAAAACGAACAATTTTTAGATAAAAATGTTTGACTTTATTAAAAGTTAAGGTATTTTTTACAAAAGTAATTAAATATAAAAAACGAACAACAGCTACAATGAAATTCTAAATAATGCAAGAATAAAAGAAAAGTATGGTTTTAGTTCATATAAAGTTTCTTTTATAAATATATGTCGATTAATTATTTTTCAGAAGGGTTCGTCTACATGTAGAAAATGCAATAAAAATCAATTTCAGTATTTGAATACCCACTTTTGAAACTTTGTTTAATTTCCTTAGATCAAAGAAAATTGAAAACATATTCAATTTATGCATTTTTTAAAAATCTTAAAAATGTTAGAAGGAATTAAAATCTATGGATGTTAATGATAAATTCACGTGACAAAATCTAATTTAAATCTTCCCAATAATCATCCGTTTCAAATGTTTATTTTATTTTCATATACATTCGTTGGATCCATATACAATCGAAGCATTATATTCATTCAAAAATGTTTTAAATTATGAAATATATTAAAATACACATATTAAGGAAAATTATTATCTAATTTTATCATAAAAAATCAGTGTTGCCGAAAACGTGGCTTAATGCTTTTACAGCCCATCATCAGTTTTCGACGGTCTAAGGGCCGACGTCTCCTATTACTATTTGCATCGACGGAAAGAAGTACCTCAAAATTATGTAACCTTTTCTATTATAAACAATAAAATTATCTGATATTTAAAAATTTTTGTTAGATTTTATCCTGAAAGTAATTGAATTTTCCCAGTAATTTTCACATAAAAATTTGAAATAAAGAGTCAACTTTAAAAAAAAAAAATCTGTAAATAGCTAAAGGGTGTGCGCATAATTTGATTTTATTAACACATGGAATGCAAAGAACGAAAGCTTACTAAATAAGGAAATACCTTCTATAAGTACCTGCAAAAACCTACTTTCAGTTTCTGTACGAAAGAATCACTATTCAAATTTTAATAAAAAAACATTTTTTTTGCTGAAGAAAATCCAGTTTATTCTTATTTTTTTCATAATGAACATTTTCTGGATAAAAAGAAGATTTTATTTTATTAGAGCTCAATTTATTATTCTGCAAATTTAAGATATTCACTTAAATCTG
This sequence comes from Maratus michaelseni, assembly GCA_963931845.1. NCBI lineage: Eukaryota > Metazoa > Arthropoda > Arachnida > Araneae > Salticidae > Maratus > Maratus michaelseni. Next base: position 408,201,449 of record OZ007586.1, read on the forward strand.
AACGATACTTTGAATTTTATCTTTTAGAAGTTTTTTCTACTGCCTTGAAGCAAAAAAAAAAAAAAAAAAAAAAAAAAAAAAAAAAAGATTCACTAAAAATCATAAAGCATTAAAATGTTAAGAATTATTGAAACAAAAAATTAAATTATCTTTAAATGAATTGCCGATAACAAATGATAAGCTTCATTTCCAGATAGTGTTAAAAAGTATGTGTATTGTAGGTATATGACAATTAAGATGATAGCTGTTGCAGGACAACATAGGCAGATAAAACAACTTTTAATTACCAGACCCTTTTAACTAATAGCAGATTACTATCGGTAGCATTAAGCCTACCGCCATCATTGCCAAAGTAAAAGTCAGTTGTTTAATGACCCCGTTTACCTCAAGTCTAAATTGTAAAGTCTAAGCTGAGAGTTATAATAACATGCAGATAAAAATATACAGTTCATCTCACAGCCTGGAATGCAGGACTCTGACAGAGTAGAAAGCTGTCGTGACGAGTTATCAAGGAGGAGGGAAACATTCCACGAGCTTTAACGATAAATAACAGCGAATGGATTCTTCAGAAAGGAAGGGCGTGGAGTACTAATTGGAGACATACATTTTTAAAGTATTGACATTAAAGTATTGAATATACTGATGTGATACTATAAAAACATAAAAAAAACTTCTTAATATCACCATAAAAATAAGGAATGCGCTAGGTCTTTCGAAAGAACTTTGTCTTTCTTCGTCAGGCGCAAAGAAGACGGGCAACCACTTTGAAGGCAGGAGCAAGACTCTCGCTCCTGCCTTCAAAGTAGTTGAACGTCTTCTTTTGACATGATGGAAGAGAGATAGGTCTGAAGCTAGAAGGGCGTGTCTCCCAGCTTTGGGATTGGTACAATCAGTGCCTTTTCCAGCATTTAGGAAACATACGAGATTTAGCACGCAATTAATAAGTATAGTATACAATAAAATGTAGTTAAGTGGAAGATGTAAGAGCGTATTGGTAGAAATTCGATCAAGATCTGGAGACTTGTTGATTTTCAGATTCCTCATGTAAGAAATAAATTGCAGGATTAACAGTTTTATCATGGTTCGAGTTGAGAAACTGTTCAAACATAGTTGTTATAATGTCGACAATCCTGAGATTTACGACATCTTGATTGAGTGTAAAATTTCTTCTAAGACTGTTAGCAATGAACTCAGTCTTGTTGGTGTTAGAGTAGGTCATATCATTAGAGACATTTAAGGCCGGAATGTGTATTTTTGTCCAATGAATACGGCCTTTTGCAGACAAAACTTTGTTGTCTGAAATTGAAAAAGTCTTAACATAACTGCTCCAGAGTGCAGTACTAAACACCTTGATTGCATGCAGCACAAACCTATTGTACAAAATATGATCACAGAGTTCCAAATTAACCAAACAAACAAATTGCGTTGGGATTTAAGTAACAATAAGAAATACAAACATCTATTTATTAATAGTTTGTCTTATTTTATTTCTGTCCGCCTTCTTTATAATATTTTAAAGTTTTTTCTTATAACTGTTTCAAAATTAAACCTTAATTATAATCACGCATTATTTTATTTTCGTCAATGGAAATAACATAAAATATCAATATTATTTCAAAAGACTTGATACATATTATGAATTATGCTAAAAAGAAGAATAAAACGAGTTGAAAAAAAAGGACAAATGATTTAATTTCAGTTATTTCGTTGACGTCTAATTAACGTTGTTAGTTTTTTGTTCAATTTAATGAAAATGAATTGATTTATTTTGCAGTGTAATTATTTTTTTAAACACAAGCTTTTCAACCAAATAAATTACTTTGCTTAATTATGTTCTGGTAACAATCTTCACGAGATTCTTTATTCAAACTTTCACCTATATTAATTTTTAAAAGTCTGACAATCGAAATTATTTATTCCATAATTTTATTCAAAATTCCGTTTCTAAAGGAGAATAAATGTCCACATAACGCAATTATCAAATGATAATTTTGCAAAGTATATTTTTATTCCTGTAATTTAATAAAATGATTAAAGAACGGAGGAAGAGCATGGAACTTACATACAACTTGTTCCGTGACAATAATTTACTTCCAGATAGATATTTGAGAGCTGGTATCGCTTTGTTAAATAACGAGAAGCGTTGACATTGTTTCAATTTTATCTCATTACGGAAGATACAAAAAAAAAATCCTCCCTCCATACTTAATACCAAGTAAAACGAACGAAAAATCATGCGTCAAGCATAGATTATGTAACACTTTCCAACGCTTCCAAAATAATTTTACAAATCATTACCGTTTAATAAGCTGAAAGATAACATCGAAGTAAGCAATTTGGAAAACGCATAACATATTTAAAAACAGGTAATTTCAGGAATTTCCAAGATATATTTCCAACGTATACAATATTCGGAAAAATATCCGGATACTTTTATTCAGCCCTGTATATGATCTATAGATTTGTATATATACTACATAGGATGCTAAATTTTAGTTTAGTTAGGAAACGCGTAGCACAGTTTAAAATTCTCCTTCTGGAGTTTCTGTCAATAAACGAAAATGTGTTCACGAACTTTTGTATTGCCCTTTATAGGATCTACAGAATTTATACACACCAAGTAACAGACAAAAAGTGAGTTAAATTTAAAATCGCGTTCAGCAACTTAAAACGCACTTCCAGGAATTATTGTTAACATACAGTAGAGAATTTTTTTGTGTGTCCCTGTAAATGAACAATGACTGCTATACACACAATATTCTGTAGTAAGCCTCTCGTAATGCACCTTAGTGATCGATATAAATTTCAATGCGTTTAAAATAGTGAAACATTATTTAATTAAACCGCAGACGATTTTTCTCCATAGACGTAATGTAACGGATTTCTTTTGACTGTCCATGTAAAGTAACTATAAGTGCTATGCACAGCATATTCCGTATTAAGCTTCTTGTAATGCACCTTAGTGATATATATCAATTACAATGTATTTGAAATTGTGTAACATCATTAAAATAAACCGCAAATGATTTTTCTCCATAGACCGTAATGTAACGGAATTTTTTGAGTTTCCCTTTAAAAAAACTATAGGTGCTACACACTTCCGTTGAAATAGGGAACATGCTATAGATAACGACAATAACATATAAAAATTACAGGGCAATCCGAGCATATTTACGGGAGTTAGAGCACGAACAGACGGCAGACGGCCATACGCCAGACGGCATACGTCCTTAAGGCAGACGGCCAGACAAACCGAAGTCATAAACACTTTTCAACTAGGTTGGAAAGTGTTAAAAACTGCTATTTCGGGCGTCACAGCCCAATGTGAACTAGTCGGATGTGTCAATCCCAAAACTTTCTTCTATCTCACACAGGTTTCGCATACACTAAAATGAATCAGCAACAGTTTATATCAAGGTCTAACTGCAACTCAAGTTTTATTAAATTCCGTGCATTATTTCTTGAGATATGACTATCGCTAAAATCGTGTAAATCCTGTCAAATGCTGCATTGCAGCGCCACCTGCTAGGCGATTTTCACCACAAACTAATCAGCACCAATTTATATCAGAGACTAACTGAATATAAAGTTTCATTAATTTCCGAGCATTAGTTTTTGAGATAGAGCTATTGTGGAAATCGCGAAAAATTCTGTATAGCAGCGCCACCTGCTGGGCGATTTTTACCAAAAACTAATCAGCACCAATTTATATAAGGGACTAACTGAATATAAAGTTTTATTAAATTCCGAACATTAGTTCTTGAGATTGAGCTATTGCGGAAATCGCGAAAAATGCTGCATAGCAGCGCCACGTGCTGGGCGATTTTTACCAAAAGCTAATCAGCACCAATTTATATCAGAGACTAACTGAATGTAATGTTTTATTAAATTCCGAACATTAGTTCTTGAGATAGAGCTATTGCGGAAATCGTGAAAAATGCTGCACAGCAGCGCCACCTACTGGGCGATTTTTACCAAAAACGAATCAGCACCAATTTATATCGGAGACTAACTGAAAATAAAGTTTTATTAAATTCCGAGCATTAGTTCTTGAGATAGAGCACCCACAAAACTTTTGTCACATACAGACAGACAGAGTCACAGACAGAGTCACACAGTCACAGACAGACATTTTCTAAAAATAGTCAAATCGTGCTCAGGACCTTCTAAAACGTATAAATCCGTCGAAAACCGGAAGTCGAAGATTTTCATGAATCCAATACTTCCTTCTTGTAAAGATAGAAGAAAGTAAAAATGCACATATAGATGAAAAGCTGCTGGAAAGTGAGATAGAGATACGTGTAATATAACGGATACATGAAAGTATTGTGCTTTTGTCAAGTTAAAAAAATATTTGATCTCAATAACAAATAATAATAAGTTGTGACCTTAATAACTTAAAAACCCTCATAACGGAATAACAGGGGACCGAAAAAAGCTCCATTTTACGCAGGTTTCCGTCGCGACCATACTTTATTTCCATTTAAGACAGTGTTCTGCTAAAGACAGGATCAGTTTTCACGAGTTTTACTGTAGTGTGTGATATTTATAACGTAAATGATGTTCAAATACGGAGAGACAAAGAAATTGCAGATTAAAAATGATGTTTAGTATAATATTTCTGTATATATATATAATAATAAAAAAGATATTTGTCTGTCTGTCTGTATGTGTTTCTGTATGTGTGTGCTGTGTGTTGGGTACTGAAGAGACTACTGCACGCACAGCTACAATATATAGGAAGTATGTTCCTCTTATTTGAGGTAATGCACCTCAAAGCCCGATTTTGGAAATTTTGAATAGATATTTTTATTTCATATTTTATGCGATTTTTAGTTTTGTTACATTGCGAGACGCTTTTTCTACATTAATAAAAGAACACAGATCCAATTTTTTTATCCCAATACAATAAATTTTCTTCTCTATCGATTGTTTCAAATTTCATAAAAATTGGTCCATAATTACATGATATATTAAATAAAAACTCTCGAAAATGCAGAATAAAACACACGCTTGCGATATGATATCGAAGAAGGTTCAATTTTCTATTTTTCACTAATTTGCGAATATTAAGAAGAGTATTTGTGGTATCAATTTAAAACCCTGAACACATATGTAAGAACATTTCCTGCATCCGAAAATCCAATTTCTGTAAAAATCGGCAGTTAACTTTTCTTAATTTTTGCAAAAAACTTATCCAGACTAGGGGTTGGCTTGGTCGTTCATTAAATTCAGTTTCCGAGGCCCATCCCTGTAGCTACTTCTTGAAAAGGAAAGAAAATAAATTGCGAAATCAAACTAAAAAAAAAAAAACGCCCCATTTTGTTTCTGTTTCAAAAGTTACCGATATTAGTTAATGTTAAAGTGAATTGGTTAAAGTTTGAGGGGGGGGGGGGGTATCTCGCTAATAATTTAAATATCACGAAGGTATATAGAGCCTCCTGGCTGTGGATGGTGAAACAAATTTATTTTTACAGCATGTGTGCAGCACGCTTGCTATGCGGTGCCATAAGCAGCGGTGACACGTGTCGGAGGTTCGTTTAGAATAGAATGCATCCCCTGGCGGGGGAAGATGACACTAAAAGATTTTGCGGCGCATGAGCAGCACGTCTGTTATACGGTGTTGTAGGCAGTGGAGACCCGTTCTGAAGGTTCGTTCAGAAAAGGTTTTGTTTGGAACAAAATTAGTCCCCTGGCGGTGGAATGTGAAACTAAAAGATGTTTGAATCATTTTCATTACAGGAACTACCGAATAACGGAGACTTCTTTTTAGTGGATACTTTTTCAATTCCCACCAATTATGTGTTTTTGTATATTTTTATCTCTGAAAAGAGGACACCCCCGAATAACTGACAAATTTCACGGGCCAGACGACGTGTTCTAGATACTCAGGTTTCACTGTATATATATATATATATATATATATATGCAGGTTAATGCAGTTGCAGAAATAAAGGCTAAAATTATATATATATATATATATATATATATATATATATATATTGTTGTAAATAGAACAAATTCAAATATACACAGGCGAGAAAAATTAAAGGAACAACCATAAAACGGTGCTTTATGTTAATTCTATTGCGGGAACTTCAATTAAAGTTGAATGGTTGGTAACTGAATGTTGACGTTATCATGTAGTCCAATGAGATTAACCTTTGCTACAGAAAAATATGCAAATTTTTGAACCCATTCATTGGGCACGTTTGAAAAGGAGTGCACGTGGGTAATTTGAAGTCCAATTTCAAGGATTTTACGTGTAGTTGCATAAAATTTTCCCTTGTAGTAGGTTGAATATGTAATTCAGAAGACATTTGACCGATTGTGAGAAATGACGTGCGATAGGGAGAATGGAAGCAGGACAGACACTGAGAGGGGTCTGTAAAGACTTAAATATAGCCAAAAGCGCCATCTCAAGAATTTGGAACGGTTTAAAGACACTGGTAATGTGCAGATACAACCAGGTCAAGGTCGAAAACGTGCCACAACAGACTCTCATGACCGTTATTTGGCAACGACTGCTAAAAGAAACAGGCAACTGACGTCAGATCAGATTGCAAGAGAGATCGCTGCAGCAACAGGAACTCGACTATCCAGATTTACTGTGAGTGACAAGCTGCATAAAAGAAGGCTGTATGCAAGGAAACCCATGATTTGTATTCCACTAACTCCGGCAGTGAATTGGGCCCGGTTAAAGTGGTGCACATATCATTGTCATTGGAGTACCACGGACTGGAGCCGAGTTCTCTGTACAAATGAATCCCAATTTTGTTTGGAGAGTGATTTCAGACATGTTACCATATGGAGGGAGAAAGACACACGCAATAGGCTGCAAACATCCGTGAAAGACATCGATACAATGGTCCTGGAATCATGGTATGGGCGGGCATCATTTTGAATGTCTGCACTGACCTACACTTTTTTACCAGTGCAGCTGTGAATACTGAAATATACAGAAATGAGGTTCTTGATCCTCGTGTCAAGTTGTTTAGGGGTGCAATCGGTAATTACTTTCTTTAATGGATGATAATGCGCGACCTCATCTGGTGCACTATTGACTGATTATCTTCAGGGGGGAGGAATCCAGCGAATGGAGTGGCCCGCATATTCTCCGGATTTAAATACGATAGAACATGTGTGAGACGCACCAGTACGCCGACTTGCATCTCGGCAACCCCCAACCCACACAGCACATACGTTCATATTACATTCAGTTTTCATCTACCAAGTTCGAAATACGTCTAAAGATGTATTTTGAACGTAGACCGCCAGCTAAAATACGTCCAGATTTTGTTAAATGTTTGACATTACGTACACACATAATATCTACAAAATATACTACTTAAATATATTGCGTTTAGCTCAGCTCCACTTCAGCTAATCAATCAATCTGCAAGATTGTTTTAATGATCTTCATGAAAATCGGCGCGACGGAAGTTGGTAAGTAAATATTACATTTTGTTTTCTAGATTTATCGTGCTGATGTGTGTACTTTACATAAAACATTTCTGTAACGTCTCTTTTTTCCTACTTATTTATACTTATTAATAATAATTTATACGATTTTACAAGTCATACGTAAGTGGTAGAGAAATAGAAGTTTGAATGAGAAATACTTTTGAATGAGAAAATTTTGTAATATATTTTGTATTGTTGTGTATAATGAGTAGAAATGTTATGTTATGAAGTATTATAAGTCTTTAATCCAATTAAAAAGAAAGTTTTAATGTTTTTTAAAACACAAAAATCCAGAAGATTGTCAGTTAAAAACAAATCTAGTCTTGTAAAAATGCTTTTATTACCACAGATTTATGCAATATTTAGTTAAGATGCATTTTTTTGGTATGATTTAAGAAAATATATGATATTTCATGCCTAGAAATTAAATTAATAATAATTTATATGATTTTAGAAACCACATTTAAACGAAAGAAAAATCAAATCGGAAAAAAGGCTGTTTTTTTTGTTTACATTTCAATAACAAAATTTTGTAATTATTTTCTACTCTTGTGCACACTAAGTAGTAATTAAGTAGAAATACTATATTATAAGCCTTTAATCCAATTAAAAATAAAGTTGTATTGTTCTTTAAAACACAAAAATCATAAAAAATATTCATGGTTAATGCTACTTATTACTACAGTTTTACATAATACAGTAACCCCTCAATATATCGTGCTACTTGGGAGATAAGAAAATAACATGATATACTGGGGGGGGGGGGGGGGGGCGAGAAGAATGTTTATCAGTTAAAAATAAATATCTCTAAATTTAGCTATGAGGTTTTCGGTATAATACTTGTTTAAACAAGCTACGAGTTCAACAAAAAAGAGATGGTAAAACATTAAAAAAATACAAAACCATACATATACAGTATACATATTTACTTACATTTTATAGCATTTTCTGAAAATAAAAATCCAGAGTTGTTTGTTTTTTTATTTTCTTTGATTATCTGCTTGCCACTGGAAATTAAAGAACAAAAATTAACTAATTGCATTTCAGTTACTTGCTTAGATTTCGACGTTTCAAAAGTTGGCTATGATGTCATACACTCATGCACAGTTTTTCTTTTTTTTAATTGGTTATAAAAAGGAAAAAAGTCACCAAATTTAGGGGATTTTTTCCTTTAATGGCAACCTAGCTATTGTATTAAGTTATTGGTTTGGCGCAGGCTTGAAATCCGAAAAGTCACCAAACATCGGTGCGTGAGTATAACACATCTGTTCCCAAAAGTTTTACATGCTTTTTCGAGAAACTAAATTTATCGGGGGATAACTGAAAAAGAGCGAAATAGCCGAATGTGCGATAATATGTAACAAGGGATTACTGTATATCTTGTAAAGCTGTATTGTTTTTACATGATTTAAGTATATAGAAGGTATTTTGTGCCTCTGTCTAAATTAATAATACTTTAAATGATTTTAGAAATCATAATAAACAGAAAAAATATCAAATCAAGAAAAGCAGCTGTTTACTTTTCAATAACAAAATCTTGTAATATATTTTCGATGAATATATTTTATTCTTTTTAGTTAGATATCAGTATTGGTAATTAAACAAACATACTGTTATTGCACTCATATGCATTTTTTTATCACAGATAATTTATTTCAGTATTCTTATAACTAACCCCTTCTAAAGAATATTACATTCATGAACTGAGTTGCATAAAATTTTATCTATAAACAAGAGTGAGTGGTGACATCTGTACTTCTTAGTTGCTAGAGATTTTTATATTACTGAATAGCTTATACATTATTTTACAATACACAGTGTACAGTCGTGGAAAAAAAACGGAACACCCCCCATTAACTCTGCAACAAATTATAGTAGAAGGACGTGACTGCTACCAAACGATTGGAAATAAAGTCTACTTTTAAGTGATGTATCTAAAATTTGCTTAAGGGGCCATCTACATATTAAAACCAGCCTAAACTTTAATTTTTTTAATGGCAACACCCACTTTTGACATGATATTTTAAATCTTCGGTTCAAACTATGCCTAGATACAAAATTTTAAGTCATTTGGATGATAAGTTTTTGAGTTATAAACATTCAAATTTTAGAGCTTCTAATGTTAAATTACATTTTCATATTTTTATTATTACTCCTGAAATTATAATCCTAATGTGCTAACGTTTTGTTTGGTTATAAAACTCAAAAACCCAAACATAACTACGTCAAATTTGTAATTTTTAAAATTTTATAATATGAATTATGAATTATGAAATTAATATTCGAAAAAATTATGAATTGCAACCTACAATTTTTTTGATGGATTTATATTTATTATGTCCTGCTTTATGTTTATTTAAAATTTCAATTTTTTTTCCAAGTAGTTTTCAAATTATGCTTAAAAAACGACAAAATGCTGCTTTAAGGGGCCGTCTATGATGTGCATTAAAGCATAGTTTGAATAGGGATGGGAGCGCTCCGACTCGAAATCCCGATTGACACCACTAAATTTTAATAGTATTTGTTAGCTTATTCAAGGACAAAATTTCTGAAATTCTTTACGTTGGAGAATACTATTAAGATTTAGTGGTAAGAATCGATATTCGGGTCGGAGAGCTCTCATTCCTCTTTGAGAAAATGTTATATTCATAGGCTGGGATTATAGTGACTTGATAAACTTAGAGATTAAGTCTGTCTTACACTATAAACAATGCGTAAACCGTATTTCAATGCTTCGTGATCTTACGTTAAACAACTCTGACAACGACCTGCGATTGTAGTAAGATATAAGATAGCGAGGCACCAGAACCCCAGCCTTTATTAGTATATATATATATATATATATATATATATATTTCTTTTACTTTTTCAGTGTCTGCTTTAAAATTTTTCATTAAAATTACGTAAAACGTATTAGTATGAGATATATGTTTTCATTTATGGAAAATAGTTTCGCTTTTATTTTTAAATTAATAAAGATCATTTTTGAAAAATATGATCAGTTCTACCTTAGAAAAAACTTAATCATTTTTGTTACCTTTAAATGGATTTATAGCTTCTTTTCCAGTCTAATAAAGCTATATTGTTTTTTCTGCAGTATATATGTTTGAAGTGAAGTTTATTATAAATGCATATGTGTAGAGTATTTGCTGAAACAAAATGGCCCCACAATTAACTGAAGCAACGAAAGGCCAAATGATTGGCATGTGGCAAGCTGGAAGAAGTTTTCGTTATATAGCTGGGCATTTTCGAGTGTCTCTTCAAACTGTTTCAACATGGATTAATAGGTAAGGTTTATATTTGTAGTTTATTGCGAAGAAAAAATTACAATATTTCTTCTATAACTTTCGTATTTAAATCTATTCGATTAAACAGGCTAATTGAAAAAAAATTACAAGTTATTTTTATGGTTTTCTGATAGGCAAGATTATTTCCCACTCGCTAGCAGTGTGCAAAAAAATCTAATAATAATAATAATAATAATAAATAATAAATGTCATATGGCAAGTTTTCTTGCCAGGAGGCATTAATGAGTTAATTGTAAAATTTCAAATGAACTACCAGAATAGGTTTAATCATAGAATTATTACCCCTATTCCGAAGGAGAATAACGGATGTAAAGTTATTCAGATGTCTTTATAACATATATTTAGTTTTAGGTCTTCAGATAAATCGGAATGTAAATTCTGCGAACATATCTCAAAACAAGACACCCCCCGCCCCCTCTCGCTACTAAAAAAAAAAGCAATGTCTGGATTTATTTTCAGACTAAAAAACAATTTATCTGCGCTTTTTTTTTTTTTTTTTTTTTTTTTTTTTTGTTATTTTTACTTTGTTTCATTACGCTGTTTTATACTATTTTTTTTTTAATTCTAAATTTTGTATCTGTCAATATTATTCACGTTTCTGCCAATAAACTAAAGAAAAGGCGAGTTAAATAGATGCAAAATCTGAGAAAAAGCATTATAAAAGCACCTGTAAAATTCCAATAGCATTTACATATTCTAAGACTATTTTAATTACAAATAATCTTATGGTTTTTTAATCCCTTCGTGACGACAGTCTATTACAGAATTTTTAATAATTTACCACCGGTTTTTCAAAACAGAAATTTTCGTCTAATTGAATTGTGGAAATGCTAAGATATAATAAGGCAAAGCTTGCAATAAAAAATAACTGGTGGGAAAAATCGAGGATTCTGAGCATCTTATGCGCCACGCATACGTGTCGCTCGTCCCCAAGGGGTTAAAATCGGATAATTCAACACTTGTAAACATTATCTTACAGCATATAACAATAACCGAAACTTATTAAGTGAGTAAAATGGTCATATCGGTAAAACATAATACATTAAAAGGTGACATTCTGCAGCATTTCAACAATCGAGTACCGAACTTCAAGTTGGATACAGCCCCTTAAATATGCTCATTATAAAGTAATTAATTTCTCAGAAACTAATCGTAGGAATTTAATGAAATTTGGTATCTAGGCATAGTTTGAACTGCAGATTTCAAATATGTTGTCAAATTTGGGTCTTGCTATTGAAAAAAACAAAGTTTGGGTGCGTTTTTATATGTATATGGCCCCCTAAGCAAATTTTATATACATCACTTAAAAGTAGACTTTATTTCCAATCGTTTGGTACCAGTCACTTCCTTCTACTATAATTTGTTGCAGAGTTAGTGGGGGGTGTTCCGTTTTTTTTCCCACGACTGTACATTGGTTGTTGATTATTCATTTAAACATAGAAGATTGAACATCAATACGTTTCTTGAATGAGATATTCGATCAATGTTTGGTTCTCGACCACGACCAGGGAAGGAAAAATGGGGAATAAGCAACTTAATTTATTATTTATTTATTGTTTGTTATGGGAGTAAATTGTACATACATGAGTTAAAGTGATTACAACATTTGCAAAATTCATGCATTTTGCTTTAGAACAAGGTTGCTGGATTCGCTAATTTTCTTTTTTTTTCTTTTTCAAATAACAGTTATAAGCTTCTTGTGTTTAGAAAATCATCTGGCTTGAGAATAGATGTCAATCTTGCTTCAGTTGTTTTTGCTTCCAGAGGATCTTAGATGAGTAGTTATGTGTTCGAGAAAGTGATTACCATCTAAGATCCTTCGCAAGAAAGTCATATACAAGATAATTGGTTAAAGGATGGACTCTAATATTTCAAGCAGGATCGAAATTTGAATAGGGTAAACTTTCTTTTAAAATCTATAAATGTTATTAAATAAAATGTTATCTTGTATGGTTATAGGTTTTGCAATATATATATTAATTTTCTGCTTGCATAAAGAGTGAATAATTTGGTACTTTTATGTTAGCTGGGCACAAATTATACTAAAAATTTATTTTTTTTTCATTTACCAATAGCAACTTTTATTTTTCTCATAAGTAAATTAGAAATGACGGTTAGGTATTAAAATAAAATGTTTTGGTTTATGGTATTATTATTCTTATTACAATTTATTTTAAATGAAATGAGTGAAAGTCATGTATTTTAAAAGAATGTGTTTTAAATTAAAGTTGTTTATTTTTAATGAAACAAGTGAAAGATTTATATTTCAAAGGTAATGAATACAATATTAATGATAGGAATATTATTTGGTGATCTATCACCTGTGCGCCGCTAACATAATAGTACTCCATTAATTTTGTTGAGTATAAGTTAGCACAGGTGATAAATCGTCAAATATTGTTTGAGATGCTATCGTTGACATTGCAAGCATTTCTTGTCATTCTTCATGTGGTATTCTAACAACTAAATCTTGATTATATGAACAAGATTCGAATATGCTTAATTGTAATGAAAGTTTGGGACATTCTTACAATGGCTGAACAAGTAAAAAAAATAAATAAATATATATACTATATCAGAGTTTCCTCCAGTTTAAAAAAAGGGCAGGGTGCTGCTGGTGAGAATAGGGCACTTTTTGAATTCTAAAGGGCACTTTTAAGATTCTTAAGGGCAGTTTTTTTTACTTTTAAAGGTATTATTTTGGTTTTTAAAGACACTTTTAATAGTTAAAAGCCTGAGCACTCTTTTCAAGACAACATTGAGTTAATTTTTACTATGAATGCAAAAAGGAGAAAGTACACTTTTTTTACTGAGGGGTAAGAAGGGTGCTAATTATTTTACTGGGGCACAAGAATGGTGATAATTTATTATATGAAGGGAAAGAAGGGTGCCATTTTGTAAACCAAAGGGCAGGCAGGGTGCAGTACCCTTCTGAAACTGTCTGGGGGAAACTCTGACTATATATATACACACACACATACATATATATAATAAAAAGACTTTTGCATGTGTAAATTAGAAACTGCTCTGATGTTGAAATGTAAAATGTTTTAGTTTATGGTATTACAGTAGAGTGCCTCTAATTCGCAAATGTCTGTAATCTGCACAGAATATGAGAATGTAAACAAAGAAATTTAATTCTTAAAACCAATATTTATCAATAACATTATTTTTTTCTCTCCAACTTTAATTTTACTTCTGATATATATTATCACCTTTCATTTAATACTCTTTTTTATAGTTTAAAATGATAATATATATATATAAGTATTTTAATTATTTCACCATTTATATGTTAAAAAAAAAATTCCTTTTAAAAATGTATTTGTCTTACACATATATTTTTTACAATAGTTTGCCAAGGATATCGAAATTACTAAAAAACAAACTTTTGTGATTTAGTAGACAATTATGCCCATTTGTAGGCTGCAAGATACAGTATAAAAACATAAACCAAATGTTTTAATACCAACAACTAATAATGATAGATTTAAAACATATAAATATAGATAAATTATTTTTTTAATAATTTTTACTTTATTTTTGTGTTTTTGTTTATTTTTCAGCATTAACAATCTAAACTCATCCGAAGTAATAAGTTAAAAAAATGTAAACAAAGATTAAATCGACATGATCTGTAATCCACAAAAAGTCTCAAATATGCAAAACACTCAGAACCAAGCTGTGTGGATTCGTGGTCTTCTACTGTATTTGGTACTTCTCCATTATCCCGATGTTGATGTTCGCTTTTCATAAAAAACTCACCAAACTATGGGATTTAACACCAAAAATGCATGATCGTGATATTTACTTATTAGAAACGCATTATTTAATTTTATTGACTCATTTATTTATATATAATGATAAAAGTTTAATGCATTTTTATTTTAAAAAACAAGATGGCGGACCGCAAGTGAATATGATAGTTTAGTCAAAGTTGATACTTTATTCAAACGGGCTTCTTTTTTTTTTTTTTTTTTTTTTTTTTTTTTTTTTTTTTTTGGATTCTAAGGACAACATTCTTTTATTTGTTTATTGGCATTAGTGTTATAGCTTGGCAATAGTTTTTATGGAAAGTGGTTGATGGGATAATGGAGAAAAGTACCTGTTATTTCTTATTAAACCTTTTTTCTTTTCGTATTTCAAATGTAATGAGTGAAAAACATTCTTATTTTATTTTATTTATTATTTACAACTCAGTTTAAAGAATTTTTTATGTATATCTTATAACGACTTGTCTTATATTCAGTGAAAATTTACATTCTGCCAATGGTTAGCATGATTTAAAAAAAAAAATCGGTAAATTGACATGCTTTCGCATCTTGTCTTTTGGAGTTGCAACCTAATATCTAAATATCACAAAATAAATTTTAGGCATGGGGGCAGGCTATGCCCGCAAATTGTAAAAGTATTAATATTACAGTTAATTATAGGTAAAAATTAACTTCTTTACTCACTGGTCACTGGCCTGTACATGGATTTTTTTACTCAGCAGTTTTTGTAAGCACTGGCCAGTAACAAACTTACATATACTTGATTGAAAAAATTAGAGAAATTCTTCAAATAGTCTCGGGAAATATTTGCGAAATTCAGGAAATAATATCGGGGGGGGGGATGGGGAATCACAAAGCTCGTCAAACAATCGAGGAACAGAATTGCAAAATTCGTCGCACGACAGCGGAAAACAGTGCACAATTCGTTGAACATCAGTGGAAAGAAAGTGTGCAATTTGTTGAACATTGATGGGAAAGAAACATGAAATTCGTTAATCAATAGTCAATAAATCGTAAAATTCGTCAATCGATTGTGGAAAAATCGCGAAATTCATCAAATGGTCTCAGGAAAAATAATTGAGAATATCGTCAAATGGTCCTAGGTAAAAAAATTGCAAATATCGTCAAATGGTCTCAGGTAAAAAAATTGAGAATATCATCAAATAGGTTCGAGGAAAAAACTCTTTTTTCGTCAAATTATTTCGGGAAAAAAATTGCGAAGTTCACCAAATGGTTTTGAAATGCGTCGAGCGACAGCGGAAAAAAATCTTTTTCCATTCAATCATTGCTGTTGGTGAGTGTGACTATTAAGTTTGACCTGTGGTGGCAATAAAGTCAATTGCCAAATTTTAAGTATAACTCGCTGATTAGCGAGTGCTAATTTTTTCCAATACAGATAATTGTTGAAAAATTTTATGGTGAATAGTTTAGTGTAGCACAGAATTTGAATTTTGAAATGGGCTTTACCTGCTTATTGATCATTTTGTAAAAGATTCATTTAATTCAAAATTCATTTCAAAGAAAATTTTTTGTAATTGAAGCTCTCAATGTAATTAGCAGCTTCGCTGACTAGCAGGCAAAATTCGCTAGTTGTGTATTAAGAATAATTTATGAAAAATATTTTATATATATACATTAAAACGTACAAGATAATTTTCTTTTGTGGGGATTTTGGTGATTATCGGTCTCATCTATTTAATTTTTAGGTACTTTCTTGTTATAGCAGCCTTCGAAGGTGAATTGCCAAGTAACCAAGATGTATCACATATTATAGTCGTATATGATGTAATGACATTTTATTATTCTATTGCCAAATTATAGTCATATATGTAGTATATATATGTATGACATGTGGATAAAATATCTATGAAGTATATAATACACATAAATAATGTATATTGTTTGAATGTAGGGGAGACTGGTACACACTGGACCTATGGGCACAGTGGACCATCTCCTAATATAATATTTTATTTATATAAAAAAATTTTAAGCTTCTCTTCTATTCTAATAGACAACAGCACTGGATTGATTATTTACAGCCTGCAGAGAACATCTTTAGCTCAGAATGAACCATTATATCCTGATTGGTTGTTTTGAGATTCTAAAAGTAAAATTTTTCATCATCATATTTTTCTTTTTTTAGTAATTAAAGATAGATAAATAAGATAAAACAACTATTTTGCAAAGGTGCTACTTACTTTTATTTAACTACTTGTTGATACTTGTTTTTATTTAACTTTAAAGTTAATATATTTAAAAGAAAGCTATAAAAATATTAATATGATTATTTATTGAAAAAAAACCCTTAATATTATATATATATATATTCATGATTTTTCTAGAATTATTTTGATTTGAAGCATAAGAAATTGGTAGTTTTTTCAAACTGAAATTTTCAATAGGGTGGTCTAGAATATTATATTATATTCAAATCAACTTAATCTAAAATTTAGACATAACCCTTTTTTTTTTTAATAGCCCAGTGTAATGCCAAAATTTGTAAATTAATGCTAGTTTTCAAATTCTCAGTAACTCAGATAATGTCTTTTTTTTTAATTTTATCATCTGGTTTGTGGGAAGAGAAGTAGTAAGGTCAAAATTTTAAAATTTTCTCACATTTTTTCAGAATATGCAGAACTTAAAGTAACATTAAATTGTATGTATAAATTTATATATAATTTTTTTGAGTTTGTGTTCTGAAATAATATTGAAATACTTAGTAAAATTTCTGTTTCTTTTCTCCTTTTAATTTCAATATTAAGGAAACTAAAATTGTAAAATTAATGTAGGTAACAATGTGAAATTTTCACCTTTAAATTGCGGAACCCGAATGCACCTTTTCAAAGTCGTGGTAAAACCTAAATGCTGAAATAGTAAAATTTCATATCCATATCCATAGATATTTTTTATTATTTATAAAGTCTTCTATTTCTGTAATATTAACTAAACATGTATTTTACAGCTACTTTTTTTTTTCTCTTCATAGATCCTGTGGAGACTCATATTTTGACAAATGAGACGTCAGATTGCCAAATTGAAAAAAGTTATTGCAAATTGATTGTGGCATTCAAAAGACTGATTAGGGGGGGGGGGGGGGATTTAAAAGCTGTTTTTGTTTGCAAATTTTTATTGCATATTTTTCTTCAAACAATGGTTAATGTTAAACATATAAATCTTGTATGTCAATCTTTTTCTTTGAATTCTTCTGCTCTCTGGAACCAGAAGTGAAGTCGATATTGTAAAACTTTGATACTTTTTTTTCTCCCAAGTATGTCTTAAATAATACCAATTTTATTGTCAAGAACTTTTAATCGCTTTCATTTATTGTTAGATATCAATTTTTAGCCATAATGCAAGACATACAAATCTTCTAGCCTATTTTCATTTGGTTATTCATAATATTGGGAAGGTTTTCAGTTTTGGCTTGAATAGGCTTCTTGCACCCATGTGTTTTCGCCTTTTAATTTCGGTATTTGGGAAGTTAAATTTGTAAAATTTCCAATTGAAGCCATGTCAAATTAATGCTGAAATAGTCAAATTCATATACGTATTAGTAAATACTTTTTTTTGCATATGTCTTCTGTTTATGTATTAACTCAATATGTGTTGTTTTTTTTTAAATCTTTTTCTCATAGGTGCTGTTAAGACTCATGTAAAGTGGGATGAAACATCAGAGTGCCGAATCAAAAAAGTTATCACAAATTAGTTGTGGCATGCAAAAGGTCGATTGGATAATAAAAAATAAATAAATAAAGCATTTTTTTGTTTGCAAATTTTTATTGTATATATTTTTTAAACAATGATGTAGGCTGAATAATTTTACTCATTGAATATTTCAAAAATTCATTAATTATTATATTAATAAAATTAAAAAATATATTTTAAAATAGATTATTCAAAGAGTAATTTTTTTTTAACAATCATGACCTTTAACTATCTACATTACTTGTAAACCCTTGAGCCATTATATTTTTCATAAATTAACAAAATAAATAATTAAAATGATTAATATATATATATATATATATATATATTTAATTTGCTGTGCAATTAAAAAAATATTTAATAATTTTTTTATGTATAATTAAAAATCAAAGATGCTAAAGAAATTTAATAATGGCAAAAGTAGATGAAATTGAACTTATGAATTTTTTTATCCGTGCATTTGTAATGAAAGTACAATCTTGTACTCAAGGAATGTATTTAAGAATATTAGGGAATGAGGTATCAGATTGAAAAAGTTACCACATGTAAAATACATTTCTTGCATACTTTCCTACAAATTTCAATATGTAAAATTTTATGCACAATACACAAAAGTTGGCAGGAAATATCTCATTTGCCTCCATGAGTTAGCAATATTTGAAAAACTAACATTTCTTCTTTTTCTTCAATACATTTAGTCATTGTTATTCTTAAGTATAGCCATACTTAAAGGAAAAAATATGATTTTGCCTTCGAAAAAAGCTTTTTTAGTGAAAAAGAAAAGTGCAATAGTTTAAAAGCAATGATTTTACTGACAATTTAAATGGGGGGGGGGGGGGGGTTGATTCATCAAATGCAAGACCTTGCAAAATAGTTTAATAATTTAAACAATTGTTTTATAATTTAAAAAATAATAAGTATCCAATTACTATTTGTATATATTTAGTATTCTGGAATCTACAAATTTAATTATTATCCATTATTATTCCATTTTATGTTCATTTTCTCGTCTAAAAGACATAAAATGGACGTAATATGAGCAAATTTTGGACGTCCGTATTATGTTCATTTTATGTTCATTTTACGTCCATTTTCTCGTCTCAAAGACGTACTTATTACGTAAAAGGTGGTGACATTTGAACGTAAATTGATGAGATTTAGATGAAGTACAGACTACTTTTGGACGAAAAGTGGACACGTCCATAGGTCCAAATTACGTACTTTAAACCAAAATTGGACGAATCTGTGTTATGTGGGAACTAGCACTCTCCAGGAGCTTCGGAGTACTATTCATGTGGAATACACTTTGTTACCGCAAGCACTTCTTGTTAATCTAATCCACAGTATGGAAAATCACTGTAAAACTTGCATTTCGGTCAGGAGTGATCACATACCTTATTGATTTTTCCTGTGTGTCTGTAAAATATTGTAACAGTACAATTTCCTTATCTCCTCTTATATCACATATTCCTATGTTTTTATGTAAATTTATTTTTTGCAGAAATAGGCAGTTCTGCATTTTGAATATATGTCAGGCATGGCAAAATAAAGATCTTGTGCAAATTTCATGTTCTTATCTGCAAAATTATTTAAGTTCGATGAGTTTTTACAGTTGTTCCTTTAATTTTTCTCGCCAGTGTAAATAGTTTGTATCTACAATAGATTATTTCCAATATTAGTTGCACTGCAAAAAACCTTCTAAACCGAGAACTTTTACATTTCTATCTTCATAAACTGGTAAATCTACTTACGAAGTTAATTTTGACCTGTCGATTACGGTAAAGATAATTTCGTTCGATAAATCTGTAAACATACACGTAATATCCTTTAATGGCTAAGAAACACAATTTAGCATCCTAATGTCACTCCTCTTACAAAATAGGGCAGACTATTTTTAATATAACGGGTATGTGTGAAGTAAACCAATGAAGTTAATTGTGTAACCAAGCAGCAAAGAACGCATTGAAGATTATTGGCACGTTCCATCGATATATAGAAACCTTAGAAAAAACTAATTCGAAAATATTACTGATTAAAATTATTTAGTTTTTTAAATTTAAATAAAATTTAATCTTTGTTCTATAAATTAAGTAATTTACCAGCGGACACGTGCAAAGCTTTCGCTCTGAAATCTCATAGATTATTTGCTGATTCGTTTTTTTTTTCACTATTACGTAGCTTTCAATACAAAAAAGTATAAAGCTACCTATTGCAGCCGTTCGGAGGAAAGCAGTTCCGGAAAATTTCGATATATTTTCACCGATCATGACCCCCAGACCCCAAAACCTCCCTCCGTTCAAATGTTGATTTATATATATATATATATATATATATATATATATATATCTGACCTATGTCATACGATAACGCTCGTATTTATAAATCAATTTTGATGAAACTGATTGTGTGTATTAAGCTCACCAATGTCTCGACCGAGTTCGTTGGCCAGCTTGGGCGGCCATTTAAAAATTTAAAACTAAAATAAATACACAAAAAAGTTAAAAGTTCAAATTTATTTTTTAATTAAATGTTAGGTCTTGATACGAGGATTCCAGAGCATTTTTTTGTTTACCTCTATCTTAAAAAATGGCTGAGATAGAGCAGTTTGAAATTCTAGGGTGGCTGACATTTTGAAACAAGACAGCACATTACAAAAATTTTCATTGTTGTAATAATTTTCCCAATCATACGCATAAAACTATATATTCATATCCGTTAGCGCCAAATTCTCGCCAAACTTGGCGACATTTGGGAAATATCGCCAAATTTGGCGACCAAAATAAGTCTTCATAAATGAAGCCAATTTGGCTATTGCTCAATAATTTGGCGAATTTCTTATTCAGATTCCGTATTAACGAATCCTTTGTAAACGTTTTCTTTGCATTTTAACTTGCTGTTTTCGTGTAACATTAGCTAAAATTTTAAAACGAAGATATAGGAAAGCTACCTTTTCCTCCCGGTACAGGCCGGAAGGACTTTTTTTTAATCAACTTGAACTTTTAATCAAATAACCTGATTGAACGAAATGTGAGCGCAATATGTCAAAAGGCTATTCGAAATCCTTTCATATGATATCTCGTTCATTTTTGTGCGTTTTGCATGTGCTTAGAAAAAGGTATGTTGGCATCAGAAATGATGTATATGATTTTTACGTCATATGGGGTTATTCCGAACTGAACTTTTAAACATTAAGGCGGAGCAGCGTTGCAATTTAGAACCCATTTTTATTAAAAATCCTACCCGAATATATTGTTGTTTTATTTAATGGCAGACATTACATGAATGACAGGAAAAAAAACCATACTACACAGAAATTCTGATACGATAGTAGTATTTTTTTAAGTAAAAAAGGGGGATAAGGTCACATGTTATCCGCGTTGATCGAAGGATGTCATAATAAGCTCTCAGTATTTTAAAATTTGAAATAGCCTCCGAGATATTACTTTTATTACACCATTTTGGGGGATAAAAGCGTAAAAATGGGAAAAAAATACAATTTTATTGACATAATATTTTTCATCAAAATTGAAAGTAAGTTTTATCTTCAATTTAAATAGATGGGGGGAAAATAACATAATTAAATTAAATTATTTTAAGAACCTTATAAGAAATAAACACATAAATTCAAATATTCAAGCTTCAGTAAACATTTTTTTCTCTAAAATACAAAATTCTCTATCGACATATTGATATCAATAAATCATTTCATCATAACTATTTTTGAGTTTTACATTCAACCAAGGAGGTTAAACATAACATGCATTTATCCGTACAGCTATTGCCCCTATTTAAAAGAATAGAATTTAAAAATAAAACATAGCTTTATAACTAATTATTGCTTAAAGACAGAAGTTAAAAATTGGCACAAAGGCTTTAAAAGTAAATTAAGTGAGAATTTTTTTAAGCATTTATTTCAGAAATATAAAAAAATTTCTGCATACGTTTGCCTACGGGTCGTCATTTTTTAAAGATCTTTAAAATAACATAATTTGTATCCCAAAAACTGCAAAATTAGAATCCAAATATTTACAGTATTTTTTTTTCTATAACAAATGAAATCATTGAAAACGCGTAATTTTATTGAGACAGTCTTTTATCAGCATAGTAAACAGTATTCCATATTTGATATTTAGTATTTAATAAAATTAATAGTATAAATCTCTTCGAAATGTTCAATATAATTAAATTTCCTTTTCTTTAATGAAGCGAAAGATCCCATGCAATTTATAAACAATAATTTGGGTTGCCACGCATCTAGTAAATATTATTTTATAAAGCCTAAGATATATGCAAACATATTGGGTTGCGCTCAAAGAATTTAAAAAAAAAAAGCTCTGTAAGAAACAAAATGCAAATTTTATTAATACCTTTCTGCAATTCATTAAGCTAAAATAAATTCCAAATATCCGTTAAACAAATACACAGTATCACAATTATTAAAAAATAAAAATTTCTGGCCCAATACTGCCCCGGAGTCTGCAGAATATAAGTATGTCTTTGCCCCGCTATCGGCACAA
This sequence comes from Maratus michaelseni, assembly GCA_963931845.1. Lineage (NCBI taxonomy): Eukaryota > Metazoa > Arthropoda > Arachnida > Araneae > Salticidae > Maratus > Maratus michaelseni. Next base: position 408,224,219 of record OZ007586.1, read on the forward strand.
TGGATGTAATTAATAAAGAATCTTTTGTATTTGTTATATGGGAAGGGGGGACTACTTTTTATTAAATATAACATTTTGACCACAGGAGAATATTATTATGATAAAGCAGAATAGCGGGATTCGCCCGCTACAGGGCACCTACTTTGCATAGAAGTTTTCTTAAACTGTTTATTTGTTATATTTTCGGGAATGGGGAGGGGGTGGGTTAAACGACTTCGGCAGAGGGATCAGGGCCCGAATTTCGTTTTTAATAGGTTTAAGATTATTATGCGAGACCGGGCAACGCCCGGCGGGTCAGCTAGTTTTAGAAATAAAACAATTGATTAACATGTAGAAAACAAGCTACAGTAAACTCCCAATTATCGGACATTCCCGGACCATGTGTATATCGGATAATAGAACCGTCGGCTAATCTAGAGGACATTGTAAGATGTATTATCTAACTGTACAAACATTAAATTAAATTTAAAATTACTGAGAATGAAATCAATAGCTTCTATCATAGCGTAAAATAAATAACGGATTTCATAAAAAAATATATTATAACAAAATGCCGCATTTGTAAGGAAAACAATTCCATATCCTTTTATTTCCTGTCATAAGCTGAAATAAAACTTTTACAGATCAGTAATTATATTTTACAAGCAATGGAAAGAAAAGAAGAAATCATTAGTATGGCAAACGGAATCAAAATAAGCAAGGTTGTTTGTTAATCGGAGTTCCTGCATATATCCAAAATTTTTCGGTCTATTTCAAATTACTATTGTGACAAAAATGGCATTATTTAATAGAATTTACAATGGATTGCAATAAATTTTAATAGCTTATTAGTATTTTAAGTATGTTTAAAACTTTGTATAATTAATATAAGTATAAAACAATAATTTCTCCGGATTTCGGAATACAGCCACAAACACCATTAGATTTGTCTATGGAAGTAGGATGATGAAATATGTGAGGTGTATATGTTAACCAAGTGTGTCGTATAAACGTGCGTCGGATACTCAAGAGTTTATCGTAATCTTTAAAAATTCATTGCAAATATAAATTTATTCTCCTTTTTTAAACAGGTGTTCACAATAAATATTTATACAATAATATAAAAGATTATTTGCGTATGAGAATAAGATATTTTAGAGAAAAAACTGCACTGATAATATTATGATAAGCTTCAATATTTTGTATTTCTACGATTAATCCTAATCTAATGTGGTTCACAACAAGACGTGTAAGTCTGCACGTAATGGGCGAAATAATTCAATGTTCAATACTACTGAGATAAGATATTAGAAATAAAATTCATTCATTTACAAGACTCAGCAATTTTTCTGATAACGCTGTCTGTATGCTAGTCATTAAATAAACAGTGGAAAAAAATTCAGTGTTGTTTTCTTTTGATTTAATATTACTAATGTGGTGAAAAGAGACAAGGAAAATGTCAATAGCAAATAATTTATGTCGGCCAGCATAGCAACAGGCTAACTCAGCACTTTCTCACGCATATACTTTACTATACTCTAACAAAGTCACTAGAATAAATAAAACTTTCCACTTACGTATAGACGACCACTGAAACACTTCAAATCTTAGCTTTAACACTCGGGGATATCCTTTGCTGCGATGAGCAGAAAACCCAAAAATTCTAAAGGCCACATGCATTCGTCGAAAATTAGAATAAAATAGCATATATAAAATAGCACACAAATGTTAGCTTGACGATACGTTCACAATCAAAACAATTGAGTGTCTTTATGAGACAGTCGCTAGTCCGCTACACCATTTGTCTTTACAAAAAATGGTAAACGCTATTCTATTTCGTCAAAAAAGTAAATTCAAAATTTGTGCTCTTAAGAAAGAAACTAAATTCGTGAATGTGTCAGAAATTAGTGACTTTGGATTTAAGAACAGTATTAAACTGAAGTAAAGAAAGATTTAAAACATTTTGTATATGTTAGGATTGTAAGATAGCAGCAAAATCGCTTCTTTTTTCTTGCAATTTTTCAGAAAAATTAAGTTTTACTTGTGCTAAAATTAGTCATATTGATCATAAAAAGATTTACTTAATTTAATATGCGCTAGATTTTACCTTACACACTTCTCTCTTTTCTTTAAGCCCAGATCGATTTCACCTCCAGTCGATGAAAGCTTTAAAGTTGGTAACCATACATTGAAATTTCCAACTATACGTAAAATGTAGTCCTTTCGGGTTGTAGAATGGTAAATTTCTCCACAATACATTTCTAGTCTAAAAATTTTAGGGCAATTACAAAATTTCTAGCTTTTCTCTGACTTTTTATAACCTTTGATTTACCTTAGCAATTCCCTGCAGTGTTGAATTCAAACATATTTCTCCAGGAACGAAATTGTTTAGCTCCGAGGGGGGGGGGAGGCAGAAAACATCACTTGTACTGCACTTTTAGACCATTACACAATACAAAACTTGAATATTTTTGGGGATTTGGTGCGTCGGGCGGGGGGTCCCCCGGGGCACACGCTGTATTCATAGCTGCCTATACACTGGAAGAAGTAGTAATAAAAAAAGAAAACTGCCCAGTTAAACTGAGGGCATTGAGCTCACAGGCTATTCACACTCATTGTATATTATACTCTTATTTCAAAGAATTTGAAATATTCCCCTCGAAAAATAAAGACATCCACGATATATTAAGGGGGGTGGGTCATTCCCCCGTTACCCCCCCCCTTCATAGTTAACTAATGAACGCCTTAAATTAATCAGGGAAGTCTCTAATTACAATGAATATACATACAAAATTTGAAGAAAATCGGATAATTCTGCATGAAAAACTCAGTTATCTAAATTAAGGGGGGATTAGCCCCCCTTTCCCCCTTTATACTTAACCAATGAACCCCCAAAACTATTCAGAGAAACACATTATCACAATGAACCTATATACAAAATTTGAAGAAAATCGGATAATTCTGCATGAAAAACTCATTTATCTAAATTAGGTGGGTATCCCCCCTTTCTCCCTTTACACTAAACCAATGAACCCCCAAAACTATTGACAGAAGCACATTATCAAAATGAACCTATATACAAAATTTGAAGAAAATCGGATAATTCTGCATGAAAAACTCATTTATCTAAATTAGGTGGGGGGGGGTATTCCCCCCTTTCCCCCTTTATACTAAACCAATGAACTCCAAAACTATTGACAGAAGCACATTATCAAAATGAACCTATATACAAAATTTGAAGAAAATCGGATAATTCTGCATGAAAAACTCATTTATCTAAATTAGGGGGGTATCCCCCCCTTTCCCCCTTTATACTAAACCAATGAACCCCCAAAACTATTGACAGAAGCACATTATCAAAATGAACCTATATACAAAATTTGAAGAAAATCGGATAATTCTGCATGAAAAACTCATTTATCTAAATTAGGTGGGGGGTATCCCCCCCCCCTTTCCCCCTTTATACTAAACCAATGAACCCCAAAACTATTGACAGAAGCACATTATCAAAATGAACCTATATACAAAATTTGAAGAAAATCGGATAATTCTGCATGAAAAACTCATTTATCTAAATTAGGGGGGTATCCCCCCCTTTCCCCCTTTGTACTAAACCAATGAACCCCCAAAACTATTGACAGAAGCACATTATCAAAATGAACCTATATACAAAATTTGAAGAAAATCGGATAATTCTGCATGAAAAACTCATTTATCTAAATTAGGGGGGTATCCCCCCCTTTCCCCCTTTATACTAAACCAATGAACCCCCAAAACTATTGACAGAAGCACATTATCAAAATGAACCTATATACAAAATTTGAAGAAAATTGGATAATTCTGCATGAAAAACTCATTTATCTAAATTAGGGGGGGGATCCCCCCCTTTCCCCCTTTATACTAAACCAATGAACCCCCAAAACTATTGACAGAAGCACATTATCAAAATGAACCTATATACAAAATTTGAAGAAAATGGGATAATTCTGCATGAAAAACCCATTTATCTAAATTATGGGGGGTTAGCCCCCCGTTTCCCCCCTTTATGCTTAACCAATGAACCTCCAAAACTATTGACAGAAGCACATTATCAAAATGAACCTATATACAAAATTTGAAGAAAATCGGATAATTCTGCATGAAAAACTCATTTATCTAAATTAGGGGGGTATCCCCCCCTTTCCCCCTTCATACTAAACCAATGAACCCCCAAAACTATTGACAGAAGCACATTATCAAAATGAACCTATATACAAAATTTGAAGAAAATGGATTAATTCTGCATGAAAAACCCATTTATCTAAATTATGGGGGGTTAGCCCCCCGTTTCCCCCCTTTATGCTTAACCAATGAACCTCCAAAACTAATCAGGGAAGCGCCTTATCACAAGGAACCTATAAACAAAATTTAAAGTAAAACGGTTAGTTCTATCAAGAGTTATCGCGTTACGTACATACATACGTACGTACATACAGAACCGGCGGGCACATAAGCTCTCAGGCTTTGATAGCCTGTGAGCTAAAAAGCCATCCCTATCCACTTTCATAATGTACTTGGAATGTTTCCATTTTTTATTGGATTTACAAATTTCGATGCAAACCTATTTATGGAAAGAATGCCTCAAAATCAACGAAATAAAACGGATTTCGTGGCATCTAGGATTAATTCTTCAGTGAAAATGAAACTCAGATTAATCGGTGACAGGGAAAGACTTATTTCGTCCAGAAGTTTCTTTCTTTTTCTTTCTTTATTTTTGTAGAAGCATATTTGATTTTGCACAATTGGCACAGCTGTAAGAACACAGGCATGCATTACAGACCTGCGCGGGTCGGTTTATACACGACTCGAACCCGTAAGTTCTATTGAATTTCAACCCACATCCCTACCTGAACCCGACAAAAAACTTTCATCGACCCGAAATCTAATCCGAACCCGATGGACATTTTTTCGTTGACCCGCAACCCGACCCGAAACCGACGTACAATTTAAAAGCAAAGAAAACGATCCACAATTTAATAATTACGAAAACATTTTTCTATAATATCACTTTTTCTTATGTAGAAAAATGAACATACAAAGACTCATTCATATTCAAAAATATAGTTATTCATTTGAATCAATATTCTGGACTTCCCTTATAAAAATTGGTTCTACCCGCATCCTACCCGCAAGAATCAAACTCAACCAGAATACAAAACAATTAGAATTAACACGACCCGCGAAAAAAGTTACCTGAAAAAAATTAACTCCAATCCGGCCTGGTCAGGTGAGGGTGAAATTAGGTTACATGACCCAATACAGGACTCTATCATGGATTCGAAGCGGTATTTCATATTTTACTCTCTCAGAAGTCTGCGTGTTTACATTTATTCAAGGAAAGAGAAGAATGGAAAAACTCGCTAGTATAAGGTTTTTCTTTCTTGTATGCGCCGTATGGACGTATGTGATGCACTGGTAATTTTTTAAACTTTAAAAATCTTATAAATGCATATGTGCTGCGGCACACCTTCAAAAAATTTTGGCATATTACTTGTACTTTTTATGATGGTAACTTCTCTCAGACGGAATTTCTTTCGGTGTATTGCGATCCGTATCAGCAGGTTTTACTTATTAAATTTTGTTCATTATATAACTACGTATTGTTGTAACATAAAACTAATTTTACTTCTTTAAACATAACTATTTTTGATTATATTCATCATTTAGATTTTCTTATGCAATATTTCAGACCCTTCTTTCCTTACTCAATACACGTTTATAAATTTCCTAAACAAATGGCCTGACATTTATGTATATTTTTGAAAAGGAAAAACAGATAATTCAAGATGCTATTTTACGTAACCTCTTTCATTATTCATTGCATATGCTGACAGAAAGATAAATTATTTCTAACCCTTTCCGATAGATATTATGCTTTCAAATGTAGCCATTCAGCATCATAGATACTTTTGAATTTATGAAAATATCTATTTGTTACGCATATTTAATATCATATTTATGCTTTCATGTGGCTTTTAAATTCTAAATAGAAACATAGAATTTTTTAAAGCAAATGATGATACAGGAATGCCTGCAGATTAATTTTGGAACTAATCTACTTTTTTTTAATACACAGGTTAATTATAAAAGAACTTTCCATTTTTAGAGACATCTGCAGCCAAAACTAATGAGCAGAATGAAGCATCATTTTATATATCATATTTTGAAGGCATGGATAGATAAGTTCCTGAAAATATAACACTAGAAAGAAGATTTTGCCACTGTCAGATTTGAAATCAATCCTATATTCGAATTAATTGCTAGTAAATTGGATTATGCAATTTTTCGTTTGTACGAGCATTGCAGCGCCACTAGTGTCTCTCTAAATATAATTGGAAACATTCTATATAATACTTCACTCAAATTACTGAAAATTTATGATGAGTATGCGTCCAGTCAGGCTATTCCGAAGTACGGATTTCATCTCCTTACGCCTTTAAAAGTTAATATATATATATATATATATATATATATATATATATATATATATATATATATATATATATATATATATATATATATATATATATATTTGTGTAATTAGTTTCATCTATGGATGCCTCCAAACAAGCAATGCTACTTCATAATCACTTTGATTAAATAAAATTCAGAAGGATGAAATAAATCTTAGACTTAAAATGTACATATTAGTATATTTACGTGCTATTTTTTCCAGTAATTGTAATTTATAATTTATGTTAAACTAGATTACATATGAATGAATATTAGTTCTTTTTGCGTTTCGCATTAAAGAAAAGAATCACAGCTCAGAAAACCATAACTCTATGTCAAACACATTTATAATTTTGATTAATTTTAAAGATATGTGAAGTTTTTGTTTTACACACTAACTCATATCGATTACAACATTTTTGAGAAAGCGTCTAATTCATTAAGTAATTTCTAAGTTAAAAATTATAGATTTAACTGAAAATAAGAAAGATAATTTGTAGCTAATCATTAGAGGCAAAAATCGTTTGTTCGTTAAGAGTGTTTTTTTAATTATTTCTATATATAAAAATATCATAAATACTTCATATATGATTACTCAGACGGAACAAAAGAATGCGGATTATTTACTGGGTTGAACAATTAGAGATTTCAAGCGAGTAAACTTAGATAACCTAGAATTAAATGAGTATTATTCACATATCATGCTGTGCTCTCATTTTCAGTTCAATATAAACTCAGTAAACATTGCAACAAAGGCTATCAATTTGAGAGCTTACATTTTAGGTGTACTTTACATAATTCTCTTTTATAATTCATGAGTTTCATTGTAGGAAGGTCGGCTATTTTCTGGTCTAAACATCGAATATAACCTTAAACAGGATCATTCAATCATCCTGTATTGTTTTGAGCATTTAAGGTAATCTCTTGGTTATGTATGTTTGATATTAGATTAATGTATTACTTTAAGCTACTATAAATCAAAATTTTAATTTATTGAAAACCATTCATTTCCTTTAAGTATGTTCCGTATCTCTTCAAATTTTAATACTTATAATAAGTAACTTATTACATTAAATACATAGAAAAAATCATTTAAATCAAATAATTAAATTTCTGTAATGACTATTTATATATATTACAGGCTTGTATATAAAGTGATTTCGAATTATGATAACAGAAGAAAGTAAACAGTTATTCAATAAGTGTCAAAAATGCATGAAACTAACTTCATGTTATGTCTTTCAAATCTCATTATGTGCAATTTTACATGTTGAAAATAAAGTCTTACTGTGTTCTGAAAACAGGAGACACAATTTTAATGATGCTTAAAAGTACTACAGCACTTTTATTCTACTTTGCACTGTGTTATAGAGCTTGTTCAACAAAACTCGTGTAAGGCACAGATATTCCAAAACATTGCGAAATCAGTTCTTATACCCATAAAAAACTAACGCAGGCCTCGGATCAGTCTCTATTAATAGAGACCAAATCAAAATTTTGGTCTCTATTAATAGAGGCCAAATCAAAATTTTGAGCACCAATATTTCCTTACAAAATCTTTTGTTTTAATTTATCCTGCAAATGTCGCAGAAACCTGCTTCGGGTTGATCATTTTCTTGCAACTGTTGTAGCCCCAAAAAATAATTGAAAAAAAAAATAGTGGTGGCAAAAAAGAGACTGCTTTCCAAGGCCCGATAACGCAAATAAATATTTAGTTTTTATTAATTTTCTAAAAATGGTGAAAAGTATACCATAGGAGTGGATTACTTTGCGCCACTTAATAACAAGACACTATCTTGAACTGACATAGTAACACTTAAAACTTATTAAGTTACCTTATAATACAAAATGAGACTTAAAGGCAACAGATATCCCAGGTAATAAAAGGAGAAGAAAATCAAAACTCTGAAAAGTGCAGTATATTGTAATTACAAGAGTTAATTAAATGTAAACCTGAATTACTTTGCAATACGTGCTGGACGATTCGTTCTAGGATGTGGAGTACAGATAAATTTGGTAGGCACGGGTTGGTATTCCACAACGGACTAGACCACTCGATTCTGTTTTTGAATAAGCATCAGGATAAATGCAAAGGAAATGCATCTTCCGTTTCTGCAACGAATAATTATGGAGACTTAAATTACACCAAACATTTTCTAAGACCATAAGCACATCTCCGCGATACAAGTCTCAAGAAAATCCAGGTCTAGGATACGTAAAATGTGTTAATGAATGGGTGCTTAAATTGGGGCCCATGTTTGGCATTTTTGACATTCTAAGTGTGTCGTTGGGTTCAATATGATTAGCAAAATTATACTTACTCTTTTCAGTGTACATCTCCCGGCTATTGTATGTGACCAAACTTGCACATTGGCAAAAAACACGATGATTTCTGATAAAGATCCTCCATGATAATGTCTAGAATGCCAACAGTGCTACATATTTCAATTTCATAACTTAAATAAAAAAGGAAACTGCCTAGTTAAACTGAGGGCATTGAGCTTACATGCTATTCACACTAATTGTATATTATACTTTTCTTTCAAATAATTTAAAATAAGGCCCTCGAAAAATAAAGAAATCGGCAATATATCAAGTGGGGTTCATCACCCTGCCCTCCCTCTTATAGTTAACCAATTGACACCCAAAACTAATCAGGGAAGCCCCTTATTACAATGAACATATACACAAATATTGAACCAAATCGGATAATTCGGCATGAAAAAGCCATTTATCTAAATTAAGGGGGATTATCCCCCTTCATACTTAACCAAAGAACCCCCAAAACTAATCTGGGAAGCGCCTTACCACATTTAGCCTATATACAAAATTTTAAGAAAATAGGATAATTCAGCATGAAAAACACATTTATCTAAATTAAGGGGGAAAGGATTAGCCCCCCCCCCTTTACCCCCATTATAATTAACCAAAGAACCCCCAAAACTAATCAAGAAAGCGCCTTATCACAATGAACCTATATGCAAAATTTGAAGAAAATTGGATAATTCTGCATGAAAACCCATTTATCTAAATTAAAGGGGTGTTAGCGCCCGTTCCCCCCTTTATAGTTAACCAATGAACCCCCAAAACTAATCAGGGAAGCGCCTTATCACAATGAACCTATATACAAAATTTGATGAAAATCAGATAATTCTGCATTAAAAACTCATTTATTTAATTTAAGGGGGGAGGATTAGCTCCCCTTCCCCCCCTTTATACTTAACCAAAGTACCCCCAAAACTAATCAGGAAAGCGCTTTATCACAATGAACCTATATTGAAAATTTGAAGTAAATCGGATAATTCTGCATGAAAAACCCTTTCATATAAATTAAGGGGCATTAGCCCCCCCTTTTCCCTTTTATACTTAACCAATCTACCCCCAAAATTAATCATTTGAGCGCCTTATCACAATGAACCTATATAGAAAATTTGAAGAAAATCGAATAATTCTGGATGGAAAACCCATTCATCTAAATTAAGGGGGAGATTAGCCCCCTTTCCCCCTTTATACTTAACCAATGTACCCCCAACACTAATCAGGGAAGCGCCTTATCACAGTGAGCATATAAACAAAATTTCAAGTAAAACGGTTATTTCTGTCAAGAGTTATCGCGTTATGTACATACATACGTACATGCCTACGTCCGTACATAGAGAACGGGCGGGCACATTAGCTCTCAGGCTTTGATAGCCTGTGAGCTGAAATACGAAAAAAAATTATATGGGCGATATTGAGAACATACTATTTACAGAAGAGACTTATTGCTTTGCAACTATCACACGTTTGAGGCACTGTAAGGGGCACGTGGTGACAGTGTTGCCAAATCTGGCGGATTTTTTATTCATAAATTCAGAATTCTCACCAGAAAGTGTGAATAGATATATTTCCTTTATAAAATGACAAATATTCCAGGAGGCAGAAGTGTGGGGAAGAAACAAAATATTTGTTTAAATTTTTTGGTATAAATTCGTAAATTCTGAATAAAAATATGCCAGATTTAGCAACACTGCTTAGAGATCATGAATTTGAGTACTATTCAGCTTTTCAGGCGTTTATACGTAGTTGGCCTGTAACCAGAACTTTCGTTCTGCGATAACAGAATAAAAAAAATCCTACCCACTCATATTACTGGTATTAGTCTGTTTATAAATCAGGGGATTATGTAGAAAAATAATGTCATACCTACAATTTTGTATACCACTTCAACAAATATTAAAATGTAAATTCCGCTTTATGGACTCGCATACCATGTAAAAATTGAACGCAACACCACGGAAATTTAACATAATTTTGTTTGCCAACAAAAGGAACTAATTCAAATATTGATACGATATGAAAGTGTGTGAAAAAATCCGTGTCAACAGTAAGAAAATAATCACACATATTTACATCTATCAACTAACTCTGGTACTTGAAAGACACTTATTTTGCACAAAATTTAACCTTCCTACCCTGAATGGGTCGAATCGACCCGTTTCTGAAACTTATTTCATTCTTATCGAACCAGAATTTTTTTCATAATGTAAGTTAAGTAACAAACACAAATAACTAAGTTATATAAATATGTTAAAAGCTTTAAATAGAAATTCTGGTGTGAAATGTTTTTATCAAAATTGAGTAAAATTTCAACAGGGTAGGAAGGTTAAAGGGAGGTTGTGATATCTCCAGCTGTTTTCTCTAATTATTTCAAATGTTATTCTTTGCTCACAATCTATTTCCAGTTGTTCAAAGATTACAACATGACATTCATTTTTATCAAAACTTTTAATAACACTTGAGTATTTTTCATTTTGCATAATTTATAACAGGAAACGTTACAGATTTCTAACTTTTCTGCACTTTCTGGAGATTTGATACGTTTTTCATCCCATGTAGGTGTTGTTAATGCTTCGTCCCCTTTTTTCTGAATGAAAAAGTAAATTTTTAAATGTAGTTCTTACTGTTCAAAACATAACCACAAAATTTCTATAGTTCATATAATGATAAATAATCATAGTAAAGTACACCTAAAATAAGCTGTGAAAAATCCTTGCACGACTTGGATGAAATATTTTCCAAAACAGGAGTATTAAAAAGTGACCAAAACACATTGGCGCTTGATTGAAATATCTATTGTTCACAGCAAAAATAAATAATATACACATATATATATATATGCATGTATATGTCGTAGAATATTTGAGAAATATTTTGCAAAGAGCCTAGGCTGTTTGCAAAGAGCCGGGCTAAATGGAGAACCATCTCCCTTTTTCTAATTAGCCTGATATTTTTCAGGCTTATTTCAAAAAGCCTCAGCTTTAGGCTAACTGGATTATCACCATTTATATCTCAATCAGTCTGATATTTTTAAGCTTATATCAATGCGCCTATACAGCGTTAGGCTAATTGAAAAATGACCACTTGTCTACCAATCAGCGAGATTTTTTCAAGCTTATAGCAATGAACCTATGCCGGTTTAGGCTTATTAGAAATTAACCCACTGTTTGTTCAAACATACAATCTAGAGTTCTGCACGTGTCGGATTGTAACTGACACTAAACTGAAAATTTCATTTGAAGTCAACCCGTAACCCGACTCGATTCCGACAAAAATAATTCTATCGAACCGCAACCGGATCCAAACCCGACAAAATAATTTTCGTCGACACGCAACCCGAACCGAACTTACATTTATCATCCAGAACCAGAAATGCTTCAACAGGATCACTAAATGGAAATAAATTAATTCATGTTTTAATTAAATTATGAAAAGTCATCTACCACCATATCTCTAATACCAATTTCATCTATTATGTTGCAAAATGGCGATATCTATATTCTTTAATATTGAAATATAGTAAAATCTATGAATAACAGACAACTTGGGATCGTTGAATAGTGTTGTCCTTCGGGTGGGTCTCTCCCTAATTTTCTATTTCGGATCAAGGTGACTGTTAGCTTGTTTCGGTGTGTTGGCTTCAATCTAGAATGTTTCTTGCGTGTCAGATTTAGGTTTTGGCAAGTCGAGTTGTTGGGATTTTCACAAATAATAAAAAAAGAAAAAAAACAGCAGAACTATGTTTCAGATGAATTGAGTTTATTGTATTGAGTTTTTAAAAGTTTGCTGTAATTGACGTTTTAATTTCAATCGTTTACAGTGTGTCCCAAAATTCGACCGATAAATTAAGAGGGGTGATAGAAGGCATCAAGAGGATGAAAACTTACGATAGAACATGGGGTAGCAAAACATGTTTTCGAAAATCTCAAAAATATTTATGAAGGGCGTGACATCGAGTGGAACAAAAAGGGTAAATAAAAAATAGAAAAAAAAACTTTATTTGACGTAAAGCATGATTACAATGCATTACAGCTCAACGTCAGAAAGGAGACGACGAAATGTGTTTATAGGCATATGTTTTAACGATTCCGGCAATCCTTTTTCCGTCGATGTCGGCTGTGCAATGACCTTCGTAGCCTCAACTTTGAATAATTTCTATAAAAATGTGTCGTTGTCTCCTTTCTGACGTTGAACTGCAATATATTGTAACCATGCTTGACGTCATGTAAATGTCTTTTCTACAAATTTTTGGCCATTTTTGTTCCACTCGACGTCACACCCTTCATAACTATTTTTACGATTTTCTCCCAGTAAGCGTGGTTTGCGACCCCATGTGCTATAGTAAGTTTTCACCCTCTTGATGCTTTCTATCATCCGTTTTAATTTGTCGGTCGAATTTTCAAATACCTTTATATTAGGAGATTCTTTTGAATTTTTAAAAAATACATTTTTCAGTTTTAAACGACAGATTAAGCAGATCTCTTGAAGCATTAATATAATGGTACTTATTTATTTAATTTAAAAATATATAAGATTTCCTTTAGTGATATTTAAGCGAGCTATTCATTGCATTTCGTGTTCGGATTGTAGTGTGTCGGGTTTGGGTCGGATTGCTGATTGACTTGAAACTAGATTTTTCAGTTTCAGGTCGGATACTACACCCCCCCCCTCTACGCAGGATTCTACGGCTGAATCAGTTCACTGTTCGAAAGTGTCCACTATTCAACTGTAAAATCGTACAAATATATAAGTTAGGAATTGAGAAAGTATTCGCTAAATAGAGATATCCGCGATTGGGGAGTTTATGTTCTGGCGGTTTTACTGTATAGACATTTCTTGTCTGAAAAATATAAGGGCTTTCTTTTGAAAAATCGGGTCAACTCGAATCTGATACGCAAGAGTAAAAACCCAACCCGAACCGACCTGAACGCAAAACGATGAAAGTAAACCTGATCCGCAGCAAAATATTTTTAGTGACCCCAACCAGAAACGAAAATACATAGCGCCAACCCGACCTGACCCAAACCATGGGTCGAGTTTTTGTTGGGTTAGACAATACGATGCAGGACTCTAATTCAGCCTTAATGCAATGCGTCTAAGGTAGTAAATGACTACACGTAATTTTAATAGTAACAAATTGGAGCAGGAACTTAAAATGCTTATAAAAATATTTAAGAAAACTGTTTCATTGACAGATTTCATTTACGCGACTGAGAGAATAAGGTTATAGTGAATACTTCATTTTATTTTAAGGGTATATGTTTCGCAAACACCCCGTGTCAAAAGCATCAAAATAATCTGCAGATAACGCATATTTTTAATGTTTTCCCAGCATTACGTAGAAAAGAAGAGATGCTGAACATGTGTCGTTAAGTAGCTTAGTAGTCAAGATTTTTTACCACCTCATACAACAGGATTTTTGTCATTTTTTTAACTATCTATACATTTGTAGCTCCGCCTCTGAATAGAAATAGAAATTTCATCCTTTAAAATTTGCAAAATGTACATTTAGGTTTTCTAATTCCATAATGTTTAAAAAATTGGTGCATGTCTATTTTCTCGTCGACCACTTTCTATAAAAATTAACTGTCACCAAACAATAGGATTCAACGCCAAATATGCATAAGCCTAACGTCACATTCGATACACGTTCATAATTTTCAGTCAATAACCGTAGCCGAATGACTCTTCCGTGTATCCGGACTACGGAAGATTGCCCGTAAGTTTACCGCCAAAAAAGTAAAAAAATGCTAGGCATAACTCCCGTCCTAAAAGTCACACGATGAATCTATTCGCATCAAACTTCATTATTTATATTTTTGTATACTACTGTTATCATTTAATTATTTTTGGAGGAATGTAATAAATGCAAATAATAACGGAAGTTTGGAAGGAACAGACCCGACTCTTTGTTTAATCAGAAAATGTAAACAGGTGTAACACAGTAATCATAAATAACAATTATAATATAAATAAAAATATGTAAAAATTAGATGAAGCCTTGAAATTATGAGCCAAAAAATTTTAAAGCCGTCGAACCAGATTCCGTTTATAACAGATATTTTCTTATCAGTTTTTAATATTACATCGTCTCGTCATTGTTTATCAGTTTGCAGATAAATTCTCATTCTGTGGCTATTTATGGACACCTTTTTTATGAATGCGGTTAAAAAATCAGACACATAACAGTTGACGTATATCCTTCATTAGAAAAATTAAAATCCACAAAATAAACTAAAATGGAATACCAACATCGCATGATAGCGTTGCATTTGAAGTGAAACGTGCCGTCAAGCTTTTGTCAGAGAGATAACAGTTGACGTATATCCACCATTAGAAAAATTAAATTGGCTTATCCACAAAATAAACAAAAATTGAATACCAATATAGCATTACAGTGTTGCATTTTAAATAAAAGGTGACGTGAAACTTTTGTAATATTTTCGTTAAATAAACTTGTTTGGCAATAGGGTTTTTTTTTAAATAAAATGTGACATCACGCTTTTGTAATATTTTCGTTAAATCATATTGTTTGGCCACAGAATTTTTTTAAATAACATGTGGTCGACGGGAAAGTAAACAGGTACCAAAACATTTCATTTCGATGTTTCAGATTTCTTATCTAAACAAAATTCAAACTCTTTATTTAGTCATAAAATGTAAACAAATGTAACAAATACTGTATTAATAAATGACAGATATAATATATAAAATGTACATAAAAATTAAATAAATCCTTGATATTATAAGTTAAAAAAGTCGTTAAACAACGTTCCGTTTTTAATAGATATTCGCTTATCAAAGTTTTAACATCACTATTTCCCCCCCCCCCCCAGGGGAATACCTTCTTCAGGTATTTACGGGTTTCTCGTCCCCGGATTCCCGAGCGATCTTTCTCCTTTCCTGTCTTCTTCTCTTTTTAGTTGTCTATTCTTTTCTCTTTGTTTCACACTTTTTAATCTTCTCTTTTCAGTTTGTTATACCTCTTTGTTCTTCTTCATGTTTGATTGTTTTACTAACTTTTTTGTTCACTTTGTTCTTTGTTCCACTAATGTTGTTTTCGTTCTTTTGGTAAAAAAAAAAAAGAAAAAAATTTAAAAAGCTTAAAAAAGACAAAAAATACACCTTGTTTCTAAGTTTTCTCTCACATGACTTCTTTTTTATTCAATAGTGGATTTTTTTATTTTCACGTGAGACACTCTACCTTTAAGGTTCTACCTTTTTAGGCTGATCTTGAGTCCCAGAGTGCAGGGCATTTTCCGAATTCTGGTTCCGTGATCGGAGGACGCCATACATTGCATGGTGGCTGTTAGGACCAACACCGGGAGACTGGTGCCTTTCGGTGGAAGGGGTTGTAGGTTGGACAGAGCTGTAAAGGCTTACCTACAGACTACCTGATTCCAATGTGAAAGAACTAGATATTAGGAAATGCTATCGAGTTTAATCCAACGTTCGAAAAACGTGGATATTTGTTGCTAATAGTTTTCGCCCTTTTGAGAACCTGCGCCCAGAAGTAAGGTTTAAGAGGAAGGGTCGGTGACCAGGCCCGACGCCTGGCGATTCATCTATTTATAATTACTAATATGGTTACAACTGAAGGAAATAAAATATGCGATGTGGAAGCCCCACAATTAAATAAAGGGAGTAATGCAGTGGCCTCCGGCTCAAAAGCAATAAATCAGGACCAAAGTAATTCATGGGCAGAGAGAGTTGAGATATTTGCTTCCAATATGGAATGCGATAATGCCAAATTCAGTGCTAGTAAAACTGATGAAAGATTTTTCATTGCGAAACGCCAAGAAGGGAGCTTTGATCAGACATCTCCCTTCTTGATTAATAAAGCAATCCAAGGTTGGTTGGTGAACCCAAGACAGTGAAAAAATTGAGGTCAGGCGATCATTTAATTGAAGTAAGCAATAGTACTCAGGCATCTAACTTAATAAAATGTACTCATTTTGCAAACATCGCAGTCAGCATATCTCCGTACAGAACTCTAAATACATCTCGCGGCGTAATTTTTGAATTCGATCTATTGCATGTTACTGAACAGGAAATAGTTGATAATCTGAAAGAACAAAATGTCATTGAAGCAAAAAGAATGAAAATCTACCGTCGAGATGAACAAATAGCACCTAATCAAATTCAAATTCCTACAAAGCATATAATCCTCACATTTAATACACCCAATTTAAATAAAGCAATAAAAGCTGGTTACTTATCATGTTCCGTTAGACCGTACATCCCAAACCCCCTGCGCTGCTTTAAATGCCAACGTTTTGGGCATTCCAAAACATCATGCCGTGGTAGAATCACCTGTGGTCGGTGTGATACAGTTGGTCACGAAAGTCCTGACTGTAGCGCTCCAGCTCACTGCGTAAGTTGTAAAAAAAGAGCATCCAGCCTACTCTAAATCTTGTGAACAATGGAAAAAAGAAAAAGAAATACAGACAATACGCACAAAAGAAAACATATCATACCCTGAAGCCAGAAAAATAGTTGAATCCAGGACACCCAAAATTGGAGTATCATATGCTGCTGCCATATCAAAAACTGTCAGCAAAACATATAAAAGTATAGCAACTCAAACTGAATCGATTACTGAAATAAGTGTCTTATCAAAGCAAAAAGACCTGTCTATTAATTCTGGTACGTCAAATAGATCAACACAATCTGTTTCTTCTTTATCAACAAATTCTCTTCCTCCTAAATCAACACAAAATGTTTCTTCAACGTCATCTCAATCCTTGTTTCCTAAAACTCCAATCCATAAAAAAAATTCTCAAAGTAGCACCAAAACAACACCGATAAAACAAAATCGCAGATCTGATTCAGAAAAACATGGCCTACCACCAATTAAATCCACTGTATCATCTGAAAACCCGGTTAATAAGAAAATAAAAAATAAACCACCCAAAAAAGAAACTTGTCCAAAACATAATAATAAAAAAGATGAGATGCATACAAAGGATGAAGACGCTTCATCCAGAATCGGATATGGAATTGAACGAGGACGGAGATAGCATGTCAACTATCTCCGGATTAAATAACGTCGATATATCTATCTAAAAAACTAATCATGACTAATATTATCTCGTGGAACTGCCATGGCTATCATAATAAACATGACGAAATCCGTAGTATTCTCTCTGACCATCAACCATTTTGCCTAGCTCTACGAGAAACCCATCTAAAGCCCAATGACAAATGCAAATTACGTAACTATGCTACATGCAGAAAAGATTTTACAGCTAATGGAAGGCCCACTGGAGGAGTGGCTCTTATCATCTCCAATAATTTACCCAATTCTTATCTCTCGTTAAATACAAACTTACAAGCAGTTGCTGTCCGTGTACATATTAAACAACTCATAACAATATGTACAAATTATTTACCTCCGAACAGCACATCTCGATAATCTCCTTCTACAACTCCCGACTCCATACATACTTATTGGAGATTTTAATGCACACAGTCAAATCTGGGGCAACCGTGATTCTAACCAACGTGGTGATATAATCGAAAACTTATTTCCGACAACGGCTTATGCCTGCTCAATAATGGTGATCACACTTATTTTCATGAGCCAACCCGTACTTTCCATGCAATAGACCTTACAATTTGCTCCCCAATACTCTATCCATTCGGGAATTTCTGTTTCTCTAATGACCTGCACGGCAGTGACCACTTTCCGACTTTTGTCACACTGACTACTCCTGATAGGGATTCTTACAATTCTACCAATCGTTATATATATGACAGAGCCAACTGGCCGACATTTACAACACTTGCAAACATCACAGCTGGCATGATACAGGGGGATATTGACAATGCACTTGATAATATAACTCAATGCATTATCAGTGCTGCAGATTCTAGCATTCCAAAAACAGCATGCACACATAAGCACAGAAAGTCATGGTGGAATAGTGATTTTCAAAATGCGAAGAAAAAAACAGCAGAAGGCTTGGGGAATATTTCGGCGGTACCCAAATAATACTAACTATATCGCATATAAAAAAGCAAAGGCTGAAGCTAGAAGAGTGCGACGCAAAAGCCAGCGTGAATCCTGGATCAACTACATCTCAAGCATTAATTCCAATACATCAAGTAAAGAACTATGGAATAAAGTGAAAAAATGTATGGGCCTATACTCTGATAATCATATTTCTATTTTAACCCCTTGGAGGGCAAGCACGTGGTCTAAAAATGCTACATTTTGCGATGTTTTGACACCAGTAAATTTAAATAATGAATTTTTACCTTTTCAATCTCCAAAAAACAATAATAAATATTTTTATTTAATAATACTGGTAGCAAAGTTATATATTAAAAAGTGGTATATATTATATACCGGTGCCCCTCAAGGGGTTAAAACATAACGGTCAAACCATCGCATCACCTAAAAACATCGCTGAGACAATAGGTAATACCCTAGCATCTACAAAAGACAAACTGAAAGAACCAGGATTAATTTTAACTATCATCACTCATATGAATATAACGAGCCATTTATTAAAGCAGAGATGATAAAATGCTTGAGAGACAGCCATTTATCTGCTCCAGGTCACGACGGGATTACATACATTATGCTCAAGCAGCTTTCTGCACTATCCTTGAGTAATCTTCTCTCCTTCTTTAATAGGATATGGATGGAGCAGAGGTTTCCGAATGCTTTGTGCAGAGCTATAATTATACCTTTTCCTAAACCACGAAAAGATGCTACCAATCCCAATAATTACAGGCCGATCGCACTCTCTAGCTGCCTTTGCAAACTTCTTGAAAAAATGGTGAATTGCCGCCTCGTGCATATTTTAGAAAATAACAATTGCCTTGCCGCATTTCAAAGTG
This sequence comes from Maratus michaelseni, assembly GCA_963931845.1. Classification (NCBI taxonomy): domain Eukaryota; kingdom Metazoa; phylum Arthropoda; class Arachnida; order Araneae; family Salticidae; genus Maratus; species Maratus michaelseni. The sequence continues at coordinate 408,243,857 of OZ007586.1, forward strand.
GATTTCGACGTGGTAAGTCTACTATCGATAATTTAATTCATTTGGAAAGTCATGTGCGAGCAGCCTTTCTAAAACGCAACCATTTGGTGTCAGTATTTTTTGACATGGCGTAGCTTATGATAGAACATGGCGTTATGGGATCCTTCGCGATCTTTTTAACCTGGACTTTCGTGGGAACCTTCCAATTTTTATTAAAAACTTTCTTGCCATTCGACGATTTCAAGTTTGAATTGGGGGAATACTATCTAGTTTTTATGTACAAGAAGAGGGTGTACCTCAGGGTAGTGTCCTTACTGTCACCCTCTTTGCTATTAAAATAAACATACTTAAACAACTCCCTCCTTGTGTGAATGGAGATCTGTATGTAGATGACTTCCGTATTATGTGTATGGGACAGGATATTCGTTTTATTCAGAGACAACTGCAAATTGCAATCAAAAGTATTCTTAGCTGTACTAATAAAAATGGTTTCTTAATATCTCATGACAAAACATCTTGTGTGCATTTCTGTAGACGCAGGGGTCTGCATCCAGATCCTGAAATTTTTATTGGTTCATCTCAAATTCCTGTTGTGGGCAACGTTCGATATCTTGGCCTACATTTTGACAAAAAACTTCCATTTTTGTCACATATTTTACACTTACGGACAAAATGTGAAAGATCGCTTAATTTATTGAGGGTACTGTCAAATACTTCTTGGGGAACAGACCGTACCTCTCTCTTAAAAATTTATCGAGCTGTGGTACGATCTAAAATAGACTATGCCTGCCAGGTCTATGGTTCAGCACGAAAATCTGTTCTCAAAAAACTAGACACTGTGCAACATAGTGCACTCCGTGTCTGTTCTGGTGCATTTCGTAAATCCCCGGTTTTGAGTTTATATGTTGACTGTAATGAACCAGCATTACACAATACTCGTGAAAAACTTTCATTAGAATTGTATTACCGTATCCTTTCTCATCCTGGTCATCCTCTTCACACCTATCTTTTAAATACTGACAATGATATTCTTTATCAGCATCGACCATCTTGCATCCCATCTTTTGGAGACAGAATGATAAATATTATCAATAATGGCCCGTTTAATAATATCGAGGTGAGTCCATGTCCTTTGCATGTGCTCCCTCCTTGGAATACTCCTAAAATTACCTCTCTCCATCCTTTTAAAGGTTATGACAAAAACAACTTGGCTTCTACTGTTTTCCAACAATTATTTGCTGCACATCGTGCAAACTATAATAACTATACTGATATTTATACAGATGGTTCCAAGAATGGGAATATTGTTGGTTGTGGGGTTTTTTATTGATAACACTAAATTCAGTTATCAGCTTCACCCTTCAATTTCGGTCTTTACGGCAGAGTTGATTGTGATAGAGAGAGCCATGTTGCACATATCTCATCATCATAAAACATCCTTTATCATATATACTGACTCAAATAGTTCTATTGACGCAATCAAATCTTTTAAAAAGCATCCTTATGTCTCATCCATCCTGGATTTTTATTATAAATTGACTAGACGTGGTTATAATATTTTATTTGGCTGGGTACCTGAACACATGGGTATTCCTGGCAATGAAAAAGCAGATGAGGCGGCAAAACTTGCTCTTAATCCATTACACCATAAAATTCCATTCTCAGACGTTAAACTATTTATAAAACACTTTATTTATAATAAATGACAAGAAAGTTGGGATTTGGAATACAATAATAAACTGCACCATATCAAACCCACAATTATGATCTGGCCTCCGATTTATCCAAGAAAAACAGATGTTCTTTTGACTCGTCTGAGAATTGGACATTCAAGGATCAGTCATAAACACCTCTTACTGCGGGAGGATGCACCCATGTGTCCACATTGTCATTTTGATTACCTGACCATTTATCATGTTTTAACTGACTGTCCGGGCCTCCGGCACTTGTATAGAATATATTTTAATTCATCATCACCAATCTTGACAAACCTCATCGGGGAAACACCTCATGGGGCACTTTTTCATTGTTTAAAACAGTCTGGCTTTTATTTTGAGATATAGTTTTTATACATCCTTCACGTTCTAGTTATAACAATGTTAATTTATATTTGTTTAACTTGACATCTGGATGGGGTAACCCCAGATAGTATTTCTTACTGTATTACATTTATACTTTACTTTTTTTAAGAACTCATAATATTTGTTTTAAACATTGACTGTATCTGGATGGGTGACCCCATCCAGATGTTTTGCTCATTATGCTTTGTTTCTTTTTGGTTTTGTTATGGATTTCTAAAATTAGTTTTTTCTTAACTTTTACTTTGGTGCAGCTTGTCCCCAATGGGACCTTGCGCCATTAAACCTTATACAACCAACCAACCAACCATCACCATTTTTCATCTGTTTGTGTATAAAATGTCATATCATTCCCATTAATGCACACGTTTTTGATATTAGAATCCTATCATCTTGAAAATAGCTTATCGCAACAAGTTCTGTAGATGGGAGGTACCAGATCATCCATCCTTTTTTTTAAAATCAAAATGAGATTAAAAAACAGAGACGTTTCAGTTGACGTATACCGTTCTTCAGAAAAATTAAATTGGCTTATCCACAAAATAAACAAAAATTCCATTCATGCATCGCATGGTAGTTTTGCATTTCAAATCAAACGTAACTTCAAGCTTTTTTAATTTTGTCATTAAATCACATTGTTTGGCGAAAGTTTTTTTTAATACAATGTGGGAAACAAGTACAGAAAAATTTCATTTTGGTCGGGATACCATTTGAATTTTCTTAATAAAACAAAATCCAAAACTAAACAAAACTTAATAAGAACATCGATTAGAGTATCACCACTGCGTTTAGAAGAGGAAAATAAAACTTTTATGTCATTTTATTTTATATTGTACTAGTTTCTGTGTATTCCAAATCTAAATACTCTTTAAATCACCTTAATGAGTTTCCTTGATGGGAATACGTGCTTTGAATGGCTATCACATGCTTTCTTAAAGGTATATTTTATTTTAAGAGGATTTATTCAGCTACAGGTAATAATATGTTAAAATTGAATAAATATACTAATTAGAGATTACAACGATTTTTATTTTTTTAAATGTTTCAACTTAATGTGAATATGCCTCATGACGGATAAATATTTATTAATACTTTCTTTTAATATGCTAGATAAAAATAGACTCTCTTTCTCTCACACACAAATAAAATCAGCGTAAAATGTTGTAAATACTTTAAAACGTTTTAATGGCGTAATTATGATATTTGATTAAGTAAAACTTCAATTATATTCATGTTAATTTTTAAATCATAAAGAATTCTTGAGTTTTATTTATTAATAGGTTATTATTTAGTGGAAAGACTTTGCAATGTTTAAGTATAAAGTATGAGTTTGCTGTATTGAAGCTATCGAGGTTTTGTGCTCTTAAGTGTAATATTGAAAAGCAAAATTTTTTTAAAAAGATAATTCCTATACAGAAAGTTATTAATTATTTCAAAAGAATGCTTTGTTATAAGGAGTACAACACTTGCAAAATTCTATGGAAAACAGCTGATGCTGCAATACCATTTTTGAGAACTACTGGAGCAATTTTTGTAATTGAAAAAAAATATTTGACAATTGCTAAACTATAAGTTGATAATTCGGTAAGAAACAAAAGTAAATAATTTAATAACTACAAATGAAAAATTCTTATTTTTTTCTTAAATTTAACTTTACTTAAAAGGGAATTAATTTACAGAAAAACAAAACAACCAAAATATCGCTAATAATAATTTTTAAATTACTGAAATTGCTTCAGTAGTTTCCGAGAAAAAGATACGTATGAACTGTTTTCCACAGGATTTCGAAACTATTGTAGCCACCTCAAGCAATTTCTAGCTCAGTCCCGTAATTTTGGTTAGTAGGATCTTTACAGTAACATATAATTATCTTAATAGGTTCAAAAGACGTAATAGTATTATTTAATCTATTACGTTAAATAACGCCAATCTTTATTTTTGAATGTCTGATGGTACCTTTCCTTTCGAAAGTATTTTTAACCCCTTCGCGACGAGCGTCCTTTACAGAATTTTTAATCTTTTACCACCGGTTTTTCAAAACAGAAATTTTCGCTAATTGAATCGCAGAAATTCTAACATAAAATAAAGCAAAATTTACAGTAAAAATTAACTTGTGGGAATAATCGAGGATTCTGAGCATCTTATGCGTAACGTATACGTGTCGCTGGTCCCCAAGGGGTTAAAGATCTGTAACAGCAATAAAATTGTTATTTTATTTTACTTTTATAAGAATGTTTCATGCGCAGCAGAAAACAATACTTTGAAATAAAAAAATTTGGTATTTTTTCGACTGAGTGTTTTTTGCATTAGAGTTCTTAAAAATAAGATTAGATTTCATAATCTAAAAGGCATTTTCTTCGACTAAAAAAAATTCCATTTAATCTAAACATCCTCTAAAATTTCTAATTATAAAACTAATTAATTAATTTAAATAAACACAAAGTAATATATATATATATATATATATATATATATATATACTTAAATTATTAAAAAAATAATAATAATGGTTTAACCTATCGCTTGTAAACATCTATCTATATATGTATATAAGCCGTTCTTGGTATGTATGTGTGTATGTTCCTTATACAAATCTACAGTTCTTATCCGATTTGAACGAAACTTGATGTACATACGTTTTAGAACACGAGTAATATTACTGTCAACCTTAAAAATTCTCAGACCATTCTTTACCATTTTTTGTCAGATATCCCCCACAGTTTAATATTACAGAATTCTATTTTTGTTTTAAATTTCTAATGCAATGTCTTTCTCGTTGCTATAAATAAAAAACTGCGTATGGTCAATATTTCTAAAGATCAATAAAAATTAAGATTTTCTCACTATAATTTGAAATCCGAAACTGACGTCATTTTGGGCAGATAATATGATTTTTTTCGCATATTACAAAGATATACTATATCAATTAATGTACTATATCTAAAATGTACTATAAGTACATTTAAACGACACAGTACATTTATTTAAATATGTTTGGAGATAAAAATAAATAACTTAGCTCCTAATTCTGAGGAAATTCTGAGGTAAATAAAAATAAATCGAATTATTGTAGATGTAGAAATGCATCACATTTAGCAAAGGTTTGTAGATATATTAATACGATTTGAAACCAGTATAATAAAAGAGGTAATTTAAGTAAGGTGTGTCGAAGTAAAAATAACAATGTCCAGAAACAAACGAATGTATTGCATAGAATTGATATTTTATCTCAGAGTCATGATAAAGGTACTACTCCAATAAAAGCGTCTCTTTTAATTGAAAATAAAGCTAAAGCTTAAACAGTGTTGCCAGATTGGGGACTTTTTTTAATTCAAATTGTTTGATTGTCACCGCTTTTTTAAAATAGAAATATTCGGCCAATTTAAAAATTGATTAAAAATTCTGAAAAATAAGACGATTTATACTATATAAAAAAAGTGGTGACAGTCAAATAATCTGAATTAAAAAAGTCCCCAATCTGGCAACACTGAGCTTAAATGGAGTTAGATACCGGCTCCGGAATTTCTGCCGTACATGTTAAAAGTTTTCGGAAACTCTTTCCAAATGATAATATTTTTCCGCCTGATGTTCCGTTAAAAACTGAAATTTTTGAAATGTTTACACCTGTTGGGTATGTTAATGTAGATGTTTCTTATGATGATAAAACTAAAAATCTTAAATTATATTTGATTAAATAAGATAGCTTCCCAATTTTATTTGGAAAAGATTGGGTATCTGCATTTAATTTGTTTCCCTCTGTATATGTAAATGCAATTGCAAATTCTTCTGAAAAATTAAAAGTATTATTAAATGATTTTTCTGATTTGTTTACTAATAAAGGAAAAAAAAGGTAGGGAAATAAAAGGTTTGAAAGCAGAACTTTATCTAGAAAAAGATTCTATGCCTATATTTTGCAAAGCTAGAACAGCTTTGCGTGTATGCTCTACGTGGAGCAGTAAATGCTGAAATCCAGAGGTTACAAGATGAGAGTATCATAAAACGTGTCAATTGTAGTATGTGGGCAACTCCTATAGTTCCAGTGGTTAAACCAAATGGTAAAATTCGTTTATGCGGGAATTTTAAAGTTACAGTAAATAAATTTTTGAAGGTTGAAAAATATCCTTTGCTTAGGGCAGAGGAAATGCTGGTTACATTAGTTGGTGGTTTGCATTTACAGTGATCGATTTAAATTAAGCATATCTTCAGTTACCTATAGACGAAAATTCACAAGAGTATAAACACTCCTAAGGGATTATAACAATTTTTAACACTTTCCAACCTAGCTGAAAAGTGTTTATGACTTCGGTTTGTCTGCCGTCTGTCCGTCTGTCCGTCTGCCGTCTGTGCGTGCTCTAACTCTCGTAAATATGCTTCGATTGTCCTGAAAATTTTGTATGTTATTGTAGTTTGCTATAGCATGTTCCCTATTTCAATAGAAGTGTGTAGCACTTATAGTTTTTTTTATAGAGACAGTCAAATGTATTCCGTTACATTACAGTCAATGGGGAATAATCGGTTCAAGCGCATTTTGATGAAGCTACGACATTTAAAACATAATGAAACTGATGCATAGCTATGAAGCACATTAAAACATGCTTTTTGTAGAATATGGGGTGCAAATAATTTAATATTCATTTACAGGGTCAAACAAAAGAATTATTTTACACATCGTTATATGCGGAAAAATCGTCTGCAGTGTAATTTAGTGATATTTCACTATTTCAAACATAATGAAAATTATATGCATTACTGAGGTGCACTAAAATCGCTCTCTTGTGTGCAATGCGTTTATTTACAGGGACACACAAAAGATATTGGTTACAGTACATGTGCGGTGTTTACAGTCTATGTGTCATAAGAGCGTTTTCAACTTTGGTTTGCATTTTTTTTTCATAGTACGTGTGTGTTTATAAATTCGGTTTACCATATACATGGCTACACAAGGAAATTCGTAAGTACTACAGACTATGGGAGTGAATTGCTTAAGGACAGTTTATAATTGTGTTTTCGCATTTTCCTGCTGAACTATACTTAGTAGATTAATAGAAGTTTGTGAAATATAAATAAATTCATATACAGGGCTACGAAAAAAAAGATACATTGTTGTTTACGTTTAGTAATTGCGGCAAGTGAGTTTTAAGTTGCATTTTAGCTTAATAGGTTGTGTGTTACAAAAGTCTTCACATAATATACGTGGCTGTACAAAAGATTTCGAGTGCATTTCAATCGATTGACGAAAATTGCTAAATGTGATTATTCTAACTGAACTAAATTTTATAATACAGGATGTTTCTAAATGAATATCGGGGTTTCAACGCTTGGTAGTATTTATTACATACAACTTAAAATTATAAGTAATACATAAAATGAAAGAGCAACTCAAACAGTTTTACCTACAAGCTTACAAGGGTTCAATGTGAACACCTTTCGTCACACAGCACACATGAAGTCGATAGCTCAGTTCTTCCCAAACATTAATTAGTGTTTGTGGGATAATTGTTGCAACAGCTGCCTCAATCCTGTTTCTTATGTTGGGTAGGTTAGAACTCAGTCTTAGGGTAGGTTAGAACTCAGTCTTAGGGTAGGTTAGAACTCAGTCTTAGGGTAGGTCAGCTGGTAGTGGAGGCACATACACTCGATCTTTTATGAACCCCAACAAGTAGAAATCACATAGCGTCAGATCGGGTGAGCGTAGAGTGACGTTTCGGAAGAACTGAGCTATCGACTTGATGTGTGAGGTGTGACGAAAGGTGGTCACATTGAACACTTGTAAGCTTGTAAGCAAAACTGTTTGAGTTGCTCTTTCATTTTATGTATTAAGTATAATTTTAAGTTTTATATAACAGATACTACAAAGCGTTAAAACCTGGATATTCATTTAGAAACACCCTGTATTATATATCCACATCTATTGATCATATACAGAGCTGCACAAAATAATTCGACTACTTTTTGACACTGGAAGGTAATTTCGAAAAATGTGGTGTTATGTGTTTTCTAAACCGTTTACTTACATATCTTCTTTCACCTTATTTAACGGTGAAGTTTTGTTGCAGTTTTCTGGTTGTGTTGGAAAGTGTTTCATAATCTATGCTTGACGCATGATTTTTCGTTCTTGTTAAAGTTACCAATGGGTCTTACTAGTTCTCCAGCGAATTGGCAAAGAACAATTGAACAAATTTTAAGCGGTATTTTTGGTGGTGTTAACAGTTTTCATTGATGATATTGGTGTTACAGGGGAAATGGATGAAATTTATTTGAAAAGGCTAAAACAAGTATTAGAAAGAATACGTGAATATAATATTAGGATAAATAAAGACAAATCATTTTCATGGCTGAGGAAATTACATATTGTGATTATAAAATTTATAAGGAAGGTATTCATAAAGCACAAGATAAGATTGATGCTATTTTTTTAAGTGCTCGTAGACCAATAAATGTGTCACAAGTTAAAACTTTTCTAGGCTTAGTTACTTATTATTCTAAATTTGTACCAAATTTATTTACAATTGCTCATCCTTGAAACCAATTGCTCAAAAAGAATGTGATCTCCAGTTTGTGAACAAGCATTGAAAAATATAAAAAATGAGATTATTTTTGAAAGAGTACACATTTCAACCCTAAATTACCTTTAGTGTTAGCAACCGATACTTCTCCATATGGTATCTCTGCAGTTCTTTCGCATGCGATGCCAGATAACGTGGAAAAACCGATTGATGTTGTGTCCAGAACTCTAACTAATGCAGAAAAAAGGTATAGCCAAGTGAATATAAGGAAGCACTAGCTATTAACTTTGGTGTAAAGAAATTGTTTGAGTATTTGTACAGTATCAGATTTACTTTATTTACGGATAGTAAACCACCTGAGTCTATTGTTTCTCCTACTAAGAGTATTTTTGTACTCTCAGCTGCTAGAATGCAAAGATATGCATTATATTTACAAGTGTTTAAATATGATATTCTCTATAAGAAAACACCCGAACTCGGTAATGTTGATGCTCTTTCACCACTTCCATTACGTAGTGAAGATTTAACACCACAATTAAATTCAAGTAATGTAATTGATGAATCTGAATTTTTTTCAGATTAATCAAATTTCTACTCTACCTTTAAATACTAAAGCAAATGCTGTAGCTACAAAATCTGATACTTCATTACGTCAAATTTTTCATCATCTAATTTCTGATTCTCAAATTCCCCAAAAAATATTTTTGGTGGTAAACAAGAAGAATTCACTCTTGAACATAGTTGTATTTTAAAAGGATGTAGAGTAAGTATCTCTAAAATTCATAGAAAACAAATTTTAAATGATTTGCACTTTGGACATTTCGGTAGAGTTAAAATAAGCTCGCAGTTTTGTATGGTGACCAGGAATTGAAAATCTATATTGAATATCTTGCACGAAATTGTACTAATTGTGTCAATTTAACAAATAATCCCCTCAAGGTAAATACTATCATCTTTGGGAATGACCTACAGCTCCAAGGAAAAGAATTCGCATTGATTATTTTGGTCCTGTTATGGGTAAAATGCTTCTTCTTGTTGTTGATGCTCATAGCAAATGGCCAGATGTTTTCAGTGTTCCTAGTACAACTTCAGAACATACGATAATTTGTCTTTCTTCTCTTTCTACCATATACGGATATCCTATATATTTGGTATCTGATAATGCTAAACAGTTTACTTCTGACGAATTTGAGACAGTATTATAGAATCATGGTGTAAAACATACGTTTGGTGCACCATACTATCCAGCTACCAACGATCAGGCCGAGAGATATGCGCGAATTCTTAAACGTGGATTAAAAGCCTTATCTTCAGATCTGGCACTATACAACTGAAAATAAATAACTTTGTTTTACAGTATAGAAAGATGCCTCATGTTACAACGAGGGAAAGTCCTGCATCTCTATTTCTAAAGCGGCATATTAGAACAAAACTAGATTTGATAATTCCAAACGTTACAAAATTTGTCCAACATAGTTGAAAAGTGTTTAGGTATTCGGTTTGTCTGGCCGTCGGTCAGTCTGTCTGTTCTTCTGTCCGTGCTCTAACTCACGTAAATACACTCAGATTGCCATGCAATTCGCATATGTTATTTATATATATAATGACATGTTCTGTATTGAAAAAAGTATGTATTACTTATATTTAATTTACAGGGGAACTCAAAAGAATGCTGTTACAAGATGGTCTATGTGGAAAAATTATTTGAAGTGAATTTTAATGATGTTAATGATGACGCTATTTCAAACATATTCAAATTGATATACATCACTAAAGTGCACTACAAAATACTTATTGCCGAATATGGTGCATATAGCACTTATAATTAGTTTACAGGGAAACTCAAAACAATTCAGTTATATTATAGTTTATGGGGAAAAATCGTCGGCAGAGCATTTTAATCATTTTACACTATTACAAAAATAATGGAATTAATTATATTTGTGTGGTGCATTAAAACAGGCTTTCCGTAGAATGTGCAGTGTAAAGCATTTATCATTCATTTACAGGGCCACACAAAACTACTCGGTTACATAATGGTCTACGGAAAAAAAACTGTTTACAGCCTATTTTAATTACGTTATACTATTTCAAGTATAATAAAAGTGATATACATTTCTGATGTTTGCTACAAGATACCTGTTGTATAATATGATGTGCATAGCATTTATCGTTTATTTACAGGGACACACAAAAGATTTCGGATACAGTGTGTATCCGAAGTATTGTCTCTAAGCGATAATTGTTGGATGTGCGCTTTCAGTTACGTTTATATATGCGTTTAACTACATTTTTTAATACTATGGGGTATGTATAAATATTATAGATTATATACAGGACTATACAAAATATTTCGTAAGCGTTACTGTGTGTCAGCGTAAATTGCATAAAGGGTTTTTTTAATCGAGTTATGCATTTTGAACGTGAAATTTATTTAGTATACTAAGAGATGTTTGTTGAATATAATATAGAATCATATACAGGGCCATCCAAAGAACTGGATTCATGGCGGTTGATACATGACAATTTCTAGAAGTGTAATTTCAGTAGTTTACAGCGTGTTTTTGCCGGAATTAACCTTTAGCTTAATATGTGGCGTGTAAAGAAATCTTAAGATAATATGCAGGGCTGTACAAATTAATTCAAATATGGTTCCGTCTGTTGGTAGAAACTACTGAATTGAATTTTCAACTGTATTGTGTTTTCTTACTAAATTGTGGCATACTATACGTATATAGTGTATATACAAATCTATAGATTATTTACAGGACTGCACAAAGAATTAGAGTATTTTTCTGGCTATGGTCTGTATTTGATGAAAACTGGTTTTCAAATGTGTATTGAAGTTTCTAAAATGTTTATTAACGCATCTTATTTACCTTATTGAACAGAGAAGGTTTATTAAAGTATTCCGGAAGCGTTGGAAAGTGTTTCATAATCTATGTGTGATGCCTGATTTTACTTACTTCTTTATATTTGTCTTGACTTAATGATTGAAATTCCTTTAAATACTTCATAGAAATTGGGTGAATTCTGGTGAAATAATAGTACTTTTTACATTAATCTATATTTTTTAACTAAATATGTTATTCAGTCTTTTCAGCTTAACTGAAAATTGTACATATTATCAAAATTGTGGACGTGTGTGTGTATTCGCATGCAAATACAATGCACGCATCCGTCGGTATATGACTCTTTATCTGCTACTGCAATAGATAAAATATTTAAAATTCTTATCTTTTAAAAACGATTTAGACAAAGAAACCAAAAAATGGAGTACAAAAATAAACATTTTGAAATCTTTTCAATAAAATGATAAATCTGTGATGATTTATAAGAAGCTTACGAAGGTATTGAAATATGCAATGTGTAAGATAAAGGATTTAAAACCATTAACTAAGGGATTTTATGTACTATTTTAAATATTTTCAAATGCTATGATTTTTTTTCAATTGACGTTTTAAAATGAATGAAATCATTTTGATTCCATTATAATATTTCCGTCAATTCTATTTAAACAAAAGGAACCTTACATGAATAAATATTTCCATGTTTCCATAAACCATTATTTATAAATTATGTATTTCGGAACAGAATTTCGAAAATATTTTATCCGTTTAGATATTGTAAATTTTCATTTAACATTCTGTTTAACCACCTTATACATATTATTTCATTTCCTTTAATAATGCTTTAAATTTATAAATATATTATTATATAGAAAAATCTTTCACCTTTTAAAGCTAGAACTTTAGGATTTAGAAAACATTCTGTCTCATCTGTGTCAAACACTCTGCTTTAATGTTGATGTATCGAGTGAAGCCCTTTTTCTGACAGTTAGCTGATGACTTCATTGAAATATTTGAAGAACATTTCTTCATTAACATAGCTCTTGTTGTTCTCAAATTCTGACCTATTTGATATGCAATTGTCGAATTCCTTTGCCAAAATGCATTAAAGCATTTGCGCCATATTGCTTATCCACAAAATAAGTTTTCCGGATCCAATTCCTTCCTCAGATATCGCACAATGTTCAGAACGTTATTGCTTGTGACCAGGATTCTTGCTGTTTATAGGGCTATCTGATATTGGTTATGATGATATATCTCGGTACTAGTGGTGCACTCCTGTATGTAATGCACCAAGTTCATACAAAAATGAAAAAATAAACACGTTAAAAGAAGTCACCCACCTTATTCATAGTAAAGCCAAAGGTAAAATAAATGCTTAAATATAGGCACAGAAAACAAAAAAAGGGCTTATCTTATTCCAAAACTAAAAGAAATCATGGTAAGATGAATGAATGACTGTATTGTTTTAGTAAAAATCACATAGTTCTAAAACTGATGGCTTGAAACCTCCGTAGTTAGAGGTGTTAGCACAAGAGGAAACCAACCATATGAACCATATGCGCCGACTTCATGGGAGCGAAATAGGCAATCAGATTGACTTCTACAACTAATTTAAAATTGTTTTTTTCGTCCTATATAATCACTGTGATCACTTAACACTATAAAAAAATATTTTAAAATTAGTGGTGGGAGTTTTCCTGATTTGGCCCCGTTACGGTGGCTCCTTTGGTATGAAAAACTCAACAAGGGACTCTAATCTCTGTGTGACTTTGAAATCCTATTTCTTAAAAGTGACCATTACTCGTACAATGTCCATCACTCTCTAACACAGTTACCTTAATACTTAATTCCAAACAAGTTGGAAATTGTACGTGAAACGTGACAAATGAGGTGCGTTCGTACTATAGCTAGTTATAGTACATATCTTGATGATTTTTTATTCTGTGAAATGTATTATATTGTCTGCAGATTAATTTCTGTAATAAAATAAGTATCTAGGTCGCTTGACGATTAATCCTCGGAAGATCCTATAACAAGAAAGCACCGTTTTTTTAATTCAAATTTCTTAATAAATATTTTTATTAATATTTTCTAAAGTTTTGATCCAATTTTCATAAAATTTGAAATGTCTCGACAAAATTCTGCAAAGATAATATATCTTATATTTCAAACCATTCGTTTGGGTAGTTTTTGCGTTGTTATATGCGGATGAACGGATAGACAGACAGACGGACGGACGGACAGACAGACCAGACGACGACAATAGGTGCTACGTATTTATATAATTACGAACGCACCTAAAAATTAACATGCTTACTCTTATGGTATGCCTTATTTAGTTTTAAACATACAAGTTATTTTTAAATTGAACCACCTGTGGTATAATAATTAATTATTCATATGTCATCAATACATATACAAATCCTTTATTGTTTATCATAATTAACTGAATATTTAAAATTTTAAAAGTATCAGCAACAGTACTTGAAAAATGTATTCTCATTCCAATGTCACGAATCTATTTATACATTGTATTTTTAAATATAATAAAATTGCTATTAAAACAGAAGTTGCGTAAACTCAAGAAAAAGTCGTTTTTAATATTCAAAACGTCTCAAATATAAAATAAATCAAAAATTCTTTTAATTTATTAGAAAGTAAACCTAAAATTATTAGAAAAATAAATTCGAAATCAAATGAAAAAAGCAAATACTTCAACTATTTTTTTATTGTTCTAAAACACCTTCTCCCTGATTAGAGTAAATTACTCGCAAACCACAATTAATTATACAGATTTCTATCATTTTATAAACTGAAATGTTAAGGAATTTATGGGACATCCGGTAAATAATTAAATCTACTGAACGAGGCCGTCATCTTTAAATGGGAAAAGATTATGCGTGCGTGATGAGATGTTAATTTGTCAGCTTATCTTTTTGTGTTTTATATTGGAGACTACTTAGCTTTTGCTGCGTGATTTTCTTTATCTTTACAACAACATTATGCTGTCTCATTGGTATGAAACAGAAAAATAATTTCAAAAAATATTACTTCCAATTTTTAGACATGATTTAAAAAATTATAATAAGTAACAAACATATATATATATATATATATATATATATTAATATATATATATATATATATATATATATATATATATATATATATATTAATATATAACATATATATATATATATATATATGTGTGTGTGTGTGTGTGTGTGTCTGTGTTTTCTAGAATCTTGGTAAGATTGTTTTAAATTGTAATGTACTGATAATGCATAGCTGCCAACTGTCACGCTTTTTACTTATCGATACAATTTAATAGTAACTTTTAGAATTTTTATCAGTTAAAAATTTGTCATTTTTAATTAAATTTGCGATTAAATAAGGCAAAAATGTCTAGGACATTTTAGTGGTAAAAGAAAAATGTAAAGATCGATAGACATAATAATGCATTAACACATATTTCTTTACATATATTCTTTACTTTATATATATGTCTATTGTTAACACATTATCGACGGAAAACGAGCGTGCTCGCTTTTGTTAAAATAATCATTGACTAAGTACGTGGCTTCTACATTATGGAAAATGTACATGTTGAAAATGTACATCTGACATCATGTTGTGCATATTTATTTTAGTTTGTAATAAATTTTATATTAAATTCCTATATTGAAAGATATTTGCAGGTGAATAAATTTGAGAAACGTATATAGGAAACCAATTTACGAAAAAAATTCAGAAGAGGGAGGAGCTTCTACTGTTTTAAAACCCAGAACCACACAAAAACACAAAACATACCGTTGGTGATGTGTTAATCCTATTGATTACGGATTTGGACTGGCGACTAGTTTTTCAATCAATACACAATTTACCAAAAATTTCTTTATGGTAGTTTTCTGTTTAAAATAACCTAGTATAAGTAAGTGTATGACAGAGATTATATTTCAAAACCTGGTGTGAATAGAAAAAAAAAATAGTCGCTGGAATGTACAGCAACCAACACCGCAATCAAAAGGTCGATATGTTGTAATAATTTGCAAAATCGGAATTTATTTCACCTGTAATAATTTTTTGATGGTTTCATTATAATCCATATGAGCGTTCTATACAACATGATTGACTGCGGATTATCGCTACGTTTTTGTGTATGTAGTATACTGCGAAGCGCTCGATTTCTTTCCTTCTTATAGATAATTTGATTCAATCATTAATTTGTTTTTTCTGAAAATATAATCTTCGCTAATTTTTGTAATCTAAGAAAAAAATGTATCTTAATTTTTTCAGATACACATAACGAATGCATCATTGAATAAAATCGTTATAAACACTTGTATACTTACGGCCACGAATTCGAGACGCTACACATAACAGATATAATAGACACAACTGATAAAGAAAACGCATTATTTAATGCAAAACTAGATTCTTCCAGTTTTTACATAAATTGGCAGCTTAATGAACAAATGAATTCATCTAAAGTTGCATCAGTTATCGACCAACTACAGTGCTCCGACTACTAGGCCTACGCACTTACACAAAAATGGCGGCTGTCGTAGGCGGATGTTTTCAGTGTTTGTGTGGTCTCTCGTGTTTGAATAACAGTTTTTTCTTACAATTTTCGCAGAAAATAAACTCGAAGAATAGTTATATAAATTGCTGGCATTTAATTCAAGGGACAGAACAAACACTGACACAGGGTGGCTAGTGGTCAGGGAAAAATACAGCCAAAAAAGTGATAAACACCAGTATATTCTTATAGAAAAATTTATCTTCATTATTCGATCAAATAATCAATTTGAATTTTTCTATAAGAATATACTGGTAATTACCATTTTTGTACTGTATTTTTCCCTGACCACTAGCCACCCTGTGACAATATTCCGCCTACGACAACCGCCATTTTTGTGTCAGCGCATAGGCGTATTCAGAGGTCTATGGATAAAATTGGAGGAAGTATTGCTTTCCCAGTCGGTATATTTAATCAATGGATTTTATTTCTTATCAAAAAATTGCTGAATTAACAAAGAAAAAAAATATATAAATTTTGTATATGAAGGGTTTTAATGAAGTTGCCCCCCCCCCCCAAAAAAAAAAAAAATAATTTAATAAAATTTTATTGCCTGTGTTTTGCTCAACCTTCTTTTATTGAAATATTTAATATTTGCGTTCTTTCTCTATACATTTCTCGAGTTCAAACTATATTCATCAAATTTATTTCTCCTTACAATAAAATTATTTTATGCTCAAAGAAGAGCTTTAAAAATTTTGAAACATAATGTATTCCAAAGCAATTTAAAATTTGAAATCGAATTATATTTTAAGCTTTTCACTCCGAAAAAGATTTTTTTAAACACAAAGCCTGTTTAGGGCACTTTGTTTAAGAAAATTACATTTAAAATAATTATTTAATATGAAACAAACTGTACTTATCCAAGGACTACTACTCCAAGTGCAATGGATCGATCAAACAAAGTATATTTATCAATTGGATTACATTAACCGATACAATTCCATAACAGAATACTTATCCAAGATACTTAGAAAGCAATGAAGCGGAAAAAAATGTCTTACTTCATCAAAATATGGAATACATTTAGTCACATTATATACTTAAGAAACGTTCAATTATCAAAATCAACTAATTTAATACAGCAATTTATTTATATAAGATAATTAGATCACGAAAGTTCTAATCAAAGTGACAGTAGTATGAATATGTTCTATTAAAGAATTCTGAATATAATAGTCAGAGAGAAGAAATTGGCCATAAAACTAATTATGAGCTGAATATTATGAAACAAGATGTGGAGGTTCTGATAATTTGTACATCCACTAATGAACAAATCCAAATCTTATTTTAATTATATGCCATGAATCTTTATCAAAAAGATAATTTGTTGCAAAAATTATTTGTTTAGATAAATGCATATTTGTCAATATATATATATATATATATATATACAGGGTGTTTTTTTTTTTAACTGACGCTATTCAGAGCCGCCTGTAGCTCGTTCTAATAACTGGATTGATACAAAATTTTGTGAATGGACTAAGAAAACCATGGGAAAAAATATTCCAACAAAAAAAAATTAGTTCCAATCACCGCCGATAGGGGGACATGTGGCGCTGTACATTGAAAAAAAAACATCAGAAACTGACAAAATTAATAATTTGGATAAAATGCCATGTTTTATTCATCATTTACAATTTCCCTTTCGTTGACTGCAGTTGAAACATCCCTTATCACTTTTTCTGCCACCGGTTTACGTCCTCTGCCTGACCGAACTGCTAGCGAGCCTGTTTCTTCGAATTTCAGAATCATTGCTTTCAATACATTAAAGGATATAGGTCTTTTGCGCAGTTTATGGCGTGTTCTAAGTAAACGAAGAGCGGCTGGTGCATTGCACTGGTTACAATAATAGAACTTCACAAGTAACGCGCGCTGCGGTAACGTGAGATTCATTTTCAACCTGAGCTGAAATTGTTTCTCGGTGTTTTTCGCATGCATTTATAACTTAAACTATTGGCGCTACTGTCGCTTGCGTAAGTAAAAATTTTCATTTGCATTTATTGCCCGTATTTTATGCTAATTCTCAGTTGCATAAATTACCACAGCGCCACATTTCCCCCTATCGGTGGTGATTGGAACTATTTTTTTTTTTTGTTGGAATCTTTTTTCCCATGGTTTTCTTAGTCCATTCACAAAATTTTGTATCAATCCAGTTATTAGAACGAGCGACAGGCGGCTCTGAATAGCGTCAGTTTAAAAAAAACACCCTGTATATAACCAGTATTACAATAAAATTACTTCATTACACAAGGAGTATCGTATTTTATACATATACTTTTTGATTTTAAAATTCTATAAAACCTAGTTTTATTTACATTTTATATAATTTTTGAAAATTTTACTCATTTTTAATCAATTGTTACTTTTGACGTTAGTACGTAAAAAATAGACACAAATTAGATGTTTTCATAAGAAAGTGATCAACTATTATTTTGCAATTTTTTTCTGTTTCTTTTTTTTACTGTAAAAAACATAGCGAATTTTTATTATTTTGGTATTTTAATTTTTATGACTTAAAATAGATATCCTTCCTTTAAGGGAGGGGGGGGTATTATAATTTTTAATTAAAGTAAGTTAACTTTAATTAAATTAAAGTTAAGATAAATTTTATCGAAGACATTTTCCAATACAACTTCGTATGAGATTGACGTGCATGAGAGGGTTAAATGAAAGAAAATTCTTAATTTGAATATCCAAGATCCTCTTACAATACTCTTTATAGCATGAATGCGTTAGTATATTCTTAATTTATTTTAATATGCAGTTTAAATATTTAGGAATATACTTATTAAATACTAGCAGATCCGCCCGGTGTTGCTCGGTCCCGTTAAAAAATAATACGAAATGCGAAATCACTCTAAAAATCGCTGCACGAAACCCTTCCTCTGGTAACTCTTTGTCTTTCGGAAATTAAAGAGATGGACCCGAAGTGGGGAAATAAATTTAATATAACCTTCTCAAATGTCTGGAGCATTTGATTTAAAACTGGTCAGTTTTTGTTCAAAATTTAAAAATAAAGTTACCACCTGATTTTCACAAAATTTGCATTTTCGGAATCAGAAAAATTAACTGTGAGTTTCGATTCAAATAATCCAATACTTTTCTTAATACTCGAGGATGAGTAAAAATGAAACTTTTTCGTTGTCTGGGGTTATCAAATAGGTAACATTCTTTTGCGGTTTCAATAATTATAGCCATTTTTGGCGCACGCACAGGAAATTTTTTTAGTTCCACCGCCAGGGGATGCATTTTGTTCTAAACAAATTATCCGACACGTGTCCCCGCTGCCTACGATACCGTGTATAGAAGACGTGCTTTGCACGCGCTGCAAAATCTTTTAGTTCCAGTTTCTACCACCAGATGGAGCATTCTGTTCTAAATAAACCTATTTCCGAACGAAACTCCGGCACTCGTTCTTGCTTCTTACGGCACCGTGTAGAAGGCGTGCCGGGCACGCGCGAAAAATCTGTTAGTTCCACTTTCAACCGCCAGGGAGTGGCAAATATATGTCATAAATAATTAGCTGTATCTTAATTAGTTTATGTTAAGTTGAATGAACCGATTCCCGTTGAAATCGAACCCATAGAACCCGAGAAAATAAATCAACCTCCTGGATATTAATATTCATAAATGCTGGTAACCAAGTGCTGAAAAAATGATACCGAAGTTTATTTAGTACCTGGGAGGCCTCGGAAGAATGTCAGAAAAGATTTCGTTTGAATCTGACCAAGATTAAATGCAAAATCTTTTAGTTACATTTTTCCCCGCCAGGGTGTGCACTCTGATCTAAAGAAATCTCTTTCCGAATGAAACTCCGGCACCTGTCACCGCTGCTTATGACAAAGTATAGAAGGCGTTCTGTGCCCGCGCACAAAATCCTATAGTTCCGCTTTCCACCGCCAAGGGGCGCCAAATCTGTCTTAATTAGTAATCTATATCTTAATTAGTTCATGTTTAGTTGGTTGAATCATTTGTTGTTGAAATTGGCCCCTTTGTTTGAATCGGACAAATTTTAAATGCGTAATTGTCTAGTTTCACTTCCCACCGCTAGGGGGTGCACTCAGTTCTAAATAAAACTATTTCTGATCAAAACTGCGGCACGTGACCCTGCTGCCTACGACATCGTATAGCAGGCGTGCTGCGCACGCGCTGCAAAATCTTTTAGTTTCATTTCCTACCGCCAGGAGGCGTCAAATCTGTATCTTCATTAGTTATCTATATCTTAATTAGTTCGTTTTAAGTTCAATGAACTAATTCGCATTGAAATTGAGTCCTTAGAACCGGAGAAAATACCCCTCCCTGGTCATTAATTTTCAGAAATAGTGGTAACCAAGGGCTGAAAAAATTTAGTTTATCTAGTACCTGGGGACCTGAGAAAATCGGACTAATAATTAATTAGTTTTGATTTTTGAGACAGGGGGGGGGAGGAGGAGGCAGTTTCGATCAGAGCATTAACGCGATATTTAAACTACAACCGAACACTCACCTCCCACTCCCCACAGAATTAAACCAACGACGTTAAAAAATTAGGAATTATTATTAACTTTTGAAAGAGAAACGAAATGACCACTTTTT
The DNA here is from genome assembly GCA_963931845.1 of Maratus michaelseni. Taxonomy (NCBI): domain Eukaryota; kingdom Metazoa; phylum Arthropoda; class Arachnida; order Araneae; family Salticidae; genus Maratus; species Maratus michaelseni. Next base: position 408,264,429 of record OZ007586.1, read on the forward strand.
TTTAATATACATACAAAAATAATAAGTTATCGTTGTTAATTTCTGAAGTTAAATGCATAAATTACGTATACATGAAAAAACTCTAAAAATCGCATAAAAAATCGCATAAAATCACAACTTGCTGTTCGAATTGCAATCAGCTGACGACTTTTTCATCTGCCAATCACAATTGCCCCGTTGACTTCCAGTTGTGCCTACAATTTTATCAGCTGCCAAACCAACTGTCCTCCAATGGCGTTTGGCTTGTAGTGGGCGATTTGTGACGTCATTTGAAACAAAAAAAGCTGCAAAACATGAAAAAAAAATTTTTTTTTAAACGCATAAAAAATGAAATTATAAAAAAAAAAAAAAATCTAATAAAAAATCGGGATAATAAATAATCCGTCCTTCCCTTTTAAAATAAAATTACAATTGTTATCTGTAAAGAATTATCAACTTTCTCCAACCTAAAAAGAGTGTAAAAGAATTTCGATTCTGAGCGTATCTGAGGCTGAAATGGAAGCAACCACAGAACCAATCAAGTATGCTGGGCAAAATTACATAGTGTTAAAGGAAAAAATTCACCAAAAAATTGGAAATCGCTGCACGAATTTCGCATAAACTTTATCGAAAAGAAGATAAAATTTACTATATTGGGCTAAAAGATTGGAACCAGATTCCGGTTACTAATGGGGGTAAATCGCACAGAAACGGCAAAAAAAACTAAAAAACGCATTTTTAAAATCACGATTTTTTATCTGTAAAGAATTATCAACTTTCTCTAAGCTAAAAAGAGAAAAAAAATGACGATTCTGAGCCTATCTGAGGCTGATATGGAAGCGCAACCACCGAACCAATCAAGCATTCTGGAAAAATTTCTTAGTGTCAAAGGAAAAAATTCGCCAAACATTCAAAAATCGCTGTACGAATTTGCAATAAACTTTATTGAAAAGAGGATACAATTTACTATATTGTACTAAAAGATTGGAACCGGATTCCTGTTACTAATGGGGAAAAATCGCAGCAAAACGTGAAAAAACACTAAAAATCGCATAAAAAATGTAATTTAAAAAAATCAATCTATTCAAAATTTCCAAAATCTGGCTTCGAGGTGCAAAAATACATGCATAGAGGTACCTTCCCACCAAATTTTGTAGCTCTGTGTGCAGCGGTCTCTTCATAACACAACGGAGAAACACACACACACACACACATACAAACACACAAACTTCCTTCTTTATTATAGTTGGAGATATGCAAATATGCAACGAAAACTAATTTTATTACTGTTACAGCCACATAAAATACGTCATTTAAAAATTATATATTATAAACGAATTTCACAATTCTTCATTATCTCAAGGAATAATAACTTTATTATAAAAGTTTAATAAGTGCAATAATTAATCCAATACTTTTAAATCTGTAGGATCTATTCAAATTTGTTTAACTTCCTAGACGAATTTTACATTAATAATTTACAATAAATTTTTCCGGAAATTTTGTATTAATTAAATCTTACAGGTTATTCGTAAATTAATTAAAAAGACGCTTTTTTAAATTACTTCCTTTAAAGAGTGTTTGTAATATCCAAATACGGATGCGGCAATCCAATGTAAAATCAGAGGAACCATCCATAACAGAAAGTAAAGTGGAAGTGTTGACATCTTATCAATCTCAGATATATCGGGGAATAACTGATGAAAACCGCTTCAAAGCGATGTAAACATTAAGCGCAGACTTAAGGACCGATCGGACTATTGGCTAATTTGGCGGTGTCTCTTATGTGGCGAAGTGCTCCCTTTCATCTCTTATGACATTCTTAACATGTCTAAAGGTCAGAGGTCCAGAGCGGGAGCCATTGACAACTGGAAAAACACTCATTTCTTTTGTTGAATCTCACCTTTCTTTTGTCAATGACCACAAAATGATTCGAGAAGAATGGGAAGGGAAAATATTTATGGTTATCTAAAAAGGTGGATTAAACTTTGTGCCGATTTTATTAAAAATAAATGTACAACGTGAAATAGCACAAATTAAATATATATATATTGGCAAACAGCTGTTTCGGAGCCCCTAAAGCTCCATCATCAGTGCCAATTCAACAGATTAAAACGGATTAAAATCCTAAGCCATGTCAATTTGCCTGCCGTCTTTCGCACGCACCGAGATGAAATGGCTGTGACCTCTTCAAAAGGAACCAATAGGAACGCCCCTGTGGGAGTGTTCCTATTGGTCAGTTGTAGTTTTCTGTCTCCTCTATTGCTTTTGAAGAGGTCACCGCCATTTCATCTCGGCGCGTGCCAAAGACGGCAGGCAAATTGACATAGCTTAGGATATTAATTCATTTTAATCTTTTGAATTGGCATTGATGATAATCTTTAGGGTCTCCGAAACAGCTGTTTGCCAATATATATATATATATATATATATATATATATTTAATTTGTGCTATTTCAGGTTGTACATGTATTTTTAATTTGATTTATGGTTATCTCAGGACGATTTGCTCAAGAAGGCTCTGAACTGAACTTTTATCATTAAAAGCCACGACTATCCAGCTGTAATTCATGCACAAGGTGGTCCAATAAAGTATTAATTGGTACTTATTAAATGGGTCTAATTTTTTGTCCAGTGTGTGTATGTCTTTCCAGTTAAGACCTGAAAGTACAGGTATATTTCGGCAAATAATTCACGTATTTCTTTCAACGCAATTCTTAACATTTACTCAAGCTTTTAATACTCATGGTCGTGAATATGATTTCTTGTGACGCGAATTTGCATCAGTCTGGATTTTTTTATTTTTAGAAAAGAAATACCGTGTGATCAAAAGTCAGAAAGTACTTAAAAAATAAATAATTCGCAAGCTAATCCAGATAGAAAGTTGCTCTTCGATCCGAAAAGATGGAAATCGATCTGGGTTTATTTTCACGATGCATATATTCATTGACCACTTAATTTTGAATTTCAACTACCAGATTCAAAATCAGTTTTCTAATCCAACCTATGAAGTAAAAGATTTCGGGAAGAGTAATCACATATATTTAAGAGGAATGTTATCCATTTAAATTCTTTAATTATATCATAGTGCCCTTATGCTTACAACTTCATACATTTATAATTCGTAAAAATTCTATTTCATTTATAAATGTATTGTAATGTATAAAAAATTAAATTGTTGTTTTCAGGAAAAAAGAAATATTTTACAAACTTTTAATAAGAAATATTTTTTTTTTGTAATATAAATGTGCGTGCTTTTACCAGAGAGCAGCGACTCATGACTATATTTCCAGACACTGAATGGCTTAACGTAGGTGTCTTCAAACAATTGGCCCACAGACAATAAGGCCATCACTATTTTAGAAAAAAATGTCTTATTAAGGACAGAAATTCTGCGATTGAATATGCAGAAGATTACCCTTCGGAAATTAAGTTGGCAAACGAAATTCAGACAAAAAGTTTGAAGACCCCTAGCATAGGATGTTGACTATCAACCATGAAATAACACGTGAATAGCAGTCTGCTAGTATACGGCCGACACGAGTTACCTGGTTTTTGCAGAATAGCCTTTCCAGGGCTCCCAAATGGTCCGCGTTTTGAATACCAGTATATTCTAAAAAAATTTTCGTGGTAGGTTTCTAGAACATTTGCAATAGAAATAACATTCAAGGTAGGTTTCTACGAAATTTGCAATAGAAATAACCGTCAGGGTAGGTTTCTACAAAATTTTCAAAAAAGAATCTAAAAAGAAATTTTCCCTGAGAAAATACTGATATTCAAAATGCGAACCATTTGGGAACCCCGCTTTTCATTGACCAACTTGAAGTAGTACGTTGTAAATGCATGAGAATTTTGTGGTTTGGACATCTGTTAAATGTTCATTAATAACAATTGGGAATTTTTTTTTTTTTTTTTTTTATAAAATATTTCCAAAGAGCAAAGATAAATCTAAATAGGAGAAGCTCGAATGCAAGATAATTCGAAAGCGCCTTTTCTTATTTAAAAAAAAACAAACAAGCGAAATGTAAGAAAGAAAAAATTTACGATGGTAAGTCATTAAGTAAGTCACAAAAGATAATTAAATAATAAATTACAATGATATTCACTTCAAAACTATTTTCATTTCTCAACCTATTCTCCACCAATATTTATGCACTTATATCACCGTTTTATCAGCGCCCCAACACCAGCTGGACAACTTTCTTTGGGTTGCTGTCTCAACCACATTAGGACTTCAAATTGAAACTTTTCATCATCTGTGAACATCATCTTGCTTCCAAGATGGTTTTTAGGGGACTAAACAGATGAAAATCGCTTGAGGCTAAGTCGAAGCTGTATGGTGGATGTTGAAAAAGTTGTCAACCAAACTTGTATCCTGTGTTCAACTTGAAGTCCTAATGTGGCTGAGACAGCAACACAAAGAATGTTATGCAGCTGGTGTTGGGACACTGATAAAACGGCGATATACGTGAATAAATATTGGAGGAGAATATGTTGAGAAATAAAAATAGTTTTGAAGTGAATATCATTGTAAGTTATTATTTAATTATCTTTTGTGACTTACTTAATGACTTTCCCTCGTACTTTTGTTTGATGACAGTAAAGTTAATAAAAACAATACATTTAATACATACAATAAATTTAATAAAACACGTAGGCATCCAAACCGGATTTCTTCAAAATAAGATTGTTAGCCAACGTGTTAAAAGAAGACTTTTGAAGAAAATGTTGTGACGGAATCTTCTGTCGATTCAAAATTCAACTAAAATCAAACTACAGATTAAAATAAAATCGCAAAATGTTTAATGTAATCCTTATAGGGAAAGTGGTTGAGGCAGCTAATCTAATTAAACAGTCATTAAATCATTTTAAGTTACAATTACACCAGACAAATATAAAACATAACTCAAGCTTTCTACACCAAAAGTTAACATTCTCAGCAGCATATTTTTTTATTTCACTAGGAATGAGTTTCGCGAACCGGTCAACAACCCGATGTGTTGTGTGATATTACTTACCCATCATACGTAGTATAGGGTAAGTTTTGTAATCGTTTTGAAAATCGAAAAATTTTTTTTGACGGATTTACACGTTTCAGACACTGGAGATTCCGAAAAACATATTTTTAGAAAAAAAAAATTGCCGTCCGTCTGTGTGTCTGTAAACGCTCTATCTCCCGAAAAAATTGAGATAGAGACTTGAAATTTGGTATGTACTTAGTATGTAATAATGGGAAGAAGCATATTTCATTTCAATAACCTCGATTAACCGGAACAATTTTTTCGGACTCTCGAAATATTCGTTCTGATGAAAGGTATATAAAAATGTTCGAAATTGTTTATTTTAAGAAATGAATATAAAAGACAATAAAAAACATAAATTTTGCATAAAGCATGAAGTCGATCGGATAATTAGTTGCCGAGATATTTGGAATCCTATTTACCACACTCTTCGATTTTTCATGACCCTGTATTTCATCCAAATTTCACTTCAAAGATATATTTGAATTGGAAATTTGACGCTTAATCAGATGCAATAAACCGCTAGTTAATAGGATTATTATTTTTGGAGTTATAAGGATGTTTCTTTCAAGCAATTCAGTAATCGAGCCTTTAAAGTTTGTGACGTCATCAAGCCACGATTTTATTTGAATTGCAATGCATTTTATAAGTAGTTTACACATTTTTATTTTAATATTTTACATTATGCATATCCATGATGGGTAAGTATTATGGTGGCCCCCAACGACTAGTTTGTTTTGTGGAAATTACCGTTTATTGCAGGGTTCACAGCTGGTCCTTTCTTCAATTCAGATTTTCCAAACTGTATTTTTTTCTTCATTTAATGACAAAGATTTTTTAATTACATAAATTAAAAATCCTTTCGGAACTTCCAGTATGTATTCAGAATTTCTGAATTTAAAAAAAAATCCAAAGAGGGAACTCTGGTTTAATGTTGATCGTGACGGATTTCTTGCTCTCCTTTTAAATAGACGGGTTTTAATCTTGCAGGGATGACCACCTCAGGAAACCCGGCCTAAGCCTTAGAGTTTGTGTGCAATCCTGAGGGGCTGACACGCCTCTATCACCAGCGAGACGACAGTTACAGAATTATGTATGCAATTTTTACAATATAATATTACACATGAATTTTGTCTGATAATACAGTTATTGCTTTCATACATACGATTATTATTATTATTTCAATGTATGCAGAATATATAATTTCCGGATGAGCTATTTACAAATACTGTGCAGGCACCATGCCTAAAATTATTATTGGTTAAATATGATTGGTTATTCTTGGCTACAATATTTTATACAAATACTTTACTTCAATTGATGTATATGGAAAAATATGATGCACACATACAGTTATTATAATTAATTCGATTACACAATTATACAGTTTAGACCATTTCCAGAATATGACTATATACAAGTACTGTGCAGACTTTATATTTTGGATTTTTGGTTAAATGTGATGCAGATTCTTGGTTAAATATTTCTAATACAATTAATAATATACTAATATGAATATACAGATGCGAATACACTAAAAATTTACAAATAATATGCAGATACTAATAATATACAGACAGTGTGATATTAACTCTCATTACAACAATTATTATATTCAAAATACAATTATTTATATACATATGTACAGAGAAAACAGGACCCCTGCTAGATTGGACAAGCGGGTGCTCGACTACAGAGGAAGAGGATTTGAAAATAAAAATTCATTTTTTTTCAATAAATTTCATGCAGTTGACTATGTGCTGGAGAAGAACCGGACGGTCCAAAAGAAATTGTAGCCAGTTTTTAAGTGACATTTGTGGTGATTTTTTGACATGGAAACGTGAAGTTAGAGTGCAATTTAATATGTAGTGTAACGATGTTGCTTCTGATCCACAGATACAAAGTGTTGAGTCACTTCTGTTAATTTGGAATAGGTGTTGTTGAAATGGTCCATGATTTGTTAAAAATAGGTATAGATATCTGTTGTGTATTTCTAGTTGTTGCGAGACTTCCGGAAGGAAGTCTCTTGTGTAATGACCCACTTGTGCTGTAGACCAGCGTTGTTGCCAACTGTCTGTGATTTGTTTTTTTAATTCTCTTTTGAGTGTGGACGGTGGTACAGGAAGAAAAGTTGTTTCCAGTGTTTCATCGTTTGTTGCTGACCGCGCCAACTGATCCGCCAGTTCATTTCCAGCTACACCCGAATGACCCTTGACCCAATTAAAAAAGAAGTTTTTGGAAGATAGATTTATACGTACGAAAATTTCCTGAACTAAATAATTATCTATGTCAAATTTTGAAAGAGCCATTAAGCTTGATAAGCTATCCGATGAAATTAGAAAGTTGACCGAATCCTCTTCCATGGCCCAGCGCACAGCTTCTCCAATCTTAAGTAATTCGGCCTGGTAAACTGAATTACCCGAGTCTAGTTTTGCACGCCACATGTGATGAATTATATTTTTTTTTATAAGCACAGAAAGCCGATGCTGTGCCTTCAGCTGTTTTTTAACCGTCTGTAAAGATATGGAATTCCCCATTGAATTTTGAGCCCGGACAAGTTTTTATTTGATCTAGAGTTGGTGAAATTTTACATTTTGAGATCTTTGTGGCTATTGTTTGTGCATTAATACGCGTTGATGATATCACCAATCTAGTGACTCTAGCAAATTCAGCCTCTGCTTCCAGTTGCAAGTCCATGGGCGGGATACCCGTTAGGACCTGCAATGCCGCTGTTGACGTATTTTTATACGCTCTTGAAATGAGTAGAAGTACTTTTCTCTGCGCTGCCAAGAGGTGACGCACACCATGCGCCGTCTCATACGCGTGAACCAGACCCCACAGACATAAGCGATTTGGCGCTGTAGGATTGCCGAGTACCATATCTTAAAGAAATGAGTTGGCAACCTACCAGAAATTGACGAAAATTTATATAAATTTTGAGTAATTTTAGTAATTTCTTCCCTTTTTATTACTATGTGGGGTAGGAATGAAAGATGTTGGTCTATTGTAATTCCTAAGTATTTTAAGGTTTTGATTGATTGTAGGTTTTGTCCTTTTAGTTTGAAGATTGGGTCCCTTTTTAAGATTTTTAGTTTGTCAAATGTAATTGTTTTTGATTTATTCAATGATATTTTAATGTGGTTGCTCGTAGCCCAATTTTGAACATAATTCAGGGCAATCCTACCATTATGCTCTAGCGCAGCGCGTGTTGGACCCCATCACTCGTCAAACATTAGTGTGTTCTTGCGCTGGAATCTTGTGACCCATCTTAAAGTGCTATTACACGAGGTGTCAAAGTCGCCGCTACTTTCGACTGACACAATGTTAAACTTTAGTTTCAAAAGAGTTGCTCGAAAGACAAGCAACTTTTTATTGCCGGAGCAATTTGTTGCATACAGTGTTCATCTAAAGGATCAAAGAACCATATCGCGTGGAACAGCCAATGAAATGCTTGGAAAACTGACGAGGGAAAAGCCTTTATCGGAACAGCCAATGAAATTCTTGGAACACTGACTAGATGCGGCAATGTTTGTAGCTTCGAATTATCTTGTGTAATAGCCTATTTTATTGAGTGAAAGCGCTTAATATGCATTTAGTTTTGTCTACATTTCTTAAAATCCCATCCAAAATACCAATTTGGGTGATGAAGCGGCGAACTACATTTGCATGCATTGTTTTCGTGTTTAAAACATTTGTTTCGCCGGAAAAAATCGACATCGGAAAACAATAGATAATATTTGTAACAATACAGTACGTTTTTGGGTACAGCATGCCCCATTCACATAGAACAAGTGGCTTAGATAGGGGGCGATCCAGATGCTGTGGATGTCACTAATCTCGTAAAGTTACTTAATCTCTGAAATTTTTGCAATTATATAAGGAGAAGAATATTGCTTTAGAAGAGAGTGGTATCCAGAGCCTCTAGATTCGCAGCCTCCCTATGCCACTGCACAAAACGGCCGCATTTTACAAACACTTAACATAGAAAAATCGACTGCAATCCTATATATTAAAACGAAAAGGGATATGTGTAAGATTCGCGGTCACATAAAATTGCCCTATTTGTGCATGCGTGAAATTAAATCTAGAACTTATTCAGTTTCAGAGTACACCAGAACGTGGTCACAGTGGCTGAGTGGCCTAAGGCGCTATGTTTAACTTGATACACCGTCGGTAGACTGCAACATTTCTGAAGCAATCCTGTAAACAGAATTAGTGTTACAATGCCCAGTGTCTATTTGAAAGAATCCTTGAGGAAAATTCATTTCTTTGAACAGCTTGAAAGGTTCTTTTCATGAAAGTATTTAAGGGAAACAATTATCCTCTTCTCAGGATTCTTTGTACCTTTTTTTATTTTGAAGGATTTCAACCACATTTTTTTAAAACAAATACAGGGTTATCGAAAGGGGCAGTCTAGAAAGATCTAACAAATACTACAGATGCTTTGAATATTTCTAAGATGTAGCATTTGCAATTTTTTCATGCATTCTTGAATACTCTGGTAAACTCGTTATTAACTGAAAGTCATTATTAGGTGAGGTTTCTGTTATTGAAGCAGTAATCCAAGGTTTAAAATACACTCTCACTACAAAAACACAAACATCACGAAGACCTCTTTCTTCTTTTTTGGTAAGCTTGAATTGAGCCTTAACCCTTTCCGGCACAGAGAAAGTCTGTTCATAAAATGAGAAATTGTTGACTGACACCGGAATTTACAAACGACTTTTTTAGAAAATACAAACTCCTTATTCATTACAGAAACAAAATTTTATTAAAATATTCCTGGTGCCGAATGCAAGTATGGAATTAAAATTAGGTCTGCCCGGAGTGGGACCGCTGTGCCTGAAAGGGTTAAAGATGAATGTCATTGATGAATCTTCATTGATGAATCTTCAAAGATTATATCATCTTAGACATTCAAGCAGCAAGTTGCATTGCCCTAGGAAGCATGAAACGAATTCCCCTGAGAAGTATTCCTCCAAGGAAAATAATAACAAGTTATGCAAATTCTTGATAATAATAATCTCTTGGTCCAGGTGCTGATGGGGTTGATCATGATTAAATTTTAATGGCAAACTCAAAAATTTCATCTTTTACATTTTGTACAATAACTCGAATATTATCTTTTAAACCCGTTTCAACTATGTCTCTATCTAGAAATCTCCAGTACCCTTGGAAATGTTTGAATAAATAGGTACTTCTGGACTTGATGATGAAGTTCACAAAGAATTGTGAAATACTTTGCCAATGATAATTTCCATAATATGATGACGGTAAGCAAAAAAAATGTTTCTTACTAAGCTTTTCTTCTAAAAGAACAAAAACACATTTATCATTTCCAGTATTTGCTGATGGGGTGTCAAAGCTCATTTCAATCATTTTATTTGCAATATACCATTCCTTCAAAACTTTATAAATTGCATGGTCTTATGATTAGCCTGTTGCTGAAAGAAGTTTAGCAACTGAGAGGATCTGAGAAACTGCTTCGCTAGAAATTATAATTCGTAGTTTATCTATTTTCTCTTTATCGGTTAATTCTGGTAAAAGTTCCCATCTCAATGAACAATGAGAGAAACATTTATTTGTTGCCGTTCTTTTAAATTTTATGATTTAATTCTATGAACAATTCTTTTTCAACCAGACCGACTTCTTTAATACATATCCTAAACTCTGCATTTTCGGCAGCTTCAAATACTGCCTGATACTTTTGTTCTGTCTACAGCTGTTACTAAATCTGGAGTTATAATATCCATACGCCCTCCCCTCTATTTGGAAGGACCAGGATATGATGCTTCACCCTCAACAGTTTCATTTCATGATCACGTTGTTCATTTTCATTCATTTCGATCTTCTTCATTTGAGCTATCTGTGGAAGATTCAAGTACTGCTATTTTTGTTTCTTTCTCCTGTAAACATTTAATTTTTTCTAATCTTTTCTTCAGAAGATTCTTCTTTTTAGAAGCAATCAATTCCTTCCGCAAGAGATTTATTTATGTCAACACCAATCATTGATCCCCGTTGCCATCTTCTTATTGTGCTAGGAAGAAATCTCTATCTTCAGCTATTTTAATAATGTTTAACTCTTTCAGGGGCAAAGTACTTTCAGTACTAAAATGTTGAAATAAATGACTGGCACCGGAATTTACGAAAAAATTTATTTGGAAATAAGAAAAGGACTATGTTTCACATACGTATTAAATAGAAAATATCTTAGCAATATTCTGGTGCCGTTGTGGCGTTTGGGAATTAAAATAGAATGGTTTCATAAACATACCACCGCCCCGGAAAGAGTTAATGCATTGGCATGAGCAAGATTAAACAAGTTATCTAATTTTGAAGAAGCTGCATGCTCTTTGGCTTCCTTTGCTCTTCTTTAACAGTCTCCATTCTTCAAATAATTCCAGACATTTATTACCGTTATATCAATGACATTATCTTTAGATAATTAACTTAATAATTACATTTACAAATGCTTTTAAGGATTTGCTATTGTACATAAGTGAATTTTTATACATTGAAATAATTTTATTAATACTGGTATTAAATATATTTTTACTTACCCATCATACGTAGTATAGGGTAAGTCTTGTAATCGTTTTGAAAATCGAAAAAAAATTTTGACGGATTTACACATTTCAGACACTGGGGATTCCGAAAAACATATTTTTAGAAAAAAAATTGTGCCGTCCGTCTGTGTGTGTGTGTCTGTGTGTGTGTCTGTGTGTCTGTAAACGCTCTATCTCCCGAAAAATTTGAGATAGAGACTTGCAATTTGGTATGTACTTAGTATGTAATAATGGGAAGAAGCCTATTTCATTTCAATAACCTCGATTAACCGGAACAATTTTTTTCGGACTCTGGAAATATTCGTTCTGATGAAAGGTATATACAAATTTTCGAAATTGTTTATTTTAAGAAATGAATATAAAAAACAATAAAAAACATAAATTTTGCATAAAGCATGAAGTCGATCGGGTAATTAGTTGCCGAGATATTTGGAATCCTATTTACCACACTCTTCGATTTTTCATGACCCTGTATTTCATCCAAATTTCACTTCAAAGATATATTTTAATTGGAAATTTGACGCTTAATCAGATGCAATAAACCGCTAGTTAATAGGATTATTATTTTTGGAGTTATAAGGATGTTTCTTTCAAGCAATTCAGTAATCGAGCCTTTAAAGTTTGTGACGTCATCAAGCCACGATTTTATTTGAATTGCAATGCATTTTATAAGTAGTTTACACATTTTTATTTTAATATTTTACATTATGCATATCCATGATGGGTAAGTATTACGGTGGCCCCCAACGACTAGTTTCCAGTAAAAAAGAAGAAAACAACAAAATGACCCAAAATATGAAACTGATGCTTCCTTGAACTCCCTATAAATAATATTTTTTATTGATGAAATTTTACAAGTATTCTTTTTAGATATAATGGAGCAAATTTAGAGGGTGAGAGCATTCAATTTTAAAACATCAAAAATAAGGACCACCCTAATATACATCCGAATATATCATATATATATATATATATATATATATATATATATATATATATATATATATATATATATAAATATATATATATATATTTAAAAAAAAGTATTGATTATTTTTCATAAAAGGAAAAAATGCATACAGGGACTCTAAAGGATATCACCTTGATATTCATGATTTAATAATTAAATAGTGTATGAAAAGTAAAATAAAATTTAAAAATATGTATTATAAATCGTTATCTGCAAACAGCAAATTTTAATTATGTTCAGGATTTTAGAGTCAGAATGATAAAAATAAATTAATGAAAAAGTTTAAAGGTAGCGTAATTTTAAAAAAAAAAATCAGAAAATACTACATATTGTTATATTTTTTTAAATATTGGGACTGTGGAAAGTAAAATTTATCACCTGACAATAGTTTTAAAATTACTAACTTTATAGTTAAAATATTTCAATTGAAAGATGTTTCATGTAGTTATCGATTAAATAAAATGATCTAAACTTATATCTATATTTTGTATGACCATTATCAAGAAGATATATTTATATACTAAAAAAAGAACGTGATTATTTTTCATAAAAAGAAAAAAAGAAAAGGGAAAAAAGAAAAGAAAAATATTGAGTAGGTTGGACTGACAGCGTCATTTATCGCCTTATATGTATAGGAATCGTTTACTCTGTATATTCAATAAGTTTTCAAAACTTAACTCATTTAACAGCAACTAATTAAAAATTGAAACATATTTCTAATGGAACCTTCAAATTGTTTACCGTCAAATCTTGACGAGTACTATCTAGTCTCGATTATTTTCAAGATGATATTCCGAAAACTTTACACAGCCAAAACGATTAGAGCATAGAGACTCGAATCTTAGAGTACCGGCACCGATCTCCTAATATTTGTAGCATGCATAATAATTATTAGGCTAAATGAGAAAATTTAATAATTAATTTGTTAATACTTACTTTTATTTTGGTTATTCCACCTTCAATTAAAATCTAATGTTGCTAAAATATCTGTGAATGTAATAGTTTTGTTAACCCTTTGGGGACGAGCGACACGTATACGTGACGCATAAGATGCTCAGAATCCTTCATGATTCCCACCAGTTAATTTTTACTGTAAGATTTGCATTATTTAATCACAGCATTTCTGCGATTCAATTAGGTGAAAATTTCTGTTTTAAAAAAGCGGTGGTAAAAGATTAAAAATTCTGTAAAGGACGCTCGTAGCGAAGGGGTTAAAGAGCTCAGAATTCTTTTCTTAGTTAAAATACCATAGTTGTTCTCAGTTTCGTAATGTATTTCTTAGTAAACATGAGAATGAGTGTATCTTCCTTCAGAATACCGCAAAGGAATGAATACCTACCGTAGTAGAAATAATTAAACTTTTATTAACGGGTTGGGACACCATACGTCCCAGCAACTATTTCCTATTACTTACCCATCATACGTAGTATAGGGTAAGTCTTGTAATCGTTTTGAAAATCAGATACCGACGATTCCGAAAACAAATTTTTAGAAAAAAAAATTGCCGTCCGTCTGTCTGTGTGTGTATCTATAAACGCTCTACCTCCCGAATAAATTGAGATAGAGATTTAAAATTTGGTATGTACTTAGTATGTAATAATGAAAAGAAGCTTATTGAATTTCAGTAACCTCGATTATCCGGAACTATTTGTTTCGGACTCTCGAAGTATTCGTTCTGATAAAAGTTATATAAAAATTTTCGAAATGGTTTATTTTAAGGAGTGAATATAAAAGACAATAAAAAAACATAAATTTTGCACAAAAACTGAAGTCAATTGGATTATTAGTTGCCGAGATAATTGTAATCATATTTTTCACACTCTTCGATTTTTCATGACCCTGTATTTCGATTCATCCTCAAATTTCAATTCAAAGATATATTTTAATTGGAAATGAGACGCTTAATACGACGCAGTAAACTCTTAGTTAATATGATTATCACTTTTGGAGTTATTAGGATGTTTCTTTTACGCAATTCAGTAATATAGCAATTAAAGTTTATGACGTCATCAAGCAAGGATTTTATTCGAATTGCAATGCATTTTATAAATAATTTACACATGTTTTATTTTCATATTTCATATTATGCATATCTATGATGGGTAAGTATAGTGGTGGCCCCCCAACGACTAGTTCTATTCGTACCGCTTTTTGAAACATAATCCCTGCCATACCGAGACATTTCTAAGAGATACCTACCACAAAGAAATGTTTCTGTAAATTGTGCGATAAATGAATATACAAATTGCTGCCAGTCCTGGCCCAAAATCAAAAAGTAAAGATAGTCGTTAGGGTCACCGTAATACTTTCCCATCAAGGATATGCATAATGTAAAATATGAAAATAAGACATGCGTAAACTATTTATAAAATGCATTGCAATTAGAATAAAATCGTGGCTTGATGACGTCATAAACTTTAATTGTTCTATTACTGAATTGCGTAAAAGAAACATCCTTATAACTCCAAAAGTGATAATCATATTAACTAAGAGCTTACAGCGTCGGATTAAGCGTCGCATTTCCAATTAAAATATATCTTTGAATTGAAATTAGAATGAAATACAGGGTCACGAAAAATCGAAGAGTGTGAAAAATAGAATTACAATTATCTCGGAAACTAATTATCCGATCAAATTCATTTTTTATGCAAAATTTATGTTTTTATTGTCTTTTATATTCACTCCTTAAAATAAGCAATTTCAAATTTTTTTATATACCACTAGATGGAACCCATCAAAACTTGACGAAAAAAATACTATAACAATATCAGTAAAATAAGCTTCTTTATTATTTAAGAAGGGGTGCGTATGAAAAAGTCTTTTAAATAATTTATTTAAAAAGTTTTTTGCCCCAGTGGAATACAGTACCATTTCCGATGCAAACTCCAAACAAACAATCCGTAAAAAACTTTTTAATACAAATAAGTTCGACATTACCGCCATATTCACCACTACAAAAAGAAAATTTCATGGACCTATGAAGTATCATACAAATAGTATATTCCTACGTCCATATCATATTCAGTAAATAAACACACATCTCTCTCCCTGTGATAATGCAACCGAGTGAACTTCTATGTGCATATGCATTGCATCTGTTCGTTCAAAGGCACCGTCGAAATTAGACTTTAAAAAAGAATTAAAATGTTTAAATACTAAAAAGTTTTAAAATGTCCTCTTTAATCATTGTTCGTTTCAAATCCATATTTTCTAAAATGCATCCATTGTTTTAAGCTAATCAATTTTCATGTAAAGATGGAGAAATTTTTTTTATAATAATGATACAAAATCTGCAGATGATGCAGATTTTTGATGTTTTCAAGTATAATTTATTTGTTTTTTTCGGTCCCTTTCCATAATCATGATTATCCCTTTTCCACAGTCGTGATCTTTTCCTTCTTATACAGTGAAATGCACCACGGATCTTTAAAATAATAATAAAATACAATTCCAAGCATATTCTGATGCAACACATACATCAACACGAATTCAACATGATATCAATTTAATGTTGAACATAAATTGAAAATCGTTTTTTTTTTTGTTTTTTTGTTTGAAAGATTTCAGTTTAGCGCCAAAATGCTCTATCTTATGGTTAATCTAATTTTATGATTTATCGGAGGGTTTTTTTTATTATTATTTTCTTAATCAATTTCCAATTGTGGCAAATTTCCCAGGTGCTATTTTATATTACTGAAGCAATAACTGGCGGCCATTGTTGAGATAGATTTGAAAAATAATTCATGCTTGAAAATTGTTTAAAATGTTGTTAAATTAAGCGGCAGTTTTCAAAAAAATTTCATTCGAAAGTTAACATTTTTATAATTGATGATGTATAAATTGAAATTGTACGGTATTTAGAAGAGATGTAAGCGCGATAAAAACAAAAGCTATAGCGCCGTTTGTTGTCACAATCGTTATACATTCTACTCTTCATAATGAAGAATTTAAAAATTGGTTAAAATTACGACATGTTGACAAAATCCTATAAATTTTTCTCTTTAGATTTATCAATGTAAAAATGCATTTCAAGATAAGCATAGCGTCATTTTCACAGGCGCAAACTTTTCACACGTACTTTATATACGTTTCTTTTATGCTTAACCACCATGTATACAAATAAAAATATATTTTGTATTTAATTGTACTGAAAAATGGCATCCGCCGTATACCCTGCACAGATGGTGGCTCGTACCGCGACCTACGTAATCTATACTAATATTATAAAGGAGTAAATCTTGTTTGTTTGTTTGTAGGGGGTAATCTCTGGAACTACCGAACCCATTTCAAAAGTGATGGTGGCAAATTGATGGTGACAACCCCTGCTCCAACATAGGCTATATTTTATGTCGGCGCCACTAACCCCAGGGGGTGCAGGAGCAAAAAACGTTCTAAAATTGCGATTTTTCAGTTATCACACTGGCTGTCAAGCCCTGAGAGCTTGGCAGCCGGTTCTGTATGTATGTATGTACGTACGTAATGCGATAACTCTTCATAGAAATATCCGTTTTCCTTCAAATTTTGTTTATAGGTTCACTGTGTTAAGGCGCTTCCCTGATTAGTTTTCGGGATTGATTGGTTAAGTATAAAAGGGGTGGAACAAGGGGCTAATTCCCCCCCCCTTAATTTATATAAATGGGTTTATTCCGTTTTTCTTCAAATTTTGTTTATAGGTTCACTGAGTTAAGGCGCTTCCCTGATTAGTTTTCGGGATTGATTGGTCAAGTATAAAGGGGGGGAACAAGGGTCTAATTCCCCCCCCCCCTTAATTTATATAAATGGGTTTTTCATGCAGAATTATTCCGTTTCCCTTCAAATTTTGTTTATAGGTTCACTGTGTTAAGGCGCTTCCCTGATTAGTTTTCGGGATTTATTAGTTAATATAAAGGGGGGGGGATCGGGGGGCTAATTCCCCCCCTTAATTTATATAAATGGGTTTTTCATGCAGAATTATTCCGTTTTCCTTCAAATTTTGTTTATAGGTTCATTGGGTTAAGACGCTTCCCTGATTACTTTTCGGGATTGATTGGTTAAGTATAAAGGGGGGAACGGGGGGCTAATCCCCACCTTAATTTATATAAATGGGTTTTTCATGCAGAATTTTTCCGTTTTCCTTCAAATTTTGTTTATAGGTTCACTGTGTTAAGGCGCTTGCATGATAATTTTCGGGATTGATTGGTTGAGTATAAAGGGTGGAACGGGGGGGCTAATCCCCCCCTTAATTTATATAAATGGGTTTTTCATGCAGAATTATTCCGTTTTCCTTCAAATTATGTTTATAGGTTCATTGGGTTAAGACGCTTGCCTGATTACTTTTCGGGATTGATTGGTTAAGTATAAAGGGGGGGAACAAGGGCTAATTTCCCCCCACCTTAATTTATATAAATGGGTTTTTCATGCAGAATTATTCCGTTTTCCTTCAAATTTTGTTTATAGGTTCACTGTGTTAAGGCGCTTCCCTGATTAGTTTTCGGGATTGATTAGTTAATATAAAGGGGGGGGATCGGGGGGCTAATTCCCCCCCTTAATTTATATAAATGGGTTTTTCATGCAGAATTATTCCGTTTTCCTTCAAATTTTGTTTATAGGTTCATTGGGTTAAGACGCTTCCCTGATTACTTTTCGGGATTGATTGGTTAAGTATAAAGGGGGGAACGGGGGGCTAATCCCCCCCTTAATTTATATAAATGGGTTTTTCATGCAGAATTATTCCGTTTTCCTTCAAATTTTGTTTATAGGTTCACTGTGTTAAGGCGCTTGCATGATAATTTTCGGGATTGATTGGCTGAGTATAAAGGGGGGAACGGGGGGCTAATCCCCCCCTTAATTTATATAAATGGGTTTTTCATGCAGAATTATTCCGTTTTCCTTCAAATTTTGTTTATAGGTTCACTGAGTTAAGGCGCTTCCCTGATTAGTTTTCGGGATTGATTAGTTATGTATAAAGGGTGGGGGGATCGGGGGGTAATCCCTCCTTAATTTATATAAATGGGTTTTTCATGCAGAATTATTCCGTTTTCCTTCAAATTTTGTTTTTGGTTCACTGTGTTAATGCGCTTCCCTGATTAGTTTTCGGGATTGATTGGTTAAGTATAAAGGGGGGGAACGGGGGGATAATCCCCCCCTTAATTTATATAAATGGGTTTTTCATGCAGAATTATTCTATTTGCTTCAAAATTTGTTTATAGATTCATTGGGTTAAGACGCTTCCCAAATAAGTTTTCGGGATTGATTGATTAAGTATAAAGGGGGGAACGGGGGGCTAATACCCCCCTTAATTTATGTAAATGGGTTTTTCATGCAGAATTATCCCATTTCCTTCAAATTTTATTTATAGGTTCACTGTGTTAAGGCGCATCTCTGATTAGTTTTCGGGATTGATTGGTTAAGTATAAAGGGGGGGAACAAGGGGCTAATTCCCCCTTATCTATACTAATATATAAAGTAGTAAAGATTGTTTGTTGGTTTGTTTGTTTGTTTGTAGGGGGTAATCTCTGGAACCACTGAAGCGATTTTAAAAGTGATGGTGGCAAATTAATGGTGACAATCCCTGCTCCAACATAGGCTATATTTTATGTCGGTGCCACCATCCCCAGGGGGGTGCAGGAGCGAAAAACGTTCTAAAATTTCGATTTTTTGTGTACTGAAGGAGATAGAAGTATCAAATTTGGTATGGTAGTTACTTATAAGATGTAAATGCTCTCTAAGAACAAATTATAAAAACATTCGCAATTTAAAAGGGTGAGATGAGGAAGAAGCGTTCTAAAAACATTCTAAATTACAATTTCTATGGAATCTCTGAAACTACAGAACCGATTTCAAAAGTGATGGTGGCAAATGGATGGTGACAGTCCCTGCTCCAACATATGCTAAATTTTTTGTCGGTGCCACTGCCCGCAGAGGGTGCAGGAGCGAAAAACTTTCTAAAATTGCGATTTTTGCGATGCTGAAGGAGCTAGAAACTTCAAGTTCGGCATGATTGTTATTTATAAGATCTAAATGCGCTCTAAGAACAATTTCTAAAGAAAAATGATCTAATGATTCTGCGATTTTTCAACTATTGAATTTCTAAAATTACCAAATTTCACAATAGAGTACCATAGCGAAACCTTCACGCGTAAAAAGATAATGATAAGGGCGACGTGTCCTGACGTGTATATTGACTATAGCACGAGTCACAAATTATAGTATCCTTATTATTCTGTTAAAATATAAAAGTGAATTATGAAATGTCAATATTTTGTTTGATTAAAGGTTCGTTAAGAGAAATTGACCAGCGTAGCGGGCGTAGCTTGCTAGTGCTTTATAAAGTAGTTACAACGTTAGATTAATTTTAACACAATTATTTCAAATTGGTATATAAATCATACGAGTAGTAAATTTCCAACTGGACGAAAAATATCCGGGCCAGGATTCGAACCTGGGATCGCCCGGCTGAAGCCGCCACGCTCTACCACCAAGCTATCCCGGTCGAATCTGGAGGGCATAATTCATCCAGTTAACCTTATTGATCAGAGAATCTGGTCTGATATTTTAATCAGCTCAACAGAAAAGATCGCAGGTAAAGGAACTCCAGTAAGATTTTTCTTTTTCTTCGATGAACTTTTTCTCCCCTTTTCTCCAGAATGCTGTTCCCGATTACTCCAGTCGTTTCGAAACCCACCCTCTTCCATCTTTAATTTATTTACTTTTTATAAATTATTCCATGCATTCATGCACGGAAAAGATTTTTACTTTTTAAAAATGAACTCATTTTATAGCTGCTTTTTTTTAACGAAATTTTGATGAGTTCCTTTTACTGGAGTTCCTTTATCTGCGATCTTTTCTGTTGAGCTGATTAAAATATCAGACCAGATTCTCTGATCAATAAGGTTAACTGGATGAATTATGCCCTCCAGATTCGACCGGGATAGCTTGGTGGTAGAGCGTGGCGGCTTCAGCCGGGCGATCCCAGGTTCAAATCCTGGCCCGGACATTTTTCGTCCAGTTGGAAATTTACTACTCGTATAGTTACAACGTCTCAAGATTTTTCTTTTTCTTCGATGAACTTTTTCTCCCCTTTTCTCCAGAATGCTGTTCCCGATTACTCCAGTCGTTTCGAAACCCACCCTCTTCCATCTTTAATTTATTTACTTTTTATAAATTATTCCATGCATTCATGCACGGAAAAGATTTTTACTTTTTAAAAATGAACTCATTTTATAGCTGCTTTTTTTTAACGAAATTTTGATGACAGTTTTATCAATTTAATTGACGAATGAGGGCATGTATTTGGTTTGTACAAGTTTTATTTGATTTGATTTTTGAAAGAGGGAGATAAATATGAGTTGATAAATAAAAAAAAAATGTGTACTATTTTTGTTTTATTTGCCAAATTATCACTAAGTACGATCGATCTCTACTAGTACGTAATAAAACATCGTACTCGCTTGTTTTACAGCTTCAAAGTTTGAGAAACATTAATGGTATTTTTAAACGCATTAAATACATATGCCCTTTAATTTCATACGATTTATAAGAATTTTGATACTTCTCCGTTATCCAGTCGACCACTTTCCATTAAGAAAATAACTATCGCCAAACTATAGGATTTTAACGCCAAAAATGTATTATCGTGGCGTCAAACTCACTTTCCGTCAAATGCGTTACACGTGCTTGTTATCTCATCAAGTGATGTTTAATTCGACATTTAATGTATTTTTAATGATGTTTTACTGCTTTTTTAGATAATTCATTAATTAAAATATAAATTACATCTTCGACAACATGATATTAAAAGCGAAAAAGCATTGAAAAAATGTTGCGATGCGCAGTTACGTAAAATAGATCAATTTTAACTGACGTCACAGACATTTATCCAGAGAGAAATAATTAAGAAAAATAATTTAATTAAATAAATTTCCAAGGTTATTTTTGTTTCTATTTTCATTAAAATATTGTAAATTTTATTGTTTAAAGTTACTAATAAATGATACTTTAGTGAATTGGGCTTTTCCAATTGACTAAATAATAATAACTAAATAATTCGATTTTTTTTCTGAGATTCTAATGGCAAAACTTCTTTCATTTGTTTATTGGGCGCTACAGTTTGGCGAATAATTTGGTGATAATTTTTTATATGGAAAGTGGTCGATGAGATAATAGAGAAGCACCAGAATATTAACTAAGCCCGAACTAAGAAAAAATTTCCGACCAAATAATTGTATTTCGTTAAGAATTAAATTTTCTTATTTTTAATCTCCGAAAGAAACAATAATCATGGATTTAATTAATTTTACAATATGCGGTGCACCCAAACAATTTTGATTAAATCGGCACAGATGTCACATCGTGGTTTCTTTTTGGCGCCAAAATGGCGATTTTTGCTTTGTATGGCAACTTGTGTTAATAAAATTGAATACGTGTGTAAATAAATAAAATAAAATAATTTAAAATTAATTAATTATTAATACAATTAATTGCATGTGTTTAATAAGAATAATGTGTGAAAATTGGGTTTTCTCGCCAAAATAGCGCAAAAAATAAATCGCGCCAATCTCTGTGCGTCTGCAGCTTCTGTTCCATGTAAGGGTATTTTTTATGTAATAAATAAAATTTATTAACGTTTAAAAACAAATTTATGAGTAATTTAATATTTTTTAATATTTTTGTATTAGTTTTAATGTTTCAGCAAATGTTAAAAGTAAATAAATTGGTGACATTGATATTTTTATAAGGTATTCGATCTTTATTTACAATTCTACCTTGCCCAGATAGCTTGAAGTTACGGTCAGAGTCAGACTTCAATTTTATGAAAAGTTGCAGCATCCTCTGGCGATTGACTTTATGACGTCATAGCAGAAGTAAAATTTGAAATTAAAATTACGGCTAATTAATAAAATTTTCGAACAAACGAATGTACGATAACAAATCTGTATCCAAATATCTTTCATTTATAAAAAGACTGATGTAATTTGATGCAGCAGTTTGTTCTCACGGACTATCGAAAAAAAAAACACTTACCGTTTTAAATATATAGATGTTAAAATATTACCTAGTTGATGTTAGCGAATGTCAAAAGATTGGCCAACCACAGAGTTTACAAAATAAACTCTATGCCTTGCAACAGTGGGAGTTTAATTGAAAATTACGGCTGATTAATTAAATTTTCGAACAAACGAATGCATGATAACAAATCTGTGTCCAAATATCTTTCATTTAATAAAAGAATGGTGTAATTTGATGCAGTAGTTTGTTCTCACGGATTGTCGAAAGAAAATGCTTAGCGTTTTAAATATATAGATTTATCAGAAAGAATATTTCGAGAGTCCGAAAAAAATAGTTCCAAATAATCGAGGTTACTGAAATTCATTAAGCTTCTTCCCATTATTACATACTAAGTACATACCAAATTTCAAGTCTCTATTACAATTTATTCGGGAGATGGAGCGTTTACAGGCACACACACAGACACAAAGACGGACGGCAATTTTTTTTTTCAGAAATATATTTTTCGTAATCTCCATAGTCTGAAACGTGTAAATCCGTCAATTTTTTTTTTCCTATTTACAAAACGATTACAAGACTTACCCTATACTACGTATGATGGGTAAGTAAAAGGACTTTTTGTCCTTGTAATTGTGTGTCGTATAGCCAACGTAGTGAAAAAGTATAGCTCACTGACGTTCTACCAACTGAACCACTTGGAATGAGCTACCAGGCACTGTCAAACTATTCTTTATAATTATTTAATATACATCGGGAAGAAACAATTACTTGACAGCAGTATATAAATAAACGTTCGAAGTGCCGTTGTATATATATCATGCATAATAATAGCAAGCGGACAGAAAAATATCATTATCAATGAAATATTAGTTTAATGATCTACGATCTTATGGTTAAAAAGGAAATATGTAAAATAAATTTTATAAGGAATATTTTCCAAAATTTTATAAAAATGTGAAGATAATAAAAATTTAAAGCTTCTTTTAAAATTATGACAGCTTCTATAACGTCTATTACCAATGAATTGTAAAGGAATTATCATTTGTTAATATTTGTTGAAACTTTATGTTGACACATGACTAAAGAAACATTTTAGACATTTAACAGTTTTTTCTTTGTTCTCTCTAGTGTTTTTTATACCTTCAATTAAGAAAACATATTTTGTTATAAGTATGAAGTGTTAATTGTGTTCTAATTATTTGATTGAAAATAGTCGCACAAAATATTCCAATTAATGGAATTTATTGCGATTTAAAAAAATAATTTTTAACAGAAAAAAGGATTATATTGTACATTTGAAAAAAAAAATATGTTTTATCTAATGTGGAACAAAATGAACATTCACATAAATGTCTATAAAGAAATCTGAACCTATAACCACCATTTTTACGTACATATAATGCACACTATTTTCCGAAATTTTAGGCCTTAATTGTGGATGCAATTTACACAGAATATTATTAAATTACACAGACCTCACATTAGTGTTTAGTAGAAAACAAAATTTGAATTTGATGTTGAGGAATTACTGGAATTTTTTAAGATTGAAATACATTTTCGGGAGCAACTTTTCTTCTATTAATAATACAAAGCGTAATTCAGTTTCAGTTTACAAAATAAGAGAGACACAAACACAAGATTTTAAAGTAACAGTTACCAAAAAGGAAATCTCCCCACAGCTGCTTTCACAACACATGTACATCGTAACTGTGTATTTTGTGTTTCAAGGAAACATGACTCGGTACAATCTCCTATTAGCATTCAGCAAAAGAAAATCGATGCTAACAAATGTGGACTTAGTTTTAAATGTCTTCGCGCTAAACACGTAGCTAAAATTGTTGGACAAAAAATACATGTAAAACATGCAATCAAAGTTCGCACAATACACTCTTATGTCAAAACAAAATTAAAATCATGAGTTTAAAAATTCTCAGGCTAACATTGTTACACAAAATAAAAGTAATGATGCGATATCCACGACTGTTTCAACATGCAGCGCAAGCAATTTTGATAACAACTCAGCTGTTTTTCTGCAAACTTGCACTGCTGTGATTTCTTCAAGATTTAAAAATAAACGAATTATAATGTTAATTGATGGAGGTTCTCATAGATCGTTTATAAGTAATGGTTTGGCTGATAAATTAAAGTTTCATTTATCGGAGTCAAAAATGCGCAAGTTCATGCTTTCGGTAAAGAAAGGGCTAATACGGGTGAATATAATTGTGTTAAAGTCACTTTGCTAAATTCGCGCAATCAAAATGTAAAATCTACTGTTAATGCCGTTAGTGGTAAATAGAATTACAGGAGCCGATGGGGTGAAGCGGTGGCCTAGTGGAGGCGTAAAGATAAAATAGAAAATATTGTCTTTGTGGTATGTAGACAATAATGAAATGCCTATTAATATGTTAATAGGTGCAGACAGTTACTGGGAAATAGAAACGGGAAATAGTCAGCGTTTAAGTAGAAGATTAGTGGCTCTTGATACTTTATTTGGAACAACACTAAAAGGTCAGGCAATTTAAATGCTAAATCTAATTCTCATGTTAGTGTAAATAAGGTAATAATTGATGAAAATAAAGACATATTGGGTGATATTAAAGCAATTTAGGAACTTGATATGCTGGGAATAAAGCAAGATGAAAATGTAACTAATGAAATGAAAAATAGAGTGATAAGGGAATTTTAGGATAGTATTGTGTATAAAAATAAGCGTTATGAAACCAGATTACTGTGGAAAATGGAACCATAAAATTTGGATAATAATTATGAAATTGCTACACAACGCTTAAATGGGTATACATAAAATGTTTAAACAAAACGTTTGGTTCTTTAAACAATATGAAGAAATATTGAATGACCAGTTGAATAGAAATATTATTGAAGAATGTAAATTTTAAATTACTGATAAAAATTGTTATTTTATGCCACATTATCCAGTAATTCGTCGTAATAAATCTATTAAGGAATCGTGTAGGTTGCCTACACGTATTAAAGGTAAAAATAGATTATTTCTGAATAACTGTTTGTTAAATGGATTTAATTTGAATCCTTTAGTTGTAATTTTGAAATTTAGAGAAAAAAATCATTTATTGCTGATATTCAAAAAGTATTTCTACAAATTGGAATAAATAAGGAAGATAGAGATTGTTTGAGGTTCTTTTTTTCTGAGAGTTGTAGTACTGAGGAAAATTTGAAATGTTTTAGAATGACACGGGTAGGTTTTGGGATTAAATGTTCTCCTTATATACTTGTTTATGTTATTAAGCATCACATTAAGAAATTTGAAAAATCACATTTTCATACATTTAAAATGCTTAACACTGCCTTATATATAGATGATTTGCGCTATTAGCTAATACACTCGAAGAGGCTTTTGGACTTTCTATAGAGACGGTAAACATTTTGAAAGAGGCTAGTGTGACTCTTAGAAAATTCGAAACTAATTCAGAAGAGTTAAGTGAAAATTGGAGGGGGAAAAATTATTAGGTAACGAAGAAGTTTCAAATAAATTATTAAATATTTTGGAAAATAAACTGGAATATCTGTACAGATAATTTAGGACTTGAAATTCAGCCTTTATTATTGGTATTAAATAATGTCAGTAATACAAAAAATGCGTGTTAAGTTGTACTGCAAAGTGTTTCGATCCTGTTGGATTTCTTACTCCCTTTACAATGATAATAAAATGTTTGTTACAGGAAATATGGGTAAAAGGTTGTTTGGACTTGGATGAAATATTTGACTGTGGAAAAAAATGGGATGAATGGTGTTCCAAGGTGAAACATTTGACTGAATTTACTATACCAAGGTATTTTTTCAATATGCATAATGACATCCAATAAGGTAGTATTCGATTGCATGTGTTTGCGACACCAGTCTGAAAGCCTACGGCGCTATAACTTCGCGAAAAAGATGGAAATTGTATCAATCTTTGTGGAAACGCTTATCAAGGGAAATCTGTGTCAATTACAACAGCGATATAAATGGAAAACACCGGAAAGAGACATAAAAGTAATGTCTTAGTAATTGAAAAGGAAGATAATTTGTTTGCTCTTTATCGGAAGCTAGGTAGAGTCATAAAGATTTTTCCTGGTACTGAAGGTAAAATTCGTGTTTTAAAAATAAAAACTGTAAATATTGAACTTAAAAGACCGATTACAAAGATTTCAATATTACCTACTGACAATGATGATTAGTGTTAAATAAAAACATTGAAATGTAGTTTATATACTAATATCTTTTCTTTTGAATATTATTGTTAACTTTGAACTCTAATGACATTAAAATAAATTAAAAATTTCAATTAGAAATAAATGAGGGAGAGAAAAGATTGTAAGTAATAAAAAATTAACCTGTAATGGTAAATTAAAAATTTGTTCATTTTATTTGATGTTAAAAGTTAAAAGTCGGTTAGTTCAATTTCTATTGAATTATGTTAGTTCTATTGTTAATTGAATTGCATTATGTATATTTATTTAAATCTTTAATTGTTTAAATATTATTCATAGGGAGGAGCTGTATGTTTGACTCATGATGAATATATTGCTTAGAGATTGCGCCAAAAGTTCTGTCTGTTTTTCCCTTTTTTCCCTTTCTGAATACCTAGTGACTGTCATGATTCGTTTCAAATCAGTTGAAAAGTAAATCTTGTTCGATGAATGTGGCTTGAGCTACGAAATATTTTAACTGTAAAGCTGCACGTTGAAAATTGTAAATATTATGAAATTAAACAATTTGTTTTTAAATATGCAGCTATTATTGAAGTTGAAATTACATGAACCGATAATTTAGTACCGACAAGTGTTGCAGACAAGAATTTTTTTTCAATTTTCTTCAAAATTCTCCTTATGTTCTGCATTCTAGGTAATTCTCTTCTGTGGTTGGCTGATGCCTTCTGCCTTCCTATTGGCTGTTCTCTGAACTTGTCTCTATTTCCCTCCCATTCCCTTTCAGTCTTGCTCCTGCTTTCAAAGTGGTTGCACATTTTCATTGCGCCTGACGAAGAAAGACAAAGTTCTTTCGAAAGGCCAGCGCATTCCTTATTTTTATGATGTTATTAAGAAGTTTTTTTTATACTTTTATAACATTTTTAGTTTTACCAATGATTGCAAGATGCGTATTATACGCATGTAAAAACCATATTTATACTTTAAACATAAAAAATTGAAAGTTAATAAGTTAGTTACTTTTAACACAATTACAGTAATTTAAATTTACAAAAAAATCTAATCATAAAAAACGATCTATTAAATTCGTAAAAATTTTCTAATATCCGGAATTTACAAATTTGCTTCGTCAAATTAAAAAAAATAATAACATCAAAGTAATACTCAAAATTCGAAGATTGTTCCAAGAGAATAATTATAATCCCAAGATATTCCATTTAATTCATTTATGCATGACCATCACATATTGCAATTAGCCTTGCAAAATGAATCTCTTGAGTATTATCAATGAAGCTGAAAGTGCATCTGGGATCCTACAATGTGATCGTATAAGCATACTTGATAATAATGTTTCCCTTTTGGTAAGACTATATATTATTCAATAATATCAGGCTTTAATTACAAGAATACTCTTATTGTTTCAATTTAAAATTATTGCAAGATTAGTTCAATTACTAGGAAATTTCTATATATCACAGCATTATCTTTCTTCAAGAGATTTGTAGTTATCCATTCATTTCCCACATAGGATCTATGAGATAATATTTCATTTCTTTAATTGTTTTTAGCTATTTAACTACTACAGAAATGTAATATTCAATTTTATTTATTTTTTTTTTATATTTGGTTTTTTAGTAATTTTATTAAGCATTTGAAATAATAGACATAAATCCGCATTTTAACTCATAAATACTCGTGCAAATTCGCACAGCAAAACTTTTGCAGTGTCACAACAAAAGCGAACAAATGCTGTGAATTTTTTGCCCCATATATTTCTAAATTAAAAAAAAGTAAATTGCTATATTATAAGATTTGTTTTAAATCGAATACAATTACCATGTAGTACAATACTATAAAAAATGATTAACATAGGAATAAGCGACAATATTTTTGAACAAAGCACATTTCTAACATGCATATTTAAATTTGTAACGTCTTGTTTATACCTGACAAGTTTGACGTTTTTCCTTTACCACTAAAATTTAATAATAAATTTTGCCTTATCTAATCGCTGAAATCGGCGATTAAATAACGTAAAAATTTCATTAAATTTTAGTGGCATTAGAAATGCATAAAAGTTGGGAGCTATTCCAATGGTGCACAAAATGCACCGCCGCGAGTAATTAAGGGTAAAAGATTGGAATTAATTGCATAACTACAAAGGATATTAAGGATTTTAAATACCACTATTTCCGAATAGTAATATTTACCTTATTAAATCGCAGAATTCTGTGATTATGTACTGCAATGATTCCTGTTCGAAAATAGTGCAAGTTAAGATCTGTAAACCTTTGAACCTATTCTATAAGACACATAGTCATATTATCCACCGTGTTAATTAACATTTTCTACTTGTTTTGTTGTTGGCCATTGTAATATATCTTGGTATTGTTATTGACTAATGCTTTTACTTGAATAAACGATAATTTTGAACCATCTATCGATAAGAAGTTGAACCTCTTTCAAACGCTCAAACGACTTTGTAACAAAACAGATTAAAGATTATTGAACCCAAATATGGTTCGTGTCAAGATTGCACGAAAAATGGCTTAAAACCACTCTTGCATCAAAGCAGTGTTGCCAAGTCTCCGGATTTTTGCACACCAGTAAATTTTTAGAGAAAATGTTATTATTTTAAATCGCAAAATGCTCCGATTAATTAAAACAACATTTTCTGTAATAAATTACTGGTATCCAAAAAGCCGGAGATTTGGCAGGTCTGTCAAACAACCCATACATTTATTGTTGTTCGCTGTGCAGAGTAAAAAAAACAACAAAAATGTGTCTTG
The DNA here is from genome assembly GCA_963931845.1 of Maratus michaelseni. Lineage (NCBI taxonomy): Eukaryota > Metazoa > Arthropoda > Arachnida > Araneae > Salticidae > Maratus > Maratus michaelseni. The sequence goes on from OZ007586.1 coordinate 408,293,907, forward strand.
ATGTAACAAGAAGGTTTACGAAAATATTATGCAACCTTTTCCGAGTTACTCATGATTCCGAAAAAGGGTCTTTTAATCGTTAAAAATCTCAAAAACCAGTTGATTTCCCATATTTAAAGAAGAAATTCTGAAACAGAAGTTTCTTTTTCTGCCCGCAATTTTAACACGTTGACGGACACTTGCAGCTATAGCCGTCAAAGCGAAGTTCACTATGTGGCATGACGGCTATAGCCGTCCAAAACGAAACGGTCGTTTTTAGACACTACGGCTATCGCAGCACAAATGTGCATTTACCGGCGTAGAAGTAGAAGCCCAGTGTCAAGTTTTGGAAACAATTTTTTTAGGTTGAAGTTCGTTTTCCACCTGTTATACGAGTTGCAGCTTCAGTATGCACGTCGTGGTTGTGAAGGAAGTAGTGCAGCCTAATTAAAGGTGCTGAATTAATCAAAATTAAGTTTATTTAAGCAGAAAGAGTAAAACTACACTTCCAATATTCTAAAAATTACAAAAACATATAGTGTCAATTTTCGAACTTCACTTGTTCCTACTGTCTGTCAATGTGTTAAGAAACGTTTCCGAATAATCTATGCAGTGTATTAATCAATTTTCTAAAATATAGGTTTTATTCGATGCTATCAATTCTGAAGTAAAAAATCCTCAAGGCCTGTATCGGTAGGAAAAGGTAGCTTCCATATTCCGCGCGTTTAAAAATTCAACTAATTTTATTCAAACAGCCAAAGCTAAAATGCTTAGAACCCGATTTGATTATAGAATATTCAATTCCGGTTTTCGTTAATACTGAATTTGAATGCGAATATCAGCATGAGAGTTACATCACAACAAAAATCAGATTGTTTCAAAATATCAGCCAACCTAGAATTTCAAACAGCTAGATCTCAGCCATTTTGTAAGATACAGCCAAAACAAACAATGCTCCGTAATCGCTGTATCATGGTCTAACACTTAACAGGAAATTTATAACTTTTATACATCTTTTTGAAATTTTAAAAAAAATTAAAAAAAGTAACTTGCCGCCATTTTGAAACAAGATGGTGCATGAAACTAGCCAACGAACTCGGTCGAGACTTTGGTATGTCCTGTACACATGATCAGTCACATTCATATCGGTTCATAAACACGAGAGTTACAGCATAACAAATATTAGACTGTTTCAAAATCTCAGTCACCCTAGACTTTCAAACTGCCATACCTCAGCCATTTTTTAAGATAAAGCCAAAACAAAAAAATGTTCCGGAATCCTTGTATTATGATATAACACTTAACGGAAACAAATTTTTCAGTTTATAATTTTTTGTACATCTTTTGAATTTTTAAACATTAATTTTTTTTAAACTGGCCTCCATTTTGAAACACGATGCCGGAGGTAGCTGGCCAACGAACTCGGTTGAGACCGTAGTATGTCCTATACATGTAGTTAGTCACAACCAAATCGGTTGATAAATAAGAGAGTTACAGCATGACAAATGTGAGATATATATATATATATATATAAATCAACATTTGAACGGAGGGTGGTTTTGGGGTCTGGGGGTCATGATTGGTGAAGATATGCCAAAATTTTCTGGAATTGCTTTCCTCCGAACGGCTGCAATAGGTAGCTTTTTGTAATGAAAGTTACCTAAAATGTGCCTGAAAGTAGCCCTTTTGGATTTGAGAACAGACTTGGGTTATACTGACAGATTCTGTTTCGCAGGTTTTACTGTGCTTATAAAATAACCAATAAGAACTTTTAAAATATCTTATTCGTATATGACACTATATAAATAACTTAATAATGATAAAAACAGACATCTGTATACCGACAACGCAACATCAAAATGAACTTTAATAAAGTCCTTCCGGCCTGTACCGGGAGGAAAAGGTAGCTTTCCTATATCTTCGTTTTAAAATTTTAGGTAATGTTACAGGAAAACAGCGAGTTAAAATGCAAAGAAAACGTTTACAAAAGATTCGTTAATACTGAATTTGAATAAGAAATTCGCCAAATTATTGAGCAATAGCCAAATTGGCTTCATTTATGAAGACTTATTTTGGTCGCCAAATTTGGCGATATTTCGCCAAATGTCGCCAAGTTTGGCGATATTTCGCCAAATGTCGCCAAGTTTGGCGAGAATTTGGCGCTAACGGATATGAATATATAGTTTTATGCGTATGATTGTGAAAATTATTACAACAATGAAAATTTTTGTAATGTGCTGTCTTGTTTCAAAATGTCAGCCACCCTAGAATTTCAAACTGCTCTATATCAGCCATTTTTTAAGATAGAGGTAAACCAAAAAATGCTCTGGAATCCTCGTATCAAGGCCTAACACTTATTTAAAAATAAATTTGAATTTTTAACTTTTTTGTATATTTATTTTAGTTTTAAATTTTTAAGTGGCCGCTATCTTGAAACAAAATGGCGGACCAAGCTGGCCAAAGAACTCGGTCGAGACATTGGTGAGCTTAATACACACAATTAGTTTCATCAAAATTGATTTATAAATACGAGCGTTATGGTATGACAAAGTCAGCTATATATATATATATATATATATATATATATATATATATCAACATTTGAACGGAGGGTGGTTTTGGGGTCTGGGGGTCATGGTCGGTGAAAATATATCGAAATTTTCCGGAACTGCTTTCCTCCGAACGGCTGCAATAGGTAGCTTTATACTTTTTTGTATTGAAAGCTACCTAATATTTACATGCTCAGCAAACATGTTCAACATACAAACATTCTAAATTAATAATAAATTAACATTACAGTCGACGCTCGTTTTTGCGAACTCGTAGGGAACATTCAAATGGTTCGTAAAATAGAAAGTTCGTAAAATAGAAAATCATCAAAAATGACATGAATATGTACATTATTTATGTCTATTTTTATCAATATCCCCCCCTCTTCATAGATGATGCAATATTTTAAGATTATTTATTCTGAAATAAAGTTATACATATATTTTTTAAATATATAAGAAAATTCAAAATACAAATTTATGCACAGAAAAAAATTTAGCACTCAGAAGAATATGGTATTAAGCTTTGAAAACATTACATGTGAAAACATAGACTGTATTAGAACTTAATGGATGAAAATACATAGATAAAAAATTAGGAATGGAAATAATCACTTATCTTTTTTTGTTTTAAAATCACATTTTGGAAAATACATGTTTCCATTTTATCTATGCTTGAAATCATTTCACAATTATTGTTCCCTTCAAAAAAGTGCCTTAGCCCTGACAACCATTGAGCTGCTTGTTTGACAGTCGGACGTTGGATTATTTCATTTTCTTCTTGTTCCAAATCTGAAAGTTCTTCTTCCTTTTCACTTATTGCGTCAGCAATAATTTCTTCATCTGATATTTCTTCCGTACAAATCACATCTGAATCTACACTCAAAAAGTCCACGAATGAAATTTCAGGTAACAGTGGATTTCTTTTTCGTAGTTCATTTATAAGTAACTCATCTCCACTGATATCGTCGGCTACATTTTCTTGGTTTTCATTAATTAAGGTACTAAAGCCTGCGTTCTGAAATGCTTTAGCTATTGTAGTTGCTTGAACATCATTCCAAGCACGTATTGACAAATGCATTGCACCCAGAACATCAATTTCATATGGTTGATTCAGCTCCAATCCCATGACTACTCTTTGCAAAAGCACTCTTCTATATATGCGCTTGAAACTATTAATCACACCCTGATCCATCGGCTGTAAAATTGAAGTTACATTGGGTGGAAGAAACTCCACACGAATAGATTTAAGATTTGAGACTTCAACGTGAGCTGAATAGTTATCCACAATTAGCAAAATTTTACGTTTTTCCAAAACAAATTGACGATCCAAGTCTCTTAACCATTTTTCATAAATGTACCCAGTCATCCATGCATTTTGGTTAGCATGGTATGCAGCTGGTAATTTGTTAACATTTCTGAAGCATCTAGGCTTCAAATTTTTTCCAATGAAAAGCAAGGGCAGTTTTTGTGTTCCATTCATGTTGGCTGCCAACAAGATTGAGATTCTCTGCTTAGCCTTTTTGCCTCCGCTACATTTTTCACCTTTGAAAGTAAGTGTCTTTTCCGGCAGCATCTTAAAAAAACAGACCTGTTTCGTCCGCGTTAAAGACATCCTCTGGAGCATATTCAGTTAGCAATGCTTTTAAATCGCGTTCTTTCCATTCATTTGCCAAAGTCGTATTTGCTGTTCCACTTTCACCACACAATTTTCTGAAGCTCAAACCGTGCCTGGACTTAAATTTTTGTAACCAACCGTCTGAGGCCTTGAAGTCTTTGATATTCAGCTTCAAAGCAAAAGAATTCGATTGTTCTTTAAGGAGATTACCATCTATGGGAATGTTCAGTCCTCTCATTTTCCTCATACAAGAAATCAAAGCTTTCTCCAATTGGGGGTGTTTTGCTTCTCTGAAATATTTACGAGAGGGGTTTTTATTGGTGCTTCTATTTCCGACGATTTTCTCTCGAGATTTTAAAATTGTGGAGAGACTATTCTTTGGAATTCCATACTTTTTCGAAATTTCTGTCTTACTTAAGATTTTCTCATCTACTTCTTTTAAAATTTTCTTCTTTACCTCAACGGATAAGCACATGCGTTTTTTCAACTGTGACACACTGAAATTCTGTAATGTTCTGGCCCAATCTCCCTCTCGACTAACGAGACTTCACAGATTGAGTAGTTCAGAAGTTATGAGAAAATAGACGATTACAGAATGCAATCTTTTAAAAGATTTCGTTTCCTCTTTCAACAATGACACCTGCTTGTACATTTAAGTTTCACTCGCCAATCAGAGGCTTTCCAGACACGTGCCTTTAAAATCAGTCATACGTAATAAACCACGTGACGCTAAATAAACTTATTGCTACGCTGCCTCTCTCTCGAAAGCGTGGGTGGGGGGGGGGATAACACATTCTTGAAATGCACCTGCTGTCTTTTGCACCTGTTGAGAGAATAATTAACGTTGGCACTTCTTTTCGGTATTTAAAATAAATAAATAAATAAATAAAAATGCAGAATTATGAAAGTTATGTTCGCAAAAAAGAGATTTTCATAATTTGTAGTTCGTAAATGGGAGCGAAAATTTACATATCGTCTATGGGAATGTATTCGGGACCACGCTCTAGTTCGTAAAATCGCAAGTATTCGCAAAAAAGAGGTTCGTAAAAACAAGCGTCTACTGTATTATGTTACTCTTGCAAGTATAAATTCTGTTATGCAGCTGAAAATGTTGACTTCAGAATTGATAGCATCCAAAAACAGATACTTCGTGGGGTTGCAAAAATAGATTAATACGCTGTAAAATATTGCTTGGAAAAATTTCCGAAAATTACGAACAGAAAAGAAAAATTGTTTCAGATTTTTTTTTTTTTTAAACCACGGAAATTTATTGATCTCGGGAGTTTCTGAAAATAAAGGCTTGCTTTACGGAATTGTACACAACTCAGAAGAGGTTATATTATATTTAAGAACACCTTCTGCTAGATCAAGAAACATTTCTCGTTTTTGCAATGTGAGAAGGAGGATGTCGCTCTTTCCACGAGGAGTTCAATATATGGTTCAGTGTTTGAAACGTGCATCTTTAAAAATTGCCTGACGTCCAGCGCTCCCACTTGTCCATTTTTTGAATAACAGTAAGTCTAAATTAAAAAAAATTATGATAGGTTTTTACAATATTTCAATATAAATAACTTCTGAAAATTTTGCAAGAGAAATCCTAAAAGAAAATTTTTGTTTTAAAATACAGATACGTGTTCCAAAAACAGACAAATTTAAATACGTGTTCAGAAACAGACCAAGTGGGAGCCCTGGACACACATACCATCGGAGAACATTGTTTTATATAGATGCAAGAGTAGATAACGTCTTTTCGCACAAATATATGGTGATAGCTTACTTATTTCTCAAGATTTACGTACAGTCGTGGAAAAAAGAAAGTGAACACCCCCTACTAACTGTGCAACAAATTCTTGTAGAAGAAAGTTACTGGTACCAAACGATTGGAAATAAAGTCTACTTTTAAATCATGTATATAAAATTTGCTTAGGGGGCCATCTACATATAAAAACACACCCAAACTTTGTTTTTTTCCAAAAAAATTTCTTTGTTTTTTCCAAATTTGACAAGATATTTGAAATTGGCAGTTCCAACTATGCCTAGATACCAAATTTCATAAAATTCCTACGAATAGTTTCTGAGAAATTAATTACTTTATAATGAGCATATTTAAGGGGCTGTATCCAAATTGAAGTTTGGTACTCGGTTGTTGAAATGCTGCAGAATGATTAAGTCACTTCTTTTAATGTATTGTGTTTTACCGATATGACCATTTTACTCACTTAATAAGTTTCGGTTATTGTTATATGTGGTAAAATAATGTTTACAAGTGTTGAATTATCCAATTTTAAAAAATATAAGATTATTTGTAATTAAAATAGTTTTAGAATATATAAATGTTATTGGAATTTTACAGGTGTTTTTATAATGCTTTTTCTCAGATTTTGTATATATTTAACTCGCCCTTTTTAAAATTTATTGGCAAAAAAGTGAATAATATTGACAAATACAAAATTTAGAAAAAAATAGTATAAAAGAGCGTAAGGAATCAAAGTAAAAAAAAAAACGCAAATAAATTGCTTTTTAGTCTGTCGAGGGGTGGGGGGGGTCTTGTTTTGAGATATGTTCACAGGGTTTATATTGCGATTTATTTGAAAACCTAAAACTAAATCTATGTTATAAAGACATTTGAATAACTTTACATCCGTTATTCTCTTTCGGAATAGGCTTAATAATTCTATGATTAAACCTATTCTGGTAGTTCATTTGAAACTTTAAAATTACCTCACTAATGCCTCTTGGCAAGAAATTTTTCCATTCGACATTTATTTTCATTATTTTTTTTTAGATTTTTTTTCATTTAATGAAAGAATCAATTAACATTCTAGAGCAAGCAGTGATAATTCGGATTTGAATATTGAAGCGGAGGGGGGGGGGGGGGGGCAATGTTTTGGGAAAATAAACCAGTAAAAAATTATGATCTAAAACGCGCAAAACTATAAAATAAATATATTTAATATATTTTAATTGATAATATTAATAAATAATTGTATATAGTATTCTCTAAAAACCTTATTGTTGTATAATATAATTTACCAAATAACAATATATACCTGTTGGAAGAGAAAAAATCCATCCGGACAGTGGTTTTCTAAAACATCAAGTATCATTGCGTGTTCTACTATGTCACAATAATATATTCCGTCTAGATGATCTCGAATGCGTGCCAGAGATGCAATGCCCTGAGCCGACATCCAGTCACACATCGAAATATCGAAATTGCAATTCTTTCGCTGAGTTTAATATTATTTGTATACCGTGGCTACCGTAATGACTCCTCCTTCAATCCTATTAAATCAATAAATTAGCAAACTCTAAGACTTTTTATCTAGATAACGGGGAGATGAGGTCAAATGTTTTAAGCGTGAAAAAACACGTTTCACTATGATCTTTCGATTGCTGTTTATTTAGATTTTTTTTCATTATTACACTAAAGGAGTGGTTTCATGGTCAGAATTCATTAGACTTCCGAAATTTAAAGAAGCATTTCGAAAACAAACGTTTCTTTTCCTAATAGTAATTTTCAGAAACGCTTCCTTGTAGTTTTACAGTGTGTTAATTGGTTTTCTCAACACGAAATATTCGTATTTGGAATGCTACCAATTCTCAAGTAAACATTTTCTTGTTCAACAAACATGATAAATTAACATCATTGAGATTAAGATTAATAAAAGTAACGGTAACATTATAAAATTACCATTATTTTGTTATTCCTGCATGAATAAATTCTGTTACGCAGTTGAGAATATTCACATGAAAATTGATAGGATCCGGATTGTCGAGATCCCGGTGAGAGAAAACGGATTAATAACCTGTAGATCAACTAGCAGACGTTTTCTAAAATTACGGGTAACAAACGAAACTTTTCATTCTCTCTAAATCTTGGAAATCTATTTCTTTCTGCGGCTTCAAAAGATAAAGGAACGGTTTTCGGAATCGCTGGTAACACGTATAGAGTTATATTATATTTTGTAAATATTAATAAAGATAAGAGCTAGATGAAAAAACATTTGACATTTTAACAGTGTACTGGTTTAACATTGTGCACAATGTAACTAATATAACCAATAATCATTCTCTATTTGGAATGTTCTTAAATAGATAAATGTCATATTTATAAATTCTCCGAAATTAAGGAGGTTTGTACATTTATATGCCACAAGTTATCGAAATTTAAAGCTTTTTATTTTGAAAATATTAGGTTCACATCTACTATACTCTATAGGATTACACAACCCTACGTTTTATAATTTTGCTATTTAAAAATTAAATATATTTAATTTTTAATAATTTTAAGTTATAATCAGATGCAGGTTTTACACACTATGGGCAGGATAACGCTCATATAACTCAAACGTATTAACTGATATTCTTTTAACGTAAAAAAATACAGGGTGTCCATAATTAAACGACCCTACTTTAAAGTTGTCTGCAGACAAAACTATTGGTCAGAAAGTTGTGAAATTTTATGGAGAACATAATGAAGAGATGGGAATTTGTTTGAGCCAAAAAAAAAATTAGTTCAAAATTTCGCCACCAGAGGGCGTTTTTATAGATAATTTTATCGATAATTTAGCATAACATTTAGCATTTACGATAGTTTAAAAATTTTATTAGAACATCTGTTCCACATGACGGACATCATTTTCAGCTACCACCTGGAATCGTAAGATAGCATGTTCCACAGTCGTTCGGAGTGTGTTTTGGGAAATGCTAAGAACATGTCATAAAAAAAGTTTTGTTGAACATCTTTTGCTGTAATAAAATTTGTAAACTATCGCAAATATATGCTAAATGTGTAATTTATTAAAAAACGCCCTCTGGTGGCGAAATTTTGAACTAATTTTTTTCTTCGCTCAAACAAATTCCCATCCCTTCATTATGTTCTCCACAAAATTTCACAACTTTCTGACCAATATTTTCGTCTGTAGGCAACTTTAAAGTAGGGTCGTTTAATTATGGACACCCTGTATATCTAATTAAAATGTCATTGCCTAAAAAAGACTTATATTTCTGCAATAATGAAGTGTAACTATTTCATGAAACCCGGAAATTCTGAAACAATATAACAATATAAATAAGCATAATTTAATAATAATTAACAAGATAAAAATGATTTGCTATTTTATTTACCTTATCGGATGGTAATATTTCATGCAAATGTGGCTAACAATTTTCACAAAATCATGCACGCATGGCTTTAAAAATGAACATTCCCAGTGCTATGCAGATAATTCCAAAAGTTTGGACAAACATTAAAAAAATGGTTAATCACATTATAACAAGCAAATTTCGTATACGAAAGCAGGATCTTAATCCATTTATTCCATCAAAATAGAGGGTTTGGCACTTTAACACTAGAACTACCGGCAATTGTACTCAAGTTTTATAAAACTATTTCACACCAGAATTTTTATTTAAAACTATGTAACTTATTCATTTAGCATATTCCTACGAGTTTTCTATTTAATTTATTTTGAAAAGAAATTTCTGTTTCGAATCGGAATATATTCATTTGATAGCCATCAAAATGACGGCTCCTGATGCACTATATTGCCAAAGGTGATTAGTCACTTGTGATTTTAGACGTTTCGTTAACTATCTAGAAAAATACATGAGGAATTAACCTGAAACTGCAGGTGTGTAAACAGTATAGTATAGTTTATATATTTCCGTGAATATTTTTTCCCGAAACCCCATAGGGGACTGTCAACAAATGGAAAAATATCGAATATCTTTTGGTTTACCCTGTAAAAACTAATGTAGCAAAATTGTTCAAACTCGAGATTATTAATAAGTAGTTTATCGTAATATACTGTGGTAATTTTTATGAGAATAGCATGAATATTCGAAGAAAAATTAAGGTTTTTATAAAAACCTACTCAAATTTCGCCAAGTTTTTTGCTTATAATTTGCAGAGTTCTTAATAAAAAAAAAAGTTTTTTTGAGAAAATATGTCAAACAACATTGTACATAATACTCTCCAATCGGAATTAAAAAATAATAAAAATTGGATGAAAAATGAGCAGGTTTACTAAAAAATGTTTCACTGCGCATGCGCGAATGCAATCAAAATATAATATGCATAATGTATTAGCTAAGTATATAGAGCAACGTTTGTGAAAGTCTCAAAATCATAGCTTGAAAATTCTGAAAATTATCGTCGATAGAAGAAGCTCGAAATCCGTTGTTCCCAAAAGGAAGCAAAAAGATGAAGGGTTGTATCCAAATATAGTAGTACGTGCAATATTGTGTACGCTATCTTGGCATTAATCAACGGATATTTGATACAACCCTCATATTTTTGCTTCTTTTGGGAACAACGGATTTCGAGCTTATTCTATCGACGATAATTTTCAGAATTTTCAAGCTATGATTTTGAGACTTTCAAAAAAGTTGCTCTATATACTTAGCTAATACATTATGCATATTATATTTTGATTGCATTCGCGCATGCGCAGTGAAACATTTTTTAGTAAACCTGCTCATTTTTCATCCAATTTTTATTATTTTTTAATTCCGATTGCATAGTATTATGTACAATATTGTTTGACATATTTTCTCAAAATAACTTTTTTTATATTAAGAACTCTGCAAATTATAAGCAAAAAACTTGGTGAAATTTGGGTTGGCTTTTATAAAAACATTAAGTTCTCTTCGAGTATACATGCTATCTTGATAAAAATTAACACAGTATATTACAATAAACCACTTATTAATAATCTCGAGTTTGAACACTTTTGCTACATTAGGTTTTACAGGGTAATCCAAAAGATATTCGTTCTTTTTCAATTTGTTGACAGTCCCCCATGGGGTTTCGGAAAAAAATATTCCCGGAAATATATAAGCTATACTATACTGTTTACACACCTGCAGTTTCAGGTTAATTCCTCATGTATTTTTCTAGATAGTTAACAAAACGTCTAAAATCGCAAGTGACCAATCACCTTTGGCAATATAGTGTAGTTCTAGTGTTAATCTTGCGGCGTAGGGGATGCTGCATCACTTTAGTACCAGTATTATTATATACTAAATTTGTCCTTATTTATTACTTAAACATTATTAGATTAAGCAAGGCCGATTTTAATATATAATGATACTGGTTCCGAAAGTGATAATCCTAACTCAGATTTATGTTCATAACATTAAAAATAATGAAGATATTTTAACACCTCGAAGGGCGGTGCGATATTATGTATCCAACTTAATTTTAATCTACAAATGCCCCAATAGAACTTAAATTTTGAAACAAAATTTTACGTGAAAAAGCTTTTACTTATTTTTAAATGAATTTGTTCGTAATTTCTGGTGTCTGTTAATCGTTTCAACATTTTAGAAACAGAAGTACTTTGCCTCCGAAAAGATTAAAATCATTTGTTTTGAGATTTATTTTTCTTTGGGTGAAATGCAATGGCATTATGAAACGCCCTGGAATGCACTGTAATTTGATCAGCAACACCGTAGGTAATGTGAACTACATTTCAAATTGCTGGGGTTATAATGACAGTGGAGGAAGTCAGAAATTTGAAAAATCTAGACAATCATATTTTCTCTGAACGTATATTAATTTCTATTCAGTGTGATTGTCAAATAAGTCATAGTTCACTTAGGAAATCGCTAGAGGGAAAACAAGTTTAACCACTTAATGCAACGGCAATACGACAAGTTTCACAAAACCCTTCATTTCTCAAATTACTAAATATTGACTTACTCTATTGTCATTCTAACCCCCCCCCCCCCCCGCAAATATGAAACGTATAGTTCCGCGCTGTTTGGATGCGGATGAAGGCCACATCCAACAATTCTCATTACATCTTTACAATTAACACAGTCAAGTCTCGTAAAAATTTCATTAAAATGGCTTAATTATATTAAAGTTCTGAGCAAAAATCTAAGTTGGAAGTGGAGTTAGTCACCCTGTATTTTCGACCTTATAAATGGATTGCGACCGTGGTCATCTGTTTTAAAATATTTTGTTGTAGTGTGTTCAATCCATTGCTTAAAGTTTCTTCAATCTTTTTTTAATCAACATTTATATGCAATTCGCGTACACCACTTGGAAATTCCAAAGAGTCTAGCACCACTATTAAAGATAAGAAAATTTCTATTTATTATTTAAATTGCAGATTTCGAAAACGCCTTGATTATTCACAAAGATTGTAGATAAGAAGATTCTAAAGAAATATTGTAATATTTTTCCGCGATTAATTAAGGCGAAAAATTCTATTAAAAATTGTGGTAGAACTGTATGCACCCTGTTTATGGCGATAGCTGAAGTTTATTTTGCAATATTTTTTGTTACGAAGCGTAATTTCGAATCAGTGATTGTTCAAAATATTAATTTTTTTTTAAATTTTTATGAGCGTCAATTAAAAAATATCCGGTTCTTGGTCGATCAAAACGTACCAGTTCGTTTTATTTAAAATTTGAAAATAGTTTTATAAAATCAAGTTCAGAAAAATGCCGTATTTTTAAATCTAAAGAATTTTTACGAAGTGTTTAATATGTCGCTTCTATTTTAAGCTTAAAAATCAAACTATGCATTTTCATTTTACGTATCAAATTTTCTTCTGCATTATAACTACTGCACCTTTCTTTAAAGTTTAGTATTTTTCATTGTTTCCCATTCCAGATTCGCAATCATCATTGTACGTAATATTGAGAAAAAGTCCAGAATTTTCCGATAGATTGGATTTCTTCTAAAGATTCTATAGTTTCTGACGTTCAAATCACAAAGAGAATATAAGAATATAAGAGGAAGACATAAAGAGATTTTTTGTTGAAAATTCTTGACATAGTTTTCAATTCGTAAAAGCGCTAGATTGATTTCTATCAGAATGAATTCGAAACATTTGTTGAAACAGAGAACTATATTTTTTAAATCGCATGTATTTTTTATGATAGTTTACGTTAAGGTTTCGAAATATGCTAAGAACATTTGGATAATTCGCTTATTTAATAATGAAACCGGAAAATAATATTTTAAAATGCAAAAATTAAATAATGTAAAATATTCATAGTTTTAAAGTAACCCCTTTTGAACATTAAAATTTTTGGCATCACTGATAATGTTAAATGCTGTTTTGTAACTCTTACCAATACAGTTGAAAAGTGTTTATGACTGCGATTCGTCTATGTCTAACTGCCGATTCCAATTGTCAAATACTCGTATTGATTCCAAATTTAAACATATTTTTAATGGTACCTATAGCATGTTCCCCAGTGAAAATGGTGCGCGCAGCATAAATAATTCTTTGACATGGATACACAGAAATTTCGTGTACCGTACGGTCTATATACGCAAATTCTTTGAAGTGTGTTAAGATTATATTACCATATTTCAAACAGAGCAAAACTTGTTGCCCGTGTTATGGAATTAAGCCTCCTAATTCAGACAAGTGCTAAAACAAAATAAAGAAAAAGTTACATCTCCATCTTATAGAACTTACATCTGGACAATCTTTCTGTGCCGCTCACATCTGGTTAGCTGACAGTAACGAGGCAAATTTATTGCCTGTTAGAAAAGACTTTATTCGTTAGCCATCTGCTGAACATTTGTGTTAAGTATCGTCGGACACTTTAAAGACAGTTTAGCTCAACTTCTTTTTAACGAGACTTTTACTGACTCTATTTGATAAACACTTGAATTTGACTTTTAATGATGCAAAATGGCCAATTTTAGATAATGATGTTTATCACGCATATAACCTTTTGAATGTAACCCACTCTTTGAGAAAAGCACGTGTGTATTTTCTTATATATGTTTTTTGCTCACTTCGTGCTTGAACACCCGACTAAGAGGGTGCAAAATGTTCAGTCTTAATTTAATCTTATATTAAATTCTTTCTTTTCCTTTTAAAAGTGTGAAGATGATTTTCTCTACTTGGTATACCACTACAATACTATGGAATACATAATTCTATGGCAGTGATCATCTTTCTAGTGAAATCATATAATTTCTTTTCAACTGGATACTTCAAACAAAATAATATTCACACAACAACAAACAAAGTTGTTTCAAACGGATTACTCGGATATATCATTGACGAAGCTACCAAACGGTAAGAACATTCTTTTTTACTTCTATAAGATGTTGTGAAGAAAATTGATTAAGTATTTAGAAATAAATAAAGGAGGTAATTAACCGTTCTCACGCCTTAATACTCGTTAGGTAAATATTGTCTAACAAAACTAACTTGGGAAATAGATTGTATAATATTTAGAGTTATTTTATAAGACCTCAAACAATATTATATAACGAATAAATTGATGTCCTTCTGCACTGTAATAAAAAAACGGGAGAAAAAAATACCAGAAATACTGTAAATATTTCACCTAGTATTCAAAAACTGCTCTGTCGGTAATTTACAGCAATAACAGCAGTAATTGTGAAAGGTTGAAAATGACATCTGTTGGCGTTGTTGACCACCTCTCAAATAAAAAGGGAGGCAGGCAGGATAGGTGCAGTGGTGACGGCATGAGATATTGCAATGACCGCCATTACATGTCGGTGTATTCATTCTTAAATATAGTATAATAATTACAACCGTTCCTTGGATTATTTAAAAAATATTGTAAAGAATAAAAGTATGTTTTACCTTTATGTTTTCTTATATTTTTGTTTTAATAACATCATATAATTTCTATTATATATTTGTGATATACGAATTTAGTTTTTAAGCCACGTGTCTATCACAATAATAGCTTTCACGTCATTTGCCTAGAATAAATATTTTATCTTAAATCATTAAGAAAAAGATAATTTTGCTTGGGTTATATGGTTGTTTTGTAGTTTACTTTACCTCTTAGTATTTTATCACAGGACTTTGTTATTATGTACGTATAATATGTGTCAAAGTATAGCAGGTAAACTTTATGCATGCTGATTTTTTTAAAGAATATCCATTTTCTTTAGCTGTTCTTTATTTCGGTATCATTATATATTTTTTAAAATTCCAGTTTATGCGTTGGTATTCGAATATACTTTCTAAATCATATAAGTATTGTACTCACTAACAGTTTTCGGTTCACTTTCGTCGTTAATTTAAATATTTTTATTTATTTAATATAGTATTATAGTTCACCAAATTTTCAAGTCGTATTACCACTGAGCTCAGTTTCGACCAGTGATTTATTTTCGATTTTCTTATATGTAATTTTCAAATAATTTATTATGATTATTTATATATGATTGCACTATTTTATCAATTCCTAATATATTCCAAGAGTTTGTTTACTAGTAGCGTAGTATTAATTAGCAGAAAATAATATTATTTATGCTATTTAATTATAATTAGGGTTTGGTAAAAGTTGCTTATGAAAAGTATTGTTAAAAGTGTTTTTTTATCAATAAAGTTACCGTATCAGAAAGTTGCGTACAAAAAGGTCGTCTTATTAATTATTTATGTTTTATTTATGTTTAATAGTTTAAATAACGAGAAGTTTTGTAGAACCGTAGGGAGAGAGGGGCGGATATAATGACTACATTAAAAAAAAAATCTTTAATTAGCTGCAGAAAATCTACCTTTGTTATCATTGATTAAAAATTATTTTATTTCTAGGCAAATGAGTCAAATGTTTGATATATATGACCAAAAAATGAAATTTGTATCTTACATATATATGACAGAATTGATTGTATAATAATGATATTAAAACAGTGATATAAGTAAACAAAAAGATAATACTTATAGCCCAAAGTCTTTAAAGTATATCTCAGATTAAAATAAGATAAACAATACATGAGGGGTGGGGGGTAAAAATTTTATATCAACAATAAAGTTTTACAGCTATACTGTTAACAATGCAGTAAAATTGACGGCAAAAATCGCTGAAAAACTAACAAATTTGCTATAAAATAAAATAACAGAACTGCTATAAAATTAACTACAAAAAATGCTGTAAATTTACAAACGAGCTGTTTACTCATGAAAAACAAAGGCGCTGTAAATTTTAGGAAAAATGTGCTGGTTCCCATATCGCAAGCATTTTTAGCTGTAAAAATACTATGATTTTGTTACTGTTTGTGGTATTTGGTTGAATTTGATTTAAGTGATGATGTGTAATTCTTATTTACTCGTACTGATATGACTATATATGCAAAATGATACCCATTCTGCATACATAAAAATTGTTTAGATTGCGGAAAGTTCTGTATTTAAAATGGTGCATTTAGTCCTCATACAGAATTTTACAGAAGTACGAGGGAAAGTTATTAAGTAAGTCACAAAAGATAATTAAATAATAATTTACAATGATATTCACTTCAAAACTATTTTTATTTCTCAATATATTCTCCACCAATATTTATTCACTTATATCACAGTTTTATCAGTGCCCCAACACCAGCTGCATAACATTCTTTGGGTTGCTATCTCAGCCACATTAGGACTTGAAGTTGAACACAGGAGACAATTCAAATGTTTGGTTGGCAACTTCTTGAACATCCACCATACAGCTTCGACTTAGACCCAAGCGATTTTCATCTGTTTAGTCCACTAAAAAACCATCTTCGAAGCAAGATGATGTTCACAGATGATGAAAAAGTTCAACTTGAAGTCCTAATGTGGCTGAGTCAGCAACCCAAAGAGTGTTACACAGCTTGTGTTGGGGCACTGATAAAATGGTGATATGAGTGAATAAATATTGGTGGAGAATATGTTGAGAAATAAAAATAGTTTTGAAGTGAATATCATTTGAAGTTATTATTTAATTATCTTTTGTGACTTACTTAATGATTTTCCCTCTTACTTGATAAAATTATTGTCTTTCAACGGTTCATTTTAAAGTCATTTTCAGTGTTATTATGCATTTTCTAGTTGTATTAAGCTTAGTAGGTACATTAATCATTGATATTTTGTATAGAAAACCGTTTAAAGTAATTGTACTATATTACCATTATTGGCAAAAACATTTTTTATGATGTCCCACGTTTTAAATCTGAACAAAAGTTATTACGCTTACAAAGCTTAAGAGAGTCTTACCTACACACATGGCACTCTTGCTATAAAAATATTTTACTGGTATTTGGGAATAATGTGTAGATATTATAAGCTGATATAGAGATTGGCATTGAAGGAAATTACCATATTTCTCAAAATATTGAAACGCGTTTCATAATCGATGTATGACACATGATTTTTCATTCTTGTATTTCATACAATAAATACTATTACCTACCTGTTTAGTGCATCTAATTGTACTTTGAAATTTAAACCAGTTCTCAAGGCATACGATTTTAATGTCAAACCATAATACATTTTCTTTTTTTTTTTTTTGCACATCGTCGTATGACATGTTTATTTTTCAGAATTTTTATTATTCAGATTGAATAAAATGTTCTCCTTTCATTGCAACAGTAGTTTCTTTTATCAAAAATTTTGATTTAAGGAAGAAAAATATGGAGAGGAAAATGAATAAAGCCATACATTATTCATGTAAACCTCACTAAGAACAAACGTTGAAATTTAAATGAGATGCAGTGGAAAACTAAAATCACTAAAGTATACGCCTTTAATATTTTTTCCCGCAGTTCGGCTACTGTATTTGATTGAAACAGATGAGAATTTATGTATTAGAATTTTAATATAGAATTTGGAAAGATTTTAACCATAAATTCACAGAAATTTGTTGCGTGTAAACACATAGCCATACGTCTGAAAAAGAAACAATTAACTTACATTTTTTTTAACTCTGTCTTACAAATATTTATTGATATGTATATTAAAAGTAATTTTTTCTATTTAAGATAAATTTATGTTTAAATGTTTGAATTTAATTAATATGCCCTATACTTAATTTAAAATTTAAAATAGCGACACACTACTATTGTATGTGATTTTTTAAAGCCTTTAATATTCTGATTATGTAGGTAGTAAGTAGCAGTTACTTGAATCTCCGCATTCCAAAATATTAATGTAATTTTATGATTAATACAGAGTCGATATAAATTAGTTGGGGAAATCATTGTTTACTATGGGTATTTATGCAGCCGAATATGAAAGTCCACATCCAGTGCTCGACTAATGCAGTCGCCAGGTTGCGAATGGTGACCAAAATATTTTATTATTATTATTATTATTAAACCGCTAACCAGACCCCTACATGCGTGGCATAATCCCTAGCTTTACCAGTTGTGTACCTGGCCGCGGGGCGAAATTCGTCTGATCTTTTCATGGCGGAGATCCACAGGACAAGCACCTTAGTGGTCATTGGCTGCAGCACTCTTTGGTGAATCAGTTTAGTATGGCCGGTTCTAGATTGCTATTAACTATGGATTTCTTCGTACGTTGTCGAATAAGGAAAAAAAAGCTTTTACGCGACACTTATACTACCGGGCCGCATTCACACTGAAAAGCATAAGTGTAATGCATTTATAAAAGTTCTTAATTCTAGTATTAACCATAGTTGCTACTGTAGACTATGATAAGTTAATATTATAACCAAAATAGTTTAACTGCTGACTGAAAGTATTAACATGGAATGATCTAATGGACTAAGAAACAAAATGTTAAAAATGAAGATTTTTAAAAGCCATGTCAGATAAACTTTTATCTAAGGTGAAGTGACATAAAGTTGACATTTTAATGATACAGTTCATTAGACGTTAGTCAGGCCCTATGGTTCCGCAATATTGTGACTACATAAACAAATTCCTGTTAATGTCAGTAAATTTGATTACCACCGTGGTAAACTTACACTAGTAAATTGGAATAGATTTTTTACCTCACTTAAAAGCCTTATACATGCAGAATTTCTGTCATAAATAATGACAAAAATTCTATTCGCTTTCACTGATGAAAGTTTGCCCCGGCGTTAATGAAGACCTGATGCAATGTAAACAAACGACAACCGTCATGGGGTGAGTACATCCTCAGTTACATCACTTACAAGTGGTTCACACTACACTATCTGTCTCTACCTCTTTATTCACAGCTTCATTCAAAACACCGTGAGTGGGAGAAAACAATATAATTCGACTATACTGCCATAGTGTCAGAGCGCCCATACATAGCCACACACAAAATTGCATGTACAAAAACAAGTACACACACATGCACACGTGCCGTCAGAGAAGAAAAAGTGAACATCCCCACACCTAATCTTTTGTAAATATCGGTTTGGAAGAAAGTGTGTTGTTAAATGGTATGCCTGAATTAATCTGTAGGGTTCATCTACATATTAAAATTCGAACTAATTTTTCTATTTCCAATCGAACCAAAATTGACAAATTGTTTTACTTTACGTTTAAATGAATGTCCAAATACAAAATTTCAAATCAGTCGGACCAAGTGTTTTGGAATAAAAACAGTTTAACCATTAAATACATGAATTTTTCTGTTCGAATCGTGTTTCTTTATACTTATAATAAGGATTAGACACCAGAAATTTTAAGATAGATTTTTAACTTTATTTAGCAGCATATTTATGCGATTATTACAGGGTTAATATCTGTATATAATTATAGTGGTTGAGAAGAACTTGATTTATTTATTAAAAGTTAAACAAAAAGTGTTGCAAATTTGTTACACTATGCATTTAAGGGCATTTTAACCCTCTTAATGTCAAATAACATTTTTTATTATTTATTTCTTTAAATAATAATTTTCTTATGCTTATTTTTACTCTCAACATGCTAATTAAATATGGAAATTTTGATAAATTACTTACTTCAGCATAATTTATTTTTTGACTTACGGTGACAGACTTACTTTTACATTTTTACTACAAATGAATTGGAATTAATATGAATCTTCACAAAACGATAACTACAGTTAACCCCCAGAATATATATCGTGTAAAATCTCAGAATAATAAATAGTTTCCAAGCGTCATAATTAAACTATATTTTGATTTAACTTTTGAATAATTTATTGCTCTTTTATAAATTTATTAGTGATTTATTATTGTATATTTTACACCCTTTTTATGCATCTCTCTCTCTGTACAGAAAAGAGATAGTGTTTAACATTGGTTTGACTTGCATAAAATTGAAAAATTTTAAAAGTATTTCTTAGACATTCTTTGTGTAAACAATAGCTATTTTTTTAATTGGCGTTTCATATATATATATATATATATATATAATATTTATTTATTTATTTACATTTCAGTGCGCTAATGTTAATAATAAATAAACATCGGATTTTTCTAAATTACTTACAATAAAATTAACAGCTTTTATCAATTTATTCCAACATATGTTTCGTTAAATTATATAATGTAAAATTAGCAGGTTCTGATTGAATGTGACTGCAATAAGAAGATGTGGCAAAAATGCTAACATAGTCAAAAGTCATTTTAAAACACACTGTGAGAATATTTCGATTTAACAATAATTCGATTTATATTCTAGTTCTACTGCAGTCAAAATAATATTTATTTTTACATTACAGTATATACTTGGTAAAATATAATAGAGCTTTCTTTCATAGAATTTTAATTTATAATACGTAGCACAGGTCTGCGTAAAGATACTTATTTATAAATACCACAATTTCAAACAATGATCTTATCCTTATTTAATCGCAGAATTCTGCGATTAAATAAGCAAATGCCATTATTCGCAAATAATGGTTTCCATAAATGAGCATCTCTATGTAGCCTGTAGCATGTTGGATTAAACGTGCAGTATTTCCAGTTAAACAGACTAAACATAGTTTGTTTGAAAATTATATCCACATCATAGTAGATCTTTTTGACAAAAATGATTTTTTCTTTTAATTTCGACAAATTTACATTTTTTTAAAACTTTGTACATAGTGTATAAAAGCTTGTCGTTTGAACAGTTTGGCAAAATTATAACGCTTAATTTAGGGAGAAAAGGCGTGGTACTAATTCAGAAATTTTAATAATCAGATTAATCTAAACTATAAATCATATTTAGATATAGTAATATTAAAATGAAAGAATCCCGCAAAAAATGCTATCGGCAAATATGGTACTGAACCAAAAAATGATTGAAGCATAGAAAATAGTGGCACCAGTAACATTTCATGAACTTAATAATATTGCAATGATTACAATGGTCCACATCCTGAAAAAAACAAAATTGCAAGGGCGTTTCAAATGGAAGTGGCCCAGTTTGCAGTAACCCAGACTTGTATCAAGCATACCGGATCATGTCGGAGTATTTTGGCGCACTAAACTAGACAATGGACAAGTGATTGGAATTTGATGTTGTTGTTATGTTGAAAACGTAATGACTCCTCCTTCCATCCTATTAAATCAATAACTGGAAATAAACAAGTGACTGGATTTTGATGATGCTGTTACGTTGAAAACCTAATGGCTCCTCCTTCCATCCTATTAAATCAATAAATTAGCAAATTTTAAGACTTTATATCTCGATAAAAGGGAGACGAGAGCAAATGATTTATGCTTTAAAACACACGTTTCACTATGATCTTTCGATTGCTGTTTATTTAGATTTTTTTCATTATTACACTAACGGCGTGATTTCCTGGTTAGTATTATATCTTTTGTTGTAACTTTGCAAAATTTATGGATAATAACAACTTATCAAAAGCAACAGTAAACATTTTGTATGTAAACAGAAATGATTCATTAAACTGTAAAACAAGCTGCAATTTCGCATTATTTTTTTTATTAATACAAAGTACGCATTTAATTTTTTTTAACAGCCAACATAAAAAAATACAAAGAAACAGTAAACTAATTAATAATATACAGAAGAACGTATAATATTAAATGCATTTAGTAACTATTTCAGTGTTTAAATTAAAAAATGTTACTTTCATACATGCACGTGTTTAACAGTTCTTTAATTTCCTTCACTTAATCAATATTTTCATTACTCATTTTGAAATTCCAGATATTATTAATAAAAATTGTCATTGCAATTTTTTAACTGAAAACATTTGATGATTATTTATTATAACGTTTACAAGAAATAAAAGGTGAATATCTAAGCGAAAAGGTGAATGATACACTGCGCAGTCATGCATATGTGAATCAATTAATATTTAAACTTTAATAAAATTATTCAGTTCCATACTATCACTATACTATTTAAATACAAATATTCGCCTTATGTAATGACAGACGTCTGTTTTTAAATAAGTCAAAATTTACTATTTAAAAGTTTTGCTGTCTAACCCTAATTATGAGTATTAAAAATTCGTGGATTGTATGGTAAAACTTATAATTCTTTATTTTTAAAATTTATATAATTTTTCTTTTGGTTACAACCACCACTTTTGCACACTCGTGGGCTGTGTAACTATTATGAGACGTTTGAGAGCACAAAACTGATAGGATCTATCTCCCATCGTTTAGAAGGAGTAAGACAAGCTAAAGGGACCTATATAGATATTGAAATACCATAACTTTGATATACTTCTTTGTTTTCATACTTTTAATTAAAAAACTTCCCATGATAGTTATACAGCTCATGAGACCCCACGTAGGAGCTTTTTAATGAAATTTTCACACTCATCGCAGCTCTGTGCACCATTCTGCTAGAAATGTTCACACAGACTATACACTAAGGTCTAGTTACTATTGATATTTAACGTAATTTGACCAATACAAAATAAAAACAGACCTAATGTTTCATTTCAATAAAATCGCAACATTTTTCCTTCTAAATACTAAATGTAGACATAATCTGTTGGTTTGCTGCAAATGTTAGTCCAGTATTTGTCACTATGTTGAAATACATGGCGAGAAGGAAATAATGACTATTATTGAAAGTGATCGGCATAGGAAAACTCGATAAATGGCAGAAATTCTTGGAATCAAGAAGTCACCAATGGTTAGGTGATTACACCAACTTGTAATGGTAGCAACAAAGATGCATGGCTGCCGCATGAATTAATGCAGAAAATTTTGTTTGACCAAAATTTTTATTGCCATTCTCTATTGAAGTGCAACCAAATCGATCCATTTTTAAATCGAATGGTTACAGGTGATGCAAAATCATGTATATTGTGTATAATAATTTTCAGAGTAGAAGAATATGATATAGCAGCGGACATTCCCCTTCAACCAGCTCAAAAGTCAGTTTACATCCGAAGAAGGTTTTCCTATGCATTTGGTGGGACTGGCAAATAATCGTTTATTGCACTGTTATCGGAAAACAAGACCATTAATTCGGAGAAATTTTCTTCACAACTAAATGAAGCATAAGTACCAGTCAACAAGAAACCGCCTGAATTAACCAACAGAAAGGGCATTGTGTTCAACGAAAACAATACTAGATCGCATGTGTCTTGCGCCACCCGACACAAACATTTTCAATTTCGCTGGGATGCTTTTTTATCCACCGCACTCTCCCGACCTTACGCCATCTGACAATCATTTATTTATATCAAGTCAAAGCAGTTTAGGTAGTAAAAACTTTACTTCTATGGAGCAGTTGAAAAATCCCGTGGATCAGTTCTTTAACCAAAAACCTCAAACATTTTATGAGCGCGTTATTATGCAACTACCAGAAAGATGGAGAAATGTAATTGAAAAGAACGGTGCATACTGTAATGATTAATTTCAATTTTTAGTGAATAAATTGTTTCTTTAGTTTTGTGTCCAAAACATTGATCGGACTTTTCCATCAACAAATTATTTATTTATCTATGCTATCATTTCTACTAATGATTGTTTGTTTAAAATGAAAAAAAATTACCCATATAATTTTCGTTTTATACAAATTATATGATATCTCGTTTGAATCGCCTAGAATGTCTTAAAAATCAAAATATCTTTATTGACTTATATATGCATTTTGATTTAGTGTAACGAAATGAAATTTATCAATTTATAAGTCAAGATATCGCCGCTACCATGGCAAACTATCGAATATGAAAAATGCATTTTTCATTACTTTTAAAAATGAGCCGATTGTCACTACTAAATTTTATTAGAATTTTTCACCTAGTAAAAATACTAATTCCTTTTTATTCAGAGATGACAAATTAATACCAGAAATTTTAAGGGAAAAATTTCACTTTAAGTAATCACGAAATGTCTGACATTAAATACAGCAGAAAATTCTATTTGAAATTTCTGGTATAGATTCCAAAATTCTGAATAAAATAGAAGGCCAAACTGGCATCTCTGGTGCAGAATACTATTAAAATTTAGTGGTGGCAATCGGTCCATTTTAAAAGTAAAGAAAAATGCATTTTTCCATTTTCGATAGTTAGACATGGTATTGACGATATATATCACAGTATAGCATTTGTCATTTGTGTTTGTAAAAATATAATATTTCTTCTTTTCTTAAAATTTCTTAAAGTATATTTCTGTCTTAATATTTGCAAATTGTATTTAGATTCTGTATGTACAATATATTTTTACTAAGATGAAGAAAACAAACACTAATTTTAAAAAACTCTTTATTTGAAAGGATTTGATTAATATATTGTTTCATAGTGAATTATATTTTAAGAAATACAATAAAAACACCCTAAAAATAGTTCAAATTTTGAAGAATTTATCACTGTATCTTTCATAGTAAAATAAATTATAAGTATTTCAATTACTCCTCCCTTTCATGTCCGCTTATTTTAAACCTTCATTAATCATTCTTTTTTTATTTTGTTTTGTTAATGAAGTTTTAAAGACTTTTGAAAATCACGAGAAATTTAGATGTCTGAAAAATGCCATTAATTTTCTTTAAATGATGGGTTGTCACTTAAATTGTTTTTAGACCTATTGGAAAGATGTAAAATCTTTGATATTATTAATAAATACTTTCTTTCCAAGCCATTTTTTTACTGACAGCTTTCTTCATCTATTAATCTTTCTCGAGTATAATAGTAATATATCGATCGAGAAGAACGAAAAAGCGAAAAAAAAATCATTGCACATACAGTGGTTAAAATCGGTATGAAGCTGCTGAACTGATGAGGGAACTAAATGGGGAGTAGGTTGAATTGAGAAATGATGCATGAATTATACAGAAGAATTTTTTATGAAAAAAAAATTCCAAATAAATAAAACCGACTTCAAGTTATTGGTTCTCAACTTATTGTAATAATGTATACTTACTTAATGCCGGTTTATGTTTTTTAGAAAAAGTACTTTGGCCCAAAAAAGTATTTTCTGAAACGCTAAATTAGCATCCATGTTTACTTTAAATCCCATTGTTGCTAACACTGCTCGTAACCGACTTCAAATTATTGGTTTTTAACGCATTGTAATAATTTATACTTATTAAATGCCAGTTTACGTATTTTAGAAAAGTGCAGTTTTTCCCAAAAGAGTATTTTTTGCAACACTAAATTGACATCAACGTTTACTTTAAGTCACATTGTTGCTAAAACCGCTCGTTTCGACGTTCAGTAGACGATTCTATATTAAAAAAGTAACGTCCTCTTATAAAAAATGTTCGTGATGCGATGAATATCTTAAAAATTTAAATAGTACAGAGTACCTTAAGGATATATTCAAATTTCGTAATGATTAGCCCATTTTTACGGAAGTTGCAGCATAAAAAGTCAAGAAAGCAGATAGGCAGACAAGCATACCATTTCTTGATCCTTATACGGCCATTATATTTATGACTACCATCACAATTTCTATATTTATTACTAAAGAGCAGGTTCGAACAAAATAAACCTAGTTTCAAAAACGTAGCATATGTTCAAAAATTATGCGTGTTCTTCGCTTTATTAAATCTCAGAATTATTTTCATTAAATAAGGCGAATAATACTATTAACATTTAATTGAAACAATCCGCCTACTGGTGCGCAGAGCCTTTCATCGCTGGGGTGACTTCATTTCGAGCAGGAGTGTCAAACTGTGGCCCGCCAAATACCACTAATTTTAAAAGAAATAGTTGATTTCTTGAATCGCCTAGATTCGATAACTAGATAAATAAATGATTACTACACACTTGATTTAGAGTTACAAAAACAAATCCGGTTAATTCCAGGTTTATTCCGGGTTCCTTTGTTTATTTCCAAACACATACTTTATGTTCCCAGAAAACGCAGTTTATTCCTAAATTTAACGCCTTTTTCCCTAATCTTCCGGGCGTTTCATACATGCGAGAGTTACGAGGCTTTAAAACTCATGTGACACTATACAGTCATACATATATAGGAAATATGCGATATCCTGGAATCTGCAGATTACATTTTGCAATAGTGTAAATCAATTACAACATGCTGATAAAAATACGAATTTACACAATAGACGCATTGCGTAAAATCAAGTGTGTTGCAAGCATCACAGTATTCAGAAATGCTATAAAAAAGTAATGTATATAAATTCCGGCATAGACGCTTCGTTTAAATATCCACCCTGGTAAAAAGTATATATAATTAAATACTTTAACACATAATAACGATGGTAGAGGTCAATTCACGTATTTTGCAATTCCACCCACGGGCGATACTTCTCTATTTTATGTGTTACATTATTTCTCAAAACACATACACTTTATTTGTATTTTTTCCAATTAGAGTACTATGCATATAGGAACTGCGATTTGAAACAATACCATTATTATATACATTCATTTATAACACGAACAGAAAAATATTATTTGTTAAATAATGTAACATGCAAGAGTAACGCCTATAGGCGGGGCTTTCTGTTAATAAGACGAACTCTAGCCATCGCCCATCATGTGATAAAAAAAGAGCAGATAACTTGTACTCAAAATGTGGTTGCAGTTTGATTACAGTGCCTAGAATACATAGTGTGGTAAACGGCTCCAAAATCGTAATGAAACATTGAATCCGATAAATGTAAAATGATGCTGAAAAGATAACGGGTCTATCGCAGTGACATCTTCTAGCAGTGGTGTAGACAGGATTGACGCCCAGATGGGTTTGGTTACTACTAATTTTATAAAAATATTTTTGCCTTATCTAATCGGAGAATTTTCTGCGATATTGAAAGTGAAGAAAACTTTTAATATTACTGAGTTGCCAGAGCATTGCACCCCCCTACTTCTTTGGCTACGCCACTGTCTGCTAGCTCTTTTCAACGCAAACATTGTATAAGAACCAAACTGAGAAAACGTTTCAGCTGGTGTTAAATATTTTAAATAATTAAATTATACCCTATATCATTTGACTTCGATAGTGATTTTCATAAGCTTTGAAAATATGAATGATATTGATCATGGCCAAAAAACGTGATACGCCTTCTTTTGCGCCTGGTTGCAGTACTCGATACAAGACAGCGAACTAGAAACTATCCCTATTTAGCATACCAAAGGATCAATCTCTCCTAGAATAGTGGAAAAGATTAATTCCCTGATATGATAAAAAACTAACTTCAAAATCAGTTACATCTGAAATATACACATACAAGAAGGTTTTATTAACAGAAATTAGGTTCATGTTGTCAATAGTGAAACGGTTACTTTTGCTAGATGTAAATCTATTTTTAAAGCAGATGTCTTGTTTGGCTTTTTTTAACTTCCGACATTTCGCATTCATACCAGAAATTCCCTATAATGTTCTTTTCGTCACTTAAATTTCAGATATTTCGTGACTTCTTAAAGTAAAAATTCTTGTTTCAGAATTTCCGGTTTGAATTCTAAAATTTTGAATTAAAAAACGATAAAACCGTTTTCCATACTACGTATTCTAGGTGATGTAGTTTGATGGTACCCCTACACCGTTCTAAAACCATTTTAATTTTTTGAAATCAAAGATATAGAAAATTGCCTGTTTTATGTAGTGTAAAGTATGAATAAAAATAAGAATTTATGAAACCACAATATTAAAGATAAATTGACTAGTGACAGAAAAGGATGATTAATTTAAATGTAAAAGGTATTAATAAGGAAATTCTAAAGTAACCAAAAGTAAAAGTTTATGCTAACATTAAAAATAAAAATCAGGAGTTAGTAATATATTTATTAATTGATTTCTTTAAAGTGCGACGAGCGACATCAGATCTATCTTATTTTCTTCCTTCCCAAAAGTTCTTTCTAACATATTTTATAACAGTCATCAAAAAATGTCACGTTAAAATATTTCGACTGTGTTTCTTTAAACCATCTTAAAAGTTCATATGACATATTTGAAGAAAATAATTTTAAAAAATCATAAAAAAATCGATGATGAAAAGATGATGAAAATAAAAATAAAAATCCTACATGAAATTGAATTTGAAGTTTATTTATTTTTATACTGAAAATCTCCCCAATTACCTTTAAAATGGATTTTATGAATTATCACTGTATTTTTTAATCTTCTGTGTCACAATATAAAATATTCATATTTTTTCATTCTGTAAGCCAAAAATGAAAATTTTTCATCTATTTATAAATGCAGTAATTCTCAATGTTGAAATTCCCATTTTACCAAGATAATCCCCTCTAAAACCTATTCAGGGGATGGTTAAATATGTTGCTAAAACGTTGAAATGAATGATTGTCGCAATAATGTACGAATTTACGAACAAATTGATTCGAAAATAAATAAATGCTTTTCTTCACGTACATTATAAAAGCATAATTTCTGGACAAATGTGGCAGTTGAAGATTAAAATAAAGTGTTATAAGCAATATATCAGCGCCCTTCAAAGGGTTAAGTTGCATATTTCTTTAAACGAGATTGTTCTTTAGACATTTCAACAAAAATTACATAGCTGCCAAATTTTACGGTTTTTAACTACTAGTTTTTTTTATCTAATAAAATTTGATTAATTTAATCACAGAAAATCTATGATTAACCCTTTGAAGGGCGAGGGCAAAAATGAACAATTTTCATCTTTTTGTAGATGCAATAATTTCAATGTTGAAATTCCCATTTTAACCAAAATAAACTATTCATTTATTATTTTCAAGGGAAGAGTAATTATGTTGCTAAAATGTTGAAACGAATGATTGTTACAAGAATTAACAAACAAATTGCTTCAAATATAAATAAACGCTTTTCTTCACATACATTATGAGAGCATAATTTTATTAATACTTCAGGTACAAATGTGGCAGTTCGGAATTAAAATTAAGTGGTATAAATAGTTTACCAATGCCCTTCAAAGGGTTAACCCATTAACGACGACTTATTTTACACTTATTTTAATACTTCGGTACCAGTTGACACCAGTTTACCCATACTGTTATATTAACTGATTGAATATCTGATTGTTTCACATTAGATAATATGAATTTTTTTCTTTACTAAGATACTGGTGTTCATATTTAAAAGTTTCGTATCACTTAAATGGTAACTTTTCGTAACAACCGGCATTAATGAGTTAAGTTGCATAATTTTTAACGACATTGTTCTTTACACATTTAACAACAATTACATAGCTGCCAAATTTTACGCTTTTTTGCTACCAGAATTTTTGAATAATATAATTTGCCTAATTTAATCACACAAAACCTATGATTAACCATTTGAAGGGCGGTGGTATATATTTTTTACGATTTAAATTGAATCACCAACTGCCAAATTCGCACCAGAATTTGTGGATAAAATTTTGCCTTAATAATTTAATCGAAGAAAAGAATTTTTAAATCATTATTTTAGTAAATTCTAGTGACTTTCGGTGATTTAAAAATTATAGCTAAATAATTACTTACCACTTGTTAGGAAATGTCTAATATTCTAAGCTAAATTTCATAATTGAAGAAAGAAAAAATAAATAATAATTAATAGATCATAATAGATAATTAAAGAACAATAATAATTTATTTAATTTAATAAAAAGAAATAATTTTGAATAATAATTTTCAAAAAAATACTTTTATAAAATAAAAATATTAATAAAATAATCGTTTAGTTTTTTAGAATAAGTACAGTGCCGAAAAATAGACCACATTTTCCCGATTTGATTATTAATTCTGAATGTTCATTTTTCCAACAGACCAAACATTTCACTTCGTACATAAATTAAACAAATATCATCATAAAAACATGCAAAAAATAAATTTGAAAACATTTCAATAAATACTGAAGCCAATTAATTCGTAGTTGAATGCCTTTTATTCCCATAAAAATAAAGCCCTAGTAGATAATAATCGTACAGATGCATCAGAGTAATGATTTTAAATAATTCACTAATAATAAGTGCACTCAACATTTCCAACGGAAATAACTAAAAAGACGCGGTATTATACTTTCAAAACTTATTTGGAGATATCGTTTGGCCTTTTTTCATAACACATATTCGCTGAATAGGAGAACACACTGTCACGGTTGGTTGGTTGATGGATTTATGACGGACGATTATCTACTCAAGGCATATAGGCCCTAGAGGTAGTGCCCTCCGTGGGGGTCTTTCTAAAGGATCCTAACCGGTATTTACGGCGATGTTCGAAGAAAACTACGGAAAACTCCGAATTAGGTCGACGAGTGCGACAGAGGTTTGAACCCAGCGCCTTCCGTCTACCAGTTTTAGGAGCAGAACCTCTCAGCCACTGGTGGGGCCCCACTGTCAGGTAGAAGTGAATCTTTATGCATCTATTCTGATGGATGGAATTTTCACACAATGATCGTTTCATTGGATCCGCAAAGAAAATCCTTATTTAAAAAAAATATATATATTATTTTAACACCATGATCCACTTAGCTCTCTCATTTGCATGAATGCACCGTAAATGACGGATTAATGTCTAGAGTTTAAGGACATTCAGTTATGCATGATCATTAAAAATCCCACAAATAATTCACTAATGGAAGGTAGAAGACATTATTATTATCAGAGATCAGCATGGGTGCGGCACTTGGGAATTTTACACGTGAGTAGACGGAAATCTCTTTTTTATGTATAGAATGTGAAAGAAATCATACACTACAATGATGAATACACACTGTGTTCAGTGGCGTAGCGTCAGGGGGGGCACGATCCTTTTACTACCAGTATAATTATATACTATATTTAGCTTTATTTAATCTTTGAACGGTATGAATTAAATAAGGCCAAATATAGTATATAAAAATAGTGGTAGTAAAGTGGTCCGTGCCCCCCTTGACGCTACGCCTCTGACTGTGTTGACACGAACGGCAGTAAACAACTGGCTCAGCTTCATTGAAGAATCATCTAAAAGTAATTTGAAAAAATTGCATAAACATTCACAAAAATACCTTTTAATTTCACTTCGGCCGACGTTTCTCAGTGAGAAATATCTCAATTGAAGAAAACTCCGACCTCTCGCTACGCTATTTTTTTCCCGAACAGGTATTATTCATCTACCTCTCAGAAATGCGTTTCACGTTGCCAATAGCAGGCTGAAAAGTAGGCTGAAGAATTATCGGAATTATCGCTAATGAATGGTATAATCTGAGAATGGATAAACTTGCTTATTCAGATGCAATGCCTGATATTAATGAGTGTTACTTAAAAAAGCGTTTGAGTGGAAGAAGAGTTTGTTTAACACTCCTGAAAGGGTTAAATAAGTCAAGTATTGCTAATTAAACACAATGATAACATACAGCATAAAAGTTGGTAACTATGCAATTAGATATATTAAAATTATCCTGTAAAAACTTGGAAAAGGGATTTAATAAAATATCATTGCTTTCAGAATGCTTTGTTTTACAAAAGGAAGGATAATTTTTCATTCATTCGCTAGCAAAGAATATTTTCTAACAGGAAGAAAATAAAATAAATTCTAGATTCTGGAAATGCAATTTTTCTAAGAAATTTTAATCCATTAAGTTGATTGGTTATTAAAACAGGATTTTTTTTTTTTTTTTTGGGGGGGGGGGGGAAATGCCAGTTTTTCCTAGTTTTTGAGATTACTATTTTCGAGTAATAATCTATTTTTAGCATAAAATATATGTGGTAGAGTAAATCTATTATTTTTACTCTTGTACTTAAAAAACAGAAAAGTTAGCAGATTAGTTTTTATTATACAGTTTAACCCTTTCCGGCACAGGTAAAGTCTGTTCGTAAAATGAGAAATTACTGACTGACACCGGAATTTACGAATGACTTTTTTTAGAAAATAAGAACTCCTTAAGCTTTCATTCTAGAAACAAAATTATATTAAATATTATTAGTGTCGAATGCAAGTTTGGAATTAAAATTAGGTGTGCCTGGAGTGGGACCACTGTGCCGGAAAGGGTTAATATGACTTTGAATTATTATATATATATATATATATATATACAGTGCATCAGAGAAATGTATACACAATTTGAGTGAATATAACTCAAGTTTTTATTCACATATAATTAATATTTAAATTTCAAAAGAATCCACGTGAAATATATAACTTTTCCTTTTACCGCAGATGTTCAAAATTATTACCGTTCTGGTAAATGCACTGCTTATAACGGTGTACTTTTGATTCACAAACAGCACTTCTACAAACATTCATTTGGTGTTGGAGCGCATTTTTCCTTAATTGCTTTTCGGAAACGTTGTCTATGAACATACATTGGATTCAAACTTATCTTTTATCCGATAAATTGTATGTCGTATCCCCCTGTATATATAAATTAAAGACATAAAATACATAGCAGATTTCAAAAACTAAAAATATAAAAAAGAAACGTTTTAGCATTGTGTAAATTGTGGTAAATTCGATAAGAAAAAAACAAGGTATTATGAAACAACAACACTACAGATTAGCTGGCTAGTGACATATAAATAATATTTTATTTAAAGAAAACAAATAAAATCAAAAAGGAAATTCTAAAAGAAACTTCAAATATGATTTTCTTTATTGAACGACATCAAATCTTTGTTATTTTTCATATGTTCGGAAAACTCTTTCTCAGACATTTTAAATATAGCCATCAGAAAACTTCAAGTTACAATTTTCTAAAAAAATTCTTTTTTACCATCCTATAAGAAGATCCTTTCATTCATACAGCATATTCTTGTTATTTTCTTCAACTATTCTCATGTTTTACGTCAGATATAATTTTAAAACCATATGTTTTAACACATTACAAATTTCCCCGAAAACCTTTAAAAAGGATTTTATTGAATAACACGTTTTTCAAGTTTCTGTGTTACTATTGGAAGGATAAATTTTTCATACAAATGTTAAATAGAAATACAAAGAAATATTTCTATATGGAAAGAATTACAACAAAGCCAAGTATTTGGAGTTCCCATTTTACTAAGATACGTCATTCCATTAACCTGTTCAGCAGTACAGGGTTCGTATGCTTTTACCACAATTTTTAATACACTTTTAGCCTTATTTAAATGCAGAGAAGTATTACGAATTCTGTAATTAAAGGTTGCGTCTACATTTTCTCTTATTTACATATTAAATCGAAAAAATCTATTAAAAAAATATGGTAAAAGCGTACGAAACCTGTAGTATACCGGTATACATCAGTTTATATATTTCGTGGCTTTGGGAGTATACCCGTACGTTTTCATACTTTACTGCAAGAGGTGTAGAAACATAGTATACGTACTTTTTATAATCGAAGTATATCAGGCAGTGGCGTAGCCATGGCGGAGGTCTAGATGTTTTGGATACCACTAATTTTGTAAAGTTTTATTTGCCTTATGTTATCAGAGAACTTTCTGCGATAATTAAGGTGAAGAAAACTTTACAATATTCCTTGTATCCAGAGCATTTGGACACCCCCCCTCACTGGCTACGCCACTGATATCAGGGGGTTAGTACCATCTATTGGTTATGTTTTAAAATATTTTTACAACATTGTTATTATATAGGTGCAGAGGCGTAGCGTCAAGGGGGGCATGGACCACTTTACTACCACTATTTTTATATACTATATTTGGCCTTATTTAATTCATACCGTTCAAAGATTAAATAAGGCTAAATATAGTATATAATTATACTGGTAGTAAAAGGATCGTGCCCCCCCTGACGCTACGCCACTGTATAGGTGCGCAGTAGTTTACAAAATTTTGTAAAATTCTAGCTAAAAAAACCTAACTCACAAGGTACTCGATGCAACGAATAAATGCCCTCCTTAAAAAACGAAGTTGTGTATCTGTATAACCGCAATATTTTTTACAGTTTCTAACAGTAATTGGAAGTTTTGAAATTTTGTTAGCTAGTAGCCAGGTGTTATTTCGTTTGGCCTTATTTGAATTGTAATCTTTTCCCGTCATTCATTTCGCACGGGTTTCCCGGCATTCATTTTGCGCGGCATGATTATTAGGCTTTTGTGTCATTGGACTATGTTTGTGTTAATGGGCTTCATTTTAATAATTATTAAAATTTGGAAATTACAGAAAACAGAGAAAGAAGCTGAAATTTATTTCAAGAGAAATGTTTTTTTGCATGATATGGGTTTTTTAAATAATGGATACGAAATAAAGATGTATTTTAGTGATAGTATTCGCCGGAGATGTAAAAATCGTACTTGTAGGACTACAAAGTGCATTCGCCAAAGTATGTGGTTTCAATCAGGTTGGTTGAGATTTTTAAAGTGTGTGAGGTTTATTTATTTTATAATATCTTGTTCTTGGTGTAGTTTAGAAATCGCCGTTCGACTTCGATTTAGATTGATATCCGCAATGTGCTCTGCTAACTGCTCTGCTTAATGAACGATTGGCAGAGCACATTGCGGATAGTAAACTAAATCGAAGTCGAACGACGATTTCTAAACTAAATCAAGAACAAGATATTATAATAGATTTTAAAGAGCTAAAATCATTAGGAAATTATCAGGTTTTCAAAAATTATTAATTACGGAGTCAATAAAAATTCTACGTCGAAGTACATTTACGTGTAATGATACATTATCATACAACACCCCGAGGATTTGGTACAATTTGTTGGGAGTAACATAAATCCCCAAACCAGTTTAAAGTATGGAAATGTCCGGAGCAACATGGCTTCCCCCCCCTCTTTTCACATTTGGAACAGTCCATGAACTATAAAGCAGTGAACTCGACCTCTGATTTGTAACATTTTAACGATTTTTAACCCTGAAAATGAACACGTTCGCGTTCGATAGTACTAGGTTTTATATATTGTTGTTTGTACAGTGTATAATAAAAAACACCTGCTAGTAATCTAATTTTATTTTTGTTTTACAGAATTATTTATGTTTATAATACACTGTTGAAATATTGGGTATATAAAGTTAGGATACTTTTATGTTACTATGGCGGATATTGGACTGCATTTAGATAGATTATAGTGATCTCGGTTTTAATGAATTTCATGCATATTAGAGATTACTGCAAAACGAATTTCGTGCAGCCAGTGATGTTTTCGTTTGTTGTTGTTTAATGGGCGTGTAGCGCTCATACATCGGTTAGTGATTGGGGTTTTATCGAATTTCATTCATTTTAAAAACTGCTGCAACACGAATGTCAAGCATCAAGTGATTTTGTTTTTGTTAAATGGGCGCGTAAATTTCATACATCGGTTAGTTATTGGGGTATTAACGAATTTCATACATTTTAGAGACGGCTGCACAGCAAATTTATGCTTCCAGTGATTTTTTCTGATTTAATGGGCGCGTAGCGCTCATATACGGGTTAGATATTGGTGTTTTAACGAATTTAGTATATTTAAACATTGCTGCAGAAAGTGATCCATGCATTTTATGATTTTGTTTTTGGTAGAAAATGTGGAGAAAAAAGGATTTGGCGAGAAAATTTGGATGGCGATATTTTGGCGATCCATGGCGTCCGGCTAACAGAAAAATACCAAAAATTTAAACACTCTTTAAAAAATTTAACGCTGTGGTTACTTTTAAATAACAAACAGCAAAATAACTTTTAAACTGTCATTTAAATAATGTAAATAAATCCGAGAATTAACTTCTAAAACGAAATCCAAAGTTAAAGGCGTATACAAACAATGAAAATAAAACTGTGGCGTGCGTGATATATCGGCAGGGTGCGTACAGTTGTACCATAAAGTTTTAATATAAGTTTCAGGCTTCGTCAATCGTAGAAAAATATTATCTATCCTACGATTAAATAAGAGGATTACATACTGCTATTTAAATAATAAATATTAAACTTCTAATCTCAAACAGTTTTGCAAAACTCCTCGTCAATTTCAAGGAATGTACACACTTTGTGCAGTCACTGTAAACAACAACAACAACAAAAAAAAACATACAGTTGCCTTCATTCGCAGGCCGTTTACGATTCAATCTAACCACAGATTTCGTTAAACTCTGAATAAAGTTTTTTTCAGAATATGAATGCAATTTTTGAAATAGGGGTCGTCTACATATTGAAAATTTCAGCAGCTTCGATTTATCAACAGTTAATCGAAGTTATGTCGATATATAACTTTTAAATAATATACACTTAAATAATGATTAAAGTGTAATTTAAAGAAAAAAAATAAAGATTTCTAAAAATAATTCAAAATAAATGACGTATACAAGCATAGAAAAAAAATCTCGAGTATGATGATACATCGATGATTTTTTTCTCTGAAGAGCGCCATGAAATATTTTTTCTTTCTTTTTGAAGCACCTAAAAGTTCTTTTGAAGGCTTTTTAAAACTACACTCATAAAATTTCACATTTCGATATTCGATTTCTTTTCTCCGTCTTGAAAGTATTCTTTCATTCATATTGCATCCTTTTGTTATTTTCTTCAGATATTCCCAATATTTAACTCAAATATATTTTTAAATGCATATATTTTTCACATTAAAAATCTTCCCGATTACTCGTTTCGAGTTTTGAAAATCAATACTTTGAAACAAAGTCTTCTTTTTAGATGTATTGTGCAAATTTTACGAAAATCTAACCAGAAGGTTTATTTTATTGCAAATGTTGTGAAACTTTACAACGCAAATTCTTCTTCTAAATTACTGGTATTCAAAAATGGACCAGTGGGAGACCTGCAACTACTTCTAAAAAGATTTTATGAAATATAATTCTCTTTCAATGTTCTATTCTACCACCATACATACCGGCGGGCCCCTCCGGGTGATTCCGACTCAGTCGCTTAAGTGGAGAAGATAACCGGAAGCCAGGCATCGCGAGATATTCTCCGCTGTTAATTTCGAATCGATCCCTTAAGTGGGGAAAATGACCGGAAGCCCGGCACTGCGAGATGTCATTCGACACGACGGGGGCAGGTAAGCTGACGAACCACAATCTCACCGTGGTGCGCCGGTGATAAAGTGATTAGCCGGTAGTGCCGGAGGCTGGGTAAGTCCTGCCCACACAACTTCGGACTATCCCCTCCTCTGGGCCGGTTCTCGGCTGCAGGATGTTTGCGGGACCGATGCAGAATCTCACTCATGACCCGTGGTAGGTAACACTCGCCGAAATGGGGTTCGGACTGAAGTCTCCTGCGAGGACCTCGGGGTGGCCGGGTGATAAAAGGGCTCCACGTAGACCAATTCCTCGAGACTAGGTGCTGTGCGCCAAGGATGATGACGCGAGGACAACGGCTAAAGAACGGTGGTAGGACAGCTTCCATATTTATCTAAGGCGAGGACGAACTCTGCAGAACAAAGAGCGTTTATGGTTCCGTAGTGACGTCAGGTGCAGCATCCCTCGTTTACTGGCAGGAGGCGGAACATAAACGGCGCAAGGATCGGGGAAGCCTGGGGCCCTAATGATGGGGTCTTGCTTCCGTCCCTTGCGACTCCCTCTGTAAATGGAGTAGTTGTGTGCGGTCTTCAATCTTCGGTCAGAAAGGGAATTGCCACGCTTGACCAAGAGTGGTTCGAGTTGCGGAGGGCCCCTCAGGTCCGAGGTCTGCGGCTCGTATCACTTTTTCTGGGAGGGGTTTCAACGCTTCTTGGACTGATCGAATACGAGGAACCGGGCCGGTGTCTCGTCAGTAAAATGGCGGCGTCCAGACCTAAGCCGAATCTTGTGTTGAAAACCAATCCAGCGTGTTTTTGCGCAATCGACACCGGATGGTTGGATTAGCAGGAGAATTAACTTCCAAGCTACTAAACTCGATCGGGACCGCCTGTTTGACGCTTTTGAAGGTGTTTTTCGATACATCCAGAGTACGATAGTGTTGCCTAGCTTAAGTTTTCGTTGTTGTCTTAAAATTTATTGTGTTTTTCTTTTTCTTTTTGTTTTTGTGTGTTCGTTTTTACATGTGTTTCCGATTGACGCCCTATTGAGTCGACCAGCAATGCCTGCGTTCTGCCGTAGGATTTGGTCGGAGGGAAAGCTTCAGGGGGTCACGCGGAGACAACCTAAGCCAGGACGTGTTTATGCATTCAGGGACACCTTAAGCCGGGGGAACCCCGCTTAATGCCTAGGGTACGGTCTCCTCTTTTGGATTCCGGCTCCGAAGCTGTCGGGCAACTCAGGCGGACTCCCCAAGTGTTTTGTGGTGGTGTCCTCGAAATTTGTGCTCCTCCACATGTCGCAGCGACCTATGTCGTCAAACATTTGGGAGAATGGGAGTTGTCAGCAGGTGGTGGCGCTCCCATGACCGCAGCGCATACAGGAGGACCCCCCTGGTCGTGCGCGTCAAAAGTACCTCAGGTGCGGTGGTTGACGTGCCTAGCGGCGCATCTCAATTTTACCACCATACATATCACACATATTTAAAATTCAGATGCTAAGAAAGAATCTATTATATTAAAATCTGAATGTCTGTTTGTATTTCACAGCTGATACACCTTGAATATGGACCGCAGGGCGATGTAATTAACATCAGTTTTCCCCATGGATCCGAGGATATCATATAACCGCTCAGAATTAAAAACAAATGAAATAGTTTCCTATATATTACTTTTAAACTTTTAAAGAAGTTTCTGTAATGGTAGCAATTAATTTATTTCATCTTTTGGGAATAAAAGAGTGAAAAGGCGAAATAAAAGAGATTGATTGATGTCATTTTCTCGAGAAAATATTTTTAATTTTAATGTATTGCGAAAACAAACCTTGTTTAAATTAAATTTTCCAACAAAATTCGAAGAAATAAAACATATTTTTATATATTCAAGATTAATGAATGAGATGTGATTTTAATTTTACAAAATGAAAAATCGTCTGTCGATATATTGACATTTAAAATCATTACATCGTATATTTTTTTTCAGCTTTACATTCAGCTAAGGAGGAAGATTTAAACTATTTACATTGAGTTGGACAATTACTGCCACTATTCAAAAGAATTGAATTTCAAGAAAAACATATATTCTTTTTAATGAATTATTTTTTAAATGTGACGGTTATAATGTTTCACACTGGTGCTAAAAGTAAAGGGATTTATCGGTAGAAAATATCATAATTTTTGTTTTCTAATATAGCAATTACTTTAATTCACATAACTAACATATTTTTTTGTACGTTCGTCAAAGTGACGTCATTTTCATTTACCTAACTCCAAACATAGAAACCAAATTTTTAAAGTATATATACTTTTAACAAATTATGTTTTGCATCAAAAATTAAATGCATCTGCAAAATGCAATTTTCGCTATTTCTGTTTAATCACATTGTAAATATGATTTCTTACGTGGCATTTGAAACTTAAAAAAATAATGTTATGAACATTTTTCTAAATGTACAACAATATTTGGAGATTCCTTTTTCCATCAAGAAATCGAAAGATCTCACGCAATGAAAATACAACATATCGGTTGGTTGGTTGGTTGAATGGGGTTTTATGGCACAAAGTCCCTTTAGGGATATTCTGCGCCAAAGAAATAATTAGAATAAGAACGTCAAATTAAAATATAAAATTGGTTTAAAACTTTGTCATATAAACAAGATGAATGAAAACAACACCTTTAAATGAAAAGAGTGATGTGATGATAAATGTATAATTAAAATCATTCAATGAAAATATAACACAACGTCTAAAAGAAATAAACAAAAGTTTTCACATTTAAAATATATACAATTTTAAACTAACAGTTGGTAAAATGTCCAAAGTTTCTAGCAGAAATACACTGCTCAAAACAATTAAAGGATATTGCAGTTTTAGGTGTATTTTGTATCTGGGAAACTTTTTAGCTGATTGATACATGGTCGACAGACATAGTAGGTTATATGAGAATAAATTACACATGTTTGGCAGGAAAAAATGCATTTTATTGCGCATTTGTGTACAAAAGGAAAAAAACACGATTTGTGCATATGAGAAAAAAAGAATAAGAAAAGGTGTTTTCTTCAAAGAAAATCATTTTCAGTAGGGGGTATGGTTTCCACGGGCGGCCATCAACGTTGAACACCTTTGAGGCATGGACTCAATGAGGCTATTAATGACGAGTTGGGGTATTCTGCCCCACTCTTCCAGAAGAGCTCTTTCCAGTTCTTGGAGAATTTGTGGGGGTTGTTGGCGGCCAGAAACTCGTCTTCCTAGAGCGTCCCAAACGTGCTCGATTGGATTCATGTCTGGAGAACACGCTGGCCATTCCATTCGAACGATTCCTTCCTCGAAAAGGAAATCCTCCACCAGGTTTTCACGATGTGGTCTGCAGTTATCGTCCATTAAAATGAAGTTATCTCCGATTGCTGCAGCGTAAGGGACTACAATAGGTCTGAGGATCTCATCCCTATATCGGCGACCAGTCAGAGCTCCATCTCGAATGATGTAGAGGTCAGTGCGCCCGTCAATGGAGATGCCACCATACACCAACACTCCTCCACCGCCAAATATGACACTTTCGTGCACGAACGCAGGATTATTCCTACTGCCACGGTCCCTCCAGATGAAAATACGCCTATTATCCGGATGCACAGAAAGACTTACTACGGAATATTGTGTGTATAGCAGTCATCGTTCATTTACAGGGACACGCAAAAGAATTATCTACTGTCTGTTAACAATAATTCCTGGAAGTGCGTTTTAAGTTACTGAACGCGATTTTAATGTTAACTTGCTTTTTGTCTATTACGTGATGTGTATAAATTCTGTAGATCCTATACAGGGCAGCACAAAAGTTCGCGAGCACATTTCTTTTTATTGACAAACTCCAGACGGATAATTTTAAACTGTGCTACGCGTTTCCTAACTGAACTAAAATTTAGCATCCTATGTAGTATATATACAATTCTATAGATTCCATACAAGGCTGAATAAAAGTATTCGGATATTTTTCCGAATATTGTATATATTGAAAATTCCTGAAATTACGTTTTTAAATATGTTATGCGTTTTCCAAATTGTTTACTTAGATGTCATCTTTCAGCTTATTAAACGGTAATGATTTGTAAAATTATTTTAGAAGCGTTGGAAAGTGCTACATAATCTATGCTTGACGCATGATTTTTCGTTCTTGTTTCTTTATAGTGGTGGTTAGTGTAATAGAAGAATCATTTGGTAGTAAAGAGAATTTAGTTTGGGTGCTTCTATGTCTTCAGTATTTTGATTGTCGCTTGCGTAAACTAGAATAATAAACTGCTACAGATGGTGTTCTGGTTTCAACGAGTTTCTTCAGTTTTTAGTGATTTTGACCGCAAGAATTTCTTTCTCACGATTCCATTTTGGGCAAGTGTGGGCGTATGCTGTATGGTCACCCTTACAGTTTGTACAGTGTTCCGACTTCCGCACAACGTCTGCAGGTAACAGAACCATGACGGGTAGTTGTAGTATGACCATAGCGCTGGTATTTAAAACAACGGCGTGGGTGAGGTATATAAGGTCGGACAGAACAGCTCAGGTAGGCAGCTTTAATTCTGGTTGGCAAAGTAGGACTATTGAAAGTCAGAATAATGTGCTTCGTAGGAAGCTCTTGCTCATTCTGATGGATTGTACGGCGTGCATGTATGACATTTTCATCTTTTAAATTTTGTAGAAGTTCTTCCTTTGTAGAGAATAAAAGCTTTGGTTCGGATATTACACCACTGCTTGTATTTAGAGTTTGATGGGCCTTAACAGAAACAGAAAAAGAGCCTATTGTTGTGCAATTTCTGTGATATTGTGAATGTTTGGCTTTAGAAACCTCAACGAGCAAATTCCCAGACTGTAGTTTATTAAGTGAGTAACCATCTTCAAATACTGATTGGAATGCTTCTGCAATAATAAACGGTGAAGTTCTCTTAAAAGAACTATCAGAGAGTCTGTCACTGCATTTAATTAAAAATAAAACGTGTGAATGAATATTCTGTACAGTTTGTTGCACTCCACATGGGAGAGAGATAGAAGAAATAAAAGTATTTCCATCCATATTAGAGAGAAAAACAATTCAAACCTCGGCCGCACCACCCACTACCAAGCCCAACAAGGGGATGCACTTCATTCACCAGTGCTAACCAGGTCCCATACGTTCACAAGACACACCTATATCAGTCTCAATCCTTAACGAGATGACTAGTATGTGACCACTCACTTGATATCCAGCCAGTGACAAGTAAGCTGACCAGCCAATTGATGCATATGGGACCTATATGAACCTCCCGTTTACTCCCTGAAGCAGAGGCCAAAGCAGTGTGTTGGTTTCCCTCAACTGCTAGCATCCCCTTTTCTAGGGACACGGGTCGCCACGCACGGCAAACACATGGGTGGCTTACAATTCTCCATAAGTCGATATAAACAGGATGATATCGGCTTATGCAGAATCGCCCTCACCTTAGAAGAGGAAACCACAATGAGAGTGAAGCAAAGAGGAAAGATAAGGCAAGAGAAAGAAGAGGAAAGAGAAATTAGAAAGATCGCTCAGGTGACCGGAGTTGCGAAACCCGTGAATACCTAAAGAAGGTATACCACTGGGGGATAGAACATATCGGGTTTCCGCGAAACTAGTATATATTATATCTGAAAGGAAGAAATATAAAGGAAATTTTTGAATTTACCAACACACATTATTCCGTTGAACTGGATTAACGCCGTAAAAATAGTCCAAAGAAATAAAGTACAGTAGTAAAAGGCCAAAAAAGGCCTTGCTTTGAAAAAAGTCGG
Organism: Maratus michaelseni; assembly: GCA_963931845.1. Lineage (NCBI taxonomy): Eukaryota > Metazoa > Arthropoda > Arachnida > Araneae > Salticidae > Maratus > Maratus michaelseni. The sequence continues at coordinate 408,336,730 of OZ007586.1, forward strand.
CTAACTCTGATTTTTGGATATGTTACATAGGTTGACACTCTAATGAAAAAAACAAGTTTTTGACCTTCTAGACCTTGCGCGTTTTTCACAATATCCTTAAAAAATATTTCGGTACTTTTTTCGACTTTTTTTAGTAACTCTGTTTTGATGCATTTTACAGAAATATCACTTTCACCATTTTGTAGAGGATAAAATTCTCTATTCTAAAATTACAAAAGAAAAATGCCGCCTGGTAAGTCACTAATTTCAAAACGAACTTTTAGTTTTGATATAGAATAAACGATGTAATTAATTAAATATAGAATGTACAGTAAAAGGTAATTCGGGAATAGTTGAGGGGGTGGGCGATGTTAACCAAAAAACCTAGTCGGGAATATAGACGCGGACCAGAGGTTGGGCCAAGAATCCAAATTCGAAAGTAAAATTAAGTGGTGAAAATAATATAAAAAATATTTCAAAGATAAATGAGTTATAATTTAGAAATTTTAAATGAGAAAAGAATAATCCAGGCCTGAAGTGAGGGGGGTGGGGGGAAAAGGAGAATGGGCTCTAGGAGCTAGAATGGAAGGCGAAGAGGGCACCAAATGAAGATTTGGTTTGTCGTCGTTGTATTAATTTGTCACACATATTTCTGTTAGTTAGTCAAGGTTTACATCCAACTTGTAAGAGTGCAAACCCATACCCATTCAGTATCCGTCAAAATCCTAACTTCAAATAGACAATAACAATAGGTACGCAATACACACCTCCTTCAGCAGACTTACAGGATGATCTTACTGCCTGGGCTGACAGAAGAGGTATGTCCACGAATTCCTGTTATTGATTGACCTAAATTCCCACAGCCCATTGTGGGGCTATCACACTGACGATGATAGAGGTCAGCATTTAATAAATCATATGAGCACACAACATCTTATAATTGTAAATGACCCATACTCTTCTCCAACTTTTGAAACAACACATCTAAAGGGTTGGCCGGAGGTCTCTATTCATCTCTACAACTATTTTCATTAATTACAACATGGGCAGTTGACGATGACTTAGACTATGGAGATCACCGTCTAATAACATTAACGCTCTCGGCATCCATCCCTAAAATACCACAACGAAGATACAGAACGAAGGACATCTCTTTTCAGAAGTTTAACGTAGAATTGTTAAAAAAATAGAAGAATAGGATTTTTACTTTAAGCAAATAAATCCCATAGAGAACTTTGATAACCGCTATGATCTCTTTTTGAAATTAATCCAAGACCTATGCAAAAAAATACTTCAAAAACGGATAAATACGCAAAAACTCACATGGTGGTCCAATGATCTCCGTAAACAACGTAACTATGTTCGAGCTCTGAGACGCAGGTCGACTATCCAAGCGAAAGAGCTATCTACAGGGAAAAAAAATTCAAGTCGCCAAAAGGAAAGCATGATTAAAATTCTACAGTAGAGCAAGAGACCCATATGGAAAGCTGAAGAAAATTGCATTTGGAGAAGTCTTTAAACAAGAATGCTATTCACTCTCAAACTCCCTTTCAACAACTCAAACAAAACAAATCTTCTATCAGGAATTAACAGAACAAATATTTGGTCCCTAAAATAAACCAGATTCTCAACCAGTCCCAATAGCTCCTAAATTTACACTCCAGGAATTGAGATTAGTGATATACTCCTTTCAGAAAGACAAGGAGCCGGGAAACGACGATATAGACCATTACATCCTAAGGAATCTATTTAAGAAAATACGCAACCACTTACTTGATATGTATAATTCATTATTGAAGCTGAACTACTTTCCAGACCTATGGAAAATAGGTGAAATAGTCTACTTTTAAAGAATAATAAACCTCCAACAGAATATTCCTCATACAGACCGATTACTCTCCTCCCAATCTTCGGAAAAATATAGAAAAGCTACTTCTTAAACGTATTAATCATTCTTTAAACATCTCACTAGAACAATTAAACTCACAACATGTATTTATGAGGGAAAATCCACCGAGACAGCATTACAAGAAGTTTTCTAGCACATAGACAACCTAACAGAAAAAAATAAATATATTTCTCCGATATCATTGGATTTCAGCAACGCTTTTGATAATCTTCCTTTGGCAACTACCCAACAAGTGTTTCAAAATTTGTCCATGGACCTATCATACCAAAATATTATCCTTTCATTTGTAACGAGTCGTGGTCAGTGTTTACTTTTTTAAAATTCCAATTGTTTGATCCCAACCACATTTTTAAAATAGTGTAACTAGCCTTATTCTCGCATTATTTAATCTGTCGTTAAATAAAGCGAATATTTTTGTTGGGGATTTATTTTAGGTTTTATTTAAAAAAAACCTATTTACCTTTTACCTACTTGAATCTATGCAAATTACCAAAGGTTTGAAATTGAAATGAATCCTGTCAATATACGCATTTACAAATTATTCTAATACTTTAATAAATTTAGAAGAAAGCAAATGAAATGAATTAAACAAAAACAGAAACATTTAAAGAAGTTAAAAGTTACATGAATTCTAAATCTTGAATTCATAATAATGCTAGAATTAATCATATTACAACATTTTGACAAGATTCTCAATTTGCATTACATCCAAGTCCCCAACAATCAGTATTGTGAATTCGAGAATTAATATGGTATGATTACTGGAAATTTTCATAAACACAATAATTTGAACTAAATGAAAATTTTGAAACAAGGGAACCAAAGCCTTTCTTTTAAAGAAAGTACAAAAGAGGGAAGGGTAAAAATTAATGATATAAGTTAAACAAAATATAACTTAACAAATATTAGAAATACCATATCATTTTAAGAATTCACAATACTGAGACTGTGATCGTATAGACATATGAAATTTTAATTTAAGAGACCAATAGTGAATAATTAAATTTTGAAAAGGGTAATTCATCACAACAAAAATACTTATCATTAGATTTTACATTAAAATAATTAAATTTATTTTACCAATATATATATACATGTATAACCATGTAATCAATTAAAGAAAAGGAAAAGGTTTCAATTAAATAATAAAGAATTTGAATTTATTAGTTTCAACATTCAGTAAAACAGAAGTTTATATTCATCAAGTTTAGTGCTCAATATGTTATTGAAGATCTCAAAGCTTATGAATCAAAATTAAGGGAACAAAAACCAAATTAGATTTTAAAATTAAGAAAAGAGTAAAATAATTTATTTCCCATGTTACCAAAAAAACAATAAATTTTGATTTCAATTTTCTGATATTAATTTCATGATTAGGGAATACTATCTTATACTTTAATTAAATTTAGGCTTTCACTGGTATTAATATTTTATCAATAAAAAGAAAGTTAAAAGATCAATATATATATATATTTAAATTGATAACTCAAACTATACATAGTATCCCAAGTTAAATCTTAAAAGTTAACAGTAAGAAAAATTACTGAAAAGCAAACTTATTGAAATGATTAAGAAAAAGAAAAGAAAAAAAAAACAGAGAAGATTTGCTAGGAGAAAATAAGTATTTATTGACAAACAGCATTTTAGATAAGTTATATATCATTTACTAAAAACACAGGTAGATATTATCATATGATCAAACAAATAATATCATACATAAAATATAGTAATAATAAATGAAGTTTTTACTCATATCTCGACAGTATAGAGTGACGGGGAAAACAAACATTATCACATGGTGAAGGTTTAATACACGGTTGACTGATTTGACGATTCGCTTTGCGGCAATATTACTAGTGTTTTGTTTACACTACACTTTAAATGAGAGTCCAAGAATAACAGTTACATAAATGTTTTTATGTATTTCAGCTCCACAGCTGAGTTAATAAACGCCACATTTGTCTTTGGGAATCATAACAAGTAGTAGAGGTTTCTCTTCGTACACACCATATTTTATAAATGCTTAGTTGATGAACAGAGTGATCGAAATCGTTTTCAAACACTTCGAGACGAAAGAGTAAGATATATTCTAACATAGACCTAACAACTTGTTAAGAGTTAAAAGGCTGTGCAAGAAAATACCTTTAAGAATGAAATCTGATAGATCGATAATCTGCTTCTGTAGAGTAGTTGCAATTCAAAAATATTGTTCAGAAACATATTTCTGATTTTAATGTACAATCAGGACGCGCACACCACTGCTCTGCACACTCGTATTCATTTAAGATGTCAAGTTGCTATGCTTGAATGATCCGTCATTCGTCGCATGTAAATAAAGCTAATCGAAACACAAATGTTAACACAGAGTCACATCGACTTCTGAGTTAAATCATGGGTGGTGTCCAATATAAACACGTGCAGTAATGCTAACTTTCACATCGTTGATAGATTTCATATTCCGAATTTTAATAACGGCCAAACTGTCCCACGAAAAACATCATCACATCACTTCAACACTAGTAGCACTTCTTGCCGGAACACCGTTAACTTCTCTACTTTTCCTCGTTCATGCTCCGGTCGACCTAATTACCACTAGAATACTTAACACCTTCTCTCCCCAGAAGACATTCCGTACTGCCTGAGCAGGCGGGGTGGGGGGGAAGAGTCCCTTCACCCACACACACCCTTACAATTCGCGCTTCAAAACATGACTAAGGCGCGGCGCACATTGAGACGCAGCTGCCACGCGCAGGTGAAGCGACGCTGCTCTGGAAAAAACTGCGCGCGGCAGGGTGTGCGCATATTGCGACTCAGTTTTCCGTCACGTTCACGTTTGTTTACATTGCTGACGTATGCCATGCGTGTAAAACGGCTCGTTTTTCGTAGAATAAGAAACAATTAGTTCCATTTTTGGAATTTTTAGATATTTTTTGCCATGGCTCAGTACATAGATTTAAAGATTTAAATTCAGAATCCGATTATCTGATTCTGAAATGGATGCGTACTTATTAGCATATATTAGTACGGCTTTTTGTGAAAACAGAAAAAAAACCATAACTTCTTAATTATGATACGTATCGAATCCGTTTAAAGTTATTATTACTTCTAGGAAAATGGCCGAAAATTTGTCAGATTTTATCAGATCAAATGACTCCAAGGAGGGGGGGGGGGGGAGTTAAGAAGAAAAAAAATCACAACTTCGTCAATTCACAAGATATCATATCCGCTTAAATTTATTATAAGTCCTCTTAATATCATTTAAAACTTTTATATTGACAAGTTTTTTATAAAACCAACCCTTATAACAAAAAAAAAAAAAAAAATAAATAAATAAATAAATAAATAAATAAATAAATCTCTGCCGGTTCCGCCTGCAAACAAGTTAGGTTTCGAAGTGGGCGGTTCCAACTGTCGCATCATGGTAAAAAGGTAATTTCTTCCGTATTTTCCAACAAACAAGCACCCCACGGTCTGCGTCTTCAAAATCTACCTGTGCCTGTAGGCCGAGCCGTGAGGGATTTTTTATTTTTAGACTAAAAAAAATGTACTGTTCATGATACAGTATATGTGCTGGTAATGGACTGCCCCCCCCCTTCCCCACACCCCTCTAAAGTTTTTTGTTTATAAAAAAATAACCAATAAAAATCCAGTTTTATTTTTTTGTTATAACTCTCTTTTGCAAGTTTCATACAGAAAATGTTTCACAGTATTCTGTTTTCATTGAAAATTTTTAAACAAGCTAAGAGCTGGTTTTACTTAATTTATATCTTCTTCATTTTCTTGCAAAAATTGCATGTTCTGATTTTAATCTGCTGCTAAATAACTTATATTACTTCCATTTCAGTTACATCAATTTTAAGTGCTATGAACATTAAACTGAAATTGTCTTTTAATTATAATATCCATTACAGAAAATTGCCTAATTTAACATTTCAGCAATGAACATGGGTCCTAAAACTTAAAAAAAAAAAATGTAAATGGTTTTTATTATATAAAATTAAAATTTTTTTATTCTATTTTTCAGAGTAATAATGATAAAAAAAAAATTGGTTTAATATTAAATATTTTATTACTCGCTTAAAATTGATTATAACTCGCTATTTTTTTTGTTCTTATTAATACATTATGGTAAACAATTAAAAAATTAAATTTTATTATTTAGCAGCAGATTAAAATCAAAACATCCATTGCTAAAATGTTTAATTAGGCAATTTTCAGTAATGGATATTATAATTAAAAGACAATTTCAGTTTAATGTTCATAGTACTTAAAATTGATGTAACTGAAATGGAAGTAATAACATTTTTTGAATTCCACTTACCATAACGTATTAAGAACAATTTTTTTAGGTACTTTTCTGTTAGCTGGACGCCAGTGATATATATATATAAACATAAATATACATATCACTGGCACCCAGATAACAGAAAAGTACCTTTAAAAAAATAGCTAGTTTTAATAAATTTCATGTGATTAATAAAACTTTTTATATTAAACAAGATTTTTTTTATCATTATTACTCTGAAAAACAGAATAGAAAACTTTTAATTTTATATAATAATAACAATTTACAAAATTACATTTATTAAGTTTTAGGACCAACGTCCATTATTTACTGAAATGTTTACAAAACAGGATAGGCGCGAACAGCTTCGATCAGTTTTTCCTTCATTTTCGCTGAAAAACGTGGCACACTCGCACTTGAAACTGTGTTCGAAACACAAGTGGCAGGCAGGACCTGCGTCAGAAAAACTGCGCGTGAGTCAATATACGCTCTCCCGTTCATTTCAATGCTTTACAAAATCGCGTGACGTGAGAACCTGCCCCGCGCGTGTTGGCTGCGTCTCAATGTGCGCCTTGACTAACTCTACTAGCTATGGTATCCCATAGCAACGCGTAAAAAAAGGGGGAATTAAAACCCATACGCTCATTGATTAACAAGCTGGAGGATGGGGAAAACACCGTACAGATTCTCTGAAATCAGCTACAGCTGACTTGGTCAATTCGAGACCACCTGCAATAACTCGTAAAACTGTGGGGTGCAGAGCCGTCCTTAGCGAAAGCGAGGCCGGGTGCAAGAACTTTTGCGAGGCCCTTCACTTCCAAACTATAGTTAATCTCTCAAATTCCCATACCAACATTTAGCTCTTTTTTAATTCATATTTCTTTATTTAATGGCCGACCATCCGTGATTAAATAAAGTAAAGGTAACTATTCGGAAATTCTGGTAAATATGTTGAATAAAACAATTCCCTAAATTGGCAGCACTTCTTGCCACAACGCAATCGCCATTTGATAAAGCTTGCATGACATACACACACAGTTGCGCACCAAGGATTATGCATTTTTGGGAAAGGAGGATAGTATGTTTTAGTAGAGTAGAGATTTATACAGACTCGGGCCAATTTTCTTTCATAATAAAAGGATTAGAATAAAATCATATTAAAAAAATCTTGAATTATGATCGATATTAATTTGTACAGAAAACGAACCATAATTGCAAAAAACATGGGTATTTACAACTCATTCCAATCATTAATTTTCGAGATATAGATAATTTTTTCTTTTTGGTGGCCTAATGAGACTGGCTCCTGTTATCATCAAACCATTCACACACACAAAAAAAATAGATATTAACCGGAAAAAAATATATATTATGGTATTTTATTACATATAAATTGATTTTGGTGTACACTAAAAAATTTTGTATAATTTTTCTGGGAACTAATTTAGTGTTCTCAAAACATCTCCTTGTAAGATATTTTTATTTTTCTAAATTTAGGGATAATCTCATAACTCGTTTTTTTTTAATAATTCTATGAAGAATTAAGAAAAAGTATATAAACAATACTTTATTTCGGGCTGCCTTAATTAAAAAAAAATATTATATAAAAAGTGGGTGTTATCATTTGAAAATTTAAAGTTGACGCACATTTTAATATGTAGACGCGGTCTTTAATTCATTATTTATTTTCCTATTCGGGAAGTAGACAAAATTCTGAATCGGAAGATACCCCTCTCAACTGTTCTCCGAAATTTGGCCATTAAAATGTATGCTCTCTCTCTCTCTCACTTTTTTTTTTTTTTTTTTTGTACATTTGTTAACGAAATCTGTAGAAATTTATTTTGACTATATAAATTAAAAAGAAATATATTTTTTAATCTATTTTTTTTTCTTTTAAGAATATAGAGCTTTCCTTCATAGAGCGCTTCAAAATTATGACTTTTTTAATCATCCTTTTCCTTCCTTCTAAACTATTTAATTTAAATGAGTTTTCAATTGAAAGTCTTAAGTGATCATTAATATTGTAATTCCGTATAACATGGCTGTCGGACATATAATCTAAAAAATTCTATACTTTAAAATGTTTGCTTAAATATGTATGCAATATTATTTTAAAGAATTTTAATTGTAGGATAATACTGGCTAACAAATATCAGAAATTTTTGTAGGTATTGAGTTGGGTCGGGTCTGATTTTAATGATTTTTGCTCTCATCTCAGACCAGGACCGAGCTGTTAATTTTTATACCGGGTCAGGATAGTTTCCTCTGAACCGGGGTGGATCTCGGTCTGAAAGTTTCTGCCCATGCAGACCTCTAACAAGAGGTCCACAGCAAGACCTAACACCGCATTTGTGAGCAGGCGATCAGTGATCAACCAAATGCCATTGGACATTATGCAAAAATCAAGCAATTATTAAAACAATTTGATGGAGATAAAAGTTAATTCGTTTCTGATGATTTAAACATAAGCATAAATAAAAATAATGGCTAAAATATGCATGTATTTGAATGCGCAGAGACATATACGTTCCACGGACCGATAGCAGGGCTGCCACTATTGAATATTTTTAAATTTGATTTGTACTACTATTTACAAAAAGTGGTAGATTTTTAAAAAAAATGTCATACACGTGTACGAAAAAGGTTTTTTTTTTTTTTTTTTTTTTTTTTTTTTTAAGAAAGTGCTACGAGTAAAATAAAAAAAAATAGCCGCCAGTGGTGAAATTTCCATTAAAAAATTTAATTTGTAGTGAAAGGATTAATCTATTAAATTACTCTATCAATCATCGTAACCTGTTTAACGTTTTTCATTTAATTAGCAAATATTAAACATGTTTATATTTTCAATTTAATAAAAGAATTTAAAAATAGGGGAAAATCTGAGTCAAAATCAACATTTCCCAAACTTTCTAAGAACTTTCTCTAAGAATCTTTAAAAACTTAACCTTTCATAACTTTTAGAGAATTTAAATCTTCTGTTTGTCTTGTGGTCTGGGGGACGTGTTTACTCGGCGTGGGCTACGGAACATCATATTCGTATATAATAAACTTGCTGTGCAAGAAGGAAAGCAAACCAGTGCTGTTACATTACAAACAGTCATTAAAATAATAGCGAGCAGTTTGGCTGAATTATCATCAGCACCGATCACGTAACAATTCACATTCCGTCGATACGCTTGTCTAGATTTATTGTACGGTTACTGCCTAGGCTAGAGAAAATTAATGCCTGTAGATTGAATGTAAGGTACAAAAAAGTATTCGCTTCTCGAGCGTCCACTACTTGCCCGAACATTTTAATGATAAAATATATACGTTTTATAAATAAGCATGTTTACACATACAAATTTTATTATACAATAAATATTCACAACAAAGGTAATAATAAGTATTTAGCTATCTGTATTAATTTTTTTTTTTCCAGCGCGAGGCCTTCCTAGGTGCGAGGCCCTGTGCGGCCGCACCTGTCGCACACCCCTAAGGACGGCTCTGGTGGGGTGTAGTATTCTGTTGTTATTTTCGTAAACATGCATACTAGCACTGTTTTATGACTACTTTCCCGGTCATAAAATTGCATTCTAAAATAGTTTTATGACCATCTTTCTCAGGGTAATAAAACTGTACTATACAAGCGAAATGATTCTCTAAGCTGTTCCCACGAGATTTCACAAAGGATGTGTGTCCGTTGGCTATATGTGTGTGTGAGGTCCAAATTTACTAACAATGAAAGTAAAAGCTGCAATATACTGAGGTGTGGATAACTATCCCAACCAGCCTCTTGTGAGGTCTAAAAAAGGGAAAAGAGAATCCTGGGTGTTCTCTTTACTTATATTAAAACAAAGATATTTAGATTTTGAAAATAAGAATTTTAATTAATAATGTTTAATATATATAAAAAAGGGGGAGGGGGTTAATTAACTACTAAAAAAAAGAGTTTATAAAAAGGAAATGTTTTAAGATACCAATGCAAATTTTAAATTGCAAACTTAAATTAAAAGACCTCTAACATTTTTACTTAAAAAGTGGTTGTAATTAAGCAATCGGAATTTTAAAAAAGTAGCCTGCTGGCAACACTGGTCGTGGTGCTTACCCCAACTGGCAATCCAAAAAAATACACTAGTTTTCTAATTATACACATTTATGTTTCATATAAATCTAAATCCAAAAGAGTAGGGTTGTTTAAATTAAGGTCTTTTAATTTTTTTTATGGTTTTAATAGTTTTTAAGATAACAAGCTTCGAAACTTTCATTAACGTTTGACAATTCGAAAGAGTTTGACTCATGTGGTGTTCATTCATTATTAAATAAGCTAACATGAAAATCGGGCTTATTGCATATCTTTAAATATTTTAGCAATTTTGAACGCTTATAAAAGATCCAAATTATTATAAAAATACTGTTAATTGATAAAAATCTTCTATAATGAGCTTAAAAATAGATGAAATGTTTGGGAATTTAAAATGTTACGTTACATTAAATTATACGCAATAAAACTTTTTAACGAATGACTGATCTGAAATATTTTTTTAATATAGTGCAAAGTTTTACCCTTTCAGAGGCAACGGAATTTTGTTGGTAATATGTTGAATAGATTCTCTGCCACTAGAATGTACGAACGAATTAATTAGAAAAAAAAATAAATGCTTTTCTTCACGTACATTATATAAAAAAATACTGGTGCAACTCTGGCAGTTGGAGAGTAAAATTCAGTGGCCACCCCTTGAAACTACTGTCCCTGCGAGGGTTAAATTCTTTATTTTAAGAGTATTAAATCCACTTATGTATCATAATGGTAAAGTATTTCAAGTTTATGAATTTATTGAATACAAGGTATTTTTCTGTTATAAAAGAAAAAAAAAAACAGGTTCATTTACGATTTATTTTTTAAAAAAATTTTTACATTATAATCATACCCTAAACAAAATTATTTCCCGTGAAACATTTGTTTATACTTCTTTAAAATAAATTAGAGTACATCTTAAATGAAAAACTCAAGAATTTACATCTCACACTATTTTCATGAAAACGGCATTTATTATTCGATTAAATTCAAAAAATTCTTCGTAAAAACTTTACATTCTTCTTGAATCTTGGTCTTATTATAAAACAATGACATCGTGTTTAATTATTAGTAACAGGTGTGATGAGAAAAAAATCTAAACTTTTCCTTTGATATATTAGTTTAATTTTTCTATGTTTGTGAATTTCCCCTTAATAAGTTTTCTTTTATAACTCTATGAAGGTTTAATACAAAATATGCAATCTATATCTTTTTACTGTATACATTGGTTCAAGGAACACAAATATGATATCAAAAGCGGGTATTACCATTTAAAAAGATAAAATTGATGCAATTTTTAATTTGTAAAAGTCATTTTATTTTAAATGACATTCATATTCGGGAAAAAGACAATATTCCGAGTCTAATGACACCATTGGTGTGATTTTATCGTAAACTGTCTATGAATAACGGCAGGTGTATCGATTATTTTTATACTGACGTTACATTCATGTACTATACAAGTTTTTAAATTTTATGAAAATCCAACAAGCCATTTTCAGAAATCTTACACGGAAGCTGGAAAATAGTCTTTTTCAATAAAAACACTTTAATATTCTTTATGGAATATTAAAAGAATATTCTGAATATTTTCTTATATAGTTTGATCTAAAGCAACATTTTGAGTTCGGTATTGTTAGATAATTAATAACGGGTAAAATAACATTTTAATGTTAAAAATTAACAAAAATTTAACATAAATGAATAAAAGAATTTTCTACATTTCAGTAGTTTCAAAAGCACCTGACCCTCTCAAACAACACAAAATCGTATTTATTTGGTAAAATGATTCGCATAATAAATGATTTTTAAAAGGAAATAAGTTCTAAAAATACATTCACTAACAAGCATTTTGAGATTCTTGCATCACTTAACATCTAATTATCGCTCCCAATGTTTCCTTTTGTGAAATTTGATGTCGGAGAAAAATGTTGATAAGTGTCATTTGTTTAAAAGTTTCTAAATTAAGGAAAACACATTTTTAACTCAATTATTCTAAATAAATACTTTAATAAAGTTAGTGTACACTTCATAATTTTATATTCCTAAGTTAATGTTCTATTTGATAATTAAACCTGAGTTAAAATGTAATTGGTTAACACCTAGTTTTCGTCAGTGGCGTACGGCAGATGCTGCTGCATCACTTTATTACCAATATTATTATATACTAAATTTGGCCTTATTTAATCGTCGCCACTGATTTTAGACCGTTCGCATTCCAACTGAATTTTAAAAAGGATAGTAATAAAATAGCCCTTCTCCTTTGCAGTTCCTTGTTAGCTATCCCTTTTTCATTAAAAACTAATAGACGGTTACCACATTTTATATTTAAACTGTTGAAAGCATACTTGTCAACTTTAGTGTTTTCAGTCGGATATTGTCGTTCAAATAGACATATTCGAACTAGGAATTTTATTTAATGAATAAAATCATGTAGATTTCACATGTCTACCACATAAGTGCTAGACACATTTCATTTAGTGACGGGCATAATGAATGAATTCGAATGAACCATTCGAACATGCGCAAAAACGTAGTTGTTAAACTTGGTATTTTTTTAATCAATTACCGCCATAAATTTTGTAAAAAATAAAAGAAACGGAAACATAATTGCCAACGTCCATACATTTTTTAACCATTTATTTCCAGAAATTTTGTTAAAAATATAATTTTCTAATTCTTATGTGGCTCTTATTTTAATTCGAATTTAAATGAAAAACTTATTTTTATTACAGAATTTATTATAGTAATTGATAAAAAAAATACGAACGTAGGCAGCTATGTTTCTGCGCATGCCCGAATGATTCATTCGAATATCAAAATCACATCCGCCCATCACTAATTCAATTAATCAATTTTCTGATTCAAGGTATTATTCTTTGATTTAAGGAGATTTGTACGTATGTTGAAATCACGAGGAAATGAATTACGTAAAGATAATACCAATTATTTACTGTAGTTTGTTACGAAAGGCTTGAAGCATGCTGAATACAATTTTCCGTGTCAGCAACTTAAATGAATTATTCACATGAAAGTTACCAGTCAAAAGGAACAAATGAATGTTGTGACATTGCTGCCATGTACGGACACAGTTATTTCCATAACTTATTTTACTGGCAATTAATGCGAATATCTGACTATCTTCAATTGCCAAAACCGTGTTGCTAGGCCTCTACTTTATTTTATTCAAAATGCTTAATTGTTACAACTTTTTTGAAATAGCATAATTTGCCTCATTTTTGCTTTGTTTTATCTAATACTAAATAAGACGATAATTACTATCTCAAAAAATTGGCAGCAGTCAAGCAAACCGTATAAAAAGAATTAGCGGACTGGCAGCACTTTAGTAAAGTTTTATCTAATGACAAATTTTAAAGTAACAAGTACTAAATTTGATTTCACTGAATTCATCTCCCAATCCCTTTTAAAGTCCAAATACAACATATAGTCTCATTCCGTTTTTTAGTTATAGCTACAGATGCATTCAAGGGGGAAAACTTTTTTATTATCTCCCTGTATTTTTTATTTTTATAATTTACAAATAAAATTTTAACATTAAATATGTCGATCCAATCTGAGATGTATGCATATCTGATATCTATATTAATTTTTACCTTACTAAAAGCATATAAAGAAATTCTAAGCTGAAAAAGTGTAACTTTGCATGTAGCAATAACACTTGATACACTTTTTTGCTACCTTAATTTTTTACAGTTAAAATTTCCATTATTTAATTCGAAATTTTCAGCTATTAAATCAGATATTTTTTTCTTTTAAAAAATAGTGGTAGGAAAAAAGCGAAACATTTCGCAGCTATGGTTTTTTGTGAAAAATACCTTTATATTTTAAAATTTATTCAATCATTTATTCATTGTTAAGCCTTGTGTCCCCGATAATGAGTTAAGTTAGGTTTAATATTTAAGGTAGTATATAGAAGTACATTAATTTCGTAAAATTACTGAAATGTACTATAATTTATTTTATAAAAAAAATTACAGATATTACTAAAATTAAATAATATTTGATCTTATTAGGAAATGCATGTGTTCAATTATTGACACAAGCTGCATTTGTTTTTAAATTGTAAATGGGAGTTATTTTTTTTAAATGTTACGGCGGATGTATGTTACATTTGCTGAGATAGTAATTACAATAGATTTCAAATGACTACTGCATAAATGCAAGAAATATTTAATTTAGTGATCGGAATAATGAATTATTTTGTCGTTCAAATGAATCATTCGGACAGTTTTGCCAATTCACTATATTTTTTAAATTCAGATTGCTTGATTGCCACCACTTTTTTGAAGTACAAATATTCCCCTTATTTAATAAGATTGAAGAAAGCGAAAATAACGCGAATTATACTATTTAAGAAAAAGTAGTGGCAATCACGCAATCTGAATAATAAAAAGTAGCAAACTACGGTGACCTTGTTCTCGGACATGCGCAAAAGCGTAGTTGACAGATTTGGTATTTTTGTTAATCAATTATCACCATAAATTTTGTAAAAAAAAAAAACAGAGAGAGAGAGAGATGCAAAAGCATAATTGCCGAACTTCGTATTCTTTTTTAAATCATTTACCTTCTGAATTTTTGTAAATAAAAGGAAGTTTCATATTTTTATGTGGCACTTAATTGAATGCGAATTGCATTTTTTGTTTGTTACAAAATTTCTGATAGTGCGATTGATTAAAAACAATATGAAGTTTGGCGTCAGCTATGATTTTGCACATACTTGAATGATTCCTTCGAAAAACAAAATAATTTATTCTGCCCATCTCTAATTCAATTTAATCAATTTTCAGCTTCACAGTATGTTTCTTTTATTTAAGAAGGTTGGTAAGTATGTTGAAATCACGAGGAAAAGAATTACGTAAAAGAATAAAAACAGTACCAAATATTTCTTGTAGTTTGGTACGACAGGTTTGAAGCATGCTGAATACAATTTTCTGAGTCAGCCACTTGAATTATTCATCTGAAAGTCACCAGTCAAAAGTAACAAAGGAATGTTGTGACATTGCTACCACGTATGTACAAAGATATTTGCACAATTTATTTTGCTGGCAATAAATTCGAATATCTGTCTATCGTCGGCTGCCAGAACAGTGTTGCCAGTTCGATACCTTCTTTCATTCAGAATGCCTGATTGCTACCGCTTTTTTGAAGTAGCATACATTGCCTCAATTTTAGGGTTCCGTACTTAAAAAGAAACACGAACGAAAAATCATACGTCGAAAAATCAAGCATAGATTATGTAACACTTTCCAACGCTTCCAAAATAATTTTACAAATCATACTGTTTAATAAGCTGAAAGATAACATATAAGTAAACAATTTGGAAAACGCATAACATATTTAAAAACATAATTTCAGGAATTTCCAACATATACAATATTCGGAAAAATATCCGAATACTTTTATTCAGCCCTGTATATGATCTTTAGATTTGTATATATACTACATAGGATTTTAAATTTTAGATCAGTTAGGAAACGCGTAGCACAGTTTAAAATTCTCCTTCTAGAATTTCTGTCAATAAACGGAAATGTGTTCGCGAACTTTTGTGCTTCCCTGTATAGGATCTACAGAATTTATACACACCACGTAATAGACAAAAAGTGAGTTAAATTTAAAATCGCGTTCAGTAACTTAAAACGCACTTCCAGGAATTATTGTTAACAGACAGTAGATAATTCTTTTGTGTGTCCCTGTAAATATACGATGACTGCCATACACACAATATTCTGTAGTAAGCCTCTTGTAATGAACCTTAGTGATATATATAAATTTCAATGTGTTTAAAATAGTGAGACATTATTTAAATAAACCGCAGACGATTTTTCTCCATAGACGTAATGTAACAGAATTCTTTTAACTCTCCCTGTAAAGTAACTATACGTGCTATGCACACCCTATTCCATATTAAGCTTCTTGTAATGCACCTTAGTGATATATATCAA
This sequence comes from Maratus michaelseni, assembly GCA_963931845.1. NCBI lineage: Eukaryota > Metazoa > Arthropoda > Arachnida > Araneae > Salticidae > Maratus > Maratus michaelseni. The sequence goes on from OZ007586.1 coordinate 408,352,923, forward strand.
TTACAGTGTGCTTGAAATTGTGTAACATCATTAAAATAAACCGCAAATGAATTTTCCCCATTGACCGTAATGTAACGGAATTCTTTTGAGTGTCCCTGTAAAAAACTATAAGTGCTACACACTTCTGTTGAAATAGGGAACATGCTATAGATAACGACAATAACATATAAAAATTGCAGAGCAATCCGAGCATATTTACGCGAGTTAGAGCACGGCCAGACGGCCAGACGGCAAACGGCCAGACAAACCGAAGTCATAAACACTTTTCAACTAGGTTGGAAAGTGTTAAAAACGGAACCATTTCAAGATTACGCCTGTGTCTGTCACCACCCTTTTTCTCGTAAACTATGGAACGTGGACAGTTCAAACTTGGGAAAGTTACAAAGTCTTTTTATCCACATATTTCCAGATTATTAGCGATTAAGAAGTATATTTAAAGAAAATTTAGGGGGATAATGTATTTACTTGAAATAAAAAGTTTTCACTTATTGTGTATCATGTGGGGTATCGTAAGAAATATCGAACTTCAAAATATATTTGTTTCAATTTTAAGTATTATATTTTCAGAGATATCGTCGAAAATACACTGCAAAAATATGTCCCCCCGCCCCTCTATTAACGAATCTACTGAAGCTGAAATTATGAAAAAATTAGGGTTAGTAGGAGTTTATTTAAACCTTGTAGGAAAACTACAGCGATTTTCCTAGGCAATATAGTTTTTGAGAAAAGCGATTTTTCTGTTATACCCAAACTTTACTTTACCGGCGGTCAGCGGAGGGGTGACGGGCGCTCTAGGCATCTATCGACGCAGAATCATCCAAGGATATTTGATAGTGATTTTCGAAAAAAAGTGTCGGTAATTAGCCGATATATTAATTAAGTTACTTAAAATAAAACTTTCTTTTTAGATATTCTGTAGGGTATTGTTCGAAAGTTCTTGTAACATCGAACTCAAAAATATATTTATTTTAATTTTAGGTATTATATTTTCAGAGATAGCGTCGAAAATATACTGGAAAAAATATGCCCCCCCCCCTTTTATTTCCTAAGCTACTGAAACTGAAATTATGAAAAAATTAGGGGTAGTAAAAGTTTATTCATTAATAAATAGTATTTAATACATTTGGTGTGCAGAACCCTTTGAGCACGAGTTATACTCGTACTTGACCGATTATTACTTTGTTTATCTGATATCAAATAAGATGATTATTACTATTTCGAAAAAGCGGTTGCAATTAAACAAACCGTATAAAAAGAATTAGCGGACTGAAGAATTATGTATTGTAAAATTTTAAAGTAAATATTACTAAATTGTTTTCACTGAATTCCTCTCCGAATCTCTTTGAAAGTCCAAATAAAAAATAAGATCTTTTTTGTGTATTAGTTATAGCTGCAAATGCCTTCAAAAGGGACAACTTTCCCATTATCTCCCAGTATTTTCAATTTTTCTAACTTTCAATTGAAATTTTAATATTAAACATGTTGATCCAATTTTAAATGCATATACAACTACATTAATTTTCTCCTTACCAAAAGCATATAAAGAAATGCTAAGCTGTAAAAGTAAAATTTTGAATCCAACAGTAGCAGTTTTGTATATCTGCAGATTTTACACTTTTTTCAAGAAAAATTTACATTATTTGATATTAAATTTCAGTGATTAATTCACACAAATTTTTCTTTTAAAAGATAGTGGTAAGAAAACAGCGATAATTCTCACAGCTATGGTTATGTATTTCTGCAAAAAAATATTCTTTCTATTTTAAAATGTATTTATTTATTTATTCATTGTTAATTATTGTGCTTCCGATAACGACTTAAATTAGGTTCCAGAGTTAAGTTAATATATAGAGGTATGTTAATTTGGCAAAATAACCGAAATACATTACATTACAATTTATTTTATAAAAATGTTTACAGACATTATTAAAATTATATAATCAATGATTTTATTCAGAAATGTATGTGTTTAGTTAGTGGTACAAGCTGCATTTTTTTAAACTTGAAAATAAGAGTTGTTTTTTTAATGCTTTTGCGGATGTGTGTTACATTTGCTAAGATAGGAATTTCAAAATATTTTTTTAATTACATTATACATAATTTGTGAACCATGTGATAAACATTTAATTTGTTTAACCCTTTTTTATTTGAGTAATCGAATTTTGAAGTTAGGGTGTCCTTTATAAAAAGCACTGTATATATATATAGAAATATCCTGTTGAAATAACATTCTGTTAGTAATATATGACATTGTTTATCTTTAAAACCTTAAAATATATTTTGTAGTGCCAATGTTTTTCAGCTTATTAATGTTAAATTGAATCTTTAAAACCATGTAGTTTACAGAAAATTTCGATTTCTTTAAAAGAATTTAGGAAACTCTTCTTTCAATTAATCGAAAAATAAAATAAAATCACCTTTCAATGCCTTTGTAATTATAACTTTAAAATACAGCTTAGGAGTTGATATATTAACGGTAACAGAAGTCTTTCATTTTTCACGTAAATATTTTGTGGAAAAAGAATGACTGTAGAAAATCTTTTAAGAAACAAAGTTATTCCTTTCCTTCGTCCTAGCGAATTTTCTCTTAGAAAAACGTCGTTTGGACCAAGATTATTTTAATGAAATCTGTGTCGCTTCAAGAAGTTCGAAACGGATTAAAGCATAGTCAAATGTTTAACTTGAAACCATGGAAGGTAGATTTTCTGCTACCTATAGCTTAATATATTTTTTTTACTTACCTTTTCATTAAAGTAATGGATGACTTATTAATTTCGGCAGTTACATTTGAATTTATACCCTAATTAATTATTCTTTGATCAAAATAAAGTTTTAAAACAAGATATCTTTAAATTACTGGTTTTATACGACAAGTTTTAAAAGCAACATTTCGCAAATTAAGGGAGATAGAAATATATCGTTTGTTCGGAGAGGAATTAATTATTTGAGAAGATATTGATGTTTTCTTGCTACACAATTTACATTCTCTATCAACAAACAATTCTTCAGCTTTTCCAGTCAAGAGTATTCTGTGACAGGGAAAACTGCTCACATATAATGAGACATCGGTAGGAGTAACGCACCATATAACGGCCTTCAGGAACAAAATGAAATAAGTCCATAATATATCATTCAAAGATTTTTTAATGTAACGTTGATGAACTCTCGTTTAATTCAGAATCACGGGTGATTAGCGCCATTTGTTGCTAACATTTTCAATTTTCATTTGATTTGTTACTGCAAATAACAAATTATTGTGTATAGAACAATAATTCATCTCCAACTCGGTTAAAGGAAAATTGGATTTTTTCCACCTGTCTGAACGCTTCTTATGCTTATTAACAAGTTTGTCACTCAGAGGCCACTCACAACCATTTTCAAAGCATTGAGCAACATGTCTCTTGGTATGACAGACACATGCCATACGGCATATTTAGTGTTCACACTGGCGTTGACTTTTAGCGAAACACTTTCGCCGCTTCATTATCCCTGCAGCCAAAATTCCCTAGGTGGATCTTGGCGGTCACGAATAAGGATTAGATGGAATTTGAATACAGTAATTTTTCAATTCCTAACATAGCATTTTTTCTGAGGGCTTACAAATATGGGATAGGGCTATATTTATGAAAAATAGACTGTTGCTGTCAGTTTTTAGACAGAGTGTGTAACAGAGCGTTCTGAGACTAACGTGTAATTCAAAAACGCCATCTGTTGAGCAAAAAAAAAGAAAGAATATTTATCTAGTTGAGTGAATTTCCGCCATTTTCCCCATTTTGTGTAAGTAGTATATAAGGTCATTTAAACACGAGAAAGATTTTTTTTTTCCTTAACCTTAAAAATTTACAAAATTATATTATATCATTTGGTCAAACTGTAAACAAATTTTGTTTTTACTACGTCAAATATGTCACTTCATTTTTCTGCCCACGAAGCAACATTTGTGGATATCGTTACATATTTACTTTGATTTGAATAACATGGCCTTTTTTTCTGAGGGCTCAGAAATATGGGATGATGGTGTATTTATGAAACACAGATTGCTGCTGTCAGTTTACAGCAGTGGCGTAGCGTCAGGGGGGGTGCACGATCATTTTATTACCAGTATAATTATATACTACATTTGTTTAATTATATACTACATTTAATCTTTGAAAGGTAATGAATTAAATAATGCCAAACATAGTATATAAAAATACTGGTAGTAAAGTGATCCTGCCCCCCCCCCCCACCCCTTGAAGCTACGCCTCTGGTTTCCAGAATTATGTTATCAGACAGAGCTGATGACAAACGTGTAATCCGAAAATGTATCTGTTGGACAAAAAAAAAAGAAAGAATATTTATCAAATTGAGTTTGTTCCCGAACTTTTCCATATTTTGTGTAAGTAGTATATAAGGTGACTTATACACGAGAAATATATTTTCCTTAACCTTAAAAAATTACAAAATTATATTATATCATTTGGTCAAAACAAATTTTTGTTTTTACTGCGTCAAATGTTACTTCTTTTTTCTGCCCACAAAGCAACATTTGTGGATATCGTTACTTATTTGCTTTGATTTGAATAAATAGGCTGCTAAAAGTCATAGTTTACTGGGAGAAGTTTAAAGCTATGATAAGCAACATAAAACTACTTACGAAGAATAGTTTAAATGATTTAAGAGTGGTGATTTCGTTTCGAGAGTGAGTTAGAAAGAACAACATTTGTGGCATTGTTGCAGTTGAAACTATACCACTATATCTAACAGTTTATTATTATTTATTATTAACAGAATTAGCTATTAATAAAAGGATTCGATAAGAGGAATAAAATAAAAGGGGACACCCTGTATATTAATTTGAATGCAGCAGGAGATTTTGATATGTTTAGACTGACGAAACAATCCTAAATGCCTGGAACCAATTTGTAGTGTCCGTCTAGTGGGGCGTATTTGTGTACCTGTTTACCAAGTATTCAAATTTAATTTATATACATTTTGTGAAGCAGATATAAATTCATTTATTCCCAGTATAGTTTTAATATTTAAACAAGAGAGAAAGATCATGCATGAAGTATAAATTGTAAAAAAACTTTCCAACACTTCCAAAATACAGCAAAGGAACTTCGCTATTTAAAAAGGCGAAACGAGATTTCATATATCACCGTCTATAGCCGGAAAGGTATCCAAATTATTTTGTCCATCCCAGTATATGATATATTATAGATCTGTATATACACTATTTTGTGCGTTAAAATTTAGCTTAGTTAAAAACCGCATAACACAGTCGAAATTTCATCTTCAGCAATTTCCACCTACAGACTGAAATGCACTGGGATAATTTTTTACATCCCTGTATATTATTTACAGATTTTTATACACCACTCATATTAAACTAAAATATAATTCATTAAAAAATACACAACAAAACTTAAAATGTACTTCCAGAAATTACAATACATAGACAACAATGGATTCGGCTCTCTGCGTAAACCTGTGTATGAATTTATTTCCATTTTACAAAAATGTCTTGTTAGTGCAGTAAATATAGTTCAGTTGGAAAATGCATAACTCAATTAAAAAAAACCCTTAAGTAATTCACGGCCATACACACTAATGTTTACGAATTCCTTTTTGTAGCCATGTATATAATCTACACAATTTATATACATCAAGTAGTATTCAAAAATGTTGTTAAACATAACAAGGACGAAAAATCATGCGTCAAGCATAGATTATGTAGCACTTTCCAACGCTTCTAAAATAATTTTACAAATCATTACCGTTTAATAAGCAGAAAGATGACATCTAAGTAAACAATTTGGAAAACGCATAACATATTTAAAAACGTAATTTCATGAATTTTCAATATATATAATATTCAGAAAAATATCCGAATACTTTTATGTAGCCCTGTATATGATCTATAGATTTGTATATATACATAGGATGCTAAATTTTAGTTTAGTTAGGAAACGCGTAGCACAGTTTAAATTCTCCTTCTGGAGTTTCTGTCAATAAACGGAAATGTGTTCGCGAACTTTTGTGCTGCCCTGTATAGGATCTACAAAATTTATACACACCACGTAATAGACAAAAAGCTAGTTAAGATTAAAATCGCGTTCAGTAACTTAAAACGCACTTCCAGGAATTATTGTTAAGAGACAGTAGAGAATTCTTTTGTGTGTCCCTATAAATGAACGATGACTGCTATACACACACTATTCTGTAGTAAGCCTCTTGTAATGCACCTTAGTAATATATATAAACTTCAATGCGTTTAAAATAGTGAAACATTATTTAAATAAGCCGCAGACGATTTTTCTCCATAGACGTAATGTAACGGAATTATTTTGACTGTCCCTGTAAAGAAACTCTAAGTGCTATACACCTACTATTCCATATTAAGCTTCTTCTAATGCATCTTAGTGATCTATATAAATTTCAATGCGTTTACAATAGTGAAACATTTTAAAAATAAACCGCAAATGATTTTTCCCCATAGACCGCAATGTAACGGAGTTCTTTTGAGTGTCCCTGTAAGAAAACTATAAGTGCTACGCACTTCAGTTGAAATAGGGAACGTGTCATAGATAACGACAGTAACATATAAAAATTGCAGAGCAATCCGAGCATATTTACGGGAGTTAGAGCACGGACAGACGGCCAGACAAACCGAAGTCATAAGCACTTTTCAACTAGGTTGGAAAGTGCTAAAAACGCATACCACATCTGAAAACGCGCCTCTAGCTTTTATCGCTCGTCACAGGTAAAAACTTCACGGCGGTGAAATAGGTAATCAGGCATACTGCTACTAGTAAATTAAAAAAAATTGTTTTGTCCTATTGAATCACAGTGATTCTTTCCGTCAAAAAAAATATTGACATTAATGGTGGAAGGCTGATTTTCCCCCGTTAAATCGGCGCCTATGATGCTCGTAGAGAGTTCGCATACCGAAATTTTTTGTATCCCTGTAAATGATCGATAACTGTTATGGCCATCATATTCAACAGTAAAAATCTTGTAATACACCTCAATAAGGTACATACATTTTATTATGTATAAAATTGTTCAACAATACTACAATATGTTGCGATTTTACCATAAACTATTATGAAATGGAATTCTTTTGAGTTACCCGGTAAACGAATGATAAATCCTTTGCTCACCATATTCTACAGAAATCATGTTTTAGTGCACTTTAGAAATGCATATCAATTTCATTATGGTTGAAATAGTGTAACTTCATTAAAATACACCGTAAATGATTTTTTTAAATTGACCATAATGTAACGGTATTCTTCTGAGTGCCCCTGTAAACGAACTATAAATTCTACAAACTCCATTTTTTTATTTAGAACATGCTATAGTAAACGTCAATAGTATATATAAATTACATTGTAATCCAAGCATATTTACGAAAGTTTAAATATGGACAGCCAACAGACAAATGGTAGACGTCAGACAGTTAAATCGAAGTCATAAACCCTTTTCCACTATGTTGTAAAGTGTAAAAAAAATAGCCCGACAGGCTAAATTCGCTTAAAAACAAGCATCTTATATAAAAACAGTCATTTTTTAAATAACTTTAATAAATAAAACATCAATTGGTACAATCTCTAAAAGAATAAAATCATTTTGTTATAATGTTAGAACATGACATTTGGCTTTTGAGGAATTCTTTAAATAAATGCATTTCCGGATTACATAATTCATTAAATTTTTGAATATTTCTTTTTTAAGATAATAATAAATACATGTGTTTATGCGTGTAATAAAGATTCATGAAATATTCATGAAATACTCGTTTATGTCATACCATGTTACGAAAAAATAATAAATAAATGTTTCACAATATAAAGATTTGAATTTTTTATGCACATTAAAATGAAATATCGAATTTGATTTTTTTATTTCGTTTCTTCAGATGAAATAACAGTCTGTTTCTTTTATTTTGTTCATGTTTTAATTAATATTATAAATTTACATATTTTTAAATCATAAGTTTTTTTAATATGACATTTTATTTTCCCAACAAATACGTACGCGCTATTCCGAAATCATTTATATTTATTCGAATTATTTATTATAATAATATGATTAACGAAACGAAAAAATTTCTAATTAAAAGTTTGTTTTATTGTGTTTCCGTTAGCGCATGACACACTGGCGTTGCGTTCACGTGACTATCAAAATAAATGCTCATACACAAATTAACTACAAAGATACCACTATTTTAGAAATAAACTATTTATTTTATTTAATTACACTAAGTTCAAGATTAAATAAATCAAAGAATAGTTTTTGGAATCTGTGGTCGCATATGACTTTTAGCAAAAAAGTTGAAAAATCCTATATTGATTTGATGGTGAATGGGTTAATAAGATAATTACCAAATTATCCACCATTACATATATTAAAACCACCATTACTGTACACCAAATTGGAAGCAATTCGGTTAATTCTGCATGAAAAACGCATTTATATAAATTATGGAGATCCCAAACAGCACACGCCCATCTATAAGACATCTACAAGCTGTAAACCTAAGAAAACCGACACATCTATAAGAAGTCTACAAATATCCATGATACACCCTTTTCACCTCTTATGGAGATGTTATGTGTGATCTCTCTGAGTTCTATTAGACGTCCAAGATATCCAGGTAGTCTATGAGACCACGTCTATAAGACATCCAAGCATAGATCACTTTTCGACATGCAATATGTCTTATAGTATTGGATTGTAGATATCCAGGGACATCTGATATGCGTTTATAAGACGTCTAATGCATGTCTATTTATTGATACTCAGTACTTCTTATAGATATAATTAAGATATCCAATAAATTTCATCCGAAATACAGCCTTAGGGCAAAAGTATTGAGCACCCCCATATTTATAATATATTTGGTAAAAATAATAGATGGATACAAATATTAAATTGTATACAATTAAGAATTTTCTTTAAAAAATAAGTTTTTTATTTTTTTTTCAAAGATAGCAAACGCATAACTCATCTTTTAATGAAGCTATTTTCTTTAAAAAACTTTTTTTTTAAATTAAATTTTGTTGTTCTGTTAAGCCAGTTAATAAATAATCAAGAAAATAATTATTGTAAGAAAAGACAAAATGAACTTAGTCTTCAAAAACGAAAATAAAGAAAGCTTATGTAAAAAAAAAAAAAAAAAAAAAAAAAAAATACATTTATATGTAATTTTTATTATTTTATTTTTTAACATGTGTTAATAACAAAAATAAATTTTAAGAAATATTTATGCTGCTGAAGAGATCTTGGCATTTCAGGCAAGAAATATTTCAATTTCCATGATGATCTGTTAACTTATGACATAACAATGAAACTTCCAGAAAACAAAGTAATTTATAGTTTTGAAAAAGTAGGTGTTTAAAGAAAATGACTTCATTAAATGACGAGTTGCTTGTTAACTGTCTTTTTTTTTTTTTTTTTTTTTTTTTTACAAACCATAAACTTAAAAAGAAAATTCCTAAATTATATGCAGTTAAATATTTGTATATAACTATTACTTTTACAAATATATTAAAAATATGGGAGTGCTGAATACTTTCAGCCAAGACTGTATTTCCAATGAAATGACATTGTTTCCTTGCATGTCTTAAGTATATCTATATGAAAATTAGAATAATTCTTGCAGAAAATGTTAAAATATAATGGAATTTGTCTTCAACAATGAAAATAGAGAAATCTTATTTTTAAAATATACTTTAAATTTATATGTTACTTTTATTATTTTAACTTTTAATATCTGTTAATAAAAATTATACAAGTTTTAGGAAATATTTTCATTGATGAAGATAAGTGATTTATATACTTTGGCTTTTCCGGTAAGAGTTATTCTAATTGTCATGATTACCTATTAACTTGCATAGCATAACAATGGCTATACTATGAAAGTTTCAATTCTGAAACTTACTGAAAAACAAAGCAGTTTAGTTTTAAAAAAAAAACTCATTTTTTTAAAGCAAATTGTTTAATTAAAAGTCGAGTTGTTAGTTTGCTGTCATTTTAATTGTAATAACTTAACCATTAAAGACACAGACAGCAGTTGTGAATTCTAAAATAATTGTGTCACTTGCGCTTCATTTACTCTCTTCCTAAACATCCTTCAATGTTGAAGTTCAAAATTTTTTCTACTTTTTCATTATTTTTTTCAGTAAGTCTCCACTGATGTACAAAATACACCGCCATTGAATTTTTATAAACTATTATATTTTCTTTCTTAATTACACATTTTTTTTATATAAATGCGATATCTATTACTTGAATATTATTACTAAACATCAGACACTACGACTAATATTCAGGCCCCTGCTGGCACTTAGGAATACGTGCCCTTGCACCCTCTGCCTGAACCACCCTTAATGATGGCACATGATTTAATATGAAAGTGCCAACATAACCCTCTGTCCACCGCCCTTTCAAGACATCCAGCATGGGCCTGCTAACACTTTGAAATAAGTTATGATAAAAATACGAGGGTGCTTAATAATTTTGATAAAGACAACTGTAGATAAAAATACTAAATGTTTCATTCCAATAATATCAGTATATTATTCCCCCCCCCCCCCCCCCAAAACGAATATTTTGCAATGAACCTTCAACTGATCACAAATGTTCTGTGGGAATAAAAAAATAAAACACAGAGATTTTCTTGTATATGTAGGAGTGCGATTTCATCTTGTATAGAAATGCTAAAGACATTTCGTAAAACGCTAACACACACAAAAACCAAAGAAATGACGAATTTCACAATTTTACTCCGATCGAATGACGAATTTCGCTTTTTTCCCCCCCTCGTAATAGACGATTTTTGCAATATTTTTGAGATTTTTCTCTCTGGTAACTGGCGAATTTCACTTTTTTCTCAGAACCAATCATCGAACTCTGCAATTTTTTTCCCACGACTAATTCGAGAATTGCGAGATATTTTCCAACACTTCACTGATGAATTTCACATTTTTTTTTATCCGCGACTGATTGGCGAATTTTAAATATTTTTGATATTTTCTTTTCACTGACTGGCAAATTTGTTCAGCTCTTTCTTAGGACCAATGGGCAAAAATTGCATTTATTTTTTTATTTTATTTTTTTTTAATTCAAGCGACTAATATCCGAATGTCTCGATTTTTTTTTTTTAATCCACAACTGATTGTTAACTTTTGCGATATTTTCTTTATTGATCGATAAATGTTGCGGATTTTCTTGTGACAGAATGGAAAAAATTGTGGGTTTTTACAAGACTGATTGACGAATTTTGTGATTTTTTTTTCTGACAATCCACCGATTAATTTAGTTTTTTAACCTGCGACTGATAGGCGAATTTTGCATTATTTTCTTTTTATCAATTGGAAAATTTTGTCGCTTTATCTTGGAATTGATTGAAAAAAATCGAGGGATTTCCCAAAACTGATCAACTAATTTAGTGGGTTTTTTTTTTCAGCTGTAACTGATAGCCAAATTTTGCAATATTTTCTTTCTGCCGATTGGAAAATTTTGCAGTTTTTTCTTGTGACCAATTGGAGAAAATTGCGTTTTTTTTTTTTTCGCTACTGATCGACGAATTTCCCATTTTTCTCGACGATTTACTGACAAATTTCATGGTTTTTACCCACAACCGATTGAGAAATTTTTGCGCTTTTTCTTGGCAAAAAACATGAAATTTCAATCAAAAATCATTCGGTTGATAAACATATTTCACATTTTTTGACCCGCGACTGATAGGTGAATTTTGCAATATCTTCTTTCTACAGGATGGCGAATTTTGTCACTTTTTTGCGACCGATTGGTAAAAGTTGCCGGGTTTTTATGTGACTGACCGGTGAATTTCAGATTTTTTTCCGATGATCCACTGACAAAATTCATGTTTTTTTTTTTTAAACTGCAGCAGCTGAAGAACTTCACGATTTTCCCCCATGATCGACTGACAAATTGTGTGAGCTTTTCCTGCGACCAATTAATGAATTTCACAATCTTTTTCAACGAACGATTGATGAAGTTTTTCTGGTGACTGACAGACAAATTTAGTGCTTTTTCAAATGAATGAATAGTGAATTGTGTTGAAAATGAGAATTTGAAATGTTCTGCAGAGAAGTTCATTGTTCTGCGATGTATGTCGCACTCTTAAGCATATTCTGCTTTGGGGACTGTTGCCATATTTATATTGGAATATTTTTATCAAAGCATCGACTAATTTTTTTTAATATTTCGAATGAAATATGTCTGCTGTAATTCAGTAAAATCTCATAGCTAAATTAAAAAATCTACCATATTTACTCCTGCATAATGCACACATTTTTACAAAAATTTCAGGTCTAAAATCCAGTATACACATACATGATACACTGAATATTTCTAATTGTATACATCAAACCATACACATTTTCACAAAGTATATATACATATTGCAGAAACTTTATTTTATGATATTTTAATAAGAGAGCAAAATATATATGAGCACATACAAAAGTAATTTAGATTTGAGAAAAGATTGTAAATCATGATTTCTACAGATTTTTTTTTTTTTAAGTTAAAATAACATGGTACACATTATACACAAGTAAATATGGTATTTAAAATCAGTTTGATAATTTTATCTTGTGAGAAATTTCTAAATCCTCCAGTATTTTGCAACAAGAGGCTAATAGATTTGTTATTTCACCCATATTATTTAAATTTAACAAATCTTTCTTGCAGAGGATAAAGACTTTTGGTAGATAAATTTTTCTTGGGAAAAAAAGAAATCTTTGTGATAAATGTCACACATACATTACACATCATGCATAAAATCTTTAATTTTTCATACCAATATTTTAGAATATTTTTTTCTTTATTTTATCATATAATTTCTTCAATTAAATTAGGCAAAGGATTCCATTTGTAAATACTAGTAATCAGATTCAAAATTATGTGTGGGACGCTCGTCGCAAAGTTGTTAACACAAATTAATAAATTTCTTATTCTGTTTATTTTGTTCTATTTTGATAAAATTATTAGACAAATGTTTTAAAATCTATTTTGCATATTGAACTAATTTTAAATTTTTTTTTATCAGTACAAAAATGTTACTCCAATTAACTCACTGTATGAAAGAACCACTCAGAATTATTTTTTAGTCAATGTCTGCCTACATCAAAAACTTATTTCAATTATGTGAGCTTCAGATACAAAGGGAAATTTACAAATTGACTGCTACCTCAATTTTGCATTTTTAGAAAAACAAGAAAAATATTTAAGTTTTAAATATTGCAACATGATTTAGATTAATACTAAAAATTATTGCATGCTTTCTCATTATCATATCATTTTTGAAACATGTCAGCTCTACTACTCAATAAAAGTTTTAATAAAAATGTAAGTCTTTTTTTTTCCTTATCAGCAATATTAGTAACTAGGTGACAGTACTAGGTGGTACAGAATATAACTATAACAGAAAAAGGAAAATAATTAAGAAGTGACTTTATTTTATTTGAAAAAAAAAATCTTTGGAAAAGGACAAAATTCTTATTATTGTACTCCATTATCACTGCAATAGTAAGAGCTGATTTCTTCGAGCAGCACCTATAATAAAATAATAACACTGTTTTACTACATAACATTTTACGAATCACACAAAATGACATTTTGTTATATGAAAACTGAATTAATCTTCAATGAAGCAATTGTAAGCCCCCCCTCCTCCTTAATTTTTTGCATGTGATTTCTAGTGATGGGCATAATGAATGATTTTGATATTTGAATGAATCATTCAGGCATGCACAAAAGCATAGTTGTCAAGGCTCTTAAAATTCTTTTTGTTTTACAAAAATTCTGGTTTTAATTGATCAAAAATAGCAAGAAAGTAAACAGCAATGCTTTTGTGTATGCCGGGATGATTCATTTCAATAACAATCATTCATTATGTCCTTCGCTATTGTTATTCTTAATTTTTAGGGTTACGTACTTAAAAAATAAAAACGGAACCATTGTATATTGAAATACAAATAAGATAACAAACAAATATTGAAATGCAAACAAGAAATTTCAAACTAATACTCCCATAGGATTAACATTAGCCCATGTGACTAGCACAGACTCTTGACTATGGAAGATTTGGAATCAAATGATTTTTCCATTATCCCGTCGACCACTTTTCAAGAAAAATTAATTATCACCAAACAGTAATGCCAAATAAACAAATGGAAGAATGTTGCCATTGGAATATCAAAATAAATACAATAAAAAAATCTGGAAAAGCCCCACTCACCTATGTGTCAACTATCAGTAAATTTAAACACAAAAAAATTACAATATAAATGAAAATAGAAAAAAAAAATCTTGGATATTCATTTATTTACATTATTTTTCTTAATTATCCTTCTCGGCTGGTGAATATAACGTCAGTTGAAATTGATGTATTGCACTTATCTATGCAACATAACATTTTTTCAATGCATTTTCTCTTTTAATATCATGGTGCAGCAGTTTAAGGACACAATTATTATTTTAAATAACGAAATAACTACTAAATCAGTTCATTTTAAAGATTATATTTAATTAAACAATAACAAAACATCACCATCAAAAATGAAAAATTCTTACATATACTGCTTTTTACTTTTAAAATTGTTGTGGATTAAAACTTAATAATTTATATTATTAATAAATGAAATTAGCATATATAAAACTTGAGAGCATCCATATTTAGTTAGTAATCAGTATTCTAATGTCTTTACTAAACAATTATAAAACTCATGCCAGATAAGTCCATATGATGAGATTAAATTATGGAATGATCAACGTTGAAAGAGGAATTAGGATGAATATATAATATTTGAGGAGATTTTAGTAGATGTAAGTGTATAAAAAAAGAGAGAACAGTTAAAAAAATAAATAAATAAAACTTGTTGAAATGAAAAGCAAATGTTATTCATATTACTGTTTTTAACAGTGGAAAATGGTAATTTTATTAAATTGTTGTATGTATGATTTTAAAGATATGAGAAATATTAAAACTTGCCTATCAATAGCCCCAGTAACTAATTTGTGTGTGTATCAATCTACAGCAAAACAAAATATATCTATGACGCAACAATGTCTACTATCACAAGAAATAATAGTAACCCATTAAATAAGCAAAATTTTCAATTACAAAGAAAATACAGTAAGAAGATAACAGTAATCCAATGACAAAGTAAAATTTTGCTTTTTTTTTTTTTTTTTTTTTTTTTTACAGTATTTTTTAAGCTATTAGATTAATCAGCTAAAAATCTGCAATGCCCACTGTCATGTTGCATTATTTCTACTAGTGGGTTAATAGCCTTTTTAGTTGAGTAATAAAATATGTAATTAAACAACTGTTGTCCTATTTAATTATTTAAAGAAGTAAAACTGAAAAAAAAAGTGTAAATTAAATTAATCATAATAAAAAAAAGCTTTTATTTTAAAAATATAGCAATAGTTAAGCACTAAGTATGCCTTGTTAAAATTTAGGTAACATATTTACAATTCTGACTCAAATCACCAGTCTGCTATGTGTTATTCCAATATTAATGTCTTCATTATTGAGAAATTAAGTTATTTATTAAATCCTAACTCAATAAAATGTCTTTTAAATTAGTTAAAAAATACTTAAAAATCTACAGTTTATAAATAAATTGCTTCAACGTATAAAAGCCAATTTTGACCAAAAAAGGCCAATTTTGGCCAAAAAAAGCCGGTTAAAACCAATAGAAGCCGCTGGCCTGGCTTTTATTAATTTTAGCCGGCTTTTTTGCAACCCTGCTTATCAAGTTATAAGTGCTTCCGGTCATGTGGCGACACTTTTTCGCACTTTACTGCCAACCACCTTGGTAATTTGGTTGAAAATGCCGACTTTGACAATCTTTTGTAAAAGATCTGACTTTACTAAAAAATTGAAATCGTGTTTAGATTACATAGTTTCTGAATAAAAACACCTACCAATTTCATGCATTTGTAAGCAAAAATGAATTAAAAAATGTGTCATAAAGTAGCCTGTTTGGATTTGAGAACAGCCTTAATGGTGCCAAGTTGCACTTATTAAAATACATCAATTGGTTGCAAACCAAATTACAGAACTTTCCACTACATCACACATACATATGAATACATCGATGATACATAATTAATACATACATGATTTCACAAATAAATGAGTGAAACGCTTAGCAAAATGCTGGCATGCAGTTAATACGAAAGTACAGAAACAAAAATACATGCAAAATATAGAAATCTCATGCTTATACATGTTTTGAAGATACGACATGAACTTTAAATGTTTGTTTTCTATGTTTAAAAATTTACAAAATCCTTTAAAGTTAATAATCTTAACTTTAGCAGCTTCTCCTGCTACACCATAGTTACGGATTAAGAAATACATAAAAAAACAAGTCAGTTTTATCTTTATTTTTTAAAACTCAGAAATTCATGTATATAACTTATTTTTTTCTGTTTTTTTTTTTTTTTTTTTTTTTTTACGCTTGGTTCTCAAATGATCTGCTCAACAACACGAAACTTTCTGACTCATTTTTAAACACAAAAGCATAAAATTAGCAGGTCTGATCATGGAAGGGATTTGGAATCTAAATGAGTTTTCCATTTTTTTTAATCAATAAATCACTTATCGAGTTATAAGTGATTTGTGTCATGTGATGACATGTTTCTGACCTTTTTTGTGCTGCATCATTGGAAATTTGAAAAATGGAAAACGTCTTTCAATTACAAAATTTCTGAATAAGAATACCTGTAAATTTCATGCGTTTCTGAACAAAAAAAGAATTAAAAAAATAAGTCATAAAGTGAGCCGTTTGGATTTGGACCTTAAGAGAAAAAAAAATATTTTTGATGTGTTACATTATACATTAAATATTATGTTAAAAAAAATTAGGTCTTGTACTGTTATTTTCCAAAGTATAAACTTCTAAGATTTATAAATTATACATTAGTAAATAAATTGCCATTTATATCTCTCTTCCCACTCTGCTCCAAAAAATTTGAGTAAAAACATAAGATCTGATATTTAAAATTAATCTAGAATTTCATAATGCAATCTAGTGTAAATTTTGCAATCTCACAACAAACTAATTATTCTAAAAAACAAGGCATTTTTTAATAAAAACTATACTAACCAAATATTCATGCAAGTCTTCCTGTCTTCAAATGTTTGTGATGGTGTGTTTCAACTGGGAGTCTAAAAAGATCAAAGAAAGTTTCATTAGTATTCAGCAACATCTATTATAGTTAAAATGTGACTGTGTTTATATTTCACACCAACTTTTCTCAAAATGATTAATTATGGGTTTTTCTTTCTTTTTTTTTTTTTTTTTTTTTTTTTTTGGAACAATTATTCGCAAAGATCCAAGGATGTCAAACTCAAGAAATCTCAAATTTTAAATCAGTTTGAGTTATTAAATTTTAATCAATAAGAAATTTCTTTTAAAAAAAATTATTATGCATGCTAAACATCTTGAATCAGCCATACTCATCCTTTTATTACCGCGGGCCGCAAACGTATATTTGCGACGTTAGGTGGGCCGCAACACATACTTGTATAGTAATGTAAATATATAGATTTCTATAGCAAATGCCCCCCGTTTTTTCCCATATCAAAAAATGCCCAACACGCCTAAAGAAGTATTCACTTCAAAAATATAATTTAAGTAACATTTATTACAAGGACAAAGCCATTTTATAACATTAAAATAAAATACAGCAGCAAAAACAGAAAAAGAAAATCCATCCAGATGATTAAACAATCCTTTTTTCATCAGGGGTGGGACTCTCATAACTTATTTCTATCTTTCCTCTGAGATTAAATCCTAGAAGGAGCAACAGTTTGGTTTATTTACGTTTATTTTTATTGCGAGAATGAAATCGAAGTTTCCAAGAAAGCGATCACCGCCAAAACAGACAGTTTCTAAAGCGCCAAATCCGAGCTGATCCTGGGACTGGCTTTTCAACAATATAACAAAGGAATGTACTCTCTAGTAGATTCTTTCTCTGAGGTCTCGGATCGCACATAAAAGGTCGCCAGGCCACATGCCCGCTTGTTGAGTATGGCTGTCTTGAATAGTTTAGTTTTAATACCTTCTGAGTCCCTTCAGTACTGTTTTGATTTTTTTGTCTCTTCCTTTCACTCCGATTTTTCAGATTTGTGAGACCTGAAGTATGCCGAAATTACAAATTTATTCTTTTATTTAAATTTTTGAGTCAAAAACCTCAAATGCTACATTGATATGTAAAATTTTATATTAAATATCACACATATTACATGAAACAGTACAGCATTACATGCAATGTTTAAAAAGTCTTTTACTGTATATCAATAATTAATATTTAGTAAAATATTACTGATACGTGCAAATTTTAACTTAATTTTGCGATATTTACCAGCATCCTATTGGCGAATTGAGCAGTTTTTTCCTGGCAACAAATTGACGAATTTCACGTTTACTTCCTGTAACCAACTGACAAATTTCGTGATTATTTTCCTCCTACCAATTGACAAATTTTGCTTTTTTTTTGGCGACCGATAAACGAATTTCTCAAATTTTTTCTGCACCTTACAAATGAAACCGGCATGTTTCTTTTTTTTTTCTTTTTCACACACGACATATTGAAGAATTTCACATTTATTTCTTGTAACCAACTGATGAATTTCGAAAATGTTTTCCTGCCATTGATTGAAGAAATTTGTGATATTTTCCTGCTACCAATTGACAAATTTTGCTTTTTTTTGGCGACCGATAAGCGAATTTCTCAAAATTTTTCCCACACCTTACATGTGAAACTCACATGTTTTTTTTTTTTTTTTTTTTTACACGTGACTATTGATGAATTTAACGTTTATTTCCTGTAACTGTAACCAACTGACAAATTTCGCGATTGTTTTCCTGCAATCCATTGAAGAAATTTGTGATATTTTCCTGCGACCAATTGACAAATTTTGCTTTCTTTTGACGACCAATTTTTTTTCTGCACCTTACAGGTGAAACTCACATGTTTCTTTTTTTTTTTTTTTTTTTTTTTTTTTTTTTTACACATGACATATTGACGAATTTCACGTTTATTTACTGTAACCAACTGACGAATTTCATGATTCCTTTCCTGCAATCGATTGAAGAAATTTGTGATCTTTTTCTGCTACTAATTGACAAATTTTGCCTTTTCTTGGTGACAGATAAGCGAATTTCCCAATTTTTTTTCACGCACCTTACAGGTGAAACTTGCATGTTTCTTTTCTTTTTTTTTACATGCGATTGTGGTCAAATTTCATGATTGTTTTCACGACTCATCGGCAAATTTTGCTATTTACCTGCAATAGCTTAACAAAATTTATAATTTTCCCCCAACAAGTACAAATATTGGGAAATTTTTGTGCGATATTTTCCCACAACCTTTTGGTGAAATTCGCGACAGCAAATTTTTGCAAACCCAAAATAATCAGGGCACTTTTCCAGCTATATAAAAATGGGCAGAGCGCATTTACAACTATAAAAAAAAAACAGGCAGGGCGCTGCACCCTCTTGAAAACACCTTGGAAAAACACTACAAGGGTCGATCCAGACAAAATTTGGAGACTATTTAGGGCCCCTTCACAAAATTCCTTTTAACAAAATTTCCCCCTTTCATAAAAACTTACTATTTAGGGGAGACTGGTACACAGTGGACTACTTTTTCAGTTAATTTTTTTTTCTCTTTAACGGACAAACCGGGTGCATCCCTGCATGAAAATATTTTTGAATATTCCTTATACCTTTATACATTCATCATAATTTTCTCATAACATAGTTTTCAATACATTTTTCAAAATAAAATTTTTTATATGCACCCGTAAATTGGACCAGTGTGCCCCAGAAATGGGGCACACTGGTCCACCCACCGGGGCACAGTGGACCGCTGTTAGGCATTATCTGAAATGCAATATAAATCTATTTTTCATTAATCTAATTATTTTTTATTTCCCCTTTATCCGCAAAATAACATAGTAATATAAATTTACAAGTAACATTTTGAAAAAAAAAAAAAATATATATTATTATTATATTTTGAAAATAACAACAGATTAATACAGGAACAATTGCAATTTAGTTGAATTTATTACTTAAGTACAAAAAAATCAGCGCACATTAAAATTTGCAAATGAAATTCCAAAATACTTATGAGTAAGATTGAGCCTGTAACTTTCCTGAAATACTTTCGGGTCTGGGAGCAATATTATGAAATCATTGACATCAACAATAGATTCATCTACAGTTTTGGGAAAAATAAACTGATTTCCATTCAATTTGCATCTCATGAATCTTACTTGAATAGAATCATCACCAATTAGACTACAGTTATATTTATCACAGGCAGTAAATACAAAACAAAATATTTCTTACTATGTTAAATAAATTGTTATTTTTCTTTGTTTACTTTATTTTACAGTTAAATAACTTCTTTTAAACAATATTTCTTTATAGAAAATAAGCAATTATTAAATATTTTGAACATTCTGCATTGCATGAGCAGAGTGGATTGTGGACCACTGTGCCCCATGTTGAAATTCAATAAATAATCATATTAATATTGTTTATAGCTTTCTTTTAAACATATTAACTTTAAAGTTAAATAAAAACAAGTATCTTAGCTTTGCTAAACAGCTGCTTTATAGGATTTATCTACAACCTTTAATTACTAAAAAAATTAAAATATAATGTTGAAAAATTTTACTTTTAGAAGATCAAAACAACCAATTAGGATAAAATAGTTCAATCTGAGCTAAACATATTTTCTGAACGTTATAAATAATCAGTACAGTGCTGTTGTCTATTAGGATAGAAGAGAAGCTTAAAAATTTTTTTAATAAACAAAATATTAGGGGGTTGGTCCACTATGCCCATAGGTCCAGTGTGTACCAGTATCCCCTATTATTTATTATTCTTTGACTTTTAAAATGTGTAATTTGCAAACAAACAAGTTCACCAGAGAGGAAAACTTCAGCAAAAGTATTTTAAAAAGTTTGTTAATAAACGCTTGGATCGAATTTGAGTAGCTGGATTTCGACTTTCATTACAAAATGTTATTTTTCACAAAAATATAATAAAATTTTACAAAAATAACCTTTACTTTTCACAAAATGGGCCACGCAAAAAAAAAAAAAAAAAAAAAAAAAAAAAACCTGCATTGACCCCTTCACTATAACAGTTAATTTTCTTGTTACTTTAAAAAAAATAAGCAAATAAATAATGTAAAAGTTATTTAAATATGATTCTATTTCTTAATTTTTCTGAATATTTTTATTTATTGACAGTTAAAAATAAAAGTTATCTAGGGTTTTAAAAATATTTAAAAAAGCATTTTCTTTAGATATTGAGCAGTATGACTAAATACTACATACTGAATATTCGGCGCATCCCTAATGGTTAATACACAAGTACCAAAAGATTAGTATCAAAGTGATTTGAAAAAATATACTCAAGCATAAATATCATATAATACACAATTAAAAAATATATATATCTTTTACTGGGTATGTAAAAAAAAAAAAAAATGTGTCGGAACACAAGTTAAACAATGACAACAAATGAAGAAAAAAATGTAAAATTTAATACATATAGGATCAGAATTTTAATTGTTATACAATGTTCACTCTAGAAAGAAAAGGGCAGGTTGTTAGAAAATAATAACAGCACAAATGAAGCAGAAAACAGTCATTGTTCAGTGAAAATGGGCATTACTTCAAGAAAAAAAAAATTATTGTGTTGAGTAACGATAAAAAAAAAAAAAAAAGGAATAGACGAGATACTGTCACGCACTGAAGTTTGGTGACTTTTTGATTGGCCTGCTTTCCAAGCCCATGCCAAACCAATAATTTAAATACAAGCATAGTAGCCAACTTAGGGGATTTTTTCCTTTAAAAAGGAAAAAATCCCCTAAGTTTGGCAACTATTTTCCTTTTTATAACTGATTAAAGAAATAAACTGTGTGAGTGTAAGACATCATAGCCAAAAACAGTACAACATTTATTTAATAATCTCCTGTTTTTATTAAAGAAAGAAGGAAGGTCTATGATTTTTTGCAAGCTTTTGGATACATTAACTTAGAAATACTCTGGTATTGGGGAAGATTTTAACAAGAGACCTCTGGATATAATTAAGGATGCATTTCGATATTTTAAAAAGGGTACGGTGCATTTTGCTAATTTTAGAGCAGGCAGGATGCTGCGCCCTTAAATATTGGTCTAGAAGGGACACTAAATTATAAATAAATACAGGGGAAAAAAAGTAAATTTTTAAACAAGAATTACATTATTTATAGTATTAGTTTTAGTCTTAGCAAAATTTTATATATAGTTATTTTAGTATAATTCTAAATTGTATGATAAATAATACACGAAACTGTTAACCCCTTTAAGGGCAAAGTATTTCAGTTGCAAACATGTTCAAAACTTTTTTTTTTACCCTTTGAATTCTGAATTTGTCAAATAAATTCATTTAAAAATAAATAATAGCTATTTTTTCCGTTCATGTACATCGTAAAATCTAAATATTATTCGAAAGTTCTGATAAATATTATGGTTTAGTGCATAAATAATCTAACTCTGGCGTTCAAAGGATTCAGTGGGGTCAGGATTCATAATGGTGATAAACAAAACAATATGTAGTTCATTAACACTCAATTACTACTAAAAACAATTACATTATTGCTTTCGTTGTACCTGTGAGATTATATTTCTGCATTTATACAATTTATACAGCGACATTTCGGATGTATTTTTCCTTTTAAACACAATATATATATGACTGATGAAACTTATCGTAACATTAAGCCTAAATCTTGTATATATGTAAGATACAAGAATTTAGTAATTAAGTGTTATATAAACTACACAGGAAAGTATATAAAGAAATGAATAACTTACCTTTTACAAAAGTTGTCAGTACAATTACATCCAAGATTGCCGCTGTATACAAAATAAACAACAGCCCCAGCCGCGGCGAGAGTGTCTTCAAACGACCTTTGACTTTCCGTTCCCGCATGCGCGCAGTTGCATTGAAGTAGGAGTACTTTTTCCATAAGATGAGCATAATACGTGTTATTCGCAAATCCATTGGATGAATCGAAAAGTATTTCCATTGGAGGTTGAAAAAAGCATTTCCTTTAGACGTCGAAAGAGTGATAGATATAATACGTCTATTGCAGGTCATAGACGTCTAATAGAAATCTAAATGAGAAATGGCTTATAGACATCTATTTGTTTAATGCTATGCATATCTAAAAGATGTCATGGACGTTATAGATGTATTTAGACTATAAATCGACATCTTATAGATAGAGTGTGCTGTCTGGGATATTAGCTCCCCGTCTCCCCCTTTTTATACTTAACCAATGAACACCCAAAACTAATCAGGGACGCGCCTTATCAGAATAAACTTGTATACAAAATTTGAAGCAAATCGGATGATTCTGCATGAAAAACCATAAGGGGGGGGGTTATCCCCCGTTCCCTTTTTATACTTAACCAATGCACCCCCAAAACTAATCAGGGAAGCGCCTTATCAAAATAAACCAGTATACCAAATTGGAAGCAAATTGGATAATTCTGCATGAAAAACCCATTTATCTATATTAAGGTGGTTTAGCCCCCTTCCCCCTTTATACGTAACCAATGAACCCCAAAACTAATCAGGAAAGCGCATAATCAGAATGAACCTATATGCAAAATTTGAAGCAAATCGGATATTTCTATCAGGAGTTTTCGCGTTACGTACACACATACGTACATACATACAGAACCTGCGGGTACATTAGCTCTCAGGCATTAATAGCCTGTGAGCTAAAAATACATCTCGTTTAAAACTGGGATTATGTATAGTAAGAAATTATTTTTACTAAATATTTTAGTGAACATAATGAAGTCTCTCACATACTGTTTTTAAAATGAACATTTCTCTACATAACGTTTAGTGGAAACTTTATAATATCGCAAAATATTTTATTCATTATTAAGCAAAAATAATTTTCATATTAGAATTAGATTCTTGCAATGTCATATTTTTTTAACTTATTTAAATGTTGGTATAAACACTAAAAATTTGATTCTGTTATAAATAACCATATGTGTTTATTTAAAAATGATATGTTCGCAGCAACATTTTATGACAATCTGATACGCTTATGATTATGTCGTTTTTCTTTTGAATTAATATATCCTATTTATTTCAATTTGTATATATAATTAAAAGAACTTTGGATATGAAACATTTTTTGCACATGTTTACTGTATGCATTTCTTTTATAATATCCCAGAAATGTAACACCACTCCGAGGAAAGTTAAAAAAATTGATAATTGAATTTAAATTGGTATGCAGGCCAGCGTAGCTATTTAAAATCATTTAAGAGTCATACATTAATTAGGTTACGTAAAATTTCGTAGTTTTTCCCACTACATCTTCCTATGTCAGAAGTTTCCAATCACACTCCAGTGATACCGACTTCCACGATGTGACGTGACACTTTTGCAACTGTTAAGTTAGTGCTACATTTGATTAACACATTGACTACCAAAACTGAAATTGATTACTTTTTTTAAACCACTCAAACCACCCCTTATGCATTTGATTTCCCACCATCAGCAACTTTTGCCTGCGAGTTGTACACGGGCTCGGCAATCTTGTGCCAGAATAATCTGCCGTGAGACCGTATAGTCTCACGGTGCGGAGAATGGAAGTCACGCATGATACCATATGGACTGATGGGGCGGTCAACGTGTTAAAACAACATAAATATTATTATTTATTATTTTGAAATCTCTTAAGATTATGTAAATTAAAATTAAATACATTCTTTAAAAAATTCTCACATTGTTATTAGCTGTAACATATTTATTTATTTATTACATTTTTAATCACTGACATGCCACAAACATCGTCGTCATTTTTTGGAACGATGAAAAATATGTCTAATACTTCCGGAGTAAAAATTCTACCTAAATATTCCCACCTAATTATTTATATATACTCAGTGGCGTAGCGTCAGGGGGGGGGGGCACGATCCTTTTACTACCAGTATAGTTATATACTATATTTAGCCTTATTTAATCTTTGAACGGTATGAATTAAATAAGGCCAAATATAGTATATAAAAATAGTGGTAGTAAAGTGGTCCGTGCCCCCCTTGACGCTACGCCTCTGTATATACTAGGTGTGATGTTACGACGTGTTAAGCCACGCAACTTCCACAGTGTCAAATATTGTGGACCCCCATTACGTATGTACAGATGAATGCTGAACTACAGTGAGTATATAAAAAGTAAATAAAATATGTCTTATCTATAGACAAAACGCTTATGCATAGGTACCACTGTCCCCTGAATTCTAGGCCTACGTGGTGACACAAAAATTGCTACTATTGCAGACGGAGTTTTTTCAGCGCTTGTATACTAATAATTTCTAAAAGTTTTTCCACCTTATGTTTTAAGATTAAATACGTCAAAGAAAGCTTTTGAAAAACATTAGTGTCTACATTCAGTACAAACGATTAAAATAATCTGCCTAGGACAGCCCACATTTTTATTGACCTCACGCAGTTCTGGTATTCAGGGGGCAGTGATAGGTGCCAAGGATTATGTATTTTGTATACCACTATTTTTTTAAAATGTATTCACCTTATATAATCGCAGAAATATAACGATTAAATAAAGCGAGGAATTTTTTAACACATTTGCATCATTAACGTATATTTGCATGTATTTAAGCATTTTTTTCTTTATTCAGAAAATCCTAATCCACACCGGAAATTCCGAAAGAAGAATTTTTACTTTAGGTAATGACGAAATGTCTGTCAATAAATAAAACAAACATTACAATTCAGAATTTCTGAAAAAAAAAAGATATTCATGATACGCATGCATAATTTATATTTTAAAACAAAACATGTCCGTGAGTGACGCTGACAATATATTCACGGTGGCAACACCTGTCCAATAAATGTCGTCTTTACTGAATTTATTTTTTCTTTACAATTAAACATCCCACAATTTCACTTTTTAAAGCGTCGAAGATGAAAAAATTATTATTTCAAATGAAATTTCTTTGAAAACGGTATTTTAATTTAAAGATTTTTTTATGGCTTTTCAAAGAATTTTCAATCATGAATTCTTTTGCATCTAGGTCTATCGCGTGCAGACCAATTATGAAAGATGAATCGGTTTGCGCATAAAACAATGTGAATAGTCCAGCATTTGTTTCCGGATAATTTTCCATAATGAAATTAGCACACCATAAATAAATAAATATGTAAATATAATAATATTAATAAAACGCAAATTTAAAATATACATAATAAATAGAACTACGCCTTAAACCACTGCAGTTATGAGAATCAAAAATTCTGCATTAAATACTGAAATCTTTGTCGATTTTTTCGGCTATTAACTCCTGACATGCAACTAATACGAAAGTATCACTTTTAATACATTTAAAAAATTTTTTGAGAGATTATTGATATTTTTCAAATGAAAATGATTTTTTCGTGTTGTTAGTGGTCAATCTAAACAAATATATTGAATGTAAAAAATCTATTTGAGTTTTCAATTAAACAGATGGTTTTCACTTACTTTCTGTAAACCCTGGAAGCCCGAATTAAATACCCTGGCTGTGCTAATTTTGCAAATGGATTAATAGTAGCATTCAAAATCCACAAACATTCGTACATACGCTTATGTACCGGGTGAACCAAATGTTCGTTAAAACTTTACAAATTCATAATAAAGGAAGTAATTATGATAAAGAAGTGCGGTTTGAGCAAAAAAAAAAAAAGTTAAAAATGTCACTGGTAGGGGGCCCTGACGACCGGAAACACAATAAACAGGGCAACAGTACGCTGCATCCATTTATTCTTGCATTAACAATTCTTCAGCATAACCTCCAGACCACATTCTTCGTCTTCAGTCCTTTCGCCGTGCGAAATTTTCGCAACGCATTAGTTGCGGCGCTCCGTTTAAATCAAAGCCATTAAATAATAAGCCCAGTCAGATAGTGTTAAATTTGTTAGCGACACACTAGCGCCAAACCTCTGCTGCGGAAGGAGGACAAAACAGAAGTGGGTCGCAGAGAAACGATACGATTTTTATCGATGTTTTGTTTTTGCATTTCCTGTAAAAGCTTGCTAATTATTGGGATCTTTTACATTAAAGCTAAAACTATAATGAAAAAAAAAATGTGGAAATTTACTGGATTAATATTTCTATATAAATATAGTGGTGGCGAAGAAGATGATTTATTTATTAAAAGTTAAATAAAAAGTGATGGAAATTTACATCACTATGCAATTAACCCTTTCCGGCACAGACAAATTATGTTCGTAAAATGTGAAATTACTGACTGACACCGGAATTTACAAACGACTTTCTTAGAAAATATGAACTCCTTACTTTAAGCTTTAATTTTAGAAGCAAAATTTTATTAAAATATTCTTGGTGCCGAATGCAGCACTCCCAACCACTAGATGGCGCTGTTTTCAACTTGCGAAAAGTTTCCCATTTATCTGACTGGGCTTATTATTTAATGGCTTTGGTTTAAATAGAACAACTTCACCAACAACGCTCGATCGGGTAATGATAACATTCTGAAAGCGAATGAGAAAGCCTCGTGTATCCCGATCTTTTATTGCAGGATTAATTTGCATAATTCTGCTGAATCTCTCGCACGTTAGCGCCATCTACAGGCGACTTTTTTAACTAAATATTTTTTTGCTACTAAAAAAAATCTGACTACCTTGTGAGCTCTTTCTTGTAAACCGCACTTCTTTAACATAATTTTTTCCTTTCTTATGAATTTTTAACGAACTTTTGGTTCACCCGGTATACTTATTTTCTATTCTCATTAACCTGATAACCGAGAAATAAACTTTTGTTCAACACGTTTCACAATTACAAAGGAGGAAATTCTACCAGTGAAAAATAATAGAATTTTTTTCCTTATTCACGGCAGTAATATTGCATGAATAGGGCGTTTTAATAAAACGAAAATTTCTATTAAAATTTTACTGGTGGAAATAATCCGTTCAAAATATTGCAGTAGTAGTTCGTGTATAACGAAATATTTCGTCATACCCAGTTAACAGGTTAAACAAAATTCAGATTGTGATGTGTTTTATGGGCACATGTAAGAAAGATTTGATAGAAAAAATTATGATTACTTTCTAGATACATTTATTTTTTAATATTTTTTAGGGATGCGAGTATTATTTATTTATGTTTAAATTTCGTAATGTAGAAAGTGCAAAAATACTTTGAGACATTTTAAAATTCAATAAGAAGTTATCTAAATCCCATACGAGTGTGCGGTTGGACAAAAATGTATGTCTTCATTGAATGTTTAAAAAAAATCCAAAATGTGCCCATAGATATCATTTTAAAAGCTTCTAAAACAATTCAAAAACTTAATATAAACAGCTAATGACCATTTATTTCTTACAATCTACTATTCTATCTCAACGTGCGGAACGCAATTGTGTATCGTTCAGATATGCTCGGACAAAAGACATACAGGTCGTAGATGCTACACACGGAATATTCTGTAACTTCTTCTCTTAAGTTTTTTATACGATTTTCACATTTGGAAGAACAGAGCCATCTCTGTGAAAATTTTAAAACTAAATTTTTAAATTGCTTAAACAAAATTTTCGATCATGACAGACATTTTCGTCTGTACTGCATTCTCATACGACAGTTGCTTAATTTTTTACTAAATTTTAAAATGTGTCAAGGATTTTTGGACTACCCTGTGTAATTATTGGATACCATTATAATTAATTGTATGAAACTGCATTTATTATTAAAATTGGCTTCTGAAAAAAAAATCGAATTAAAAAAAATATCAACTGGTATGAATACTTAAGAGCCTACACTAGTCACGGGAACAAACGCTCAAGCTAATGTTAAGTCTATGAGAAGGTTATTTTCAAATTTCTCGCTCGCATTTTAATATTTTTAAAGGATTTTTTAAGGGTAGCTGAGGTCGATGTCTAACGTTGTTAGTTTTAATTTTTCAATTTTGTTGCAGTTTTTTAATAAGCGGACACTTTTGTACCGGTTCTAAAAGTAAAAGTACCCTTATATTAAAAAAAATTGGAACCAAAATCGAAAAAGTAAAAACTAACAGCGTTAGAGATCGACCTCAGATATCCCAAGCAAAAAAAAAATCATTTCATTTAAAAATATTAAAATGCGAGCGAGAAATTTGGACCTTCCCATAGACTTAACATTAGTTTGAGCGTTTCTTCTCATGACTAGTGACGGCTATTCACGGTTGAAATTTAAACAAGAACGAAAAATCATGCGTCAAGCATAGATTATGTAGCACTTTCCAACGCTTCTAAAATAATTTTACAAATCATTACCGTTTAATAAGCTGAAAGATGACATCTAAGTAAACAATTTGGAAAACGCATAACATATTTAAAAACGTAATTTGAGGAATTTTCAATATATACAATATTCGGAAAAATATCCGAATACTTTTATGTAGCCCTGTATATGATCTATAGATTTGTATATATACATAGGATGCTAAATTTTAGTTTAGTTAGGAAACGTGTAGCACAGTTTAAATTCTCCTTCTGGAGTTTCTGTCAATAAACGGAAATGTGTTCCCGAACTTTTGTGCTGCCCTGTATAGGAGCTACAGAATTTATACACACCACGTAATAGACAAAAAGCTAGTTAAGATTAAAATCGCGTTCAGTAACTTAAAACGCACTTCCAGGAATTATTGTTAACAGACAATAGAGAATTCTTTTGTGTGTCCCTGTAAATGAACGATGACTGCTATACACACACTATTCTGTAGTAAGCCTCTTGTAATGCACCTTAGTAATATATATAAACTTCAATGCGTTTAAAATAGTGGAACATTATTTAAATAAGCCGCAGACGATTTTTCTCCATAGATGTAATGTAACGGAATTATTTTGACTGTCCCTGTAAAGTAACTCTAAGTGCTATATACCTACTATTCCATATTAAGCTTCTTCTAATGCATCTTAGTGATCTATATAAATTTCAATGCGTTTACAATCAGAGGCGTAGCGTCAAGGGGGGCACGGACCACTTTACTACCACTATTTTTATATACTATATTTGGCCTTATTTAATTCATACCGTTCAAAGATTAAATAAGGCTAAATATAGTATATAATTATACTGGTAGTGAAAGGATCGTGCCCCCCCCTGACGCTACGCCACTGTTTACAATAGTGAAACATTTTTAAAATACACCGCAAATGATTTTTCCCCATAGACCGCAATGTAACGGAATTCTTTTGAGTGTCCCTGTAAGAAAACTATAAGTGCTACACACTTCAGTTGAAATAGGGAACGTGCCATGGATAACGACAATAACATATAAAAATTGCAGAGCAATCCGAGCATATTTACGGGAGTTAGAGCACGGACAGACGGCCAGACGGCCAGACAAACCGAAGTCATAAGCACTTTTCAACTAGGTTGGAAAGTGCTAAAAAATGTATTGTTAGGTAAAATGCAACATTTCACAAAAATAAGCTAAATTGTTTCAGAAACAGATATGTAAATCTCACTCTGCCAGTTCACTCTGCCATAAATCATATGAAAAAGATGAATTTAAATAGAACCTTAGAAAATTAATTGAGCAACTTAATGTTTTCGAATGAGAAACATTAAATTCTACGTTTATTTTTGATTTGTTTTACTACTTTATCTGTTAGAGAAAAATTTAAAAAAGGACGGGCTCATTGAAAATATTGATTGTTGCAATAATTGGTGAAAACACATATAAAGCTTAGCTCTTATATAAAAAAATAGCAAGCTACGCCCGCTACGCTGGTCAATTTCTCTTAACGAACCTTTAATCAAACAAAATATTGACATTTCATAATTCACTTTTATATTTTAACATAATAATAAGGCTACTATAATTTGTGACTCGTGCTATAGCCAATATACACGTCAGGACACGTCGCCTTTATCATTATCTTTTTACGCGTGAAGGTTTCGCTATAGTACTCCATTGTGAAATTTTATATTTTTAGAAATTCAACATTTGAAAAAGGGCATAATCATTAGATTTGAAATTTATATCAAGAAATATACAAATTTTTACCTTTCAAACGCAATTTGTCTAACAATTTTATGACATACTTTTCGAGCTATTATTTTTTTTTTCAGTAACTTCAAATGTTTCATTTTCCGAGATTAATGTGTGGCAAAGATTCGCGAAAAACCCAATCGTAAGCAACAGATAGATTTATATTAAAGAGGATGTTGAAGCAGGGATTGTCACCATCACTTTTGAAATCGGCTCTGTAGTTCCAGAGATTCCATAGAAATTGTAATTTAGAATGATTTTAGAACGCTTTTCGCTCCTTTCACCCTTTTAAATTTCGAATTTTTTTAAAATTTATTCTTAGAGAGCATTTACATCTTATAAGTAACTACCATGCCGAATTTCAAGTTTCTAGCTCCATCAGTATAAAAAAGTCGCAATTTTCGAACATTTTTCACTCCTGCACCCCATTGGGGTTAGTGGCACTGACATAAAATATAGCCTATGTTGGAGTAGGGATTGTCACCATAAATTTGCCACCGTTACTTTTGAAATCAGTTCTGTGGTTCCAGAGATTCCATAGAAATTGTAATTTAGAATGTTTTTAGAACACTTTTCTCTCATTTAACCCTTTTAAATTTCGATTTTTTTTATTTTGTTCTTAGAGAGCATTTACATCTTAAAAGTAACTACAATGCCAAATTTCAAATTTCTAGCTCCTTCAGTATAAAAAAAAAAATGCAATTTTAGAACGTTTTTCGCTCCTGCATCACCCTGGGATTAGTGGCACCGACGTAAAATATACCCTATGTTGGAGCAGGGATTGTCATAAAAAATTTGCCACCATCAATTTTGAGAAGGTTTCGGTAGTTCCAGAGATTCCATAGAAATTGTAATTTAGAATGTTTTTAGAAAGCTTTTCGCTCCTCTCACAGTTTTAAATTTCGAATTTTTTAGAATTTCTTCTTAGAGAGCATTTACATCTTATAAGTAACTACCATGCCAAATTTCATGTTTGTAACACCTTCAGTATAAAAAAAATCGAAATTTTAAAACGTTTTTCGCTTCTGCACCCCCGTGGGGTTAGTGTCACTGACATAAAATATAGCCTATGTTGGAGCAGGGACTGTCACCATCAATTTGCCACCATCACTTTTGAAAATGGTTCTGTAGTTCGAGAGATTCCGTAGAAATTGTAATTTAGAATGTTTTTAGAACGCTTTTCGCTCATCTCACACTTTTAAATTTCGAATATTTTTAGAATTTGTTCTTAGAGCATTTACATCTTGTAAGTCACTACCATGCCCAATTTCATGTTTCTAGCTGTTCAGTATAAAAAAAATCGAAATTTTAGAACGTTTTTCGCTAATGCACCCCACTGAGGGTAGTGGCACCGACATAAAATATAGCCTATGTTGAAGCAAGGACTGTCATCATCAATTTGCTACCATCACTTTTGAAAACGATTCTGTAGTTCCAGATATTCCATAGAAATTATAATTTAGAATGTTTTTAGAACGCTTTTTGCTCATCTCACCCTTTTAAATTTCGAATTTTATTAGAATTTGTTCTTAGAGAGCATTTACATCTTATAAGTAACTACCATGCGAAATTTTATGTTTCTAGCTCCTTCAGTATATAAAAAATCGAAATTTTAGAATGTTTTTCGCTTCTGCACCCTCTGGGGGTAGTAGCACCGACATAAAATATAGCCTATATTGGAGCAGGGATTGTCACCATCAATTTGCCACCATCACTTTTGAAATCGCTTCAGTAGTTCCAGAGATTACCCCCTACAAACAAACAAACAAACAAAAAATAAATAAACAAAAAAACAATCTTTACTACTTTATAATATTAGTATAGATGCTCATGAAATACTTGAAATAATAACCCACCAAATGTAGGTAGAACAATTCTTTTAGGAGGTAATGTACACCAAAAGGCATACATGACAACATGTCATACTCTATTCCAGAGTAAAATCCAATTCAAACATGTTTAAAACCAGAAAGTGTATATAAGGAAATGTGTCTTCTTTCTATAAGATACTTATTAGATTTCATTTTTAAATTTTTGGATCAATAAAATTTCCAGGTGAAAACGTGTTTGTCTTGGATCAATCTTCGGAATAATTAAGACCTGTTGGCATCTGCAACAGAAGAGCTGAATATGAATGCAAAACAAATACACTATATTGGTAGTCAACTCACATAGAGACAGAAGGGCAGCCACTAGACAGCGATTAAAAAGCTAAAGCTTCCTACAGTGAACCGGTCAAAATTATCAGAGTGTTTTCTGTGGTCTTACCTGTAATAACTAATATTTCAGATAAGTATTACTAAAAAAAGTGAAGTATAATTATTAAAAGGTGTCACGAACCTATATTTCAATTTCCATTTCAGAACAAGAATGGAAAATCATGCGTAAAATCATTCACCCGTGATTATGTAACACTTTCCAACAGTTCCAAAATAATTTTACAAATCTTTACCGTTTAATAAGGTGAAAGATTACTAAGTAAACAATTTTGAAAACGCATAACATATTTAAAAACCCAATTTCAGGAATTATCAATAATATCCGAGTTCTTTTGTGCAGCCCTGTATATGATCTATAGATTTGTATATATACTACATAAAATGCTAAATTTTAGTTCAGTTAGGAAACGCGTAGCTCAATTTATAATTCCCCTTCTGGAATTTCCGTAAATAAACGGAAATGTATTCGAGAACTTTCGTACTGCCTTGCATATGATGTATAGAATCTTTACACACCAAGTAATAGACAAAGAATGAGTTATATTTAAAAACGCGTTCAGCAACTGAAAATGAACTTCTAACAATTATTGTTAACAGACATTACCGAATTCTTTTGTGTGTCCCTGTAAATGAAAGATGAATGTTATACATACAATATTCCATTGTAAGACTTTTGTAATGCACTTTAGTGATATATATCAATTTCAATGTGTTTGAAATAGTGAAACATTATTAAAATAAACTGCAAACGATTTTTCTTCATAGACCGTATTGTAACGGAATTCTTTTGAGTGTCCCTGTAAAGGAACTATAAGTTCCAATCACACCATATTCGATAGTAAGCCTCCTGTAGAGCACCTCAGTGATATATGGCAATTTCAATGTGTTTAAAATTGTGTAACATCATTAAAATAAACCGCAAATAATATTTACCCATCGACCGTAATGTAACGGAATTCTTTCGACTGTCCCTGTAAAAAAAGTATAAGTTCTACACACTTCATTTTCAATACCGGATATATCATAGTAAACCTCAGTAACATATATCAATTGCATGACAATCAGAATATATTTACGCGAGTTAGAGCACGAACAGACAGACAGACCGAATTCATAAACACTTTTCAACTAGGTTAAAATTGTTAAAAAGTAGAATTTGATTTGGCGTTCAATCATTTCTACGCAATTAATTTTATTTATACAATTGTAAAAAAAAATAATAATAATAAAAATTAAAATTAAAAAAACTTGCTTATAACAGAAATAATGTGAATAACAAATTTTGCTTTAAAAAATTATTATTAATGGGACCGATGTTTAAATGTCATTCATATTTTGCTTTTGTAGCTTTTAAATATAAATCCACTCTTTAAAACAAAAAAAATATTTATTAGGTTCTATACTTAAATATACTGTGCTATAACTTAAAGTAGGGATCTCCAACCTGTATCTCGCGAGTTAGTATATTATATATACCTATACTCCTTTAGTATAAAATATTTTGCGTTATTAATTGAAATAAACTTTGCTATTAAAAAGGCGAAAATTACATTTCAGATTTTTTCATTTCCAATGACTTTTAAGCAAACAGGTGGAAGACATCTATTTTAAAGCGATTTTTTTTTTTTTTTTTTTTTTTTGTGCATTCGGAACGCTTTTTCTCTGTTGACAATTAATTTTATACTACTTTAGCGCATTTATTGTAAAATTAAAAAAAATATTATTTATAAAATACAATTTCTGAAATGAATTATTTTTAACTTTAGATAATTATAAGTTTCGCAACGCTGAAAATAATTAAGGATCAAATTTTGTCTCCGCATTTTCTTATTTAATTACTTTAAATGTGATGCATAACATCATCATAATTACGTCTCATATCAACTTAGTTAAAGACAATTAGCAGAATTAAAACTACGAAAGATCAACTAGAGATCAGAAATAATTAAATATTCTACGTAGTATTTTCTAGGATCTTTTACTGTTTTTTCGGTAGTTCATATAGAAATAATGAATGTAATTAAGGCAATATAAACACTGTCGTTAATTTATTTGATTATATAATTCTGTTTCCTTTCATACTTATATTATTTTACGCACATTTTAAAAAATTTCCATAGCGTTATAAAACAAACTTTGTTAGGGATTTATCGATAAATTTATGAAAATATAATTAAGATCTTATGGGAAAAAGTACCAAAAACATTAAATTAAATACTGGTAAAAAGGTAAAGTATTTTGAAATTAAAAGTAATTGCCAACATGTAAGATAAAATACTGTAGAATATTTTTCCGTGAATTTGTTTTATTTCGCTGATGCAAAGCAAACTATATCGGGAGATGGTTCCATTAGACCGTCGAAGAGTAAAATGTTTCTTTAAGAGCCTACGCTAGTTACGCGAAGAAACGCTCAAGCTAATGTTAAGTCTATGGGAAGTTTCTTGCGCGATTTCTCGCTCACATTATAATATTTTTAAATATATATATTTTTTTGCATAGGATAGCTGAGGACCATCTCCAACGTTGTTAGTTTTTACTTTTTCGATTTTTGTTGCAGTTTTTTTATAAGCGAGCATTTTTAATTTTGGAACCGGTTGGAAACGGTTCTGAAAATGAAAGTACCCTTATATAAAATAACTGGAACCAAAATCGAAAAAGTAAAAACTAACAACGTTGGAAATTGACCTCAGCTATCCTATGCAAAAAAAGCATTGAAAAATATTAAAATGCGAGCGAGAAATCGTGCTAGAACCTTCCCATAGACTTAACATTAGCTTCAGCGTTTTTTCGCCCGACTGCTGTAGGCTCTTAACGCTTTCCACTACTTTGTCGAATGTGACTGGAAAACGTTCGCCACTACCGCTACATCAGAATTATGATTTGGCTACTACTAAAACAACAAAATAAAGTTCGTAGCATATTTTTACAACATTTTTAGTAGGAATGTACCACGAAGACTGTAGCACAGAAATAGTGGTAGCAAAATGGTCATCGCTAATTCGGAACAATAATTTTCAAAGCGTGGAAAGGCTTAAACAGAATACTAATGTTAGAAATGTATTGTAAAAGCACACATTCATGTTGTTAACGTTGATTATTTTTCTGTAAAGAAGTATGTAAGTCATAATTAATGAATTTTTAATATGATTTCTTTTAATATGATATTTTTTCCTAATTAAAAATATGTATTTGAATCATAAAAGTATCTGTATTACATTTGGATTCCTTTACTGTATCTCACAAAATTACAAACTTTTCTATATTCCGTATCTTAATTCCCCTACTTACAGCAGCTATTTTTATTCTGATAATTTCAGTGGATTATCACAATGGTGTTAAGATTTGTCCTTTAACCTTCCTAGTAACAGGTTTTAAAATTTGATGAGCGTTCGTAGTTTTGCATGATTTGAACTAGAAGAGTAATTCTGTTATATGTAGATTTAATCTACGAAATGTCTATATGACTTTATTCATTAAGTTTAAATTCTTGCTTTTTTCTGATTTGAAACTGAAAAAAATTCAAAGCAAAAAATAATGGCGTCAAATAAGATCCCAATCGTACTAGGAGGGTTAAACAGGAAGCCCCGTCTATTGGCGTTATACTTACATGTTAACAAAATATTATCTCTGTTCGTGTTTATAATGTGTTCGTGTTTATAAAATGAATGTATATAATAATGGTATATTTTATAATCGAAGTATTTATATATATAGTACTCTAATTATAAAAATAGAAATGCTGTGTATGTTATTTGAGAAATAATATAACACATAAAATGCAAATGTACTGCCCGCGGGCAGTGTTGCAAGTGGGCTACTTTTTTAAAATTCAGATTACTTGATTGGCACCACTTTTTTGAAATGGTATAATAATTCATGATGGCTTTGCTTTATTTAATGTTATTATATAAGGCGAATTTTTTTGCTAAAAAAAACTGGTGGCAATCAGGTAAACTGAATTTTAAAAAAGTAGCCCACTGGCAACACTACCCGCGAGCAGAATCGCGCCTGTCCAAAGGACATGAATTCAGTTCTCCCATCAGCAATGTATCTTATACGCGCAGAGTGGCCAAGTCTCCGGCTTTTTGCGCAGCAGTAATTTTTTCGATAAAAATTTTGTTCTTTGAAATCACAGAATGCTACAATTAAATGAAACAACATTTTATGTGCTAAAATACTGGTATCATAAATACCGGAGACTTGGCAGGTCTGTACGCGTAAGAAAATACGCGTAGTTAAATTACATGTCCGTTAATTTCGTGTTTTATTTACACTAGTTTCCAAAAAGCAAGGAAAAATCACAAAAATAGCCATAATATTAAAAGCAGATTTTAATGAAACTCAGCCACAATATACAACGCATAGTAAGGTATAAAATAACATGAAAAAAAATTCCAGATAATTATGGTGTTTAAAAAAATAGCATAATTATAAAATTAATAAAATCAATTTGTCAGTTTGGTATAGGAAAAGTACTTTTAATATTCCGTATTATCACCCCTAGTAGCAATACATACAGCAATCTGTCATACTCTCAATTATGCGTTCGCTGATTTCGCTGGGATGTGCGAGCCATTGCTCTTGCAAAGCAGTTGAAAGTGTGGCAAGGGTCTGAGGAGGGGGATTGAGAGCAGCAACACGTCTTCCTAAAGCATCCCAAACATGCTCGATGCGATTCAAATCCGGGGATAAAGCTGGCCATTCCAATTCCATGCTCTGAATTGTCTGGTGCTGAAGATAATCTTCCACGATGCGAGCCCTGTGCGGTCTAGCGTTGTCACCCTGTAACAGGAAATCATTACCTATTGCACCGGCATAAGTGCGCACATAAACATCAAGGATGTTTTCTTTATAGACGTAATCATTCACGGTTCCACGTGT
Source organism: Maratus michaelseni (assembly GCA_963931845.1). NCBI lineage: Eukaryota > Metazoa > Arthropoda > Arachnida > Araneae > Salticidae > Maratus > Maratus michaelseni. The sequence continues at coordinate 408,391,145 of OZ007586.1, forward strand.
AAAGACATGGAGGTCTGTGCGTCCACCCAAAAAGATACCTCCCCAAACGCAAACACTGCCTCATCCGTATGAATCTCTTTCACAAATTTTTGATGGATGATAACGTGTTCCCTGTTCTCTTTAAATCAAACAATGCATACTGTCGCTTTGGTGGCTAAAACGGGACTCATCCGTAAAGAGAACATGCCTCCATTGATCAGCCAGCCGTCCAGTGGACATGTTGGCGTGCCCACATCAAACGCTCCCTCCGGTGACGTGAGTTGAGCAGCACACCAATTGCTGGTCGCCTCGCGTAAAGTCCACCTTCATAAGTCTTTCTACGCACAGTAGACATTTACACCAACCTTCCAGTTTCTGCAGCAAGGGATGATCTAAGATGAGATGGGTTTGCGGTTCTATTGCTTTGTACACATAACCGCAAATATCGGTCATCGGCGTTTGTCGAAACCCTTGGCCGTCCTTGGCTGAATCTTCTTGATTCCGAATCAGTGGTTTGAAATTGTTGCCAATACCTATGAACCACAGAAGGACTCACATTTAGCCATCTAGCCTCCTCTGTCTGACTTTGTCCTACCTCCAATCTCCCAATAGCTCTAAATCGCAGTTCTGTGGGCAAATGATGATTCGAGGTCATTGCAATGTTTTGGCTATCTCAGATTTATAATTTCACTATCAAAGCAACAACTGTAGCCATACTCTCTAACGTGCATTTTTATATTCCTCACAGATGACGCGATGCGATTGCAGCATCACTAATTTGCATTTGGTAATTTTATTCAGCATCTTTTATTTAACAATATATGCAAATTTCATAAGCATTCCTTTCTTTTTGAACAAGTTATCGCTATTTTTGTGATTTTTCCTTAATATTTGGAAACCAGTGTATTTATGGATAGATTTTAAATTTTGTTACAGAATATTATCTGGAAACAAATTCTGGTCTATTTATATTATGTTATGTGCAAACGGGTTAAAATGTAATAATCTAGCAGCATGAGGTGGGGATAGTTTAAAAAAATTCATGCTTGAAAGATATTTTAAAAACTATAAAAAATCAGTAAATTGAGATAAATTTTTGAAAGAAATTTCATTTGAAAGAATATTTTTATCCTATTCGAAGTTATAAAAATTCAAATTATGCAATATTTGAAGTTAAAAAATTGCAGTAAAAGAAAAAGTTTTTGGGCAGGCACCGCTGCCAGGAAAACACGAAGATTTTACTTTTGTTACCACTATTTTCATAGGGAAATGGTTCCATATATATGTATATATATATACAGGGTGTCCGAAAAGTCTGGAAGCGGTTGACTAACTCAAGAAATATACATCGGATTGAAAAACGGAAAAATTCATATTCAATATTTAAAAAAAAAATATTTAGGGATATCAAAGTTGTCCCCCCCCCCAACTATGCCCCCTGGGGGGAAAGGGGGGCAACTTTGAAATCTTAAATGATAACTCCCCTTTTTTATTGCAGATTCGGATTCTACTGGGAAAAATACGTAACTTTTGTATTTAACATTTTCTTCGGAAAATCGTAGATGCCGCTGTAAAATCGCAGTAAAATGCAGTGACATCGTTTCCTTTGAAAAGTCTGGAAACGGTCGAATAACTCGAGAAATATGCATTGGATTGAAAAATGGAAAAATGCATGTTCAATATTTTTGAAAATTCTATTTAGGGATATAAAAATTGCCCCCCCCCCCTTGCGGAAAAGGGGGGCAAATTTGTTATCTTATATGGTAACCCCCCTTTTTTATTTTCAGGATCTTTAATCGGAATCTGCGAAAATCCCTAGGTTCACTTTCGAAAAGCTTGTTAATTCCATGCTCAGACGATGTGCCGCATTCCTCGTCAAAGGAAAAGGATATGCAACTAAATATTAAATATAAATAGTACTCTATTTCGTTACATTAAGTCTCTTAATTTCAATGAAAGTTTAGAGAAACCGAATAGTCTCAAAACTTTTGTTAGGTAATTTTGCGAATTTCCGAATTATTTTTAATTTATGCATATGTCTCAATTGTTCTAATGTTGCATTTTATTGATCTTTTAATGGGGTACAAATTACTAATTTACATCGTTAAGAAATTTTGCTTACAGAAAAAGTTAGGACAGAAAAACATATCGTCTCAAAACTTTTGACAACTACTGTATACTCGTGGTAACATTTCTCTTTACATGCATACTCTCCAATTAATTGTGTAAATAATCTATCATTCGGATTTTTATTATATAAACAAAAAGTATTAAGAGGCACTAAGTTAATTTTAAAGGTTTCCCAGAAGATTCATAACCTCTGTCACTAATTAAAGAAAATGATTTTTTTTTGCAAGCTTCTTGAATGGAATTAGATTGGAATGGCCGCGTTGTCAGTCCGCTTTTTTTAAAATAAAAATCAGATTGCTTGATTGCCATCACTTTTCGAATTAGTTATATTAGCCTTATTGAACGACAGATTAAATATGACAAATTATACTTCTTCGAAAATGTTACCACATGAAATCGAGCAATCTGTGTAAACGAAAATAGCAGACTGGCAACCCTTTTGAATGGTATAAGGATAAGTATATAATAAATTATTTTCCTGGTTACACAGATTTCTTTTTAGTATTCATAAGAATTCCTGCCACTAGCTTTCCAGTTTAAAAAATAATGTAGTATGAATATATCGTATATGGAAGATGAAAAAATTAAGTAAATTTAAAATATATATAAAAGACAAAATATAGATAAATATTAGATTGAAACAGAATATATAATGCTTCTAAGATCCAAAGGATACTGCGATTTATTTAAAAATATAATTTTGATAATCTTTAAAATTCACGCTTTCGATTTCAAAATACACCCCCCTTATTATAAACGAATTATCCCAATATTTTTATAGAATATATATACTCGGTAATAATTTTCATTTGCATACATATTCATCAATTAATCTGAAAAGTAATCTTTCTTTAGGTGTATTTTATCTGATGTGTATGGTACATAAATGTGAATATCAATATAAGACTATAAACATTTATTAACAGTTAATTGATTTAAAATGTTTCGCAAAATAATAATAGATGCTACCAATTTCTAAAAATGCAGATTTTTCTTTACATCATTTTAATGGAATTGCATTTGATTGGTAGTAAGATATTTTTAAAATTCTTTATCAGTTAGAAAAGTATCCTGGTAATGTGAAAATCACTGCATGCTACTAATTTTCAAGTTACAGGAAAATCTTTATAATGAAGGTTTCATAATTAGGCCTACACTGCACTATTTTTTCTTTTGGACGTATGTTTTGTTATATTCATATTAGTGTTAGATACCACATATTTTAAATAGTATTTCATTGCCTTACTTAATAGCCGACTTTTGTGATTACATAAAACGAATATTTTTATTTAAATGTAGGGGTTGGAAGGAAATAAATATATTTATTAAATGTTAAACGTTAATTGATTCGTGTACGCATCACTGCAGAGCGTAGGATTAAAAAATGACAATGTGTTAATTCAAGGAATTAAATTCAGTAAATTACGTGTGATAAAATGATTTAAAAAATATATAAGATTTAGCACAAATATACATTGTCGTCACAAATTAGTTGAGGAATATCGTAACTCATCAATAATTTTGCTAAATATTAATTGTAGTTGACCTTGTGATTAGGGGTAGGAATGAAAACTATTTTTATATTTATTTGTACCACAATTTACAAAAAAAAAAAAGTCTTTGTGGTAGATTTCTCTTGGCATTATCCTAGTATAAGTGTATGTTAGAGAATTTCTTCCAAAAAAGGGGTTCGAAAAGATTAAAGAAAAAGTCTCTAAGACGACATATGTCCCAACCCCGTAATCAAAAGATTACCATGTTAATGATAGATTTCTAGCTATGTATCTAGCTATGTAAATTTGTAGAATTATATTTTACCCAGGTCTTCAAATGGTACGTTTTTTATCCCAGTGTTTCTGAAAAAACTTTTTAAAAAGAGGTTTTTACAATAACTGCAACAAAAGTAGCGTTCGACAAAAGTTTCTACAAATATTTAAAGAGATATCTATAAAGAAGAATTTTCTTTAAAAAATTAAAAGTGGTTTCAATAAACGGACAATACAGGTTTCAATAGCCTTACCTACCTATGGCTGAAATCTCTGTTTGGATTGGTTCTGTAGGTGTTATTTCATGGCCATCATTATCGTCAATCCTCTCACTCATAACTTCCCGGGTATGATTTTAAAATAAATTTACAGTGTGCCGCTTTCAAAATCTATTCCTGAAAAGAAATCAGGTGTCAGCACTGCAGTTATATTGATTAATGGGAATGTGCTCACATAATTATGGTAAAACCTGATTTACTAATGGGATGTTTGCAGAGTAACAAAGTGAAGCAACATCGAACATTTCTAAAAAAAGTTAAACTTTGTATGTTTTGATATTTTAAAACATGTGTAACCTCTAATTTGTCTCTATAATTACACATAATAAACCATTATTTTTGACCAAAACTATTATGCTTTTTTCGGGTCGGGTTACCCCTTCACGACGAGCGTCCTTTACAAAATTTTTAATCTTTTACCACCGATTTTTCAAAACAGAAATTATTGCCTAATTGAACCTCAGAAATGCTATCATTAAATAAGGCAAAGCTTACAATACAAAGTAACTGGTGGGAATAATCGAGGATTCTGACAATCTTATGCGTCACGTATGCGTGTCGCTCGTCCAAGGGATTAAAAGTTGGTTGACTCAAAATATTTCGGGTTCGGTCGCTTTTGAGCTGAGGTTTGACTCTTTTGGTAACCTGTACTCAAGTAACCCGTTTTCTCAAAATACAGTCCACATTATTGTTTTAGGTAATACAACAATATCTTTGAATATTGATAATATATATATATATATATATATATATATATATATATATATATATATGTGTGTGTGTGTGTGTGTGTGTGTGTGCGTGTGTGTGTGTGTGTGTGTTCACTTCCCTACGTATAAGATTAAGTTGATATAATTATAGAATATTTTCCAATAATTGATCGGGTTCAAGACTCTAATATGGAAAAGATTAAGATATTGACAAAATAACATGAAGTTAAGAAACAATCTTTGAATTCAACCTTATTTATTTCTTAAAAATTACTTCCTATTGGATAGATATGCTTGGTAAGACTTTTCATTTCCGTGCATGTTCATCAATTAATTTGAAAAGTAATCTTTCCTTTCCGAGGTATTTTATCTAACGAGAAAGTTAAGTTAATGAGGATATTAGTATACTGATATCAAAACTTGTTAAGAGGCAGTTAATTAACTTCCACCGTTTCGAAAAAGAATCATATTTCCTTCCAGTATTTAAAAGGGTAGATTATTCTTCACAGTTGATTAAAATAATTGTATTTCATTGGTACTAAGAAAAAAATATTTTTTAGTTTTCTTTTTCTTTTAGAAACTTTCTTGTTAATGTGCAAATGAATACGTATAATGATTTTACATCTCCTGATAGAAGTTATAATGATGGTTTCGTACATAAAAGATGAAAATGTGTTAAGTAAATTAAAAAAATTAGAAGTAATATTTTCTATCTGACAAAATAAAATAAAATAATTTTCAAATATATAGATAAGATGTATCTTGAAACTAAATACATTAATCTTCTAAATACCGAAAAGTAATACTTGAATTATATAAACATATACTATTAATAATCATAAAAAAATATGCTTTTAATTTTGAAATATATTTCCTATATCATAAAAGCATTGTTTTAATCTTTTTATCGAATATATATGTTTGGTAACACTTTTGATTTGCATACATACTCATTAATTATTTTTTAAAATAATCTTACTTTGAGTAAATGTTATCTGATGGGTATGTTTAATAAATGAGGATATCAATGTAAGTGCACCAAAGATTTATTAACAAGGTATTAATTAGTTTGGAATGTTTCTCGAAACTTCATAATTGCTATCAATATTTAGTCGAATTTTAGAAGTAGATTTTTCTTTCCAGTTTCTTGAATAGAATTATATTTTATTGGTAGAAATATATTTATAAAATTATTTTTCTATTATGAACTTTGTCGTTAATGTGCAAATGAATTCCTGCTACCAATTTTTCAGTTGCAGAAATGTCTTTAAAATAAAAGTTTCGGATGCAAAAGATGAAAGCAAGCTAAATAAAATCAACGAATTAGATTGAATACATTGCTAAAAGAAATGGGGAGCACATGGTTTTAACGAAATAATGCAAGTCTTTTGTTAAATAGCTTAAACAGATACAGTCATACTTTAACGTGTAGAAAAAAAAGGAGAAAGTGGAAACTCCATATGCAAATCAATGTCAGCATACAAATAAAATATAGGTCAAATATCAGAAAATGGATATAAGTGCTTAAATTGGGGTTTCGCAAAAGCTCCTCTATTTCACTGTCCCGTACGCAAAACGCAATTGTTCAACGTTTTTATGAGAAAAGGTAATGTTACAGCAACTTGATTACTATATTCCAGACCGGGCAAATTATACGGAGACTGGAATCCGGTCAAACACAAACAAGTGTAGAAAAATCTGCTGGGGTGGTAGGAGTATCATTATAAGAGTGTGGAATTGATTCCAAGAAACAGGGGATATTATAGTGCAATTATACGGGATAAGTTGAAGCGACAAAAATTACTGCGACTCGTCAGTTTTCCAAGCATTCCATTGGCTTTTCTGGGGAAGGCTTTACCATCATCAGATTTCCATGCATTTGATTTGTTGTTCCACGCGATATCCATTTTGATGCGTTTTGAATTCGTCAAGACATCATGCGGTAGTCACACCACAGGTACAGCGCCTAGAATATATAATGTGGTAAACGGCTACAAAATAGTACTAAAAATTGAATCCGATAAATGTAAAACGACACTGAAATGATAACGGGTCGATCGCAGCGACATCTTCTAGCAGTGGCGTAGACAGGGTGGAGTTCCAGATGGTTTGTATACAACTAATTTTATAAAAATATTTTTGCCTTATCTAATCGGAGAATTTTCTGCGATATTGAAGGCGAAGAAAACTTTATAATATTACTGGTTTCGAGAGCATTTGGACTCTTTGGATACGTCACTGTCTGCTAGCTCTTTTTAACGGAAATATTGTATAAGAATTGAACTGAGAAAAGTTTCAGCTGGTGGTAAATATTTTAAATAATTAAATTATACCCTATTTCCTTTGACTTGGATAGTAATTTTCAAAAGCTTTGAAAATATGAATGATATTGATCATGGCCAAAAAACGTAATACGCAGTAGCGTAGCCAGGGTGGGGGGTCCAGATGCTCTTTATACCACTAATTTTGTAAAGTTCACTTTGCCTTATGTAATCGGAGAACTTTCTGCGATAACCAAGGTGGAAGAAAACTTTACAATTTTACTGGTATCCAAAGTGTTTGGACCCCCTACCTGGCTACGCCACTGGTAATACGCATTCTTTTGTGCCTGGTTGCAGTACTCGATACCAGACAGCAAACTAGAAACTATCCCTATTTATTATACGAAAGGATGAATCTCTGCTAGAAGAGTGGAAAAGATTAATTCCTTGATATGATAAAAAAACTAACTTCAAAATCAGTTACATCTGAAATAAACACTTACAAGAAGATTTCATTAACAGAAATTATGTTCATGTTGTCAATACTGAAACGGTTACTTTTGCCAGAGGTAAATCTATTCTTAAAGCAGATGTCGCTTCGATCGCCCTATTTTTGTACCACATCGTTGCACGTTTATCGGCTACAATTTTTTAGCACTTTTTAAAGCATTACCAGTTTGGCTTTTTTAAAATTCCAAAATATCGCATTCATACCAGAAATTCTGTATAATGTTCTTTTCGGTAGTAATGGTACATGTTTCGTGACTTCTTAAAGTAAAAATTCTTGTTTCAGAATTTCCGGTTTCATGTCGAAAACTTTGAATTAAAAAACGGTAAAACCGTTTTCCACACTATATATTCTAGGCGCTGTACCACAGGGGACAAAGATGCTCGGACAATAAAACGTTGCTTGTTTTTCAAGCAACACGTTTGAAGCCATAGGTTTAAAATGGTGAAGTAGCGGCAAAGTTTCTCGAAAGTAGCGGCAACTTTTACTCCTCGTTTAATAGCGCTTTTAGATCTTGGCAAAAACAATATCGCTCAGGTGCAACAGAGCAAATGATGATAGGCATATAATGTTAACACCTGGTCGAAACAAAACAGATAATGGTACTCAGCTGCCAAAATAGATTAATTTGGCAACAAGACGGAGGGTGTTAAGCAGGGCTTACAACATATTGGTAAAATATTATTTTTTCTACCAGTATTCCCAATCATAAATGTTCGGATTAAATTTGTTTAACATATGGAATACAAATACATCCTCCATATAATTTTTTCGACATAGTAGTAGGAAAAAAACCTCCTATGCGATGCGAGGTTGCTGTAAAGTCAAACAATCCAAAACTGGCTTCATGAAGGAGGCTTCTATATACGTAGGCGATGGTGTATATACCATTGACCTCAAGACATCGTGCGATCCGAATAATTTGGACACAACGGGATTCGAGTTAAGTGCTTTTCACTGGCGTCATCCGATTGAGTCTGGAGTCTGACACCCGACGTTTTCTGATTCGAAGGAAAGGCGTAAGTCAAATAGCATTATGTTCGTACAGGAAAGATAACAGTGCAGATGAGGTAGATTGGAGGTATGGCGCGCAATCAGCATAGGTGGACGTACGGACATACATATTATCTGGAATGGCCCTTTGATGGTATGCAGACGTAATGATCTGATCTTACGTCGTATTTTATGCTGCAACAATTGGCGACTCTTTTCTTTTAATGCGTGATAATGTCAGACCTCATACAATTTGACTTATGTAGAACACGATTTAAACAGAAATAATACAGCGTATGGAGTGGGCATCATGCTCTCCTGAATTACATCGGATCAAGCACGTTTGAGATACACTCGGATGACGGACTGCAGCTAGACCAATGCTTCCGTTTACTGTACGCAGGGCTCGTACGGACTCTTGGAATTTTCAAGGAATTAACCAATATTTTCTTATAAAAAACTCATCTTATATAATCGCTGGATTACATAAAGCGAGTTTATCTATAAGAAAATACTGGTACTCTGGTACTTCCACTGGAAATTCCTAGAGTCCATACGAACCCTGTGTACGACACTTGTAAATTGCAGTTCATGAATAGTGGAACCTTATTCCACAAACACTTATCGATAACCTCATTGCATCTATAAACTAGTCTTTGGGGCCACTATAAAACTTACCCATCATGTATATGCATAATATAAATTATTAAAATAAAACATGTGTAAACTATTTATAAAATGCATTGCAATTTGAATAAAATCGTGGTTTGATGACGTTGTTAAATTTTAAACGCACTATTGCTGAATTCGGTAAAAAAAATCCTTATAACTCTAAAAATGATGCTCATATTAACTAACAGTTTACTGCATCGGATTTAGCGTCTCATTTCCAATTAAAATATATCTTTGAATTGAAATTTGAATGAAATACAGGGTCACGAAAAATCGAAGAGTGTAGAAAATGTGATTCCAAATATCCCGGCAACCAATTATTCCATCGACTTTATTCTTTATGCAAAATTTATGTTTTTTATTGTCTTTTATATTCATTCCTTAAAATAAATAATTTCGAAACTTTTTATATACCTTTTATCAGAACAAATATTTCAAGAGTCCGAAAAAAATAGTTCTGGATAATCAAGGCTTCTGAAATTCAATAATATGCTTTCCAAGATTACATACTAAGTACATGCCACATTTCAAGTCTCTATCTCAATTTGTTCGGGAGATAGAGCGTTTACACACACACACACACACACACACACACACACACACACACACACACACACACACACACACACACGCACAGACAGACAGACTGACGGCCATTTTTCTAAAAATATGTTTTTTTGAATCTCCAGTGTCTGAAACGTGTAAATCCGTCAAAATAAATTTCGATTTTTAAAACGATTGCAAGACTTACCCTATACGTATGATGGGTAAATAAAAACAGTCTTAGCTGTTCCAGAAGACCACATACCGTGTACATTTTTTTATCGTCTTCAAAGAACACTTTTTGTCATTTCGTGTATCCAAATCGCTGCCTTGGATCGTCTTAATGTGTAAATCCCCATGCATGATATTTTGTTGTATATTATTACAAAAAATATAATTTTGATATTTTTAAAAATTTACGCATTTGATCTAAAATATACATTCTACACCATATAGCCTTGTTCTTAATCTTTTTATCGGATATATGCGCGTATGGAAATTTTTATTTGCATGAATACTCATCCAATTAATTGGGGAATAATCATTCATTCGGTCATTTTACCTGATGAGTGTCTTACATAAATAAAAGAATTCCATATAAGCGCTTCAAAACTCTATAAACAAGCACTTGATTAATTTTGAATTCTTCCAAGAAGAATCACAATTGCTATCAATATTTAAAGAAAAGGATTTTTCTATCTAAATTTCTTGACTGAAATTACATTTGAATGGCAGTGTTGCCAGTTCGCTCTTTTTCTTGATTCAGATTCCTTGATTGCCACCACCTTTTTGAATTCGAAATATTCGGCTTATTAAATTACAGATTAAATAAAAGGTTGCGGGTTGGTAACACTGCTTAATGGAATAAAGATAAGTATTTATTAAATTATTTTCCTGCTTATACAATTTCCTCGTTAACGTTCAAATGAATCCCTGCTTCTAATTTTCTAATTTCAAAAACAATGTATAATGACGATTTCTAATAAGAAAAACGAAAATGATTTAAGTAAATTTGAAAAACATGAATAAAATGACTTAAAAATATAGATAAATCTTAGCTTGGACCAAGTATATAAAGCTTGTAAAATTCGAAATATAATGCTTAAATTATTTTTAAATATAATATTGATAATCATTAAAATTTATGCTTTCGATTTCAAGATACATTTCCTATAGAATAAACGGTTTATTTTTTCAATCATTTTATTGAATATGTATGCTCGGTAAAAGTTCTGAATTGCATGCATAATCATCAATTAATGTGAAAAATAATCTTTCCTTCAGGTGTATTTTATCTGATGTGTACGTTAAATAAATAAGAATATCAATATAAGGCTAGCAGACATTTATTACCAGGCACTTAATTGATTTAAAATGTGTCACAGGGGAATCATAATTGCTACCAATTTCTAAAAATGCAGATTTTTCTTCACAGAGTTTTAACAGAATTGCATTTGATTGGTGGAAAGATATTTTTAAAATTCTTTTTTAATTAGAATAATTTCTCGTTAATGTGCAAAAGAGTTTATGCTACTGATTTTCAACTGACAGTAAAAACTTTAAAATGAGGGTTTCTTAATTAAAAATGTAAATGCATTAAGTAAATTCAAGGAATTAAATTTAATATATTATGGGTGATAAAATGATTTACAAGTTCTAGCTTGAACACGTATATATTATTGTGGACACAAATTAGTTGAGTAATATCGTAACTCAACAATTATGCTAAATATTAATTGTGAGTTAACATGTTATGATATTTTCTACCTCTGTATCATAAGTTTGTGGACATATGTCCTATCTCAGCGCTAATATCTCTGTTTGGACTGGTTGTGTAGGCGTTATTCCATGACCATCGCAATCACCAGTCTTTTCACTCATAAATTTTAAGGGCACAGTTTTATTACAGTTCAAGTTTATAGTATGTTGCCATTCCTGAAATGAAATCGAGTTTCAGCACTCCACTTCGATTGATCGATGTGAATATACTCACAAACATATGGCATAAACTGCTGTACCAATGACATATTTGAAGAATAACATAAAGAAGTCACATCAAACATTTGTTAAAAAGGATGAACGTTGTATGTTTCGATATTTTAAATCTATGTGTATTCTCTTATTTGACCCTATAATTACGCGCAATAAACCATTCTTTTTGCCCAAAACTAAACGTTGCCTTTGTGCTATTTTTGGGGCGGATTCACATTTGTTTGACTTAAAATGTTTCGAGTTCAGTCGGTTTCGAGCTGGTGATTGACTCTTTCGGTAACCCGTTATCTCAAAAGAAATTCCCCATTATAGTTATAAGCGGTAATATAAGATATATATATATGTGTGTGTGTGTGTGTGTGTGTGCTCGCTTTCCTACGTAGAAGATTAAGTTGATATAATTAGAAAATTTTCCTATTATTACATTAAAATATGGATTAATTTTTTTTCATTTTTTATTTTAAGTTAATTTCGGTTCGGGTTTCTAGCCGAAGGTAGTTATTTTGTCAAGGAAAATATACTTTTCATGTATGGGGCACTCTCAGAACTGTAATATGGATAACATAGCTTCATGTATTGACACAATAACATGAAGGAAAAAAAAACTCTTTGAATTCATTCTTATTTATTTCCCAAACATTACTTGCTATTGAATATATATGCTGCAAAGTCTTTTGGATTTACATGCATGTTCATCAATTAATTTGAAAGTAATCTTTCCTTCGGAGGTATTTTATGTAATGAAACATTTAAGTTAATTAGGATATTTGTATATAAATTCCAAAAATTGTTAAAAGGCATTTAAGAGGGATATATATATATATATATAATATGTTTAAATAGTTTTTCAACAATATTGTAATCTTTCATATTTTTAGTAACGAGGCTGAATTAAGTATTCGTTAATGAAGCGCAACAGGTTTGCTAGTGTGTATGAAATTCAGAAAACGTATCGTATTACAACTGAAAATAGCTGCCAATTCTCCGACTTTCTGCACACCAGTAATTTTTTAGAGAAATATTTTGTTCTTTGAAATCACAGAATGCTACAATTAAATGAAACAACATTTTATGTACTAAAATACTGGTATCCAAAAAGCCGGAGACTTGGCAGGTTTGGCTCTTCAGATAATAACAAATTTAAAATAAAATACTATATTAAAAAATAAAATACTGTGATATTTTTAACTGATTGTGTGCGCGATCCTAATTCGTGTAGTTTTATTTCCAGAACAACCACACAGATTTTATGTAACTTTTATGTAAGCCATCTTCTTTGCCACCAGCATACTGAGTATGAAGAACCGACTAATGAGGAAGTAGGGGTGCATAAGTATGGCTGATGGGGCACCATGTTTTAGAAAATTCTTTGTAAGTGGTAATTTAAATAAATATAAAAATTACGATATTAATAGTTGAGTGCTTATCATTAAAAAATATCTATTACCGCATATTTTGGATAATTTCTATTGTGGATTTACTTACAGGTCACCAAAGAACACGAAATTAAAATTTTGTCTCTGTAACACACCATATGCTACACCTGATATGAACATCGGTCACTGCGCCTCCCCCGAATTATATATTTATTATATATTAAATTAAAAATAATATTTTAGTAAACTATATCTCAGTCACACTCACATGACATGAGAAATGTTCAATAATATACTATACTATATAACCAAGGATAGTATCTGAGGATGTTATAGATTATCTGATTCTTTATGACGCTATATGCATAAATTTAATTAATGACCTTTTGTTTAATGCCAAACATAAGCATTTATGTTGAAAAAGGACATTTAAATTTTTAATACCATATAATAAAGAGAATAAAAGTAAGATAAAATCCATTTGAATAACAAAGTTAAGTGTAATCTCATAAAGACGACATTTTATTGTGCCATAAGTCCTTAAAAGCGTCTTCATTCCTTTTATTCTAGGTTGTGAAAATGGATTCTATGCTCTAAAGCGAACAATTCCAAGATTAAAAATATTATGGCATTTCAAAATTTCTAGGATTTTCCTCGTGAATATTGAGTTCTCCAGCTACGTTTATGACATTAGGTATCTCTCAGGATTTTAAAAGGTCCGGATTTTAAAGGTATTTCCCAGATCATTTATACCTCGCTTTTCTTTTATAAATATATGTTTGAAAATATATTAAAAAATATATTTGAAAATATATTTGAAAATATATTTGAAAATATATTTGAAAATATATTTTGAAAATATATTTAAAAATATTAATATAAATCCTGGACGATTACACCATGAAAATTTATTACAATAATAACGTAAGTATAAAATATCACAATTTACTAAATGGTGTATACAAATATCATAAAGTTAAAAGTACACAAACATTAAAATTAAATTAAAACAACCAACGTTTCAGCCATCTTCTATCTATATCTTCTATCTTCAATTCTATAAAAGATGGCTGAAACGTTGATGGTTTTAATTTGATTGTAATGTTTGTGTAGTTTTAACTTTATGATATTTGTGTACACCATTTAGTAAATTGTGATATTTTATACTCATGTCAGTTTTGTTTTGAAAATATATTTGAAAATATATTTTGCAATATTATTTTTTACAATTTTTATAATATTATACATTTTAGTTTTATTTCTTGTCGTTTAATATGATACCCTTCTTCAAGCCTTATTCGGAAATTATAGATTTTATATACGGCTAATTTGTTCTTACTTTTTGCCTAAAATGTTGACTAACATACATCGTATTATCGTTTTTTTCCGTATTAGTGCTCCAATTATCTTATCTGATAAATGGATTTTAAGGTTGAAGTGAAAGAAATTTTTATTTGAAAAGATATCTTTGTGAAAATATTTCTTTTTTACAAAAATGTCTCTCTGTGTTCACTGAACTTTCCTGTTGACTAGGGTGGTGCAGCATGTACATTGCACCTTTTTTTTTTTCAAGAGTGGATGTACAGTGTTTTCAATGTAGATGTGTATTACAAACTTGGTATTTCCACGTAAGGAGGAATTTACAAAGAACAACTAAATAGTATACATACAGAAGACGTTCGATAGAAAGGCAGTCAATTATAAGTACTTTCCTACTCTAACGAACGATCGAACAAAAATCTGATATATCTAAAAAATCCATTCACGCATCAATGCTTTTACATTGAATGGAACAAACAATTAGATTAAAACATTCCTATAAAACAAGCCATTTTACGTTTTTTCAATTGTTGTTAGAGATTGTTCTTCATAAAAGCTAGAGAATACTTGGAGTCTTTCAAAATACTAAAAAACACCAATTCTTTCTAAAATTTAGCTATTATTTCTCCATTACTGAGTGAAAAATTTTGCAAAGACAGAGTATTGTTGACTGTACCTTCTCCGAGGACAATGTAATTCCTGTGTCCAGAATTATTTTAACATGTATTTTTTAAAAAGGTTTTCAGCATATAAAAATATTTGTTTCTTTATTTTTAAAATATTTCAATAAATAATACTTTGAACATTATTAAAGTAACATTTGTTTAGTAGCTGTGGACCAGCTGGCAGAAAACTGGATTTTTATACCCTTAAGATGTAATATCTCGCCGTCAGACTCTTAATGTCTTTTACAGCTTTAAAATGAATGAAAATTCATAGGTGCTAATTTTCAATAATGTTATAACCGAAAAAGTTCTAAAAGTTGTTTTTTAATGAAAACCTAGAATTTCTTTATTTATTTATTTATTTTTATTATTATAAATGTTTTAAAAAACTCTTTTGGTGATAACCGTATTTTAGAATTTTTATGCAATGAAGCATTGAAAGACAATGAAGGTAAGAATAAAGAGGAGAAGTATAATGTAGTGTCTACCAGTTGCGAGTGAAGTGACGGAGGATATAGGTGACAGTTGTTTCTTTATATCTGAACAACAAGGCCTAATTAAAGTCGAAGCAAACTTACACCAGTAAAATTGAACAGAAAATTACGCCTTAATCATGCAAACTTTCTGTCATAAATAAGGCAACTATTTCTATTCGTCTTTAGTGGTGCAAGTTTGCCCCTGCGATTTTATAATATATTTCACTTACATTGACACGTGGATTGCTTATATAAGCAGCGTTTACAATATCACTTGGTATCAAACAGAATTTACAGGACGTGTTAATATGCCACTATCGTTCCTGCTTTCATTTTGCACCCATTTACAAACGCAAGCATAAAACCCCTCCCCTGCAAAAAACCGGAAGCTGCGTAATTTTTCCTTCTGAATTATGATTGGCTGATTAGGGAACTGCGGTACAAACTTCCGGTGTAAACATAAACAGAAACCGCCTACAGTCCTTCTCGCGTGTGATAATCTTCGTTCTTTTGCTTTATTGAGAATTAAAATGTCTGACCGCTTTTTGTTAATGCAAACTTTGATTGACATCTTTGTAACACCAGAGCCAAGACCACCGCTAGACAATTTTCTGCTTGAGGCGAGCATTATTTTGCCGCCCTTATGACGCAATCGTTTTTTCACCATTACTCAAACTTTTTAAAAAAATAAGTAAATAATACGATAACTATATTTTTTTAAAAAGAAAACAAATATGTATAAAATTTGTTTACATTTAAGAAATTTAAAATAATCAAACTACGTAAGATATTTTGCTTTTTTTTAAATACTACTAATACTGCTAACTTGGCAGTTTCGGACTTAGGCAGTTTCTTTTCGGCAGTTTCGTTTTTCTTGGCAGTTTCTAGTTTCGGACCTGACTCTGCCCGACTCTCCCCCGATGGGGTCGCTACGGCCCTTTCAGGGCCATCGCTACGAAATTTTAATGGAGGGGGAGGGGACCTTAAATTAGCAAGTGAAATTTCAGTATCTGCCAACCCATTGGCAAACAAAAATAGATAGTTCTTGACGTTTGCCAATTAGTTTTATAATTTTGCCACGTTACTACAATTAGAAAATATAAACAGTTTTTATTTGTAAAAAGCTTAATAATGTTCACAATTCTATTTCTAATTTTTGCCAAGTCTATGAAAAATAGAAAGTGTATTATAGTTTTTATTAAAGTTTTAAACAAATTTGCCTACCAAGTTTGTAAATTTGCCAAGTGTAACAGCATTCACGAAAGGTTGGGGGGGAGAGAGGCTACCCCCCCCCTTAGCGAGGGCTGTGGCTAAGTTTAATAACAGTATTGAGCCAAAATATGTCAAACATTTAATCAATCAAATTATGTATAAAATTTGTGTATGAATTTCAAATAGCAAAATAATGATATCAGTAACAAGTTAAATATCTTTTTGAAATCGTATATACAAAACAAAATCCCATTATATGTTAATTTATATAATATGTTATAAAGGTCTGCACGGGCCAACCTGACACATAGAAAGAATATATATATATATATATATTCTCGGTATAAAAATTAAAAGTTTGGCCCGAGCCCGGTTCGGCCCAGTATAAAAGTTAAGTTTGGTTCGTGACCGGCCTGGTCCGTAGAAAAAATTATTGGTTCGACCCGGTGTAATAGCTAAAAGGTCGTCCCGAGACCGGCCCGGACTAGAAAAAAGTTAAAATTTCATCGGCCCGGCCCGAGCTAATTTCTACAAAATGTTGATTTTTACGTCGACCTGGTTAAAAATTTGTCTCGTACGGGGACGTTCTGACCAAAAGCACTTATCTAGCTTTTTTTTTTTTTTTTTTTTTTTTTTTTCATGTTTATAATCTTCATTTTTATAGAAATGTCGTAGCCTGCGATATTTTTTTTTTTTTAATGAATTTCTATTTGTTGTATGTAAATGTTTCAGTTATCATTAATATTGTTAATCCCTGTTCCATGTATTGGAGATTTAAAAATCTGAAAAATGCTGTACAGTAAAATCTTCTAAGACGGAATTGCACAGGAAAGAAAAAAAAATACGTTATAGACAAGTTCGCTCCTTCGCAGGTGTAAATATATTATATATTCTTTTCTTACGTATATTCATTTTGCATGGATCAACACAGTTTTCAGTTTAAGACAGGGTTTCGTCATAGGCAGGTTCTTTTTTCACACGTTTTTACTATATTTTATTTATTTATTTATTTATTTATTTTTTGAACGGACGCCGAGACAATGATTTTCATACGTGCCGGGGCAAAACCGGGACTAAAAAATTTCGGCCCGTGAAGAGTAGGAAGAATGAAACCAGTGCCGGCTCGGTACGGAAAAAATAAGTTAGACCGGCCCGACCCAATCCTTCTGGAAAACAGTAAGGTCCGATCCAGGCCCGGCCCGAGCTTTCAGAAAAAGTATGACCGGGCCTAGCCCGAGTTCGGCCCGTGCAGATCTCTGCCATGCTACTGGGCTTTATTATTATTGGGGAGAGCAACATCAGTACAAACCCTTCGTTATATATTATATTTTTTGGTAATTACAAAAACACACCATTTCTCTCAAAAGATTCTTCTATATAGTCTGTAATAATTTACATTTTTGACTCTCATTAAAAAAATATTTAGTTTCTTAAAAAAAAGACGAAGTGCCTGTACTGATGTTGCTCTCCATAATAGCAATAATGCCTGATAGCATGGTATATCAATTAACATATAATTATAATACGTGCATTACAAAAAGCAGATTTTTCTGTTAATAAACTATCAAAAATCGCCTATTGGTAATATTTAAAAGAAAATTGCTATTAAAAATAAGGTAAATCTTTAAGACCTAATTTTCCTTTATTTTGCCTTGGGGAAGTCTCATTTATTACGATATCGAAATCAATATTATAAAGCAATCAGAGATTATCATGCTAAAAATAAATAAATAGATAAACCTACTGGAGCAAACTTCACAATATATTATTGAAATTAAATAGAAAAATTATGATATGCCGAGAAAATTACCTTATCATTTCAAATTATCTATATGAAGATTTAATTTTACAATAGTAATACTATTTTCAAAAACACAACTATCAACAATAAAGTATTTAACTCGATAATAAATTCACCTTGAATTTTCTTTGTCAAAGGAGTTTTTTATATCGCACTAATCAATATAGAAAATAATCTTGAAACCAAATTACTCTTACGAACAAAAAATAAATAAATAAATAAATAAAAATATAATCGCCGCAAAACGCGGGATAAAATTCCAAAAATCCCTGTACGTAATTGCGAATAAACTTTATTGAAAAAAGAACTTCTTTTTTTTTTTTTTTTTTTTTTTTTTTATTAGACTTAAAGATTAAAACCGGATTCCTTATTATTAATGTTTAAAAATCGCCGAGAAAACGAAAAAAAAAAAACCTTTAATTTTACTTTAGTGAAATGTACTACAGTTACTTTGAAATTTACTACAGTGAGAGCTAAAACATTCTAACAGGAATTCGTTTTTCAATATAAAAAAAATTGGCGCAAAAGCGCAACAACGCAAAATATCGTATTGAAAATCGCGGGAGACAAAATTTAATTTATTATGCTAAATGTTTAAAACAGAATTCTTTTTGTGGTTATCAAAAAATGATCGCGGAAAGAAAAAAAAAAGGGGGGGGGGCTAAAAATTGCATTGAAAATTGCAAAAACTTCCAAAATCGTGGCGGACAAAATTTACTATATTAGGCTAAAAGTTTAGAACACATTTTTTTCTTAACGATTGCAAACAATCGCAGCAGAACGGAAAAAACCTCGCCAAGAATCGTATTGAAAATCTTATTAAAAATCGGTAAAAAATCAAAAAGCTTGGAAGGCAAACTTTACTATATTAGTCTAAAAGTTTAAAAACAAATTATTTTCATGAAGATCAGAAAAATCGCTGCGGTACGCCAAAAAAGCTAAAAATTGAAAAATCGCAGAAAGCAAAATTTTCGACCGTCCATCGCGAAGAATTGACGTAATTTTGCATATTTGAAAACAAAAATAAAGTTGTAAAAAAACAATAAATAGCGCAAAAATAAAAGCACTGACAAAACTTTCAAAAGATGGAGACACCAACACGCTAACCGGTGCGGTGAACTGGCGCTGTTTGTTTACCCGACAGGAATCATGGGTAAATGCTGGACTCAAGGCCTCCTTATCATAGTATCAGGCCTCACAATCAGCAAGTTTCCTTTGACCGCTATATTCTCCTGCTACTAGCGCCATCAATCGTCAGTAATAGGAGTATTTTCGACATGAAATTTTTTCACAGTTCCATTTGTTCTATGCATTTGCTTATGAACTAGTATCGGTAGCATAGCTGCCAACTTTTACGCTTAATTCCTACCACTAAAATTTTATACTAAATTTTATCTTATTAAATTGACAAGATCGTGTGATTACATAAGGAACAAAATTCTATTAAATTTTAGTGGTAAGAAAAAAGCATAAAAGTTGGCGGCTATGCGGTAGCAGAGCTGCTAGATTTTTCTATTCTCTTTTTGGATACCAGTTTTTTAGTACAGACAATTTTGTTTTGTTTGATCGGAGAATTCTGGGATTTAAAAGAACAACATTTTCTCTAAAAATATACTGGTGTTCAAAAAGCCGGAGACTTGGCAACTCTGCGGTAGTATCCACCAGGCGGCGATACTTTCCGGAGAAAGTCAATTAATAAGTGGCAATTACCGCGGACATTTTCTCCCATAGACTTTCTCCGGATTGTCAAGTCTTATCTATTAAGGGAGTCTTGGCTGGACTAATGCCCTAGGAGCTAGCAGGGGTGAAAATGACCTAGGCTAGTTTCATCTTCAAACCGGCTTTTTCATTGTATACGGAGTCAGAAATACAATGATGGTATCGACGTGGATTGAATCAGGATTAGAGTGTAGTATGTAAACGACTCTCTAGTCACAATATAGCGGAACCACCATGCCTGACTACCGCCGGGGCAAACTCTACAAGTAAAAACTAATAGATATGCTTGTCTTAATTGTGACAGAAGTTCTGCATGAATAAGGCGTTTAAATAAGGAGAAAATTTCTATTCAAATTCACCTGTGGATGTTTTCCCCAGCGATGGTCATCAGCCCCTGGGGAACCGGTTACAGTTGAATCTTCACCACTTTGAGGATACTCTTTATCCATAATTCAATGAAAAAAAAATGAATGTATCCATAGCTGCCAACTTCTACGATTTTCTAATACCTCTAAAATTTAATAGAATGTTTTGCCTTTTTTTAATCGCAGATTTCGGCGATTAAGTAAGTCAAAGTTTACTATTGCATTTTAGTGGTAATAAAAAAGCGGAAATATCCGCCGCTTTGTATATCTCTTTAAAGGAATTGACGAGATTATAAACATTAAATCTGTCTTAGATATGTCAGCCTGGAGAAACTTTGCCATAGCCCAAGTGTGAGGCCTACCATTGGATCCTTCACTGATTTTCTTAAACAAAAACTAGATATTACCCGTCAAGATTTGACGGTAAACAATTTGAAAGTTCCATTAGAAATATGTTTAAATCTTTAATTAGTTGCTTTAAAATGAATTAAGTATTGAAAACTTGAATAACTGTTATATTGTGCAAGCGATTCCTGTACATATAAGGCGATAGATGGCGCGGTCAGTACAACCTACTCAACTAATGAAGTGAAAGAATTTTAAAGCAGGATTTTAACTAAAAATATTAATTGAATGAGTAGGGCATTTTTTTTTTACTTGCTACAATCTCATTTTTTTTAATATCAATATTTAGTATTTTGCAATTTTTTAAATTACGCGACTTTTAAAATTTTTCATTCATTTTATTTTTATCAACCTGACAAAAAACCATGAACATAAAATTTGCTGTTTGCCGCTAACTATTTATAATATATATTTTTTAATTACTTGAATTTTATTTTACATTTTCATACATTATTTATGCATTAAACCATTTATATCAATGTGATTTCTTTCATAGTTCTTATATTAACATTTTTCCTTTCTTTTTTCTCTTTTCTTTTTACGGAAAATAATCACACACTTTTCTTAGTATATAAATATACCTTCTTGATAATGGTCATACAAAATATAGATAAAAGTTTAGATCAAATTATTTAATCCCTAGCTAGATGAAAACGCTTTTAATTTATATATTTTTAATATAAAATTAGTAATTAAAAAATATTGTCGGGTGTAAAATTTTACTTTCCACAGTCCCAAAATTTTCTTAGCTTTCTAATGTAATTATTTTTAATATAAAATTAGTAATTTTAATAAATGTTGTTGGGTATTAAATTTCACTTAATTATAAAGCATTTTTTTTTCGAATTTTTAATAAGAAAACAACTTACATAACTTCTCCTTTGAAGCAACATATGACATTATTGAAATGAATTAACTTATCGCAATAAAATAACAGAAAACATTCTTGTCCGGATAGACGATCAAACCGAGAGTCTCACAGCTTAACCGTTTGAGTGCTATGAAGCGCGATAGCGCCGCAATCTATCTGCGGATCAAACAAATTTTGTTTCAACCCAGAAATTTTATTCAATAATTGAAATCATTTAATTTTTATTCAACAGTTGAAGTATTTACAGCGATCTAGTGAGTTACATTTTATAAGATAAAAGTTTTGGGTTGAAACGCAATAGTTTGTTCCGCGGATTATACGCCGAATTTTCAGCACTCAAACGGTTAAATCCAGCGTCTCAGACTACTCAGACACGGTGACCTCTTTCTGAGTTACTCTGAAACTAAGTACGTTCTAGACTTAATTACACACATGCGCATAAACGTCGAATTTGCGCTGAAAATTAAGATATTTGCTTGTCGCTTTAATATATAGATTTAAATGTATTAACCATCAATAATCATGATTATATCATGCTTATTTTTTTTTTAATTTCTAAACTTAAATGTGAAAGATCAAATGTAATGTAGGTTTACTGCAATTACGTGATTTTCTGTGTACGTTTTCGTTTTTTTTTTTTTTTTTTTGTTTTTTTTTTTTGTATTACTTTATAACATATAAAGGCAATAAATAACATGCCCAGATCTATATCAAGCCGTTTCACTAAAAATATTAAAAGTTACATGCGGATCTGGAGAAAAAAACCCTTGAAATCCAGAATGGTACTGACAGCTTTTAAAAAAATAATGTTATAGTTGATTAATAAAAAATGGAATATTTCATCCACAAATTCGTATGTAAGCAAATCAAAATATCGTGTTAGTTTTAAATATTGAAATATTTCAATTGCAAAAACAATATATTTGATAATTTTACTTTGTTAACTTTTACAATGTGATTTAAAAGTGGTTGTTTTTACCGTTCTAATAGATATCTATAACGGAGTCGCCAAAAATCGTATTTAATGAAAACCACTGTTTTTGTATTTAAATGTTCACTTTATTTAGCTCAGAAATTCCGTGTTTAACCCTTTGAGATGCAATGTACTTCTGCTGTTAAAATGTTGAAATAATTGAATAACACCAGAATTTATTTGAAAATAGTTAAAAGCTTCTCTTCCCGTAAATAATTTCAAAAGAATTTTATTTAAAAATTCTGGCTGCTACTGGGTAGTTTGAAATTAAAATTAAATGTTCGCACCATCCAAACACCGCCCTTGAAAGTGCTAAATAAGACAAAGATTTATGTTCAAAATTACTGGTAATTAAACGCCGAAGGGCACTGCAGTGATAACAAAATCTCTTTTCTTGATAGAATAGCAGAAAATCATAAATCATAACAACATTTTAATTTAAGTTTTTTTAATTTTGCCAAGAAGTGACTAAGGTCTGCAATGAATATCTAAAAAGGAAATTCTTTCGAAATGAAGATGCACAACATTACTTATCATCAGTGCATTTTCTTGTCAAATCTATCTTGTTAAAAGAGTGCACTTCATTAACTTACTGAATATTTGTGGATCCTTCCTTATTTAAAAGCTTTTTTCCAAACAGAGTAAAAAAATAACAGATTTTTTTGTTGTTAATTCTTTCAGAACGGGTGTCATTCAAAGACTTTTAAATTTTTAATACCTGTAATTCCGTAGAGTATTTATCGCCTAATTTTCTATTTAAAAAAAAATAAAAAAATCAACAAATCAAAAAAATCTACGATTGGAGAAGGAAATGATTACGAGTATGATTTTCTGGTACTAAAAAAAACCCATACGCAACATATATGGGAAGTACACTGTAAAAAATTACCAATGTTTCTTATTTTATCAAAATATACTATAACCACAAACGAAAATATAATATAATCCTCTGAGTTATCCGAATTTCCGAATAGCGTGCTCCATTGTCTTTTGAATCCCCAGAAACCAACATATTTCCAAAATTTAAAGAATTATTTATAAAAACAAAGTATTTTTCACTGCCCATATTTTTCAGAAACGTTTCCGAAGTGTTTTTATGATGTATTAATAAGTATCCTGAGCCTGAAATACCTGTTTTTTGAATATCATCCATTCTCAAGTAAACGTTTTCAGCCGCATAAGTTAATTTATACATGAAAGAGTAAAGAAATATTCTTAATTTTAATGTTATTGTTAACGCTGTTAATTTTGCATGTTTGTCTGTTAAACATATTTTTTGAGCATGAAAATGTTTACTTGAGAATTGATAGCATTCAAAAAACAGGTATTCCAGGCTGAGGACACTAATTAATACACTATAAAAACCCTTCGGAAACGTTTCTGAAAAATACGGGCAGTGAAAAATACTTTGTTTTTATAAATAATTCTTTAAATTTTGGAAATGTATTTGTTTCTGGGGATTCAAAAGACAATGGAACACGATATTCGGAATTTCGGATAACTCAGATGATCATATTATATTTTCGTTCGTGGTTATAGTATATTTTCATAAAATAAGAAACATTGGTCATTTTTACAGTGTATACTTGCCACACGCCTTAAAAAGGTTAATATATTTGCATGCAAAGAGTTTTGAAAATTTATTTTTTATTCAGAAATTCTGAATTCATACCAAAAATTTTAAATAGTTATTTTTGCTTTATTTAATTGCAGACGTTTCATAATTACATAAAATGAAAATTTTTCTTACTAAATTTCCGCGGTGGATTCGGAATTTCTGATTAAAAAAGAAAATCTTGAAATGAACGCATATGTGCACTAATGATGTAAATAGGTTGAAAAGACTCAGTAGCCTTTATTTTGCAAAAAATGAAGAAAATATCAATTTTTCAACTTTTTGTATAATATGAATTGAGACAACCGTAGTATATTCGTACAAAATTTGCCAAAAACCCATCAAATAAAAATGTGCAAAAAGGCCTTTATACTGCATCCATTTCCATTTAAATGATTCAGAGTTGCAATCTTAAAATTCCTTTTTTCAATTTGTGTTTTGTCAATGTAACAGTATAGCAAAATGCTAAAACTTCGACGTATAATTTTTCAAACGACTCGGTTCTTTTTAAATTGGAAATACAGTTAGTTTTATAAAATTAAAGATCGGATTTTCAATAATACAAATCGCTTATTATTAAAAATAAAAAATCCAAAGAAAATTGTCATTTTTTTTTTTTTTTTTTACATATTTCACGAAGTTTTATTAATTTTTTTCTTAAACTCATTTACTTTTGAAATCTAGTAATTTTTTATAGACAACACTTCTAAGAAAAGAAGATAAACAAATTGTTGCAAGATGGTCAAAATGATAAAATAAGTGTAATTTTAAAATTGTCTTAAAAATTGTTAAAAGGAAAATATATAAATATTTTTTTTTGAAATTGTACCATAAGAATTGCATTTTTTCTTGATTAAGTTAATTTTCTTTCATAAAATAATTAAATAATAAGTCAAAAAATTATTATAAAATACCAAAAAAGTTCAAAATTATCTTAACCCTTTCAGAGGCACGTAATTGTATTTTTGTAATGTTGAATTCACACAAATATTTTCGAAACATTTCATTTGAAGTATTTCATTTGAAACATTCCATTTGAAACATTTCATTTGAAAATAAAGAAATGCAATTTTACAGCTTCTTTGCACCAATTTTATAAAAGTAAAATGCTGTTCAAAAATTCTAATACAAATCTTGAATAATGGTGCAAATCAAGTATAATACAAATCAAGTGGTATAAATGTATTCCCCATTCCTTTAAGTGGTTAAACGATTGTTTTTAAAACGTTTATTATCAAGATGTTTTAATTATACGTATTTAGGCTCAAATTTCTTTTCTTGAATAATTGTTATAGTGGTAGAATAAACGTCAAAACATTAAATTTCAATGCATTTCCTTGTTCCCGGATAATGCTCATTTTTTAAAATAAATTACAATATGACGATGTATTGTTCTACAACGTATTATTCATAGCTCAAAAGTTATTGTTTCATTATTGATTAGGAACTTTGTACTGATTGATTATTCCTTTTCCAGAATTTGTATAATATGAATACTAGAAATTAAAGGCAGACATTCAAGAGTATATAAACCTCTTGAAACGATAAATAATCATACATGATTTCTCATGAGCATCGCAAGTGAAAATTTAATCACGATTTTAAATCGAAAGTTTCAAATAAGGGCCACCAGGAGTTAGTTGCTTGGCAACACTTAATCTTTAAAACATGATGTCATTTGCATTTTGACATGCAAATCTTAATAAACCTAGGAAAAGTGAGGGGTTAAAATGAAAACCCTAATCTTTTAACGCATGATAAGAATTATAAATGCACAAAATTACATTTTAGGATAATCAAAGTCATATTGCTTTGAAATATATTAATATGTTACGTGGCTTCTGATGTTTGAATAAAGCAGTGTTTTACTTTTTTTTCTGTCAGTGACTTCTTTTTGTCAGCGATTATTTTACTTTAATAATATTGGGTAAAAAATACTTGTTAGTTAAAAAATAAAAATAAATAAAGTAGCTCTATAATTGGCAAAAAAAAAATGGTTTACAGAAATCATTGACGCCGACCTCACGGGAACAAAATGGACAATCAGACACGCCTGTGTCACTAATTTAAAAAGTGTTCTTTTTTTTTTTTTTTTTTTTTTTTTTTGTCCGACTTAATCTTTGTGATTAATTACAATAAAAATAACATTTTAAAATCAGTGTGGAAGATTGTCAAATTTTCCGCCTTCACTCCCGTCAAGTCGGCGCCTATGCACTGCCAACACCCCCTATATTCAAAACCTTCACACCGTCTCATTATGGCCGATACCGTAGTCCAGCATCTTACTTAAATAATATGAGTTTGCGTGAAGTAGCGCTTCCCCACAAATTAAAGTTGCGTTTAAAAATATTTCCTATAACTTTTAAAAATTTTGAAATTTACATAAGTTACTAAAAATATCAAGAACTGTTATAATTTTACTTGATTTGTTCTATTAAACTTGCATATATTCCATTTAATTCAGATTATTTTTAATATAGTCAAGTTCTTTATCTTCATTTTGATTATTCATTTAAATCAGTTTCTTTTTTATTTCATTTTTTTCTAACAATTAAATTTTCTTTCTTTATTTATTTTTTCACACAAACAATATGCAGGTTTGTCAACAGATTTGAAGTAAACCTGGTAAAAAGGGGAAAAAATATTACTTTGAACAAACGAAAAAGTACCAAGCGAGTACTGGTTGTTTTAAAAATATATTAAAAAGGACTTAATATACAAAATTTTATAAAAGGCAATAAATGTGATTTAATTTAGAAATGGAAAAAAAAATCCTTGACGGCTCGGCCTACAGGCACAGGTAGATTTCGAAGACGCACACCGTTGGGCACCTGTTTGTCGGGAATTGCGGAAGACATGACCTTTTTGCCATGATGCGGCAGTTGGAACCGCCTACTTCGAAACCTAACTTGTTTGCAGGTGAAGACGGCAGTGTTTTTTTTTTTTTTTTTTTTTTTTTTTTTTTTTTTTTTTTTTTTTTTTTTTTTTTGCTATAAGGGTTAGTCCTATAAAAAACTTGTCAATATAAACGTTGTTTTAGATAATATTAAGAGGATTTATAATGAATTTAAACGGATTTGATATCTTGTGAATTGACGAAGTTATGAATTTTTTTTCTTCTAAAACCCCCCTTTCCCACCCCCTCTTGGAGCCATTTTTAATGATATCAAAAATCTGTAACACATCAATTTTTGGCCCTTTTCCTAGAAGTAATAATAACTTCAAACGGATTCGATACGTATCATAATTAAGAAATTATGGGATTTTTCTGTTTTCACAAAAAGCCTCCCATCCTCCCCACCTTGGTTCGATTTTGCCCATTAATGAACTTGACCGAGATTTTCTGCCCCTTGATTTCATGTATCAGTTTCAAAAAGATGCGGAAGTTGGAACCGCCTACTTTGAAAAATAACTTGTTTGCAGGCGGAGCCGGCAAGGATTTTTTTGTTTTTAATTTTTTTTTGCTATAACGGTTGGTCCTATAAAAAACTTGTCAATATAAAATTTTTGGATAATATCAAGAGGATTTATAATAAATTTAAGCGGATTTGAAATTTTGGGAATTGACGAAGTTATGAATTTTTTTTCTTCTAAAACCCCTCTTCCCCCCCCCCCTTAAGGCAATTTTTAATTATATCAAAAATCTGTCATACATAAAATTTCGGCCCTTCTCCTAGAAGTAATAATAACTTCAAACGGATTCGATACGTATCATAATTAAGAAAGTACAGGTTTTTTTCTGTTTTCACAAAAAGCCCCCCCCCCATTCCCCCCCCCCCCTTGGTTTGATTTTGCCCATTAACGAACTTGACCGAAATTTTATGCCCCTTGATTTTATGTATCTGTTTGGAAAAGATTTATGCAGAATTTTTCCAGTTATCGTGTCCATAAAAAAGTGACATAGACAGACAGATAGATAGATAGATAGATAGATAGATAGATAGATAGATAAAGTTTTGAACTGGGGGTGGTTTTGGGTTCTGGGAGTCACGATCGGCGTAGATCTGCAAAAAATTTTCAAAATTTCCAACTTAGGTGAGAATGTAATAGGTAGTATTTCTTACGAAATCTACCTAAAATCTGTATTGAAGAATATATTTATATAAGAAAATATTTTTAGAAAAAATCTGAAGCTTAATTATAACAATACTGCAATTTTTCTATAAAATATGCTAAAATTTGCAATTTTAATTATTATTTAAAATAGCATTCAAACCCTGGATCTTCACCATGACTGAAATTTGATGATCTAGAAATAAAAATCTAGAAATTAGGAGTCCTGTTTTAAGATGAAAAATTTTGTGAAGGGCCTTTTAAAGGATTCAAAATTTTCCTAAACAGATATCTGAAAATATAGAAAAAGAATACATTGTGTGGGAAATTGTGAAAGAAGAAAGAAAAAATATATAACCACAACATTTAAAAAATAAATATAATTTTTTTTTCAAAGGCTTTCATTTCCTAACAGTATAATTGTAAAATTTTTAGCACTTGTTATTAATATATATTTTTTAATTTTTAACCGCCCAGTACCCCTCCCCTCCCCCGGTCACAATTTATTTATTTTATTTTTTCTTAGTTGATACTGGGACATATTTTAAAGACTTAGGGCACTAAGTCTTTTCTCTTGTTTATTTATATCATTGTTTTAATATCATTATTATGTATAATCAATTCTGTTATACATATGTAACATAGAAGTCTCGTTTTTTGAAAACAAAAGTTGAAGTCATTTGCCTAGAGAGAATGAAAATGTTTTTCAGTAAATCATAAAAGGAAGATTTTACTTGTGTTCTAGATTTTAATTAGTTTATTATTCAATACTTTTTTATAAGACTTTGTTTATCTGTTAGTTTGTATTTGAAAATACTTGCTAATTTAAATCATATATATATATATATATACGTTAAATTATTTTCTGTCTCTATTTAAAGTTTTGTTTATTCAATGTAGTTATTATCCTTCCACCCTTACGCGGATGTAAACACTTTCTGGTATTTAAAATCTCAAATACAAATAATTAATAACGAGGCCTTATTGTACTCAAATTGTTCATATCGAAACTATTTTTATTAAAAAAAAATTGCTACAATAATTTTATAACTCAACATACAATTCTATAAATATCCATAGGTGCTATTGAAAAATAAATGTGAGAAAAAGAAAAAAAATAACACTTACGAGATCAAACAACTCTCAGCATTCTCTAATAAAAAAAGAGAATAAATAGTAATAATAATGATAATTTGCTCCCATAAAATCAACTTTAAAATTAAGAGTAAAAAAAAAAAAAGATAATTGACAAAAGCAATATACTAACTGCTGCTAGTTAATACTGTGATAATAGTAAACACATTCTTGAAATATTTTATAAATTAATAAAATAGTGCATCCAGATTACTCATAATATGATTTGAAACTGTTAGAAAGTAAAGTAATTATATGATTTAAAAAGTATATTCGAATACAAACGCATAAACTGGAATTTTGAAAAATATATAACAACGAAGTAAATCATAGCTAAAGAAAGGGGATCTTTTTTTCTTTTTTTAAATCTACATGCATAAAGTTTACCTTTAGGCACATATTACACATAATTTTATAACAAAGTCCTGTGAGAAAATAGTGAGTTAAAGTAAACTAATAATCAGATAAAATGCAAACTCATCCTTTTTTCATGACTTTATACTTATCATCTAGGCAAAATCATCTAGGCAAATGATTGAAAGCTATGGTCGTAATATACACGTGGTTCAAAAACTAAATTTGTATCTTACAAACATATAAGGAAATTAAATAATGTTATTAAATCAATGATATAAGAAAAAAGAGACAAAACTTACATTTATTCTTTAAAATACGTTTATCCATATACAAAGTTCTACTTATTATTAAAATTGTAAATACATGCTGTCGCATTTAATCCTAAAGGTGAACTCACAGAATAGGATATATAAAGGTTCTATTGTCTGTGGGTGAAATGATGAAGCAGGCAACTGGGGTCAAACAGTAGGTCAACGATAAACCGGAAATTGCTTCGGACTACCGTCTCGGCCATATTGCCTCTTCCGGATTTCACTGTAGAGACTTTGATTATAGGGGGTGTGTTGGCACTGACATAAAAATGGCGGCTGTCGTAGACGGATTTTTTTCAGTGTTTGTACGGTCCCTCGAATTTGAACACCAATAATTTCTAAAAGTTTTTTTTTGCCTTATTTTTCTCACATCAAATAAATCAAAGAAAACTTTTAGAAATTACTGGTGTGTAAATTCAGTGGACTGTACAAACGTTTAAAAAAATCCGCCTACGACAGCCGCCATTTTTGACAAAATGTTAACAAATATATCAATGGGTAGTTATTTTGCGTGCTGAGACAATAAGGTATGAGATAATTTATGAAGCTTTTTTCAAATTTAATAACAGTATTAAATAGACATTTTCTGTATTTTTTCATCTTTTACCATAAAATATTGTCCTGGAAAAAGTTACCTTTATGTTTAAAGTTAAAAAATGAAACACGTGTTTTTGAAACAAATGTATCAGAGAAGATGTATAAAGCTTTAAGCAAAAAATTGTTTAACAATAAATGGTGAAACATACATAACAAGTTTCGTATACGCTTCAGAGGATTTGATGACCAGAATATTTCTATTAAGTAATATTTGCCTTATTTAGTGGAGAAAATCTTTGTATAAATAGGGGGACTATTACTTTACGAGATTTCTGGTATTAAAATCCACTGAATATCTCAGGCGTACGAACCCTGAATAAGATAGTAATACTATCATTATACTAGTATTAGTATACTAACTATACATAATACATTAGTATATCGATACATTGTACTTACATTAGTATACTAATCATATTTAATATATCAGTATTTACATACATTGTACATACATTAGTGTACTAATCATACATCATTTTATTATTATTATATCATTACTATCATTATTATATGCAGACAAAAATAACATTATAATAGTATAGACAAAATGATAACAAATAGAAGACATGTAATAGTATTAGGATGGCAGATGCGAAAGGATGTGTAAAATTACCAAAAGTACCCTTTTTCTGTCTTTTATTAATGAAAATTTCTTCAATGACGGGATGTATTAAAATAGCAAAAAAATTACATTTATCAATTTCTCTATATTATAAAAACGTATAACACGTGATCATCCGAAATAAATACGGGCTGACCGTTCACATTTCAGAAGTCAGCCGGCTGTTTTTTTTTTTTTTTTTTTTTTTTGAAAGATCTTTTGTAAGATCATGAAAAAAATAATTACTAGATGAGTTGATGAGTTACATTCAAATATTTGTATGTTTTATAAGAAGTTTAAATTCAGCTGATTGCCCGCTATCTCATTCCATCGAAGCAAACACAACTGATTCACTTTTTTATGAATGCTAAAAACTATTAAAACACGGAGTAAAGCACTCGCAAAGCAAGTTTCCAAGCAATAAATTTTGCAGCGCTCTCTTGTGCCCTAAAACATAGGTCACGCTTGTAAACTAATAAGGGAGCGCCGTAAAATTCATGGTTTGGAAACTTCTGTTAGGTGAAGTTCTACACATTTTAACTAGCTAAAACTTCACGTTCTTTTCTTGACGTAAGATAAATGTAAATAAACTAATTTTAAACAAAATGAAATTATATTGTGTTATTTCTCCTACCATTGTTTTTAAACGGAAAATATTTCTCTGTAACGCTAAAATTCGTTAAACCATAGTGATAACTGTAGGATTAGAGGCAAGTCTTCTTTGTTGAGAAAAGAAATATCGACTAAGCGTAATGCAAATAAATAATCGTTTTTTTCTGTTAAGAAACCAAAAAACTGCGTTTATTTTTTAATGCGGTTTTTTTTCTTTTTTTTTTCTATCTGGGTTAAAAGTATTATGTGACGTTGAGAACCAGAGTGGGCCAACATCGCCAGCTGTGTCTTCGTGAAAATGCTCTCCAAAATTTGTTCAAAATATGTCAAATTCTTTTAGACCTGTTCTGATAGTGCCATAGTAGACCAAGCTTTTTAGCCAGCATATGCTGGTGATTATGTTGGCAGTGCCAGAGTGTGACCAAGCCACTTGATACACTCTTGCAGTGGCAACTTTATATCAAAGTTACATTGGACCATCTGTTAAACTGGATCTATCACTTGGATTGTTTCAAAATTTATCAAATTCTTTATAATGCCAATAGTTGACATAACATTCAATGCTTTGACACTTCAAACACATTTTTCACAAAAATGTGAGATAGTCCTCTCTGGCTCTCAACACCTCATATAAAAACTAAAAGAATCGAAGAAAATGTTACTGACTTAGTTTTGTTTTTTCTTCCTTTAAAGCATTTCGTGGATTTTTTTTCAATTAGTTGATGCAAATTTGCTTAAAGCATAGCTTGTGTGTTACGTAATTGTACTGTTTGCGTTTTCTGAAATTAACTTACTTTCTTATTATATAACGTAACAAGATCACGCCTTTAAAACTTAAAAATACGTTCAAGTAATTCACACTGTTTAAGAGCTACGCATACATAATGCAGTTTCTTTGTCATTTATCAAATAAATTATTAATGGCTTTATTAAACTTTTTGTACATGGGTATGTATATAGCTTTATATGAAAATATAAATTTATTTTTATAACTAATTAAATTTTCAGCGGGGCTGAAACTACGCCGGAAATTAATGACTAACAAAGGATGTGAATTTTCACTTTGCTACACAGCGTACAACCAACAAAGCGAAAAATATCCATGTCGTGGATACCTTGGTACACTGTAAAAACTGACCAATGTTTCTTATTTTATGAAAATATTCTATAACCACGAACGAAAATATAATATAAACTTCTGAGTTATCCGAAATTTCAAATAGCATGTTACATTGTCTTTTGAATCCCCAAAAACGAATACATTTTCAAAATTTAAAGAATAATTTATAAAAACAAATTATTTTTAGCTGCCCGAATTTTTCAGAAACGTTTCCGAAGGGTTTTTATACTGTATTAATGAGTGTCCTCAGCCTGGTATACCTGTTTTTCGAATGCTATCAATTCTGAAGTAAACATTTTCATGCTCAAAAAAATTTTTTAACAGACAAACATGCAAAATTAACAGCGTTAACAATAACATTAAAATTAAGATTGTTTATTTACTCTTTCATGTATAAATTAACTTATGCGGCTGAAAACGTGTACTTGAGAATGGATAACATTCGAAAAACAGGTTTTCCAGCCTGAGGACACTCATTAATACACTATAAAAACTCTTCGGAAACGTTTCTGAAAAATTCGGGCAGCTAAAAATAATTTGTTTTTATAAATTATTCTTTAAATTTTGAAAATGTATTCGTTTCTGGGGATTCAAAAGACAATGTAACATGCTATTTGAAATTCCGGATAACTCAGAAGATTATATTATATTTCCGTTCGTGGTTATAGCATATTTTCATAAAATAAGAAACATTGGTCCTTTTTTACAGTGTATAGGTAGCACACCATGTGCTTTACGATTTAAGTCACCAGGACGACATACAGTCTGGCATTTTCCACTCTTATACCTTGGCAAGGCCGCAACTTCGCAGCACAAGATGGAAAGTCATACATAAGCACACAACATAGTGGCATACATGAGACAAACAAGTTCCCAGCATCGGAGAATATATTTTTATATCGAATTAAAATTTCAGCAGGGCTGAAACTACGCTGGAAAGTAATGAATAACAAAGAATGTGAATTTTCACTTTGCTACACAGCGTATAACCAACAGAGTCAAAAATGTCCAGGGCGGGGATCGAATCCGGATACGTTGGTATAAAAATAAGCTGCGCCGCCAAGCGGCATGAGGGGCGCCCGGCGCGTAGACGACCACCGAACCAGTAGGAGATGCCTCCCACGGTGCTTCGGCCGGCCAGAGGACCACCACTTGCGGACCCTCCAACATTAAACCCACATGTTGACGCGGTAAGCCGTTGCGATACGCGGTGAAACCCAGTAGGGAAGTCACCACGAGACACTTGGGGACGGCCGGCGTCACCCAACAACTTCGGAGCTGGACACCCAGAAGGGAACCAGGTCCTAGGCCTTAAGTCGGGTTTTTCCGACCCGTACTTGCTTTACCAGAAGTCGAGGGATGTGAAAACCTACAGAGGTAGTCACACTTCCCTCTCGTAGTGGACCCGGATACGTTGGTATAGCCCAGCAAGGGCTTTAGCATTACAAATGCTTACACCAGGTGACAAAGAGAAAATTCGCATCCCTTATTATTTATAGATATTTATTAATAACACTAACTTTTGCGCTATTTTTTCAATGGTATTTTAATTTATCCCTTTGAATACTGAAGTCTAAAAAGTCAGTCGCATTCAAAATACGGCTATCGCCCGAAAGCTGAAATATGCTGCGAGATTATTTCTCCCCTTTCTTCTATCTGACTACTATATCTAGTACAAAAGACTCCCACGCAATAATAAACTTATTTACCAAAAAAAAAAAATAAAGAAAATGTAGTGTTCCATCTTATTAATTGTCGAAACGTCAGTTGAGACTTTCTGTGGAGACCTGAAAAATGTTTGGTGTTTGTTTGTTTATCTGTATGTATCGCAATAACTGTCGCAAAATGCATTCGATTAGCTTGTAATTAGGTAGGTATTCTGGTGAGGTACCCAGAATCATCTGCATAGTTTCTGGTTAAATTTCGTTCATTCGTCCGGAAAATATGAAACATTTTATTTTACGTCATAATGCTTTTATAATGGAATTCAGATAATTTTCTTATTTTATCATTCACTGATATCAATATGGCAAATTTGAACAGCTGATTTAAATATTACATTATGGATGCTAAATTTTCTGTATGCGATATCTTAAATAAATCCAATCGGTTTGAAATTTTGTCAATAATTTTCTTGGCCATTCGCGATTGTCTGTACAATTTTTTATGAAATTTTGTGTATATGTTCAAAAAAATATAAAACATTTTTCTTTATCATTTTTACAATTTTGTCTTTTTTTCCTGTTTTTATTTAATGGTTGCCTAGCAACTGAATTCCACAGCATATCAGAAAGAGAAAATTAAATAAAATCAGGCTAATTTGACATTCTTAAAAGTTAGATTTTCTGAATCTTTGAGTAATCTTATATGCTTAGAAATATACAAATAATATAACATAATTACTTGTGTATACCAGGATATTACATATCGTGTGAAATGAGAAGAAAATTAAAATGTATTTTTCAAAATTGACGTTGAGGACCATGATCTGAAGATTTACTAGTTATTTTAGTATTATTAATACTGTATTATGCACATAAAATTGTTAGAAATATAATTGTAGTGTTAAATGTTATTAATATTTTAATATTATTAATAATATAACTATATACATTTTTAAAATAAAATCTCCAATATTTTAATGGATACAAAATAACATATATGCCAAGGACTACAAATTTTAACTATTAATTATAATTTTAAAATTTCGGCTTTTATCATTGCAGAAATCTGCAATTAAAAAAGGCAGAAGAATTTTTTTTAAATCGTGCTATTCAAAATCCGCAACCCGTGACACTTATGAAATAATATTCAATTCTTTAATTTTAATCTTAAATGAAACTTGATCAAAGCATATTTTGTAAACAGCAGTTTTTTTATGTATATTTAAATTTCAAAGAAAACAAATACAGACATATATTCCAAGTAAGTAAGCTTTTTCAATTATTTTTACTGCAATATTATTATTGATAAAAATACGTATATTTTCATATCTTTAGTAGTAAAGTCTGATATTTTTCGAAATATAATTCTACTCTTATGCAAGAAAAAAACCTTATTAGAAAATATATTGTTGCTAAGAGACTTTATTTTATCGAAATAACTGATACGAAAATAATGGTCTGTTTTCAAAGATAATATAGCTCTCGACGCTTACATTGTTTGCTCAAGGGAGTAGTTAAGTCTGAATGTGAAATATTTTATTACTATTAAGAAATAAATAAACATGAAACTTATGTAAATATTCTTTTTTATTTTCCACGTTTGAGAATTATTCTTCTGAAAAGTTGTCTGACGTTTTTGCGATAATAAATGCATAATATAATTTATTTATATTCTAATATACATTTATTATTTACAGATAAATTAATAAATTTTAATAAAGTAAAATTAAATTCGCAATTTAATTCACAACAGAAAATGCAATTTGAATTTAAAAGGGAATAAATTATATGCAACGCACAATAGTCTAAGAAACAAAAGGACGTGCAAGAGATATATTCAAAGCTGCCAGCATTTATGCGTTTCTCTTATCATTAAAATTTAATAGTAAATTTTGCCTTATTTAATCTTTAAAACATTCGATTACATACGGCAAAACCTTCTATTATATTTTAGTGGTAAGAAGAAAAGTAGAAAAATTGGCAGCTATGCCAATATATAAAAAACGAAATTTTGAAGCAAGGTTAAAGAGGTCTATTTTTTTCTATACAATTGCATTTTAAATACAGGGTGTCCCAAAAGTCTCCGTACAACTTCAAAAATTTATTACAAAAAAAATAATAGGCCTACAGCAAAAATAATTACAACAGTACATAGAGTAACTTAAAAAGTTTTTTTCTACTACCGTAGTATACTTGTACATGATATCCTTCCGTTGCACGAAGAATATCAAGTCGATATTCCAATTCTATCCACGTGCGTTTCAGCATGCTAACGTCAATAGTAGTTACAACTGTTTGATGAAATCTGAATAAAAGTTAATAATCTCATGGAATTGAAACAAAAGATCCAAACAGCAGTAGCTACTGTTGATGTTAGCATGAAAAACGTTCGTGGATTGAATTGGAATATTGTCTTGATATTCTTCGTGCTACGAAAGGATCTCATGTTGAAGTTTACTAAGGCAATAAAAAAAACTTTTTAAGTTACTCTATGCACTGTTGTAATTATTTTTGCTGAAGGCCTATTATTTTTTTTTGTAATAAATTTTTGAAGTTGTACGGAGACTTTCGGGACACCCTGTTTATTTCTGTCAAATTTTCAGACATTGCCTTTGTATAAAACCGGGATTTTCTTAATACATTAACTGCCAAATGATCGTCGGTGGTCAAATATATTTCTAAGTCAAACATATTAAATCGAAAATTTATTTTAAAACATGTAGTTTTTTCCTATAACGTACTCTTTTTGCATGGAAGTTGTTTACCACCACAATACTCAAAAGGTAATCTTCGATTTATTTAATAGCAAAGTTTATGTCATTAAATAAGGAAAAATACTCTGTATAAGCATAGTGGTATCTTGGTGAACCACGGGCCGATGGTTGTGCGACCATACTATAAGGTATATAATTGACTTCTTAGAAAAATCTTATTTGTTTCATCCGGATCACATTTCACCGCCAGCCGTTGGCAACTAACATATTATTATGTTTAACATTTTCAATAAATAATGTTTGCTGTATGAATTTATCACATCTATATTCATATTAACGATTTAACACATTCGCATCGGGAAATGAGAATTCTCGTTTTTGTTCAAATCATCATTGACAAAGGACGTGGCTTCTAACATACAGAAAATGCATTTATGGCATGTTCCTTATTTGCCTATGCACTTTCATGGATTAGCTTCTCATTAATAATGTCCGTGATCCCTGAGTGCATCCATCCCAGATGATTAAACTTGCTCCTGAATACGTGAGCCCTTCTTCAATTCCAGGACGTAGTTCAAAAATTCGTTTCATTACCCCAAAAAGTCAGTACTGTTGTGGACTGTAGCACGATTCGGCCTACTGGCGCATAAACTTTCCTTTTCGTTGGAATGTATTTTATTATGTAAACATTTTTATATGTATTTTGCGTAATACAAAATAATTAAAATTCATAATTTCTGTACTACTTATACCACCCTAACTTTGTTTAAATCATTAAACATAGAACAAAATGGTTATTAAATACATATATATAATTCTAATATATTTTTTAATAAAATTATACCATACTGATTTAAATATATACTACACTCATGTAGATGCAAAGCAGAAAGTTCTTCGTAAGTAGAATTTTCTTAAAATTATATATGCTTTGAAGAAAATATTCAAAAGCTCCACTTGCACTGAATAGACAATTAACACTTTGCCGTCCGGCGACACGCCCCACCAGTGGCTGAGAGGTTGTGCTCTCGAAGCTGGTAGACGGGAGGTGCTGGGTTCGATCCCAATCGCGCCCGTCGGCCTAATCGTTCGGAGTTTTCGTGGTTTTCTTCGAGCCGTGGATTTATCCATGCTTAAATACGGATTAGGTTCCCTTGGAAAGACCCCCACGAAGGGCATCCCCCCCCGGGCCTATATCCCTAGTGTAGATAATTGGCCGTCAATAATCAACCCAACCCAACCCAACCCAACCCGTCCGGCGACACCACAGTGGTGTCGTACGTAAAGTAACTTAACTTTAATCCTCAGATGCTAGATTGGCACCAGAATTTTGGAATGAAAAATTCCCTTTTAACAAGTACATGAAGAAAAGATTTTACTTATTTTCGAATAAATTTGTTTCTAAATTCTGGTGTCAATCCATCGTTTCAACATTTTATATAGAAGTATTTTTACGCGACATGCGGACGGCAAAGTGTTAAGAAACTAAATTCTTATTTCGCAATACAATAATATGTAATTAGATTTACCATTAAATTTTCCCTTTAAAAATGCATTTTTTAATTGTGTCAATATTCCTTTAGAACAGTGGTACCAACTACAAAGCCCGCGAGCAGCGAGTGACCCCATTTTTCTAAAGAGACCGTCATCTTATTCAACTTCTTG
This sequence comes from Maratus michaelseni, assembly GCA_963931845.1. NCBI lineage: Eukaryota > Metazoa > Arthropoda > Arachnida > Araneae > Salticidae > Maratus > Maratus michaelseni. Next base: position 408,430,603 of record OZ007586.1, read on the forward strand.
TTTACGGGCCACAATTTACAAAATATTTTCTTTCTCGTAGATTTGCCTTGAAAATATCCTATTATAAATATATGTCAAAGATTATTTTCCAAAAGGTGGCACGAATAGAATAAAAAATAGTCCACTGTATATTTCTCTTTGTTTTATCAAAGAATTTTTGTCAATAAAGGCAATTCTACTTTTTGAAAATAGCGAAGTGAGAATAGTTTTCACAACAAGGTAGAGATATGAGATTTTAAAAAACGTAGTCAGCCTCAAATAGTAGAAATGGAGGAGAAAATATTTTAATATTGGCCTTAAACACGATACTACTGAAAGAAGCTTCTTACATAACATTATAAAAAGTGAACAAAATGAATTGCTTTTCGAAAGAATTTTACTTTATTCTTCAAACCCTAAAAACCATGCAGCTACTGGGAGCGGAGGTAAAGTAAATATAAGATAGAGTGGAATGGAAAGACAGATTGAAAACAGCTTATAGGAAAGCAACATATAAAGTTAAAACAATCATTCAGTTGGCACATAAACTAAGTACACAAAAGTTGATGTAATAACAGGGTTCGTACGCTTTTGCCACAATGTTTTAATAGAATTTTTAGTATTTAATATTTAAATATCAGAAATTGTAGACACATCGTTTAGTTGTAGGATTTGTAATACTTTTCTGCAATTAAATAAGACGAAAAATTCCATTTAAAAATTGTGGTAAAAGTTTACGAACCCTCAATAAGCATAGCAAAAAAAGAGGAAATATTCAAATGATACAAAAGTCTGGGAAAAGGAACAAATTAAACTAATAGAGTAAAATTTGGACAATAATAAGTATACAAAAAAGATTAAAAATTAGTAAATACAAAGTGAAAATATTATATTAAAGAGTAAATATAAAAAAGGATGATATTGTAAATTAAAATCAGTATTACCACAAAGAGAAATTAATTAAAATAATTATTAATTATCCTCCTCCTTATTTTTTTTTTTTTTTTTTTTTTTGTATCAACTGTTTTCTAATTGAATGCATTTCTTTTATCTTCGGTTTTCTTATTAGTTGTTCTCTGTAACCTATTACTCTTAATTACATTAATTAAAACGATTCTTAAATCATGGATTACTAACAGTATTTTTTATTGCTAAATAGAAATATTTTGATTCTGATACAATAAAGGTGAAAATGTTCTTCTTGCAATTATGTTTTTCTCTCGAATAAAGGTTTATCCGCAGCCAACATAAGAGACAGGCAGTGACACTTTCAAATCTCTTAACTTCCCTACGTGATGCTTTTCACAACATTTCTAATTTCCATGTGTTCACAGAAGGCTGAAAAGCCCCCGATATCGATGAAGTGCTGTCTCTTGATGCCTGTCTCTTTTATTGGCTCTCTTTTGTCTGATCGAATACAAAATATGAATATTAGTTAAATACTTTCAGTAAAATAAGTGAAAATAAGGAGATTTATGTTACAAGATGTGTTAGGCATTTAAATAAAGCATTTGCAATTTCATACACTCTGCAATGAACACGTTAATATCTAGCAGCGTAACGGAAGAAAATTATATGTTTTAAGTTGTTATGTAATATACAGCGTGTCCGAGAAAGGTCTTTATCATTATATACATTAATAACAAAAGTACTATAGGTGACATGGAATGCAGTTTTCTGGAAAATAATAAAGACATCTAAGAGTTTTTCTGGTATCAATTGCCTGCGGTATGAAATGACAAATCATGAAATCATCACTCATCAATCCTCACTGTTACACCGTAAATGTTAAAAAACACTTGGAGGGAAATCGAGTGCAGTCTCGACGTTCTTCGTACTACTAACGGAGCTCAAGGACAGCTACACTGAAGGTATTGCAAAAAAACGCTCAGATTTTTTCATTCTGTTGCAGCAAACTGCATTTCATTTCACTTGTTACTATTTTTGTTATTAATGTATAGTATGATAAAGCCCTTTCTCGAACACGCTATACCTCATTATGGGATTCATTCAATTATTTATGGCTTTGACACAGTAAAGAAAATCCATTATATTAAAGATGCCATAGGATTTTTTTACGCTATGAAAGCTCTATTTTTTATATGTATTTTTACATTTGTTATTTTTTCATATTACTGTTCACAACATATGTACACTCCTTGGCATTTTCAAGGAGTAGGTTGCCAATTTTTACAATTAGAAATTTTTCATTTAACATTTAAATCGCAGAATGTATGATCATCTTATTTTATCGTATTTTTTTAAATATTTTTCTGGGATTAAAAAAGGCAAAAGATTATATTAAAAAACTGTGGTAGAATTGTATGGACATTGTTTTCCCCAAACATATAAAAAACTGTTGCATGCGTGTTTACTATTTATTTGCTGTAAATTTGCAGTATTTGCTTATAAATACACAGTAGCATATTAGTGTACCTGTATTAATTGCTACCAAAATGTATATTACATTTATATAACACTTAATGTAAATATCTGACGAATTAAAACATTGACGGAATTTTTTTTAAACAAAATTTACCATTACCGTACGCCTCAAAACACGTAAAGTTATTTTATAACCACTTGTATAAGTTGCATATGGTTATATATATATATATATATATATAACGATACTGTTATTTATTCTTTTATTAGTATCTATAAATGTTTATTCTTCCCCATTACACATTCACTTAGAAAAAATACATATTAACTTAATTTACGCAAACAGTTTAAGTATCGTATTATATTTTTCATATAATTAATTTTAACTACTAAAATTTTAAACATTGCCTTCAATTTATGTGCTGCCTTAAATTCAATTAACGCATTTTTAAAGATAACGTTTCAAAGACACTGTTATCTTTAAATTTTCTTGCTCGAAATTTTTCATTTTTTTTACAAGACAGAGATTAAATAATGTTTAATTAGTTAAAATATTGTAAACAATGTGCAATTTATTGAATTTACCGAAAGATAAATAAACTGAAAAAACAAACCGGAATAATTGAATTTAATTAACCTGCGTGTTTTTAATTATTTAAGTGTTACCAATGAGGTATTTTCGTAAAAAGTTAAGTATTGTTATCGTTTTAGAAAACACAGTATACATAGTAAAGAAGATTTTAATTTAGAATTTTTAGCTGGTATGTTTGAATATGGTTTCAAATTAGTATTTATTAAAAGTAGAATTAATGTCAAAAAACATAACCAGTGAAATTAAATAAATGATTATGTTATATTTATTTTAAGTATATATATAATAAATATATATAGTGAAGTGGAAATTTCTTTTTTTATAGTAGACATACATAATTTTTTTTAATGAAAATTAAATAAACTTATGGTTTCAATATATATAAACATACCTGCCAGCATTCCGCATTTTAAATCAACTAAAACTACTTCGAACCAGAACTTTTGATTAATAAATGATATAAATAAGTATCACGTAGAAACTCGAGAAAATATTACATAATTGTATTAAATAAAATTTCTGCTTCTGCTTATGTTTCTTAAATTTAGAAAACGGAAGTTTGGCTGCTATATGTATTTTTTAGTACTTTTAGCTTTGAATTCAGTACCTAAAGATTCTGACATAGGATTAAAAATTTTCTTATCACATGTGCATAGTCTTTAAGTATTCTTCCGCAAGATTTGGCTTAAGTTGACCCAGGTTAAACACATTTCGGACAAGATAATTTATTTAATACATATATTTACTTTGTTTCATGTTTCTACGTAGAGCACTTGAGTTTTTTCTAAAACAAATTTCTGGCTCGAACGTGTTTTACCTGGGTCATATTAAGAGACACATTTCAGTCGATTACTGGAAAGTTGGCAGGGTTAACAGTTTGGCATTTTTTAAAGAGAAAAATTTCGAAATCAAACAGCAAATTAAAAAAAAAAATTCTTTATGTAATCACGCATTGTCTGTCAGGAAATAAAGCAAAAATTACTATTCGGTATTTCGGGTATGAATTCCAACTTTCTGAATTAAAAAAGAAATTCATGATATAAATGCATAATCTACACTGTTTGACAATTGCTAAGGAACAGAGACATTTTTCGTCATAGCTATTGATAGACATCGTTTAAATAAATGAGACTTAGTACATATTTCATAGAGGTCCTGAAGAATTTTTATAAAGCAAAAGATACAGATATTATCACATGACAAAGCAAGGTGCACAAAAGTGAAAATATGCTTCTTACAGCATTTTTCAACAATTACGAAAAATGCTTGTTCTGCCCAAACAATAAACACATATGAATCGGTTAGTATGGACAGAGTTGCCAAGTCTCCGGCTTTTTGAGCACCAGTAATTTTTTTGAGAAAATGTTGTTCTTTTAATTCGCAAAATGCTCCGATTCAATAAAACAACATTTTCTGTACTAAATTACTGGTATCCAAAAAGCCGGAGACTTGGCAGGTCTGTATGGAGTATAACTTCCCCCGTCACTGATGCACATTTTGCATCGTCTATGCATTCTGTTCATTAAACATTTGAGGAGAGCTTAACCCTTAATTGCATAGTGATGGAAATTTACATCACTTTTTATTTAACTTTTAATAAATAAATCAACTTCTTCGCCACCACTATATTTATATAGAAATATTAATCCAGTAAATTTCCCGTGAACTATGTTGCTGAACAAAGTTAAAAATCTATCTTAAAATTTCTGGTGTCTAATATTTAATATATGTATAAAAAAAACACAATTGTAAAAGAAAAACTCATTCAAAGAAGGGTTAAGGAATTCTATCCCATTCGTTTCAAAGGACAATTTTCACTTCCTGAACTGTTCGAGGAGAGTTCTGTTTTTGAGCAATACGTCTACCGAGTACATCCTAGGAGTGCTCTAAATGATTTACGTCCGGAGAATAAGCAATGCATGTCATACGCTCGATATCGTCAACAAAAGAAAGATGTAATTAACCTTGTAGAACGTCTGTGGTATATCATTGCGATGTAACTGTACCTATTTCAAATCTGTGAAACATAATTCTGTCATTGTGCCTCATACCCACTCACACAATAACGCTTCCGTCATAATTATCAGTTTCCTGGACATTTGATGATGGGAATGAATTCTTCTCTCACAGCATTTTTACCATATCCTAAATATCTTTCATAGCTGTGCATAACTAATAGAAATAGGTTTCGAAGTTCGCAGCATATACACTAAACAGACAGCAGAGCGCAAAGTGTTTATAGACTGATGGTCAGAACTGTAAAAGATGACTTGAATATATTTTGATTCGATACAGAAATTTCTTCGTAAAATAAGTCAAACATAAACAACGCATAAATAAGTTAATTAAGTTAATTAGTATTAATAAAAAGTTCTACATGAGTCATTGTTATATGACTTGTGTAAAATTTCTGGCCGTTCTGTTGTTAATAAAATGAAGATATTGCAACAGGTTTATTTTATTGTTTGTAAAATACTAAGTCATCAGGACGAGTGCTCACCAACTCTCCAAACAACACTGAGCTTGACGCTCCATAATTCAGAGTGTAGCTGACAATACATGCGATGTCAATGATAAAATTACAATGTACTTCCATCCTTCTCATGATGTCATCACATAGTGTTGTGATAGTGTTGCTTGCAATACGAACTTCCTTTTTAGGATAATACGGACAGGAGGGCAATATTAAGTACGACCTCCTAACAAATAGAAACCAAATTAATTTTATTTTATGTTTTTATTCATTATTCAATAATTTACATTTTACAAATACCAAGGACTACAAAATAAAGTCAAGATGAGGCTAGACGAGGTATGACTATGGGATGTGACTATGTATGAGGTTAGATGAAGCTGACCCCATCTTATACAAACACTAGTCACGCGAAGAAACTCTCAAGCTAATGTTAAACAAATAGGAAAGTGCACTAGATTAATTTTGACACAATTATTTCAAATTGTGATTCCAGATTCTCTGATCAATAAGGTTAACTGGATGAATTATGCCCTCCAGATTCGATCGGGATAGCTCAGTGGTAGAGCGTGGCGGCTTCAGCCAAGCGATCCCAGGTTCGAATCCTGGCCCGGACATTTTTCGTCCAGTTGGAAAATTACTACTCGTATAAAATAGGAAAGTGCTTTCCAAATTTCTCACTTTCATTCTAATATATTTAAATGCTTTTTTTGCATAGGATAGGTGAGGTTGATCTTAATCGAGTTAGATTTACTTTTTCTATTTTGGTTGCAGATTTTTTTATAAAGTTTCATTCCTTTTCGGAACCGGTTCCGAAAGTTCAAGTAGCCTCATAAAAAAAACTACAACCAAGATCTAAAAAGTACAACCTAACAAAGTTAGATAACTCAGCTATTCTATACAAAAAAATATCTAAAAATATTAAAATGCAAGCGAGAAATTTGAAAAGAACGATCCCACAGGTTTAACATTGGCTTGCAGGTTTCTTCGTATGACTAGTGTAGGCTCGTCAGCACTACTTTCCGTTACCAACATCCCAGTATAATTCCCGAGTTTAAACGAAACCATACATTTTTTGAACCAGAAAATGGATTTAATTCTCTGACCGCTTATCCCGCGATTTCTACGGTCAAGACATTCGTAGAAAATTTATATAATACACAATTTTTGAAGCAATTTTGTTTTAAAAATTCCACAGTCAAACGGGGAAAATACAAATGATATTTACTACATATTTCAAATACATGATGATTTGAAATATGTAATAATAGAGAAGAAACTGGTCAATTACATATTGGTCGAAAGGATTTTGAAAAAAAAATTAAGCGGTCAGAGGGTTAATAAAAATATTTTTTTTTCTATGTCGTAATTTATTAGATTTTATTTTTTTTAAAGAAAATTCTGGTTCAAAACTTGTTTGACTTGGGTGAGACTACGAAAGAATACCTAAAGGTTGGTATGTATGCTTCTAAACACAAGGTCTTGTGGTGAGACTCGACAGCAGAAAGTTGTGTCGGGCCTAGCGCATTTTAAAGTTTCTGATGGTGTTTAACCCTTGGAGGGGCGGTGGTATATATTATATACCACCTAATTTTAATCCGATTCAAACCAGAAACTTTTAATAAAATTTTACTTTTTTAACTTTGACGAGAAAAAGTTGAAAAATTGCTTTTCCTTATTTTGAACTAAATTCTTTCGTAAATACCGGTGTGAATTCGACGTTACAGGAACACAATTGGTTGCCCCTGAAAAGGTTAAGAAAATCTTTTAGTTCTTATTGTTTCACACCAGTTTCAACTTATTTTCTTTTCCTTTTTTTCAACTTATTTTTTTTCTTCTTATTTTCTTTCAACTTATTTTCTTAGAAATTTTTATTTAATATTTCAATTACACAATTACGCAATATTTCAATTCCGCTATAAACGCGTTTAATGGTAGAATTTGTAACATTTTTTCTGTGGTTAAGTAAGGCAAAATATTCTGTAGAAAAATTGCTATAAAACTACACGCATCCCGTACAATATTCCAAATAATTTTCAAGAAAATTTTGTTGAAATTTGAAAGAAGTTTAAATTTTTAAATACTTGTAGCCAATTAAAAGTTTTTAACTTGCTATAATTCAAGATATTATATTTCATATATTGCTATATTTCCAGATATTTGAGAAAATATAGCAATTAATCATCAGCTTATGAAAATTTCTAATAAACCTGTCAGTCTAATAAAGATCTTATACGCTTCGAATCGCATATATTCAAGCGAAATTTCCGTTATCTAAATAAATTCTAAATTCTGAATATTTTTTATAAAAATTATCTAATGCGTTCTTAATATCTTAAATATGTGAGAGTTAAAATTTATAGCTTTATTTTTTTATCTTCTGATCACTATTTAAATATACTGATTCTGAAAATTTAATTAAGTTGAAAGTTATTTTGTTACTTCAGCATATAATAATGTTTATTTCATTCTGGAGATAAGAAATATTAGTTTAAAAAATAAACAGATTTATTTTAACAAGGCCAGAAATTTTATGCAAGTGCTGTAAAAATATTTTATATCAAAATACTATTTAGCTTATTTAACTTATCTCTGTGTGGTGCATATTTAACTTTTTTTTTAGAAGCAATTTTCTGGTTTGAATAGAAATATACTTATTTGGTATATGTCAAAACGACAGCTATGGCCGTCTAAAAGAAAACTACCTTACATTTATTTCGAATTTTATTATAATTGTATTTTTCAAAGATTTTAAGAAAGCCATTTTATATTTTATTTAAAAGTAAAAGACATTTGCGTAGATGGTGCATGACATTTCAACATTTTAAATTTATTTTTTATTATTTCGCAATGTAATTTTTTTACAAAATAACTTTCCCTGTTTAGTGGTATACCTACACGGTGATTATAATTAAAGTCCCACTTTCAAAATGCTGTGAAAAAAGAACCGCTGATCAGAATGACTTCAAATTTCAACTGAATATACTGGAAAAAGCGGGAAATGGTATGGCATAAGGGAAAAAGTTCCAAAGTGTATCAATAGATGGCGCTGTAAGCGGCATACTATGAAAATTAAAAGACACTCATGCGTAATTAAAAACCGAATTATTGTGTTCTTTTTATGCAGTTTTTTGCCCAAGGATAATTAAAAATCGATTTTTCCCATCCAAAGTGGTACGACCTTGCCGTGGTGGATGGGCTTTCCACTAAGAGTACCACAACTGTTGACTGATGTGGAAGTCATTTTTATGTCAAATATCCGAAACACTCATGCACATTGAACAGTACGGTTGGTTTACTGTGCAACTCATGATACAGCCGACGTATTTCGATTAAAAATGTCACTTGTAGCCGAATCCACTTTCGTTAGGCCGTTTACAGAGCCATTTTTTGATACACTTTGGAACTTTTTCTTTGTTATGACATACCGTTTCCCTCTTCCTCCAGTATATTCAGTTCAAATTTGAAGTCATTCTGACCAGTGGTTCCTTTTTTACAGCATTTTGAATGGGGGACTTTTAATTATAATCACCCTGTATATAAAATTAATGAACGAAATGGAGCCATTTTTATATATTGACATTTGGAGGCATATGAAGACGAATTCGGCAAAACGAAAAGAAAAAGTATCTAAAGTCAAGTACTATGCTTTTGGCGTGTAAGAGCAAAACAATTTTAATAATCAATTTTACTAGCGATTAATGCAAACATCTCTCTTTTCTTTTTCCAACGGCGACAAAATTTTTAATTTTGACAACTTTTGTATAAAAATTGGTATGGGTTTTTCTTCAAAGAATTAATCTCTCAATGGCTCCAAAAATCTACATATAAAATATGGTTGCATTTCGTTATTTACACTGGTCTACATCAAAATTGCCTTTCACATAAAAATGTACTATGACTATAGTTTTCAACACTCTGAATCGATTATGGAACATTAAAAGTAGTGCTACCGACGTGATACGTATTTCAGTTATACGTTTAATTTACGTATATACGTATAATACGTATATTTAAAATACGTATACATACACTTAAAACGTTTAAACGTTTCTGTATACGTATAAGCGTATACCGGTTAAACGTATAATTCAAGTATACGTATATTTCAAATATAGGTATTTACTTTTATTGCGAATGGACGTCATCAGTCTTACGTCACTGAACGGAGAAAAAGATGGAAATCGTGGCATTACCTTAGCAATCTGCATAATACGTTTCATACATAGGTTCTTGTTGTTTTTCCCTAGAAATATTTTAATTAATTTATGTTCTTACTTCTAATTTTTATTGAATTAAGTGATAAAATGATATATAAATTTGCTAGAGCAATTGAAATTGCTTTATATTTCTAAAATTTCCCATCATGGTTGTTATATGCCATTGTAAATGCAGTACTCTAGAGGGTGTTTCTGAATGTCTCTGATCCGCAGACCAGCAGAAGAAAAAACATCTTTTTTTCACGCAATGAATGAAAACCGTTTAAACGTTTATACGTTTAACCACTGGGGTAAGATCCGTATATACGTTGTACCGTATACACTGTTTCGTATAATACGTATAACCGCCTTAGCCGTATCATACGTATCAAAAATGATTACACCGTATAATACGTATTATACGTATACTCGTATAAAAGTTTAATAGGGAGCACTAATGAAAAGTAATATGTCTTGATGTTTAGTTCTACGATATTTGCGATAATATGCGAGTAGCTCGAAATCATCATTTTTTAGACTTTTATTATATACTAGCAGGCTACGCCCGCTACGCTGGTCAATTTCTTTTAACGAACCTTTAATCAAACAAAATATTGACATTTCATAAATAACTTTTATATTTTAACAGAATAATAAGGCTACTATAATTTGTGACCCGTGCTATAGCCAGTATACACTTCAGGACACGTCGCCCTTATCAATATCTTTATCAATATCTCCCATTTATATAAATTAAGACGGGATTAGCCCCCTCCGTTCTCCCCCTTTATACTTAACCAATCAATCCCGAAAACTAATCAGGGAAGCGTCTTAACCCAATGAACCTATAAACAAATTTTGAAGCAAATAGAATAATTCTGCATGAAAAACCCATTTTTATAAATTAAGGGGGGATTATCCCCCGCGTTCCCGCATTTATACTTAACCAATCAATCCCGAAAACTAATCAGGGAAGCGCCTTAACACAGTGAACCTATAAACAAAACTTAAAGGAAAACGGAATAATCCTGCATGAAAAACCCATTTATATAAAATAAGGGGGGATTATCCCCCCGTTCCCCCCTTTAAACTTAACCAATCAATCCCGAAAACTAATTAGGGAAGCGTCTTAACACAGTGAACCTATAAACAAAATTTGAAGCAAATAGAATAATTCTGCATGAAAAACCCATTTTTATAAATTAAGGGGGATTATCCCCCGCGTTCCCGCCTTTATACTTAACCAATCAATCCCGAAAACTAATCAGGGAAGCGCCTTAACACAGTGAACCTATAAACAAAATTTAAAGGAAAACGGAATAATCCTGCATGAAAAACCCATTTATATAAAATAAGGGGGGATTATCCCCCCGTTCCCCCCTTTAAACTTAACCAATCAATCCCGAAAACTAATTAGGGAAGCGTCTTAACACAGTGAACCTTTAACCAAAATTTGAAGGAAATGGGATAATTCTCCATGAAAAACCCATTTTTATAAGTTAAGGGGGGGATTAGCCCCCCTGTTCCCCCCTTTATACTTAACCAATCAATCCCGAAAAACTAATCAGGGCAGCGCCTTAACTCAGTGAACCTATAAACAAAATTCGAAGGAAAACGGAATAAATCTGCATGAAAAACCCATTTATATAAATTAAGGGGCGGAATTAGCCCCCCGTTAGCCCCCCGTTCCCCCCTCCACCAATCAATCCCGAAAACTAATCAGAGAAGCCCCTTAACACAGTGAACCTATAAACAAAATTTGAAGGAAAACGGATATTTCTATGAAGAGTTATCGCATTACGTACGTACATACATACATACAGAACCGGCTGGCAAGCTCTCAGGGCTTGGTAGCCAGTTTCATAGCTAAAAAATCGCAATTTTAGAACGTTTTTTGCTCCTGCACCCCCTGGGGTTAGTGGCACCGACATAAAATATAACCTATGTTGGAGCAGGGTTTGACGCCATCAATTTGCCACTATCACTTTTGAAATCGGTTCGGAAGTTCCAGAGATTACCCGCTACAAACAAACAAACAAACAATCTTTACTCCTTTATAATATTAGTATAGACTAACAGGCTACGCCCGCTACGCTGGTCAATTTCTTTTAACGAACCTTTAATCAAACAAAATATTGACATTTCATAAATTACTTTTATATATTAACAGAATAATAAGGCGACTATAATTTGTGACTCGTGCTATAGCCAATATACACGTCAGGACACGTCGCCCTTATCATTATCTTTTTACGCACGAAGGTTTCGCTATGGTACTCCATTGGAAAATTTGGTAATTTTTGAAATTAAATATTTGAAAAAACGGCATAATCATTAGATTTCAAATTTATATCAAGAAAAAAAACAATTTTTTACCTTTCAAACGCAGTTTGTCTAACAATTTTCTGACAAATACTTTTTGAGCTATTATTTTTTTCAGTAACTTCAAATGTTTCATTTTCCGAGATTAATCTGTTGCAACAATTAGCGAAAAACCCAGTCGTCAGCAACACATAGTTTTTTATTAAAGAGGCTGTTGGAGCAGGGATTGTCACCACCAATTTGCCACCATCACTTTTGAAATCGGTTCCGTGGTTCCAGAGATTCCATAGAAATTGTAATTTAGAATGACTTTAGAACGCTTTTCGCTCATTTCACCCATTTAAATTTCGATTTTTTTTTTTTATTTATTCTTAGAGAGCATTTACATCTTATAGTAACTACAATGCTAAATTTCAAATTTCTTGCCCCTTCAGTATAAAAAAGTTGCAATTTTCGAACATTTTTCGATCCTGCACCCCATTTATGTAAGTGGCACCGACATAAGATATAACCTATGTTGGAGTAGGGATTGTCCCCATCAATTTGCCACCATTACTTTTGAAATCGGTTCTGTAGTTCCAGAGATTTACTAGAAATTGTAATTTAGACTGTTTTTCGTACGCTTTTCGCTCATTTCACCCTTTTAAATTTCGATTTATTTTTTATTTTGTTCTTAGAGAGCATTTACATCTTATAAATAACTACAATGACAAATTTCAAATTTCTAGCTCCTTCAGTATAAAAAATAAAAAGAAAACTGCCCAGTTAAACTGAGGGCATTGAGTTCACAGGCTATTCACACTAATTGTATATTATACTCTTATTTCAAAGAATTTGAAATAAGCCCATCGAAAAATAAAGAAATAAACAATATATTAAGGGGGGTCATCCCCCCGTTACACCCCCCATAATTAACTAATGAACCCCTTAAACTAATCAGGTAAATCTCTAATTACAATGAATATATATACAAAATTTGAAGAAAATCGGAAAATTCTGCATGAAAAACCCATTTATATAAATTAAGCCGTGGATTAGCGCCCTCCGTTCCCCTCCTTTATACTTAAACAATCAATCCCGAAAACTAATCAGGGATGCGCCTTGACACAGTGAACCTATAAATAAAATTTGAAGGAAATGGGATAATTGTGCATGAAAAACCCATTTATATAAATTAAGGGGGGTATTAGCCCTCCGTTCCCCCCTTTATACTTAACCAATCAATCCCGAAAAACTAATCAGGGATGCGCCTTAACACAGTGAACCTATAAACAAATTTTGAAGCAAATAGAATAATTCTGCATGAAAAACCCATTTATATAAATTAAGGGGGGATTATCCCTGCGTTCCCCCCCTTTATACTTAACCAATCAATCCCGAAAAACTAATCAGGGAAGCGCCTTAACACAGTGAACCTATAAACAAAATTTAAAGGAAAACGGAATAATCCTGCATGAAAAACCCATTTATACAAAATAAGGGGGATTATCCCCCCGTTCCCCCCTTTATACTTAATCAATCAATCCCGAAAACTAATGAGGGAAGCGTCTTAACCCAATGAACTTGTAAACAAATTTTGAAGCAAATAGAATAATTCTGCATGAAAAACCCATTTATATAAATTAAGGGGGGATTATCCCCCCGTCCCCCCCCCTTTATACTTAACCAATCAATCCCGAAAACTAATCAGGGAAGCGGCTTAACACAGTGAACCTATAAACGAAATTTGAAGGAAAACGGAATAATTCTGCATGAAAAACCCATTTATATAAAATAAGGGGGGATTATCCCCCCGTTCCCCCCTTTACACTTAAACAATCGATCACGAAAACTAATTAGGGAAGCGTCTTAACACAGTGAATTTTTAACCATAATTTGAAGGAAATGTGATAATTTTGCATGAAAAACCCATTTATATAAATTAAGGGGGGGATTAGCCCCCCGTTCCCCCTTTTATACTTAACCAATCAATCCCGAAAAACTAATCAGGGAAGCGCCTTAACACAGTGAACCTATAAACAAAATTTGAAAGAAAACGGAATAATTCTGCATGAAAACTCATTTATATAAATTAAGGGGGGGATTAGCCCCCCGATCCCCCCCTTTATACTTAACTAATCAATCCCGAAAACTAATAGGGGCAGCGCCTTAACTCAGTGAACCTATAAACAAAATTGAAGGAAAACGGAATAATTCTGCATGAAAAACCCATTTATATAAATTAAGGGGGGGAATTAGCCCCCCGTCCCCCACTCTCCCCGTTCCCCCCCGTTCCCCCACCACCAATCAATCCCGAAAACTAATCAGGGAAGCGCCTTAACACAGTGAACCTATAAACAAAATTTGAAGGAAAACGGACATTTATATGAAGAGTTATCGCATTACGTACGTACATACATACATACAGAACCGGCTGGCAAGCTCTCAGGGCTTGATAGCCAGTTTCATAGCTAAAAAATCGCAATTTTAGAACGTTTTTTGCTCCTGCACCCCCTGGGGTTAGTGGCACCGACATAAAATATAGCCTATGTTGGAGCAGGGGTTGACGCCATCAATTTGCAACTATCACTTTTGATATCGGTTCGGTAGTTCCAGAGATTACCCCCTACAAACAAACAATCTTTACTCCTTTATAATATTAGTATAGACTAACAGGCTACGCCCGCTACGCTGGTCAATTTCTTTTAACGAACCTTTAATCAAACAAAATATTGACATTTCATAAATAACTTTTATATTTTAACAGAATAATAAGGCTACTATAATTTGTGACTCGTGCTATAGCCAATAATCACGTCAGGACACGTCGCCCTTATCATTATCTTTTTACGCATGAAGGTTTCGCTATGGTACTCCATTGGAAAATTTGGTAATTTTTGAAATTAAATATTTGAAAAAACAGCATAATCATTAGATTTCAAATTTATATCAAGAAAAAAACAATTTTTTACCTTTCAAACGCAGTTTGTCTAATAATTTTCTGACAAATACTTTTTGAGCTATTATTTTTTTCAGTAACTTTAAATGTTTCATTTTCCGAGATTAATCTGTTGCAACAATTAGCGAAAAACCCAGTCGTCAATAACGCATAGTTTTTTATTAAAGAGGCTGTTGGAGCAGGGATTGTCACCACCAATTTGCCACCATCACTTTTGAAATCGGTTCCGTGGTTCCAGAGATTCCATAGAAATTGTAATTTAGAATGACTTTAGAACGCTTTTCGCTCATTTCACACTTTTAAATTTCGATTTCTTTTTTATTTTGTTCTTAGAGAGCATTTACATCTTATAAATAACTACAATGACAAATTTCAAATTTCTAGCTCCTTCAGTATGAAAAATAAAAAGAAAACTGCCCAGTTAAACTGAGGGCTTTGAGTTCACAGGCTATTCACACTAATTGTATATTATACTTTCAAATAAGCCCATCGAAAAATAAAAAAATCAACAATATATTATGGGGGGGTGTCATCCCCCCGTTACCCCCCTCATAGTTAACTAATGAACCCCTTAAACTAATCAGGTAAATCGCTAATTACAATGAATAAGTATACAAAAATGGAAGAAAATCGGATAATTCTGCATGAAAAACCCATTTATATAAAATAAGGCGGGATTAGACCCCCCGTTCCCCCCCTTTATACTTAACCAATCAATCCCGAAAACTAATCAGGGAAGCGTCTTAACCCAATGAACCTATAAACAAATTTTGAAGCAAATGGGATAATTCTGCATGAAAAACCCATTTATATAAAATAAGGGAGGATATGCCCCCCGTCCCCCCCCTTTATACTTTACCAATCAATCCCGAAAACTAATCAGGGAAACGCCTGAACACAGTGAACCTATAAACAAAATTTGAAGGACAACGGAATAATTCTGCATGAAAAACCCATTTATGCCTTAACACAGTGAAACTTTAACCAAAATTTGAAGGAAATGGGATAATTCTGCATGAAAAAACCATTTATATAAATTAAGGGGGGGATTAGCCCCCCCGTTCCCCCCTTTATACTTAACCAATCAATCCCGAAAATTATCAGGGAAGCGCCTTAACACAGTGAACCCATAAACAAAATTTGAAGGAAAACGGAATAAGTCTGCTTGAAAAACCCATTTATATAAATTAAGGAGGGATTAGCCCCCCGTTCCCCCCTTTATACTTAACCAATCAATCCCGAAAACTAATAAGGGAAGCGTCTTAACCCAATGAACCTATAAACAAAATTTGAAGGAAAACGGAATAATTCTGCTTGAAAAACCCATTTATATAATTTAAGGGGGGGGGGGATTAGCCCCCCGTTCACCCCCCTTTATATTTAACCAATCAATCCCGAAAACTAATCAGGGAAGCGCCTTAACTCAGTGAACCTATAAACAAAATTTGAAGAAAAACGGTATAATTCTGCATGAAAACCCCATTTATATAAATTAAAGGGGGGGGGAATTAGCCCCTTGTTCCCCCCTTTATACTTAACCAATCAATCCCGAAAACTAATCAGGGATGCGCCTTTACACAGTGAACCTATAAACAAAATTTGAAGGAAAACGGATATTTCTATGAAGAGTTATCGCATTACGTACGTACATACATACATACAGAACCAGCGGGCACATAAGCTCTCAGGCTTTGATAGCCTGTGAGCTAAAAAATCGCAATTTTAGAACGTTTTTCGCTCCTGCACCCCTTGGGGTTAGTGGCACCGACATAAAATATAGCCTATGTTGCAGCAGGGGTTGCCACCATCAATTTGCCACCATCACTTTTGAAATCGGTTCGGTAGTTCCAGAGATAACCCCTACAAACAAACAAACAATCTTTACTCCTTTCTAATATTAGTATAGATTTATTATATACTAGCAAGCTACGCCCGCTACGCTAGTCAATTTCTTATAACGAACTTTTAATCCAACAAAATATTGACATTTCATAATTCACTTTTATATTTTAACAGAATAATAAGGCTACTATAATTTGTGACTCGTGCTATAGCCAATATACACGCCAGGACACGTCGCCTTTATCATTATCTTTTTGCGCATGAAGGTTTCGCTATGGTACTCCATTGTGAAATTTGGTAATTTTTCAAGGTGAATATTTGAAAAATGGCATAACCTTTAGATTTGAAATTTATATCTAGAAAAATACAATTTTTTACCTTTCAAACGCAGTTTGCCTAACAATTTTCTGACAAATACTTTTCGAGCTGCTATTAGTAGGGGAAAAGTGATGGTCCGGCCCCAGGTGGCGGAGCTGTGGAGCCTGGGGAGGGAGGAGGGAGGGCTCTTCAGCTCCACCACTCAAAGTGCAGCTCAGCTCCTCCACTCGAAGTGCAGCTCAGCTCCTCCACTCAAAGTGCAGCACCTGCCCACCTGCCCACCGCTCGAAGTGCCCTCCACCACCTAAGATAAGGGGATATAGGTTCCCACATGAATTATACTGTACTGAATTGAATAGCTCCCCCTCCCCCTCACCCTCCTTTTTTTACCCAGAGGGGGCCCTTCGATAGACTAACAATACACACTTCCAAAAGTATAGAGTACTATAAAAAGAATTTTAGCGTATATGTAAATAAACAAGTATGTAAAATCAGGCATAGCAGCATAATTCATGAATCACTTTCCAACATTATCGAAATGTTATGTGAACAAAATACAATTTTACCATCTAGTGCATTAGTTAATTAAAATAGTGAACAGTTACAGATCCCCTTTTTATTAAAAAGGCCTAAGGCCCTTCACAAAAAATCCAAAGGATTCAAGAAAAAGCTTTACACTACTGATAGCCAAAACATATAGGATTCTTAAATGGATTGAAGTATACAAATAGTTTATACAGGAATACATTTATTTAGGTTAGCATGCAAAAATAGTTAAAAGTTATAGGGAAGCCTTCGAATGGAGTGATTATACGTTTTGGGGACCCTTCAAAAGAAACTGGAAACAGTTATAGATATTGAATCCTTCACAAAAAATTGGACAAATCCCCTTTATAATAATAAGGGCTCCTTCACAAAAAAACAATTATGCATAAGACCCTTCCTAAAATCAGATAATTTACACCTTACCTTTTTTTTAAATTCAAGTTAGGCTAAAAGTACAGCTTACGCATCGATAGTTTCAAAATACAGGGACCCTTCGAAGTGTGAACTCCCATTAGACTATAGGGACCCTTCATAAAATAAATGAGATACATACCCTATTCGAATAAAAAAAAAGCCCTTCACAAAAACTGTAGGGATTCCATTTTGGAAAAAAAAGGTCCCTTCACAAAAATCCAATTATACATAAGAACCCTTCCTAAAATCAGGTAATTTACACTTTCGACTTTTTTTTTCAATTCAAGTTAGGCTAAAAGTACAACTTGCGCGTCGATATGTTCAAAACACATAGTTATAGATATTAAGCAACCTTCACAAAATAAATTCAATAGATTCATGTTATATTATGGCGACAGAAATACAAGGGATACTGACCTTCCATGAAAATCCAAGATCACTGTTTATATGAAAAGGCTCCCTTTGTAATGCACCCTGTAAAAATATTTTAAGAAATAGACTGCTATTCTCAAATGAATACGAATTCATGCAATATAAAAATAGGTTTTACACGAATACATTTTTAGTATAACGTTCAAAATATAGATTTTAGAAAAAAAAAAAAGTACATATTTCACCAAATTTATCATACAAGTCTGTAAAATAGGGTAGATCGTTTCGTGAAAAATAATTGAATTTTCGAATGATTATGCTTTAAAATACATATTTATAACTGCAACTAAGATTTGAGTGTTACCCCCTCAACATGCATATCGCTGAATCATAATGAGTCATATTATCAGATAAGCGAAGATCTTGCTTTGACACGGTGAATCACTCGCGATAAGAAATACCTGAGGCTCGTAATTTCTGACACATTTTTTGTAGGTAAATGAGCTATTTAAAACCGTCAATGTATACGAATTATTTCGTGTAGTCCTATATAATTATTAATCTGTTAAGTTTTAAAATGCTTCAATGAAAAATAAGAACTAGTCTTAAGTCACCCTTAAGAATTTTAAGGCAAACAGATGTTTAAATGAATTTGAACCTGTTTAAATGTACCTGTGTTTAAATGAATTTGACGCATGTTATGGTAAAAAAAAATACAGGGTCCCCTATAAGATATATGAATTAAACTTTAAATATTTTAAAATTACATTAGTCTATGCTTTTTATAAAGAAAAATTCTACTAAATTGGGTTTTTAGTATTTTAACTTAAAAATTTCTTTTGAGGAATGAATAAAATAACTAGGCTTTGTTTTTATAAAATATATATTGTACTATTTAGTTAGGGTATTATTTTAAAAAAATGTTTGTTTTTAATATTGAAAAAAAAGTTATCTTACCTAAATATTTAAACCCTAATATACTGTGGACTTCATCCAAATTCGAATGTATGCTTGTCTTACAACAACTGAACGGTAATGTGTTTGCTTATCTCTTAAAACCACGGGATATTATGACGTCATGATAAGGCATAGGGTAGAATACAGAATGAATATGTATTATAAAGCAGAATCATAAATTTTGCATACTTTACACTTGCACTATGTGAAATGATTGCTACTATTGCCTATATGAGAAAATGAATCATCAACGAATCTTATTAGTGTATGTTATATTTAACCAACAGGCTTGAAATGCGTGAATTTTGACTAGAATTAATCATTGAATGTAAAAATGATTTATTTTTAGATCTAATATGTATATCGTTTAACATTTAAAAATATATACATAAATTAATCTTACCTTATTCACAAATTTGCAATCCCGTCTTCAATGTATGACTACAGCATGAAAAAACATGCGTGCTACTTGTATAGCAACAGAACAGAAATGATTTCAGTACAAGTCCATTATCTTATTGTTAATCTATAGATTAGTAACATCACGTGACTGATTGCGATAACATTCTATATAAGATTTACTGATAAGAATACATTTCAATTCATTTCTCCCAAAAGCAAGTGTATGAGTTGGTTGTAAGATCTAGGTAAGTATCCTTACTTTATATGTTTAAAGTTATAATATATGAATAGATATAATATTAATGTATTTTTTCAATATGTATGGTAGGCTAAAAGGAATAGGTAAGCAAAAAAGAATAGGTAATATTGCATGTTTCCTCTAATTTAATTTAAAAAAAATTATTTTAAAAATACATACTAACAATTTATGCGATGAGTCACACAGCGTGATGGGACGATATATGAAATTTATTTTTATATTATACAAGCTCCTATATACAATTCATATGCGTTAGCAAGATTATTTTTAGACTAGAATTATTCACTGAATGTAAAAAAAAATGATTTATATTTAGATCTAATATTTATATAGTTTAACATTTTAAAATCCTATTAAAAGTATATACATTAGTATGCTTGTGAAAGGCCTATTGTTAATACGAAACGTTATGTGAAGTGTCCTGTTTTAGGGTTAAAAGTTTCGTGAAGGGGTCTGTTTGAAGGAGCCTGTTTCGAAATGACTTAAGAACGCACAATTTATTCCTAAACATTCAACTCGATTCGTTATATATGCTTTATTAAGTATTCAATAAAAAAATAATAACTAAGAAATAAAATTAAAAATAGTAATTAAGAGATACCCTTAAGAATTCTTGCGATAGGAGATTTATTTTAATTAAATAGGTTAATGAATCTAATTCGATACAAGTCTTGTTAAAACAGAGATTATAGTTAAAATACACATTAATTATACAGTATTACACTGTATTACACAATGCGCTACCTCACCTATATTATCACAGAAATACCTTCGATAAAATTTAGACTAACAATACACACCTAAAAATATATATACAGAGTACCCAGAAAATGATAGGAATGAATGAAAAATTTTAACGTAAATTATAAAATAGGATCTACAATAAGTGACAATAAATAAATATGAAGGAAAAATCATGAGTCATGGTATACTTTATGAAACACTTTCCAATGCTATGTGACTATCGTTAAGAATTTGAAATAAGTGAATTAGATTTAATAATTCATACTGGAAATGTATTTAAAAAAAAATTAGTAGCTTCGCCTACTTTTAAATCATTCAAGACATATGATGAAGGCTTGGCTGCTGTAGAAAAGCTTAATACTTGTATCTTAATGAATCGACCTATTTATGTCGGATTCACAATTTTAGAATTATTTAAATTAGTTATGTATGATTTTCATTACAATTTTATAAAGAAAACATACAAAGATCGTGCAGTTATACTCTTTACGGATATAGATTCCTTAACTTATCATATTCAAACACATAATATTTATAAGGATATGGAGCACCATCATGATTTTTTCGACTTTTCTGAATACTCGAAATCTCATCGTCTAAACCGCACAAGTTTCGAACCCACAAACATATAATCAGACTTGTCATTTTATAACCAGGACGCTAACCACAGGGCTAAGTGAGCCCCCGCTTATTTTATAGTCACCACGCTGACTATTGGGCTTAGTAAGCCCCAGGCTAATTTATATCCACCACGCTAACTATTGGGCTTAGTGAGCCCCAGGCTAACTTATACCCATCACGCTAACTTTTGGGCCTAGTGAACCCCCGCTTATTTTATAGCCACCATACTAACCACAGGGCTAAGTGAGCCCCCGCTTATTTTATAGTCACCATGCTAAGTATTAGGCTGAGTGAGCCCCAGGCTATTTTATAGCTACTACGATAACCCCAGGGCTAGGTGAGCCTCCCGCTTATTTTATAGTCACCACGTTTACTACTGGGCTGAGTGAGCCCCAGGCTATTTTATACCCACTATGCTAACTAATGGGCTGAGTGAGCCCCAGGCTATTTTCTAACCACCACATTTACTGGGCTTAGTGTGCCCCCGCTTATTTTATAGCTACCACGATAACCACAGGGCTAAGTGAGCCCCCACTTATTATATAGTCAACACGCTAACTACTGGGCTGATTAAGCCCCAGGTATTTTATAACCATCACGCTAACTACTGGGCTGAGTGAGTCCCAGGTTATTTAGTCGCATGAATATGATTTCCAAGGTATATGTCCTAACTTGATTTAGACCATTGCCTATGGTAAGATAAAGCTAGGAAGTAAATTGGTAAACTATGTACCTCGAAAACTCACTTGTATTTTATTAAATATCTGCAGAAATTAGCATAGTTTATTAAAATTATATACATTCTCATTAGTTTATGAATCTACTAACTTATAATATCTATATGGTAACTTGGATTATTAGTATTCCCACTTAAAAATTTCTTTTGTAGATTTAATATGATAAACACTAACATGAAACTGACTAAACCTTTACCATTTTCATTTCAACTTAGTTTTAGGAAATTTATCTACACAGCTTTAAATTTTACTGTTTAGTAAGTCTATTATTTCAAAGTATTATTTTTTAGTTCTAATATTCAAAACATATTCATATCGTTTTACATAGTAGGAATCAAATTAATTTAAAGTCATATTAAAAAATATATATACAAATACTATTCTTACCTAACACGCCAGCTAGCTAAGCACCCAACCGTCTCACACCAAGGCTCTGAGAAAAGTGAATGCTTGTTCAGGGCCTTATCAGCTAATATAATCACTGATAAGACTTGATCACGTGACATGTGACGTCACTGTTTAAGTGATATCACGTGACCATGTGGTATCATTCAATACGTCACCAATGACGTCAGAGATCACGTGACTAGGTCATAAAAGAAACAATTGCTAATTGCAATTAACAATTTACCTTTAATTGATTTGTATAATATATATAGATAAATTAATACATGATTTTTCTATTATTTCGTAAAACAAGGTACATGTGCTATGTATTACGAAATAATACATAGAAAAATCATGTATTAAATTGTCTATATATATATTATGCAAATCAATTAAAGGTAAATTGTTAATTGCAATTAGCAATTGTTTCTTTTATGACCTAGTCACGTGATCTCTGACGTCATTGGTGACGTATTGAATGATACCACATGGTCACGTGATATCACTTAAACAGTGACGTCACATGTCACGTGATCAAGTCTTATCAGTGATTATATTAGCTGATAAGGCCCTGAACAAGCATTCACTTTTCTCAGAGCCTTGGTGTGAGACGGTTGGGTGCTTAGCTAGCTGGCGTGTTAGGTAAGAATAGTATTTGTATATATATTTTTTTAATATGACTTTAAATTAATTTGATACCTACTATGTAAAACGATATGAATATGTTTTGAATATTAGAACTAAAAAATAATACTTTGAAATAATAGACTTACTAAACAGTAAAATTTAAAGCTGTGTAGATAAATTTCCTAAAACTAAGTTGAAATGAAAATGGTAAAGGTTTAGTCAGTTTCATGTTAGTGTTTATCATATTAAATCTACAAAAGAAATTTTTAAGTGGGAATACTAATAATCCAAGTTACCATATAGATATTATAAGTTAGTAGATTCATAAACTAATGAGAATGTATATAATTTTAATAAACTATGCTAATTTCTGCAGATATTTAATAAAATACAAGTGAGTTTTCGAGGTACATAGTTTACCAATTTACTTCCTAGCTTTATCTTACCATAGGCAATGGTCTAAATCAAGTTAGGACATATACCTTGGAAATCATATTCATGCGACTAAATAACCTGGGACTCACTCAGCCCAGTAGTTAGCGTGATGGTTATAAAATACCTGGGGCTTAATCAGCCCAGTAGTTAGCGTGTTGACTATATAATAAGTGGGGGCTCACTTAGCCCTGTGGTTATCGTGGTAGCTATAAAATAAGCGGGGGCACACTAAGCCCAGTAAATGTGGTGGTTAGGAAATAGCCTGCGGCTCACTCAGCCCATTTGTTAGCATAGTGGGTATAAAATAGCCTGGGGCTCACTCAGCCCAGTAGTAAACGTGGTGACTATAAAATAAGCGGGAGGCTCACCTAGCCCTGGGGTTATCGTAGTAGTTATAAAACAGCCTGGGGCTCACTCAGCCTAATACTTAGCATGGTGACTATAAAATAAGCGGGGTCTCACTTAGCCCTGTGGTTAGTATGGTGGCTATAAAATAAGCGGGGGTTCACTAGGCCCAAAAGTTAGCGTGATGGGTATAAGTTAGCCTGGGGCTCACAAAACCCAATAGTTAGCGTGGTGGATATAAATTAGTCTGGGGCTTACTAAGCCCAATAGTCAGCGTGGTGACTATAAAATAAGCGGGGGCTCACTTAGCCCTGTGGTTAGCGTCCTGGTTATAAAATGACAAGTCTTATTATATGTTTGTGGGTTCGAAACTTGTGCGGTTTAGACGATGGGATTTCGAGTATTCAGAAAAGTCGAAAAAATCATGATGGTGCTCCATATCCTTATAAATATTAGGTGTTTGAATATGATAAGTTAAGGAATCTATATCCGTAAAGAGTATAACTGCACGATCTTTGTATGTTTTCTTTATAAAATTGTAATGAAAATCATACATAACTAATTTAGATAATTCTAAAATTGTGAATCCGACATAAATAGGTCGATTCATTAAGATACAAGTATTAAGCTTTTCTACAGCAGCCAAGCCTTCATCATATGTCTTGAATGATTTAAAAGTAGGCGAAGCCACTAATTTTTTTAAAAATACATTTCCAGTATGAATTATTAAATCTAATTCACTTATTTCAAATTCTTAACGATAGTCACATAGCATTGGAAAGTGTTTCATAAAGTATACCATGACTCATGATTTTTCCTTCATATTTATTTATTGTCACTTATTGTAGATCCTATTTTATAATTTACGTTAAAATTTTTCATTCATTCATATCATTTTCTGGGTACTCTGTATATATTTTTTTAGGTGTGTATTGTTAGTCTAAATTTTATCGAAGGTATTTCTGTGATAATATAGGTGAGGTAGCGCATTGTGTAATACAGTGTAATACTGTATAATTAATGTGTATTTTAACTATAATCTCTGTTTTAACAAGACTTGTATCGAATTAGATTCATTAACCTATTTAATTAAAACCAATCTCCTATCACAAGAATTCTTAAGGGTATCTCTTAATTACTATTTTTAATTTTATTTCTTAGTTATTATTTTTTTATTGAATACTTAATAAAGCATATATAACGAATCGAGTTGAATGTTTAGGAATAAATTGTGCGTTCTTAAGTCATTTCGAAACAGGCTCCTTCAAACAGACCCCTTCACGAAACTTTTAACCCTAAAACAGGACACTTCACATAACGTTTCGTATTAACAATAGGCCTTTCACAAGCATACTAATGTATATACTTTTAATAGGATTTTAAAATGTGAAACGATATAAATATTAGATCTAAATATAAATCATTTTTTTTTTTACATTCAGTGAATAATTCTAGTCTAAAAATAATCTTGCTCACGCATATGAATTGTATATAGGAGCTTGTATAATATAAAAATAAATTTCATATATCGTCCCATCACGCTGTGTGACTCATCGCATAAATTGTTAGTATGTATTTTTAAAATAATTATTTTTAAAATAAATTAGAGGAAACATGCAATAATACCTATTCTTTTTTGCTTACCTATTCCTTTTAGCCTACCATACATATTGAAAAAATACATTAATATTATATCTATTCATATATTATAACTTTAAACATATAAAGTAAGGATACTTACCTAGATCTTACAACCAACTCATACACTTGCTTTTGGGAGAAATGAATTGAAATGTATTCTTATCAGTAAATCTTATATAGAATGTTATCGCAATCAGTCACGTGATATTACTAATCTATAGATTAACAATAAGATAATGGACTTGTACTGAAATCATTTCTGGTCTAGTTGCTATACAAGTAGCACGCATGTTTTTTCATGCTGTAGTCATATATTGAAGACGGGATTGCAAATTTGTGAATAAGGTAAGATTAATTTATGTATATATTTTTAAATGTTAAACGATATACATATTAGATCTAAAAATAAATCATTTTTACATTCAATGATTAATTCTAGTCAAAATTCACGCATTTCAAGCCTGTTGGTTAAATATAACATACACTAATAAGATTCGTTGATGATTCATTTTCTCATATAGGCAATAGTAGCAATCATTTCACATAGTGCAAGTGTAAAGTATGCAAAATTTATTATTCTGCTTTATAATACATATTCATTCTGTATTCTACCCTATGCCTTATCATGACGTCATAATATCCCGTGGTTTTAAGAGATAAGCAAACACATTACCGTTCAGTTGTTGTAAGACAAGCATACATTCGAATTTGGATGAAGTCCACAGTATATTAGGGTTTAAATATTTAGGTAAGATAACTTTTTTTTCAATATTAAAAACAAACATTTTTTTAAAATAATACCCTAACTAAATAGTACAATATATATTTTATAAAAACAAAGCTTAGTTATTTTATTCATTCCTCAAAAGAAATTTTTAAGTTAAAATACTAAAAACCCAATTTAGTAGAATTTTTCTTTATAAAAAGCATAGACTAATGTAATTTTAAAATATTTAAAGTTTAATTCATATATCTTATAGGGGACTCTGTATTTTTTTTTACCATAACATGCATCAAATTCATTTAAACACAGGTACATTTAAACAGGTTCAAATTCATTTAAACATCTGTTTGCCTCAAAATTCTTAAGGGTGACTTAAGACTAGTTCTTATTTTTCATTGAAGCATTTTAAAACTTAACAGATTAATAATTATATAGGACTACACCAAATAATTCGTATACATTGACGGTTTTAAATAGCTCATTTACCTACAAAAAATGTGTCAGAAATTACGAGTCTCAGGTATTTCTTATCGCGAGTGATTCACCGTGTCAAAGCAAGATCTTCGCTTATCTGATAATATGACTCATTATGATTCAGCGATATGCATGTTGAGGGGGTAACACTCAAATCTTAGTTGCAGTTATAAATATGTATTTTAAAGCATAATCATTCGAAAATTCAATTATTTTTCACGAAACGATCTACCCTATTTTACAGACTTGTATGATAAATTTGGTGAAATATGTACTTTTTTTTTCTAAAATCTATATTTTGAACGTTATACTAAAAATGTATTCGTGTAAAACCTATTTTTATATTGCATGAATTCGTATTCATTTGAGAATAGCAGTCTATTTCTTAAAATATTTTTACAGGGTGCATTCCGAAGGGAGCCTTTTCATATAAACAGTGATCTTGGATTTTCATGGAAGGTCAGTATCCCTTGTATTTCTGTCGCCATAATATAACATGACTCTATTGAATTTATTTTGTGAAGGTTGCTTAATATCTATAACTATGTGTTTTGAACATATCGACGCGCAAGCTGTACTTTTAGCCTAACTTGAATTGAAAAAAAAAGTCGAAAGTGTAAATTACCTGATTTTAGGAAGGGTTCTTATGTATAATTGGATTTTTGTGAAGGGCCCTTTTTTTTTCCAAAATGGAATCCCTACAGTTTTTGTGAAGGGCTTTTTTTTTATTCGAATAGGGTATGTATCTCATTTATTTTATGAAGGGTCCCTATAGTCTAATGCGAGTTCACACTTCGAAGGGTCCCTGTATTTTGAACCTATCGATGCGTAAGCTGTACTTTTAGCCTAACTTGAATTAAAAAAAAAGGTAAGGTGTAAATTATCTGATTTTAGGAAGGGCTCTTATGCATAATTGGTTTTTTGTGAAGGGGCCCTTTTTATTAAAAAGGGGATTTGTCCAATTTTTTGTGAAGGGTTCAATATCTATAACTGTTTCCAGTTTCTTTTGAAGGGTCCCCAAAACGTATAATCACTCCATTCGAAGGCTTCCCTATAACTTTTAACTATTTTTGCATGCTAACCTAAATAAATGTATTCCTGTATAAACTATTTGTATACTTCAATCCATTTAAGAATCCTATATGTTTTGGCTATCAGTAGTGTAAAGCTTTTTCTTGAATCCTTTGGATTTTTTGTGAAGGGCCTTAGGCCTTTTTAATAAAAAGGGGATCTGTAACTGTTCACTATTTTAATTAACTAATGCACTAGATGGTAAAATTGTATTTTGTTCACATAACATTTCGATAATGTTGGAAAGTGATTCATGAATTATGCTGCTATGCCTGATTTTACATACTTGTTTATTTACATATACGCTAAAATTCTTTTTATAGTACTCTATACTTTTGGAAGTGTGTATTGTTAGTCTATCGAAGGGCCCCCTCTGGGTAAAAAAGGGAGGGTGAGGGGGAGGGGGGAGCTATTCAATTGAGTACAGTATAATTCATGTGGGAACCTATATTTTTTACTACAACCTATATCGAATTCATTAAAACGCGCTTGTTTGCCTCAAAAATGTTGAAGTCCGCCAATTAAAATTAATTAATGACCCTTTTTAATTACTAGCATCTACCATTCTACTGCACATGCAAACTGCGTACTCTCGTTGAGGGAAAAAAATCTCGCCAAAATTTCTTAAGTTCTCCAATTAAAATTAATTAATGACCCTTTTTAATTAAATCATTATTGACTTTTAAAATTCACCTGTAATATACTCTAACATGTATAACAAATAGCCTATCTCGTTGAAAAAATATTTGCTTCGAAAAATGTCTAAGTTCCCCAATTAAAATTAATCACCATGTTGAAAAAAAATTTCTAAGTTCCCCAATTAAAATTAATGAATGACCCTTTTTAATTATTATTTTTAATTATTCATTCACTTCTACTGCATACACTCCTATTCAAACTGTATACTCTCGTTGAAAAAAAAAATTGCTTCGAAAAATGTCTAAGTTCCCCAATTAAAATTAATTATTCACCATTTATAATTAAACCCTTATTGACTTTTAAAATTCTCCGCGGAAAAAAAAATGGCTTCGAAAAATTTCTAAGTCTCGCAATTAAAATTAATTAACACTAATCCTTAATTAATCCCCTTATCTTAGGTGGTGGAGGGCACTTCGAGCGGTGGGCAGGTGGGCAGGTGCTGCACTTTGAGTGGAGGAGCTGAGCTGCACTTCGAGTGGTGGAGCTGAAGAGCCCTCCCTCCTCCCTCCTCAGGCTCCACAGCTCCGCCACCTGGGGCCGGACCATCACTTTTCCCCTACTGCTATTTTTTTCTTAGTAACTTCAAATGTTTCATTTTCCGGGATTAATCTGTGGCAACAATTAGCGAAAAACCCAGTCGTCAGAAACGCATAGTTTTTTATTAAAGAGGCTGTTGCAGCAGGGATTGTTACCACCAATTTGCCACCATCACTTTTGAAATCGGTTCGGTAGTTTTAGAGATGCCATAGAAATTGTAATTTAGAATGTTTTTAGAACGCTTTTCGCGCATTTCACCCTTTTTAATTTCGATTTTTTTTTATTTTGTTCTTAGATAGCATTTAAATCTTATAAGTAACTAAAACGCCAAATTTCAAATCGGTTCGGCAGTTCTAGAGATTCCATAGAAATTGTAATTTAGAATGTTTTTAGAACGCTTTTCGCTCATTTCACCATTTTAAATTTCGAATTTTTTTTTATTTTGTTCTTAGAGAGCATTTACATCTTATAAGTAACTACAACGCCAAATTTCAAATCGGTTCGGTAGTTCTAGAGATTCCATAGAAATTGTAATTTAGAATGTTTTTAGAACGCTTTTCGCTCATTTCACCCTTTTAAATTTCGAATTTTTTTTTATTTTGTTCTTAGAGAACATTTGCATCTTATAAGTAACTACAACGCCAAATTTCAAATCGGTTCTGTAGTTCTAGAGATTCCATAGAAATTGTAATTTAGAATGTGTTTAGAACGCTTTTCGCTCATTTCGCCCTTTTAAATTTCGAATTTTTTTTTTTTTGTTCTTAGAGAGCATTTACATCTTATAAGTAACTACAACGCCAAATTTCAAATCGGTTCGGTAGTTCTAGAGATTCCACATAAATTGTAATTTAGAATGTTTTTAGAAAGCTTTTCGCTCATTTCACCCTTTTAAATTTCGAATTTTTTTCTATTTTGTTCTTAGAGAGCATTTACATCTTATAAGTAACTACAACGCCAAATTTCAAATCGGTTGGGTAGTTCTAGAGATTCCATAGAAATTGTAATTTAGAATGTTTTAGAACGCTTTTCGCTCATTTCACCCTTTTAAATTTCGATTTTTTTTTATTTTGTTCTTAGAGAACATTTGCATCTTATAAGTAACTACAACGCCAAATTTCAAATCGGTTCGGTAGTTCTAGAGATTCCATAGAAATTGTAATTTAGAATGTTTTTAGAACGCTTTTCGCTCATTTCGCCCTTTTAAATTTCGAATTTTTTTTTATTTTGTTCTTAGAGAGCATTTACATCTTATAAGTAACTACAACGCCAAATTTCAAATCGGTTCGGTAGTTCTAGAGATTCCATAGAAATTGTAATTTAGAATGTTTTTAGAACGCTTTTCGCTCATTTCGCCCTTTTAAATTTCGATTTTTTTTTATTTTGTTCTTAGAGAGCATTTACATCTTATAAGTAACTACAACGCCAAATTTCAAATCGGCTCGGTAGTTCTAGAGATTCCATAGAAATTGTAATTTAAAATGTTTTTAGAACACTTTTCGCTCATGTTACCCTTTTAAATTTCGAATTTTTTTTATTTTGTTCTTAGAGAGCATTTACATCTTATAAGTAACTACAACGCCAAATTTCAAATCGGTTCGGTAGTTCTAGAGATTCCATAGAAATTGTAATTTAGAATGTTTTTAGAACGCTTTTCGCTCATTTCGCCCTTTTAAATTTCGAATTTTTTTTTTATTTTGTTCTTAGAGAACATTTGCATCTTATAAGTAACTACAACACCAAATTTCAAATCGGTTCGGTAGTTCTAGAGATTCCATAGAAATTGTAATTTAGAATGTTTTTAGAACGCTTTTCGCTCATTTCGCCCTTTTAAATTTCGAATTTTTTTTTATTTTGTTCTTAGAGAGCATTTGCATCTTATAAGTAACTACAACACCAAATTTCAAATCGGTTCGGTAGTTCTAGAGATTCCATAGAAATTGTAATTTAGAATGTTTTTAGAACGCTTTTCGCTCATTTCGCCCTTTTAAATTTCGAATTTTTTTTTTATTTTGTTCTTAGAGAACATTTGCATCTTATAAGTAACTACAACACCAAATTTCAAATCGGTTCGGTAGTTCTAGAGATTCCATAGAAATTGTAATTTAGAATGTTTTTAGAACGCTTTTCGCTCATTTCGCCCTTTTAAATTTCGAATTTTTTTTTTATTTTGTTCTTAGAGAACATTTGCATCTTATAAGTAACTACAACACCAAATTTCAAATCGGTTCGGTAGTTCTAGAGATTCCATAGAAATTGTAATTTAGAATGTTTTTAGAACGCTTTTCGCTCATTTCGCCCTTTTAAATTTCGAATTTTTTTTTATTTTGTTCTTAGAGAGCATTTACACCTTATAAGTAACTACAACGCCAAATTTCAAATCGGTTCGGTAGTTCTAGAGATTCCATAGAAATTGTAATTTAAAATGTTTTTAGAACGCTTTTCGCTCATGTTACCCTTTTAAATTTCGAATTTTTTTTATTTTGTTCTTAGAGAGCATTTACATCTTATAAGTAACTACAACGCCAAATTTCAAATCGGTTCGGTAGTTCTAGAGATTCCATAGAAATAGTAATTTAGAATGTTTTTAGAACGCTTTTCGCTTATTTCGCCCTTTTAAATTTCGAATTTTTTTTTATTTTGCTGTTAGAGAGCATTTACATCTTATAAGTAACTACAACGCCAAATTTCAAATTTCTAGCTTCTTCAGTATAGTAAAGATTGCAATTTTAGAACGTTTTTCGCTCCTGCACCCCCTTGGGTTAGTGGCGCCGACATAAAATATAGCCTATGTTGGAGCAGGGGTTGTCACCATCAATTTGTCACCATCACTTTTGAAATCGGTTCGGTAGTTCCAGAGATTACCCCCTACAAACAAACAAACAAACAAAAAACTCCTTTATAATATTAGTATAGATTTATTATATACAGATATTTAGGAAGAAATATTTAGTGATTTACAGCGTTATATTTTATGGGACCGATATAAATATTTCGCACTCTTAGCAGACTACTCCTCAAACTTGAGTAGATATGTCCCTGAAAGTGAAAGCAAAACACAAGCGAAAAAGAAAAGGACATCTTCTCTAGATTTTAGAGGAATATATTCGAACCGGATATTTTCGAACCAAGCGTTTAATGAACATAAACATATTCGAACAGGAAATTTTATTTAATGAATAAGACCAAGTACATTTCAAATGACTACTGCATGGACGCAAGATACATTTTATAAGAAAAATTGCTGGTTCAACGTATGTTTCTTCCGTTTAAAAAAACGAAAGTTTGGCAAGTATGTACTAG
This sequence comes from Maratus michaelseni, assembly GCA_963931845.1. Taxonomy (NCBI): domain Eukaryota; kingdom Metazoa; phylum Arthropoda; class Arachnida; order Araneae; family Salticidae; genus Maratus; species Maratus michaelseni. Next base: position 408,462,943 of record OZ007586.1, read on the forward strand.
CCATAGCTTTACACCGACAGCTAACATTATATGCGTTGTAATTTTCCAACTGGAGGAAAGGTTTTTTGGCCAGGATTCGAACCTGGGATCTCTTGGCTGAAGCTGCCAGTGCTCTACCAACTGAGCCATCCCGGTCGAATCTGGAGGACCTAATTTATCCAATGCGATCCAATGAGATCGAATTGATCATCAAATATGATCAATAAAGTTAACTGGATGAATTAAGTCCTCCAGATTCGACCGGGATGGCTTAGTTGGTAACGCATTGGTAGCTTCAGCTAAGATATCCCAGGTTCGAATACTAGCCCGGACATTTTTCGTCCAGTTGGAAAATTAGAACTCATATGATTTCTGTACCAATTTGAATAATTGCGTTCAAATTAATCGAACATTATACTTTTAATGGTTAATTCATATTCTGTGACCCCAAATTAGTATAAAATATATCATTTATTTAAAAGGCAAAAAAAAGTTTTATTTTGTAGACCAGTGTTTTGTTTAGCGGCAGACGTTTCCAAACATGAAATGCTATCATATAATGACCTGTTTTTTGTAGTTTTGTTAAAAATTCCGACAAGTATAATTTTTCACAAAACTGTAAGAATTGCATTATTTTGCTGCAGATAACATAAATATCTAGTTTTAAACAGTGATATACATTTTTCGAATCCATCCAAAATGCTGTTACCAAGAAAAAAAAATAAGATTTTATTTCATGAAAAAGTGCTTTCACACATTATTAAAAGTAAGTGAAAGAGAAATCTAAATTCACAATTATCGAATTAACATGTTAAATGTTTAAAAAAATCAAATTGCTCATTTTTTCATGGAAGCAATTAGGTACTTAAGAAGAATTCTTACGTTCAAATATCGCTATTTCATTATCTGGGTCAATTGCGTAAAAAGAATTTTGTAAACCATACTTTTTTTTTACTTTCAAAACCCTTTCCTCCCTTTATTTTCCTTTATTTTCCTTTCTTTTTAGATCGATTCGAAATAAAGGTAAGGCGATTTGAATAAGCTCTGACTGCTATGTTTTTACCAAAACGATATTTATAATAAAAAAACTACTTTTACAATAAATGCATTTTTCTCAAAATATTGTGCTCTTGGAAAAACAATCGCATCATTATCATGATATCTCATACAGGGTAACCAATTTGATTTCCTTTTTTTATTCAGCAATTCGAAATTAATACCAGAAATTCTGAATAGTGGTTTTTGTTTTATGTAAGGGCAGATATTTCATAATTACTTAAAGTAATACTTTTTCTTTCCAAATTTTAGGTATCAATTCAAATTTCAGAGTATAAAAAGAGGCCACGCTGACCACTCTGATCTCATGCAATATTTAGCTTAATTTACCAAAACCTTCAGAGAATATTTTAGATGCTATCAATAAAACTAACTAAATCTTTTGATAGGAATGCAATTTTTTTCTTTTCATGGACAAAATGCGGAAAGTCGAAAAATTTTTTAATAGTGCATATGCGAGTGTACAATCACTTGTATCTGTTTTTTATTTTAAAAATATACCTAAACTTTCAATTTATTTTGATTCATATTATTATATGTACCCAGAGGTGCCAAGTTTTCATTAATATTCCGTAATATGTGGGTAAATTTGACCCAGGTTTTACACGTTTCGCACCAGAAATTTTATTATGAAATGGAATTAAATAAATTCCACGTAAAAAACCTGAAATTAAATAAATGGAGATTCGTCCAATAATTTTTCTGGTTTGACGCGTTGTTAAACGGGTTCAGATTAAACCAAATATTAAGGAAGTTTGGTGGGAACTTGGCACCTCTGTGTATCCTGTGTATAAATTAAATTGAGATACTTGCATTCGAATTCATTATAGAATGTCAGCCGTTTGAAGTTCCCCCATTTTCACAAAAATGTACGTCAAATTACTCACTTTGTCAATAGTGTGATATTTATAATTATTCTTCTGTAAAATTTCTTGTTTTAATTTCGTATTATATCTAAAAGAAAAAAAATATTTAAAAAATAGAAGTCATTTTAAGAAAAGCTTCAAAAAGTTCAATAATATAAGATAATTAAGGTTTTAATTATTTTTTCTTAATTAAAATAAAAACTCAAATTTTATCACAAGAATTGTATTTTTCTTGATTAAATCATATTTTTTCATAAAACCATTTAATAATATGTCACATATGTATTATAAAATACTCAAATAAAAAATTATTTCAAATGTACCAAGTCCTCTTAAAACAGAGTACGAGCTCTCTTAGTTGTAATGCATTGTTGTCATTTCCTTTGATACTAGTAATCAAGTTGTCGAACATTTAAATAGAAAGTAACGAGGTTACACGGGGCAATATTTAATCCATTACATTTAAAAAGCTTGGAGAAGTACTAAGAGTAGATGCTTGTGAATAATAAAATATCATAAATAAAAGTTAAATACTGTGACTGGGGTATGAGTCATGTCAAGTATGTTTTAATTTCACATAAATTATACGATCGCAATATGAATTCCCGTGCCTAAGAATTTGACCACGATATTACGACTTTAAGTTTTATTAAATGTCATTGTTATGATGCGTCATCGCATGAAATACATAAGAAGATCAACCTCGGCCGCCGGGCAAAGGGGAAGTTTTCTCATGTAAACAACATGGAGATGGAAAGAGTTAAATCAACCTTCATAGTATTGAAGCTATGATTAATACCTCATATGAATAAAAAGAAAATATTGTGCAGTATAATATTTTGATCAACATAAGACATTGTCAATGCCACACAGCGGCGAGTTTTTCCCGAAATCATAGCTAAAACTCCAGTGACTTTTTTTTATTTCTCAGTCTTCATCGAACACAAGCCAATAGTCAGAATGGATAATTGCTTTACTAAATAAGTGGAGGGAGGAGTTTTATATTTTATGAAGCGTACAGCTAACGGACAGAATATAGTGCATTTTATGAATCTCAGTGCAAAATTCAGCCATTCAGTGAATTTGTTAAGTAAGATAATTAAATAATAAAACATTACTCTTTCCTCAAAACAACAAAAGTAGCAAATAAAAGTAATCACGTTGTAAAGATAAGATTACAAACTACTTCTCTCTTTTATTAATTCGACTGGATCCGGTGAACATCAAACTGTTTCAAAAAGATGTGACAGAAAAAAGATATTGCTGTAGTTGTATTTCAAAAATTCGTAATTGTTAACGATACTGATGTAGGGTTGTCAGTTTTACCTTCTTATTTATTCAGAAGTCCCGAATTTTTACCCGAAATTCTAAAGCACAATTTTTGCTTTATTTAAGGACAGACTTTTTGTGATTACATACAGTAAAAATTTTCTTTCGAAATTCCCTGTATGATACGTAATTTCTGAATAAAAAAAGAAAGCAAAACTGGCAACCCAGTACTTTCGCATATTTCCTTAAAGACATTTTATCATTGAACACTAAAGTATATCACCAAAAAAATTAAATTTTATTGTATCGATTTGAGGAATATCATTCATTTTCAAAATGTTAAACATCATGATAATATGAGCTGAAATAAACTGTAATGTCTTTACTTTACGCATTAAAGCCGAAGTAAACACACATAAAATATATTGATAAACAATTATGCCCTGTTGGGCCTACAAAAATGTTACTTTTTATCGAGATTTGTCTAGCATTTTAGGAAATCTCGCCAGTGTATCCTGTAAAATAACCTCTGAGTTTAATCACACCTGATGACTGGATAGTATTCGAACACTCCCCATTTCATACTATGGTCCGGCTAAGAAAATAGCTTGAGTCATCATACAGCATGTGTTCTTTTAACGTCTTTTTTGTTATCATCTTGAAATAATGATAATCCCATGTAAAACTAAACTGGCGTTCATAGCTGTTTCACATATACACGCACACTTCATGATTAATGTAACTCGCACTAATCATTTGCTAATATTTCCACACGTTACCTGCTTCAATTTGCATATTTCAATTTTACATGGCACATCTGTATTTCGGACTATAAATGTAGTTTGAAGTATAGTTGGCCCTCGTAAATGAAAAATTTAGGTAACTAAACCAAAAAATACAAATGTGGGCAGCACATTGGTAAAAAATGAATACCAGGGTGTGGAGACATGCTTATTTTGAGTACCACTATTTCATAATAGTAAACTTCGCAATACTTAATTGCAGAAATTTGCTATTAAATAATACTATTCGGAAATGTGTACAACAAAAGCACCTCTATGCATCCTGGATAAGGGATTTTCAGCGACTTTATAAATCACAAAAAATGAAAATCAAAAACTTCAAACTGTGAGAAAACTAAAAGTTTTAGATATTTATTAAATCAAAAGGATAAAAACACCAATTTTAAGCTTTCACAAAACTACCCACCGCTCCCTGAATAGGCCTACGCGCTGACACAAAAATGGCGGCTGTCGTAGGCGGATTTTTTTAAGCGTTTGTTCAGTCCCCTGAATTTTGGATACCAGTACTTACTACAAGTTTTCTTTGACCTATTTAATCTCAAAAAAAGAAGGCGAAAATGTTTTTAGATATTATTGGTATTAAAATTCAAGGGACCGTACGCATGCTGAAAAAAATTCGCCTACGACAGCCGCCATTTTTGTATCAGCGCGTAGGCTTAGTATCCAGGTGGCGATGAACTATCACTTTTGTAATACATAAGATTTAAGATAAACTCAATAAAGACAAACATGTCCCTCTTTTTCAAAGTTGCTTACCATTAGAATAATTTACTTAACATTTTAAATAATTCTTCTTTTCTTCATCGGTTAAAATTAAAGGAATATAAAACAATAATCTTTTACTTGTCTACTTCTCCAGTTTCCTTGAAAAAAGAAAAAATATTATTACTTATGGAGTAGTTATCTTTCTGATTACGTGCCAGGACTGGCTACTATTTTTATATCGATTTGTACCACAATTTACAAAAATGATTATTTGTGGCAGATTTCTATTGAAAATATACCACGCTAAGTATATAGAAGAAATTATTTTTCAAAAAGTTGTACTAATACAATAAAAATATATAGGTGGGACGTATGATTTCCCAACCCCGTTTTCAAAAGGTTAAAATTGTACTGCGAAGACGATAACCAGTAAAGAAAGGTAACTTCCATAGCTATTGTTCTTAAATGTTAAGCTCATTTTCCTCAAATACACTAAACTAAAATGCGTGGAACCAGAAGATTCAATCCCAGTTTTCGTTAATACTGAATTTGAATGAGAATTTTACCAAATTAGCCAGCTATATCCAAGTTGACTTCATTTATGGCGAATTATTTGTTGTCGACAAGTGTGGCGATGTTTCGTCAGGTATGGTCAAGCTTAGCCAGAATTTCACGCTGACGGATATGGCTATGTAACATTAAATGTATGAGAGTAGCAACAATGGTTACAAATGGGTTAATAAATACGAGTGCAATCGCATGACAAAATTCAGATTGCTTCGAAATGTCAGCGACACCACAATTTCAAACTGCTATATCTCAGCCAATTTTTAAGATAAAGGGAAACAAAAAATGCTCCGGAATTTTTGTACCAAAGTCAAACACTTAAAAGAAAATGCGCTTTTAATGTCTAATTTGTTTTGAACAACTTTTTAAATTTTAAAAATTTAAAAATTTTTATGTGGCGCCATTTTGAAACAAGATGGCGGATGAAGTTGGCCAACGAACTCGGTCGAGACCTTGTATGTTCTGTACTCATAGGCACAGTAAAATTCGTTCATAAAAAGAGAGTTACAGCATGACAAATATGATATATATATATATAAAACAACATTTAAACGGGGGGGGGGGGGTCATGATCGGTGGAAATATACCAAAATCTTCCAGAACAGCTTTCCTCTGGACGGCTGCATTAAGTAGCTGTTTACCTTCTGTATGGAAAGTACCTAAAAAATGGTTCCTACCAACAAAACAATTTCTTTTTTAAAACAATATTAATTATGTTATATAAAGATATTATTCTAAAGTTTATAAAATTTTCAACAGCTATTTTTTGTGCTGCTCATAATTCAATATTTTTTTTTATTTATATGTCATTTTCCTATCTATTTTATATTTAAAACGATTACTGCAACTATACATGATAACAATTTTAAAGATAAAAAAGAAATAAAATAAAATTTTTATCGATCACAAAATTCCATAAAAAATAAATACACCTTCAAATATCGCTTTTTATTGATTAAACAAATAACAAATCTTTTTTATTTCATTTTATAAAAAAAGATAAAATCAAACTTGTAAAAATTGTATACGAATTTATTTAAGGATTAATTATAATTTATTGCCTTATAAAAATAATTAATCATTTAAATAGCTTTTGGTTGCTTTTTTTAATTAAATTTGAATATATTATGTAAAAAGGTTTCAAGGAAGAAATTTAATTAAAATTTTGACAGATTAAAAATATTAATAATTTCCATTTTTCTGACTCTTACACATTTACTGTATTACCAGTGATTAAATAAGTAATCGATATTTCAAGTTCTAATTAAAACGTTTGATACGATTTAAAGAGTGCACCAAAGCTTTTATTGAGAGATTTCATCATTTTGATCAAAGAATTTTTTTAATGCTATTTATCAGTATTTTGATTGGTTTTTAATACGAAATCAGTTTCTTCAGTTTCTATTATGTTTATTTTTATTTCAGTATTAACAAAAAATATACAGGTTTTAATCGCTTGATGACAACTGCAATGCATTTTTCTATCAAAAAACATTATTGACCGATCTATGCCGGTTGTTGTAAATATGGAATTTATGCATACATAAATGTTAAGGTAGAAAACATAATTATCAGACTCCCCACTTGGTCCGTGTTTTGAACACTACTGTTTTAAAACAAAAATCTACTCTTTAGATTTATCTTGCAAATTTTGTATACACATACCTTGAAAGTTATTCCTATTTCAAATGTTAAAAAAACCTACTACGGAAAATTTTCTTCAAATTTCCTGGTACATAAAAAACGGACAAGTTGGAGCCCTGATTTAGTTATCCTCTTTCTTTTAGGTAGATTTCGTAAGAAATACTACCTATTACATTCTCCCCTAAGTTGGAATTTTTGAAAATTTTTTGCAGATCTACGTCGATCATGACTCCCAGAACCCAAAACCACCCCCAATTCAAAACTTTATCTATCTATCTATGTCACTTTTTTATGGACACGATAACTGCAATAGCTCTGCACAAATCTCTTCCAAACTGATACAGAAAATCAAGGGGCATGAAATCTCGGCAAAGTTCGTTAATGGGCAAAAACGAACCAAGGGGGGGATGGGGGGGGTGAAAACAGAAAAAAACATAATTTCTTAATTATGATACGTATCGAATCCGTTTAAAGTTATTATTACTTCTAGGAAAAGGGCCGAAAATTTATGTATGACAGATTTTTGATATCATTAAAAATGGCCCCAAGGGGTGGGGGGTAGGGGTGTTTTAGAAGAAAAAAATTCATAACTTCGTCTATTCACAAGATATCAAATCCGCTTAAATTTATTATAAATCCTCTTAATAGTATCTAAAACATTTATATTGACAAGTTTTTCATAGGACCAACACTTATAGCAAAAAAAAATAAATAAAAACAAAATAAAATCCCTGCCGGCTCCGCCTGCAAATAAGTTAGGTTTCGAAGTGGGCGGTTCCAACTACCGCATCATGGCAAAAAGCTGATTTCTTCCGCAATTCCCAACAGACAGGAGCCCCACGGTCTTCGTGTTCGAAATCAACCTGTACCTGTGTTATATATATTTTTAAAAAAAGGACAAATTTAAGAAAGATTAAAAACAAAACTGTTTGTGTGCTTTCAACAATAAATTTGAACGTTTGTGGCGGAAAAAAAAATTCACAAAAACTTTTCTACACCATTTTTATTAAACAGCAATTTTCGTGGTAAATTTCTATCGCAAAAGCTATAGAAATCTACCACAGCAATGCTTGCAAATAGTGGTTTAATTTTTTTTTTTTTTTGGGGGGGGGGGGAATTCCGCGACAATCTTTTAAACCTATTTATGGTATAACACTATAGATTCTGTGCAGCAGGCAAAATTCTTCGAGTTTTGTAGAAGCTTGTTCTAATTTAATGCAATTGCTTTGGACATTTTATTAAAATAATCGAAAATTTAAGCTATTTTACCCATTTTAAAAACAAGTAATTGTGTTTCTTATTCTTATGTTAAATTCATAACAGAATTTTTGAAAAGTTTTATTTAAAAAAAGTGGAATGCAATTGTACTGTTTTTTTTACCAAAGTTATAAAAGTAAAATTTTATTTAAATATTCTAGTACAAATCTTGATTAAAATTAAATCGGATAAAATATACCGCATACAAGGAGTTAAAAGAATTTTTATCATTGTGAGGTTTATTTATAGAAAGTTTAGATACACAATAATTATTCAAAATCTTTAGCATAAAATCGATTTTTATGGAAAACGATATGTATATTATAAAAATATAATTTTATAACATGAATTATTTTAAAATGTTAAATACATGCAATTGTTAAATAAATTTATGTACAGTGCGTGTAGAAACTTCATGTTATTGAAAATTTTCAAATCAGATGAAAAAAGGTTTACGATAATATGTATGATAAACTGAAAAGCTGATATAAACTGAAAAGCTGATAAAAAAGTCATCAAAATTTATCTGTAGGTATTTTCTTACGAAAATAAAGTAATTACACAAAAAAACACTATTTCTGTTTGTGTAAAAACTTTAAGGACAGCAAAATAAAAACAATTAATAATGAAGAAACAAATTACATTATATATTGTGCACTCACTATTGCTTTTAATGACAACAAATATTCTATATTTATTGGACATTATTAATTTTTGGCACAGTTTGGGACTGATGTTGCACCATTCATCTTCATTTGTTGATCTAAGTTCTAAATTTGAATCGCTCATTATATAGACCGACGGTTGAAAGTGGCCGGACTTATTCTTTTTTGAAGTTATTTACAATGTTTTATGAACTTTGTGTTGGAAAATTCTTTCCAAAACGCTCATTATATAGACGACGGTTGAAAGTGGCCGGACACATTCTCTTTTGAAGTTATTTACAATGTTTTAAGAACTTTGTGCTGGAAAATTCTTTCCAAAACACGCATTATATAGACCGACGGTTATATCGGACGGACTATATATTTTGTAGTAGGCATAGTTTGAACCGAAGATTTAAAATATCAAGTCAAAATTTGGTGTTGCCATTGAAAAAATAATGTTTGGGCTGGTTTTGATATGCAGATGGCCCCCTAAGAAAATTTTATATACATATTTTAAAAGTAGACTTTATTTCCAATCGTTTGGTACCAGTAACTTCCTTCTACTATAATTTGTTGCAGAGTTACTGGGGGATGTTCAGTTTCTTTTTTCCACGACTTTACATGCTGCTTTTATAGGGAATACATAAAACGGGAGCGCTGAAAACTACCCCCATGAAAAGTTCCCCCATACGTCATTTTTACGTCACAGCAGATGGGGGTAGATTTCCAGTCATAGAGAATTTTACTTTCGTCGAAAATTGGAAAACTTCCCCCTGAAAAGTTCCCCCAAACCAGAAGGAAGAAGTTTTCCAGTGCCAGGTAATTTTCTTCTTCACTGAGTTCTTGAAAACTTCCCCCATGAAAAGATGTCCCCATACGTCATTTTGACGTCACTACAGATGGGGGAAGATTTCCAGTCCTAGAGAGTTTTACTTTCGTCGAAAATTGGAAAAGTTCCCCCATGAAAAGTTCCCCTAAACCAGAAGGGGGAAGTTTTCCAGTACCAGGTAATTTTCTTTTTCACTGAGATCTTGAAAACTTCCCCCATGAAAAGTGTCCCCATACGTCATTCTGATGTCATAGCAGATGGGGATACATATCATGGGGGAACTTTTCCAGTGCTAGAGAACTTTCTTTTTACTGAGAACTTGAAATCCATCCCCATGAAAAGTGTCCCCATACCACATTTTGACGTCACAATATAGGGTCACATATCCAATGCTAGAATATTTTACTTGTTTCGAGAGCTGAATATCTGGCACTCGAAATGTGTTTCTCTTTTATGTCTAGTTACTATTGTTATTGTGAATTATTATTATACGGACTTGAAGAAATGCGCAGAAGAGATTTAGTGCGTAATGTAAAAGTATCTTGCTTACTTTTCATATTCGGTTATCAAACACATACTAGGCGGACAAAAAGGATTTAAGTATTAATGTGATATAATATTGCTCAAAGCATAATCTGTTAGAAGGTTCATGGAAACTCGACGAAAACAAAGATTTTTGTTATGTTAGCGGAAAGTGTGTGCATGTGATATTTGTTGTTGAGTAGAGCATCAAATGTGGATCTTTAATGAAAAATTCACATAAGTTATTTACTTTTTTTTTAAATTTTTTTTAATTTTTTGGAAAAATAAGAATTTGCTTTTTTTTTTTTTTTTTTTTTTTTTTTTTGGAAAAATAAGAATTTGCTCTTTTCTTTTTTTTTTTTTTTTGTTAATATTCCGAATCAAATACCAATATCAATAATTTGACACAAAAACAAATAATTCTTGAATCAGCAGATCAGAATTTAGAATTGAAATCAACTATCAACTTCTTTATTATTATCTTTAAAATTGTGTTTTTTAAAAAAATAACCATATTAATTGAAAGGTAAACAAATCTTAAAAACAAACTAAAAATGATACTATGTCATTAGTGTACAACAAACTTACAAATAAATAATTATATTGTTGTAAACGAACATTAGCTTCAAAAATATAAATGGAATTTTAACTTTTAGTAGACCATAAAATACATAAGAAATCTGATTTTTGAACAGAATTTGTAACAAAATTACTATTTTTTTTAATTGATTAATCTGTGATACCCCATTTATATGAGCAAATAGATAAATAAATAGAATGCTAAATTCATCTTTAAAAGTTAGACTTAAAATTATAGAATGTGCTGATTAATTAAAAGATGATAAAAATATTTTTAAAACAATTTAATTGGTTTATTGTATTCTCTGACGGCGGCTATGTTTATGCCTGAAAGTACTGTGAATTAAAATAATTATAACAAATTTCTTTCAATATTTCTGTCATCTTTTAAGTATTTAGCACATTGTGTAATTTTAAGCCTATTTATAGTTTAAGAAAAACTATTTTTACCAAATTGTTCTACGATTGTTGAGGCAAAGGCAATTTTTTTCAGGGCTTTGCTTTTTTTTTTTTTTTTTTAAATTTAAAGCGACTAGGAACAAATCGTTATTATTATTAATTTTTTTTTTTCATTTTTAACATTTTACGAAAACGAAGAGCCTATTCTCAACAGCTGTAATTCTTGAAAAAAAAAATCCAGACACATTAAAATAAAATCCTCATAAATACTACAATTTATTAGCAAAGCAGACATTGGATGCAGTGCCGCGTTAACCTGTTAACAATCGGGGTCTTGGTCTAAGATCCCAACCTCTCACAGTTGTCTGGATCATAATGCATTTTCACGGTTTTGAATTTTTATTTTAAAAGGATAAATTATTTCGAACTACTAATAACCCATTGAAACGAATTTAAATAGTAAACTGAACTTTAACTTTTCTACTATTACATAAAACCAAGTCATTAAATATCCATCATAAATTTATAACATCTATAACTGGAAATTAAAAATATGTTTTCTTTACATGCTATCCTAATCCTAATAATATTATAAATCTGATTGTGTGCAAATGTTAGGCTGAAGCCAGCGTCAAAATGGAGCATTTAATGATCCTGTATTTTTGCATATACGTTGATTATAACCCTCGAATGAACATAGGCCGATTTTTGTTTATTTTATTCAAATATTTTTCTTAATAATTCAAAATTTCGTTATTTTCATAGAGAATAAATAGACATTTTTTTCGTATAATATTTTAAAATGGTTAAATTTACTTTACCGTTGCTAATACTTTATCGTTGCCACAACTAATTTAAAACCTGGAATAATAATTTTTACTCAACAATTTAGTTTCAATTGAAAAATTTTCACGTGAAAAATAAAAATGAAAAAAAAATTAAAGAATTAAAAAGAATATTAAATAATATTATTAGAAATAGAACGTACTTTTCTTAGTTTTTGATAATAATACAAGGTTTCAATATGCGTAACCATAGGAAACAGGCCAATATGACGTCATACATCGCAAATAAAGCGGATAGGCTTTGATTGGTGAAATAAAATGATCTTGGGTTTTTTCTTCACTTTTTTTTCTTTTGTATGGTAAAATACTTAGCGTTTTACCGTCTGCGCATGGCTAATATAACTATACCGTATTTTTTATTTAAATTTTTAAAAAGTAAAAAGAAGTTTCAAAAGAAAATGGGCAAATGTCAATAGTTCCATTTTTGTTGATAAAACATAAGATTTAATATTATTTCGTTAAAGTAACATAATTTCCCCTATGCCAGTATTAAAATTAATTGCCTGGAAAAGAAAATTAACAAGAATTATGTCATTAAAATGGGATTTATCTGGAGAAAAAGAGACGTCGTATTTGAAATAAAACAGGAATTTTCCAATATGTTTTAAAATGAGTGTGAATCAATTCCTTACATTAATAATGCAAGGATCAGTAAGTATAAAATGTAGATGAATTTCACGCCATATTTATAACGATTTTTTTTTATCTATACTGATTATTAAGCATGAGTATCCGTTATATACAGATGAGAGTTTTCTGCTAAAAATCACATCATAATTTTAAGAAAAGGAAAATGAACACGGATCTATTATATTAAAATCTGACCGTGTGTTTGTATTTCGCAACTACTCCTAGACTATCGAATGCAACGCTACTTAATACCGGTTATCATTGATCCGAGGATGTCACACAAACTCTCAGAATTAAAAAAATTAAATTAAATACCAAGTTTTTGTAAATTTTAACGAAGTTTCTGAAAAAACGGAAAGTAAATAACTCCATATTTGTGTAGAAAAAAGGCGAAATAAAACAGATCAGTATATTTTTTACACCATTTTCTCATTAAAACTGAAAAAACAGAATTTATTTTAACTTAGAATAGATGGTGAAAACAAAATCTTGATTTCAGTAAATTATCTGAAAAATTAAAACTTATTTTCACATATTCAAACTTCATGAATCAATTTATTCTGGAGAACAGAAATTGCCTGTCAACATACTGTCATTTAGAAAACAAGATTTGTTTCAGCTATGCATTAAAACAAGGAGGCAGAATTGAATTTAAAGAAAAAAGCATGTACTATTTCCAATTAATGTTTTTTTTTAAGGATGGCTGTTAAGATGTTTCACAAAGGCGTTAAAAGTAAAATTGTTTATCAGGTGAAATTGACATTTATTTTTACCCAATTCGTCTATTTCCACGATTTTATTTGGTCCTCCTTTTTGTTTTGGTTGCAATTTTATTTTCGCGATTATTTGGCACAAAATTTCCCTTTTTTAAGACTGAGTTATGTCAAGGTCCCTATAACAAAAAATACCGTATTGTCTCCTATGAAATGTGATAAATAGTTAGTTAATTATTAACGTTTTTAATTATCGGGAGTGAAATATTTTGCTTAATTAGAGTATTTATTCTTCTTTTAATGTTGCGTGAACGAAGTCACGGGTAACAGCTAGTAATATTATAAATCTGATTGCGTTCAAATGTTAGGCTGAAGCCAGCGTCAAAATGGAACATTTAATGATCCCGTATCTTTGCGTATAGGTTGATAATAACCCTCAAATGAACATAGGCTGGTTTTTGTTTATTTTATTCAAATATTTTTCTTAATAATTCAAAATTTCATTATTTTCATCCTAATAATATAATAAATCTGATTGTGTTCAAATGTTAGGCTGAAGCCAGCGTCAAACTTGCGTATAGGTTGATAATAACACTCAAATGAACATAGGCTGGTTTTTGTTTATTTTATTCAAATATTTTTCTTAATAATTCAAAATTTCATTATTTTCATCCTAATAATATTATAAATCTGATTGTGTTCAAATGTTAGGCTGAAGCCAGCGTCAAAATGGAACATTTAATGATCCTGTATCTTTGAGTATAGGTTGATAATAACCCTCAAATGAACATAGGCTGTTTTTTGTTTATTTTATTCAAATATTTTTCTTAATAATTCAAAATTTCATTATTTTCATAGAGAATAAATGGAAATTTTTTCGTATAATATTTTAAAATGGTTAAATTTACTTTACCGTTGCTAGTACTTTATCGTTGCGAAAACTAATTCAAAACCCGGAATAATAATTTTTACTCAACAATTTAGTTTCAACTGAAAATTTTTCAATGAAACATGAAAATGAAATAAAAAAATTAAAGAATTAAAAATAAGATAAAATAATATTATTAGAAATAAAACGTACTTTTTTTAGTTTTTGATAATAATACAAGGTCTCAATATGCGTAACCATATGAAACAGGCGAATATGACGTCATTCATCTAAAATAAAGCGAATATTCATCTAAAATAAAGTGGGGAAATAAAATGATCTTGGGTTTTTTCTTCACTTTTTTTCTTTTTTTTTTCTTTGGTATGGTAACAATACTTGACGTTTTACCGTCTGCGCACGGCTAATATAACTAAACCGTATTTTTTATTTAAATTTTTAAAAAGTAAAAAGAAGTTTCAAAAGAAAATGGTTAGCAAATGTCATTAATATGCTCCGCAAAATTATCCATGTCGAAAATGATGTCATGGATAGCGAGAAATAGTTATTTCAGTCTTAAAACTATTTCTTAAAACTATTAAGAAATAACTCGATTACCTAAAAAAAATGACGAATGTTAACAGTTCCATTTTTGTTGATAAAACCTAAAGATTTAATATTATTTCGTTAAAATGACTTAATTTCTCCTATGCCAGTATTGAAATTAATTGCCTGGAAAAGAAAATTAACAAGAATTATGTCATTAAAAAGGGATTTCTCTGGTGAAAAGAGACTTCATATTTGAAATAAAACGGGAATATTCCAATATGTTTTAAAATGAGTGTGAATTAATTCCTTACATTAATAATACAAGGATCAGTAAGTATAGAAAATAGATGAGTTTCACGCCATATTTATAACGAAAAATTTAAATGTTTTGTTATCTATACTGATTATTAAGCATGAGTATCCGTTATATACAGATGAGAGTTTTCTGCTAAAAATCACATCATAATTTTAAGAAAAGGAAAATGAACACGAATCTATTATATTAAAATCTGACCGTGTTTTTGTATTTCGCAACTACTCTTAGATTATTGAACGCAACTCGATTTACTTGATCCGAGGATGTCGCACAAACTCTCAGAATTAAAAAAATTAAATTATATACCAAGATTTTTTTTTCTTTTTCTTTCTTTTTTTTTTTTCTTTTTTTTTTTTTGTAAATTTTAACGAAGTTTATCTAAAAACGGAAAGGAAATTACTCCATATTTGTGTATAAAAAAGGAGAAATAAAACATATTAGTATATTTTTTACACCATTTTCTCATTAAAACTGAATTGATTTCAGTAAATTTTCCAAAAACAAAAACATATTTTCACATATACAAACTTCATGAATCAATTTATTCTGGAGAACAAAAAGTGCCTGTCAACATACTGTCATTTAGAAAACAAGATTTGTTTCAACTATACATTAAACCAAGGAGGCAGAATTGAATTTAAAGAAAAAGCATATACTATTTCCAATTAAGGTTTTTTTGAAGGATGTTAAAACGTTTCACAAAGACTTAAAAGTAAAATTTTTTATCAGGTAAAATTGATATTTGTTTTTACCCAATTCGTCTATTTCCACGATTTTATTTGGCCCTCCTTATTGCATTGGTTGCAATTTTATTTTCGCGATTATTTGGCAAAAAAATTATCTTTTTTAAGACTGGGTTATGTCAAGGTCCCTATAATAAAAAATACCGTATTGTCTCCTATGAAATAAGATAAATAGTTAGTTAATTATTAACGTTTTTAATTATCGGGAATGAAATAATTTTCTTAATTAATGTATTTTTTTTTTTATGTTGTTAAATGGTAAAGATTTGTAAAATTATTTTAGAAGTGTTGTAAAGTGTTACAGAATCTATGCTTGACGCATGATTTTTCGTTCTTTTTTAAAATGGAATGAATAAATTTTTTTTCATTTATTCTTCTGAATGAAAAGTGAAAATTTTGGTAGAAATACCGTTCCGAGTATGACTCCTATAATAGGAGCTCTAGTTCCGAGAAAAATCACTATAAAAGGAAGAATGTACAGAGTACTATACCCGTTTTCCACTCTTCATCTTCTGTATACGTTTGAATTGTTAGCGGAAATATAGCCTGGTCACTCAATAAGTCATTAACAAAAGACGCTGAACGGGCTGTGTGAAGCAAACAGATGCCTCGCCTCGGGCGGGGTAGAAAACAGTCTATTTGCAAGTCAGTACTTAGCGAAACAGCTTAACCATGAATTTTTTTTGGGTTGAAACTCAAACTCTATTTAATATGGATTTTTCGATATTATCAAAATAATGCAAACTTTTTATATATATTCTTATGTAAGATATGAATATTTAATGTGAATAATTAACTGTGAATCCTATGAATTATATGAAACGATTTTTCCCCCTTGTTTTCTGTCTTTCTTATCTTTTTTTCGCTAGTATCTCAAACTTTATGTATAAAAGATGCATCAATTATTAAATGCATTTTTAAATACTATATGATATAAATAAAGTGAAACATCACTATAAAGTAATAAGATATTTTTAATTATAATTATTTTTAATTATAAAATTAAACGGTCATATAATTTTCTTCGAAAGAAAAAAAAGGAAGAAAATATTTTAAAAATACCGTATTTGCAGTAAAAGAGTTGAGAAATATAAAAGATTATCTGAACGGAACATACACATGAAAGCATGAAAAACATTAATTCATTTTCTATTTCTTATTTATGTGAGCAACGAACCAGATCGGCTATATTATGAATTAATTGGCAGAGTTTATCGAAATATTTTATTCAGCTTTCAGTAAAGAATATTATCTTTAAGATTTTTGAAATGTGTAATCTAATACAGACAGAGTGGGTGCATTTGAGCAGGGCTGTCCACCGCGGCGATGGTAACTGTACTTTTAAATGTTTTTCTCATTTTCATGTAAACTGCATCCTGGCCTGACAACCTTTAAAACGTGCAAGTTTTTTTTTTTAATCACTATATGCCATGATATTCAGGGATGTGAATTTTATAAACGAAGACTCCGTAAATTCAATAAAATAAAATATATTATTCGAAATATGCTGCACATACGTTAACTGAGGATACAGTCTTTAACAAATAAGCTATTTTAGAGGAAGCAATCACAATAGTATAGCTTATATTTTTCTTTACTTTATTAAAAAACTTTAATCTTGAATATCTCGTAATGGCATTTTTTTAGTTACTTGTTTTACAAATTAGCCCTTTATTGCATAGCATTATGGCTGCTTTCAAATCCAAAGGAGCTACATTCTGACAAATTTCTGAATTAATTTTTGTTCGGAAACGCATGAAATGGGCAGGTGTTCTTTATTCAGAAATTATGTAATCGAGTGGTGTTTTCAATGTTTTAGTAAAGGCAGGTGATCTTTCAGAAAATACTGTCAAAGTTGATGTTTTGTACATAATTTCCGGGCGCACGAAAGGATAAAAAATCTATCATCACTTGACAGCAATTGCTTTTAACTCAATAAGTAATTTATTTATCAAAAAATGAAAACGCCATTCGATTCCAAATCGCAGTTCATTCAGCAGTCAGGCCTGCCAATTTTATGCCATGACGTTTTGAAAGAAGTAAGAAAGTTTGGCGTTATTGAGCCGGGAATTTGATAACCACTTTAATCAAGAAAGGCAATTCAATAAATAAATAAATAAATAAATAAATAAATAAATATGGGGTTATTTTAGTTTTCTTTTAAATTATAAAAGTAATCAAATCAGGATGCTCGTAAAATAATTAAAATTAAGGAAATAAAAAAATTAGGAAAATAAAACAATACTTCATACTCTTGATTCATTATTTTATATTTATTAATTTGCGTTTTCCGAAAAATTTGGAACTATAAAGTTAACGATATAGTCTTATTTTTTTAACACATTATCAAGTCAACCCTTCGTTTTGGCTTCAAATTGCTAGTCTTTTCTATGTGCTTCTTTTTCCTTTTTCCTGAATTATAAATACACATTAAGCACTTTTTATATTTCGTTTTTCTTTATGTCAAATTTATACAGTAAAAAAAGGGTGATACAGAAAGAAAGAAGTAAGATATTCATGGAAGAGTTTGAGTCCCGAATAAAGAATAATTCTAAAATATTTTGTACAGAAATTAATATAAAACTTACTGAAAAATAACAAAAATAAACATTTGTTTAGCTTAGCAATGTAGCTACATCAACCATAATGTATCTTTTATCCATAATGTATGAAAACCATTTTTCTATCTCTTGAATTAGTGACCTTTTGAGTCTAAAATAAGATTCTATTTCTATTACTTTTTTCAGACACGTTAAACTCTAAAAAACTAATAATAAAGAAATCTAAATTGTTAAATTAAACCCAAAAATTAATAGAACGAATGGTTAGATTCGTTTTTGTATCTCAACAAACAACTAATTAAAAACATTTTAAAAATTTGGAAATATTTCTAATAAGTTGTCACCAGATGAAGCTCGTAAGATTTTTCCTGTTTTGGTGGGGGGACAGAAGTTTTAAATTGCTGTCTCCTAGTAAAAAAAAAAAAAAAAAAAAAAAAAACAAGAACAAAAAATCATGCGTTAAGTATGGAATATGTAAAACTTTTCAACACTTCCAAAATGCTTTTATAGAAATCTTTACCGTTTAAGAATGTCTAAGTCTGATGCTAAAGTTAACAATTTGGAAAACGCATAACACATTTAAAAATCCAATTTTAGAAATTACCAACAATATTCGGAAAACGATCCTAACTATTTTGCGCAGCCCAGTGTATGATCTACTGATTTTTATATATACTACATAGAATGCAAAAATTTAGCTCAGTTAGGATACGCATAGCACAGTTGAAAATAGCCCATCGGCAATTTCCGTCAATAAACGCAAATGCATTCGAGATGTTTTGTGCTGCCCTGTATATAACCTATAGGATTTATACACATCAAGTATAATAGGGGGGAAAAGTTCCATTTAAAAACGCAACTGAAAACGCATTTCCAACCATTATTATTAACAGACAGTACTTTAACAAAATAATTTTATGTGACCCTGTAAATGAAGGAGGAATGCTATACACACAATATTCTATAGTAAGCCTCTTGTAATGCCCCTCAGTGATATATATCTGTTTCAGTATGTTTCAAATATTGAAACATTATAAAATAAACCGCAAACAATTTCTCCCCATAGACCGTTTTGTAATGGAATTCTTTTGAGTGTCCCTGTAAAGCAGGTATGTCAAACACGTGGCCCACGGGCCACAACTGGCCCGCCGACAACTTCTCTGTGGTCCGCCAAGCCTTTGGCATTTTACCTGTGCATTTATTTTGGCATTTATTCAGTTGCTCGAACACGCATGCTGAAAATACACTTTTGAGGAACTCACTTACACCAAATAGTCTTAGAGATGGCAAACATATGTATGTAAGTATTGCCAGTTACTTTTTTTATTCACAATTGCTACCACTTTTTCTAATAGTAATTTTTGTCTTATTTATTTCGTCATTAATTAAGGGAAATATTTTTCTTCAAAATGTGGTAGTAAAAAAAAAAAAAAAAAAAAAAAAAATCCGCTTATTTGGCATAACTGATGTATATAGACAGATGTAGCTCAGTTTTAAAGTTTTAAATTTTAGCTCCAAGAAATTGCTGATACACAGTTAACTAATCGGAATGTAACAAAGTGCGAAATCTCGAGTCTAAAATTTTAAAGATTCGTAATTTTTTTACAGTATTTTTCTTATAATATTTATGTGTTTTATGACGAAACTATTGCTTTATTAGGTGCGTTCGTAATTATATAAATACGTAGCACCTATTGTCGTCGTCTGGTCCGTCCGTCTGTCCGTCCGTCTGCATATAGCAACGCAAAAACTACCCAACCGAATGGTTTGAAATTTAAGATATATTATCTTTGCAGAATTTTATCGCGACATTTCAATTTTTTAAAAAATTGAATCAAAACTTTAGAAAATATTAATAAAAACATTTATTAAGAAATTTGATTTTTTTTTAAATCGGTGCTTTCTTTTTATAGGAGCTTTCGAAGTTTGATCACCAAGCGACCGAGAAACTTATTTTATTACAGAAATTAATCTGCAGACGATATAATTCATTTCACAGAATTAAAAATCATCAAGATATGAATATTTATAGAACTATAACTTTTATAGAACTATAACTTTTTTTATAGTACGAACGCACCTCGTTTGTAACGTTTGACGTACAATTTCCAACTTGTTTTACTACTCTCTTCAATTTTACACATGCTATATTTATTAAATAATAAGAAATGTATAGTAAAATTAATAAAATTCGGGCTAATTAAGAACAGTTACAACTTTTTTAAAAATCAAAGTATAAAATTAAGTGGCTTTTAAATGATTTGCTTTCGAAATGACATAAATTATCACTTTTGTGCTTGAAGCAAAACCCCCGAATACGTCATGTCATCTAGTTTCTCCACTCTTGTTTTACAAAAATATTTTGGATTTAAGTTCTTTAATTATTTTCATTACTTAGGTTAGTAAATGTGTCATTGTTAATGAAACCTGCTTGATCTTTCTTTCTTTCTTTCTTTTATTTTATTATTATTGTTTTTTATTTTTTTATTTTTTTTTTTTTTTACCGATTTACACATATTTTAATAACATACTGATAAACAACCTGGGAATTTTTTTTTTAAGTTTAAACTCTACCAGTATGAATATATATGATTGACGGAAAATAAACATTAAAAAAAAAATTAAGTTGATTCACAATACTATTATATTAAAAGAAAAACTGAAATTATATGTTGATATCCAAACATTGTTGGAGTTTCGAAAGAATGGAACATTAAGAGATGCTACAGGACAAAGCATTAAAAATCTGGCCAAACATCAGAAAGAAAAACTGTCAGAATTGAAATTGACACTTCTTAAAAGAGAGTGCTTTCACCAAGCCTATTGGAGAAAATACATTTACTTTATAAAATAATTATTGCATTAAATATCCCGTGATTCAAAATCATTTACTAGGAAATGGAAGAAAGGATGCGCAGAACAGTTAAAGAAGTTTGAAAATACTATAAGCAAAAGTACTATTGCTAAAAAGTATTTTGTATAGCCGGATCGATTTATAAAAGCCGGATACATGTTTATAAACTTATATCATATTCGTACGCACATGCTTAATCATCGTCAATTTAGAAAATATCTTGATAATATTGGTAACGAATATAACCAGATCTACCTTCTTATACAAAAATTTGACGGCTTTCCATCATAAAAGTTTAACTGTTAATTACGAAATGTTAAACAAGGTAAGCATTTTCATTTTAAATTGACAAATTATGAATGTGAATTATTAAAAGACCACCAATAGACAAAGTACTTGGAGTTTTCATTTTTAATAAAAGCACCTGAGTAAACTTCAACATCAGGGCAAATTTCATAATTTCATCATGTCATTTGATAGTATTAGCATCAGAGCCGGATTAAGCATTTCTTTGGCCCGGGGCTATTTTGGACATTTTGCCCCCCCCCCCCTCTTCCCCTGCTACTGGAAATTTTGTGCCCCTTCCCACGATACTGAATATTTATCCCCCCTCCCCCCCCCACACACCTTTTATTATTATTTTTTTTTAATCCTGAAATACAAATTTTAAAAATGGAAATATTTATATTGTTAATCAAGAGCGTTTTTTTGTTTGTTTGTTTGTTATCTTCAATAGTGCTCTTAATTAGTTTGTTTAAACATATACAATTAACAAATACTTTATAAACATTAAAAAAAATAGAAATATTCCAGGCGTATAAAAACTGAATACATTAAAAATAATTTCAATACATCTGTTTATTGATATAAATAAATTTAATTACATGTTTAAGCTTTTTTTTTATTATTATTAGATTTTCATTACTAAAAATTAAGTTAATTGAAAAAAAAAATCTTTGTATTTAAATTTCCAAGTGATTGCCGGGCATCATGAAATGCAAACAGTTCTGTTATGTCATTATCTAGTGACATTAGTGTTAAACCGCTAAGTTTGGGCTCCAGCATAAACGATCATAGTCTGTTCTTTATTAATTTTAGTTTGGAAAATGATCATTCTGCTTCAAAGTTTGTAAGCGGTACTACTATATACTATAATTGCAATATGCAGTACATTTGGGAAAACAGATATTAATTGTTTATCATTGATTAACAGCATCTTGACAGCATTGGATATCTACATTTCTAATACATTCCGAGAAATATTTCATTTCTATTTTTAAAATATCGCCAAGATCCTCGTAATAAAATGTTAAGCGTCTAGAGAATCTTTATCTATAATGTTTGAGTATTGTAATTGACAGAAAAACATGAAAAATGATAGTTTTATAGAGAAATGTATGATAAACATGGTGAAACATAGAGTTTTAAAATCGAATAATTATTTTAAGTGCCCCTGTTTAATGTTGAAATCGGTGAATATAATTCAGTTACATAAATTTTATAGGATTAAAAACTATGCACAGCAATTTAACCTTCTTTTGAAGGCATATATATATATATACATATATTACGTGATTAGATTATGAAATGCTGTGACGAATATATATATATATATATATATATATATATATATGGTGTTACGGTAATGTTTCATTAATGGTTATATATATATATATATATATATATATATATATATATATATATATAGTGTCTAATTTTATGTTTATGTTTTTTTTTCCCTTAATCCAAAATTTTATTACTTGAATGGATATTTATTTCTTTTTTCCAAAAAGCCGTTTTTTACCTCTGGTGCTAGATGTTTATAAAGCCCAAGTAATATTTCTAAACATTTTCCATTTGCAAAATATACTTACACGCGAATATTAAAAATGACAGGAAAATTTAAAACAATTAAGTTATTATGTGTGTAAAGCATTTAATGAAGAAATTTGCATTGTATTTAAAAACTCCAAATAATAATATTTCCAAATATTTTTCAATTCGAAAAAATATTTACACGTGAATATTAAAAGAGAAAGAAAACTTTCAAATAATTACATTTTTATGTGCGGAAAGCATTCAGTGGTAAAGATTATGATTGATATATATATACATATATACATATATATATATATATATATATATATATATTTATTTATTTATTTAAAACTATTTTCTTATAGCGTCTAAAAGAAAAAAAAATCTTCCAGCAGTTAGACCGTCAGCAGTTGCGACAGCGGTGGATGCGTCCCTGGGAATGTTCAAGTCAAAGGGAAATGAATAGATACCCGATTATAAAAGATCACTACTGGTCGTGTTAATATCATCCAATCTTTCGTAATCAAGTAATCTTTTTAAAACAGATTATATCATTGTGTTTGTAGAGCCTGTGAAGTCTTGGGAAGTGTAGCTCGTTGGGGGCGGAAATTCCTAGTTTTGTTAGAAAATGTAACTGTGAGTTAAACTTTTATTACAAAAAAAAAAAAAACAATTTTTTTTCTGATTTTAAAAAATGGCACCACTTCAAACTTTTTAGGAAATTTACTTTTTAAGTTAAATTTATATCTTGACAATGAGCAAAATGTTATAAATATGCATGCTAAAATTTTTCAGTTTGACTAAAACAAGTCAGTTTTTGTGCAAAATATATGAAATTTTATTAAATAAATTCATTGCAATCAGTCTTCCGTAATCGGATAATCTTTTTAAAATAGAAAAAATTAGCGTGTTTTTAGACCAATTAACGTGTTTTTCGATTCTGCGGGGTATGCACGGGAGTTGGCGAGCGTAGCTCGAAGGGAGCAGAGCCCACTAGTTTTGTTAGAAAATATAAATGTGAGATAAAACTTTTATTACAAAAAGCAATTTTTTTCTGATTAAAAAAAATGCAACACCTCAAACTTTAAAAAAAATTTACTTTTCTAGTGGAATCTATATCTTGAGAATGAATTAAAATATCTAAATATATATATATATGCTAAAATTTTCCAGTTTGACTGAAATATGTCAATTTATGTGCAAAATATGATTAATTTTATTAAGGCTGTTCTCAAATCCAAAGGAGTTACTTTGTGACATATTTCTGATTCATTTTTGTTCGGGAACGCATGAAATTGGCAAGTGTTCTTATTCAGAAACTATGTAATCGAATGGCGATTTACATATTTTGGAAAAGGCAGAAGCTCATTTAGAAAATACTGTCAAAGATGGCATTTTAAATCAAATTTCCGGGCGCAGCAGCACGAGAAAAAATTAAAACTTGTCGTCACTTGACAAGAATCTCTTATAACTTAATATATTTATCAAAAAAATTAAAACGCTTTTCGATCCTAAATCCCTCCAATAGTCAGATTTTCCAATTGTATGCCTTTACATTTAAAAATGAGTTAGAAAACACGTCAGGTAGTTTCGCGTTGTTGAGCAGGGAATTTGAGAACCGCCTTAAACAAATTAATCTGAGTATATTAAAGAATTTAACCCATACGTATTGATTTTTAGTAAAAATTGCACAAAAGAAACAATTTATATATGAATATGGGAATTTTAATAAAATAAGGATGTGTGTAAAACCATTTAAATAATGAAATTCATAATTAATCAACTTAACTTAAATTGATAAGATAAAAGATGGCGATAAAAAATATTTCACAAACAATCGAACCCATAAGAGGTGTAATATTATTTAACCTTTTTTTTCTCTTTCTTTTTTTTTAAGCCACCTAAACACATGCAGTAAAAACAATGGTTTTCTACAAGTTAAATGTACTCATACTCAAGGATAAGCATTTTTTTTAATTAAATAAACGCTTTTCTTTACTTAGTATTAAATAAAAACATTAAAGATAAAGGAAAAGGGAAGCAAACACACTTCCTAAAATCTACTTCTTATCATATTAAAATAAAAGTTTACGAACAAAACATTCTTTTTGATTATCTGTCTGTTTTTTTTTCCCCATAGACTTTTATGCGGGAGAGGCAGACAGAGATGATTCTCAATGCACTGGCCAATGGTTCTCAGTTCTTACGCAAAATACTATTGAAAGATACTGGTCATGTCATTGGGGAGGGGGTTGCCCTTGGGAAGTGTCGGATGTTAGGCATTGGGGGGCGGGGGTCCTGACCTTGTACTAATTTCTAAGAAATCGTATGCCGTGCACACATAGACCTTACAATTCAAGATTCTTCCCCTGAGCGTGCACATGTTTTTTGAGATTAGGTGGTAGAAGCGGAAAATAGTAAAGATGTTTTCTTCTTTTGGTATCGGGCAAAAGTAGGGTAAAAATAGTAAAAGAATATGAAAACACCCGCTCGCTAATGTTAAACGTATGGCCATGTTGTTTTCGAATTTCTCATTTAAATTTGAATATTTTGAAAAGTTTTTTTTTTTTTTTTTTTTTTTTTTTTTTTTTGCATAAGATAGCTGAGGTTGATATTTTAGTTGCAGATTTTTTTAATAAAGGTACTTTCACTTTCAAAACCGGTTCCGAAAGTGAAAATACCTTTACTAAACAGATCTGCAACTGAAATCGAAAAAATAAAAAATCGTCATATTACGGATCGACCTCAGCTATCTTATGCAAAAAAAAAAAAATCTTTTAAAAGTATTTAAATTTAAACGAGAAATTTGAAAGCAACCTGGCCATAGGTTTAACAATAACTATCGGGTGTTTTCAAGGGAGTGACGACTACCCTTAAATCGTACTTCAAAGTTTTGGAATTGCAAAAGGAAAAAGTGATGACGCTTGAAACCCGATTTTATCTCATTATTTCCGAAAAAGTTTTTTCATTTTAGAAGCAAAAATTTTCTTTTTTCTTTCTTTCTTTTAGAAATTTAAGTAATTTTTAAAACAAAATTTTGATAAAACTTAAGCTGTTGACGAGGGCTCCTGACGGATTGGGGCCCGGGGCTGCAGCCCCGTACCCCCCCCCCCCCTTAATCCGGCCATGATTAGCATTTTCAAATAGAATTTATTATTTTGACAAAACAACTTTCAAAAAGAAAATGTATTTTATTTTATATGTTGCCAAACATTATTAGAAAAACATCGGAGTGGACATTTCTTGAACAAGCGCGCTTTTGTACGGCTTCTTTGCGTATAGCGGCCAACCTTTTGTTATTTTTCAAGTCAACATACGTTAAACCAGAAAATGCATTTAATAAATGAAAATAAAAAGAATAAGTAGAGCATAGATACAAAACACAAATTTTTAAAGAAATTTTTTGATTCGAAATATGTTTTCTTTTTCACTGGAAAAAAATACGGAAGATTGGCAGCTATTTCTTTACTAGGTAAAAGATTAACAGGTCATCGTGCACAACCAAATTGCAAAATAAATACAAATTAGAAAAAAAATAAATTAAATTCAGTTGATTCGGTTGATAGAAAGCAATTTCGAGTATTTTTTCGAAAAATAAGATAAAACAAGCTATGAATTTTATTTACTTTTGAACTTTACATGCACATTTCTTTAACATGGATGTGTTTTATACGAACAAATTTTATTCTGTGCAATGGTAATAATATTATCTTTTTTTTTTTTTTTTTTTTTTTTTTGGCTTTGTATATAACGCTTAATTTGGTCAGCGGCGGTAAACGAGTTTGACATACCTGCTGTATAAGTGCTATACATACTATATGCACATTAAAAGCACGAGATAGATAAAATAAAATGAAAGCATAATTATAACAATAATAATAATAATAATAAAACTAAGCATACATTATGTAACAATTTCTAAACTGTTATATTCGCGATGTTTGTTTTCCTCTGAATTATTACGGCAAAATATGCTATTTCCAAATGAATTATTTCACAGAAATAATTTACTTTTAATTAAATTATTCTACTTAGCACATTACATATTCTCAAATTATAGCCACAAAAACGTAAGAAAATATTAAACATGAGATAAATAATTGGATACATGAAAACTGTGTGAACTCTTAAAGGCAGTATTCACGCTTGGTACTGAAGCCCAATTTCATTCACTCTTAATAATAATGTATAAAAAATAATGTAAATATAATGCTTTAAAGTAGATTAATTTAGATTTTGTTTTTATTTAAATGCTCGTGTTTAGAAGAAATTCTATAAAAAAGAAATATAGCAACTTAAATAGAAAGACAACAGGCGCACCTTTACGGAAGTTAAAATAATTATTTTTAATTGCTAAAGCAAAGAAAACATGTGGTAATTAATATCAACACCTTTTGGTTGTAAAAGGATTATCACTGGCACAAAATTTGCATAAAAGTTAAGAGTTCTTAATCTGTTTATTATTTTTGGAAACCATGTGGTTAATGAGTTAGTTGAAGCACCCCCTTTCTTTCTTATTAATATACCTGTAAATCTGGTACTATCCATAAAAGTTACTTATATTCTAAAAAAAAAAAAAAAAAAAAAAAAAAAAAAAAAAAAAAAAAAAAGCTTTTTATGAAATAGTAATTTAGTAATTTAATTTTAATTAATTTACGATTATGCGTTGAGAAATCAAATTTTAAATTCTAAAATAAGAAATTAAATAATGTTTATTTTTTTCTTTTTAGTTGCATTACCTTAAAAAAGATTTAAAAAAAAAAACTATGTATTTTTGAAAAAAATCGCTTGTTTGTGATTTCTACCAAGCGTAAAAAATCTGTATATTTTTTATAGTGGAATTCGATGTCAAATTATTACGGAAATGTTTGCCAAAAACATGAAATACCTTCAAAAAATTAATTTTTAATTTCTAGTTATTAATGTTATAGATTGATGATGGATATTTAATGACTTGGTTTTTTTTATATAATAGTAGAAAAGTTAAAGTGATCATTACTGTGTCAAATTATTAATATTGGATATTTGATTGGGAATATTAACAAAAAATTAAAAAAAAAGAGCAAATTCTAATTTTCAAAATAATAATAATAATAATAATAATAATAATAATAATAATAATAACTAATGGGAATTTTTCATTAAAGATTCACATTTGATGCTCTACTCAACAACAAATATCATATGCACACACTTTCCGCTAATACAAAAATCTTTGTTTTCGATGAGTTTCCATGAGCCTTCTAACAGATTATGCTTTGAGCAACATTATATAACATTAATACTTAAATCCTTTTTGACCGCCTAGTATGTGTTTGATAACCGAATATGAAAAGTAAGCAAGATACTTTTACATTACGCACTAAATCTCTTCTGCGCATTTCTTCAAGTCCGTATAATAATAATTCACAGTAACAATAGTAACTAGACATAAAAGAGAAACACATTTCGAGTGCCAGATATTCAGCTCTCGAAACAAGTAAAATGTTATAGCATTGGATATGTGACCTATATTGTGACGTCAAAATGAGATATGGGGACACTTTTCATGGGGATGGATTTCAAGCTCTCAGTAAAAGGAAAATTCTCTAGCACTGGAAAAGTTCCCCCTTGATATGTATCCCCATCTGCTATGACGTCAGAATGAAGTATGGGGATACTTTTCATGGGGGAAGTTTTCCAATTTTCGACTTTTCAAGATCTCAGTGAAAAAGAAATTGCCTGGCACTGGAAAACTTCCCCCTTTTAGTTTGGGGGAACTTTTCATGGGGGAAGTTTTCCAATTTTCGACGAAATTAAAACTCTCTAGGACTGGAAATCTGCCCCCATCTGTGGTGACGTCAAAATGGCGTACGGGGATACTTTTCATGGGGGAAGTTTTCAAGATCTCAGTGAAAAGAAAATCCCATCTCACTGGAAAACTTCCCCCTTCTGATTTGGGGGAAATTTTCAGGGGGAAGTTTTCCAATTTTCGACGAAAGTAAAATTCTCTATGACTGGAAATCTACCCCCATCTGCTGTGACGTAAAAATGACGTATGGGGGAACTTCTCATGGGGGCACTTTTCAGGCGCCTCCATAAAACGTTACACTGAAGAGCAGTTGAATCAGAAACGGGTGCAGTTATGCAAATGCGGCGCTGTAGGCTGTTGTGTAAAAAGAATGAACATGACGTAAGCCAAGATCCGACAATATATCAGCTCGTAGTATCAGTAGTAGCCGAACGCAGTATGGGTAAGATGAAGGATGTGAGTGCATTTGAGCATAGAAAATAGTTGGCGCTTGACGACGGTTCCATCGTGGAAGTCGTGCAGGGACAGGGATTTTAACGAGCCACTGTGTGAAGGATATACCGTGAGTATGTTTATTCCTGTAAAACCGTCCCTGTCTGCGCCAACTACCAGGGACAACAGCTGAGCGGCGTCATTAGCCGGACGT
Organism: Maratus michaelseni; assembly: GCA_963931845.1. Lineage (NCBI taxonomy): Eukaryota > Metazoa > Arthropoda > Arachnida > Araneae > Salticidae > Maratus > Maratus michaelseni. The sequence goes on from OZ007586.1 coordinate 408,492,396, forward strand.
CTGGCTCAAACTGTAACAACGAAGCAACGCCAGTGATCAACAGTGCAACAGATAACTCAGAAATTCAAGGATGGTTGAAAACAACGGTTGTTGGAATAGTCATGATAAATAGATGCCAAATTTAGGCTTTATTATCAGTATTTCCAAAAAATAATATTCGCATTTATTTAATCTTAAACATTGCAGCTATGCGTGATTATAACTTTTCTGAACACTCGATATCATAAAATGATTTTTTATCCAACGTGTACAGTTCTACCATTGGATACTTTAAGAAAACGTACCATAAACACGTGCATATGAGCCGCAGATTAAACAAATATGTTTGACCCGAAACGTAATAAATGAAGTCAAATATGATTTAAAACAAGAACGAAAAATCATGCGTCAAGCATAGATTATGTAACACTTTCAAACGCTTCCAAAATAGTTTTACAAATCATACCGTTTAATAAGCTAAAATATAACATCTAAGTAAACAATTTGGAAAACGCATAACATATTTAAAAACATAATTTCAGGAATTTCCAACATATACAATATTCGGAAAAATATCCGAATACTTTTATTCAGTCCTGTATAGGATCTATTGATTTGTATATATACTACACATAGAATGCTAAATTTTAGTTCAGTTAGGAAACGCGTAGCACAGTTTAAAATTCTCCTTCTGGAGTTTCTGTCAATAAACGGAAATGTGTTCGCGAACTTTTGTGCTTCCCTGTATAGGATCTACAGAATTTATACACACCACGTAATAGACACAAAGCGAGTTAAAATTAAAATCGCGTTCAGTAACTTAAAACGCACTTCCAGGAATTATTGTTAACAGATAGTAGAGAAATCTTTTGTGTGTCCCTGTAAATGAACGATGACTGCTATACACACAATATTCCGTAGTAAGCCTCTTGTCATGCACCTTAGTGATATATATATAAATTTCAATGCGTTTAAAATAGTGAAACATTATTTAAATAAACCGCAGACGATTTTTCTCCATAGACGTAATGTAACGGAATTCTTTTGACTGTCCCTGTAAAGAACTGTAAGTGCTATGCACACCCTATACCATATTAAGCTTCTTCTAATTCATCTTAGTGATATATATAAATTTCAATGTGTTTAAAATAGTGAAACATTATTTAAATAAACCACAAATGATTTTTCCCCATAGACCGCAATGTAACGGAATTCTTTTGAGTGTCCCTGTAAAAAAACTATAAGTGCTACACACTTCCGTTGAAATAAGGAACATGCTATAGATAACGACAATAACATATAAAAATTGCAGAGCAATCCGAGCATATTTACGGGAGTTAGAGCACGGACAGACGGCCATTCGGCAGACGAGCATCCGGCCAGACAAACCGAAGTCATAAACACTTTTCAACTAGGTTGGAAGGTGTTAAAAAGAATAGGTTATATTGTATTAAATAAAACTTCTCGTTCTAATCATGGATGTTTGATCTTTCACTTATACGCCAAATTTTACTGCAGATTGATAGATACCGCTAATAGCATCAATATAGATCCTTCACTTCATATTAGGTTAAACCGATACGTTTCAGGTACTATTTCCAAAATTCTTCTAAAATATTTTTGATGGAGAATGAAAACTTATATATAAAATAAGGTTGTGACACGCTACATAAAATCTGTCGATTTCATAATATTAAGCCGGAACAGAAAGAATCCACGTATTGTACACAGTTACACACACGTTATACAATGGTCTCATATAGCTATCGGGTGTATTTGGTATGTTCTGCGTAATTTACATTTTAGGAACATCTTTCTGAATACTGGGCTTACGCGCTGAAAAACAAATGGCAGCTCTTGTAGGCGGATTTTTTTAAGCGTTTGTACAGTTCTTTGAATATTCAATACCAATAATTTCTACAAGAATTCTCCGTCTTATTCTTCTGCGATTAAATAAGGGAAATTAATACTTTTAGAAAATACTATTATTGAAATGCAAGCGACCGTACAAAATAGATAAAAATACTCCTATGACAATTGCAGTTTTGTGTAGTCCTGGTATTCAGTGAGCTGTATTTCAGGTTTAAAAGTTTTAAAAGGAATGTAACATCCTATACTGGAAAATACCGTATATGTTTTATCAACTCCTTCCATCCTCTACATTTTTTAAAATTTCAGATTGCTTGATTTCCACCACTTTTTAAAAAAGTTACATTCGTCTTATTTATCGAATCAACAATATAACTAAGGGGAAGGGGAATTATACTATTTCAAAAAAGTGGTGGCAATCAAGTAATCTGAATTTAAAAAAATAATAACGGACTGGCACCACTGTCTATAACGTCATTAGTTACTAGAATGATTGTCTGTTTAAAACCAGTGCAACGTAATCTAATTTTTTTTTTCAATTTCAAGATACAACAGGGTTTGTACGGTTCCTGGGATTTTGCGACCAGGAAATTCTTCGGTACCAGTATTTTCTTACAGAAAATTTCTCCTTAAAAGAAGGCGAAGTTTCGCGAGTTTAACCTAAATTTCTTTTTCTATAAAAAAAAAGTACTGATAGCACTCCTGGAAAATTCCCTGATCCGTGCAAACCCTGTACAATATTTTTATAAATGGATGGATATTTGTATTTTCTACTTTTCCTTGTGACAGAGTTCCTATGTTTTAACAGCATTTGTATGTTATTCATACTGATTTTATAACACATTTTCAGCAAAGACAAGAAAAATTAAGAGACTTAATAATCTATTATTTCATTTATAAAATTAATAAACTTTTAAACTCTAGAAATTTTTATAAAATGGCATTATTGAGCAAAAAAATGTGCTAGTGTAAAAATGTGTACAAGTCGGTTATGCCTTCAATTAAAATTTTTATTATTTGAATCATATTATTTTACTAAAGAAATAATAGAGCAAGACCGATATATTGCAGTTTAATTTCCTAAAACCTATATATTAAATTAATTTTCTTAATTTCTAAGAAAAGTATTTTTACGATAAAATTGTTTTCTTATTAAATATTAAGATATTTTCTTTTTTTGACATTCAAATTTTTCGAAATTTAAATTCAATGAAATGCTTTTGCAAACTTCCTTATCATGCTATTTCTTTTATCCAAAAACTTTGTTTATTTAACGACTTTCCTTCGTATTAAACTGATTCTTCATTTTTCCTCTTTAATGCGCTTAAAGAAAAGTTGTATCTTGCCAAAAGGAACTTAAACTGAAATCAAAATAGAAACAGGAGATAAAAAATTTATTATATTGTAGAAGCTGAGTGAAAATAACATATTGTGTTTATCTTACTAACACGTAGAAAATGAATAAATTCGATTTGGGCGACAAGAAAATATCACGAACTGATTCAATCAAAAATGAAAAAAAAATATTTTACAATGCTGACGTATTATTTTTACGTCTTTTCATTGAAAAATAAAAACTAAAATTTTCCTTTTTTTATGTTTACAGAGATAAAACTTATATTGCTTAAAATAAAATAAAAAAGCTCTAGAAATAAATGCTAAACTTTAAGTCGAACAAAGTGAGATGTTCTTTTTGCTTAGAAAATAACTCGAAGCTCTTATTGAAATATTGATTAAGTATAAACGAAATGTTGTGTTTAACCCTACAATACATGATTTTTATTCTCTTTCTTTCCAACGAAATATGTAATACTAATAAAAATAATTAATAACAACACTAAATAATAATTTTATTGTGATCTGTAAATTTGTTACAAACAGGATCGAAGGCATTTCTAAGTAGTATTGGTAAAAGTTTTTCAAAATGGTTTACAAATGCTTCTCTAAACCTACATTAAGAAAATAAAGAGAAGCATTACTTTCTCATATAATGCAAATGGCAACATACACGCTTTTGTTCCAAATTCTTTTACCACTTATACAATGCATGTAATATTTGTGTTAAAATATATTTGAAAGGTACAAAATAGCGTTTTATGTTTCATTCAAATAACATTTAAGCGTCCCGCAGGCTGTTATAAAATAACTAGGGTGTTCTACCCCCTGCTCGCTAACGCTCCTCAACCCCCGTGAATTGCGACGTAATTCACATTGAGAACGCTTCGCTCCCCTTTTTGCAGCAACTCTAGCCAGAATGAGTAATATCATAAATCATTTTAACATATGAAATTTTCAAATTATTTTAATGTAAAAAAAAGCTATTGAAAACCTTTTTGAAAACACAATTAAAAATGCATTTAGTTGGTGCAACCAATGGGAATATATCATTTCAGCATTATGAAATATACAAATTTTTAATTTAAAATAATTAACTGAAAAAATAGCTTGGAAGCACAGTTAATTTAGAACTTCGTTCATTGAGCCACAGAAATTTTGTACAGAAAAACTTAAATTTATTTTTAAAAATTCTTAGAAAAACACTACATCATAGCAAGATAGTTCAATATAAATAAACAATCGACGTCTAAAGTTCGTTCGACGTGAAAAATAGAATATCTCTCAGACGCTTGGCAAGTTAAGAAAACGTAAACAACACAATTCCTGATGTGTTTAAAAGAAACTCTTAATTAAAAATCTGTTTTGCTGAATGCATTACACGATCGTAAAAAGAAACAATGACCATTGCTATTCATACATCGACCGAAAGATCGTTCTGTGTTTAAAAATAGCTCTTGCTCTGAATTTTGATTTGCTGAATTAAAACGAAATGCCAGTGAATATGATGTCATATTGACAAAATCGAGGCTAACGAAAAAGACAGGCTACCGCGGTTCATTCCACTTATCTTTTTTTACAGACCGCTAGAGTGACTTGATGCTCTTTTCGTACTCTTGCATTGGTGGATTCGAACATCACGTGACTCCCGCGGTCTGTAAAAAAAGATACGCGTAAAGCACCGCGATAGCCTTTCTTTTTCGTTAGCCAAAATAGTATACTTAAATATTTTAACTTTATATAGACTCTGGGGCCTCCGTGGCCGAGTGGTTAAGGCGAGGCTAACGAAAAAGACAGGCTACCGCGGTTCATTCCACTTATCAATTTTTACAGACCGCTAGTGTGACGTGTTGCTCTTTTCGTACGCCTGCATTGGTGGATTCGAGCATCACGTGACTCCCGCGGTCTGTAAAAAAAAGATACGCGTAAAGCACCGCGGTAGCCTTTCTTTTTCGTTAGCCTCGGGTTAAGGCTAGTGTGGTAAGCGAGGCTAACGAAAAAGAAAGGCTACCGCGGTACTTTACGCGTATCTTTTTTTACAGACCGGCGGAATCACGTGATGCTCGAATCCACCAATGCAGGTGTACGAAAAGAGCTTCACGTCACTCTCGCGGTCTGTAAAAAAAGATATGCAGAATGCACCGCGGTAGCCTGTCTTTATCGTTAGCCTCGGTGGTAAGGTAGTGTGCTAAGTGGTAAGGCTCCGCTAATCGCTTCATAGCATAGGAAGCAACGCCGGCGGTGTTCGACTCCCGCCAGCTCCATTGCACAAACTTTGTGGAGCTCCCGGATGTAACTGTTGGTGTTGTAAATTTCCTTGTACTTTCTCGTCAAGATCTATGTAATTGTTGAAGTCATGTATATGTTTCTGTGAATAATAAAAAAAATGTATATGGATGATTCGAGACGACAAAAGCTTCAAAGCTTCAAAGCTATAGACTCTAAAGATCATGACGTCTTTGAGAGTTCCTTACAAACCATTGCTATGTGTTTCCTGTCTGTTGTTACGCTTTTCCTACAGATAACTCCTACATACAATGGAAAACATACTCAGAAATCGGTTGTTTGTTTGAAACAATTCTACCGTGTGCCATCACACTTTTGGAGTCTATATGAAAATGCACCTTTTCTTTCAAATCTGATATCATTTTCACTGTCAGAGCCATTCATCCCTGCCAAGATTAGAGCGTCATTTATGAAATTCTTTTAAAATTCCTGAGTTTCATTAAATATTTATTATAATTAATTGGAATTTTTTTAATTTTCAGAAATATTTTATAATTTGCATACCAAGGATTGTTAAATAAATAGCAAAAGTTCAGTCTATTTAGCTGCCGGAATTAGCGTTAGTAAATACGACATCATCACTGAAAAAGTTGTAGTAAATATATTCATGTATGAAAATACATCTTTTGTGTTTCGAATGTCGTCATTTTCATCATCGGAAACATTTCGCTTTACATATTATTTACTATGATAGATTATTTACTGTTATTCAATTTAGATGGATTACATAATATTATTTCTCAATAAATAATCTGTGTTCTACTTTTCCGCGATTAGTGCATAATTAAACGGGATCAATTTAATATGTTTACATTTTATGAAAACCATTGCAATTTTTCTTTTAAATATGATGTAAGTTTCAGTGGTGAATTCACGCTTCTGATTGGTGGAATGTAATAAAGCAAAATAATATTATGTTACTACGGTTGTTGCCACACGTCAAGCTACAAATTCAGCCTTATTTTCACGCTACGTAAGAGAAATATCTAGAGAGATGTTTTATTTTTCAATCAAATAACATTTATGTGGTCCGCGGGCAGCAAAGCAACCACTTTTTTAAAAGATAGAACCTTATTTAATCACAGAATTCCTGTCGTTAAATAAAGTGCTTTATCGCATATAATAGTATGTATCACTGTTTCAGGACAAAGTTAAATTTAAAGAATGATTAAAAAAAAACAGTTTTTTTATTTTTAAAAACAGAAATAACAGAAAATACCAATATACTCAAATGAATAAGAATTACATTTATTATTAGAATTATTTTTGACAAACTATATCTTAGAAACATTGTAAATAGGCTTAACTTTTTCCACTATAAGTTTCTTTTATTTAAAAAATTATATTTTTTCTGTAGGAATAATTTATGAAATGTAGTTGATGATTTTTTCTAGAATCTATATATATATTTGTCTTACGTGGCGCAAAAATAGGGCTGAATTTGTAGCTTATGGTTTGGCAACAACCGTAATTTCCAGAGCTCAGACCAATGAACAGACTAGATTGTGTTAGATCAGCTCCGCCTCTAATCCAATATGGCGGTCACTGTGAGAGCAGTGAAACCATAGAATGAAACTCAAATTAGCAATTATTAAAAATAAAATAACATGTACGTAATCCAAAGCGTCTGAGATGATTCCTCATTTTAATTATGAGTAATATCGTTAATTTTAAAAGAATTCACAACTCTTATTAAGAATTCATTTACGAATTTCACTCACTCAAAAATCGAAAAAAAAATCAACTGTCTAGGTTGCATCTGCCGCCATCTGTTGCTGTAAATTGAAGTAAAAAACAATATTTTTTGTAAAAATCTATAATCATTTTTTTCCTAATGAATTTAACCCGCGCTGTACAATATTATAGGTGCAATAAGTTTTAAACTAATTATGTTTCTAAGATCCTTTTTCCATAGTATTTAAATGATTTATATGTCCATTGGTAGCGCCAACTAAATGCATTTTTAGTTATGTTTTCAACTTAGAAATACTTTTTTACATTAAAAAAAATTGTCGTGCAATAAGTTTTAAACTAATTATGTTTCCAAGATCCTTTTTTTTTTCATAGTATTTAAATGATTTATATGCTCATTGCTAGCGCAAATTAAATACATTTTTAGTTAGAATTCCTTTTTTGCATTAAAAAAAATTGTCAATTTCATATGTTCAAGTGTTTTATGGTAGAACTTATTCCGGCTAAAATTGCTGAAAGATAAAAAGGGGCGAGCGAGCGAAGCGAGGAGGGACCGCGTAGCGGTCTCAATGTGAATTGCTTCGCAATTCACGGGGGGTTGACGAGCGTTAGCGAGTAGGGGGCTGAGCCCCCTAGTTTTCTATATTGTTCCAACAATTTTCTTCTTCATTCATTAATATCAGTACTTAGAGATAGTAGACTAGCCGTATGTTATGTGTTATATTTTAATATCCCGGCAAATGGAGAGGGAGGAGGGCGAGACTCGAAACTTTACTTGCACATACTTTTTATATTTTTTAAAAGATCCCTTTAAAATTTGAAAATCGGTTCACAAATTAAAATATTATTTAAAAATTCCCAATTGAAGGAATTTTAAAAGAAAAGTAGTTCACTAACTTGAGAAAATTCTAAGAATTCCAAAAAAGAAGCAGTTTATTAACAAAATTCAAGAAATTTCAAAGTCTGGAAAAGAAATTAAAGTAAAAGTAGAGATACAAGTTCATTTGTGGCGATTCACCCGTGCAGGGTTCTCTAGCTGCTGCAGCTGTGGACAATCTCTTATGAATCTAACCTCCTCTAGATCTGAGTACCAGTGGCAACCCATTCATGCAATCACTCTAGCTGCTTCGGCTGTGGACAATTCTCACCAGCTCGACCTACTGGAACTGAGAAATAAAAGCACTCTAACATCACATGACAGTGGACTTTCGAGTTCTCGACACCCCACTTCGATGGTTATGCTTTTCGATGCGAATTCTCCTGATGACAGAATCGGACGGGTTAATAAGATGCAAGATCTCTCAACAGGACTGGACACATTAGATTTTTTTGTGAATGGCAACAGTCTAATGAACTTATATTTAAACTGGGATTTTCGTGGTAGAAGACAGAGCTCTCCCAGAATGTTGGTTTCAGTAATTCTTTATCCGTACAAAGCACGATAATTTTATTTCTATAAAATTCTAAATCTTATGTTTATTAGGTTAATAAAGAAGTTGTTTAACCTACATTAGTTTGAAAATTCTTCGCCCAACTTCTACTCGCAACTACATTAAGCTGTGGGGATATTTTAGGATAACTTCTTTTACAGATATGCTTTTCTCGCATCGCCCCACACATTCTAACTTACTGGCAAAATACTGTTGAAAAATTCTCTGTCATAAGTTTTTATATGTTATATGAAGTAATTTTCAGTAATATTAAGAAATTTATTTGAGATCATTTAAAAAAATAAAATCCTGCTTCCTATTTTATGTTGTCTACAGGGTATCTGCTACTACTATGTTATTTACTTGTGTCCCAAAAAGCGCTCGTGTAAATTTAAATAATCCATACGCTTTAAGAATGGCGCTAAATACTTTTTAAAACCGTCAGGTCTAATACTGAAGTCTATTGTGTTAACAGCTAGGTAAGCGTAGTGAACGGAGTTTAGAATAATGTCAGAAAACGCTCACGAGTGTGTGCGTGATTATAGAGTTTTCCCGGAAGTGTGTTGTTACATTATAAAGGTTTAATTTTCTAACATAAAATCGTTCAAACGAGTAGGGAGACTGTTTCTAGAGCGTTTTGGTGAACAGAATGCGCTATCTGACTCACCAATTAACCGAAAAGTGTAGCAATTTTGTAATGATCATGCAATAACCTGTCACGATGAAACAAGTTTTTCGGACATGCATATGCAAGTTTAGAGATTGGGAGAGGGAAATCTGAGCATCTATTTTAGTTAAAATAAATACATACGTTTTTGCAAATGTTTCGGAACAGTGCTTTACACTCACGCAAACATATAAACATAAGTTTTGTGACTTTTTGGTTGGCGTGATTTTCAAGACCGTGCCAAACGAATAACTTAATACAATGGCTAGGTTGCCATTAAAGGAAAAAATCCCCTAAATTTGGCGACTTTTTCCCTTTTTTTAACCGATTAAAAAAAAATCTGTGCGTGAGTGTATGACATCATAGCCAATGTTTCTAACTTTTTTGCAAACTCACTAATGTTGTATTTTTGGAACACCCTGTATTACATGTAAACTCTCAATGTTTTCTTTCCATTAAATTGGCTTTTTTAACAGTATTTCAAGAAATATTTAAAAACTGTAAATAAATAGCATCATACGCAGTTTTCTGTTGCCAAAATTTATTATCATAAGTGACACTAAATTGTAATTTACATTATTTGTGTTTTTAGGATTATAAAATAATAATACCTGAAATTCCTTTTTCGTAAATGTTCCAAGGGGCATATTTTGACATATTTCGAAATTATAAAATAAAATCATTGGTATACAAAACTGCAGTTTGGATTTAAATGCTTCTTGCAATGAAAAATTTTGTTTAAGCGAGTAAAATAATTTATCCCTCATAGTACCCCTTCTTCACACATTTAAAATTCTTATTTTGGCTTACATTTGTCTTTAGATTGTTTCGAAAATTTCAACGCTATCTCACAGACATGATGATTTCAGAGAGATTGATTGTTGCGTGCGCTATTACGTCGAAAAGAAATCCACCATTACAGTTCAAAAAAGGTTTCTGCAGAGCATAAAAAATTCGGTATTTTTCCGTTACCGGGAGCAGGCGATAAATTACCATACAGTTTCTTAAACCATTCGTTGCCAACCACGAATATACTCGTGGTTGTCAACATTCAAAATACTGGGTGTTTTTTTTTTTTTAACTGACGCTATTCAGAGCCGCCAATAGCTCGTTCTAATAACTGGATTGACACAAAATTTTGTGAATAGACTAAGAAAACCATGGGGAAAAAGATTCCGGCAAAAAAAAAAAAAGTTCCAATCACCACCGATAGGGGGAAATGTGGCGCTGTGGTAATTTATGCAACTGAGAATTAGTATAAAATACGGGCAATAAATGCAAATGCAAATTTTTACTTACGTAAGCGACAGTAGTGCCAATAGTTTAAGTTATAAATGCATGCGAAAAACACCGAGAAACAATTTCACCTCAGGTTGAAAATGAATCTCACGTTACCGCAGCGCGCGTTACTTGCGAAGTTCTATTATTGTAACCAGTGCAATGCACCAGCCGCTCCTCGTTTACTTAGAACACGCCATAAACTGCGCAAAGGACCTTTATCCGTTAATGTATTGAAAGCAATGATTCTGAAATTCGAAGAAACAGGCTCGCTAGCAGTTCGGTAAGGCAGAGGACGTAAACCGGTGGCAGAAAAATTGATAATGGATGTTTCAACTGCGATCAACGAAAGGGAAAGTGTAAATGATGAATAAAACATGGCATTTTATCCAAATTATTAATTTTTTCTGTTTCTGATGTTTTCTTTCAATGTACAGCGCCACATTTCCCCCTATCGGCGGTGATTGGAACTAATTATTTTTGCTGTAATCTTTTTTCCCATCGTTTTCTTAGTCCATTCACAAAATTTTCTGTCAATCCAGTTATTAGGACGAGCTACAGGCGGCTCTGAATAGCGTCAGTTTAAAAAAAAACACCCTGTAAAAGCGTATGATGAAAAAAACCCTGCCTAGCCACCACTATTTTAATATGTTAAAAAATACTTTATTTAATGACAAAAACTTTGCTATTAATGTTACCAAGTATTATCTTTAAGAATATATGATAGGAAACTAATTTCAGTAAAAATATTAAGACTCCGCCCATATATTTTTGGCAGTGAATGGGTTAATTGCAGGTCTCCCAAATGGTCCGCTTTTTGAATACCGGTATTTTATAGAAAAAAATTATTTTAAAATTTTTCTTGCAAACTTTGCAGAAACCACCTTCGGAGGGATATTTTTGCGGAGAAATTGTAGAAACCTACCATCAAATTTTCATTTAAAAAATATTGGTGTTCAGTAGGTGGACCGTTTGAGAGCCCTGTAAGTGCCATCATTTACACTGACAGATTTATTTTGTCAATGTGCATGCAGATTTCTCAAATCCTACGCGGGGTTGATTTACCAGGATTCCAGTATAGTAAATTATAAAGAAAATTTTAGGCTTGCCTACAACGAAGAACAAACAATAATACTTCCAATAAAAAATTGTCGCCTGTCATGCAACTTACGCAAAAGATTTAGCTATTTAAGTTTTTAACATAAGAAAAAGAGATTATTTTATTATCTCCGCATGTGTGTATTATGAATGCTGCTTTGGTATATAAATTAATCATTCTCAGTTTATGTTATAACTTTGTATATAAATAATTTTTTTTATTTAAAAAACAAGTATTTTATGGAGTTTTACTTTCCGAACTGTTGAATGCGTTTAAATTCCTTAACCACAGAGGTCGGATGCGCCAAAACAGAAATGTATATTCTGTTGCCCCCGGCTAACGGAAAAGTTCCAAAAATTCTTCCATCTCTAAAAAGCATTTTGAATTAGCATAGAAAATTTTAGATACTGGCAACGCTCTGGATAGAGACAAATGAAGCCTGTCAACCACATGTAAGGAAAATGTTCCGTACCTGACAACCGTTCTTAATTACCACTCTAAACTTGTTAACTATTACTACATGTCTAAAATGGCTGGGCCGTCGTTGGCCCATGTTGGCCTACAGTAAGAAATATGCGTCTTGCCGTACCATTGGATAACGCACCATTTGTCAACATATGGCTAACTATGGATCAATCGTAAGCAGCTGATTATCCTGCTCAGATACTCTCATGAGCAGGATTCTGAGGAGGATCGCTATGTGTCCATATCAAAACCTACCCTTCTACTATTCAAAAAACTGCTAACGATGGACCAAAAATCTATGTTGTTTGACTTTGTATCTAGCCCAATAATATCAACGAGCAATGCATCGGAAAAACTGGATATTCCGCGTGCGTTGAGATCTGCATAAAAGATAGAACATTCAAGCTTATAAAGTTCAAATATTTATAGCTTTACATCCATGTATTTTTAACATTGCTATTGTTATGCTTGAACGGATAGACTATAATACATTCAAGACGCATTCTCTTTATAGAAGAAGTAACTTTTTATTTATATGGAAAGGTTAACAAGAACAACTTGAAAATATGACAATCGGAAACCTGCATCATTATTTTGAAGTAATACGGGATTGTTCAACATTTAATGTGCGGGGCAGTTTAATGTCTGATCGTGTCTTTTGTGTATACATTTTACCTGAGACTGGTGTCACAAATAAGTTATACTTGGATATGATCATACCTGCAAAATTTACGCTATCATATTGGTACTAAAATTTAATAGTAAATTTCGCCTTATTTAATAACCGCGCTTTATTTAATAACCGGACGGAACTCCTCCTTACTGGGAAAAAATTGTAAGACACTATTTGAATGAAGAGCTTTCTGGCCGACGGATTGAACAGATGGTCCATTATAATGACCTAATCATACCTTAGATTTAATATTCATTTATTTCTTCTTGTCAGTCAGTGGTGAGCAGTCCGAATCGAATCAGCTTAACAGGAATAAGCAACCAGCCAACTTATCAAAAGCAAGGAAGAAAAAAAAGCACTGCCACGGCAGTCTGGAGGCTGGGCTAATAAATCTCCACCATGCGGAGATCAAGCAAATCTTCACCTCCGTTATCAGATATCAACCCGTTTAGCTGAGCAGAACCTGAGAGAGAACCTGGTCAGCTGTCTAAAAAAATGTACGACGTCTCTGCTTTATGTGATAGTGATGTACGCAAATAACGAATGTAATCCAGTAGCTTCCGTAATCAATGCTACCAAAACTATGAAAAGATACTGAATATCTTTGGATATACATGAGAAATTAATCCCTTGCAATCGTCGTCGGAGACCACTTCGGACAATTCAAATTTACATTGTATTTGATTATTCATATGGAATTAAATTTGTGAGGAGGAGAGAGCTTACTTAAGAGGACAGAAACCTATCGATACAGGCAAAGAGTTAAAATAGCAAATTCGTAATTTAAAATACTGTTGCAAAACATAAATACGGTGAAAACAGCTCTTCAATATACCATAAATAGAAATTGCACCCAGTTTCGTTAAGATTCAATTTATTGTCTTCATGAATAGAAGCGTTCTACAACTGCAAAATAAAACAAAAATGATGGGAATTATAAAATTTGATATAACGAAAGAATATCAAATACTTTATAATCTTATAGTTGAATTGTTCCGACGTTCTATGTTTGAAATTGGATAAAGTTTTAAAACAGGTGTGTCCAACCAGCCACCCGAGAGCCGGGCTACCACTAATTTCGAATAGATTTATTTAATTTCATATAGAATTATTTATTTAATGACGGGTATTTTGCGATTTGACAAAAGAAAGATTTACATTTGAAAAAATAGCCTTAACAAACGGTTTTCAGTCAAAACATTTGTCTATTTTAAAACGTTTCAACTTTAACGTGACTTTTAAAATTATCAATAATCTTCGATTTTCTGCTACTAAAGTAAATGCCCTGTTTTTTCTCATCGTAAATAGTAAGTGTATAGTGTCCATTCTAATTATTGTCATCTATTTCATATTGATCAAACTAAAAACGCTCCAAACTCTTTTAAGGCGATGTTCAAATAGAGAATTTTCTATTTTAATATGAAATCTTTTAAACTAGAGCTGGCATGAAACAAGAATTTATACGCACATATATCATGTTTTGGAAAAGTGAAGAGAAAGGTTTTGAAAAAAATCATCTTTAAATAAATGTTAATGTTTGATGGTTAATTTTGACGTCTTCTTCAACAAATGTAAGCGGTGTTTTGCCAGTTGAACAAATTACGTCACAAACCATAGTTGAGTGGAATTTTTCAAATCTGTTGATAATGGCTGAAGAACTAAGAACATACTTCGATTGAATTCAATTACTGTGTCGATTGTGGACAGGTTTGGTTGTAAAAGCCGTGATGCGTAGCACACTTCATTGTTGCTGTTTAACTTTTATATCTTACGCTTTTGTTGGTCAACGTAAGATTCTATCACCGTTTCATTTTCTTAAACTGGTATCCAAGGAATTTGTCGAACCGTTGATGTTCATCTTTTTTGCGATGTTTTCATCGAAATATTTGGAACGCGTAAAATCCTCTTTATGATCACTCTCCACTTTTTGGGAATATTCGATTGTTACCTCGTCCTGGTCTGTCTCTTTTATTGAAAATCTATAGAAACCGTTTCACGGAATCCGATACAGTCTATGTTGAATACCCGAACGAAAACACATTGTCTCTTTCCTTTGTCATGTAATGTCAGAATCGCATTTTTGGAAAGACCATTATCGCAAAACTTAAACAACATGTTTCAGTCAGATTCGAGGTTTATTCCTTATGTAGAGTTAATAAAACTTTAGTGGCGGACTTTAGTGTTATATTTTAATCTCAATTGGAAAACATTGCCAGGAATATTTTTGGTCACACTGTATGTACGTAGTTATCAGGAAACAATTGCCATCTATTCGCTACGTTATAAATATCTTTGAAAAATAGTTAGCATGTAGAAGAGCTAAGAGTTCACCAAATTTCAGACTGTTGTAAAAATTGAAAATAAAACCTCACTCCAACGGTACTTGATGCAATGAATAAAAACTTGCTACTGGCAATGTACGCGTCAACCAATACTAATATCATAGAAATTATTTCCGTAAATTGGACAAACATTCTCTATTTTATATCTTATGGTGGCAAATATAACTTTGTTATTATATTTTTTATAAACATACAGATTTATCATAGCTTCCGACTTCTACTAAACCGACTACTAAACTTCCAACTTACCACTAAAATTTAACAGTAAATTTTGCCTTACTTAATCTTCGAAATCTGTGAATAAATAAAGCAAAATTTTCTATTTACCCATTTATGAATAGCGTCCGTGCTTTAGTAAAATGGGAAAAAGTGCATTTTACATCACTTTTTTTTATATAGAAATTTGGCGTCGTATTTTATCGAGGATTCCTCTATAAAATAATACACCAAATTTCTATAAAGAAAAAAGTGGTGTGAAATGGACTTTTTCCCATTTTACTAAAGCGTCCCAAAATTGGGACGCTAGGCATAAATGGGTTAAATTTTAGTGGTAACAAACAAGAATAAAAGTTCGTGGTTATGATTTATTTGTTTTTTCTGAGCATACCCTAAAAATGAGCATAATCTGAAAAATAACATCATTAATCTTTTCATAAAGGCTTGGGCCATTTTTATTTTATTCGTGCCCTTTTCTTAAAAACAGAACTTTTCCATACGCTTAAACTAGGATTTTTTCAAAAGAAATCTATTAGAATTAAAAGTTTTGGAAATTATGGTGCGATTGAATTAAAAAATAGTTGCCAGTTCTGCCCCGTAATCAAAAGTTTAACGTACCTGGAAAATTTGAAATTATTGGAAGAAAAAAAATCGCAAAGGATACTTTTATCATTGATTACAGGTAAGATTTTAAAACAGTGTAAAACTAGTCAAAACTTGGTTGGATTTAATAACAATCCGAATGACTTAAGGCGAATCCATAAAATGTATCAAAGGAAAATTTAAATAAAACACTGCTTGATGGCTTTTTTTAATGTTTTTATTATTATTTTGCCTACTACTTCACATAAAAAAATATTCCGGGTAAAAAAATGCGCGTAAACAAGATTTCTCTATTTCTGTATTGTTAAATAGCTTCCAAATTCCGACCATTGGACAGTTTTAATTTTCAAACTAATAGTTGCCTTTAATTTCAATATTAAATCCAAATTGCATATTTATTCGAAAAATTGACTATTTATTTCAATCGGGAAGTCATTTTATACAAAAAACTGATTTCACTATACTCTCAATGTCTCAGAGAAACTTGTTTAGCTTAAATTAATAACATTTTTAACTTTAGCACTTTCATTTAACGCATTTTTTCTATTATTGTAATTGTTTATGTAGTTTCTATTTATTTCACTTTTTTATTTTAATGTTCAGCTCATTCTTCTTTCTCCCCTCTTTTTAATTTAATTCTTTACTATTGTAATTATTATATTTATCTTCAGTTTTGATCTTTGTTTTCTTTTGTTTGTTCTGATCATTTTTAATTAATTAATTAATTTAATTTCCGTTTTTTATTGTTCTTTTCCTTTTTTGTTTCACTTAAATATTTGACATGTATTATTTTTCGTGTTTCTTTATTTTTCTCAACGATTATCAAAAGTTAGAATTTATACAAAGAAAATGGCAGCATCTGAAAATTGAATGTTTTCACATTTAATTTAGTTATTTTTTACCCTTCAAAATTCGTTTCGAATTTCATAAATGCGTCATGTATTTTTAAACAACAATTTAATAATATATTAATAAAATTTTCACTTCAGACAATTTTCTTTTACTTAAATGAATTTTAATCTATTACAATGGTATAAATTGTTTAAATTACAGGGCTCTCAAATGGTTCGCTTTTGGAAAAACACTATTTCGTAAGAAACTTTTTTATCATATTTTTTACAACATTTGCAACCGAAAAAAACCCTAAAGGGTAGGTTTCTGAAAATTTTACAAGAAATACCTAAAGAGAATTTTTTTCTTAGAAAATAGTGATTACAAAGAGCAGACCATTTGGGAGTCCCGAAATTGTGAACTTAGGAAAAGTAATATATATATATATATATATATATATATATATATATATATATAATTATAATATCTATGAATTTCAAAAAACATATCAAGTTCTATTCTACTTAAATCTCCAAAGAGATAATCAATGATACTGTGTATACAGAATACCACATAGCTAATAAATACCATGTGCAAACATAATATTACCATAGCTGATGCTTCAATGGTAATTAGCCAAATTTTACTCATACCAAAAGAATATTGAAAAAAGAAATAGAGAGAAAGGGGAAAAAAAAAAATATATAAATTGGAGTTGCAACTAAGTAAACACAAATGGATTAACAAATTAAATATGAACCATACACAATGGAAAATTGGACCACATGAGAATCAAATATGAATTGGACATGGAAAAACACATGCACATGTACTCATCAGCCTGGATGCACCCACATGTGTTTTAAATAATAATTCAGTGTTTCATAATTCCACTGGCATAATGCTAAGATCAGTAGAATCATCCAGGTACACTGAATTATTACCAGACAACAATTGGAAATACCAAAATTTGGAAACATTTAAATAGGAAATAAAAAACCATTAAGAAAATACAATATATTTCACTCACATCGATTATCCAAAAAACTGCAATTAACACCTCACTAAATTACCACGAGATAACAGTTTTGAAATAATAAAATTGGAAATATGAACTCGTAAAGTGTAGATAAAATATTTTACTCACAATAATTATACAGAATCCTTAAAATGTCACAACGTCTACATAATATTCACATCCACATGGCAATGCATCATACATGTTAACTAAGTCGAGTTGAGAGAAATGATTTGTAAGACAAGTTGAGAGCACACTTTTTTTAAAACACAACCCCATAAATGACACCCAATCACAAAATGATTCAAAAACACTCAAAATAATTCTGGTTTTAATACACTTATAACAAATTTATATCCGTGAATATATATTACTCCATCCAATTTTAATTCCTGAAAGTAAAATTAATATACAATCAATAGCTCCCTCTATAGTTAAATTAAATATAATATTAACAATATTATCTACAACTACCTGAAAGGTAAAGTGTCGCCATCTATTGGTATTATAATAGTTCATAATTAATATTTAGTTATATATCCACTTTATAAGTTACATACTCACTTCATTAGATTTATTTATATAAATAAACTTTAAAAAACAATACTAACTTGTAATTTTACTTAAAATTCAAAAAAAATATAATACTACTATATGAATAAATCTACACAGAATTAATTCAACTTGCACAGCATTTCAGATATTCTTAACAAGAATATATTATGTAAAAGAGATATTATTTTAATTCAAATTATTTTTGCTTCCAGCTGTGTTAATCCACTGATATTATAGACATTTATTAAATAATTAATGTTTTATTTTTACTACTACTTAAATATATATTAGACTTGTTTTTAAATAATTAATGTTTAATTTATACTACATTGTAAATATATTTTATATTTATAGATTAATTTAAATATCTAATTAAATAATTCATAAACAATTCAAAATATCTCAAAATTTATAATGTTGATAATTAATAGTATTACTACTGTTTTTCAATCAAATTAATGCAATGCAGTAATTAAAATACTTGTTAATTTTAATTATTCATAGACAAAAATAAAAACTATATATATTTATTTTTATATATATTGCAAATAGATATATATATATGAGTTATAATCACCAATGTTATCATTGTATAATTTAATTTGTTATTGTATAAGTTAATTTATATATGTATGAAAACTGCACATCAATAATACCTTAAACAGAGGTGATCGGCAACGCACAATCACAACTATACAAAGTATAAATAATGTTCAATCAAATATTAAATTTCCTAATATGTTATAATTGTAATTATGTATGTTATATTTGTAATTTTCTACATAAAGTGTATATAATGTTCAAACAAATATTAAATATTAAATTTCCTAATATGTTATAATTGTAATAATGTATGTTATAATTATTATTTTCTATATCTTTTGTTATATGTTATCGCACACTAAAACAATAATTTATTACATACCATGTTTATATTTAAATTATATAATAAATGTTATTTAAAAGAGTTGATGATTGAATTTATCATAAAAATAGGATATCCATATATTTTTGCTTGATCTCGAATATATCTAATATTTTTGTTTTTATTTATATCTGAGCATAAGTATTTTATACGATGTAGATAATTGATAATTATATTTTTATAAACAGATTTATGTAAACATGAAGCATAATTGGTAAAAATATTTACATTAAATGGGAAATCAAATCTCTTATCATAAATATCAAAAATTAATTTATAATTATTAGTAATATTAATTTTTAAGTCAAGAAAGTTTATATTATTATTAATTAAATCATTTTCGCTTAATTTAAGCTGAGTAGGATAAAAATTGAGTGGTGATGTGCAATTTTTTTCATTGAAATAAAATATGATAATGTCATCAATATAGCGATAAAATACATAATCAGTGTTCGGACTTATATTTCTTTCATAATAATATAAGTAAAGGTCAGAGAGAATACTAGATGCGGTTCCGCCCTGCGGAATTCCCTGGCATTGTTTATAGATAATATTGTCATATATAATGTAATTATTATGCAATGTAAAATTTAGTAAAGTTTTAAAAAAATTTACTGAAATATGTTCTTTTAATTTTAATTGAGATTTAAATTCTTTAAATAATATACACATTGTTTTATGTAAATCTTTTATATCAATGTTATTAAATAAATCATTAAAATCCAATGTTTTTATGAATTTTACCGGATTGATATTATGTATTTTATTAATGAGTTGAAAACTATTTTTTAGGCAATGTTGGTTATTATGTTTTAGCGTTATATCATATATCTGCTTTAAAATATTAAGTAGTAAATTGCTTGCATTTTTATTATATGTGTTACAACCGATGGTAACAGTGCGAAATTTAATAGGATTTTTATGAAATTTTGGAATTATAACAAGATAAGGATAATTAAAATTATTACATTTGATTTTTAGTAATTTGTGATAATTTAATAATTTTCTGTTATTTATTTCAATATTTAATTTAGTTTTATTAAAAATATTACTTGTGTTGATTGCATTGTGAATTAACACTTTATAGTATTCTTTACAAATGATAGCATAATTATTTGGAGATTTATCTACATAAGTAATTATAAATTTGTTTTGTAATTCTGATATATGTTTATTTATGTTTTTAAAAGCTGCATGTGTAATATGATGATAATTTTTTATAATTTCATTTTTTAATTTATCAATTACAGAAAATCTCCATTCACTGAAATATTCGATTGGTTTATTGTAATCAACAGCAATTTTATATATAAACAAATCAATATCTTGAATAAACTGCAATATTATGGATTTGATATTACACTTATATGGAAGACGAAATTTTGTGCCATTATGCATTAAGTTTTGTAAAATAGGTTGTTCTACAATATTAAGATCACCAGTAATGATATGACCATGTGTTGTATTTATATACTTTTGATATTTTGGGTCATTACAATAACATGGGTAATTCTTTGAAGAGACCAAATTTTTTGCAAAAGAATTGTAATTAAAAATTTTACGTCCAAGTGTGCGATTATATTTATATGTCTTGTGAATGGTAAAATTTTTTATTGGAAAATTATTATTAATGTTGTTTATTATATTGTGTAAATTTATATTATTAAATACATGATTGGAAAAATTTATAATTAATTGTGTATTATTAGTTTTATATTTAGGTTTATTAGAAAGACTTGTATTTAATAGGTTTGCTCTATAATGTAGAATATCATAAAAGATATCACAAAAATGTGGATAATATTGATTCTTTTTAAATACCTTGAAATATTGGTTTATATATTTCTTTTTTATACTAAAAACATGTTTTCTTATAGCAAGCCAACAATAATCATTACAAAATTGTGCCTCAAGATTATCAAGCTCCTGTTGAATCACAATATCATCAGTGAATTTTTTGTTATTATGTTTACCTCTACCAGATCTAGAAGTTTTTTTTAAGTTTGAAAAATTTAATCCGGAATAAAGATTTTTATAATTTTCATATTTAGTTAAATCTGAAAATACAGGATGTGATTTTTTGTATACTAATTGATTTAATCCATAAGGATATGTAGTATTAAAATGTCTTATATATTTAGATTCTAGAAAAAGTCGTTCAGTAAAATTTTTTTGTATTTTAAGTATTTTAATAGTAATATTTTTAAAATCATGATTTTTGAAATGAGTATATTCAATATTATGAGTTGTTTGAAATTTAGAATTTTTATATTTATCAATATGAGAACGATGTAAATTTAGCCGCTTATGTAATTTTTGACAAGACTGTCCAATATATTCCATGTTACACGAATTGCATTTCAATGAATAGATTACATTGTATGCTTTGCAAAATTTTACCAAATTAAGATTGTTATTATTTGAAATCTGTGACTTATCAGCTAATGGACATGTAAGACAACGCTTAGATTCACACTCTCGAAAACATAGTACAGGCTTGGGACAATAGAATAGGTTATCTGATAACGATCCAGGAAGATCCCTAATAATCTTCCTGTACCGAGCATTAGTCCTGGATCCACCAAGGCCTAAATTGCCAGTATCTAACATTTTACTAATAACTGCCATATTTGTTTGATAGCAATAAAAATTGCAAGAAATACATATTAAATATATCTATAACATATTTAAAAAAAAAAAATTGTTATGAATCAATCTTAATATTACTGGAATATCCATAAAAAAAAAAATAAAAAAAAAATATTAAGATTGACTGTTTAATACTTGATTAAATACAATAAAGCTATATAATAAAACTATTTACATATATACATAAAGTCCCATTAAGCAAACTAACATCAAAAGACAACAATATAAAAAACCCTAGCAGTCATAAGTCAGTACAAAATTAATGTTGGTAAAAAAAAAAAAAAAAAAAAAAAAAAAAAAAAAAAAAAATCATTAGAACCTGAATAAGATTTTATAAAGATGCCCTTGAAAATTCAATAGATAAACAAATGATACCAGGAAATAATAGTAATACTAAAATATTATTATTATTAAATTATTATTAAATACACCATTAAAAGCGCAATGCAGCTATAATAACTATGTATTTCAAACAGAAGTTAATCAAAGTGATTTGTGAGCCAATTAGGCTAAATTATGGTATCATATAAAAATCAATATTTTAACTAGCTAATTGTTGAAAAGAATATTGAAAAGAATATGTAAAAACCATTCCATACCAATTTGCGCAATGCAGCATAATTTTATAGAATGTTAAATAATTATAATATCTATGAATTTCAAAAAACATATCAAGTTCTATTCTACTTAAATCTCCAAAGAGATAATCAATGATACTGTGTATACAGAATACCACATAGCTAATAAATACCATGTGCAAACATAATATTACCATAGCTGATGCTTCAATGGTAATTAGCCAAATTTTACTCATACCAAAAGAATATTGAAAAAAGAAATAGAGAGAAAGGGGAAAAAAAAAAATATATATATAAATTGGAGTTGCAACTAAGTAAACACAAATGGATTAACAAATTAAATATGAACCATACACAATGGAAAATTGGACCACATGAGAATCAAATATGAATTGGACATGGAAAAACACATGCACATGTACTCATCAGCCTGGATGCACCCACATGTGTTTTAAATAATAATTCAGTGTTTCATAATTCCACTGGCATAATGCTAAGATCAGTAGAATCATCCAGGTACACTGAATTATTACCAGACAACAATTGGAAATACCAAAATTTGGAAACATTTAAATAGGAAATAAAAAACCATTAAGAAAATACAATATATTTCACTCACATCGATTATCCAAAAAACTGCAATTAACACCTCACTAAATTACCACGAGATAACAGTTTTGAAATAATAAAATTGGAAATATGAACTCGTAAAGTGTAGATAAAATATTTTACTCA
Source organism: Maratus michaelseni (assembly GCA_963931845.1). Classification (NCBI taxonomy): domain Eukaryota; kingdom Metazoa; phylum Arthropoda; class Arachnida; order Araneae; family Salticidae; genus Maratus; species Maratus michaelseni. The sequence goes on from OZ007586.1 coordinate 408,515,621, forward strand.
CAATAATTATACAGAATCCTTAAAATGTCACAACGTCTACATAATATTCACATCCACATGGCAATGCATCATACATGTTAACTAAGTCGAGTTGAGAGAAATGATTTGTAAGACAAGTTGAGAGCACACTTTTTTTAAAACACAACCCCATAAATGACACCCAATCACAAAATGATTCAAAAACACTCAAAATAATTCTGGTTTTAATACACTTATAACAAATTTATATCCGTGAATATATATTACTCCATCCAATTTTAATTCCTGAAAGTAAAATTAATATACAATCAATAGCTCCCTCTATAGTTAAATTAAATATAATATTAACAATATTATCTACAACTACCTGAAAGGTAAAGTGTCGCCATCTATTGGTATTATAATAGTTCATAATTAATATTTAGTTATATATCCACTTTATTAGTTACATACTCACTTCATTAGATTTATTTATATAAATAAACTTTAAAAAACAATACTAACTTGTAATTTTACTTAAAATTCAAAAAAAATATAATACTACTATATGAATAAATCTACACAGAATTAATTCAACTTGCACAGCATTTCAGATATTCTTAACAAGAATATATTATGTAAAAGAGATATTATTTTAATTCAAATTATTTTTGCTTCCAGCTGTGTTAATCCACTGATATTATAGACATTTATTAAATAATTAATGTTTTATTTTTACTACTACTTAAATATATATTAGACTTGTTTTTAAATAATTAATGTTTAATTTATACTACATTGTAAATATATTTTATATTTATAGATTAATTTAAATATCTAATTAAATAATTCATAAACAATTCAAAATATCTCAAAATTTATAATGTTGATAATTAATAGTATTACTACTGTTTTTCAATCAAATTAATGCAATGCAGTAATTAAAATACTTGTTAATTTTAATTATTCATAGACAAAAATAAAAACTATATATATTTATTTTTATATATATTGCAAATAGATATATATATATGAGTTATAATCACCAATGTTATCATTGTATAATTTAATTTGTTATTGTATAAGTTAATTTATATATGTATGAAAACTGCACATCAATAATACCTTAAACAGAGGTGATCGGCAACGCACAATCACAACTATACAAAGTATAAATAATGTTCAATCAAATATTAAATTTCCTAATATGTTATAATTGTAATTATGTATGTTATATTTGTAATTTTCTACATAAAGTGTATATAATGTTCAAACAAATATTAAATATTAAATTTCTTAATATGTTATAATTGTAATAATGTATGTTATAATTATTATTTTCTATATCTTTTGTTATATGTTATCGCACACTAAAACAATAATTTATTACATACCATGTTTATATTTAAATTATATAATAAATGTTATTTAAAAGAGTTGATGATTGAATTTATCATAAAAATAGGATATCCATATATTTTTGCTTGATCTCGAATATATCTAATATTTTTGTTTTTATTTATATCTGAGCATAAGTATTTTATACGATGTAGATAATTGATAATTATATTTTTATAAACAGATTTATGTAAACATGAAGCATAATTGGTAAAAATATTTACATTAAATGGGAAATCAAATCTCTTATCATAAATATCAAAAATTAATTTATAATTATTAGTAATATTAATTTTTAAGTCAAGAAAGTTTATATTATTATTAATTAAATCATTTTCGCTTAATTTAAGCTGAGTAGGATAAAAATTGAGTGGTGATGTGCAATTTTTTTCATTGAAATAAAATATGATAATGTCATCAATATAGCGATAAAATACATAATCAGTGTTCGGACTTATATTTCTTTCATAATAATATAAGTAAAGGTCAGAGAGAATACTAGATGCGGTTCCGCCCTGCGGAATTCCCTGGCATTGTTTATAGATAATATTGTCATATATAATGTAATTATTATGCAATGTAAAATTTAGTAAAGTTTTAAAAAAATTTACTGAAATATGTTCTTTTAATTTTAATTGAGATTTAAATTCTTTAAATAATATACACATTGTTTTATGTAAATCTTTTATATCAATGTTATTAAATAAATCATTAAAATCCAATGTTTTTATGAATTTTACCGGATTGATATTATGTATTTTATTAATGAGTTGAAAACTATTTTTTAGGCAATGTTGGTTATTATGTTTTAGCGTTATATCATATATCTGCTTTAAAATATTAAGTAGTAAATTGCTTGCATTTTTATATATGTGTTACAACCGATGGTAACAGTGCGAAATTTAATAGGATTTTTATGAAATTTTGGAATTATAACAAGATAAGGATAATTAAAATTATTACATTTGATTTTTAGTAATTTGTGATAATTTAATAATTTTCTGTTATTTATTTCAATATTTAATTTAGTTTTATTAAAAATATTACTTGTGTTGATTGCATTGTGAATTAACACTTTATAGTATTCTTTACAAATGATAGCATAATTATTTGGATATATATATATATATATATATATATATATATATATATATATATATATATATATATATATATATATATATATATATATATATATATATATATATATATATATATATATATATATAGACGTGTGTGGCAATATATTTTTTATAAAATTAGTGGTATTCAAACCATCTGCACTCTACCCTGTCTACGCCACTGCTAGAAGATGTCGCTGGGATCGACCCATTATCTTTTCAGCATCGTTGTACATTTATCGGATTCAATTTTTTAGTACTATTACTTCTATTACGTAGCCGTTTTCCACACTGTGTATTCTAGGCGCTGTAGTAGTAGCTTCTAATCTCCCCTCGTGCACTATGGTGGTTGCACATCGGTAGCTTTGGGTGTGTTGGAGATAGGGTGGTTGAACGTGGTGGACCTAGGGCATTTTCATATTTTGACCAAAGGGTTCTAAAAAACGTTTGAAATCTTCTTCAACGGAAATTAGTTCATTCAACTTAACATGGACTAACTAGGATATAGATAACTAAGTAAGATGATTTCTCGTCCACTAGTGATGGAAATTGAAACTAAGCGATATTGCAGCGCGTGCGTAGCACGCCTGCTATACAATGCCGTAGCCAGTGGGGACGAGTGCGGGAGTTTCTTTCAGAAAGAGATTTGTTTAGAAAAGAATGCGAGCCGAAAATGATTATTTTTATCGAAACCGCAAAAGAAAGTTACTGATTTCTGAAAAGTGCCCGACAGATCAGCTAGTTACTTATAAAACCATTGAAAGGAAACAAAAGTTGTAAGTATTTGTGTATTATACGATATAAAGAAGTAAACGTCTTAAAAAAATCCTGAAAAAATTACAAAAAAAATAATGTGTTACAAAATCTTTTATCTTTCTTCAGCAGACAAGAAAAGAAGTATGAAACACTTTGAAATTGAAGCAAAAAGCACTTTAAAAGTAGGAGTAAAATTTAACAGACAAACAAAAAATAAACATATAAATAAATCATAGTAGAAAGGGAAACTAAAATTGGAATTTTTTTTTGTTAAACTGAACAATTTGTTTGGTTGTCCCTGCTTTCCTAATTTCTTTCTCTCTAATATTTACTTTCGGTCTTCCTCCAGCTTTCAAAGTGATAGTACGTCTTTTCGATTCGGATAAAGAAAGAAGAAAATCTTAAATAACACTTCGTGTCATTTCTATTTTCATGGGGCTGTACCTATATAAAGGTATCACTTTAGGGGAAAGGAAGTGGTTTGACACTTGATATCGTAAGATCTTTTTACTGGAAGTACCCTATAGTTCACCCAGTGCACTCCAGGGTAACTAGTCCTAAGGCGCCAGGATTAGGAAGTAGAACTAAAAGAAAAATGGTGGTTCGGCCGGACCTGAAACTGCCTGTGTTCCGTTAGCCCATCCGTCCTATAAACAACCACCTGATTTCACTAATATGATGACTGCACCAAACAGCTGATGCCTCCCGTGGGAGAAAGTAGGGTTCGCACGTTGCTGTGATTAAAGCCGAATTCCCAGACACATTTTCTCTCTGTGACGTAGCCGCGAGACCCGAAGTTGGGCTCCTTCGACACCTGCACACATCTGGTACACCACTTGAGCAGGTGTTGGTGCCGCTACGGTGTCCTCGGCTAAACTTCCAGTCATCCTCCTGCGCCGAAGCTAGGTTGATTCGGGACCACTAAGAGGGGATCGTGGGCAACGTAAATCAAATTGAAATGGGGTAACAATTAAGCGTTATCACAAGAAATAATCTGCTGCGCCAAACAACTGTAATTAACACACACTGGCGCGGAATATGTAAACATAAAAAATGGGCAATGTTAATAACATGAATGGTTAATCCCATTTTTAACCCGTGGATTAAGAAACATTTATCGTAATTGCTACTTTTACTTTTTGTTTTAAAATTACTTGCTGGCCATTGATGTCGCAATGTGCTGCAATTATAACTTAAACGAGTAAGCTAAAACATTCATTCACAATTCAATAAAATAGAAAAAAAAAACGAATTCTCACATTGTCTTTCAACCTAATGCATCTACATTAATAATGTGCAGCATTTTAAGAAATCCAACTATTTTATACTAAACGATTAAATTTGAAACAAATATATATACGTTAACAATTAAATAAAATATCTCTATGCACAAAAATAAGCAAATGAATATATTTTTAAGGAAAATGTATCGATTTACTTCAACCGTTCTTTATTTAAAATAACAATTTCTAAGAATCCCGTGCTATTTCCTTTTATCATCTCAAGAGCCGATATTATTATTTTAAATTATTTTTGTTATCAGAGTGGTGGAATTTAAACAAAGACGATGCCCATCAGACACTCTTGACTAGAATCTAGATTTAAATCACTTTCATTATACAAGACCACGTCCCGGAGCATAAGTGATTTAAATTACTTTTAAACTTTTTATTCTTTAAAGTACCCTCACTTCTTGAAAAGTGTCCCTTAAAATGAGGAAGAGATTTTGGAATTGATTGGAATTAATAAATTGTTTCCATATTAATAAAAAAGATTATAATATAAACACAAAGCATAAATAGGAAAAAATTATACTAAGAAATAGTTTAAAACACATGCATATGTCTTTTAAATATATATATATATATATATATATATATATATATTAGAATACTCATATTCCCTTTATTTTATTTTAAACAAATAAATATTAAATAAATACTTTATATTCCAGCGTATAACCGCAGGTCAAACATTGACATTTAGTCTTAGAAATTTTATTTAACAAATAGTGGGATATATTTACGATAGTTTAATAACTAACGTTTAATTATTTGTAACTAACAGTTCATTATATAAAATTTCTGAGTCCAAATATGCTTTTTTGAGGAGCGCGTTATACGCAGAATATATAGTATTCATAGAAAAAATTATTAAATTAAATATTTTTAGGGAATAAAATAAGCAAATAAAACTTTTTTAGCATAAAATGTTTATTTCAACAGATCTTTATTTAAAATTTGAATTTCTATGAATCACCTGTCATTTTCTTTTATCATCTCAAGACTCGATAACATTCTTTTAAATCGTTTTCCTTATCATCGGGGCGGAATTTAAACAAAGACGAGGTCCATCAGACACTCTTGACTAGAATCTCGATTTAAATCACTTTCATTACAAGACCTCGTTCCAGAGCATAAATGATTCAAATTACTTTTGAAGCTTTTTATTCTTTAAAGTGTCATTACTTCTTGAGAAGTGTCTATTTAAATGAGGAGAGATTTTGGACATTATTTTAAACTTGAAACAGAATATGGCAGTTAATAATAAGATAACAAAATGTTTCCTCTTTAGTTAATGCTTACTATATTCACTAAAAATATTCAGTGAAACACTCATACTAAAGAATTGTTTATAATACGTATCTCTTAAATGGATCATTCTACGAAAAACGTTACTTTCTGATCATAAAAATGTCGATAAAAAAACTTAAACCAAAATTTTAAAATTAATATTCATAGTTCTTCTTTCACCTCTTTAAAAATTTATATAGGTGGTCGTATTCGTCTCATTTTTTATGCTTAATTTATTTTCTACAGATTTAGGGGTAATATCGTTAACAATATTTTAAGGGAGGTTACACCTGCAGAAAATATAGATAAAAAATATATCGTTTTCTAATGTTGTGTTTATTTAGAGTAGATATAAAGCGAAATAAATGTATACAGGGTGTCCGAAAAGTCTGGAAACGCTTGAATAACTTGAGAAATTTACATCGGGTTTAAAAACGGAAAATATGTGTTCAATATTTTTGAAAAATCTATTTAGGGATATCAAATTTGCCACCCAACTCTGCCAAAGGGGGGAAAGGGAGGAACTTTGAAATCTTAAATGTTAATCCCCTTTTTTATTGCAGATACGGATTCTACGGGAAAAAATACGTAACTTTCGCATCTAACATTTTCTTTGGAAAATCGTAGATGGCGTTCTAATCGAGAAAAAAGCTGCGAGAATCGTTTGCATTGAAAAGTTTGAAAACGGTCGAATAACTCGAAAAATATACAACGGATTGAAAAAGGGTAAAACAAGACATGTTCAGTATCTTTGAAAAAATTATTTAGGGATATCAAAGTTGCCTCCCAACTCTGCACACTGGGGTGTAAGGGATGATCTTTGAAATCTTAAATTATAACTCCCCCCCCCACCCACCCCCCAATTTTTTTATAGCAGATACGGATTCTACAGGAAAAAATACATAAGTTTTGCATTTAAAATTTTCTTCGGAAAATCGTAGATGGCGCTTTAATCGAGTAAATTGCAGTGAGAATCTTTTCCATTGAAAAGTCTGAAAATGCTCAAATAACTCGAGAAATATACATCGGATTGAAAAACGGAAAAAAATACATGTTCAATATTTTGAAAAATCTATTTAGGGATATAACTCTGCCCCCTGAGGGGAAAGGCGAAACTTTGAATCTTATATGATAACCCCCCCCCCCTTTTTATTGCAGATTTGGATTCTACGGAAAAAAATACTTAACTTTTGTATTTAACATTTTCTTCGGAAAATCGTTGAAGGCGCTGTAATCTAGTAAAATGCAGTGAGAATCGTTGCTATTAAAAAATCTGGAAACTGTCGAATAACTTGAACAATATACATCGGATTGGAAAATGGAAAAATAGGTGTTGAATATTTTAGAAAAATCTATTTAGGGAATTCAAAAATGCCATTTTTCTAAAATATTCAACGCATATTTTTCCGTTTTTCAATCCGATGTATACTTCTCGAGTTATTCGACCGTTTCTAGACTTTTCAATGGAAACGTTTCACCCTGCATTTTACTCAATTACGATCTATGATTTTCCTAAGAAAATGTTAAATACAAATATTACCTATTTTACCCGTAGATTCCGAATCTGCAATAAAAAAGGGGGTTATCATTTAAGATTTTAAAGTTGTCCCCTTTTCCCCCTAAGGTGTACAGTTGGGGGAGGGACAGCTTTTATATCCCTAAATAGATTTTTCAAAAATATTGAACACATATCTTACATTTTTCAATCCGATATATATTTCTCGAGTTATTCGATCGTTTTCAAACTTTCCGAACATCCTGTATATATGTAAAAAACTTTATGTATATGATCTAACAACTTATTTTTATTTAGTAAATAGTGCTTAACTTTTAAATCAATATAGGAGAATAGATAAAAATCGTGACCAATTCTAGTTCAGTGATAATACTTCAATCTCATCAAAAACAACTCGTTGTAAATGATCCCGCCAAGAAACAAACCTAAAACGTCAGTCACAAAAAGAAGTGATATCACATAAAAAGAAGCGATATAGAAGTGCATACTCCGAGTCCCGTGTAAAAATCTATCACCACTCATAATGTTTCCAAAGGACTCGGAGTGAGGTACATTATGTGAAAACTGCTTGGCGACCTGCAGGCTTTTATAATATATGCAGTATATCAATTTTGAAAATCGAAAAAAATAAATTTGTAATTTTTGTTACATCATTTTTTAAATATTTTTGTATGCGAAAGAACTGACAGAACGGATTTTTCCCCAGATCTATGCGATTCCGCTTACCCTAGAATTACTGCAATATATCTCAATTTAGTTAACGTTTATTATAAGGTACAATGTTATTAATATGCGTATGATCATCATATATATATATATATATATATATATTACGAACTCAAAATCTTTACATGTTTACTTAAAAAATCCTCTTCGTAAGAGTGGTGTTTCTAGTTTAAATAATGGTAAATAAAATCAACAAATTGATTTTTCAAGCTCATAAATAAGAAAGGACATGCAAACACAGAAGCTTCAACTTTTTACAATTTTATGGGAGCAAAATAAATAAATTAAATTAAATTAAATTAAATTAATATAGTCATATGTAATTGCAGGAAACGCAAACATTATAAAAGCCTGCAGGTCGCCAAGCAGTTTTCACATACTGTACCTCACTCCGAGTCCTTTGGAAACATTATGAGTGGTGATAGAATTTTACACGGGACTCGGAGTATGCACTTCTATATCGCTTCTTTTTATGTGATATCACTTCTTTTTGTGACTGACGTTTTAGGTTTGTGGCTTGGTGGGATCATTTACAACGAGTTGTTTTTGATGAGATATCACTCCTTTTTGTAAGGTATTTAATTTCAGTTATACGGATTCCATTTTTATTCAGAAAAGAAAAGATAAAATGGGCAAAAAAAATAATAGTGATGCTATAAACAGAATTATACATCAGAATTATACAATTTATTGAGTGACTTATTCCAATGTACATGTCGCTACCATAACAACTGGGAAACTTTTATATTAATTTCCTTACATTGTATTCATCAGATTATTTATGACATATTTATTTTCCTTTTTCTTTTGTTTATATCACTCTTCCGTTTATATACATTCAAAAACAAAAAATTACACAATTTTACAGTAGTTTACAAACTAATTAAAATACTACAGTTTCAGAAAAATGTGGAAAAATAAGAAGCACTTTTTTTCGGTCAACTACAACGATAAGTTTATGGAGCATACTTTACCGAGAATAATCAACATTTTTTTTTCCTACGAACCTATTTCTATTAGTATAAAAATTTACAGAGATTTTTATACTAACATATTAAATATATTATTTTTGAAAATTACTGAGCACCTTAGAAGTTTTTTATTTGTTGAAGTTTTTTAACTCAACGTTTCGAGAATTGAAATATATAAAATTCGCAACGTTTGCAAAAGTATAAAAACTATTAAAGTGATTTCTATTCATATAGTCTGTTCATTCCAATTCGGTGACCTAAAATATAGGTCCCCAATCTCCGGCAGTCCATGAATTAATTAGGACATATGTATGCAACTGTTAAAATGTTCTCAAAGTTGACAATAGAGGCAATAAGTATAGCTCGGCAAATATGAAACACGGCATTGCTTCATCATGGCTTTGTTTCGTGAGGAGTTCGTTCTCCGAACATAAAAATCTCACGCGAAAGTGTTCGTTAACCGATTTGTTCGTAAACCAAACAGTTCGTTACCGATCACCTATTGTATACGAAATTTAGCATTTTAAGTTCGTCATAGCCGGAGATTTGATGAACGGCAAATATTTAAACGCAAAACTTGTAATCTTGGGGTATCAACATTTTTACATTCTATTACTCAGCGCATGAACGTAAAGTTGGAATTTTGTAATCGCTATTTCAATCAATTCCTAATACGCTAGAATTATATATTTATAAATAAACACAGTTTTTTTAATCGATGAAAATACTATATATTAATAGATTTAGAGCTTAACATCGACGAGATTTCAGACTGACAAAATGATCTTATACTAAATTTTAAAGCAAGATAATGAAACCTTACAGAGATTGAAACAGTGTAAAATCATTAAAATACATCTCACTCAGTAAATATACATCGGTTATAGTGTAATCAAGATCTTCTAAGAGACTCTGTAAACGAAACGTACATGCTTCAATACCGCTTTACAATAGAGAGGATGTAGTAACATATTTGAATATCTTGTGTATATAGCGAATTTGACAAAAGTTATGCAATTTACTATTGTTTTTCCTCTGTGTTAAGTACAGGAATCATGTACTTCAACGTAAAAATTTGCTAATTACACAACTTTTTAGTCTTATTAAAAAATCTTTTGAGTTACCCTGTAAACGAACAGTAAATTCTACAATTCTGTTTTACAATAGGAAACTAACTTAGGTAGTTCGTAGTAACATATTTTAACATCATGCGCATACGTTCTTTTTGAAAAGAGTTAGACCATTTAATATTTTGTTTGCTTCATCTTAAGTATAGGAATAAATCACTTTACAGTGGTATACATAAAAAACTAATTAATATTTTTACACGAAATACTAAACATTTGAACTACTTATAAAAACAATTCAAATGCTGCAAACCGCGTAAAAATCGCATAATTACACAACTCTTTATCCCTATATCAAAACATCTTTTGTGAGACCCTGTAAACGAACCTTAAATGTTAAGATTTTTTATAATAGGAAGCTTACTTGGGTTGAGTGTAATAACATATCTTAATATCATGTGTATACGACCATTCCTAAAAGAGTTGGGTCATTTATTATTTTTTTGCTCTATGTTAAGTATAGGAATCAATAACTTTAAACTGATATAAATAAAAAACTAATTAATATTTTTACATGAAACTTAGAAAGGTTTGAACTACTCATAAAAACGATTCAAATAACGTAAACCGCGTAAAAATCCGATAGTTACACATTGCTGTAGCCCTGTCAACAGTTTTTTGCTCTATGTTAAGTATAGGAATCAATAACTTTAAACTGATATAAATAAAAAACTAATTAATATTTTTACATGAAACTTACAAAGGTCCAAACTACTCATAAAAACGATTCAAATAACGTAAACCGCATAAAAATCCGATAATTACACATTGCTGTAGCCCTGTCAACAGTTTTTTGCTCTATGTTAAGTATAGGAATCAACAACTTTAAACTGATATAACTCCCATTCCATAGAATCAAGAATTTTGTTTCTATCATAAATAGAACGCGAGATATAGATGTGTCAAAAACCCGTTTTGTCCCGTCCGCAAAATATAAACTAGACAGAGTGCAAAAAAAAATTGTAAAATCGTTTGGCATCCATTGGCGGAAATTCCTTTCATTTACGGTTCAATGCATTGCTGTATCTTATGCTTGGCGAGAAACTCCGTCGAGTTTCTATGATATTAATAACAAACGATAATATGCACATTCATGGCTTAACAACGGAAATTAAAAAGGGATGTTTCTTGCCTCTGAATATTCTTATTAGGTGACAAATGCTACTGTATTTTTGTAATTATTGCATAGAACTTACTTGTAACGGAGGATACAAGAAATGCTTGTAACTGTGATACAATCATAATTTTTCAAAAAAAAAACATTTTTTTCGTGATAAATTTAATTTACAAGAAGAGCAATACGTTACTCAATTAATGATAAATTTATTACATTCACACAATAACTGAAGATGTTAATAGACAAAATTAGTTGTAACTTGAATGGGTGTATATAAGTATACATACGTTCATTAAAAAGACAAATTGAAAAGTCTCAAAACATCAATCATCTTGAAATATATATTTTTAATGTATTTCATTATGTAAAACTTCCAAAGCATTTTTTTTAAATATATCGTTTCCAAAATTGACTACCTTGTGCAAAAAAAGTATTTTTTTTTTGTTGTTAATTATTCAGTTATATAATATGATTAAAATCATGTATTAATACACATATATTCCTGTGTGTGTGTTAAATTATGTATCATTGCAAAAATGCCTTATTATTTTTTAAAACTATTTATTTGTTTTATAATTGACATCGTTTATCAAACAGTATGCAGAGAACAGCATCTTATTTAACAATCATAGACATTTTTTCGTACACAAGTTTTTATCAGAAAAAAAGTAATAAAAAAGTAATAACAAAATGTCAAAAATCTTAAAATTATTTTCATTTTCTTTTTTTAAATTAAAAATAGCTGGAAATATTTTCTTATATTTATTATTATTAAATAAATCATTCGTACAGATTAAAATACGCAAATAAATAAGCCTTTTTAGCAAAAATAGATAGATTTTCTCCAACGGTTCTTTTTCTTAAATAAAAAAAAAATTATGTATCGTCATCTATTTTCTTTTGTCCTCTCAAGAGCCCATATTATTCTGTTAAATTGTTTACGTTATCATATTTGCAAAATATAAACAAAGACCAGACCAATCAGGCATCCATGTCTAGAATCTCCATTTATATAATTTTCATTGGAGTACTTCGGTCCGGAACAAGAACGATTCAAATTACTTTTATAATTTTTACTCTGGAAAGTGCAATTACTTCTCGAGAAGTGACTCTTAAAATGAGAAGAGATTTTGGATATTTATTTAATATTTGAAAAATAATATTGCAGTGAATAATAAAAATAAACGTTATTAGATACACGCATAATAGCTGATAAAAAATTCATACAAATGAATAGTTTATAACACACATATAGTAAGTGCTTAAATAGTCTGCCACAATAAGATAAAATACTTTAAAAATGGTTTGTTTTGGGTTCCAAATGAAATAATGTAATTTCCCAATGCTCAAACCCTTTCACCAATCCTCAGCCATCAGCAAAGATTTGTGGGTATTTTTTTGCATTAGTAATAAGGCATTTTATTAGCTCACAGGCTATCAAAGCCTGAGAGCTTATGTGCCCGCCGATTCTGTATGTATGTATGTATGTATGTATGTATGTATGTACGTATGTACGTACGTAACGCGATAACTCTTCATAGAAATATCCGATTTCCTTCAAATTTTGTTTGTAGTTTGACTGTGTTAAGGCGCTTCCCTGATCAGTTTTCGGGATTGATTGGTTCAATATAAAGGGGGGAACAGGGGGGGCTAATCCCCCCCCTAATTTATATAAATAGTGTTTTAATACAGAATTATTCCGTTTTCCTTCAAATTTTGTTTATAGGTTGACTGTGTTAAGGCGCTTCCCTGAGTTTTCGGGATTGATTGGTTAAATATAAAGGGGGGAACAGGGGGGGGCTAATTCCCCCCTAATTTATATAAATAGTGTTTTAATACAGAATTATTCTGTTTTCCTTCAAATTTTGTTTATAGGTTGACTGTGTTAAGGCGCTTCCCTGATTAGTTTTCGGGATTGATTGGTTAAATATAAAGGGGGAACAGGGGGGGGGGCTAATCCCCCCCTAATTTATATATATGGGGTTTTAATACAGAATTATTCCGTTTTCCTTCAAATTTTGTTTATAGGTTCACTGTGTTAAGGCGCTTCCCTGATTAGTTTTCGGGATTGATTGGTTAAGTATAAAGGGGGGAATGGGGGGGGCTAATCCCCCCCTTAATTTATATAAATGGGTTTTCCCTGCAGAATTATTCCTTTTTCCTTCAAATTTTGTTTATAGGTTCACTGTGTTAAGGCGCTTCCTTGATTAGTTTTCGGGATTGATTGGTTGCGTATAAAGGGGGGGGGGAACGGGGGGCTAATCCCCACCTTAATTTATATAAATGGGTTTTTCATGCAGAATTATCCCATTTACTTCAAAATTTGTTTATAGGTTCATTGGGTTAAGACGCTTCCCTGATTAGTTTTTGGGATTGACTGATTAAGTATAAAAGGGGGAACGGGGGGGCTAATCCCCCCTTAATTTATATAAATGGGTTTTTCATGCAGAATTATCCCATTTGCTTCAAAATTTGTTTATATGTTCATTGGGTTAAGACGCATCCCTGATTAGTTTTCGGGATTGATTGGTTAAGTATAAAGGGGGGGGCGGGGGGTGCTAAACCCCCCCTTAATTTATATAAATGGGTTTTTCATGCAGAATTATCCCATTTGCTTCAAAATTTGTTGATAGGTTCATTGGGTTAAGACGCTTCCCTGATTCGTTTTCGGGATTGATTCGTTAAGTATAAAGGGGGGGACGGGGGCCAATCCCCCCTTAATTTATATAAATGGGTTTTTCAAGCAGAATTATCCGATTTTCTTCAAATTTTGTATATAGGTTCATTGTGATAATGCGCTTCTCTGAATAGTTTTGGGGGTTCATTGGTTAAGTATAAAGGGGGAAGGGGGGGGTAATCCCACTTAATTTAGATAAATGGGTTTTTCATGCAGCATTATCTGATTTTCTTCAAATTTTGTATATATATATTCATTGTAATAAGAGGCTTCCATGATTAGTTTTTGTTGGGATTGATTGGTTAAGTATAAAGGGGGGGGGGACGGGGGGCTAATCCCCCCCTTAATTTATATAAATGGGTTTTTCCTGCAGAATTATTCCGTTTTCCTTCAAATTTTGTTTATAGGTTCACTGTGTTAAGGAGCTTCCCTGATTAGTTTTCGGGATTGATTGGTTAAGTATAAAGGGAGTGAACGGGGGGGTAATCCCCCCTTAATTTATAAAAATGGGTTTTTCATGCAGAATTATCTCATTTGCTTCAAAATTTATTTATAAGTTCATTGGGTTAAGACGCTTCCCTGATTAGTTTTCGGGATTGATTGGTTAAGTATAAAGGGGGGGACAGGGGGCCAATCCCCCCTTAATTTATATAAATGGGTTTTTCAAGCAGCATTATCCGATTTTCTTCAAATTTTGCATATATATATTCATTGTAATAAGAGGCTTCCCTGATTAGTTTAAGGAGTTCATTAGTTAACTATGAGGGGGTAACGGGGGATAACCCCCCCCCCCTTAATATGTTGTCGATTTCTTTATTTTTCAAGGAGCTTATTTCAAATTCTTTGAAATACGAGTATAATATACAATTAGTGTGAATAGCCTGTGAGCTCAATGCCCTCAGTTTAACTGGGCAGTTTTCTTTTTATATTAAACAAGATTGTATTAAAATATTGGGATAACATGCCTTACAAACGCTCTGAATAGAAAATATTAAGTGGTATATTGTAGTATGCTTACTTTAAAACTAGATGAAAGTACTTTTTTAATGAACAGAATACAAGTAGGTGGGAATGATCACATCCAAGAAATAAAAGTAACATTTCTCTATCTATTATAAATATATAAACTCTAAATTTTATCTAGAAAATAACATGTGACGTATTTTGTGATTAATAAATACATGAAATAAATATTATAATAAAGATGAAAAACTCTGCATAAAGAATGATTAAGTTAAAATATAGGTATTAGGCAGCCCATAACGAGTAATTACTATAGCTCATTAGAAAAAAAAAATCAAGCTTTCATTGGCATTTGATTTATTATATAAGTGGCCGATTACTAAAATTAAGTGGATCTTTTAACATATTTATCGTAAACACACACACACACACATATATATATAAAGGTAATAAATAATAAAAAAAAAACAATTATAAACACGCATATACCATGGTATGTATATACATTCTAGCTTCCAGCCATCCAGGTTCATTTCCAGTCAAGTAAATATATTTTAAACCAGAAATTGTAATTAATAAAATGTATTTTTATATGTGGTATTTATTTGAGTTCATCTATTAAGTAAAATTTCTGGCTTAAAATATATTTATTTGACTCAGGAAAAAAAACGAAAGTTGGCAACTATGATGCTGGCTGATTATAAATTATTTTCTATGTTTCCAACACTTGTCACTATTAATGTAATTAAAATACGCACAAAAGTACTTATGCTTTTGATTGGATTATTCTCCACTACACCTAATTCTGTTTTCACACGATTTTAGGTTTAAAGGTTAACGGAGATACAGTACGACATTTTTTATTATAGACTCCGCTTTATTTAATCACAGATTTCTTGGATTAAGTAAGGTGAAAATTACTATGAAGACAGTAGTAGTATTGAATGCCCGTAAATCATTTTTATAGTCGTGTAATAATAGAATTTGGAATTGTATACAACTCTCTCCAATGCCCGATATGGGCTCCTTTATTCATTCTGAAAGTTAAAGGCTTGGGTGTAAAGCATGTTAATTTCTATTTTAATTTTTTTGTTCATTTAGATGGAAAATTATTTAACTGCATTCTTGCAGACTTTTTAAAGTACAAGGTTTATTTATTATTCAGATTATGCCATCATAATTAAAGATACATTTTATAAAATGCAAAGAGTTTCTGTTATTAAAATACAATGTCTAATAAAATAAAATGTATCAGACAAAAAAGTTAAGTTAACTGAAGTATCAGTTAACTTATGCAACAACCTAAACAAATCAACTAATCAGCTATTTTAGAGGAAGTAATTACAAATTGTTGGTTGTATTTTTCTTTAGAAAACTTGAATATTGGATATCTCGAAACTTTTGTTAGTCACCTGCTTTTGAATCCGAACTCTTCAAATATTGATATCTCATCCAATATTTTTTTAAATGCGTTACTGGTGATACACTTAATCGCAGTTCTGATTTTCATTTGCAATTTTGAGACACTTAGACAAAGAGATGGAATAATAGTTATCTATGACCTCACGTCGAAAAACATCTCACTGTATTACGTCTGAAGATAAAGATAGCAAAGAGTTTTTGTGAGTCTTCTGATCACCATGACTTCCATGATCAGTTCTTGAATTAAATTCGTTCCAAATAGTTGTTCGACAACGGAATTAAATTTTACCTGAAGAAATATTGAAAGTATGATTAATTGTTTCCCACCTCCCAAGTTATTATTTGTATTTACCTGTTTCAAACAATACAGCAATATATAAAATACATTACAGTATTTTACATTACTGAGACAGTGGCAATTTGAAATCACTTTAATAAAGGTCAGCAAAAACCACACTCATACCTTTACTAATGAAACTTATAAATAGTTGACATTGAGGAGAAGATAGTGTGTTTCCATTGTTATTTTTTGAGATCATTAGGACCAGTAAATTAACTTGTTGTTTTTGTAACTTAAAATTCATAAAATTCATTACCGTTGTGAAAGCTACGTACAATCGCTTCGCGATCGCTAAAGCTGTGTGCTTTGCGTTCAGGCAAACAAAAAATGAATTCGAGATAAAAATTTGTTTAATCAGAATACCCGGTTAAGAAGAATCTGAAAATTGCTGCGATAACTGTACATCATGTATGTGCGATTTACGTTAAAAAAATTCATCGCTTTCGGCACTTTTGCAGTGTTTGTACACTTTTACCACAATTTTTAATACAATTTTTCTATTTAATATTTAAAAAGCAGAAATTGTAGACGCCTCATTTAATAGCAGGATTTCTAATACTTTTCTGCATACGCTTTTACCACAATTTTTTAATACAATTTTTCTATTTAATATTTTAAAAGCAGAAATTGTAGACGCCTCATTTAATCGCAGGATTTCTAATACTTTTCTGCATACGCTTTTACCACAATTTTTTAATAGAATTTTTCTATTTAATATTTAAAAAGCAGAAATTGTAGACGCCTCATTTAATCGCAGGATTTCTAATACTTTTCTGCATTTAAATAAGGCGAAAAATTCTATTAAAAATTGTGGTAAAAGCGTACGAACCCTGTTTTGCTCATTTCGTCGATTTGAAGACGACACTTTTACTGTTCGAAAACCAAAATTCCGTTCGGGAACACAAGTTTTGTTCAAGAACCGAATTGTTCGAAAACTAGGGTGTTCGTGGAAAGGTGTTTTACTGTATGTTTTTAGGTGTAATTTATAAAATAATTAAATGTTTTAGAATATTACAGTGCGTCCCAAAAGGTTATAGACAACGGGGTTTTCTTATTTTAAAATTGAAAATTTTAAAACAATTTTAAAGCAATTTATAATTTAAAATAACATCAAGACAATAATAATACTATACAAAAATAATATTACACAATCCCAGACTTCGTTATAATAATTAAAAATTGAATTTTAGTGTCCCAAAGTTTATATACAACTCATTTTTTTCCTTTAACGTTCAAAATTTTAAGCCGGTTTTTTTAATCACTTCAAAAACTCAATCAGGCATACTCAAAAGAAAAGTTTGAAAAAATTCTGGCTTTAAAAAAACCCAAATTCGTTCAGTTTGTAGCTTTAGATCGTGAACCTCTTCAAATGGACACTCATCAGCATATAAGAACAGAGTTGATTTAATTGTAACTTACGTATCTAGATAATATTCCTCAGAGGCTCTTTATTGTGTTCAGGTCAGGACTTATGGCTGGCAGTCCATAACAGTTACTTGGTTTTGACTAAACTACTGCATTGTAGAGTTCGACATGTGAATGAAGCAGTTGTCTTGCTGGTATATCCATTTGTCCCCACATAGCAACTTTCCAAATGGTACTTCAAGCGTTTTCTGGTAATCTTCGGAACTTTGACGACCTTTCAAAAAAAGCAATATCAGTTGTTCCATTGTAAGAAAATGCTCCCCACACCAGGAGTTAACCACTTCTTGTTGCCTTCTGAAAAAAAATTCGTGCTTCCTTGCGAATATAGTGCCAGTAATATGCCTAACCATCAGGGCAAGCTACATTAAATTTACTTTCATCACTGAAAAGAACACTCAACCATTCATCTGTCCAATTCATGTGATTTCGGGCCCACTGAACACGAGCATCTTTATGTCGTTTTGTAAACTTTGGCGAATGACGTATTTTGCGATAATGAAGAAATGTACTTGCCTGCAGCCGTCGATGTACCGTGGATTTTGATACTGGAATGCTTACTTCTTTAGTAACTAACCGTATAGACAGGTTCTGGGTTGAAACTAATCTCGAAATCCCTCCGTCTTGTCGTTTAGATTGGAAATCTTTAGTCGTCCAGAACGGGATTTTATTTTTAAATTGTGACCTTTTGACAGATTCGATAAATACCAACCTTGCTGCGTCCAAGTTTTCTTGCAATGTCCACTACTTTCCATAGGCGAACATTTTAAAGATAGATTTGGAAAATATCCTTTTTGCAAAACTGCACATTTCAAGGCATCTTTGCAATCAGTTGGAAACACATTCGGTTTTTTCACAGTTCGACAGATTCGGTTTTTTCACAGAAAACTATTGCGTCACAATTACATGACCTTTGAATATGCAAATTTTGGATATCAGTATTTAAATCAGCTTTTAACACCGGTTGTCTTTATATTTTTGGGACAGTATTTTGTTGTTTTTATTTTTTTATATTAAATCTATGACTATTAAAAGTTGTTTGAGTATTTTATTATTTTTATTTCATCATTATATATTTGCATAATTTATTTCGTCTATCTTACTCGTTTAGAATTGTTTTCGAAGAATTATTTCGAATTATTTTCGAATTATTTTCTTTATTTCTGACATTATTAAAGACTATTCAGAGCTGACTTTTAAGAGCTCACATTATTCAGCTCTTAAATACAAAAAAATTTTTGTCTATAAACTTTTGGGACGCACTTTAATATATATTGTTGGAGAAAGCACCGATATTTCTTTCCAATACACACAAATATCATACTCTCGTTTTACATCTGATTAATACATACACGTATCACTTTTATTATTTATTTTCCATCAGTAATTATTATAAATAATAAAAAATGTGTTGCAATAATTAAATGCTCTAAAGCAAATATCCACACAAAAATGCAGTAGCTAAGTTTCGAATTATTTTCTTTATTTCTGACATTATTAAAGACTCGTGTAATGAAACTGCGTGATTGATAGTCCTGCTACTCGTAAATGACTCTTTGCTAACCTAAATGTCCCTAGACATAATTAAATGTCATTCAAGAAAAAATATTTTTTGCAAATTTGGTGAGCATACCGCAGTAATATCGCAAATTAGTATTTATAAATAAGATTTAATATATTGTTTTGTAATAAGTGTTTTCAAGCTGAAAAACTTCATAAATACGTCCATTATAAATACATTATAAATTGAAACACGATTTAGTTTAATCGTACAATAATGTTTCCTAAAATAATTATATCTCAGTGATTATTTGTTCAAAAAAGTAAGGTGGTTAAAGTCATAATGGTATAAGTTACGTTTTCTTAAATGTATAAAAACCGAGGATTTACTAGAAACGTTTTAATGTATTAAAACTATGACTCATACAATTACCGTTCTTCCTATTAATAGCTTGATATGTCAAGGTACCCTACATGCATTTGTCGTCGATTTTTAAAATTAGTAATTAACATACGAATATGACTTTAACAGGCTCATATATTACTGTGCATTATTAAATTAAAGTAGAGAAAAGAAGATCAACGGCAATACATTTTTTTACAGCTCGTCAATACATTCGTAAAATAATTCTTATCTTTTCTATACATAATTATTATAAATTAACTAGCTGACCCGCCTGACATTGCCCGGATCCATAATAATAAACTTAAAATCAGTGTTTCATTGTTTTCTATTTTAAAACGAATAACGTCCCAAACAAACCCCAATTCGGATCTACCACTGCCTTCGACAGCGTACACCCTCAACCAGTGTTGCCAGATTGGGGAATTTTTTTATTCAGATTGTTTGATTGTCACCGCTTTTTTGAAATATTCCGCGTATTTAAAAAGAGATTAAAACTTCTGAAAAATAAGGCGAATTATACTAATTTTAAAAAGTGGCGACAATCAAATAATATGAATTAAAAAAGTCCCCAATCTGGCAACATTGCCCTCAACTTTGTATAATTTTATATTGTTAATCAAAA
Organism: Maratus michaelseni; assembly: GCA_963931845.1. Taxonomy (NCBI): domain Eukaryota; kingdom Metazoa; phylum Arthropoda; class Arachnida; order Araneae; family Salticidae; genus Maratus; species Maratus michaelseni. The sequence continues at coordinate 408,536,236 of OZ007586.1, forward strand.
TTCTATCTAAGCGAATCTAGAGTTCGGACCCCACTACCTTCGGCAGCGTACAGAGGGCGTACTGAGCACCATAGGCGCATACTTAAAGGAGGTAACGAGGGTAAACCTGACAAACTTCCATTATTAATTTTAAAGTGTTATTTTGTTTTAATTAATAACAGTGATTAAATAGGTAAAAAAAACTTTTTTAAATGATTGGTAGAAGTTTGCCTTATCGCCTATTTCACCCCCGGGAAGCAGGTGCCTGTGCTACGTACGCTGAAGTCAGTTTTGATTTTTTTTTTAACGGAATTTTTTACATACGAACGTAATGTTGTTCACCACACTGTCTTCGGTGGCATACACTTTAGAATATGTGCGATTTTTTATTTTTAAACGAAAAACTACCCAAACGAACCTAGAGTTTTCAGCCCCACTGTCGTCGGCAGCGTATCAAGAATTTGTATATTTTATATTTATTAAACGAAAATATTTCTAAACGAACTAAGCCCCTGTCCTTTATAGAGATTACCGATTTAGTTTCTGACATATAAATATATTAAACTTTGAATTCTGACCAATAGTTCCTGAGAAAACCTAAATAATATAAATCTCGCACTCCTCATCTTCACTCTTTTAAATACGTGAAATGATATCATCCAGTATTGACAACCTGTGTTGAAAATGTAGAGGTTTCCCACAGAAGCGAAAATACCTACGAAAATGGTCGAAAGAACAATTCTCTAAAAAACTTAAATGATATATTCAAAGGCACTGATAGAAAAAGGATATCTCTGCGAAATCTTCCAAACGACATCCATTCTTTTTTTTTTTTTTTTTTTTTGAATTAGTAGGTATTAATATCTTTTGAAATCAAAGATATTGTTAGAACAGAAAAAGTATCGGAAGTGTTTATCATTATTATTATTTATTTATTTATTTCCGTTTAGAAGAAGGAGGTAGTGTTTTAAAACTAGAGGAAAGCTGAAATGATAACAATGAACACGAAGCAACCTCTGAGAATTATATATTTTTTAAATAGTAAATAATAATATTTTCCGAAACCAAAGATGCCAACAGGACTGGAAAAGCACGCTGAATAACTGGGAATTTTTTGTGCTTTGCATATTTGTCTGGGAAACAGAAGAAGCAGTTTCAAAATGTAGAGAAAACAGAAAACTTGAAAAGAAAAAGGTAAATAGGAAACCAACTTGGAATCGAACTTCGAAAAATATTTGTTGGCAAATAGTAAATATTAATATATATTTTTAGAGACAGTATTAGAGAAATGTACCAAGAATAAGTGTTGTTGTTGATGTTGTTGTTGTTCCTGTTTCCATTTTCGTCCGGAAAGTGGATGCGGTAGTTTCAAAATGCTGAAAAACAAAAAAATTGAAAACTTAAACGTAATCGAGCTCCAATGAAAATGTTTTTTGAGATAGTAAATATTAATTATTTTTTAAACGAAAGATACCGTTAGAACCGGAAAGATAAGCAAAAATTTTCGCGTTTTACCTTTTTTTTAACTCTACGGGCGACTCAATGACGGCGATTTCAAAATTCAGAAAAAAACGAATGCTTCGCTTTCGTCTGCGTGATGATACTAGAAAAGTTCGTGAAAGCGCAAGTACACAATAGGCGGATCGATGGACACTCACCATTTTACGATGTTCATTGGGGTATTTTATTAATATCTCGGTTAATTATCAAAAAATTAAAAATCTAAGTCTTAGGTGCATTTGAACCGGTCTTTGTCTATCTTCATCCAAATTTTAAAACCTGTACGTGCGGTAGATTTCCCTAGCCTTTGCCAGTGGCGTAGAGTCAGGGGGGGGATCATTTTACTACCAGTATAATTACATACTACACTTGACCTTATTTAATCTTTGAACGTTATGAATTAAATAGGGCCAAATATAGCATATAAAAATACTGGCAGTAAAGTTATGCAGCCCCCCTGACGGTACGGCACTGACCATCGCCAACAGACAAATACACTGTCATCTTTCTTTTATTAATATAGATATAAATAAATAACAATACTTAAGAAATTCATAACTTCCTATGCAAATAGTGATACAAAATTGCACTAACAAAACCAATTCAAATTGTTTTCTTCATCCTGATGTTATTAAAGACACATGTAATGAAACGGTGCGATTGATAATGCTGCTACCTGTAAATGGATTTTTGCTAACCTCAATGTCCCTAAAAACAGATAAATGTCACTCAAGACAAAAATATATTTTCCCAAATTTCGATAACAGTTGGGATCCAGTAATATTAGACAGTATTAACCCTATAAGGACGGGTTATCATTTTTCTCGTCAAAGTTCGAAAATTGCATTCCATACCACTTTTCCGGAATAACCCTATTTTATCACGGAGTTCCTGTCATAAAAATAAGTTAATATTTCTCTTCAGATTTACAGGTATTCAAACAACAAAATGGCTGGCATCTATTCTGTTATCATATGATAAAGTAATCCCTCAATAGGTTTCAAATACAAAAAATCGTTTTAGGTCATTTGGATAGTTCTGCGGTTTATAATATATTTTCAATCCATAAATGTCACATTCCCACAAGAATTTTGGATTAAAACATTGCCTTTATAATGTACCTAAAAAATGCTTTTACTTACTTTGAAGTAAATTTGTTTGTAAATTCCAGTGACATTCAATCATTTCAACATTATCTCAACGGAAGCACTCTGCAGAACTTTCCGGATGACCTAATATATCTTTTGACAGTTTTCCAAGCTAAAACGCATAGAGTCGTGCAAAAGAGAGACATGTACATACATGTTAACACTAAACATACCAGGAATTTTACTCAAGTTTTATATAAAAAATTTAACACCAAAATTTTTATTTAAAACTATTTAACTCTGTTGTTTAACGTTTTTCGTGTCATACATACATACATACATATATATATATATATATATATATATATATAAGCATAAATGAAATATTGCCATAACACCAACTTAAACTATGAAATAATGATTAAGTATGTAATAATTAGTTGTCAATGAAAGCATTCCCCAACACACTGAATATAGATACCAAAAACTTATTTAAAAGAAGAAGAAATTAAATTAAAAATTGAATAAATGAAATTGAATGAATGAAATGAAATTCGTGGAATTTAGACAGAATTATCAAGTCCCAAATGCCTAAATACCACAAATAAAATGAGTGGTTTCATCATCATATTAGACATAACATTGCTAAAGAATATGATTTTGGGACTACCACTCATAAACAATGAATCAAACTTGTGAAAAAATAAAAAAATAAATACAATATTAAAAAGGAAAGAAACCATACCAATAATATACAGATAAAACTTGAAATAGAGTCATAAAGTACATAATCCATTTGGATTAAAAAATATACCTGTGCACCACGTGAACCACACATGAACACAACCAAACAGAGGGAATGAATTGCAAAAAAAAACATTACATGTTGCCAAATTTAGTTTTAGAAAATCATTTACCATGTTGCCAGAATATATGTTAGAATAATATGAATATTATTGTAAAGCAACAGAAACCATGGTGCTGTCATCTATTAGAGTAAAAAGTGAATATACGCTGAATAAGAATAGTATTGGATGAAAAATTGAACCATATACTATAACCAATTTAAAAATTGAACCATATACTATCTAAAGATGATAGCAATTACACTAGATTAATTTTAACACAATTATTTCAAATTGGTAAATAAACTACTCGTATGATAGCAATTAGTTAAATAATAAATAAATGAAATTAATTAATAAATAATAAATAGAATATCCAATTACATTAAAGTAATGGATGTATTAATGAATAATTCTATGTTAAAAATAAGATGTAAGATGGAAAAATTAAGAATTAAAGCAACATAAAAAATATATGTACCATGAAATGACACAGCAACTATTAAATAGCTGGGCCAAAAATGCAACATCACAAAAATTAAATTAAATTAAAATACTAAATATTTGAATTAAGATACAAAGGATTTCAAATTAATAATAATTAAATATTGAAATTAATTATTAACATATAATGTTTCTTCTTACAAAGTTAAAAATTAAATAATCTTGATATAAGTGGTAAGGGTAGAACGTTTAATAAAAATTAAAACATGTATTATATTAACACTTTAGAAAAGTATACATTATATTAGAAGTTAATATGATGTTGTACACCGTAAGCATTAATCTAAATGCATTAGATCAAAAACATTCTTAATATTAATGAATATAAATTCATTTAAATTAATTAAATAATGAATATGTAAATATAACTAAATTAATATACATATAAAAATATCACATCACAGTCCATTATAAAATGCGTAATATCAAACGTGTGTGTAAATCAACCCCCCCCCCCTTTTTTTTATAAATACAAATTAACCATGTGTTTTTTCCATACAACTCCGCCACACACCTCCTCATTCCAACATCTACCCACCCAACCGTCCTATTATATATATATATATATATATATATATTATACATTTTTTAACGCATGTGTTAATTTGGTTGCAAAGATCATTTAAGTACTAATTATATATTAAAGAATATTTGGAAAACCATGTTGTAATGCATCATAGATAAGTTTTTTAATATTGTTGTTAATTAGTTGAGAAGAACATAAACTTTTTATTCTATAAATATGATTAAGGAATATATTACGATATACAGAATTATGAAGACATGATTTAAAATTAGTAAATGAATTAACTTTAAATTTAAATTCTTTACGTTTATCAAATAGATCAATTATTGTTTTGTTTTCTTTAAGTGTAATTTTAAGATCTAATTTTAAGTTATGCAACTAAAAGTAAGATCTATCTTAGATTTGCATTTTTTTAAAGTGATACTTACACAATCAATACTTAGTAGGATAACCCTTATTTTTTAAGACAGCTTCACAGAGTCTTTTCATCGAGTGAACGAGTGTTTGGAGTTCATCTTTCGTAATCACATGGTGCCAAGAATCCATTATAGCTTCTATAAGTTGTCTTTTATTGGATGGATGTTTTTTTCGTACAAGAATTTTCAAACGTCGCCACAAATTTTCAATTGGAATGAGATCAGGCCTGTTTCCTGGCCATGGCAATATATCTATGCCTTTATTTTGAAACCATACTTTGCATACTTTTGCTTTGTGGCATGGAGCTGAATCCTGCTAAAAAATAAATGGTGCGTTGTTGGGGAAGAGATACCTGATGGAAGGTATTAATTTTGGTGCCAGGACAGTTTCGATGCATTTTTTGGCATTCAGGATTCCATCAATCACTTGAAATCAGCCCACACCATCTGCAGACATACATGCCTTAATCATAACATTTGTTGGGTTTTTTGTAGTTGCTTCAATGCAATCAGGATGAAGTGCTTCTCCTACTCTCTTCTCCTACTACCAAAGAGCGATATTTTACTCTCATCGCTCCAGATTACTTGCTTCCATTGATTTTCTGACCATTTAATGTGTTCTTTTGCCCACTTAACTCGTTTCTTGCGTTGCTTTTGATTTAAATATGGTTTTTTCCTTAGAATTCTAGCTTGTAGTCCAAATCCTGATAACCTTCTTCTTATTGTTCTTGAACTTACTGCAATACCCGCTGCATTCATTTCACATCTAATAGGATCTGGTGAAATATTTCTATCTGTAAGGCATAGCCGTTTAATTTTTCTATCGGCAGTAGCACTTGTGAATTTTTTTCGGCCTGATTTGGCCTTATTTTCCACTGATTTCGTTTTTTCATAACGTAAACAGAACTTTCGTACACCAGAACAAGTCACTGAACCACCAACTTGTCTTGCAATTTCAGCATAAGAGAGGCCATTTTCTCTCAATATGACAATTCGGCTTCTTTTTGTAGATGTCCAATTAGTTCTTCTTGTTGGTGACATTGTTTAAAATTATTTTAATTAAAAAAAACACTTTAAATAATCAAAAACAGCAATACTCTATTTAATCGTACTAGTATGCATCATTCCGCAAAATATTGCCACAACAATAACTCGTTTACCATCCAAATAATCTAAACTATAGTTACAGACATTTTAATGGTCCTCAGAACAGTGCTCGTGATTGGCTAGTACGCTTTTATTAGAAAACACGTCCTTATTCAAAACGATTTTTGTTTGTTTGTTCTACTAAAATGAGCATAACTTTTTTTGTAATACAGATATTGTATTTTGTGATTAATAAATACATGAAATAAATATTATAATAAAGATGAAAAACTCTGCATAAAGAATGATTAAGTTAAAATATAGGTATTAGGCAGCCCATAACGAGTAATTACTATAGCTCATTAGAAAAAAAAAATCAAGCTTTCATTGGCATTTGATTTATTATATAAGTGGCCGATTACTAAAATTAAGTGGATCTTTTAACATATTTATCGTAAACACACACACACACACATATATATATAAAGGTAATAAATAATAAAAAAAAAACAATTATAAACACGCATATACCATGGTATGTATATACATTCTAGCTTCCAGCCATCCAGGTTCATTTCCAGTCAAGTAAATATATTTTAAACCAGAAATTGTAATTAATAAAATGTATTTTTATATGTGGTATTTATTTGAGTTCATCTATTAAGTAAAATTTCTGGCTTAAAATATATTTATTTGACTCAGGAAAAAAAACGAAAGTTGGCAACTATGATGCTGGCTGATTATAAATTATTTTCTATGTTTCCAACACTTGTCACTATTAATGTAATTAAAATACGCACAAAAGTACTTATGCTTTTGATTGGATTATTCTCCACTACACCTAATTCTGTTTTCACACGATTTTAGGTTTAAAGGTTAACGGAGATACAGTACGACATTTTTTATTATAGACTCCGCTTTATTTAATCACAGATTTCTTGGATTAAGTAAGGTGAAAATTACTATGAAGACAGTAGTAGTATTGAATGCCCGTAAATCATTTTTATAGTCGTGTAATAATAGAATTTGGAATTGTATACAACTCTCTCCAATGCCCGATATGGGCTCCTTTATTCATTCTGAAAGTTAAAGGCTTGGGTGTAAAGCATGTTAATTTCTATTTTAATTTTTTTGTTCATTTAGATGGAAAATTATTTAACTGCATTCTTGCAGACTTTTTAAAGTACAAGGTTTATTTATTATTCAGATTATGCCATCATAATTAAAGATACATTTTATAAAATGCAAAGAGTTTCTGTTATTAAAATACAATGTCTAATAAAATAAAATGTATCAGACAAAAAAGTTAAGTTAACTGAAGTATCAGTTAACTTATGCAACAACCTAAACAAATCAACTAATCAGCTATTTTAGAGGAAGTAATTACAAATTGTTGGTTGTATTTTTCTTTAGAAAACTTGAATATTGGATATCTCGAAACTTTTGTTAGTCACCTGCTTTTGAATCCGAACTCTTCAAATATTGATATCTCATCCAATATTTTTTTAAATGCGTTACTGGTGATACACTTAATCGCAGTTCTGATTTTCATTTGCAATTTTGAGACACTTAGACAAAGAGATGGAATAATAGTTATCTATGACCTCACGTCGAAAAACATCTCACTGTATTACGTCTGAAGATAAAGATAGCAAAGAGTTTTTGTGAGTCTTCTGATCACCATGACTTCCATGATCAGTTCTTGAATTAAATTCGTTCCAAATAGTTGTTCGACAACGGAATTAAATTTTACCTGAAGAAATATTGAAAGTATGATTAATTGTTTCCCACCTCCCAAGTTATTATTTGTATTTACCTGTTTCAAACAATACAGCAATATATAAAATACATTACAGTATTTTACATTACTGAGACAGTGGCAATTTGAAATCACTTTAATAAAGGTCAGCAAAAACCACACTCATACCTTTACTAATGAAACTTATAAATAGTTGACATTGAGGAGAAGATAGTGTGTTTCCATTGTTATTTTTTGAGATCATTAGGACCAGTAAATTAACTTGTTGTTTTTGTAACTTAAAATTCATAAAATTCATTACCGTTGTGAAAGCTACGTACAATCGCTTCGCGATCGCTAAAGCTGTGTGCTTTGCGTTCAGGCAAACAAAAAATGAATTCGAGATAAAAATTTGTTTAATCAGAATACCCGGTTAAGAAGAATCTGAAAATTGCTGCGATAACTGTACATCATGTATGTGCGATTTACGTTAAAAAAATTCATCGCTTTCGGCACTTTTGCAGTGTTTGTACACTTTTACCACAATTTTTAATACAATTTTTCTATTTAATATTTAAAAAGCAGAAATTGTAGACGCCTCATTTAATAGCAGGATTTCTAATACTTTTCTGCATACGCTTTTACCACAATTTTTTAATACAATTTTTCTATTTAATATTTTAAAAGCAGAAATTGTAGACGCCTCATTTAATCGCAGGATTTCTAATACTTTTCTGCATACGCTTTTACCACAATTTTTTAATAGAATTTTTCTATTTAATATTTAAAAAGCAGAAATTGTAGACGCCTCATTTAATCGCAGGATTTCTAATACTTTTCTGCATTTAAATAAGGCGAAAAATTCTATTAAAAATTGTGGTAAAAGCGTACGAACCCTGTTTTGCTCATTTCGTCGATTTGAAGACGACACTTTTACTGTTCGAAAACCAAAATTCCGTTCGGGAACACAAGTTTTGTTCAAGAACCGAATTGTTCGAAAACTAGGGTGTTCGTGGAAAGGTGTTTTACTGTATGTTTTTAGGTGTAATTTATAAAATAATTAAATGTTTTAGAATATTACAGTGCGTCCCAAAAGGTTATAGACAACGGGGTTTTCTTATTTTAAAATTGAAAATTTTAAAACAATTTTAAAGCAATTTATAATTTAAAATAACATCAAGACAATAATAATACTATACAAAAATAATATTACACAATCCCAGACTTCGTTATAATAATTAAAAATTGAATTTTAGTGTCCCAAAGTTTATATACAACTCATTTTTTTCCTTTAACGTTCAAAATTTTAAGCCGGTTTTTTTAATCACTTCAAAAACTCAATCAGGCATACTCAAAAGAAAAGTTTGAAAAAATTCTGGCTTTAAAAAAACCCAAATTCGTTCAGTTTGTAGCTTTAGATCGTGAACCTCTTCAAATGGACACTCATCAGCATATAAGAACAGAGTTGATTTAATTGTAACTTACGTATCTAGATAATATTCCTCAGAGGCTCTTTATTGTGTTCAGGTCAGGACTTATGGCTGGCAGTCCATAACAGTTACTTGGTTTTGACTAAACTACTGCATTGTAGAGTTCGACATGTGAATGAAGCAGTTGTCTTGCTGGTATATCCATTTGTCCCCACATAGCAACTTTCCAAATGGTACTTCAAGCGTTTTCTGGTAATCTTCGGAACTTTGACGACCTTTCAAAAAAAGCAATATCAGTTGTTCCATTGTAAGAAAATGCTCCCCACACCAGGAGTTAACCACTTCTTGTTGCCTTCTGAAAAAAAATTCGTGCTTCCTTGCGAATATAGTGCCAGTAATATGCCTAACCATCAGGGCAAGCTACATTAAATTTACTTTCATCACTGAAAAGAACACTCAACCATTCATCTGTCCAATTCATGTGATTTCGGGCCCACTGAACACGAGCATCTTTATGTCGTTTTGTAAACTTTGGCGAATGACGTATTTTGCGATAATGAAGAAATGTACTTGCCTGCAGCCGTCGATGTACCGTGGATTTTGATACTGGAATGCTTACTTCTTTAGTAACTAACCGTATAGACAGGTTCTGGGTTGAAACTAATCTCGAAATCCCTCCGTCTTGTCGTTTAGATTGGAAATCTTTAGTCGTCCAGAACGGGATTTTATTTTTAAATTGTGACCTTTTGACAGATTCGATAAATACCAACCTTGCTGCGTCCAAGTTTTCTTGCAATGTCCACTACTTTCCATAGGCGAACATTTTAAAGATAGATTTGGAAAATATCCTTTTTGCAAAACTGCACATTTCAAGGCATCTTTGCAATCAGTTGGAAACACATTCGGTTTTTTCACAGTTCGACAGATTCGGTTTTTTCACAGAAAACTATTGCGTCACAATTACATGACCTTTGAATATGCAAATTTTGGATATCAGTATTTAAATCAGCTTTTAACACCGGTTGTCTTTATATTTTTGGGACAGTATTTTGTTGTTTTTATTTTTTTATATTAAATCTATGACTATTAAAAGTTGTTTGAGTATTTTATTATTTTTATTTCATCATTATATATTTGCATAATTTATTTCGTCTATCTTACTCGTTTAGAATTGTTTTCGAAGAATTATTTCGAATTATTTTCGAATTATTTTCTTTATTTCTGACATTATTAAAGACTATTCAGAGCTGACTTTTAAGAGCTCACATTATTCAGCTCTTAAATACAAAAAAATTTTTGTCTATAAACTTTTGGGACGCACTTTAATATATATTGTTGGAGAAAGCACCGATATTTCTTTCCAATACACACAAATATCATACTCTCGTTTTACATCTGATTAATACATACACGTATCACTTTTATTATTTATTTTCCATCAGTAATTATTATAAATAATAAAAAATGTGTTGCAATAATTAAATGCTCTAAAGCAAATATCCACACAAAAATGCAGTAGCTAAGTTTCGAATTATTTTCTTTATTTCTGACATTATTAAAGACTCGTGTAATGAAACTGCGTGATTGATAGTCCTGCTACTCGTAAATGACTCTTTGCTAACCTAAATGTCCCTAGACATAATTAAATGTCATTCAAGAAAAAATATTTTTTGCAAATTTGGTGAGCATACCGCAGTAATATCGCAAATTAGTATTTATAAATAAGATTTAATATATTGTTTTGTAATAAGTGTTTTCAAGCTGAAAAACTTCATAAATACGTCCATTATAAATACATTATAAATTGAAACACGATTTAGTTTAATCGTACAATAATGTTTCCTAAAATAATTATATCTCAGTGATTATTTGTTCAAAAAAGTAAGGTGGTTAAAGTCATAATGGTATAAGTTACGTTTTCTTAAATGTATAAAAACCGAGGATTTACTAGAAACGTTTTAATGTATTAAAACTATGACTCATACAATTACCGTTCTTCCTATTAATAGCTTGATATGTCAAGGTACCCTACATGCATTTGTCGTCGATTTTTAAAATTAGTAATTAACATACGAATATGACTTTAACAGGCTCATATATTACTGTGCATTATTAAATTAAAGTAGAGAAAAGAAGATCAACGGCAATACATTTTTTTACAGCTCGTCAATACATTCGTAAAATAATTCTTATCTTTTCTATACATAATTATTATAAATTAACTAGCTGACCCGCCTGACATTGCCCGGATCCATAATAATAAACTTAAAATCAGTGTTTCATTGTTTTCTATTTTAAAACGAATAACGTCCCAAACAAACCCCAATTCGGATCTACCACTGCCTTCGACAGCGTACACCCTCAACCAGTGTTGCCAGATTGGGGAATTTTTTTATTCAGATTGTTTGATTGTCACCGCTTTTTTGAAATATTCCGCGTATTTAAAAAGAGATTAAAACTTCTGAAAAATAAGGCGAATTATACTAATTTTAAAAAGTGGCGACAATCAAATAATATGAATTAAAAAAGTCCCCAATCTGGCAACATTGCCCTCAACTTTGTATAATTTTATATTGTTAATCAAAATTCTATCTAAGCGAATCTAGAGTTCGGACCCCACTACCTTCGGCAGCGTACAGAGGGCGTACTGAGCACCATAGGCGCATACTTAAAGGAGGTAACGAGGGTAAACCTGACAAACTTCCATTATTAATTTTAAAGTGTTATTTTGTTTTAATTAATAACAGTGATTAAATAGGTAAAAAAAACTTTTTTAAATGATTGGTAGAAGTTTGCCTTATCGCCTATTTCACCCCCGGGAAGCAGGTGCCTGTGCTACGTACGCTGAAGTCAGTTTTGATTTTTTTTTTAACGGAATTTTTTACATACGAACGTAATGTTGTTCACCACACTGTCTTCGGTGGCATACACTTTAGAATATGTGCGATTTTTTATTTTTAAACGAAAAACTACCCAAACGAACCTAGAGTTTTCAGCCCCACTGTCGTCGGCAGCGTATCAAGAATTTGTATATTTTATATTTATTAAACGAAAATATTTCTAAACGAACTAAGCCCCTGTCCTTTATAGAGATTACCGATTTAGTTTCTGACATATAAATATATTAAACTTTGAATTCTGACCAATAGTTCCTGAGAAAACCTAAATAATATAAATCTCGCACTCCTCATCTTCACTCTTTTAAATACGTGAAATGATATCATCCAGTATTGACAACCTGTGTTGAAAATGTAGAGGTTTCCCACAGAAGCGAAAATACCTACGAAAATGGTCGAAAGAACAATTCTCTAAAAAACTTAAATGATATATTCAAAGGCACTGATAGAAAAAGGATATCTCTGCGAAATCTTCCAAACGACATCCATTCTTTTTTTTTTTTTTTTTTTTTGAATTAGTAGGTATTAATATCTTTTGAAATCAAAGATATTGTTAGAACAGAAAAAGTATCGGAAGTGTTTATCATTATTATTATTTATTTATTTATTTCCGTTTAGAAGAAGGAGGTAGTGTTTTAAAACTAGAGGAAAGCTGAAATGATAACAATGAACACGAAGCAACCTCTGAGAATTATATATTTTTTAAATAGTAAATAATAATATTTTCCGAAACCAAAGATGCCAACAGGACTGGAAAAGCACGCTGAATAACTGGGAATTTTTTGTGCTTTGCATATTTGTCTGGGAAACAGAAGAAGCAGTTTCAAAATGTAGAGAAAACAGAAAACTTGAAAAGAAAAAGGTAAATAGGAAACCAACTTGGAATCGAACTTCGAAAAATATTTGTTGGCAAATAGTAAATATTAATATATATTTTTAGAGACAGTATTAGAGAAATGTACCAAGAATAAGTGTTGTTGTTGATGTTGTTGTTGTTCCTGTTTCCATTTTCGTCCGGAAAGTGGATGCGGTAGTTTCAAAATGCTGAAAAACAAAAAAATTGAAAACTTAAACGTAATCGAGCTCCAATGAAAATGTTTTTTGAGATAGTAAATATTAATTATTTTTTAAACGAAAGATACCGTTAGAACCGGAAAGATAAGCAAAAATTTTCGCGTTTTACCTTTTTTTTAACTCTACGGGCGACTCAATGACGGCGATTTCAAAATTCAGAAAAAAACGAATGCTTCGCTTTCGTCTGCGTGATGATACTAGAAAAGTTCGTGAAAGCGCAAGTACACAATAGGCGGATCGATGGACACTCACCATTTTACGATGTTCATTGGGGTATTTTATTAATATCTCGGTTAATTATCAAAAAATTAAAAATCTAAGTCTTAGGTGCATTTGAACCGGTCTTTGTCTATCTTCATCCAAATTTTAAAACCTGTACGTGCGGTAGATTTCCCTAGCCTTTGCCAGTGGCGTAGAGTCAGGGGGGGGATCATTTTACTACCAGTATAATTACATACTACACTTGACCTTATTTAATCTTTGAACGTTATGAATTAAATAGGGCCAAATATAGCATATAAAAATACTGGCAGTAAAGTTATGCAGCCCCCCTGACGGTACGGCACTGACCATCGCCAACAGACAAATACACTGTCATCTTTCTTTTATTAATATAGATATAAATAAATAACAATACTTAAGAAATTCATAACTTCCTATGCAAATAGTGATACAAAATTGCACTAACAAAACCAATTCAAATTGTTTTCTTCATCCTGATGTTATTAAAGACACATGTAATGAAACGGTGCGATTGATAATGCTGCTACCTGTAAATGGATTTTTGCTAACCTCAATGTCCCTAAAAACAGATAAATGTCACTCAAGACAAAAATATATTTTCCCAAATTTCGATAACAGTTGGGATCCAGTAATATTAGACAGTATTAACCCTATAAGGACGGGTTATCATTTTTCTCGTCAAAGTTCGAAAATTGCATTCCATACCACTTTTCCGGAATAACCCTATTTTATCACGGAGTTCCTGTCATAAAAATAAGTTAATATTTCTCTTCAGATTTACAGGTATTCAAACAACAAAATGGCTGGCATCTATTCTGTTATCATATGATAAAGTAATCCCTCAATAGGTTTCAAATACAAAAAATCGTTTTAGGTCATTTGGATAGTTCTGCGGTTTATAATATATTTTCAATCCATAAATGTCACATTCCCACAAGAATTTTGGATTAAAACATTGCCTTTATAATGTACCTAAAAAATGCTTTTACTTACTTTGAAGTAAATTTGTTTGTAAATTCCAGTGACATTCAATCATTTCAACATTATCTCAACGGAAGCACTCTGCAGAACTTTCCGGATGACCTAATATATCTTTTGACAGTTTTCCAAGCTAAAACGCATAGAGTCGTGCAAAAGAGAGACATGTACATACATGTTAACACTAAACATACCAGGAATTTTACTCAAGTTTTATATAAAAAATTTAACACCAAAATTTTTATTTAAAACTATTTAACTCTGTTGTTTAACGTTTTTCGTGTCATACATACATACATACATATATATATATATATATATATATATATATAAGCATAAATGAAATATTGCCATAACACCAACTTAAACTATGAAATAATGATTAAGTATGTAATAATTAGTTGTCAATGAAAGCATTCCCCAACACACTGAATATAGATACCAAAAACTTATTTAAAAGAAGAAGAAATTAAATTAAAAATTGAATAAATGAAATTGAATGAATGAAATGAAATTCGTGGAATTTAGACAGAATTATCAAGTCCCAAATGCCTAAATACCACAAATAAAATGAGTGGTTTCATCATCATATTAGACATAACATTGCTAAAGAATATGATTTTGGGACTACCACTCATAAACAATGAATCAAACTTGTGAAAAAATAAAAAAATAAATACAATATTAAAAAGGAAAGAAACCATACCAATAATATACAGATAAAACTTGAAATAGAGTCATAAAGTACATAATCCATTTGGATTAAAAAATATACCTGTGCACCACGTGAACCACACATGAACACAACCAAACAGAGGGAATGAATTGCAAAAAAAAAACATTACATGTTGCCAAATTTAGTTTTAGAAAATCATTTACCATGTTGCCAGAATATATGTTAGAATAATATGAATATTATTGTAAAGCAACAGAAACCATGGTGCTGTCATCTATTAGAGTAAAAAGTGAATATACGCTGAATAAGAATAGTATTGGATGAAAAATTGAACCATATACTATAACCAATTTAAAAATTGAACCATATACTATCTAAAGATGATAGCAATTACACTAGATTAATTTTAACACAATTATTTCAAATTGGTAAATAAACTACTCGTATGATAGCAATTAGTTAAATAATAAATAAATGAAATTAATTAATAAATAATAAATAGAATATCCAATTACATTAAAGTAATGGATGTATTAATGAATAATTCTATGTTAAAAATAAGATGTAAGATGGAAAAATTAAGAATTAAAGCAACATAAAAAATATATGTACCATGAAATGACACAGCAACTATTAAATAGCTGGGCCAAAAATGCAACATCACAAAAATTAAATTAAATTAAAATACTAAATATTTGAATTAAGATACAAAGGATTTCAAATTAATAATAATTAAATATTGAAATTAATTATTAACATATAATGTTTCTTCTTACAAAGTTAAAAATTAAATAATCTTGATATAAGTGGTAAGGGTAGAACGTTTAATAAAAATTAAAACATGTATTATATTAACACTTTAGAAAAGTATACATTATATTAGAAGTTAATATGATGTTGTACACCGTAAGCATTAATCTAAATGCATTAGATCAAAAACATTCTTAATATTAATGAATATAAATTCATTTAAATTAATTAAATAATGAATATGTAAATATAACTAAATTAATATACATATAAAAATATCACATCACAGTCCATTATAAAATGCGTAATATCAAACGTGTGTGTAAATCAACCCCCCCCCCCTTTTTTTTATAAATACAAATTAACCATGTGTTTTTTCCATACAACTCCGCCACACACCTCCTCATTCCAACATCTACCCACCCAACCGTCCTATTATATATATATATATATATATATATATATATTATACATTTTTTAACGCATGTGTTAATTTGGTTGCAAAGATCATTTAAGTACTAATTATATATTAAAGAATATTTGGAAAACCATGTTGTAATGCATCATAGATAAGTTTTTTAATATTGTTGTTAATTAGTTGAGAAGAACATAAACTTTTTATTCTATAAATATGATTAAGGAATATATTACGATATACAGAATTATGAAGACATGATTTAAAATTAGTAAATGAATTAACTTTAAATTTAAATTCTTTACGTTTATCAAATAGATCAATTATTGTTTTGTTTTCTTTAAGTGTAATTTTAAGATCTAATTTTAAGTTATGCAACTAAAAGTAAGATCTATCTTAGATTTGCATTTTTTTAAAGTGATACTTACACAATCAATACTTAGTAGGATAACCCTTATTTTTTAAGACAGCTTCACAGAGTCTTTTCATCGAGTGAACGAGTGTTTGGAGTTCATCTTTCGTAATCACATGGTGCCAAGAATCCATTATAGCTTCTATAAGTTGTCTTTTATTGGATGGATGTTTTTTTCGTACAAGAATTTTCAAACGTCGCCACAAATTTTCAATTGGAATGAGATCAGGCCTGTTTCCTGGCCATGGCAATATATCTATGCCTTTATTTTGAAACCATACTTTGCATACTTTTGCTTTGTGGCATGGAGCTGAATCCTGCTAAAAAATAAATGGTGCGTTGTTGGGGAAGAGATACCTGATGGAAGGTATTAATTTTGGTGCCAGGACAGTTTCGATGCATTTTTTGGCATTCAGGATTCCATCAATCACTTGAAATCAGCCCACACCATCTGCAGACATACATGCCTTAATCATAACATTTGTTGGGTTTTTTGTAGTTGCTTCAATGCAATCAGGATGAAGTGCTTCTCCTACTCTCTTCTCCTACTACCAAAGAGCGATATTTTACTCTCATCGCTCCAGATTACTTGCTTCCATTGATTTTCTGACCATTTAATGTGTTCTTTTGCCCACTTAACTCGTTTCTTGCGTTGCTTTTGATTTAAATATGGTTTTTTCCTTAGAATTCTAGCTTGTAGTCCAAATCCTGATAACCTTCTTCTTATTGTTCTTGAACTTACTGCAATACCCGCTGCATTCATTTCACATCTAATAGGATCTGGTGAAATATTTCTATCTGTAAGGCATAGCCGTTTAATTTTTCTATCGGCAGTAGCACTTGTGAATTTTTTTCGGCCTGATTTGGCCTTATTTTCCACTGATTTCGTTTTTTCATAACGTAAACAGAACTTTCGTACACCAGAACAAGTCACTGAACCACCAACTTGTCTTGCAATTTCAGCATAAGAGAGGCCATTTTCTCTCAATATGACAATTCGGCTTCTTTTTGTAGATGTCCAATTAGTTCTTCTTGTTGATGACATTGTTTAAAATTATTTTAATTAAAAAAAACACTTTAAATATTCAAAAACAGCAATACTCTATTTAATCGTACTAGTATGCATCATTCCGCAAAATATTGCCACAACAATAACTCGTTTACCATCCAAATAATCTAAACTATAGTTACAGACATTTTAATGGTCCTCAGAACAGTGCTCGTGATTGGCTAGTACGCTTTTATTAGAAAACACGTCCTTATTCAAAACGATTTTTGTTTGTTTGTTCTACTAAAATGAGCATAACTTTTTTTGTAATACAGATATTGTAATAGTGTTTTTATTATTAAATTCTACATTAAATTGCTTTCAATTTGTTATATAAATGCTTGTATTTAAGTGAAAATTAATATATTCTACAAGCACACAAAGTTGAAAAACATGAAACTTTCAAAAAATGTCCAAACTTTTGGCCACCACTGTATATTATGAAGAAATTTCCTGTTCTAATTTTCATTTAGTACTGGTCAAATCACCGGTTTTTGGAAAATTTGATGTTAAACTATGAAAGACAATAAATCATGTTTTAATGCAATTACGAAAACTAATGGACAATTATATCTCTAATGCCAATTTTATATTTTATATAGAAAAATGGACAAATCTATATTCTTTAATAGTCAAATATAGTGAAACGTCGAAATAGCGGACACCTTGTGTTCGTTGAATTTAGTCCTGCAGCGGGTCGGGTTCCTTCTATTTATTTTTTCAAGTCGGGATAACACTAATTTTCTTTCTGCGAATCAGGTTCAACCTTGAATAATTCTTCCGGCTCATATTTAGGTTTAAGCATGTCTGATTGTTGGGATTTTCACAAATTTTGAACAGAACTATGTTTTAGATGAAAATAAATGCGTATTTGAATATGAATAAGTCAGGGGTCAGAAAAACTACTTTTTAATAGCGAACTACAACTGCAACTACTTTATAAAAAATGTAGTTAACTACAACTACAACTACTTGTTTTAAAAAGTAGCGACTATAAACTTCTTTTCAAAACTAGTCACAGATTTTGTCGAAAGATTCAATCTACACTCGAAATTGAGGACACGGAATTAAAAATCTGCACAGGTCAAGATGTGTATCCAACCCTCACTTGAAAATTCTGCTTAAAGTCAACTCGATACCGACCCGAACCCCAAAATATTTATACCCGAATCCGACTCGAAACCGAAGGAAGAGAAAATTAATCCATATTTCAATACAATTATGAAAAAGTAATCCACAATTATGTCTCTAATATCAATTTTATCTTTTTGTATAAAAATGAACACATACACACTCATTATTATTCAAATATATAGTTTTTTCATGAAAAAAAATCAGGACTTTCTTTTGAAATGTTCGATTAATTTCAACTTTCAATGACAACACTCTAATTGGGAAAAAATATTAATTTACTTTGAAATTTATGCCCGAATACCAAATTTCAAGTAACATGGACTGAAAGTTTTAGAATCTTTTGTATCTAATTTCCATATCTGTATGATAAAAAATCGGAAATTAAAATTCGAAAAAACTGTAAAATATAACTTATAAATATTTTAGAAGTCCAATACTAGAAACTTCTACACTTCTTTACAAAATTTCAGCATATTCTGCCGAATAATTTTTGAGTTCTACTAAAAAAAGCTGAACTACAGTTTGAGAGACCATAATTTATCAAAAAAGTAATTACTCTCAGAAAACTGTTAATAGATGTAATAACTAGTGTTAATTATTTATATTTGATGGAATTTTTAATTCATTTACTTAAATTATTTTTAATACTAATGATTTTTTCTGTTGAAAAGTATTAAATGTTTTGTAAGTATTTCACTTTACAGACGACATCTAAAATTAGTCCATTTTTAATATTGAATATATCAAGAACTGATCACAGAAACTTCGCAAAAATTTATAACTAGGCTAATAAAAATAAAGTTAAGAATTCTTTGGCTTATTTTTTCCCCTCAAGCACTTTTTATATCTACTGGAATCTGGAAGAAGCGAACATGCATTTAATTATTTTTTATGCATGCATGGAACAAATACTTCACATCGATCAAAAGTCGTGTTAATAAGACGAATTTTTGCGATATTAATAATTGGATAAAAATATTTTCTTAATCAGAAATCTTAATTTGAAAATATTCCTTTTATTGTTTATATTCTTTAGCTATTCGGTGCGAGATGGGATCCAATAATTATTATTAAGAATGAAAATGCTAACTCACATCTATGTGCACCGCCATGTTGAAAGCGGGTGATCTTGAAACTGACATTTTTTTATTAAATGGACAAAGTTTACATGTTACAATGTAATTACCAAAGACTTGTTGTTCCATAACTTTAAAATACTCGTTATATGTCGACCAGGCAGTTCAAATTCTTTGTCTGTTTCATAATTTTAATTGCAAAAGAAGATACCCGGTATTAAAACATTAGATATATTGATGCGTTAGTAGATAAAGTGTTAACAGCAAGAAAATTTATTCTTTTAGCACTTTGGATTGTTTTATCAGCAAGAGTCAATGAATCTATGATACTGCAACTGAGATTTGAACTGACATTGGCAAATTGTTGCACAGGACACATTTTGAAAAAAAAAATTCGAGTTATCATCAAATGATTAGAAGAATGACATTTTTCCCTCCTTTCCAAGTAGCGTTAAAAGTAGCGTAAAATTCGAGAATGTCCATTATGGAGGTCTTATTGTATACATGTTTTTAAACTGCAATAATATAGTGGACATTCTTTTGAAAAAGCTGGTCAACCCGAACACGAGCCGCAAGAGTCAAAACCCAACAAGAAACAATGAAAGTCAACCCGAACCGAAACCGACCCGCAACAAAAAAGTAGAAGTCAATCCGTCCCAAACTCGAACCGCAACGAAAATATATAGCGCCAACCCGACCCGACCCGACCCGATGGGTGCGGGTCAAAGCGGGTAACCTGACCAGATGCAGAACTCTACTGCCTATCACCGATATCGGAATTGTGTTTTCAGTTGTGGTATTCGTTTTTAAATATTAGTATAATAACTAAATATTAGTATAATATGATTGTGTATAAGATATGTAGATAATATACAGGATCACAGGCGCCCACTTCATGGTGCGAAAAAGGCAACCAGTCATACTTTCACCACTAATTTTTAAAAGTTTTTTTGCCCTATTTAATAACTTGAATAATTTAGACAAAAACAACATTTTAAAGTTAGTGGTGGAAGATTTCCCGATTGCCCCATTTTCACCGTTAAATAGACACCTATGTATAGGGTGTCCCACATGGTACGCAGCGCCTAATATGTACAGATTCGGATAGAGCACGTCAATATCAGTGTTTTGAATGGTAACAAGTGGGATCCCCGAATATAGCGTGATAGTCTAATTACAGGATGAACGTTATCGTAGCTGCCAATTTTACGCTTTTTTCCTACCACTTAAATTTTATAGTAAATTTTAACTGAGTAAATCTCCGAAATCACAGGATTCAATAAGGCAAATATTTGTATAAATTTTTAGTGGTATCAAAAAAGCGTAAAAGTTGGCATCTATGACGTTATTGACGAATCCGATAGTGGGTATTCCAAATGACGATGTGTACAACATGAAAGATTCCCCAGATGATTATGCAAATTTGTGGTAACCAATGACAGTAAAAGCGTGTCTGGTAGTAAATACGCAATATCCCACCGCGACATACTATAAAGCTACAGAAGAGGTTTGAAGAGAATGAGTTGGGCGTTACTAGCTAGGAAAGTAGGGTTGTATCGTTATCGTTTCGCGTCTGAAATGAGCAAATATTCCATTGAGCATCGTGTTTTCATGGTACTGACTTACCATGAATTGCAATCCCCAGCGGCTGTGATAAAAAATTCAAGAAAAAATTCGGCAATCACCACAACATAAGCGGCACAACAATCAAACGAACGTACGACAAATTTAGGGAGACCGGCAGTGTGTTGGACAATGTGCTAGCGATGGGGACCAAAGAGATGAGTGCACGAACCGAAGTTAATGTTAAGAAAGTGACAGAAGTGTGCGAAGAAAGTCCATCAGCTTCGGTACGACAGGTGGCTCAAAAAGTCGACATGTCCAAAAGCACGGTGCATCGGATAATGAGGAAGGATGTGGCTTTGTTCCCTTACAAAATCCAAATCAATCAACCATTGACGGTGTGAGATCGTGAAGCTTTCCCAGCTAGTAAAAGTAGGCTCTCGCCTAAAAACAGTTCCCACGCCTCGAGTTAGACCACCTACGCATGTCGGAACATCAAAAGCATTGTTCGATCTTTTCCTGGTGACAAGTGAGACTGCTAAGTTGAAAAGGCCAGACTCGTAGGCGACATTGCATGACACTTAAATGGATGACCCAGACAACCCATATCGTCACGGTTGCGACCTTGCTTCCCAGAGCAATCGAGATGATGAAATCCCGTGACCCAATAGAGGTGTAAGTCGCCTATGATAGGGCTAAATGACGGAGGTCACCGCCCATGCCCCCCCCCCCCCCACCACCGTCAGGACTTTGGAGAAATTGGCCGAAGAGAGGATTCGGTGTTGGAGATCCGAAGAGAGAGGAGAGTTTCCTCTCTGCTTGGAAGAAGTGACAATTCTGCTTGGAGGAAAGGGTTTTACTCCCTGCCTCTGAAGAGAGACGACTTCGGTTGTTGTGTGAGAAGGAGGAGAAGGCTCAGCGCGGCTAAGTGAATGTGAGGGGTACCTTGAGGGCCCCATAATTTGAATGAATAGAGACTGTATTTCACCAACTCTAGACCGTCTAAGGACTCTGATGAAAACCACAACCCAGGACTTTGAGGATAAAAGAAACTTTCATTGATTCATTACAACTTGTAAATTGTCAGTGAATAAAATTCGTCTAGTTTTAAATAAGAAACCTGTCTCCCGTGTTTCTACGCTACCGTAATAGAGAGATCCCGCTCGGAACACCGGAGTTAAGACAGAAATGGTGGCAGCTCGGAAGGGATCTAGTTTAGCAGAGTGAGGACATGACGGAAACAGCGAGTGCAGCTGAAACCAGAGTGGAAAAGCCAGACACTACACCCGCCAGTTTGGGTAGGGCCGGACAGCCGAGACGCACAGCCGGACTCTACACCCGCCAGTTTGGACAGGGCCGGACAGCCGAGACGCACAGCCGGACTCTACACCCGCCAGTTTCGGCAGGGCCGGACAGCCAAGACGCACAGCCAGACACTACACCCGCCAGTTTGGGCAGGGCCGGATAGCCGAGACGCACAGCCATACTCTACACCCGCCACTTTGGGCAGGGACAGACGGACGAGTAGCGCACAATTTTGAGCAGAGACGGACAGCCGAGCCGAGAGAAACTATCGGATTCGTCAGTAACGTAATAGCTGACAACTTTAACGCTTTTTTGATACCACTAAAAATTTATAGAAATTTTTGCCTTATTGAATCCCGTGATTTCGGAGATTTACTCATGTAAAATTTACTATAAAATTTTAGTGGTAGGAAAAAAGCGTAAAATTGGCAGCTATGATAACGTTCATCCTGTAATTAGACTATCACGCTATATTCGGGGACCCCATTAATTACCATTCAAAATACTCATATTGACGAGCTCTATCCGAATTTGTACATATTAGACGCTGTGTGCCTTGTGGGACACCCTGTACAAGGAATATGTAATAGAATTTATAAACATGCCTGCATATATAGATTGGAATTGCTTGAAATGGATTTTTAATGATATTAAACGTTTTCCAACTGAATTCTGTTTAAGTAAACTAAGATATTTTTGTAGAATATAAATAAATTCTTATACAGGACTCGTCTAAACTAATCTGATATATTGCCATCTATGGATGGTGATTGCTTAACCCTTTCCGGCTCGGAATCTGTTTGTAAAATAATGAAATAATGGACTGACACCAGATTTTACAAACGATTTCCTTAGAGAAGAATAACTTGCTGATTTTCCCTTACTTTATAAAAGGAAAATTTTAATTAAATATTCTTGGTGCCGTTTGTCAGTTTTGGAATTAAAATTAGGTGTCCGTTTTTGTGACCACCGCCCGCTAAAGGGTTAAGATGTGCTTTTAGTTATTTTATGCTTTTTGCAGCAGAAAATTTTTTCACTATACTAAGTCGTGTGCATAAAAATCTATAGATGATATGAAATGATGCACAAAATTCGAATGAAATTCGACATTATTAAAGACTATGGACAAAAATTGCTAAAAGTGAATTTTCAGCTGTACAATGCGTTTTTCAGCTGAATTAAATTTGAGTTTACTGTGTGGTGTGTGTAAATGATTTTTGATCATGTAGAGGTCTGAACAAAAGGATTCGAATACGTTACCGATTAGGGACACTAATTTCTGAAATTGGGTTTTAAACTAATGAATTTTCATCTTTCACCGTATCAAAAGATAGAGGTTTGTTAAAATATTGTAGAAATGTTGGAAAGTATTTATAATCTATGCTTGAAGCACGATTTTTCTTTCTTGTTATGTTTTTATAGAACTCTAATGAATAATTTGTCAAGCAATTGGTCATTTTGACGTTATTTAAAATACATGACACTACTCTACATATTGTTCACTACAATAAATTATTTTCATGTAAAATACATTTAAATTTCCTTGGAAGCAAATTAATTTTTTAAATAAAAATTTTAAAATTACCTATCAACTTGCTTTTTAGTGATATAGTTATATTGACAGAAATTTTAAAGCATTAATGAGAATAAATGAAAATAACTTTAGTCTAACATAATACGAATTTAATCAAAAATAACTATCGGTTATCTCAAAAATCATTTTTTAATAAAACAGCAACTTAAAACGCAAAGTAAAAAAATGGCTATTTTGCATTTTAGACAATTTTTCAAAAGTGCTTCATGAATGTTTGATCGATTTAAGTGCAAATTTTCTTCATTGGTTTTTTAATAACATGGTTCATCAACTTTACAAAGACAGGAAATTAATAAATATATTCAAAATACTTTCAGAGTCTTAATTAAATTATATTCAATTTTTAATCATATTTTTAAAATTACTTCAGCAAATCTTCATTCTATTAAAATGTCAAGTGTGTTAAGGTAATGTCACATTTCTTACGTTATAATAAATGTTTTAGTTATTACGTGAATAATTTAAATTAAAGAAAAAGACAGTCTCCACTTAAGGACTGTAAAATTTATTTAATTATTTTAAACAATTATTATTTTTTCTTTTTATTGAAATTCTTTTAAAATAGTGAACCCATGTTTGTTCATTTTACTAAAGATATATAACATAAAATATATTTTACATATGAATAAATTGAAAGGGAAATTCTTCACATAGAATAATTATTACTGTAAAATTAAGAATTATGCTATCACAATGTTTGAAATAAGTATTATGTGTGAAATTTCAAAGTACAATAATACTAAGTTATGCTTAATTAAAATAATCTTTTAATAAATTTTCAGTAAAAATATGAAAATTGCGCACTTTAACCCTTCTGTTTTAAATAATAATACACATCGAAATAATTACTGAATTGTAGTCGTTCGCGTTCGTCGAATGCAGAAATGGCGTTTGAACAACAACATGTGAATATTAAGTTTTACTATTGTTTGAAAAACTCGCTGACAGAAATATGTCGCATGTTGAGTGGGAACAGTATGTACTGCGTACATTACCTGTCTTTTAGATACTAACAATAAAATTGGCTTTTAGAAAATTAATTATAAAGTTAATTACACAGATGTCCAAAAATTAAGGATCAGTGACCGGACGCTTTCGATTTTACACGGTTTGTCGGATATCTATCGAAATTCTTGAGGAATTGACCTTGAACTTCGAGAATGTAAAGAACATGTTTGACTTCATATTTTTCAGTGAAGATTTAGTAGCGAGAACAATTAGGAAGACAATAATGAATTTAATCATTAAATAATATTTCCTATCACCCAAGTAACAGAAAATGTTCAAAATGATCTGTCAGTTTAGCAAACGACTATATGTGACTCTTGTTCAACGTTTGTATGCATTTGTATAAGAATATCCCGCATATTTGTGAAGATATTAAAGTTTCTGTGGAAAATCAAATGTTTTTTCTTTATAGCATACAGAGTTTTTAACAAAATGTAACACCAATTTCCGAAAACTTGACAAATAACAGTAGAAACTGTATACTGCAATTAAAAAATGTTGAGATATGGACATTTGTATGAAATAATTTTTAACTGGGCATGCGTGAAAGATTTCAAAGTTTTTCTTTCATAATTTGGCAATCAGATATTTAGAGAAACTTTTATATAACGTCCAGTCAAATATCGTGAAAACTCAGAAAGATATCGGCGGTAAAATGAGTTGATTAACAAATTGTATAAAATCCCTTATAATAGAGCTAATTTTAGAAAACAACTTACTATATCGTCACGATCTTTCTGCATTTCGCGATATTTGACTGGACATTTTACATAAGTTGACCTAAATAGCTGACTATCAAATTATGAAATAAAAAATTTGGTATATTTCATGCATGCGCAGTTAAAAATTATTTCATACAGTCCATATCTCATCAAATATTCGATATAGTCATTTTTAATAAAAAGATACTGTGTCAACTATTCTTTGTCATATTTTGTGAAAAAAATATTAAATTTGGTTGAAACTATGTATGCTATAAACAAAAAAAAATTAATTTTTCACAGAAATGTCAGAAATCTTCATGAATATGCGTGCTATGCTTACACAAATGCATACAAACTTTGAACTGGACCCATATAGTGATTTGCTAAAGTCACAGATCATTTTAAGCATTTTGTGTTACATGGGTGATCGCAAATATTATTTTATTATTAAATTTACTATTGGGCCCCCTAATAGTTCTCGAGACTGCATCTCCACTAAAAAATATGAAGTCAAACATGTCGTTTATGTCCTCGAAGTTTAAGGTCAATTCGTCAAGAATTACATTAGATATTCAAGAAACCGTGTAAAATCGATCGAAAGCATCCGGTCACTGTCCCTTAATTTTTGGACATCAGTTTATAAAGTAAGCGTCCTTGCTTCATAAAGCCTTTTACGTATTACGTAAAAAATCAAATGCAAAATGCGATGAAAAATAATTTTTATGCTATAACTGAGTAACTTATATGTTGTGTTACTGACAACCTCATAAAAATGAACATTTCTTATTTATTTTGGTTTGAGTACACCTTTTCTTTTACCACTGGGATCAAAATGTTCGGAGACTCTACTGATATCTTCCACTTTATTGGTGGAGAGCGGAGCTGTTTTACCATGGCGTAGAGGCACATGTGACGTGAGATGTAGTGAGAAATAAATACTTTCGCAGTGCAGGGTATTTCAAAACGATACTTGTCAATGAAATGTAGTCGTTCGCGTACGTCGAATGCAGAAATGGTGTTTGAGCAACAACGTGTGAATATCAAATTCAGTGATTGTTTGTAGAAATCGCTGACAGAAATATTCCGCATATTGAGAGGGAGAAATATGTCCTGCGAAGATGTTTTCAGAAAAAGTCGCCCTCATAGGCGCTGACTTCACGGATGTGAAATAGGCATCGGGCATACTTCAATCACTAATTTTGAAAAATCCATTGAGCTACGAGGAGGACACCCACTCTGGCATGTCTCTTTGTTAGCAAGCTGGAAATAATCTCATGTTTAATATTCAATAATGGTGTAATTTCACTACTGGAAATTAATTGAAAAATTAATTAAATTATAGTGTTCACATATGCTGGGATTTGTTTCGTCTTATGTATGCTACAAGGTTTTGTGCTCATCGGGACTTTTCCATCTTGTGCTGGAGTTGCAGCCTTTCCGACATATATGAGTGAAAGATGCCAGACTGGTATCGTTCTCATAGCACAATGGTAGAGCTTTGGAGCTTTATTCCAAGGATCCTGGGTCGATTCCCGGCCTGGATATTTTTTCACTCTGTCGGTTATAGGCTTTGTTAAAAATTTGAAAAAATGTTTATGATTTGTCCCCGTTAAGTTGGCGTCTATGGCCGCTTCTAAGAAGAGTGCATAGCCCAGTTTGAAAATGCCGTGATGGCCGTCATTGAAGGTCAGCGCGCTCGTTCAATGGCTTACAGGAATGTATTCAGAAATTTCACTCATGCTGTCAGAAGTACATAGTTGCAGAAAGTGACTATATTCAAGGTAGTATCATATCCGTATAGAAAGCGAATCTCTGAAATTTTGTATGCTGGTAGTAGATGGAAATATAGACATAAAAAAATGTATAAATCTTTTGCACTCGATATCTCACAGCATTCAAACTGGTGTTAGATAAACCTAAAATCTCTTCCGCTTGACGTAAAATGGTAAAACACTGAGCTTTATATATAACAGGAGTTTTTAGCCGGTGGTCATAATTTTGCAACGCAAGTGAAGCTTGTAAGGCAAAGGGATAAAACAGTCCGTGTTTTCAATGGTAGATATTAGTGTTCTTATTTACTATTATCTTAATTTATTTTTTCTCTGATTAAGCTATGATTATCTAATTAATAAATGATTCTTTAATCATGTAAGGCAGGGGTGCAAAAATCTAGGCGCCAATGGGCCGATTCCATCCACTAAATTTTTAGTATTCTTCGCCTAATAAGAATACTGATAAAATTTAGGCGAAGTATACTAATAAAATTTGACGAAGAATACTAATAAAATTTAGTGATGAGAATCAGTCCATTGGCGCCTAGATTTTTGCACCTCTGAAGTAAGGCAATGCGTTAAGGAATTAAGTAAGATAACGGTTAAGAAGTAAAGTTTTATAAAATGAATATTACATATAGTAAGTTAAAGTTTTATGTAAACTTAATTTGAAATAACTAATTATTTTCATCATACTCATTTTATGTGTTTCAGCTAATTCCTGGTAAATGTTATTGTGTTTTATTTAATACATACGGTTTTGGAATTTTTACTTAACTCGATTATTGTTAAGCTATCGAGGATTTGAGGGCACACATTTTCAAACACACAGCGTTTTTTAACATTTAAGGAGCAAAAAGTAAAATGAATAAAGAATATAAACTATGCGATCCATTGATTTGTTTCTGTGGGATTCTATCATTCATATTTGTTGCAATTTACTGAGATATCCGCCGCTTAGTTTTCCCTTTTCATCAATGTATACAGGGCTGAACGACAGAATTCGGACGTATTACCGCATATGGGCAGCAATTGCTGAAATTTGATTTTTACTGAGTTATGTGTTTTTGAAATTGCTTAAGTAGATACCACTTTTTATTTTAAGGATAAATGAAATTTCTTAATAATATTTTGTTTCTGTTGTAAAGTAATTCATTATCTATGTCTGATGCATGATTTTTCGTTCTTCTTTCATTTGGGAAAGATTTCGAATTGTTAATAAACATACATTGGTGAATCGATGTCATTTCTAACGATGACAGCCACATAATCGAAGGTAAAATCAGGTAGAAATTAGCAAAACTTTTTAACGCTGTGAGAAGTATGCACGTATTCAAATTTTGTTTTCTGTGCGTGTGTATCACGTGATATCGTCAATAAATAATTTGAAGTGCAATAGTATCCAGCTAATTCGCCTCCTGATATATTGACATTCTTTATAACTCGACGATAACTTTATTTTTTAAGCGCTAAATGATTTCTGCTGACCAAGCAGAAGATTATCTTTATAATAGTATGGTGATATCTCTGAAATAATGATATTTGAATATGTTATTGAGATTAAATATTTTTCTTTTGAAAAGAGTTTTCATATTGTATACAGGTTTCAATAGGGACACCACTAAACTTCGTACATATTTTAATCTATCTTCACTATAAAAATACTCAAATTAGTGTACTTGACTATGTTTTTGAAATACAGTATGGAACTTAGTCCTTTTAAAAATAGTCATTGCACAGTGTGCAGTTTTTTTAACAGGAATATATATCATCATATGTACACTTTAAATATTTGAAAGCGTTTCCTATTTATAATAATAATTTGATGGTTAACATATTTAAAAAGAACTAACCATTTCTTCAGTTTTGCATGTAATATTTTCCTTTAACAATTATTTTAGGGTAGTTGTATGTTTTCTTGTCTTATATTTTGCTAGAACTTTCATTAGACTTAGATACATTAAAATATTATAAGTTATGAATAACCTTATTCTGTAAATCACCACATTAGGGACTTTCCTGCACTCTACAGTATTTGTCGAGTTGAAGTTGTTGTTTAAAGTAAAATGTGAAAGGGGTGGAGATTCAATTATCAATTCTAAAATTGTGAGAATGTCTTTCCGATATTGTTTAGACACTACGTGCATTCTCCTCACCGATACTTAATGAGATAAATATTTTATTACCGACTGCAAAAATCAAATGCAAGATTTAAATGTTATGGATTTTCTTACAACCGTTTTACTTTATTGCATTTTGTCAACACAATTTAAGCAATTTTCATTTTAAAACAAAAACGGATAAAAAAATATTTCAGAAGAAGTTTGTCTTTTCTTACATACGAGAGTAACTTAAAAAAAACTTTAAACAATATGTTTCTCTATATAAAAAATTGAGACTCAGATTCGAAAAAGAGAGTGTTTCTCCTTTATGTCATGCTAAATTATTTTATGATCGCTTCATCACTTATTGTTTACAAACCTAAATATTAGCTTGTGGAAATTAGCCTCACTATTTCCCCATTTATCGCTCACATGTAAATCTCGTAAACGACAAAAATGAATATTTACTAGATGAAAGCGTACATATTTCAACATAAATTAAGCCACTTAGAGATAAATATCTGTAAGCTTTGTTTTTCCCACATCAAAAGCAGGTGTTCTGGAATAATACTTATATTCTTAATATATATATGGCTATTACTTGTGTTTACTCTATGTGTGAAAATATTGTTTTATGCATATTAAATTGTATGATGCTATATAAAACTTTCTGAAGGTTGTTACGTACTAAGAAACTTTGTAAAGCTATGAGCCTTTAGAGATTCCATAGTCATTATATGATATTTAATATGTTTTTATTTTATTTTATTATGATGTACTTTGTTTGAAATCTGTAAAGTAAGAAGATTTTGAAGTATTAAAACTAAGTAAAATACATTGTAAAGAAAATGTGTTTTTGCTAAAAAGCATGAGCTTTTTCTCATCTAACTCTTTTCAAATAATGTATCTAATATAAATCTGTTTTTCATTTGTTTATAATATAAATATTAAGGATTAAAAGCAAGAAAATGTAGTTTTCTGTTCTAAAAAACAAAATTTGTTTATATACGAATTAACTTTATTACAAGTATATAGGGATCTAATAAATGAAATTATGAACGGCTAATGAAGATTTGTGTGTAATCCGGATTTAGAAAAATTTCATAAGCCTTACTTTGGTGCAAACAATTGTGATGTTTCATTTTAAATTCCGGTGTATACTATTTAAAAATGAAATAGTAATAGATTTTAGTCCGTACAATAATGCTATGTCGATTTTCATTCATATATATATATTTAATTTATTTCCATTGTCGAGTGATCTATCATAAATGAAACGACGTTTTTCTAATAATTGAAAGCAATAAACAACTCTGTATCTTAATTAAAATCACAACGTTCAAACTGAGTAGCATACATATGATTTATAGAGTAGCATGCATATGACTTATGTGAGATATGCGTATGACTTAAACCTATTAAGACTAGGCACGCCATCTACTGGTTGAAAAAATGAATGTCATTAAGCTTATAACCGTTGAATGCATCTGCACGCTCAAAGGGTTTCCATGGATAGTCCCAAAAGTGCCCGATAGATTAAGTTCCTCAAACAAAAGAATACTTTATTTGTTCAGTACCTTGATCTTCCAGTTTCATTTTGACCCTCAAATACTACCTATCTGACAACAAGCATGATCATAAATAATAATACAATCATCAATCGCAGCTTAGGGTCCACATATAAATGAAAGATTTCGTTCAGAAATCCCTCAGAAATCAGAGATCTTCAGTATGGCATCAAGGTCAGTGTGGCCATCTAGAATCATTCCAGTTACCCAAATATTAACTTAACGCTATCTACTTTATGCATATTATGTATACATAATATATATTATCTGATTTGCATCATTGACGCAGATATGAGTTCATTTCAGGAATTTCTATTCGGAAACTCCGAATCCATACAGAAAATTCCGAAGCAAGAACTTTTACAGCGAGTAATCATGAAAAGTTTGTCATTAAAATAACAAAAATAATAAATCAGAATTTCTGGCATAAATTCGAAATTTCTGAATAAAACAACAAACGGCTGAAATGCCTACTTCCGATGCAAATGGGTTAAAAATAAACAAGTGTGTAAGTGTGATCGAAGATCGCACAAAGGGTTTCGTTTAATATTCCTTTCAAAACACTTTATATTTTTTTAATAAATCCGAATAAATTTCATTTTCCAAAAAAAAAAAACGTCTTGTTTTTCATAAAGGAAAAATTTACCGGTCTATATTTTCGTTTTTTTTTTCGAATATCTGAACCGGCCCGATAGCGGGCGAGGCCAGCTATTATACTCTATCATAATAATATCTGCCATTTTGACAAATTGCGATATTAAAAAAGAGTAGTTTCCCCCCCTCTCCCCTTCTTTATTAACAGTCCCTATTCGCATCATTAATTACATCATTGTCTATTAGTGTTTTATTTATTTTTTCTACTAAGGGGCTCTGCCCCCTACGAGCTACGCTCGCCAACCTCCGTCCTGACACCGCAAACTCTAAAAACACGCTAATTTGATTAACTCTAAAATGATTACGAAAGATTGAATTATATTTAAGCGACCAGTGGCGATCTGATGTAATCGGGTTTCCATTCATTTTCCTTTCACTGAAGTATTTTAAGGCCGAATCAACTGCTGTCGAAAGAGTTGTTTGTTTTCGTGATTGATTAAATAACATCAATTAAACATTTGAAAATCAACTTGTGTAAAATGGCTGAGTAAACAATGTCGCTGCATCGAGGAATTTTATAATAATGTTATAAAAAATTGGGCATTTATCCGTTATCCTGTCGACCACTATCCAAAAAAGAAAAAAACTGTCGCCAAAATACAGGGGAAAAAAGTGCGTTACCGTGGCGTCACATTCAATGGACATCAGATGCGTTACACGTGTTTGATATGTCATCGAAAATTTTTTATTCGACATTTATCTGTATTTTTAATGATATTTTACCCATTTATTAGTTATTTCATTAATTTAAAAAATAATAACGACCTTAAACGACGCGCCATGATACCAATGGAGATAAAGCGTTGAAAAAATGTTGCTATGCATAGTTACGCACAACAGATCCGTTTCCACTGACGTCATAAACACTTATCCATCAGCCGAGGGGTTTAATTAAGAAAAATATTCTAAATAAATAAATATTTAAGATTACTTTTTTTCTCTTTTCACTAATGTATTATAAATTGCATTGTTTAAAGTTACTGATAGTTGACACTTTAGTGAGAGGGGCTTTAGATTCCAATGGCAACATCCTTCCATTCATATTTTGGGCATTAGAATTTGTCGAATAATTTGTCGATAGTTCTTTTACTGGAAAGCTGTCAGCGGTATAATGGAGAAGTACCGACAATTGTTTTCAGTAAGACTTTTAAATGTAACGTTTCCAATGTGACGTAATTTTCAAAGTTTTCTTCCTATTATTAAACTTAAAAATATTTAATTGAAGGGAAATATTATTTACGCTGTTTTAAAATTTGCAATAATAGGTAAAATATTTTGTCGAAATAAATTAATATATCATGTAAATATATTTTTTATATTGAAACTGTTTGGAAATATTGTTATTTGAGCATTTTAAAAATGACGTAAGTTTCCCTATTTAATGCTTTGAATGTGTAATAATTTTATTATTTTTCTCTCTTTAATATTCACGCGCAAGTATATTTTTTATTACGCAATTTTCTACAATTACTGTTTTTAACACGTTATCATTTAATTATATTTTTAAAGTTTTATTTCTGTTTATGATGTGACTATCAAAAAATGTATTTACACAATACATTTTTTAATTGAAAAGGAATATTATTATGTGCGCTATTTTACAAATTGGCAACAATTCAAATAAATTCTGCCCTTTAGTTGAATATTTTTATCCATTAATGAGTGGTATTTTAAGGTTTTAATTAATATCTTGCGTTAATGAAGATATTTTCAAAATTTTATGATTTTCAGCGCGACAGTAGATATTCAGGTGTAAGTACACACAATTTCAAATCTCTAACTTATACAGTTTCTGAGAACCGACTCTGTGATGGACAGACAGAGAAGCGAGATGAATAGGGTTTCGTGAGATGAACGAAACCCTAAAACTTAGCGATTAAAATATTGGAATAAAATCTACTCCGAAATACCTAAAGTATTAGAGAAAATGAGCAAAATGAAACTGTCGATGCGTCTATAGAAAAATGCTTAAGATACCTCTCTGTTTGGATGAAAAAACATGGATGCTTAAAGATTCAGCACATGTATTATTTGGTAAATATTTTCATGCTTCTAATCAAAAAACGGTTATTTATAGCCATAAACTCAATAGCGAGCAAATATTTTTTGAGAAAATGTTAGCTTGTAAAGTCTTGGATGAGGCTGGAACTATATTAAAACCGTTCCTATGTACCCTTGAATGATACAGTTTTGCAAAAAGCATTTGATTTATTTCATTAAAAAAGCATTATAAAACTGATGAAATAATTTTTTGATCACATATGGTCTCTCCATGTTATACAAAAAACGTAACTGGTTATCTAATATCTCAAAAGATAGAATTGCAAGAAAAATCTGAAAATGCAGCTGATGTTATTAAAGTTAGATGGATAAAATAATTTCGGGCATTATGTAAAAAATAATGCACCAAAGAGAAAAAAATCCCTAAAACGATTAATGATTTTCTTAAATATGGCAAAAAAATACATTTAAATTAGCCCGAACGTAGAAAAAAGATGACAGATCACGTTCGTAAAGTTCTTCGCACAATGGTATGTACAAGGGCGCTCAAGTTTCATTTAAATATAGTTTGGTAATAGACTATTTGTTGATATTTGATGATAGTCTATTTGTTGATTTGCAGAAAAAAAATAGTTTGTAACTATTTTTATACAGAGTTTGTACACCTTGAGGAATTTGAACACCAGATTATGTTTTTAAATATGGTTACCATTCTTTTTCGAAAATTCTAGCATTCAAATCCACTGAATCCCTCGAGGCGAATCAACCATGTTATTGTTCAAACCTTAATACTATATTTGTTTGTCATTACGTTTTCAACATAACCACACCTTGAAACTCCAGTCACTTGTCCATTTACAGTTTTTTTGCAACGCAATATTCCGAAATGATTCGCTATACTTGGTACAAGTTTAGGTTAGTGCAAACTGGTCACTTCCATTTAATGCGCCCTTGAAATTTTGTTTTTCGCAGGATGTGGACCATTGTAATCATTGCACTAGAATAAAATTCTTGAGATGTTCTTGGTACCACTATTTTCTATGCTTCAATCATTTTTTGGTTCAATACTATATTTGTCAATAGCATTTTTTGCGGGCTTCTTTCACTTTTATATTATTATATCTAAATATGTTTTGTATTTTATATTAATCTGACTACTAAAATTTCTGAATCAAAACCACGCCTTTTCTCCCTAAATAAACAAATAAATTAGTAAACTTTAAGACTTTATATCTCGATATCGAGGAGACGAGAGCAAATGATTTATGTGTTAAAAAACACATTTCACCTTGCTCTTTCGATTGCTGCTTACTTTAGATTTCTTTCATTCTTACACTATGGTGTGGTTTCCTGGTAATGAGAGTTGTGTAAAATCCGTTGAACCTGAGACTAAGAGGCTTCTACCCTATAACATATATAAAAATAATTAAAATCTGTAATTATCCCCTCCTAAGCCAAGAAAGACATTTATTTGTTTTATTGTTTTGTTTAAAAATTTTCAATAAAATCCTAAGAGTAAAAAAAGAAAAAAATCCAAGTAGCGCATAATAACTACTTACTACAACAATTAATAAGAAACAGTAAAATTATTTATAAAATATTAAATAATATTAAATACAAGAACGTCATATTCCTTGTATGTATTTCCCTTTACAATGATTCTGTATAGAGAAAAAAATAAAACAATCTAAATAACATCATTGTCAATTTTTCGCTATAGCTCTTTTTTTCTCCTCTTAACATATTAATAAATAGGTTTTTTCCGCCGCATTTAAGAAATAGGCGATAACAGGGTATATCAATTATTAAAACATCGGAATGTCATAGATTCACTAAAGAAGTCAGCTTAGACATTAGAGTAACAATCTTTCTTTTAATTTTCCATAGCATTTATCTTATATAAAAGATTTATTGCTTCAGTGATACCTTGATCTAACAAATAAAAAACGTGAAGAAATTTTAGAAGATATTTTATGCTTATAGAAAAGATCGATACGCGTTATTAAAAAAAAAAAAGAAAGATTATTTATTCTTGAGTTTAGTTCTTTAAAGTGTTAAGAGTATCTTTATGTTATTATGATGCTTTTGTTACATAGCTTTTTATGAAGTTATCTTTACTTGTAATTTGTGAACCGATTACTTTTGAAAAATTGACAATATATACAGGAATTTAATTTAAGAAATATTTTAATAGTTTATAAAAGATAAAATCTTTTGTTGTTGTTTATATTTTTTTAATTTTTACCTCACTTAAAAACAAGTTTCAGTGATCCTCGCCAATCGCGAAATCCTATGTTAACAAATATAGAAATTTCAACTTGGTATAATTCAATATCTAACACAGTCATCCACATTTTGTTTTCGCAAAAAGAACGTTGACACTCAATACGTATGTACACTGCTTGACAATTGCAAAGGAATAGAGACATATTCCGTCATAACTAATGATATACAACGTTTAAAGAAATGAGACTTAGTAAATATTTAATTGAGGTCCTGGTGTATCTTTATTATGCAAAACAATACAGATATCACCACATGGCAAATCAAGTTTCGCGAAGGAACAAAATATGCTTTTTATAACATTTTCCAGCGGTTATGAAAAATGCTTGTTCTACCCAAAAAGGAGCACATGTGAGTCGGTGAATATGAAGTATGACCTCCTCCGATACTGATGCACATTTTGCATAATTTATTCATGCTGTTCAACAAACAGTTGAAGGAAACTTGGAGATTTCTGTCTCATTTGTTTCACATGGCGATTTTCAGATTCTGCACGGTTCGAGGAGTGTTCTGTCTTTGAGAAATACGTCTGCTGAGTGAAAGCCAGTTATGTTGTATAAAATTTATGTCCGAATAATAAGTAAGGAATGTCATACGCTTAATATTGACTCCTGCTAGTGTAAGGAACACTTCCGTTGTCTTATGTGGGCGGGTATTGTTATCCATGAACTGAAATTCTGGACTAACTTCACCTCAGGAAAGATGCAATTAACCCCGAAGAACACCTGCGCAGTACCACTGCGATGTCACTGAACCTTTTTTCAAATATTTAATGCAGAATTCTTCAATTGTGCCTAATAGCCGCTCACACAATCACTCTTTGGTTATAGTTATCAGTTTATTGGATATTCTGGTGAAGAGAATGTATTGCTCTCTCTTTCCACACTAGCTGGTTTTCAGAATCACTGTTTATGGTGTTATGGGATTCATTAGAGAATATGATTCCGGACCACTGTTTCTGAATCCAACGATATGCTCCTTACACCAAAGTAAACTTTCGCTACGATGATGTGCTTGTGATGGCAAGCTTCTGTGAATCTAAGCCATATTTAATCAGCGAGAAATTGTTCTCACAGAAAATCAAGTACCAGTAGTGTTGGGAGGTTTGGGGTTATCTGGCCTGGAGTATCATTTATGTTCCTCTTGACCAGTAAGCAAACATATGGATACTCTTGGGGTGTGATGATCCTACCATGGCCTCCAGAATTGCTTCTCGCAGCACTTCCACGTCCAGATGTCTTTTTTAACCACAAGATTACTCTCGTCGACACGTCTCTTGCTTTGGTAACTTGAGAGTAACTTTGTCCTACATTGAGACATCCAACTGCTCAACTACGATCTTACGCAATTAAATGATGTCTTATAAGCATTTAACAGTTAATACTTGTCACCCAAACAGGAAATTTGCAGCTCTATCTTCAAAATTCGACAGTTTGACTTCCCCTCATACGTTACTACTTGCAATTTCCAAGAAGGAAACAAAGTTGATACACTGTCTTTAATAAACACAAGAGACCTTGTCATACAAAATCCTCTCCCCTTATTTATTCTGTTATTGTGCGGCTTAATGAAACGCAATTTTGCACAGCTTCTTTGTTCCTTAGCATTTGTCAATTAGCGTACTACGTTTTCGAAAAATAATTTCGTAAATTTTCAGTATTTTTAAAATAAAATAAATTTTGCTTCAGTAATTTTAAAATTGTCTCGTCTTTTTAAAAATATTTAAGAATAAGGAGGTAGACGAAAAAAATGTACGTCTGCATTCGATGTATACATTACGATGGTGAAGCCGAATTTCGATAACAGGGTTTGTACGCTTTCACCAAAAATTTTTAATAGGGCTTTTCGCTTTATTTAAATGCAGAAAAGTATTACAAATCATGCAATTAAATGTGGGGTCTACAATTTTTGCTATTTAAATATTAAATACAAATTTTCTATTAAAAATTTGTGGTACAATCGTACGAACTCTGGATAATCGCGATAGTTAATGTGTAATAAAACTTAACTAAACTAAATTCCGAGTCGCAACAATGCATGATCATGGCCTGTGGTACCCAAATTCGCTTTCCTGTCCATGGACCTGGAGTGGTATAGAGCATACGTCTCGTTCAAGTGGTGAGACTGTCGCAGAACGCCAAGTGTTTATTTACCAAACTACAGCCCTTCAATTCACACTCTCTATCCGTACGAAGTGTATCATGCCATTTATTATTCAGGCAGGTAAAAGGAGAAGGGCTATAGAACGACAGATGTATGCGTTAGGACTTAGAAATTCGTTCGACGTGTTTCATACGTGAGCGTATATTTCTCAACTCATATGCCTAGTGTCCTACAAAGCTTTAGGTAACTCTTGAATATTAGGATTTTTAATTATTTAAATATAAAATTGAAATTAACGCATTAAATATAGAAATGGAAAAAAAAATCAAAATAAAAAGAAAATTGAAGAGGGTCATTAAGATAAAAAAAAACTAAGTGTATTTTAATATTAAAAAGCTTCATTTTTAAAAATAGGTCGATTAACCACTTTACTGTTTTGTCCGAAAACCGCTCCCGCAAGAAAAGTTTGCTTGCTTCGTTATCAAAAGCTTTTGATACGACTAATTTTTAAGTGTAATCTTCGCGCTTTACTTAGTGTCAGATCTTTTTCGATTATATAAGGAAAATATTTTAGTACAGAACAAGTGGTGTTCTGTCACTATTTTTAGTTTATTGTGTAAAAAAAAAACGAAAATGTTAATGGGTTAATTAAATATTTGTTCTTAATGTTATATCATTTTCGAGCAGTCACTATTGTAAATTTGAAATTTATTAAGTACACAATCACTTTAATGCGTGTAAATACACTTCGCGCCCACCAAAACAGAAAACAAATCTTTGGATTTCTCTAACTCGTTGCATTGTAATCTGTAAATATAAGAAATTCTTTCTAGACGCTATCACTAAAATGCGTGTTTTAGCGTTTCGCGCCAATTAAACATAAAAAGAACATCAATGGGCTCAGCTAACTCGTTGTATTCGAATCTCTCAAATTATGAAATTCGTTAAAACCGCTATCACTATAGCGTATCTTTAAAAAGTTCACATTATATAAAATGTTAATATTGTGTTAAATTATTTTGTGTAATTAAATATATAAAAAATAAAAACTTTTTGACACCTGGATTTGGATCTGCGTCTAAAGAACTTGAAACAAACGACATACCACTGAACGACAATGCACTCATACGACTTAGCTTAGAAAAAATTTCAAACAAAATCTAACGGATTCTCCTTTTTGTTTATGTTTATGTAGTCACAATATGGCAGAACCGCAGGGCCTCACTACCGGACTTGAGTGATACAATATCTTTTGCGATTCTGCATTTTATCACTTTCCAACCTAGTTAAAAGTGTTTAAGACTTCGGTTTCTCTGGCCGTCTGCCGTCCGTCCGTGCTCTAACTCTCGTAAATATACTCGGATTGCGCTGAAAATTTTATTTATGTTATTGGCATCTACTATAGTATGATCCCTATTAAAAATGAAATATGTATCATTTCTATTTTATTTACAGGGACAGTCAAAAGTATTTTGTTACATTACAGTCAATAGGCAAAAATCTTTTCAAGTACATTTTGATGATGTTATGTCATTTGAAACAATGAAGAAGTAGCTATACAATTATGAAGTGCACTAGAACATCCATTTTATAAAATATGGTGTGCAAAGCATTTATTATTCATTTACAAGTTCAGACAAAAAAAAAATCTGTTACACGATGTTGTATGGGGGAAAATCGCTTGCAGTGTAACCCAAATGATGTTTCAGTATTTCAAACATAATAAAATTTATATGTATTACTCAGTTGAAGTATAAATTGGTTACCAAAAAGTATGGTATGCGTTGCGTTTCTCGTTCATTTACAGGGAAAAACAAAAGAATTCTTTTACAGTCTTAGTGTGATAATTACAGCGTATGTGTGCTACGTGCGTTTTCAACTTTGGTTTTCGTTTTCAAGTTTAACGAAATTTTTGCATAGTACGTGATGTGTCTAAATTTTGTTGATCATATGCAGGGCTACACAAAGGAATTCCTAATTTTTACTAACTATGGATGTGAATTGCTTTTTGGAAAATATGTTAAGCATTGTCCTGGTGAACTATATTTAGTAGACTAACATAAGTTTGTGGAATATAAAGAAATTCACATTCAGGGCTACACAAAGAATGCAAAGAACAAGTTACGCGAAGAACCTCGCAAAGGACAAGTTGCATTGTCGTTTATAGTTGGTAATTGCTGGAAGTGAGTTTTAAGTTGCCTTATGCGTTTTGTACCTGAATTAAATTTTAGCTTAATATGTGGTGTTTACAAAAGTCTTTATATAATATACAGGTCTCTACAAAATATTT
This sequence comes from Maratus michaelseni, assembly GCA_963931845.1. Lineage (NCBI taxonomy): Eukaryota > Metazoa > Arthropoda > Arachnida > Araneae > Salticidae > Maratus > Maratus michaelseni. The sequence continues at coordinate 408,576,998 of OZ007586.1, forward strand.
CGTGTGATTTCTATCGATTCGCGAAAATTTCTAAATGTGAATTTTCTAACTAAACTAAATGTTATCATGTTATGTAGTGTATATACAAATCCATAGATCATATACAGGGCTGCACATAATGATTTGACTACTTTTTTGACTATGGAAAATAAATGCTAAAACTGGATTTTTTAAATGTGTTATATGTTTCCTAAACTGTTTACTGCATATATTCTTTCACATTATTTTAACTGTGAAGTTTCGCTACAGTTTTCTGGATATGTTGGAATGTGTTTCATAATATATGCTTGACGCATGATTTTCCGTTCTTGTTTGTTTTTGGTTTTAAATATTTTCCTGGAAAAGTATCAATCAAAATTCATTTTGCTTTTGTTAATATGGGTGTATTTTTCTTTTGCTTACAATTATGCTTCAGCAAAAAATTAAAAATAATAATATATTTCCAATATCAGTACTCGTTTTCACTTTAACTTTTGTATAGAAGGATTAACTTGTTTCCATATAAAAAAGTACAAATATTTTAGAAGATATGTTATAAGCTTTGAACGCAAATTTATTTCCAATCCGTTTATCAGTGTTTTTTCTTTTCTATTTATGCGATTAAATTCTAGATTACTTAAAATTTAAAGGAAGGCAATGATTTTGAAGAATGTTTTTGAGAGAGATGACCACAAACAATCTTTAAATGTTTTACGATTTGAACTATGAAAATGTTCATACTTCAATTAATTTTCTTCATGTGTGTTCTCGTTTACTGAAAAGAAAACTATGTGCGGAAATTATGCTTAAAAATTTTACGCATAAAATTTTACATATACAATAATCCACAAATTTTATATTTACAGTCAGCGAAACCAAATTTTATATTAAAATTTATATGTCTGGAGATAGATTTTCATTTCGTTTTTTAAAAAAATGGAAAAAGTTTGTCATATGTAGAATTAAGTTAAAATCAGTTCGGTATCCTTTTATTTTGACTCTCACTCTGGCCAGTCAGTGTTAACGGACTGCTGTATACAACGCGGCAGTGCCTAGTCCGATTATGGAAGATTGTTGCACTTAAAGAATGTATTAGAACTCGACATATAATTAATTACTCTAACCAGAAATCTAATTTCAAAAATCAATCCACGTTATTACCTCTGTCATGATACACTGGCCTCCAAAAGTTAAGTTACAACCAGTCTTTTGACGCTCATTTTTAAAAGAATGAAAATAAAGGTAAAAAATATGGTACGTAACTTTAATAAAACCTTATTATTGCCAATTATGCCCATTTCTATTCTTTTTATAGAATTGAAAATTTATATGGCACGCGATGAAAATTGAGAATATCCCACTTTGGGAATTTGTGGGAAACTTTTTTGGTAAAATTCAGGGCAGGATGGCAGGATTCAGGCCAAAAATTGTTAAGTCCCCTCCTTGAAAATATCAAGGCGGGATCTCCACCTGCAGAATTCAGCATGTCTCTCATCTGTTTAATTATGAAAGTCACAAAAGTTGGAAATGAAGTTATTTTGTTATGAAAACAATTATGCCCATCTCTATTCTTTTTAAAGAATTGAACATTTATATGGCACTCGATGAAAATTGAGAATATCCCACTTTGGGAATTTGTGTGAAACTTTCTTAGGGTTGTAGATCTTGAATTGTTGGTACTAAAATAGCGTTGTTCATGTCTAGGATATGTCGTTTACTTGATTCGTTAAGATGGCGGGCAATCGGATGGATGGAAATTAGGTTATCACAAGCTGGTGCTGCTGGACGTCTTAATGTGTCTCGTAGTGTTGTCCAAAGGCTCTGGGATCAATGTGAATCCAAAAATACAGTATCAAGAAGATTTTGTGCAGACCACTAATGGATTACAACCCCTGTACAAGATCTCTTTCTAGATCTCTCTGTCTGAAGGAGGAGCATCACTACTGGGACTCAGATCATTTCAGATCATCGTAAAGCAACAGGGATGACAATACCTGCTATTACGATGCATAGACGTCTTCATAATTAAGTACTGTATGGAAGACGACCCGTTGTGTGTAGCTCTCTTAATCGACAACACAGAAGTGCCCGTTTATGTTGGCCAAGAGAGCACGTTTCCTGGAACACACAACAATGAGTTTCCGTACTGTTCACAGATGAGTCCCAGTTTGCTTTGGACAGTGATTCAGTTCGTGTGCTGATCTGGAGAGAACAAGGCATCAGATTCTACCTACGTAACATTGTTGAAAGACACAGTTATAGAGGAGGTGTAATCATGATTTAGGCTGGAATCTCTCCGGTGGCCGCAGTAACCTCCATGAATGTCATGGAAGAACTTTGGCTGCTGTGAAATATCGGGACGAGATGCTTGCTCGGTTTGTCACACCGTATGCTGGTGCTATTGGTGATGAATTAATGTTAATGGATGATAATGACCGATCGTATTACGTTAGAGTTGTTGATGAGTATCTTGAGGATCAAGATTTGGAGCTAATGAAATGGCCAGCTCAGTCTTCGGACTTTAATCCCATACAGAATCTTTGGGACTATCTGGGAAGACAGGTGGCTGCCGTAAGTCCTTCTCCGAAGTCGTTAAATGAGCTGGAACAAGCGTTTCTCCATGTATATATATATTTTTTTCAATCCAGTGTCCGACAACTTAATTGACAGTAGCTAAAGTCAATGCCACAAATGCATCACAAGTAGGTCCAGACACATGCTTTATTAAAATCCGTTTATTTAATTTTTTTTCATAAAAAACTGCCTTTTATTTTTTTTTATCAAATAGTGGACTTTTGCAAAAAAGTAATTTTTTACTTGTAAATCATGCTATATGTTAAAATTAAATAACATTCGATACATAACTATTTAAAGAACAATTCCTCTAAATTTTATGTCTTTTTGTTCATTTGTTTTCAAATTAGACATAAAAGACTGGTTTTACCTTAATTTTTGGAGACCAGTGTAAGATCTGTATTTGTGAAAGATCTGTAATTGTGTAGTTACATTGTAATTGATCAAACCGTTGCCGAGAAGTCGTATCCATTTACTTTTCAGATCATTTGCAAATTACATTGGATATTAATGACAATGGAGTGTATTTAGGATATAGATGATATCAAGCTCAATTTTAACGCTTGTCGCTTTAAAAGCGTAATATTTAGGTATTTCTACATTTTTTTTAAAAAAAAAGGATTCATCCATTAAAGAAGAAATCTAATAAGGTCTGGAATAGAGTTTTCCAATATATACGTGTTCGCAAGCCGCTAAAAATAATGCAAATGAAGTGATAGGATACATCAGCCTAGGGTGGTAAAATTTTATTAACATCGATCTCGCATGAGCAGAAAAGTATGTTTTTTTAAATGTATTATTAATTGAACTTATTTGATCTTATCCTTCCAAATAATTCAAATTAATTGCTCAGTAAAAAATTATTATAGAATAAATTAATTATTGGGAAAAGCTCGGATAATTAGGACATTTTCATGGAAGTTCTTTTGTGAACAGAAGTTAGTGCAGAATATGTAATTGGAAATAAAGACTGGTAACATACAAAGTGTGACATAATCTTATGCGTTTAATATGATTATCTATCCGCTTTATACAATTTTTATACAATGTAACACGTTAATTTTCCTATTTATACTACAAATGAATATTTGATAGTACATTCGCGTTTTCGATAGAAAGGGATATATTCTCATTGATAATTAAACTAATCGGATGTACGAATCCCAAAACTGTCTTCTATCTCATGCATATTAATACTTTAAAAAGCGTAATTTTTTAATTATGCATTTTAGAAACAAACAAAAACGAAAAATCATACGTCAAGCATAGATTATGTAACACTTTTCAACGCTTCCAAAATAATTTTACAAATCATTACCGTTTAATAAGCAAAAGATAACATATAAGTAAACAATTTGGAAAACGCATAATATATTTAAAAACGTAATTTCAGGAATTTCCAACATATACAATATTCGGAAAAATATCCGAATACTTTTATTCAGCCCTGTATATGATCTATAGATTTGTATATATACTACATACGGTACTAAATTTTAGTTTAGTTAGAAAACGCGTAGCACAGTTTAAAATTCGCCTTCTGGAGTTTCTTTCAATAAACGGAAATGTGTTCGCGAACTTTTGTGCTGCCCTGTATATGAAATACAGAATTTATACACACCAAGTAATAGACAAAAAGTGAGTAAATTTAAAATCGCGTTCAGCAACTTAAAACGCACTTCCAGGAATTATTGTTAACAGACAGTAGAGAATTATTTTGTGTGTCCCTGTAAATGAACGATAACTGCTATACACACAATATTCTGTAGTAAGCCTCTTGTAATTCACCTTAGTGATATATGTAAATTTCAATGCGTTTAAAATAGTGAAACATTATTTAATTAAACCGCAAACGATTTTTTTCCATAGACGTAATGTAACGGAATTCTTTTGACTGTCCCTGTAAAGTAACTATACGTGCTATGCGCACCCTATTCCATATTAAGCTTCTTGTAATGCTCTGTAGTGATATATATCAATTACAATGTGTTTAAAATTGTGTAACATCATTAAAATAAACCGCAAATTATTTTTCCCCGTATACCGTAATATAACGGAATTCTTTTGAGTGTCCCTGTAAAAAAACTATAAGTGCTACACACTTCCGTTGAAATAAGGAACATGCTATAGATAACGACAATAACATATAAAAATTGCAGAGCAATCCGAGCATATTTACGGGAGTTAGAGCACGGACAGACGGACAGACGGCCAGACGGCAGACGGCCAGACAAACCGAAGTCATAAACACTTTTCAACTAGGTTGGAAAGTGTTAAAAACGAGTAGATAACAAATCTGTTTTTTGTTTTGTCATTACATTTCAAGTTATTTATGAACATTTTTTCAAACCGTGGGTGTTGGGAATCGTAATGAAGTCTAATAAACAGGTAATATATCAAAAAACGTAAAACATTTTGCTTATTATAAATATGAAAATTAAACTAAGATTAAGCAATTAGGTGATTTAATACTATTTTTTTCAACATCTACCACGCCCGTCCCGAAAATCGAACAAAATTTGCTATCACAGCGCCGCCTTTAGGCCGATTTTCTCTAAAATTTAATGCAAACCTCGGCATATTATATTGCATCGAAAGATACAATTTCATTAAAAAATAGTTATAAATTATTTTCTTAAACTGCAAAAAAAATCCAATAAATCGCACAAAAATCTCTATTAAAATGTCTCTTTCTGAGGGAATATCCCCATTTTCAACTGGGACCTGAACGTCCATACTCAAAAACGTATGTATGAGGTTTGGTTCAATTCTATCCTTAACTTCATACACTTTCCGATGATCCGATGATACAAAAAAATCGCACAAGAATCGCTATGACAAAGTCCTTTTCCGGGGGAATATCCCCAATTTCAACTGGGACCTGCTAGCCATGAACAAATATATATATATATATATATATATATACAGGGTGATTCATAAAAGATGGGCAGAACTTTAAGGGGTTATAGTACACTTAAAGACAAATAATATTAAATAGGAGACTAAGGGTCCCAGACGTATTCCCAAGGAGATAGGGGGCATTAACGTTTAGGGTCCGAAATTTCAAATGATTATAAAACATGGAAAAATTGGTCGATTCGTTTGCGGTTTTTGCAAAAAATTTTCTTTATGCCAGTATTTTCTTGAAATAAAATTTTAAAGTTCAATTTCAAAAAATGCCGATAGGGGGCGCTTTAGACTTTGGAGTAACAAACAACTATTTTTTAACGTTATTTTTTGTATTTCTTTAAATGATTTCGAAAGCTTAGACTTAAACTTAAATTTTGATCTAAAAATCTGAGTCCTAACGAGTAGTTAAGTAGCGTAAACTGAAATTTGAAATTTGAAACCCTTCTCCCCCCAGAACAAAAATCAGTTATTCCCGATCTTTGTGTCGTAGATTAGGCTCTAACTACTGCCGCGTTTTGCTAAAATTATTCTTTATGTCAGTATTTTCTTGAAAATAAATTTTAAAGAAAATTTTCAAAAAATTCCGATAGAGGGCGCTTTAGACTTTGGAGTAACGAACAACTATTTTATACCGTTATTTTTTGTGTCTCATTAAATGCTTTCTAAAGCTTAGACTTAAACTTAAATTTTCAGCTCAAAATCTGAATCGCTGAGCGTGGTTCAGTAGCGAGGGGAGGGGGTTCAAATTTCAACTTCTGAACATAGTTCAGTTTGCACTACTTAACCATGCCCAACGATTCTGTGCTGTGATACGAGGCAAAAATACAACTTTCGTCAAGGACTGCATAGTCGGAATTCACTCATAAAGGCACTGGCACAGTTGGAAACGTCGCTCATGCAAACGTTAAAGCTCCATTCCTGACGCTAGTCACCGGGTGAAGAAGGAAACAGAAAGTATGCAAATGTCAAATGGGGAAGAAGAAGAACACGTATGCAAAATTTCGACACGATTCAGGCATAAAAACCACTGAACGGTGAGTCAAGTGTAAGTCGCTGTAGTAATGAATCGGAAGATGGTGCCCTTCACGAATAAGGAAAAGGCTGAGATGCATTTAATTTACGGAGCGGCAGATGGAAATGGTGCAGAGGCACAACGAATGTACGGAGAGCGATTTCCTAACAGGCGGTTGCCTAACCGCAAAACTTTCGAGCGCTTGCACAGACAGTTGTGGGAGACGGGATCATTTCTCGCTTCCCGGTCGAATGCAGGTCGTGCAAAAAAGGACGAATCAGTAGTTGTTGCAGAAGCCATTCTGGATGTAGTAGCGGCGCAGCCAAGTACAAGTACACGAACAGTGGCTAGCCAGGTGGATACCTCACAGTCCACGACTTGGAGGGTACTGAAGGATGAACATTTGCTCCCGTTTCATGTGCAACGAGTCCAGAAACTGTCTCCAGGGGATTATCCAAATCGTATTGAATTCGCCCGCTGGTTTCTGCAGCAGAACGCGCTAAATCCACATTTTGGACGAACTGTGCTTTTCACCGATGAATGTACCTTCACACGTGAAGGTACATTTAACACACACAATGCACATGTATGGGCGGATGTCAATCCACATGCTACGTATCCACATGCTCATCAGAGACGCTTTTCCATCAATGTTTGGGCAGGAATCCTCGGAGACCACCTAATCGGACCGTACCTTCTTCCTGAACGCCTCAACGGTAAAACATACCTCACATTTCTGCAACATGTGCTGCCAGACCTGTTAAACGTGGTTCCTCCATGCATCCGGCGGGTCATGTGGTTCCAGCACGATGGAGCGCCAGCCCATTACGTACGAGACGTCCGCAACTATCTGGACATCACATTTCCGAACAGATGGATTGGTCGAGGTGGTCCTGTTGCTTGGCCTGCTCGCTCGCCAGATCTTTCACCCCTCGATTTCTTTTTTTGGGGACGATTGAAGGCTCTTATGTATGAGACACCCATTGAATCCCCCGAGGAACTGGTCGCCAGACTTTCCGCCGCTGTAGGGGAAGTGCTCGAAAAGCCTGATGTTTTCGCGAATGTTCGCCGTTCCATTCGTCGCCGTTGTTCTGCGTGCATAACCTCTGGTGGTCACAATTTTGAACATTTATTGTGATTACATGTTAATAAATATGCTTTGGTAACATAATCCTAATTTGTGTCTTTTTACCTCGTATCACAGCACACAATGTGTGGACATGGTAAACTGAACTGTGCTCAGGAGTAGAAATTTCAAACCCCTCTCCCCAGAAACTTAACCACGTCTAACGATTCAGATTTTGGGCTGAAAATTTAAGTCTAAGCTTTAGAAAGCATTTAATGAGACACAAAAAATAACGGTATAAAATAGTTGTTCGTTACTCCAAAATCTAAAGCGCCCTCTATCGGAATTTTTTGAAAATTTTCTTTAAAATTTATTTTCAAGAAAATACTGACATAAAGAATAATTTTAGCAAAACGCGGCAGTAGTTAGAGCCTAATCTACGACACAAAGATCGGGAATAACTGATTTTTGTTCTGGGGGGAGAAGGGTTTCAAATTTCAAATTTCAGTTTACGCTACTTAACTACTCGTTAGGACTCAGATTTTTAGATCAAAATTTAAGTTTAAGTCTAAGCTTTCGAAATCATTTAAAGAAATACAAAAAATAACGTTAAAAAATAGTTGTTTGTTACTCCAAAGTCTAAAGCGCCCCCTATCGGCATTTTTTGAAATTGAACTTTAAAATTTTATTTCAAGAAAATACTGGCATAAAGAAAATTTTTTGCAAAAACCGCAAACGAATCGACCAATTTTTCCATGTTTTATAATCATTTGAAATTTCGGACCCTAAACTTTAATGCCCCCTATCTCCTTGGGAATACGTCTGGGACCCTTAGTCTCCTATTTAATATTATTTGTCTTTAAGTGTACTATAACCCCTTAAAGTTCTGCCCATCTTTTATGAATCACCCTGTATATATGTATGTATGTATTTTATTCTATGCGTAACGTCATATCGTTTTCGATTATACAAAGAGAACACACAGACACACGGACAGACAAATATTTTATAAAACGTATTTTTTGAGATCTCTGACCTCTAAAATGTGTAAATGTGTAAAGTCGAAAAAAATTTCGATAACAATACTTTCATCTATTATAGAAAGAAATGAGTAAAAAGGTAGTTTTTAAATTATGAGTAGAATGAGACGTAAAAGAAAGCAAATTGAGCATTTTGTCTGTATTTTAAATACTTTCAGTAAACTGCAATTATTTCTTCATATGTACTGTACTGTGAATTTCAAAAACTGCATTTTTAATTGTTTTTAAAAATATGCATCTTATACACATTACATTTTAATATACCTTTTAATAAGTCGTTCTCATTAAAATTTCTCTTTCATATCCGCTTCTATTATATTTTCTGTAATTCAGTTTCAATAAATTTATAGTATTTTTATTGAAGCGGAACTTTCTATTGCTGAAAACGTTTTACGTTGAGAGATGAAATAAATGGAGAGAAAAAAGATAAGTCATGCATTATTCATGCTTTCTAAATTAAGAAACTCTTATCTGCAATAGCAATGCAGTTGAGAAATGAAAAGTTTGAGGCCTGTTATTTTTTTCTTTTAAGTTGAGTAAACGTTTTCGATTGAAAGAGATTGAAATTTATTTTACTTTTCGAAAAGACTATTTGTAGGAATTTCATCCATGAATATTCAAAGTCAAGTGAAATAAAATCAGTGATTGCGAAAGAAACAAAGAAAAGGGCGGATATATTTGAAGTTTTCGTTACATTTTGTTCCCTTTAATTTACTTCATTTTATAACTGTAACGATTTTCAACACTTTAAATATGATAAAATAAGATAACCCTTCAAAAAATAAAAGTGATAAATGTTATTTTCAAGCACTTCAATAGACCATGCTTTTTTTTTTTTTTTTTTTTTTTTTTTTTTTTTTTTTTTTTTTTTTAATGTTTTATAGCACTATATCCGAGAAATCTTTTAGAAAAGCATAGTCTTCTATGGCGTCTTTCACGTGCGAAAAAACACTACCGTAATTTTGCGTGTATACGCCGCACCTCAGACAATTCGATTTCTTACCAGAATTTATTTTAAATAAAATGTTTCTTGCTTCTGCTTAGCACTTATTTGACTTCTTATTTTCCATAAAATTTCCGGTTTGAAAAAGTCTTAACTAGGATGCGGCGCATACGCGCGAAATTACGGTAAATATTTCTATTAATTCTTACAGATTGGTGAAAATGATAGTTTTAAAAACAAAGGAAATATCGGTCTCTCTCTCTTTTAACATAAAAATAAACGATATTTTTTTACTTCCTCAACAATGTTTCCTTAAAATAAATATCAAAGCTTGTAAGTGCTGATATATTATAATAAAACTGAATTGGATGACAGCAATTCCTTAAATTATCTACGCAATAATAAACCGCGCATTAAAATTCAATCATTGACAAGAGTAACTAATAATAATTTCTGGCGTCTTCAAAATGCTGTCTTCTTCCATTCATACACAGCTTCCAAAGGATCCTCAATTACTGGAACGCCTCCTGGAAGTCGTTTTGTGGGACCACATGTAATTAATTACCACAAAAAACGTTCCTCAATCTATTCTGTTGTTTTAACCCTTTCCGGCACAGACAAAGTCTGTTCGTAAAATGAGAAATTCCTGACTGACACCGGAATTTACAAACAACTTTTTTAGAAAATATGAACTCTTTAGTTTAAGTTTTCATTACAGAAACAAAATTTTATTGAAATATCCTTGGTGCCGCATGCAAGTTTGGATTTAAAATTAGGTGTTCCCGGAGTGGGACCAGTGTGCCGGAAAGGGTTCAATCGCCGTTTTTTTCGCATGAATTTAATTTTTGGGAATGGAATGTTATGTCCTGAGAGATATAGGATTTGCGGGAGGCGACATGTTGGGGGTAGTGATGGGCTTAATGAATGATTTTGTCCTTCGAAAGAATCATTCGGGCATGCGCAAAAGCATAGCTGCCAACCTTCGTATTTATGTAATCAATTACCACCAGAAATACAAAAAAGGAAGCAAATGCATAGTTGTAGACCTTTTCTTCTTTCTCATCAATTACTTACAGATTTTTTTTTTAAAGAAATTTCTTATTTTTATGTGGTTTGTAACTTAATTTTAATTAAACTAAGAAACTTGTTATTTCTTACAACATTTCTGGTAGTAGTAGTTTAAAAAAATACGAAGTGTAGCAGCTATGCTTTTATGCAAGCCCGAATAAGTCAATCCATTATTACTACTACTTATCACTAGATACTACTCATCACTAGTAACTTTCTCATTTAAAAATCATTAATGTCTCATGAAATTTCTCGTAAATGCCTCATCCAAGTTAAACTATGCGCTGATTGTTCGATCCCGTTGAACGAAAACATGGTAAACGTTACCTTCTCATAAAAAACGCCAATTATATCTTTTTTATACTTTATCGCAGCCATACTCAACCTGCGACCCGCGGGCCGCATGTAGCCCGGCGACCTTTTATGTACAGCCCGAGACACAATCATTAATTTATATTTCTAAAATTGATTCAGATGTGCATAAAAAGAATTTAAAACCTTCACCATTGTTTTATATATTTCCACTGGAAGACAAAATCTGCCCTGTTATTTACAATTAATTTAAAATTACGTTAAAATATCTTAAATGTCGTTTATATAGTCCAAAGTTATTTTTACGTGTAGTTTTATTTGCGCTACATACACTGTAAAAAGTTTTTCCTGAAAAAAAAACGGAAATTGTACTGGCAATCGAGACGCCAGTACTATTTCCGTATTTTAACGGGAAAAAAAATCCGTAAATTCCAGGAAATTTTCCGTGATTTCTGAAATATCCGTTTTTAAATGTCCGTTTTTTAACAAATATCTTCCGTATTTTTTGATATTTTTATTTTGTTAAAATAAATTTTATAGGGCCAAAAAAAAAAAAAAAATATTTCTCAAGGAATGTCTTATAACACATTTTATATTTTTTCTTTCATTTCTGTGCGAGTTTTCAGTAAATAACCAACACTTTCCACGATGGGGTCCGAACGAGGAAAATTCTGTGTAGTAAACTGGCGGGTTGTACCATTGCGCTAAGACTGGACACTTCCTTCCCTCAAATGTTATTTATTTTACATACGTTTAATGATGCAAAAACTTAAAGGTTTTATAGTTAGATGGATTTTTTCCATATTTTATTTTCATAATTTTTAATATCTTGCTTTATTATTTGATGTTTCATAACAGATAAATTTTAACTTTTTATGTATTATATGAGTAAAACATTGTATTATTACTAATAATTGCTTCTTTTTGCAATAGTACATATACTTTTTAAAATTATTTGTCTGTTGATCTATTTATCAATTCTAAAAACGATAATTATCTTAAGTAGACGTATTTATTACATGCTATTAAAATAAATTTTCTTTATATCTTATTTTAAAAACTTATGTGAATAAACAATTTTATAATAAATTAAATTATTATATTTAATCTTTACTGAGAGCTTTTGTGTACGATTCTGTTAAACTAAATAATTTTAAAAAATCAAAAGAAAAAAATAGATTTTTAGAGAAAATTTTGAAATTAATGACTTTAGGATAGGTAAGTTTAAATTTGGAATTGATAATTTAGTTTAAATTAATTTAGTTTAATTAATAAAATTATAAACTAACGAAATAAATATAAACTTTATAAAATTATAAACTTCATTTTTATAAAAGTAAACAAAAAGTTATTAATTATTTTTTATAAATTTAAAGAAAAAATATGAACTTCGTAAAATTATAATTTATAAAATAATAAATTTTAGTTTAATTCACAAATTTATAAGACAAATTAGCTTAGTTTAACACCTACATACCGGTAATTTGCAAAAATATTATTTTATGAAACCTTAAAAATATTACAAAAAAAAAATAGATTTTTAGCGAAAATTTTGAAATTAATGACCTTGGGATAGGTATGTTTAAATTTGGATTTATTAATTTAGTTTAATTTATAAAATTATAAACTAACTAAATATATTATAAACTTTATAAAATTATAAACTAACTAAATATATTATAAACTTTATAAAATTATAAACTAACTAAATATATTATAAACTTTATAAAATTATAAACTAACTAAATATATTATAAACTTTATAAAATTATAAACTAACTAAATATATTATAAGCTTTATAAAATTATAAACTTCATTTTTATAAAAGTGAAGAAAAAATCATTAATTAGTTTTATAAATCTAAAGAAAAAAATAGAAACTTTCTAAAATTATAATTTATAAAATAATAAATTTTAGGTTAATTCACAAATTTATAAGACAAATCAGTTTTGTTCAATACCAATAATTTGCAAAGAAACATTTAATAACCTAATATTGCCTCACGTTAATAAAATTAAAATAAATTTTTAAAATGTCAGTGAAAAAATTCATAATTTGAAGCACTATAAAGAAAAAAAAAAGTAGATTTAAAACAAAAAAAATTCTGTAATTTATATAAATAAAGTAAATTTCTAAAGATTTCACTAAAAATTAAAATTATCATTATTATTTTCACAAAAAATTACCGTCCAGACACGGGCACGGTTAGAATGAGCACCAGGATTGGCCCGAGTCTAATGACAGAAAATAGGTACACGGGTAGGACCGGTCTAGGCATGGCTCCTAGAAGACCCTGGACCCTAATAAATACAATAATCTTAATTCGCATTTCAAACAAGACGATATCTGTATACAAACCTCTGAACGTTATTTCCGGAAATGGGGAAATACGGACATTGTACTGTTTTGAAAAAAATCCATCAAATTTACGGAAAACTTTCTGCATATCTACGGATTTGAAATCTCCTTTACGAAACTAATGTCATTTACGGAAATTGTACTGTTGTTTTGGAAAAATGAAACCTCCGTAAAATTTTACGGAAAATCTCTTGTATTTTCACGAATTTTTTTTAGAGTGTATACATGGTATAAAATTTCTTATATATGGTGTATACCAGGGCTGTCCAACCTGGCGCCCGCTATTCACCAGAAAATTCTTATAAAAATATTTGCTTTATTCAATCTCCGAATATATAAGGAAAATGTTTCTGTAAGAAATTTCTGGTGAATAGCGGGCGTCAGGTTGGACAGCCCTGGTGTATACATTTCTTAATCTTCAACACTAAGCAAACATTATTCCAAATTAATCAAATGTGTACTATGTATTTCTACAATTAAAAATACCAACAAAAAGTTTTTGCATTGAGCAAAATATTGATTTATTTCTGAAAATCCCCTGATTTGTCTTTCTTAAGTCACTCAGCATTGTTATATTATTACGTTTTATTTTATACATTTATATAGCTAATGCTGCTATTTTAGGGTTGAACGTTTGTCGCGGAAACAAATTGGCACCAAACTATTTTTAAACTGCTATTTCCAAACATCAAACTTTGCGGCATATTTCTACAACATTTGAAATAGAAACAAGAAACGAAGTTTGTGGTTTGAAAAGAGTGTTGTTAAATTCTTTGGTGACATTTCTTCCGCGACAAACGTTCAACCCTATTGATAACATTAACTTTGTTGTGCTGCTTTGTTATACTACTTTTGTTATCTTACTATTATAACTACTCTTTTTTTTAATCTTTTATTTAAGTGTGTTCGGACCCGCTTAACGCATGTTTGCGGCCCCAGAGAAAAAAAGGTTAAGTATGGCTGTTTTATCGACTTCAACGAGCCCTTTCTTGTGTTGTGGTGCTGATTTTCCTATCGATTGTGTATATTATATCGTGCTTTCGGTGTTATTTCAAAAATCCATGCTCCGTCACCTGTTATGACATGTTTCAGAATATTTTGATCTGCATTTCAATGATCTAACAATGATCGGGTTTTGTTTTGACTCTTGTGGGTCGGGTTCGGGTTGTCTCGCTTTTTCAAAAGAATATCCAGAATATTTTTTAGGTTAAAAATATATATACAATAAGACCTCCATAATGGACACTCCCGAACAGCGGACACCTCTATTTAGCGAACACTTCTTCAGTTCCTGACACTGATATATTTGTACGCTTATAACTTGGAATAGTGGGTACCTTCAAATGTACGTACACGTAGCATATGTGTACGTGTGCATAAACTATCACAAATTCGATACATGTGTTTTTGTCTGTATAATAAACGGAATATTGGTAATGTTTTTCATATTCTGAGAAAAGAAAAAATGGTTCTTAACAGCACCGTAAAGAAAGAATAATTTGGGATTATATTTCTTAAGCTGATATCACATGGACTACCATACGATATGAAGTATATGCTATTGCCTCTCGCTTGCTTGGAGCTACACTTTCACGCTGCAACTAGGGTTATTTTCCATACTGAAAGTTATCTGCTAATGAAAGGAGAGGGAGTAACATTTGTCGAGTAATTGCAGCAGGTGTTTTAATATTTAGTGTACACTGTAAAAAAAATTTCCTGAAAAAAACGGAAATTGTACTGGAAATCGAGACGCCAGTACTATTTCCGTATTTTAACGGATAAAAAAATTCCGTAAATTCCAGGAAATTTTCCGTGATTTCTGAAATATCCGTTTTTAAATTTCCGTTTTTTAACAGATATCTTCCGTATTTTTTAGATATTTTTATATCGTTAAGATAAATTTTATAGGACCAAAAAAAATATATATTTCTCAAGGAACATCTCATAACACTTTTTAATTTTTTCTTTCACTTCTGTGCGAGTTTTTAGCAAATAACCAACATTTGCTAGGACGGGGTTCGAACGCGGAAAGTTCTGTGTACTAAACTGGCGGGCCGTTACGCTACGAGCGGGCACTTCGTTTTCTCAATTGTTGTTATTTATTCTAAAGGATGCAAAAACGAAGGTTTCATAGATGGATTTTTTCAATATTTTATTTTCATAATTTTTAATATCTTGCTTTATTATTTGATGCTTTATAACAGATAAATTTTAATTTTTATGTATTATATGCGTAAAACATTGCATTAAGACGAATGATTGTTTCTTTTTGCAATAGTACATATACTTTTTAAAATTATGTCTGTTGATCTATTTATCAATTCCAGTAAAAACAATGTTATCTTAAGTAGACGTATTTATTACATGCTATTAAAGTAAATTTTCTTTATCTCTTATTTTAAAAACTTATCTGAATAAACAATTTTATAGTAAATTAAATTATTATATTTAATCTTTGCTGAGAGCTTTTGTGTACGATTCTGTTAAACTGAATAATTTAAAAAAATCAAAACAAAAAAATAGATTTTTAGAGAAAATTTTGAAATTAATTACCTTAGGATAGGTAAGTTTAAATTTGGACTTGATAATTTAGTTTAAATTAATTTAGTTTAATTTATAAAATTATAAACTAACGAAATAAATTATAAACTTCATTTTTATAAAAGTAAACAAAAAGTTATTAATTATTTTTTATAAATTTAAAGTCAAAAATATGAACTTCGTAAAATTATAATTTATAAAATAATAAATTTTTGTTTAATTCACAAATTTATAAGACAAATCAGCTTAGTTTAACACCTACATACCGATAATTTGCAAAAATATTATTTTATAAATCCTTAAAAATATTTATAAAAAAAAAAAAAAAAAAAAAAAAAATAGCGAAAATTTTGAAATTAATGACCTTGGGATAGGTATGTTTAAATTTGGATTTATTAATTTAGTCTAAATTAATTTAGTTTAATTTATAAAATTATAAACTAACTAAATATATTATAAACTTTATAAAATTATAAACTTCATTTTTATAAAAGTAAAAAAAAATCATTAATTATTTTTATAAATTTAAAGAAAAAAATATAAACTTTCTAAAATTATAATTTATAAAATAATAAATTTTAGTTTAATTCTCAAATTTATAAGACAAATCAGTTTTGTTCAATACCAATAATTTGCAAAGATATTATTTTACGAAACCTTTAATAACCTAATATTGCCTCACGTTAATAAAATTAAAATAAAATTTTAAAATGTCAGTGAAAAAAGTCATAATTTGAAGCTCTATACAGAAAAAAAGTAGATTTAAAAAAATATTTCTCTGTAATTTATATAAATAATGTAAATTTCTAAAGATTTCACTAAAAAATAATAATATATCATTATTATTTTTACAAAAAATTACCTTCCAGACACGGGCCCGGTTAGAATGAGCTCCAGGATTGGCCCGTGTCTAATAACAGAAAATAGGCCCACGGATAGGACCGGTCCAGGCCTGGATCCTAGAAGATCCTGGACCCTAATAAATACAACAATCTTAATTCGCATTTCAAACAAGACGATATCTGTATGCAAACCTCTGAACGTTATTTACGAAAATGGGGAAATACGGACATTGTACTGTTTTGAAAAAAATCCATCAAATTTACGGAAAACTTTTTGCATATCTACGGATTTGAAATCTCCTTTACGGAACTAATGTCATTTACGGAAATTGTACTGTTGTTTTTGAAAAATGAAACCTCCGTAAAATTTTACGGAAAATCTCTTGTATTTTCAATGATTTTTTTTAGAGTGTAGAGTTCGATTGATAGACAAGAAGCGATATCGCGTACTAACATTTTATATATTGCAGTTTTTTTTCGTGTCTGTTATATATATATAATATTATGATCATTTTACTTAAAATTCCAATATTATAAAAACAATACTTTTGTTAATATAACATTAAAATTATAAATTATAAGAGTCCATAGAACCTGAATCTTCACTTTACGTCTTTCAGGACCTGTAAATATTCAGAATTCTCAACTATTAGTATTAAGTAATTTAGAAAAAAATAGTATATTAAAACTAGTTTTTTGTCACATGTATTGGAACCGCACTTTATCGCTAAGCCAAAATCTGTAACGCAAAGAAAGATTTTAAATTAAGATTTAGTTATTTTGCCAAAATCACTATTATGACATTTTTAGTTAATATATTTTATATATTTTAAATATAATTCATGTTACATATTAAATGTAATGTAAAATTGAAATACGTAATAGAATTTAGATATAGTTTCCCCTCTTTTGAAGTGTAAAAATGTTTCACAACAAATTTTTGTACGATGAGATCTATTAGATGTATATTTCTTTCATTCGGTTTCCCATCATCTTAATTTAAATATGCTGAAGAAGTTTAACTCCAGATTTAAGTGTGACGCACAGGTTTAATTATCGCTTAATTGGCCTGTGAGTTAAAAAGTTTGAGAATCACTGCCTAAAACAAGTAATCTTTTTTTTTTCTTTAATATCCTAAGCACGGGTCGCAATACACAAGATATTATTTTTTTCTACAAAAGCTTACAATTACAAAAAGTATATGCATATTAAGTATCTTTTTAAAATTTATAACGGATTATCAAGATTTTAAAAGAAAATTATTAAACGGGAAAATATAATTAACTATATTTAGCTGCTAGATTAAATTTTCATTTATAAAATTTTATTTTTCTAAAAGTATAAGAAAATTTTCTGCCCTCCCCCCCTCCTCCACTACAATATTTAGACTCTAAACGCTGCATGCTAAAATGAGGCTAGAATAATTTGTATTGCAATAAAATACCTTGGTGCATGTTTGCTTGCATTTTTATCTTTGGCAACAAGTACGAAATAACGCCAAATACTGCTGCAGAAAGTAGTTAAACGAGTACAGTTTGAGAAGTAAATAAGTTACTACGAGAGAACAATTATAACATATAGCAAATAATATAAGGAATTGAAATAAAATTATCGCAATAAATAACTTTAAATTAGTAAATAAAGTTCTTATCGGTAGCGGTAAATAACGAACTCCGAAGGGACAATCGGTGCGTATGTAATTCTTTAATTTCAAAATAACTGCACATTTTAAAAGTTTTTTTCGTGTATAATTGGTCCCAGTGTTACCATATATATTGCTTTTTTCTTAATTCTACTGTATTTTTGGTTTTAATATCTGCGACCACGCTAAACAAAACATGTTCACTTACTGACGGTAGCCATCTTGGAATTTTTAGAGAGCTCTGATTGGTGGATTTTGAGCTGATATCTATCGTAGGGGATACAAACAGCCATAAGTTAGGGTTTGATGAAGTTACGAGAGTCAATCTATCACACGGACCGTTTTTGATAATTTTCCTCTTGAAAAACGTGTTTCGGAGGAAATATCTGATATTGACTATGATAGGAGAGTACGTCTGATAACAGCTTTACATACATTTTATTTTTTCTCATGCAGTAAACTGAATATGTACTCATTTATATTCACATACATATTTATTTTCATCTAAAACACAGTTATGTTAAATATTTTTGTGAAAATCGTAACAATCTGATTTGCAAAAAACCTAAATATGAACCGGAAGAATTATTCTAAGCTAAACCCAACACGCAGAAAGAAAATTAGAAGCAACCTGACTCGATGCAGGACTCTATTCAATGATCTTCAGTGATTTTACCGTATTTGAATATTAAAGAATATAGATTTGTCCATTTTTCTATATAAAACATATACTTGGTATTAGAGTAAGTAAGTTAGTAAAGTAATTGTACATTACTTTTCATAACAGCATTAAAACATGATTTATGGTCCGTTCATTCCGGATTCGGGTTGAAATATGTCGGGTTCGGGTCGGGTTGTGGGTCCCAGAAAATTATTTTTGCGGGTTCGGGCATGTACAACCCGACCCGTGCAGGGCTCTTAGTTTGCACCAATAAGGAACAACGAGATGTGTGATACGATTTTTGTGATCGGAGAGTGTGAAAGGTGTTACCCTGTATTTAAGAAAGCACTTATGTGAAGACAGCTTTATCTAGCATATGAAATAAAGTTGTTTCTCATATTTTTTGATTAAAAGTTTGCAAAGGGCTTGAAAAAAAAAGAATATTTTTTTAATAAAAAAAATCCGTATTCATTTAGCGTGTCAAACATAAAATAATATTATCTAATATCTGCTGTTTATTGAAAATGAATATTAATGAAACATAGAGTAACATACTCATCTCCATCATAATCTTTTCATATGCATTGTTAGTATTTTTATTAAATAACATGTACTACTAAAAAAATTGATTCTTATTAATTAATTTTAAAGAAACATTAATTTATTATATTTTATAAAAGACGTTTCAATAAAAGCGGCATTTATAAACAAATTTAGAGCGAGTACTGTATAACAAGTAATATTTAACAGGTGTATACTTTTAATACCTTTTCTTGTTTTTTTTTCTAGTTTTGTTCTTGTTGTTGTTGTGTCGAACATAAATTAAAAAAGTCGTTTTGTGTGTCAAACAAATAATAAAGCACCTTACATCCGAAATTATAACCACATAATATTATCATATCATAACAATTACGTTCTTTGAGTCTACACTAGTCACGCGACGACAGTCGAAAACCAATGTTAAACCTATAGGAGCGTTCTTTTAAAATTTCTCTTTTGAATTTCAATATTTTTAAATGATTTTTTACACATGATACCTGATGTTAACCTCTATCCGGGCTTTTTACTTTCCAATTTTGTTTATTGATTCTTTTGATGAATTCATTTTCTATTTCGGAAACAATTTCAAAAGTGAATGTACTCTCATAAAGCAAAAATCTGCAAAACAAAATCTAACAAGAACGAAAAATCATGCGTCAAGCATAGATTATGTAGCACTTTCCAACGCTTCTAAAATAATATTACACATCATTACCGTTTAATAAGCTGAAAGATGACATCTAAGTAAACAATTTGGAAAACGCATAACATATTTAAAAACGTAATTTCAGGAATTTTCAATATATACAATATTCGGAAAAATATCCGAATACTTTTATGTAGCCCTGTATATGATCTATAGATTTGTATATATACATAGGATGCTAAATTTTAGTTTAGTTAGGAAACGCGTAGCACAGTTTAAATTCTCCTTCTGGAGTTTCTGTCAATAAACGGAAATGTGTTCGCGAACTTTTGTGCTGCCCTGTATATGATCTACAGAATTTATACACACCACGTAATAGACAAAAAGCTAGTTAAGATTAAAATCGCGTTCAGTAACTTAAAACGCACTTCCAGGAATTATTGTTAACAGACAGTAGAGAATTCTTTTGTGTGTCCCTGTAAATTAACGATGACTGCTATACACACACTATTCTGTAGTAAGCCTCTTGTAATGCACCTTAGTAATATATATAAACTTCAATGCGTTTAAAATAGTGGAACATTATTTAAATAAGCCGCAGACGATTTTTCTCCATAGACGTAATGTAACGGAATTACTTTGACTGTCCCTGTAAAGTAACTCTAAGTGCTATACACCTACTATTCCATATTAAGCTTCTTCTAATGCATCTTAGTGATCTATATAAATTTCAATGCGTTTACAATAGTGAAACATTTTAAAAATAAACCGCAAATGATTTTCCCCCATAGACCGCAATGTAACGGAATTCTTTTGAGTGTCCCTGTAAGAAAACTATAAGTGCTACACACTTCAGTTGAAATAGGGAACGTGCCATAGATAACGACAATAACATATAAAAATTGCAGAGCAATCCGAACATATTTACGGGAGTTAGAGCACGGCCAGACGGCCAGACGGCCATCCGGCCAGACAAACCGAAGTCATAAGCACTTTTCAACTAGGTTGGAAAGTGCTAAAAAGTAAAAAAAGGCCCGGTTAGAGATCGACCTCCACTATAATATGAAAAAAAAATACTGCAATGCAAACGATAAATTTGAAAAGAACTCTCTATTGGTATTAAGAACCTCCACCAGTCACGCGCTGAAACGCTACAGCTAATGTTAATCCTATAGGAATATTCTTTACAAATACCTCGCAAGCATTTTAATATTTTTAAATATATTTTTTGCATAGAATATAGAAGTGGATATCTAATTTTGTGCATTTGCACTTTTTCGATTTTGCTTTAACTTTTCGGTAATTATGTATAATTAACATGGTAAGTTTTCAATCAGTACAAAATAGTGTAAATATTAAAAATACTATGAAGTACATCTATACAGTAGTACTTTCTTTATTATTCGGAAATTCTGAAAATTCCATCCCAATTTATTAATACTATATTTTACTACTAAAAATTATCATTAAACATTTAGCAAAGAATAATACTAAACAAATGAGTTTCAAAATCATAACAGTTTTTTCTCTTAACCTCTTGATTACAAGTTAAGACTGGCGACTATTTTTATATTTACTCATGCCACAATTTACATGAATAAAATCTTTATGGTAAATTTCTTTTGAAAATATCCTAGTATAAGTGTATGACAGAGATTATTTTTGAGAAAGTAGTGCAAATGGAATAAAGCAACTGTGGCTGGTACGACATATGTCCCGCCCCCGTAGTCAAAGGGTTAATATTTATCAAGTGAATGTGGAGTCCTCACCCCTGTATTTTATTGTACAACTGATGAATATCAGACTGATCACTTTTTATTTGTAACAGGATTCTAAATATTTTGGTGTCAGACAACTTCTTTGCATATTTAAAAATATCTTGTGTGAAACATTTGTCCACACGAAAATTCAGCTCATTAAAAATATGTCTGTGTGCCCACTTTGGCACGAGTGCCGTAGGTTGTCGAACCCTGATCTACGCTTTGAATATTTAATCATTCACTTCAAACGGAAGTCTGACAGGAGTGCCAGAATTGGATGGTCCATAATTTTCTCCTTACTTAACCGCAGAATTATGTATTAAATAAAATAAGATTGCTATTCAAAGAAAGCGGCATCCTGAATCCCCCCCCCCTACACACACACACACATCTCTTTCTTAGAGCACGTTACTCTCTGACAGATTACTTCGAAAAGTTGTTTTAAAAATAACAAAAATTTTCACGTGCCAAACATTTTGCGGCTATCATCGTTTCGAAGTGCTACATATATCATTTTGCACTTTCAAAGAGAATCTGACAATATGGTCGAACAGCATTTTCTTAATTTTACAAGTCAAAAATATTGATACATGTGTAAGCAATCGATTTTTAATCATTCACTTCAAACGAAATCATTCGTCTGACAGCAGTGCCAGAATTGGGTGGTACATGATACTGTTTTTTCGAATAATAATCTTCTCCTTATTTAATCGCAGAAATACGCTCTTTAGTGGCGATGTTTGAATCATTGTTTCGCTAAATGTCTGGTCCGCCTCTTTTTTAACATTTTATTGACCTGGGACAAGTAAACTTGTCATTAGTTTAGCGAGTTCGTTTATTAAAAACATCTATCAGAATTTTTAAGTAGTAATCGTTGATTTCTTTAATTGCAAAATATTTGTCATTACATAAAGCGAAAATTACAGTTGTAAAGTTCTGGTACATTATTTGAAGAAAACAATCCGATTAATTGCAGCACTGCCGTTCAATAATGTGTTAAGGTATACTTAGATTCATATTTACCTAATTAATAGCGTAATGACTGTAGGCAGCTCAAAGTAGAAGAAGTTAATTATAATTATCCAGTATATAAAATAGAATCTATATTTGAAAACATTCTATATTTTTTCTTTTGTGCCAATAAAAAAATCCTAGCCTTATTTTTACTTTTCTCTTGAATACCTTAAGAAAATTCCCTATTTGATCGATAGCGGCATTTGATCAACTACTGCATTTTTCTTGAATATAAATAAGCCTTAGAAATCGACAAGGGAATTTTAAATTAAAATTCTACAGCAGGTTAGACGACAGTCAAGTTTCGGTGTTTTTTGAATTTATACATTGACGACATACATAGCAACGACATATAAGATTTTCTCATTGCTTGTGAAATTTGCTCTTCTCCAATTTCATTCAGTTCCGACATTTTCGTTTTAAACTTACGATTTTTCCTTTTAAATTCTTCGTCTTTTTCAAACATTATATTATTTCTTTAAAAAATAATTTAACTTTTATCCTATCATAGGGCGTTTTATGATCTATTTCCTAAATTAAAAATTCAATAATGTATTATCTATAATAAATGTAAAGATGACATAAGTGACAAGTTTATAAAGTAGCTTATAAATTTTGTATATGTATAGTACTTTTAAAACTAGTTAATTTTTTGTCAATAGATGTCGCTGTGTAGTCTCAATCTGTTAGAAGAGAAGGAAAGCTTTTGTTAAGCGTCGCGTCGGCTAGATATGGCTATATTGCTAAAAGGGGATGCTTTCTTAAACATTCGAGAGGGAAAAACATTTGAGAGGAAAGTGCTCCAAATTATCGTTCTAGTACAAGGAAAACCTTACACAGTCACCTCGACTAGGCTATACTGTTTTCGAATCGCAATCATCAGCCCATGCTTCTCATTTCATGGGCAACATGATAACCACTGGGCTGAGTGGACCCCTTAATCTGTAAGAGTGTTCAAATTAACTTTAAAACATCAAAATACAAAACTTTATTCGCGTTTCAACAGTTAAATAGAATAAAAAACAGAAACTGGGAGATATTTGATGCAGTTTTACAAGTAAGTTTGAGCATTCCCGCAGTTTGAGACAGCACGGAGCCATCTGTTATCGAAAGTTTTAACTTTTTTAACCCTACAGTGCATAGTGTAGTCAATTGGCAACACTTTCTATTTAACTTTTAATAAATAAATCAAGTTCTTTGCAACCACTGTATTTATATAGAAATATTAGTCCTGTAAAAATAACATAAATATGCTACTAAATAAAGTTAAAAATCTATCTTAAAATTTTTGTTGTCGAATTCTTAATATAAGTATAAAAAACACAATTCTAAAAGAAAAATTCATGCACTGTAGGGTTAAATAGTCCAGTCAAATAGTCAAAAATAGATGAAAAAATCTGCTAGAAGATTTTATGTTTTTAAACTATTTATGGGTTGATTATTTATGATTTCATTTAAGGAACACAAATAAAGAGTCAAAATTAAATGTTACCATGTGGAAAATCGCTGCAATTTTCAATATTTGACTATTTGATATTCTGAGTCTAATGAATCTTTTGGTGTGATTGCGTTGCAATCTATCTGCAAATAAAGGCAGGTGTGAAGTTTTTCTTTTCTTTTTTTTTTTTTTTAATAAATTGACTGTACATACCGATTGGCTAGAATTAAAACCTCCCTACTCTGACTCCTTGTATATCAAACTGCTCAGTGTAAAGGCTTCAAATTTTGTATACATACTATTCAAGACATGAGGAAATAGATTACACGCGAAAAAAAAGTAGTTCTAGAAACACCGATAGGTGGCGCTGTATAACAGAAAATATGGGGGAAAAGATCAAAATGATAATAAAAAAAAGCACATTCGAAATGAAATTTTTCCTTTTTAATTTATATTGTTTTTATGGAAAAAAAGAAAAGAAAAAAAGTAAAGAAACTTAAAATGCCATTGTAGCTGCAATTTCGGACTGTGAGCATACATTTTTTATATAAAACCATGTTTTGCAACCATGAAAGCAATTTTAATTTACTGATAACTGCTTCTAAGACATTAAAAGTTAGTATGATCTGGATACCTGAATTTTGTGAGCCAATCAGAAGGGCTTTGAAGGACACTAGATCTGAACCAAGTGGGTATTCTGAATATGCATGTCACAGACATCTGAATAGTATACCTAAGCGCTGACTCAAAAAATAGCAACTGTTTACGAGGGACATATTAGACCGAAGCCTTGACTAAAAAAATTGCAACTGTTTACGACGGACTTTTCTCAATGTTCGTCTAGTGACTTGTATTTTAGTACTACTATTTCTGAATAGTAATATTCGCCTTATTTTTCTGTTATAAAATTCTGGGGGTGGGGAACTTACACTTTTTAACCATTAAAAGCATAAAATCTCAAATTTTCCGGGGGAACATTTCAATGCTCCAGGGGGGGATGTTCCCCCCCGTGCCACCCCCTGAATTCAACACTAGTTATTTCAATAAATAGAGCTGCGATGTTAAAAAGACAAACACTAATAGGTATTTCAGTAATGCAAGATAAGTAGTTTACTCTTGTACAAGTAGAAATAGGCTCCTGATTTTATGAGAATGAAACCCTAAAGTTTACAGAGAGTCCGCAGTAAACATCTCAAATCTTATTTGTTATTTAACAATTACACCACTGTTGCCAATTAAGCGCATGTATTATTAAAAAAACTATCACAACAATTACCAAACAGCAATTTTCTGTTTATTTAATGACAGAAGATCCGTGAATAAATAAAGATAAATTTATATTCATTTTTGTTTGTACTTTGTTTTTGAACAACGTTAAATCAGAATACTTCATTACTGTCTTTATATTTGTCTTTAGATATTTTTTACTTTCGCCAAATACATCAGGGCGTGTCTGACACTTTTACAGATAAATTAGCTTTGTACTTAAAGTATATATTGAAAAATATTTAAATTGAATATTTTTATGTTTTATCAACATTTATGTATCTTAATACAGAAGCATCGATTTTCTAAATCATCATTCTCATTTTTAAACAAATGAATTTTTATGTGTTGTGGGTGTGACATGACATGTGGGTGTCACATCCGCGACAAAGTTTAATTTTTATCTTTCCAACAAATGTATACATATTCTAGGCATTTGTTTACTAAGCAAAATATTAATTATGAACGTTATTACTAAATTCATATTCAAAAAATTATTCATTATGACTTACATAAATATTTACATAAACAGAATGAGCATCGTCAAAAATAAGCGTGTTGTGTGTAAGACTACAGTTTATTCCAATCATTATGTTTCAATATATACAGGGTGATTATAAAAAAAACTATCCCGATATATGTGTCCTTAACTGTCACACCGTTCACAGAAACTGACTGAAATTTTGGTTTTAAGTATTTTAAGGTATGCGCTCAAGAATCGTATGAAAAACAACAGTTAAACTCTAATAGTTACGGTTACAGTGAAAAAATTTTGAAAATTTCAAATGGCAACACCTATTTATTATTTTTTTTTTTTTTTTTGGAATGTGATTTTCATAGTGAAAAACCATAAAAAGCGTTGGAACGGTACCTGTAGCACGAAAATTGTCGGCGCTAGACAGACTAAGAAGAAAAGTGAAAACAACGAATAAGGACAGAGAATCAACAGAAAACAAAACATTTTACTGTGTTTCACAAATTTTCCACGTCACACGCGAAGACACGTTGCATGCGGCAGATGGTAGATAGCACTGAATAATAAAATGTTTTACTTTCTGTTGCTTCTCAGTCCTTTATTGGTTGTTTTCACTTTTCTTCTTAGTCTCTCTAGCGCCAGCAATTTTCGTGTTACAGGTACCGTTTCAACGCTTTGTATGGTTTTTCACTATAAAGATCACATTCCAGTGAAAAAAAATAGGTGTTGCCATTTGAAAATTTCAAAATTTTGTCACTGTAACTGTAACTGTTAGAGTTTAACTGTTGTTTTTCATACGATTCTTGAGCGCATACTTCAAAATACTTAAAACCAAAATTTCAGTCAGTTTCTGTGAACGGTGTGACAGTTAAGGACTCATATATCGGGATAGTTTTTTTATAATCACCCTGTAGATAAATTATACTTTTCTCAAGGTCTAAAGGGACCATATATTTAAGAGTCATTGCATGAGCATATCAGGCAGGAGGTTTCCATCACCGTCTTAGAATTTTTTTTTTTTTCTTGTGTTGTCTTGCCCAAGGAAAGAACAAATCTCAAAAATTTTTGTTATATCTCTTTTAGTTTTGGAGTTAGGGTAGGTCAAAGTTCCCTAGACCAGGGCGTAGAAATAATTTTGTGTCATTTTTGCCACTTTATTCTCTCAACTGTAACTGGCTCTGTTGTGCTTCAGAGATTTTTTGTTCTCTAACTGATACTATACCTTGAACATTAACATCTCAAATTGAAAATTCATTTGAAGATGGTCAGAGCCTCATACAGGGCCGCCCCAAATTCCCCTAATTTCGTAAAAAATCGGTTTTTAAGACTGCTTTAAATCTTGGCTCTGATGAGATACAGAGAAAATTTTTGCACAATGTACTTAGACATTTCCATACAAAATGAATGTAAGCCTAATATTTTTTGAAGGTCCCCAGAGCCATTCGGTATGGGGGCCCAAACACGGACCTGAACGCTAATTTATGTAACTTCAAAGAATTGGTGTAGCAGGCTCTGACCTTCTACATGAAAAATTTTTGCATGAAGTTGTAGCATCAACATAGTAGTTTCATATTATGAAAAAATATATTTTGAAGGTTCCACTATTTTCAAGAAAAATCCAATAAAGTACACAGGTTTTGGTGGGGTAATTATGTGTTTGAAGCTCCTTTTTTTTAATATAACTATCAAATATTTAGTTAATTAATAAGAATAAAACTATATATTTTGTAAATGTAGAAAAATACAAATGGCAACAGTGTTTACAAGAATAAAAATAATTATATAAATGTAACAAACTGAGTGGCAATGCTGTAAAGTGGTGGCCATTTTGAAATCTTTTGTTATTGTAACTTGGTTATTTTGGAGAGAAAGACTGGCTTAGTACATTTTAAAAGGTGAGTTTTATAAAATGTATCTAGCATATTACCTAAAACACTTATTCAGGATAAAGTTTTTGCATGTTTTTGTGTTTGTTACAGAATTAAAAGATCAATTTATCTTTTGGAATAAAAAACTATGTGACATAAAACAGTTCTATTGTTAGGCTTAACAAATTTCAAACAAAAAAGAATTACTTTTGTAAACCTACAATCAGTATGAAAAATACTTCTAATTAGTGAAGGTAATTTTCAGTTACTCCTGGAGGTTATTTTCAATGGAAAATTGCATTTTTTTTTTTTTACATAATTGAGAACAAGTTTCAAATTGCATTATAAGTCCCAATTTACATTGGTACTTTTCGGTTAGCTGGGCGCCAGTTATATATATACATGTATACACACACACACACACACACACACACACATATATATATATATATATATATATATATATGTATATATATATGTATATATATATATATATATATATATATATATATATATATATATATATATATATATATATATATATATATAAAATGTAAAAGTACTTTTCGGTTAGCCGGGCGCCAGTGATGTATATACATATATACATATGCATGTATACACACACATATATATATTCATACATATATGTGTATATATGTATAGACACTATGCGTAGATATATGTATATATATATATATATATATATATATATATATATACATATATCTACGCATAGTGTCTATACATATATACACATATATGTATGAATATATATATGTGTGTGTATACATGCATATGTATATATGTATATACATCACTGGCGCCCGGCTAACCGAAAAGTACTTTTACATTTTTTCACTGAAATTGTAGTTCAAATGATATAAGAAAAAAATTACTAATCCTTTGAAATTTCTTTTCTGAAAAACATTAAAATTTTCAGAAAATTAGTTGTAAATGGAATATGTGTATACATTATAACAATTTTTCTCCACCTGACTCAACCTATTTATGTGTATTACATTGTACAAAATGTCCCAGGGATGTCAGGGGAATATCCCAAGTAGGTAGGTACTTTATTGGATTTTTCTTGAAAATGGTGGTACCTTCAAAATATATTTTTTCATAATATGAAACTGCTATGTTGATGCTACAACTCCATGCAAAAAGTTTTCATGTAGGAGGTCAGAGCCTGCTACACCAATGCTTTGAAGTTACATGAATTAGCGTTCAGGTCCGTGTTTGGGCCTCCGTACCGAATGGCTCCGGGGACCTTCAAATAATATTAAGCTTAAATTCATTTTGTATGGAAATGTCTAATTACATTGTGCAAAAATTTTCTCTGTATCACATCAGAGCCAAGATTTAAAGCATTCTTAAAAACCGATTTTTTACGAAATTAGGGGTATTTGGGGAGGCCCTGTATGGAGGCTCTGACCAACTTCAAATGAATTTTCAATTTGAGATGTTACTGTTCAAGGTATAGTATCAGTTAGAGGACAAAAAATCTCTGAAGCACATCAGAACCAGCTACAGTTGAGAGAATAAAGTGGCAAAAATGACACAAAATTATTTCTATGCCCTGGTCTAGGGAACTACGACCTCCCCTAACTCCAAAACTAAAAGAGATATAACAAAAATGTTTGAGATTTGTTCTTTCCTTGGGCAAGACAACACAAGAAAAAAAAAGAAATTCTGAGATGGTGATGGAAACTTTTTTCTTTTTTTGCCTGATTGGCTCATGCAATGACTCTTAACTACCACTGAAATAGATATAAGAAAAAAAAATAATAATAAAATAGAAAATTCATTTGAAAAATTATCTCAAATAAAAATTGAAGGTTTCTTTTTGTGCACTCTATAATTTGTACCTCTACAATTTTACTTGTGTAAGTCCGGGAATGAGCGTTTCTTTTTGTTTATTTTATACATAAAATTGCCTCTACATTTTTATTGGTGTGTCCGGGAAGGTCTTCCGCTGAGATTCTTTTTTTTTTATTTTATTTGTTGCTACTACCTTAATAAATTTTCTTTTATACTTCCATGAAGATTTAATTAAAAGTATCGAAACTCTTACTCTTCCGGGCTGTCTATCCAAGTAACCCAAATATGATGTTAATAAATGCATGGTACTATTTAAAAAATTGAAGATGTTGCAATTTTTACTATGTAGACAACCCTATTTTAAAAATTGTATTCATATATTAAAGACAATATTCCGATGTTAATGACACTTTTGGTGTGTTTTATTATAAACGATCTGGGAATAAAGGCGGGTGTATGGATTATTTTAAGCTGGATGTTCAAAGCTAATTTAATTGTAAAATTGTCATACGTGCCTCCATCCGTACACATGGATTGAGCGATTTGCTCCTTTAAACCCTCTATCTAAATTTTAGTAAAATCAGGTAAACTTCAAGTTTTAGTAAAATCCTTATGTTAATAATACCTGCATACTCTATATACTACACCTCAAATCTATATTGTATACCAATTTTTCATAGTCATATTAAATCAAGCCAAATAAATTTAATTCTAGACTCGAAATTTTTTCATCAACTTTCTCTTTCAATTTGGCGTGACAACGAAAAAAAAAATTGAGTAACAGATGCACGCATTTATTACTTTTTTACACGGAAGCAAAATATTTTCATAAAACATTCTTATCTGAAATTCTTTTCTTTATAAAGTTCATTCAATAGAGAAGAAGAAAATTTACAAAAAATCTTTAATAGGACTCATATCCTTCTTGAAGATAAAATTTAAGCATATTATGTAACGTGTTTTTAACGAAGAAAAAAAAGAAGTCTAATTTTAAAAAGTAAACTTTCGTTAATTAATTCCCGTTTTAAATTTTTGCTTTCGTGCATAAAATACTTTTATTATTATTTTTTTTTCTTTAAAAACTTTGTTTATTCTAAAATATCCCCAACATACATTCTAACGAAAAAAAATAGCTTTCGTGCATAAAATACTTTTAATTACCATTTATTTCATAAAAAGTATTTCTTTATATGAGAGGCTTTGTCCAAGTATATAGTATTTTTTTATATAGTATTTTTGTTTATTCTTCATGCAGTTACAGGAAGTCAAAGTTTGAAGATGCCAATGTTAAATTCACTTAGCAAAATTTAATTTTTATCTTCCCACAATATCATCCTATTTAAAGTTTTTCTTTCCCGTGAGATACATGTATTGAACCGAGATAAATTATATGCATTTTTGTACTTAAAAGTATCATTCTAATTATGAAAATCATTAATAAATTCGTATTAAAAAATTGGAATTATGACCTACATCTATTTTTACATAAGCAAAATTGGCATCGTGAAAAACACGCATGTGTAAGTGCACAGTTTATTCTGATAATTACTTTTCGAGATATAGCAAAATTTTATTTTTCGAAGTTCTAAAACGACCATATTTTATTACTATTCAATTACATATAAGAAAATTGAAAACATCAACCAACGCATTTATGTGAAAAATGTCAATATATAAAATATTTTTTTAGTTTATTTTATACTTTGATTGCCTCTAAAATTTTATTGTTCTTATTCTGGAAGCTTTTTATTTGGAATTCTAATTTAACAGTTAGCTCACCGCCTGTTGAATACTAGGCCTACACGTTGGTACAAAAATGGCGGCTTTCGTAAGCGGATATTTTTAAGTGTTTGTACGGTCTCCTGAATTTAGACACCAGTATTTTCTAAAGTTTTCTTTAACTTATTTAATATCAGAAAAGTAAGACGGAAAATTTTTTAGATATTATTAGTATTCAAATTCAAGGAACCAAAAATTCACCTACGACAGCCGCCATTTTCTTGTCGGCGTATAGCGTTTTCTTGTCGGCTAGTATTCAGGGGGCGGTGGTTAGACAACGAATGCCGCCATATTTTCGACAATAAATTCATATTGTCCCAAATGTAATGGTTCCAATTATTTCTTTTTTTGCATCCCTTTTTCTGAAAAACTTTTTTGCATTATTTAATTACTAAAGTTTTGAGGCAAGGTAAGGAGAAATTTTCTATGCAATAATAATGTCTATTTCAGTTATTGCACACTCTATACTTTCAACTTGGACAAAAAAAATTTTGCGCAGAAAATCCCGCCTTGTCTAATATCCAAACTTTAGCAAATAAATAATGTAAAAGGATGTATCAGAAAAAGTGATGCAAAATAAAAAATAAAAGAAGTGTAATTAACGCTGGTCATGAAAATGTGATGTCCCGTAGAGAAAACTTCCGTCCGTTACGCGTTCATTTTTGTGGATTTACCCTTAACCCCTTCAGGGGCAAAGTACTCTTGTAGCTAAAATATTGAAATGATTGACTGACACCAGGATTCACGAAAGAATTTATTTTAAAATGAGTAGAAGCTTTTCCACGTGTACCTTATAAATTGCAAAATTTGATTATAAAATTGTGGTGTCATTGTGGCATTTTGGGATTAAAATTAAGTGGTATATATAATATACCGGTGCCCTTCAAGGGGTTAATGAATTTTATTTTATAACTCTGAGATATTTTAGTAAAAAGTATATAAACTGTACATTTTTCCGGGCTGACTTGATCCAAGGAGCTCAAAGATGGTGTCAAAAGTTGGTGTTACCATTTGAAAAACAAAGTTATCGCAATTTTTAATATGTAGATAAATTTTGTTTGAAAGAGAAAAACATCATATATTGAAACAAGACAATATTCCAAGCCCAATGATACCTTTCGTATGATGTTATCGTAAAAGGTATGCGAACAAAGGCAGGTGTATCTATTTTTATACTGACTGTATCGTAATTAAGATAAACTGTTTATGTACCGTAAATTATTTTAACGGACATATACTGTACATACTGTAAAACGATTTATAATCGGTATATGTATTGTATGCAGGGTTCGTACGGATCAGGGGATTTTCCAGGAGTGTTACCAGTATTTTTTATAGAAAAATAAATCTAGGTTAAACTCGCAAAACTGCGCCTTCTTTTAAGGAGAGATTTTCTGTAAGAAAATACTGGTACCGAAGAATTTCCTGGTCGCAAAATTCCAGGAACCGTACGAATCCTAGTATATTAAATACATGGTATATGTACTGTGAATCATTTGAAATTGTTGCATTACTGTATATTAGTACAGATACTGTACGCTAAATACCACTGTATAATAACTTCCGAAATATAGGGACAATAAAAAACATTCAACGAAACTTCTCAGGGGTGCAATAGGTCTCTGCTTAAGTGTAGCCATTGTATAATCACTTAGCACTTCGTTGACCGTTGACGAATGTCTAAAAACATATATAAAAACTACACCGTTGACTAAACGCCTGTCCTGAATACCTAGTTCCGTCTACGTGTTTTTTCTTGCATAAAGGTTTGGTAAATTTTTATCAGAACGAATATATATATTTGTGGGATATTTTATTAGACTCTATTAAACAGATTAATTTTGTATAAAATAAACTACTTACTAACGCATAAATTCCTTAAATTTATCTAGTAATCAAACTTACCAAAGACGTTTCCGAAAATGGAGAGGCTTGTACAGTTTCAAAACTCAGATTTCATATTAACATTTAAATGCATGTTTTTTTTTTTCTTTTAGAATTGTGTTTTTTTATACTTATATTAAGGATTATGCGCCAGAAATTTTAAGATAGATTTTAATTTTATTTAGAGCATAAATTTATGTGATTTTTCACAGGATTAATATTTCTATAGAAATTTAGTGGTTGCGAAGAGCTTGCTTTATATATTAAAAGTTAAATAAAAAGTTATGCAAATTTGATACACTATTCATTTAAGGGTTAAATTGCAGGTGAACAAAGTGTTAACACTTACAGGGGAAAAGTAATTATATTGCAAAGATGTTGAAATGTATGAATGACACCAAAATGTATGAAAAAAATGAATTTTAATGAAAATAAATTATTTTTTCCACATACATTATAAAAGTTTTGGGATCTAAGTAGTATACCACCACCCTTCAAAAAGTTAAGAGGTTACATTACAGTCTAGTCGTCAGCACTATTTGTATTGATCCGGAAAGATATTCGACATTATTGGCGATTGTTCACTGTGCTGGCAATGACAATATATATCAAATACGGTGTAAGTTATTAGTATAAACATAAAAAATCTCATACTAGATGTATTCATTTAATTAATGTAGGGGAGAATAAGAATATATCATTTAGTTTATCAGGTATGCATAACAGTCGTTATGCCGTTTTACTTACCCATCTTGTAATCGTTTTGAAAATCGAAAAAAAAATTTTGACGGATTTACACGTTTCAGGCACTGGAGATTCCGAAAAACATATTTTTAGAAAAAAAAATTTGCCGTCCGTCTGTGTGTCTGTGTGTCTGTGTGTCTGTGTGTGTGTCTGTAAACGCTCTATCTCCCTAAAAAATTGAGATAGAGACTTGCAATTTGGTATGTACTTAGTATGTAATAATGGGAAGAAGCCTATTTCATTTCAATAACCTCGATTAACCGGAACTATTTTTTTCGGACTCTCGAAATATTCGTTCTGATAAAAGGTATATAAGAATTTTCGAAATTGTTTAGTTTAAGAAATGAATATAAAAGACAATAAAAAAACATAAATTTGACATAAAGCATGAAGTCGATCGGATACTTAGTTGCCGAGATATTTGGAATCCTATTTTCCACACTCTTTGATTTTTCATCACCCTGTATTTCATTCAAATTTCACTTTAAAGATATATTTTAATTGGAAATTTGACGCTTAATCAGATGCAATAAACCGCTAGTTAATAGAATTATTATTTTTGGAGTTATAAGGAAAAACCTCTTTCAAGCAATTCAGTAACCGAGCCTTTAAAGCGAGGCTAACGAAAAAGACAGGCTACCGCGGTGCATTTCACTTATCTTTTTTTACAGACCGCTAGAGTGACGTGATGCTCTTTTCGTACACCTTCATTGGTGTATTCGAGTATCACGTGGCTCCGGCGGTCTGTGAAAAAAGATATGCGTAAAGCACCGCGGTAGCCTGTCTTTTTCGTTAGCTTCGCTTTAAAGTTTATGACGTCATCAAGCCACGATTTTATTTGAATTGCAATGCATTTTATAAGTAGTTTACACATTTTTATTTTAATATTTTACATTATGCATATCCATGATGGGTAAGTATTACGGTGGCCCCCGACGACTAGTTTTAATTTGTTTGAAAACCAAAGTAAAATATAGCGAATTCTGGCATTTGAACCCCTGTTTTCATAGATATCTTGAGATATTGCTTCTACATGGTTAGTCTTCTCAAGTACGTATACATACCCAAGTGCCAAAAACACATGGTTCCAACAGCCTAGGAGAAATACATTTTTAAACATAGCTTTTAGTTTAAATTGGTGGGTGCATTATTATTAACGGTAGATATGCCATATATAAGGGGCGTTCAAATGAAAAGGAAACTATGGTTATATTTAAAGAATATTTAATTTCAGACTAATTTAATTATAGATTAATGTAGAACTTTTTAAGGGGCCGAAAATATGGGAGTCACATGGGGAGATATCGGGACGTATGGAGGATATTTCAAGACCTCCCACCGATAGTTTGCCAGCAGGTTGAGAGTAATAATGGCCACATGTGATCTAGAATTAACCAGAAGTAATACCATTCCTTTAGTGAGCTTGTCTCTGCGAAGTATACTCACCTTCTGCGTTAAGAAATTAAACAACAGTTCTTTGCGCGAATTTGGAGGAGTCCATCATTCACTCGATTGCACAAAACAACTTTTCAAGAACGAATAAACTGAGGCAAAGCCGTTCACTACAGATGCGAAACTCGGAAAAATGCCAAGCGGTCTATCGGCAGACATATTAACTCACTGCGATTAGTCTCCTTTTCATTTGACGTCCTTTATATTTACCAGCAAACAGTTGTTTTATGGTATAAATGCCGTTTACTATTAAAGTGGGACATATACTGTATTTTTAAGTTTAATGCACAGTAGAAATACTATACTCATATCGTAAAGAATATCAATGGTACAAATAGAGTCAAATTTACCATACATAAAGTAATATTTTACGAATTTGTTTCTTTTTCAGAATGCGGTAGATACGTCATATATTTAACAGCAAACATTTTTCTTTTACGATATACATGCATTTTACAATCAAAGTGGTACATATACAGTATTTTTAAGTTTATTGCACCGTATAAACAATGTACTCATACATTACTTGCGGAGTGAGCTGTACCGTAATTTCCGGCGTATAAGCCGCAGCTCAAAGAGTCGTTTTTCGACCCAGAAATATTATTTTATAAAATGTAACTTAAAAGATCGCTGTAAATATTTAACTACAATTATTGAATAAAATTTCTGGGTCGAAAAACGACTCTTTGAGCTGCGGCTTATACGCCGGAAATTACGGTACGGTAATTGTGTAATCGTATGTTTGAAGCTTTTAAAAACCGATTTTGTTAAAAACGTATACAGTGCAATTCATACTTTTTTTTCGAATATTAATTTAAAAAAAATTTTTTTTAATTAAATTTAAAAGGGAATCTAATTAACAAACAATATTTATACAGAAATCGACATCTAGATCTAGAAGCTTTAAACATAGCCATCCAAAATTCCAGGTCATTCCGCCAAGTAGCTTTTCATTTATGCTTGAAAAAAAACTATAAAACTGAATTTAATAATACGATTTAAAAGTTTGAATACTTATAATGCTTAAACAAATTCACCGAATTACTTCACGTTTTGTATCCTAAAGTAGGATTTACCGGAAAATCCAAATATGATGTCAAAATCAGGTGTTCGAATTGAAGATTACAGAGTTTGATACAATAGCGGAACGTCAGGCGATGCTGCATAACTTTACGACCAGTATTATTATATACTAAATTTGGCCTCTTTTAACCCGGGAGTAGTCGAGCATGCCCAAGGTATGAACGGTTTTCACTTTGTAACCAACAAATACAAATAATAATCGTCACCGTATTTTGTCGAAGGCAAGTGTTACAAATTCTGCAGCCAAACGGCAAAATCATTTGCAAAAACGTTGAAGATTACTCTTAAAAAATAGTTGTTAGTACTGTAAAATCCGTACGCACCCTGAGTATGTCATACCCGGCGCGATTTCTCCCTGGTTAATATTTTAACGCTAGACGATTAAATAAGGCAAAAATTAATATATAATAATACTGATAGTAAACTGGTGCAGCATCCAATGACGCTCCGCCACTGCTTTGATACAATTTCTATACGAAGACGTCCCCTAAGCTTATCTGTTAACATATACTTAAATAAGACACAATTCTCAATCAATTTTCATTTTCCACTGCGTCTATTTTGCGATAAAATCGTGTGGTTGTAACCTTTCTTTTTTTGACAGACTTCATATTGTGAAATTTTATGAAATTATTTACATTATATAACTTGAAAATGAAAAAAAATGGATCATGAATGCATATTTCTAAACGTATTTTACTGCGAGTACACAGAAGGAATGTAGTTTCAGACAATGTATTATCAATTTAATACTGACACTTAAAATAGTAAATTTTAGAAACTATTTATTTCAATGACGTACGTAAAGTGTATATCATCATTTCAGTTCTAAAGCTTACTCTCTTTGCTATCATTTCAAGAAATATGTCAAGAAAAAGTATTCACGAGGATATTATGGTTGAGAATTCTTGTGTAGGAATTTTTTTTTCCAAACCGATAAAGAGAGAGAAAATTTCATCACGAAAAGTGCATTTCATCATTCCAGTTCCTTTGGAAGCATACTCTCTTTGCTATCATTCCATGAAGTATGTCCAGAAGAAAGTATTAGCGGGGATATTATGGTTGAGAAATCTTGTAATGCTTTGTAAAATTTCACCTTACCGATAAAAATAGAGAAATTTAAATCACGAAAATAACAAAAAAAATATGATTTTAAAGAATATGTTTTCTAAAAACCCATTTGAAGAATTTTGTACGTTGCACGAGGAATTTCAGATTTCCTTGAAGTTATTTATATAGAATGACAAATGGGTATGCAAGAAAATCTGTATGGATACACAGGAAAACAATGTTGCCAGTTGGGCTACTTTTTTTTAATTTAAATTGCTTGATTACAATTACTTTTTATCAAAGAAATATTCGCTTTATTTAATGACATATTGAATAAGGCGAATATAAGTGGTTTGCCAACACTGGTCCCATTAATTAACAAAAGGTGTCATCTTTATTTCGTCATATTTTGGCTGCCCATCTCCTCCTGAATACTAGGCCCATGCGCTGACATAAAAATGGTGGCTGTGGTATAGGCGGATTTTTTTAAGCATTTGTACAGTCTCTTGAATTTACATACGAGTAATTTCTAAAAGTTTTATTTGACTTATTTGATATAAAAATTATAAGGCGAAGAAAACTTTTAGAAATTTCGGAGTTCAAATTTGAGGAACCGTACAAGTTTTTGCGCCAGCGGGTGTATCCAGGTGTATCCGGTATTCAAAGGGTGCTGGGCTCTCTGTTCGCCGTAATTTCATGGGTCTAATGTGAAGTGAAGGTGACTGATTTTTTAGTCATTTGCATCTCGTTAGAAAATGAAACATACTGAGTTTCCAGGGGCGTGGATACGACCCATTTTTCGCGTCACGTGACGAAAATGCGGACAGAAAGTGTTGCATTAGGGTAACATTAGGTTGCATTAGGGTCTTTTAACATTTTGGTCACACTGTGATAACAGTGCAATAAGGGATGTCTGATGTATACAGAATTTCATCTCATCTGAATTGCAGCCTTATAAGAACATATTTACATACGTTTTTCATATACGCATTTTTTTCACTAACTTGAAACAGTTAACCCCATGAAGGGCACCGGTATATTATATATACCACTTAATTTTAATCCCAAAATGCCACAATGACACCACAATTTTATAATCAAATTTTGCAATTTATAAGGTACACGTGGAAAAGCTTCTACTCATTTTAAAATAAATTCTTTCGTGAATCCTGGTGTCAGTCAATCATTTCAATATTTTAGCTATAAGAGTACTTTGCCTCTGAAGGGGTTAACCCTTTAGCGGGTGGTGTCCACAAAAAAGGACACCCAAGAACATTTAGTTAAATTTTTCCTTTTATAAACTACGGAAAAATAAGCAGGTTTTTATTTTCTAATAAATTCTTTTGTAAATTCTGGTGTCAGTCGATAATTTCATCATTTTAAAAACAGACTTGCTCCGCGCCGGAAAAGGTTAATGCGATTTTTCTAGCCTCCAACGTAACGTTTTGTTACATTAATGATTTGAAACTTTTATGAAACCGTTAAGCTATAAAAATTTGCCACTTTTAATTAGACAGGTACAAGAACAGAAGCGTAGCGTCTTGGAGGGCTCGGGTGACTTTACTACCAGTATTTTTATATTCTATATTTGGCCTTATTTATTTCACACCGTTCAAAGATTAAATAAGGCTAAATGTAGTATATAATTATACTGGTAGTAAAATGATCGTGCCCCCCCTGACGCTACGCCACTGTACAAGAATACTAAATAGCCGATATCAGGTTGTTTGATTGTTGAATAAAAAATTAAGCAAATTTTATCACATACTGTGTTAATCCCTTGAAGGGCACGGGTATATAATATATATCACTTAATTTTAATCTCAAAATTCCACAATGACACCAGAATTTTATAACCAAATTTTAAATATATGAGGTACATGAGGAAAAGCTTTTACTTATTTTTAAAAAAAATCGTTCGTGAATCCTCGTGTCTTCGTGAATCCTGGTGTCAATCAATCATTTCAATATTTTATCTACAAGAGTACTTTGCCCCTGAAGGGGTTAAGCAGTAATTGGCTTTGTTTTTTAAATTCATGATGAAATTAAAAACTATATTAAAGATTTAATTATAGTGAAACGATTAAATTAGTGCAATAATTTATGGTTATATATATATATTTTTTAATTTGACAGAAACGGTTTTTATTATTTTAAACTTTGTTTGTTTTATATAATTTAGTTTACTTTATGTAATATTCAGGTTCAGTTTTTAAACCGGTAACTTTAATTTTTTATACATTTTCTGTTTGTGTAATTGCAATGTGGATTAATATCTGAAAATAATAAAAAAAATATGAAAAAATATATTCAAAATGTACGCAGCAAAACAAAACATATTTGCTAAGCACCTAGGTTGTCATTCACATATACATTGCAAAATACATGATGACTCTCTTTAAGCCGAACCCAAATTTTGGTTCATAAATTTAAAACTAATGAAGGTACAATGACTGTTGATTTATTTATTTATTATTTTAATGTATGACAAGTGAAGACATCACTAAAAGTGCTTTGTAGCCACTATCCGCGTTGAAACAACACTGATTTAGACGCTTCGTACTTCGGAATAAAGTGGACAGTACGTACCATGTAATTCATCGAATTACTGTGCATTTCCAGCATGATTTAGCTGCTCTTACATTTCACACAAAGTAAAATAAGTCTGTTGTAAATATGGTTAAAATATCTCCGTTATTGTTACAGTTATACACAAAAAGAGTGATCCACTCTGCGTTTTTG
This sequence comes from Maratus michaelseni, assembly GCA_963931845.1. Taxonomy (NCBI): domain Eukaryota; kingdom Metazoa; phylum Arthropoda; class Arachnida; order Araneae; family Salticidae; genus Maratus; species Maratus michaelseni. Next base: position 408,617,509 of record OZ007586.1, read on the forward strand.
ACAGTAGATATGATGCGCAACAATTAAAAAATTATGTATGGGGCTTAAATAATCATTTTTAGATAAGGCCTATAAATAGAATATTTATGAGAATAATTAATTGTTCAAATGAATTATCACTTCAATTATCACGAAATAAATATTTAAAATCTTTTACATAGCAGATTTACTATACTAAATTCTAGAGAGTTACGATGGTGATCAATGAAACAAATATGGAAGGAATAAAAGGGTGGAAGAGGACCCTTAATATAATAAAAAGTTCACGGAAAATAAACATTGTTAGAATATCAGTGCATGCAATCGCATTTCTGGTTTCTCAAGATCTAAATCCGCTGAAGTTTACTTAACACATTGACGGACAGTAGGAACAAATGAAGTTCGAAAATTGACACTATATGTTTTTCTAATTTTTAGAATATTAGAAGTAAAGTTTTACTCTTTCTGCTTAAATAAACTTAATTTTGATTAATTCAGCACCTTTAATTAGGTTGCACTACTCCCTTCACAACCACGTCAGGGTGGCTAGTGGTCAGGGAAAAATACAGTCAAAAAAAAGTGATAAACACCAGTATATTCTTATAGAAAAATTTATCTTGATTATTCGATGAAATAATCAATTTGAATTTTTCTATAAGAATATACTGGTAATCATACATTTATTTTTACTGTATTTTTCCCTGCACGTGCATACTGAAGCTGCAACTCGTATAACAGGTGGAAAACGAACTTCAACCTAAAAAAATGTTTCCAAAAGATGACACTGGGCTTCTACTTGTACGCCGGTAAATGCACATTTGTGCTCCTATAGCCGTAGTGTCTAAAAACGACCGTTTCGTGTTGGGTGGCTATTGCCGTCATGCCACATAGTGAACTTCGCTTTGACGGCTATAGCCGCAAGTGTCCATCAACGTGTTAAAATCTTGCAGTGACACTAATATGAAAGAAATGAAACTGCCAGTTGAAAGTTTCAAAATATTAAATACAATGAATTGACAATAAAAATGCTACTTCCAAGAATGATGTTGGGGCCTCTGATCTGCATATTTTCTAGTTAGAAACGTAATCACTATTTATAGTATTTCTGTATTGTTTGCACAAAAGTCAAAGTTAGAGTCTTGGGAAATATTGCTCTTCTTACTGTGTATTATCATACTATTTATCAAGATGTTAGAGTTATTGCGTATTTCTTTTAATGAATAAATTTTGAAAAATGTTTTAATGTAATTTAATAAATAATTCCAGGTGTAACTATCGAAACTTCTTGACGTTTTGTATTATATAAAAAAATATGATAGTAGTTCTAAATACTTTCAAAGCCATACTCATTGTTATCAATATTCAGAGTTTTTGTTTATTTATTTTTTTTTTTTTTTTTGCGCAAAAATGTTTCTATTTTCAATTCCAAACACTTTTACACTTAGTACAATTATCTACGCACTTATATAAATAGTATAGTGAACAGTGCTATAAATAATGTGCTTTATGTTCTGTATAATATGGGTCAGTTATTCAAGGATTAATTTATTAATTTGAAAGATATAACATTAATTTAGTTCTCCAAAAACCCATTAAAGAAATCCAGAAATGTTCCTAGGAACATGGGCAGAATTTTGGCAAAAATAATTTTTCTCAAAAATTCCGGTTTTTTATTATGAAACGGTTGATTAAAGTTGACAAAAACAGTGTGTGAATCAAGGTTTCCAGAAATTTAAGATGTTTTCAAGAAACGTTCCTTGAGCATGTTGAGAAAGTATCTGTCAGTTGTTTCTTAGGAACGTTCCTGTATTTTTTACAGTGAATAATTTAGGGGAGACTAGGGTAAAACGGGGTGGGCGGGTCAAATCGTGTACCTTGTTTTAATGCTGATGGGTGCAACCCTGTGGACAGCGCCCGTCTTAATTACATATCTTAGTATCCCCTAGCAGTGTTCAATCGGCTTTTGATATGAGTGTCTCTGTGCCCGTACAATAATATTAGAGAAAAATTCACCTCAAATGTTTTAATTTTCGCCATATTTTCTGCTCTTAAAATAAATCCAGGTGCACAGATTTAGACAAGTAAACCACAGTCTCCTATACCTTTTACACGATATTTTGATGCCAAGAAGATGTATGTACATCCAGCTGTCCAGGTGAACGACCATATTGATTTTTGGTCGTCTGTTGGGGCAAAGCCAGGTACCTCTGGTTTTACATTGAATTCTGCAATAAATTGTTTCTTCACTGTAGTGAAGTATGGGTGCAATGTTCAGTCTGAAAAGAGGAGTGCAACGATACGAGAAGTAAAAGCTGAGAAAGCCATTGCTTGACAACATTAAAAATTGCTTGAAAACCTGAAAAAAATGTACTAACCCTAAAAAATGTATATATGTTTTAAAGTTTGATTCAAAATTTTTTACAATAAAGCTTTTTGTTACTGGAAGTGTAAAAACTTAATTTCTGAATTGTACCCGGTTTTACTCTACCACCAAAATTCGGAGCTGTTTCAGATGATCCTAGAAAAATCCTTTTCCCAAAAGAGAAGAATTTTCCTGTGGCAACAGGTGTGGTGTTTCAATAGCATAGATGTCCTCAAGCACTTTTGTGGGTTGTTCAGATTTTTTCGCCCTTATAGATTTTTCTCAATAAAGGAAAACCGTTAAGTACCCGATTTTACCCTACGTCCCTCTATACATATTATTTTTTATGTCAGCACCCCCGTTTCCATGCACATACGAAACGTGCTACGTTGAATGAGTTATCATACGAAAGGTTTAAGAACAGTCTTTTGACATTGTACGCTTACATTTCGTTAAAACATGTTGTTTGATTAAAAATTTCAATTAATTAAAAATTGATGAAATAATGTATCAGGAAATCATCTAAAAATTGTCTTTCTAAAGCCTAGCAAAGGGTCCACTTGCGTAAGATTAAATCCCATCTATTGTCAAGGTCTTTCAGGCATTCAGACATTTTGTATGTCCTAAGTTATAGATAAGTATTCATTATTTTTGCACAGAAACGTTCATTCATTTATTCATAAACATTAATTCTGTTACACAGAAGGTATTCATTATCCTTTATCCACAAGAATTCATTAATTTTTAGTGCTTATTAATTACATTAATTTAAAAACAGTAGGTGTATTTTCATTTTGTATGCTATTAATCTCAAGAGGTTCTACTTATTTTGAATTATTTAATAATCCATTATAGTAACTTTAGCAACATATTATTTCAGTTTCAATGATTATGAAGCATTTCACTATGTACCAGGTTATATTAAAAAAAAAACACAATGATCATTTGTTTATGAATTTAATCGAAATAAAAATGTATTTTTGTTATAGAAATGCGCTAACTCAACATTTTTCTACTGATTGTTTTTTAAATTCCAAATGGAAATCTTTACATAATACATACCTTCCATAAGCATTTTGTAGCATCTTTTCATTTTTCAATACTTCCATTTTTTAGTATTCTGAAAACCAATAATACACTTTGATACGTACAGATTTTTATTTTTAGTCTATATGTAAATTAGGAAAGAGTATCGAGTTTTCGACGGTTTATATTTTCTTCCATATGTTCGAATGGAGGAGATAATAAAACAAGGAATAAAGATGAAACAGATGCAATAAAGTTCTCAGATTTTAAAATACTTTTTTTTATTTACAAAATGGTCACAAATGTGCACATAAACGATGTATGTTATAACTTTTATCCTCTCTTAAAAGTGCAATATTTGTAAGCACAAAATTTATACCAATTTTCATTTTTCTATAGAACACAAATAGAGCTTCAGTTTTAATAAAAAATTAAATTATACTCATTTATATAGACTATAAAAATTTGTATATTTGAAAAAAAAAGAATTTGTAAAAAATTTACATTTTTTCACTGCATACAGGCGTAGAAAGAAAAATATATTCAAATACTATTCTTCTGGAAATAATCATGTAAAAAAGATAATCGAACAATCTCCATGGATTGGGAATAACATCTAATTAGAAATAGTTGCTTAAATTATGTTTTAAAGGTAATCTTCATAGTACAGGGTTCGTACGCTTTTGCCACAATTTTTAATAGAATTTTTCTATTTAATAATTAAATTACAGAAATTGCAGACGCCTCGTTTAATTGCAGGATTTGTAACACTTTTCTGCATTTCAAAAAGGCGAAAAATTCTATTAAACGATTGTGGTAAAAGCATACGATCCTTGTAGTAAAATTTATACTAACTTTTAATTTAAAAAAAAACAACAGATGATTTTAAGAAAATATGTTTTATCTATATATATATATATAGTAGCCCACAGACACCAAACTTCAAGTTATATGGAAGAGGTTTTTAGAATTACAAATATATAAATTTAAAGTTTTAGAATTACATTTATAAATACGTAAAGTTAAAGTTCTAGAAAAATGTGGTTGTATTGTTAATTTATTTTTATGAGTTTTCATTTATCTTTCCGGAAGTTTAAACCACTACATGCAATTTTTTTTCTTTGTATAATACTAAAAAGTTTCCCAACTGATCCGCTTTTTCAATACTAGTATTTTTTAAGAAAGATTTTTGTGGTATGTTTCTACAACATTTGCAACAGAAAAAACCTTTGGGGTCAGAGCGATTTTACTTACAACGTGCGCAATACGTGTTAAATTTGTTAGCGCTCACTATCGCTACTTTATTTTTCTACGGTCGGTGTTCAAAACCAAAGCGCTGCGTGCGTACCATGCGAAAATTTTGTTCATATACATGTGCACCACTTTTTTTTCCTGCGGCGAGTTCTCAAAACAGAAGTTCGGCGCAAAAAAAAAAAAAAAAAAAAAAGCTTTTTTAGATTTTATTATTTGTCGTTTAAGTCTACCATTCAACTGACTTGGCAGAAGAGTGCATTTTAACCCTTAATTGCATAGTGATGTAAATTTCCATCACTTTTTATTTAACTTTTAATAAATAAATCAACTTCTTCGCCACCACTATATTTATATAGAAATATTAATCCAGTAAATTTCCCGTGAACTATGTTGCTGAACAAAGTTAAAAATCTATCTTAAAATTTCTGGTGTCTAATATTTAATATATGTATAAAAAAACACAATTGTAAAAGAAAAACTCATGCAAAGAAGGGTTAAATTCAAAGTCTACACCTCACCTAACAAACCGTTGTCGGTTTCACTACTGTTTATCAATTTCACTTTCAGATATTTTCTGGTTTAGACATTTTCTTTTTCAGAATGCAAAAAGAATTACTAATCGTAAGAGGGCGTTATTACCAACTAGGGAAATTTCTTCCCTTCCTCTGCTCAGGCTTAACATATAATAGCTTTGTTAGGGGTAAAATTCTACAAAATTTTAAAGAAATTATAAAAGAAATTTTATTTTAATATTGGTATTCAAAAATGGTACTATTTGGTAGTCCTGTACTAAGAATCATGTTATTATAAAATTAATTTAATTTTGTAATTTTCATAATTTTAGAGTCTAAAGTATAAAATTAATATTAAAATTAAAAATATAAGATATAAGTTATAAATCCTTCATTACACCTTTGCACTGACAGCGCCAAAATGAATCTTTATTGCTTCAGTAAATATAGGATAAGTGTAAATATAAAAATCAGCATGATTCAATAATTTCATATTCAAAATAATTTCCAGAAATGTTCAAAATTTATCAGTGGATATAAGGCAAGTGATTCTCAAGCTTAACAATAGCTCTCCGTCTTAATCCCTCATCTTGTTGATTGCTAAAAATAACTTTAAATCTGATCTGACAACCTTATTATTTTGCTAGGAGGAAACACAATTCTATACACGAGATTTAAAGATGAAGGAAATCACTTACCTGCGACCGGTTCTAAAAACAGACCAGCGTTGCAGGGAATCAATGGAGCTATGAATAAAGAGGAGGAGATGTTTAATGTAGTGTATAATGTAGTTGGGAGTGAAGTAACTGAGATGTAGTCACAAGATAGTGGTTGTTGTTTGTTTACACCGGATCAAGGCCTGATTAATTCTGGGGCAAACTTCCATCAGTAAAAATTGAACAGAAATTTTTCCTTGTTTATAACAAAAATTCTGCACGAATAAAGCATTTAAATATGGTGAAAATTTCTATTAAAATTTATTGGTGGAAGTTCGGTCCAGCGGTAACCAAATTCACTGCCACTGACTGGAGGATTGTTCATGTAGTCACAATATGGCGGAACAACAGGGAGTGACTACTGCAGGTCAAACTTCCACCAGTAAAAACAAACAGATACTTCTGATTTAAATATGGCAGAAATTTTGCATAAATAAGGCGGACGATTCTATTCAAATTTACTGATGGAATTTTTTTCCAGCGGTAATCAAGTCCTACAGGTAGAGTTGCAAAACCCCGGTTTATTCCCAGTTTTATTTCCAATAGACCCAGTGTATTCCCAGGTTTATTGCCAAAAGACCTGGTTTATTCCCAAAAAAACAAGTTTGTTCCCAAAAAACCAAGTCTATTCCCAAATAACCAATTTTATTTCCTGGTTTAAACCGGGTTTTTTCTAGCCTTTGCAACTCTACCTGCAAGACGGTTACAGATCAAGGTTCCAACCGGTTCCAAAAGTGAAAGTTTCCGGATATAAAAAAACTGTAGCCAAAATCGGAAATGTACAAAGGCACAACATTAAACCTCAGGTATCCCATAAAACATATAATCATTTAAAGATATTAAAATAACAACCGAGAAATCTGTAAAGATTTTACGCTAATGTATACGTTATTATACGTTGTTAATGTAATTACGTTAATGCATTTTTATAACGCTAATGTTAAACCCACAGGTTTAACATTAGCGTTCTCGTTTCTTCCTGTGACTGGCGTAACATTTGAATTGCAAAACTCGCAGTCACCACACTTATAAGTAGAATTTGTAACATTTTCTTCTATTAACCTTTCGATTACGTGATTGGGGAACCGTATGTACAATCGACTATGTTTTAATCTATTCGCACCACTTCTTGAAAAACAATCTCTGTCATACAATACTAGGATATTTTCAGCAGATATCTGTTGCAAAGAATTTACTTTTGTAAATTGGGGTGCGACTGAATATAAAAATAGTCGCCAGTCCTAGTCCGTAAACAAAAGGTTAAATAAAGTGAAAAATTCAGTTAAAAAATTTTAGTAGAACTGTTCACACCATGACTTTGATTCTGAACGCCTCGTATACAGTGTATATACCCGCATATAAACCGACCCCCAAATTCGAGCTGTAAACAGGTTTAATATCAGTAATTCAGAATGGTTTTCTAGTCCTTAAATAATTTAGAATTAAATGTGATTAAATAAGGCGTAAAAAACCCGTTCTGAATTACTAGTATTAAATCTATTTTCAATTTGAAATTGAGGATAGGATTATACGCGAGTATATACGGTATTAATTATTCCATCAAAATAGTACAAAACTTTTTATTAAAAAAAACTAAATCAAAGGAGAACATGTAAAATTTTAAAACTGGGTGCATTTATTAAAATAATAATTTTTTTCGATAGCTAGAATAAAGTAAAAATTTAAATAAAACTTTGTGTTTTAGGAACCTTGATAAATTTGCTTTAGAAAAGAGAGTATTTTTAATTTGAAGTGATTCTTACTTTCTATGGGGAAAAAACGTAAATTCACTATAATTTCTAGTAAGCATCGTACTGAGTTTACATTCTAAAATATTTTGGTCAAACTTATGAATAATACATTATTTAATTAATTGTTATTTTTACTACTTTTGATTTTAATCTTTAAACTTTGATGACAATTTAGAATATCTTTCAAAGCTTTTCGTTTTCTTTTTACGCAAATAGAAAAATTATATGTATGTTTATTAATTTAAATTATCTGTACGTCCTTTTTATCTTTATCAAGCAGGGCGGTCGCTCTGCCAAGCCAAGCTTAAAAAAAAAAACGCCACACAAACAACGCCAAGAACTGGAATAAAGACCGCTAATGCTTATATACAGAAAGCAACTTCGCAATGTTAAATCGACAAAACATGCCAGATTAAAATATCAGATATCAAACAAACCAAGCGTCGTAGGAAAAAAAAAACGAAAACTAGAAGAATCTAAGGAAGAATTTCTTCAATTTAAGACCAAACTCATCTTCATAAGTGATTTATAAACAGAGATATAGCTTTTTTTTTAAAACGTCGAGTTACTTAAAATGATCACTTTTTTCTTCGTCAAACTTTTTTTTTCAAACAAGCTACAGGCCTTAATATTGGGCAGAATAAAAAAAGGATTGCATTTTTGGACAAGTAATTACGTAATCTATGTGCTTTTATAAAATTCAGTGTAAAAAAAAAATATTTTCTATCGTTAATTAGCAAAAAACTGTTAATTAACTTGGCGATTAAAAAATTATGCCAAAACAGAGATAAAACCCGCCAACGACCATGTACCATCTGTATTAAAGTAGCACAAATCAGTTACAGGTTATAATATAACCACATCAAATTTCATCTGCAAGTCAGCCATTTTCTTCTGAAGATATTTAAAAAAAAAATAAAACTTCACAATTATAAGAACACATTTATTATCAAATAATTAAATATGACTGCAAACTGTGGCAGATGATTGTTTCTAACATGAATAAGTATGAGAAATTGCCGGTTAAGGATATGGATCTGGGTAGCTCAGTCGCAGAGCGTCGGCATGGTACGCATAAGGTCCCAGGTTCGAGTCCAGGCCCAGGTCAATTTTTCACTCATGTTTGTTTAGTGTATTTAATTGTCTGATAAAATGCGTGTTCTTATAAATATTGTAAAATAAAGTAATCAGATGTAGTGTTTATGCTTTAAAAATATTTTAAATATATAATTTACGTGTTTAGAAAGATCTTTAAAAATAAATTAGTTTTTGATGGAAGATGTACCTTCTAAAATGTATACATTAAGAGTTATCGCCATTTAAAATTTCTTTCCTAACGTAAACAAAAATTTTGAAATGAATTAAATGTGATTCATTTATTTCTAAAAATATAAAAACACGGTAAAGGACAGGCATTTCGTTCGCAGGAATACCTTTCACGTCATCTACTATATATACGAGGCTAGCGAAAAAGAAAGGCTACCGCGGTGCTTTACGCGTATCTTTTTTTACAGACCGCGGGAATCACGTGAGGCTCGAATCCACCAATGCAGGTGTACGAAAAGAGCATCATGTCACTCTAGCGGTCTGTAAAAAAAGATAAGTGGAACGCACCGCGGTAGCCTGTCTTTTTCGTTAGCCTCGCTATCTATATAAAACACAAACGGAAATTTCGTTCCGTTCCTTTATAACTCAAGATCTGCTGAATGGAATTTGATGGAACTTGCACTGTTCGAGAGATAATTTTTCAGGGAAGGTTTTAGTATGTAACACAACGTTCTACGTATATTAGCTATCGAATTATGATAGAAAGTTCTGTTATTTTGGCCGAAAAGGTTACCATTGCTAATTTTTTGGCGATCATTAATTACTGTTGCAGAAAGAAATGAAAAGGCTATACATCTCGAAAAATAAAAGAAAAACTGTTACTAATTTTATTTAAAAAAAAAAAAAAAAAAAAGAAAGAAAGAAAGAAAAAAAAAAAAGAGTTTTGATGAGCGAATATTATAAAACGAAAATATTTAATTTAAACATGATTAGAAATGTTCATAATGCTTAAAAAATTATTCAAGGGGCAAGATTTCTATTGAAACAAATTTGGCGATTTATCTTTTGTTTTTGGCGATTTTGATTTTACTTTTGACCCCAAACAATTTGATTTTAAGCCAAAAAGTGTCTTTTTTTGTTGCAGAAAGAATTGAAATGGCTATACATCTGGAAAAATAAAAGAAAAAACTGTTACTGATTTTATTTTTTTTAAAAAGAAAGAAAAGAAAAAAAAGAAAAACAGTTTTGATGAGAGAGTTTAGGCCAAAAGGTGTTTTTTTTCAAGTGTACGACTGCATTTTCGCAGTATTTTTTTTTGGTACTTTTTGGTTAGCCGGGCGCCAGTGATATATATATATATATACATGTATATATATATATACACACACATATATACACATATATCTACACAAATACATGTATATACATACATATATATATATACACTTATATGTATGAATATATATATATATATATATATATATATATGTGTGTGTGTGTGTGTGTGTGTGTGTGTGTGTGTTTATATATCACTGGCGCCCGGCTAACCGAAAAGTACCTTTTTTTATTCAAATGCAAACTATATTAATGGCAATATACTTCCATTTACTTCTACATATATGAAATTTCGTTCCGGCTGCTTATAACTCGAGTTCTGCTGAATGCATTTTCGTAGAACTTAAACTAAGATAATTTTTAAGGGAAGGTTTTATTGTATAACATATCGTTCTACGTAGCTTAGTTATATAATTATTCTGGGAAGTTCTATAATCAGATCAATCCGATTATGAAAGATTAGCCTTTTTAAAAGATTTTGCCGAATGTATTTCGATGGAACCTATACTGTTAAATAATTTTCTAGGGAACGTTTTATTATATAACGTTGCTTAGTTCTAGAATTATAGGGGGAAATTCGAAAATCGGGTGACCATTTTTTTAATCAAATATTAGCCTTTTCAATATTTGATTCCGATTATGAAAGATTAGCCTTCTAAAAAAGTTCTACTGAACGGATTTTGATGAGAATTGTATTGTTAGTTAGATGCTATTTCAGAAATGGTTTTAATGTACTATATATTGTCCTACGTTGCTTAGTCCAACAGTTATGTGTGAAGGTTATATAGTCAAGTGAACCCGATTCCGAAATATTAGCCTTTTTGATAGTTTTTACTGGGCGTATTTTTTGCGACTTGCATTGTTAAGTAGATAATTTGTAAGGATTGTTTTAGTATATTTTATATCGTTTTGTTGTTTTAGAATTATGTGGAAAAGTTCAATAATCAGATTATCAAAGATTAGCCTTTATAAAAACTTCTTCTGAATGGATTTTGTTAGTTAATTTGTTTGCATTGTTATTTCGATAATTTTTAATGATGGTTTTAGTATATTGCATATAGTTTTATCATTCTTTAGCAAACCCTAACTGTAAATGACCAAATAAAAGAGTTGGTCCTTAACAGCTAAAATTTTGACTGCACATTAGAAAATATAATAGCGCAATCGCGTCATTTTTCAGTAATGTGGAAGGATATTCCACGTAAATATACAGATTGCTTTCAAATACAAGGTCAAATTAAACGATATATTTCGTTTGATTAAGGATTCATTTGTAGAAACCGACCAGCGCAGCGGGCGTAGCTTGCTAGTTTTCCTATAAATTAATGAAATCCAGTTGTTACCAGGTCGGAGGTTCGTTCGGTTCGAGGTTTATCTTATTCGAGGTTTTACAAGATTCGAGGCCCCGATATAAATTAGGGGTCCGCTAGCGGGCGAAGCCAGCTAGTGCTAATAATAAAAGAGCGTGATATCACGTTTGATTTCAAATGCAGCGCTGACACGCTATGTACGTATTGCATTTTTATTCATTTCATCGATAAGTCAGTGATATTTTTTAACAGGGGATAACAAGTATTATAACAAGCCACATTTAGTATGTTGTTATTAGTTTAATTGAAAAATCTACTGGTATTTCTAGTTAACCTTTTAAACAATGACTGAAAGTAAAATTTAATTTTAAATTATTTCTCATGTTTAGATTATTTAAATTATGTTTATTCTGTTTTAAAAAAAAGAAATGATATCTACAAAAACAACTTTTCAAAAGTAAAAAAAAAGCCAAGCGTAAAAAAAAAAAAAAAAAGTTGTGGCTAAAAAATGGTGTGATATCAAATTTCCAAGCTATTATATTACTTTTTAAACTTTTTTCCATTAAATAAGTTATCATATATATAAGTCGAGTGCCTACGTATATGTTAATAGAAATCGTTTTCTCCTGTACTAAATACATCCTAACGAGTTTCTGAAAATTCAATTTTTTTCAAATTATGCATGATGGGCTTGGCGGCCATCTTTTCATATTTCTAAGCACCCAAATTTCTAAAGTAAAAGCGTAATATGTTTGCAATGTAATATGTTTATAACAATTTCGAACTTCAGATTTTAACTACGGACAGATAAATTAGATAAGACTGATATTTTGAGAAATTGATTTTTACTAGTTTGAAATTATTAATTACTGTAAAAAATAAATCATAAGATGAATCTTTAAGATAAGTCATCATTATCTTAAGACACAATTTTCAGATCATACAAATCTATAAATGAAACGCATAAAATATTTGCTTAAATAACAATTTTGAACTTCGGATTTTAACTACGGATTTGGATGCTTAGAATTTTGTGAATAATATGCAAAGATGGCCGCCAAGCACATCATGCATAATTTGAAAAAAATTGAATTTTCAGAAACTCGTTAGGATGTATTTAGTACAGGAGAAAACGATTTCTATTAACATATACGTAGGCACTCGACTTATATATATGATAACTTATTTAATGGAAAAAAGTTTAAAAAGTAATATAATAGCTTGGAAATTTGATATCACACCATTTTTTAGCCACATATTTTTTTTTTTTTTTACGCTTGGCTTTTTTTTACTTTTGAAAAGTTGTTTTTGTAGATAAATATATTTTGAGATGAAATAAAAAAATATATGGATTAAGGGGAGCAAGAACCATCTTAAATATTGTTCGACATCATAGATAATAATATTTAAATTTTAAATACATTCTCGTGTTATTTTTTCTTACATTTAACTCTAATCAGTTCCATGTTATTCATTTAATTTTGCTGAATTTATAATTGTTACATTGAGAGATATTTCAAAATTATTGAAATAATAATGAAATAATTTTTATGTCCTCATTAATGCACCTGAAATAGGCTCGGATTGTCCTGCAATTTTATTGTCGTTATCTATAGCATGTTCCCGATTTCAACTGAAGTGTGTAGCACTTATAGTTTTTTTACAGGGACACTCAAAAGAATTCCGTTACATTACTGTCTATGGAGAAAAATCATGTGCGGTTTATTTTAATGATGTCACGCAGTTTCAAATTCATTGTAATTGATATATATCACTAAGGTGCATTACAAGAAGCTTAATATGGAATAGGGTGTGCATAGCACTTATAGTTACTTTACAGGGACAGTCAAAAGAATTCTGTTACATTACGTCTATGTAGAAAAATCGTTTGCGGTTTAATTAAATAATGTTTCACTATTTTAAACGCATTGAAATTTATATATATCACTAAGGTACATTACAAGAGACTTACTACAGAATATTGTGTGTATAGCAGTCATCGTTCATTTACAGGGACACACAAAAGAATTCTCTACTGTCTGTTAACAATAATTCCTGGAAGTGCGCTTTAAGTTGCTGAACGCGATTTTAAATTTAACTCACTTTTTGTCTATTACTTGGTGTGTATAAATTCTGTAGATAATATACAGGGCAGCACAAAAGTTCGCGAACACATTTCCGTTTATTGACAGAAACTCCAGAAGGAGAATATTTAACTGTGCTACGCGTTTCCTAGCTAAACTAAAATTTAGCATCCTATGTAGTATATATACAAATATATAGATCCTATACAGGGCTGAATAAAAGTATTCGGATATTTTTCCGAATATTGTATATGAGGGAAATTTATGTTGGAAATTCCTGAAATTACGTTTTTAAATATGTTATGCGTTTTGCCATTGTTTACTTAGATATTATCTTTCAGCTTATTAAGCGGTAATGATTTGTAAAATTATTTTGGAAGCTTTGGAAAGTGTTACATAATCTATGCTTGACGCATGGTTTTTCGCTCTTATTATAATTAGTTTCGAATACGATATTCCTGTACTTATTCTAAAACGGACATTTTCCGGAATTACCTTCAAGTGATGAACCCTGTATATTTTTATACATTTTACAAATGAAAGATCTTGAAATACGAAATATTTTTGAATAAAGGACCATAGTGAAAATTTTATGGATATGTGGCCTCACACCGAATACTAACCTTGTGCGTTGACGAAAAAAAAGGTGGCTGTCGTAGGCGGATTTTTTTAAGCGTTTATGCGCTATTTTTAAGGTTTGCGAAAATGGAAGGAAATAATAGCAAATTTTTGCTAATGAACAAAAATCAAGAAAACTAATTAAAATATAGACTTGAATTTGAGGATGGGGAGGGGGCGGCTATTTTAGCATAGTATCTTCGTTATGATCTGATTATCAGAAAAATATAATTCATTTTTTAATGATTGCGTCAATGTAGTGGAAGGGGATTTCTTAAACAAATTATTCGTTATATTTGCTGGTTTGGGGAGGGTAGGATTTTTTTCATTTCCACTAGTTTTATATGTTTTTATAATTACCCTTTTTATAATTGTCCTTGCCATCCCGTTCTGTCCCATTCCCGAGGCAGAACGGGGCAAATTACATAATGTTCTGTTTTTGTAAAAAATATATATTGTTCTTTTGTTTCCTTACAGTATTATTAATTTTTGTGATTAATACATTATAATGTATTCATAGAAAATTTTGCAGCTCTCTTAATTAATTTTTTTGTATTTCTAAAACATATTTTCCACTTGGTAAACGATTCTGTCCCGGGTTCCCCTATTAATTTAATACAAATTTTCAGGCCTTTATTATCTTTAATGATTTTGTTTTATTGGAACGTGATGTAAAACTTTAATATCTGTAAAGAGAATGCTCCAAGGTTTGAAAACCCAACTTGTTGATGGTACCCATTGTGCAGAGACTTTGTGGAATCCGAGCACGTCGTGGATGATTTGATGGGTAGAACCACGACTGATGTTTAAAGAAGACGCAACCTCATATATAGTGACTCGCCATAACTATGTCTCTAGCTTGTTGAATGTTGTATTGCGTGGCCGAGGTTGAAGGGCGACCAGCTCCCTCTTTTTCTTTTAACCCTTTAACGGGCGGTGGTCACAAAAAAGGACACCTAATTTTAATTCCAAAACTGACAAACGGCACCAAGAATATTTAATTAAAATCTTTCTTTTATTAAGTATAGGAAAATAAGCAAGTTTTTATTTTCAAATAAATTCGTTTTTAAATTCTGGTGTCAGTCCAATATTTCATCAGTTTACAAAATTACTTACTCCGCGCCGGAAAGGGTTAAATAGCTTGTGGTTTTCCTACACTACATGCTAAACAGTAAAAAAGTAAATAACAAAAATACTTTGATTATGGCCACCACATTGTTACTGACAAATTTATTATTAAAAATATTCAGTATGAACTTCTGTGTGTATAATAAGCAGAAGTGTATATTCAAGCTAAAAAACACCCTTTCGACTTCTAAAAGTAACTAGGTGATGTAACAACTCGTAGTGTTGCATTTGCGTTGTATAACATATTTTAACATTTTGGAGGAAAAAAATAAACCTTATTTTATTCAACATTTAGAAAAGATTTGTAGTATTAACTTCATTAAACTCCTTATTCTAAACAAAAATCATATTTATAATTTTATTTAACAAAAATTTCATTTTGTAAATTTCATGATGTTAATGAAATTACAGTAGAATGCTTTAAAAGATAATGTGATAAACGGTAAAGAAAATTATATGTCGAGAAGATTTTGCATAAAATCTGGGCGAGATTGCCATTATTCTAAAGTTAATGTTTGTTTATTTGGAAAACTCGTCGAAGCGAACTGCTTTAGGGAAGTATGGCTAAGTTCAGTACTGTGGGTTGCTATTGATTGTAAAAAAATATATATATATATATAAGAAACGCCATGTAATTCTGTTCACACTCCATGTTCTATCAGAGTCCATAATTCTACAAAGAATTCAGTAAATGGTATATCATACGAATCAATAATATTGAAATATTTCAGCATTTTGGTAATTAATAACCATAATAATTGTGGAAGCAAGTCACAAGAATATTTTCTGCATTACGTTTTTTTTAAATGAATATTAACTAAAATCATTAAATTGATTTTTACAAAGAAAATAAAGGTTCATCGTTTCGGATAACATGGAATTTGGGCATAAATTCCCTCCGTCTTATTTTTTTCTCACAATGTGGAGTAATTTTGTTGCCATCATTAGAGAAATGTGAATAAAAATTACAAACAAATTAATATCTCGGAAACGAATTTCGAATTCAAAATTTAAAGAGTTATTAGTTTCCATGCGAATAACTGACGTTAATTTCTTCGCGCAACGTTACATATTCTAGGAGGAGTATATGTTAAATACAAACACATAATCAGATTTTTAATATAACTGATGCACGTGAAGTGTTGAGGCAGTCATATTTATATTTGTAGTAACACATTCCTGCGATCTTACTGTAGGAAGTATACTAAAGCTCTAGGTGAAATATTGCAACTTGCACTCTGTATTCCATACTTATTCTACACATATTCCGTCAGCCGATGAGATTATTTTGCAGACCATTCCACATGTGAAAATGTTAACTCAACGGGTATCTATGTCAGTCAAGGTCTATTTGATCGTTCATAGTCCATATATATTATGTCTCACATATTGCAAGAATAGCAGGCAAAGAATAGGGTTCAGGATTTAAGAGCGACGTCAGACCAAGAAGATTTACTGGTGAAATAAAATTAGATAGATAATTCAATAATTGTTATTTTATATTAACAATTGTTAATTTGAGCATGAATGTGTTAAATTTGCATATTTAACATTTTATGTTTCAAATGGACTTCGAAATTTAAAAGCAGCATTTTGTCAAAAGTTTTTGGTTGGCAATTTTAATAAGCTTTGAATTGCGACAAATAAAATTAACATAAAATGAAAATTAAACAATATTTTACCACTCTTAAAAGTATATAATTAAATAGTAACACATATTCAAGAAATCATAGATTTCGGTAAATATTTATTGACTTTCTGTATTTTTGGCCCCGATACAAGGGTGTTCTAATCCTTAAATGATTGTAAAGCGAGTCCTTAACTCTTTGTTGACAGGTGACGTCATACTGTAAGAAAAATTCAAGAACGTTCCTGGAAAATAATGGGCTGCTAGTGTGCCTAAATTATACCAGTAACATTCCTGGCAAAAAATAGAAAACTTTTTTAAAAATTCAGAAACCTTAATATTAAAAGTCAATAACTTTCCTGAAATTATAGTGGTAAGGTTTCTCAATTCTTCAGAAAGGTTCCAGGTTTAATTCAGTAACCTTCCTGGAAAAAAAACATGATCATACTAAAATCTTCCCAGTAAAAGATAGTAACATTCCTGGAATACATTAGCAATATTCCAAAAAAATTTAGACATTTTCACATCCTGTCATCTTCCTGGTAAAAACCGGGAACATTCATTAAGAATTTATAAAAGTTCCACAGAAAGCCAGTAATTGTACTTGAAAATATAAAAAAACATCTTACATATTTCAGGGATGTTTCTGACACATTAATACGATTTTTGTTGATATGTAGTTCACAATTTAATTAGCTCAAAAGTTTTGCAAAGTAATTTTTGAATGTTTTGAATGTAAAATATTTAACTTATAAAAATATTTTTTAAATTTAATATTTATCTTATAAACAAATTTGTTTAATTATAACATCAAATTTGTCTGTAATTTTTTTATAATGTCACTATATTTAAATATAGTTTGATGTTAAAAATAAACTTCATTTTAAGATAAATATGTGTTGTTTCCTTTCAAAATTATATAATGTTTTCTTTTTAAGTTAAGCATTTTGAAAATTCATGAAATGCATTAAAAATTAGTTGGCAAAACTTTAAAGCTAATCGATTGCTATTCTGACATAAGAGCATTCAATTACTCATAAAAATATTATATTTTTATGAGTAATGGAAAATTCTGAAAAATGTAATACTTTTATGGGTAATTGACTGAGCAGTAAATTACTAAAAAATGTTACATTTTGGGTTATAAAGAAATATAATTTAGTTTTTATCCATGTAATGATCACCCGATATTAAATGTTGAAAAATGCTCCTTTTTTCTGTAAATCAATGATCTGAATCAATTTGTTTAATTTGACTGGACTATTTTAATTAGAAAGTATTCAAGTATAAAGGCACTCAAAGCATTAACAGACTTTGTCATTTTAAAAAATCTTGAGCAGATTTATTTGAAACCATTTTCTTCTCAACATATACCTACATTTACAAATAATTTGCTTACTATTTTATTTCATGTTAAAAATCAAAGACCATTTTTTTAATTTTATATAATTTAATTCATGTAAAGACTGGGAAAAGTAAAATCATTATAAGAAACTATTTGATCTCGAGAAATTATTTGATCTTGAGAAATTATTTGTTCTTGAGAGAGGCGTGATTTTCTATTTATTTTATACTCAAATGAGCTTAAGCAAGAACATATTCCAGAACATATTAGCATACTTGCAATGCTAAATATTTTTCCAGTATTAATTACCAGTTATTAGAATTATTTTTTACTCTTTTTTGTTGTTGTTGTTTGTCAACGAGAAATAATCACATTTTAAAAAGCAAAAATTTCAATACAGGGGTAGTACTGGTGAAATTTCAGGACACAGTTTCCAACATAATCAAAAATAAAATGTTCGTATAAAACTGAATATGGCTAGGAAAATTAATAATTTCTCCAAAACAGCATTTCAACAAAACGAAAATATTGTCTGTTGTACCTCTGTCAGTTTAACACCCTTATCACTGTGTTTGTAGTGTTTATTCTAGAACTAAAATTGTGTCAGTTGTTCTTATTGTAAAAATGTTTAAAATTATACAAATTTAAAATGGTTTATCTCAAAAACTTCTTTTTAAGGAAATTGTGGCGCAAGATTTCTATTAAACTACTTTATATTTTTTATAGATAAATTTTACGAGTTCAGAGATTATATCTATGTCTTAAGATTGGGCTAAAATTTGTTTATAATTCCAAACACAGAAAAAAAAGCATAGTTATGCACTGAAAAAATATGCAACTTGTTTAACTTTATTTTTAAACGGAAATTTTGCTAAAATATACTGAAATTTAGGTTCAGTCTTAATATAATAAATTCACAAAGATTGCAGGTAGAGACATTAACTAATTTAATAAAATTATTGTGCACAATTTAAGCAAAGTACGTTTTTAAATCTTTGAGATAGACTACATTAAAGTATATATTTAATCACTGCTTACTGTGAGAACAACAGATATACTTTTTAGCCGTAACTCGTGTAAATATCGGGATTTTTTTTATACACATTACTTCAAAATGCTCAAAGAATGTTGTTCTTTCGTGTTTTTTTTTTTCAAAAAAGTTAATTTTTTGAAGATTAAAATTTAATTCCTTTTAAAAAGCAGGCATACTTCAAATATACAAACATAGTAATATTTTTCATATATGAGTAAATACACATTTTAAAATATTATAATTCTTGCAATATATGTCTAACTCTTTTTTTTTCAGATTGTCGAGTGATATTTAATAGGACAGAAAAAGTATTTTATACACTTACATTCTACTGCTCTCAATGTATGCATCAAATTATAAAAGTAATAATAATAATAATAATAATAATAATTATTATTATTATTTTACACTTCCATTTACGGATTTTATTTGGTACAAAAAGTTATATGTTATACAACTTTAAATGTCAGAAGCATTAAAAAATTATAATACTTTTAAACAGTATGTAAAATTTACTAATTTTAGATTGTAGAAGTTAAAAGCTTCTAGCTTAAAGGGAAAAAAACCCTCAGAATTGTGAAAATTTTTCCATCAATTCTTGATTTAAAATATTTTTAATTATATTAAATTACGTACATACCTTTATTTTGGTTATCCGACTGTTTTCCTGGGGAATCGTAAGAATAATATAATCCAAACATGAAGAACAATTAAATAAAGCTAAAAAGTATGCCAGATACTAATGAAAGAATTATAGTTTGTGAACCTCGCACAGTTACCCAGTACCATTTGATTATTATTACGTGCAATTAGATTAAAATAACATTTCAAAATAGTTTGCCTAGGAAAAGAACGTCTTCCGCTGTGTGCTTGAAAAAAAATATGGCTGACAGTGTCCAGTGGCAGCTGATATTTACCATTGTTTGTCTTCCGCTGATGATTAGATATTGCAATACATTTTCAGGAAAGTTTTCATTTCCTAAGAAATCTTAATAAGTAACGCTTTCAATAATATTTTTTTAACTCAAGGCCGCTGTAAGCATACGTGCAAGGGGGCCCCAAATTTGTAAATCTGTCCCTGGATATACCTCAAGATCCAGAAGCTAAGATGGCGGTGACAGAGACGTTGCCACGCAAAAAGAGCTTAATCCCTGAATTCAGGAAACTATTGGCAAATAAACTTGTTTTTCGCAGGAATCTGATAGAAACCTCTGAAAAAACGTTGCTGGTAATAATACGTAACGTTACAGAATTTTCTTACAGTGCACTAATACAGCATGTTTATTTTATTTATTTTTTTCAAAACAGTTATCAGAACCTGTAATTAGAAATCTTTATTTTATTTAATGACTAGCTGACCCGCCCGGCTCTACCCGGGCCCGTGATTGTAACCTTAAATACACCTAAAATCTATGTTGAATGATTTTATATATTTAAGCGAAATTTTTTTAAACGATTCTAATGCTGTGGACCCCTTTCAGTCGCGTACAATCTACATTTTGTATGATTTTTTTCAAATCAAAATATATCCAAACAAACTTAGAAGGGTTGCCCCACTGCCTTTAGCAGCGTACACCGGTCATGCAATGAACGGTAAGGATTGATTTCATATTCTTAAACGAAAGACCGATGTAGCCCGGGCATTAAATTACAATTTTGTCAGTAACCAAAACTCTAAAATCAGTGTTGAATGAATTTATAAATTTAAACGAAAATCTTTCCAAACGAACCTAATTATGCCCCACTGCATTCGACAGCTAAAAGGTGTTTTCTTCTCACTTTTAGTTTCCACATTGCGTCATTTAATATTTTTAAAAAAATAGTTCTTATTGGTCCAAACGCTTCTAAATTTTGATGAGTTATAAATATATTATTGCCGAAGCCTATGAATAATTTTTGCGCAAAAATATTGATAGTTCGTTGTTAAAAACAATGTTTTCTTCTAACTTTTTCCTTTTTCACATATGGAAATCATATGGGATTTTATTTTTTACATTCAAACTGATTATTTTACTCCTAAATGTTATCATATCTAAACCAAAATTTTACTGGAACAACAAATAAAAGGTTCGTTTAAGGGATTAGCATTTTACAGAAATAGGCAAATACACGGAAAATAACGAAATTCAGGAAAATGTACTTTCGGAAATGAATTCTTTTCAAAGTGTTAACCCATTCGCTGCCAACCATATACTCGTGGTTGTCAACATTCAAAATAAAAATGCATGATAAAAAAAAAAAAACCTGCCTAGCCACCACTATTTTAATAGGTTAAAAAATACTTTAGCAGTCATCGTTCATTTACAAGGACACACAAAAGAATTCTCTACTGTCTGTTAACAATAATTCCTGGAAGTGCGTTTTAAGTTATTGAATGCGATTTTAAATTTAACTCACTTTTTGTCTATTACGTGGTGTGTATAAATTCTGTAGATCATATACAGGGAAATACAAAAGTTCGCGAACACATTTCCGTTTATTGACAGAAACTCCAGAAGGAGAATTTTAAACGGTGCTACGCGTTTCTTAACTGAACTAAAATTTAACATCCTATGTAGTATATATACAAATCTATAGATCATATACAGGGCTGAATAAAGTATTCGGATATTTTCCCGAATATTGTATGCGTTGGAAATTCCTCAAATTATGTTTTTAAATATGTTATGCGTTTTTCAAATTGTTTACTTAGATGTTATCTCTCGGCTGATTAAGCGGTATGATTTGTAAAATTATTTTGGAAGCGTTGGAAAGTGTTACATAATCTATGCTTGACGCATGATTTTTCGTTCTTGCTTTATACGATATTAATTTTAATGACGACAAAATATATGTTTTTATTTATGATAGTTTAATATTTAGATTATAAATTTAGAGCTAATATTTCAAAAACTGTGCAGTCCATAATATTTACTTTCAATTATTTATTTCATTATCCGCTGCTTCAAATTAAATGAAAAAAAAATAGATTTCGATATTTATTTACATGCTTAACTTAAATGTGTAATAAAATTCTGGTATTATTATTTAAAAAGTTTGGCTTTATTTCAGTACATAGATGCCTCTTTATAAAGATATAACTCTTATATATTTATAAAGAAACTTTAAAGTATCAGAAACTTACATATTTTTCTTGCATCTGACAGAATGATTTTTTTCCGAACTGTAAAAAATATCTCTTTTAACTTACAAATTGAGAAAAATGTTGTTTCAAAATGTTTCTTATATATAATCCTTCTTTTCGTTTAACTACCTAAAAAAGATGTTTCATGAAAATATTACTAAAACGTAACATGTTTTTGATGATAGAAATAAATTTCTAAAAAAATGTAGCAAGTAGATAATGACACCGATTTACTTGAAGCATATTTATTTAACACGGCGATGTCGATTAACTTGTCTCAAACAGCTGCCAGCAAGATACAATGTTAAGAGATTTCTATTAAAATGTTGATTAAAAATTTCATGTTTTAACGAACAGAATATAATGTATTGGCACGGAAAGTGTTAGAAATTTTGATATTTTGCTCTTTCAATTTAAGGAATTAAATGATAATTTCTAAAAAATTGTGGCACGATGTTACCTTCTCTAAATATCTTTTAATAAGGCAACGTAAAGAGCAGTTGCAATTCACTGACAATTTGGTATAATATTAGGAAATGTATACAAACTTGAATATAAATAAGACCATTTTCAAATTTCAATATAATTTATTAGTATATTAAATTGTGACAATTTAATTGTAAATTATTTTATTTAGGGACTCTATAAAAATGGCTTTATTGACATAATTGTCTTTTAATCCTTTAGTTCCCATATGAAATCTACAGAAGCAAGTTTCATTTTCTCAATTGTAGTTAAATAATTAGTCTCTAAATAAGACAAATATGTGCAATTTTAATATTTTTTAATTGTTTTTTTTATTGCACAAAGCACTCTGCACTGGACATTGGAGCAAAAATCCCTTGAGAATTCCTTGCCATATACAAGACTTATAAAACTATTATACTAACGCCTAATCGCAAATAAATGTCAGCACTCACTTTTTACAAGTATAAAAAGCATCTGGTTCTAATGCAAGTGTTATTGTATTTTAACGACTTATTTTTTCCTTCCAGGAGCCAATAGATGGGCGTGTACTTTACTATGGTAATTATTTTCCAGAATTACGGCGCTAAAAACAGGCGCGCCCTGCAAACTGCATTTAGAATTGAAGAATTAAGATAATGAACGAGAAAACTTGAAACTTTTTTTCAACTGGAAGTATACCCTTACAACTAACAATTTACGAATTAGCTAATGGAACACGATAAGAGGAAATATCTCATATACATCAACAGTGGTCAAAAGTACCACACTACACGTAGCGAAAAAACAGATGTCACTACATTTTCCAGTAGTTTGTAGTGTAGCGAGCTATATTTTGAACAATGTAATGCAGCGAGTAGCGCGATACGAAAAATCTGTAGTTTGTTGTGAGAAGTGACACTACTTTCAACGCTACTTCAAGAAGAAAAAAAATGTGCCATTCTATGAATCAGGTGATCGTAACTTATTCATTCGGGGAAAATGGATCCTGTTCAACAATTTGTTAATCTCAGCAGCAAATATTAGCTGCAGTATTTAGCACAACATCGTATGCAATCATAGATTTTTCCATTGACACTTGCTGGTAAAACCAAGTGAGGACCCTCCAAATAAATTGATTTTCTTGCAGGCAACACTTCTTTATTTACTCGTTATTATTATAGTCTTTATATTTTATGTATTAGTCTTTATATTCGCCATGTTTCTTAGTTTGGAATTACTTCATTTATTGTTTACATTCAGGGTTGATTTTCTGTAATTTTCTAGATTGTAAAATTAGACAACTCAATATAATTAACTCTCAACAAAACTCAATACAATTAACACACATTAAGAGTTTGTTGTAGCGTTAAGTATACAAATCTATTGGTAAATACCTGAGACATCGGTCATTTTATGTCCCAATTCAATAGCTGTAAGAGTAGTAAATACAGTTTATACAGTGTATGGTTGTGCTTAAATATGTTAGATGCAATAGTATGTTCTCATTATAACGCTCGTTCAGATATTTAGCTTTGCTTTTGTATCTCTCGAGAAACAAGCTGTGGTTTAATAGATTTTTTTTTTTTTGTAATTATATTTAAATGTTGGTTGTGTTACATATCTCTTAATTTCGCAAAGAAAATTGCAATATGTGTATAAAATAACATTTTAATAACAAACATTTTCTTCTGTGTTATCCTTCTTAATTTTTTAATGCACTCGGTTATATCGTACATTTTTCTTTTGTATCACGATTTTATTGTATCCAGTCGCGATATAACGAGGTGTCATTGTATTATTTAATCCGTGTCCTCAATTTCGAGTGTAGATTTAATCCTTTGACAAAATCTGAAAGTAGCGCAATAGTGGTTACTCTTGAAAAGCACTATGTAGCCACTATTTTTTAAACATGTACTTATAGTTGTAGTTAACTATATTTTCGATAAAGTAGTTGTAGTTCGCTACAATAAAAAAAGTAATTATTTTCGACCACTGTACATCAAATAGTTTTTGATATGTCAGTAGAAACATATTTAAACAAGGAAAACAAAAGGACTCTCGTAAGAAAAAGAAACAATTTTTTTGTAGTTATCTTGCCAGATTTTACCCGGTGGGGTACGGTAGAAAGGCGGGAACTCGTCCATCTGCAACGATGAGTTCGTTCTCTGATTTCGGCCACTAAATTATTCCCCTGATGCAACTTTTTCAATAACGGCGCCCCATCTGTTTCACTCACACCTTTCCAACATTTCACTTTGTTGACAAGTAAGCACCACCATTTAGGCAACAAAAATCCAGGAAATCTTCCAACTTGTAGATGTAAGGTGCAGGAATTAAGCAAAATTAAGATTCGATATGTAACCGCCCAACAAAGAAACATGAAATTGCAATAAATAAGTCTTGAGATCATGACGGCCTGGGTGCCTGTCAAGTAGAACGCCGCTACAACCGGCAGGTAGGGGTCTGGTCATTTGTTTGAGACAGCAGATTTGAAGCTATGCACGCTAATGTTGTCTGGTGCATGTACAATCCTTTCGCTGGTGCAAAGTCTTCCAAGTTCCATATGAATTACACATGTGGAGGTGACTACTCAGGTGAAGGTCTCGTCACCTCTTTAAGGTGGTAAATAAGGTTGTTTTTTTAAATCTGCCAATTCAACAAAGTTAAATAGAATCATTGAACCGGCAAAGAAAACTGCAGCAAACCACTAGAGCACTGCAGCGATGCAAACATGGCTCTTGTTATATGGATCCCAGCCATACTGTGGTCAGGCGAATACCGCCCCGCGTCCAGGTTCTAACTACTCATGCCGGAAGGTAGGAGCCTGGTAAACGATATAAAAATATACATTTGTCACAAAAGAATTATTTTTAACTAAGACTGAAGAGAAACTGTAATTCATGATAGAAAAAAAAAAGAATACTTTTAACGTAAAAATTGAAAAGAAAGATTTTCAGATTGAAGTATTTTAAATATTTTAAGATTACTTTGTCTTTATAGGTTTTTTTAAATCAACGAAATTCCATATAAATTATTTATCCTATTTCACTTGTCCAGTAGTATTTCATCGTTTCAATATTTTTGCATATTTTTAAATATGTGAATGTGAATAATACATTACATTTCCGAGCGATTTGCTTACTACATCTTATATGTATTGGAATTCAAATGGATCTAACGTTTTATATAAATGCAATTAAACAGTGATGCATTTAAAAAAAATTGTATTTGAACTGAACATTAGATATCGATGCAATTGTGAATTTCGGTATTTTATAAAATTTTAAAAATTAAATGGCTTTAATATTTTAGCGTTTTATGTTCTAGTACACTTATTTAATTTTTATAACAAGAATGAAAAAACTTAGCGTCAAGCATAGATTATGTAACACTTTCTAACACTTCAAATATAATTTTACAAATCTTTGCCGTTTAATATGATATCTAGTAAAGATGATATGAAGGCGAAAGATGATATCTAAGTAAACAAGGTCAAGGTCAAACCAGGCGGGGGGGGGTTACCTTTCGGCTTAAACTGAACTAGCCTCACCCATATCTAAGTAAACAATTTGGAAAACGTATAACATTAGAAAACACATTACATATTTAAAAACCCAATTTCAGGAATTACCAGCCATCTTCAGAAAAATATCTTTCGTGCAGCCCTGTATATGATCTATTGATATGTATATATATTTCATAGAAAGCTAAATTTTTGTTCGTTTGGGAAACACGTAGCAGAGTTTAAAACTCCTCTTCTGGAATTTCCATCAATAAACGGAAATGTACTCGAGTGCTGCCCTGTATATAATCTATAAAATTTATACACACCAAGTAATAGAAATAAAATAATTAGTTAAGTTAAAAAATGCGTTTAGCAAGTGAAAAAGCACTTCCAGCAATTATTGTTAACAGATTGTGCTGAATTCTTTTGTTTCTCTCTGTAAATGAACGATGAATGCTATGCACACAGTATTCTATAGTAAGCCTCGTGCAATGCACCCTAATATATATGTCAAATTCAATATGTCTGAAATAGTGAAACATTGGATTATTTTATTTTATTTTTTTTTTTTTTTTTAACACAATTATTTCAAATTGGTAAAGTAATCATACAATCATTTACAACTTATAGTAAAACATTATTAAAATAAACCGCAAACGATTGTTCTCTATAGAACGTAATGTAACGGAAATCTTTTGAGTGTCACCTGTAAAGGAACTATAAGTCATATGCACACCATATTCTATAGTAAGCCTCTTGTAGTGTACCTCAGTGATATATATAAATTTCAATAGGTTTGAAATTGTGAAACATCATTTTAAAAAAAACGCAAATGATTTTTTTTTTCCATAGACCGTAATGTAACGGAATTCTTTTGAGTGTTCCTGCAAAAAACTACAAGTATTACACACTTTATTTTTAATACCGAACATGCCATAGTAAACCTCCATAACATAATCAATTGCATGACAATCCAAATGTATTTACGCAAGTTAGAGCATCGACAGACAGACGGCAGACAGACAAACAAAATTCATAAACATTTTTCCAATACGTTGGAAGTGTTATAAAAGAATGTTTTTTTTTTTTTTTTTTTTTTTTTTTTTTTATATTGTAAAAATATTTTTCTTTCTATAATATTAACGTATGCATTGTATACTTTATTTAATTTTTTGTGTCAGACAACTTTTAGAATTCTTTATTTTTATGGGGGATATTCTTTGTCTTATACTTTAATTATTATTTCCACTGAAATGCAACCCTAATAAGGTATGAAATCTATGTAAGAAACAGAAAAGGAAATGCTATTTCAAAAATTATTTATATGTGAGGGATTTCATCTTCGGATCGTTAGATTTTTCTTGCCATAAAAATGTAGTCAAAGATGAATAAAATAAAATAAAATGAATTCCTATCTTAAAACCTTAATTATCAAGGACATCATATTTTCTTAAATTCTCACAAACTTCCGGTCTTATGTGAATATTTTGAAGTTTAAAAAATGTAAGCTGTTTTTATTTCTATTCAGATTTTCTTTCTAAAATTTTACATTGTATTGAAATCCGTTTTAAATTTCATCTTTTATTTATTTGTTTGTTTGTTTGTTTTTTGACTTGCTTATTTCACTGTTTCTTACAAGCCAGTTTGAGCTTTATTATACCTTCTTTCATGTTATCCTTTTTTTTTATTTAGAAGGGGGGAAGAAAGTCTGAAAAGGTTTTAGTTTTCAACATAAAATTATCAAAATTCAAATTTGGGTTAATAAGGGTAAGAAAAGATTTATTTTATAGTAAAGCGTGAGGTTGATGTATCTGTTTTATTCAAAAAATGTGTCTCAATTTTAAATACTGTAAACAGCAAAAGTTATTACAAAACAACATTAAAACTGTTTTTTTTTAACTACAAAGTAATATTAAAGTAATTGTACTTTAAAATATTAAGTGACCTCGCTTCAATAACATCACAAATTTCTCTAGTACATAGCAATAGTTCAAAAGCCAATTTAAAAACTTTTATCAGCAACTAATGAAAAGACATTGAAGAATGATCGTAAAATCATCCCAAAATATGAATTTTCACTAAAACTCAGTGTCACATGAAGATAGCGTTCTTAGATTGATCTCGCAAAACGAGGAATATTTTTTAACGACTTCAAAAAAAGAGGAGGGTTCTCAATTCGACTAGTATATATACATATGTATATACATATACATATATATATACATATATATATATATATATATATATATATATATATATATATATATATATATATATATATATATATATATATATATATATATATATATATATATATATATATATATATATATATATATATGTAAGACCTTTTTTAAAATGCAAAATTTAAATTTAAAATTTAAAATTTAAAACCCCAAAACATTTTTTTTTCTAATTGCATAACTGCATGTTAAATCTAATTTGCCCCTGATATCTTTGTTTTGATGCCTCACAATTATTACTTTCAGGCATCATTTTTTATCTCTCCTTAAGTTTAAAAGTGCTGAGAATAACGCTTCTTGCAAGTTCTGTGGTTATGAGCTTGGCGAAGGAACTGGCCTGGCCAAAAACCCGGGCATCATGCGGGAGTTGAATAACCAATTAAATGTCTGCCACCACCTACTCTTAGGAGCGCACTCTAGAAAAACATATGGGAGTTAGGCTACAACAAAAAAGCAGGAACACGCATTTTTCGTGGCCTTTCGGCCGCCCCTGACTGCTATGAGGACCCACGCTCGGCCACTTCCTGAAAGTATCGTTCTCGGGGCCTGTTTGAACGTAGAAGCCACGTCGACAACGGTCCATGATGTCCACGTAACTGTCGACTCTACAAACGCCTGGGTCTGGCTAGGTAAAAAGAGACTGTATTTATAAAGGAATAAAAAAGTCAGACTTTAGGAATGAACTCTATTATTATTTCAACGACCACGACACGACGTCGCCCCGGTCCCGGAAACAACTTCACATTCGTAACGTAAAAGGATGATCCCAATCTGCCTATATAGATCTGCAATATAGATATACACTGCTCAAAACAATTAAAGGATATTTGAAGTTTTATATAAAATAAAGATATAAACGAATTTTTTTTTGCCGAAAATAGATGAAGAGAATCACAAATGCAATTTTTTCTGTTTTTCAAACTGTGGAGTATGCAAATTTTGAGTTCGACGTCAAAAACGTCGCTTCAGCGGCAGCGAATGAAATTTGACTTTCAACTGGATAAAAGAGAATGAAGACAAGGATGATCGGCATTCAGTGATTGCTTTGTTTCGATGAGTACGATGTCTCAGCGAAGTCATTTGACAGATTCAGAAGCTTGGAGAATTGTTGGTAGGTTAGAAGGGGGCCAAACTCAAGCCGAAGTAGCGCAAGCCATTGGAGTGTCACAAAGTGTCATTTCCAGGATCTGGAACCGTTTTTTGGAGAGTGGATGTGCAGGCCGAAGACCAGGGCAAGGTCGTAGACGGGCAACAACGCCCAATGAAGATCGGTATTTAGCGTTAACAGCTAGGAGACACCGAAACATGAACGCTACTCTTCTCCAACAACACCTTCGCTCGGCTACAGGCACCACGATTTCAACTCAGACTGTCCGAAACCGGCTCCATGCTGTAGGTCTGTATGCTCGCCGACCGATGTTATGTGTTAGATTAACATCAAGGCATCGTCGCGACCGCAGGGAGTGGGCAACCGAGCATGTCAACTGGAGGAGAAATGAATGGAGCAATATTCTGTTTTCTGACGAGTCCCGTTTTTCTGTGCATCCGGATAATAGGCGTATTTTCATCTGGAGGGACCGTGGCAGTAGGAATAATCCTGCGTTCGTGCACGAAAGTGTCAGATTTGGCGGTGGAGGAGTGTTGGTGTATGGTGGCATCTCCATTGACGGGCGCACTGACCTCTACATCATCCGAGATGGAGCTCTGACTGGTCGCCGATATAGGGATGAGATCCTCAGACCTATTGTAGTCCCTTACGCTGCAGCAATCGGAGATAACTTCATTTTAATGGACGATAACTGCAGGCCACATCGTGCAAACCTAGTGGAGGATTTCTTTTTCGAGGAAGGAATCGTTCGAATGGAATGGCCAGCGTGTTCTCCAGACATGAATCCAATCGAGCACGTTTGGGACGCTCTAGGAAGACGAGTTTCTGGCCGCCAACAACCCCCACAAACTCTCCAAGAACTGGAAAGAGCTCTTCTGGAAGCGTGGGGCAGAATACCCCAACTCGTCATTAATAGCCTCATTGAGTCCATGCCTCAAAGGTGTTCAACGTTGCTGACCGCCCGTGGAAACCATACCCCCTACTGAAAATGATTTTCTTTGAAGAAAACACCTTTTCTTATTCTTTTTTTCTCATATGCACAAATTGTGTTTTTTGCCTTTTGTACACAAATGCGCAATAAAATGCATTTTTTTCTGCCAAACATGTGTAATTTATTCTCATATAACCTACTATGTCTGTCGACCATGTATCAATCAGCTAAAAAGTTTCCCAGATACAAAATCCACCTAAAACTGCAATATCCTTTAATCGTTTTGAGCAGTGTATATAAAACCAGTTCGGAAAACTTAAATTCATCTTTTTCAAATTAAAATAAAAGTACACACAAAAACATGTGATTCCATTACCTAAAAGATGACTAAAATTTTATTTCGATTTTAAAACATTAAAATAAATCGAGTAGTTTCGGCTGTGAACTTCGGCTTCATCATAATTTACAATTAAAACTGGTGTTAAAACAAACGTCCAGATCACATTCTTGTAAACAGTATGTGTCTGTACTGCTAGCCTACGGGAGAGTTTGCGGATGATATGAACTCTCCCGTAGGCTTGCGAAAAATCGACTAATACATAGTTGCCAATTTTTAAGCTGTTTTGTTACCACAAAATTTAATAAAAAATTTTGCTTGATTTAATTGCAAATTTTGACGATTAACTAAGGCACACTTTATCATTTAATCGTAGTGGTAAGACAAAATTATAAAAGTTTGCAGTTAAGGATGAATATATTCTTCTGAACGGAAAATGTATCCTTAATTATATTTAGGGAGAAATCAGGTCCACTACATAAAACTATTTTTATGCATTCAAGTTGAAAAATAATGATTGAAAACTTCCATGAGATGAAATATATTGTAAATAAAATATTTGGTAAAATGATGAAATATTTCTCATAATGAAAATCAATTCACAATAGTACAAATAGTTATAAAAGTATTTTAGTGACATTTAACTACACTCTATATAAATAATGATAAAAATATTATGTCTTTTTAGTTTTTTGATTACACAAATCTATGGAAAGTCAATTTTATGTATTAAACTTCCTCTCAAACGTTTTGGCTTCAAAAAGAAACTTTTTGTTCTGCTTCATTTAACTCCATAAACTCATTACCAACTTATTTTCTTGCACAATTCTTTATTTTTTTTCCCCAGAAACGGCATTAACGATGAGATCCTTTACTAGAGCAAAGATACCACACTAAGCTTTGAAGTTTGTGTGAAGCATGGAAAGACATGCTCAACCAGCCATGATCGTATTTCTTCACAAATCAACGAAATGAATCTCCACAAAGAAAGAATAATAGGTATTTTAATTTTTGCTACAAGAAACGAATTATTATTTTTTTTTGTAATGATATGTTTAGTTTTCAGCGTTTTCAGAGTGAAGAAAATATTACTTTTACAATTAATTATGATTATAATAAATTAATTTAAATTAAATTAATTTAAATCAAGATTAAAATTTTTAAAATTTTAAAATACTGTATTTAAAATTAAAGTCTTTTTTTATAACGGATAAAATATTAATAAATAAAATGTGAACAAAAATAAAATACAGATATAGATATAGAACATTTCAAAAAATAATAAATTTATAATGTATATCAATCATGGTGCATACTATTTTACCACAATTTTAGAACATATTTTTCACCTTATTTAATTGCAGAAAAACATACATTCTTCGATTAATTGCGGAAAGATTTTTAATATAAAGAAAAAATATTAGACAAATATTTCTGAAATGGAATAAGGGTGCCATACTCTTTGGAAACTCGAAGGTGTGTACACACCTTGACAAATGGAAATAGAATTGATGTAAAAACCTTCCGGTATCTATTTCATGTTCCAAATTGTAATAATGGTAAAAAAGAAACAAATAACAATGTTATTTGGGATTTCATATCAGCATAATATTTACTTTATCAACACTGGGTAAACGAGAAACGGCTACACTCTTACAGTCATTGATAACAGATTTTACATTAAAAAATCTATCTCCAAAATAATTTTAAGATTCAATATTTTCAGCTGTACGATCCTGTAAATGTTATTAAATCCTTATTATCCTTAAAAAATATCCTTAATATCATTTATGTTATTAAACAAATAATCGATATAGAAAACAGAATAAATCTAGAAAAATATTTACAATAAATTTTTGATTATTGAATTTTTGTTCTTATGGACAGCATTCTATTTTTAATTAGGTTTTTATCCATATACAAAATATTTGTATTTATACCAAATTTATTTTCCTAATATATAAAAATAAAGTTATGTTTGGAGAGATAATTTCTGTAATAATTCAGACATCAGTAAAAATAAACATCATATCACGTATAATTAAAATAAATAAATTTTTAAAAATTGAATTTTAAAAACATTTAATATATTGAGCACACAATATGCAGCATCATAGAAAATAAAATAAACGGTTTCTCACAAACCAATATTAACGTTGTAATATATAAACGTACAGATTAAAAATATTATATTATAATTTCTCAGATATTAAACCGAAAAATGTGATTCAATTTTATTTTAAAGAAGATATATTGAATATTGAAAATCCAGTTATTTCCTAGAAAAATAAAACTTTGATTATATTAATTATAATGAAACTCTTATTATAATTGCTCATTTCTCTTTAAATAAAAGTGTTAAATTAAAGCTGACTTTAATTATGAAAAATCATTTTAAATATTATTTCACTTCATAGTTTATTGAGATGTAAAGTTGGGAATATTTAAGAATTATGTGTCATTAAGGCAATGAGAAATTTGTGTGGATAATTACTGTAATAATAATTTTACAGGATATTTAAAAATTGCTTATGTTTAACAATTAAGATTTATGGTGCTAAATTATGTGTAAAACATAAAATTAATAGACATTTTTTTTTAATTTTCGACAAAATTATTTTGTAAATTTCCTATAAGTGTGTATTGCCTACTGAAGTTTTTAATAAATGAAGAAAACTTGCTTCTAAGAAAATTTAAAATAAGTATATCTTCTTTTAAATCCATTTTTAAACAAAATGAAACCCAAAAATCATGCGTCCAGAATGTATTATAAAACACTTCCCAACACGTCAAAAAAAATAAAAAACTGTAACGAAACTTCACCGTTAAATACAGTGCAAAAAGACATGTAAGTAAATAGTTTAGAAAGCATATAACACATTTAAAAATCCAGTTTCAGTTAATTACCTTCCATAGTCAAAAATGTAGTCGAATTATTTTGTGCAGTCGTGTATATGATCTATAGATTTGCATATATACTACATAGCATGGTAAAATTCAGTTCAGTTAGAAAATTCATTTTTATCCATTTTCGTCAAAAACACTTCGCACAACTTAAAAAGCGCTTCCAGAAATTACCAACCATAAACAAAAATGTATATTACACTTTGAGTAACCCTGTATATGAATTTATGTATATTCTACAGACATCTATTAGTATAGTAAATCTAGTTCGGCAGCAAAATGCATAACACTATTAAAAATTACCCTTAAACAATTCACTCCCATAATCAGTAATACTTACCAAGTCCTTCGTGTAATCCTGTATATGATCAATAGAATTTATACACACCATGTACTATACAAATATTTAGTTAAACTAAAAAACGCAAACCAAACTTGAAAACGCACTTCCAGTAATTATCACTCATAGATAACCGAAAATTTTTATGTGTCCCTGTAAATGAAAGATAAATGGCGCACCATACTTTGCAATAAGCAACTTATAGTACGCCTCAGTCATGCATATGCATATAAATTTCATTATGTTATATCATTAAAATACACAGCGAACGATATTTCCCGCAGATCATTAAGTAACAGATTTTTTGTGAAACCCTGTAAATGAATGATGTGATGATGTGATTTGCACCCCATATTCTACAGAAAGTATATTTTAATGCACTTCATAATTGCGTGTTAATTTCATTACGTTTGAAATGGTGTAACATCATCAAAATGCACTTGAATCGATTTTTCCCCATTGAGCGTAATGTAAAAAAATACTTTTGACTGTCTCTGTAAACGAACTCTAAATGCTAGACACTTTATTTTCAATATTTATTATTTTCGATCGTCGTTTAAACGTCAATAACAAATAAAAATTACAGGACAATTCGCGTATATTTAATAGAGTTTGAGACAGACAGATAGACAGAAAGACAAACAAAAGTCAAACACTTTTCAACTATGTTGGAAAAGTGTTAAAAATCTTTTTAAAGTCTAAGTTATTGAAGTCCAACGTACATACAGTGAACAAAAAAGTATTTGCACACATGGAATATTTTGCATACGTAACCCTAGAAAGCGAATGTGACGAAATCGTTTTAACTATTACTTTATTATGTTATAAATATACACAAATAACCAACCTTTTACCATGAAAAATAATAAAACTTATTTAAAAAAACAAAACAGCATTTTCTCATGCCAAAAAATTATTTGCACACGAAACATTGACTGTTTAAAAATCAATTAAACGCGAACTTCATGCAAAAGTTTAGCACATCAATCCCGCAATCAGTAGACAAGCACTTTAAAGTGACATAATATAATAACTGTATAAATGAAATTCTGAGGGTTTCGGTTTTCATGGCGCCGAAAACGTGTGAGCTTTCTGTAGCTATTCGTGAGAAAATTATAACTCTACATGATTCTGTATTATGTTACCTAGAAATAGGTAAACAGTTAAATTTAAACTTTTCTAGTGTTCGTTATGTAATAAAGAAGAAAAAATAGACAGGTACGACAACAAATAATCTGCAAACTGGGCGTCCAAGAAAGCTAAATGCAAAGCAAAGGAGAGCCATCATAAAGGAATCTACAAAAAAGATCTTTTCTAAGTGCTCGAGAATTAGCTGTTGATGTTATGTCAACTTCGGAAACAATAATTGCACCACAAACTATTAGAAATATCCTGCATGATACAAATATTCGATGAAGACACCCTCGAAAAAAACCATTTATCACTAAATCATATAGGCTGAAAAGACTTGCCTTTGCCAAAACTTCTGTCGGCAACCATCGGAGTTTTGGAAAAATGTTATTTTTTCCGATGAAGGTATGTTTAATAATTTCGGCACCGATGGAAAGAAAACTGTATGTCGAAAGCCAAATACATTCCTTCAAATAAAAAAAAAATGAAACCAAATGTAAAACATGACGGTGGTCATAAAATGATTTAGGGATGCATGTCTTTTAATAGAGTTGGTGAAATGGCCTTTATTAAAGGCAATATGAATGCCAAGCAATATGTTAGTATATTGCAAGATAATTTATTTAATAGTGCTCTGAATTTTGGAATTGCTGATTCATATATTTTTTAACAAGATAATGATCCCAAACATACGGCGAATATTATGAGGTTATGGTTGTTATATAATGTAAAACATCGATTGCAAACGCCACCACAATCACCATACCTCAATCCTATAGAAAATGTATGGCATATTTTGGATATGCAACTACGGAAAAGGGGAATTTCTAGCAAAACTGGTCTTAAGCAAGCTCTTAACGAAGAATTGCTAAAAATCAGATGCGAAACGTGTCACAAATTGGTCTAATCAATGCCCAGACGATTACACTCTGTAATTTAAGTAAAGGGCATGCATACTAAATATTAGTACTGGTTTTTACTTTTAAATATTTACTATATTTTTATTCTCACTGCTAGTGTGCAAATACTTTTTTGGCACCTCAAATGTTACTTTTTTATATTTTGATATTTAAACATATAAATATCAAGTCAAACATTATATGTTTATTTGTTTTCTAAATATATATATATATATTTTTTTATTCGTAGTTCATTTTGTGTTGATTTATATGTGATACACCAAATTCACCTGTATACAAATACTTTTTTTGCTCACTGTATATCAATGTCACATTGAACTGGTTCTAATTGGAATATTTTCATGCGGTTTGTTTTGTACAAGATAGAATTGTATAAAAAATAAAAAATATGAAAGACAAGAAACCGATATTTTCAAGGTTTAAACCAAAGCCCCTTCCCCCCCTTCCTAAGTGATTCTGATTTGAAAACTTTAAAATCATTCTGAAAATATGAGTATGAAAAAAGTGTTAAAACTTCAACATATATTTTTAACCAACACGATTTAATTTAATGAACAATTCTTACGGTGCATTTTTTAAAAATTAAGTATAGGATTTTCAGTAATATAAATAGTTTATTAAAAAAATAACAAACGTTAACTAAATTGCCATTTTCACTATATTTTTATGTTATGATATTTTTTTTAACCAATTAACTTCTTGAAATTCCAGTCATTACAGTGTTAGAGCACACATGTAAGAAAATTCTGAAAAAAATGTTCCACTGATTCTAAACTGTAGGAGAAATCTTATTTTAAAATTTTCTTTTCTTTTCTTTTTTCAAATCTTGCCTTAAGAATTCCAATTTTTTATTAAAACATTTACCTTCATAAAACCTTTTAATAATACGTGAAATTGTATGATAATGTACTCAAATAAAATAATAGTTCAAATGATACCGGGCACTCATAAATGTTGTTGCTTGTTTGTTGTTGTAATCGAGGAAAAATCCATGACGCTTTTTACTAAAGAGGGTTTCCAGAGCCTCGAAAGAGGTTGGACTTCTAAAACCAATCCTTATTTGGATCCTGGATTACATGCACAGCCAAATTCAAAACCGGCCAATAAAGCTCTCGTTTACTAGGGGTAAGACTCCTATAATAGGAGCTGACGCATATCCATTTTGTTTCGGATTATTGGTACCCAGTTCAGCATCAATCTATCGCAGCCAGAACTGGGGTTGTCTAAGACTCCTATAATAGAACAGGTTCTGATTAGCTTGGTTTTTCGACTGGACTCCAATTCGGGTGCCAAATATGCGAGGATGTGTCAGCCTCTATTATAGGAGTTGTAGCTAGGGCTTAGGACGGAGTTCATGACGTGAGATCACCTATCTATGCCAAACCAATCGGCCGAGAAAGCCATCCTAGGGAGGTGGTAAACAAACAAGAGTTGAAGAGAAAAACAGCTCAGCCGATTGGGTCGGCCGGAAATCACGCGATTTGCCGTCATGAATTCCGTCCTAATAGTCCAGTCAATCTATGATTTTGCCTGGAAAGTTTTTTCTCTTTCTTCCTTTATGTTTTTGGGCGTATTGAACACGAATTTTAACTTTGCCACCTCGTATCTGGTCTGCTTAAAAAGTTATAAGCGAAAAATATTGAAAAAATCGTTTTTTTTTTGGTTTTCTCTTGTTTTCAGTAGAGGGTTAAACTTTTAAAAAAAATATTATTGCTCCAAATTAAACTAGAGAACATTTCCTACATTTTTCATATGCAATGTTTTTTTCTAAGATGCATAGTTTTAGCACACGAGTTAAAGGAATTTTAGCGATACGTTGAAATTCCATCATCGGAGGGCGAAAACGTGATTCAGTCACTACGCATTCCTTTCAATCACCAAGTTGAAGCTCTATAGTTATTTGTAATTGCATTTCGAATATGTTAAAATTTGCTTACGAAGTTTTAAACCTTTTATAGCAAACACTAACAAAATAAATTGAAATCTTTTGATTAGGAAATATATAATAAAAGAAAACTGCATAGTTAAACTGACGGCATTGAGCTCACAGGCTATTCACACTAACTGTAAATTATATTCTTATTTCAAAGAATTTGAAATAAGCCCTCGAAAAATGAAGAAATCGACAATATATTAAGAGGGGGGAACCATCCCCCGTTTCTCCTTCTTATAATTAACCAATGAACCCATAAAACTAATCAGAGAAGCGCCTTACCACAATGAACCTATATACAAAATTTGAAAAAATCGGATAATTCTGCATGAAAAATCCATTTATCTAAATTAAGGGGGGGGGGGTTAGCCCCCCGTCCCCCCTTTATACTTAACCAAAGAACCCCCAAAACTAATCAGAGAAGCGCCTTATCACAATGAACATATATATAAAATTTGAAAAAAATCGGATAATTCTGCTTAAAAAACCCATTTATCTATATCAAGGGGGATTAGTGCCCCCGTTCCCCCCTTTATACTTTACCAGTGAACCCCCAAAACCAATCAGGGAAGTGCCTTACCACAATGAGCCTATATACAAAATTTGGAGTAAATTGGATAATTCTGCATGAAAAACCCATTTATCAAAATTAAGGGGGGGGGGGGGTAGCCCCCGTTTCCCTCCTTTACACTTCACCAATGAACCCCCAAAACTAATCAGGGAAGCCCCTTACCACAATGAGCCCATATAGAAAGTTTGAAGAAAATCGGATAACTCTGCATGAAAAAAATCATTTATCTAAAATAAGGGGGGAGGAAACCCCCCCCGTTACCCCCTTTATACTTAACCTATGAACCCCCAAAACTAATCAGGAAAGAACCTTATCACAATGAACCTATATACAAAATTTGAAGAAAATCGAATAACTCTGCATGAAAAAAATAATTTATCTAAAATAAGGGGGGAGGATTAACCCCCCCGTAACCCCCTTTATACTTAACCTATGAACCCCCAAAACTAATCAGGAAAGAACCTTATCACAATGAACCTATATACAAAATTTGAAGAAAATTGGATAATTCTGCATGAAAAAACCATTTATCCAAATTAAGGGGGGTTAGCCCCCCGTTTCCCCCCCCCCGTTTATAGTTAACCAATCAATCCCCAAAACTAATCAGGGAAGCGCCTTATCACAAGGAACCTATAAACAAAAGTGGAAGAAAATCGGATAACTCTGCATGAAAAATTCATTTATCTAAATTAAGGGGGAGGATTCCCCCCCCCGTTAGCCCCTTTATACTTAACCTATGAACCCCCAAAACTAATCAGGAAAGAACCTTATCACAATGAACCTATATACAAAATTTGAAGAAAATTGGACAATTCTGCAGGAAAAAACCATTTATCTTAATTAAGGGGGGTTACCCCCCCGTTCCCCCCTTTATAGTTAAACAATCAATCCCCAAAACTAATCAGGGAAGCGCCTTATCACAAGAAACCTATAAACAAAATTGGAAGCAAAACGGTTATTTCTGTCAAGAGTTATCGCGTTACGTACGTACATACGTACATACATACATACAGAACGGGCGGGCACATAAGCTCTCAGGCTTTGATAGCCTGTGAGCTAAAAACGCAAACACTCCGAATAGATGAAAACACCAATTTTTTTCCAGCAATCGGATTTTTGTACAATTATAACTATTATAAGTTTAACATAATATTAACATATGTCGAAGATTGTAAACAGGAGAAAAAGAAAAATGCAGTCTTGTTCTCCAATTAATGTCGTTTTAGTCGCTTTGAAACCACTTCAGCGGAAATGCGGAGAAATTGAAGAGTTGGGCGGGACAGTTTTTACAATTTCTGAACAACATGTAGAGATGACAATCTCCAGAGTGACCAGGGACAACAATGATATGAATAAATTATTGGAATGTGTTCACCAAAACATTCCTTTCCTAGAAACAAATGACCTCATTTCAATCTTTACAGAGGTTGTTGGAGATGAGAGAATAAACTGTCATATGGCACAAAATGATGGCACTGCTGGCATATCAAGAATCATTAACAGTATTTTTCTTTCCATTACATTCCAGCATAATAAAAGAGTGCAGCCATTAGCTGTGATTAGTAGCGTTGTCAAGATTATGTGAAGAAAAAATTCACATCAACCCAACAGTATTCTTCTAAAGAATGATTGTAACAAAACAATCTGACCAAGAACTCGAGGAATATTTTTCTTCCAAGCTCTCTGCCTACCCATTGTCTCTTTTTGACGAATCCAGAACATGAAAAACTACTAAATTCTCTTTGTAAAAGGAATTCACTCCACTCTCACCAGACACCACTTTTGGGAGCAGATGTATGTATGTCATAGATGGCAGGCATTTACTGCACGGAGTTTTGTGGCAGGGTGGTCAATCATTTGGATCCATTTATGACAGCTATGTCGACTTTGTTATGTCTAAGTACGCAGCGAACGCTGTAGTAATCTTTGATGGATTTGGCTACCCATAAAACATTACTGAAATTAGTACTAAATCGCAAAACGATATCTAATGAGGTTGTTTTAATGAGACTATATGGTGTCAGCGGTTTCTTAGAGGAAATTTCTTGAAACGACAGAACGTAAACCGTTTAATAGCCTTGCTGATGAGTAGATTTGGGTCTGAAAATATGGTTTGCAATGAGGCAAAAGAAGATGCCGACACACTCATTATCAATACTGCTATATAAGGCAGGAGGGACAAACAAGAGCTTTCTCGGCATGTACTGAAGTTGGCCGGGACAGACGACGGGACACTCTTCTGGTTGAGTAGCACAGCAACTTATAGTTCACACTCCGAGGACAGCTGATTTAGCGTACACAAGATCTCATTACAGCACACTGCGATAAGTGTTTGTCGCCAAGTTTCGGACACACAATCCTCCGAACTTCAATCCGCTACTCTGCCAACAGGGCTATCACGACGCAATTTTTTTAATCCTTAGCAGGACGATTGTATATTATTTATACCACTTAATTTTAATTCTCGAAGCTGAATTTTGCCATATTTATACAGACTGCTATATTTGTATTACTGAAAATATATGAATTTTATAGAGTACATGTGGAATAAGCAGAAATGTTTATTCGTGCACTTTTCTCCCCTTAGAAAATTCCAATTAATTTTGCAAATTGTACGAAATAAACGCTTTTTCTTCTTAATGTTTCCCTTTAGAATTAGAGATTTAATTTCATACGTATAAATAAATTAAAATGTTAAACCAAATACAAATTGAAGACCATCTCTTTAAGTACTTGTTACTTTATCCAATCGTAACTTCAGCAACAAATTGTCATAGTTAAATGTTTCTTAAACATCTATTTAGAAATACCAAATTAAAAATTCATT
The DNA here is from genome assembly GCA_963931845.1 of Maratus michaelseni. Taxonomy (NCBI): domain Eukaryota; kingdom Metazoa; phylum Arthropoda; class Arachnida; order Araneae; family Salticidae; genus Maratus; species Maratus michaelseni. Next base: position 408,658,957 of record OZ007586.1, read on the forward strand.
TTCATTAATTATTAATGTCATCTTAGAATATATTTAGACTAATTGTTCTGTGAATTTTCCTTTTAAAAATTATTTGAAATTGCTATAAAATTTATTCTTCTGGAAGTTATAATTGATTATTTTGAAATATTAATAAATAAAAGTATATATATATATATATATATATATATATATGTATAATTTTCATCTAAATAGTATACGCATTTTAAGAAAAAGGAAAAAGCAATATCGACATAAGCCGATTATACGAATGTATATTTAATATTAAAGTAGTGAAGATTAATGAAGTATATGTTTACATTGTTGTATATTTATGGAAGAAACTTTCTATTCTGGAAAATGTTCTCTTCCGACGTTTGATGGATTTATAGGTTCATGAATGTCCTGAATCAAATTTGCAATTTTTGGTGCGATGTCCGTATGTCTGCCTGTGTGGTACATTAGTTTTGTTGGCACTGTAACTGAATAAATAAGAAGGAAATTCCGTGAAACTTCATATGCTGTTTGTCTTCACAGAAATTGATGATGATTAGATTTTTGTGTATGGTGGCGCTGTATGATCTGCTTTTCATGATGAGCCTGTTAGCTATATTTCGCCATCTATGGTATCTAATGGCACCAAACGTAATATGTAAAATTTTTATTATGATGAACTATACTCATTCAATTTTGGTTTTGCTCAGTGAACATAAAACGTTTCTATATTATGCTTTTTTTATATTTTCATATTGCGAGGGATAGAACAGTGGCGCAGCATTTGGACGGTTGTCACTAATAGGTTTTAACAGTATTCTTTAACTTAAAAAATCTGAGAAGGTATGCCCTTAAATAAGTCGAAGAATACTATTCAAATTTAGCGGTATCAACTGGTTCTCTGGTGCGCCAATGTTCCATCACTGTATTGTAGCTATATTTCACTTTATATTGGGTAAAAATGCACCCCATTTCATATTATTAATATAAATATATTTATGCTGTTCCAATTTTGACCGCGAATATCAACAGGAAAAATAGGGATTTAGGGAAACCGCCTTATTTGGCAAATATTTTAGATATTAACACGCTTTAATTGTAGTCTAGTTTGGTAGGTGTGAAAAGAAGTACGGATTTCAATAACAGGGAAGACATTCTTAAAAACAACGCCAACATGCTGATTCATAAAATGATGATTATCGAAAGCAGATATTTTCCGCTTTCGTACGATCAGTTGGATTTGAGTACTACTATTTCCGAATATAAACTTTCGCCTTATTTAATCACAGAAAAATAAAGCGAAGATTATTGTTCTGAAATAGGGATACTCAAATTCAAGAGATTCGCTGTGAAAAATACGCTTTCGACATCCGCCATTTTTTGAATCAGCTCGTAGGACTAGTATTCAAGAGGTTGTAAAGAAGTTGTCATCTTCAGAAAACTCGAGAGTCATAAATTATTTTCCAGAATACAAAAACGTGTTGCACAAAAAATTATTATACTTACATATATGTTTATTTTTGTAAATTGTAATTACAGTAATCGAGTTTGCAATAAGAGCATATAGCTTAGAAAATGTCAACATGTCCTTGCATTGTAACTCAGAAAATGCCATTGTGATATTCTGTTTCTTGCAACTTGTCCATCATTTCTTGTTCACCATCTCCATCATGTCACCATCTACTGTAAACACGAGATTAGGGACGGTGAAACCGCGTCAGAAATAGTGGTGACCAATTGTCACCACTATTTCTGAAAACATTCTTCGACATATTTAATGAAAGAAATTATGTGATTAAATATGGCGAAAAACTATTCATAAAAGTTATGTCAAATGGTCTTGTGGCACACGGGTTCAATGTCCTTGCACAAGATACAGAATCTGATATCCTAGTTTGTAGTGCTTCAATATCACAAAATGTTGTTTGCAAAGACTTTGTCCTTGATATGAATCCCTCAAAAAAAAAATCAACAACAATAATAAAAAGAGAGCGTGGAGACAATGGTTTTTTGTTCATCAAAATTTCAATCCATCTACCAAATTCTTACCAACATCTGCCTTTTGATTAATTGTTTACGTTCATGGACTAGCTGACTAATCTCTACGATGATTAAGAAAAGAAAGTCGTTACGAATAAGGTTATGCAACGATAAAACTTTTAGTTCTTAACTATATCTTCAACGATTATTTCATGCTAACGTTTTGCTATCGGGGAAACTCTTTGTACTCACTATATATTAGAAAGACCTAGAATTGTGTTTTTTTATAGAAACGGTATACTAGTTTAAATTTCATATAGAAGTAAGTGGGAATTTAATACTTTTTTGGCTAAGCTGAATTAACATTAAACATACCGGAAATTTTACTCAAATTTTACACAAATATTTCACACCATAATTTTTATTTAAAACTATTTAACTTTTTTATTTAACTTATTTATGTCTGAATTATATTGCATTTATTTTATGAAGAAATATCTGATTCGAATCAAAATATTTTCATTTGATACAGGTCAAATGGCTGGCTGTTGATATGTTTAATATTACATATGAAGGATTTTAAGAACAATAGATAGCTTAGAAATATTTATATTAGTTTTTCTTGATAAATAAAATTGGGTAAAGATGATTTACATTTCTAAGTGGCAAAATTACAAATCTGTTATAAAAATCGCACTTAAAATCATAATATAAAAATGTGAAAACCGAATAATTGACAGAAACTATAAGAATAATAATCCTTGTGAAAATCAGAAAAAACTACATCAAAGTCAATTCTAAAAACTACTTTCATATTATAAAAAATTCACGGATAATCTTTATTACTTCAAATTAAGAATTCTCTTGTGAAAAACTTGTATAAAAATGATAAAACGTTTTAAATAAATTCCAACGCAATTTAAAATAGAAAAACAATCATGCCCTTTTAAAATAATGGGTTTTTCTTTATTTTCTAAATAACTGAATATGCAAAATTACAAAATTCCGATATATAAAAAGACTAAATTGATTAGGTTTTGAAAGTTAAATATAAAAATTTATATGTTTAAAAGTGATGGAAGTTTTTTGAATTGATCTGTGGATTTTAAAAATCATTTTAAATGCTTACCAGTAAATTATTTTATATTATGTACTGGTTATTTTATTTGTTCTGTAACATGCTTTAGACATATATACATAGTTAATATATATATATATATATATATATATATTTATATATATATTATATATAATAAAACTTTTGCTAATAATAACCATTAAATCACATAAAAAATCGACAATACATGAACGGATTATTATAATGCAATAAAAAGACATATATCCAAAAATGTAAGATTCTGAAAATTAAAATAAGTGGGGGAAAAATTTAACAAAAATATGGAGAAAATAATCCAATGTGCAGAAGGTGAAAATATTACAAATGGAATATAGCAAATGGAAAATTATATTGTGAAACACTTTATCAAGGGCAATATTCCACAAATATATGTAAATCGTAATGGACTTCTGTTTGAGTAAATAAGCATGAGCCGAATTTATTGTACCCAAATTGCCCAATCATATACGAAGCCAAATGTAAAGAAAATTGAATAAAAATGGACTAATATTGAATAATTGAACATGATAAGTGCAAAATTGATGATTAGGGAACATTATTAAATAGAAAAATGGATTTAATGCAGAATTAATAAACATAAAAAATATACATAGTAAAAACATACCCAATCAGTGACATTTTAACTAATAAAAACCACTTTATCCTTGATAAGAAAACATGGCAGTTAACCGTTACATTAACAGTTAATAAAATAACTTTCAAATATTTTAACAAATATAAAAATAATTTTAATATATCTAGATACATAAATGGATTTAATGCAGAATTGATAGACATAAAGAAAAATACAAAAGAAAAACATACCCAATCAGTGACATTATAACTAACAAAAACCACTTTATCCTTGACAAGAGTACATGCCAGTTAACCGTTACATTAACAGTGAATGAAATACATTGTAAATATTTTAACAAATTTAAAAATAATTAAAATATATCTACAAAAATATTTTTATTTTATTTTAAACTATAGATTATCTTAATAATATTAGTAATAAAATATGTTTTGAAATTACAATATTTGCAGCAGAAAATTAAGAGATAATGATACAAAAAACTAATTGATAATCAATGCATATTTTTATCAAAATTACCGCCATTTGTGTGCAAAAGTTATGAAGATTTGTTTACAATGTATTAATGTAACTAACATAAAAAGAGATAGATTTGTAAAAAGCATATATAAGCTAAAATAATTAATAAAACAAATGTTAATAACTTATGAAATAATTTAATTTATGGTCAAAAGTCAACGCACACTTTAGTTTTTAGATGTTTTGTCAAATATCTTGAGAATCACTTGACGGTGGGGGGGAGGGGGGGGGAGGACTTAATTCTTCTGGGACTTCAGGAATGTAAAGGGTCTCTAAGGGTATCTATGGGTTTCGGGTTAGACTTTGACTCTTGACGGTCATATTTGGCAATTCTTTTTTTTTTTTTCAAGACAGTCCACAAAATTATTTAAGATGAAAAATGTGTATATTTGATAGTAAATATATATATATAATAAACTCCAATGAAAAAACACATGCAGAACCAATATCACAAAAGCCAACTAAAATCTTTAAACCACATAAATACAAAGCAAGAAAACAAAAGAAACCACAACAAACTACTTTAACACAAAACTATTGAACACAACAAATTACAGCAATAATGAAAAAACCAAAAAACAGCAGAGAAAGAATAAAACGGCCTGTGTTAGGTGGCATGTCTTGAGACATGCACTGCTGGGTTTAATTAGTTTTACACATGCAACACATATCTGACAAATACAGACTGCAAATGAACGAAACTCACATAACGAAAGGAAGCATATTATAGCCACACTACACCATCACGCTCTCAACTTTCATCACGGCAAACAACCCACTACACCGACACTCTCCTAATTATCAATTCCATAAATCATCTCTCTCAATCATCTCTCACATGCAACACATATCTGACAAATACAGACTGCAAATGAACGAAACTCACATAACGAAAGGTAGCATATTATAGCCACACTACACCATCACGCTCTCAACTTTCATCACGGCAAACAACCCACTACACCGACACTCTCATAATTATCAATTCCATAAATCATCTCTCACATGCAACACATATCTGACAAATACAGACTGCAAATGAACGAAACTCACATAACGAAAGGAAGCATATTATAGCCACACTACACCATCACGCTCTCAACTTTCATCACGGCAAACAACCCACTACACCGACACTCTCATGATTATCAATTCCATAAATCATCTCTCTCGTATTGATCATTCCGATCAATTCGTCCCTATAACCTTTATTTTTTTATAAATTTGATTGTCAGGTCGATCAAAAACTGAACCATCAAAATGATAACCCTGTGTCATCGTCAGACAATAAAAATCAGTTATATATATATATATATATATATATATATATATATATATATATATATATATACTTAAAATTAAATCACATGTTAGAAAATCAAAGGAAATTATATTGTAAAAATTAAACACAATTAAATACAAATGCAAATATGAAAAACTATGAATATCTGATGGATTCATCAGAGGAACTTCATAAGAATAATTTATAATAAAGATATGCTATTTAGTCGAATAATGTCAGTGTTAAGCTTAAAAAATACAATATTAAGCTTCTTATAACATATCGAAAAAACGTCTAAAAAGTGAAAAGAATAAGAGATCCAAAAAATACTGTGTTAATACTGTGAAACTAATATGTTTCAACTGTAATAAATTAAAAAAAACTACATAATAATAGACACAACTCACCAGTATAATAAAGAATGTAAGTGATTAAATAAGATTTTAAAATACTATACATATGCTACTCCATAGTCTATCACTAAGAAATGCTGAATAGCTGCGTAGTTGGCAAAACAAAAAATAGTAATAATAAAGTAGGAAGTGTCTGGTACTACCACCTAGCATTAAATGAAAAAGGAAAAGCTGGAACTACAATCTATCTTTAAAACAAAAAAGATAAGCATTTTGCTTAAGATAAATTACACACGACGTAGTAATTAATGTAAATTAAGATATAAATATATTTGAAGATTAAAGAGAATACTATGGCAGTAAATAATATTTAAGTATGTAGTTAGTAGTATTTAAAAATATGAAAGATAAATGTAGATAATAACATAAAAAATGAATAGATAAAGAATATAATATTAATTTAAAATATATATACATATAAAAGAAAAATTAAACAAATAAGATGAATATGTAAATGGTAACTTTAGATTTTAAAAGTAATAATTTAAGTGGGTGAAAATATATAGCAATTTATGAAGAATCATTATGTAAATGATAATATGATTGTGTTAATGATAGAATGATAATGATTGTGTTAAATGCATGAAACTCGCTTTTTTAAAATTAATTTTTGTAACTTTTTTCAGTGTCCTCAACCCTCCGTAGTAGCATTTCGAATTTATAACGTTTTGGGGAGAAATTTTAGTTTTTTTTTTTTTTTTGTAAATATTTTTAGAATATTTTTATAATTTTTCAACAATCCACGCCCACCCTCCATAATATCATTTACTGGTTTATACTTTTTATACATATCTAATTCCCAAACTAGTAACATTCGACGAATATTTAATATTTGATCCATGAAAAAATAACGAAAGGGGATAGTTATATGACACCTCTGTATGTTTTTATATTTTATATTTTGCCGTTGTCAAGTGTCAGCGAGAGAAAGTCTTCCACAGTTAAATAAATATTTTAATTATTGAAAAAAATCAATTATTTCGAAGAATATTTTTAGAATTATGCAATTTATATGATAGAAATTAAGCTAGACAGAAATGGAATATTGAATATATTTTATTAACGCATAACACTAAACTTTAGAATAAATAACAGATAACTTTTGCTTTATTAAATACAGGGTGTCACAAAACTTTTGCAACGTGCTTTATTTTTTACTAAAAACGGACAGACGAATTTTTGTGCCGGAAAGCTCCCGATTTTTTTTTAAATTCATAGCTTCATAAGTCCGTGGGTTTTGGTGGTAGAAGAATGGAAGTTTTACTGAAGTACTTGCTTGGAAATTTTTTTTCTGAATATAACTAATAAAACAAAGAGACCGTATAAAATCTTAAAAAGAATATTTATGAAAGGATTATTTTATCCACGTAATCTTATTTCCTACTTTAATCTGAGCACTTTTGCAATTTACATTGACCACGTACCTCCAACGGGTAAAATATGATAGCCCGTTTCACCCTTTTTGGATATATATACAGCTCCAAGTCAAAAATTTAGAATAATAGAAAAAAAGGAATTGTGAAACAAAGTTTTTATGTATCGTTTATACAAAAAGTAATACAGGATAACACTTAATATTGTAAGAATCTACATAGTTTGTAGACTCTTTTAGCATAAAAATTAAAGGAAATAATACAAAAATTAAAATAATTATTCACACTTTGATAAAATCGAAATATTAGAATAACCATTTACCTAGTTGAAAATATTAAAATAATGCATTGTAAATAATACATGTTAAAGAGAAGGAAAAATAGTTATTCTTTAATATTTTGTAGCATCATCTTTAAATTTTATAACAGTATGAATTCACTTTACCAAGCTGGCTACAAGTGGTTAACAATGTTTTCTGCCCAGACATGACCATGTCGGCTTTATGCTGGAAAGAAGCTAAACTTTGTTTTTTGGCCCTGTATATTGCAGTCTTTTCTTCATTATTCCCCAGCAATTCTCTATTGGATTTAAATCCGGCGAATTAGCCGGCCAGGGAAGTACGTTAATTTGGTGTTGCCTAAGTCAGTTCTTGGTGGACATTCAAGCCCATACCATTACACTGGCTTCAAATTTCACTGATCGTTTCATTCAGTCCTTCTCACATTCTTCTTGCTTCATTCGCCATACACGAACACCTTGATCACCATATGTTACGCAAAACACACTCTCATCACTAAACAATATATTTTTCCAATCATCTAGATCCCATAAAAGCCTTTATTTTGCACCACTTCACTCTCTCCCTTTTTAACACTTTCCAACCTAGTTGAAAAGTGTTTATGACTTCGGTTTGTCTGCCGTATGGCCGTCTGCCGTCTGCCGTCTGTCCGTGCTCTAACTCCCGTAAATATGTTCGGATTGCCCTGCAATTTTTATATGTTATTGTCGTCATCTATAGTATGTTCCCTATTTCAACTGAAATGTGTAGCACTTATAGTTTTTTTACAGGGACACTCAAAAGAATTCCGTTACATTAAGGTCTATGGGGAAAAATCATTTGCGGTTTATTTTAATGATCTTACACAACTTCAAACACATTGTAATGGATATATATCATTAAGGTGCATTACAAGAAGCTTAATATGGAATAGGGTGAGCATAGCACTTATAGTTACTTTACAGGGACAGTCAAAAGAATTCCGTTACATTACGTCTATGGAGACAAATCGTCTGCGGTTTATTTAAATAATGTTTCACTATTTTAAACGCATTGAAATTTATATATATCACTAAGGTGCATTACAAGAGGCTTACTACAGAATAGTGTGTGTATAGCAGTCATCGTTCATTTACAGGGACACACAAAGAATTCTCTACTGTCTGTTAACAATAATTCCTGGAAGTGCGTTTTAAATTGCTGAACGCGATTTTAAATTAACTCACTTTTTGTCTATTACTTGGTGTGTATAAATTCTGTAGATCCTATACAGGGCAGCACAAAAGTTCGCGAACACATTTCCGTTTATTGACAGAAACTCCAGAAGGAGAATTTTAAACTCTGCTACGCGTTTCCTAACTAAACTAAAATTTAGCATCCTATGTAGTATATATACAAATCTATAGATCATATACAGGGTCAGGGGTCAGAAAAACTACTTTTTGTTTGTAGCGAACTACAACTACAACTACTTTATGAAAAATATAGTTAACTACAACTACAACTACTTGTTTTAAAAAGTAGCTACTACAAACTACTTTTCAAAAGTAGTCACTACTTCGCTACTTTTCGCTACTTTAGTTATCATCGCTAATTAAATGCACCGCAAACGATTTTTCCCATAGAGCATAATGTAACAGAATTCTTTTGAATGTCCCTGTAAGCGAGATATAAATGCTGCACACTTCATTTTCAATACTGAAAATTCCATGGTAAACTTCAATAACATATAAAACTTTCATGGCAATCCGAGTATATTTACGAGAGTTAGAGCACGGACAGACAGACAAAGCGAATTCATAGACACTTTTTAATTATGTTCGAAAGTGTTAAAAAGAAGAAATTTGGAAACAAAAATTGTAATAATCTTACAAATTTATGCGAGTGATATAACACAGTAGCGCTTAAGGTGGTTCTCAAATTCCTTGACAACGCGAAACGTTAGTTTACACATGTTTTATTTTCATATTTTATACTATGCATATCCATGATGAGTAAGTATTACGATGGCCCCCAACAACTAGTTGTATCCGGATCCGTTCAGGACTATAATGTTAATAACAGTACAGGGTTGCTACTTAAACAGGAAGGTAAGAAACCGTCCCAGGAAGTCGATTTAAATTTTTGTTAAAAATTACTTGTATTTTAAATATTTTGTAACTTATAATTTAAATTAAAATATTAAAATCTCAAATAGACATGTCGTTTATTTCTATGATATATATTTTAAAAAGTAAAAAGGAAAATCTTTCCACACCCATATAGAATGACAAAAAAGAAGAAAAAAAAACATTTAATTTTGACTCGTTTGCTCTGTAAATTCAAAAAGGACATCTTATACTTAATGTTATATTAAATCACAATAAATTCTTTATTGCAGGCTTTAAAACTCTTATTCCCTACCATAAAACTAATCTGATTAGAGAATATACTTGAATTATTGATCCGATATCCGCATAAAAATATTATTAATATATTTTAAATGATGGGAATGATAATTCATTTCGCTCAAATCTTAAAAATATGCTATTTACTTGATAAAATGTACTTGAGGGACTCAGAATAGGATGTTCTGAAACACTTATATTTGAAGTAAAAATATATTTCTTCTTTCTGAGCGTATATTGGCGACAAAGGACATTTTGATCGTTTTAATAACGTTTTATTTTTGGGGGTTTATTTCTCTCATTTTTTGTACTGATAAGAAAAAAATATCTTCTACGTTTCTTTTACGGATTAAAAACATTGAGTTATTTTTATTTCCTTTCGAAATGTTAGCTATTCACTATGTGAAAACGCAGTTTTTATTACTTACTAGCAAGCTACGCCCGCTATGCTGGTCAATTTCTCTTAACGAACATTTAATCAAGCAAAATATTGATATTTCATAATTCACTTTTATATTTTAACAGAATAATAAGGCTACTATAATTTGTGACTCGTGCTATATAGCCAGTATACACTTCAGGACACGTCGCCCTTAGCAATATCTTTTTACGCGTGAAGGTTTCGCTATGGTACTCCATTGGGAAATTTGGTAATTTTTGAAATTCAATATTTGAAAAACGGCATAATCATTAGATTTGAAATTTATATCAAGAAAAATACAATTACCTTTCAAACGCAGTTTGTCTAACAATTTTCTGACAAATACTTTTCGAGCTATTGTTTTTTTCAGTAACTTCAAATGTTTCATTTTCCGAGATTAATCTGTGGCAACGATTACCAAAACATCTCGTCCTCAGCAACGCATAGCTTATTGTTAAAGGGGATGTTGGAGCAGGGATTGTCAACATCAATTTGCCACAATCACTTTTGAAATCGGTTCTGTAGTTCCAGAGATTCCATAGAAATTGTAATTTAGAATGATTTTAGAACGCTTTTCGCTCATTTCACCCTTTTAAATTTCGAATTTTTTTTTATTTTGTTCTTAGAGACCATTTACATCTTATAAGTAACTACCATGCCAAATTTCAAATTTCTAGCTCTTTCAGTATAAAAAAAAATGCAATTTTAGAACGTTTTTCGCTACTGCACCCCCCCGGGATTAGTGGCACCGACATAAAATATAGCCTATGTTGGAGCAAAGATTGTCACTATCATTTTGCCACCATCACTTTTGAAATCGGTTCGGTAGTTCCAGAGATTACCCCCTACAAACAAACAATCTTTACTTCTTTATAATATTAGTATAGATAAAACAATCTCTAATTAATTCAAGATCTCTCAGAAAATATGCCAAAATTTTTAAATCCAATAACTCATTAAGTGTAACACGTATAAAATTGAAATAAATTACATATTTATAAGGTAGCTTATATTTTTTTATTGTTTTGTAGTAATTTTACAATTAGTTCAAATTTTCAGCTGTTATTTTGCGTGTTTCAATCTGTAAGAACATTCAAACTGAAGTGTGAATGGTTGGATCAGGCTTTTCAATTTTCATTCTGTTTAGCTGTATAAAAGTGAAAAAGGTGGTTTATGTTTTGAAGTGTTCAAGTTATTTCTAGTATATATATATATATATATATATATATATATATATTATTTTTAATTCCTGATTAACATGTCATTTATTACATCTTTAAATTTCTTGCAGTTAGTGGATTATATAAATTCAAATTTCTATCGTCTGTTTCGGGACACCCTGTATTTTCAGTAAGTGTAGAAATTAAATAGGGATGAGTACGCAGAAGTGGTACTGTTGAAAGTGTGGGACAACACTATTTTGGGACAACACTAATTTTGCACTAAACGCTATTATTTACTTTCAGTTTTTACAATAGACAGAGTCCAGATTTATACTCAATCTGGTGTAGAAATTTAACCATAAATAAGGATGTGTAAAGTTATTTATATAGGCTAAAAATTTTACAGACTCAAACATAAAAACATTTATATTTGAAAAATCACCTTTTTACAAATCAATAGCTAGTAATGAATTGAAAAGCATAACTGTACAATGGACCGTCAAAGTAAACTTTTTTTTAAATTTATGAATGATTTTTTTTTTTTTGTGAAAGTTATAGAATATATTTTAGTATAATTACATATCAGTATGTGAGAATGTTTATTAAAATAGCTTCATTGGTTCTTGAAATAATCAAAATTTTAATTTTTAAAATCCTAAATAATTAACATTCTTTAAAATGCAATTGTCGCTCATTTTTACATATAGCTTCAACATTCTTCACCAATAATCATTTTATACATAAAAATAAAAGTTGCTAAAAAAATTTCTTCATTTTATAAATAGTGCTTTTAAAAAATTGAAGTTAATTTTAATTCTATAGATTTTAATTAAAAAATTATCAAATTTTTTATTATTTTTTTAATGTAATTTACCTTTAAATGACATTATTTTTAGTAACTTATGCTCATACATATATACGGAACATCTGTGAGAATATAAAATAAAATTGGAAAAGTTGAAATACGCATGGGACATTTTAAAATCATGAAAACGATAAAAATCTTCAATCTCTAAAAAACAGAATGAATTGAATATCATAATAACATAATTAATTGAAAAGGTTTTAATATCATTTATCACTCATTTCTGAGATTTTTATGCATTTATCATAAATATACCCAGTTTAGAGGTCCACAATAAATATTTATGCAATACTTGAAATACAGTATCAAACTTGATATGTAAAATATGTCCACCAATATTACTCAAAAATATGTTTTAATACATGCGCATCAATTTTATTTCTAGTAATCTGAAATTTTATATATTTTCTGAATTATAATAAAATGAAATTTAATGAAATAACCTGAAATTAGAAGATGTGTTTTAGTAAGAAGAAATTATGAGATTTTAAAATTTCGATAACTTTTTTTCTATTATTATTCAATCGTTGAAGCTATTTCTAATGTGAAATAAATTTTTCGTAATACCTGCTTGTTTGTTTAAGAGGTAAAATCTTCAACTATTACACAATATTTTCTACATGAATGTTTTGTCGCTGGAAAATTAGAAAAAGTAGATTGATGAGCATTTCGTATATTTTTAAATAATAATATACTCCGTGTGAGAAAATATATACATGATTTAAAAAACAAAACAAAAAAACATTGAGTCTGCAAAACTACCTCTTCGCAGCTGCCAAGATTAGCGTACTCCTGTCAAAGGGTGCTTTTAATGGACGTGGCTGAAACATCTGTTGCTCCGACGACAAAACAAATCGCATAACGCATTTAAAAAGTATCTTAATCCTTTTTTGCCAATCGGAATTTGTGATCTTAAATAGTATTATTGTGCAAAAAAAATCGATATTATGAAGATTATTTTCGAATTTGAAAGTCTACTGTACCCTTAATGGAAGATCACATTTTGTCAAAAATTGTTTTATTATATGGATGAAAGTGTTATGATACAATTTATGATATGGATATGGTAAAGCTGAAATACTAAAATTCTAATTAGTCTTAATGATATGAGACATTATATTTTAATGTTTAATAATTTTATTTAATAATTTGAATAATGCTAATAATTTTTAATGAATTAAAAAGTGAATTTGTTCTTAGAGGGTTTATTAACGTTTCAAATGTGTGCTAAGAAGAAGAAAATAAACCAATAAAATTTACAAAAACATTCACTTCAATTTTCTTGAAATTTAATTTTTGGTACATAACATATTCTTCTGCTAAACTCCTAATATCAATTTGACATTTATAAAATTTATAAAAGAAAAATAATTGTTATCTTAATCCCATAAATTCTGTGTTTAGAAGCCATTTATTAACCCTTTGAGAGGCGTAGTTTATTATTTATCCTATTTAATTTTTATCCCCAACTGTCCAAATTGTTCCAGAATTTTTTAATAAAATTTTCTTTCATAATGTAGGGGAAATTATCAACTATTTATTTTCAAATCAACTTGTTCTAAAATTCTGATTGCAGTAAGTCATTTCAATATATTTTGCAACAGAATAGTTTGTCCTTGGAAATTAGTGGTTAAAGTTAAGCCTAGAAGCAATATTTTTATGTGGTAAGCCATATGTTAAATATTCTCTACCTGGAGGGGGAAATGGGACACTGGGAGAAAGGGGGACATGTTCCATCCTTTTATTCTTTGTTCCCAAACAGCTGCAAATATTTTATTTATTAATTACATCTAGTTTTTTGTAATATTAAATGTATAATAGTCAATGGTGAATTTAAATAAGGAAAATAGATATTTTAAAATAGATTTCATTGTTTCAAAAATATTCATTATTTCTGTAAACCAGTGTTTAAAATACAGGGAAATTCAAAACAAAGGTTACGGCGATTATGTCTTAAAGCATGAAGAATACAACCACACTTCCAAATACAATATGTATTCAAATCATGCATAGCTATTAGACAGTACATTTGTTTTACAAGGTGAGGTATATGTGTTAAAATACGATTTTCTTTTTCTGTCCCCATTTTTTTTAAAGATATTTCCTTGTTTATAAGAACATTGAAAAAAATTCCATTCTTTTACGAGAAAAAGCTTACCGAGCTCTGATAGTTAGAATTGTATGAGTTTTCCATACTAAAAAAAGACAAACGCATTTTTCAAATTGAAAATAATGATTGCCTATCAATTACTAATTTTAAGATTTTGCGAAAATATCTTTAAAAATTTTCTTTTTGTCCGTAATAAAATAATACGGACAGAACGAAAAATGTTGCGTACTTATCAAATTGTTACATACTGCTCATCTTTAAAAGGCAATGTTTCTATTTTTGTGAAAATTTCCATTTTAAAAGTTTAACATTTAATTTCACTATAATTGTTATAAATAGTTGAATAAATTGAAATAAATAGTTACCATCTTATAAAATTTTCAATTTATTAAGATGGCAATTCATTATTTACTCAAAATACATTATTACAAGTGCTTCCCACACTTATTTTTGTGACGAAATATATAATGTGTGGATTTTTATTATAATTTATATGTAAAGAAAAGCAAATACTGTTTCACTTGGGTATTGGAAATTTGCTTAAATATGTTCGAATAAAGAATGTTATGTATGAAGAACAGATGTCGATGAACAGAATGAAACAGATGTCCATGAACAGAATGAAATAGATTTCGTATATTTTGCGTTTTTCAAACAACACTTCTTTTATTTTTATACAGTGTTTACAGATGCGCGCATGAATAATGCAAAAAAAAAAAAAAAATACTATTTTACATTTCAAAAAAATTATCTTGAGAAGAAAAGTATTTGTATTATTTTATATTCCTTTATATATTTTGTTTCTTAATTCCTTTTCTAGGAGAATTAGTGAAAATAAATCACTTACTAGCGAGCAATACAAATATCTCTTTTCAATTCCGATGGTGACAAAAATTTACCGATAGAGAAAATATTCACTATTGTACGAAATGGTGTGACATGTTCCTGTGCTTTGACTATCATAAAAACTCAAATTTAAACTGAAGGAACAGTTTATTACATTTAAGTATATTATCACTTTCTGTGTCTTAAACACTAATATATTTCTTAAACGAATTCTATTTCAAACTTCCACCCTGCTGTTCTGTTCGCAATTACTATGCGCAAGTAAAGTACTATTTAAAAAACTATATAGAGAATATATAAATAAAAAAACATTTTTAGGCACTAAGTGTGTAGCAAATATTTTTTATTGTCTTTTTTATAAGCAGTTGAAAACATTTCGGGTCAAATAAACCCGAACATGGGGGCGAAAAATATTCATCTATCTACGATATACCTTCTTTTCTGTTCAAATTCCAGGATTAACTGACACAAAATCTGGATATTTGTGTAACTGGAGCGCTGACTAAAAGCATACCCTTCTACGTGAAATACTTCTTTTAAATACGTTTCAGTCAGTTAAGCCATAGCTTAAAATGCGCGTCAAAGAATTTTCCACCAGGCACAATGATTCTCAAAAATTAAAGCATTCCATCGGAAATTAAAATGGATATACAATAAGTTTAACGTTAGATTTAAGCGATATTACTCACACACACTGGACATTCGCAAAATGCGAATATCCCTTCACAATGGTACTAAATTGTTTTTCGTGAAATTCATTCAGCCATGGCTTCAGATGTCTAACTATATAATGTGGTGGGTAGAACATTTGATAAACACTGTACATCATAAAAGGTTACAAATTTCGTGATTAAAAATCCATTTATTTGGTTAAAATAATATGAAGCTCTAAGAATTATTTGTCAAAGAAAAAAGAAAATGGCTATACGTTAAATTATTTTAGCTGTTAAATGCCCTTAGATTTTTAAAATATTAGATTTCGCATGATAAAATGTAATTATATTTGCACCCAAATTTTGAAGTTCATTATTAAAACATTTATAAACACTTATACTATCTCTGCATTTTATGCATTATACACTGTGTTGACACCCAATGTGTTGCATTTAAGTTTTAAAAGATCTTTCGATTGTTTGAATGCAAAACACAAAAAAGCTAAAATGAAATGATGTCTAGTTATGAATTTGTCGATAGACTATTTTGTTTTGTTCTGTAGAATAAATTGATTGATGTAGCTTGGATATACGAAAACATGTTTTTATCTCTTTGAATTTTCTTGAATAATGTAATTTAATTAAGAATTTTTGTCTCTATGTAAAATGTTCACTATTGTTTTCAAACTGAAAAGAATCCTTCTTTTCAATTTTAGTGAGAAAATGGAGTTAATCAAAAAATAATAATTCTTATATTTTCTTTTTTATCCCTTTTATCGAAAGCAATGGAGTAATTTAGTTGCATCTATTACAGAAATGTCATTAAAAATAAAAAAATATATAACATTAAGGAAAGTAATTTATATTTCGGAATTTAAAGAGTTATTACGACATCCTTGAATCCTTACGAATAATGGGTATTATTTTCCAACTGTAATTCATTCTATTTTCGATTGAGTAGATTGTGAAATACAAACTCGCAGTCAAATTTTAATATATTAGATTACGAGATGAAAAAGAGCATTATTGCAAATGTATTATAATGCATAATCAGAAAGAATTTTCATTAAAAATTAAGTCATCATTTATTTCGTCTTTCTGAATTTTTAATTTTCTTCTTAAAAAATTATTTATTAAATTAATTTCGTGAACACTTCGTCAATTTTGACAAGCTCCAACCGTTAACGGATTATAAGAAAAGTAATACCAGTTTAAATCGTTCATTAAATCATTTTTTACACTTCGAACAATCGAAAATGGCGATAAACCGTACACTTTCATTAATAACAAGTGTCGACGTATTTTTCCAATCCTGAAATATCGGATGAATTTTCTTACACTTTTTTTTTCGTCAAGGTATGCGTGAGGATAATAAACCTTTCATATAAAATTAATGTTTTGAAAAATTGAAAAATATTTCCCCGTTATTTATAATGGTTATATTGACTCTATTAGTTAATCGATCATATCCGAGTGTTTTTATAATATATATCTTGTGTTATCGTTTCACCGTTTATATATGAAACATGAATTTTGGTTATAGAAAAGTGCAGGGAAAAAAGGACTGCAGAGAAAATTAGGAAAGGTTAAATTTAGATAACTTTGTTTCTTCTTGACACAATCCAAGCGAAATAAATTAAAAGAAGTTATATTTTTCTATTTGTTGCTTCTCCTGTCATTATTTTTTTCTTATTTTTCTTATTTTTCTTGAAAGAGCAATGTTGTGGTGTATACAAAAACTTGTACAATAAAACATGCAAAGATGGAATATCAAAATATCCAAAAAGCAGGTTCGTTTTAAAGAGGTTTACGTCTTAGCGAATAAACCATCCATTTTTTTCCGTCGGCCGTCCTCTGTATTCGGTTCCTTTTTCGTAACTTTGAAATTATCCGTTTAACACTAGAACTGGAAATTTAACTCAAGATTTTTAAAACTATTTCACACCAGAAATTTTATTTAAAACTACTTAACTTACTCATTTAGGAATATATTCATTTGGTAACCATGAAAATGACAGCTCATGGTAGTTCTAGTGTTGATACAGGATTCTGTTATAGAAAGGTTCCATTTTCACGCATATTACTGCACACGCAAAGGAGATGGATAGATAATAAGCGATTTTTGGCCTTATAATAAAGTGAAAAATTATTTTTGTAATGTTTTGATAGGTTTTCTTGATTAAGACCTTGCATGTTTTAGCTTCTGATTTATATAAAAGGAGATATTATACATCTGAAATAAAAAAACTAAACTTCCAAAGTATTATTATAGCCCTACTTTCTAATTAACCCATTTGAAACAGAGTACATTAAAGAATTAAAAATCTACACATTTAAATAAAATATTACCTTTAAGAGTTTTAATATAAATTTAATCGCATTTTCTCAGCACTTATAAACTAATCCTTCATTCTGCATTATTATTTGTTTATGTATGCTATTATTTTTTTTTTCAAATCAATAGCACTTAGACAAACATCTATACACTATTATATGCCACCAAATCAATTGAACAATAATCAGAAAAATAAGCGAAACAAGAGTGACATATAGAGACTTTAGAGAAAACAAAAAGTCAAGTGTAAACAGGGAATAGAATCAATTAGGCTGATGTTCTGAGGTCCTCATTAGATCCCAGGCCTCCCAATATCTGACAGATATACTGTTACTTGATAGTGCAGGGCACAGTGGTAAATGCTTTGCATTCAAGATTACATCCTCTCCACAAATAGGGCAATTTGGATTTTCAAGAATACCAAATCTGAAAAGGTAATTAGGTAGACAATCGTGTCCCGTGGTAAGTCTAAATAAGGCAACAATTATTCTTCTTGGTCCTGTAGGGACATGAGCTATTGCATTTTTCCATTCTGTATTTTTCATTTCACTTAGTTTTCTCCTTTCATATTGAGAATCCATTTTTCTCTTTATAATTCTTGATATTGAATTGAAAGGTATTTCATTGCTTGGTGTTTGTATTATTTTAGTTCCTTTTTTGGCTAGTTGGTCAGCCGCTTCATTCCCGTGTATTCCACAATTGGCCGCGATCCATTGTAGTTCCACTTCCTTCCCACTCTCTTTTAGTTGTTTAAAAATTTTCCTGCAGTTCTCAATTCTTCTTGAGTCGGGGATCTTAAAGGAAGTTATTGCCTGAATAGCAGAGATTGAATCCGATAAGATAACTCCTTTTTTGAATTTTTTTCTCGTATAATTAGCTGTTGTGTGGCAATACAGATAGCCTGCACCTCTCCATCCAACGGTGTTGTGTTTTTTCCCAGGGATGCATAAAATGCGAAGAGTTCCGAGTAGAATCCAGCACCTGCATTCTCTTCCAAAGAGAGTCTGTAGCCATCCGTATAAACGTGTAACCATTCTTTTATGGGGTATCTAGTATAAATAGTTTCCATTGCATTTGCATGTAACTCTTTATACACAGTATCTTTTTTCCTAATTGAATACAGTAAATCTGTGTTACCTCGTATACAAGGTAACAGTCGGGTTCAACATTGGAAGCAGCTTTTCAGGATTAATAGGAATTTCTAGTTCAAGGCGATACTCAGTCACTTTCTGCATGAATCGCTGCTGAGTTTTTAACTTTCTTAATTGTTCAGTATTATATTCTCTCCAGTAATTGTTTGAAGGCACTCTAATAAGTTTCTCAAATAAAATTAATGCATTTTCTCTAATAATCGCCCCAATAGGCTTATTATCTGTCAAACACAGCATTGCCTGGATCGGTGTGATTTTAATCGCACTGGTTATCAGTCTTAAAGCTTGACTCTGAACTCTTTCGAGTTTTTCGATATAAAGCCCTGAGCATGTTATCAGTGGCTCACAGCAATACGTTATCGAAGGCTTAATATACATATTATACGTAGTATTTAGGGTGTCTCTACAGCAGCACCACATCACTCCTGCTAATCTTTTGAGAATTGAAAATACCTTAAAGGCCGTTTCTGAAATATTTGCAATAGGGTGTTTCCATGATCTATTAATTTATTTACTGGTTTTTCTTTTGAAATATTTATGCAGTATTATATGAATATTTTACTATGTAAGGCCTCGAAATGGCTCATTTTTTGAATACTGGTATTTCTTAAGAAAAGATTTCCTGGTAGGTTTCAACAACATTTGCAATAGGAATAACCTTCGGAGACGGTTTCTAGAAAATTTTCAAGAAGAATCTAAAAAGAATATTTTTCTGTGAAAAAAAAAATGGTATTCAAACCACATACTATTTGGGAGACCTGATTATGCCAATTGAAATATCCTTATATATCACATCACTTACAGAGGATGTTTGACCAAACTGTTAAGTTGTGTCAAGGACATCCCTTCAATTATGAAACACACACACACACAAAATTAACACTGTAAATGAGAAAACTTTGTATATCATACTTATTATTGAAGATGCTTGACAAATGTGTTGTATCTTCATACATATAAAATGTAAATTATACAATGTCAGACATGTCTTTAATGATAAGGCGTATGCTTGGTGCAACGGTTTGTATGCACTGTTTGAAAATTATTTATTATCTAACTTTATTGTCTCTGTTATTGATTTTTGTTTGAAGATAATTTAAAAATATTATGAAAAATCAGAACATAGGTCTATTTAGCAAATTGTAACGTATTTCAATTATATAAATTAGAGTTTTTTGAGAAAGTGCTCATCACACCATAGATAGATTTTTTAAAATTATCATTATGTTTTACATTATTTTTCACATAGGCCCTTCATATCGAAAAAAGTCAAATTCATATAATTGAAATATAATACAATTTCCTAATTAAACCTATTTGGTATTTCTGATTTTGATCATTAAAAGATTCTTCAAAGCAAAATCAATTAAAGAGGCAGAAAATTTAGATCCTAAATTATAATTTTAAAAATCAAAACATCTCATAAAAAAAGAAAAAAAATTGACCTTATTGTTGGAGACGCCGAAACACAATGCTTATCTACCTGTATTCTTTTAAACATAACGTTTATATTATAGAAATTAAAAGTATAAACAGTACATAATTGTATTTGCACTTTGCTAAAAGCAATGCAAAATGAAAACATTACAACTTATTAAAATGTCACATTCTTCCAACAGTCTTGGCTAAAACTTTAAAGCCATCCTCGGGGATATTAAAAGACAAAATTAAGTACAATTATGTACTTTATATTTTTAATTTGTATATTAATCAATGGTGTAACGTCCATCTTTAATGCTTTTATTTTATATTATAATTTCAAAAAGTTACAAGTGCAAAATCCGAAATATTACAATAATCGGAATTGTGTAGCATATTTTTCATTGAAACTATACATTGTATATATTTTATATTTAAATATTTTACACGACTTATCTGGTTACTGTCGCATTTTAAAATTGTATTCCCTTTTTTCAACTTTTTATTTCATGAGCCTTCATTTCCATTCAGTCTACATTATCTCGTATAAAACACTTTCACTCATGAAACTACTTAAAGGAATATAACGCAATAGAACTGACTGCCTTGAAAAAAATTAACGTTAAAAACATGTGAAACATCTAAACTGATTATTATCAACCTTAGAAAATTAATGAAACCCCAAGTGCGGGAAACAGAAGGAAATGCGTTACAATTCAAATAAATAAAATTACCGAATGGAATTTAACTTTTTCTCATTTCTTCCTCACTGTTGCACTAATTGAATATTATATTTGTCTGTGGAAAATGTTCTTTTTTTTCATTTTATTTACTTATTTATTGAATTGGTTAATAAAAAAAAAAATATTACAGAAAATAAAATGTCATATTCTTTTCATCTTTTTCATTTCCTTCTTTTAAGAAATATCACTTAACAATTATATTTTTAAATATTTGAACATTGATTTTTTTCCTCAAAATATTAGTAGCCGTATTTCTACTTCTCAATTTTCAAAATAAATTCATTAAATAAAATTTGGTTATATGATTGCCTCAAAAGTATATACAAATGCATGCATTTCAAAACTGAAAATTCTAAGTCTCAAAATTTAGTATTAGGAATAATCTTAATTTTTAAAACTTTCCAACCTAGTTGAAAAGTGTTCGGTTTGTCTGCCGTCTGGCCGTCTGTCCATGCTCTAACTCCCGTAAATACGCTCGGATTGTCCTGCAATTTTTATATGTTATTATCGTTATCTATAGCATGTTCCCTATTTCAACTGAAGTGTATAGCACTTATAGTTTTTTTAATAGAAAATTGAATTCATTTTCAGGGTTAATTTATGAAGGTTTTTTGAAAGTTGAGAACAACTCCGTGGACTTTCTAATTGCTTTATACTAGGGATCTTCAACATGCTGTCCGCAGGCCATGAGGCTACCTTTATTTTAGAATAACATTTTTAACTTTATTGAATGTCAGAAATGTTTCTTTTAAATACGTCGAAATTTACCTTTCGCAATTTGTGGCGGAAAACAAATTTCAGTTAAAAAGGATTAAGACCCTCCAAAACACAATAGATTTTTTAAATCTGCGTTATAAATCGAAGGAAATCGTTGAAAAAGATTGACGATAAGCTGTACGGAATTGCAGTTGAATTATATAAGTGAAGTGAGTTGTTCTTTCGATGAATAAAGCTGGACGCAGTCGTCGATTATCCGAAGAATAAATATAGTGGCAGTCGTCGTAGCGGATCCAGGCAATGAATTGACATCGTGGGTGTTTCTCCAGTATGAAGAAAAAACAACTTATTCAGAGTTCAATGTTTTATTTTTAAAATCGACATGGAAGCAGTTCTCACATGATTCAAATGTGTAGTGCCGTCTCTCACTGAAATAGTTGTCACAAGCTGTTATTAAAATACATCGAATATGATCATACTTCTCGACAACTATTCGGTTTAATTGTTTAGAATGCAGGATGAGTAAAAAACGCAGCCAGGGGACTGTTAACATTTGCAAAACGGCCAAAAAACTGAGGGAATCACGGTTACACTCGCTTTTTGTGAATAAGCGGAAAGGTACCAGATCATGACGTAACGCGTGTTCTAACAAATGAGAGAAAATGAATACGTGTACAATCTACGTCATGACCAATGAGGATGATAAAGTAAATAGTTCTAACATATTCTAAGAGGACGCATTTTATAGTGAAAAGAAACGAGCGCGGGAAAACTCGGAAAGAGGAAAAGGAAAAATAAAGTAAAATGGCTTTCGAAAAATCATTCGAATTCACAGAAATGATCAGAATTTATGATATAATTTAAGAGTAACTGAGAGCTTTATATTTAAGTATATTGGGCAAAATAATAATGAATTTAAGGGGAAATTAATGGAATTAAATAGAATTAATGATAGATATTATTAAGGAATAAGGAAATAGTGAAACTGTGTGTGTGTGTGTGTGGTGATAATTTATTATAAAACAGAGAAACATCGCGAAGGAAGATTTAATAATGGTAGTTAGTTTTTGACAGAAAATATATATTTTTTTATGTTTTAGGGGTTTCACATAATGGAACACATTAAAAATATGCATTTGATGAGCAATGATTATGTGTTAATTTTTTATATGTCTCTTTTTAATGAAGGTATTTTTTAATGAAGATATACTTTTATGTCTGCATTACATGATACAAGTAATTTCCTCTATTAGCATATTCACGGATTTTATGAATGCCATAAACTCATGATTCATACAATGTATTTTTTTCATTGAAAATTACTAAATGAAATTTTATTATGAAAAAACAATATATTTTTTCAGAAATTATGTTATAATGAGTAATTGTTATAAACCTTTCTTCTATCCTCCATTACATTAAAATACTGTGCAATAATTTCCAAAATACAATAGCATTCGCCAGCTAATAAAAATGTTCAGAGGCAGGAGGAACCTCTTTCTAAACTCAGTTTTTTGGCCATGAATGTACACATTATCGTTAATCATTCATTTTGAAGTATTGTCACTGAACTAGAAATGGTTACGAACTTTATGTATTCAACATTCTTGACTTACAAGATAAGTATTATTTATTTAACAAAAAAAAAATGTAATGCATATACAGAAAGTTTTTTTTTTTTTTTTTTTTTTTTTTTTTTTGAGATATTTACTTCAAATTTCATATACTACCCTAAATAACAAGGTACTATAAAACAAAACATTATGCCTTTGTATCTTTCGCCTCCGTAACAATATTATAGAGGAAATCACCTAAATTATTTACCCTAAATCATTCGAAAATAAATTAGGCACCAAATAATGAGTATACGACCCCCTATATAAATCTTAAAAGAGGCAAAAGGTGAACTATGAATATTAGTATAAAAAAAATGTTTAGATTTTTAAAGACACGTTTACAATCAGAAAGTAACGCTTTACGAAGAAATAACCTATTACAAAATATTATTTCAGAAATTTTGGAAATCTTTCAATTTGCTCTATTTATTATTGATTTTAGTAATATTTATCTAAAATTTCAGTGAAATTCAACGAAAAATTAGATTACTTATGTTACTTTCTTTAAAGTCTCAAGTTTTGTGCATACCTGTATATTAAAAAAATTCTTTTAAGAGATGAATTTTTTGTAGGTAAACTATCTGTAAAACTAATCAAATGAAGAAAATTATCTTGTTTATATATTTATGAAATCTTATTTATATGAATTAATTTGGATATTTATTGTCATATAATCAAACAAAATAAGAATTCATAAAATAAAAAAATAAATTTAAAACCGTTCACGAAATTGCTCCATAAAGTAAATGTAAATTTCGAAAAGGAAATCTAAATAAATTATTGAATACAAAATGAACTTTTAGTGTATTATTCAGATATCTAAAAATGAGTTTTTATGCTTTATTTCGAGATAAAATAAGATTTCAGAATTTTAAAATGCAGCTTTTCTTTTCAACAGTAACAAAGGATATTTTATAGTTAGTAAAATATGGTACATATGTAGGGCTATAATTTATATTGACAAGAATCTTTCTGAAATATTCATCAATAACTTTCGTGTATGTAGCATTACATTCGTGTTAATTCTTAACTCAATAATATTTTGCATTATATCGAAGTTTTACGCGAAACATTTTCAATTTTTCATGAAGACTATTCAGACGTGCAAATTGCGTTTGTTTTTAAAAATAGAATAAATGTGGCAGAAATTGAAAGAAAAATGCATGCAAAAGGACATGAATATTTAGTAAGTAATTTGTTTTAGCTGTTTATGACATATACAAGAAACAAAATATGTGTGAATAAATAATCATACATTTCTGATGAGAATAATCGCTGATGCTGAATTTTTCTACTTGAGCAGATTACATTTTTTATCTGATTTCCATGAAATATATAAATTTTCAATATTTATTTTTAGATCAGTATAGGGCGTTTAAAAGAAATAAAGAGTAGATTAAAAAAAATTTTCCCATACAAAGTGTATAAAACGGGAATTCATTCTGCACATCATTCGTAGTTTTGTCTATGGTACGTGGTGTCTATTGTAACATTGGAAGTTTAAAAATTACGAACTTTTTATGAATTTGTTAGTATTGTGAAAGTAATGTTGCATTTGAACGCGAACCAGTCCTTTGATCTTTAATTTTCAATTTGTGCTTGGGTGTCGCTGAATACTTTTCTTGTTCTTTTAAAGGAGAATGAAAATGATATTAGCACTTAGGCTGATCCAGAAGTATTTAATAATGTATGGGAATTAGTTACTTAGGTCCGTTTTGAGTCAGTAAAGAAATTAGATTATTGGAAGTTTAATCAGAAGCAATTAGTTTTGCTTCAGACATTAAATATTTGAGTTAATTTAGTTACAAAGTTGGGTTTTACACTTGCACGTGGAACTTAATAGTGTTTAAAATTTTGATTATATGTTGTAGTCCAGAGGAAACGTACAAATAAAAAGTCTTTACATTGCAAAAGGTCGGGTTGAAGATTTTTTTCTGACTTGTATATACTGAGGCCAGCATGGAAAAACCGAATTATCCAACAAAATTTTCTTTGTGAGCATTTTCTGTGCCCAAAAAACAACAAAATTTTGGGGCTTTTTTGTTGTTTTTTAAATATTTCGAGACCCGTTGTCGTAGCTTATTATTTGTTAATCACAATGTTAAAGAAAATAAAATTCTCTCCAACTTTCACATTTAAAATTTCTTTATACACTCAATAGCAAATGCAGTACGGCATTTCAAATATAAGACATTTATTTTGATTTCCATTAAATCCATGAAAACCTTAGTTTTGGCCCGATGATTCAAATGTTCTCCAAGGATTTAACCATGGATGTCAACTTCTACATATTGATAGCAGTAAATTATCTGTTATTTGCATGCCTCTTTCTTAAGTGCAGTACGGCCTTTCAAAATGGAGGCTAACTTTCAAACTTACATTACATACCCGCTTGATATATAGAGAGATTGGGTATGGGGAGGAGGCGACAGGTGAAATAATAACTGCCAGGTAAAAATAAAAAATATCTATATAGCAGAGGTTGTTACAAACTACGGTATGCAAAGCTCTGGCTACTGGTACGCAGAAGTCCGATACTGGTACGTGGAGTAAAATACAGAATGCAGCATATTACTATGGAATCAAAAACGACTTGTCTTCATTGCTTGAAAATTTTCAAAACATTTTCGAATGCGATTTTGGATATGTAAACGCTTTATTTTGTTGTTGTTGTTACGAGAAATGTTCATTATAACCGACTTGTCAAACTTCACACACACCGCTTATGATACAATCAGTTATCCAGAATTAAAAACATAATTATTAGATTTTTATGGATAAAAATTGAATTTTTTAATAAACATATAATTATAAAATTAATGAATGAAGTATTTTTAATTAGCAGAAGAACTTTTTAAAATATGCTTTATAAATTGAATTATCTGAAGGTAAAGTCTGGATGGTTGAAAGTAGCAGGAGCTTGTGTGAGTAGGAGCAGTTAAAACAAAATAAAATTCCAAGTGTAATTTATAACCCATTCTTCTCTTTGTATTGGAAGAGCTTCTAGGAGGTGTTGAAATAAAAGTTTTATTTCAAACATAATTCATAAATTAATTCATTCTCTCGATTGAAATATTTTTCTTCTCTTGTACAAAATGTGTATAATTTCTTTCTATTTCATGAAAATTAGTTTTAAACAGAGTAAGTTTATTTAAAATGGTGATCGGAAATTAAACAAAAACTGTGGTCATCTGCAGTGCGGATTTGAGGTAAAGCATTGTAAATATGTTTTGAGGTAGTACATATATAAATGTATGAAGAAACTTGCAAGTGCTGCCTAATGCGCGACATTATTGTCGCATGTAAAGGTATGCAAATTATTAATACAGTTGTATCGAGCCTATGTTAAATGCGCTAAGCTTTAGATAAGAAATCCGTTTCTCATTTGAGACACTTTGCAACTGTATCTCACGATAAAGAAAAGAAGTGAACTTATTTAGCTCTCCTGTGATGGATTACTGGAGTCCACATTTAAAAGGATGAATGTAACGGAATTTTCGTTGGCGAGAATATCAGAGTACTGTCTGATATTGTCAAAGTCTGCTTGTTTTCAGCACAACATATCTCTGTGAATGTACTTTTCTCCCTTCGTTACATCAAAACAAATACAGGAATAAACTAAACATCGAATCTGACTTACGACTAAAACTACCTAATATTGAGCCAGACATGAGGAAGCTGTGCTTGATGAAACAAGTCCACCCTTTTCATTAGCGATACAAACAAATTAGTGCAATCAGCCTACTGTAACAGCACATGAATTAGTGTGCGCCAATATGTCATTAAGTATAGTGGCTTTTTTCTTATAGCAAAATACTTTTTTTTTATATTGTATGCATTATTAATTTAATGGTGATACTACTTTTTACTTGAATTTTATTATGAAGCAGCCAATCTTAGTACCAACTTAGTAATGTAGTCATTCAATTTAAATACAATAAAACCTGCTATGAAGGACACAGGAAAGAACAAAGAAATATTTCGTTTTAGGCCGGTTCATTTTTACAGGTTTTTCTATATTAGATTTACGTTTGTTATCAGGTGGTACGCGGAAGTTTAACTTAGATTTAGTGGTACGTCGTTCCAAAAGTTTGGGAACCCCTGCTCTAGAGGAATATGTTCCTAATACATCTTCTATTCAGGATAAGGATATCCCTTTGAAACTGAATGCTAATAATCCTACAACAGTCCCATCAAAGAGACAAAAATAGTGTTAAATATCCCGTAGAAATGTTTTTTTTTAATACATTTTTTATTTAGCTTTTTCAGTCATATTGCAGACCTTACTTTATTGTGTAGGGCAAATGGACTTGAATGAGATAGGGGATGAATGTAACAACAAAAATTTTTATATGGTCTACAATCATAAATAACTTGGTATTTCATTTAATAAATGTTAGCACTAAGATCATTCAACAGATATAGTTTCAAAACAGTACATATTACAGAAGATTAGAATATTCCACAAAGTGTATTTTTCAACAACCAAAGTAAGTTTCTCTGTTTGAGCTTTAAAGCTTTTAACAGATAAAATCTTAAAATTTTATATGTTTTTGCACGCTAAAATGTTATAATCTCTTGTTATATTTATATAATAAAAGTGGAAAAATATTGACGATATTTACTCAAACTAATATTTTGAACATTTTTATGAAAATAGTGATCTCAAATATTTTATTGATAGAATTTTTAAATTTTACAAGAGATATAAATGCATAATATTATTATGAAATAATCTGTTGTCATTTTTATTGTAGATATTTTATAAGGTGAAAGTATTTGTTACATAAGATATCTTTATTTTTTTAGTCCCTCCTGTTATATGGAATTACAATACAATGTTTGCTATACTTAAAACAGTAAAATATTAAAACATATCTCATCAATAATTGGTAAATAAAATATACTATTGTACTATAGAATAAAATGTTTATGGAATAAAATGAACAATATCTATGCATTATAAAAATAATTATTTAAAGTAAACAATTTTTTTTTATTGAAACTGTCGTGCCAATAAGTTCCTAAAAGTTGAATTATTCCTTTAAACAATACTTTAACAATTAACAATTGTATATACTTAAAGTTACTGTCTAAATATCAAAATTGTCTTAGCCATCTACACTCTTCCCTACTTCTAAATTATATAGATATATTGAATATAAAATATGTCTGTTATGATGAAAAGGAAGAGGTTGTGCAAATAATAGATAATTTACTACTGTCAATATGTAGAAGTTGACATACGTCATTATATCCATGGGGGAACATTTGAATTATCGGGACAAAACTAAGTTTTGTCATAGTTTTTAAGGAAATTGAAAAAAATGTCAATAAAAAAGTTGTAAACATGAACGTTGTAGAGCATTTTGTCCTTTTTAATATGGTAATTAACAAATAATACGCAACGACAACTGGTCTCGAGATATTTAAAAAACAACAAAATAGTCCCAAGATTTTGTTGTTTTTTGGCCACAGAAAATTGTCCCGAAGGACATTTTGTTGGATATTTCGGTTTTTCCATACTGGCCTCATTATATGCAAGTCAGAAACAAAACCTTCTAACCTACCTTTTGCAATGTAACATGTACATTTCCCCTGGACTAATGCATAATC
Organism: Maratus michaelseni; assembly: GCA_963931845.1. NCBI lineage: Eukaryota > Metazoa > Arthropoda > Arachnida > Araneae > Salticidae > Maratus > Maratus michaelseni. The sequence goes on from OZ007586.1 coordinate 408,688,529, forward strand.
GAAATTAAATTTTATTGGGTGCATATTTCATTACGTGTGTACATACATAGTTAAAATCGCCAAAACATTAAAAGTGCCAGCTAAGATGTAGCATATAGTGAATTAAACCGATCCAAAAGTACTTCGATCTTCAGAATTTAATAAACAGTATTTTACATTTCTATGTCAACTTTGAAATTAATTTAACTTCATGATGAGTCTAAAGGTGTCTGTTACAAGGTTCCAGTAACTCAGAATAATCATTTTATCGTCTAAGGACTCCAGGTTTTCAAACCCCTGTCATTCCTATCTATGCAAGTAAAGAACCCCTAAAAATTTCGAATCAGAGTCATTACTTAGCCGCAAATGATTGTATAAAATTATTACTGACACCAATTGATTAGTAATAATTTCTACTGTTTCATGCTTTACTTATTATTGTAATGTTTCTTATGGGTGCATAGATTACATTAGATGTAATTTTGTATTTACTAATTTAAATTTTTTAACAGCAATCGATTTTTACATATAGAATTACAAGTTAAATTAATTTCAAAGTTGACAAAGAAATATAAAATATTGTTTAATAAATTCTGACGATAGAAGTAATTTTGCAATTTGGATAGTTTTTTGAGCATAACTCAAGAATTACTTACCGTAATGAGATGTAATTTTGTATTCACTAATTTAGGTTTTTTAACAGCAATCAATTTTACATATATAATTACAAGTCAAATTAATTTCAAAGTTGACAAAGAAATATAAAATACTATTTATTAAATTCTGAAGATAAAAGTAATTTTGTAGTTTGGATAGTTTTGTGAGCATAACTCAAGAATTACTTACCGTAATGAGATGTAATTTGAATTCACTCATTAAAATTTTTTAACAGCAATCAATTTTTAGATATAGAGATTTTTACAAACTCAAACATGTTGTATACTAACAGCTAATTTTGACATCCGATTAAAAAATTTCAGCATATTTTACCTTAAGAAACCAAATGACAAGTCACTCAATCAAACAGTTTAAGAATTATGCATGTTTAAAGTTTGAAACTCCGAATGTTAAATTCAATTTTAATTGTTTCAAACTTATTGCAATTTGGATAGTTTTTTAAACATAACTCAAGAATTACTTACCCTAATGAGATGAAATCACGGTCGAAAATCATGGTCGAAAAGCGATGAGCATTCCTGAATTATTGAACTTCTGAAAAATTAAAACTTTGATTATTAGACCAGCAATGGTTAGCAATCGCAGATCGTTTAATGTCACAATTTGTAACATAGTTCTTATGTTCCCCCAAGCGGACCTAAAGAGGTCACTTAGTTTGACCTATGTAAATTCTATCACACTCGCAAGATATCTTATAAATTCGCTAGTTTGAAAATCTGTCAATTGGATGTTTGAGATCTGGAAATTTGATATTCTTATATGGTGCATAAATTACTTTAAAATCGAATCTTTTCAAAATTCTGCATATTTGATGGCTAATTCTTGGAAAATATGGAAGTATAATTAAATTTTCATTGCGAGCATTGTTAACGTTGGAATGTGTGCACGTTTAATTAGTTTATTATGAATTGAATCAACGATTTCAACAGAATAACCCCGGTCAATGGCAATAGATTTAATGTGGTCTAATTCTGCTTTGACTAAACTCCCAGATGAACAAATGTTTAACCCTTTCAGGGGCAAAGCACTCCAACTGCTAAAACATTGAAATGAATGAATGACACCGGAATTTATGAACAAATTTATTTGGAAATAAGAAAAAGCTATATTTTACATACATAATAAACGGACATTTTTTTGCCAAAATTCTGGTGTCATTGTGGCATTTGGGAATTAAAAATAAGTGGTTTCATAAACGTACCACTGCCCTCGAAAGGGTTAAGGCGCGAGGAATATGAGTATTAAAGCAGCCAATTTTTGATTAGGATGGTGAGATGAATGACGCTGTGGACGTAAAGAAGCTGCGAATGATTTACGGAATGATTCCTGAAATTGAATTTTTAAATAAGTTATGCGTTTTCCAATTTCTTTGCTTATATATCATCTTTCAACATATTAAACGGTAAAGATTTGTAAAATTATTTTGGATGTGTTGGAAAGTGTTACATAAATTATGCTTGACGCATAAATTTTCGTTCTTGTTATATTAAATTTCGTGCAGGAAATTTGAATTTCTCGACATAAAAAAAAAGAAAATATTTAAATTCTGACTTTTAAATCTTAAAAAATATATCCCAATGTTTTCTGTCTAACCTTATTCTATAATGTATATATCGTTAATTATATGCAAACAAAAATCAGAATTCTAAACCATAATTAATTCTTAAATTAAATGTTTTTAATTTACTTAACGTATGCTAATATTTTTCTTCTAAAAGCTTAATTTTTTTAGTTATGAATTACTTGATGCATTCATTTAAATATTTTTAAACAAATTTCTGATATTTATATATATATATATATATATCACTGTATTCTTCAAAAAGCTCAAACAATCCTTCAAATTTACGAGCTAATTCACAGATTTTACATATACCTTCTCTACAATATAAAAATCTAATATCCCTCAATAGTTAATTCATGAATTAATATAGATATATATTTTTAAGTCGAAATACTTAAGATGTATGGTTTTTTTTATAAAACACACATCTGTATATAAAACATCCATTTTCTAATATTTTAGCACATTTTATAATATCTTGATCAATAGATTGAATATTTAATTATTCAAATATCTCTTTATTTAATATATTTTTTATCTCCTCAATATTATTCCACAATATTTTATTATCTGAATATCCTTTAAATCTCAAACCATGTATTTCTTTATTATTACTAACAAGGAAGGTCTCCTTAAAGCGCATACTCAGCAAATTTTGAAAAGATTGCTAATGAAGATACACATGTATGTAATAAAGGAACAGTGAAATTTAGCTGCGGAATCCCAGTAGAAAATCTGCAAAAAAATAAAATACTTTCGAGTATTTGGCGCAAAAACACACGATTTTGCTAGCAACATTTTTTCTTCGCCAAACGCAAACGATTCTAATGCATTTTAAATTGCTTGTAAAATGATTATTCGAATGCGCAATATTTAATGAATTTAAACTTAATCAATGAAATATTTATTATTTTTGTACAATATATACAAGCTGCTTGTTGTTGCAGTTATTTATTTTTACCACTGAAAACATATGTTCTATGTTTTGGAAGCTGCAAATATCTATTTTATGTTATAGCGAAGCTGACATTTAAGTTCTGTGTATTATTGAATTATTGAATCTGTATGTTTCTTTTCACTTTTAGTTAACAATCGAAATTTTAAAAAATATATGAATCTGAAAGGTCTATTAAAGTAAGCGAAGAGTTTGAAGAAATTCTAGTTATGAGACCTGGCAATGAGATTTTTGTAAAATTTGAAAGCGTAAAATTGTCATAAGCTAAAAAAATTTACGAATGAGTTAATTCTATGGCTCATGATACCATACCCTCTTGTTCAGAATCGTTTGCATTTTACGTTCAACATTTTCAACTCTCTGTACGTTTGCATTAATATTAATTTAAAATGTTTTTTAAATCAGATTAAATAAATCACTCACGTTTTTTTTTCTCTCTTTATTACCGATTGAATGAAATTTTGCCTGTTGTTTTATCCTCCATTCCACGATTTTTTCTAATTTAAATGGCTTCAACGGTTGTACAAGTAATTTTTAAATGTATTTTAAAAGGAAAAGCCGGATGACAAACGGATTCGTTATACATTTCTATATCGAAGAAGTCGTTCTTTCCATAGCAACAAAAACTTTCTTGAATTGACAATGTTCAGAATCGGGCTTCATTTTGAACTTGAAACAATTTTAATCAATTTAAATTTTGTTTTAAATCGTAAAATACAATCGTTAAATTCCATTATATATACATATAAATGTGCACACAAAATTGTAGTTATAAAAATTTATTTATTACTAGCTAATCCGCCCGGCGTTGCCCGGGCCCGAAATATTAATAATCTGTTCTATACGAATATGACTGAAATCTGTAAGGCTATCGAAATCAAGTCGAATGAGGCAAACTTCGTCGTAATCGGGCTCATAAAACCCAAGATTGGAAAGCGCATCCTGGCGGTCGAAAGTGCAGCTAAAATATTTAAGGCTATAGATATAAAGTCGAATGAGCCTAACCCCGTCGTAATCGGGTCCATAGAACCAGATATACTCCTATAGTTCCACTTTCCATCGCCAGGGGGCGCACTCTGTTCTGGAAGAGGCCTTTTCAGAACACTTGACCCAACCAAATTTCCTAGTAGAATTGAAATTTAACTACGGGTAAATATTGCCAAAATAGCGGAAATCGCAAAAATGGGTTACGTAATCGATCAGTTTCTAAAGGGTTAATGTAGATATTTTTTAAAACCCAACGATGCATTTTGAAGAAAATGAACGTGTCTATGATCTGGATCATAGTCTACATCTGGACACATGTCTACTGTTTGTCCGTACTTGCATTTACCGAGTCGATGCCGATTTTTAAATCAAGACCAAAAAAGGAAATTCGCGTGAGTGAGTTTTGAAAAGGATTTTTTTTCGGAGGGTTAAAATTAATTTTTTTCAAAACGGATACCAGATTTTAAAAAGCAAAGGGATATAGATTAGGCATGGTATTTTTAGTTTTTCGTATCTTGTTTATAAAGGCCAATTCGGATTTTTAAAGATAGGAGAAATAGTTAAAAAAGCGAAATTGACTTACGGTTAAAAACGTTTTCGAAAGGGTTAACACGATTTATTTTTTAAACTAAAGATTTCTGCCTTAACCCGATAGAACGTAGATGTCTTTAGGCGTGTTTGCTTTTTGTTTGGTTATTTTAGAAAGCCGATGCCAGATTTAATATATAGCAGAAAATCGGAATTCGAAAAATAGAGTCCTGCGCACGAATTTTTTTTGAAGGGTTAATATTTGTATTTTTCAAAAACAAATACATACGTTGAAAAAAGAATAAATGTAGATACTGTCTGGTATTTTTAGTTTTTCGTACCTGTCTCTGAATCGCCGATGCGAAATTTTAAATATTGCCAAAATCGCAAAAATCGCAAAACGGCATACAGAAAATATACTTTTTCGAAGGATTAATTGTTGTATTTTTTAAAACCAAAGGTGGCTTTGAAAAGGACAAAAACAGTTCTTTAATTTGGTTACCTTCGTTTTTCCGTATATTTTGTATTCCGGTAGATGCAAGGCTCGGAAAACGGGAGAAAATAAAAAACTCGAATTCGAAGCTTTTTGATTATTTTTTTGAAAGGGTTAAATGTAAATATTTTTCAAACCAACCAGATCGTTCGAGACGTAACAGTATGTTCTTTTAGAATATGTAGACGGTTTTTCCGTATTTTTAGCCGTTTGTCCATGGCGAATTTAGAAATACTTTAAACAAAAACGGAATGTCTTCTGCTTTCTTTCTTCTGTTCCGGAAGATACGGAAATTGGTTTCTGCACATGCGCCAGCTCGCTTCAGAATAATGACTTTTTTGGGGGATCTTTGATCAGTTTTTAATTGATAACTACTTTAATTTTCAAAATTTTAAAATTCTGAGGCTCAGGTATACCATGAGAGTGTTTGGACTACCTAAATCTAAATTTACAGACTTCTAGGTGCGCTAAATTTTCCTAGCCATCGCCAACAGACACACACACACACACACACACAGAGCGAAACTTTCTTTTATTAGTATAGATGTAAGTTAAACATGCATAAACAAGTTCAGTATGAAAAAGTTTTTCCTTAAAGAGTATTTGTCAAAAAAAGCGTATTTTTGAAACCCCTTGAAGGGCGGTGGGATGTAATATATCCCCCTTAATTTTAATTCCCAAATGCCACAATGACACCGGGAATTTTGGAATCAAATTTTACTTTTGTAATATACGTGAAGAAAATCTTTTACTTATTTGGAAATAAATTTGTTGTTAAATCCCGGTGTGACTCAATGATTTCAACATTTTAGAAACATAAGTACTTTGCCCCTGAAAGGGTTATTTTCATTCCGTCGAAAACCGGTGATAGATCGCTAAATAAACAAAATTTTCATATTTTTTAAAGGACGTTATATCGAGGTTCCGCAGAAATTTTTTTTTTATAGACGTATATATCCTCATGAGAAGAACATTCTCTAATTTTTTCAAAATTTTCTGAGTATGCCAGAGTTGCCAAGTCTCCGGCTTTTTGGATACCAGTATTTTAGTACAGAAAATGTTGTTTTATGTAATCGAGACATTCTTCGATTTAAAAGAACAACATTTTCTCTAAAATAATACTGGTGTTCAAAAATCCGGAGACTTGGCAAGTCTGGAGTATGCGCTTATGGAGACCTTCCTTGTAAGAACAATTTTCCATTATTGTCCATTCAACTCATAATTAGGTGTAAACACTAATGCTGTTTCACCAAAATGTTGTTCCCATTGTACGCAGCATATCTCTCCTAAAATCTTTTGATTAGGGAGAACCTCAAATGCTTTTTTATTAGAATTATGTTTTCCATTTTTTATAAAACATTTTTTTAAGTTGCAAGAGCTACGTTTTAAATAATTTTGTAATATCCTAATGCTAATGAACTAAATCCACCTTCTAAAATAAAAGTTTGTTACTTTTAGGAGATAAAGGAATTTTGTTTACTCCCATGGAGTACATATTATGTTTTAATATTTTTTATTAATTTCACAGATCTATAATGATTATTTTTATTAAAGAAAATGTTTTTTTATTTTCGAATCTATTTCTATTTTTAACAAAATATTTTTTAACTCTTTTGGATTTCTTTGAAGTTTTTTTATGTTTAATTTCACCTTTTTCATTTTTATTATACTCTTCAACATTCTTTACATCAAGTTTAGTTGCATACATTTTAAATATTAAACCAACAAATCTTTCCATACTCACACCATTCATTTCACCTTTTATTTTACTTAATACTTTTTTTCGTTTTTTAGCTCACAGGCTATCAAAGCCTGAGAGCTTATGTGCCCGCCGGTTCTGTATGTACGTACGTACGTATGTATGTATGTATGTATGTTTGTACGTAACGCGATAACTCGTGATAGAACTAACCGTTTTACTTTAAATTTTGTTTATAGGTTCCTTGTGATAAGGCGCTGCCCTGATTAGTTTTGGAGATTCATTGGTTAAGCATAAAGGGGGGAAACGGGGGGCTAACCCCCATAATTTAGATAAATGGGTTTTTCATGCAGAATTATCCCATTTTCTTCAAATTTTGTATATAGGTTCATTTTGATAATGCGCTTCTGTCAATAGTTTTGGGGGTTCATTGGTTAAGTATAAAGGGGAAAGGGGGGTACCCCCCCTAATTTAGATAAATGAGTTTTTCATGCAGAATTATCCGATTTTCTTCAAATTTTGTATATAGGTTCATTTTGATAATGTGCTTCTGTCAATAGCTTTGGGGGTTCATTGGTTAAGTATAAAGGGGAAAAGGGGGGGGGTAATCCCCCTAATTTGGATAAATGAGTTTTTCATGCAGAATTATCCGATTTCCTTCAAATTTTGTATATAGGTTCATTTTGATAATGCGCTTCTCTGAATAGTTTTGGGGGTTCATTGGTTAAGTATAAAGGGGGAAAGAGGGGCCTAATCCCCCCTTAATTTAGATAAATGGGTTTTTCATGCAGAATTATCCCATTTTCTTTAAATTTTGTATATAAGTTCATTTTGATAATGCGCTTCTGTCAATAGTTTTGGGGGTTCATTGGTTAAGTATAAAGGGGGAAAGGGGGGATAACCCCCCTAATTTAGATAAATGCAGAATTATCCGATTATTATTTCATGCAGAATTATCCGATTTTCTTCAAATTTTGTATATAGGTTCATTGTGATAATGCGCTTCTCTGAAAAGTTTTGGGGGTTCATTGGTTAAGTATAAAGGGGGAAAGGGGGGCTAATCCCCCCTTAATTTAGATAAATGAGTTTTTCATGCAGAATTATCCGATTTTCTTCAAATTTTGTAGATAGGTTCATTTTGATAATGTGCTTCTGTCAATAGTTTTGGGGGTTCATTGGTTAAGTATAAAGGGGGAAAGGGGGGTAATCCCCCTAATTTAGATAAATAAGTTTTTCATGCAGAATTATCCCATTTTCTTCAAATTTTATATATAGGTTCATTGTGATAATGCGCTTCTCTGAATAGTTTTGGGGGTTCATTGGTTAAGTATAAATGGGGAAAGGGGGGCTAATCCCCCCTTAATTTAGATAAATGGGTTTTTCATGCAGAATTATCCCATTTTCTTTAAATTTTGTATATAGGTTCATTTTGATAATGCGCTTCTGTCAATAGTTTTGGGGGTTCATTGGTTAAGTATAAAGGGGGAAAGGAGGGATAACACTCCCCCCTAATTTAGATAAATGGGTTTGTCAAGCAGAATTATCCGATTTTCTTCAAATTTTGTATATAGGTTCATTGTGATAATGCGCTTCTCTGAAAAGTTTTGGGGGTTCATTGGTTAAGTATAAAGGGGGAAAGGGGTCTAATCCCCCCTTAATTTAGATAAATGAGTTTTTCATGCAGAATTATCCGATTTTCTTCAAATTTTGTATGTATATTCATTGTAATTAGACACTTCCCTGATTAGTTTAAGGAGTTCATTAGGTAACTATGAGGGGGTAACAGGGGAATGACCCTCCCCCCTTAATTTATTGTTGATTTCTTTATTTTTCGAGGGCATATTTCAAATTCTTTGAAATAAGAGTACAATATACAATGAGTGTGTGAGCTCAATGTCCTCAGTTTAACTGGGCAGTTTTATTTTTATTTTCTTGTATATTATAAATATTATTTTTTGATAATCTGAAGTATCAAAATAACCAATCATGTACTTCATAAAAATCACCAGTCGGGATATTATAAATAAAACTATCTGTATCCATATATAATGATTTAATTTTATCAACATATTTTGGTTTTATAACACTATACAATGAACTTCATACATTAAATATTCAGATAATCTAATGTACTCATTCCCACATGTATATGTTTATTAAAAAATACTTTTGTTTTATTCATATGAAGAGCTACTAAATTTTCAGCAACAATAGTTCTATATTTAAAATTGGGTTTAGCAATAAATATTTGAACTTGATCATGATTGCAGCATAATACTACATTTATTCTTTTTCTTATTTTTTAATAGTTTTTCCAAATACAGGATTATTTATCAATTTATAAAATCTTTTTACAAATCATTAGTTGCTTTATTTCTCATTTTTGTATTCAAATGTATATTATATAATAGTTTAATCAATCTAATTTTTTATGAACCTTTTTCAATTTCAATCCAATTTTCAAACTGTCTTAAGTTTCTATAATGAATGACATGATTCCTTCTATCGTATAAAGTTGTTAATAACTTAACTACGTAGAATTATAAAGTATTCTATTTTCTTGACATAATAGTAAATAAGAATGATAATCATTACATTCTTTTGAATAGTCAAAATCTAATTATAATATATCTGCAATATCTGAATTATCAGGTGTTTTAATAAATTTTTTCGATTCATTATATACTTATCTAAATCCACCTGTTGGTAAATATTGACTCATAGTCCATCCATATAACTTATTGGCTTCTAAATATATTACGTAACTGGATTCTTTTTACTTTTATCATAATTTTTCATATATGTATTATTTGCTTTTCATACCTATTACTTGAGAAACAAACCCTCTCAAACCTTTTTCTAAAATGAGAATCATATCATAATCGTTTAATAATTCTAATTTAACTTTTGTTATTTTTAACATAGCATTAAAAAAAACAAAAGCTGTAAATTATCAATCTATATCTAACTCGTAAGTTTTCATACAAACATCTCTAAAAGTTTCAAAAATATCTGTTCATCCATTTTAGCATATAAATCTGTATGTTCACGTAAATTCGTGATATTAAATGCATTCCAAACACGTTAAGTAGATTTATAATATTCATCCGTTATATCACATTAATTCAATTTATTATAAAAATGATTTTTTGAAGGTAAATGGAAGGAAACACAATTATCTTCCGAATCAATATAATATTAAGTACATATACCTTTTTCTTGCAATTACATCTAATTTATTTTGAGGAAAATGTAGTGGTGTTTCTCTGAATTTAGATTTTAAGTATTTAATATATTTCTGTACTGTTTTTGCTAGATACAATTTAAAATCTTAATTTCTGATAACTCACTTATGTTTTTTGATAAATTATCTAAATTGGCAGGAATAAATATCTATGAATCCATAAATCTTAATTTCACAACTTCTTTATTTTTGCTGAACGATATATATTTTTCTTCAGTATTAGTTATAACATCAATTTTCGATTTATAAAATCCAAGTTATTTTATAAAAGAAAGAAAAAATGTTAAATTATGGTTTTTTCTGGAATAAAATTTGGAGTGTTATAATTTAAATGACTACAATTATCAGCTGGTCTTCGAGTCAAATGATAATGATCCATCACATTTTTTCATGTTCAGGACAATCAAATAATATTTTGTTTTCACATATATGATAAATATTAATACTCAGTTGATAGCGCATTGGCAGCTTCAGCCAAAAGTTCCTTAGTTCGAATCCTAGCCCGGGGATTTTTAACCCAATTAGGAAATTACGACTCATATTTTTTCTTTACCAATTTGAATAATTGTGTTAAAAATTAAACTATTATAATTGTTTTAATTAAAATCTATCATTGATTTAATAGCTTTCATTTTTTTAAATTTTACTTTTATGATTGTTTTAATTTTACTAACAAACTTTAACATAGATACGAATTTATTAATTGTATCACATCCTCTATAAGCAACAGGGGGTTTATAATATTCATTTTCCATCATAACAAAACGCATTTGGTTCATGTTTGTAATATGTCATAATAAATAGTTTATATTCATCTGGTTGGCATATATCCATTTTATTTTGCAACTGACATTCAAAATCTCCATATATAGCAAATGGTACTGACATTTTTCTGGCAAAGTTTTTAAATGTAATAACTTCTTCTTTTTCAGGAATACTGATATTATATATATATATATATATATATATATATATATATTTACTATTTAAACATCTATAACACAAATCTAAATTACTGCTGGTAACTTCTGATCTGATTAAGCTATAAATATTTTCAATCCAACATTAATAAATTTTAAGGTATCTGCCTACGTACGGAGCACTTTTTTTAAAAAAAGGACAGTTTTGAATAAATATAATTATTTTTAGTTCAATTGTAATACAGAATGATAAGAAAAGATAAAATCCTAGCAATATTTTTTTAATATTTTAAAAAATTGGGGGTTTTTGCCATTTTTTTTAGCAAAATTTCATGTTTACGCCAGACAGCGTACACTCAATTCAAATAAATATATTTCAATTTCCTTTATGCTGCATACTTCTATGACACTTATCTGTGCACTGAACTAGGAGTTTTACAATATCTTCAAAAATAACCAAAAAATTTCAAAATATGTAAAAAAGTACATTTTTTTTAGTAAAAATTACCATTTTTTCATATTTGAGTACCTATAAAATAATTAAATTATCACATATAGCTTAGATCCTAGTTCCGAGCATAGTGAATGATATGGAAAGCATTCTCACAAAATTTCACTGAAATATCTTTAAAACTTTTTATGTAATGAATTTTATCGCACATGGAAATAACGAAAAAACTGATTTTCCATAAATCGCATTTAAAGATTTCTTTTTAGGCAAACAACTACAATATTTAATTGTTAAAATTGCCATTACTCCTCTTCTAATAATCGTAGGAATAAAATTAAAACAGATTTAGAATCGTAAAAGATTGCTCTTTCAAATAAAACAATAAAAAATAAATCGAAAATTTTCACCAAAACAGCCAATTTGATGTAGGCAGATACCTTAATATCATATTTCATATAAAACACATGTTTTTCTAATTTACTTTTAGTTATTCTAATGGTGCTATCACACGTAATCTCATATCATAGTCAATATCAGATATTTCATCCGAAGCACGTTTTTCAAGAGGAAAACGCTCGAAATCGTCCCGTTTGATAGATTGCCTCTCGTAATTTCTTAAAGATCTAACTTACAGTAGTTTGTATCCTCTACGATATGTATCAGCTCGAAATCCACCAATCAGAGCTCTCTAAAATTCCAAGATGGCCACCGTCAGTAAGTCAAGATCTTATGTTTAGCGTGGTTGCAAATATTGAAACCAAAAATACAGAAGAATTAAGAAAAAAGCAAATCTTTAGTAACACGGGGACCAATTATACACGAAAAGAACTTAAAAAATGTGCAGTTATTTTGAAATTAAAGAATTACATATGCTTCGATTGTCTCTTCGGAGTTCGTTATTGACATTCCCGATAAGAACTTTATTTACTAATTTAAAGTTATTTATTGCGATTATTTTATTTCAATTCCTTATATTATTTGCTATATGTTATAATTGTACTGTCGTAGTCACTTATTTACTTCTCAAACTGTAGTAGTTTAACTACTTACTGCAGCTACATTTGGCGTTATTTCGTAATTGTTGCCAAATTATGTCGCCAAAGATGAAAATTCAAGCAAACACGCATTAAGTATTTCATTGCAATACAAAGTATTGTCTCCTTTTAGCATGCAGCGTTCAGAATCTAAATTCTGTAGTGGAGGGGGGGGGGGGTGTGACAGAAAATTTTCTTATACTTTTAGAAAAATAAAATTTAATAAATGAAAATTTAATCTAGCAGCTATTTATAGTTAATTATATTTTACCTTTTAATAATTTTTGTTTTAAAACAATCTTGAAATTCTTTTTTTTAAATATATACAACTATTATACAGACATACATATTTATTCGTAAATCGGTGGAATAGTAAAAATCTAATCACAGTTGTTCGGTCATCCAAGGCAAGACTCCCTTATCATAGATCAGACTTGACAATCCGGAGAAAGTCTATGGGAGAAAATGTCCGCGGTAATTGCCAACTTATTAATTGACTTTCTCCGGAAAGTATCGCCGCCTGGTGGATACTACCGCACAGTTGCCATGTTTCGGGCTTTTTGAACACCAGTATATTTTTAGAGAAAATGTTGTTCTTTTAAATCCCAGAATTCTCCGATCAAACAAAACAAAATTGTCTCTACTAAAAAACTGGTATCCAAAAATATAATAGAAAAATCTATAGAAAAAACCAGCTGGTCTGCTACCGCATAGCTGCCAACTCTTACGCTTTTTTCTTACCACTAAAATTTAATAGAATTTTTTTCGTCATGTAATCACACGATCTTGTCAATTTAATAAGATAAAATTTACAATAAAAATTTAGTGGTAGGAAAACTACTAGTTCATAAGCAAATGCATAGAACAAATGGAGCTGTGAAAAAATTTCGTGTGATTTCGTGTCGTAAATACTATTACTGACGATTGATGGCGCTAGTAGCAGGACAAGTATAGCGGTGAAAGACAACTTGCTGATTGAGAGGTCTGATACTATGATACGGAGGTCTTGATCCAAGGCTGTCTGTTAGATGATAATGAAAAAAATCTTGTGTGGATAAATATACTAAAAATATCAACGTTTGACACACAATAACATCGTGTAATAAACAGACGCACGTTTCATGAGTATCCTGGACTCATTTCCTCAGTGTAAATAAACTTAAACCCTATTGTATCCCCCCAAAGACATGAAAATGAATCTAAAAACCCAAATGAAAAACAACAACACACCGAGAAACTCGTCCAATCTGATTAAGTCGGTTGGTTGGTTGTAGAGGATTCAATATGGCAAAGTAACTCAACCCAGAAAGGTGAGATGTACGGTACACTTGAAAAATCATTAACCAGGGAGTTACCAAATTTATGAATATAAACTGCCTCAAAGAAGTCTAAATCTAATGGAGTGTTACATTTCTTAATAATAGTGGCTTAATCAGATTGGACGAGTTTCTCGGTGTGTTGTTGTTTTTCATTTGGGTTTTTAGATTCATTTTCATGTCTTTGGGGGGATACAATAGGGTTTAAGTTTATTTACACTGAGGAAATGAGTCCAGGATACTCATGAAACGTGCGTCTGTTTATTACACGATGTTATTGTGTGTCAAACGTTGATATTTTTAGTATGTCTGTTAGATGGTTGGCGACTTTCTCTCCAACATGGTTTATTAGTGAGAAATTGAAGGTTTAGAATCAGCTGGAGTGGCTCAGTGGTTATAGCAGTAACCCGGAACGCTGTGGACCCAGGTTCGATTCCCGGCTCTGGCTAATTTTTCACTTCATGTTGGATTATTGTATTTAATGTATGTGGGTGAGCATGTCCTTTCCAGTCTATTTTTCGTTTTTAATTATTGAATTTCAACCACCCTACAATTTTGTCTTCCCCATCCTAGCGGAGTATAAATTATAAACCTTTATATGTTTTTCAATTTGTTAAGCAAATTGTGCCTTTTTTTTTACTTTGTATTAATAATAAATAACGCATGTAACCCCCCCCCCCCCTCCAGTTAAAATATTTTGCCACCCTTCAAAAAAAAAAATTATATATTTTTGAAAACAAAAATGAATTGTAACGTAAAACTTTCCTAACAGAAATAAATTTCTATACGTAACTTCATCCTTCCCCCTCAGCAAAATTTATGTACAGCATTATTATTAGATGTTATTACTAATATATTATTACTTGTGACATTTTTATACAGTGATTTGCGGCAGAGTGAGTAGAGGGTATAACCCCCCCCTCCCCCCCCAAGACTGTACACAATATATATAAAAATAAGGATTATGTTTTTAAAACAAAAAATATCAAAAACTCATTTAAACTTTCGAAAAATGATTAAAATCATCAAAACCAAGGAAGAAAAAACTGCAAAAGAGTGGGAACTATATCTAAATTCTATTACGTATTTCATTTTTATAATACATTCAATATGTAACATGAATTACATTTAAAATATGTAAAATATATTAACTAAAAATGTCATAATAGTGATTTTGGCAAAATAACTAAAACTTAATTTAAAATCTTTCTTTGCGTTACAGATTTCGGCTTAGCGATAAAGTGCGGTTCCAATATATGTGACAAAAAATTAGTTCTAATATACTATTTTTTCCAAAATCACTTAATACTGATAGTTGAGAATTCTTAATATTTACAGGTAATGAAAGACGTAAAGTGAAGATATGGACTCTATAATTTAGAATTTTAATGTTATATTAGCGAGTTTATTGTTTTTATAATCTTGGAATTTTAAGTAAAATTATCACAATATTATATATAGAGAGCAGACACGAAAAGAAACTGCAATATATAAAATGTTAGTACGCAATAATGCTTCCTGTGTATCAATCGAACTCTAGACTAAAACGGAGTTTTACGGAATTTTTTTGACTGAACGGAATTTTTTTATCCGTTAAAATACGGAAATAGTACTGGCGTCTCGATTTCCAGTACAATTTCCGTTTTTTTCAGGAAATTTTTTTTACAGTGTACACTAAATATTAAAACACCTGCTGCAATTACTCGCCAAATGTTACGCCCTCTCCTTACATTAGCAGATAACTTTCAGTAGGGAAAATAACCCTAGTTGCAGCGTGAAAGTGTAAAGCGAGAGGCAATAGCATATACTTCATATCGTATGGTCGTCCGTGTGATAACAGCTTAAGAGGGTAACGTAATTATTTTCAGCATGACTGTAAACATTTACAGATAATTTATTCAAATTTCTTAATACCCTCTAGTGAAACAGGAAATTCATTTCCTTTAAAATTTAATTCATCTTTATATTTTTCATATTTTGTCATTCTTTCAGGATGTTTTTCTACAAGATGAATAGCTGATAAAGAAAAAACACATAATACACTTTTTACCTTTCTTTTTTGCAATTCATTTACCTTTATTGCGTTATATTCGTCTAAACTTTGCTTTATTTCCCTTAGGCCAGGACTTCTTTTTTTCTTCTAAAATATCCAAATGTTTAATGATATAATAATTTTTAATTCTATACAATTTTATTCTAAAATAATAAGCAGTTTCATATTCTTTAGTTTATTCGTTTTCTTATCATTAAGCAATGCATTTCTATGTTTCCAACTTGATTTGTGATTCTTTAAATGCAATATTCTAAAATATTTACCACAAATGCAACACTTTTTTTTGGTAAGATTTTTAAATATAGGTCTTCTTCCGTATGGTCTTTTTCATCTTTCATTTTATAATATTTACCAAATATATAACTGGCACGCCCCTTCGGGTGGTCCTGACTCGGCCCCTTTAGTGGGGAAGATCACCGGCATTGCGAGATGTCCTTCGACACGACGCGACGGGGGCAGGTTAAGTGGACAATCACCACCTCACCGTGGTGTGTCAGTGGGAATGGGGTGTCTGATGAGCCGAAGATGCCGGACTGGTGTGTATACAGAACCATTCCACTCCTAAAGCGCTGGTTTTCAGCGGCAAAGGTATAATGATGCGGACACAGACTCCGCTAGGTGGTCGCCAGACAAAGTTCTGAGCAAAAATTCAGTATTCAAAATTCAAATTCAAAAATTTTGCCGATACAGTGCTGACTCAAATGATGATAATACTGTTTTTGAGGTATTCGAACCTACTTGATTTTAACTAAGTTTCTTTTGGTAATCTATTGTTTAAGTTAAATATATTTCTGCCAGAAACTTTGGACATTTTACCAACTGTTAGTTTAAAGCTTCTATATATTTTAATTGTGAAAACTTGTGTTATTTCTTCTAGACTTTGTGTTATATTTTCATTGAATGATTTTAATTATACATTTATCACCACATTACCCTTTTCATTTAACTGTGTTATTTTCATTCATCTTCTTCTTATGGCAAAATTTAAAATCAATTTTAAATTTTAATTTGGCGTTCTTATTCTAATCTTTTATTGCTTCAGCATGTCCCTAAAGGGACTCTGTTCCATAAAATGCTATTCAACCATCCAACCATCCACGACCTTCAGAGTCCGATAGTGATGCCTAACTCTAACTTTCAGTTTAATAACCCTTTTTAGTGTGATTTATGTGTGTTTCTGTGTGGTTATCTCCGCAGTCGACCGCCGTAGATGTTTCACCGGCATAAGTCGGAGGGAAAGCCGTCTAGGGCCACACGTTAACCCATTCGGGACCATGGGTGAATATATGCACCCTCAAAAAGAGCATACAGAATTTGTTTTAGGCACCAGTAAAAATGAAAAATAATATTTGCTTTCTCTAATTAGAGCATTTTTGTGATAGTTTAAGTAAAGGTAGCCTTTTTATAAAAAATGGTGACAACCGAATAAAATTTGTGTAAAAGCCGCCGGTCCCGAAGGGGTTAACAAACCTAGGCTAGGACGTGTACGTGTCTATGCGTTAACGGATGCATTTCCTCGACATCCCGGGCCAGCGAGAAGCTCCTTCTCCAGTAGTTTCCTTTGTAGGAGTTCTATGATCGAAAGCGGCGATAAATTAAGAGTTGTAGGGGAAGCTCGGCATAAGGCCTATGGCCCGGTTTCCGTTTTGGGTTTCCGTCTCCGAAGCTGTCGGGGACTCCAGCGTACTCCCCAAATGTAATTTGGTGGAGTCCTAAGGGTATGCACCACCGCATATCGCAACGACCTTTGTCGTCGATTTCCTAGGGAAAATGAGGATGGTCAGCAGGTGCCGGCGTACCCATAACCGTAGAGAATACAGGAACTCCCCTGGTCATACTCGTTAAAAATTCCTCAGATCTTGGGTACTGTGGTTGACGTACCTGACGGGCACCACCAGGCGGCTGACGGCGCAACTCGGTTTTACCACGTGTATAACATTTTTTATATTCTTCTAATTATTTTTATATTCTTATTTTTTTTAATTTCTGTAATTACATATCTCGTAAAAATACTTCTATTCATAAAATGTTGAAATGATTGATTGACACTAGAATTTAGAAAGAAATTTATTCGAGAATAGGTAAAATATTTTCTTCATGTACTTGATAAAAGGGAATTTTTCATTTCAAAATTCTGGTGCCAATGCAGCATTTAAGGATTAAAATTAAGTTACATTACGTACGACACCACTGTGGTGTCGCCAGACGGCAAAGTTTTAATTTCAGAATAGTTCTCAATTTAAATGTTATTCCTTGTTTATCTAAATCACTAAAGTGAAACAACTCTGTAGTTTTCTTCTTTCAATTTCACGTATGATATAACTAATAAAATCATATTTCCTAATTTTATATATATTTTTTGTATTTCATTATATTTTTTATATTTTATTATATATTTTTTATATTTTATTATATTTTTTTAACATTTTATTACTTTTCTTTATATTTTAATATCTACAATATTGCTTTAATTGTCTTAGAGATAATATTTTATAGATAGATAATTTATAACCTTTGGCTTCAGAGCGAGCGCTATTTAATGAAAAACATTTTCTGAAATATTTTTGGAACACGCGTCATATAAGAAGCACTTTTAAAATACACACACACATATATATATATACTGCTCTCCACATTCACTGCTATTAAACTTTGCATATGTAATTGAGGAATCACAATTTTTACAATTACTTTGCTAATTAATTTTTCCAAATCTCTGGTATCAGTGTTGGGCAGAATCTGATTACAAATAATCAAATTACAGATTAAATTATATTATAATCTCCTCACTATGCAATCGATTATCATATAATCATTACAAAGTAATTTGAATATAATCTGATTATCGCATAATCTGATTACTGTGTAATCGATTACAAGACAATTCTAATTTTCTCTTTTAAAATATAATTAGATTAATCTGTAATTAGATTAATTTGTAATTAGATTACAAGACACTTCCGATTACGTTTTCAATTGTATAATCCAATTAACCTGTAATGGATTACAAGATGATTCCGATTACGTTTTTAGTTGTATAATCCAATTAACCTGTAATGGATTATATGTGAATTTCGATTACGTTTTTAATTGTATAATCTAATTAACTGTAATGCATTATAGGAAAATTCCGATTACGTTTTTAATTGTATAATCCAATTAATCTGTAATGGATTATAGGTGTATTCTAATTACATTTTTAAGAATATAATTTAGATTAAATTGCAATGTGTTACGAGTTAATGTCAGTTATGTTCAGAATACAATTTGGTTAACGTGTAATGTAATGCAACTAAATCTTAATTAAATTCTATAAAATGTATTTAAATTAAACTGCAATCTATTACGAGCTAATTCTAATTGCATTTTTAACACTTTCCAACAAAGTTGAAAAGTGTTTATGAATTTAGTTTGTCTGTCTATCAGTACTCTAATGCGCGTAAATATACTCGGATTTCCATGCAATTGATATATGTTATTGAGGTTTACTGTGGTATGATTGGTATAGAAAATGAAGTATGTAGCATGTAATTTACAGAGACATTCAAAAGAATTCTTTTACATTACAGCCTATTAGGAAAAATCGCTTGCGGTGTATTTTAATGATGTTACTGTATTTCAAACATATTGAATTTAATTTATATCGCTGAGGTGCATTACAAGATGTTTACTAAAAATTATGGAGTACATAATAGCATTCACCGTTCATTTACAGAGACACACAAAAATTTCGGTTACAGTACTGACTATGAACAATAATTGCTAGAAATACGTTTTTTTTTCAGTTGTTGCACGCGTTTTTGAATGTAACTATTTTTTTATATTGCTTGGTTTGTATAATAATGTTTGTATAATAATGTATATAATTGGCTTGTTCTATAAATCATATACAGAACTGCACAAAAGTTCTCTAGTACACTGACTTTTATAGACGGAAACTCCCGAATGGGAATTTTCAACCGTGTTAATAACCGAATTAAATTTTAGCATACTGCTATGTAGTATATATACAAATCTATTAATAATATGCAGAGCTTCAGAAAAAAAATCGGATATTTTTTCGATTATTAATGGTATTTACTGCAATTGGGTTCTCAAATATGCTATGCATTTTCCAACTTCTGTACTGAGTCAGATATACCGATTTCAGCCTGTTCGTTATTGTGAATACTCCATAATTTTACAAAGAGATAGGTTTTTTTTTTATAAGGTTTTTACCCTCCAAAATGTAAATACATGAGTTTTAAACTATTATGAAATGTTAAAAACTACTTACCGCTCTCAAAAGAACGATTTTACAGTATTCTTAAACTATAGATCTTAAATATCTGTGGTTTAATTAATTAATATAATGTATTTAATTTTTATAGATAATCTAACGATTGGGAATGCAATGTTAAAAATGAAGGAATATTAAATTAATCCATCCCGTGGACATACAACATTTCGATTCCGACACTTGTGTTTAAGTCGCAGCAATTCGATCCTGACATCTGGGTCCCAGTGCCATTTCAGTCCCACAAAGTGACATAATTTTACAGAAGACATTGTCTTTTTTTTTTTTTATCCAAAACCACGTGAATTTTACTACAGTGCGAATATAAGTACCCCATAATCACAAACACATATAACTCGAAACCTGTATCGACACCAACACAAATATCGTATGATAAACGTAACCGTTTTAGAAAAGGGGGGGGGGGTGCTCTATAGATTTTTTTATAGAAGCCCTCGCATATTTTGGTGTACCAAAATATAAGGTGCTGGCAAATTAAAACAATTATAACTTAAGCTGTAATTATCGTAGAACACTGATATTTTGTATGGTAAACGTAATCTTTAAAACGGGGAGGGGGACGTTGTTGGTGTTTTTAACAGAAGCCCCTAACTATTAGTATAGCGTAAATATAAGGGCCCGATAACTATACACACTTACATCTAGGATCCAAATTGTCGCAGAACATACAAATTTCATATGGTAAAAGGAATCGTTTAAAAGGAGGAGGAAGGGCTTTTTTTTTGGTCCTGTTTGCAATTAGTAATATTTTCTTGAAATTAATCTAGTATTTATAGTTTAAAAAAAGTTTTATATTTAATATCGAAATTCATTGGAATTTCTGTTTACGTTTTCGTGCATTCTTTTGATGGAAAAATAATTTTTCACTTGTTTGGGTAATATTGGAATATATATGTTCATTTATTTATTATTCTCTAATTGATTAAAATAGTTTAAAGTCATCCATCGGGTTCGTTATCAGATTTCCACCCAGCCCACGAAGACATATTTTATCAGCGCATTTTTTATTTTAAACTTCTTGCAATTACGAATATATTCAAGGTGATTCAGTATTTATGGTTGAAAAAAAATAAAGTTTTATATTTAAAATTCAAATTCTTCGAATTTCTGCATGTATTTTTATGCATTATTTTGACGAAAAATTAATTTTTGTATGTTTGAGTAATATTTTAATATTTTAGTTCTAATTAATCATTATTTTGTAATTACTTAAAAATACCTTAAAACGTAGTTTTGCATTGGGTCGGGTAATCCGATTTCTACAGCGGAATTGAAGTGGGCTGGGGGAAAGCCACACATTCAAGGGATCGGCGAAACTGCAATTTTCCGTTTGTTGCTCACAGGCTATCAAAGCCTGAGAGTAAATGTGCCCGCAGGTTCTGTATGTACGTATGTATGTACGTATGTATGTACGCATGCATGTATGTATGTACCGTATGTACGTAAATGTATGCAGGTAACGCAATAAATCTTGATAGAAATATCCGATTTGCTTCAAATTTTGTATATAATTGATAAGGCGCTGAAAGGCTATTTTGTATATAATTGATAAGATTCTGATAAGGCGCTTCCCTGATTAGTTTTGGGGGTTCATTGGTTAAGTATAAAGGGGGGAGACACGGGGGAGTAATCACTCCTTAATTTAGATAAATTGGTTTTCCATGCAGAATTATCGGATTTGTTTCAAATTTTGAAAGTAGGTTCATTCTGACAAGACACTTCCCTGATTAGTTTTGGGGGTTCATTGTTTAAGTATAAAGGGGGAAATCGGGGGGCTAACCCCCTTTTAATTTAGATAAATGGGATTTTTGTGCAGATTTATCCGATTTAACTTCAAATGTTGTATATACGTTCATTCTGATAAGACGCTTCATTAAATAGTTTTGGGGGTTCATTGTTTAAGTATAAAGAGGGGAACGGGAGGCTAAATCGCCCCCTTAATTTAGATAAATTGGTTTTTCATGCAGAATTATCCGATTTGCTTCAAATTTTGTATGTACGTTCATTGTGATAAGGCGCTTTCCTGATTAGTTTTGGGGATTCATTAGTTAAGTATAAAGGGGGGGGGACGGGGGCTAATCCTCCCTTAATTTAGATAAATGTGTTTTTCATGCAGAATTATCCAATTTGCTTCAAATTCTGTATATAGATTCATTGTTATAAGGCTCCTCTCTGTTTAGTTTTTGGGATTCATTGGTTAAGTATAAAGGGGGGGAGGGGAGCTAATTCCCCCCTTAATTTAGATAAATGGGTTTTTCATGAAGTTTTATCCAACTTGCTTAAATTTTTTTATATAGTTTCATTCTGAGAAGGCGCTTCCCTGATTAGTTTTGGTCGTTCATTGATTAAATATAAAAGGAGGAACCCCCCCTTAATTTAATAAATGGGTTTTTTCATGAAGAATTATCCAATTTGCTTCAAATTTTTATATAGTTTCATTGTGATAAGGCACTTCCCTGATTAGTTTTGTGGGTTGATTTGTTAAGTATGAAGGGGGGGGGTGAACTGAGGCTAATCCTCCCCATAATTTATTGTCAATTTCTGTATTTTTTGAGGGCATTATTCTTTGAAATAAGAGTGTAATATACATTTAATGTGAACAGCCTGTGAGATCAATGCCATTAACTGGGCACTTTTCCTTTTTTTAGCTAACATAGGCTATCAAAACCTCAGAGCTAATGTGCCCGCGGGTTCTGCATGTATGTGTGTACGTATGTATGTACTTAACGCGATAACTCTTGGTAGAAATATCCGATTTGCTTCAAATTTTGCATATAGGCTCATTGTGACAAGGCTCTTCCTAATTAATTTTGGGGGTTCAGTTATTAAGTATAAAGGGGGAATGGGGTTAATCCCCCGTCTCTTAATTTAGATAAATGGGTTTTTCATGTAGAATTATTTGATTTGCTTCAAATTTTGCATATAGGTTCATTGTAAAAAGATGCTTCTTTAGTTAGTTTTGGGGTTCATTGGTTAAGTATAAAGGGCGGGGAACGGGGGCTAATCCCCCATTAATTTAGATAAATGTGTTTTTCATGCAGAATTATCCGTTTTGCTTCAAATTTTGTACATAGTAGTTTTATTGTGATAAGGCGCTTCCCTGCTTAGTTTTGGGGGTTCATTGGTTAAGTATAAAGGGGGTAACAGTGGCTAATCCCCCCCTTAATTTGATAAATGAGTTTTCCATGCAGAATTATCCAATTTATTTCAAATTTTGTATATAGTTCCATTGTGATAAGGCGCTTCCCTGATTAGTTTTGGGGGTTCATTGGTTAAGTATAAAGGGAGAAACGTAGGGGGGCTAATCCCCCTCAATTTATTCTTGATTTCTTTATTTTCCGAGAGGTATTATTCTTTGAAATAAGAATATAAAATACACTTAGTGTGAAGAGCTTGTGAGCTCAATGCCATGAGTTTAACTGCGCACTTTTCCTTTTATTTTGTCATTTTCCGATTATTTAAATTTTGCTATATTTTATTACTAATTCTACAGGGTGCCAACCAGAAGTGCAAAATGTAGGTGCCAATGGACCGATTGCCGTCACTAAATTTTTAGTATTATTCGCCTAATAAAAAGAGAAAATTTAGGCGAAGTATACTAATAAAATTTAGGCGAAGAATACTAAGAAATTTAGTGGTGGTAATTGGCCCATTGGCACCCAGTTTTTACACCCCTGGTGTCAACGGTCACAAAAAGTTTATGAATTTTAAAAATAGGTTGCTTCGAAGCTCACACATTTAACCCTTCTCCACTATATGAATGTCAGCATTTATGTTAAACAAGATTTATTCTAATCTAAAACCTGAAAAGAAAAGAAAAAAACTGTGCCATATAGTTCATCCATCTTTTTTAGGGTTTCGTTCATCTCACGAAACCCTATTACTCCCGCTCCGTTGTCTGTCCGTCACAGAGCCGTTCTCAGAAGCTATATAACTTACAGGCATGACAATTTGTGTACTTATAGCTAAATGCCTACTATGAAGCTCAAAATAATAAAATCTGAAAAAATCGTATTACTTTAATATAGAGAGATAAAAAAAAATTAACAGCCTTTTCTTATTAAATTTAATCAGTTTTCGTTATAGCAGTTGTCAACAGTTAAAAATCCACACTAAAATTCTTTCTACTGTAATTAATTTTCTACTGAAAGATTTCCACGTGTAAATGAAAATGAAATAAAAAGTTTCACTAATTGTAAAAAATATCAATATGACGTCATATTGGTAATAACATGGAAATTTTCAAAGATTTCTCAATAATACAAGGAGTATGAGTATGTGTATGTACAGAGAGCAGAGTACTATCACGTCATTACAGAATTAAAAAGAAAATTAATCTGACGTCCTATTGGAAGTTTAACGGATTTTTCAAATGTTTGAGAATAATACAAAGCGAGTATCAATATGAGTAATATAAAATAGTAAATATATGAGTTTGACGAACGTATTGAATCATGATAAAAACCAGATTATGGAAATATTCGCATATTTTATCATTTTGAAGGTGTACAACATGTTTAATTTTGAAATTATTATTATTTTTAAATGTCGCATTTAGTCCACAGGACAGATATGATTATGACAGAGTATAATAGCGGGCTTTGCCCGCTATCGGGCCTGTTCAGATATTTGAAAAAACGGAGTTTGTTATAAAGGGAGTTACATATGTTTTAATTATCGAGGGTGAAACATTTTTCTTAATTAATGCATTTATTTTTCTTTTAATGTTACGTGAACGACGTCACGGGTAACAGCTAGTAAAATATAAAATAACTAATCTTCCGTAATCTGTGGGCAAGGTTAGCTCCAAACATGGACGTTTGCTAGCAACAATATAATTTAAAATCAATGTAGATACTTTTAAAGAACTGTCATGAAAAGTCTCACTTTCTAAAATACGCAATTTGGCAGTAGGACCTGGATTACAGAGGATTACGCAATATGTTTAAATATCTATTTTATATAATTGTTTTTATATATATATCACATTTAGTCCACATGACAGATATTATTATGACAGAGTGTAATAGTGGGCTTCGCCCGCTATCGGGCCGGTTTAGATATTCGAAAAAACGAGAAAAATAGACCAGTAAATTTTTACTTTATAAAAAACATGACTTTTTTGTTGTTGTTGCTAAATAAAATTAATTTGGATTTATTAAAGAAAGGATAAAGTGTTTTGAAAGGAATATTAAACGAAACTGTTTGTGCGATCTTCGATCACACTTACCCACGTGTTTAGGGTTTCGTTCATCTCACGAAACCCTATTCTTCTCGGTTCTCTGTCTGTCCGTCAGAGTGTCCGTTATCAGAAACCGTATAAGTTAGAGACTTCAAATTGTCTGTACCTACAGCTGAATACTTACTGTCACACTGATAATCATAAAACTTTGAAAATATCTTCATTAACACAATATATTAATTAAAACCCTAAAAACCCCTCATTAATGAAAAAAAAAATCAACTAAAGCGTTGAATTTAATCAAACCGCAATCTGAAACTCCAGAAGAGGGGAAAGGGTTGCCATGGTCATTGCACTTCAATGGCGATAACAGATTGAACGTTTTCAAAGACACCTCTATCTCACATAAACTATTCCACTGGGAACGTGAAATTTCTGACACACACACACACACAAAATTAGCTTTCAGAATTTCTAAAAATATTTTTGTTACGCCCATTAGAAGTGTAAATAACAATTCAAAATCGATTTGAATAAATTCGCTTAATTTCCTTCCATTGGAAAACCACAGACGAACAATCCGACACCTGTTCACGCAGATCAAAGATGGCGGACTATGCATTTTCAGGCTCTATAGATTTTTTTTATTATTGCATTTATCGAATTGAAATTAATACATCTATACATATTTTTTTTTTACTGCGAAGACAGAAATCTTTTTTTATAAAGTTGGCGTGATTAGAACGGAAATTACGAATTAATTTTTTGTTAAGGAATTTAATTTTTATCAGAATCAAAAGAAAATTTGCAGCTGGTTGTGAAATTGGAAGACTTATGCCATTTATGAGCGAGACATCCCGGCCCTTCCCTTTTCGTCTCAACTGTTGAAGGGAGGGAAAAAAACGCTGATTTTTTTAATATTGCATTTACCAATTTGAAAATTTTGTATATATATGCATATATTTTTTCGGTGAATCCCGAAATCTAATTTTTATAAAGATTACAGTATTAGAACCGAAATTATATTTTATCATAAAATGCTGATTTTTTTTTTTTTATAAAACAAAGAAATATAATGCTAATAGACAATGCTGTAAATAATAATGCGAAAATGTATTTTTATGTATACTTTTCAAAAAATATATCGCATTTAGTCCAAATGACAGATATCATTCGCCCGCTGTCGGACCTGTTCATATATTTAAAAAAACGAAAAAATAGACTGGCAAATTTTTACTTTATAATAAAAGATGACTTTTTTTGGAAAAAGAAATTTATTTGAATTTATTAATTAAATGATAAAGTATTTTGAAAGGAATATTAAGCGAAACACTTTGTGCGATCTTCGATCACATTTATCCACTTGTTTTTCCTATCTTTTTTTTTTTTTTTTTTTTTTTTTTTTTCGTTTGTTTCACACAACTTCTTTTTTCATCTTCGCAAATGACTGGTTAAATTCAACATTCAATTCATTGAATATGCTTCTGTTTTACCTCAATAGCTTTTCATACTGTGTCAGTAAAAACAGTTTGTATGTTGTTAGCACTGGGGTGTAATTTAAGAGGGCTGGTGGAGAGCACCCCGTAATTAACTTAGATTGTAGCAGCCTTCAGAAATCAGACACCATGAGATAGTTTTCTTGTATATCATTTTTTAAAGAATGAATTTATGAAATTGATTAAATTCGTTCATTGAGTTTAAAATGCAAACAACGAAGTGTGTTTGGGCAATCCAATTTTTTTAATGCGCAAAATATATACGTTTTCAAAATTACTTGGAAAATTAAAAAAATAGTAAACTATATAAAGCAGGGAAAGGGTTGATTTAAGACCTAATTTCGTCACTATAAATTAAAAAATAGGTTCCATATCCATAAGGTAACATCAGTGTTAAATCGATTCATCACTAGATCGCGATGTTAGATTGATGATAAATTTTGACATCGTTCTGTCCTAATTATAAATATAATATGCTGACAACTTAAAACACTTATAACTTGAATTGTAATTATAGTAGAACACAAATATTTTGCAGAGTAAACGTAATCTTTATAAAGAAGAACATTGTCGGTTCTTTTGACTGAAATCTGCTAAATTTTAGCATAGCACAAATATAAGGACTGCGTAACCTCAAGCACTGATAAACTGTCGTAGACAACACTAATTTCTTTAGGTAAACTCAATCGTTTACCTTATTAAAATCAGGCTTTGTGTGCCATAATTGTTTGGCCCTTTTTAGGTGCGTTCGTAATTATATAAATATGTAGTACCTATATAATCGTCGTCTGGTCGAGTGATGGGCGATTCTGAAATAATCGAGAATCGATAAACATCGATGTCGTATAAAGCAACATCGATAAAAAAATAATCTTTTCTCAAATTCTAGTATCGATGTTCTAGAATCGATTCTCATACAGATACTGCAAAAAGAGTAAAATTAATCAATCAATTGGCAGAAAATTTGATCGAGAATCTTTATAACTGGGGATTTGACAGTAGATCGATATTTCTGGCGCTCATTTCATTTTTGTAACAGTATCTAGTCTTCTCTTAAAATGAGTCTATGAAATTTTAGGCTATTTAGAAAAGGACCAGCTGTTTGACCAAATATAGTGTTGTACCCGACCAGAACCTGAAAAATCCAAATGGAATCAACCCGACAGAAAAATTCTATCAAACTATAATCCGATCCAAAAAGGAGAAAATAATTTTAGTCGCCACGGCAGCCGTATCGGAGATCCGAACCTGAAAATTGAAGTTAACCCGAAACCCGAACCAAACCCAACAAAGAATTCCATTGAACCGTAATCCGATCCGAAGATGATAAAAAAATTTCCGTAGAAATGCAACCCGACACCAAACTTGAAATTTCAGTTAATCCGAAACCCAACCCGAATCAGACAAAATAAAATATATCGGTCCGTAACACGATCCAAACCCGACAAAATAAATTCTGTCACAACGCAACCCGATCCGAACCTGAAAGCCAAAGAAAAAATTTCATCGAACCGTAAACTAAACCGCACCCGAATAAATAAATTCCTTCATCTCGCAACCCGAAGAATAAGTTATCTAAGTTATATACACTATATTCGCAATGATGACCGGTCACTTGCGATTTTAGACGTTTTGTTAAATATCTGGAAAGATACATGAGGAATTATCCTGAAACTTCAGGAGTGTAAACAACGTGATAGACGTCATATATTTCCGCGAAGATTTTTTCCCGAAACCCCATAAAGGGACATCAACAAATTGAAGAAAAACGAATATCTTTTGGCTAACCCTGTAAAAACTAATATTGCAAAAGCATTCAAACTTTAGATTATGATTAAGTGGCTTATTGTAATAATTTGGGTTCATTTTTATAAAGATAGCATGTATACTCGAAGAGAAAT
This sequence comes from Maratus michaelseni, assembly GCA_963931845.1. Classification (NCBI taxonomy): domain Eukaryota; kingdom Metazoa; phylum Arthropoda; class Arachnida; order Araneae; family Salticidae; genus Maratus; species Maratus michaelseni. The sequence continues at coordinate 408,717,306 of OZ007586.1, forward strand.
TAAGGTTTTTATAAAAACAGTCCCAAATTTTACCAAGTTTTTTGCTTATAATTTGCAGAGTTTTTAATATAAAAACAAGTTATTTTCAGAAAATATAGACAAACAAAATTGTACACAATACCTTGCAATCAGAATTAAAAAATAATAAAAATTATATGAAAAATGAGCAGGTTTACTAAATATTGTTTCACTGCGCATGCGCGAATTCAATCAAAATATACTGTACATAATATATTAGCTAAATATATAGACTAACTTTTATGAAAGTCTCAAAAATATAGCTTGAAAATTCTGTTAGTAATCGTCGATAGAATAAGCTCGAAATTCGCTGTTCCCAAAAGGAAGCAAAATGATGAGGGGTTGTATCAAATATAGAATGCGAGACACTTCATTCTTATTATGTCAACTTTTATAAGCTAGTATATTTGGATACAACCCCTCATCTTTTTGCTTCCTTTTGAGAACAGCGAAATTCGAGCTTATTCTATCGACGATTACTATGAGAATTTTCAAGCTATGTTTTTGAGACTTTCACAAAAGTTGGTCTATACATTTAGCTAATATATTATGCACAGTATATTTTGATTGAATTCGCGCATCCGCAGTGAAACAATATTTAGTAAACCTTCTCATTTTTCATACAATTTTTATTATTTTTTAATTCTGATTGCAGGGTATAGTGTACAATTTTTTTTGTCATATTTTCTGAAAATAACTTGTTTTTATATTAAAAACTCTGCAAATTATAAGCAAAAAACTTGGTAAAATTTGGGACTGTTTTTATAAAAACCTGAATTTCTCTTCGAGTATACATGCTATCTTCATAAAAATGAACCCAAATTATTACAATAAGCCACTTAATCATAATCTGCAGTTTGAATGCTTTTGCAATATTAGTTTTTACAGGGTTATCCAAAAGATATTCGTTTTTTTCAATTTGTTGACGACCCCTTATGAGGTTTCGGGAAAAAATCTTCGCGGAAATATATGACGTTTATCATGTTGTTTACACTCCAGAAGTTAGAGGATAATTCCTCATGTATCTTTCCAGATATTTAACAAAACGTCTAAAATCGCAAGTGACCGGTCATCATTGCAAATATAGTGTATTATCTATATTTTATGTAAGTTACTTTGAAAATTAAAAACTACTTATACTATACAATACAAGTGGAGGGGGTGATTTAAGATATATATATATATATAACAAACAAACAAAAAAAAAAAAAAAAAAAAAAAAAAGGTTTTCATATTTTAAAGGTAACATCGGATTTCAATCACCTTATCTCTAAATCGCGATATTACATAAATAATAAACCGATTTAAGAAATTTCTATCGAGTGCAAACCTAAATAAAGTGCTGAAAACTTCAATCATTTATAATTCGAGCTGTGTTCGTCCTGGAACACTCATATTTTATATGGTAAACGTAATATTTATAAAATGCGGGGCAATGTCCGTTTTTTAATAGGAACCCCTAAATTTTAATATAGCGCGAATATGATGCCATGATAACCACAATCACTTAGATCTTGCTACAAATTTCGTATGGTAAACGTAAACATTTTAAGGGAGTTGGTTCTGCCGATATTTTTATAGATAAAATACCGCTGCAACATATACAGCCCAAATTATAACTGATTAATGTTCATGGCACCTTGTACTTATGATATATTAAAATTTGAGGGGTTTGAAAAGAAATCGATAAATCCTCTCTAAATGATTGCGTTTAACGTAAGAAATTTTTGTGGGCAGCTTTAATTTGTATCCGAGTTAAATGTGTTTGTGATTATCGGGCTCTTACATTCATGATATACTACAATTTAGGAGGCTCTGATTTTAAAAAAAGAGAATGTCTAATATAAAGTTATGTCACATTGCTCAAACACACACATTTTTTGCGCGGTGTGACAATTTAATCATGAGTTATAATTTAATTTTTTCAGCCTCTTATATTCAGCTTTTTATAAAAATTAGGTGATGATAAAAAAAAACGGTAATGGATCCTGATAATGTATACTCATGATATTGAACCGTACAACGTTTGGTGGGCTTATGGTGATTACAGTCTGAGTTACAGGGACAAACCGAAATGGCATGACCCCTCATGAGCAAGCACTTTATAAATTTTACGTGCTACGGCAATTAAAACAAGAGTTATATGTATTTTAAGTTGTAAAGATTTTTTGGTATACACAGAAATATGAGAAGCTTAAAAAAAATCGACAGATCCCCCCCGCCCACCCCCACCACCTCTAAAGCAATTACTTTTACCATACGAAATTTGTTATTGAACCTTGCGACAATTTAGACTCCAGTTATAAGTGCTTTTTGTTATCGAGCCCTTATTTTCATTATACTAACTTTAGTATAGCACGAGTATAGTACAAAGTAATTCAGGTATGTGTTCATCTATTGTTAGAAATTGCTGAATGTGAATTTTCAACCTATTATACATTTTCTTACTAAACTAAATTTTAGCGTACAATGTAGGATACATACAAATCTACATTATACATACCAAATACAGTGCTACACAACATAATTGGGATATTTTTCCGGGTATGGTTGGTTAATTCCTGAAATCTGGTTTTTCATGTGTAATGCGTTTGCTAAGATGTGTACTTTGGTGTTTTATTTACCTTATTAAACAGCGCAGTTTTGTTAAAATATTCTAGTTCTGGAAAGTGTTTAGCATGGATCGTATTTTGCATCTGATTTCGACGTTGTTCGCGATGATTTATTTTTTTAGGGAGTGGGGGCACATTCATGAGTTTTTTCTGTGCATCTCCACTTTTCCGCTTTTTTGTCCTTTTCTGATCATTAAAAATCAGATATAATGTATTACTGGTCCTACAGGGTGCCAATGGTCACAAAAACGTCATGAATTTCAGCAACTGGTTCATCCAAGGCTCATATCGCCCATTTTCAATCCTTCTCCATCTACTATATGAATGTCAGCATTTATGTTAATCAATTTTATTACAATCTAAAACCTTAAAGGAATTAAAACTTCGCCACATGTTTCATACATTGAACGAAAATTTTGGACAACTTGACGAAAATTCCAGGACCCCGTATGAAACCTGAAAATAACTAATTAAGTTTTTAAATGCAAAATCCCGAGGGTCTTTGGGCATTTAAACATTTTTTTAATACTTAATATATATTTTTTATCTAAGTTATATATTATCTATATTTTATATAAGTTACTTGGAAAATTAAAAACTACTTATACTATACAATACAAGTGGAGGGGGTGATTTAAGACCTTATTACGTCACTATATATGTATATATATATATATATATATATATATATAACAAGAAAAAAAAAGTTTTCATATTTTAAAGGTAACGTCCGTTTTCAATCACCTTATCTCTAAATCGCGATATTACATAAATAATAAACCGATTTAAGAAATTTCTACCGAGTGCAAACCTAAATAAAGTGCTGAAAACTTTAAACATTTATAATTCGAGCTGTGTTTGTCCTAGAACACTCATATTTTATATGGTAAACGTAATATTTATAAAAGGCGGGGCAATGTCCGTTTTTTAATAGGACCCCCTAAATTTTAATATAGCACGAATATGATGCCATGATAACCACAAATACATAGATCTTGCTACAAATTTGCGCAGTCCAACCAAATTTCGTATGGTAAACGTAAACATTTTAAGGGAGTTGGTTCTGCGTATATTTTTATAGATGTAATACCGCTGCGACATATGCATCCCATATTATAACTGATTCATGGCAACTTGTACTTATGATATATTAAAATTTGAGGGGTTTGATAAGAAATCGATAAATCCTCTCTAAATGATTACGTTTAACGTAAGAAATTTGTGTGGGCTGCTTTAATTTGGATCCGAGTTTAATTTTGACATCCTCTTATATTCAGCTTTTTATAAAAATTAGGTGATGACAAAAAAACGGTAATGAATATCCTGATAATGTATAATGATATTGAACCGTACAACGTTTGTTGGGCTTACGGTGATTACAGTCTGAGTTACAGGGACAAACCGAAATGGCATGACCACTCATGAGCAAGCCCTTTATAAATTTTACGTGCTAAGGCAATTAAAACAAGAGTTATATGTATTTTAAGTTGTAAAGATTTTTTGGTATACACAAAAATATGGGAAGCTTAAAAAAAATCGACAGATCCCCCCTACCCCACCACCTCTAAAACAATTACTTTTACCATACGAAATTTGTGATTGAACCTTGCGACAATTTAGACTCCAGTTATAAGTTCTTTTATTTATCGAGCCCTTATTTTTGTTAAACTAACTTTAGTATAGCACGAGTATAGTACAAAATAATTCAGGCATGTGTTCATCTATTGTTAGAAATTGCTGAATGTGAATTTTCAACCTATTATGCATTTTCTCACTAAACTAAATTTTAGCGTACAATGTAGGATACATGCAAATCTACATTATACATACCAAATACAGTGTTACACAACATAATTGGAGTATTTTTCCCGGGTATGGTTGGATAATTCCTGAAATCTGGTTTTTCATGTGTACTTAGAGTTGCAAAATTTCGGTTTATTCCCAGGTTTATTTCCAATAGACCCGGTTTATTCCCAGGTTTATTCCCAAAAGGCTTGGTTTATTCCCCAAAAAACAAGTTTATTCCTGAAAAACTCGGTTTATTCCCAGGTTTAAACCGGGTTTTTTTCTAGCCTTTGCAACTCTATGTGTAATGCGTTTGCTAAGATGTTTACTTTGGTGTTTTATTTACCTTATTAAACAGCGAAGTTTTGTTAAAATATTCTAGTGCTGGAAAGTGTTTAGCAGCATGATTGACGCAAAGAAGAAAATATTCGATTCGTAAAAAAATTCCAATTCCGTTTTTGAAGGATTTATGCGTTTTAGAATGTCACGATTTGACTGCTTTTACAAAATGTCTGTCTGTGTGTCTGTTTTTGACAAAAATGCTCTGGGAATTCTATCTTAAGAACTAAAGCACGAAACTTACTAAAATTTGAGATTCTGTTAGACCTTGATATAAGTTAACGCTGATTAGTTGTTGGTGTAAATCGTCCAACAGGTGGCACTGTTATACCTTATTTTTTATGATTTCCGAGATAGCTATATATCTCAAGAACTATTGCACGGATTTTCATCATACTTCAGGTTCAGTTATACCTTGATATAAATTGGTGCTGATCAGTTTTAGCCTAAATTGCTTGACAGGTGGCACTGTTATGCTTAAATTTTCATGTTTTCCGCGACAGCTATATCTCAAGAACTAGTTCACGGATTTTCAACATACTCCAGATTCAGTTAGACCTCTATAAATTGGTGTTCATTAATTTTTGTATTAATCGCTCAACAGGTGGCGCTGTTATGCCCTATTTTGCATGATTTCCGCAATAGCTCTATCTCAAGAACTAATACACGGATTTTCATCAAACATCAGATTCAGTTATACGTAGACGGTGACATAAGTTGCTGCTGATTAAGGTTTGGTGTAAATCGCCCAACAGGTGGCGCTTCTATATAGCGCACTTTTCAAATTTTCTGCCATAGATATATCTTAAAGAATTAATTCACGGAATTTCGAAAATTTCATATTCTGTTACCCAGCTAGAAAATATTTGCACTTTTTATGCAAAAAAGTATCAATAGTACACAATTTGTGCAAAAAAAGGGAAAATTTTTGAATATTTCAAAAAGTGTACACTTTGTGTGCAAATTATATGCACTTTTTATACATACAAAAAAATGCATCTTTTTTGTTTTCAGAAAGTGTGCACATTTTTTGCATAAAATAACTGCATACTCCGTGTTCGCAAAAAGTGTGCATTTTTATGCACAAAAGTCTTTATTTTTTATGGATGTAAAACTTTGTATATTCCAAGTTTTGATTATTCTATGCATATGTTACCAATTCAAAATCTGTAATTTTTTTCAAATGTGCACGTTTTTCCTATTACAACACAATATTCCCTAAAAAGTGCATCTCTACGTCACAGATTGTGCTCTCTTCCACCAATATTTCTGCCTCACACTTTGAGGGATGTGAAGGAGAGGGGGGAGAGTGTAAAAAATATTTCACACTTTCTGTTGCTCTATGACCTGAAATTTGACTGTAATAATATAAGATTACATTTTTCTCAACATTTTTTAATAATAATTACTAACCAAATGTACAGGTTCTTAAAATTTGCAAATAAATGTTTAAAATGCAAAACAAAATGCAAGATAAATGTTTAATATTCATAGTTCACGTCAAACATCATCGGCGCAACCAGGGGGAGGGAGGTTGTAACCCTCCCCCCCCCGGGACGTATGTTGAGTTTGGAAGAATTGGACGTATATACATATGTTCATATTTTATAGATATTATGAAGAAAAATATAGCTTTAAGACACATATTTTACTGTAAATTATTTTTAAAAAAATTGATAAAATTATTTTTTTTTTTTTTGAAAATTACAAACTTAACGGTGGAGTACCTCAAAATTTTCATCTCCGTAAATTTTCAAAAAAAAAAAAAAAAAAAAAAAATTATTTAATTTGAAATTTTACAATTTTACCCCTGTCGAATGAACAAGTAAGATATTCTATATCTCCCAGAGACAGTCAAAATGATTTAAATTATAAAAAGCATATATATTTATTATAATTTTGAAATGCGATAATTAGTCGCCTTTGAAGACGATTAACCACTGCTAATTTTTTGAACGGTCGGTGACTGCCTTGATGACAGGCACGATGATAAATAGAGGTGCCGAGGATATATTTAGTCTGCGTCTGCGCGATATGGCGCGATGCCTGTCCTTTCCCTCTGTTGTCGTTAGTATAATTAAGTTGATGGCCGCGTAAACAATTTTTTTTATAAATAAGAAGTTATGAAGACTTATCTTTTTCACCGACTGATGATTTTTGTTTAGCAGAAAATAGGTAAGTTATTCAATTTTATGTTGTAAGTTTCTATAATAAATATCGTACGTATTGTAAATGAATATTGATTTGTATAAAACCACCCTAATTGTAGTTATAACGATAGGCTTACTCGGCTATTGAGAAAAAAAAAAACAAGTAGTTTGTTTCCTCTTGCCATTTCAATTCAGCTAATTTTTATGTATAAAAAATACTTTTATAAAAAAGATAATCGTTACTTTTAAATATTTTTAGCCGTCAGTTACATAAATATGTAGCGTACTAAAAAAGTACTTAAATTTAACGTCCTTAGCTGCTTATATATAGCGGTCTCGCAGACCACTTCTTTTTTCAATTTTCACAGTAACTTTTTATTTTCAGTTTTAACTATAGCAGGGTTCATAAAGACTATTTAGACTACTTAGAAACTCCTTAGAAATTAAAAAGTTTGCAAGGAGTAGGGGAGACTGGTACACACTGGACCACCACCCCCTAATATTTTATTATTTTTATTTTTTTTAAGCTTCTCTTCTATCCTAATAGACAACAGCACTGCACTGATTATTTATAGCCTTCAGAAAATATGTTTAGCTCAGATGGAACTATTTTATCCTGATTGGTTGTTTTGAGCTTCTAAAAGTAAAATTTTTCATCATCATATTTTCATATTTTTAGCAATTAAAGGTTGTAGATAAATAAGATAAAACACATTTTTTGCTAAGCTAAGATACTTATTTTTAACTTTAAAGTTGATATGTTTAAAAGAAAGCTATAAACAATATTAATATGATTATTTATTGAACTTCAACATGGGGCACAGTGGTCCACAATCCACTCTGCTCCAGTAATGCAGAATGTTCAAAATATTTAATAATTGCTTATTTTCTATAAAGAATTATTGTTTTAAAGTAGTTATTTAACTGTAAAATAAAGTAAACAAAGAAAAATAACAATTTATTTAACATAATAAGAAATATTTTGTTTTGTATTTACTGCCTTTGAAAAATATATATAACTAAGTCTAATTGGTGATGATTCTGTTAAAGTAAGATTCATGAGACACAAATTGAATAGATATCAGTTTATTTTTCCCGAAACTGTAGATGAATCGTTGTTGATGTCAATGATTTCATAATGTTGCTCTCGGACCCAAAAGTATTTCAGGAAAATTCCTGGATCAATCTTACTCATAAGTATTTTGAAATTTCATTTGCAAATTTTAATATGCGCTGATTTTTTTGTACTTAAGTAATGCCTTCAACTAAATTGCAATTGTTCCTGTATTAATCTGTTATTATTTTCAAAATATAATTAATTTTTTGTTTCAAAATGTTACTTGTAAATTTATTTTACTATGTTATTTTGCGGGTAAAGGGGAAATAAAGAAGAATTAGATTAATGAAAAATAGATTTATATTGAATTTCAGATAATACCTAATAGCTGTCCACTGTGCCCCAGTGGGTGGACCAGTGTTCCCCATTTATGGGGCACACTGGTCCACTTTTTGGATGCCCATAAATTTTATTTGTTTTTAAATGTATTGGAAACTATGTTCTGAGAAAATTATGATGAATGCATAAAGGTTTAAGGGATATAAAATATTTTCATGCAGATCGGCTTGTCCGTTAAAGAGAAAAAAAAATTAACTGAAAAAGTGGTCCACTGTGTACCAGTCTCCCCTACTTAGAACTCCTTAAATAAACAAAACAAAATACTGCTTAAATTATAACAAAATATAATTTAGTGTTGAATAATGATTAAAGGAAGTAAAATAAAAGTCTTCTCATATTTATAAAAGTAAAGTTCAAGTAATTACTGCCATTCTAAAAAATTAAATTGTATATTTTTTTTGTTTTGTTTGGTTTGGTTTGTACATACTGCATGTTTTTTCCATTCAAAATTTACTTTTAAAACCTAGGTGCATGTGATATATGATGAGAATTTGAGATTTACTGTCCTGTATATATATATATATATATATATATATATATGGCCATTGGTCACTTCATAAAATAGTTCCCTGACACTTTTGTATTCAAATTTACGAAACCAATAAGCAATGCATTATGAATACTTTGTAAAATTTTAGCACTAGTTATTAGATTTCCTTTGAATAAAATACATTTTCTCCCTAAATGAGATATTAAAAATTAGGGTGGGTGTGCAAGTTGTACGACGCATGGCATGCATGAAAAAATATGCTAAGTTCTTTAAAATTCTTGTTCTCCTTAGAATTTTCCTTGACTTCTTCGATTCTTTTCTCCAGTCTATGAACACTGCTATAGTTACTCGTAAAATTTTGTTTTGTTTGAAGCCTTAGTATTATTGCTAAAGACTTCTGAATAGGTAAATTTTAATTATAATAGTCATGTACATAAAGTTTGTAACAGATGCAGTATCCTATGCGTTAATCAAGCCTTTTATTCATCTTTCAATCAAGCGGTCTCTGAAACCACTCACAGTATAGTATGCGACTCTTTTTGTAACAGGAGTTAAGGGTTAAACTGCATAAAGTAATACATATATAATAACAAAAACAAGTTAAAACGAATATTTGTACGTATATCCTTTTATATCAAAATGCAATTTCATTTCTTTAAAAGTAAAATTCAATAAATGTTCTTTTATTTTTAAAAGAATTGAATTTGAAAATTGAATTTTCTAGTTTGTAGCCAGAAATTGGTAGACTTTTTTTTAACTTAGTGGCCATTTTTCGCAATCGTAATTCTTGTTATGTTAAATTAAAATACATTATTTAGATTATAATTAACAGAGCATTCTCTGAACTATTTCAAAAGTGCAATCAATTTACAAAAACTCATTTTTTATTTCATTAACATACAAAAACAATTCAAAATAAATGAAAAAAATTATTTAAAAAATACAAAAATATGCTTTGGTTTTGTTTGTCAAAATTGGGGGGGGGGGGGAACTCTGCTGAATGAACGCTCGTTCGAGGCCAAAACTAACTTCACAGGAAGTAAACATGGTTTTTGATGCCCCTCCCCCTCCTTCTTCCCAAAATAAATTTAAGTTTCTAATAGCCACCTTATTTTAGAATTAAAAATACATAATCATAAAATACATAATATTGAACTATGTAATCAGCTTTGTCAAATATTTATTCGATGAAACCTCTGAAACTGGAATCTAAAGGAATAGGAAAAAATACCGCTCTATATGGATTTCCTTCGTAGGATGTATAATTGTTGAAACATATGTTGTAGAATATGTTTGTAATCTGTAATTCTTAAAATGTAATCTGGAAAATTTTAAAAGCTTATAAAATAAATTTATATTACTATTAACATGTTAAGTTAAAGCATTACACACAATGTAATCAAGTCAAGTTATTTAATTTTTTTTTAAATGTTAGCATCAAAAGCTTGAAATTTTAGCCCCCTCTGAAACAATTTTAAAGGCCCTAAGTGAAATCAATTATAAGCCAATTTTTACTGGATTGTTATTGATTTTTTTGTATTACATCTCTTCCAGAGTGTGAAAATTGCGGATTTATATCAAATAGCTGATAGATGAGAAAAAAGAAAGCCGAGCTAAAAATGTGGTTGAATACAGTCAGTCCATCACATGTAAGTATGATTTTATAATTTAATAAAGTTTTACATTATAAATATTTTATTAAGGGTGCACATACCCTTTAAACAGATGAAAAATTTGATTTCGGAGACAAATATTTAAAGTGGCCCCATGAACTCATTTTTACACTAAATACCTCAGTTTTTTTTTAATACTGTAATACTTTCTCCATGCAATATAATATATAATTTGCATTAAACACTGTATAATTAATTAATAATAATTATTCCTTAATGTCTGTTTTTTTTAATTAATGAAAAAGTATATAGCTTGCGCGCATGATTTTAAAAGATCTATACACTCTAGAGCTTTGAAACTTTTAATATAAGTTTAAAAACATTACAAAAATAAAATTAACTAAAATCTAATGAATAAACAAAAAATTTCTATTTTTTTTATATTTAAAAAAAAAAAATTTTTTTATCATTTTTGTCACTCGAATGCCCATACATTCAATAATTTTTGTTAAATTTCTTAGATTTTAGTTCAATTTGAAGAAAATGATCTAGTAAAGATATATATAAAGTTTCGAATCATTACCTTTGATACATTTCGAGTTATCATGCGCGCAAGTAAAAAAATATCGATTTTGAGGAAAATCAATTTAAACATAAATGTTGCATTAAAAATTCTTAAATAGCACGTACAATGCAGCTATTGTTATTTAAAATTTCTATATTGTTGTAGGATAAACATGTGCAGGAATTAAGATGATTACATATGCATAAAATTTATTATGAGCTCCAAAACGTGAAATTATTAGTCGGTATATAACATGAGAAAATTCAAATTAAATATTAATGTTACATTAAAAACATTTTTAAGGCATAAAAAGATGAAATATTGTTTTTTAAAGTTGATATATTTCTATAAAATACATATTTGTAAGAATTAGATTTATTACCTATGTTTAAAATTTAATATCACCTTCAAATGTTGAAAAATTTTCACGAAACTCGAGAACGGCACGACATTTGAGATTGCTACTTAAATTTTACTTTTGTATTTAAAAACATTTTCAAGGTATAAACAACTCAAATACTGTTATTTAATGTTGATATATTCCTATAAAATACATATTTGTAACAATTAGATTTATTACCAAGGTTTAAAATTTAATATCACGTTCAAATGTTAAAAACATTTCACAAAACTCGAGAACGGCACAACATTTGAGATTGCGATTTAAATCTTACTTTTGTACTTAAAGTACTGCAAGATATATATTATTTTAAAACAAATTATAATTTCTGTTCATATTAAAATTAATATAGCAAAATAATAAAGTACAACCTTTTACTTCAAAATTAACTGCTCCAAATATGAAGATATTTTTCAATTAAGGCAAAAGTATACAACTTGCGCGCATGATTTAAAAATATCTATACACTCTAGAACTTTGAAACTGTTAATATAAGTTTAAAAACATTACAAAAATAAAATGAACTATAATCTAATAAATAAACAAATTTCTAAAGTTTTTTGATTAAAAAAAATGAAATTTTTGATCATTTTTGTCACTTGAATGCCCATACATTCAATAATTTTTGTTAAATTTCTTAGATTTTAGTTCAATTTGAAGAAAATGATCTAGTAAAGATATATATAAAGTTTCGAATCATTACCTTTGATACATTTGGAGTTATGCGCGTAAGTAGAAAAATAACGATTTTGAGGAAAATTAATTTAAACATAAATGCTGTATTAAAATTTCTGTATATCACCACTGTGTACATACAGCTATTGCTATTTAAAATTTCTATATTGTTGTAGGATAAACATATGAAATAATTAAGATCATTACACATGTATAAAATTTATTATAAGCTCCAAAACGTGAAATTATTAGTCGGTATATAACATGAGAAAATTCAAATTAAATATTAATGTTATATTAAAAACTCATTTACAATTTAAATTAGTATAAATAATCTTGAAAAGTCTAATATTAGGGGAAAAAAAGGTGAAAATATTTTGGTACTTTTCGGTTAGCCAGGCGCCAGTGATATATGTACATATATAAATATGTATGTATGTACATACATATGTCTATATACATAGATGTATGTATACATATCATATATGTGTATATATAAATGTGTGTGCATCATATATGTGTATATATATACATGTATATGTATCACTGGCGCCCGGCTAACTGAAAAGTACCAATATTTTTAATGTAATCGTTAAAGTTATCGTTTTTCTTTTTTGTCTTTTTTTTTTTTTTTTTTTTTTTTTTTGTAAATGAACTATTCATATTGGTAATATAATCTTATACAAGTATTAAAATTACTATAGGATATAAATGATCACTGGTAACTTATTTAAAATTTAAATTATCTTGGAAAGTTGAATATCTTACAATTTGTTGTTTACCTTACTTACTTAATTTTTAAAATCTACCTGCAGAATACATTTCACCTTCAATATTTTTTAGCGATTCGACTTTTGCTGTTTTAGAACGTTATCTCAATTTCCTTTGCTCTTTTGTTTGCATACTTGCTTTTCTCTCTGAAGAAGCTATACGTTTATTATCTATGCTTTCAAATCCATGAATCGAAAAATTGCTACGAAGTAATTGCAATGAATCCATTATGTCATGCCGTCCTTGAAAATCTTCATTAAACAATATTGTAGCTTCGTTTGTTGCAATATGTACAATTGTTTTCCCCGATCCTGTAGTTTTGGGGCAAAATTTCCAAATCATAGCATTCAAGCTTTCATTTGGGTTTTGTGTTCGCCCTCCCAAACAACGTTTTAAAAGTGACGGCTGTGACAGATCATTAAACACTGGTTTGATTGCTTCCATTACCACAGAAGGGATAGGGGATTTATGATTGTATGAAATGCCTTCTAAACGTGATTTATTGTACTTACACCAGGTGTAGACATTTTTTGGGAAAAAATAATGAATTAGATTATCATTTGATGATATTTTGTGATAAAGTATCGCCCAAATTGCTTTACGCATTTCAATCAAAGAATCTTTATGTTCTTTGATGGCATTGCCATAGTAGCTTGTTATTTCATCAATAAGGTTGTCAGTTAATCGCTCTTTACCACCCAGTGTTTTTCCATCACTCAATTTTTTTCTTTTCTTGCTTCAGCTTTCTTAGACGGGTCCCCATACGCTTCTGAACGTGTCCAACACATTCGACTTTTTTCGATAGTTACATTCCCATAAGGTTTTGCATTACACACTGAAGGAAATGTTTTTGTGTGTCACCGTCCCCGATGTGTTTCAAATATTTTACACCACGTGTTTCTTCGGATCTTAAAAATATTCTGACCATACCGTCAACTTCCATCTTTCCTGCAGAACCAAAATGGTTTCGATTACATCCGTGTTCTTCAGAATATTCACACTCTTTACAATACGAGGACATCACCTCAGTGTCAAATACTTTCCCACTTTAGGCTCCAATTATCGTACACACACCTGTAAGTGATGTATGACCACGAGTCTTCCATGTACCATCACCACTTACAGTAACGGACAAAGAAGAATTTGACAATATAGCTTCAGTCTGGGCTGCTTTCTTCATCGACATTTCTGCAGTTTCTGATGTCACTTTCAATATTTTATTTACAATGACAAAGTATGATTTTTGAGCAATAAGTGGTGGGAGATCCATGCCACAGTAAAAAGTCTCCATTCCTGCTCTGCCTTGTCCAATCATTCTCATAGAATATGTAAACCTTCTATTGATTTCAGGAATATTTTTGTTACTGCCTAACATTGTGCAATTTCTGAAAGTTTTTACAGAACACTTACATGTCATTTCAACTTTAGATGACAGTCCAAACAGTGACGACTCACTTAGCATAATATTACCCTTACAGAATTTACAAGATAAGTTTTTTTGTATAAAATTAATCAATAAATTTATATCAAACAATCTGTATCCTTCAAAATTAGGTGTTCTAAAAACACTTTGTTGTGCAGGAGGTAAAACATCCAACTTTAATTTTTTGCTTGATGCTCTAATGTGTTGTTGAGTTTTCACATTAGTAAAATGATTGACAGAAAACTTTCGTTTTTTAGGATGAGTCCCAGACTCTCGCTTCACATTCTCGGACACAATAATGAACGAAAATAAACTAGTAAAATAAATTAATAATATAAAACTAGTAAAATACACTCTGAACAAAAAGCTTACTCTCAAATGAAACGGAATCGAATTATAACGCTGAAAAGCACATGTAAATAAACTTTCAACTACAGATATTACGAAAGCCGGGAGTAGAGATGTTTCCGTCCTTCTGTTTCTCCAAAAGAATTAATAATACATGGAGTTTGCGATAAGAGGAGAAGCAAAATCTGCAGCTTTTAAAACGTAAACAAACACACCGCCATGATGACAGAATCAGCTGACTCAAGTGGATCTTTAATTCGCGTGAAACGGACCAAAGCTGATTTACATTTTTTACTATAACGAGAGTAATTTTACGAATATTTTAATGCGGTTTGTGGCAAATTGTTCAGAAAAAAATTAGCTATCAAATGAATTAAAAAACAAAAAATCGATTTTTTCAAAATTTTAAAGGATATGTGTCCCCTTAAAGCGTCCAATTTAATTATGCTGTTTAGAAATTTGGGTACTTTCTTGTTACATCGACCCTAACAATTACAATTATACCAAGGTTGCAGTTATGATTTTGCGAAGATCATCGCAAATCTTATGTATGCATCAGATACAGTATGCTCTCTTATATGCTCAGATACAGTATGAATTTTTAATAGTATAGATACTAAATTTCAAGTTTGAGATTTGGGAAATTGTTTATAAGAACAACATTTGCCAGTTTGGCCGTATATTACGCATGAAAATAAGTGAATCAATTTTAACTATTATTTTTTCCTGTAGAAAAACAAACTACTTAATAAAATCTAATATTGAATTTTTATATTTATGTAATGTCTGTAAAGTAGTTCAGTTTGCATATTTCTGCATGATTTATTTTTTTTCCTTTTTTTTACACAGGAAACAAACGGGATACAGCTTGAAATTGATTTGGTAAAAGAAAATCATCCAAAGATACAGAAGCGCAATCTAAGTAAAGTATCTATTTGAACATTGTAAAACTGACTGTAACTCAACAATGAAAATGCTATATATTTATTACAGAAAATACAAGAAAATTTCAAGTATATTTATTTTATAACATATAACAAGTACCATTACAAGTCCCGAACATTTACTGGTGGATACATTACATTACCGGAACAAGTACCATTAGTTTATTATTTATGTTGTGATTTCAAATAAACGCAGCGGCTGTACCGCAATGGTCATTTTTTGTGTGTGTGCCGTGTTTTCTTTCGCTTTTTCCCAACAGCAGCTACATTTCAGCGGTCGTCCATCAAAGCCCTCTGCGGTCAGAAGAATTATTGTATCCGGTTGCAACGATTAAAATTTGCAATGACTGCATTGGAAGTGAAATGATGAGAAAAAGCTGATTGCACTTGTGTTGTAAATAAAAAAAATAAGTAACGTTGATTTTTTAATACCTTTTTCTAAGTGCAAATAGGGCCTACCGTAGCTGAGTGGTCAAGGCATCACACCACTAATCGCTTGCGAGTGTAGGTGGGAGCGGGTTCGAATCTGGGTTCGAATCCCGGGGGCTCCGTTGCACACTCTTTGTGGAGCTTCCGGTTGTATTTCTGTGTGTTGTAAATTTCCTTCTGTGTGCTATCTCGTCCCTGTATACATTGACGATGATTTATAAGCGGGCGCTTGATGCCAAGCACACAGGTCAGATGTATGTTAATCAAATGTCAAATGTTTAGTGCAAATACATTAGTTAAAACATTTTCAACCAACAACTAGAATTTAGTGCAGCTCTTTTCAAGTAAGTGTAATAATTTTCTCTTATTGTGTTTTAACAATATTGAACATGTTTTTACTGTATGCAATGTTATTTCTAATTATAAAATTTACATATTTAAATTTAAGCTTATTTTCTTTTTCCCCATGTTGGCGAACTTGTACCATGTCTGATAAAGTTATTATTTATAATCCTATTTATAATTATGCATCTTTCCAAAAGTGGGTTTATTACTATGGTGATAATAACTGTAAATTTCACAATAAGCTGAATCTTGATATAAATATATGCTTAAAATGTTCGATTTGCAAAAAGCTATTTTAAAAAATGCACAAAATCTGAGGTGCCAAATACGCTCAGATTTTGTGCACTTTTTATTTTACACATTTTTTTCATACCAAAAAATCCCTAAATTGTGCATTTTTATGCTTAATCAGAGGCTCTGATTATGCATAAAAAATGCACAATTTAGGGATTATTTGGTATGCAAAAAATGTGTAAAATAAAAAGTGCACAAAATATGAGCGTATTTGGCACTTCACATTGTATATAAAAAGTGCACAATTTAGGGATTATTTGGTGTGCAGAAAAAGTGCACAAAATCTAAGCGCATTTGGCACCTCTGATTGTGTATAAAAGTGCAACATTTAGGGATTATTTGGTATGCAGAAAAAGTGCACAAAATCTGAGCGTATTTGGCACCTCTGATTATATACATTTTGTGCACAATTCTGTTTGCACTTTATATGCACAATTAATTTTGCACTTTATATGCACAATTAATTTTGCACTTTTTATACATACGCCGAGGTGCCAAATACGCTCGGATTTTGTGCACTTTTTTTTGCACTTTTTTTGCAAACTTTTTCGAGCTGGGTAGACCTTGACATAAATAGATCCTTATTAGTTTGTTTATATACCGTGCAACAGGTGTCGCTGCTAGGTGCTGTTTTTCACGGTTTCCGTAGTAGCTATATCTTAAGAACGAACAGTTTTCATTTAACTTTGATTTCAGACGATTTGATTTATATAAAGAAAATGTAAGGCCACAGCATACTAGTTCTTTCTTGTTAAGTTATTAGTTTTAGTGAAGTCGTGAAAAATTAACTTTACGCAACCAAAAAGAAAAAAATAATCTTATTTTAGAGATGCAAAACAGTATCTACCATAGACGACTTTTAATTTGATGGAATATAAATATGGTCCATTACTAAAGTTTATTAAATAATAAAAAATACAACATAAAATAAAGTAGAAAATAATATAAATTTCATTAAAATTGTTATATTATAGGGGAAATTATTTTTACACGGTAGATTAAATGAAAATCACAAAATTTAACATTCGAAAAGTAAGTGTCTTTTCATGCAATTATAGAAAAAATGCTGAAGATTTTAGCCACTGAAAATGCATTATTTTAACGACGATATATTTCAAAAGTCATGCTATTTGTCAATTGTATTTTCCTGTTATAACTAACCTATAGATCGGTTCTGTTATTTTCTCGCAACATTAGAATCCCCGAGTTTCTACCATTACAGAAAATAAAGTAGAAATAAAAAAAGCAAGAGAAATCTTGCGTCAAGCATAGATTACGCAATACTTTCCAACAATTCCAGAATACTATAACGAAACTTTAGCATTTAATAAAGTGAGAGAAGATATTTAAGTAAGTAATTTAGTAAAAGGCATTTCATAAAAATAATTATTACATAGCAATTACCGTCCATAGCCCAAAAATAGACGAATGGATCTGTGAAGCTTTGTAAATGATCTATAGATTGGTATATGTAATCTAGATAGTATGCGAAAATTTAGTTACAAAAAGCATAACACAGTTGGCACTGTCTACATTTAGCAATTTTTGGCAATAAACGGAAGTGTACTAGAATTATTTTGTACAGCCCTGTATATTATTTACAGATTTTTATACATGTCACATAATATAGTAAAATTTAATTCAAGCAAAGAAACGCATTACACTATTAAAAACACACTTCTAGAAATTACTATCCATAGCCAGCAATGTATCCAATTCCTTGTGTAGCACTGTATATTATGAATTTATTTATACTCTACAAACATCTCTTAGAGTACTAAATATAATTCAACTCAAAATTACATAACTCAATTAAAAACTATCTTTAAACAATTCACGCCCTTTCAAAGTAATGCTTACGAATTCTTTTGTGTTGACTTTCTTTTGTGTTGAATTCTTTTGTGTACATGTCATGCACAGTATAAGAGAATGGCACAGAATATGAAAAATGCATTTTTTCACATTCGATAGTGTGACATGTTAGCGACGAATAGTGTATTTTAATGACAGTTTGTTTGTTTGACCATTTGCTCTATATAACGACACACTTTGTCAGTCTAATAGGGAGACTGCAATCAACTTATGATCTTCTAATCCGCCAATCGCAACTGCGCGTCCGACCTCCAGTAACACCCATGATCGTCACGGCACCAATCGCAACTGCCCTCCAACATTGTACCTCCAATGGTTTATTTGTGACGTCATTTGCAACTATTTCTTATCTCCCTTTTCTTATATCATTCCTTTGAAATAATTAAAATATTATCAACAAAAAATCATGTAATTGATTTAATTAATTCTATCAGCAAAAAATGTGTGAAATGGAACAAAATAAAAACACCAAATTTTATCTACCGAAATCAAGTAAAAAAGATGCATCAGATTTAGAAAAACACCGTTCAAATTGTCAACTTATGCAAATAAAGCGTTGTTTTCAAAATCACGTGACTCACATGCAATTTACTGCTGTCAAGTTATAAACATTATTTCTGTTGAGTGGTAGTTACGTGAACCTTTTCATGAGCCACGTTATAATATAATGTCTTTATAATTTTGATCCATGTGAATGAACTTTATTAAATTATGTTATAAAATTTGTAAAAATCGAATGAGAGCTTAGTGCTTCGTAATAAATTATGGAAGAAATTAGTTCATTTCAATCAGACAGTAGTGATTTACAAACTGTTCACCATGCTGGTACTTCCGGCACTACATGTAAAAAGAAACCGACTATTTTAGATGGACGTTTTTTCGAGAAAATTGAAAATAAATCTTCGTGTGATAGAATTATAGCGAAATGCACTAAGTGTAATATTGAGGTAAAAGCCTCAAATAATTGCACTTCCAATTTTGTTACCCACCTTAAAAGGAAGCATGGAAACACTTATTTTGAAGAATATCGTGCTTATTTACAGGAAACAAAAAAAACAACGAAAATCAAGTATTTCTGGACAATCAAGTCAAAACATAGTATATTTGCAACACAATTTTGACAAAGATATTGTAAACTATTTCATTGATTCTATGATTTCGCTAAGAAACATTGATAATATATATTTCCAAAATCTACTGAAAAACCTCAATTCTAGTTCAAAATCTTTGAACATAATGAGTCGGAGGGCACTTGGACGAAAAATTGGAATATATTACAATGAACAAGTAGCAAATATTAAACGTGACTTGGAAGATATAGATTTCGTTTGCATAACCACAGACATATGGTCAGGGCGACGAAGAAGTTTCCGAGGAGTGACAGCACATTGGATTCATCCAGTTACATTAAAAAGAATGTCTAGAGCCATGGCTTGTGAAAGATTCAAAGGCATTCATAGTTATGACAAAATTTTTGAAAATCTTATGAACATCCAAAAAAAATTCGGATTGAATTCCAATAAAGTAATAGCTGCTATTACTGATAATGCAAGGAATTTTGTGAAAGCATTTAAAATATTTGGAATTGAAGAAAAATGTATTTTAGAAGATGATGATGATTTAGATACAAAATATAATTCATCTAGTAGTGATTATGATTCTGACACTGCGTCTAGCATAAATGATGATGTAGAAGATGTAATTAATTCGAGTGATTGTTTACCATTACACTTTAGGTGTCCATCTCACACACTCAATTTGTGTGTAACTGCTGACTCTAGCAAAATTCTGGAAGGCCATGACACAGAAATTTCAAAAATACACGAACAAGTGATAAAAAAATGTAATAGTTTGTGGAAAGCAGCATATGTCGGCCTAAATCTTCAGAAATTATCATTTCTATTTTGGGACATACTCTTAGTCGACCAAATGAAACACGATGGAATAGTTTATTTGATGCAATGAAACAGTTTCTCTCCATCAAAGAAAAATCGGCTATTTTGAGCAAGGAACTGAATTTGATAACTTCATTGAAAGACCAGGACTTTACATATATAGAAGAATATGTGAAATGTAGTAAAGACATTGCCGGGGCTTTAGATATTCTTCAAAGTGAAAAAGAAACTTATTTTGGTATTTTATTACCAACTTTGTTGTCATTACGACATAAATTACGAAAATCATTGAATGAAGACTTTATATATTGTCGACCTTTGGCCGAAATTTATTTAGAAAGTATAGAAAATAGATTTAGTGAGTTCTTTAATATTTCATCACCTCAAGCAGAAAAAGCTGCAATAGCAGCTTTATGTCATCCGAGTTTTGTAAAATTTAAATGGCAGTCTTGCATTAGTGAACCAGCTTATACAAAAATTAAAATGCTATTTATTAGCAAATTGACAAAAGAAATCAGAACAAACGAAAATCTAGATATGCTGAGTTCTGTTGATAGTGAAGAAAAAGATGACTTTTTTACCATTGATTCTGATCATGAAGAAGCAAAACAAGACCCTAAAAGAAAAGCCACATTATTGTATGCGCATTTCTGTCTGGAGGAAAAGAAAAATCTAAGTATATTGAACTCTTATAAAGAGATTAAAAACATCTTCATAAAATAGAATACACCGCTGCCCTCGTCGGCATCTGTAGAAAGATTATTTTCTTATGCAACTATTACGAATTATTGTAAAGCTAATAGGCTTTCGGACGAAATGTTTGAAAAACGAGTAGTTTTAAAAGCCAATCTTAAATATTACGAAGAATGTCCATAAACACCTAGAAACTATTTTATATCTAAGAAGCAAAATGTTTGCTTCAACATTAAAACAAAGTATGTTACTGCTTCATTTTTTAAATTTTGTAAATTGGTTTAATTTTTTTATGTGGTTTAATTAAGTCTATTTTCCAGAAAGAAATTTAGAAATGTTATTGATTAAATGTAACTGTAAATAAAATATCAGTGTCTCTGAAATTTCAATTTGCATGGTTTTATTAAAGTAACTATAAGTTTAGCATAATCCTAAATGTGCTCCTAACCTGACTTGAAAAGAGGGAGGAGGAGGGCGAAAGTCTGATTGGGCTAAATGTACTAGCTATATTTCTTTATATTTAATCTTTTCATAATAATAATTATTTCGATTAAATTTTAAAATGTAAATTTTTTTCAGAATGGAAAAACTCCTTAATCATATATATTATTTCTCCTGTCAACATCCTTTTTTCTCAGAAAATACAAAACGCAGAACGACGAATGAGATAGCATATGAAAGGATTTTGAACAGGCTTCTGACATAGCACACTTAACATTTCGTTAAAACATGTTTTTGATTAAAATTTGCTGATAATTAAACATTAAATCGGCATTGTTTTCATAAAAGAAATGAAAGGTTTTCCTCAAAATATTGTTGCCAAAAAAAAATAAAATACCACATTATATGACGCTCAGCAATTATTATAAAAAACACCTCACGGGTTTATTCTATAATTATGATTAAAAAGCGAAATTGAAATTGAAATGTTTAGATTTATATTTCTATGTCCCATGTTTTTTTCCTGAAGCGGGTGACGTCATCCTATAATGCAGTTAAAATACGATTGTTATTTTTTTTTTCTCGCGCGTGCATTTTGCAATCTTGGATCAGTTTTTACTATAACTTTGATGGAATAAATTAGATGATATTCTGGCTTGACTAAAAACTAAATGTTTGCAGATATTTTTATCCTTACTTTTTCTTTAGAAGTTTAAACCTGCATCTAAGAAAAATTACATCTTGATAAAAAATGGTTCTTCTCTATTATCCCGTCGACCACTTTTCATAACAAAAAACTATCGCCAAATAAACGGGAGAACGTTGCCATTGGAATATCAAAATGAATAAATAAATAAAATATAAGAATTTAAGGACACAATTGTTATTTTAATTAATGAAATAACTAATAAATCAGTGAAACATAATGAAAAATACACGCAAATGTCGAGTTAGAAATCACTTGATGACGTAACAAACACGTATAATGCTTCTGATATCAAGTAAATGGGACTGCATTTTTGGTGTTTAGTCTTACAGTTTGGCGATAGTTTTTTGTTATGAAAAGTGGTCGACGGGATAATAGAGCAGTACTTAAAAAATATTAGATTTCAGTGCGATATCCTCGCACGGGCCCTCTGGTTTATTTTAATTGCATTTTAAAACGAAGAATGTTTACATTGTTTAATTAACATGTGCGATTCCAGTGCTGCCTGAACGAGTCTGTTTTGTGGGTTATGGTTTTTAGTTATTCCTAAGTGAAGTTCCTCTATGCAAATAAGCTTCAATATAAAACTCTTACGAAACTTATTTATTTATTATAGAAAAAGAGAAAATATCACATTATCAAATTAGTAACTATAATAAATATTTTTATTATTATTATTTAATTGTTTGCTCAGGTTTAGTTAATGATAAATTCCTGGTGAAGTTAAAGTTTGAGTAAAGTGATTTAATTAAAAAAGGATCACACTTTACTTTATTTGATTTCATTGAAACTAACCTTATTTCTTGAAGATCCTTGATGGCTTGTTCATCCCTTTTCTCGATTTTTTGGCATGGTATATTTCTTTTATTGAATTATGAATATACAGACGTGAAAAGATGATTGTAGTCTGACATTTTAACCTTTAACTACTGTTAATGGTCTCAGAGACAGCTGCTTTTTAACACTTTCCAACATAGTTGAAAAGTGTTTATAAATTCGGTTGGTCTGCCGTCTGTCCATCGCGTAAATATGCTCGGATTGCCTTGTAATTGATATATGTATATATAAGTTCATTATTGGTGTTTACTATTTCATCTTTGGTATTGAAAATTAAGTATGTAGAATTTATGTTTTTTTTTTTTTTTTTTTTTTTTTTTTTTTTTTTTTTTTTTACAGGGACACTCAAAAGAATTCCTTTACACTACGGTCTATGGGGAAAATCGTTTACGGCGTCGTATTTTAATTATGTTACACTATTTTAATCAGATTCAAATTGACACATATTACTGAGGTGCACTACAAGGCGCTTACTGTAAAATATCGTGTGCATAGAATGTATCGTTCCTTTACAGGGACACTCAAGAAAATTCTGCTACATTAAGGTCTATGGGGACAAATCGTTTGCGGTGTATTTTAATGCTGTTACACTGTTTTAAACATTTTCAAATTGCTACCTATCAATGAAGTGTCCTATAAGGTTCTTACTGTTGAATATGGTGTCCATAGAATACATAGATCATATACAGGGCTGCAGAAAATAATTTGAATATTTTCTTTGACTATTGGTAGTAATTGCAGAAATTGGGTTTTTAAATGTGTTATGCATTTTATAAGTTTACTTAGTAAACTCTGAAGTTTTGTTGTGTTGGAACGGGTTGGAAAGTGTTTTATAATATATACTTGATGACACATGATTATTCGTACTTGTTTAGATTTTCATAGAGACTATCACTTTAACTAGATACTAGGGATATTTCTTTTTGCATTGGATTGATAGTACTATATGCAATGACTTCGGAAAAGGTGAATTTTGATTAGAATAGTCCTTTACAGATGGTGCAGAAAAAGTATGCTATCCACTTAAAGGTTTAAAGAGTCTTTTATTCATATTTAGATCAATCAGTCACAGAGATTGCTCACATTAGGAATGCTACAGTTTTTTTTATAGTTAGTTAATTGTTAATCTGTGTTAAACATAATATTGATTACACTCTAAAAAATATATATGTAAATTTACGCATAAAAACAGGTGTATAGATGATACAAAAACGATTTGTCTATGTGTGTAAAATGTTGTGTAAATTGCCAAAATACACGCCTAATGTGTAAAAAAACACATTTTAGTATGTAATTTGATGATAACACTAAGCGAATAAAAGTGATCTGATAACTCTTGAAATATACACTTTAATGTGTAAATTGCACAAAAATACACATATTTCTGTGTAATATTCTTACACATGCAAATGTGTAATATTCCGTGATTACACATATTTTTGTGTATTATGCAAACTACACATATTTTGTGTAACTTGTAAAATACACAGTTTCTTGTGTAACATGCAAATACACAGATTTCTGTGTAATAATCTGTTCTTACACACATTTCTGCGTAATATACAAAACACAGATTTTTGTGTAATATTCAAAATTGACAGATTTTTGAGTACATAGCTTTACCTTTAAAATTTGTATGTATAAATGCTCAACTAAATGTTTTTATGATTGCAAAACAAAATTTCATGGAGAAAAGAAGAATTCATGGGCTTGGTGTGTTTATTCTTTCTATCAGGTTACACATATAGAAAAATCGTTTTTGTATCATCGATATACCTGTTTTTACTTGAAAAAGGATCAAAAGCATGTCCTTCCGGCCTGTACCTGGAGGAAAAAGTATCTTTCCTATATCTTCGTTTTAAAATTTTAGCTAATGTTACACGAAAACAGCAAGTTAAAATGCAAATAAAACGTTTACAAAAGATTCGTTAATACTGAATTTGAATAAGAAATTCACCAAATTATTGAGCAATAGCCAAATTGGCTTCATTTATCAAGACTTATTTTGGTCGCCAAATTTGGCGATATTTTGCGAAATGTCGCCAAGTTTGGCGAGAATATGGCGCTAACGGATATGAATATATAGTTTTATGCGTATGATTGGGAAAATTATTACAACAATGAAAGAAAATAATTTGCGAGTAATCGCGTTTATGTGCTGTTTTGTTTCAAAATGTCAGCCACCCTAGAATTTCAAACTGCTCTATCTCAGCCATTTTTTAAGATAGAGGTAAACCAAAAAATGCTCTGGAATCCTTGTATGAAGACCTAACACTTAATTAAAAAATAAATTTGAATTTTTAACTTTTGAGTATATTTATTTTAGTTTTTAATTTTTAAGTGGCCGCCATCTTGAAATAAAATGGCGGACCAAGCTGGACAACGAACTCGGTTGAGACATTGGTGAGCTTAATACACACAATTAGTTTCATCAAAATAGATTTATAAATACGAGAGTTATCGTTTGACATAGGTCAGATATATATATATATATATATATATATATATATATATATATATATATATATATATATATATATATATATATATATATATATATATATATATAAATCAACATTTGAACGGAGGGTGGTTTTGGGGTCTGGGGGTCATGATCGGTGAAAATATACCGAAATTTTCTGGAACTGCTTTCCTCCGAACGGCTGCAATAGCTTTATACTTTTTTGTATTGAAAGCTACCTAATAAGAATAGCCAGCTTTATCTAAAATTCTCAAAATATTAAATAACAGCATTATTACCACTCAGTGGGGATTATTAACATTCAGTGTTTCAAGTTAAAAAATGAAAGTATTGCATTATTTTCAATCCCCAACTATTTTTTTTTTTATTTGGTGTACATGAGTTTAACAGTAAAAATGAAATTAAAAAAAAAGTCCCTCCGGCCTGTACCGGGAGGAAAAGGTAGCTTTCCTATGTCTTCGTTTTAAAATTTTAGCTAATGTTACACGAAAACAGCAAGCTAAAATGCAAAGAACCCAATTACAGAACATTCGTTAATACTGCATTTGAATAAGAAATTTGCCAAATTAGTCAACTATAGCCAAGTTGGCTTCATTTATAAAGACTAATTTCGGTCGCCAAATTTGAAGGTATTTCGCCAAATGTCGCCAAGTTTGGCGAGAATTTGGCGCTAACGGATGTGAACATATAGTTTTATGCGTATGATTGGGAAAATAATTACAACAATGAAAGATAATAGTTTGCGAGAAGTCGCGTTCACTAAAACTCATAAATTAATCGTTGGATTTTTGTAATGTGCTATCTTGTCTCAAAATGTCTGCCACCCTAGAATTTCAAACTGCTGTATCTCAGCCGTTTTTTAAGATAGAGGTAAAACACTCCGGAATCCTTGTATCAAGGCCTAACACTCAAGGAAAAATTTTGATTTTTTAACTTTTTTGTATATTTATTTTAGTTTTAAATCATTAAATGGGCGCCATCTTAAAACAAAATGGCGGACAAAGGTGGCCAACGAACTCGGTCGAGACATTGGGGAGCTTAATACACACAATTAGTTTCATCCAAATTGATTTATAAATACGAGTGTTATCGTATGACATAGGTCAGATATATATATATATATATATATATATATATATATATATATATATATATATATATATATATACATACATATATATATAAATCAACATTTGAACGGCGGGTGGTTTTAGGGTCTGGGGGTCATGATCGGTGAAAATTCATCGATATTTTCCGGAATTGTTTTCTTCCGAACGGCTGCAATAGGTAGCTTTATACTTTTTTGTATTGAAAGCTACCTAAAAGTATAAAGCTACCTATTGCAGCCGTTCGGTGGAAAGCAGTTCCGGAAAATTTCGATATATTTTCACCGATCATGGCCCCCAGACCTCAAAACCACCCTCCGTTCAAATGTTGATTTATATATATAGATATATCAATATATATATATATATATATATATATATATATATATATATATATATATATATCTGACCTATGTCATACGATAACTCTCGTATTTATAAATCAATTTTGATGAAACTAATTGTGTGTATTAAGCTCACCAATGTCTCGACCAAGTTCGTTGGCCAGCTTGGTCCGCCATTTTGTTTCAAGATGGCGGCCACTTAAAAATTTAAAACTAAAATAAATATACAAAAAAGTTAAAAATTCAAATTTATTTTTTAATTAAGTGTTAGGCCTTGATACGAGGATTCCATTTTTTGGTTTACCTCTATCTTAAAAAATGGCTGAGATAGAGTAGTTTGAAATTCTAGGGTGGCTGACATTTTGAAACAAAACAGCACATTAATGCGATTACTCGCAAATTATTTTCTTTCATTGTTGTAATAATTTCCCCAATCATACGCATAAAACTATATATTCATATCCGTTAGCGCCATATTCTCGCCTAACTTGGCGACATTTGGCGAAATATCGCCAAATTTGGCGACCAAAATAAGTTTTCATAAATGAAGCCAATTTGGCTATAGCTCAATAATTTGGCGAATTTCTTATTCAAATTCAGTATTAACGAATCTTTTGTAAACGGTTTCTTTGCATTTTAGCTTGCTTTTTTCGAGTAACATTAGCTAAAATTTTAAAACGAAGATTTGGAAAGCTACCTTTTCCTCCCGGTATAGACCGGAAGGACTTTTTAATTTTTTACAAGCCTAAGGAATTAAGATTAGAAACAATTATATAATGCTTTTTTTGTTTATTTATAAAGGAAAAATACCCACAGAAATTTTCCAAATTATGTCCAACTTAGATTTTATTACTTTTTATGCAATTTTAAACATGTACAAAATTTAGGATTTTAATCAATGATTTTTATTAAAAAAAAAGTCAATTGATTTAAGTCATGATTTAATCACTGATTTCAATCATCTGATTAAAATCGTTGACACCCTACTCGCTACATAATTTTTTTCAAAAAATAGCATGCTACACTACAAATTTTGAGGTGGAAAATTGCAACCAGTGTGGTTTTGCCACTTGTAGCACACTACATTTGACCACTGGACAAGACATATCATTTAAAAATAACACAAAATCAAGCGTAATGCAGATTCATCGAATACTGAAAAACATTCTGAGAAGTGTGTTTTGGTAGTCGACATTCTCATATACGTTACATATTACACATATTCAGGCTTAAAAAGCGATATCCGAAGAACTAAATGTCCCCTATGGCAACTTCTAAATGTTTATGTTATTACTATTTTTTACGACTGACAAAAAACAAATTTTAACTAAACTTGCTTAACTTTAACGCCTTGTAGAGGACGTTTTCAATTGACTGACAAGGATTGCTTGAATATTTCTCTCATACCGCATAATTTTTACCAAACCAATATACTGAACTATTAATTGTTATGCATAATGTATAAGCGTGGTCGTCAAAACATGAAAACGTTCTAGAATATTATTATTTGCTTCGAATTCTTGAACTGCCATCACTGATACTTGATGAGAAACACTTTCCAAGACATTCAGAATACTGTAACAAAACTTCCCTGTATAAAACTAAGGTAAAGAAAAATGTTTAAGTAAACAATGTGGAAAACGCATATCGCATTTGAAAACCCATTTTCAGCAAGTCGGAAAAATATGCGAACCCTTTTACGCAGCCTTGCATATACAGTTGACCTAGCTATGCTCGGTCAAAATTAGCTTTGAGGCTACAAGCATGTGTTTTGGCATTGAAAAACTTAAAAGTCAATTTCCCCTATCATATGTAAATTGATTGGTTGAATTCTGTTTTCGAGAACGTTCTGTGGACTCTGATTGGTTCGATCATGTATCTCGGCTACTATTGGGAATTTCTAGAAAACTCCTTCAGATTCTGAAAGCCAGCTTTTTCGCCTAATATCGCCAAAATATCGCCAAGTTTAGCGACATTCTTTCATTTAGTGCCAAGCATGTGTTTAGAAAGTTCTATGTACACTGATTGGTTTAATTCTGTTTTCGAGAACGTCTATGGACTCTGATTGGTTGAATCATGAATCTCGTCTCCTATTGGGAATTTCTAGAAAATTCCTTCAAATTCTGAAAGTTATTTTTTTTTGCCAAATGTCGCCAAAATTGCCAAATTTGGCGATTTTTTTCCATTTGGCGCCAAGCAAGTGTTTTGGCATTGGTAATCTTAAAACTAAATTTTCTCGCCAAATCTCGCCAATGTCGCCAACACTTTTTAAGATAAAAATAGCTTGACCCATAATGATCAATCACCAATATGATCAACAACATGATCAACCAACATGACCAACAATCGAAATTTCTCGAACATGTGACCTAGCCCAATAGTCTTCTCGTTCTCGAAACCCGTAGGATATAAAATTTAGTCAAAATAGTCTGAGACGCTTTTTAGATAAAAATAGCTTGAACCATAGTGACACAAAAATGACCCACTAATCGGATTTTCTCGAGCATGTGACTTAGTCCAATGATTTTCTCGTGCCCAAAATCTGTAGGATACAAAATTTAGTTCAAATCGTCTGAACCGCTCTTAAGAGAAAAATAGCATTCTGTTAAATAGCATTCTGAAATAATATTCTGTTCATGTTGGAAAGTGTTTCATAGTCTATGCCAGATGCATGATTTTTCATTATTTCTGTATCAAATTTATACTGTGTGTGATAGAAACTGTCTTTTATGGTACATATAGAGGGTTGCAGTTATTAATAAAAAATTAAAATTTCTTAATAATACTAGAGGGGCCCGGCCCCCCTGCTCGCTACGCTCACCAACACCCCGCGTAATCGTGCCCTAGCCAAACCCAGACGTAATCGTTTCGCGTTTCCATTCTTCCATTCTGGATCGCCTCACGATCCTGTATTTTCTATGCATTCAATTTTTAGATTCCACTACGTAATTGTTGTTGTAATTTAAATGAAACCTAAATTTATTATAAGAAGAACGAAAAATCATGCGTCAATCATAGATTATGAACACTTTTCAACGATTCAAAAATAATTTTACAAATCATTACCGTTTAATAAGCTGAAAGATAACATCTAAGTAAACAATTTGGAAAACGCATAACATATTTAAAAACGTAATTTTAGGAATTTCCAACATATACAATATTCGGAAAAATATCCGAATACTTTTATTCAGCCATGTATATGATCCATAGATTTGTATATATACTGCATAGGATGCTAAATTTTAGTTTAGTTAGGAAACACGTAGCACAGTTTAAAATTCTCCTTCTGGAGTTTCTGTCAATAAACGGAAATGTGTTCGCGAACTTTTGTGCTGCCCTGTATATGATCTACAGAATTTATAAACACCAAATAATAGACAAAAAGTGAGTTAAATTCAAAATCGCGTTCAGCAACTTAAAACGCACTTCCGGGAATTATTGTTAACAGACAGTAGAGAATTCTTTTGTCTGTCCCTGTAAATGAACGATGACTGCTATACACACACTATTCTGTAGTAAGCCTCTTGTAATGCACCTTAGTGATAGATATGAATTTTAATGCGTTTAAAATAGTGAAACATTATTTAATTAAACCGCAAACGATTTTTCTCCATAGACGTAATGTAACGGATTTCTTTTGACTGTCCCTGTATTGTAACTATAAGTGTTATGCACACCATATTCCATATTAAGCTTCTTGTAATGCACCTTAGTGATATATATCAATTACACTGTGTTTGGAATTGTGGAACATCATTAAAATAAACTGCAAATGATTTTTCCCCATAGACCGTAATGTAACAGAATTATTTTGAGTGTCCCTGTAAAAAAACTATAAGTGCTACACACTTCAGATGAAATACGGAACATGCTGTATATAACGACAATAACATATAAAAATTGCAGGTCAATCAGAGCATATTTACGGGAGTTAGAGCACGGACAGACGGCAGACGGGTAGACGGCCAGACACACCGAAGTCATAAACACTTTTCAACTAGGTTGGAAAGTGTTAAAAATCAGCTTCATCCTTCACTAAACAAATCCAGCCTATCACCTCAATTATTTATGAAAGAAAAAGATAAAAAAATTGAAATAAAACAAATTTATTTACAAAATAAGTTTCAAATACTTTTCTGTATGATTAGATTTCAATATCTTGAATAGTCCTAGATTTGTACAATACTTACAATACAAGTGCTGAGTTTGTTTTAATAGATCAAAATGACCTTTCCCGAATTCGAAACCTAGCTAGATGGATTTCTCGTGCTCGAATTAGTATAGGCAACACGTTTCGTGTAAATCGTTTGAGTATTTTTCCATTTATAACAAAAAACATTTTCAGCGCTGAGTTTGTTTTACCCTGTAAAAACGAATTTTCTTGTATTCGGAACCTAGCTAGACCTTTTTCTCGTGCTCGATTTAGTATAGGGGACAAGTCTCGTGAAAATCTTCCCAGTTGATTACGATATCATTCATATTCGGGAAAATCCCTTGCTCGTTTAATATATATGAATAATCGGGAAAATCCATTGCTCGTTTAATATATATGAATTTGGCGACAGTAATTTGGTCAACAGGATAACTAACAAGTACCAATTGTATATATAGTGTTACAAATATTGTAAATAGTTAGTGTTTGTGCTTAAAAATAATATAAATAGTTCAATTAAGCTCTATTCATAAGCTAATATTAATTTTTGTTGCATTGCAGTATCTCAATTTGTTGATTTTTTGCAAGCAAGTAAAAGCTATTGGATTTCAATGGGAGTCTATGAAAATTTGGCGAAATACTGAAAATAGCGCCAAGTTGGCAGCTAATTTTGGCCGACAAATTTGGCGTTATATCGCCAAGTTGGCGCCAAACTTGGCGACAGACCCGGGTCCCTATCCCTTGGTAACCTCCCCCCTCAATAGTGTCCAACCTATCTAAATTCTCTACTTTCATGTTAATTCCCCCTAAGAAAAGTCATAAAGCTCTGACCAATCAGATACGTTTTGCGGTATCTACGCAGATTTTCATTGTTCCATTTCAAAAACTTTTTTTTTTATATATATAGAAGGATACTGTTCTTGGTAGAAAATGTTTCATAATATATGTCGGATGCATGATTTTTCGATCTTGTTGTATCATATTTCTACTGTGTGTGATAAAAATTGTCTTCTGTGGTACATATTTAGTGTTGCGGGTATTAATAACAATTTAAAATTTCTGATTTATATTCTGTTTATGTGGGAAAGTGTTTCATAATCTATGCCAGCTGCGTAATTTTTCGTTTTATTGTGTGTGATAAAAACTGTCTTTCATCGTACATATTTAGGGCTGCGGGTATTAATTAATAAAATTTAAAATTTCTGAATAATATTCTGTTCATGCTAGAAAGTGTTTTATAATCGATGTCGGATGCATGATTTTTCGTTCTTGTTGTATCAAATTTCTACTGTGTCTGATAAAAATTGTCTTTTATGGTACATATTGTAAATGTGCCATTGAAATTACACGTAATTGTAACTATAAGTTCTCAATTATAATTATAATTACACCATAATCATAATCATAGCATTATAGTTATGATTACAATCCTAATTAAATTTCAAATCCAGATTATGATTACATGTAATTGAAATTATAATCTGTTACATGCAATTATATTGTAATCAGATTACAGATTAATCAGATTTTTCTCAACTCTGTGTAATCATAATCATAGCATTATAATTACAATTACAATCCTAATTGAATTTCAAATGCAGATTATGATTACATGTAATTGAAAGTATAATCTGTTACATGCAATTATATTGTAATCAGATTACAGATTAATCAGATTTTTGTCAACTCTGTGTAATCATAATCATAGCATTATAATTACAATTACAATCCTAATTGAATTTCAAATTCAGATTATGATTACATGTAATTGAAATTATAATCTGTTACATGCAATTATATTGTAATCAGATTACAGATTAATCAGATTGCAAATTTGCCCAACTCTGTCTGGTATACAAAGGGCATTCCATAAAAACTGAGAGTTTTTTTTTTTTTTTACGTAGTGGCAATACCACGAAACTAAAAAATAAAACTGCAGGCGATAGTTTCAAACTGCTAACTGTACGTTTATAAATATTCTAAACGAAGCAGACGATCTTATTTTCCTAGTTTCGAGCTTGTTTAAAGAACTTTATTTATTTGGCCCACAGAAATGGAGAAGAATGATTCAGAGTTAAAATCTAAATGCGTTGTGCCATGAAATTTTGCTATCGTTTGGGCAAAACAGCTCCAGAAACAGTTAAGTTAATGAAAGAAGCTGACAAAGACAAATGTTTTGGTGAGTCTACGATTTTTAGATGGCATGGTGATTTCAAAA
This sequence comes from Maratus michaelseni, assembly GCA_963931845.1. Taxonomy (NCBI): domain Eukaryota; kingdom Metazoa; phylum Arthropoda; class Arachnida; order Araneae; family Salticidae; genus Maratus; species Maratus michaelseni. The sequence goes on from OZ007586.1 coordinate 408,750,713, forward strand.
TAAGGACGTTTGTCGGCAGAACTGGCTCCTAAGCCTATCCAACCAGATAGTGTTGTGAATGATCGAAATGTTAACATTGTGTGGGAAATCTTGCAAGAAAATCGGCGAATGACATGTGAAGAGAAATCAGCATCACATTTCGAAAACGTCGATATTTCGGATTCTACGCAACAATTTACAGCTTCGCCATGTTTGTTCCAGATGAGTCCCACATTACCTTACTAAAGAACAAATGCAAACAAGAATTCAGCAATGTTGTGAGTGGAAACAGATTCTTCAAAATGATCCGAATTTCCTAAATACTGTAATAACAGGTGATGAAACTTGGGTGCAACATTTTGATCACCTTACCAAGTCCGCAACAAGTGAATGGAAACACACTGATTCTCCACCTCCGACAAACCAAATCTGCTGGACAGGTCATGATGATTATTTTCTTTGATCATAAAGGTGTAATCTATCAGCATGTTGTGCCTCCAAAAGCTACTGTGAATGGTGAATATTATGTTTCAGCTTTGAAAATTTTGCGACAACACATATCGAGAAAGCGGCATGAACTGGTAGGGAATTGGACATTACATCACGATAATGCTATCCCGCATGTCGCTACTTCTTTTCAGCAATATCTTAGTTAATGCAATATTAATATCATGCTACATCCCCCTTGCACTCCAGATCTCGCACCATGCGATTTCTGGCTGTTTCCGACGTTGAAAAAGAAGCTCTGTAGCAGAAAATTTAATACAGATTCTGAAGTTATTTCAGCATTGCAGGGTTCTTTGAAGCAAATTCCAGAAAACGGCTTATCTACTTGTTTTGAAAGGTGTGTTGCACGATGGGATCATTTTATATCATCTGAGGGAAGGTATTTTGAAAAAGAATGATGTATTTTTTGCTGTAAAAAATATTTCTTGATATTTTATGATTTTACTCTCAGTTTTTATGGAACGCCCTTTGTATATAAAATTCATTGATCAGTTTTGTCATCAGACAGTGTTTGCATGTTTTAGTTATCTTCATTTATTATCAATTATTCTTTCAAGTACCTTTTCAAACTCTAAAATTCTCTTGTTTAATCTTTCTATTTCAATAAAAACAAAATTTCTTCTACATTTATGAGATATTTCAATTATAATAGATTTCTCACTAAACTATACTTTCTTTATCATTTAATCTTTAAATAAATTTCGGGTAAGTTTATTTACAAATTCTGTTTCTTTATCACTCTCTAATTCCTCAGGTTTTCTTTGGTTAAATATGTTTTAAAAGCTTCAGTTATATATTCTCCTGTTTTTCTTTTTACAGGAATAGATCATCCTATCTTAACTAGATATGCTAGTCTGCAACTTTTACTAAGTTATGAAGAATTTGTATTTGTATAATGTTATTTACAATTTTTAACACAAAAAAAAGTTACATCCACAGTTGAAGACAATATTTTCGTTTCAAGAGTATAAAACAAATTTATGCTTGTCGAACGCAAAGCGATGACTGGCGTAGGATTAGTTCAGATGATACCAATTTTTGTGTGCGTGACTGACATGTCATTGAATTTTGTTTTGATTTAACTACCACCGTATCTATATGCCCCATGTATCAATGTAATACTTGTCTCGCTGTTGTAAAGAAGTAATTCAAAATTTAATGTCTCAAAAAATCAATTTTGCGCAAAATTTTTAAACTAATCACAGATATATGTATTCGTTTCACTTTTGTATTCGTTTTTTTTTCTAAAAACTGAAATTTAATAAAATGCATACTTGACAAAGACATGAAAGAAAATGTACGTAAAAAGCGTTCAATGAAATTTATCATCACTTCACTGAAATTGAAAAAAACATATTGACATGCCATTGAATTTTCTTTCAAATTTCCTCTGAAATAATTAAATATATAGAAAAGAAGAAAATACGATATTAATAATTCAGATCATTGGTTATATTTCCACTATAGAAGTATAAGAGAAAAGCACCATATTTATTTTACCCACGTTTATTATATACATTGTTCGTGACCTTCTTCAGTACTGATAAAACGTGTTTTCGATTGATTTATACTGAAAATAACCTTTTGTTTTTCATGTTCATTTTACGTCAGTAATAAAAAAATATATGCATACATCGTTTTGCACAATTAAAGACGATTTATTCAACTAACGCTTTTTATTTTTGTATATTATTTATAAAAAAATTTTAACTTCATATATTTCGGGCTTTGTATTTGAAATTAAGTGCAATATTTAAAAACGAAGTATTAATTTTACGCGTAATAAAAAATATTTTATTTTATTTCAATTGTAAAATCGTCATGTAACATAATAATGTTTTATTATTATTATTATTATTATTAGTAGTAGTATTTGTTAAGTGCATAATACTTTCTCTTACTTTTCGAATTTATAAAAAATATTACCCGAGTTTAATGAGAAAATAACACAAACAAGTTTACACATCCCATTCTGATAACCATCGCTATATTTCAAGTTACATCTAACACTACCATAAAAATAATTCGAAAAACATAAGACCTTATTTGTTGTGCAATTTAAATTGAAAAAAAGAATGGTAATTTGGTCTTCAAAGCTAATTAGCATTAAAGAAGAAAAAATATTTTATTTTCGAAAAGCGCTATTTAGGGAATATATGTATAATTTAAAGTAATGGATAACGCATTTACTCGCGTATTTTCGCTTCATTTTTGTCGTTTTCCTAATGCCAAAAGTAAAGTGGTGCGCCAAATTCAGGATTTTTTATTTCAAGTTCTAGAATATTCTTTTTTTCACCTCATTAGGCTGCCTGTAACTCTGCAATACAGTTGCCAGGCAATCTTTCCAATATTCTCACAGTTAAATTACATTTCCGTAGACACATGCTGTCATGGAAGACACATGTTGTCGTTTGTTGTATTTCAGTATCGGCAATGACGATGGTTGGTAGCGAAACACTTCTGACTGCAAGTATCTCTACATCAAAAATACATCTCCGAATATTTCGTGTCCAAAAAATCATGCATGAGGTGTAGAAGACGTTACGCAGGTTAAATAATGTTCACTGATTCTGCAAATACTGTAAAGACAACGAATACTGCTTCTTGACTTAACACACATTTGCATCGGGAAAAGAGAATTCTCGTTTTCCTTCCAAAAACATCACTGACTAAAGGCGTGGCTTCTACCTTACAGAAAATGAATTTATATCTCGTTGTGAATACTTTTTTAGATTGAAAGACATTTTATATTACATCCGTACATTGAAAAATACTTACTGGTGAATAAACTTGAGAAACGTGTCTATGAAAAAAAAATACGAAAGATTTTCAGAAGATTTTTTTTAAATCACAGCTTCTGTTGTTTTAAAACCCAGATTTCACAAAACATATCGATGCGAATGTGTTAACACTTTGCAAAGTCTCCATGTGATCGTAATCCTAAATATAACAAACGTTGAAAGCAGGAGACTGCAATTTCCGCTGCGTGATTTTTAATTCATATCAGAAAATTTTGATTAGTAATTTTCTTTCTGTAATTTCAGATGCGTGATTATTAATTCATATCAGAAATTTTTTATTAGTAATTTTCTTTTATTTTAATCACAGAATGTCTATCATTATATAAACCAAAAATAACTATTAAAATTTTAGAGTGAGAATTCGGTATTTCTGAATAAAAAGTCCGCCAGATTTGGCAACACTGCTGATATGTTATCAGATTATTCTTGTAGTGATTTTGAACTTTCAGATGTTGACAATAATTACTCAGAGAATAGTGACATTTCTCCAATGAAAAACTGTCTTCGTACTTATATCATTTGTCTAGCAGTGATTCAGTAACATATTATTAAGTTGATTCGCATGCGCAATAATTGGATTTGCCCGCTACACTCTCCAAAACACAGAAAATTCCGCCCGCCTACAAAGGGTCATCGCTCCCTACGCTCTGACAAAAAATGGCTGCTGTCTTAGGCGGATTTTTTTAAGCATTTCTACGGTCCCTTGAATTTTCACACCAATAATTTAAAAAAAGTTTTCTTTGACTTATTTAATCTCAGAGAAATAAGGCGGAGAAAACTTTAAAAAATAATTGGTATTGCAATTGAAGGCACCGTACTAACGCTGAAATATGTCCTCCTACGACAGCCACCAATATTTGTCAGCGTGTAGGCCAAGTATTCAGGGGGCACTGAAGGTGTTAAGAATGATAAAATCGAGCAGGGTTTTCTTGTATTCCGATGAATGTTTAATCTATAACAAAAAAGCATGTGATTATGATAAATGGAATTATATTTCTATCAATAATTTGAAACTTGACAGAAAAGGCTATATTTCCACCCTTCTTGTGCACATAGGCTCTTTCTACAGGCACCACCCCCTGAATACTAGGCCTGAGCGCTGAGAACAATGGCGGCTGTCGCAGGCCGATTTTTTTCAGCGTTTGAACGGTCCCTCGAAATTCCACACCAATAATTTCTGAAAGTTTTCTTCGCCTTGTTTTTCAGAGATAGCCCCTCGGGATTGCACTTCAACTCTAAGGCCTAGGCCGGGTTTCCCGAGGTGGTCATCACCATCACTATCACTGTTTTTCGGAGATAAAATAAGTCAAAGATAACTTTTAGATATTATTGGTGTTGAAGTTCGAGGGACTGTGCAAACGATTCCGCCTGCGACAGCCGCCATTTTTTTCAGCGCGCAGGCCTAGTATTTAGGGGGAGGTGCTACAGGGTTCCTACAGGTCAGAGAATTTCCAGACCAGAAAGTTCCTGGAAACTAGTAACATTGCCTGATTAATTTAGTGAATTTTTCTGTAACAGAATAGTGGTATTTGCCTGAAAAAATTCCTGAAATGAAGTAACCCTGTTCTGTCTTTAACAGTTTGCGAAGTATTGGTCATTTAAAAAACAATTAATTTATTTTGTATCACCAGTGATTATAACATATTTTGAACATTCACATAATCAGCTTATTTAAATATTTTACCGAATTATACTATTTCATTTTTATTTTTTAATAATTAGACGTACCTTTCATTATATCGTCAGTAGACAAAAGATTAAAATGTAGCTTCATATACAACGGATTACTACCTTGTTATAGGTGCCCTTTTATAAACGTAAAATACTTTGAAAATTCTCTTTTTCTTATACATTTTTTGGTTGATTTTATATCTTAAATCACAAAATATAATGTAGTGTGTAAATGTTGCATTTTAATCAAGCTTAATTTTTAACCCTCTAAGCGTGTGGAACGTAATATTCCGTCCACTAAGCTCCAGGTTTCACTGCAATATATGTAATGTTTAAGATAATATAATTCTATAGATTTAATGAATTTTCAAAACATTGAAGAATGATTAATACTCTCAAGGGTTACATTCATATTTGTAATTAAGTTTTATTTATAATGCTGAAAGAATCATATTTTTTAACATTTAAAACAAAATGCAGAGAAAACAACATTACAATTTTACCCTTTTTCAAAACGCTCAGAGGGTTAAAGTCTAGAAAATGCTTACTTTTAAAGACAGCGGAATGAACAGAAATCAATTAAATTGCTGAGTTATTTCACATTTCTTAAAGTTTAAAGAACGCCATTAATGTTTTCTATGCAATATTTTCATTCTTTCTGTCATGTATTTGAAAATTATGTCAAGCATATTTTTAAAGAAAATATTTTTTAATGAAAGAAATAATTTAAATAACAAGTTACAAGGCATGAACATATCAGCAGCTGTGTGTAATTATTTTTTTCTTGAAAATATTAACATTGACCAAGAGTTTTTGACAAATTAATTGAAATTTCTTTGTCCTTCCATTATATTTTTACTCGTATATAATTATAATTTGTCATTTTAATAAAAAAAAGTAATTGATCTTATTTATTAAAATTTACAAGCTTACTTGCTGATAATTTAAAAACTAATTTTAAAATTAAATTGCACATAACAATTATATATGTTAGACTCATCGAAAAATAATAAATATGCAAGAAACAGTACTGTACTATTGTACTGTTGCAGTAATTGGCAGATGTAAATATATCTAGCCATTAAGAAAATGATTCTCAAAATTTTTGTTAATGTGTCCGTGTCAAAAGAAAAAAAAAATAGAATATATATATATACCCGCCTTTATTCGCAGATTGTTCACAATAAAAAGAAATCAAACATGTCATTAGACTCGAACTATTGTCTTCTTACATAATATGAATGCAATTTTTACTAGGGATGGTCTACATAAAAAGTACTAATTTTTTTAAAGGATTAATACCCATTTTTGACACCATATTTCAGTTCCTTAGACCAAAGCAACCCAGCAGAATAACCCCATAGTTTATACTATGTATATTACTTTTTATAAATCTTCATAACGATATAAAAGAAAATGTGTTAGGGGTTTATCCATAAATTTAGAAAAAATAAATTAAAATCTCACGAGGAAAAAGTGCAGAATTGTTTTATTCTTAAACAGAAAATTTACAGAACTTATAAATTAGCTTTGTATTTAAATGATTTAGTGCTCAAAAATTTAAATTGAATATCTTAATATTTACCCACTATTTATCTGTCTTAATACAGCAGCATCGATTTTCTGAGACTTCAAATGCATATTTTTAAAAAATGAGTTTGTATTCGCTGCCAGCTTGACATGGAAGTCACATCCGCAACACATAAATGCAATCTTCTTTAAAAATGGAAATGATGTTTTAAAAAAATCGAAGTTATAAAAAATGATGTTTTACAAAAATCGAAGTTATAAAAAATGATGTTTTACAAAAATCGAAGTTTTAAAAAATGATGTTTTAAAAAAATGCTGTTACGTTGGCTAAACATAAAAACAATTTATTTAAAAATTCGAACAATATATTATAGCTTTTATGTAAAAAACTAATTTAGGTGTAAGAGTGTCTGAAACGTCATTATGGATTTTCTGATGCATTACCACTTTAATCGACGGGCTGTTCATTTTACTCCACCCATCGGTAACAAATTGCTTTCAAATGGTACTTTTCCGTAAACATTCTTCTTTACAGTTCTCTTCTAACTGTAATCATGGATACTGGATCCAGCCGTTGTTGATACATCTCTTCAGATATTTTGACTGAGTAGGTCTTTATTTTCCATGCTACAGTTCTCTTCAACAACTCAAGGATTATTTCCGTGAGTTTGGGCATAACTGCCAAATTTATACTTTTTTGATACCATTAAATTTTAATAGATTTTTTTTCCTTATTTACTCGTCGATTTTGACGTTTAAGTAAGAAAAAATTTACTATTTTTAGTGGTAAGAAAAAAGCGTAAAAGTCGGCAGCTATGGCTTTCGTCAACTTCTGTGCTTTGTCAAGGTTGTTTCTTTTCTGCTCTTTTTATGACGTGTTAATTTAGAGACTAGATACCGCCCCCTGAATACTAGGCCTGAGCGCTGACACAAAAATGGCGGCGCTCGTGGGCCGATTTTGTAAAACCTTTGTACAGTCCCCTAATTTTACACCCCAGTATTTTCTAAAAGTTTTCATTGACAAATAAGGCAGAAAAAACTATTAGAATATATTGGTATTGAATTTCAAGGGACCGTACATACGCTGAAAAATTTCCGGCTACGACTGCATCAATTTTTGTGTCAGCGCTCAGGCCTAATATTCAGTGGGCGGTGGACTAGAGCTCCAGAAATCACCCAATGCAAGTAGTGACGAATAAAGTTTTCTGCAGACGCGTGTAAAAGCTTTCTCCTCGGTTAAATCCTGACAAGTCTAACATCTTGCACACAAAATCAGAGCATTCACCCGGTGACTCCGGTACTCTGAGGATAGAATAGTATGCAAGCCGTTTACTGTAGAAAAAAAAATGTCAGTGAGATTTCTGTTACTTAACCCTTTATATCCTGAATTAATTTTTCAGCTACTTTATAAGATGCTCAGAATCCTCGATTATTCCCACCAGTTATTTATTTTGTATAGTTTTCCTTATCTAATCATAGCATTTTGGCGATTCAATTAGGTGAAAATTTCTCATTTGAAAAACTGGTGGTAACAGATTAAAAATTCTGTAAAAGACACTCGTCGCGAAGGGGTTAAAGTGGTACTTATAAGTACCGTCAGGATAAAAAGGGTTAAATAAGAAACTTGTTCAAAAAGTCCGTACGTATAATGATTCATTCTTTTTATCATCACATCTAAATATTTCACCATAGTATCCTCAAGACATTTTTCATAATTTTTAATAAAAATTAAACAGAAGAACAATTTCTAAGGCCTTGAATGTTTGACATTCACGTGTTTTTTTTTTGTTTGTTTTTTTTTCATGCAATGCCAATATTTTTCACTTTCGATAGAAAATATTTTCGGTTTAATCGAAAACAAAATGTACAAGTAAAGAATTAACTTGTTTCAACTCATTTCTTTCAATTTCCTTATAACACATAATATATATTTTTTGTACCATTTTGCACATGTAGCTTTAATATACAGTATCCATAGTATAACAAATTAACAGTTTCTACGTAAAGACTTTCAAGATTAAATGTAACAATATTATGTAACTTTTGTGAAATATGAATACTTATTTTTTATTTCATACAGCACATACTATTAAATTTTTGAAGAATTTAATCAAGTAATAAAATATAATATGTAGAAGAAACTTTCCAATTGCATTTCTCAAAAAGCAAATTTATTCTTGCCTTACATTAAATTTCAGAATTGGAAGTTTTTGTAAAGAAAAATCTAAATTTCTCGAAGTCTGAAGTAAAGTTTTAAAGCCTGAATTTAATTTCTAAAGTATTCAGTGATATACTACTCGGAGATATTGAAGAATGCTGCGCAAAAATTTCAACCTCGAACTAATACGTTTCTCCTAGAAAATCTTTCACGATGAATGTCAACACAAATTTCAGGATTTTTCTTTTACATTAGCTCAGACTCTAAGGCAGTATTATCTTTTCAAAAATATACTTATAAATCAAATTTTATAATAAATAAGAAGAAGTTGCTAAAATTTATTCAAGAATAGCAAAATTTCCATTTCACTCTTAAATTGGTTTGAAGAAAGAAATAAAATTAAAAAATGCATTATGCAATTTATTTATTTACTATTTTTATGTGAAAGAACATATATTTCGGAGAAATTTTAAAATACAACTGATTTCTATAAGATATTAATTACGTTATTCAGAACATCCTATAACAAGTATAAGCAAATTATGTGTAGCAGCCACAATAACCTTTTAAAGTAATTTTTTAAAGTTAATAATGCATCCTAATTAATTTTAATAAAAAGAGTCTAACACATGCGTAAAAACATATTAATCTGACCATAAATGCATGTTAAGCTTAAAATTATTTCTACCGGTGTCAAATGACATCTTCTTTATTATGTTTATTTTACTTCTACATTTTAAAGCTAATGAGAATAAAAATACGCAGTGTGTCCCAAAATTTCCCGGACTGATCCCATAAACACAAAATTAAGAACTAAAATGAAAATTATGACCTATGTTTATTCGAAATAATCTCCGCTTGACTCAATACACTTTTTACAACGTATGTAATAGCCATTAAAAAACTTCTGGAAGTCCGCCTTTTCAAGGTTCGTCAAATAATGGGATTAGGTGTAATTTCAACTTGGGAAACAGGAAATAGTCACAGGAGAATGCATCTGTGGAGTAAGGGGGATGGTTGAGCACGACGACCCATTTAGAAGCCAGATATTCCCGCACAATGATCGAAGTGTGTACTGGTGCATTGTTGTGCAAGAACGACCAACTGCTTTGCTGTTGGTACCGAGGACGAAGTCTGCGTACTCGGACTACGAAACCCTTCAACACTTCCAAAATAGCAACGTCCAGTAACAGTATTACCTTCGATTTTATGTTCGTTCGTTGTTGGACCTTCGCGACCTCCGACATGATCACGTTACACCTGTTACAGCAAACCGGATGCACTTAGCATCGCACAACAGACAACAACGTGAAATTCTGCCGCTCTACAAGGCGAAGTGTATTCGGGCTTTCGACATCACATGTTGACACGCAACGCCATCAATTGGTCGGTAATTTAACCATTTTGGGAAGGACTGTGTAAGCCTTGAATATATTAAAAAATATTTGTGATTGTTGTAATCTAAAAATTACAAATAAAATAATCGGAAATCGAGATTTTTTTTTTTAAATGACATTTAACACTGGTAGAAATAGCGCTAAACAATTTTGAGACGTATATTGAACATATTACTGGAACATACAAACTACTTGATGAAATTTGTATAAAATTGCAAAATATTACGATAAATTAAATATTATAAAACAACAGGGTTGCCAATTTGGCCTCATTCGTAATTCAGAAATTTTGAATTCATACCAGAAATTTTGAATAGTAATTTTTGCTTTATTTAATGACAGACATTCCTTAATTACGTAAAGTAAAATTCCTTCTTTCAGAAATTTCGATATAAATTCAGAATTTTTGAATAAATAACAAAGGCAAACTGGCAATCCTGCGAAAAAACTATATACTTACTAGAATAAAAAATATTGAAGATTGTTTTTCCTAATTGATATATGTGATTTATTTATATCTTGTGCTTTACAAACAATTTTCAATATACTCATCCTTGTGCAGCTATCCACTTATGCCAGTGCAAGTACTGTTGCTGAAAACATTCCTAGAAGCCTTTGGATAAGATTATCTTCATTTTGGCCGTCACAGCTTCCTCAAATTTAGATGCTCTTTTAAAACGGTATCCTTTGAAAACACGTTCACACGACACATTGCTCTCTTACCATTCCACTCTTGTAACATATGCGATGTTTCTGTCGGCGATTTCTCCAGACGCTGGTAGAATTTGCTATTCGCACGTTGTTATTAAATTACAATATTTGCTTTCAACGAACGAGAACGACTACAATTCACCGACACGCATTGTCTCGAAAAAGCTTGTACTGCAGACGTACTTTTCCTCACGTCATTTGTGCCTCTACCACAGCCGCTTCAATACTAGGTCTGCGCGCTGACAAAAATGACGGCTGTCGCAGGCGGGTTTTTTTTTCAGCGTTTGTACGGTCCCTCGAATTTCAACACCAATAATATCTAAAAGTTTTCTTTGACTTATTTGATCTCAGAAAAACAAGGGGCGGTGCCTCTACACCACGGTAGAATGTAGAATATTCTTGTGACATCGCAGTAGGTAGAATGGCGGCGTGATCGTTTGTTTACCATTTGCATTCACGAAGGATTTTTCTCTATTTCTCTTAGTCATGTTATTGACCACTTATGACCTCGGAAACAAATTAATGAAAAAAACACATATTTTTTTCTTTATTTAATTATTAATTAATGAAAAATTTAATAAAAGCATGATCTGCAAAATTTAAATATTTTTTTTTTCTGAATACTAAAATTTAACATTAAAATCATGAAATAAAAGCATATTTAAGTAAAATAAGTTTAATTTACATGATTTATTAACAAACCTCAATTTAAACACTTGAAATTTCACTCATTTTTAACGACATTGTCTATAATATAATTTGTTTTAACGTTATATTTCTAATAAATTCGATAATTAAAACAAAACTAATCTGAAATTGAATGAATACTCCTGATATTGTTCAGATATATTGCACACATTTATATCGTTTGAGTAGCAGAATAAAAAATAAGTGAATTCGTCAACAGCAAGCAGAATGCTTTAATGGAGCGACTTTTCAATGTTTTCCCAAACAGCTGGTTTTTCTTACCGTCGAACCGAACGGAAGAATACTGTCCATAGTTCCCTCCTTTTTCAAACCCGGATTGGATATAACAGCACAGTCTCCGAACTTATTATCCTACTATCAGAAAAAGCAGAGCCAAACTTTTAAAGTCTGATTATAGAATAGAGAATATATTATAAAGGGCATGGCCAGGTTTCCTATTAAAATATGCCCTTGAGTCAACCAGATCGAGTCCTACATGAATCGATAGCCCTTCAATACAGAAGCGTTTTTGCCAAGTTTGAAAAATATATCTCAAACCCATGGGCAGTTATGACTCTTTATGTGTGTTTTGAAAAAAGGTGCATTGTGGAGAAAGTAATGAACAAATTTCCCCGAAAAAAAAATCATTGACTTTTAATATTAAAATACAAATAGTGGATATTATTTTCAAATTGTTTTCTGCGAAATAGCCAGTTTTATAAAATTTTTCTTTTTTTAATTTAACTTTTTAATTAAGAATATATCGAAATTTTTCAGTGACACCTCCATGTTTTTACCAAAAATACTACGAGGTATGATATATATTTGGTGTGAGTTTCAACTCTCTATGATGGGTGCGTCATAGAAAAATAATTAAAAATGTGTTCCAGGGATGGGGGAGTTGCAAATTGCGTGTGTTATTACAAGTTCATACACAGTTCTATGTACAGTTTAGGTATGTAGTTATGTTGTTGGTGACAATCATTTAAAGGATACAATTGCGTTTTGTTAGTTGGCAGTTGACGGATTTTTTTTTAAATAGTTTTCGGCTCAGTTTGACTTAACACTGATGTTGATTAATCGAAAACAGTGTTAACACAATGAGGAAAACACAATCGGGGAAAACTCCCACCAGTAAATTTTAGTAGACATTTTTGCCTTATTTAAAAGCTCTAGTCAAACAAAATTACTGTCTTGAATAAGAACGAAATTTCTCTTCATTTTTACTGGTGGAAGATTATTCCGTTGGTAATCAGGCTCTGAACGGGAGACATGAATTCACGTCTTTTGGAGATCTGTAATTAAGCCCATGGGTGGTGCTTTTGTGTTTCATATGTTACATTATTTCTCAAAGAAAATACACAAAATTCGCATTTTTACAATTAGAGTACTATGCATATTAATAGTTCGATTAGAAACAATACCACTATTACATACATCTTTTTATAATAGAAACACATGGTGATAAAAATATTTGTTAAATAACGGAAAAAGCAAATGTAACGCCCATAGGCGGGGCTTCATGTTTAAAAGACGAAAAGCAATGTGTTAAGTAAAACTGCGCAGAAAACTAAAAACAAAATTAGTCAACTGTCAACTAACAAAACAAAATGCTTTCCTTCAGATGATAGCTACATGCGTAAACTGTACATAGAACTGCGCATGAACTTGTAATAACACATGCAAATTGCAACTCCCACCACCCCTGGAGAACATTTTTAATTTTTTTTCTATGATGCACCCAGCATAGAGAGTTGAAACTCTACACCCAATATACATCATACCTCGTAGTATTTTTGGTAAAAACATGAAGGTGGTCACTGAAAATTTTCGATATATTCTTAATTAAAAAGTTAAATTAAAAACAAGAAAATTTTTATAAAACTGGCTATTTTGCAGAAAATAATCTGAAAATAATATCCACTGTTTGTATTTTACTATTACACGTCCCAGATTTTTTTCGGGGAAATTCGATCACTACTTTCTTCACAATGCACCTTTTTCCAAAACGCACATAAAGAGTCATAACTGCCCATGGGTTTGAGATATATGCTTCAAACTTGGCAAAAACGCATCTCTATTGAAGGGCTATCGATTTATGTAGGACTCGATTTGGTTGACTCAAGGGCATATTTTAATAGGAAACTTGGCTATACCTTTTATTTAATAACTCTATTAATAACACTAGATTTTAGATTTAATGCAAAATGCTTTACGATATTATGGAAGAACAGCAACTTTTACGAAGCGAAAATTTTTTTAAGGACCATTATCCCAATAATTTCCTTACGCATAGCTTTTAGGCTGCTTTGAATATGAGTAGTGGAAAACTTTACATTATAAATAACCTCTCAATTACAAATAAAGGTACTTACTTTAATTATTTTAAAAGAATTAGAACACTTTAAGAAACAAAAATTATCGACGTGGGATTGGTTATAATTCATAATTTGGTACATAAAGAGATAAATGTTTTCATAATGTCGTGAAAAAAATTAAATGAAAAAATGTGTCTAACACCAGTGACGTGTTAGAATTAGTCTTTATTTACTCTGAAAAAGTGAAATAACGTATTTAAAATATCGTATACCGCTTTTACTGTGTTTTAAATGCTTTAAAGAAACTGTCACTCACGTTCTGATGAAAAAACAAACATTCCTACTCCATGCTGTTGTTATATATTGGAAAATAAAAATACGCTGATTAAAATTGGTGCATCAAGAAGCCAATTTATTTAATGAGTTCTATTGAAATATGTTACATACAATAGAAAATAGGATGATATTAACGTTAAACTCTTAAATTGAAAACTGTCATATTTTAATTTGAATTTTAAAAAATATGCAGCTATTACCTTAAAAATTGCGTAACTAATGAAGTTATAAATATGAAACTAACCCAATGCGATATTTCGAGATACAAAAAGCTTCAGGTTCACTTCATTCAGAAGATTAACAAAATAAAATGTCATCCACAAATCGTTTCTGTATATACCGGATGTGCTGTAAATTCGTTAAAACTTAAAAATTCATTATAATGCATACCTGCCAACATTGCATTAAACTTCCGTACAATTTAGGTTAATTTAACCGAGGTTGAACACGTTTCCAACCAGATTTTTTTTTTTTTAAGAAATGCAATTAAATAGGTTCCACGTACGAACATGAAACTAAATATATATTATATTTTTAGATACATTTTCTGGTTAGAAACGTCTTTAACCTGGATCAAATTAACTCATATTGTACGGAAATTTAGTCAAAAGTTGGCAGGTATGATAATGGGACAAATGATGCTAAAAAATTGCGGTTTGCACGACTAAGATTAGAGGGAGATCGGATTTTTTTAATAACAAAAAATGTTGTGGTTCGAAAAATTACTGATAGATGTGGCTGGCATGCATAATATGAAGCAGATGCATGCAAATCGCGATTACTATAAAACACTTGGCTGCACATAGATTCTTCATGCGATGGAAGCAGGATGCTATTGTTACCAAATCAAACGTTGTTGGTTAAGCTCTTTTATAAGAATGGGGAACCAGCAACCGGCGCATTGCGAGAATTCCGTATGTCAAAAGAACTCAAGACAAAAAAAAGGGCCCGATTGTTGTGCTGGGATACTTGTCAGACTCTTTGAATAAACTGATATTGTACTTTAAGCCTAATTTACAAAGATTTGCTTCATATTATACATTCCAACAACATCTATTGGACTTTTTTGGACCACAACTTTTTTTGTTATTTAAAAAACATCCGATCTTCCACTAATGTCATTCGTGCAAACTGCATTATGTTTGCATCATTTGCTCCTTTTTAATGATTTTTTAAAGTTTTAAAGAATTTATGGCGCACCCAGTAGTTAAGCTTAACCGCTACAAAACTTCCAAATTGAAATTTTATAACTCCATCACGTTAACGAAAGCTTAAACGTCCTATTAATTTAAACCTTTCTCGAGAGGTTTCTTTGTTTAAGATTCTTCCGAAAAATATACTTGCTTGAAAGGGATGTTAGAAGCGTTAAGTATGAACATTCCACACTTTTCAAAGGAACTCGGGAATTTAAGCACATAACATTTTCGCTTAAGTTCTTTAACTTGTGTCAATGGTTTTTTTTTTCCAAATCTTTCAAAAGCTCTGAATTCTCTACGAGTTTTAGTTATGACTAAAATCTCTTGTTTCAATGCTGTAAACATATGCAACCGATAATAATTTGCAATTAAAAATAAATTACTTCTATTTTTAATAAAATATTGAATAATTTCAAAGAAATTCATCACGAATAGTCTAGATATTTGATGTCATGATGAATTTAAGAAAAGTCTCGATAAATTTTGAATTCATTTAACCTTTTTGTCAAACGAATTAAAGTACACATTTTTTTTTTAAATAAAAGGATTTCAAGTACATAATTTTTTAAATAACACTGCGATATCTACTGATAAATAAAGAACACCATTCTTCGTTTTGGATAAATTTAAACACCAAGACCTAAAAATGTAATACTTTACAAATATGGATTAGTGTATTGAAATGTTTGATGGATTTGCTATTTTACGAATATGAAGAAAAAATTTCTAAAACCCACATAAAATTTTAAAACACGGTAACTAAATAAAAATTTATTATTCCATTCACTTTGGTATTAGTGAATAATTTTCACGATTTGAACTTTATCTGGACGTAAATTTTGTAAATATAAAGGCATTGCTTCAAAATTTGTTTACAAAAGACACTGCTGAGTTATTTATGGTATACTCTTTAAATGCTGTACAGAAAATGTCATTCAATTGCTGCCAAAAAATAAAAAAATAAAAAACTGTCATTATAGGGTGAAATCCCCAGTTGTTGACATGTAACCAGTAACTGACACTTGAGAAAAAAATCTAACTCAAATAAGCAATTTGTTGTAAAATTCTGCAAAGTAAAGTAATCTAGTAGTAAATGGAACATTTATTTTTATTTTGGAATCAATTTATTCGCCACCAGAGGGGCAAGAACATATTCAATCAGAAAGAAACTTTTGAGAATACTAAAAGCGCCATTTTGAAGCAATCATCTTATTTCAAAAATTAAGGAAGTGTTTTTCTAATCTATCTGTAATGAAACAATCCTAAACATTTTTCTTAAAGTTATACTAGTAGAAATTAGTTTAAAGATGATTTGATATATTGGCACCATGTTTTAGGGGCTATAGTTATTTAATTTAGCTTAATGGGGGGTGCCAGTTATTGGTTCCTAAAATTTCAATTTACCAGTCTCTGACAGAACTGTTAGTTATTGGTTATATTAAAGAAAGTTTAAATCTATTATTTGAATTGTTTAAAAATGCATAATAATAAATTAAATTTATCTTGTAGTAAACACCCTTGAAATTTAAGTTGTTTTACCAGTATCTGACACCAGATGTCAGTTACTGGTTCATAAATGTCAGTTATTGGATATCCGCATTACTAATAATGCAGTACTAAAAATTACTGCTATATACTCTTGCTATATACTCTGCATTACTAATAATGCAGTACTAAAAATTACTGCTACACTGCAAATTCCCAGCACACATTGGGAACACATTTGGAACACTTTGATTCAAAAAATGTGTTCCAGTTACCTCAATGTGTACTGAAATGTGTTCCGAATGTGTTCCGCTATAAAGAAAGTGTTCCGAAAAGTGTACCGAAAGTGTTCTGCTCAGGATATTTGTTAAATCTAAACTCGGAACACTTTTGAGAACAGATTGGGAACACATTTGAGAACAGATTGGGAACACATTTGAGAACAGATTGGGAACACATTTGAGAACAGATTTGGAACACATTTGAGAACAGATTTGGAACACATTTGGGAACACATTTGAAAACACATTTGGGAACACATTTGAGAACAGATTTGGAACACATTTGGACGCACTTGTTAAATCATTGCTTTCTTTGTTACAACGACGCTTTGTTACAACCTACTTTGTTACTAAGAAGCCTTGATCGCAATCAATGCGGATTTCAAGATCATTATTTTTATTACTTGGGTAAGTTAAACTTGAAAATTTATTTTACAGCGCACATGAGCTCGTTATATTAAGGGTCCTATTATAGTGGCTCCACCAGTGGCTGAAAAGTTCTGCTTTCAAAGCTGGTAAACGGGAGGTTCTGGGTTCAAACCACTATCGCGCCCGTCGACCTAACCGTTCGGAGTTTCCCGTGGTTTTCTTCGAAACTTGCGTAAATACGGGTTAGGATCCCTTAGAAAGGTCCGTCATGGAGGGCACCCCCCCTCCTCCCGCCGTTCTTGGCGCTGATAATTTGCCGTAACAAATAACCAACCAACCAATTAAACCGTTATAGTGATTGTCGTTTGAACGATATACACTCTAAAAAAATCCGTGAAAATACAAGAGATTTTCCGTAAAATTTTACGAAGTTTCCTTTTTCCAAAATTTCAGTACAATTTCAGTAAATGACATTAGTTCCGTTAAAGAGACTTCACATCCGTAAATATGCAGAAAGTTTTCCGTAAATTTAATGGATTTTTTTCCGTATTTCTTTCAAAACAGTACAATGTCCGTATTTCTTGCAAAACAGTGCAATTTCCGTAAATGACGTTTAAAGGTTGAGTACAGAAATCGCTTTTTTTAAATGCGAATTTAGATTGTTATATTTACTAGAGTTCTTCTAGGATACAGGCCTGGCCCGGCTCGACCAGCTGGCTCATTCTAACCGAGGCCATGTCAATTTATTGTGAAAAGAATAGTAATATTTATAATTTTTAATGAAATATTTTGAAATTTATTTTATTTTTATAAATTACAAAAAAAAAAAAAATCTAATCTATTTATTTTTTAAATTTACTTATTTTTTTCTTGATAGTACTTCAAATTTATGATTTTTTTTTCACTATTTTTTTTAATTTATCTTTTTTAATTAATATGAGGCAATATTGTGTTATTTAAAGGTTTCATAACATAATATCTCTGCAAATTATAGCTATGCAAATTGGTATTAAACTAAACTGTTTTGGCTTACAAATTTATGAATTACGCAAAAATTTATTATTTTATAAATTATAATTTTACAAAGTTTACAATTTTTTCCTTAAATTTATAAAATTAGTTGATGTTTTTTTCTTTACTTTTATAAAAATCAAGTTTCTAATTTTATAACGTTTTTAATTTATTTCGTTAGTTCATATTTTTATAAATTAAACTAATTTAATTTAAATTAAATCAGTTAGTCCATATTTAAACTTACCTATCCCAAAGTCATTAATTATTATTATTTTTTTTTTTTAATGTAATGTTAAAAATATAATGTTTAACAGAACCGTGCGCAAAAGCTCTCAGCATTGCTGAAATATAATAATTTAATTTATTATAAAATCGTTTATTTGCGTAAGTTTTTTTAAATAAGAGATAAAAAAAATTATTTCAATAGCATGTAATAAACAAGTCTGATTAAGATAATTGATGTTTTTATTGGAATTGATTAATAGATAATCAGGCAAATAATTTAAAAAACGTATATGTTCAGAAAAAGAAAATGTTGGTACCACTGTTGAATTCAGGGGGTGGCCCGGAGGAGACATTATCCCTGGGAAAATTAAAATATCCTCCCCCCAGAAGATTTGAGATTTTGTACTTTTAATTATCAAAAAGTGCGATCCCCCCCCCCCCCCCCCCAGAGCAGAAATCCCTCCCGGAGAAAAATGTCTGAATTCAACACTAGTTAGTTCTGTTACAAAAAGAAGCAATTAGTACTCTTAATACAATTTTTTATGCATATAATATATAATAAATTAAAATTTATCTGTTACCAAATAATACAGTAAATTATGGAAAATTATGAAAAGAAAATATTAAAAACATTAGAAAAATGCATCTACAAATGAAAAGTTTTTGCAGTATAAAAAGCGATTCAAATAAGTTACTGCATTTGGGCGAAAAGCGCGACGGGTCATAGCGTCGGGGTCTAGGTCATCGGGTTAGTACACGGGACTTCACGGGTTCGATTCCGATTGCAGGTAGGTTTGGGTAAATTCTATAAACTCACTCCGAAATGAAAAAAAAGATGCCGAAATGTATCTGTCCCTTATAAGGTTGTCCTCGCGAAGGACTTAATTTTTCTTTTTTGGTCCTATAAATTTTATTTTAACGACATAAAAATTTCTGTAAAATACGAAAGATGTGTTCCGAAAAGTGTGCTCAAATGTGTTCCCAAAAGGGTTCAAAATGTGTGCTGAACAAATTAAGTGTTCTCAAAAGTGTTCTGAAAAGTGTTCCAAAAAGTGCGCTACAAAGTGTGCTGAAAAAGGGGACAAAATGTGTTCCGAAAAGTGTTCTCAAATGTGTTCCTAAAAGTGTTCAAAATGTGTGCTGAACAAATTAAGTGTTCTCAAAAGTGTTCTGAAAAGTGTTCCAAAAAGTGCGCTAAAAAGTGTGCTGAAAAAGGGGACAAAAATGTGTTCCGAAAAGTGTTCTCAAACGTGTTCAAAAAGTGTGCTAGAAAGTCTCAGAAGTGTTCTAAAAACTGTTCCAAAAAGTGTGGGGACAAAGGGACAAGGGGACAAAATAAGTGTTCTAAAAAGTGTTCTGAAAAGTGTATAAATATTTGCAGTGTATATACTCTTGCTATATACTCTGCATTACTAATAATGCAGTACTAAAAATTACTGCTATATACTCTTGCTATATACTCTGCATTACTAATAACTGCAGTACTAAATCCCCCTTTTTATAATAAATATTAATGTATTTTGTTTATATAATAAAGAATAAAGCTTTTTTTAAAGCATTTTAATCTTTTAAATTAAAGTGTCAGTCACTGGTCCATTTTGTGTCAGTTATTGGTGTTTCAAAATAGTGATGGTGTCATTAACTGGAGTTTTTGACCATATTTATGAATAAAATTAATTTTTAATAATAAAATGTATAATGTTCCAAAATTTTTCCAACAATATTTTTTTAATATAGCTCTACTATCTTTTCAAAAGCAAAGGGTATACAATAGATTTAAATTTTTGTAATAGTGATTTGAACAAGAAAGAATCCTTAAAGTGTCAGTTATTGGGGGTTTCACCCTATATTGTTATTTCTTGAAAAATATATAAAAATAAAAATAGGCTAATTAATGCGTAATTATTTTCAATGTGGTGCATATATATAAGACAAATAATCCAAATCATTTTATTTAAATGTGAAATTTTACAATAGAAAATAACATAAGATAAATTATAATAATTTTAATGAATAATAATTTTAAAGTCTTAAATTATAAACTCCCATATTTTTAACCTGCATTAAAATATTATGCATATTTTACCTTAAAAATTGAGTAACTACTGGAGTTAAAACTATAGAACTAATCCAATGAGACATTACATAATTTAATAAGCTTGCTGCATACAAAATATTAACAAAATAAAATGACATTCGCGAACCGTTTCCTACATAGATAAGCTTAACTGCTGCAAAACTTTCAAATTGAAATTTTATAACTCCATCATGTTTACGAAAGCATAAAAGCCTATTAATTTAAAGCCTTCTAGATAAGTTTCTTTTTTCCAGATTCTTTCTAAAAGTATACTTGCTTGAAAATGATGGGAAAAGCGTTAATTACGAAGATTCCACACTTTTTAAAGAAACTCGGGAATTTAAGCATATAACATTTTCGCGTATGTTCTTTACGTTGTGTCACCGTTCTTTCCAAATGTTTCAAAAGGTCTGCATTCTTTACGAGTTTCAGTTATGATAAAAAAAAATGCTGTTTCTGTACTGTAAACTTACATAATTGATAAGAATTTCCAATTTAAAAAATGTTACTTCTATTTTTAATTAAAGACTGAATAATTTCGGCGAAATTTCTTGACAGAAGATTCGAGGTAAATAAGATTGTTTGCATATTTCATGCTGAAATATTTATGCTGTCAAGTTTAATTCAAACAAAACCTCTATAAATTTTAAGTTTATTTGAAATTTTTGTCAGAAGATTTAAAATGTTATTAAAGCGAAGTGTGCAAAGTGGTACGTCAGCCGAAGTTTTAGATAATTAATGAAACATAGATTATTATTATTTTTTTTATCAAATTGAATTTCAATTTAAAAATAAATATAATGCAAACCGCTAAAAAAGGAAAACGAATATGAGAAAAAGTATAAATTATATGCATATTTCATTATAAACGATTCTTTATCTTATTAAAATAAGATAGCTTTAATTAGGAATTTATATACTTCTTTATTAATTGGGTGCTCTTTTCAATGTATAGAACAATGTATAATGATAAAAAAAACTATTTAATTTCCATAATGATTTTAAAATTTCGATTTACGTTTAAGTTAAATTTTATCATTAAATACTAGTTATATGAATTCATCGTAACCACCGCATGCAAAACCAGATTTTCTCTTAAAAAAGAAGTACCGAATTTTACCTTATGAATCAGCAGTATATGCAATAGGAGGAAGCAAAGAAAACTTTGCATGTTTCCTGAGACATAATATGGTTTGAAATATGCTAGATAATAGTGTCTCTAAATCAAAGTCCGAAATATTAGCATCTTGAGCTTTCAAAAGTCAAGTGAATATTAGTATATCATAGCTGTCAACCATCCGGGTTTCTTTTAATTAACAAAAATCATTACTAAAGCATATTGACATTACTGGTTGAGAGCTATGTTATATATACTAGACATCCAGGTCAGTCGACCCATTCAACCCTTTGAGGGGCGGTGGTATATATTATATACCACCTAATTTTAATCCGATTCAAACCAGAAACTTTTAATAAAATTTTACTTTTTTAACTTTGACGAGAAAAAGTTGAAAAATTGCTTTTCCTTATTTTGAACTAAATTCTTTCGTAAATACCGGTGTGAATTCGACGTTACAGGAACAAAATTGCTTGCCCCTGAAAGGGTTAAAAGGACTCGCTATACCCAACAGGCGTCTGTATGCATTAACCGAATCCTTGTATCACGTTCTGACACTTAACACAAACAATTTTTTCAATTTATAATTTTTTTGTACAAGTGTTTGAATTTTTAAAAATTAAAAAAAATTAACTGGCCGCCATTTTGAAACAAGATGGCGGATGAAGCTGGACGACGAACTCGGTTTAGACCTTCGTATGTCTTACATAGATACTCAGTTACATCCAAATCCGGTTCATAAATAAGAGAGTTACAGCATGACATATGTCAGATATATATACAGTAAAACCTGTGTAAGTTGACCACTTGCGGTGCCACACTTCAGTGGTCAACTTAGGGAGGTGGTCCACTTATAAAGGGTGATGATAAATTTATTTTTTTAACGTAATATGCATACCATATCATTCTTTACCACAAAAATTTCATTTATTGACAGGGCTTTAAAATATACCATGCATATTTCTAACACCTTATAAAAGAAAAGATTAACTGCAAGAATGAATTAATAGTTTTGTATCAATTTTAAAATCAATTAATATACTACTATTTATTTTTTTAAACAATATATCAATATACAGCCAATCAGTGATTCTTCAAACTATACTAGTTATTACACATAATTTATAAAAAAAAAAAACATTTAAAAAAACACTTGTTTCTTATCACATGTTAAGACACATACTCATTTTAAAATTTAAGTTTGTCATTTACATTACCTATTGTCCAAGAAAAACTCTGTTATTGTAGTTTGACGCTGGTTTTTGGACTTTATATCAGCCCAATGTTTTTCAATGCAAACATGCAGATCCATTATCTTTTCAGAAATATCAGGCTGCTTATCAGAAGCACAGCACATTAAATTTTGTACACAGTCTAAAGCTTCTGAAAAAGTTAAAGGAGTCTTCCTTGTGTTTTCATTAATGATCTCCTCTTCACTGTCTTCTTCTTGATTATCTTCTATTTCTAGAAGTTTTTTTCATCTTTGATAAGATATTAGCAGCTATGTCCTCTGCATTCTCTTCAACTTCTTCGTGCACAATGATGTCATTGTCAAATGAGAGAAACGATTTTTCATCGACCAGCTCTTGCTGAATACTTATTGGCAAAGTTTGAATATCACTCTTCAAACAAAATTCAGTCTCTTCTTCGTTCAATATTTCATCCACACTTTTAAATCCTGCTTTATAAAACGATTTGGAAATAGTTGAAGAATATAAGTTTTTCCAAGAATCATTAAGCCAACAAATTTCGTCCAAAAAATTTACTGATTTAGTAAAGTCTGAAACGTCATTGCAGTGTTTAATTTTTGTAATGAGGTACTTCAACATTTGTTTACGATAATGCAACTTAACTGCACAAATAATGCCTTGATATAAAGGTTGCACGAGTGACGTTAAATTTGGAGGCAAAAATACTATTTCAATATTGGTGATAGATTTGGAAGTTTAATGACTGGATACATTCTCAATAAATAAAATTATCCTCCTACCCTGGCCATTCTTCAAAAATGGATGAATTCATCCAGGCTTTTTTATTATATTTCCATGTCACAGGTAGAATATCAACTTTAACACCATTTTTTTTTTTAAACACGAGGGTTAGCAGCGTTTCCAATTACAACGGGTTTCCATTTTTCCCCTGTGTCACTACAGCAAAGTAAAACAGTCAGTCTTTCTTTCGGCATTTTGCCTCCAGAACATTTTTCATTTTTTGATACAAAGGATTTTGTTGGCAATTGACGGAAAAACAACCCTGTTTCATCTGCATTGAATTGGTTTTCAAGAGGATAATCTTTCACAATTTCAGTTAATTTTTTTTCCAGTCTTCTGCAGCATTACAATCTGCTGAAGCAGATTCGCCACAAAGAGTACGGAAATTTATATTGTTTCTTGATCTGAAAGATTCTAGCCATCCATTACTTGCATTAAATTCAGAAATTCCCAATTCATTTGCAATAGCTTTAGCTTGTAGCATAGGTCCTGAAACTGGAATATTTTTGGAACGAGATGGCTTAAAAAACTCCCAAATTGCCAGATTAATTTCTTCATTTGATGTTTTTCTTTTTCTATCACCACTACAGTTCTCTAACTACAATTTAGTTATTTCTTCCCCATTCTTTGATATGTTAGACACTGTAGTTTTGGAAATTCCATACCTATCAGCTAATCTTCTCTGGCTTTCTCCTTTTCTAATTAAATTTAATATTTCATATTTTTTATCATTTGAAAGTTCAACTAATTTCCTTTTTGAAGCCATTTTAGGTTAACAAAATCTTCCTTGTTAAAGCAATTACAAAATATAAATGCCTTGTACTACCTCTACACCAAGTTTGCTGGATGAAAATAATAATCCTTCTGTACTACAACACAGTTCTAGTGTAACTCATCACAAATAATTTTCTTAACTGGGTTGTTACAATTGCCACAAACTATTGCAACTGGTGGAAATATTTCTGCGTACCAACTAACACCTGGGGTTATTGAAAGAAGGAAAGGAATGATGAGAGAATGGGGAATAGAAGAAAGAAATCTAGAATCAAAGAATGGAGGGAGAGGGTTGAAAAGCCAAATCCACAAGAGCAACAGTGTAAGAATAGATAAGCCTTGAATTATTTCCCTGCACCTATCATTACTAAAAGCATTTCACAGGTTAATACTATTTCACCCTTTTAGAAATTCTAGTTAAAAAGAAAAAAAATAGCAAAATACTTGGAGATTTACTTTTTTTTTTCATTCATGATTTGTTAGTTTTTTGGGTGGTCAAGTTATAAAGGGTTTTGATAGGCATTTTATAATAGTTCTAGTCAAATCTGAATAATTTCAGTGGTCAAGATACAAGATAGACAGGTGGTCAGGTTACAAAGGGTTTGTCTTACAGTTTTGTAAAAGATAAATTTGGTTCCCGACAACAGAGGTCAACATAGACAGGTGGTCAACTTACAAGGGTGGTCAACTTTACAGGTTTCACTGTATATATATATACAGGGTGTACCTGAAATGCTTCAACAAACTTAGAGGGATGGTAGTACTCATGAAGACAAACAAAAAATGCAATGGAACATGGTGTCGCAAACGACGTTTAACCCTTTCAGGGGCAGTGTATGTTTATGAAACCACTTAATTTTAATTCCAAAACGCCACAATGGCACCAGAATTTTGCTAAAATCTTTTCCATTTAATATGTATGTGAAATATAGCCTTTTTCTTATTTACAAACAAATTTTTTTGTAAATTCCGGTGCCAGTCATTTTTTTCAACATTTTAGTACTAAAAGTACTTTGCCCCTGAAAGGCTTAAAGGATGAATATCGAGAAAATGCGTCTGAAAATGGACTTGCACCGGAATTTACAAAAAAATTTGTTTGTAAATAAGAAAAAGGTTATACACTGCTCAAAACAATTAAAGGATATTTGAAGTTTTATATAAAATAAAGATATAAACGAAATTTTTTTTGCCGAAAATAGAAGAAGAGAATCACAAATGCAAATTTTTCTGGTTTTCAAACTGTGGAGTATGCAAATTTTGAGTTCGACGTCAAAAACGTCGCTTCAGCGGCAGCGAATGAAATTTGACTTTCAACTGGATAAAAGAGAATGAAGACAAGGATAATCGGCATTCAGTGATTGCTTTGTTTCGATGAGTACGATGTCTCAGCGAAGTCATTTGACAGATTCAGAAGCTTGGAGAATTGCTGGTAGGTTAGAAGGGGGCCAAACTCAAGCCGAAGTAGCGCAAGCCATTGGAGTGTCACAAAGTGTCATTTCCAGGATCTGGAACCGTTTTTTGGAGAGTGGATGTGCAGGCCGAAGACCAGGGCAAGGTCGTAGATGGGCAACAATGCCCAATGAAGATCGGTATATAGCGTTAACAGCTCGGAGACACCGAAACATGAACGCTACTCTTCTCCAACAACACCTTCGCTCGGCTACAGGCACCACGATTTCAACTCAGACTGTCTGAAACCGGCTCCATGCTGTAGGTCTGTATGCTCGCCGACCGATGGTATGTGTTAGATTAACATCAAGGCATCGTCGCGACCGCAGGGAGTGGGCAACCGAGCATGTCAACTGGAGGAGAAATGAATGGAGCAATTTTCAGTTTTCTGACGAGTCCCGTTTTTCTGTGCATCCGGATAATAGGCGTATTTTCATCTGGAGGGACCATGGCAGTAGGAATAATCCTGCGTTTGTGCACGAAAGTGTCAGATTTGGCGGTGGAGGAGTGTTGGTGTATGGTGGCATCTCCATTGACGGGCGCACTGACCTCTACATCATTCGAGATGGAGCTCTGACTGGTCGCCGATATAGGGATGAGATCCTCAGACCTATTGTAGTCCCTTACGCTGCAGCAATCGGAGATAACTTCATTTTAATGGACGATAACTGCAGGCCACATCGTGCAAACCTGGTGGAGGATTTCCTTTTCGAGGAAGGAATCGTTCAAATGGAATGGCCAGCGTGTTCTCCAGACATGAATCCAATCGAGCACGTTTGGGACGCTCTAGGAAGACGAGTTTCTGGTCGCCAACAACCCCCACAAACTCTCCAAGAACTGGAAAGAGCTCTTCTGGAAGAGTGGGGCAGAATACCCCAACTCGTCATTAATAGCCTCATTGAGTCCATGCCTCAAAGGTGTTCAACGTTGCTGGCCGCCCGTGGAAACCATACCCCCTACTGAAAATGATTTTCTTTGAAGAAAACACCTTTTCTTATTCTTTTTTTCTCATATGCACAAATTGTGTTTTTTTTCCTTTTGTACACAAATGCGCAATAAAATGCATTTTTTTCTGCCAAACATGTGTAATTTATTCTCATATAACCTACTATGTCTGTCGACCATGTATCAATCAGCTAAAAAGTTTCCCAGATACAAAATCCACCTAAAACTGCAATATCCTTTAATTGTTTTGAGCAGTGTATTTCACATACATATTAAATCGAAAAGATTTTAGAAAAATTCTGGTGCCATTGTGGCGTTTTGGAATTAAAATTAAGTGGTTTCATAAACATACCACTGCCCCTGAAAGGGCTAAACGTCATTTGCGACCCCATGTTCCATTTCATTTTTGTTCGTCTTCATGAGTACTATCATCCCTCTAAGTTTGTTGAAGCATTTCAGATATACCCTGTATATATAATTCTAATACCTTTGAATTTCAAAATACAATAAACAAGTTCTTGCAACAAATCTAACCTAATCTCCTATTAAAGAAAGGTAATCATAAAGTGTATACAGAATACAATTAAGTTTATATATATGGATATATATAAATCAATATTTGAACGGAGGGAGGTTTGGGGGTCTAGGGTTCATGATCGGTGAAAATGTACCAAAATATTTTGGAATTGCTTTCCTCCGAACGGTTGCAATAGGTAGCTTTTTGTATTGAAAGCTACCTAAAAAGTAATTATCGGAAGCAAATCATGGAGAACGTTATCTTCATGAAATTACCAAAAAAAGTGCATTCTTCCCAGAAAAATATAAAACAATTGTTCCGGTAGTTTTGAAGAGGAGTGCTTATTTTGCTCACTCTGGAAACACGTAAGTTTCTCCTTGCAATTTCTTAATTTCAAAACAGGGTGACAAGTAACGTGTTATAATGTACTAGCTGGCACGCCCGCTGTTGCCCGGGCCCGTGATAATAAATTGAAACAAATCTCAAGTTTGTATGATTTTATATCTGTAATCCGATTTTGTATGAAAAATTTTTTAAAGAAAATTTAGGGAAAAAAATATTGATATTTAGTGGTAAAAGCACTTGTAAGAAGACATTTTACTGTTTTTTCACATAGAATTGTTTCGTAGTTTAAAAAAAAATGTTCTTGTTGCCCGAACTCTTTGAAATGTTTATCGGTTATAAATAAAATGCTTTTAATATCCGTGTAAAAATTTCGTGAAAAAATATTGTTATCTAGTTGTAAAAGAAATATGTTTTCTTCTCGCTTTATTTTTTGTTTGTTTGTTTTCGCATCGGCTCCTTTAACATAACAAAAAAAAATAGTTCTCATTTTCCAAACTCTCTGAAATTTCAATCTGTTTTAAATATAACTGTATTCAAGATATCTTTCAAATTTTGTGAAAACTTATGCGTATTTATTAGTGGAAACATGAGTCGAAGCAAAGAGAAACACTCCGTTTTTTCGCGGGTTTTTTTTTCGAAAATTTCACAGACTTTATTTTATTTCAAATATTTCTGCAGTTCCGAATGTTTCGAAAATATTGTAGGCCATGCAAATCTTGTCTACCGAAATACTGTAAAACGATTTTGTTGAAATACTGATGTTTACTTACTTTTAGTGTAGTGTCGATAAAAAATCGTCTCCGTGAGGCTTGAAGTGACCTGCGTTTGCCGACGTTTTTGATAAAATTCGTATTTTTAAAAACCTATTTCACCATTAATTGATGCCTGTAGAGCTTATTTTTGGTTTGTCGATACCTTTAAAATTGCGTGCTGGAGGGGCGTTAACATAAAGGAGAAAAACATCATTCGAAAAACGACCCTTTTTGAAAAAAAATTAAAAAAGTTAACAACGATATTTTTTCAAATTTATTGCAACATTTGAGACGTAAGAGTAATTTCTGAATAATTTGCCCAATTTTAAATGTTGGTTGGTTGATTGGGGTTTTATGGCACAAAGTCCCCCTAGGGACATGCTGCGCCAAAAAAAAAGATTAAATTATGTACGTCAAATTGAAATATAAAAACTAAAAAAGAAACAAAACTTAATGAGAGATTATCTGGATGGGGTTACCCATCTAGATATAGTCAGTGTATAAAACAAATAGCGTGAAAAAAAGATTAGAATAAGAACGCCAAATTATAATTTAAAAATGAATTAAACTTTATCATAAAAACAAAATGAATGAAAGTAACACATTTAAATGAAAACAGTGATATGATGACAAATGTATAATTAAAATCATTCAATGAAAATACAACACAATGTCTAAAAGATATAAATAAGTTTTCACAATTAAAATAGAAAAACTTTAAAGTAACAGTTGGTAAAATGTAAAATAGTCAAAGTTTCGAGCAGAAATCTATTTAAAATCATGTAGGTTCAAATACCTCAAACACAGTATTATCATCATCATCATTCGAGTCAGAACTGTAAGACTCAGATTCCATATCTTCCTCTGCATAGTGCAGCAATTGTTTGGAATCCTTTGTAGTAGGAAGCGGAGTATCAAGACAATATTTCTTGTTGTTTTTGCCCTTCACAGTTTTTCACTGTGAAGAGGCTTGAGTTGAGGTTTTCTCTCTCTGTGCACAGGATTTGAGTTTTGCTTTCTGTGTAGTGGAAAGTGGATTTTTCAAATTGTTTGCAGATGAAACAGAGGTTTGACCTGTATCATCTTTAATGAACTGGTTAGATTGAATATTATAATATTCTATTTTTACTGGCTCGGATGATGGTGGCAAAAGTTTTAGTGCAGGTATAGGTCTTATTCTAGCGGAAGCATAGGCGTAGCGTCAAGGGGGGCACGATCACTTTACTACCAGTATTTTTATATAGTATATTTGGCCTTATTTAATTCATACCGTTCAAAGATTAAATAAGACCAAATGTAGTTTATAATTTTACTGGTAGTAAAATGATCGTGCCCCCCCCCCCCCTAACGCTACGCCACTGAGCGGAAGCACCAATACTACGGGTTTTTTTCTTCATAGTGCTGGTTAGTGTAACAGGTGAATCATTTGGTGGTAAAGAGAATTCAGTTTGTGTGCTTATATGTCTTAAGGATTTTATTTGTTGCTTGAATAGACTAGAATAAGAGACTCCTACAGATGGTGTTCTAGATTCAACCAGTTTTCGAGTTTCAGGATAAGAAAGTTTCTGAGTGATTTTGATGGTAACAATTTCTTTTTCACGTATATCCAGTTTGGACATGAGTGAGAATATGCTGCATGGTCACCCTTGCAGTTTATACAGCGTTCGGATTTTTCACATGAGTTACTCTCATGGCCAGCTTCTGAACATCTTGCACATGTAACAGATCCACGACAGGTATTTTTACTGTGGCCATAACGCTGGCACTTAAAACAACGAAGAGGTTTAGGAATATATGGCCGGACGGGGCAAGTATGCAGCTTTAATTCTAGTTGGTAGAGTAGGGCTATTGAATGTCAGAATAATGTGCTTGGTAGGAAGTACTTGCTCATTCTGACGAATAGTGATACGGCGTACGTCTATAACATTTTGATCTTTTAAATTATACAAGAGTTCATCTTTCGTAGAGAGTAAAAGATCTGGTTCTGATATTACACCACGGCTTGAGTTGAGAGTTTGATGGGCCTGAACAGAAACAGAAAAAGAACATATTTCTCTGCAATTTAAGAGAAATTCTGAGTGACTCGCTGAAGAAACCTCCACCAGCAAGTCCCCAGACTGCATTTTTTTAAGTGAATGACCATCGCCAAAAATTGACTGAAATGTTTTTGCAATAAAAAATGGAGAAGTTCTCTTAAAAGAACTATTTGAGAGACTATCAGTGCGATGAACTACAAAAAAAGTGTGAATGAAACATTATGCACAGTTTGTTGCTCTCCACATGGGAGAGAAATAGAAGTATTTGAAGTATTTCCATCCATATTAGAAAGAGAAAAAAATTCAGACCCCCGGCCGCACCACCCGCTACCGAGCCCAACAAGGGGATGCACTTTCGTGCACCAGTGCTAACCAGGGCATATACGTTCACAAGACACACCTATTTCAGTTTTCACCTTTAACGAAATGACTAGTATGTTCCCGCTCACTTGATCCCGAGCCAGTGACAGACAAGTCAGCTGACCAGCCGATTGATGCATACGGGACCAATAGGCACCTCCCGTCTACCTGAAGCAGAGGCCAAAGCAGTGTGTTGGTTTCCCTCAACTGCCAGGATCCCCCTTTCCAGGGACACGGGTCGCCACGCACGGCAAACGCGTGGCTGGTTTACAATTCTCCATGAGTCGATATAAACAGGATGATATCGGCTCATGCAGAATCGCCCTCACCTCGGAAGAGGAAACCACAACGAGAGTGAAACAAAGAAGAAAGATTAGATAAGAGAATGGAGAGGAAATACGAAAAGAGAACGATCGCTCAGGTGCCCGAGGTTGCGAAACCCGTGAATACCTAAAGATGGTATCCCCCTGGGGGGCCAAATTTAACTGTAACGAATGTTTTTGCCGATTTAAATACGAAATAACACACAACAAAAAACGCGTGTTCGCTCCATCATATTCCTTGCTAAGCGTAAATCGGGTACTGGGTATGGACGAATGCTTCTGACGTCTCGCGAAGAAAGGGATAAGATTTAATTAATTTCTTGTATAATTATCAAAACATTAAAAATCCGAGACTCAGGTGCATCAGGACATGCCTTGAACTAACTAAATCCAAATTTTTAGGCCTATGTGCGAGCTGCAGATTTTGCTAACCATCGCTAACAAACACACTGACACATAAAAAACTTTCTTTTATTAGTATAGACTCTTTAGGTGCTTTAAGCCGTTAAGTCTGATGGTTTGGCGGTTGATACATAAAAACGTCTGTTGGCTGCAATAAGCCATTCTGAGTGGGCCGTTTTTGCTGTACATCAGTATATAACAAAGCTGTCAACTTTCCGGGATTTTTTAAAGTCAAATCAACAAAATTAGCACCACAAAAATTATTTAATGAAACATTTTATGTTTATATGTTGTGATCAATAACATTCTTCTATTTAATAAGATTTCTGTTTTAAATTTATTTTTAAAAAAAACGTAAGGGTGTGCTTCTATAATACAGTAATATTCACTTGAGTTTTAAAACCTCAAGAAGTTAATATTTTTCTCTAAAATTTGGAGACAATGTTTTTCAGCCTGTTGGGAACCATAAAACTCAGGCAACATAAATTTCCAAAAAAGAAGGGCTCTTTTTGCTCCATACTGATATGTACCTGAAATTTTGTAGACATTGTTTAGTTCGATTGCAAAATTTCATTACTTTATCTTTTTTAGACTAAAATTTCTGGTTACAAAATCTGTAATTGTTAAGTAGTTTTAAAGTAGTGTTAAGTAGTGTTAAGTAGTTAAGTAGATTTTTTTTCTTTTCGGAATTTACTCAATGAATTTTTCAATGTTAGTCTGATTTCGTGAATAAATGTATCATTAAAAATTATCTTTCCTACTATAAATTCATCACTGTAATTTGAATCAACGGCTTTTTTTATTCTCTTTCAATCAATGTTTTGGATACAAATATATGAATAACTTTTATATTGTTAATCAATCTGTAAATACACTTTCCATACATTTCTAGTATAGTGTTCGTACAAAAGTTTCGTTATATGTGTTATTCAGGTGCAGTATGTTTTAGCCCACAGGCTATCAAAGACTAAGAGCTAATGTGCCCACAGGTTGTGTATGTACGTAAGTATGTACGTAACGCAAAAAGTCTTGATAGAAATATCCGATTTGCTTCAAATTTTGTATATAGGTTCATTCTGATGAAGCGCTTCCCTTATTAGTTTTGGGGGTTTATTGGTTAAGTATAAGGGGGAACGAGAAGCTGCACCACAGAAATGGCCGATCCTTAAGGGACATATCTAGCAAGCTGATTTACTCAAAATCGGCTGTGGCCTATATGATTCAGAAGTGGAAGGTGAGCTGTCATTGTCGGAATATGCCCAGATTTGGCAGACCCACGAAACTGGGAGACAGAGAACAACGTGTGCTGTCCAGAGAAATTTGGAAGAACCGCATCCCAACCAATAACACACATACGCCAAGAGTTTCAACATGCATCCAGGTGAGTTGTTTCGGTGAATACCATCCGTAAGGAAGCTCATTGGCTTGTTTCTCATGATCGTGCTGCCGCCCATAAGCCTTTGATCACCAAGTCCAACCGCGCTGCTTGGTTAAGGTGGTGCAAAGCACTTCGACAGTGGATCGTACAGCAGTGGAAACGGGTTCTGTGGAGTTATGAATCAAAGTTCACCCTCTACCGCTCGGATGGTAGGGTTTGGGCCTGGCGTCTGCCTGGAGAACTCCTCCTGTCAGAATGCACTGTGCGCACAGTTAAGTTCGCGGAGGAGGATTATGATCTGGGGATGTTTTTGCTGGTTTAGCCTGGGACCCTTGGTCCCAATTCATGGTAAGCTCAACACGGACGCCTATTGCACTATTTTGGATAACAGTGTGCTTCCTACATTGTGGCAGTTCTACGGGTTGGACCCATGTTACTTCCAGGATGACAACTCGAGGTGTCATGTTGCGAGGTCCACCATGGATTGATATCGTGACAATGAGGTTGATCGACTGGACTGGTCTGCCGAGAGCCCAGACCTGAATGCAATTGACTCCTCTGGGAAGAGTTATATCGTCGAATTAAAGGGTCCGAGAACCGTCCAAAATCAGTGGAGAAACTTACCTTTCTTCTCCAAACCAAATGGAAAAAATACCACTAGCTGTCATACAAGGACTGGTATAAAGCATGCCTAGGAGGGTTACGGCTGTAATGGCTTCTCGTGGAATTTCCACTAATTATTGAATGCTAATAAATGTTGTTTTTCTTTTCGATCGCAGGTGTCTAAATACTTAGTGGTATATAGTGTGTATTGCAATGTTGTATTCATTTACTTTCGATTACGTCATCCTATTTAAAACAAGGTTATTTTTGTGAAACTTTTACTGAAATATCTTCATTATTGTTAAAATTATTTCCGAAAACCCGGGTTTTTCTTAGAGTGAAACACCCTATATTTTTGACAGAGTAGATGGATTTCTACGCTTTTTTTAATACATAAATTGTTCATCTTGATGGGGACTATTATCTATGTTATATGATTGAAGTTTTTACACAGATACGAATGAATATTATTAAAATCGTAGACATGATCATTGTAGAAACAGAACACATCATAGAACATCATATGCAGAACGAGGGCTAAAATAGTATATTAAAATGTACCAATATCAGAAAAATGACTTTTATTTTTATTTTATTTTGAGCGCTAAAAGTTTAAGAAAACAGATAACCATTAATATTATAATTCAAGATAATTTGAGGCCTGAAAAATACAGTGATTGAACATTAAAATGATCTCATTATTTTACCGTAATTTCCGGCGTATAAGCCGCAGCTCAAAGAGTCGTTTTTCGACCCAGAAATATTATTTTATAAAATGTAACTTAAAAGATCGCTGTAAATATTTAACTACAATTATTGAATAAAATTTCTGGGTCGAAAAACGACTCTTTGAGCTGCGGCTTATACGCCGGAAATTACGGTAAGTATCAAAATGAGCCGTATTATCGTTCATTAAATATACCAGAAACCTGCGAGTTTTGTGCTGGTTGGTTGGCTGATTTATGACGGCCGATTATCTACTCGAGGGATATAGGCCCTAGTGGGAGTGCCCTCCGTGGGGTTTTTCTAAGGGATTATAACCGGCATTTACGGCAAGGTTCGAAGAAAACCACGGAAAACTTCGAACGGTTAGGTCGACGAGCGTGACAGGCGTTTGAATCCAGCTCATCTCGTCTACCAGCTTTGAGAGCAGAACCTCTCAGACACTGGTAGGGCGAGTTTTGTGGTGATTAGCACGCTTTTAAAATAAAAGATCTGAATAATTATTTATTAAACCTTTTTTACTAAACTTCACTTCATTTACCAAACAAAAAATACATTTAAGAGTAATTGCCAAGTCTCCCGATTTTTGACTAACACTTTTGTCTGCATAGGAACTATCCCATTAAATAATCGAAAATTTCTACAATCAAATGAAGCACACATTTCTGTTAAATTAGTGGTAGTCAAAAATCGGGAGACTTCGCAACTATGATTTAAGTAATCGATTGAAAAATCAGTAAAACAAAATAATTTTTATCACAAAGTATCTGATAAATGTCTCAATGTCAAAATATTTTAAGTAGGAACGGAAATTAAAATTAATAATAAATAATGATTTCCAAGAAAATTTTGAAAACTTTTTAAAAGATATTTTTTTTAAATCACATTTCAATAAATTATTTCTTTTTTAACAATTTTTAAGCAGTAAACTTTTGTGTAAAAATTAAAAATTCCAAAAAAGCATAGAATTAAAAAATAGAGGAAAAAAATGTAACGTTTATTTTCTAAACTGCTTTGAACAGGTAAAACGATTTTGAAAAATGTAAACATTCGTATTTAAAAAAGATGTATTTATAAGATTAGCTTAAAACTATAATTAGTAAGAATATTTTTCATAAAGAAGTTTCATATTTTGTTTTTAAAAATGCATACTATCATTAATTTCAACTACAAAAAATATATTTATGCATTGTGGAATATTTCCACTTTGAAAGATAGTATATATCTCTTGAAACTCAAAATTGCTTTTTGCAGAGAAAATTAATTGGTTTTCCATAATTATATTTATTAATTTTTGTAGAATTAACTTTTTCGGTCAACGCAAGACTTATTAAACACTTCAGAGGAAATATTTAATTACAGGCAGCAAATTAATCTCGCAGTACGTTTTTTATATTTGGTTGCATTTTTAAAATATATTTTTAAAAATATTAAATGAAATTCACTAATGATTTTTTCTTTCAATGAAATCAATTAAAGCTCCTCGTAAACCCCTTTAACATAAAAACGATAGAAATTAATCTCATCATATAAGTTTTCTTCGTCAACTAAAATTTAATCCATCCAAGTTTTGACTTCAAATAATTATCTTTCATAAGAGAACATAGCAGGGGCACGCTGTATAGAAAAACGCTTTTCCTACGTGAAATGAAATGTTACGGGGCCGCTTCACAGAAACTCCAAGATCGAGAAATCCCATATTAACCTATGGGGAAACTTAAAAGCGCGATAACTCATTACCTAATATAATTATTAAAATACGGTTTTCACCATCAAAAAGTAGACGTTGAATGCCGATAATGTTCGTTTTTAAAAATTATATCCTTAACTTTTAAGAATTTAAAAAATGCTTGTAGACTTTTAAATTTCCACTTGATGAAACTTTATTATGTTCTTAAAAATACCTAAAATTTACTGAGACAATTTTTAAAAACGCACATCACTGGCATCTGATATCTACTTTTTGATGGTGTAAACCATATTTTAATAATTACAAGGGTCGATCCAGAAATAAGGTTCCCATCAAATTTACAAATAGACAACATTGTTTATTCTCATAGAAATTTACATCGTTGGAAAGAAGAAATTTTGCTCTATTTCTTTACGTAATCGCCATCTTTTTCTACGCATTTTTGTAGACGGTGCTCCAATTTCTGTATCCCAATGTCGTAGAACTCCGCCGCCAACCCGTTGAAGAAACGTTTCACATCTTCCTTGACGTTATCGGCGCTCCGGAAGCGTTGGCCACCAAAGTGTTCCTTTAACTTGGGGAACAAGTGATAATCACTATGTGTGAGGTCCGGACTGTAAGATGGTTGGGGCATGACAGTCCACCCAAATTGTGTCAAAAGTTCCTGGGTTTAACGGGAGACGTGAGGTCGGGCGTTGTCGTGAAGCAACGTTACACCGGCTGTCAGTCGTCCTCCCTGGCGGTTCTGGACGGACGGAGTCCCTTTGGCGTGCAAAAAGCGAATTACGGAACGAATCTCGCACTTGGCGGGATCAACAATGGGAACCTCCATCTTGGACAGCTGCTGAGCCAAGAATGAGCGGCGCAGAGAAGCGTGGCTAGGGAAATCGCGAGTGCAGGAACAGCTGCACACAGCGCCGTTGCTGTATTTTGCCTCGCACCTTCCCTTGCGGCTGGAGCTCTTTGGGAACCTTATTTCAGGATCGACCGTCGTATGTTAGGTAATGAGTCATCGCGCT
The DNA here is from genome assembly GCA_963931845.1 of Maratus michaelseni. Lineage (NCBI taxonomy): Eukaryota > Metazoa > Arthropoda > Arachnida > Araneae > Salticidae > Maratus > Maratus michaelseni. Next base: position 408,787,879 of record OZ007586.1, read on the forward strand.
TTGAATTTCCTTCATAGGTTAACATGGGATTTCGCGATCGCTTAGTTTCAGTGAAGCGGCCAATTAATATAAAGAAATTTAAACACCGCATTAGTCACCACTTAGTACAGGATGGATACAAAATAGTTGACAATTTCGAAACTGAATAATTTACAAAATATTAATTGTAAGGTATTAATCCATTGCAGTTTACTAGTATTGTATGATAAGTTTGCAGATGTACTTCTTACCTTAATGCTGAAATCTCAGTTTAGATTGGTCGAGGATATGTTATTTCATGGCCACCATGATCACCAGTCTTTTCACCCCTAGAATTCGATGTATGGGGTTATTAAAAATAAGGTTTTCAGTCCGACTCTCTGAAAATCCATTCCTTAATTACAGTCACGAATCAGCACAGTTGATTGTACACAGTTTGATTGACGTGAACATGCTAACAAACAAAAGGAAAGAACTTATTTACAAATGGGACATTCGCTGAGTAACGAAGGACAACCACATCGAACACTAGTCAAAAACGGAAACTTTGTGGTAAACTCTATCTTATATTCTTGTGGTAAGCGCTATCTTATCTTTAATCTATAATCTATCTTATCTTTAAAGGTAACTCTATCTTATATTCATTTGTACTCTTATGTGTAGCTGTATAACAGTGCATAGTAAATCATTCTATTTTCTCAACTAATTTACATCTAATCTATATAATTATAAACGTTTGATTTTCACCATAAAAAAATTGACGACCGATGCTAAAGTACAAATACCAAACAGATTTTCCAATATTTTAAGTATTTTCAAAAATGCAAAAATTTACAAAATTTGTCGTGTTTTTAAAATAATTAAAATTGAAGGAGTCAATGTTTAAAATGCAATACGTCGGCATCAGATGTCTTCTTACAGAGGGTGAAAACCAAACTAAGTTTGATAATTATATCTGATAATGATTAATCCTTTGTTTAAATTTATCCCCAGGTTAACATGTGATTCCTTAATCGGTGAGGATTACTGAAGCAAAATTACAAACTAGAAAAGAAGAACAATTTATTAGCCATTATCATTAACCTATTAAAGCCTACAGGTACAATATTGTACTAGAATAGCTTCCAATCATTTTGCTGTTCGGTACCAGTATTTCTTAAGAGAAATATTCTCTTTATTTCATGATAGAAATCCCCCTATAAAATGGGATCAAAGTTGCTATTGTGAAAAATTGGTGCGAAATGCAATTTTTGCATTTTAAACAGAAAAATAATGCCGTCCTTGATGGGTTAAAATATAAAACATTTAAGTATGTTGCTGACAGGTTGGAATTTAAAGCAAAGCTGGAATTCTTGTGATATATATGATAAAGAAAATTGTATGTGCGTATTTTATAAGACTAGGCTCATAAACAAATCTACAGATCTGGTGATCGGTGTTTTTAAAGACAGCTTAGAGTTTTAAAGCAGTGTGTAGCATTTGAACGTGAAGTTTGAATTATTTTGATATTGGGTCATCGGGGGAACTGCAAAAGGGGAGGGGGGCGTGTTTAAGTGTTTTTTATGACTTGGTTCAGAACAAAAACAAAAAATAGGAATGATAGATAATGAATGCTTCAGGTAGAACTTCAACCTACAAGTGCTTATATTTTTTCTAAAAAAATAAAGACACGCGTCCCCAATCCCCCACATTCCTCAATCACACCGCTTACCCTATATGATAAACAAACTTTTGTTTATGAAAGTCTTATTTTATATGACAAATCTGATCAACAAATATGCAGGTGTGGTGGTCTGCTAATGAACGTTGCGGTATTTTTAAAGTCAGCTTGAAGGGATCTATATTTTCTGAGAGTATGTTATAGAGATTCCGATGTTTGGAGCTTCTGCATTAGCCATTACTCAACCTGCGACCCGCCGACCTTAAATGTACGGTTCGAGACACAATCGTTAATCCATATTTATAAACAATTCAGATGTGAAATAAAATGTATAATTACTTAACTTAAAATTAATAATTACTTAATTTTAAAATACGTTAAAATATCTTAAATGTCATTTGCTTACCCAAAAGTCCATTTAGCATATTGTCCTATTTGAGTTACAGTAGTGCATATCATGTTTACTCTTCAACACTGATAAAACATTATTTTTAAATTATTTTACTTATCCATCATACGTATTATAGGGTAAGTCTTGTAATCGTTTTGAAAATCGAAAAAAAAAATTGTTGACGGATTAACACGTTTCAGACACTGGAGATTCCGAAAAACATATTTTTGAAAAAAAAAAATTGCCGTCCGTCTGTCTGAGTGTGTGTCTGTAAACGCTCCATCTGCCAAACAAATTGAGACATATACTTGAAATTTGGTATGTGCTTAGTATATGTAATAATGGGAAGAAACTTATTGAATTTCAGTAACCTCGATTATCCGGAACTATTTTTTTCGGACTCTCGAAATATTCGTTCTGATGAAAGGTATATAAAAATTTTCGAAATTGTTTATTTTAAGGAAAGAATATAAAAGACAATTAAAAAAAAACATAAATTTTGCAGAATGAATGAAGTCGATCGGATAATTAGTTGCCGAGATATTTGTAATCCTATTTTCTACACTCTTTTTTCTACCTCGATTTTTCATGACCTTGTATTCCATTCAAATTTCAATTCAAAGATATATTTTAATTGGAAATGAGACGCTTAATCCGACGCAGTAAACCGTTAGGTAATAGGATAATCAATTTTGGAGTTATAAGGATGTTTCTTTTACGAAATTCAGTTATAGAGCATTTAAAGTTTATGAGGTCATCAAGCCACGATTTTATTCGAATTGCAATGCATTTTATAAATAGTTTACACATGTTTTATTTTTATATTTTATATTATGTATATCCATGATGTGTAAGTATTACTGTGGCCCCCAACGACTAGTTTATTTACACAATATATTTTTGTACTTTAAAAAAAAATTTAAAAATTGTGTTGCATTGAGAAAAAGCCTGATTTTTAAACAAATATCCTGATTTTTAATGTATATAACTTAGGAATTTTTCAAAATTATATTATTAAGTTTTATACTTAGCTAATATTGGTTATATTTTTTATTGATATATTGCTTTGTTATACCACTTTTACTATCTTACTTTTTTAATTCACCTTTTGCTTTACATTATTACATAAGAGTAGCGTGCCGAAGACCATTTAACGTAGCAAACACACGTTTGCGGCCCACGAGAAAAAATACTGTTCTACAGGATGAAGTATACTGTTCTACAAGATGTATTAACAAGTCTTTTGGACAACCCACCGTTTGCCTCTAAAGTGTTGGATCTCGTCATCGGCATAAAATGCATTAAGAAAAAATGAAATTTTGTTTGAAATGGTTCAGTAAAAAAAAATCCACTTTTCGTATTTTATGCGTACAGATAAGTTAATTATTCTTAAAAAGAGTCATAATCTGATAAAATATTTGCCACATCGCTTTCTAACAAACTTCTCTATTACTGTATACACGCCTAAACAAACAGTTCTAGGTTCAAAATGTCAACCTGATTTCGAGTTTTTATAATATCACCTTATTATTGTTTTTCGAAGTCTGTATTGGTATATTATATAATTCTTTAAATGTAGATTTATAGCCTATGATTATATTTAAATTCTTATATTATTAGAAAAAAATTAAGCAGGTAGGTAATGTTGTGCGTTAAAGCTTTTGAATTTTAAATGTTTTATTTTAAACGGATTTAACCAAAATTACACTTCTAAAAAATTGTTTTTTTAGCAGTAAATATATTAACAAAAAGACATATTAATAGATTAATATATTAATTCTCACTAATATATATAAAAATGCATAGATTTAAAAGAAATATTAAGTCATAGAAAAATTTAATTACTTTTAATAAACAATTCTTAAATAACGTATTATAAAATTAAAAAAGGGACTTAAATATCATTTGTTATTTAATCTTTATGTTTGAAGCATCTACAATAATTTCCGTTTATTTATTTAATTATTTATTATAGCATTAACTTTCCTTCCTTTGTATGAGTATTTTTTCTGTGTGTTAAAATATTTTTTAATTCGTAAAAAAATTAATATTATGACATAAGCAGAGAAAAATGTTGAAATTGTAAAGTGAAATGAAACTCCAAATATTTTTTCATACTATATGGATTTTTTTATTATTACGTAATGTTTATTTCTATTTTCAGGGTATTATTCAAACTTAACTTTATACAAATGGAAAAATAACTCAGTTGGAAGGAAATATAATATTACAGACAATTATTTGTCGACAGTTTAAAAAAAAATAAATAAAGAAACGACTGTGATTTATGAATTATCCCTTTTAAATGCATTACTTTTATTAAAATAGTACTGACTGAAATAATATAATTTCTTTTATTTTAAAATATGATATATTTTTAAAACAGAAATGTGTTTTAAGTTACTGTTTCAATTAAAATAAATATTTTTTACATTTTAAATTATTAAAATATCATACAAAAAAACATTTTTTTTTTTTGGTCAAATAAACGAAGAAAATGGTCACTTAGTTATTTGAATAGTGTGCAGAAGTGTAAAGAAATTTGTATGTGCACTTTCAAAAATGTGTTCTCTTAATTAGCATAAGACTTTTATAAATTAAATTAATAATTTTGTAACTACTGATTTCGTGGTAATACCAAAACTCAACGCAGGCTTGAGAAATTCTGCTGTTCAGAGGAATTTCAATATATAATATTAAAATTGTAAAAGTGTTATTAATCGAAGACATTCATTGATTAAATAAGGCGAAGATTACTTTTCGAAAATGTTGGTGCCATACACAATCCACGGACCAAAGTTGGACCACACTGATTTAAATCAATAAATACGTGGGTCGTTCAAATACAATATCTCCCCAAGGTTGTGATATTTTTATTTGGTAAAATATGCGTGAAAACTCTGCATATCTAGATAACTACATTCCAGTGCCACTTTACAAAATAATCATCATGCACATAAAAGTCATAGCAACAAACAGAGTACGAACATAAGAGTCAACGAAATAAAGTCCTATGTGTATAAGCCCAGGCTCAGGCGTTGCAACACCCTTCTTACTGTGCTGTATTGGCTTCTACACTAATACAAAAACGCTGACCTAAGATTTTCTTCATCAGTAGCGTCCGTTGCATATAAAAAGGGTCAAACTTCATCCAAATTTAATGTTAATTTTGTTCATAGGTATTAAAATAAATAAAACAAACAAAAACTGGATTCGCTTGTAAAGCAATAAGTAGAACCATAAAACTTTCAAATTTCGTAATGAAAGGCCTACTTTTGAATAATTTTTTCTTCGAGTTACGAAAAACGGTGCATTTGACCAAGATACTGGAACTTTTGTTATTTTTGTTACAGAACAATAATAATTAAAACTTTATAAACTGTTTTGTTGGTGAGTAAAACACTTAGTCTCAGAAGATTGATCAGAATATTAAAATGCACGCGATGGTGATCTATTCATCTCCATTGCGTGAATTTTAATAATTTTTTATTCCAAGATAATTGAAAGATACATTTTCCATGTCATATTCACATACTCAACCACACTTAAACGTCAATTTAAAATTGATGAATCTTGTGAATTATGACATGCGTGTTTTTTGAAATCTAATTAAACCACGATCAACCACTCCTAGTTTGTGAGGTTAATCCTTAAAGTTTTCCCTCTCAAATACGTTCACTGTTAGATATTAGCGTGAAACAGACTATTTGGTTTTAAAATTTTGCAATTAAATAAGTACAAAATTCTTTAAATCGCCTGTAAAAATAATTTTCACGAATCCCAATTGTGAATGATTACTTTATCGGATTTTCAAATCGATTAGTGATTCTCTGTTTTGTTATTATATTCATTAATATAAAATTATTTCTCAGAATTAACTTCTAAAGTTACGTTAATTAATAAAGAATTGCTGCCCAAAATAAATTGCTCTTGTGAAATGTAATTGCACTTCATAATCCAACTAGTAAAAAGAAAAAACACGCGGAATTGGAAATCCTAATAAAATTATTTCTTTTGGGAATAAATTATTGCTAATTTATTATAAGCTATTGCTTTTTGTTAAATTATAATTAGTTAGGCATATAGATATAATAAGAAAATAAGTAATCTTAATCCTATTCTATTCTTAAAATTAAATTAGCAAAGCCTGATTTGTCCCCAAACATTTTCCCCACAGTAACACACATGACAGTAATTTATTTATGGCTCATAAATTCTGACGGTGATCCAACAAATTTCATAACGGGAAATAAGTCTGAATAAAATTTTACAAACTATTATTAATGTTTTCGTTTTCAATATCACAAATGCTATAAAGTATTTCTGATGGTATTGTATGATAGTAATTATTTATGTATACTCTGTATTTATATTTTGTTCTTTTATTTTTCGGTAATAAAATTTTGATTCCATTTTCGTTTTATATCCTTGTTAACATTGATATCATTAGTAACTTTCAGATAGCATTTCTTTAAAAACCTCTACTTATTTTTATTTTTTAAAAATACATGTTAATAAAACAAAATTTTACATAAATATATTTTCCAGCATTGAAATTTGTTTACTTTAGCAGTACAATAAATTGCTTCCTAGAAATATCTCATGATATAAAAGCCATAAGTTAAGTTTAGTTCTAAAAATCTTCATTTCAATAAAAATATATTAATTTTGGTGTGCTGATGCAATTTTAATAAATGTGGAATTTCAACTACTATTCTAGTAAAAAAAAATTATTCTTCCTGATTTGCAGGAATTTTCATATTTTTATATGAATCACGATCGATCTGCATAATTATGTTTAATCGTGAAGAGTGAAATAAAAGACGACACTCTATATTAGATTGAAATTTTTATCTTCACTATTTCACTAAAATATACCTATGAAAACAGTTTCCATAATATAATTCACAATTCATATTTTAGACTAAATGTTGAAATAAATATGTCTTTATCTAAACTTATCTTTAAATTATATATATATTATAATACGATGATTCACCGTCATATGTTGTAGTTTCAGTAACGTGGATTATAGAAAGAATTCACATGGTTGCACAATGAAATTAAGACGTTGGTTGTTATGGATTATATAAATATCAGAAGCAATCGTAACAAATTAGTTGCAGTTTCGTGGATTATAGAAGGAGCATAATAAATGGTTGCACAACGAATTAAGACGTTGGTTGTTATGGATGATATAAATATTTAGAAGCAGTCGTACATTTTAGTTGCAGTTTCGTCGCGGCCATAGCGGCAGTGAATTTAAAATCCAGAGGCGTTTCTCCATAATACAACGAACAAAGCTTTCACTGTAAATTCTTTATTAAGTATTGTTCTTGGGCAGTTTCCACCATAACCATCAAAGCCGGGCATCACTACATCATCACTGTATAGAGGGTAAGTATTCGAACATCTCAAAATCTCAAAACGAGCAGCCAGGGAGTTGTTTACAATTGAAAATACGACTTAATTCTGAGGGATCGCCGCAGGCAGCTGCTTTTTGTTACCCCGTGGAACAACACAAGTTATGACGTAGAACGCGCACTGAACCAATGAAGAATTAAAGAAGACGCGTCATGCTACGTCACAACCAATGAAAGATAATTTGTGAAAGAGTTCGGACAGAGATGAGTGGATTAATTTTATAGTAAAGTGACTTTAGAGCGGGAAAATAATATTCGGAATAAAAATGAAAATGGCTCTCAAAAAAACATTCTAAAACCCAGAAATGATCGAGGATCATGATAGAAATTAAGAATAACTAAAAGCTTTATATTTAAGTAAATTTGGACAATTTAGAATTAAATAAAAGGGAATTTAACAGAGTTAACGATAGAGCTAAATTAAGAACAAGGATTTAATGAATATAGAGTAGTAAATTGGAATAAAACAGGGGGAAAAAATTTAGAATTGTAAGAATTTGGAATAATTTAACTAAGGAAAAATGGCGAATTTTTTTATTATTACATATATATATATATATATATTAATTTGGAATTGTATATTTCATGGTCTCCTTTTGATCTTAGTTTTAGAGTAATCAATAATGATTAAATTATATTTTGTATAAATTTAAATATAGTATTTCCTAGCATTGATTTTTTTAACAATACAATACATATCTTCCTAGAAATACTTCATTATTTAAGAGCAATAGTATAAGTTTAGTTCTAAAAGTCTTCATATCAATAAATGAATTTGGGTGCTGATGCGATTTCAATAAATAGGGTATTCAATCTACCATTTTAATAAAAGTATGTTTTTTCCTACATGGCAGGAGTTCGCAAATTTTTATGTGAAATACATTCTACATAATTATGGATAGTCGTGAAGAGTGAAATGAGACTTAAGTATGCTGAGTTAATGAAGCGCTAATTACGACACTCCATTAACCACTTTCCAGCTTCTTTCCATAGGCATGCAACCGCGATTTTTATTTTTATTTTTTTTAATTGACTTTACTCTTTTCATTCGCATGCACAAGGCTTTAGTGAAACTATAATATCTCGTTAACAATACAAAATATTGTTATACAAAAAACACTTCTAAGTTCGCAAATAATCATAAAATTACCTAGTTAAAAACTTTTAATGGGAAGTTTTACTTCTTTGGTCTAAATTTCACGTAAATTTTTACAATTTTTCCCGGTTACAAAAGAAATATTACCTTTGAACGTTTTGCATTACATTTATTGACATTTCACTTATATATTTACATTTTTGTGTGTAAAAAAATTAATAATACGCCTTGTGCAACGGGAAGTACCTACAGGTGCGTTCTGTGAACTATAAATTAATGGGACGAAATTTTTTCTATGGTCACTAGCATCTGAAACAAATCTGGTTGCCAAATTATGAAAGGGCATTAATTTTTCTGTATTTAGTTTAAACATTTGATTTTTAACAAAATGGTGTTCATTTGAACAAAATAGTTCATTTTGTCGCTTGTTTTTTTTTTTAACATTTGTGAGCTCAAAAAAAAAATTAATACAAATTATACATTTTGGTAGTATAATCTTCAGAAAAACAATTACCTTTATTTTTGTTATCTAATGGTGCTATCACACGTACTCTCATATCATAATCAATATCAGATATTTCATCCGAAACACGTTTTTCAAGAGGAAAAAGCTCGAAATCGTCCCGTTTGATAGATTGCCTCTCGTAATTTCTTCAAGATCTAACTGACAGTAGTTTCTATCTTCTACGATAGATGTCAGCTCGAAATCCACCAATCAGAGCTCTCTAAAAATTTCAAGATGGCTACCGTCAGTGAGTCAAAATGTTTGTTTAGCGTGGTCGCAAATATTGAAACCAAAAATATAGAAGAATTAAAGAAAAAGCAATATCTTTAGTAATACAGGGACCAATTATAGACGAAAAGAACTTTAAAAATGTGCAGTTAGTTTGAAATTAAACAATTACACATGCGTCGATTGTCTCTTTGGAGTTCGTTATTAAACACTCCCGATAAGAACTTTATTTACTAATTTAAAGTCATTTATTGCGATTATTTTATTTCAATTCCTTATATTATTTGCTATATGTTATAATTGTACTGTCGTAGTCACTTATTTACTTCTCAAACTGTACTAATTTAACTACTTTCTGCAGTGTATTTGACGTTATTTCGTACTTGTTGCCAAATTATGTCGCCAAAGATAAAAATGCAAGAAAACACGCATCAAGGTATTTTATTGCAAAAGCATGCAGCGTTCAGAATCTAAATTTTGTATTGAAGGGGGGGGGGGGGGAACAGAAAATGTTCTTAAACTTTTAGAGAAATAAAATTTAATAAATGAAAATTTAATCTAGCAGCTATTTATAGTTAATTATAGTTTACCTTCTAATAATTTTCTTTTAAAACAATCTTGATAATCTTTTTTTAAAGATATACAATTATTATACAGACATACATATTTATTCGTAAATCGGTGGAATAGTAAAAATATATTCACCGTTGTCCATTCATCCGAGGCTGTCTGTTAGATGGTTGGCGACTTTCTCTCTAACATGGTTTATTAGTGAGAAATTGCGTTTCAGAATCAGCCGGAGTGGCTGAGTGGTTAGAGTGATAGCCCGGAACGCTGTGGACCCAGGTTCGATTCCTGGCTCTGGGTAATTTTTCACTTCATGTTAGGATTATTGTATTTAATGAATGTGGGTGAGAATGTCCTTTTCAGTCTATTTTTCCTTTTTAATTACTGAATTTCAACCACCCTAAAATTTTGTCTACCCCTCCTAGCGGTGTATAAATTTTAAAACTTTATATATTTTTCAATTTGTTAAGCAAATTGTGCCCTTATTTTACTTATTAATAATACATAACGCATTTACCCCCCCCCCCCATACAGTTAAAATATTTTGCGACCCTTCAAAAAAAAATTAAATTTATATATTTTCGAAAACAAAAATCAATTGTAACGTAAAACTTTCCCAGCAGAAATAGATTTCTAGAATTTTCAAATATGCGAACTCAAAATTAAAGCTCATTCCGCAAAATAGTTTTTAAGTTATGCTTAAAAAAACACTTGTCTTGTAATCTGTTTTGCAACGATCGAACATTTATTTAACATTAGGAGGTGCAAACATAAAACCTGCGTAATTTCTAAATTACTTTAACGAGTGACTTTCAATTTGATATACGAAGGTAAAATTTACCGAAAAATATGATGTCGAAATTAGGGTTTAGTACTAAGAGTTTTAGAATATGTTACAATTGCTATACGTAACTTCCTCCTCCCCCTAGCAAAATTTATGTACAGCATTATTATTAGATGTTATTACTAATCTATTGTTACTTGTGACATTTTTATACAGTGATTTGCGGCAGAGTTAGTAGAGGATATAACTCCCCCCCCCCTCCAGGACTGTACACAATATGTATAAAAATAAGGATTGTGTTTTTGAAACGAAAAACATCAAAAACTCATTTAAACTTTCGAAAAATGATTAAAATCATCAAAACCAAGGAAGAAAACACTGCAAAAAGATTGGGAACTATATCTTAAATTCTATTACGCATTTCAATTTTACATTACATTCATTAATGAATACATTCATTTTATACATTCATCATGTATAAAATGTTAGTACGCGATAATGCTTCCTGTTTATCAATCGATCTCTACACTAAATATTAAAACACCTGCTGCAATTAATAGCCAAATGTTACGCCCTCTCCTTGCATTAGCATATAACTTTCAGTAGGGAAAGTAACCCTAGTTGCAGCGTGAAAGTGTAGCTCCAAGAAATCGAGAGGCAATAGCATATACTTCATATCGTATGGCATTCCGTGTGATAACAGCTTAATCATCCGGTTTTTACTTGTCACTTATGGCTAAACCACCGCCCCCTGAATACTAGGCCTGAGCGCTGACAACAATGGCGGCTGTCGCAGGCCGATTTTTTTTTTCAGCGTTTGAACGGTCCCTCGAAATTTCACACCAATAATTTCTAAAAGTTTTCTTCGCCTTGTTTTTCGGAGATCAAATAAGTCAAAGAAAACTTTTAGATATTATTGGTGTTGAAGTTCGAGGGACTGTACAAACGATTCCGCCTTCGACAGCCGCCATTTTTTTCAGCGCGCAGGCCTAGTATTCAGGGGGCGGTGGCTAAACTGCTAAACTGGGTTTAAAACTTATTTTGGTTTAATAGCTGTCTTTATTATAATTTCGATGTTTAAAATCTACAGTTTACTGTAAAAGCATATTATAGATGGCGTTGGTTGTTCCGTAATCGACTATTCCGGAACATACTCTTTTGCCAAAATGGAATCGCCTCATTTCGTATTTCAAAAAGGATAAATGTTTTTCAACGGTTTAAGAAAGGAGCTTCACTTTCTATTGCGTTTCTATTGCTGCACTAATCTTTGTAGAAGAAATTTTATTAATCAATTTTAATAATTAATTTTATTAATTTATTAATTTTATAAATTAATTATTTTTAATGGATTAATTTAAGAAGATGATTTAATTTTACGGTGTTTTAAATGCAAGATTTTTAGTTATAATTTAAAAGAAAGTTTAAGATGTTCAAAGGAATTGGGTTTTATTTCAATAGACTGTTTTAAAACTGCATATTAACCTGGAATCACGTTTTGTTTAACGGAGTTTTTCCACTTATGAAGCTTGTTTTTATCCACGTTTGCTCTGAATTAAAAATAAATCTGAATATGTTTTTAACAGTTTTAAATGAAGATTAAGTTTACTTTGAATAAAGAACTGTAGTCACCAAACAAATGACTTTTTATTGATTTTTAATTCAACACTTATCTTTACTTCAGGTGTCTTCCAGGGAACTATTTTTATAGCTTTGCTAAATGCATTATTAAGGATATTAGACCTGTAATGATACAGGATATTATATAAGACTTTTTTAAGTAAATAAGAAGGAAATCTATCGAATAGTTCACGAAAAAAGTGGTCACCCAGTTTGAAATACATAGTTTCAAGAAAAATTTAAAATTTAAAAATAGCATTACGTTTAACGAGAGGCGTTACGTGCAACGAGCAAAAAATTATTGTAAGGAATTGGAATATCACGAAACAGCTTTAGGACAAGAAACTATAGACTTGAGGGTCGCAAAAAAAAGCGAAAATCAAGACAAGAAAAATTGACCCAAAGAAGTAGAACCTCCCCTTAAGTAAGTATAATGCCAGTTCAGCCATAAAAATGACATTGTCAAGTTTTTAACACTATAACTCCCGAAGCGGTTAATTTGATCGGTAGTTAAAAATGTCTTCATATACTAAGTTCATCCAGAAAGTAAGTACCGTTTGGATATTTAAAAATATTAGCAATTTGTTTCCATTTTTTTTATTTTATTACAGGAAAATTTACACATCTTAAACTAATTTTTGACATATTCACCATGCGAATTAAGGCATGTGTCATATCTTGGCACAAAGTGCAACATACCCGTTTAGTAGAATTCGGCCGACAGGGACCTGAACCAGTTCTGGGTGTTTATGTTGATCTCATCATCACTTCCAAAATGCTATTCGGAAAGAAATTTCTTGAGATGAGAAAACAAATGAAAGTTGGATTGAGCTTTGTCCAAATTATAAGGAGGGTGACGGAATTCTTCCCAGCGAAATGAATCAAACAGGGTCGACGTTACGCGTGCGGTATGCAGTCGCGCATTGTTATGCAGGATTATAAAACCTGTAGATAGTAATCCACGCCTTTTTCTGTAATGTCTTTTCAATGTCTCACAGTAATTTGCAGTGTTCATTGTTGTGCATCGTTCCATCCAGTCCACTAACAAAATTCCTTGACAGTCACAAAATGATTTTTCTTGAAGATTGGGATAACTCTGCATTCTTCAGTTTCGGGGAACCAGTATGTCGTCATTCCTGTGACTGTCGTTTCGCTTCAGGAGCCTCGTAACAAATCCATGTTTCATCGCCAATGGCAATCCTTTTCAAAAAATCATTTCCTTCTGTCGCATAACGCTGCAAGAACTCCAAGGCTGCTCCCATGCGTTTCCGTTTTTGAACGTCCGTTAGTGATTTTGGTATCCATCGCGCACACAATTTTTCTTTAGTGCAAATGTTCAATCACAATTTCATGTAATAAAGAAGTGAAATGTTTTAAAAATGCACTGACAAATCAGTAGTCGTGAATCGCCTATTGGAACGAACTTGTTCGTCGATGCAGCGCACCAATTCTGCAGTGATGAACGATGTTCGTCCACTGCGCTCGTTGTCGTGAACATTTTCCGTTCCTTCGTTAAACATCCAAAACCACTTTCGCACCATACCTTCACTCATTCCGTTCTCACAGTAAGTTTCACTTATCTGACAATAAATATCACAAGGTAAAACATTTCTCGCATTAAAAAACTTGATAACGGCTCTTTTTTTAATATACCGCTAACCAGGTCTCTACCTGCCGGTCATAAGTACCTGGCTTGACGAGTTAGTACCTGGGCGCGAGCCGCTGTGATCCACCTGACAAGAGCCTTGTTGGCATCGCTGCAGTGCTATCTAGTAGTGTGCTACAGTCTTTGAATTGGCAGATTTTAAAAAAGCAAAAATTAAAGAAGATAAATTGGTCTTGTAATTTAGAACCTTGATCACATGACGAGACCTTTACCTGACTAGGCACCTTCAGAGGTATAATTCATAGGGAAATTTGAGGACTTTGCACCAACGACGGATTTTACATGCACCAGGCGCCATTAGTATACATGGCTTTACATATTTGGCTTGTTATTTTCATGAGGGGTTGTCGCTGCAGTACTTATCGCCGCTTTTATGGGCTGATTTCACCTTTTGTTTTATTTGTCTCTGCAAGGGGGGTTTTTACCGCTTTTATGGGTTCACCTCTGTTGTGGGTTGTTTCTGTCTATTATGATTGGTTGGGTTTTTGTCTCTATCTTGATAAATTGATAACTCCAGCTTGTAATAATGCTGGTTGTCACATTTTGAAACTTAATCTGCTTGCGAGAGTTTCACTGGTTATTACGTCACTATCGTGGGTTTTTTCACATTGTAACTTTTGCTAGTGGTGATTGTCACATTTTTGGATGTTGCACACTCTTTTTTGTTGGTTTTGTCACTTTAACTCACCCGTGCATTATAGCTGGGGGTTTTGATTTATATTTTTTCCTTCGTGAATACGCTTAATGCGATCAGTCTATCGGATCTTAATGGCTGTTTTCACTAGTTGTGAATTTTCACAGCTGGTGGGCCAATCTATTGTTTTAAACATGACTACTAAAAAACAATGACTTCATACGTTCACGTAATCAAACAAAATGTCCAGACTAATTCGTTCTCGAGTTGAAAGATGTAACTACGCATGCGCGACATTCGTGCTGTAAGATGCTTGGGAGATATGCGGAAACTGTACTTACTTTCTGGATAAGCTTTGTAGTTCATTTGTTTATTTTTTATAGTTTGATAATTTCCTTCCGTTATATTTTCTAATAGTTTTCTCTGCTAATATCCTTTTACTTAAAAAAATAAAATTTAATTTTTTTCATTAGATTTCTGTAAATATACCTATAAAAAGCCCAGAGTAGCCAATTTGACAGATGCTTTGGATCTCGTGAAAAAATAAAGGAATAATTCGTTATTATTTTGCTTCTTCAAGGCTTCCACGTATAACATGAATCAAGAATGCATATGCAGGCAGGTGAAAGTCAAAGAAGGTGTGATCCTACTGGCGAGAGATTTCCTATAAACAGCGGACAAATTTAATATTATGGGCTTTGTAGGATGTTCGATTTTGCCATCTTTCTAGTGTTAAGGTGATTGAAAATCTTAACTTCACTATTTGAAACTCCACTTAGAAGTTGATTATATTCATTTAGAAACCGTTTCAGTAATGTATTTCGTAATTTATATTTTAGGCTAAATCTTAAAATAAATACATGTAGTCATCTAAAATGAACTATTGTATATTTCATGAAGTGCACATTTTTATTCTTTATTTTAGAAGAATAATTATCGATTAATTTATATTTTGTTTAAATTTAAATACAGTATTTTTCCCCATTGCAATTTCTGTTTATCAATACACTAAATATATCTTTATTTAAGAGCTATTATTTAAGTTTAGTACTAAAATCTCAATTTGAATAAATAAATATTCATTTGGGTCTGCTGAAGCGATTTTAATAAATGTTGAATTCAATCTATTATTCTAATAAAACTAGGGTTCTTAATGCATTCCAGGAATTCCCATATTGTTATGTGAATCACATTCTGAACAATTATCCATAGTCTTGAAGATTGAAATGAAAGCCTTCTTTATTATGGTTAATGAGGTGCTAAGAAGCATGCCAATAAAGAGTTTCAAAATTTATCTTCACTATTTAGAATTGCGTAATTATAAGTATAATATATTCTTATAGATGTTGTCTCCGTAATATATTTTAGGATTTATGTTTTACATTAACCCCTTGAAGGTTGGTGGTATTTTATATTGGGTCATCCGGAAAGTTCTGCGGTTTTACATACCGAAGCGCGGTTTCGTTTAGTTAGTTTGCTACTGCTGATAAGGAGTGACTTTGAATGACCCAGCTATGTAAATTCGGTCTTTTCTGCTTGTATTTCGTAATTATTGCTTGGGTTGTGGCATAATTTTTGTTTCAGTGCAGTGCTATGACTGCAGAACCAAAAAAGTTCATTCTCGTCAATTATGCCCTTTTTATTTCAAGAAATTAAAAAATGCTAGTCAGACTACTCGTAAAATTTGTGCTGTATATGGACAAAATGTTGTTTAAGATGACACAGTTCGAAAGTGATTTGACAAGTTTAAGCTCGGATATTTCATCCTCGAAGATCATGCCGCTTTGGACGACCCTCATCTGTAAAGGAGGACCCCTAAAAGAAGCTATCGCTGAAAATACACGTTACACAATTCCGGAGCTACCACACAGAATAAATATTGAAAAAAGTCCAGTGTGTGAGGATTTGATAGCTTATTTTAAGAGATCCTCCTTTACAGATGGTGGTCGTCCGCAGCGGGCATAATCAGGGTTTCCAGTTTGGCCTTTTTTTAATTCAGAAATACTCAATTCATACCAGAAATTCTAAGTAGTAATTTTTGCTTTATTCAATGAAAACGATTGCGTGATTACTTAAACTAAACATTCTTTCTTTTGGAATTCCCGGTTAAATATAAAACTTCTGAATTAAAAAAAGGGCCAAACTGGCAAACCTGAACATAATATTCGAGGCTGAAATTTCCGCTCTTAAACTTCTCGAACCACCTTCCAACTGTGTCATCTGAGACAGCACTTTTTCCATATAAAGTACAAATTTTGCGAGCAATCTGACTAGAATTTTCACCTTTCTCGAAATAAAAAATCTTAACTGACGAAAATAATTTTTTTCGTTCTCCATTCTTAGCATTGCACTGAAACAAAATTACGCCACAACCTCAGCCAGAATTATACAACTCAAGCATATAGGACCTAATTTACATATCTGGGTCATTGTAGGGCACTCCCTACCAGCAGTAGCAAAATATAAGCAGACGAAACCACGCTTCGCTTGGAAAAACAGCTGAAATTTCCGGATGACCCAATATATCCCACTTAATATTTATTCCCATCTGTCACAAAGGCACCAGAATTTTTATATAAAATTTTACATTCACAATGCACGTGAAAGCTCTTACTTGTTTGGAAATAAATTTGTTCGTAAAACCTGGTCTCATTAAATCATTTCAACTATTTAGAAACAAACCTACTTGTCCCTGAAAGGGTTGAATGTTTAAAAAAATACTAGTAGTTTTGTAAAAGAATCTTAAAGAAAGAATAATTAAATATTTATTTGGAAATGTATATTTTATGAAATGACCCTTTTTCATTTTACTTTATAGAAAAATTAAAATTGATTATATTATATTTTGTTAACATCAATTTGTTTATTAATGGTACTGAATATCAGAATTGATTTTTATAACAAAACACTAAATATATTCACAGAAATATCTCATTTCTTTATAGAAATTCGTTAAGAAAATCGTTCGTTCTAAAAATTTCTTTAAAAAAATAAGTATTCATTTTGGTCTTCTGATACTATTTAAATAAATGAGGAATTTAATCTACTATTCCAACAAAAGAATGGTTCTTTCTGCATTGCAGAATTCTCATATTTTTATGTGAATCACATTCTGATCCAGCCCTGAAGAGTCAAAGGAAAGCCATGCTAGATTAATGAAGTGGTAAGACGCACTTTAAAAAAGAAACTGATATTTTTATATTTACTATTTAAAATTCTATTAAGAAGTTTCATATAATTCCGTATATTCCAAGGATTTTGAATATCACTACTTTAAAAAAAAATTCTTCTCCTTATACAGGGTGTTTCTAAACTCATGGTACAAACTTTAAGGATAGGTAGAGCACACAGTAACAATTATTTATTGTATAGGAATGTATGGGACCAAGTGACGCATTAAGGTAAAAACACCAGGGGGGCAATTAGGCCCCTTTTTTAATTTTCAAAATTTCTCATTCATACCAGAAAATTTTTATGCTATCCTTTTCTTGACATTTCATAATTACTTAACAATAAAATTCTTCTTTGAAAATGTTTGGTATGAAATCGAAATTTTTTGATTGAAAATAGAAATAGAAATAGAATTTTTTTGAAATAGAAATGGAGTTTTTGGTTGATTACACTGGCGGTAGAGGGCAGTAAGTGACTGGTCGCCGTTCAATACCATGCATTTAAGTGGAAGAAATCGCCATTTTCAATTGTGCTACCGTTCGTCATGGAAGAATTTACATATGCCGAAAAAGCCGACATGCATTTCATGTATGGTAGTGCAAATGACAAGGCCAGGGCTGCGCTACGAATGTATCAGGAGCAGTTTCCGCGAAGAAGGATGCCTGATCATAGAATGTTTCAGCGCTTACACCGTCAGCTTTCTGAAACAGGTTTTTTCCACGTCACCAGACAGGAAACTGGGCGAGAAAGAGCTGTACGTAGTGCAAGCCTGGAAGAAATTATTTTGAATTTTGTGAGTGAAAGGCCCGAATCAAGTACAAGAGCTGTTGCACAGAATTTAGGTGTGAGTCATTCGACCGTTTGGAGAGTGTTAAATGAAAATCGATTTCATCCCTTCCGTTTTCAACGTGTACAAAATTTGAATCCGGAAGACTATCTTCTGCGAACTTTTGCCAGTGGGTTTTGCAGCAACATGTATTGCAGCCAGACTTTACTGATCATATTCTATTTACATGTGAGGCAGTATTTACACGCGAGAGTGTATTTAATGTGCACAATTTCCATCTTTGGGCAACCAATAATCCACATGCTTATCAACAACGATTTTCTGTGAATTTGTGGGCAGGTATTGTTAATAATTATTTGACTGGCCCATACCTACTACCAAAGAGGCTGCATGGTCGCTGTTACCTTATTTTTTTGCAACAGGTTTTACCAGAATTGCTGCAAGATGTTCCGATTTAAATTCCTAACCGGATGTCGTTTCAACATGATGGAGCGCCCGCGCACTTCACCACTGATGTGCGCAGTTACCTGAATGCCACATTTGGGACGCGATGGATTGGGCATGGTGAACCAGTTCCTTGGCCACCGTGATCTCCCGATTTATCGAACCTTGATTTCTTCTTATGGGGACATCTGAAGAGTCTTGTTTATGAGACTCCAGTTGACTCAGAAGAAAATCTAGTATCTCGCATATCCGAAGCTGCTGCATGTGTGCGGGATATGCCTGACATCTTTAGAAGTGTACGCCAATCGTTCCACTGACGCTGCGAAGCATTTATCACAGTTGGTGGGCGCAATTTTGAACACTTATTGTAATATTATTGTATGCATTATTATTTACTTGTAAACTACATTGTAAATAAACATTTTATCTTTTTTATTCATGTATTTCGTTTGAAAAGTTTGCCAGTTTTGCGCTTTTTTTTTTTTATTTGAAAATTTCGATTTCATACCAAAAATTTTCAAAGAAGAATTTTATTGTTAAGTAATTATGAAATGTCAAGAAAAGGATAACATAAAAATGTTCTGGTATGAATGAGAAATTTTGAAAATTAAAAAAGGGGCCTAATTGCCCCCCCTGGTGTTTTTACCTTAATGCGTCACTTGGTCCCATACATTCCTATACAATAAATGATTGTTACTGTGTGCTCTACCTACCCTTAAAGTTTGTACCATGAGTTTAGAAAACACCCTGTATAATCGCAGAAATCTACGATTCAATAAGCAGTGATGGAACAGTGGCGCATTAGAGAATCAACTGAAGCCGTTAAATTTATATTGTACTCTGGATTAATTTTAACACAATTATTCAAATTGGCAAAACTCGTATTATATTGTACTCTTTGTCTTATTTAAAGACAGATGTTCAGAGATTTTTTTAAGCCGAAGAATACCATTAAAATTTAGGAGTGGGAATCGCCGAACTGCTGCGCCACTGTTCCATCACTGAATAAGGCAAAGAAATTATTTTTTTTATTTGATATTTAAAATCCGCAACCCTTCGCCTCTATGTATATTCCTATAGAAACGGTTTCCTTAATGTAATTTAGCATTTATATTTTACATTAAATGGTAACATAAGTAAAAGCAGTAATATAAAATGACCTTTAAAGTAAAATATTTGTAAATATTCATTTGAATTTTATATTTTTATAAAATGCACTTTAATTTCTCAATAATAGAGAAATTCATATTATTTAAACTATACTTGGTTAAGTGAGGTTAAGTATAGTAATTTAATTCGCAATATGTTAAATATGTTTCCAGAAATATCTCATTATTTAGGAACGATTAGTAAATTTTTCTTCTAAAATTCTGCATTTGAATAAATGAACAATATTTTTGGTCTGCTCATGTGAATCAATAAATGTGGAATTTAATTTTCAAATCTAATAAAAGTATGAATTCTCATATTTTTTTGTGAATCACAATCTACACAATTATTAATAATCGTGAAGAATGAATTAAAAACCTTCGTTATTCTGGGTTAATGAAAGTATTGAATGGTACTCTAATAAAAAGATTGTAAATCTTATCTTTACTATTTATTACTGCACTTAGAAGTTGGTTTTCTTAATATACAAGGTGTCCACAAATGAAATATGCAATTTAAACATTATATTAAAGCCAAACTACAAGAAAAAAGAACTTACTTTTATTGTTGAAACAAAAAAATACATATAATTATTTTTAAGACATTAGTAGATCTCGACATGTGCTCCATTAATTGCTTGCAGGATATCAAGACGATAGCCCAATTCAATCCACGTACGGTTCAAAATATCCTGTGTAACCAAAGGGAAGGCTTCGCTAATGTATTGTTTGAGCTCACGCACAGATGTTACATTTGTCTTATACACGATATTATTAATGCACCCCCCCCCAAAAAAAAGGAGAAAAATCACAAGTTGTGATAACAGGAGAACGAGGTGGCCTGGCGTTGGACCTCCACACCCAATCTTTGTCGGTGCCTTCATCTTGTACTGTGTTCTGAATTTATGTTGAACAGTTGTAAAAGATTTACATTCTGCAAACCGAAAGCACACGCTGCTTTTTCCTGTGACGTAGCCAATTCTGCTATTTTCCGTACATTAAGGGGCCACTTCACTGAAATTAACCAATCAAGAAATCCCATGTTAACCTATGGGAAAACTTACAATCGCGATGACTCATTACATAATATAATTACAGTAGAACCTCTATAAGTTGACCACCCAAGGGACTGTAACTAAGTGGTCAATATACGGAGGTGGTCAACTTAAGGAATTTTTAGAAAATATTTAGTACAATATTAGAAAAAAAATTAATAAACTTTTTTAGTATTTTTTAAGGAAGAATTTAGAAAAAAATTAGCACTTACTCATTTTTTTTTTTTACTGAAAAGACAGCAAATTTTTACAATTTTTGGAAGAATAATTCAATTTTTGTTTGAGCCCTCTTTTTGTTCATTAGGTAACTGCAAAACGCACTATCACAGTTTACAAGTCCATTAAGCTTGTTTGGGCATTTTTCTGCAGCGAAATATTTAAGTTGCTCCATCATGCGCTTTACATCGTCTTCCTTCAGAGTTGTGTACTTTTCGGTTTCGTCGTCACTTGGATCATCATCCTCTTCGCCGTCCATTTCTTGTACCTTAGAGTCCTCGCTGTGCTTAGTTGCAGAGAATATCTCATTCAAGATTGCCTCTGGGTCTGGTTCAACACATGTTACTAACTCATCGTCCATGGTAACATAATCTTCAAAATCAACTCCACCAAAAGGTGGCAAGGGTGATAGAGGAAGCTCATCCTCTTGCACCGATGTTCTAGCTGTAACAAATCCAGCTTTCTTGAAGCAGTTCTTAATCGTGGTTTGCGTAACTTTATTCCAAGCAGAATTAATCCAATGGACAGCATTCAAACCATTTACTGACGCAGCTGTTGACGATGCCAATGCAGAAGGACCACAGATCTGTGCTTTCATGATCACCCATTACAGAAGTTGAGCTCTGTAGTGCACTTTGAAGGACTAAATAATGCCTTGATCTAAAGGTTGGGTTTTCGACGTTGTGTTTGGAGGCAAAAATTTTAGCTTCACATTTGTGAGATTATTCACTTTCAGGTGGCTGGGGCAGTTGCCCACGGTAAGTAGAATACACCGCTTCTTTTTCCTCATTTCTGCGTCAATTACTCTAATCCTCTCTTCGAACAAATCACTGGTCATCCAAGCGGATCTGTTCGCTCTCCAAAAAACAGGAAGGTCTTCAGGTTTTACATTTTTAAATGCTCGAGGCTTTGTGGATTTGTCGATCATCGTAGGCTTCAATTTTTCCTCAGTCATACTGGCACATAGAGGAACAGTAAAACGCCGTTTTGAAAGTTTTCCTCTTTTGCAAGTGTCACCCTTCATTACTAGACTTCTATCAGGCATTGCTTTAAAGAAAAGACCGCACTCATCAACATTAAAGATGTCCTCATCTTTAAAACCTTTAGCAAACTCTGCGAATTTTTCAACAAACTTCTCCACGACTTCAGCTGAAACCTCATTTGATTCCCCAATCAAAACTTTTTGAGAAATCTCGTATCGTAGTTTGAATTTTTCAAGCCATCCTACTGACGCTTGGAAGTCCTCTATTTCGAATTTGTTTGTAAGTTTTTTGCTACTACTTCCTGAAGCATAGGTCCCGATATTCTTGCATTTATCGATCTCATCTCTTTAAACCAACGAAACGTGGCTTCGTTCACAGCGTCCAGACACGTTTTTCTGCGTTTTTTTGGAGTCCACCGTTTTCGGAAGAATATCTTTCCAGATATTTTTCCTTGCGTTTTAAAATGTTGCTTACAGTTGTCTTGCTCATTCCAAATTTTTCCGCTGTCTTTCTTTGACTGCTGCTTTCCCGAAAATTAAGAAGATCCACTTTCTCTTTTAATTTAAGTTCTTTTAGAGCTTTTCTTTGTGCCATTTTTAATGAAAATTCGCAAATACATATAAACAACCGGTCCCGTCACGACGCGACATCCAGAAAAAAAGGGGAATGTGCTTCACATGTGAGCGATACTCGTTGTTTTCCAATTTTGCATATAGCTACACCGCTACACACATCTCCCACTCCCCTGACATTTTTCGACAGATTCCAGGAGCCATTTCCCTGCCATTGTATCATACTGGAAGTGAACAATGAATGGAGCACCACAAGGGGGGCGAGTGTTACTCAGATAAGCTGAATGACTGATAAAGAAATTCCTGGAAACCAGACGGAGAACAAACGAAGTAAAAAGCAAATTCAAGAAAACATCAGTGGTCAAGTTACAGAGAGTAAAATCTACTAAAATGTGGTCAACATACAACTTATGGATGTGGTCAACATAGAGAGGTAAATCTCCATTGAAAATGCGTTGTGACCATTCAAACTAATAAATTTCGGTCAACATAGAGAGGTGGTCAACGTACAGAGGTGGTCAACTTTGGAGGTTTTACTGTATTAAAATACTGTTTCCACCATCAGAAAGTACACGTCAAATGTCGACAGTGTGCGTTTTTAAACTAGTCGTTGGGGGCCACCGTAATACTTACCCATCATTGATATGCATAATCTAAAATATTAAAATAAAAATGTGTAAACTACTTATAAAATGCATTGCAATTCAAATAAAATCGTGGCTTGATGACGTCATAAACTTTAAGGGCGCGATTACTGAATTGCTTGAAAGAAACCTCTTTATAACTCCAAAAATAACAATCCTATTAACTAGCGGTTTATTGCATCTGATTAAGCGTCAAATTGCCAATTAAAATATATCTTTGAAGTGAAATTTTGATGAAATACAGGGTCATGAAAATCGGAGAGTGTGGAAAATAGGATTCCAAATATCTCGGCAACTAATTATCCGATCGACTTCATGCTTGATGCAAAATTTATGTTTTTTTATTGTCTTTTATATTCATTTCTTAAAATAAACAATTTCAAAATTTTTAGATACCTTTTATCAGAACGAATATTTCGAGAGTCCGAAAAAAATAGTTCCGTTTAATCGAGGTTATTGAAATGAAATAGGCTTCTTCCCATTATTACATACTAAGTACATACCAAATTGCAAGTCTCTATCTCAATTTTTCGGGAGATAGAGCGTTTATAGACACACAGACACACAGAAGGACGGCAAATTTTTTTTTCTAAAAATATGTTTTTCGGAATCTCCAGTGTCTGAAACGTGTAAATCCGTCAAAAAAATTTTTTCGATTTTCAAAACGATTACAAGACTTACCCTATACTACGTATGATGGGTAAGCAAAATTGTCTCCTTAAACTTTAGGTATTTAAAAAATCCCTGCAAACTTTGAAATTTTCACTTGATGAAATTTTATCATCTTAAAAATACTTAAAATTTAAGGAGACAATTTTTAGAAAAGCACACCGTCGGCATCTGACGTGTACTTTCTGATGGTGAAAACAGTATTTTAATAATTATATTAGGTAATGATTAAGTTTTCCCATAGGTTAACATGGGATTTCGCGATCGGGGAGATTCAGTTAAGCGGCTAATATTTCTCATCATCTGAGACACTCAGCGCCATCTACCGTTAGGATTACAAATTTTAACATTTGTCCATCTCCTAAAAAGTAAAATACGAAATTGTTTTAACGAAATTTATTTTAACGAAATATTAAAACTGTATACTTTATTTATAATTTTAAGATTTATACTTTAACTTAAATGTTAAATTAAATAGAAAAAGTAAACCAAAATAATCTTGAAACTAAAATAGTTTTAAATGTTCATTTGAATTTTATATTTACTACTTTTAAATGCTAAAGGTGTAAAATTAACAACTATAATATAAATTAAAATAACTTTTATTAATTGTTTTACATGTTTCGACTCTTCTGAGTCATTTTCAAAAACAAAATGAGAATATTCTGAAGCTGCACGGGCTTTGAAGTTATTATTTACATGTACTTAAAAAAAAAAAAAAAAAAAAAAAAAAATTACGCACGTTATCTATTATTTTTTACTTGATTGTTTATTTTCATATCTTTGAGCATGGAGTAATTCTAGCCACAGTTTCGGTAAATTAAAAGATGCCGCATCGTTACATATTGTATTTTTGCGCGTGAGTATCTCTATGGTTTCTCTTATTATGGATGGATAGTGTAGACTGGAGGGAAATATTATTTTACTTTCATTGAAATTTATTTGGATGGTTTCTTCTTGATATAATCTTGCTAGGGCTGTAGTTTTTCTATTGTATTTAATATCAGCTATATGCTCTTTTTTTCTGCAATTAAATTTCCTGCTGGTCATGCCTATGTAGTAATTCTTGGATCCGTCTTCTTTAATAAAAGGTATTTCATATACTCCTGAATAATTCTCAAAATTAATTGGGTCAATTTTACTGCAAATGATATTCTTTAATTTCTTAGGTGGTTTGGCTATTAAGCAGATATTGAAACGTTTAAGGCTGTGTTTTAATTTTTCGAAAAAGCTTGGATAATATTGCAGAGTATAAAGTTTGTATTTTTGTGAATCAAATTTCTTTTCTGAATACTTATTATTGGTGATATCTATGATTAATTTATTAATATGGTGTACTGTAAAACCATTATTATAGGCAATTTTACGAATATTATCTAATTCATTATTCAATTTATTTTCAGTACATATTATAAAGGCTCGTTTTATGAGAAATCTGTAGGCTGAAATTTTGTATGTAAAGGGAGAAAATGCGTTATTTGGTATGGTAGATTGGTTAGCCATGTTTTTCCGGAAAAACATGGCTAACCAATCTACCATACCAAATAACGCATGTTCTCCCTTTACATACAAAATTTCAGCCTACAGATTTCTCATAAAACGAGCCTTTATAATATGTACTGAAAATAAATTGAATAATGAATTAGATAATATTCGTAAAATTGCTTATAATAATGGTTTTACAGTACACCATATTAATAAATTAATCATAGATATCACCAATAATAAGTATTCAGAAAAGAAATTTGATTCACAAAAATACAAACTTTATACTCTGCAATATTATCCAAGCTTTTTCGAAAAATTAAAACACAGCCTTAAACGTTTCAATATCTGCTTAATAGCCAAACCACCTAAGAAATTAAAGAATATCATTTGCAGTAAAATTGACCCAATTAATTTTGAGAATTATTCAGGAGTATATGAAATACCTTTTATTAAAGAAGACGGATCCAAGAATTACTACATAGGCATGACCAGCAGGAAATTTAATTGCAGAAAAAAAGAGCATATAGCTTATATTAAATACAATAGAAAAACTACAGCACTAGCAAGATTATATCAAAAAGAAACCATCCAAATAAATTTCAATGAAAGTAAAATAATATTTCCCTCCAGTCTACACTATCCATCCATAATAAGAGAAACCATAGAGATACTCACGCGCAAAAATACAATATGTAACGATGCGGCATCTTTTAATTTACCGAAACTGTGGCTAGAATTACTCCATGCTCAAAGATATGAAAATAAACAATCAAGTAAAAAAAAAAAAAAAGAAAACTGCCCAGTTAAACTGAGGGCATTGAGCTCACAGGCTATTCACACTAATTGTATATTATGCTATTTTTTCAAATAATAATGCCACTCGAAAAATAAAGATATATACAATTAATTAAGGGTGGATTAGACCCCCCCCCCGTTTATAATTAACCAATAAACCCCCAAAATCTAATCAGGCAAGCGCCTTAGTACAATGAATTTATACACAAAATTTGAAAAAAATCTGATAATTTTGCTTGAAAAACCCATTTATCTAAATTAAGGGAGGTGAGCCCCCCCCCGTTCCCCCCTTTATATTTAACAAATGAAAACCCAAAACTAATCAGGCAAGCGCCTTACCACAATGAATCTATATACAAAATTTGAAGAAAATCGGATAATTCTGCATGAAAAACCCATTTATCTAAATTAAGGGGGATTAGCCCCCCGTTTACCCCCCTTTATACTTACCCAATGAACACCCAAAACTAATTAGGGAAGTGCCTTATCACAATGAGCCTATATACAAAGTTTAAAGAAAATTGCATAATTCTGCATGAAAAACCCATTTATCTAAATTAGGGGGGGGTAGCCCCCCGTTTCCCCCCTTTATACTTATCCAATGAACCCCCAAAACTAATCAAGGAAGTGCCTTATCACAATGAGCCTATATACAAAATTTGAAGAAAATCGGATAATTCTGCATGAAAAACCCATTTATCTAAATTAAGGGGGAGTAGCCCCCGTTTACCCCCCTTTATACTTACCCAATGAACACCCAAAACTAATCAAGGAAGTGCCTTATCACAATGAGCCTATATACAAAATTTGAAGAAAATCGGATAATTCTGCATGAAAAACCCATTTATCTAAATTAAGGGGGAGTAGCCCCCCGTTTACCCCCCTTTATACTTACCCAATGAACACCCAAAAGTAATTAGGGAAGTGCCTTACCACAATGAGCCTATATACAAAGTTTAAAGAAAATCGCATAATTCTGCATGAAAAACCCATTTATCTAAATTAAGGGGGGGGGGGGGGTTAGCCCCCCATTTCCCCCCTTTATACTTAACTAATGAACTCCCAAAAATAATCAGGGATGCACCTTATCACATTGAACCTATATACGAAATTTGAAGAAAAACGGATACTTCTGCATGAAAAACCCATTTATCTAAATTAAGGGGGAGTTAACCCCCCTTTCCACCCTTTATACTTAACCAATGAACTCCCAAAACTAATCAGGGAAGCGCCTTATTAGAATGAACCTGTAAACAAAATTTGAAGCAAAACGGATAATTCTATCACGAGTTATCGCGTTACGTACGTACATACGTACATACATACATACATACATACATACAGAACGGGCGGGCACATTAGCTCTCAGGCTTTGATAGCCTGTGAGCTAATAATAGATAACGTGCGTATTTTTTTTTTTTTTTTTTTTTTTTTTTTTTAAGTACATGTAAATAATAACTTCAAAGCCCGTGCAGCTTCAGAATATTCTCATTTTGTTTTTGAAAATGACTCAGAAGAGTCGAAACATGTAAAACTAATAAAAGTTATTTTAATTTATATTATAGTTGTTAATTTTACACCTTTAGCATTTAAAAGTAATATACTATTACAAGGTGTTATATTTTATTATATTGTTTTTATATTTACATAAAATAAGAGTTTTTGCGTTTATTTATAGAAAAATGAATGTTAATTAAATTGAGAAGTCATTCTAGAAAGAGCATTAACCCTATTTGTTCATTATAGGATAACTGCCCTTTATAGAATGATTGATTCAATTATTTTTGTACACATTTAAGTATAGTATTTTTCTTAAGAATATACTAAATATATTCTCATAAATATCTCTTTATTTAAAAACAATTAGTTAAGTTTAGTTATAAAACTTTTGATTTGAATAAATGGATTTTAATTTTGGTCTGTCGTTGTGAGTTTAAAAAATGCGGAATTCAATATATTATTCTGAAAAATAAATATGGTTCTTCTTGCGTTAAAGGAATTTTCATATTTTTATGTGATTGACATTCTGTACAATTTTCGATCTGTGAAGGGTGAAATGAGCGTTCGATGTGCTGCATTAAAGAGACTAAAGATTGTTTTTCCTCTGTCTATTCTTTTTAATGTTTCGTATATTCCTATATAAATGGTTTCCGTATTTCAGCATTTACATTTTAGAGTAAATGTTAAAATAAATTCAATCAGTACTCTAAAATAATTTTTAAATTAAAATATTTGTAATTATTTATTTGAATTTTGTACTTTTCAAAATGTCATTTATTTGTTATTGTTGAGGAATTAATATTTAATAATTATTTTCTGTTTTAGAAGAATTACAACATAGACTAAGTATAAATTTGTGCACAGCATTTAGCAGCATAGAAATTTCTTTTTTTTTTTTAACAATACACAAAATATCTTTTAAATCTCATTATTCAAATGCATATTCTTAAGTTTAGTTCTAAAAATTTTCATTTGAATAAACTAATATTAATTTTGGTCTGGTGATTTGATTTCAATAAATGTGGGATTCAATCAACTATTCTAATGAAAGTATTGTTTTTCCCAGAATTGCTAGAATCCACGTTTTTTATTTTTATTTTTATTTTTATTTATTTTTTATTTTATTTTATTTTTTATTTTTCTTTAATGGGAATTACATTCTGCATAACTATGGATAGTCGTGAAGAGTGAAATAAAAGCCTTTGGTATGCTGGGTTAATGAAGCTATAACATGGTAGTAGTGGGAAAAGGAGAGTTCGATTGGAGGGCGGCGGTGGAAGGGGGCTTATTTTTGAGGGGGGGGGGTATTTTTGAGGGGGGCTTATTTTTGAGGGGGGCTTATTTTTAAGGGAGTCTTAATTTTTTTTTTTTTTTTTTTTTTTTTTTAATTTTAGAATGGACTTTCAGTTTGAAGGCGAAACGGAGATCAATTTTTTTTTTTGGTGGCACCCTCTATCGGAAGGGAATGCAATAACGAATATTTAAAATAGGTTTTCTTGAAAAGATTTCACTGAGGTTTGAACCTGCAAAATAGCTTCTTGACTTGATAATTTGTGGTAGGTTTAACTGATCAAGCCAAGAAGTTATACATGAATGTCGAGATTTTAAGTGTTTAAAGAGAGATATCGCGAGAGTGACGTATCATTTGTTAAAATGACTTCGAGAGAGGAAGTGATTAGCGTCGTGTGTCTGTATATAACGGTCTGCGTTTTGTTTTCGCTCATTTACGTATTTACCGGAAGTGAAAAGTTTAAGGTTGATTTTATACTGAATTTAAATGAAACCGGAAATTTATCTTTTTCGATATGATTGGATTGAATATTAACATATTTATTTTAAAATGTATAGTGGAAGCAATGGTAAAAAGACATCTTTAGGGGTAATTACTGTTTTTATTGTGTTTGGTGTAGAAAACATAGGAAAGAGGTATAGTTTAAAAAAACAAATTTAATTTTATTAATAATTTTCCCAATGCAATACATGTGGACCCACTTTTCGTTTTTTGGCGGGTTTTGACAAATCTAATACAGAATCTTGTTTAATGTTTGTTGACAAATTTTTATTTTTAATAAAATTTCGCGGGATATTCATTTCGTTTAATGTTTCTAATAATTCTTTCTGTGCCTTGATCGGTTTTCTTTTATTCACAGAAAACAGAAGATTAAATAAATCTGCCAAGTTCGATTCGGGGATAGGTTTTCCTTCGAAACTTACAGTCAAATTTTTATCTTTTCGAAATTTTCTTGGACGTGCCACGACAAACTGAACTAATGCTTTGATAATTTAGGATAGCTTTATCTGTTCAAGTTATGATATCATGGTGGATACAGATCATCAGATTACGGATATTTGGGTTTGGAATAACGTGATTTTTAATTTTGCGTATTCAGTTTCAATTATATTGTGAAATGAGGATTTATTTTTGGAAGATAATGTTAACTTTGTGTGATTATCTTGTAACAGACTGCTTTCATTAAAAGCGTATTTTAGAATTGTAAACTACAATTTTGAAATTTTCGCCTGCTTGTAAAAAAAGCACAGGGAAAAAAAAATAAAAGCATTAAAAAAATAATAACAACAACTGTTCAAAAATATAATAACAACTAAACAAATGATCAAAAATAATAAAAAATGTTCAAATAATAATAACAACTGTTCGAAAATAATAAAAACTATTTAAAAAATAATAACAACTGTTAAAAAATAATAAACGATTGACTTTATACAACCAACATTTAAAAAAAAGATAATCGAATCTAGTTTTTTCTAACATGACTTATTTGAAATATTCACTTTTTCTAGTTAGATTTATAACACGTAAGTGATTCGATCAGTAAAATATTATTTATAAAAGCACTAAATACGAGATTAATAAGAATTTTTAACTTACAAACATATGAACTTCTGATAAACAAGTGATTCGACCAGTAAAATATTATTTAGAAAAGCATTTTTGACTTACAATTGTACGAACTTCTGATATGTAACCCTTTCTGAATCAATGTGTAAGAATTAACTGACTATTGAACTTATAACAGAGTATGATAAAATAATCACGTGACTTTTTTAAACCAATAAAATGTTATTATTTTTAAACAAGCGCCCTCTATCATTTTATGAACTTCCAAGAAACGAGTTAATATGATTATATTGTTTCCTGTTACCACTGTGAAAGGTTGTGTTTTCCGTTTTAAGTTAGTTTACATTTAAGTGATTACGGAACGAGTCATGGATTCTGCTTTGTTAAGTGCTAATGATATGTCTAACGTGAAGAGTGAACCCTCATCACCAGGATTAAATGACCATGACATGGAATTTTTAATACAGCCTAAAGAAGAACCCGTTTCGAATTGTGAAGTGAAACCCACCTCATCAGGATTAAAGAAACAGATGTTACCCTTTGTGTGTTCTACTTGCGACAAAGCTTTTCCCCGAAAGGTTAACTTAACGTTTCACATGAAATGTCATCTGGAGAAAATACCTCTTGTGTGTATAATTTGTGAAAAAACATTTGCTAGAAAGTATCATTTATTAAATCATATGAAGGTCCATTCAAAGACCCCTGTGATTCATAATTGTAATGTATGTGGCGAAGTATTTTCACAAAAGAGTGATTTATTAAAGCATGGGAAAATTCATAATACTTCCAAGCCAAATCAAAAGAAAAGTAGACAGTCACCCAGTCACTGTAAATGCGACGACTATTTTGAAACATTTAATAATAGATCTGACTTAGTGAAACATAGAAAAATTCATCTTTCACCTAAAGAACTTAACCCGTCTGATCAACTTTCCTTCGGAAACAGTTCCAAATATGAAATTTCAGACTTCATTCAGTTTAGTAAAATATTTAAGTTTTTCGATGTTTTTACTCCTGCTCATTGGAATTTAGGTGAGGAAATGATTGTTGAAGTACAAATGAATAAGAACTATGAGCTTTATGTTCACATACAGAAATACGAAGAATTTGAAAAGAACGGTCGTGAACTTACCCCCACAAATGAAGGCATTACATTATCATGTGCAACATTCGACAAATTTGAATCGATATTGGATAAATTTAATTTTGTTTCTGAAAAAGATACATTCGTATGTAATAATGAGTTACTAATCGCTTATGTAAATAAGGAATCATGCATACTGCAAAAATTATTCAAATCGAAAAAGTTTGGGTTTTGTTTGAAGTCAGATTTTTTACTGCTTACAAAAGATCAATATTTGAAACTAGTGAAAAATGGCTTTAAAATTACCAAATGTCTCATTGAGACGCTTTTAACTAAGCTTATTCCTGTTTCGATTTTAGAAAACTTAAACAAATGTAAATGTACCCACCTCACAATAGAAGAGACTTTGAACTATTTCTTAAAATGTTTCGATGACGAGTTAAAGTCATCCGTTTCTCGCGTGTTTGATTGCTATCGATGTTCAATCGGAGAACCAATTAATGTAAAACACGAGTGTGATAGTTATAATTTGCGTAGAAAGTATAATTGGTGTAGCGACAGTGCACTGCTAAATTTCAACGTGACTGAATTTGTAAAAAACATATTCAAGAAATGTTCATGTAATTATACTCATTTATTTTTTGAAACTATGAATATGGACTTTTATAATAACCATTTAGACAATGTATTTGTAAATTAACATAGAAATGTATTTATTTAATAAATATTTGTTTTTATATCACATATCTGTTTTTATTTCACATGTCTATTTATTTTTTTTTATTTATGAAATCAATCTTTGAAGTTTTATTTTCTAGAAAAAAAGTAAACATATATTTATGAGTAGGCAATTTTTTTAATCGTAGTCTTTAAAGTTAACCCTTTTTGGTCAAATGAAATCTCTTTTTAAGAAAAATTGATTATTTTTATTTGAATACGTATTAAACTTATTTCTTGATAAGAAAGTTTAATTTTTCTCTCCGTTTAAACAGTGACACTGCATGTTTTGATAATTTCCACCCCACAGTTAACATTACAGTATTTAACCTTGTTAAGAAAATGTTTAATTTAAACCGTCACTGTATTTATTATAGATAAGTAAACATTTTATCTTTAACCTATATGTAATTCAAATGATTATCTATAACTGTGACTGCTTTAACCTAGATAAGTAAATGTTTTCATGAAATACAATCAGTTTACTCTTGACGTTTATCGAGATTACACCAGTTAGTGGAATGCTGATGAAAAAAATTTTATGATATTAATATGCAGAAAAGATCTCACGAAGAAGTACTTTCACCTTCGAAACGTCTACGTTTAGAAAAACCTATGGAAAATTCAAATACCTATGAGAAGGAGTTAAAAGACCCAAGATTAAAACTTTCTAAAATGGGTAATAACTGTGTAACTACTGAGGACTTACAAGATGTGAAACCCGAGATCGCTATGGATTTTTCAAACTTTGCCTATGGGAATGATACAACATCTTTCGAGAATCCCGGTCGAATGCCAAATTCTGCCACGGACTATTTGAATACATTTTTCGAAGACATAAGTTTTGAAAATTTAGATTGTTCTACTACCTTAACGTTTCAAGAACCTACAAATAATATTTTACAGACTACTGATAAACGCGAGGTCAACGAGCTACAAGCAAGCAACCTTTCGCAAACAAGTGGTGAATTACAAACCACCATCTCACCTACAAATAACATTAAAAGTGATAAATTATGCAATTCATATGTGTTTCATAAAGAACTAAGTGACTGTTTCTATTTAACTTTGAAGTTAAGAACTAAACAATATTGTATACTTATACGAGAATTTAAACGCAATGTATCTACTAATGAAGAAATCCCGACAAACCGCGTGGTTAATATGGATATTTCTAGCTGGTTTGAGTTTCAATATAAACTCATCGCATTTAATTTAAGATACAAAAGTACGTCCTTTGTCTCTACTAACATGATTTTAGTGTTAAATCACAATTCTACGATGCGAATTAAAAATTTAAAGAATAATTCTTATATTGACTTAAACGAACATCAACTGGAAAAATTAAAAGAAAGTACCTCTCATTTAAATAGTGCACTTTTACAACATATGTATACAAAACTTTTACCATCTCTTATTAAAAAGAAATGTATGGTGAGTAATATATCTACAGAAAATGAAGAGGTGTTAAAGTATAAACTTAACACGTGTATCGGGAATAATATGTTATCAATACTTAACCGATTATATGAATGTCAGGCATGTGCATTACGGTATTCAAGCAAAGGCCTTCACTCCTGTTTCGCATTTAATAATAGGGAAAAATTTAATCAATTAGGGGAAGCTTTGTTAATGCTCGTTGATTTCGATTATGTAACTTCAACGTTCCTAAACGGAGTTTATAATGGTTAGTGAGCACTTTTTGTATAAGATTAATGAACAGACTATTTGTAATGAATTGTTTAAGACCTGAAAATAAAATGTTTTTGATTAAGTTCTGTATGTTTATTTTTGCAAAGTGTCTATGAGTGTATTTATTAGTTTATAATTTAGTAGAACTTTTAAGTGAAGTCATGTAATCCAATTTTAAAAAAATTCATCTATTACAAAAAATTAATTGAAATGAAAATATTTAAGTTCGAAAAAAAAAAAAGAAGTTAATGAAATTAAAACTTATCAAAATTAAATGTTAACAAAAACTAAATAAATAAAGGTTAACAAAAATATAGTTTGAAAATAAAAGTAAACAAAATATATATATAATAAAATAAAATAAAATAAAATTTAACAAAATAAAGTTAATAAAGCAAAAGAAGGTATATGTTATAAAGAGAGGGGTTTCCGGGTTTATGTAACTTGCAAAATGTATGTGTGTGTGTATTTATTAGTTTATCATTAAGTAGAACTTCTAAGTGAACAGTTAGAATTTATGTTTTCTATATAACTTAGCACAAAATAAAAATTTTCACTGTTGCAAAAATATTCAACTATTAAATGGAAATATACATATTAGTAAAAAAAAAATATATCACAAGTTAATAAAATTATTTTAAATTTCATACAATTTAACAAATATATACGAAACACATTACGGATTTAAATATTATAAGATATGTTTGATTGAAATTTTTAAGACAGATTTTAATAGTTTGAATTTATTTTAGAAGATAGTTTTTAACAGTCTTGTGATTTTTTTTTTACTAATATGTATATTTCTATTTAATAGTTGAATATTTTTGCAACAGTGAAAATTTTTATTTTGTGCTAAGTTATATAGAAAACATAAATTCTAACTGTTCACTTAGAAGTTCTACTTAATGATAAACTAATAAATACACACACACATACATTTTGTAAGTTACATAAACCCGGAAACCCCTCTCTTTATAACATATACCTTCTTTTGCTTTATTAAATTTATTTTGTTAAATTTTATTTTATTTTATTTTATTATATATATATTTTGTTTACTTTTATTTTCAAACTATATTTTTGTTAACCTTTATTTATTTATTTTTTGTTAACATTTAATTTTGATAAGTTTTAATTTCATTAACTTCTTTTTTTTTTTTCGAACGTAAATATTTTCATTTCAATTAATTTTTTGTAATAGATGAATTTTTTTTAAATTGGATTACATGACTTCACTTAAAAGTTCTACTAAATTATAAACTAATAAATACACTCATAGACACTTTGCAAAAATAAACATACAGAACTTAATCAAAAACATTTTATTTTCAGGTCTTAAACAATTCATTACAAATAGTCTGTTCATTAATCTTATACAAAAAGTGCTCACTAACATTATAAACTCCGTTTAGAAACGTTGAAGTTACATAATCGAAATCAACGAGCATTAACAAAGCTTCCCCTAATTGATTAAATTTTTCCCTATTATTAAATGCGAAACAGGAGTGAAGGACTTTGCTTGAATACCGTAATGCACATGCCTGACATTCATATAATCGGTTAAGTATTGATAACATATTATTCTCGATACACGTGTTAAGTTTATACTTTAACACCTGTTCATTTTCTGTAGATATATTACTCACCATACATTTCTTTTTAATAAGAGATGGTAAAAGTTTTGTATACATATGTTGTAAAAGTGTACTATTTAAATGAGAGGTACTTTCTTTTAATTTTTCCAGTTGATGTTCGTTTAAGTCAATATAAGAATTATTCTTTAAATTTTTAATTCGCATCGTAGAATTGTGATTTAACACTAAAATCATGTTATTAGAAACAAAGGACGTACTTTTGTATCTTAAATTAAATGCGATGAGTTTATATTGAAACTCAAACCAGCTAGGAATATCCATATTAAGCACGCGGTTTGTCGGGATTTCTTCATTAGTAGATACATTGCGTTTAAATTCTCGTATAAGTATACAATATTGTTTAGTTCTTAACTTCAAAGTTAAATAGAAACAGTCACTTAGTTCTTTATGAAACACATATGAATTGCATAATTTATCACTTTTAATGTTATTTGTAGGTGAGATGGTGGTTTGTAATTCACCACTTGTTTGCGAAAGGTTGCTTGCTTGTAGCTCGTTGACCTCGCGTTTAACAGTAGTCTGTAAAATATTATTTGTAGGTTCTTGAAACGTTAAGGTAGTAGAACAATCTAAATTTTCAAAACTTATGTCTTCGAAAAATGTATTCAAATAGTCCGTGGCAGAATTTGGCATTCGACCGGGATTCTCGAAAGATGTTGTATCATTCCCATAGGCAAAGTTTGAAAAATCCATAGCGATCTCGGGTTTCACATCTTGTAAGTCCTCAGTAGTTACACAGTTATTACCCATTTTAGAAAGTTTTAATCTTGGGTCTTTTAACTCCTTCTCATAGGTATTTGAATTTTCCATAGGTTTTTCTAAACGTAGACGTTTCGAAGGTGAAAGTACTTCTTCGTGAGATCTTTTCTGCATATTAATATCATAAAATTTTTTTCATCAGCATTCCACTAACTGGTGTAATCTCGATAAACGTCAACAGTAAACTGATTGTATTTCATGAAAACATTTACTTATCTAGGTTAAAGCAGTCACAGTTATAGATAATCATTTGAATTACATATAGGTTAAAGATAAAATGTTTACTTATCTATAATAAATACAGTGACGGTTTAAATTAAAGATTTTCTTAACAAGGTTAAATACTGTAATGTTAACTGTGGGGTGGAAATTATCAAAACATGCAGTGTCACTGTTTAAACGGAGAGAAAAATTAAACTTTCTTATCAAGAAATAAGTTTAATACGTATTCAAATAAAAATAATCAATTTTTCTTAAAAAGAGATTTCATTTGACCAAAAAGGGTTAACTTTAAAGACTATGATTAAAAAAATTGCCTACTCATAAATATATGTTTACTTTTTTTCTAGAAAATAAAACTTCAAAGATTGATTTCATAAATAAAAAAAAATAAATAGACATGTGAAATAAAAACAGATATGTGATATAAAAACAAATATTTATTAAATAAATACATTTCTATGTTAATTTACAAATACATTGTCTAAATGGTTATTATAAAAGTCCATATTCATAGTTTCAAAAAATAAATGAGTATAATTACATGAACATTTCTTGAATATGTTTTTTACAAATTCAGTCACGTTGAAATTTAGCAGTGCACTGTCGCTACACCAATTATACTTTCTACGCAAATTATAACTATCACACTCGTGTTTCACATTAATTGGTTCTCCGATTGAACATCGATAGCAATCAAACACGCGAGAAACGGATGACTTTAACTCGTCATCGAAACATTTTAAGAAATAGTTCAAAGTCTCTTCTATTGTGAGGTGGGTACATTTACATTTGTTTAAGTTTTCTAAAATCGAAACAGGAATAAGCTTAGTTAAAAGCGTCTCAATGAGACATTTGGTAATTTTAAAGCCATTTTTCACTAGTTTCAAATATTGATCTTTTGTAAGCAGTAAAAAATCCGACTTCAAACAAAACCCAAACTTTTTCGATTTGAATAATTTTTGCAGTATGCATGATTCCTTATTTACATAAGCGATTAGTAACTCATTATTACATACGAATGTATCTTTTTCAGAAACAAAATTAAATTTATCCAATCTCGATTCAAATTTGTCGAATGTTGCACATGATAATGTAATGCCTTCATTTGTGGGGGTAAGTTCACGACCGTTCTTTTCAAATTCTTCGTATTTCTGTATGTGAACATAAAGCTCATAGTTCTTATTCATTTGTACTTCAACAATCATTTCCTCACCTAAATTCCAATGAGCAGGAGTAAAAACATCGAAAAACTTAAATATTTTACTAAACTGAGTGATGTCTGAAATTTCATATTTCGAACTGTTTCCGAAGGAAAGTTGATCAGACGGGTTAAGTTCTTTAGGTGAAAGATGAATTTTTCTATGTTTCACTAAGTCAGATCTATTATTAAATGTTTCAAAATAGTCGTCGCATTTACAGTGACTGGGTGACTGTCTATTTTTCTTTTGATTTGGCTTGGAAGTATTATGAATTTTCCCATGCTTTAATAAATCACTCTTTTGTGAAAATACTTCGCCACATACATTACAATTATGAATCACAGGGGTCTTTGAATGGACCTTCATATGATTTAATAAATGATACTTTCTAGCAAATGTTTTTTCACAAATTATACACACAAGAGGTATTTTCTCCAGATGACATTTCATGTGAAACGTTAAGTTAACCTTTCGGGGAAAAGCTTTGTCGCAAGTAGAACACACAAAGGGTAACTTCTGTTTCTTTAATCCTGATGAGGTGGGTTTCACTTCACAATTCGAAACGGGTTCTTCTTTAGGCTGTATTAAAAATTCCATGTCATGGTCATTTAATCCTGGTGATGAGGGTTCACTCTTCACGTTAGACATATCATTAGCACTTAACAAAGCAGAATCCATGACTCGTTCCGTAATCACTTAAATGTAAACTAACTTAAAACGGAAAACACAACCTTTCACAGTGGTAACAGGAAACAATATAATCATATTAACTCGTTTCTTGGAAGTTCATAAAATGATAGAGGGCGCTTGTTTAAAAATATTAACATTTTATTGGTTTAAAAAGTCACGTGATTATTTTATCATACTCTGTTATAAGTTCAATAGTCAGTTAATTCTTACACATTGATTCAGAAAGGGTTACATATCAGAAGTTCGTACAATTGTAAGTAAAAAATTCTCGTATTTAATGTTTTTATAAATAATGTTTTACTGGTCGAATCACTTGTGTATCAGGAGTTCATATGTTTGTAAGTTAAAAATTCTTATTAATCTCGTATTTAGTGCTTCTATAAATAATATTTTACTTATGTGTAACTTATGTGTTATAAATCACTTACGTGTTATAAATCAAACTAGAAAAAGTGAATATTTCAAATAAGTCATGTTAGAAAAAACTAGATTCGATTATCTTTTTTTAAATGTTGGTTGTATAAAGTCAATCGTTTATCATTTGTTATTATTTTTTAAACAGTTTTTATTATTTTTAAACAGTTGTTATTATTTTTTAAACAGTTTTTATTATTTTTGAACAGTTGTTATTATTATTTGAACAGTTTTTTATTATTTTTGATCATTTGTTTAGTTGTTATAATATTTTTAAAGAGTTGTTCTTATTATTTTTTAATACTTTTATTTTTTTTCTGTGCTTTTTTTTCAAAACAGACGAAAATTTCAAAATTGTAGTTTACAATTCTAAAATAAACTTTTAAAGAAAGCAGTCTGTTACAAGATAATCACAAAAAGTTAACATTATCTTTCAAAAATAAACTCTCATTTTCACAATATAATTGAAACTGAACAGGCAAAATTAAAAATCACGTTATTCCAAACACAAATATCTGTAATCTAACCACTATGATATCATAACTTGAACAGATAAAGCTATCCTAAATTATCAAAGCATTAGTTCAATTTGTCATGGCACGTCCAAGAAAATTTGAATCGGATAAAAATTTGACTGTAAGTTTCGAAGGAAAACCTAACACCGAATCGAACTTGGCAGATTTATTTAATCTTTTGTTTTCTGTGAATAAAAGAAAAACGATCAAGGCACAGGGCGAATTATTAGAAACATTAAACAAAATGAATGTCCCGCGAAATTTTATTAAAAATAAATATTTGTCAACAAACATTAAACAAGATTCTGTATTAGATTTGTCAAAACCCACTAAAAAACGAAAAGTGGGTCCACATGTATTGCCTTGGGAAAATTATTAATAAAATTGAATTTGTTTTTTTTAAACTAAACCTCTTTCCTATGTTTTCTACACCAAACACAATAAAAACAGTACTTACCCGTACTTACCCCTAAACATGTCTTCTTTTTACCATTGCTTCCACTATACATTTTATAAGAAATATGTTAATATTCAATCGCATCATATCGAAAAAGATAAATTTCCGGTTTCATTTAAATTCAGTATAAAATCAACCTTAAACTTTTCATTTCCGGTAAATACATCTTGGATTCTGATAAATCGCCTTCATTACAACATGAAATTTTATTACGCGATATGTTTATATTCAATCGCATCATATCGAAAAAGATAAATTTCCGGTTTCATTTAAATTCAGTATAAAATCAACCTTAAACTTTTCACTTCCAGTAAATACGTAAATGAGCGAAAACAAAACGCAGACCTTTATATACAGACACACGACGCTAATCACTTCCTCTCTCGAAGTCATTTTAACAAATGATACGTCACTCTCGCGATATCTCTCTTTAAACACTTAAAATCTCGACATTCATGTATAACTTCTTTGCTTGATCAGTTAAACCTACCACAAATTATCAAGTCAAGAAACTATTTTGCAGGTTCAAACCTCAGTGAAATCGTTTCAAGAAAACCTATTTTAAATATTCGTTATTGCATTCCCTTCCGATAGAGGGCGCCACCAAATAAAAAAATTGATCTCCGTTTCGCCTTCAAACTGAAAGTCCATTCTAAAATTCAAAAAAAAAAAAAAAAAAAAAAAAAAAAAAAAATTAAGCCCCACCTTAAAAATAAGCCCCCCCCCCCTCAAAAATAAGCCCCCCTCAAAAATAAGCCCCCCTCAAAAATAAGCGCCCCTTAAAAATAAGCCCTTTCCACCGCCACCACCGCCACCCCTCCAAACTAACTCTCCTTTTCCCACTACTGATGGTGCTCTATCTTATTGCTGAAATTCTCATGTTTTTATGTGAATGCATAATCATGGGTAGTCATGGAGATTGATATAAAACCCTTCGTTAATTTAAAAAAATCTAAAAAATTACCAATTTCTACAAAAATGAAAACGTTATTGTGGTTTTATGAAAACTGATGGCCCTTTTTAATGACTCATATTTTTTGTGAATATCTGGGTAATGTCTGCTAGTAGAAATTTATAAGTTTTATATGTTTTTTTTTTTTTTTTTATATAAAAGAAATACAGACATTAACTCATTATAAGATGTAAATATATCTTTATATTATTAAAATTCTTCGGTATGCTAAAAAATAGAATGAAGATATTATCTTCACTATTTATGCAAGTTTAGTATATTCTAGTGCTCCCGATGCGATACGTATTTCAGTTATACGTTTAACCGATATACGTATATACGTATAATACGTATTTAACCTCTTAACTGTTGGAGGTTTTTTGACACCATAAACTAAAAATAGACACAATACACCACTTTTTCAGTACTAAAATATTTGCTTTGTGTAATCTAAAATGGTGTGTCGATCAATAAAGCGAAGGTTGCGTTTAAAAATTACTGGTGTGCAAAAGCTTTTAGTAACAAAACAAGCAAACTCTTCTTGCCCGAACTGAGTTCGGGCTACACTGTTAAGGGGTTAATGAATACAAATCCCTTAACTTATACGTTTAAAAGTATCCGAATACGTATAAGCGTATATCGGTTAAACGTATAATTCAAGTATACGTTTAATTTAAGTATACGTATATTTCAAGTATCGTATTTACTTCTAACGCCAATGGATCTCATCAGTGTTACGTCACTGAACGGAGAGCAAATTGGAAATCTGTGGCGTGACTTTAGCAATCTGTATAGTATGTTTCATACATAGAATCTTGTTATTTTTCCCTATAAACGATTATCGTAAATATGTAACGAAAATAAAAAGACTTTTTGAGCAAATAAGGAGAATATACACGTTTCAGATTTATTGTTAATCCTTATTAAGTATATTCTTTCTGTTTTAATTTTTTTTTAATATTTATTTTTGTGTGCGTATACTCAAATTGCGCCCGCGAGGTCAAATATTGTTATTTCCACGGTGCTAATGTTTTCCACTCTGTGTTAATGTATAACGCAATTTCATTTTTTTAACCATAACACTCCTGGTATTTTTTATACAAAGTGTATGTGCATTACAACATATTACGTTTTAAGAATTGTTGTTAGTCTTGACAAATTTCATTTTTTGTGTTAGTACCTATAAATTTCGATTACTTATAGCCTGACAAATAATCGTCACTGCAGGTTTCAGAACGTAATCACACGAGTTTAAAATGTCTTGTCTTCTCTTTTCTTTTTTGCTGTAAAACGTATTTTCAAAATATGAGGGGGTCGGGCCAAGAAATTGCCAAGCCACATTTTTCGTGAAATAAATCTAACACTGTAATCTGTTGCTTAATATTGTAAATTATAATATCCAACATAAAATTTGTTTCTAATGTCACTTACTGGCAGCATATGTGACAGGTTTCGTTTTTGCCCCATATGTTTATGGCCCCAATGAAGATAGCTAATTTACAAAAAACATAATAGTAATATTATTAAAGTAATGCCATATTGTTACTCAAACTATCTCAAATGTTAGTAAGACATTGGCGAAAAAACTTTAGGCTATATATCTTGATTTGAGTATTGGATTAAATTTTCAAATTGAAATAGCTCAGAAGCTCAAAAATGCGGCTTGGCACTCTCTTGCCGCGACCCCCTCATATTTTTAACATAGAAAAAAGTATTCTTAAATAAAATAAAAGTATGTTTAGTTAGTTATTTGTTACGGCCGATTATCTGCACTAAGGATATAGGCCGGTGGGGGCAGTGCCCTCCGTGGGGGGGGGGGGTCTTTAAAATAAAAATAAGATTACGAAACTTCTCAGAAGTTGGATTGATCAATGTCAGTATAAATTATGAAGTCATTGTAAGTTTGTGTTCTGCAATACTAATGTTTCGGGCGAAATGTCCACGCCATAAATCAAAATAAGCTATGTTCGTGTGTTACAGATATGCGAAAGATGAATCATTGCATAGTAAATCATTTAATAATTAATAGTTTAGATTTGAGGGGGGGGGGGACAAAATCTAAAGTGAAAAAAATATTCCCATTTTTTTTTCAAGTACCGACTGCACGGGACACAGCGGGTGTTTCACAAAGTTTCTGATTCGCAGACCAGCAGGAGAAAGGCATAATTTTTTAAGCAATGAAAGAAAAACGTTTAAACGTTTAACCGCTGGTGGAAGATCCGTATATACGGTGTACCGTATATGCTGTTTCGTATAATACGTATAACCGTTTCGGCCGTATCATACGTATCCAAAATCTGCACCCCGTATAATACGTATTATACGTATACACGTATAAACGTTTAATAGGGAGCACTAGTATATTCCATAGAATCGATCTGCGTAATACATTTTAGCACTTATATATTAGATTAAATATTAAAGTAAATGCAAGCAGTAATCTAAATTAATCTTTAAAATAAAATATTTGTAAACATTCATTTGAATTTTAAAGAATAAATGTTTAACATATGGAAAAGGAATTTTTAAGACATTGAGAAAAATGTATATACGATAATTCCATTAAAATTTCATCTGAAACTATTCATATCATTCATCTGAAAGTTATTCTAAATCAATCTATATGTCTACTTTTCTTAAAAACTGAAAAAGTGAGAAGGAGTTTCCGTATTATAACATTACATACAGGCATGAGAAAAATTTCAAATTTCATAAGCTGAAAAGTTAATAAATTATCCTATGAACAAGTCTTACTATTTAAGAACCACTCTCCAACCAAACACACACACTACTGAAATTGTAGAATATTTAACGCTGAGCTGACACACTTCTACAATCGTCGAACGCCCTTCTCTACTACCCTTCTTACTCCCATATATATATATATATATATATATATATATATATATATGTGTGTGTGTGTGTGTGTGTGTGTGTGTGAGTGTGTGTGTGTGTCGTCTAGTTGCAAAACCGGCCGTCTCGAAAAAATAAAATTTTGGGGAAAAGCTGATTTTTTGCCACATTTAGACAAAGTAAGATTGGAATCAAAACTCTTTAGTTTTATAGTTATTAGGACAGTATATTTGAAAACACGAAATAAGGTGGCAGGGGCAC
Source organism: Maratus michaelseni (assembly GCA_963931845.1). Taxonomy (NCBI): domain Eukaryota; kingdom Metazoa; phylum Arthropoda; class Arachnida; order Araneae; family Salticidae; genus Maratus; species Maratus michaelseni. The sequence goes on from OZ007586.1 coordinate 408,832,231, forward strand.
ATGAAATGAGGGGGTTATTTAAGTCTTTGTTTTGGATTTGGCCACCTTTGCAACTTACTTTGGAGTTGGCTGATTTTGCAACAAACCAGAAATTAATTTTTGCTAAATTTAATGTGACATTGGATTTTTAGGGGTAGCAAATACACAAAAATGTTTGAGGAGGCATTGAGGAGCATTGGTAAACTTTTGAAGTGTCCATTGCTTGGTTTTCTTGGATTACCAGTAGGGCAGTACCTGAAAAAAAATAATAATGTCAGAAACTATGAAAATGTAATCACAAATGTATTCTCTCAGATTTTAAGTGTAACAGAAACCCGTTCATTCCCCATCTACAATCCTCAAAATACTAAAATTTATATAAAAAAAATTTAATGGGAGAATATTTTATTAAAAAATTAAATAGATTAAAAACATTTTTAATTTATCAGAGAAAATTCACTTACAGTTTTATGAAAGCGAAGGGGGAGGGCGCAAAAAAGTATTTTTGCTTAGAGCATAAAACATGTTAATCCGCCCCTGGTTATCACAAGGTGTACATTGCCTTTGAACGTTAGCTTTGTTCCTTTCCCACGTCGTAGGGTCACTTTTCCTCTTCCTTGATTGATTAGGAGATACTTCTTCCATAACTTTCTTCCAAACTTTTCCATAGTCGGAGAAAACACGAAACTAAATTATTAGAAACTTTGTATGCACCAAGGAGAAGCAGTCACAGGCGAGAGAAAACACTATAACGTTAATCTAATCAACAAGTGAGAGGTTATTGTAGAGAGAAGCAGAAACGCCATTTAGTGGATGTGGAGATGGCCGCTTTTGAACTGCACCGGTTGATGGATTTGGCCGGTTTTGCAGCACATATCGTGATTTTCAAACACATATAATACAGAGATTTGACCGGCTTAGGCTTATTTAATGTTTCCAGATGGTAGAAACGTTTACTTAGAACGTAAAAAGCTGAAAAAACGCATTTTCAAATTTTGAGGAGTTGGCCGGTTTTGCAACTAGACGACACACACATATATATATATATATATACATCACTAAACTACCGACTCTCATAAACTTTCACATGAATATCTTTATTTTACTATCTCTACCGACGAACACAATTACTTTAATGATCTTTTATGTCCCAAAATATCAATTAAGTAGAATCCATCTCAATAATTTTATCTTTAATATTCGGAGATGGATTAGAATATGTTTGTATTAACATTATAAAATTTAGAAAAAATTCTATGCTGAAATAACTCGGTAGAAAGGAGTTTATTTTAAAATATTTACATAACTAGTTATGTTAATTAACAAATAACGTAAGTCTAGCATTTCTTTAAAAAATAAATAAATGTAAGCTTAGTGTATTCTGAGAAACAAATGTAAAGAATTTTTTTCAACTGCACATCTCTCACCAACATAAAAGCTATATACTTCCATATGGTTGAGAAAATGTCCATTTTTTTTAATATTTAACTTTATAATTCTAGCTATGTTTTCTAAATTTATAAAACAAAGTGTTTTATATTAAAATAAAATATTCTATAAAATGGTATATTAAATAAATTTCATATCAAATTTTTAATGGAATTTTAAAGTCCCATTAGAACATAATATTTTTAAGAAAGCAACACTTATCTTTAATACTTTATTCTACCAGGGTTCGTACGGCTCCTGGAATTTTGCGACCAAGAAATTCTTCAGTACCAGTATTTTCTTACAGAAAATCTTTAGTTAAAAGAAGACGAAGTGCCACGAGTTTAACCTAGATTTCTTTTTCTATACAGAAAATACTGGTGACACTCCTGGAAATCTCTGATCCGTACGAATCCTGTTCTACCGTAAAAACATTTTCAGAATCATAGCAGTATCTGTAGTTATTATAATTAAGGGGCCTCAGTACCGTTCATTTTGCAAAATAATGACGAAAACATCAATTTTCCAATATTTTGTTTAAGTGTGTGGGTCATCAAAATCTACTTTTTAATTTACCAATGAATTTTTTTTAATTGTAGTAAATGTTTATTGTGTTATTAGATATCAGTATGAAAATATTTGTTAAAATATCTTTAATGGCTCTTGAAATATTCAAAATTTAATTTTTTAACCCCAGAATAATTAGCATTCTACAGTATACTTTATGCGCATTCCATTTTAACATACGGGTTCAGGATTCTTAGACAATAATCATTTTATACATAAAATGTAAGTTACTAAATTTTTTTGTTTATTACATAAATACAGATTTTAAAAGTGAACTTCATTTGAATTCTATAGATTTTAATTAAAAATTATCAAAATTTTTATTTCGTTCATTTTTTATTTAATTACATTTAAATGAAAATGTTTTTAATAAAGTGATTATATATTTATAGGGAGCATCTGTAAGAAATTCAATAATATTAGAAAAAAATGAAATGCGCATGGAAATTTTAAAATCACGAAAACGATGAAAATCTTCAATCTGTAAAAACTGTAATTACAAAGTGAAAGTCTGTTCGAAGTCATCTTTCCAATATTAAATATATGGGAGTCTTATCAGTCTCAGAATGAGGGGTAGAATGATTTTTCAAAATGAATCGCAAAATCGACAGTGTTATACTATCACTTTTGTCTACCTTTTTAAGATAGTTTGTACTACAAACTGTTTAGACAGTTTGAATTTTTCAGTCTGTTCATACCTTTCTGCTTGGCCGTTAGACGATGGCTAGTATGGAGGAATAAATACATATTTAATTCAGTTTGACTTAAGTAATTCTCGAAATTCATGGCCTGTGAGCGAAATTCCATTGTTCCACGGGTAATCCATATGTTGCAAAAATTGCCCGTAAACTGTAATAGTTGAATTACCATCAGTATTGGGTACCATCTGTACCTCTAACCATTTAGTATAAGAATCCACAAAGACTAAAAAATATTTACCTTCAAACGTAACTGCATAATCTATGCGTATACTCTCTTATGGTAATTCTGATTCCCATTTCAAAGGTTTCATTTTAGGGTTATCCCAAGCAAACAGCTTGCATATACTACAAGAATTTGCCATTTATTCAATTTCTCTATCCATATTAGGCTATACTTGAGCTTTCTTTTGTAGCTAGATATACCATAATGCACCGAATGAGTAATTTTTACATATATTTGCGACTTTCACCACGTATAACTACTCTATGTCATCATAATAAACAATTTTTTAAACATGAAATTTCCTCGCGACTTATAAAGTATGGCTAAGATAATCTTTTGCGACCATCCGTTTAAAACCCATTCTAAAACTTGTTTTGTTATCGGATTTTCAATTGTCCACTTTCCGGTAATTTTAGAAGAAACAGGCTATGACTCTTTGACACCAACATTTCTTCAGATGGGTTACTCACTGCATTTATAGTTTATCGGAGAGATAATGTACTTAATGCATCATTATTTTTATATTTTTACCTTCACGAGACTCAAAGATATAATCATTCTCAGAATTCTAAGTGATAATCAGGTACCTTTTTAACAGGATCAAACAATTTAATTAAAGGTTTACGATATGTTATGTTAAACCGTTTACCAGATAAATATTTGTGAAATTTGGTAACTTAAATATTACACATAAATCTTCTTTATCTATCATTGCATAATTTTTTTCGGTTTTATTCATTGTTCTAGTTGCATAAACTATTGGTTTTCTTTGCCCTCATTAATATGATTTAAAACACAACCAACGTCATATTCAAGAGCATCACAGTTTAAAATATTTTTGCTAACATCGCACAATTCTAAAACAAGATATTTACATGCAAAATTGTTTCATGATTTCTGAAAATGACCACTTTACACATTATCTAATAATCTCTGTAAAGGTTCTAATACATCTTAAATATTAGAAAGGAAGGCTCTACAATAGGAAATTAATCCCAAAAATGTACGCAGTTCTGGCGTATTAGTAAGAAAAAGAGAATTGATTATAGTATCTACTTTTTCCGGAATATATTTAATTTATTTTTGTGAATAGTTATGGCCTAAATAGCTAACTTAAAAAACCTAAATATGAGTATTTCCTTAATTAAACTTTTAGGATTCTCAGAATACATTCAACTCATTCAGAACACCGAATTATTTTTCTCAATAAAATACAAATATTGCGATTCATACCACTTTTATATTGTAACAACCTAAGAGTTAATTTATCATGGTGTTATTTTACATCAAATAAAGCTAATATTTTTCCAGAAAACAAACTGGTGTTACCTTAAAACCTGGTGTAAGAAACATAATGTTGCGAAAACGCAACGTCAGTTTTTAATGGGTTAAATACTAAAGTGCGAGGTACCACAATATATTGAGTAGCAACGGGATGTAGACTCTTAACATCAAAAAATTAAATTAAACAGCATATGTTCCTGAATACTCATTACATTTAAATCATTTTTAAAATATCCACTAGTTAAAATAACACTTTATTCTAAGCGTATGATACTCAAATTTTATCATCTGTACCTACTTTGTTCCATATTTTGTTATATAATCACAATTAATTAATAGTCTTCGACGTAGCTGTTCAAACATTACTGCTAAATAGATGTTTATCATTTAAGTTAATAGATATTTAAGGATTTAACTTTTCAATTCTTGCATTTCGTCACGTTTTGGGTTATTAAAATATTTCCCACTCTTGTTGAATCCAATGTATGTTATATCACTCAAGAGCTTCTGGTTCACATGATGCAGAAAGCAGATGACATTAATATATTTATACAAAATTTTAATTTACATTTTAAGTTGTTCAGACTTTTATTGATTAAAAATTAAACATTTCTGTGGGATCTCTCTTATTTTCGAATTTTAAATATAAATAAGATCTAAAATGATGCATTGAATTTTCCAATCAAAACAAAAGTATTGGAACGTTTAAAATTAAAAAAATATTTCATAATGTTTCATTATTTAACCCATTCTAAATTTATGTATAAAATATGCTCTCTCATTTTTATTTAGATTATAAATTTATAAGTAAGGTAATGTGCGAACTAGTATCATTGGAATCACAAAATATTCTACATGTTAGTAAATAAAAGACAATTATTGGGTAAGTAAAAATTAAGTTTATGCAATGTAATTTTCGGCAGTGTGAATGCGCAGAACAAAGCAAATACAGTATCATCTGAGCACTTTTTCTACCAATAGATTGTGCAATATAGCAGACAAGGGTAACAAGTGGGTAAATGTGATCGAAGATCGCACAAAGGGTTTCGGTTAATATTCCTTTCAAAGCACTTTATCCTTTCTTTAATAAATCCAAATAAATTTAATTTTCAAAAAAAAAAAAGTCATGTATAAAGTAAAAATTTCCCCGTCTATTTTCCCCGATTTTTTTTAATATCTGAACCGGCCTAATAGCGGGCGAAGCCCGCTATTATATTCTGTCATAATAATATCTGTCATGTGGACTAAATGCGATATTTAAAAAAATCAATTTCAAAATTAAACATGTTGTATTGAGACCTTCAAAATGTTAAAATATACCAATATTTCCATAATCGGTTTTTTATCATGATTCAATACGTTCCTCAAACTCATATGACGTTATAATCATTTGCTGACGTCATATCTACTTGCTTTCTCTATTACTCATATTGATACTCTCTTTGTATTATTATCAAACATTTGAAAAAGTCCGTTAAACTTCCAATATGACGTCAGATTAATTTTGTTTTTAATTCTCTAATAACAACATATTAACCTGCTTTCTGCACTTACATATACTCATACTCCTTGTATTATTGAGAAATGTTTGAAAATTTCCGTTTTATTACCAGTATAACGTCATATTAAACTTTTTTTCAATTGGTGAAACTTTTAATTTCATTTTCATTTTTCAAGCGGAAATCTTTCAATAGAATATTAATTATTGTAGAAAGAATTTTAGTGTGGATTTTTACTTGTTGGCAACTGATATAACGAAAAATGTTAAAATTTAATCGGAAAAGGCTGTTAGATTTTTGTTTTTTTATCTCTCTATATTAAAATAATACGATTTTTTCAAAATTTTATGATTTTCAGCGTGGCTGTAGGTATTCAGCTGTAAGTACACAAAAATTTCAAGCGTGTAAGTTATACAGTTTTTGAGAACCGGCTCTGTGACGGACAGACAGAGAAGCGGGGCGAATAGGGTTTCGTGAGATGAACAAAGCCTTAAAAAGACAGTTTTCATGTAATGGCTGTTTTTAAATGTTCGTTTATCCATTGAGCAGAAAAATAGAAAGTGCGTCTTTCATGGTCAAATTGTAGCCGTATATAACGTGATAAAATAATGTGTTTTCTGGTATGAATGGGGTGTCGTGATATTCAATCATCGATTGCTTTCCCAGTTTATTCGATCTCTCTGTTGGAAAAGCACAAGACCATTTCCCTACATTTACACACACTCTCTCCTGACATTCTAGGCGTACGACCACAATCCCCCCATGAATGGCCATGTTTCGATGACTAGTACTTGTCCTGATATTTTTCGAGGTAAAAAGAAATTCATATATGAACGCTGCTGTTCATTAGCGATGTCGCATTTTTTATTCAGGCTTCGGGACTATTTCCTTTTAAAAAATTTCTTGTTCCACCTTCTGCCGTTATTAATAATGTATCTCTTCCGCGTAGGTTTTGATCCAGAAATTATTATTAATTGTCTAAGCGTGTTAAAATATTTTATATGCCAGCTTAACACTTAACAAATGAAAAATAACGTAGACTTCCGTCATGTGGACGTTTGGCAATTTTGCATATTTACACATAATAAGGTTCACGAAAATTTTAAATGAAATAACGTTGCTAGTCTTTTCAATTAATAAACAGATAAGTTGCTCCAAGGCTCTCAGTTTCATTAAACGATTCTACTTTAGTTAAAAAATAACTAAAAACTAGTGCATTTTCGTGGTTGTTACTAAAAAATTTTATTATTAAAGCATTAACATCTGATATAATATTGACATAAAGTTTATTGTCAAATTACGATACAAAAGTTAAAGAGTTTTTGGAAACGATTGACAAAAGAAACAGAATGTCGATAATGGCTTTGATTCGACTGCAGCAGATTTATTTGGCATTATAGTTGTCAATTTTGTAATAGGTAGAAAAGGAGTTTGATTTTTCCCGCTTGTTAGCTTCCAAATATTGACAAAAAAAACTTTTTCTACAATATATGAAATGAAATTTAATAAAGCAAATATATTTTTTTAGAAATTATATATGTTTCATTATATTGCTTTAATAGTTAGTTGAATATATGTAAGACGGCCATTGTCTAAAATATTAATTTAAATTGAAATCTTAATAGGATTTTTTCATTATTTATATAAGGTGCTTATATATTAGGTATATATTAGGCTTATATATATAAGGTATATAAGGTATTTATATAATGACAACTCGGGCTTACATGAATCTGTCAAATAATAATGCAAAGTTGCAAGCCTGTTTATTTTATAAACATTGTAATGGAAAAAAAAATATTGTAAAATGCTAGAACTTTTATTTTTGCTATACCTTTTTTTGTTTTGAATAATTTATCCATAATTATTTTTCATAATTTTGTTTCTACAAAATGCTAATGTTTTTAGATTTATATATTACCGTGGAACTGTGAGCCGTTTTGAATAGCAACCATGAAATGCAGCTTTTAAATGAATAATATATCAGACTAATAAAATACCTTGATTGTTTTTGAGATATTTTCAGTTTGTGACAATTTTAGTAACTAAAATTTAAGATTCAGGACACACAGCGGAGGTTCAGGACACATTAATCACAGCTCGTTAGATCGATAGTTATTCCTCGTTCTATCTTATTGAAGAATCGACTTTCATCGTTCTTCCCGTCTATAAATATTCTCAACTATGTTTTTCCGAAGCACGTTCAGCGTTCTTTCCCCTTTATGCCACTCATCAACTGTGTTTTTTAAAGGCTCACCTTCATTTTTGCCTAGATACAAAATTACCAAACGGCAGTACGCCTCTAAAGCTAACAGATATGGCACAATCCTCTCAAATGTCTCAAAAAACAAATGTCTGAATCTTTTTCCGCCTACTGGTCAATTTTGAATTTACGTACTCTTTTTTTTTTTTTTTTTGTTATTTAAATTATCTGTTTTTTCAGTTTTACTGAAAATATTCTCCAAAAAATCCGAATTGTCCCCTACTCGTTTACTTCACATTCAGTAAAATGTGATTTTTTTTAGGACTTCATTTTAAAAAATGAATCATAAATTCACCCTTAAATCATATTAAACTATCTCAATAAGCTATTACTACGAAGATAATACATTAACATTGCATATTTCATGTAATCTATCGTATCACGAATATGAAGTTCTACTTCAGTAGCGCAGTTTAAAATGAAATGCAATTTCATTTTTCCACATCATAAATTGGAATCAATGAATCGAATAGCAGAAAATAAAATTTTATTGCTTGGTCACTCACTCATAAATTATTGTTGAATTTATTTTACTTTAGCCTTTTACATTTACATTTATTTCCAAAAAAGTTTCGCCACTACTAAACAGTTTCTTTTCATTTCTTACGTGCAAAATTATTTCAACAAAACTTAAAATTCTAATCGGTTTATTGAAAGAACGAGTTGCAAAAGAATTGCATATCATTAGTCCCTAAACTGTTGAGTAAAATAAATTATTATTTTCCTTTGTGCGTAGATTTTATATTTATTGTTGCTCATGTTTCATCTTGGAATGCCATGATTTTTATTTCCTTTAATGTATATACAATGCTCCCATTTGGTCAGTTTTTTGAAAACCACTTCTTTTTAAGAAAATTCTTAATTTTAGAATTTTCTTGCAATTTTTGTGGAAACCTTTCTAGAACGTTATTTGTATTGTAGATATTGTAAAAACCTCTTTTTAAAAAGCTTCTTCAGAAATACTGGTATAAAAAAAGGAACAGTCGGAGCCCTGTTTATATTTTGAGTTTTACAAAACACGAAATTTCAAAATTTTATCACTCATTAATTCTACGAAGGAAGAGCGAAACGTTTTGAACTTCACCGCGAAATATCAATACTGGTGGATCGTACATTTAGATTTCTCTACATATTCAACTTACATGTTAAAGCACTCATGCATTCGGTGCTGCAATTTGTCTACAAGCATGTGATGGTATGATATGTTCCAAGCCTTACCCCACACAAGAGCCTGTATAATACCCTCATCATCCGAAGTGAAATAATGCTTGCGAAGTGAATCTTTTAATGCAGAGGAAAGAAGAAAGTCTGATAGTGCAAAATTAGGTGAATAAGGTTGATGAAGAAGTGAACCCGTAATCACACAAAACGGTTTATGCAATCGCGGTACGATGAGAAGGTGTATTGTTCCGATGCAGAAGAATAAACAGTTATTTCACTCTTAAAACTGTGCCTCTGATTTAAGAGGTACATTCTGAATTTTTGTGCCTCTCAATATTAAGAGGCACGTGGTGCCTTTGAAATTAAGAGGTACATAGTGCCTTTGAGATTCAGAGGTACATAGTGCCTTTGAGATTCAGAGGCACAGTGTAAGTGCCTTTGAAATTAAGAGGCACAATATGCCGCTGAATTTATATATTCAAGTGCCTCTTATTTAAAAATACATTCTGTGCCTCTTATAATGGTGGCACATGTATGTGCCACCATTATAGAGGCACCAATTTAAGCGGCACCAATTTAATTATAGAGGCACCAATTTAAGAGGCACAGAATGTAATTTAATTATATTTTATATTATATTTAAATCTTTACAGTAAATTCTGTCTACTGCAGAAAGATTTCCCAGCATGGCATATCCAAAGACATTTATTAAATTTTGTCTGAGGCAGAATACTATCTATAATAGAAAATTTTCTCACTCCCAATTTATTGAAATAAATTTGAAATAAATATTAAAATGTGTGTCCATGTGGCCTAAGTCAGTTCTGTGGTTCAATAAAGAACCTTGTCAACATATCAATTTATTTTATACATAACAAAATACATAAAAGGCATAAAAGCTTTATTAAAAACAAATAAGACAAACATTAAAAATAATCAGTGTAAAATAATAATAATATTGATCTTGTGATAATGACAACAATTAATTTCAAAAAGTAACTCTTATCATAAATATTTCATTACTGGTATCCTAAATGTTAAATTTATTTGAAAATAACTAATTTGTTTCATTTGTATATATTTTCATTATATTGAATTCTGATTCTAAATAAAATACGATTATAAAAACAATATCTATTACTTTTGTAGGATGTCCATTACTGAAATTTTGGGTGTTTTGATTTATTTTTGTTATTGCAGATAAATTTCGATTACAATGGGAAATGTAGCTGAGATTAAATATCGTTGACAGATTAATATCAGTGTTGAATTCACATTTTTGTCCGAGAGGGACTTTTGCGGCTACGAGAGGGTTGGGGAGGTGCACTTTTGTCCATTAAAAAGAATAAAATCTCACTTTTCGGGGTGGGACATACTAGTTCCGGAGAGGGAATGCTCCCCCCCCCCTCGTTTTACCCCCTGAATTCAACACTGATTAATATAATACAAAAGAAACTGGACTTTAATAGCTATAACTAATAATTAAAAAATTAAATTTCTCAAGGGAATTATACATTTACCCGGTATATACATATGTTTGTAACATAAAACATTTATTTTAGAGTGTCAATTTTTATACTACACATTCAAAGAAAATAATCAAGTACTAAACTAAATATACTTACTTATTGCAGACTTTTCTATAACTTCATCATGATCCGCAGGTGGATGATTGCAATAATGACACCATCCATTGTACGTAATGTTATGTTTCCTACATAAATCCATTGCATTTTCCAGAGGAACATTTACCTCTGCAGCGTCGTTTTAAATAGTAGGAAAACATAACTCCTATAATCAGCGATTAATATTGTTGCAATTCTGAACGGCAATAATAACAAGAGCGTAATTAAACTAGTCGTTGGGGGCCACCGTAATACTTACCCATCATGGATATGCATAATCTAAAATATTAAAATAAAAATGTGTAAACTACTTATAAAATGCATTGCAATTCAAATAAAATCGTGGCTTGATGACGTCATAAACTTTAAAGGCTCGATTACTGAATTGCTTGAAAGAAACATCCTTATAACTCCAAAAATAATAATCCTCTTAACTAGCGGTTTATTGCATCTGATTAAGCGTCAAATTTCCAATTAAAATATATCTTTGAAGGGAAATTTGGATGAAATACAGGGTCATGAAAAATCGAAGAGTGTGGTAAATAGGATTCCAAATATCTCGGCAACTAATCATCCGATCGACTTCATGCTTTATGCAAAATTTATGTTTTTTTATTGTCTTTTATATTTATTTCTTAAAATAAACAATTTAGAAAATTTTTATATACCTTTTATCAGAACGAATATTTCGAGAGTCCGAAAAAAATAGTTCCGGTTAATCGAGGTTATTGAAATTAAATAGGCTTCTTCCCATTATTACATGCTAAGTACATACCAAATTGCAAGTCTCTATCTCAATTTTTTCGGGAGATAGAGCGTTTACAGACACACAGACATACACACACACACAAAGACGGACGGACGGCAATTTTTTTTTTCTAAAAATATGTTTTTCGGAATCTCTAGTGTCTGAAACGTGTAAATCCGTCAATTTTTTTTTTCGATTTTCAAAACGATTACAAGACTTACCCTATACTACGTATGATGGGTAAGTAAAAACGAAAGCACAAAACCTCTTGAATCAAAATAACCGTCTTGTGAAAAGGATATATATATATAAACTCAGTTTGTGGCGTCAGGTGCCGCCATTCGAAAAATCTACAAGAGAGAACGCCATTTCTTCCGGTCAAGGGTCCATTCTTCCTCCAAACCCCTATCCCTCATTGAAAGTAAATATCCCGCTCAATGCATCATGGGTTAAATATTTGTACGCATGCGCGCTTTCCCACTGTACCGCTGAATCATGACCGGTTTTTTTAAAGGCACACATTTAGCTTGGTACCTCTGACAGATTTCGTGCTGTCATCGGTGCCTCTGAAAGATTTTGACACCGTCATCTGTGTCTTTCATTTCTTTGTGCCTTTGATGTTTATAGGCTGATCAGGGGCATTTTGTATGTATGCCTTTCATATTAAATTAATAGAAAGCACGATGCGCTGGTGCCTTATATATCAGAATCACAGTTTTAAGAGTGTTTCATAAAAATTCACCTCAGTGTGTTATGAAACTATGCTCTTTATCGTACAAAATTAGATCTCCAGGGCCACTCTTTCGCTATGAGACTTAAAACTTTTAACCCTCCGTAATATATACAAATTTACGACTATTTGTAAAGGCATGTGTTCTCGCAAAATAAAAATACGCTATTAATTCACCTATAATACAAATTTTAATAAGTCATATTCTTCTAAATTAATCAAAGCCATCCAAATTTTCCCTCGAAGTGTTTTCTTTACATCCAAACAAATAATTTGAAAAGTTTTAAATAATACATAAAATTATTGTTTTTATACAATTTTAAAATAATGTATTGTAAAAAAAAAACATTTTAGTATACATAAATAAGTAAAGCTACATGTTTCGTATAAAGTCGCAACAACGTATTTTTCTGCTATCTAGAAAATAAGTATATACTGTAGAAAATAATTGTCTTCGTGCTAAAGTTCTTAAAATCCCTTACCCTTGGCCCTACTTTTTCGCGCATTAGTTTATAGATGTTTTTTTACAAAAAAATGTAAACAATAATTCAAAATATTTGATGTAAATTATTATTAATGAAAAATTATACATTTTACTGTTACATAGTGAAATTGAACAAAAAATAATAAACGACACAAACTTTGTGGCCAATGAAATCCATTTCCTCGCTAGTTTTCATGTTCCTAATGTTTTGCGCATGTTCAAATCAGAAGACATGAGTAAGTCTTACCAATTCATTGGTCTTCCTTTGGCAGTGTAAAAATCTGTCACTCTTCTCAGCATAGTTGCAACTAATCGTTGGCACGCAAAAGTCGGAATTTTTTGCCATTCGTTAAGAATAATTCTTTTCAACTACTGATTGTCACGTGGATTCCTTTTTCGAACTTCCTTCTTTAAGTACCGCCATGAATCCTCGATTGGATTGATGTCAGGCGAATTCGGAACCCAATCTAGTACAGGAATACCATTTTATTGAAGCCAGGTTTCTGTTGTCTTAGCTGTGTTCGGTTTGGGTAAGTCTTGTTGAAAAAGATAACTCGATTAAAGGCCAAGTTGTTGAATTGAAGGCAACAACTGATTCTGCAAGATATCCCGACAACGTTGTGTATTGATATGCCCGTCGTATGGCAGCATTTGGCCGACACCAGAATAAGCAAAACATACCCAAATTTTAACACATGATGGAAACGTGCACTCTTGTTTGACGCATTTTGGGTGTAAATTTTCATTTGCTTGCCGTACGACCCAACGACCGATATTTCCGTACAAAACTGGAAAAGAGATTCATTCGACCATATAACACTTTGCCATTGCTGATCTGTCCATTTTAAGTGGCCCACAGCCTACAGAAAACGTTTCCTTTTTTGAGTAGGAGTTAACATCGGATTACATTTGCTTTTTTAAGATTTGAAGCCCATTTTATGCATTCTTTTTGCAGCCATTTTCCGAGTCGCTGGTCTCCCTATGCTGTCTTGCCATAGAGATGCAGCTTCTGCCATCATTTCTGGTCATCTGTTCATTATCACTCGACGCAACATTCAATCTTCTCGGGCCGTTGTTGTTGATGGTCGACCAGTACTGTTTCTTGGCTGTATATCTCCGGTTTCAACGAAAGTTTTCAAAACATAAAGCACTGTTGATTCAGGAATAATCAAATCCTTGCCTATTTTCCGATTAGATATCCACTATTTCGTTTTTTGATTATCGTTTTACGCAACTCTACCGTCAATCTTTTACCACCCATTTTCTTCTTATTAATCGATTTAAAACCGCTCTTCTTTTAAACAACAAATGCCATCAGTCTCGGATGCGATAATTTGCATAGTTGGAAACAACAGCCAATCGCAATTGTCTAAAACTTTCTTTAAATGCACTTGCGCAAAACAATAGGGCTTTCTATTTTTAAGAGGGAAAATGTTTCACATACCGAAATCTAAGTGTGCGATATTTTTAATTGTTTTTATTCAATGCAATTCATTTTAGACGACTGACATTTTAAGAATTTTATTGTTTATTTTGAAAAAAATTATACATATATATATATATATATATATATATATATATATATATATATATATATAAGTGTGCGTTTTCTTTCTTTGAAAAACTTCACTTTTAAACTGGTGCGCAAAGAATTCGAGCTACGAATAAGGTAGTTTCGATAAATATCTCTAATCAATACGGCAATAAGATTATTATTTTCATTTTTTACTTATTCATTAATAATATACAAGTAGTCTTAGATAAAATACTTCGTCAGATAAATATAACGCTGACTTTTAAAAAATAATGCAATTCAAACAATAATATACATGCCAATTTAAAATTAATAACATAAAAACGTCGAACCATAAAAAAAGAAAGCATCAGAAAGCATTAGAATATATAATATAAAAAATATCTTGCCTCTGACAATCCGTTATATTGTGCATCATTATACCGCTCATTCGGATATATCGCTCTTTTTCGTGTCTAAGTAATTAGTTCTACCCCAACAGCTATTTTTAAACAATTGTGTATCTGTCATTCAAATAAATGTAAATCTTTATAGTTAATTTTATTAATATATTTGTAATATGCGTATGAACTTACATGTTGGAGACAAATATAGAAAATTTACTTATGTGATAATGCATTAATTTTTATATACTCGGTTCTGTGCTTTCGGATATATCACGCCTTTTTTCCAGTCACCCAAGATGCTTGATATAACGAGAGATTACTCTACGATAATGATAATTGTTTTATCGCAGTTTATTTATGACTATTTATTCTTATCAATCGATTTAAAACCGCTCTTCTTTTAAACAAACACGCTCACTAAATTGAAATCCTTTTTTAAAACGCTTTAAAATGAAATTTGACACCGATAAATTTTCATTTGAAATTAGACATGTGAGATTTAGATCTAAAATTCGACTGAAGCTTTGGCCAGTAGAAATGCCCGTTATTCAAATTCTATAACGGAACCGAAAGGTAATGTGTTATCTACTATTATACTTCCAAATATGTACTGTAAATAGTGTCGAAAAAAATTACTAATCCCTTACATGACAATAAACGTATTGTTTATTGAAGATATTAATGGTTTAATTCAAAATCTATAAATATATATATATATGTATGTAAATTTCGAAACTAGCAACTACCGTTGTCCAAACTTAACATGTACAGAAGAGCAATAGACTCCACACATATGGAAACAGTCAACGCATATTTGTGAATTTCTTCTTTCAGCTGATCAACTCTGGCCGGTTTTGATCGATAACATTTAAGATAACTCTACTAAAAGAAATGCATTTAAGTTGAGTCTTGTGAACGCTCAGGTTATTCAAAATTACCAAAGATCCGTACATCACGATTTTAGTGGGGAGGTGCTTCATGTCTTTGTCAACAATCAGCACTTCAGCATGCAAAAATTCAGCTAGTTATGGAAAATCAAAATGTGAGGGTTGGAGGGGAACAGTGGAGTAGCCAGGGAGGGGGTTCAAATGCTCTGGATACCAGTAATTTTGAAAAGTTTTCATCGCCTTCATTTTCGCAGAAAGTTCTCCGATTAGGTAAGGCAAAATTAGTGGTATCCAAAGCATCTGGACCCCCACTCTGGCTACGCAACTGGAGAGGGAGGTACTTTTTTTATGTTGTAAATACTGTATTAGTGCAAAATGACTAGCACGACTTGACACATATGAAATAAAAATTTTATTAAGATCGCCTCAAAATTAGCGTCTGGAAAATAAAATTCTTAAATCTAGCACTAGAAGACTTACTGAAAAACATGCGATGTGTCTAAATGTAGGTTCTTTTCCTCACGAAATTCTTCGTAAAAATTTTAATTTTAAAATTAGCCACCAATAAATGAACAAAAAATTAAGAAAGATCGTCACATATCTTAGAGATCTCTTCCGTAGAAAACTGCTGATAATCTATTCAATAGTGGCATCAATGAAAATGAGCGTAAAATTCTATTTAATTACAAATAAAACAAAATAAAGTATATGGTGTGTCCAACAATTAATTGGCACATTTTAAACTTCAATATAAAGTCAATAATCGACTTACGAATGAGTTGTTTGCACTGATAATATTTCCCATGCTTAAAACTTTTGCTTCAAGATTTTTACGGATAGTTGTAGTTAAACACAGCAGAGAAAAGGCATAAAAAACACAAACAAAGCCAAATATAGAGCATATCAACATCCATATGCAACACTATTTCAACGAGTGTGCGTGTAATCCACTCTCACACGCAATCAATGCTAGCGATCACTTGGATTAAAAATGAGCATCATTTGGATGTGGTACAAGTTACAAAGGGCGCATGCTTTAAAATATGGTAATGGATTTCACAAGATCAGTGTTCTACAACATCTTGGTATAAGTTTTTTTATTCTTTATTTAGTATTTACTTAGGCTTTTCTACCTTTGCCAACTTTAGAACTAAATTTTTATTTGCTTAAACAAAAGTTTTCAGCACAGGAATCAATTTAGTCCAAATGCACACTCGCCCCACTAGTGGCTGAGAGTTTCTGCTCTCAAAGCTTGTAGACCGGAGGTGCTGGGTTCAAACCCCAGTCACGCTCGTCGACCTAACCGTTCGGACTTTTCCGTGGTTTTCTTTGAACCTTGCCGTAAATAAGTGTTAGGATCCCTTAGAAAGACCCCCAAGGAGGGCACTCCCCCTAGGCCCTATATCCCAAATGTAGATAATCTGCCGTCACAAATCAACCAACCAACCAACCAAATGCACACTCTTACGTCAATTACTTGATTTTATATGTTTAAATTGTGCCCAATTAATTTTTGTACAACTAACAACAAATAAATAAATAAAGAAGAATAATAAAAGCGTATATAAAAAAATATTACACACTTTATATTTATTTATATTTTATTTTCTACATTTAGCATTTAAAATATTTCATTGCCGCAGATTTACAGTCAGTTGTTATATTCTAGCGAGCGTAATTTGATGCATAATTAGCTCCTTTCTTGTTGTAACTCGAATACAGTTGTAACCATAAATAATATTTGGCGATATATCAATTACACCCGGCTAAAGAGAAAATTAAAATAAATGATCAACGTAAAATACCACAAATATAAATATTTAAAATGGCAAACAGTTGTTTCGGAGCCGCTAAAGCTCCATCATCAGTTCCAAATTTAAAAGATTCTTCTACGATTCTAAAAGAAGAAAAGCCATTCTATATGGGTCGCGTGGGGAGACGTAAGCATACCTACATGGCTTAAACTTTTGGATCAGTTTTTTAATTCACTTTCAAATTTGGCACTGATGATGGAGCTTTAAAGGCTCCAAAACAGCTGTTTGCCATTTATATTTTTTTATTTGTGCTATTTTACGTTGATCATTTATTTTAATATAGCGGCGCAAAGTTCAATCAACCTATTTTAAAGAGATAATTCCTTAAAATTAATTTAATAATTTATAATTAAGTTCTAAAAGTATTAAAATGTTATATTGTGATCGGAAACACACCTGTGTATACATATGTTTTATAATTCTAGAATATTAGGAAGCTAGTAAAAATCGATTACGAAATTCTATTTTTACATACATGAACCAAGTTAAATTAAATACAAGAAAGAAAAATCATGCGACAAGCATAGGTTATATAACACTTTCCAACACTTTCAAAATAGTTTTACAAATCTTTACCATTTAATAAGGTGACAGATGAAATCTAAGTAAACAATTTGAAAAACGCATAACATATTTAAAAACCCAATTTCAAGGATTACCAACAATATTCCGAAAATTATCCGAATTCTTCTGTACAGCTCTGTATATGATTTATAGATTTGTATATATACTACATAGAGTGCTAAATTTTAGATCAGTTATGAAACGCATAGCACAGTTTAAAATTCCACTTCTCGAATTTCCGGCAATAAACGGCAATGTACTGGAGAACTCTTATGGTGCTCTGTATATGATCTATAGAATTTATACACACCAAGTAATAGACAAAAAATGAGTTAAATTTAAAAACGTGTTCACAACTGAAAACGCAGTTCCAGTAGTTATTGTTAACAGACAGTACTGATTTCTTTTTTGTGTGTCCCTGTAAATGAACGATGAATGCTATACACACAATATTCTATAGTAAGCCTCTTGTAATGCACCTTAGTGATACACATCAATTTCAAAATGATTAAAATAATTAAACATTAGTGAAATAAACCACAAATGATTTTTCCCCATAGACCGTAATGTGACGGAATCCTTTTGAGTGTCCCTGTAAAGGAACTATAAGTGCTATGCACACCATATTCTAAAAGAATCCTCTTGAAGTGCACATAATTGATATATATCAATTTCAATATGTTTGAAATTCTGTAACATCATTAAAATAAACCACAAATGATTTTTCCCTATAGAACGTAAAGTAACGAAATTCTTTTGAGTGTCCCTGTAAAAAAACTGTAAATTCTACACACTTTATTTTCAATACCGAACACGCCATATTTAACTTCAATAACATATATCAATTGCATGACAATCCGAATATATTTACGCGAGTTAGAGCACAGACAGACAGACAGACAGACTGACAAACTGAATTCATTAACACGTTTCAACTGGGTTGGAAAGGGTTAAAAAGAGTTTAAAAACACCCATAGATGATGGTTATGTATGTTGTGTTATATTGTTTAAACAAATACCTCCATTTCTTTGAAGAGTTTGCTTAGCCAACATAAAAAGACTTCTTTCAATTTCAAAAGTGTATCTTTATTGCAACATCTATAAATAATTGCATATTTCTGAAATTGTATGCGGTCCTTAGTAAAATTATCCTAATTTTGCATTTATAATATGTCTAAAGAATCACTGACGAAAAGATTTTTTGAAAAAACACTAGGTCACGTCCTTTCTCAAACACATTAGCATTAGCATTCATTCGCAAAAAGTCCTTAACAATGAATGATTTACTAATTACTCTAAAGGCAAACGAAAATTAACAAACTGAATTATACTTATCAGTTATTTAAATTTATAATGGTGTAAGTCGCATTCTCTCAAAAACAGATTTTTTTCTCAGCGCATTATAATTAATTTCAATGGAATAAAATTTTCCGTTGCTATCTACAATCAGTTTTGTGAAACTGTCACTTATACCCACATCCTAATAATAATTATATTTGTCTAGATTCTCTCCTTGCTCTTAACCCCTTGAAGGACAGTAATTCATCTTTGAACCATTTCATTTTAATCCCTAAATGCCCATTCGCACTAGAATTTTGGAATGAAAATTTTCCTTTTTTAAGTACATGAAGAAAAGCTTTTACTTATTTTGAAAAAAATTGTTTGTAAATTCTGGTGTCATTTAATCATTTCAACATTTTACGAGTAGAAGTACTTTGCCCCTGAAAGGGTTAATGCTAATTTTCAAAATTAGTGTTTTACATAAATATGACTTTAAATGCTTCATTCATCTCTACATTTAATTATTCTTTACAAATACGAATCAATTTCAGTTTTCGGTCAACTAAATACATTTTTTCAGACTCACCAAGATTTAAAATTTAAATTTATGCAAAAATATTTTTTATATCTATACCCCAAGACTTAAGAAACGAAAACTATCTTTTAAAAAAGATAATATAAATTTTAACAGCTTTACTCTTTATTTCGTGTAAACTAAATTTATTCTATGCAATGAAAAAGAACAAAAGATAAGGAAAAGAAAGCAGTTTAACAAACAGTTTTGCTCTGCAAAATGAAATAAAACTAAAGAAAAAATTGAGAAAAAGAAATGTCTGGATTGATAAATTCGAATTTTCCTTTTCATTTGGTGACAAAGTAGCTATGTCATTCATGACCAATCATTCTTTAACGACCTTGTATGTATCGATCTCAGTTTTTCAGACTTAAGAACTTTATTTTTTGTTATTTTCGAATGAAGAAGTAATACAAAATTTTATTCACTGTATGCTTCTACAAACCAGTTTTTACTTCTTGAAAAGTAGAATTTAGTATATTATTTTTGTATTTATATCCCGTGATTTAGGAAACCGAAACTATTTTTTAAACAGTATAAAATCAATTTTTAAAAGTTTTAATCTTTATTTTACTAAAACTAAATTTATTTTACATAGTGAAAGAGAGCAAAAGGTAAAGAAAAGAAAATTTAATAAATATTTTGCGCTGTGAATTGTTATAAAAATGTAGCAGAAAACGAGATAATGAAATATCTAGATTGAAAATTTGAAGTTTTCTTCTGGAGTGGGTGACAAAGTAGCCACGTCGTTCATGCCTGTTCATTCTTTAATAACCTTATAACACATCAGCTGATAAGTTTCCGGTCTGGCACGCAGATGGCGTTGCAATTGCCGAACCGATGCTTTTTTTAGTAAATACTAACCTTTAAAAGGTAGCAGAAAAAATGTCATGACGATTCGCCGTGTGGATAAAACGTTAGAGTGGGTTTATTTGAACGACTTTGTTGATAAACAAAAAAATGGATAAACAAGAATTTCAAGAATTGTTATTTGATGGAAAAAACACCGTTCAAACAAAAGCTTGGCTTGATAAGCGTTATCCGGACACTGCACCAGGTAAATCAACCATTATTGACTGGTTTGCTGAATTTAAACGTGGTCGTATGGACACCAGTGTCCACAAAAATCGATTTGGGGAACCGTAAAGTGAAGTTGCAGGAGTTAGCTCAGACTCTGAAGATATCCAAGGCTCGTGTAGGTTTCGTTTTGAATGAACATTTGTCGATAAAAAGGCTGTTGTCAAAGTGGGTGCCGCGCGTGTTGACTTTTGACCAAATACAACAACGAGTGGATGATTCTGAGCACTGTTTGGAGCTTTTCGTTATAAAATTTTGTTGGTTATTATTAAATTATTATTTTTTTAATTATTACATTATTATTATTTTTAATTATTAAATTATTATTTTTTTAATTATTAAATCATTATTATTATTATTATTATTATTATTATTATTATTATTATTATTAAATTATTATTATTTATTATTAAAGTTATAAAGTTATAAAGTTATAAAATTATGTTAAAAAGTTGTTTTCTTTATTAGACCGGGAACTTATCAGCCCATGCGTTATACCGGGTGCGTCATAAGTTCGTTAAAATTTAAAAAATCCATTAAAAAGAAACAAATGATGCTAAAAAATTGCAGTTTGTAAGAAAGGGATTAGAGGGAGATCGGATTTTTTTAAATAACAAAGTAACATGTGGTTCAAAAAATTACCGATAGATGGCGCTGAGAAACAGATTTATGCAAATCAGACTATCAATAAAACAGCTCAATGCACATAGATTCTTCATTCGATGCCAGCAGTATGCTATCGTTACCATATCAAGCGTTGTTGGTTAATCTCTTAAAAGAACGGAGAATCAGCAACCGGAACATTGAGAAAATTCCCCACGGCAAAAGGACTTCAAAAATAGAAAAAGGTCCGTTTCATGTGCTGGGATACTGAAGTTTGTCAGACGCTTCGAAGAAACGCAGGGGTGATTGTATTCCGGTATTTTGTACACCACTAAATTTATATAGCAATATCTTTCTTCTTTAGGCAATAGATTCTGCGATGACCTACTAAGAATATTGCTACATAAATTTAGTGGTGTACAAAATACCGAAATACAATCACCCCTGGAAACGGAATAAAATATTTTTTTTAAGTTTTACTCTTTATTTCTCCAAAACTAAATGTATGCTATGCAATAGCATAGAACAAATGAAAAAGAAGAAGAAATTTAAAAACTTTTTTTTGCTCTAAATTTAAATAAAACGAAACAAATGTCTGATAAAAAAATATCTGAAGTAACAAATTTGAATTTTAAATTGAGTTGATAACAAAGTATTTATGTCGCCCATGACTATTCATTCTTTAATAACTTTTACCCCCAGGGGGATACCTTCTTTAGGTATTCACAGGCTTCGCAACCCCGGGCACCTGAGCTATCTTTCTCTTTTCTTTTTTCCTCTATATTCTCTTGTCTACTCTTTCTTCATTGTTTCACTCTCATTGTGGTTTCCTCTTCTGAGGTGAGGGCAATTCTGCATGGGCCGATATCATCCTGTTTATATCGACTTATGGAGAATTGTAAACCACCCACGCGTTTGCCGTGCGTGGCGACCCGTGTCCCTGGAAAGAAGGATCCTGGCAGTTGAGGGAAACCAACACACTGCTTTGGCCTCTGCTTCAGGTAGACGGGAGGTGCATATTGGTCTCGTATGCATCAATCGGCTGGTCAGCTGACTTGTCACTGGCTGGGGATCAAGTGAGCAGGCACATACTAGTCATTTCGTTAAGGGTGGAAACTGATATAGGTGTGTCATGTGAGCGTATGGGCCCTGGTTAGCACTGGTGCATGAATGTGCATCCCCTTGTTGGGCTCGGTAGTGGGTGGTGCGGCAGGGGTCTGAATTAGTTTTCACTTTAATATGGATGGAAAAAAATCAACTCCTTCTATCCCTCTCCCATCTGAGAGCAACGAATTGTACAGATTGAATCATTCACACGTTTTTTCATAATTAAACGCACTGATAGTCACTCTGATAGTTCTTTTAAGAGAATTTCACCGTTTCTTATTGCAAAAACATTCCAATCTGCATTTGAAGATGGTTACTCACTTAAAAAACTACAGTCTGGAGATTTGCTTGTTGAGGTTTCTAAAGCCAAACATTCACAATTTCTCTCAAATTCAACAACAATAGGATCTTTCTCTGTTTCTGTGCAGGCCCATCAAACTCTTAATACAAGCCGTGGTGTAATATCCGAACCAGATATTTTATTCACTACAAAAGACGAACTCTTACAAAACTTAAAACATGAAAATGTCATAGATGCACGTCGTATTACTATCCGCCGGAATGAGAAAGTGCTTCCTACGAAGCACATTATTCTGACTTTCAATAGCCCTACATTGCCAACCGGAATTAAAGCTGCCTACCTGAGCTGTCCTGTCCGACCTTATATACCTAACCCACTCCGTTGTTTTAAATGCCAGCGTTATGGTCATACTACAACTACCTGTCATGGTTCTGTTACCTGCGCACGTTGTGCAGAAGTCGGCCACGATGGTAAGTCATGCGAAAAACCTGTAAGTTGTACAAACTGTAAGGGTGACCATACAGCATACTCCCGCTCTTGCCCAAACTGGACTCGTGAAAAAGAAATCCTTGCAGTTAAAATCACTCAAAAACTTTCTTATCCTGAAGCTCGAAAACTTGTAGAATCCAGAACACCATCTATAGGAGTTTCCTATTCCAGTTTACTTAAGCAACAAACAAAATCCTTAAGACATATTAGTACCCAAACTGAATTTTCTTTACCAGCAATTGATCCTTCTATGACACTAACTAGCACTAAAAAGAAGAAAACCCGTGATGTGTGCTGTCCGACTTTTAAAAAAGCCATACCTGATCTAGAACGTTGGACACCATCATTAGAACCTGTGAAAATAGAGTACCCTAATAATCGTCAATTTAAACAGTCAACCAAACATGAGTCTGGAAAAACTTCCGTTTCATCTGCAAACAAAATAGAAAAACCTGTTTCCCCTACTCAAAAAGAAAACCAAAAATCATGTGCACAGAAAGAGAGAAAGAAAACCTCAACCCAAGCCTCTTCACAGTGGAAAACTGTGAAGAGAAAAAACAGGAAATCATGTCTCAGCCCATTAATAACCAATACGAAGGATTCCAAACAGCTACTCCATTATATGGAAGAGGCTATGGAGTCCGACAATTATGACTCTGATACAGATGAAGAAAATACTGTTTTTGAGGAATTTGAGCCGACATGATTTAATTTTGTTTTTTAATATTCTGTGTGTAAATATACCAGTTTTTCTGCATTATTTAGATATTTTATACTATTTTAGATAAATGTTACTATAGAGAATGTAAAGATTTTTTTGTGTTTTTTAAACATCAGTATGAAGTAATTTTAGTGATTTTAATTACATGTATCATCCCATTACTTTTTTCATTAAACAGTGTTCTTTTATTTATTTATTTTTTGACAAGGTTTTGGATAACTTCTTGATATAATTTTATGTACTTTATTCACTTTTATTGGCGCAGCATGTTCCAGAAGGGACTTTGTGCCATTAAACCCTATTCAACCAACCAACCAACCTTTAAATATATTTTTCTCAGACTTTCTGACTTACAGTATTGAATTAAGATTTTTTTATAAAAGATTCTCTTTGAATGAGAATATGAAACAAAATTGCATTGTGCTGAGCGAGTTTAGCAAGCGAAGCTCTTATGCTGCGATCACACGTACTATTCTATCATAAACAATAACAGATATTTTCTCATAAATAGGTTTTATAGCCGGAAAACAATCGAAATAATGGTTTCTACTTTGGGTTCACTCCTACACTATGCGTTTCGGTGTGATAAATTCATCAATGACGAAATTATCGCTATTTGTAACACCCAAGTGAGATATTATATTCCATCCCATCAATCAGAGAGCTTTAAAAATAGTTATTACAGTTCTTGGACATGCCACAACTTTCTAAAACACTTAGAAGCGGTATCTCAACAAATGTTCCGCATGTTACTTACATTTACAGGTTCTATTCAAGCTTCAAAATAACCCAACTTCGAATGTGAATAATCTGCTTGAGAGACAATAGGATGATCGTATGATAGTACGTGTGATTGAAACTTTATGCGTCCACTTCAATGTAATTTTGTGGTGCCACTCTTCTTACATTCTTCGGACGATCACCGAATTATTGAGAGCTGTTACAGCTGCCATGGCGAGCATAATTCACGAAAGCAATTTGACAAAAATCGTGTTTCTAAGGCATAATTATACATCATAAATTGCGTAAATTGCTGAACGTTATATACGCAAGTTTACAATAAAAATTTGATTGTTCATATGAAAATCGCTCATAGTTGTCCCAAGACAGAAGTTTACAAGAAGACTTTCGTTTCTGTTAAGGAAATCACTCATTGTTAAAAAACAGACGCTATTTTGACAAAAAATTATAGAAAAATTACAATAGTACATTTAAACAAATAATACATATTTCAACAAAGCCATTCCACTAATGTAAATAAACTCGCTCAGTTCAATTTTGTGCAAGCACTTTCCTACTGTACATACGCTTATATTAACCTATTTTTTTCTTTAAAAAATTATTTCCAATGTTTTGCAAAGCAAATTCCAATGTTCTTTATCAAAGATTTAAATTTTACTATCAATATAAAATATGAAATGTAGAAACAGAATCAGCATTTTTATAGCATCAATACGAATAAATGTTTTTTAAATGTCTAATATACATTAAGTCAATAAACCGAAAATTTATTATAATTTGAAGAAAGAAGAGAAACGCGTGTAAGCCTCATTTATCAGTGACGTTAAAATTTCCAAATGGGAAGTTAATTTTGTTTCCATTTTTAAAACCAAGAACCCCACATACCCTTCCGGACTGTTCATTTGAAAGAGAGCCATGACACAGATCTTAACAAAAACACAACAAATTATTCTAAAACTATAAACTGGGTGATCGGTAATGGATCAGGCAGGCTTTAATATAGGAGATCAAAATTATGCTCGAGTCTACTAATGACTTAGAGAGAAAAATTCCTATCCAAATGTATTTATAAATTCAGAGCACTTAACTCACTTCAAAATGATCTCGCTGTCCATTCTGTAATATCCTAAAAAAATATCTTGATTCAATGTAAAATATTACTATAAACACTTAAATAGCACTATAAAAATGTCACTATAATCACTATAATGACACCAAAAATAGAACACCGTGGATTCCAATGATCATTTATTTCTAATGCGAATTTGAACTTATTAGCACCTGGTAAAACTCACAAGCATAGATTCTATTCAAAAACCGCTAATAGGAATTTCCATTTGAACTCAATACGTGGAGAACTCGACGCAGATACCTTGCGGCAGTATGCGTTCTAAACCCATTTAATCCAACCCCTACCGCACTTGGTATAGCTACTAACAACCACAGATACCGAATTAATATATCATTAAAAGAAATAACTGGAACAATGAGATTCCTCGAGATTCAGACACACTTTGCGAAACTTAAATAAATGACAGAATAGGTAGCTCATTCACGCACAAATGTTACAATTCAGGACACCACAATTGCATACAAAATCTCCAAACTCAGTAGACCACAGAGTACCTTTATTAAAAAGTAGCTAGACACTATGCTACAAGTTAAATGTAAATACTTTAATGTCGGAAAAATATAAAATTATTTCGGTAGGAAATCTTGCCATATTTTGTTATATTTTGTAATAATAAATGAAACGTGCAATCCTGGATAAAAGTCATCTCCCTCTGCTAATTCTCACGCAAATAATCATATAAAAAAGAAAAAGCTACTTATCAAACTGGGAATATCGTCTTCTTTTAAATATGAATACACATATGCAAAAGGGGTTGTCTACATGTTCAAAATTGTTTCAAAATTTATTTTACAATTAGTAACACTCACGTTTGACATTTTATTTGGGTTTATTAGATAAAATCAACACGGCAAAGTATTTAGTTTATCCATTTTGTTTTACGTCTTCACAGAAATATATATAAAAAAAAATGTTAGAAATTTATCCGTAAATTTAGGAAAACAAAATTAAGACCTTACAATACAAAAGCACTAGGGTCAATTAGTATTAAAAAATAAATATAAAATATACGAACTTTCTAGAAGAGAAATTTTTATACAATTTTTAAGGTTACTAAGATTTTGTTTTTCAATTTGTGCAAAGCATAACAACAGATCGAGAGGTAAAATTCCTCTTTATCTCCAAAACTATTGATAGGAATAAGCTATAAATTTACTTGCCCATGTCTTTGGCGAAGCTGATTCTTTTATGAAAAATAAAGTAGATCATAATTTAAATTTTTTGTAATGTGAATTTGATAATATTTTTTATAATAAAAAACATGTAACAGCACAAACTGTATGTATTTTTAATATACCAAAGATAGTTTAAATCGAGAAGGAACGGAAATTAATATTTTCTAATTAATGGAATATGTAACGGAAAGTAACTCTTCATTTGAGAAAATGTTGTATGAAATATACGGCAAAATTAAAAGAATTTCATTCCAAATAATAATAAACTGTTTTTAATGAAGTACCGTAAATTTAATCAAAAAGAAAAATTAAAACGATTTTTTAATATGAATTTAAAAAACTATTAAATTTCAAATGCGATATCTTTATCTGTTCTTTAAATTAAAGTTTTAATTATATAAACACGATATCCTTTTATTGTGAATTATTTGTATGCTTTGCAGAAGTTTCAACATTATGTTTAAAATGAAGTTGAAATTTGTTTCAGATTTTAATCATAGAAGAGACAAGGTTTACTTTCCTACATTATCAAGATGTATACAAAGCCAGTGATGTGACAAAATTACACGAAGCTGATTTACTTCTGTCAACATTGTTTCAATTGAGTTAAAAGATGGCTTTAGTAATTCAGAGATTTTGTAAATGGAATCTCTTTTGCCAGTCTTGTAGCGTTTGAAATACCAAATTTGTGTAGCTTTACCAAATATTTATTTGGTGGATGTATAGAATCAGAAAATAGTTATTCGTTGAAGCTTTCAATAGTTTTCCGCCAAAAGATTCAAATGGGTTTTAATGTTTTACCTGTTGGAGATACGTAGGCAATGTAAATAACAAAAGTTTTTAAAATAAGATAGTATTGTATAGTAAATAAGACTAGATAGTAATATCTAATATAGGGATATAACAAATAAGATAGTAAATAAGATTATGTCGATGAACTAGTCCTGTTATTAAATTTTTAAAAGTTATAATGTTTAAAGTTTGTATGGTATCTGGGTCCTATAAATTATATTTAAAAACACGTTCTTCATGTTCTGACATGTACAATAGTAAACATTCCATTCATCTAACGTCCAAAACTCACTGAGTTATGATGCTTTGCTTTTTCTGAAATTTCGGAGCCTCCCAACTCTAAAAAATTGTCTGTCCTTTTTTAATGACGGAAGTCTCAGAAATTTCATAAAATTAAATGTACCATAACTCGGGGAATTTTGGTCGTAGAGGAACACCATTTTCACTACTTTACTTGTTAGTGCACAGAGACTTTTTTCTTAATATTACTTACAGGACCCAGTGACCGAATAAAAATGTTAAAATGTTTAACTTTAAAAAAATAATGGTAAGAGTATTTCATTAACATAATTTTAATTTCTATCTTATTTTGGACAATTTTGCAATTTAATTCTCAATGTATCTGCAACAGGTAGAAAATTTAAGCGCATTTCAATCTTTTTAGGACACCCTGAAAACTGAGGTTTTTTATTGAACACATTAATGACAAAAAGTTTATAAGAAAAATCTGTGACAGTGTCACAAGTTACGAAAATAATTTGTTTACGTTCAAATAAGTATACATGCGATCAACATAATTAATTGGTGAACAACATATGTAAATACAAAACTTCAACAGCAAATTACGGATATTTCCTAGATTACGTTTCTCCACAGGGTGAAAGGTATCCAGGCCAAGACTTGAATATAGGACCTTAGCTCAACATACCAATGATCTGCCACGACAGCTACCCAGACGATTGCAACCTGACAAAATTTACTTATATGTTGGTATCATCATATCTGCAAACCTGTAGCATTTTACCGGTGAAAATACGTTACACCAGAAATCTCTATTACCAATGGATGATAACTATACGTGTAAATACGAGGTCCTTAGATTCCGACCGAAAATTGTTGAGATCTTTTATGTGAAGGTCAAAGTTGAACGAATTTTCCCAACAGATGAAAAAGTATTCTAGCTAGGACTCAAACCTAGAATCGTAGCTCAACGCGCCAATGCATGTGAGTGAATTGTTACAGGTCGGAATCGTCTTGTTAGCTCAGGTGGTAGTATCGCATTAAGCCAATGTAACAGATTAGAATCCTAGCTTTGAATCTTTTTATTCTGTTGGGAAAAGTTCGTTCTTCTGTCTAAGTTACTTTAACCTCTGTCTAAGAAATCTAAGCAATTTGCGATTGAAATCTAATGCCTTCGTATTTGCATAGATAGCTATTATCCATGGGTAACGGAATTTCCATGTGTAACGTGTTTTCATCAGTAAAAGGCAGAACATTGCTTACAGTGAAGGAATTATGAAAGATCAGAATCATCTGAGTAGCTCAGGTGGCAAAGCATTGGCGCATTGATACAAAGCTCCAGGTTTCAGTCCTCCCCTGGATACTTTTCACAGTACATTGGCTTAATGCAATACTACCACCTGAGCTAACAAGACTATTCCGACCTGATACAATTCACTCACATGCATTGGCGCGTTGAGCTACGATTCTAGTTTCGAGTCCTAGCTAGGATACTTTTTCATCTGTTGGGAAGCAGTTTCATAGGTCTGATGATACCAACATATGAAGGCCATAATCATTTGAGTAGCTCAGGTGGCAGAGCATTGGCGCATTGATACAAAGCTCCAGGTTTCAGTCCTCACCTGGATACTTTTCAGTCTGTTGGGAAATTTCCGTTCAACTTTGGCTTCCACCTAAGAAATCTCAATTTTGTACTTATTTTAAAAACAACATTTTAGAGAGTTTATTATCTTGGCCAAAAACATGTTTATTGAATGATCAAGATTTTTATAAATTTCACTTAACTATTATTATTTATTTATTTATTCTCAGAAATACTACATCTATTCATACTACTAATGATTAGATTATAAATCATACAGCATATGTGCGTATGTTTTATTTATTGATAGGCGATAGTCAATATATTTTAAAAGAATACTTTTAAGGATAATTTTTTACCCAAATTTCCACTTTCTTTCAAGGAAAACCTTGTAAACCTTTCATTGCTCTCAAGCTCGGACCACGAACGTGGAACATTTACACCGAACAACTCGTATATTTTAACAACAGAAATAGGAAGGTTGTAGGGATGTAGCGTCAGGGGGTGCTGCATCACTGTAGTACCAGTATTATTTACAAAATTTGGCCTTATTTGAATCGTATAACGTTCAAGGACGAAATAAAACTAAATTTAGTACATCATAATATTGGTATTAAAGTGATGCAGCATCCCCTGACACTACGCCACTAGAAGATTGATCACTTATAATTCCTATACAATAGTGTTTCTCGACGTGGGGTACACGTATACCTTGGGGTAAATTAAGATGTGCTAAGCGACAAATTTCTTTGCTATTCAACATACGGCGTGCCGTAACAAAACGAGTTATCGAAAAAATTTTCATCATTGACTGTTTTCAAATAAAAATATAGAAACATACTAAAAGACAGAAGATAATTTACGGCTGTACCTGAGAAAATTAAAATCTAACATTCAATATATTAGTCAGGGTAAGCAAGCAGACTCGCCATATTAAAAAACTTGTTATTGTTAAAGTTTACATTAAATTTAAAAATAAATGGAAAGTTTATTTCTGCATTCATTATTTTCTTTGATTTTACTTTTCTATTTGTGAATCTTACTAATAAACAGAAATAGGAGTAACGCCAGGCACAAATAATTATTCAATGATTACTCAATCAAAAATGTTTGGGAACCACTGGTATAGAAAGTCACATTCTATGCACAAGAGTTTTAGTCACAATTGTATTATGTACAATTTTTATCTTATTAGTAACGATTATGTAATTAAAATCAATAGTCAGTCCAAGTTAATCGTTTGTTTTACATGAATATCATTTTTAATTGCTTTTTTCATCCTAATCCATTTCATTCAAATCAGCTATAAATAGATATCCAAATAAAAAGTAATGAGATTGAAAGTGACCTAAAAGCTAAAACCAGATCAACAGAGTTGCCAGAGATAAAACCAATAAATTCAATTGTTTATATTGTCTTTTTTCATGATGTTACTTAGTCGACACAAAGGACAAATGGCTGTGTCCTTTAATCAAATATAATTCAATTGTTTATGTAAGTAGGCAATCATTCTAAGAAAGTAACCAAATACAAGTTACCCCAATATTTTTAAAAGAAACGAGTGTTAATATTGCAGTTAAATGATATGGACTACAACTACATCTTTACAAATTAAAATTCCGTGTTTCTTAGTACCAGAATGAGTAATTAACTTAATAATACTTTAATATTACGTATTTAATATTGTGATTACATTTTTGATAATATTTTTAATAATACCAATAATATTTTAATGTTACGTATTTAATATTGTGATTACATTTTTGATAATCTTTTTAATATTACATAATGCATTAGATTATTTGTAACTTAATCCACTTAAGAAATACTTTCTTTTGAATGATTATATTATTCCGAAAACTCGTTGAAGTAGAAATGCAAAATTTCGTCAGAAAACTTGAAACGATAAAATTATAATCGCAATTGATTAATAATACTGCTTGATTTCACAAAAGTATCTATATGCAAACTTTAAGCGAAGTTTTTAAATAAAATGTGTAAACTTCATTAATTGGATATCAAACGAATTGAACTATTTAACACTTTGAAGGGTGGTGGTATATATTATATACCACCTAATTTTAATCCGATTTGAACCAGAAACTTTTAGTTAAATGTTATTTTTTTAACTTTGACGGGAAAAGTTGAAAAATTGCTTTTCCTTATTTTGAACTAAATTCTTTCGTAAATACCGGTGTGAGTTCGACGTTACAGGAACAAAATTACTTGCCCCTGAAAGGGTTAATGTTTAAAATGTGGTGCCCTTAATAGTTGGGCTTATTAAACTTGGGAAATGTGAACGATTATAAAGAAGAACTCACTGATTAATAAGATCATAAAATGATATGAGGACATTTAATATCATGCTAGAAGAATAAAATTTTCACGTGTCCTTAAAGAATCTTATGTTGTATAGCTTTAAATATTCACGCTAAATGAACATACAAGCTGAAATTTCGAATAACCCAAATGTTGTAAACACTATAATGATGAATATTTTTTCATAATTATTTGTTTTATTACAGACTTAATCTACATAAAACTTTAAAACGAATCTCTTTCACAATTTTTGACCAGTAATTAGCACAACTTAATGCATTCTGTGTGTCATAACTTGGAGTTAGTAGGGCCCTGGGGCGCAACTTGGACCTAAATAAAAAAAATATTTCTTAAATCTATCCAGGATCTATTGTGTTGATAATATTCACGTCAACATACCAATTCTCAAACGAGTAACAGCACTAGCTAGTAACACAATAGACACAGAACTGATTTAAAACATTTTATATTTGTGTCCAAGTAGCCCTTAACTGCGTCCAAGTAACCCAATGTATGGGTACTTTTTTCGAAAAGTTTTGAGAATCGAAACTATATACCTTTTTGAAAAATATATTCTTCTGCTTATAACTTCGTGCATTGAGAATACTGGATAGTTTCAATGCCTCTAATGAACATGATTTACTGCGAAATTTTTCAAACAGTCATCAAAAGTTTAAACTTAAATAAATTCCACTTATTTTTTTAATATTATCTTGTTAACTTGTCTGCGGAATCCTGTTAGTTATTTCTGGGCACTGCAATCATTTTTCTCTCCTGAAGTCTATATCCATCCAGGAAGGGACGTCCAGCTTAAATTAGATTACGAAGCACTGCGAACATCCAAGCCTGTATTCAAACCCCATACAAATTGAACTATAGTTAGCACCCGAATATAGTTGACAAACAAAAAAGCACTAGAGGACGGCACGGGCAGAGGGATTTAAACCAGGGCTGGTATTAAAGTTAAAATTTTGGCGCGTGACTTGTGCGAATTCTTTATTTTTTTTTAAAGTTAATTTTTTTAACTTAATCCAGCTCCTCCCGATTACATACATTTCTACGAAAACTTCCGATAATTTTTCACCGACCTCATTCTACAAATAAATTCCTTTACATACATACTATATTCAGGCATACATATTTATGCAAACATTTTACAGCACCGAATTCTCAGATTATTTTCCAGGAAGCTATGGAAACAGAATAACAATATCAATGACTACTTAGACAAAAGAAGACTCATTAAAAATATATATTTTAATTTGGACCGAAAGAAATAGACGGTTAAAGAAATTCATAATTTTAAAGATCTAGAAAGAAACAAAAAGTAAATTTTTAATAATTTTTTAAACCTAAATAAATTTCCAAATATTCCGTTAAACTAATGTTATAACACATGGGCTGATAAGTTCCCGGTCTAATAAAGAAAACACAACTTTTTTACATAACTTTATAATTTTATAACTTTATAACTTTAATAAATAACATAACTTTAATAATAAATAATAATAATTTAATAATAATAATAATAATAATAATAATAATTTAATAAAAATAATTTATATGGATTAAAAAAAATAATAATTTAATAATAAATAACATAAATTTATAATGAAAAAGCTTCAAACAGTGCTCAGAATCATCGACTCGTAGTTATTTTTGGTCAAAAGTCAACAAGCGTGGCACCCACTTTGACAACAGCTTTTTCATAGACAAATGTCCATTCAAAATAAAACCTACACGTTCCTTGGGTATCTTCAGAGTCTGAGCTATCTCCTGCAACTTCACTTTGCGGTTCCCCAAAACGATTTTGTGGACTTTTTTATGTTTTCCGCAGTATTCACCTCTTTTACGTGGTGCATCACTGGTGTCCGTACGAACACGTTTAAATTCAGCAAACCAGTCAATAATGCAAGTTTTAAATTTCCAACTGGACGAAAAATGTCCGGGCCAGGATTCGAACCTGGGATCGCTTGGCTGAAGCCGCCACGCTCTACCACTGAGCTATCCCGGTCGAATCAGGAGGGCATAATTCATCCAGTTAACCTTATTGATCAAAGCATCTGGTCTGATATTTTAATCAGCTCAACAGAAAAGATCGCAGGTAATGGAACTCCAGTAAACGCTGGATACGTGAATACACTGAATTATTTTTTAACACAATTATTTTCAAATTGGTAAAGTAATCATACAAGTTTTAAATTTCCAACTGGACGAAAAATGTCCGGGCCAGGATTCGAACCTGAGATCGCTTGGCTGAAGCCGCCACGCTCTACCACCCGCTACTTCCGCTCTACCTGTGGTAGAGCGTGGCGGCTTCAGCCAAGCGATCCCAGGTTCGAATCCTGGCCCGGACATTTTTCGTCCAGTTGGAAATTTAAAACTTGTATGATTACTTTACCAATTTGAAAATAATTGTGTTAAAAAATAATTCAGTGCAGTCAATAATGGTTGATTTACCTGGTGCAGTGTCCGGATAACGCTTATCAAGCCAAGCTTTTGTTTTAACGGTGTTTTTTCGCATCAAATAATAATTCTTGAAATTCTTGTTTATCCATTTTTTTGTTTATCAACAAAGTCGTGCAACTAAAACCACTCTAACCTTTTATCCACACGGCGAATCGTTATAACATTTTTTCTGATACCTTTTAAAGGTTAGTATTTACAAAAAAAGCATCGGTTCGGCGATTGCAACGCCATCTGTGTGCCAGACCGGGAACTTTTCAGGCCATGTGTTACCACTATTATTTTTACGAAAAATGTGCTAATCGGGCACAGGCTTGGGCCGAAAAAAATATACGTGTGCACGACTCAGTCCCATTTCAATGAAAGAAGTTCCTCCCGAGCCCGAACTGAGGGTTGACCGGTCCGGGACCGTCCAAACCTCTAATGAGCACTTTTTATGCTGATATTTGTGTGATCAGATAATAAGCATAAACAAAAAAAATGTTACCAAATTGTCGCAGGAAGATTCAAATATGCTGTTACACTGGAAACTGTGTCTTATTTAATTATTTATGTGTACACCCAGAAAAAAGTTTTGTTGAATCAACAAAAATTTGGTTGACCCAACAAAACTTTTTGTTTAAATATAGGTCAATGGAAATTTTGTTTGAAACAACAATTTTTTTTTTTTTTTTTTTTTTTTTTTTTTTTGCAATTCCAAAAAAAAAATTTGTATCGTCAGCAAAAAATGTTTTGTTAATTCAAGTAAAATGGTTCAATTTTACTTGAATTTTGCTAAAACAACCAAAATGTACTCAACAAAACATGTTTTGTAGTTTTAATCAATTCCTTTTTCTGGGTGTAAGATATGCTTAAAGTGTCATCAATATATTGAAATAGTAACAAAATTTAAATGTTTAATACTCTAATTTAACTTCGTATTTCAATTCTGTGATAAAGTTTAGCTTCCTATGCCAAATTTAATGTTATTCGATTGAAAAGTTTAGGAATTATTCAGATGCAAAATTTAGAGTTCTCAAAGTTGTATTAACTTTTAATATTTTATTTCAAATTTCCTGTAACATTTTTTTTCAAAATGATTATTTGTTATGTTGGTATTAAATATCCCAAAGATAATTATTATTTGATTTTCATGCATTTATATAATTTTTAAGTATGACATATGAATTAAAATATTAATTTTCAAAAGTATAAGAATGACAAACTACAAATATTACAACAGAAACAAAAAATACTATTATCTATTAATATGTTCTTACAAACTTCGACTCATTTCCGAAGTACTTTTTGAATTATACTTAATAAAAACTTCGGAATTACTGTTTGACATATTTCTGGATCATTCGCCAAATATCTAGACATTTAATCTACATAGATGTTGTGAAAAGACAAGCGGTTTTATGGAATATATCGCAAAACTTTTATAACAGTAAATAAAAGAAATAATTTCAAATAAATTTATCTACTTAAAAATTCTCTTTTAAAAGAAAAGCGATAGCTTTTTTTCTGAAATTTGATTTAGATTATTTTACTGAAAACTGTGTTATTTATAACATTCGTACAAGAAAAAAGCTTATTTTATTTCTTTCTCAATGCGAAGAAATTTCCTTAAATTTAATCAGTTTGCCTTATAAACATTTTGCAATTTCTGCACGAACTTTTAATTTCAAGCTTTGCAACACTGGCGAAAGAGATTCCTTTCACACGATCCTTAAAACTTCTAAAGTCATTCCTTTAATTCCGGTGATATAATGTAAGTAGAAGAATTTTAACGTCCCTTATCTCCTTGCAGTAGTTATTTTCTGAATATCTTTCAGATTTATGACAGACGCATCCTTCTTCTCTAAGATTATATACTTAAATTAAATTTTACTAAATGTCACTCATAGTACTATCTCAAATACAAAACTGTTACAAAAATATAAGCTTATTTTAATTTTTGAAACTTCAAAATAAACTGAATAATGCTATTAATAATCGTGGTATGCTTTGTATTATCTAAAATATTACATTGGCGTTCTCGAAAGAAGGAACATTTAAATGTTGCTATTAAAAATTAGAAATAAATGGAAAAATATATTTTGTTATACAGGGTAAGTCAAAATGAATATAGCGATTACAAACGGCTATAACTATTTAATGCATACATTGACACCCTGCGATTTTTTTCTATGGGGTTATGTGAAAGACAGGGTATGTGCCTCCCATGCCCAAAACAATTGAAGAACTCAAAATACGCATTTATAATGCGCTTGCGTCGGTGATTGAACAAATGCTTCAGAATGTATGGCGTGAAATGGACTACCGCATAGATGTTGTCCGTGTGACCAAGGGAAGTCACATCGAACATCTATGACGTATGTATACAAAATTTTGAAGTTCCGTCTACATTCTGTGTTCATCTTATCGATAAGTTCTTTTCCATTAAATAGTTATAGCCGTTTGTAATCGCTATATTCATTTTGACTTACCCTGTATATTAAAATATCATTTGTGCAAAAAAACTTCACAACTAGTACATTGAGGCCATTGTAAAGCTTCTTCCTCTATATTCAAATACATTAATTTTAATTATAATTTTAATGTAATGTATTAATATTAATTTTACATACTAACAGTAGTATACTAAGAATAGTACAAGTGCATTTATTCGAATTTAACATGGAGTTACAGTGCTCATTTTTAGAATTAAAAAAAGAACGAAAAATCATGCGTCAAGCATAGATTATGTAACACTTTCCAACGCCTCCAAAATAATTTTACAAACTATACCGTTTAATAAGCGGAAAGATAACATCTAAGTAAACAATTTGGAAAATGCATAACATATTTAAAAACGTAATTTCAAGAATTTCCAACATATGCAATATTCGGAAAAATATCCGAATACTTTTATTCAGCCCTGTATATGATCTATAGATTTGTATATATACTACATAGGATGCTAATTTTTAGTTCAGTTAGGAAACGCCTAGCACAGTTTAAGATTCTCCTTCTGGAGTTTCTGTCAATAAACGGAAATGTGTTCTCGAACTTTTGTGCTTCCCTGTATATGATCTACAGAATTTGTACACACCACGTAATAGACAAAAAGCGAGTTAAATTTAAAATCGCGTTCAGTAACTTAAAACGCACTTCCAGGAATTATTGTTAACAGACAGTAGTGAATTCTTTTGTGTGTCCCTGTAAATGAACGATGACTGCTATAGACACAATATTCTGTAGTAAGCCTCTTGTAATGCACCTTAGTGATATATATAAATTTCAATGCGTTTAAAATAGTGAAACATTATTTAAATAAATCCCAGACGATTTTTCTCCATAGACGTAATGTAACGGAATTCTTTTGACTGTCCCTGTAAAGTAACTATAAGTGCTATGCACACCCTATTCCATATTAAGCTTCTTCTAATGCACCTTAGTGATATATATAAATTTCAATGCGTTTAAAATAGTGAAACATTATTTAAATAAACCGCAAATGATTTTTCCCTATAGACCGCAATGTAACGGAATTCTTTTGAGTGTCCCTGTAAAAAAGGTATAAGTGCTACACACTTCCGTTGAAATAGGGAACATGCTATGGATAACGACAATAACATATAAAAATTTCAGAACAATCCGAGCATATTTACGGGAGTTAGAGCACGGCCAGACGGCCAGACGCAGACGGCCATACGGCAGACGGCAGACAGCCATACGGCAGACGGCAGACGGCCATACGGCAGACGGCAGACGGCCATACGGCAGACGGCCATACGGCCAGACAAACCGAAGTCATAAACACTTTTCAACTAGGTTGGAAAGTGTTAAAAAGCACAAAGCAACATCGCATTTTAACTACTTTTAAATTGTTAAATACTTTAGCTTAGCCAGAAAGGGGAAGAATGTATGGATGCCGTTATTTTTTACAGAATTTTTCGCCTTATTTAATTGGAGAATCCTGTTATTAAATAAGGCGAAACATTCTGTACAAAAGTAGTCGTATCCACAACCTAATGTCTAGCTACGTCACAGGTTACATATTCAGTTAACCCTTTCAGGGTCAAATTAATTATGCTGCGAAAATGTTGAAATGATTGAATGTCACAAGAATTTACGAATAAATTGTTTTGAAAATAAATAAATTATTTTTTTCATTTACATTATAAAAGCAACATTGTATTCAAACATTCTAGGTGTCATTTTGCAATTTAGAATAAAATATTAAATGTTACAAGTAATGTACCACCGCCTTTGAACGGGATACATACATATATTTCTTCTGAAATCTTATTAAACATCATATAATATGAAGATTCATTTAGATTTTGGAACTTTAAAAATATCTTGTTATACACTAAAATATCAATACTAATAAAAGAAAGTTTCGCTCTGTGTGTGTGTCTGTGTGTGTGTCTGTTGGCGATGGCTAGGAAAATCTAGGCCACCTAGAAGGCTGGAAATTTAGATTTAGGTAGTCCAAACCCTCTCCTGGTGCAACATTACATCAGAATTTTAATAATTTAATTACTTTCTGAACTATTAATTAAAATGCACAAAGAACTCTCATTAAAAATTTGCTTTTTTTCATCGGTTGGTTGGTTGTGTAGAATATCTTCTCAGAACACATTAAATAAATCAGAGTAACGATGCATTAATAAGGACTTATAACGAAATAGTGCCAACATTGATTACAGTTACCTGCATATAGCCAAGTTAATGCAGCACCATCTACTCACGGCAAATTACATAAACGCCACCTGTTTAAGACATTTACAGGCACGTTTTTCTTCATTATAATTATCTGGGTTTAAGGTTTTTTTTAAAACACGACATATATTATTATGATAGAGACTATTATTACAGAAAACTTTATTTAACAGATTATTTGTTATATATTTGCGGGAATGGAGAGGGGTAGGTGTCTAATTACATTTAACAATTTTAACCCGTAGCGTTTAATTGTTGTTTTATATACAGAATACCGCTATTTTAAATCTCAGTTTCTCAGTAATATCTCAGTAATAATGTTCTGAACTTCTCCATTTAGTTCCATTTTTACTAAATTATCGTAAAAATTAGCATTCATTGCTTCAAGGTGTATTTCTAAAAAGCAATTACCAGTATTTCTGAAAAATAAAAATTTCAAATTAAGTTCCTAGCGTAACCAAATGAATCAATCTTTAAAGATGTATAGTGATCCTCCAAATTAGTTATTTGCTGAAGGTCACTTGAACATCCCCCCCCCCCTCCGGGGCCCTCCTTCAAATTTTCTCTAACTATTTCCCGTTTCCATATCTCAGCAACTATCTTTCCGATTTCAACGCAAGTGATTCCAAACATTATAATTAACTTAATAGTTACCCTTTATAACATTAAACTAAATTTATGAGTAGCGGTTACCACTGTTTCTGAATAATAGTTTAAGCCAAATTTCTAATTAAGTTCCTAGCTTAACCAAACGAACGAATTTTTAAAGATGCATAGTGGTTGTCCTAATTAGTCATTTGCTGACCGGCACTTGAACATCCCCTCCACCCCCCCGACCCCCTCCTTCAAGGTTTTTTACCTAACTACGCCCCGTTTCCATATCTCAGCAACTATCTTTCCGATTTCAACGCAAGTGATTCCAAACATTATAATTAACTTAATAGACACCCTTTATCACATTAAACTAAATTTATGAGTAGAGGCTACCACTATTTTCGAATAATAGTTTAAGCCAAATTTGTAATTAAGTTTCTAGCTTAACCAAACGAACGAATTTTGAAAGATGTATAGTGGTCCTCCTAATTAGTCATTTGCTGAAGGGAACTTGAACATCCTCTGTTCCCTCCCCCCGGCCCCTCCTTCAAAGTTTTTTCTCAAACTATGCCCCGTTTCCGTATCTCCGCAACTACTTTCCGATTTCAACGCAACTGATTCCAAACATAATTAACTCAATAGTCACCATCTATAACATTAAAGTAAATTTATGAGTAGCGGTTACCACTATTTCCGAAGAATAATTTAAGGCAAATTTGTAATTAAGTTCCTAGCTTAAGCAAACGAACGAATTTTTAAAGATGCATCGTAGTCCTCCTAATTAGTCATTTTCTGAAGGACACTTGAACATCCCCTCCCCCCGGCACCTCACTCATGATTATTTTCTCTAACTGTGCCTTATTTCAATAACTCGGCTTATAATGTTCCCATCTTCTCGAAACCAGGTCGATTTTGTCACACGCCTACTATACAGTACCGTAGGCAACGTTAACCTGTCTCTGAGGTTCTTTCCGAAAGAGGTTGCTCCCTTAGCGGTGGAAGGGGGAAATAAAAGATTTTCTGGAACGTGCGAGCGTGCCCGGTATACGGTGTCGAAGCCATCGGAAACCTTGGCCAGAGTTTCGTTTTTTAAAAGATTTGAGTTTATTACACGGACTCGGGCAACGCCGGGCGGGTCAGCTAGTATTAAATAAAAGAATTTTTGATGACGAAATCAATTTATATACATCTGAAAATGAACAATTTTCTGTCTTTTACAAAATATTTTGATAAGGTATAAAAATAACTTCAGTTACTCTAAATAAAACAGAAAATATTTTAAACATATTGAAATAAACCTAAAATAACAAAGTGATTCGTGAAATTTCCATCTATACTAATATTATAAAGGAGTAAAGATTGTTTGTTTGCTTGTTTGTTTGTTTGTTTGTAGGGGGTAATCTCTGGAACTACCGAACCAATTTCAGAAGTGAAGGTGGAAAATTGATGGTTACAACCCCTGCTTCAACATAGGCTATATTTTATGTCGGTGCCATTATCCCAGGGGGGTGCAGGAGCGAAAAAAGTTCTAAAATTGCGATATTTTCTATACCGAAGCAGCTAGAAATTTGAAATTTGGCGTTGTAGTTACTTATAAGACGTAAATGCTCTCTAAGAACAAAATAAAAAAAAAATCGAAATTTAAAAGGGTGAAATGAGCAAAAAGCGTTCTAAAAACATTCTAAATTACAATTTCTATGGAATCTCTAGAACTACCGAACCGATTTGAAATTTGGCATTGTAGTTACTTATAAGATGTAAATGCTCTCTAAGAACAAAATAAAAAGAAAATCGAAATTTAAAAGGGTGAAATGAGCGAGAAGCGTTCTAAAAACATTCTAAATTACTATTTCTATGGAATCTCTAGAACTACCGAACCGATTTGAAATTTGGCGTTGTAGTTACTTATAAGATGTAAATGCTCTCTAAGAACAAAATAAAAAAAAATTCGAAATTTAAAAGGGTGAAATGAGCGAAAAGCGTTCTAAAAACATTCTAAATTACAATTTCTATGGAATCTCTAGAACTACCGAACCGATTTGAAATTTGGCGTTGTAGTTACTCATAATTTGTAAGTGCTCTCTAAGAACAAAATAAAAAAAAATCGAAATTTAAAAGGGTTAAATGAGCGAAAAGCGTTCTAAAAACATTCTAAATTACAATTTCTATGGAATCTCTAGAACTACCGAACCGATTCCAAAAGTGATGGTGGCAAATTGATGGTGACAACCGCTGCTCCAACATAGGTTATATTTTATGTCGGTATCACTAACCCCAGGGGGTTGCAGGAGCGAAAAACGTTCTAAAATTGAGATCTTTTTTATGCTGAAGGAGCTAGAAATTTGAAATTTGGCATTGTAGTTACTTATAAGATGTAAATGCTCTCTAAGAACAAAATAAAAAAAAATTGAAATTTAAAAGGGTGAAATGAGCGAAAAGCGTTCTAAAAACTTTCTAAATTACAATTTCTATGGAATCTCTGGAACTACCGAACCGATTTAAAAAATGATGGTAGCAAATTGATGGTGACAAACCGTGCTCCAACATAGGCTATATTTTATGTCGGTGTCACAAACTCCAGGGGGGTGCAGGAGCGAAAAACGTTCTAAAATTGCTTTTGACGACTGGGTTTTTCGCTAATTGTTGCCACAGATTAATCTCGGAAAATGAAACATTTGCAGTTACTGAAAAAAAATAGTAGCTCTAAAAGTATTTGTCAGAACATTGTTAGGCAAACTGCGTTTGAAAGGTAAATAAATTGTATTTTTCTTGATATAAATTTCAAATCTAATGATTATGCCATATTTCAAATATTGAATTTGAAAAATTACCAAATTTCACAATGGCGTACCATAGCGAAACCTTCATGCGTAAAAAGATAATGATAAGGGCGACGTGTCCTGGCGTGTATATTGGCTATAGCACGAGTCACAAATTATATAGTAGCCTTATTATTCTGTTAAAATGTAAAAGTGAATTATGAAATGTCAATATTTTGTTGGATTAAAAGTTCGTTATAAGAAATTGACCAGCGTAGCGGGCGTAGCTTGCTAGTC
Organism: Maratus michaelseni; assembly: GCA_963931845.1. Taxonomy (NCBI): domain Eukaryota; kingdom Metazoa; phylum Arthropoda; class Arachnida; order Araneae; family Salticidae; genus Maratus; species Maratus michaelseni. The sequence goes on from OZ007586.1 coordinate 408,875,050, forward strand.
AATATACACTGCTCAAAACAATTAAAGGATATTTGAAGTTTTATATAAAATAAAGATATAAACGAAATTTTTTTGCCGAAAATAGAAGAAGAGAATCACAAATGCAAATTTTTCTGGTTTTCAAAGTGTGGAGTATGCAAATTTTGAGTTCGACGTCAAAAACGTCGCTTCAGCGGCAGCGAATGAAATTTGACTTTCAACTGGATAAAAGAGAATGAAGACAAGGATGATCGGCATTCAGTGATTGCTTTGTTTCGATGAGTACGATGTCTCAGCGAAGTCATTTGACAGATTCAGAAGCTTGGAGAATTGTTGGTAGGTTAGAAGGGGGCCAAACTCAAGCCGAAGTAGCGCAAGCCATTGGAGTGTCACAAAGTGTCATTTCCAGGATCTGGAACCGTTTTTTGGAGAGTGGATGTGCAGGCCGAAGACCAGGGCAAGGTCGTAGACGGGCAACAACGCCCAATGAAAATCGGTATTTAGCGTTAACAGCTCGGAGACACCGAAACATGAACGCTAATCTTCTCCAACAACACCTTCGCTCGGCTACATGCACCACGATTTCAACTCAGACTGTCCGAAACCGGCTCCATGCTGTAGGTCTGTACCCGTAAGGCATGGTGACGTCACTGTGAAGTCACACTGTGACTTTGGGACCGTCGTCGTGACGTCACGTGACGTCGATGTGAAGTCACTGTGACGTAAATGCGAGGTCGTTATGGCCGTTTTCAAGGCTTTCTGTGACCTCACAATGTGACTACTTTGTGAAGTCACCGTGCGACTTCAATGTGAAAAATGTGACGAATCTGCATCGGATAGGGTGACCAGATTTTACCCGAATCCTATACGGATTGTTCGGATCAAAATTTTTTTATGGTTCAAGTTTGTGACGTTTGTGACGACACTGCACCGGGTCGGGTGACCAGATTTTACCCGAATCCAATCCAGAAACTTCGGATCGATCTTTTTGGATTTGTTTGGCTACAGAATAGATTTAGATTAGTTGTCGTGTGACCTGATTTTCGTGAACCCGATCTGACCCGAGTCGGGTATAATGTTTTTACTGTAAGTCTTGTTTGGAATAGAATCTTGCATAAGACCGAGTAACCAGATTTTATCTGAAATTGTGTTACGATACAATTTCTGATGTCGGCTCGGATCTAGAGTCATACACGAATCCGGTTATATACTTCTTGAACATGATTGAATGTCAACTTGAACATGAATGATGGTTGACTGAAACTATATTTTGATTCAACCCGTATTCTTATCCTAACCCAACAACAACAACAACAAAAAATCTGTAAGCCCACAACCCGACCGAACCTGATAAATGATTTCGCATAGATTCGGATAACAAGATTTCACCAAATACGGATAAGATCGACGATAAGGATTGGATCGGCAATCATTTTTATTGATGCAACTCGTATTCAAATTAAAACTTTGCATCTGATTGAGAAACCGGTTAACACGATACTTTCTGACACATTTATGAAAAAACTTTTAAACGCATGGCACTTGCATGCCTGATTATTAAAGCTATTTGGAATGAATAGCGTTTTCCATTTTTAGATAAATGTAATACTTAAGATCAATGTCGGTCACGTTTTACCCGTTTCTGACGCTGCGCGTCGGAAATTTGTTTCAAAACACCGACTTTGATAGTGTTTTCTGAAACATCATCTGCCGTTACCAAAAAATGGATAACGCCATTCGATTATATATAGGGTAGATGTGCCAGTAATGGACACCCTTAAGGAATTTCTTTAACAATTATTTTTTAATTAATAGTTATAATTGTTATATTCAACATTTTTTAATATTATATTACTCTACCAACAATATTTAACCATGCTCATAGTCACATTTCCCAATGTGAATATAAATTTAATTGTAAATAACAGAAATAAATCAAAACACCCTAAACTCCAGTAATGGACACCTCACAAAAAGTAATAGATAAATGATATTATGATTGAATTTAAAACTAGTGCTCGCGATTATACGTTTATATACGTTTAAACGTATACGTAGTCAAGCCTTTTCTCCATATGATTTCTATTAAAAATCGTTACCGGTTACAATACGTTTTATACGTATTATACGTATAATCGCGAGCACTATTTAAAACTAGAATTTAAAGATAGCATATTAATGAAATAAATAAAGCTGAATTTTTATTGGTTATTTTTTTATAAACCAAAAACATTGAAGGTGTCCCATTACTGGAAGGCGGTCCATTACTGGCACATCTACCCTTTTCTGAATAAGAACACCTGCCAATTTCATGTATTTCCGAATAAAAATGAATTCAGAAATATGCCAGAAATTAGCTATTTTGGATTTGAGAACAACTTTAAAGAAAATATAAGTATACATTTTCAAATAAACATTCTGAAAAATTTATATTAGGAATCAATTTAAATAATAGATATACCTATTGTGCGATATTATTAAATAATAAACATTGTATCAAGCAGTAAAACAGTTTTCGTTGTAAATGAAATATAGAACTTAAGATCATAAATGCCAAAAAAATATATATATTTTTTTTTTCTTTACAAATTATTTTATTTATAGTTTTTGATAGAATACTAAATGCAGAACTTAAATATCAATTTTTACAGTAAAAACATTCGATAACACAGCTGGAAAAATTACCTTAACTAAACAGTTATTTTATTGTTTCATCAATATTTATAATTTTTGTGCATCTAACATTGACATATCTCGACAAATAAATTATTCAATGCATTAAAATGTCACATTTTTTTTTCAAATATACCGGAAAATTATTTCTGGAAACCTACACTAGCAACGAAATTATTAAATTGCAAATCAAATATTAATAGTTTTAAAAATTGCAATGTTTTTAATTATAATGAATAACTATGAAAATTGAACTAAGAAACGCAAAACATTAAATAAATGCCTCCTTTTACATAACACTTTACATTTAGAATACATATTGTTAGTAAATTCTTTAAGCTTTTTTCCAAATAGTCTATTTAAAAAAAATTAAAACATTAAAGATAAAATTTAATACAAGTGATTTTTTAAAAGAAAATTTAAACATCTTAATTTTTAAATAATGTAATATTAAATGTACTAGTACTAAACATGCACTATTAACAAAACTGCGAAGACATTAAAAGTTACCTGCTGATCTATAGGTAAAGGTGTTATTGTTGAATGCTCCTTATCTGCTTCCCTTTCATTGAAAAATTAGACTGTACATCCACTACAATAATTTTCAAATTATTCCAGCAGAGAGGTGTGTTCATAGATCTGAGAAATCAAATATCACTCAGGCCTTATGAATGCACCCGGCTAGACACAGGGAGATATTAAATGGATGGTTTACTTTAAAATGGAGATTGTTCACTTTAAAACGTTAATTTACTTACACAGTATAAATCTACAAACTTCAAAGAACCCAACACACGCTAATCCTAGCTTCGAATGAGAAAAAGTCGTCTGCCTTCAATATGCGCGCGCAGTATTGTTTAAACACAACAAAATAACAGCTAGCAGATGTTTCCAACTTTACCGCAAATGATATAGGAAGAAAATAATTTAAATAAAGACATTTCAAAACCTTTATAATTTGTATGGCTGAAAAATGAACTTCTAATGATGCTATAATATTCTTTTTTTATATGAGAGATTTTTGTTTTCTTAGAAATAAGCTGTGAAAATTTACATTTTTATATATTTTTTAATCCATTGCATTTGCTTTAGATGTCAAAAGTAAAGATAAATTTTAAATAATAATTGATTTAATAGGCTTTATAAAGTAATTTCGATATAAATTTAAATTGCAATCAAATTTCCTAAGTACAAATTTTTTATTTTTTACACTCTATCGAAAAGAGCAATATATTTAATAGAGGTGACATCTTACTAAGCACTGGCCAGTTTTGGATAAATTGCTATAGGAATGACATGTTTTTAATTCATTTTTGCTCGGAAATACACGAAATTGGCTCGTGTTTTGTTCAGAAACTATGTTATTGAAAAACCTTTTCCATTTTTTGTTAAAAGCAGAAGAACTTTCAGAAAAGAATGTCAAAGTCGGCATTTTGATTTGAATATCCGACGTGACAGTGAAAGAAAGGAGAAAAACTGGTCGTCACGTGACACGAATTGCTTATAACTTGATAAATAACTAAATTTCTATTTAAGGATTTTTACCTGTGTATTATATAGTATATTTTGTTAAATTTCAATTTCATGAAAATGGTAATGAAAATTGTAAAAAATTATCTGCCTCATATATGTAGACAGATATTTATTTATTATTTTATTTTGGAAATACTCAATATATTTAAATAGTGTGTGACAATATTTTTATTAATGATTTAGGTACATGACATAATTCAAATCTATATTTTATGAGTTTTTTTTTTCCAAATTCACTCTCCGATCACACCGTGAAGTCACAGAGTGTTGGCATTTTGGTCATAGTTTTTACGTGACTTATGTGACTTGCAGTGACGTCATTGCAACGTCACAAAAATTTCTAAAGCTGTCAAAAAGTAATTTTCTTTATGTTATAAGATGTTCTAAAGTTTATTTTAAGTTTTCTTTAGATCTCCAAGACGTTCACATTTTGGTCACAGTGTGACGTTACAAAGTGGTGTCATTTTGGTCACAGATGTGACGTGACGTACGTGACTCACATTGACGTCACAATGACGTCACTGTGACTGTGCATGCTATGCGGGTATGCTCGTCGACCGATGGTATGTGTTAGATTAACATCAAGGCATCGTCGCGACCGCAGGGAGTGGGCAACCGAGCATGACAACTGGAGGAGAAATGAATGGAGCAATATTCTGTTTTCTGACGAGTCCCGTTTTTTTGTGCATCCGGATAATAGGCGTATTTTCATCTGGAGGGACCGTGGCAGTAGGAATAATCCTGCGTTCGTGCACGAAAGTGTCAGATTTGGCGGTGGAGGAGTGTTGATGTATGGTGGCATCTCCATTGACGGGCGCACTGACCTCTACATCATTCGAGATGGAGCTCTGACTGGTCGCCGATATAGGGATGAGATACTCAGACCTATTGTAGTCCCTTACGCTGCAGCAATCGGAGATAACTTCATTTTAATGGACGATAACTGCAGGCCACATCGTGCAAACCTGGTGGAGGATTTCCTTTTCGAGGAAGGAATCGTTCGAATGGAATGGTCAGCGTGTTCTCCAGACATGAATCCAATCGAGCACGTTTGGGACGCTCTAGGAAGACGAGTTTCTGGCCGCCAACAACCCCCACAAACTCTCCAAGAACTGGAAAGAGCTCTTCTGGAAGAGTGGGGCCGAATACCCCAACTCGTCATTAATAGCCTCATTGAGTCCATGCCTCAAAGGTGTTCAACGTTGCTGGCCGCCCGTGGAAACCATACCCCCTACTGAAAATGATTTTCTTTGAAGAAAACACCTTTTCTTATTCTTTTTTTCTCATATGCACAAATTGTGTTTTTTTCCTTTTGTACACAAATGCGCAATAAAATGCATTTTTTCTGCCAAACATGTGTAATTTATTCTCATATAACCTACTATGTCTGTCGACCATGTATCAATCAGCTAAAAAGTTTCCCAGATACAAAATCCACCTAAAACTGCAATATCCTTTAATTGTTTTGAGCAGTGTATAAAGGAAATAAAGATAAATTTGAAGTGCGAAAATATTATATCAAATGAAACTTATCAGCATTAATTACCTTCCAGAAAGTAACGCATTAGATAAGAAAGTTTTCATCTCAGACGTTTAAGTGGTTTTCAAAGATACTATTTTAAAACTTTTAAAAGATTCGTTGAATGCAATGTTTCCTATTAGAAAAGATTTTTGAAAAACCTTTATCAAAAAATACGATAGCTATATTTTAAAAATAAAATGTTTACTTACGTATATGACACAAATCTCCTCTAAGATCTTGGGAAGCATCACGTAATTTGAGAACTAATAAAACTTTTTAGATGTTAAAAATATTATATTAAACGCTAAATATATTAAAGCAAACTTTAAATGATATCAACAACAGTATGTATTTATTTGAAAATGAACGATGATCTGTCATTTACAATATACCTTGATAAGATCTGGAGCTAATTTCATATTTTCGAAATAAAAAGATCATTTAAAGCGTATAAAACCAACATAAAATAACAGGCCGATACATCAAATTTTAATCTATACTAATATAATAAAGAGAGAACTCCTGACTGATTGAATGAATCATCAACGCAGAGCTGAAATGACTAAGATCAGGATCGCGAAATTTGGACAACCGATTGCTGCTATGATCTAGGTAAGCAATAAAAAAAGATTTTTGCAAATTCATCCCGTAAGCGGGCTAAATGGGGGTCGAAAATTTTAAGTCATTTCGCCATATCTCAGTAACAGTTTTAGGTAGGAGCGTGAAATTCAGCATAACAAAACTAATGAAGAAAAATAGTTAAACGCGTATTTCTGCGATTTCAGAAATTCAACCACCAAGGTAGTTAAATGGGAGACGGTTTAAAGTTTTAAGTAATTTCGCGATATCTTAGCGCTGTACTTTTAGGCAAAAGCAATACATCTAAACCAATCTGTTAAAAATATAGTTAAACAGGTATTTCCATCATTTTAGAACTATTTTAGCAATTTCGTTGCCAAAATCAGTTATGAACCACGTTATGGAAGATTTGACGAGTAAGACAAATATTGCTGATTTTTTATTACATATTTTGCATAAGACATTTTTCAAAAGGATTTTTTTTATTTATAATATATATAAATGCCATATGAAATCGACTTTCGGTTAATGCTATGCCATTTGGTTAATTTTTTTTTCGTTTTATTAGGAAAATCGTACATTTTTCTGTTACATGCACCAAAGAAAATGCACATTCTTATTTATCAATCCGAGGTTTATTTCTATGATTGTGTGGAATAAACTTTATTTTTTCCTGATTGTGCTCCAGAGCTCCTTTATTGTGATCCCCATATTATTGCATTTTTATTTATTTTACAGGTCATGATTATCATGGGCAAAGCCAGGTTGTTCTGCTAGTTTATAGATAAAGAAAATAAATACTATAAATAAAGGTATTATGCGAAAATATTATTTTTAATTCAAAATTATCAATTTCAATTACTTTACTGAAAATAAAGCATAGTCCATCAATTTTACTGATGTTTACTTGGGTAGATATTTTTCAAAAATTGTTTAGTTATGTATATGACACAAATTTCCTCTGAAATGATATGAAAAAACACACAACATGAGAAACCATGTAACATTTGATATTTAAAAAGTCTTTTATTATACGCGAAAAGTTATTAAAGAAAACGTTAAGTGATAACTACAGTTTATATATATTTCAAAATTAGTGATGCGGTATTATTTACAATATATCTCGATAATAGGTCTGAAATTCCAGGTACTGTAATGAGACTGACGTAATAAAGAGAAAATTTGAAGCGTTTAAAACCGAAATAAAACAACAAGGCAATTCATCAAATTTCAATCAATATATAAAGAAAGAAAAGATAAAGCTGCTGTGCGAATATATTATATATATTATCTTAATTCATATCTATCAGTTTTAATTCTCTGAAAATACACGTTAGCGTTTTACTTTCTTCTATCTAAAATAGAAGAAAGTATTGTAATCGAAATTTTTTTCGACTTACAATTTTCGGCGGATTTACACGTTTTAGGTGTCAGAGATCCCAAAAAACATGTTTTTACAAAATGTCTGTGTGTCCGTGAATCCGTGTGTGTGTTTTTATCATCGGAAAGTGTATGAAGTAATGCATAGAATTGAACAAAATTTAACTCATATGTTTTCGGCTATGGCCAACAGGTCAAAGTTGAATTTGAAACTATTCCATCAGAAGGGGGCGCTGTGATAGCGAATTTTGCTCCATTTTTATTATTGTATCATCGAAAAATGTATGAAGTTATGCATAGAATTGAACTAAATTATATATATGTTTTTGACTACTGCCTGCAGGTCGCAGTTGCATTTGAAGATATTCTGACGGAAGGTGGCGCTGTGATAGCGAGTTTTGTTCCATTTTCATTATTGTATCTTGGTGTTTATTAAACTATTTTTAATTAAATATTCAGTTAAATATATGGCACATATTTCCTCTAAAATACTGGAAAAAAATCACATAACATAAAATTTCCTTAAATTTTGGATAATTTAAAAATCTTATTACACACTAAAATATTTTAAAGCAAAGAATTATTATCGATACTAACAACAATTTATATATAGTTCAAAATGGGTGATGATTTTCCATTTACATTATAACTTATTAATATCCGAAAATATTTTCAGCTACTGTAAGTAAAAAGATCATTTGAAGCGTATAAAACCAACAAAAATAACAGGGTGCTTCATCAAATTTAAATCATTGTATAAAGAAAGGGAAAATAGATAAGTCTAATGTGAAAAAATTTTATCTTAATTGAAATTTATCATTTTTAATTACTTTCATAAAGAAAATTATTAGTTAAGAATACATCCATTATGAAGATTTCAAAGATGGTTTAAAGCTACTATTTTAAAATTTTCTAAAAGAATTTTTTAATATAATATTTTATATTAAAAACATTTCTTGAAATCTTTTATCAGAAAATCAATAACAGATTCTTATTAAGAATACTTTAGTTTACAAAAAAGATAAAATACAGTAAAAAAAAATAAGAGCCAGTTTGTCAAAGCATTTCAATGCAAACAAAAGTTATTATCAATAAAATTAAAAATGTATTACGATTTTTTTTATGAATTATAATTAGTACTTGAACAGATATGGCGATTTAAAAAATAAAAATGCAAGATACAGAAGAGAATAAAGAAAAATATAAAAAATAACTTATCTTATTTCACTTTTACTTTTATTTTTTTATTTTACTTGCGTAAGATTTATTCATTTATTTTTAAGAGTTATATTTAAACTTATATGCAATTACTGTGTTCTTGAAAATATCTTTCCCCATTTCTTATGACATAAAACACATACACACACACATATAGTATATATATATATATATATATATATATATATATATATATATATATATATATATATATATATATATATATATATATATATATATATATATATATATATATATATATATATATATATATATATATATATATATATATATATATTATATATATATATATATAGAGAGAGAGAGAGAGAGAGAGAGAGAGATGGATACACAGATAGGTATTTATGTATCTGTGTATGTCTACTAGGTAGGATCAGAAAGTTCGGAGACTGGCTTATAATAGATATGATTTATTGATATCAAGTGTGACACCTAATCACCTTCAAAGTATTCCCCTTTTGAAACTATGTACTTCTACCAGCGCAAGTACAATTGCTGCAGAAAACATTTCTGGAAACCTTTTGGACGAGTGGTCTTCAGGCGGTCGCAGCTGCCTCAGCTTACAATACAAAATTGCTGGCTTTTCAGTAATGCGTTAATGGTTTGACATCGTTCGGCACTCATAGTTTTCACCAGGGCTAGAGAATAGAAGGGCTGGTTCATTGGAGCTCTGAGGATGAAACAGGAAGTCAGCAGTGATGACGTAGTTAATAACACGCTGGCTGAGAGGAACCATCGCAGATAAACGGGATTCAATCGTATTGAGTTTGTTTTGTGCAAAAATATTGAAAGGACCTTTAAATAAAATCTTTATATTTATCGCTATTTCGGACATTAGGTTGTTATGTTGCTATTGACTTTCATGTTTAATATTTCTGTTGATTTAAAGGAAAAATATATTTAAATAAAGAATTAATCTGCTTTTAAATACGTAATAACGCTTTTATATTTTATACATTTTAAAATTACAAATATATTCAAATGCTTGCATTTCATACATTTTTCCTCTCTATTAACTTATTGCATAGCTCAATAAAAAGGGGCATTTTTGAATTTATACAACATTAGCAAGAAATTTCAGATAAGAAGAATATGCAAATATTTTATAACGAAAATTCCAAATTTCTTCTTATTTTACAAAATATTTTTAAATTCGCTTTTTACTTACGTAAAAAAATTATAAATGCAAATAAAATGTAAAATAAATATTAATAATTTAAGGCTGTTAAGGAGCTGACACATTTCTGAATTCATTTTTGTTCGGAACTGTATGAAATTGGCAGGTGTTGTTGTTATTCAGAAACCTTGTAATCAAATGGCGATTTCCATTTTTTTTTTTTGGGAGAAGGGGGGGGGGGGGTAAAATCAGAAAATCTTTCAGAAAATACTGTCAAAGTGAGCGTTTTGAACCGCATTCCCGGCGAGAAAGGTGAAAACGTGTCGTCACGAGACAAGAATCGCTCACAACTCGATAAGTAATTTATTTATCGAAAAATGGAAAACGTTATTCGATTCCAAATTGCTTCAATAGTTACATCTGCCAATTTCATACCTTAAGAAATGAGTCAGAACTTTAATAAATAATAACATGTTTAAAAAATAATTTTTATCTCGAAATTGCATTAATCTAATTATTTTTTCCATTTATTTGATTGTTCTTGGGCTTTTCTTATGCTGACAAGCAATGCGGTTCTGTTCAGATCCCTTATTTTTATAAATGTTCTAACTCTTGAAAATAGAATAATGGGTTGTAATTAAATATGGAAAAAGCGTGTTTCAAGCTATGAGGTCATATTTTTAAGGATATTTACGTCTTTACGAAAATTATCTCCATGAATTTTACGAAATATTAAGTCCAGCATCTCTCTTAACAGTTCTCATCCAAGATGAAGATGGAACAGATAAACCTCCTGCCGAGAGTAATGAAATCCAATTCCCATATTCTGGAATTTCAGTAAGATTTTAAAGTTCCAAGTGTTGCATCAATATACTTTAGTTTCATTCTATATGCTATATGAAGCCTGCAATAAAAGCCAGAGCCTTCTCTTCATTTTTGCAGAGAGTTATTTTTGAATTTGATTTCCATTTGAAAAACATATTATTTTCAGACATATCATTAAAATTTAGAAAACCATCTTCTGTCCCACTTTCTTCGATCAATACTGCAGGGTGCAATATTATCATTACCGTGATTATTCTCTACGGAAACAATTTTTATCGGGCTTAAACATTTTAGTCTAATCATGAGCATTTTGCAAAATATTTTATTTTTCTAAGTCTCTCAGATCGAGGCGTGACATCATCTTACATTCTTAATGGAGGGCATAATCTTGCTTAGAACAGAATACTCTTAATTTTCTTTTCAGGTAATCCCAATAATTGAATATTCAAATAATGATATATTTAGATTAGTATAGAAATTTAAAATACAAAAATTACAAGCAAAATAAAATAAATAACCCAAGTGCTTTCCCGAGAACAGACAAAGAAATACTCAAATAAAGGTGTAGAATTGTATGGGCTCGTGAGGCTCGAGCCCCACCAATAATTTCTAAAATGGACACTTTTTTTCCCTTTTAATATAAAAAAAAAAGTTTTTTACTTTTTAGTATTTTATAGAATTTTTGAATGTTCCATTTTTTCCTATTTTTCTTTTGTTACAGGGATAAACGACAGTAGGAAAACTTTTTCACTTTATGTTCTATTCCTTTTTTATAAGAATAAAATGATCAACGTTCAAACTTCTTATATAACAAAAAAAAAAAAAAAATTCATTAAAAAAAATTGTTATTCAAATTCAACTTTTGCTGTGATTTTATTATAAACGATTCTCGAATATCAGCTAGTTTCGTTTTATAAAGGGTCTGTACATTCGAATTTTTATATTGTCTTAATGTTTTATTTAACTTGTGATTATTTATCAGTATACGATTATGTTTAATTTCTTTAAAAGAAAGTTAAAAAAGCAACATTAAATTCAAAATTGATCTTTTTTACACTCACATACACATATATGTGTAAAAAAAGAGTTGAGCCCCTCCAATTATTTAAAAAAATGTACGCCTATGTACTCAAAGACCAATACTTCTCTTTAGGGCAGCGTGAGGGTGTGAAATCCATGACGTCACAGAGCTTCCGGTAGGGAGGGCAGTCAGTCACAAGGCGGCATAGGTCCTCTCAATGGGATGACCTAGCCCTTATATTCTCTAGCCCTGGTTTTCACCACATACAGTATGCTGTCCACCGCAACTGCTGTCGATGACCACCCAGTCCGTAGATTGTCTTGTACGGATTCACAGCTATTTTTAATTCGGGAGTGTTAGGAAAAACCTTTGCGTGACACATTGCTCTCTCTCACCATACATCCGCTGAAACATGTACATGTTCCTATCGGTGATTTTCACCAAACGCTGGTATAATTTAATATTCACACGTTGCTCTTCGAATACCATTTTTGGTTTTGATGAACGAGAACGACAACCGTTCACTGACACACACAGTATGCAGAAAAATCCCGGACTGCAGTAGAGGTGCACCCAGAGGAGAGCTATGAATAATACTGCTTTCAAATAGAAATATTTACCTTATTAAATCGAAGAATTCTGCGATTAAATAAGGCAAAATTTACTATTTGAAAATAATGCATCTCTATCTCTCTTCTCGGACACCAATGCACTGCGGACATATTTTTTCTCAATACATCTGGCGTTATCACACAACTCTGCGCCGCGGTGAAATACTTCCCTCTACTCCCATCCAGATTGGATATGCCAGCGCAATCTCCAAACTGTCTGATCCTGCGCAGTACACGCACACACACACACACACACACACACACACATATATATATATATATATATATATATATATATATATATATATATATATATATATATATATATATATGGATATTTACTCATGCTTTCATTATATTTACTATAATTGCTATGTAGAAATATTTAGTATACATCCATTAGTATATGTCATTCAGGAAATTCCGGATTCTTCCAGTGATGCAATATGTTTTTTTTTCTTGGGCTATATAAGAGTTTCGCTTTTGTATGCTTCAGAATTTTTCCACAAACCTTTAACCTTTAGTTGATATCTATCGGTTTATAAAAGTGTTTTTATGGGAACATTAAAGATAAAAACAAACTTTTTATTTCATATTTAGGTCTTTCAGTGCTAGAAGAAGAATGCGCATGGTTCGACTTACTGCTTTGATCAGTCGTAGCGTATTGGTTGCAATGAATCACACAAAGAAATGCAACACACACAGACCGGGGCGTAGCGTGTGCGAAATGTACAGTGCACATTAGACGCCGCAGTCCATGGCAAGTCTCCTGAATTTTCATAAATAGGGACATACTCAGGAAATCTGAAAAAAAAGCTTTCAAAATAATTAATAAATCTTATGTCTTAGTATGCAAAATTTTTCTGACTGCAGTTAAATTTTTAACAACTATATACAACATTTGTCTATTACGTTGTCGGGATAGTGGCATAGATTCCGAATTGTACGCGGTTTTTACCACTAAATCCTTATTCTTCACCTCGCTTAATCGTAAATTTTCTGCGTTTAAATAAAGCTAAGTATACTGTAGTGATTTAGTATTAGCAAATGGCGCACAGTTTGGCATGTATGTGTCATGACGTTCCCGGCAACCCAATGGGATGCAGTGAAATTTATCGATCAACGGTAGGCAGATTATCATCCTTGACATTACTCAAAGGCATTTATATAAATCTATGCAATTTATATTTAAGTTAATTGATAAGTGAATTAGTTTTTGCTGCAAAATATTTTGTAGTGAGATTTTTGGCTTGCCGAAGAATCATGACAGAGTTTAAAGTAGTTTAAATAAAGTACTGGGTATTTTTCCTGCTGTAGACAACGGAAAAAATTCAAGTGACGCATTTGTAGGGAAATAACTCTTGATTATTTATGAAATGTATAATGTAATGTAATATGTTTCTAAAATTGAATGAATTTAAATTCGTCTGCGAACTAATAACCCGGAATAAGGTATCGGTAAAAATAGTTGCAAAAATAATTATTATAATGAGACAATTTAGATCTAAAAACACCAGTTTTCAGTAAGCAGAGAACAACAGAATATCCTCTCTCATATTACTAAAAATTCTTTCAAGAAAACTATTTCGAATGGGATAAAAATTAGTCTGGTAATGGATGCAGTGGAGATATACAAATGATTTGTTTCTTATGTAGAAAGAAACTAATGCTTTATACCAACAAAAAAATATTCTTGTAAAACTTATAATAGAAAACAGAAAGAAAGAAGATTTAATGTAATTATCTTGTTATTTCATTACTAAAAGCAACTGCTGATTTAATGGCAAGCATTTTATATCTTTCAGTAACTTTTAAAATATATAAAATTTGCCTTCAAAATTAAAAAAAAATGTGCAAAAAACTTAAATTAAAATAATAGATAAACCCCTAAGCTATGCAAGAAATAAAAACTAATGTTTCAACATAACAATCCAACATAGCTGGAAGATGAATTAAAATTATTGTCTCAAAAAATTAATAAACTTAGTAGCCCAGAGAAAGTCGAAAGTAGATTTATTATTACAAATTATTTTTCCAGATGTTCTGATAGCACGGAAAATTATTTTTGTTCTATCTCTTTTATTTACTAATGATTAAGATTACTACAAAAATTATTTGTAACGAAACATGAATCAAATAAAATCAGAAGCTAGCTTGAAGAATTATTTTAATTGAAAACCATTTAGTTCATTCAATTGAGATGGATGAATTAAGAGAGGAATTTGCAAAAATAAAAACCCTTCGAGTTCTTTTTACATAAACTAAATGTTTATATAAGTATTTCTAGGATATTAATTTCAAAATATTTCTAGGATAAGTATTTCTCTGTTTATATAAGTATTTTTAAGAATTGTTAGTTTTGTATAGGATACATTTTTTTATAAAATAAGTAGAGGGATTCAAAGTCTTTCTCTTATTAACAAAAATTTTTAATATTTTGACTCTTTGTTGAAATGTTTTCATGATTTCATTCATTTCATTTGCTCGGCCGCACTTAACTTAAATAATAAATGGCAATCTTAATTATGTTTGAAAAAGTTGATAACGCAGATTTTATTATGTTCGTTATTCAGAAATCCCTCTGTAACAATAACGGATTTATTTTCTTGAATAGCATCAAATAACTAAACATGATTGTATTTTAAATTTGATTTTAATGATTTAAATTAATATTTTCTGGTGTTTAATATTTTAAAATTGTCAAAATACTGTATTTAAATGGACTCTTGTAGTTCTGCCTGAAAACAATATTGAACAATTGTATCAGTTACTTGGTATTTCATTAAAAAATTAAATATTTTAAATCATCTTCAAATTACTTCCATACTGAATATGTACTTCTGCCAAAGCGATGAGATGGTCTTCACTGCGGCCATCGGAGCTTCCTCAACATTCAGTCGGGAGTGCCATGAAAACATACTGCACATTGTTATTTCATTGTACTACTGTTGGAACAAGTGGCATGTTTTTGTTGATAATTTCTCGAAACGCTTACAGAATAATATTCTAATGTTGTGCTTCAAACGTCATTTCTGCTGTCGACAAACTCGAACAACTATACTTCACTTACACGAGTTGTCTGGTGAAAAACTCTGCACTGCGAACGTATTTCTTCATCACCACACCCCGCGCCACATATGCTTCTACGCCACGGTAAAATAGTTCCCACCTCTTCCAATCCCGGTTGAAGATATCAGCACAGACTGCAAACTTTTTTATCCTAAGAATAGGATAGGAAAATGTTCCATAATCGATGTGTAATGTGAAACAAATTCTCTATATTTCTGTTTAAAAGGCACCTTAGAATGTTTAGTGCACACTAATGGAAATCCACTCGCCGACACACGCTGAATCGCTGAATACACCCTTTTATTAAAGTGTTAATTAGGGATGGTAGAAAAGTGCTCACTTTTACAGCCAGTATAACTTCAGTGTTTAATCCCTGGTTGTACTCTCCCAGAGTCACTGTAATTTGTTTTAATACAGGAACGCGCAGCTAAAAAGTGTACTAATCGCTGCTTCCACCGAACTTTTTATATTCAAAATTATGAATTAATAAAAAAATCCACCGGAATAATGTCTACCCATAATATTTGAAGATATAATATAAAATGTATGTAATAAAAAGAGGAATATAGAAAATAATATTTCATTAAAACTGACTTGTTTTTTTGGCATTTTTGCAAAATGCATAGAACGATACTTAAATTAATTTACAAATAATAGTATTTTTGAAATCGCTTAATCCTTATGACACAATAACAGTAAATGTATTGTAAATCTATCTGAGAATGAGAAAATTAAAATGCTGTAATTTTTTTCACTGCTTTTTTTCAAGTTCTTTAATAAAAGCTAACCAGAATAAATTAACGTACTAAATTGTAAATCTAAATCTACCTCCGTTCAGAGCAATGAGAGCAATAGACCCTCCCAAACCCGTCTTCGATATCCTTAACTTAACAAAAATTGCCTTTACATTTTTCCTGTTGGACCTTCCGTGATCGAACTACCTTTTTTCCGACACTCTTCAAGGTACTGGGATTTCCTCTGTTTTGCGAGTAATGGCGGTCGGGAGAAAATCAGTTTTTAAAAACATTTGACTTCGTAGAATTGGATGTGCTTTATAAATATGAAAAAGAAAATTATTTTCCATGAAATATTAAATCTACTTTTATTCATAAACTTATTAAATAAAGTAACATGCACCTACAACTGCAAGAGCAAGTATCGAATCTCCGAAAGTTGAAATCTCTCATTAACTCTCGTTCACAAATTCCCGAAACCATTCATGCACCCTAATTATTTGCATCATAAGTAAACAGTCAGAGGCTAACGAAAAATACAGATGCCGCAGTGCGTTATACGTGTGCTTGAGTCACGTATTTCTCGGATGCATGAATGAAGGGCACGAATAAAGCATCTCGTGACTCTAGCAGACTAACGCGAATGGTAGATCCGGAGCGCTAGCCTGTCTTTCTCGTTAGCCTCGTAAACAGTTATTTAACAATTTATCATTGCAAAAATTGACCAGTTATTTAACTCCATTTATACATAACGGTTGCATAAAAATATTAGGATAGAGCTACTTTACCAGATTGGTGTAAATGTGCTGAACAATATTATTTTTATTACTCGTCGAACGAAATCTTTTTAAATGTATGGTGTTTCTACCATTTTCTAAATAGTTGCTAAAGTGAGTGCATATACATTGTCCGTTCCAAAAGTAATGAGTCTATTTATTTTGCCATGTATTTCGGGCCGAGACGGATAACCGCAACTGTCGGAAAACATCGTAGGTGGAGTCAGCTTTGAGTCCATGTAATCGTCACTCCGCATCGACCATTGCAGCTTTCACAGCGGTGAAATACAAACGATCTTATGTGTATCGTTACGGCCAAAAAAACATCGAACGATACAGCTGCGTCATGCAAAAAAGTTATATGTTTAACAGTTATGTAGTTGAACAAATTAGTCGGAGAGACCGTGGACATATTGAAGCAAGTTTATGGCGCTGAAAGTTTTCACAAACACAAGTGTACAAGTGGCATAAGGACTTCAAATACGGTTGCGATGCCGTCGCAGACGAACAGCGAGAAGCGACATCGACATCACGACGGATGACAATGTGGAGCGAGAAAAAAAGTCCTTGACGAAGACTGCCATTTATCTATGCAGAGTCCGACGGGAGATATGTAGCAGCCGGATCCACCACCATGACAATGTGATGGTTCACACTGCTTTGATGACTGGGGTTTAAATGTCGCGGTCAAAACAAATAAAACAAGCCGCGCTTCCCCAACCACCGTGCAATCCTTATTTGATCTCTGAGGCCTTTTTTCTCTTCCCAAAAGTCAAGAAAGACCTTAAGGGACATCATTTTGACACCGTAGTAAACACTCAGAAAACCCAGACTAGAGATCTGCACAGTATCCAGGAAGATATTTTCAGATCATGTTTTGAACTCTGAAAACATCGCTGGATTCGCTGTATCGATGCCCAAGGGTCCTATTTTGAGAAATAATAAATATATTTGCTCTTTTAGTTCCTATTGGGGTTTGTTTTCGAATTTGTTCTCATTACTTTTAGAACGGACCATGTATATTGTCAATGAATCATTATTTTTTGGAAAATTTTATTAATGCACGAGGCAATTGGATTTTATATTTGCATAAAAAATCTCAATCTAAACAAACTATATTGGCCGATCACATTCACGTTTTCAAAGTTATGAAGCATTTCATATAGAAAAACTGCAATTTAAAAGTTTAAGTACAGCTTAACTAAACTTAAAGTAACAACTTAAACTAATTTAAAACAAGAACTAGTCACACACGCAACTTGAAAAAATATCCCTCATTCTTTACAAAGTGTTTTTACATTACACATTTTTAGCTTAGATATTTGTTTATCGTCGTAATAAAGTCATTTTACATTTTAACAATTACTTAAAAATTTATTGGTGAGTATTTTATCATTCAAATCAATATAACGACAGAAATGCAAACATCATCTGAAAAATAACACTTTAATGTAAACGTAAAATATGTTTTCTCGCAGTTAATTCACATATTTTTGTTTCATTTTAATTTTTTCAAGCATATTTGATTGCAAGCATATTTAAAGAATTCATATAGCTAGAATTCTTTAAATACATAAAAATTTGTCAGATTTATTACTTTTATTAAATATTTGTACTTTAATCAGTGAATAAATATTAAGATAATATGAAATAAAATAATACTGAGAAACTGACATCAAATAATACAAGTATAAAGTACTTTGTCGTATTGTTACAAAAAACCTATTTAATACTTCTACTAAGTTAATGTGCAAAAATAAAAGAATATATTATGACAAATAAATAATTAAATTTGAAACTCTTAATTAATTTCAAAAACGGTTACACACTCTAAATTATAAAAATCGAAAATTTCAAAAATATTTAATTATTTGAAAACACAACTTTATCAAGATATTAAAAAGTAAACGATCTGGTTTATTCATAACGTTATTCTTGCAATAATTTCATTAAATCTAAATACTTAATGGAAAAATACTAAATACTTTAATAAAGATTTCTTTTTTTCATTTCAAATAGTCGCATGTAAATCATTCTAAAACATCATAAAAATAAATAAAAGTTCTTTTAAATTTAAACTCTTGATTAAAATACAGAATTTATCTGGAAAATTAATTAATTTATGGACTTTGAATTTTTTGCATATTCATAACTGATATATTTGTAAATATATTTAAATTCTTGTAACTAGATTAACAATGAATATGTAATTTTTACAAAAATTTTGTACTTAATTTGTGAAAATTACATTTTATTTAAAAAAAAAATAAAGTCACAAATGTTTAAAATTTACGAACAAAATATGATTTTTTTTGTCTTAATGTACACGAGCAGGGAAAACCGAGCTATGCTCGGTCAAAATTAAATTTGAGTTCAAATATCATGACCCATGACCAAAATGACCCACTAATTGAATTTTCTCGAACATGTGACCTAGCCTAATAGTCTTTTTGCTCCCTAAACCTGTAGGGTGCTAAATTTATTTCAAATCCTCTGAACCGTTTTTAAGATAAAATAGCTTGACCTATAATGACCCATGACCAAAATGACCCACTAATTGAATTTTCTCGAACATGTGACCTAGCCCAACAGTCTTCTCGCGCCCGAAAACCATTGGATGCAAAATTTAGTGTAAATTGAGCCGCTTTTTAGATCTTGACCCACAATGACCCAAAAATGACCCACTAATCGAATTTTCTCGAACATGTGACCTAGCCCAATGGTTTTCTGGTGCCCCAAAACGGTAGGATACGAAATTTCGTCAAAATCGTTAGAGCCGTTTTTGAGATAAAATTTGCATATATATATATATATATATATATATATATATATATATATATACAGGGTGTTCTAGAAAGGACTCCCCAACTTTGAAATGACATAACTTCGAAACAGTGAGAGATAAAAATGTGAAACAAGTTGAATGTTAGACAGATAGGTCTGGAATTTTTTATACATCAATTTAAAAAAAATAGTTCCAATATTGGACACGAGAGGGCGCTGCAATCACAAAGCTGTGTCTTTGAAATAGTTCCCGAAAGTGAGCTGTTTGAACTGAGATAGAAATCACATTACAATGGTTTCGATATGGTTACTTTTTTCAGCAACAACATGACGCAACCTACAGGTAACGTTCGAAATCACTTGTTGCAATACTTCTATTGAAATGGATGCACATGCCTCACAGATGAATTGTTAGAGCTGTTCCAACGTTTGGGGATTCTTAGAATAAACAGCGTCCTTCAAGTAACCGCACAAAAAGAAGTCGCATGGATTCAGATCCGGGGAATATGGTGAATACGGCATGATATTCTTGAATTCCGAATTATTCTCTAATTCTATACAACTTTTTTACACGTGTCAGTAATGAAACAGACGCACGAATGAAATTTCTGTCCTTCTGAGTACCATTTAAAGTTCCATGTGCTTGTGCTGCCACCTATTATCCAATATTGGAACTATTTTTTCACATTCGTGTATAACAAATTCCAGACCTATCTGTTTAACATTCAACTTGTTTCACATTTCTATCTCTCACTGTTTCGAAGTTATGTCATTTAAAAGTTGGGGAGTCCTTTCTAGAACACCCTGTATATATATATATATATAATCACACACAAGATTTGCTCGTATTAGAATATATGATTTTGAGTATAAAGCTTACATCCATTGTACACACCAAGCACACGCAATACACATAATTATTTTATGAAATACATTCATTCCAAGTAAGTGGTAAATTGCAAGCTAGTAAATTTCTTTTTTAAAGCTGTTAATTTTTTTAAACAAAACATTTTGAAATGTAAGGAAATATTGTTGAATATTTGAAACAGATGATGGTAAAAGGGTTTCTTAGGTAATAGAAACACTGCATTAAGAGGTTGGAAATACAGAGAATGATAAATATCATTTCTAAGTGCAATATATATTTCGTTAAAAACCTTAAAAAATTATTCCGACATAACATAGAAATATCTGTTTATGGCGGCACAATATAAGATAGACAGAAGGTAAAGACGATCAAAAGTAACTTATAAAAAATAAAGAAAAACAACATCAAAATAAAATGACTGATTATAAATCTGATAGCGAAAAAAAATACTCACGTACTAAGTTGTGTATTGAGAATAAATTAACAAAAAATTTCGAAACGTATGATAAAATTGGAATTATTTGGAAAAAAAATATGCAAAACAGAAAAATACACAATGAAAACAAATGTTTTCGTTGACGAAACAAAATTAATTAATTGCAGTAAAAGCAGTATTGACAGAAATAAAGACCATTTAAAGACTGAAATAAAGTTTACGTATAAAATTTTTAGGAAACAATGAAAATTCCTCACAGCTCTAAGTTAGCAGGGTTCATGTGCCTCTGGGGAAGAATACCGTAATTTTCGTAAAGTAATATTTGCTTTTTTCGTGAAAGAAATCTGTGTTTAGATAGAGCAGCGAATATTGCTGCCAAATCCCCCAAAACAAAAAAAAAAAGATAAAAAGTATTAATTTTTGTGAAAATCGCACATTTATGTGATTACAGTGATCCTAGAATTTGCAAAATACATGTACTTTCAAATTCCTGTTTGTCGATGAGACTCATTCCACTAATTTTTCCATTTCTTTATTTTTTTTATCCATTATTTCAAAATGCATACATACAGGTATCAGTTGGCGAGCGCAAACGCAATGATCTTTTTAGTGTTTTCCTGTTGCAATGCAAAGCAGCGCAGCCAATACTGTTGCCAAATCAACAACAAGAAAAACAGTAGAAAAAATGACAGATTTTCTCCTGCGTCTTTTTTATGGATGCAAAGCACACATTTGTGAGGTACAGTTATTGTAGTTTATAAAATTCATGCATTTTCAGATTCTGTTTGCCGAGGAGTCTGATTCAACTATTTTCTTTTCTTTTCTCTCTGTTTATTATTTATTGCTTTCATTATTACAGAATACATATACAGGTATCCCTTGCTCAGTTCCACGAATGCATTTTGCAAGCACCGATGTCGGATAATGATAATTGTGTGCGATTTATTAGTATTGTGTCGGTAAATGGTAAATTTCTCTCATGAGCTTGCCGAGTACAATAATTATTTTAGAGTGTTGTCTGCCACAATGCGAAGCATAGCAGCCTTTTTTTAATTTATTCATATTACCAAGTTAAATTAGCTGTACATCAATTCTCGACAGAATTACCAAGTTCGAAAGAATATCTGAAAGGAATGTATGTATCTGTATAATTGGTAAAATATTTAATATGATTCATTAAATCTTACAATCACAAAAATATTTTAAATTTCAATTGAAAACACAGAAATATTTTCTGTATTGTCACTCACCGGATGGGACTTGTGTTTCTCACATTAAAATGTTCCCAAAAATTTAAATATTTAAAAAAAATAACATTAATCATTTTCTAAATCAATAAGTATTATATTTCTATAAAATAGAAATTCTTGGATAATTCGTTCTTAAAGATGTCCTGAAAAGGACATATATATATATATATATATATATATATATATATGTATGTATGTATGTATAACGCAATGTTAAATTAGTATTATTATTCCAGCCGAGTGCAATCTAAGACGAATGTTCTATCTATTTCGATAGATCATTAATTTGTGAATACGTTTAATCGTTAAAGTATATTTGATTAAATAAACGCAAGTTTTATCTAATTTTTAAAATAATTCTTTTTCTGGGAGAAAAACATTCATATACTTATTTAAAAAAAAGTCCTTCCTATCTCGAAATAGTATTTCTAGATTTAGCGTATATTAATAAAAAGCTAAAATGCGAATCTAACAATCTATAATGACACAGATAGATGTTTGTGTGTCAGTCTGTCTGTGTGTTGTGTTCTGAAAAGACCACTGCCCTCACAGCTACGACATTTGGCAGGAAGTTTTGCACCTCGAAGCCCGATTTTTGATTAAATTTTTTATTTAATTTTGTAAATCTTTTTTAACGTTTTTACACGCTTTACGGCGATTTTTCCCCATTAGTACACTGTTAAAAATTTGCAGCAAACTGTCCAGTCAATTGACCGTTTTTATAGAAAATGATTACATTATCGTAATTTAACTTTATTCTGACTATATTATTGCTCATAGTAAGATCAGAATGGAGTGGAATTACAGTTATGTGAAAATTTTCTATAGAAACGGTTAAATGGCTGGACAGTTTGCTACAAATTTTTAAAAGTGTAAAAGGAATCCGGTTTCGATCCTTTTAGCCCAATATAGTACATTTTCTCTTCTGTGACATTTTACATTTCAGAGATTTCTTATGCGACCTTTAGTGTTTTTTCGCGATTCACTGAGATTTTTCCATACTATTCCAGCATCCAGTTTTAATCTTCTAGACAAATATAATAAATTTTGTTCTCTTTTAAATAAACTTCATTGGGCAATCATGTAGCAATTTTGTATTGCGATTACTGGAATTTTTCTCGTTCCGTGCGATTTTTTGACACGCCGATATAGTAAATTTTGTTCTTTTTTCAATAAAGTTATTTCGGAGATCGTATAGCGATTTTTTAATTTTTCGCGAATATTTTTATGTGTTTTTTCGAGTTATTTTGAGTTTCTCGGCGATTTTTTGACATTGTTAAAAGAAATTCTGATTAAAACATTTAGCCTAACATAGTAAATTTTGTCCTCCGCAATTTTTTAATTTTTAGCAATTTTTAATACGATTTTTCGTGTTCCGCGGAAATATTTGACATTCGTGAAAGAATTCCCGTTACAATTTTTAGTCCACTATGTCTTCTGGTACTTTTGGATTTTTAGAGATTTTAATGCGATTTACAATGACGTTTTAGTGTTTTTACAAGTTCTGCGGCGATTTTTTGACATTCGTTAAAGGAATTCAGTTTCAAACTTGTAGCCTAATATAAGAAATTTTAAAGTTTTAGCGATTTTTAGCATTTTATCGTATTTCGCGGCGATATTTTGACACTCGTGAAAGAATTTTGGTTATAATGGTTTTACTCTTTATAGTAAATTTTGTTCTCTGTGATTTTTGAATTTTAGTCGATTTTTAATGCGTGATTTAGCTTTTTTGACGTTCTGCTGCAATTTTTTTACATTCGTGAAAAGAATTTGACTTTCAATTTTTAGCCTAATATAGTAAATTTTGTCCTCCACGACTTTTGATTTTTTTCAGAGATTTTTAATGCTGTTTTTAGCAGTGTTTTCGCGTTTCGCAGCAATTTTTTGACATTCGTGAAAAGAATTTTGATTTAATCTTTTAACCTAATGCAGAAAATTTTGACCTCTGGGATTTTGGAATTTTTAAAGATTTTTAATGTGGTTTTCAATGCGATTCTTAGTGTTTTTTCGCGTTACGCGACGATTATTTGATATCCGTGAAAGGAATTCGGTTTCAAACTAAATAATATAGTATTTTTTTTCCTTCTGTTTCCATACTTAGCGATTTTTAATGCAATTTTTATCGTTTTTTCGCGTTCCACTACAATTTTTTTTATATTCGTAAAAATGTTTCGGTTTCAAACTTTTAGCTTAAAATAGTCAATTTTGTTCGCAGCTCTGAAGTTTTTCGATTTTTAGTAGATTTGTGCATTTTGCACTGATTTTTGACATTCGTGAAAGAATTACGGTTACAATATTTAAGCTTACTATAGTAAATTATATCCCCTGCTATTTTTGAATTTGTAGCTATTTTTAATGCGATTTTTTATGCGGTTTTTACCACGTTATTTTTTTTCTTGCTTTTTGCAGAAATTTTTCACCATTAGAAGGATGAATCCGGTTTTAATCTTTTAGCCCAATATAGTAAAATTTGTCCTCTTTTCAATAAAGCTTATTTGGAACTTGTACAGCGATTTTGGAATTTTTTGGGAACATTTTTATGCGATTTTTAGAGTTTTTTCATGTTTTACGGCGATTTTTCTATATTCGTAAAATAAATACTGTATAATTTATTAATATTTTAGTCCAATATAGTAAATTTTCTCCTCTGTCATTTTTAAAACTTTAGATATTTTTTAAGCGATTTTTAGCGTTTTTTCGCAATTTACTGCGATTTTTCAATATTAGTAATATATAGGAATCCAGTTTCATTCTTCTAGACAAATATAACAAATTTTGTTCTCTTTATATTATTGCGATTTTTGGTATTTTGCTTCGTTCCGTGCGATTTTTTGACGTACCGGGCATTGCCAGGCGGATCAACTAGTATTAAATAAATTTATTTTCAAACCTTATATTTTGAAAATTTGAAGGTTTCGGAATTCGGTGGTTTATGAACTTGCTGATAAACATGCGTTCCTATATAGAACCATAGATCTATTCATGTACATACATATATACAGTCGAACCTCTATTTAAAGAACCTCTATTTTGCGAAATTTTTCTTGGAACCAAGTATATTCTGCGAATTTCTTTGTAAAATGACCTCCAAATAGCGAAGTGCATTCTCTATTTAACGAACTTTTTCTTGTGACATAATTTTTTTTTCTTCTTATTTCTCAAAATATTTCCGAACATTTCCAACTTATTCTTTCTTTAAGCTCATTTTATGATGATCAGTGACCTTGAATAGGTTTCACCAGGCACCTAATTCACTGAGTAAGTAAAATCGCTGTCTTCTTTGCATTTCATCATCCCGGAAGTGCAGACTTTCAATAACCCCCCCCCCCCCTCCCCTTTCATCTTCAATGAAGCTGCCCCGGGTTCTTGAATTAGAGTCTCCTGTATTCTAGATTTTTGATAAATCGTGCTAGTAATTTCGGTTCTTATAGCTCGAAAATGTCAAAGCGAAAGTGTTTGAGTATCAAAGAAAAAAAATTAATTCTTGATCAGGTAGATGAAGGAGGGAAGAAAAGGGATATTGCTTTCAAATTTGGTATTCCTCCAAATAGCTTATGAACCATAATAAAAAAATCGTGATAAGTTGCAAAATTATGATTCATGGAATTTTTGCTCAAAACGTTTAAAAACATGTGTCTATGAAGATGTGGATGAGGCAGTTTTGAAGTGGATACACACAATGCGAGATAAAAATGTTCCGATCTCTGGGCCTTTCATAATTGAGAAAGCACTTAAATTTGCGAAAGCATTGGGATACGACGAATTTCGGGGAAGCAGTGGGTGGCTTGAAAAATTTAAGAGAAGACACGGAATTGCGGCAAAAGTAATATCTGGTGAAAATAAAGACGTTGATGATAATGATAGTGAAAAATGGATAACGGGGACACTGAGTAAACTTTTAAAAGACTATGAGCCAGAAAACATCTTTAATGCGGATGAGACTGCTTTATTTTTTCAATGTTTGCCTCAAAAGACATTAACAGTTAAAAAGGGAAAATGTGCGAATATGACTGCTTAGGTGCGAATATGACTGGAGCTCAGAAACTGAAACCATTAGTTATCGGAAGAAGCAAGAATCCAAGATGTTTAAAAGGCGTAAAATCTTTAGAGGCTGATTATGACTTTAACAAAAACTCTTGAATGACGTCAGAAATTTGTGAAAAAATGGATTAAAAAGTTGGACAAATGTATGATTACAGAGTGTCACCAAATTGCTCTCGGTTGTGACAATTGTCCCGCCCATACGAAAGAAATCAACCAAAAACTGAAACATGTTACAGTTTTTACTTACAACGTAACACTACATCAAAACTGCAGCCAATGGATCAAGGAGTGATCAAAAGCTTCAAAATACAGTATCGCAAGAGAATAACGCGAAAAGTTATCACTGCACTTGAGAACAATCAATCTATGCCAAAGATTACAGGAAAGTATATCAGAAATTTCCAAAGCATGGAACTATGATGTCACAGATCGTACTATACGCAACAGTTTTTCCAAAGCTGGATTCTTTGTCAGCAATGAAAATTCGGCAAGTACGGAAGACGAAGATGATATTCCCTTAGAAGAACTTAAAAAAATGTGGATGCAGCTGAGAGAAAAAGAAGAAATTAACGATGATGTGCTGATTGAGGATTTTCTTTCACTTGATTCCAAAGTTGAGACCTCAGAAACGCTAACTGAATTGGATATTCTGTACAGTGTAAAAAATAAAAACAATCCAGCAATGAATTGCGAAGAAAATGAAGATGATGAAGATGGAAATGATCAGGATGCAGAAATCAACAAACATTCGTATGATGAAATGATAAAATCATTTGAAACAATCCGACGTGGATTACAGTTTGAAGAAAATACGACTGAAGGTGTTTTTGGTGCATTGCAGAGATGCGAGACGTATTATGAGAAAAAAACACTTTTTCAAATAAAAAACTCAGACAAAATTAACAGACTTTTTCAGTAATTAAATTTAAGGACGCATGTGGTAATATATGCTTAAAATTCTTTGTTATAATAAATACGACAATGTTTCATTAATTTTAATTTAAAACTATTTTCTTAGAACTGAAAACAGAGTGTATTCCCGTAGAATGTTTTGTTTTATTCTTTTTTTCCTTGCAGATTTCTTTTTGATGGGTAAAATAAATAAAGCAAATCGATGTTATCTATACAAAAAAATATATATTAAATACTCTTTTTTTTAATATTATTTATTGTTTATGAATTTAAAATCTGTTTTATGTGGTTTAAAATATTTTTTTAAGTGAATCTCTATTTAACGAATTTTCCATATAACGAATTTTTTTCGGGATTTAGTGACTTCGTTAAATGGAGGTTCAACTGTATATATATATAAATATTATATGTGTACTCTCTTAAAACGAAAGAGCCAAAATAACTCAAGTTGAGCCGAAATCCACTCATCTCATTATTTGAAAGTCAGCTTCTCATGAAGAGTTGAAACAACTCGAGTGAACGAGTTGTTTTTAAGCAACTCATGATTGAGTTATCTCTATTTTACTCATACTTGAGTGAAATCAAACCAATGAAGGTTAAATCCAGTAGCACTTGAATGATTTATAACTAACTCATACTTGAGGAGGGGAAGGAGAATTAAAATTCATGGTAAAATGTAATAATTCATTGTAAAATAATAAATTTCATGAACAGGTAGATTATTATTTTAGAAAAAAAAAGTAATTTGCATATTGAATGTATACATATTTATGTTTACATATATGTATATATTCAACAATTAAGTGAAAAGTATCTTCTTTTTTTCTGGGCTGCTTGAAATATATATCCCCCCCCCCCCCCTCCCGACCCAAAAAGAGAATTTTAAAAGGAATATTTGAAAAGATAAGAATTTCTGCTGATTTAAATATTTTAATCTTTTTTTCATTTTGTTATAATGATTATGTTTTCTATGCAATATTATTCGATACATTGCATGATATTTTTCAGTTTATATCAATATTATCATTAAATATGTTTTAATCCTAATACTATTTAGGAATATTCACACCGTGAATATCCGGGAATGTAGATATTTACCTTATTTTTAACAACATACGATAAAAAATATGGGATTTATACAGTTTCATAAATCAAGTATATTTTAAAATATTAGAATTCAGACTGAGAATAAAATAAGAAATATAATTTGTTTACTTTAAAACAATATTTTTAAAGTCAGACAAGTCAATTTTCAATTTATAGTATTATAAAAGTTAGAGTTCTGAAACATCGCTAAAAATATATACTATCAGGGCTCGATCCAGACAAAATGTTGGGCCTATTTAGGGTCCCTTCACAAAAGTCAATTTAAAAAAATGGGTCCCTTCACAAAAATCAATTTGATAAAATTGATCCCTTCACAAAATTCCTTTTACTAAAATTTATCCTTTCACAAAATTCTATTCCATAAAAACTTATTATTTATTATTTTATGATGTTTTAAAATGTGTAATTTGTAAACAAACAAGTTCAAAAAAGAGAAAACTTCAGCAAAAGGATTTTAAAAACTTTTTGTTTATAAATGCTTGGTTCGAATTTGATTAGCTGGATTTCAACTTTCGTTACAAAATGTTATTTTTCACAAAAATATAATAAATTTCACAAAATAACCTTTACTTTTCACAAAATGGGCCCCAAGATAAAAAACTTGCATCGACCCCTGACTATATAAACAAACGTACCGCCAAGATATTTTCTTTAAAAGTTTAAATTGCTACTAAATGCTATTTATATAAATCATATTTATTGAAACAACATTAAAAAAAAACATAAAGGAGAGGCAAAGGATTTAATTCATTATATTTTAGAGTATTTTTAATATTTATCCTTCCAATTTAAAAGATCTCTAAATGTTCGCTCGTATAAATAGTCCTAAATGTTAGGGTTAAGACATATTTAATAAAAATATTAATATAAACTGAAAAATATTACGCCATATATAAAATAACAATTAATATAAAACAGAATCATTATAAAAAACATAATTAGAGTATTTAAATCAGCAGAAATTCTTACCTTTTCAAGTATTCTTTCTTTAAAATTTTAACAATGTGGTGTTAGCCGCGTACTACACACCACACGTCTGTCGTCTGCTCAGCGGATATGGGGACAGTGAGGTCACGTCAACTGCGTCAGCTTACTGGATTTGCGCTCGCCAATGAGTGCTTTTTTATCGAGATGAGTTGTTTAGTATTCGCCCTTCTGGAGTGCATTAGGAAAATAAAAATTCAAATCATGATGAGTGAAAAATTTAAAAATCAACTCATTCACGATCCAATAAATTAAAGCTCTTTTCTGAGAAGCAAAATCCACTCTTTCGTTTTAAGAGAGTATGTGTGTTTTTGTATGTTTCATCGTAAATAGTAGAAAAAAGGTGTAAATATGGGCACCCTTTTTTGTTTTGGGTTTAAAGTGACTTTCCTTTTTGAAAAATTCTGGATATTTGATCTTTATTAACAATTATAACAAGTTTACTAAATGGGAAGAGGCAAAACAATAATTAATATCAATTATTTCAATTCGAAAACGAAGATTTACAAAAAGCCTTTAAAAAGGCACCAGAAAAAAATGAGGTGCAAATATGGGCCCTTTCCAAAAAAGTCACAAAAAATAGTTTAAAATGTTTTAAAAAAGGATAAATCAATACAAAATGGTAGAGAATGTATTTATAACAGAAGAAAATCATTTATAGAAATCGCAAACAAAACTGGCCACAATAACAGTGTGTCCACATGTGGCACATAACACATTTAACTACCAGAGAACTTTCCATCACAAAAGATGCACAAAGAGTTGCATCGCTCGGGGCTGGTTTATCCCTATCGTTGATATCCAGGTTGATATCATCATCGCTGTCCAGAATGAGAGGGTCACAGTAATCTAGGGAGTCCGATGATGAATCGTATCGTTTCGCATGTCGAATTTTCTTTCTTTTTTTTAAGTCCTTTGGTCTTCTCATCCCTGCCTCCTGGCATTAAGCCATTATGATAGATTACGCACATTATGAGATACATTATAAAATAAAACTAACGAATGCTTTCAGAATTTATAGATAATAAAATGGCCTTATAATTATGTATAAAGTTTTTATTATTATCTGCATCTAAGGTAATATTACAGTTGTTTAACTTCAAAGCATTTATTAGGTTTATTTTATAATACAGTTGGTTTGGTAATGTGTATAAAGTAGGTAATTATTGAAATAATTTATGTTGTGTAAGAGAAGAGGTGGTATAATTAAGGGCCCCTTTTAAATGGGGGCTCATATTTACACCAACCCCACCTAAGTAAGATGGTCACTTTCACATGTAACCTAAAGGCGTGCGTGAGTAAAGGTGTTCTTCTAAAAGTAGCTTAGGATCTCCGCTTTCCGGATATCACTATGAAATTATATTAAACTAACCATAAGAACATGAAAAGAAAACGATTTCAGATAGCTGTCAAAAGTTTTCAGTCCAGAATAAACACCAATTCCCACAATAACTCACGCTGAATCCACACTACTTGAAAGAATGGTTCCAACTGCCCTCTGCTATCTCATATCAATAAATGGCTTCATTTACAATCCTGGCCGTCAGTCTTCAGCACCTTGCATAACCACTTTGAGAGGGGTGCCTATACTTACACCTGTGCCCGTTTTTACACCTTTTCCTCTGCTAATTAAAAACTCTCAAATGCAAAAAAATGGGGATAAAGTTTCCTTATGCTTGAAAAATTTCTTCCTAATTTTAATAATACATAAAAATTGCAGTAAATGATACACACGTATATTTGTATATGAGGAACCTATAATAAATGTAAATTGTTCTGGATAGTTTCAAATGGGCATGCAGCATTTTGAAATATATTTATGTTAAATGTTACTGTCAGGCTTTCATTGACAGCTGCTCTTTAGAACTATTGTTATATGATACTATCTTTTTGTGTGCTTATGTATTCTGTGTACTGTAAGCTTTAAACTAACATTCCTTTCTTATCTGGAATCTTAATCCGAGTAGCTGTGTGACCTGATATGAGTTGAAAGAATGTTTAGTACAGTGGAAGGGGTTTTTCTATTGTCATTCAAAGTTCATAGATAAGACAGACAAAGAGCTTCACCCATGATCTAAGAAGAAAGATGCACCATAAAGAGATGACTTTCTTTTAAGGGGTCGAACCCGTGCGGACAGAGAAACCAACCCCGTTTACGGATGGTGGTCTCGTGGGAACAGCAGAGGGAGTTTTTAGTTTTTAACACGGTGAGTGGAACGTGTAGGTTGTTCCAGAGGAAGCTCTGGTACACGTGCGTTGAGGTAGGTCTCTTGGAGTGGAGAGATAATGTGTTTGTGAGATTAATAGTAATCTCTGGTAACTCTGGGTTAATTAACGTAACATGAGAGAGGTATAGAGTAGCTTAACAGTACACAGAACGTATTTTCTGTATTTTATTTCCTGCTGAACCGGATAAGCTATATCCACGTTTTTAAGTGTAAATATTGTCTTGTTATTTGTAAAGATTGTGTAAATAAATTGTTCGTTTAAGTTTAATTGAAAGAGTTCGTGTTTTTCTGAATATACCTCTCATAACGTGACCGATATCACGTAGTCATATCGGTGGTGGCAGCATACTAAAAGTACAGGATTATTCTTCAAAGTTGTGTGGAGATAGAGGGAATCCGACAATGTTGGCAGCGACGGGATAGAATTGCCGAAGACCAGTGCCAGCTAGCCGTGTTACAGAGTGTTTATGCCGGATCGTCCAACGGAATTGTTTGTGCTCTATCGTCGTTAGAGTGAAGTGAACTACATTGTTTGTGCCCTATCTTCGTTACAGTGAATTGAACTAGTGTTTGTGCCCTATCGTCGTATAGTGAATCAATTTACAGTGATTTTGCCCGAGAGTGGAGTATTTACCCGGGTTATAAGTGAACTTATGTGTATTTCATCAAAATAAATCTAAAGTGCGAAATATATAATTCATCGTGGATCAACTTGTAAGCAGAGGATTGCCCCAGCGGATGAAGTATGAGGTAAGGTGTTTTGATAATTTTACTCTACTGACATTCTCGAACCTACTGTTTTTTTGTGCAATTGATGGTAAATTAAGTTAATGTTGTGGGTAATTTATGATAATTTATGTGCAATTTAATAATTGTGCTAAATCAAATGAGATATTAAAAGCCATTTTACACTATTTTTTAAAAATTGTAATATTGTTTACTAGAATTGATTTTCTAATTTTTTTTAAACGGATAAGATTAATGATTGAAATTAATGCATTGTGTCAATAGTTGGAAGGAATAATTCAATTTTATTAAATTTAAATTATTATTAAAGTAATATTTAAATTAAGTGATATTGTTTTAAGTTTGAAATATTGATAGTAAATGAGGAAGGCAAATTTGTGTAGAATTTAATTTAAATTGAAATAACCTTCATGAAAGAACTTAAGGCCCAGAGAAAAGAAAAGGCTCTGATTTTACTTTTTAATGTGAGAACTAATTTGGTAATTGAAATATTTTATTGAGAAAAAAATTAGGAATTTATGTGTTTTTTATGCATATTTTTGTTAGGTGGATATCTCTATTTAGTGATTGCTATCAGTGTTTTTATTCAAATTGCAACGTATCAGTATTATTGAGTAAATCGTATTTATTATTTAATTGTATAAATTTAAATCTGTATTGCATAGTAATCAAATTGAAATTATTTTTAATTTGTTATTGGAAGTAAATTGTGGGGTACCATTGTTTAAGAAAATTTATCAATCATTATTATTTATTTGAAACATGTTAAATAGTATAATATGTGGAAGTAACTTATGAAGGTAGGATTTGAGGAAGTATTAATTTGTGCTTAAGTATTGTTGTTGGGTGGTAATAGTTGTAGGTAGAAGGTATGGCTTTCTTACTAAAATTAAAAAGGATGGATCTTTAGACGATATGTGAAAAGTTGGGGATTGAATTCTCGGAAAATGATACCAGGTTTCAGCTTAAGAAAAAGATAGTGGAAAGCGCCGAATATGAAGGGAATTATCTAGCACTATTGTTACGGAACGCTTAGAACAAGAAAAGTTAGTAAAAGAAGAAAAGTTACAATGGAAAAGAGGCAATCAGAGCGTGAGAAGTTAGAAAGAGAAGAAAGGTCTGAAAAATTGAGATTGGAACATGAGTTAGAGTTGGAAAGGCTAAATATTCAAAGTTCGGCAAATAACTCTTGGGACTAGAGAATCTAATCATGAGAGTAGCCTAGAGAAATTGATTAAAAGTGTTAAAACTTTGTCTATCAAAGTTCCAGAAGGGACTGAGGGATGGAATCTGTTTTTTAACAGTTTAGAACGAGCATTCCAAACAAAAAATGTACCGAAAACCCAGCAGGCCGAAATTCTATTAAATATGTTAGGAGATAAGGCCGATAATTTGTTAATTTATACTACTAGGTAACAAATTGAGAGTTATGAGAAATTAAAGGAATTAGTTCTAAGAGAACACGAGCTGACACAGAAGGCGTGTTTGGAAAAATTTAAGAAGGCTAGAAGGAATCAAAATGAAACTCATGTATTATTTGTATCGCGTTTAATAGCAACGTGGGAAAATTACTGTAAGATTAGAGGTGCAGATATGTATGAGAAGGTTAATCAGTTAATTGTCACGGATAAGGTGTTAAATACTTTAGATGAGGAAACCGCGACGCATATTGGATTAACTCAACAGAATAATTGGTTAGAAGTTTCTAAAATTGCTAAGGAATGTGATAATTTCTTCGATGCAAAACAAAAATCTCATGCGGTAACTTCTAAGGGTTATAAAGGTAAATAAAGGTATGTAAATAATGAAGATTCTAGAAGGGAAAAAGATGAGGGATTTAGTAGTAATTGGAGACAAAATGGGAATAATGAAGTTTGTCCATTTTCGGGTAGAAAACCGGAATATAAGAAACCTAACGATGCAACGCCTACTTGTTTTAAATGTGGCTTAAGGGACCATTACCAACGATTTTGTACGAAAGGAAATAATGAAGGAAATAGGCAAGTTAATAAGGGACAAGAATCAAGGGCTGGTATAAATAATGTCTCAGTGCTGGGAATTAAAGAGTTACCAAAGAGAGCGATTATGGCAAGAATTGTAGCAAAAGGGGATTGGAGAACTAAAGTTTTTGGAGAGAAATTAAATAAACTCGAGAAAATTAAGGTTAGTGTAAATGGAAAAATAGCAACAGGATTAGTGGATTCAGGTTGTGAAATTAGGGTCGTTCATAAAGATTTAGTACCGGCAGAGAAACTAAGAGGGGCTTGTACCATCTATTTACAAGGGATATTTGGTAAGGCAGTTAAATCGCCATTAATTCAATTACCTTTAGCTATTCCAAAACGCGGTCAAACTAATGTAATTCATCAGGATGTACTTTGCGCGATAATTGATAATAGTAAGGAACAGGTAATTTTACATCCTGACGTGGCTAATGAATTGGCAGAGTTGAACCACGAGAAATCATTAAGAGTATCAGCAAAAAGAGTATGTAAGGAAGGCAATAGGGATAAAGTGAAAGAAGGGGAAAGGATTAGAAATGATAAGAATAAACGTTATGCCGTAGAAATGAGATCAGTAAGTTTACAAGGTCAGAAAAGGAAAAAATGGAATTAGAGAAAAGTAAGATTGATCAAGTTACGGAAAGTAGTTCAAATGTATTTCAGAAATCCCAAATGAATTGTAAAGATTTAGAGATAGTTTGGGAATTGGCTGAAAGCGATAGAGGGTCCTATTATATTGTGAATGGGTTATTGTATCATAAAGTGAAATTAGTAGGTGAAAATGTAGCTCAATGAGTAATACCTAAAATCAGGAGGGAGGAAATTCTAAAATTAGCACATACTTTCTTATATAGAGAACATCACGAGGTTATCAAAATGTTACAAAGAATTAGATATTCATTTTATTGGGAAGACATGGCGGTGGAAGCTAAAACATCATGTGTAGAATGTCGGTTAACGAGGGAAATGAATGGGAGTGATAGGGAGAAAGAGAACATATATCGACATTCATTCATAGTTGAGTTAGTGGACGGGAGAAAGAAACAGGTGTACCAAAATGAAATGAGAGAATTTATGGCTAAAAATAAAGTGGTGGATATTATCTTTGATAGTGACGGGGATTTTGAAGACCATGAAAAAGCTCTTTTGTTAGGTAGAGATTAATCGGGAGTTAAAGACATGAAGGGATTTGAAATAAAAGGGTTAACAAATAATCAAGTTGGAGATATGAAATCAATCTTGAGGAAAAATATGGAATTATTTATGGGTCCTATGCAACTGGTAGAAACGGAGAAACATAGGATTGATCGTAAATCGAAGAGGGTTAAGATTAAACAAAAAATGTACGATGTCCTTATCACGTACAAAGAGGACTTGGACAGGCAAATGCCTGAATGGTTAGAGGAAAATTTAATTAAGACATCAGAAGCAGAAGTTAGCCATTCAAGCGGGTGTACTGCGAAAAGGGCTGTACCTATTAGGTTAACTAGGAAGGACTGGACGGAAAAAGTAGTACCGTCTCCAGCAATATCAGCCTAAGGACTGACATTGAAAGGACATAATCCTAGTGTAACATTATTTTTTTTGTATATATATATTTGTGTGTATTGTGTAATTTTTTTCTATAGTTATCACATTAGTATATGGTTCATTAGAGATGTCCGTAGGTAATTTTCAGACACTTTGAAATGTTTATGTAATTATAATAATGAAGAAACCTACCAAGGAACTGTTGAACTCTTCTCGGATATTACATAGTTTTGGGGAAAATTAGCCCCTAAATGGCATATTTTCCGCTAATGTGGGGGGTGTCAGGGTTTCATTGACAGCTGCTGTTTAGAACTATTGTTATGTGATACTATCTTTTTGTGTGCTTATGTATTCTGTGTACTGTAAGCTTTAAACTACATTCCTTTCTTATCTGGAATCTTAATCCGAGTATGTGAGTGACATGATATGAGTTGAAAGAATGTTTACTACAGTGGAAGGTGTTTTTCTATTGTCATTCAAAGTTCATAGATAAGACAGACAAAGATCTTCACCCATGATCTAAGAAGAAAGATGCACCATAAAGGGATGACATTCTTTTAAGTGGTCGAACCCGTGCGGACAGAGAAACCCACCCCGTTTACGGATGGTGGTCTCGTGGGAACAGCAGAGGGAGTTTTTAGTTTTTAACGCGGTGAGTGGGACGTGTAGGTTGTTCCAGAGGGAGCTCTGGTACACGTGCGTTGAGGTAGGTCTCTTGGAGTGGAGAGATAATGTGTTTGTGAGATTAATAGTAATCTCTGGTAACTCTGGGTTAATTAACGTAGCATGAGAGAGGTATAGAGTAGCTTAACAGTACACAGAACGTATTTTCTTTATTTTATTTCATGTTGAACCGGATCAGCTAGATCCACGTTTTTAAGTGTAAATATTGTCTTGTTATTTGTAAAGATTGTGTAAATAAATTGTTCGTTTAAGTTTAATTGAAAGAGTTCGTCTTTTTCTCAATATACCTCTCATAACGTGACCGATATCACATAGTCATATCGGTGGTGGCAGCATACTAAAAGTACAGGATTATTCTTCAAAGTAGTGTGGACTTAGAGGGAATCCGACAGTTACCTATTTAAACCAAATAAACCACGAATTTCAATTTTTGCCATGAAATCATTAACATTTCTTCAAAATGTAAAATACGCACATAAAAACAGGTAATTATGTGGCCTGCCTTAATTTACAGAAATGTAAATTTAAAAAATGAACATTAAATTCGCACATTAATCTTTTTTTTTTATTAATGAAATGAGTTTTATAAGATTCATGAATTTTACGGAGAAAAACAGTCTATGTTTATTTCAAAATCAAATATATAAAATGTGAAGAATTTTATAGTTTGAAATTTTAGTTATTTAGAACATACAATAATTTTGAAAGCCTAACTTCTTTATTTTTCTCAATGTATTAGTTACAGGAATAAAAATGTCACGAAATTTTTGGGAAAATAAACAAGCTCACAAATATTAATCTTCTTCTGCACTTACAAATTGATTCAAAATTTGAAACTATTCTTTTGCATAACGATATATCTCATTTCATTATCAAAAATCGGAATTTTAATCCATTAAAGGAAAATAAATTGCATCACAAATACAAACTAAAAGTTTAATGGCGACGCTTTATCTAAATAATTTTTGTCTGGATTTAAAATACAACATTTTCTAATAAAGAAATAAAATTTCTTTAATATTCAAGATTTTTCAAATCTGAATTAAATTCCGTTGATTCCAAAATAATCTTCTCATCCTGTTTCATTTTACTTATAACATTATTAAAATGCAAAATCTTTTAATATCAGAATACCTTGAACATTTAATTCTTCTTTCGACTTTCTGATTTCACAATAAATATAAGTGTGAAGTGATTGAAGAAAAGCTGAGTAATAGTTATATAAGTTTTAATCGCTTTCAAGAGATGTGACCTCATTTTTTAAATTCTTAGTCATTTCAAGCATGTTTAAAAAGTTCTATTGAAGTTAAATTCATTCGTTGTGTTTTTCCAATAATGCTTTTGTAATTAAAACATACATTATATACCTAAGCATTTTTGTTTTTATTCTTAAACAAATAATTCTTGTTTGATATATTTTTTAAATGTTGATTTAAAATATATTTTCGTGCTTAAAGAGTTAAGGAAGAAAATGAGCAATGAAAATAATACTATTTTTGTAAATAATTTACTAGACAAAATAAAAGTACTGGAGAAAGCGTCTTTTTGTTTTCCGAAAAATTCAATAATTACAATATTTCTAAAATTTTCAAGAAAGATTTATTTTAAAAACAAATTGTACATTCAAAATGTGCATACGAAAATAAAAACTGTTAACTATATGTCCTGGCACAGTTTATCAAAGTGTAAAATAATAAATGAAAAATTTCAAATTTCAGGTATATGTCTGACATCTAATCATTGTTTAAACCAACGTGATCAAATAATATTTAATAATACTCGTGATTTTACATTGGCACCCACTCGGTCCGTTTTCTGAATACCACTTTTTTCTAAGAAAATTATTATTTTAGATTTTTCTTACAAATTTTATAGATACCTACCCGGAACGTAATTTTCGTTGCAAAAGCTGTAAAAACCTAGCAAGAAAAAATACCTTCACAAATACTGGTATTCAAAAAATAGACCCTGTGGCAGCCCTGAGAATAGCAATTTCACCGAAGTACTTTTTTCGTGCTAGATTTTTACCACATTTGCAACAAAAATTATCTCCCGAGTAGATTTTTGCAAAATTTGTCAAAAAAATCTGAAAAAAGCGGTATTCAAAAAACGGACCAAGTGAGAGGCCTTGGTTTTATGGCTTAAAAAATCACATGCTTTTTTAAAAATCATTTATATAAAAACGGAAGATTTTTACATGTTATATTTAAGAAATAAACTTTTTTAAATATAAACCAGTGGTACTCGCTACTTTTTGAGAAAAGTATTCCCACATCGCTGTTTTCAGAAGGTTATATTCATCTTATTTAATAACACAATTTCTGCTATTAAATAAGGTGAAGATTAATTTATTTTTAAGTGGTAACTCTACGGTCCACGGGCATTTAGTGAATACCACTGGTACAAGCAATAGTTTTGAAAACCAACGTTTTTATTTTTCTCTGTGTATTAGTTTCACGAATAAAAATTCTACCATTTTTGGGAAAAATAAATACGCTTACATGATTTAAACTGCTTTTTCCTTTACGACTTAATTAAAAAGTAGTATAACGATTCTTTTACTTAAAGCTATATCCCATTTCATTAACAGAAATCGGCATTATAATCCATTAAAGGAAAATAAATTGTAGCTCAAATCCATCTATCTATATATATATAAATAGACGTGAGTGTGCCTATATTTCACTTTGCAGCCACAACATACCCAGCGCAGACCACTGCTGTTTGTGTGCAGTACTAGCCTCTAGTCTCCCATCGTGCACTATGGTGGTTGCATGCCGGTAGCTGTGAAGGTGTGGGAGATAGGGTGGATGAAATTGGTCGACCTAGGGCATTTTCATATTTCGACCAAAGTGTTCTAAAATATTTTTGGAATCTTCTTCAACGAGAATTGGTCCATTCAACTTAACATGAACTAATTACGATATAGATAACTATGTAAGTTGATTTTGCACCCCTAGCGGTGGAAATTGAAACTAAACGATATTGAAGCGCGTGCGTAGCATGCCTGTTATACAATGCCGTCGGCAGCGGGGACGAGTGCCGGAGTTTCTTTCGGAAAGAGATTTGTTTAGAGCAGAATGCGCGCTGAAAATGACTATTTTTATCGAAACCGCAAAATAAAGTTACTAATTTCCGGGCATCGCCGGACGGATCAGCTAGTACAAAATAAAAACTTAATGGAGACGCTTTATTTTTTTAAAAAAAATAGGCTTGACTTTCATTGAAATGTAAAAGACATTTTTTCAAATCAAGAAATAATATTTCTTTAATATTCAAATTTTCAAAGCTGACTTTAAACTCGATTGATTCCATGTAAAAGTTTCACGAAAAAAAATTCTACCATTTTTTTGGAAAAATAAATACGCTTACATGATTTAAACTTATTCTGCACCTACGACTTAATTCAAAAGTCCTAACGATTCTTTTGTATTAAACTATATTCCATTTCATTAACAGAATTATAATCCATTAAAGAAAAGAATTTGTAGAACAAATACAAAATAAAAGCTTAATGACGATGCTATATTTAAAAAATATAATGCTAGACTTTCATTGAAATGTAAAAGACAATCTTTTCTAATCAAGAAATAAAATTTCTTTAATATTCAAGATTTTCAACGCTGACTTTAAACTCGATTGATTCCAAAATAATCTTCTTCTCCTGTTTCATTTTACTTATAAAGTTATTAAAAGGGAAAAGATTTTTATATCAGAAAACTTGAACTTTTTAATTCTTTTTGAGAAATTTCTGATTTCACGTTAAAGTAAGTGTGAAAAGATTAAAGAAAAAATAGCTCAATATTTATATGAGTTTTAATATCTTTTAAGGAATGTGAAATTATTTTTTTAATTTATAGTCATTTTAAGCAGATTTTAAAAGTTCTATTGAAATAAAATTCCATTTATTGTATTTTCCCAGTAATGCTTTATAATAAATTATACGCTTTTATAATTAAGCATTTTTTGAAAATTATACACAAATAACTTTTGTTCGATATTTGTTTTTATGTTGAATGAAAATATTTTGTTGTGTTTGTCGGGATTAATGAAGAAAATAAGCAATGCAAATAAAATAAATTATTTTTTTAAAAATAGTTATTTATTTGGTAAAACTTTGGAACTGGATAAAAGTCTCCTTGTATTAGAATTCTCGAATTATTAGTAATTCGAGAATTCTAATAATTGTAATATTTTAAAGAAAGATTTCTTTTAAATAAAAATATTCTTTCCGACAGGAAAATGCTGAAAATTTTTATAATATCCTAAGCACTTTGGATGCAATTTTTCCAAAGAAGTAAATAAATATGTTCACATTACAGATTTTTTTTTAAATAAAAGCTTAATGGCGACAGTTCATAAAAAAAAAAAAAAAAAAAAAAAAAGGCTAGACTTTTATTAAAACATCAAAAACAATCTTTTATAATAAAAAAAAAATTTCTTTAATATTCAAGATTTTCGAAGCTGACTTAAAACTCTAATTGTTCCCAAATTATCTTCTTCTCCTGTTTTATTTTATTTCCAAAGTTGTAAAATCTTTCTACATACTGAGATATTTTTTGTATTTTAAATCCTTTGTTGCTAAACTAAATTATTCATAAAATATATTAAAAAGTTTTTCATTTATTGACTATTATTTATTGTGTTAAAATCTAATAACATGTAAAATGAATATACGCTCACAATTTATTTCGTATTTCTTATCAAGGAATTTTAATTTGACGTTCTTACAAATATCTCTCTGGGTTTTGTTTAGTTCTAGATTTTGCATGCAAGATAAGATATATTAAGCTGTAGCTTAATGCTACATTAAGCTAAACACGTAGGATACTAATAATTATTGGTAAAATTTTTAATTTCGACTGAATTTACTTTCTCAAATAGGAAAAATGCAGGGAATGTGTCAGGGGTTACTTGGTTCTAGTGTTTTTTTTTTTTTTAGAGAGTGATCATTTTTATTCCTCAGAAAAAAACTGAAAAAAAACTGGAGCGATAAATGATGAATGTAGCTTCTCCTACATGTTTTCTATTTGTTCTAAAATAAGAAAGTAGTGTTATAAAAAGAAAACAAATAGCACCCAGTAACCAACAGAACCCAATTATCTCCCTCTTCCCCCCCCCCCCCCCCCGCTATCCCCATTAGATAAAACAAGAAGTGTGAAATAATGTGGCATCAAAATGAATATCTACTTACAATGTATTTTTTATCAAGGCATTTTAAGTCAGACAACGTTCTTTCAGATACACTATTTCTGTATCATTTTAAAAGGTCTGACTGTTGGGTCTATGTTTTAGGATAGAACATCCTGGTATAACATTATTTTTCTTAAGTCTCAATCATAGTTTTCACTATGAAGAATATCTGTTAGGCAAGAAGAATGAAAAACCTCTCTCTTGACGTCTTCTTTAATAGAACATTTATTTTATCGTTTATGAATTTTTTTTTTAATCTGTGTAAAGGAATTACAAGATTATTGTTCCTTGAACTGATATGAATAATGATTATATAAAAAGAATATTGCTATATTATTCTAAAAAGGATTCAAAAATACAAAAGAACTTCAATTATATTTTTTTTTCGTTATAATTACATGAGTTTGGTCAATAAATATATAAAATACGGGTTTTTTCTCAGCATTCTTTCCACTAAAAAAACTTTCATTTACATTAATAAATGTTACATCTTCCTGATATTTTTCACGGGAGGAAGTTTTCTAAAATAAATTTCAGAGAAAATATTTGTTCAGAAGTTTTTATTAAAAAATGTTATTGCTATTTAAATTTTTAAATTCTTTATTTTGATATTCAAAACCTCTCTATCAATCGTTTCGGAAATTCTTCTCAAAATATTTTAAATAAGACTGCATTCTCTTACAGATACACAATCTCTCTA
Organism: Maratus michaelseni; assembly: GCA_963931845.1. Taxonomy (NCBI): domain Eukaryota; kingdom Metazoa; phylum Arthropoda; class Arachnida; order Araneae; family Salticidae; genus Maratus; species Maratus michaelseni. Next base: position 408,917,578 of record OZ007586.1, read on the forward strand.
CCATTTAGTAATTTTAACATTTGGATGGATATTTTACGATAAAATATCCTGCTATAACATTTATTCTGTATGTTTACGACTTAATCATGTAGTCTTCACTTTTTTAGACAAGAAAATGAAAAACATGGCATCCTTATTTTTGATAGAGCAATTTGATTCTGTATGAATACTTTTAACTCTGTATAAAGGCAGTGCTAGACATTTTTATTGTCCCATTAAATGATATGCACAATGATTAAATATATTAAAATAACATTGCTACAGTATACTAAAATGGATTCAATTATACAAAAGAACGTCAATACTTTTTTTCTTAATTTGAATTGCACGAGTTGATCAATACATATATAAAAAACGGATTTTTTCTCAGTATGTCCCGCAGAACAAAACTTTGAAAGTTTCTTTTTATATAAATCATACAAAATCTTCCTATTTTGTCCTATTCTCATGAGTTTTTACTAAAATGAATATCAAAGAAGTTATCATTTTCGAAGGGTTTGCCGAAACTGTTATTGGCAATAAAAACATTTTGGTATTAAAAAGCTCTCTATTAATAAGTGTTGAAAATTTAGCGGATTTTTTTATTCAGAATTTTACCACTATTCCCGAATAGTAATAATTGCTTTAGCTAATGATAGGTTAAATGAAGCGAAAATTAGTATTCGTAAATAGTGTTAGATTTTTTTTAATAAAAAATGCCGTTAAATTGACAACACTGCTAATTATCGTTTCAGAAATTCTTATCAAGCGTTTTTAAATAAGATGATGTTCTTATAGATACATCACCGCTCTATCATTCTAATGGTATTAACGCATTAAAACAACTCTGTTAAAAGTCACTGTCATCAACTTAATTATGAAAATGGTTATAAGAGACATGAATGGTATTATTAATTAGAGTTATTGACGAAGCATCCGAACGTACGAGGAGCGATTGAATGCAGATTGAATCAACTTTGGGATCATGATTCCTGCAATACTAAAATATGCAGAGCTATAAGGAAAGAGCACGTTTACAAACACTTCCGTCATCCAATCTACCTACTACATTTTTGCATACACGATAATTTCAGGAATCGTCATGGTGACGTAGTAGTAGGCGTTTTCAGATTATTTTCATAATTAAAATGTTAGGATGATAGGAATTCGGAAAAACTTCAGAAATATTTTATGATTACCGATCGAGATATTTGTTTAACCTGTCAGGGGCAAAGTACTTCTGCTGTTATAATGTTGAAATAATTGAATTACTCTAGAATTTATGAACAAATTTATTTGAAAAATAATTAAAACTTTATCTTCACGTACACAGTAAATTTTTCCCCAGTGACGTCATCTACCCTTTCCTTATCCTACTGGACATCCTGGTTACCTAGTGAGAAACTAAAGTCGAGTTCCTTGGACAAGTTACCCCTGGATTACGTGTAGAAGGTGTTGAATTTTGCATTTTCTCCTAGAGATAACATTGCGATTGTTTAATTTTACTGACAAAATATTTATATTTCCTACATTGCTGAAATAACGTGCTAAACTATTTCCATTGTTGTAACTGTCATTCATTTGTAAGCACATTGTTTCCAAAATCGTTATGACGTCAGAGCTACCGAAGCACATTTTTTGTCATTTTTTATGATTTGGGAATATACTTTTAGTTTCATTTCTAACATACGTGGCTACCTTACACTTATCGTTTTGCTTCATTTTGAAAGCCCAAATTGATATTTAGTAAAATTAGATGTTATATTCAGTACAACCTTTAAATCGATGTAATTTTCTTCCAATTTCTGTCTTATTTTTACATCCAACAATTTTTCAGACTTAATTGTGCTGATTTTTGGAGTTATTTTGGTGCAAATTTCACCTTACTTTTACTTTTCTCATACTGCATCTGGATACTGCAGGGTAGAAAACGTCGTACTCATATCGTTGGAGATCGCAATCAGAATCAATTCAAAGGATATTGGCTTCAAATACCCAAAGTCAATCTCATGTTCTAGCAAAAGCTATCGCTTCAAATGCTGCAACACTAACAAGTTCTCCATCTTACAGTTTGATGAAGAGACGTAAAGCGGCAAAACTGATAATGAAATGGTATCCGTCGCATTAATTAAATCTAAGAATTCCCTATGAGCTTTTCAGTACATTAAGCTCAGTGCCCTATGAATTTACAGAACGGGTACTAATTTTTTTCAAGTTTACCGCTTAGACCTTAATCCATGCAGATGATATTCCAATCTTTTTGAAAGAGTTATCTTGCACCGAAAAAATGCTTTTCTCCCTAGTCTATCCTGCCATCTAAATATGCAAATTTCGGGGCCAACAACTTGGACACAGTGAAAATGTTATTAGTTTTAAGAAAAAAATCCAGCAATTAGCGTTATGTCTTCCTTATAATCCTGGAAGTAGTAACTCCTCAATTTTTGTTAACAAATCCAATGAACCTGATGTAGCAGAGATTACAGTAAATTTTGAGAAAGTTTTACCTGCTCTTCTTTGATGGAAAGAAAATAATCAGTATTACTGTCATATTAAGGCAACTACAGAGTTTATATCATAGCTTCCTGTCAAAACTTACATAAGTCAATTGCTTCCCCCAATTTCCGAACTAGCTCACAGCCAGGAAGAACATATAGAAGATCAAACAGTTCACGAGACATTTAGACCAATACATACAGCCAGAAAATGAATCTAAAATGATAGAGTTAATTATAAAATGATAACGGCCAGCATTCTCTTCAAGTTTAATAAATTAATTTAATCAGGATATTTATATACCTAGAGTTTTTCCTGTATTATTTCCTTATGGCGTTGTAGATCTACATCTTGCCAACGTACAGAGCCCCAACAGCGTCTAAGAGGCTCTGCTTTCAAAGCTGATAAAAAGGAGTAACTGCGTTCGATCACTTGTCGCTCTCGTCGACCTAATCGTTAGGAGGTTTCCATGTTTTCTTTAAAACCTGCGTAATGCTGGGTAAATATGGGTTGGGTTCTCCTAGAGAACCCCCACGGATGGCAATTTACTCCCCCGCCCCCGTCTCTCGTCCTATTTCCCTCGCGCAGAAAATCAGCCGAAACTAAAACACCCCACCACCACTGGCCTACGTTTACGGAGAGATATTTTATCCTCAAGACTATTTAGAGGATAATTATTGGCTATCGTGTCACATAAAAGAAAAGGACTGAAAATTATTTCTGTTTGCTTGAATAAGTAAGTTAAGATATCATGAGTATTTCAAGTATCTGGTGAATTTGCTCTTTGCAATGGGAGATATTTTGTGTAAAAGAACATTTGAAAAAGTCACTCCGAAGAACTCCAATTCAAGAGCGCAATTTGATTATAATCAGCAAAAGTCATTTACTCCTTTAAGATCATTGAATGTTGTTTTCAGGTTTGTAAATAAATTTAAGAATCTAATTATTGAAACTGTCTTTACTAAAGATAGATTAGAGCGGATAGATTGCATTATCATCTTACATCATAGCACTATTTTTAAAAGTAAATTTAAAATTCTAACCAACATAAGAAATTTTTAATTATATTTACCGAACTTCCAATAAAAGTTTTCTACTATTCGCAATCGCTTTATGCTTTTTCCTTTTTATTAAGACGTCATAATTTAGCTTCGACAATTTGACTTGACGGAATAACCAGTATAAAATCTATGTAATTTGCGACTAAGAATAAATGATGAAAACAATATTTGCTTATTCACATAAAAGCATAAACAGACATGTGACCAGATATTTAGCAACGACAGTATTATAATCAGCACAAATAGGTAGAATTAGGGAGTCGCAATTCATCTAGTTCTGTATGTCAACTGAAATGGATTTCAGTTTTGGAATCAATTATGTGCCTACTTTTTAGAACCCAAGTCTCATTACGCAACTCAACTTACAACACTGTACACTGTCCAACGTGAAGTGCTTCAGAAATTTACTTTCGAATACGTTATAGTCAAACCTATTCGAACAAATTTGATTTGAGACGATAATAAGTTGCGTCGTCTTATCTATACTAACAAAAGAAAGTTTCGCTCTGTGTGTGTGTCTGTTGACGATGGCTAGGAAAATTTAACCCACCTAGAAGGCTGGAAATTTAGATTTAGGTAGTCCAAACCCTCTCCTGGTGCACTATTACTTCAGAATTTTAATATTTTAATTATTTTTTGAAATATTAACTAAAATGCACAAAGAACTCTCATCAAAAATACGCTTTATTCGCTTGGGTTGGTTGGTTCACTGGTTGGTTGTATGGATTCTTCACAGAAGTAATTAAATAAACCAGAGTAGCGATGCATAAATAAGGATTTCTAACTAAATAGTGTCAATATGGATTGAAGTTATCAGCGTAGAGGAGCCATGCGAATGTCGCGCCACCTGTACATGACAAATTACACATACGTCCCACTGATTGAAATATTTTCCAGGGCCATTTTTCTTCATGGCAATTAGTCGAGTTTAGGTTTTTTTTTTTTACATGACATTTATTATTATGAAGGAGATTGTTAATACAGAAAACTTTATTTAAGAGATTCTTTTTTATATTTGCGGGAATGAAGAGGGGCAAGGGTCTAATTACATTTAAGCTTCAAGGTGTATTTCTAGAAAGCAGTTACCAGAATTTCCGAATAATAGTGTAAGCCAAATTTCAAATTAAGTTCATAGCTTAACCAAATGAATCAATCTTTAAAGATGTATTGTGATCCTCCTAATTAGTTATTTTTTGAAGGCCACTTGAACACCTCCCCCCCCCCCTCCCTCTCGGCTCGTCCTTCAAGGTTTTTTCTCTAACTCTGCTCCGTTTCCATATCTCAGCAACTATCTTTCCCATTTCAAACATTATAATTAATTTAATAGTCACTCTTTATAACATTAAACTAAATGTATGAGTAGCGGTTACTACTATTTACGAATAACAGTTTAAGCCAAATTTGTAATTAAATTCAAAGCTTAAAGAAACGAACGAATTTTGAAAGATGCATAGTGGTCCTCCTAATTAGTCATTTGCTGAATGACACTTGAACACCCCCCCCCCCCAAGGCCCCTCTTGCAAGGATTTTTTTCTAACTATGCTCCGTTTCCATATCTCAGCAACTATTTTTCCGATTTCAACGCAAGTGGTTCCAAACATTACAATTAACTTAATAGTCACTCTTTACAACATTAAACTAAATTTATGAGTAGCGGTTACCACTATTTCCGAATAATAGTTTAAGCCAAATTTGTAATTACATTCCTAGCTTAAGCAAACGAACGAATTTTGAAAGATGCATAGTGGTCCTTCTAATTAGTCATTTGCCGAAGGACACTTGAACAACCCCTCCCCCCCGGCCCGTCCTTCGAGGTTTTTTCTCTAACTCTGCTCCGTTTCCATATCTCAGCAACTATCTTTCCGATTTCAATACAAGTGATTCCAAACATTATAATTAACTTAATTGTCACTCTTTATAACATTAAACTAAAATTATGAGTAGCGGTTACCACTATTTCCGAATAATAGTTTAAGCCAAATTTGTAATTAAGTTCAAAGCTTAAGCAAACGAACGAATTTTGAAAGATACATAGTGGTCCTCCTAATTAGTCATTTGCTGTAGGACACTTGAACATCCCCCCCCCCCTCTACGGCCCCTCTTGCAAGGATTTTTCTCTAACTATGCTCCGTTCCCATATCTCAGCAACTATCTTTCCGATTTCAACGCAAGTGATTCCAAACATTATAATTAACTTAATAGTCACTCTTTATAACATTAAACTAAATTTATGAGTAGCGGTTACCACTATTTCCGAATAATTGGGTAAGCCAAATTTGTAATTAAGTTCCTAGCTTAAGCAAACGAACGAATTTCGAAAGATGTATAGTGCTCCTCTTAATTAGTCATTTGCTGAAGGGTACTTGAACAACCCTTCCCCCCCGGCCCCTCCTTCAAGGTTTTTCTCTAACTATGCCCCGTTTCTATATATCAGCAACTATCTTTCCGATTTCAACGCAAGTGATTCCAAATATTATATTTAACTTAATAGTCACCCTTTATAACATTAAATTAAATTTATAAGTAGCGGTTACCACTATTTACAAATAAGAGTTTAAGCCAACTTTGTAATTAAGTTCCTAGCTTAACAAAACGAACGAATTTTTATGCATGCATATTGGGCCTCCTAATTAGTCATTTTCTGAAGGACACTGGAACATCCCCTCCCCTCGGCATCTCACACAAGGTTATTTTCTCTGACTGTGCCTTATTGCAATAACTAGGCTAATTATGTTCCAATCTTCTCGAAACCAGCTCAATTTTGTAGTGCGCCTACTATACAGTAACGTAGGCAGCGGGGACCTGTCTCAGAAGTTCGTTCGGAAAGAGGTTTGTTTAGAACAGAATGCTCCCCTGGCGGTGGTAGGGGGAAATAAAAGATTTTCTAGAGCGTACGAGCATGCCGGGTACACGGTTCCGAAGTCATCGTAGACCGTGGCCAGAGTTCCGTTTTTTAAGAGATTTAAGTTTATTACAAGGGCTCGGGCAACGCCGAGCGGGTCAGCTAGTATCTCAATAAAATTACAAGTAAAGAAAAAAAACTAAATAAAGTACCATAATAATTTGAGCGTATTTCCAATGAAATATGAAATAGCTTCTAAGGGCTTCATTATAAAAACTATACAATGGAAAAAAGAAACATACTAATGCATGAAAGAATCAATTCATACATTCTATCTTTATTATTTTCCTTAATATAACCTGTCTCATAAATATTTTAAATGCATGTTAAGTGAAAAAAAGGATTTTTTAAAATTATAAATAAATGTTTACTATCTAATTTCTTAATAATTAATCTTTCGGAATTTTTCGATTGAAAAAACAGAAGAAGGAAAACTTTGAGTATATCTATGAAAATATCTTTCTTTAAAAAAAGGCATATCTTTTAATTTTTGTATTTCTGAAAAATTCATATAAGTAATTAATAGTTCTTAGAAAATTGCTGAATGGCATTTTTTGTTTTTATTTTGTTTATTTCCTACTTAAAGGGAAAATGCACAAAAATATTTTAATACTATTAAAGAGCTATGCCAGTTTAAAAGAAAATGATGAAATGGTAAAAAAAGAATCATAATTAATGCACAGTGATTAACATAAAGCATAAGTTAATTAACCAAGGTTTTAAAGAATAGAGTACATATGTAAGTATATACAGGGTGTCTCTTCTTATCATTATCCAATAGCTAATTACTAAAACGTATAGTTCCAATTGCAAAAATTATGTTCTTCATCATATCGAAAGCTGTTTTCGTAAAGATAGTTATTTTTGTGAAAGTGACCAAAATAAATTTTTATACGGGTCCTATATTCTATAAGTTATATTTAGAAAAATATTTTCAATGCTGCAACAAGTAAAACTGTAAAAAGTTCATTTTTGTACCATACTTTTATACTTTGAATTTTATAAATTTTCAGCGTTTTTTTTTAGGATTAAAAACGGGAAAATGCCTTAAAAATAATATCGTTATCTCATTTTTTTGTAAAACTAAAACAAAAAAGAAAATAGAGAAGAAAATAAACAATTATTACTGTTGTTTCCCGCTTGGACTCTTCATTTGTAGGTTTAAGGTGGTGACAAACAATTTATAGCATCTGCCAATATTTTTGCTAATTTAATTTCATCATTTTTATGCTAAAAAATAATGCAATTAGTATAAAAAATTATAATAGAAGTAACTGTGTTTCATATTTAATAAAGTTTTTTACGTTTGCCAAAAAGATAAATGATTGACTAATTAAATATTTCTCTGAAAATAATCATCAGACTGCATTTAAAAAATAGTTTCGCATTTTTTGCTACTGGCGGTGTGCTGAACTATAGCGGCGAGACGTGCATTCGATACATAGAGGGCGTGCAGGAAAAAAATATGAAGCTAATCATCTTCTAGTACAGTCTCTAACTTTGAAAGTATGACTACATACTATAGCTAATTTGTAAAAAATAAAGTGAACATAGATTAAGTGTGTTTGTATCTTCATACATAGCTGCCAACTTTCCGGTTGGTCATATTTCATGTCTATAATATTTCCTTTTCTTAATTGAGATATCTTATTCTTGCCAAGGTATAAGGCCCTACAGGTGTCTGAGAGGTTCTGCTCTCAAAGCTGACAGATGGCAGTTACTGGATTCGATCACTTCGGTCACTCTCGTCGACCTAACAGTTCGGAATTTTCCGTGGTTTTCTTCAAACCTGTGTAACGCTGCGTAAATAAGTGTTAGGTTCACCTACAACTCCCCCTTCTCCTCCCTGGAGGGCAATCTCCCTCGCGCAGATAATCAGCCAAAGCAAAAACACCACACGCCTACGTTTCGGGAGATATGTTTCATCCTCAAGAATATTTAGAGAGTAACTAGCGGAGCTTCGCCCTCTACACTGGTCGGTTTATTTAGTAAGAAAATTTCCTTTGGAATCCTCCAGAAACTGCGTTAATGTATTTTTAAAAACAGTGATTGTTGATTTATTTTTTCACTTGTGAAATTCGGAACTAAAATCAGTAGATATCGAGTCGAATGAGCCAAACCGCATCGTGATCGAACCCATACTACCGGAGATAATTTGAAATTAAATAGCAAAATCCTTAGCGTTTTATTTATTTTTCTATAAAAATCGGGATTTTGCTAAAATAAAAAATTATGGGCTGAATTCAAAAATTTTTTGAAACTCTGATTTCACAGCCCATTTTAAGCAACGATGCATAATTTTCAAATCCCAAAATCCACTTTTTTTTAAAATTTTATATCCTCTTGAGACCCAAGCTCACAGTTTTTGAGCAAATTTTACAATTTTTGAGATTTATGTTTCTTTTGAGTCTAGAAAGCAATACATATTTTCATTTATTTAAAAAAATTAAAAATACTTTGTTTTTTAGCATGTCCAATAGAATGGACATTGGGTCTTAGTCCTGTGAAAAACTTGCTATTGAATTAAATAAATCCAAATGTAAAATTCCTAATATTTGAGAAAAAATAATGACACAAAATTGAATTCTACATAAAATAAGGATGTAAAATTTAATTAGGCACCAAATAATAATAATAATAATAGTTTTAAAAACTTCATTACCCGTAAAAAATAAATAGATGAACCTGAAATTCAGTAGTTTATAAATGTGCTTCTGCAAGTCAATTATTAATTATAGTTAAACGAATATACGAATACAACTTGCATTTCATGCGCACAACGTTATTTTATATTATAATACTTATCAAGTAAGATAGGATCGTTACACAGGCTTAAAAAAACAGATTTTTAAACAAAATACTCAAAAAACCGCATCAAGGTTTTATTTCTACAAACTCTTCTATCATCAGAAGTGTGTTTTCTATCGTTTATACGTCACTTCTAAATATCGTATAAATTCAATTTTTGCATCATTAAATAGAAAAAGTGTACTTTAAATACGAAACTTGTTGACCAATGTACTAATTTTTAAAATAATAATAATAATATTTTACATAATATTACTGATGACAACATGATAATGACAAGTACTAGTTTTTAATAATATTTTATTTTATTTTTGAACTCTTCTCAACTCCAGTCATTTGTTTGTTAGAATAATGATAACGAGTGGCACAGCTACCACAATTGTCAAGTAAATGCCAAGAAGAAATGTAAAAGAAATCAAAATGAGCTTATTTATAATCCTATACTGTTATCTTTAAATATATTGTCTTTAAAATGTTGTTGTTATTTAAATATGATTCAATTTATTGATTCAATTATGAATAGGATAGTAACAGAAAAATAATACCAAAAATAGTTACAATGAATAAGACTAACACATAATAAAAGATTAATTCTAAGTATAGGCATTTACCAAACGCTGCAAAAAAATATTTTCCTAAATATATTTTTAACACTTTCCAACCTCTGAGTGGTATTACAAGAAGCTTAATATGGAATATGGTGTGCATAGCACTTATAGTTACTTTACAGGGACAGTCAAAAGAATTTCGTTACATTACGTCTATGGAGAAAAATCGTTTGCGGTTTAATTAAATAATTTTTCACATTTTAAACGCATTGAAATTTATATATATCACTAAGGTGCATTACAAGGGTCTTACTACAGAATATTGTGTGTATAGCAGTCATCGTTCATTGACAGTGACACACAAAAGAATTCTCTACTGTCTGTTAACAATAATTCCAGGAAGTGCGTTTTAAGTTGCTGAACGCGATTTTAAATTTAACTCAATTTTTGTCTGTTACTTGGTGTGTATAAATTCTGTATATCTTATACAGGGCAGCACAAAAGTTCGCGAACACGTTTCAGTTTATTGACAGAAACTCCAGAAGGAGAATTAACTGTGCTACGCGTTTCCTGACTAAACTAAAATTTAGCATCCTATGTAGTATATATACAAATCTATAAATCATATACATGGCTGAATAAAAGTATTCGGATATTTTTCCGAATATTATATATGTTGGAATTTCCTTAAATTACGTTTTTAAAGATGTTATGCGTTTTCCAAATTGTTTACTTAGATGTTATCTTTCAGTTTATTAAATTGTAAAATTATTTGGGAAGCGTTGGAAAATGTTACATAATCTTTACTTGACGTATGATTTTTCGTTCTTGTTTTTATTTATTTAAGAAAACATATTATCTACTTCTGTATCTATTATTTATTTCAATACTGTCTTGATTTTTAAGTAAAAAGTAACGCCTTTCTTCAGTATACAACAAGAGTCTAATCTCTATCTCTGTAAAAGAGTAAGTGTCTGTCTGCCTGCCTGCCCGCGAATTTCTCCGTAATTATAACACCTACGACTCAGAAATTTTTGTCATGTGTAGATGTTGTCACCGGATAGTATACCTCGCGGCCGGATTTTTAAATTTTAATTTAGATTTTTTTTTTATTATTAAAACGTGTATATGGAATTTTGGGTTCGAGGCTATTTCAAGCTCCTCCCATGAGATAGCCTCGGCAACGCCATTCGTGGCAACGAAGCAGCCAGCCAATGAGAGCAGGTGCAGGATACAGGATCTAGCGACCAGCGACGACAGTTTATTAGTCGTAGCACAGCGTTTATTTTTTAGATTTATTTTAAAGAAAATGAATTGAGATTAATTTTTGCCTGATTGAGATTAAAGTAGGTTAGTTTTGATTGTATTCATTCTTTGTATGTTTAGTTGCCCCCATATATTATGTTTTAGGTAAGAATATAACTTGCATTTTACTGAATGGTTTCAAAACGTTCACATATTTGCTCATGTTCTGAAATGAAACAAACTGTTTTCAATAACAAATCTTAATGAATCAAATTAATCTTACACTTTACTATAAAATGTACAGTTCGGGAACTAAAAATGTAGTCAAAAGCTGTAACAGAAAGATTGTAAATTAACAAACTCATATATATAAATCAAACAGCAGTTTTTAGTGTTGAGCTATAGTTTTCTATTTTTAAACATTTTAGTATTGTAAAATATATTTTTTACTAATTTAAATTCCCTTTATATATTCCTTTAATATATTCCTTTTTATATATTTATTTTAAGTTTCCGTAAGTTAGTTTATTTACTTTCTGTTCAGTGAAGTGTAAGATGAAATAGGCCTAAACCCAGTGACAGAACTATTTTCGTGTGTCTGCAACGCTAATAATATTTCAAAAATAGTTTTAAATATGCAATATATATCATATTAAGTTCCCGATAGTTAGTTTTGTCACTGGGGTTTAGGCCTATTTCATCTTACACTTCACTGAACAGAAAGTATATCTTCATGTATCTGCAACGCTTATAATATTTAACAAAACTATTCTTGACTGTATTTTTAGTTAGTTTGTTTCATTTTTTAACATTTTTAGTATGAAAATATTCAGTAAATAATTTGTGCAACGCTTATAATATTTAAAAAAAACTGTTTTTGACTGTATTTTTAGTTAGTTTGTTTCATTTTTTAACATTTTTAGTATGAAAATATTCAGTAAATAATTTGAGTTCTTGGGCGGTTAGGAATCCATTGTGATTTATTTTTTACCTCATACTCACAAATTAAATATTTTTGATGGAAACAAACAATTTACATTAAATTTTTGAGTATGTATTTATTGTTTACAATTTTTTTCCTGTAATTGTTTTGGACTATATTTTTAGCTCCCGAGAATGGTGAATTCATAGCATGCGATAAATTGTTAAGATGTATGTTCTCATTAAGATTTGTTATTGAACTCCATTTAAGAACCATTTTTAACTCCATTTAAGAAGTAAATCTTAATCAATTGACCTGAGAATAGAAATTATTTGCTGAATGTTTTCATTTTATAGAAAGTAAAGTTCAAGAAAAGCAGTCGATTCTTGGGCGACTAAAAATATTCTTAATGAAACAGATTTTCTGAGTTGTTTCTATAAATTCATTATTTTTTTGTTGGGGCGTTTTTGAGTGATGTTTATGATTTAAGAACTTTTTTAGTCGCCCAAGAATCGAATGTTTTTCATGAACTTTACTTTGAATAAAATGAAAACATTCAGTAAATAATTATTAAATCTTAATCACCTGAGAACGGAATTTATTTGCTGAATGTTTTCATTTTATAGAAAGTAAAGTTCAAGAAAAGCAGTCGATTCTTAGGCGACTAAAAATTTCAACTGCAATTTCTCGGTGTTTTTTAATTATTTTAAATTATTAAGTTTGTTTTATTTTTCTGTTAACATATTAATGACAGATATTAGTGTTATTATTAATCTAAATGCATTCCAGTTTCAAAGCTTCTGAAATCCAGAATTTTTTATAATCTGAAATCGCCATTAACAGTAAAGTTATACTGTTTTTCTATTTTGTATATCATTTTTTTTTCAAATTTAATTCTTTTGTCACTTTATAGAATGCATACTTTGCGACGATCGGCCGGTAGCATCCAACCACCACCACCACCCATAAATATCATATACTACAATTCTAATACCGTGCAAGCGCCCCCCCCTGGTTATTTTACGATTTTCCGTCGCATTTAGGGGGCGGATTAACGGGATTTTACGGTAATTATTAAATTGTTTTGATGAACTGATTATAAATTCCCAGTCCGTGAAATACTTATGATGTGCATTTTGTGACATGAGTTTCATAAGAATCACTCACATATAGGACAAAATTAGCACTCACCAATCTGCAAGTAATACTAAAAATTTGTCGATTGACAGTTTTGCCACCACTGGCCATCTTAATAGTCACACTCGCCAATTGTGATGATTGATTGGAAAAAGATTTTTCCCCCTGCTGTCGTTTGATAATTTTCAAAACCATTTGGTACATTTCACAATTACCCCCCCCCCCAAATCATTTGACAAATTGTGATTTTTTTAAGCTATTTGCCGATATTTGCATTTTTTCCCCGAGACCATTTGATGATTTTTGAGATTTTTTTCAACTATTGATTGATGAATTTTGTGATTCTCAGTTTTCTCACATTATGAGTTTTATCAGAAAGTAAAATAATAAATAAATATGAATGATTTGCGGAGCTGTTTCAAAATAATTATAAAGAATAAGTCTTTAAAAATGTAAAATCAATGTTATTTCTGGCCGAATTTTTTTTAAATAATTATAAACCATTTTAATTTGTAAGCATGTTGTAAAAAAATCACCATTTTGTGACAAATTTTGTGTTTTATAAGAATCGCCCAAGCACGGACATGCAATGCGGATATGCAAATTTATGTTGTCATCGCACTCTTTATAATTATTTTTGTTGAGGGTTCTTGGGTGATGTTATTGAATTAGTGATAGAAACAGCTCCGCAAATCATTCATATTTACTTATTGTTTAACTTGCTGATAAAACTCATAATATGTGAGAAAACGGTGATTTTTTTTCTTTTTTTTTTACTTCATATATACAAATTAAATTTTTTGAGGATTGTAAGTATGAGGTAAAAAAAAAATCACTGTTTTCTCACATAATGAGTTTTATCAGAAAGTAAAACAATAAATAAATATGAATGATTTGCAGAGCTGTTTCAAAATAATTATAAAGAATAAGTCTTTAAAAATGTAAAATCAATGTTATTTCTGGCCGAGTTTTTTTAAAAATAATTATAAACCATTTTAATTTGTAAGCATGTTGTAAAAAAATCACCATTTTGTGACAAATTTTGTGTTTTATAAGAATCGCCCAAGAACGGACATGCAAATTTATGTTGTCATCGCACTCTTTATAATTATTTTTGTTGAGGGTTTTTGGGCGATGTGATTGAATTTTTGATAGAAACAGCTCCGCAAATCATTCATATTTACTTAATGTTTTAACTTGCTGATAAAACTCATAATATGTGAGAAAACGGGGATTTTTTTTTTTAACTTCATATTTACAAATTAAATTGTTTTGAGGAAAAAATACATCCTACACTGCACTGAATGTTTTAATTTCTTAGCAAACTCATAATGTTTAAGAATTATTTACATTATATTGATTTCGACAACAGTTGATGAGGCATATCAGTTTAAAGTTGTATCTTATATATGAGTTTGTTAATTCAATGATGTGAAGTTTATGATTATTTATTTATTGTTATTTACAATTTTTCTTTCTGTTACTGTTATTGGACTACATTTTTAGTTCCTAAGAACGTTGTAATATGCGATAAATTGTAGAACTGTACATTTTATAGTAAAGTGTAAGATTAATTTGATTCATTAAGATTTGTTATTGAAAACAGTTTGTTTCATTTAAGAACATGAGCTGATTTGTCTAACGCTACGAAAACATTCAGTAAAGTGCAAAATATATTCTTACCAAACACATAATATATGGGGGCAACTACGCATACAAAGAATGAAGACAATTGCAACTAACTTATGTGAACCTCAATTAGCCAAAAATATATACCTTTTCCTTAAAATAAAACTCAAACATAAACAAAACAATGAAATCTGTGGCTAGCCGCTTTCAGCTGTGAACATGAACTGCCGTCGCTAGATCCTGGATCATCCCATATTCACACCTGCTCTCATTGTCTGTCTGCTTTGTTGCTGTGGTTTGGTGGAGAGCATGGAATAGCCTCGAATCCAGAATTCCGTATGCACGTTTTAATAATTAAAAAAAAAATCTAAATTGAAATAAAAAAATCAGGCTTAGGTGTTATAATTACGGTGCTTTCCTCAGGCAGGAAGACAGAATAGGTTTGTTTGTGTGTGTGCTGTTTTTAATAAAGACAGTTGCATTTTTTCAGCGACCCTTTCACGAAAGTTTTTTCTGTGAACCTTTCACAAAATCTGCATTTTTTCCACAATCCTTTGACGAATTTCGTATTTTTTCTGCGATCCTTCGATGAAATTCAAGTTTTTCCTGCAATCATTTGACATAATTTGCTTTTTTTGTGATCCTTTAACGAAATTCGTGTTTTTTCACATACTTATGTCGAGATTCATGTTTTTTCAGTGATCCTACGACGTAATTCGTGTTTTTTTTCAGCGATCCTTTGACGAAATTCACATTTTTCCTGTGATCCTTTGGCAAAATTTGCGTTTTCCCCGCGATCCTTTGATGAAATTCGCATTTTCCATGATCCTTTGATGAAATTTGCTTTTTTAATGATCGTTTGACAATATTCGTGTTTTCTCTGCTGCCTTTTGACGAGATTCATGTTTTTTTTAGCGATCCTTTTACAAAATTCATGTTTTTTCAGCGATTATTTGATAAAATTCGTGTTTTTCTTGCGAACCTTTGACGAAATTCGCGTTTGCCAGCGATTCTTTGATAAAATATGCTTTTTTCTATTATGATAGGGAAAAGCGGATTAGGATAGGTAGATAGGGAAACCCCATTATCAGTTCGGGACATTAGATGTAATTAAGAAACATTTGTATATTTGTAATAATTAGCGAAAATGGCGAGATAAAGGGGGTGGGGTGGGAACGACTTTTTATTAAATATCACATTTATTCTACATCAACTTCCTCTCACCACCAGGGGGTGCTTTGCTATCTCTGTTTCTATGGGCTGGATCACGACGGGGTATGGCTCTTTCCACCCGACATCAATAGAGCTTACTGATTTTAGTTCGGATTTTCACCACAGGGGGCGCTTTCGTATATTTGGTTCTATGGGCTGGATCATGACGGGTTATGCCTCATTCGACTCGACATCGATAACCTTAATGAGTTCAGTTATGTTCGTATAGAACATATTGTGCTCCCTGGCGGTGGAAGGTGTAACTAAAGGATTTTGCAGCTAACTCTGGTTCTATGGGTCACATCACGACACGGTTTGCCTCATTCGACACAACATCAATAGAGCTTACCTATTTTAGTTCTGAATTTCACCACCAAGGGGTGCTTTCCTATCTTTGTTTCTATGGGCTGGATCACAATGGGGTATGGCTCTTTCCACTTGACATCGATAGAGCTGACTGATTTTAGTTCGGATTTTCACCACCAGGGGTGCTTTTCTATCTCTGGTTCTATGGGCTGGATCATGAAGGGGTATGGCTCTTTCGACTCGACTTATGGTAATATATGGGAGTTGATAAAAAATGATGATAAATTTGGCTGATGGAAAAGGGCTTCATGGTGCAAAATAAAAATAAACTAAAGGGGGACACGATTAAATGTTCAAAAGGGAACACAAGTTAAAATCTTAAACCTGATCGAAATAGTGATTTCGTACCAATAAATGTTGGCCACAATAACAAACCACCTTAGCATCCTGAGCAACAACCTGAAATAGCTGAAAACTAAAAGTACATATTATAAAACACTTCATGCTAATTAAACGAAAAATAATAATGCTTTAGAGATTATTCTCGATTAATTTATTTCTATATAAAACATATTTTAAGGTTACACAATTAATTTAATATTTATATTTTAAAAGATGCATTCGAATTAATATATTTCACGGTTGTTCACACATCATACATGTGGGCTAAATAGCTGCGTTTAAATTATGAATATTTGAATCTTACATCATCCATGGACACATAATTTTAATTAAAAAACATAGATACTTAATATCGGTACTGAAGAAAAGCTTGTTCTAGCAGAAAGCACATTTTTACACTGAACATCATCTTACACTGACGAACAGAAGATTTCTTTTGAAGACTCACAATTCTTACACTTTCACTATTTTTTAGATGTCGATCACATACTTAAAATTTGTAGACAGATTTTTCACACACAATCTAAATACACCTCTATTTCTTCACCTTATCACATATTAAAGTAAAACACAGAGCTAACTAGGGTGGCTCCTCACACGAGAAAAAATCTCGAATGAATGGGATACCACCCTTCTTTCGCTTGAGACTTTATACCATCCAACACACCGCTCGTTGAAAAAAACACTAGTCATTCAGATGCGATGCCATTCCGAGTGAAGGAAGCTTGGTCGAAAAATATCCGGTATTACCACTACCTCGCGCGCCGATGGAAGAAGATACAGCGAGAGAAATTCTTCGTATGCAGGCGTTCGCCAGCTGCTGCGAGTTTAGTAGCGATGTTGCGAGATGTTTGTTGGTGCGTTCGCTGATTTATAAAGGCAGATGCGCTGACACGGAAAAACAGTTCTTTTTGCATATTGCGCTGAACTTTAAAGGTTTTTTTGATGACTTGGCTGAGTTGTGAAAGGGGTTTTTTAACATCTCCCCCCACCAACAGCAAAAAAAGAGGCGAACACTGTTCTGAAGAATAGTTGATAATTGTTGAAAATTGATGTGAAAAGTCCTGGAGTATGCGAAAAAGTCAAAGTTTCACAAATGCATACAGATGAAGAAATGTTCGTGAAAAAATTTTGCAAAAAGTCACTGAAAGTTTCACAAATGCACACAGATGAAGAAATGATGAAGAAATGTTCGTGAGAATTTTGCGAAAAAGTCACTGAAATTTTCACAGCTGCATACAGACTTAAAGAAATGTTCGTGAAAAAAATAAAAAAATTTTTATACACAATGCTACTGTAATCATTACAATTGTATACACCACACATTATATGATACAAAAATTCAATAATTATATTTAACCAGCATGAATATGAAAATATTTACAAAAATACACACACACCAATAATTATAAACTACAGAAATACCTAGATTGCTTTAACTTTCTGCAATATATTTTGAGTTGCCACATTCAACATTTTTCATTTTCAAATTATTTTTTATTGTACCATATATTATTCAATTTCCTGAATTAAGTTCAATGAATATTGAAATTTACTTTGTAACTTAAAAAAGATTTCACAGATATTCTAAACAATTATGAAAATACATATGAGGAAATCATTCACATATTTTCCTTTTTGACTCAAATACAAAATTAAAACGTAAAGTTTAAAAAAAAAATTTCAATAAATGTTATTCACTAGCAAAGTGATCAATTCTACCAGTATATTGAAAACAAACATTGAGAGAAGAAATAGAAAAAAAATTTAAAAATAGAATTTTTACTTGAGCATAGTATATATATACTTTGAAGTTTCCGAACATACACATATTTCACAAAAATATTAGAATCACTACTCAATTCTTATTTTCCTCAGTTTTGTTACAAATATTATCATTTAAAGGTACTTTTGGGAAAATTTTACTGACATGAACTTTTTTTACATATTTATGACCATCTTCATTAATTTTTATCAAATAATTATCATTTCTCAATTTTTTGTCAATTACATGTGGTCCATTATATCTAGGTTGTAATGCAGTATGATGTTTAAAATCTACAAGAAAAACTTCATCACCAGTATTTAAAGAGGGTTTACTTCAGCCCTTCACATATTGTTGGTGATAATTAAAATAACTAGTTTCATTTTCCTTAACTAATTTTCTAGTTTCCTGAAAATGACTTTGTAATTTTGTTAGAAATTTACTATATTCTTCAGCAACTTTTGGTTTTTCAAAAATATTTAGAGGTATATTGAGTTCTCTGCCCAAGAATAGTTCAGCCGGTGAAAATTGAGTTACTGCATGCTTAGAGGAATTATAATGAAGTTTAAAAAATAATAGTCTATCTGACCACTCGAATACTTGATCAGAAAGTGCTGCTATGCTGTTTTTCATAGAAAGATGAATTTTCTCGATTAAACCATTACTCTGCGGATAATAGATTGAACTCTTTCTATGCTTAATATCCATAGTCTTAAGATAATCTTCAAATTCATCTGAACGAAAATATGGTCCATTATCAGTCAAAACAGTCCTAGCGATCCCGAATTTGGAAAAATATATATTAAGTTGATTAATTATAGTTTTAGAAGTGGTATTGCTTAATGGGATAGCCTCAAGATACCTGGAATAATGATCAACTATTGTTAAAATAAAAAATTTGTTGTCATGAGATCTAGGAAGTTTTCCTACAATATCTAAAGCTATTATCTCACCTGGAGCTAAATCAGCTTTTGGAATCATTTTAGTGACAGTATTTTTAGGTTTAGGTTTAACTTTTAAACATCTTTCACAATTGCTACAAAAATTTTTAGTGTCCTTAAACATTCCTTTCCAAGAATAGATTTTGCGAACAAAATTGTAGGTTTTTTGAGTGCCAAAATGAGGAGCATGAGCAACTTCCAAACAATCCTTAATTAAAGATTTTGGAATTAAAATTCTACTGAGATACTTTTTTTTCTTTAACGGCTTCTTGGGGAAAATTTTTATCATTACAATTTTAGTTTCTGAATCAATATAATAGTTATTTGCAGTTTCCTCATCATTATCATTTAATTTTTGAATAATTTCCTTAATAAATTCATCATTTTGTTGATTATTTACAATATTATTATGATCTAAATTTGAATTACTTTGAAAAATATTTATATTATTTACATTTAAGGTTTCATCTTTATATGCTCTAGATAAATAATCAGCAGGGTTAATAACACCAGGAATGTGATCTATCTCATAATGAAATTGATCCAGATACAGAAGCCACCTAGCTACAATCTCACTCTGATTGTCCAGTTCCATGTGATATGTTAATGATTTTGCATCGGTATATATGGTAAATTTTTTTCCATATAATTCTTCACGAAAATGCTTGACAGATGCAAATATTGCGTACAATTCTCTTTGGATGGAAGGATATCTAGACTGAGCTGAATTGAATTGTTTTGAAAAAAATTCAACAGGATAAAATTTCTCATTGTATTTTTGCATTAAAATTCCACAAAATGCAACTTTAGAAGCATCAGTTACTAAATACAATGGAAGACTAAAATTAATGTTTTTAAGAAGGGGTTTATTTAGAATTTGATTTTGTAAAATATCAAAAGCTTCCTGACACTCTGAAGTCCAGACAAATGGAGCATTTTTACGGGTTAAATTAATAATTGGCTTAGCAATTTCAGCATATTTATAAACCATGTGCCTAAAATAATTTAAACAACCAATATACTGTTGAACTTGCTTTACATTTTTGGGTATGGGAAATTTTGAAACTTTGTTTACATTATCCTCTGAAGGAGAAAAACCATCAGCACTGACATTAAATCCTAAATAAGTTATTTCTTTCTGACAAATCTGAAGCTTTGCAGGGTCTAAAGTTAAGTTGAATTGGATGAGCTTATCGAATACCTTCTGTAACCAGGCTTTAATTTCAGATATGCTGTCTGCAGCGACAATAATGTCATCAAGAAAGAATTGTAAATTTGGTCCTTTTAAGCTAGATAAACATTTAGAAATTAGTGTATGAAAATATGAAGTTGAGTTGCGACTTCCAAAAGGTAGGACTTTTGGCTGGTAGTTACCAATCTCGCAGCAAAATGCTAATTTTTCCCTATCTTTTTCCTGCAATCTTATCTGAAAAAAATGCCGACTTCAAATCAAGCACACAATAATACCTTTTGCCAGCAATACTGTGCAGAATTTCTGAAATTTTTGGCAAACATATAGTGTAAGATTCAGTGATGCTATTTAACAGTCTATAATCCACTACCATGCGAAATTTGATTTCTTCAGGAGAGGTGCCTGGAATTGGTTTCTTTTTGACAAATATAACAGGGAAATTATAACTGGAGGAAGAATGTTGAATTAAACCAGCATCTAACAATTTTTTAATCTCTTCTTGTGCAAACTGTTTGGCAATTTTTGGAATAGGGTATGGTTTAGTTTGAATTGGGAAATTGTGCATTAATTTAAATTCGGGTTTGACTGCATCAGTTGAACCAAGAGTTTTATAACTTTTAGAAAATACTTTAAAGTTGTTCATTAATAATTTCAAAATCTCCTTTCTCTCTTTTTCATCTAAATGTTTAAGATTAAAATCAGATTCTGAAAGTTCTGCCTGTCTCAAATTACTAATCTCTTCTAAATTTAAACTATTGATTTGAAGAATTTGGTCCTCAGTGGGTTGGATTTCCTCGTCATCTTCAAACATTTCTACATTTCCTAGTTTTTGACCTTTACGTATATATGATGCAACATTAGTTTTATTCTCAACAATTGTCAAAATATATTTGTTGTCCTCAACAGTATGCAAAGAATTTTCAATATGGCACTTCTGCGAGACTTTTAATGGGGTTAACATGACTCTTTTAGAATTATGAATACCCTGTGGAAATTCCAATTTAATTATCTCAAATGAATTAGGTTTAATTTTAATGTTATTTATAGCTTTAGCAATTACATTAATTTGAGGTTTATCATTATCATTAATTACAGTATTTTCTTTAATCTGCGGAGAAGTTTCTTCAAATTCAAAATGGGTTTTGTTGATGGAAAGTCTTTTATTGAATGTGTCAATTAGAATTTTGTTTCTCTGAATGAAGTCATACCCTAAAATTATTTGGTAGTTACAATTCCAGTTACTCTGAGTGACAAAAAATATGTTATGAAACCAACGAGTTTTCATTTTGAACTTTATATTGACTGCTGACAAATATGGGATAGTGGTATTATTAAGGGTCTTAATTTTGACTGCTCTAGAAATATGCTCAACTTTCGCTTGTTGCTTAATTTCTGCTAAGATGCCTGGTTGCACCAGCGAGAGATTTGCACCGGTATCGAGAAGAGCGGGTACCTCTAAATTACCAAATTTAAGCTTAATAATAGGAAGGTGATTTGTATTATTATCAAAATTACACGACATTACATGGAGATTCTCAAGATCTTCACAATTATTTTGAATTGTTACATTATCAAAATTTTGAATTTCATTTACAGAGTTTAAGTTTTCATTTAAATTTGAATTTTCTTCTACAGATTTTAAATTATCATTTACTTCTAAATTTTCCTCACTAGAATTTGAATCTGAATTGTTACTAGATTTTGAATTTTCAATTGATTCTGAATTATTTACAGATTCCAATAGATTTTCATCCCTAACAATTTTATAATTATTGGTCCTTGTAAAATGGGATCTATTTTTACTACAAGAACCATCTATAAGTTTAAATGATTTCTACGCCTATATGGGTGATTTCTACGGTTATTTCTATAATTGCCAAAATTCCTTCCACTGCTGTTACCTCTAGAAATAGGAATATGGTTGGGGTTATGATTGAAATTATTGCTGCGGGAATTTCTACCCTGTGGAAAATACCAACATTTTGTTGTCACATGACTTTTTCCACATATATGACATTGGACTCTTTCATTGTGACTTTGTCGAAAAGAATTGCTAGCATTATTTTCAGATTTTACTCTTTCCAATTCTTCCTTTAACTGTTGAATTTGTTTGTTACCCTCTAACTGGCTTTGCATTATTGAATTTAGTTCAAAGTTTTGACACATATTGTTGTTAATAATGACTTCTTGAGCCTCAAGAGCCTTTTCTACATTAATTGCATGTTTACATGCCTCTAAGTAATTTTTTGGACCTAATTTAAGAATTTCGACCTTAATTTCAGGCCTAACAGCATCCAAAATTTTGTTCAATTTGATGGAATCAATGAATTCATTTGAATCCCTAGTTTGTATATCTATCTTTGATAAATATTTTACTGCATAAGAGTTTATTTCATCAATTAAGCTCTGAATTGACTGATTTGGTTTTTGCCTGATGTTATTAAATTTTGATTGTATCTCATCAAATGGTTGACATCTTTTGAATTTTTTAATTAATAATTCAGCCAATTCATCAAAATTTTGAATGTTAGCTAGCTGCGGGGAGTCAATTAGAAATTTTTGGGCAGCATCTCTACAATTTAATTTTAGAATTAAAATTCTTTTATTTACGGGCCAATTTTCTAATACTGCTACATCTCTAACCTGTCCGACAAAATATTCAACATTTTCATCAGAAGTTCCGCTAAAAGTGGGAATGGATGAAGCCAAACTTAAATCTATGATCCCTTTACGAGCCATAGTAAATAACAGAAATAAATGTCAAAATATAGACTTTTAAGGGGGAGGAGGGGGGAAGGGGAACTTAAAATTTACACATTCCTAACATGCAATTACACAATATCAATATTACAATACATATATAAAATCATAAATAGCTTAAGATATATAAATCATGCATTTAAAAAAATCACAGATAAAAATATAATAAATGGTGTGTATATTTTTGTAAAAATATACTCAGGAAGCTATTGTGGAGACCAGATTCTCAACCTATTTAATTTTACTTTTGCACGCGGCACCAAATGATAAAAAATGATGATAAATTTGGCTGATGGAAAAGGGCTTCATGGTGCAAAATAAAAATAAACTAAAGGGGGACACGATTAAATGTTCAAAAGGGAACACAAGTTAAAATCTTAAACCTGATCGAAATAGTGATTTCGTACCAATAAATGTTGGCCACAATAACAAACCACCTTAGCATCCTGAGCAACAACCTGAAATAGCTGAAAACTAAAAGTACATATTATAAAACACTTCATGCTAATTAAACGAAAAATAATAATGCTTTAGAGATTATTCTCGATTAATTTATTTCTATATAAAACATATTTTAAGGTTACACAATTAATTTAATATTTATATTTTAAAAGATGCATTCGAATTAATATATTTCACGGTTGTTCACACATCATACATGTGGGCTAAATAGCTGCGTTTAAATTATGAATATTTGAATCTTACATCATCCATGGACACATAATTTTAATTAAAAAACATAGATACTTAATATCGGTACTGAAGAAAAGCTTGTTCTAGCAGAAAGCACATTTTTACACTGAACATCATCTTACACTGACGAACAGAAGATTTCTTTTGAAGACTCACAATTCTTACACTTTCACTATTTTTTAGATGTCGATCACATACTTAAAATTTGTAGACAGATTTTTCACACACAATCTAAATACACCTCTATTTCTTCACCTTATCACATATTAAAGTAAAACACAGAGCTAACTAGGGTGGCTCCTCACACGAGAAAAAATCTCGAATGAATGGGATACCACCCTTCTTTCGCTTGAGACTTTATACCATCCAACACACCGCTCGTTGAAAAAAACACTAGTCATTCAGATGCGATGCCATTCCGAGTGAAGGAAGCTTGGTCGAAAAATATCCGGTATTACCACTACCTCGCGCGCCGATGGAAGAAGATACAGCGAGAGAAATTCTTCGTATGCAGGCGTTCGCCAGCTGCTGCGAGTTTAGTAGCGATGTTGCGAGATGTTTGTTGATGCGTTCGCTGATTTATAAAGGCAGATGCGCTGACACGGAAAAACAGTTCTTTTTGCATATTGCGCTGAACTTTAAAGGTTTTTTTGATGACTTGGCTGAGTTGTGAAAGGGGTTTTTTAACAGGAGTGTGTATGGCACGCCCAGTGTTTGCTGTCTAAGGTAGTGGGGCCCCCAACATTAGATTTGTTTAAAAATAAAAAAATGTTCAACACTGATTTCAGGTACATTTAAGGTTGTTGGCACGGGCAACGCCGGGCGGGTAAGCTAGTATGAATAAAAAAAACTGATGAAGACCCAACGTCCAATAGAAGGGACATAATTTTTTTTTTGTTTATTCTCTAAAATATACATTAAATTACTTAAACCGCGATGTCATTTTATTGATACAACATTTAGCATTAGATTTGTGTAGCATTAATATAAAAACACTTTTAAAAATATATAAAATTAGAGTTAAAACTGTCTGCTTACCTTCAAACATCTTTTTCTTGTTCTCTGCCACTTTCAAATGATTAAAATACATATTTAGCTGCAATTTTTTTTTTTATGATTTCGGTGCACAGATAGCAGCACTAGACTATCTAGTATAATGGACAGCAAGTATTTACAAGTTCGAACTGAAATTAAGTAATTTATATAAAAATTAAAAATGTCCAATAGAATGGACGCGGGGTCTCAAGAGGATATAATCTATACAAATTATCAATTCATTTCTTTCCGTAGAAAGTGACGCGATGTCTCATTGTCGAGAATTGACATGTTAAAAAAAAATATTTCTAAGCGATCCGATTAATTAAAAAAAATCATATCTCAGGATCTAATAATCTCAGCGTTATGAAAATTGGATATTTGGATTCGTCGTTGAAAAATATGTATATAGGCATAATTTTGAAATCCATAAATGCAATATTTCAAGACAATTAATAGAACGTAATTCTTCTAGTATAAAGAAATGTGGTTTCCGTCCTCTTTTCCAACTGAACACCAATGAATTGGTTCTCATTGTTCATCCCGCTGTCAAACAAAGCATTTGGAAGAAGGCTCATCGATCACGATCAAGTCGCAACTCGGGGAGGGTTTGAAAAAGGGTTGCGGACAGTAAGCCAATAGGCGAGCTGTTCTTTCCCCACCTCTCTTGATTCTTGTTAATTCTATTTCCTCCTTTGTTCAACGTTCAAAAAAAAGTTTAAGCATGCGCTGAAAGATCGATTTTGTGCTAAAATTTTTGGCTTGTTTCTTTAATATATAATGATTATTGGCTATCGTATTACAAAAAAGAAAAGGTCCGAAAATTCTTTTTGTTTGCTTAATAATTAATTTTTAAAAGGTCCACACTTGACACAGTTTATGTACAAACTTCTTATATTGTTTAAACACAAATTATAAAAAATATTTTCATATCCTCGTATTCAAGAGGAAATAAATCACTTTAATGTAGGAAATACTTAAAATAATATATTTAGTTTCAAATTGCATTCATTGCAAGTAAAAATTTAAAAAAAATAAAAGTTCGAATCAATTTTCATTTTTGTTTCATAAAAGGTATATATATATGTCAAGTTATATTACATTCAACATATAGTCAACATAGAATATATATTAGAAATATGCAAATTGTGATTTAAGAATATTCCAGTTTGTGAAACGTTGCTAATAAAATACCCCTTTTAGGCATTAAATAACCATACTTTGAAACTTTGTATCCATAACAACAGCGGAGAAATACTTAATAATTTATACAGTTTTATGAAACTTCATAAAATCAACTTTAATCGTCGAACAAATTTAATTCGTATAATAAATCAGCTACTATAAATATTATTCATTGGACATATGCTATAATTGTTTTAAAAATGAAGACTACATTAATTTTTCTTTAAATTCCTTAATATCTTGAGAATTATACACGCTTACGTCTACTGAAGGCATAATTTTATTTTCGTCATATTTAGCACTTAAGTGAGAAAAATATAAATTACATCTGAGATACTTCTTTTCAGGAAATAATATTTAATATGAGTAAATTGTATATTAATGTAAAATTACTCGATCAAAGGAACTACCAACAAATTTTGCTTTTAAATCTTTTTATTTATTTCTCTTCTACTTTCTAAATTGGTGAATAAAAGAAACCAACAATAATTGTTAATTGTGAATGGACAGTCGAAACTAAAAGGTTTTGAATTAAATTAAAAATGAATCACATGATTATTTTCTATTGATTATGGGGCTATTTTTAAAAAGATTACATTAAAAAAATAGTTTCTGTGAAAAACACCAAATGAAAAATATACTTTTACCTGACGAATTAATAATAATAAATGAAATTTTGTTGTGATTATATTAACGGTTAAAAGCAAGAAAAACTTCTTAATAACACCATAAAATCAGGAATGCGCTAGGCCTTTCAAAAGAACTTTGTCTTTCTTCGTCAAGCTCAAAAACGACGTGCTACCACTTTGAACGCAGGAGCGAGACTGAAGGGAAATGGGAGAAAAAGAGGGACAAGTTAAGGGAACAGCCAATAGGAAAGCATAAGACATCAGCCAATCACAGGAGAGAACTACCTAGAACACAGAATTTTTTTTAATGTTTGTTTATATTCTGAATTTTTAATCTCTATTTTACTTTCATTTTTCCATGCATTTTAATGCTTTTTTACTGTGTTTTTTCAATTTTCTTCATAATTTTCCTTCTCTTCTGAGTTCTAGGTAATTCTCTTGGCTGATGACTTCTGCTTCACTATTGGCTGTTCCATTAATTTGTCCCTATTTCCCTCCCATTTCCTTTCAGTCTTGATCCTGCCTTCAAAGTGATAGCACGTCTTCTTTTCGCCTGACGAAGAAAGACAAAGTTCTTTCGAAAGGCCTAGGGTATTCCTTATTTCATGGTGTTATTAAGAAGTTTTTTTTTTTTTTTTTACTTTTACAGTATCACACCAGTTTATTCAATTCTTTTATATATTATCGGTTGTCTAAAAAATCCTCATTTACCGGATTTTTAACAATTCCTAAGGTAGTTTAAAAGTGTTTATGACTTCGGTTTGTCTGCAATTTCTCGGCAATTTCTGAAAATGGATTTTTGCTGCGCTGTGTTTTTAAATTGTTTATTTTGATAACTCATTTCATTGTATTAAAAAATGAAATTTCATAATACAGTAATTTACAGTGTATAGGCCGCAGCTAAAAAAAATATGTTTCCTACCAGACTTCTTTTTTTTTTAATAAAATGTAACTTTTTTTTCTACTTGGCATTTATTTGCATTCATTTTTTAAATAAAAATTTCCTGTTTGAAACAGACTTAACTTAGTCTCGTTTTATACGCCGGAAAATACGGTAATATTCTGTTATTGTTGGACAGTGTTTCATACTTTATGCATGCTTTTTCGTTCTTGTTATTTATTAATTTCAATACTTGAGGCAGTTAAACTTCCAGCTAACTTTCC
The DNA here is from genome assembly GCA_963931845.1 of Maratus michaelseni. Lineage (NCBI taxonomy): Eukaryota > Metazoa > Arthropoda > Arachnida > Araneae > Salticidae > Maratus > Maratus michaelseni. The sequence goes on from OZ007586.1 coordinate 408,945,586, forward strand.
GCCTCAAATTTTGCGACAGAGCAAAAAATGATATTTGCAAAAGTTATATTTCTTTAACAGTTCTCAAACACGGCACTAAAACTGTCTGAAGATCCTTGCTGGGTATTGCTCCCTTCAGATTAATAGAGGTTTCACCAATTTCCAATGCATTTTTGTGAATCTTTCATAAATTTATTTCATACGGTTTCTATAGTAAGTAGATCAATGTTCGTGTATTTTTTTACAATTTCCAAGGAGTTTGTCAGAACTATTTCAAATTAGCCTTAGTACACACCCTATATAGTCTTTGTATAGCGGAATGTATAGCGGAATAGTCTTTGCCCAATATATTTTCTTTAGATTAAAAATCTTTTTGTGATTGAATAAGGCGAATTCTATTTCAAGAATTGTGGTAGAACTGTGTGTACCCTGGTAGATATATTAATTAAATATTTCAAGTTTTAAAGGTTTATTTCTGCAAAAATGTAATTCATATGTTTTACCATGTGTTATTATAATTCTTTCACATGGGGCAAACGAAAAATATTTAAAGGGATTTTCACCAAAACTAGGAAAAAGGTAATATATTCAATATATACGATCACTACAATTACTACGATCGCTACGACTATTTCACTACGATCACTACGACTATTTCCCTACGATCCAGAAGGATCACTTGAAGATAATTTTTTAACACTTTTCAACACAGTTGAAAAGTGTTTATGAATTCGGTTTGTCTGTCTGTCTGCCGTCTGTCTGACTGTCCGTGCTCTAACTCGCGTAAATATATATGTATAGTAATGCAATTGACATATGTTATTGAGGTTTACTATGGCATGTTCGGAATTGAAAATGAAGGGTGTAGCACTTATAGTTTTTTTACAGGGACTCAAAAGAATTCCGTAACATTAGGTCTATAGGGAAAAATCATTTGCGGTTTATTTTAATGATGTTATACAATTTCAAACATATTGAATTGAATCTATATCACTGAGGTGCACTACAAGAGGCTTACTATAGAATAGGGTGTGTATAGCACTTAAATTTGTTTTACAGGGACACTCAAAATAATTCCATTGCCTTACGGTCTATGGGAAAATATTATTTGCGGTTTATTTTAATGATGTTACACATTTTCCAACACATTAAATTCGATATATATCACTAAGGTGTCCTACAAGAGGCTTACTATGAAAGATTGATCTTATTGCATAGATCTTATTGTTCCTTTACAGAGACACTCAAAAGAATTCCGTTGCATTACATCCTATGGAGAAAAATCGCTTCCGTATTTTTTTTTCTTTTAAGAATGTTTAACTATTTCAAACATATTGAAAAGTATATATTTCACTAAGGTGCATTACAAGAAGCTTACTATAGAATATTGTACGCATAACATTTATCGTTCATTTTACAGGGACACACAAAATAATTTAGTAATATCTGTTAACAATAATTGCTGGAAGTGCTTTTTCAGTCGCTGAACGCGTTTTTAAATTTAACTCATTTTTTTCGATTACTTGGTATGTATAAATTCTATAGATCGTATACAGGGCAGCACAAAACTTCTGGAATACACTTACGTTTAATGACGGATATTTCAAAATGGATATTTTAAACTGTGCTACGCGTTTCTTATCTGAACTAAAATTTAGCATTCTGTGTAATGTATATACGAATCTATAGATCATATGCAGGGCTTCACAAAAGAATTCGGATATTTTTCCGAATAGTGTTGGTAATTCCTGAAATTGGGTTTTTAAAAATTTTATGCTTTTTCCAAATTGTTTACTTAGATATTATATTTCACCGTATTAAACGGTAATAATATGTAAAATTATTTTGGAAGAGTTGAAAAATGTTACATAATCTATGCTTGACGCATGATTTTTCGGTCTTTCTTTACATTTGTACGGATAAAACAAAATGCAGTAAAGTAAAATATACCGTGAAATCGAAAACGAAAGAGTTGCACCTTATAAACATTTTTTCAGGCATAATAAAATTTGCAAAAAATATAGAAGATAAAATTAGATATAATTTTTAATAATAATAGATTTTTTTAAATAGATTTTCCTATCTTTGTCTTATGCCAATAAATCATGCTTGATGCATACTTTTAGTTTCACGATTAATAATTTGTACGTATGTTCTTTAAATGTATATTTCTGGATATTTTTTCTTCATGTAAAAACTATTAAAACTATTATTTCTCTACTGATATGTGTAATTCCTTATATAATTTAGATATTTTATTAGTATTATGAAATAATTTGCATTTGTAACAGCGTAACGAAACGAAACACTTGTATCGCAAAAAATACGCCCACTGAAAGATTAAGGCAGGGGGCTTAATTCCCATTTTCTTAAATCCTCGTAAACAAAGATTTTATAAAAGATTATTTATAATTAATTCTTACTGTGTGAACTATATTTTGGTGTTATAAGAACAGTAGAAGAATAATGGGAGTTCTGCGCCCTCGGGAGAAATGTCAATGGAGGAGGGCGTGGCCTAAAGTTGATGGACAGGTAACAGGTGATGAGTGAGGACAGGTGAGTGATGGATAGATGACAAACGATTGATAAGAGTGGTTAATGAGCTTAATGAGTTCATTAAGTTTAATAAGGGTTAAGAACGGACCTAGCGAAGACGAACGCGGTGTAGTAGAGAGAGATAAGAGGAGAGATTAGCAGGTTAATGAGAAAGTGAATAAAGATGAAAGCGGCGAGATCGTAGGAAAAGGGTATACTTACGAAGAACGGAGCAACGCAGAGACGACCTTCTCTCATGGTGTCCACGAGCCAACTGAACGGGGTCTACCTCTGAACACGGTTTATGACATCATCCTCATAGGGGGCAATACGATTGCTATTCTGTTTAGACGAGAGCTTTTCCCCTGAGGGGTGTGAGGTAACAGTAAGGAGGATGACAGTGCCACGCTTGTTGAACGATTCTGTTGCCATCCTAAAGTTGTTCGATGCCGTCATTTTCTAGAACAATCATACGAAGCATGCGATAGTTCCACGTGGGATGACGCAATCACAAACAAAGGGATGAAAACGAAGAATAAAGTTTTAAAAAAAGGAAATGTTGAATGGATTAATTTTAATATATTAAATTTTAAGTTTATTTTTTATATAGAAAAAAACAGTGTCGCCCTCTGTTGATAGGAGATGTTTTATTTTAAATGATTTTTTTACAGTTTTACCCTGGATTCGAACCGTAGACAAAATAGTTTCATAACTTACTAATTGGTTAGTCAATTAACTGAACAAGCTATGAAACTACAATTATTATATTCTATTTTAGATGTTTTAACATAGGTATCATTTTGATGTACTGAGTTAAGGATTATAGCATGTTTAAACAAGAAACAATTTAGGAAAATCCGAAAACCAATGGCAACATTATTTTTCCTGATTTTTATGAAAATAATGTGTTTTTTTTACTGCAACTTTAACTGTTTTTTTTATCTTGATGAGTAATCGTTTCAAGCTCTAGCATTCCGTTAGCTCACGACTTTCAACGTGTGCACACCTGTTGCTGTTTACTGATTTTAAGTGATTTTTGTAGCTTTAATATGTTTAAAAGATCTGCAGAAGAAGAAATGTGTTCTTCACCAAAGCATCTACGTTTAGAAACCCTCGATGTAAATTGTTTTACGAATTCTTGATAAATTTTTCAAGTTTAGAATTTTCAAATATGAATACATATTTTACAACAACAAGTGGTGTGTTTACTGGCAAAGACTTATCTGCTGAGGAACCTATAACCGATTCAACTCTTATGTTTATTAGTTGGGGTGATGATATAACATATTTTCCTGACGCCTGCTGTGAGTCAACCTCTGCTACAGGCTTTTTGAATACTTTTTCCGAAGAACATAATTCGAAAAATGTGTTTTCACCTAACTTTAGTGTACCGAACAAACCATTTCAAGACTCGACAAGCAGCATGCCACCTGCGAATCCTATGAAAACGAAGTTCTAGATAAATTTATCGAGTTTAGAATTTTCAAATATGAATACATATTTTACAACAACAAGTGGTGCGTTTACTACCAAAGACTTATCTGCTGAAGAACCTATAACCGATTCAACTCTTATGTTTATTAGTTGGGGTGATGATACAACATATTTTCCTGACGCCTTCTGTGAGTCAACCTCTGCTACAGACTTTTTGAATACTTTTTCCGAAGAATATAATTCGAAAAATGTGTTTTCACCTAACTTTAGTGTACCGAACAAACCATTTCAAGACTCGACAAGCAGTATGCCACCTGCGAATCCTATCAAAATTGAAAAACCACGAAATATGAATATGTTTCATAAAGAACTTGGTGACTGTTTCTATTTAAATTTAAAGCTTAACACCTAGACAAGACAAGGTTTTGTTCATATTCGTGAATTTAAACGTGATATGTTTACTAATGAAGAAATCGCTACTAAAAATGGAGTTTGTATTGATATTGAAAGCTGGTATGAATTTCAATTAAAATTTATAGCATTTAATATGAGATACAAAAGCTCATCGTTCGTCGCTAATAACACAATTTTAGTGTTAAATCAAAATTCGTTGATGCGAATTAAACATTTGAAAAATTCTGGACGTATCACCATGACTGAATATCAACTGCAAAAATTAAAAGAAAATACCTTTTCCTTAAACAACGCACTTTTAAAACACATGTTTATAAAACAAATACCCTTTTTATTAAACAGAAATGTTCGTAGAAAAAGAAATTGTTTTACATTCTAAACTTACATCTTGTATTGAGAACAATGTGCTAACAATTCTAAACCGATTGTATGAGTGTACGGGATGTATTTTACGACATGCAAGCCAAAGCATTCACTCATATTTCCCATTTAACAATAGAGAAAAATTTAGTCAATCAACGTTGTTAATGCTTATTTATTTTCATTAAGTAATTTCCACGTTTTTAAACGAAGTGGATTCTGTAAGTGAAAAGGTTTTTTTTAATATTCATGCGGAAACTATCCAAAGAATATTTTTTTTAAACACGTTAATAAAAATAGATTGTTTTTACGTCAATGTGGTCTTATTTCCCAACATGTGTATGTGTGTGTTTAATTATTAAGTTTAGATTTTTTTAAATAACTAAGTTTAACACATAGCATAAAAATAGTTAGAAAAACAACAATTACCTTCAACTTTCAATCAAGTGTATGTTTTAAACACATGTTTTAAAAGGTTTTTTTTATAACAACTAAGTTATAGTACATACTTTTTAGATTTGTTTTTTATATGTTATACATGTTATATACATGATATACATCTGTTATATATAACATATGTAACATATGATATATATGTTACATACATATGTTATAAATATGTTATACATATGTTTTATACATAATATACATATGTTATATACGCTATATACATAATATACATATGTAAAATATGTTTCATATAACATATGTTACATATGTTATATATGTTATATATGTATATAGCGTATATAACATATGTATATTATGTATGTAACATATGTATATATTTTATAAAACATAGGTATAACATATTTATGACATATGTATATAACATATATTACATATGTAACATAATAACGTATGACAGGACAACATATAGTATGTAACATATATAACATATGTTATATATATATATATATATATATATATGTTATACATATGTTTTATACATAATATACATATGTTATATTTGTTACATATGTTAGATATATTATATACATATGTTATAAATGTTATATATGTGTTATACATATGTTATATACCTTATATACTGTTATGAATTTTGCATATTTGTAAACATTCCATTTTTTTTAATTTATTTTATTTTATTATTGTGAAAATTGCAGTATTATTTAATGAGCATTATGTAACTTAATGCAAAAAGGCCTCACGGAAAGCATCAAACCTCTTTTGCAAGAAATGCACCCTTTCAGCATCGTCTTTATAATGGTGTCTATGGAAAAGTCGCCAAGGAATGGGTTTATCGCCAAGTTGGCAATGGTTTTGGCGACTTATTTTTGTCGCCAAATGGGGCCAAGTTGGCGACGGATTTGGCGATATTTTGTGCAACCCCAAGAGGGTGTTGTCTTTCGGTGTTGTTTGAAAGAAGTGGAAATATCTGTTTAAAATGAAAAAAAAATTATCACATTTTTTGAATTAAAAGAATAAAAAAATACAAACCTTTTGATGAGAGAATCGTTTTGCGTGGATCTGTTGTTTGCAGCTAACACAAGGTGAGTTATTCAACAAAAAAAAAACATGCCGTGACAGATGCGACAAATGAACGCATGAAAAACGTTTAAGGTCCGGTTATCTTCGTGGTTGAGTGCCTAAAAAGAGCTTAGAATCATGCAACCTTACTTCACCAGAGCTAGTCAGCAAATGACGTGTGCAAGCAGGTGCGTTATCTCTTATCTTGATCAGCGATAATCCGACCTGCACGTTGCCAACAGCAAAAAAGTAATTTCGACGTGAGCGCTAGAAAAACAACCTATGTTTCGACATGTTAGTATGACGTCATGATGCTAGCATACCCAAACTTGCTAGAATGACGCCATCATACAGGTGTTCGTATAATACCATCCTGTGGTAATACCCCTAAACCGCCTGGCTGGCACCGGTCAGATTGATAAGTAGATAAAATCCGGCATCTGGTTGATGCTTGCAATAGAATGATGCAATACCTTACCATCAGAAAAACGCGAGCGTGATAGAGGGCGCTGCTGCTTCCCCTAGTATAACGGCGAGTGCGCTTGTAAAGCTGGTTTGTGTCAGTTATGAATATTAGCTGTGAAAGACGTGTATCAAGACCTCTCTGTGTTGTTTTGTAAGTATTGGTTTTTTTATGTTTTATAAATATAAGTTTTATGTGTAATCGTTAAGTGTAATGCATAAAAGACAACACTTTGATTTCGTTTCATCTGCTTTATTTATAATCTTCCCATTTTAATACATTCAAATTTCTTTTCTTTTGAGTTACAGTGGTATCAGATATAACAATATCCGCTTTCCTTTTTTCCTTAACATGGGTAGGCGATAACAAATATCTATTTTTTATAAAAGCTTCAGGTATTTGCATCTCTTGTAAAGTTTGTAACAATTCCTTCTTTGCTTTAATAGGATCTTTCTTGTTCACAGAAACAATAAGATGAAATAAGTCGGATGTATTTGAATCGGGAATGCTTTTTCCTTCATAAGACACCACTAAATTGTTGTTCCCGTTGAATTTTCTTGGATTTTTCTTTAACCAGTCTAGCAACGCTTGAGCAGGTCTCTTCATGTTAGACGGAACTGAAGATAAAATAATTGAAGCATCGTTTTGAAACTTGAGTTCCTGCTGAGTTGTTGTTTCTTTAGAAATAGACTCTTCTTTCTCTTGTTTGGCTTGTAAAGGTTTGATAAACTCTCGCAAATACATTTTTCTTTTTAAAAGTTCATAATAATTCCTTACTTTCTCGTGATCAGGTTAGGTGCTGTTTAAAATGTTCGACATCGCCAGATCAAACTGACTCATCTGCATCTTGCTAGGAACATGTTTGAACAGATTTTCCTCTGGTACCAAAGCATATTCCTTAGTGTGCTCCATGAATCAGCAATTTTAAAACAGTCAATGCAGCTGGGATTAATGTATTTAAAAATCCCCCTTTCTGTAAAATTGATTTTCTTTTGAGAAAGCGATCCCTTTTTAGTGCCTATTTTTCTAAGAGTCGTCTTATACTGACGTAAAGAGTTTTTCTGGTGAGAAGACAGTGGGATATTTCCTTTTAAAACGCTCAAACAGCATTCACTGATAGCTTTCACAGAACGCGATGGTAATTTTTTTAACAATTGCTTCAGTAACGCTTTAGGGCAGGTCTTGATCAACTGTAAATCATGCATTTGTTGTTTCGACAACTTCATGATTTAAACTAAACTTTTACAAAATTTCAAACTTATTTATACGATGGACTCATACACGTGAGGTATGTTATTCGGTAAAATCAGCGATCGCAATCACATTCCTTCATCCGTGTCGCGTCTTAAATCGACAAACAGAAATCCGGAAGGTGTTTTCATCACGTCTTTATACTCCTCTTGGAAAACTTTTGTGTGACCTGGATACAACTGTCGACTAGATGCATAATCTGACTAGGATCGCGTCGGTTTCGAAAAATCATCATGTACTGCACATATAAAGAAGCACAGCGCGTTTGTTTTCCCTTGTGAAATAAATTCTGCGTTATAAAAATAACACTGATGTTCAAGTGGTGACATCCTTTTGTAAATAAAAAGGTAAGTCTTTTGTCGTCCCCACACTCTTCAACCAAATCATCTATAATGAGCAAAGTCTAGGGTTCGATAAAATCTATATAATTTTTGGTAAACCTTTAACGAACGTTACATCAGGAATCGTATTATAAAGTTCTTGCCAAATTCCGTAAAACCATACTACTTTATTCGGCAGAGGGTTAAACATGTTCAAAGCGAGGGAAATACACCAATTCATAATTATAACTGTTAGCTGTAAAAACATGTTGAAAGCTTGGGAAATCCATAGCGAATGAGCATACACAAGTAAGAGCACACTTTAAATAAACACAAAAATTTAGTTTAAACTTGGATTTATTGATAAAAATTCACAAACCCACGAAATCGTTTGGAAACAAAATTGTAGACTCGTTGGTCTAAGAAAAACGCCTTTACTTGAGTGCGTGACGTCACATGCACATTATCTATTTAAAACATGAAAGCACTTAAAGAAATCCAATACTACTGTACTCATAGGAAATTTTTAAACATTAATATTAATAAATACTAAATTTAACTCCAAAATTATATTTACAATGTAATTTAAACAAAATTTGCTAAAATTGCATTTTGAAATTATGTGATTTTTGATGCAAAAAATTATTTCTAAAAATATATTGTACTTTTACGAATTGGTTCATAATTTCGAAAATGAAAATGTCGTCACAATGTCGAAAGTATAAAAAATATATTAGTTTTCAAAATTAAAATGAATGTGTTACATTTAAAAAATTACGTCATTTTTTTCTCGGTAAACCGTTTTACTTTTAATCCCATTTGTTTTAACACCCATTCTTAAAGAATAATTATTCAAAAATACAGTATTGTTTTCTTTAAATCCAATTTTTATTAATAGTGGGCAATTATTATCCAACTAAATCCAAGGAGCTTAAATATGGCTTCTTTGATATGAAAATAAATTATGAAAAATTGTTAAATATGACGTCTCAAGCTGAAAAATGTTATCATGTAATGATTTCCAAATGTCAATATTTGACAGACGATTTTTGATTATGTAGAATAAATTAAATCGTGTAGTTTGAATACGCAAAAATATGTTTTTATTTTTTGGAAAATTTACTTTAATATTAATGGAAATATTTTACCTTTGTAAAATTAGGAGCTAAATTATTTATTTTTATCTCCAAACACATTTAAATAAATTTACTATGTCGTTTAAACGCACTTTCAAAATTGAAATAAATGTTTTACACTAAAAAAATTACGTCATTTTTTTCTCGATAAACCATTTTACTTTTAATCCCATTTGTTTTAACCCATTCTTAAAGAATAATTATTCAAAAATACAGTATTGTTTTCTTTAAATCCAATTTTATCCAATCCAATCATTGCAATATGTAAAAAAAATCACATTATCTGCCCTGAAATGACGTCATATTCTGATTTCAAATTATAGTCAGATAATCTGAATTTTTATTGGTTTATAAATATACTGCCCATATGCAGTTTCATTTTATGTCGACGGGAAGTAAACTGCATTATAAACTGGAAAAAAAAAAGATTTCTGTAATGATAAACTATGGGAGATAATTGAAAAAAAAAATTGTTAAGAATGGTCGGAGAAAATTTTAAACTTGACAGTACTTTTGCTCGTGTTCTAAAAAGTATGTACATCAAGTTTCGTTCAAATCGGATAAAAACTGTAGATTTGTATAAGTAACCAAGAAAGGCTTTCATATATGTATAGATATTGCGTCATTTAATCTTATTTGCAATGCTTTTTTTTTTCATTTTGCACGTGAAAATTGTTTATGTGAAAAATAATTGTTCAGGAAAAATTATTATTCCAGGTTTCGTATTTATTGACAACGCTAATTCTTAGCAACGTAAAATAATTAATTAAATTTTACAGTAAAAGTATTCGTTGATTCTCTATGAAAATAATTAAATTTGGAATTATTAAGACAAATATTTGAAACTAATTAAATAACACCTAGCCTATATTCATTTCGGGATTGCAATTCATATATATGCAAAGATACAGGGCCATTAAATCCTTCTTTTTGAACTTTACTTCAACCAAACATTTACACACACAATCGCATTTATAATATTATTAGTATGCGCATGTGTACCCTGCTATACATTCAAGTAAGAATGTACAATGATTAAAACACTTTTGATACTGTTTTACCAGTTTATAATACTTCAAAATTTTTAAAAAGTTTTACATTTGCCAAAAAATATTTATGAGCGAATAAATAAATATTTCTTGGAAAATACTCTAAACAATTAATAAAAAATGTAAAAACTCCTGTCTCGGATTTTGTAGTTCTATAGGTGGAGAATTGAAAACCTTTTGAATGGCCTACACATTCTATAAAACGTAGGATAAATGCATGGGGTCATGCAAAACATAAGAAGGCAATTTCCTTTACAGAAGTATCTAACTCCGAAAGTGTGACTGAAGGTAGAATTCGAGCACAAAGTTTGGACTATCCGAACAAATTTTTGATAATGTTTAAGTCAAGGAGGAGATAGGAGAAGCGGCAGAGAAAATGCTTATTTTCATCCTTGTGATTTTCAAACCCTTCTTTAGACCAAGCTGTCTATTTAAGAGCGTTTTCGTATTGAAAAATTGATCGTACTCTAGGAAACAAGTCTGGAAGAAATGATGAACATACCCTCTCAAGGTGCTTTGATAGTCATGGGTTTTGACTTTTCCATGCAGAAAAACATGTGGACCATAACGGTGCCGAATTATCTCATCTCATACAACAGTGTACATATTACCATGCATTTCAGAGTACATAACCTCCATGCTACATATTCGGAAAAATATTAACAATTAAACGATTATCTGGGTCCATTTCAGACATAACGCGCCCTACAATGTAATATAAATTAATTAAACTAGATGACAATTTCCACTACTCTTGTTCTCAGCCCTGGGGAGCTCTATACCACAAGCGCCGCTTGAAACATCACGTGATCTCACCAAAAGTTTACAAATTGCCACTGTGTCATAACTATTCGCAGAATAGTTCTCTCTTTTTACAGATTGGTTACACCGTGGTCTTGGAGATAACTATTCATTTCGGATGTTATCTAGGATAGCTACTGCTTTAGCCTTCGGGAAAATGTGCACTTCATCACTAATCAATACTTCTGAGTCAACCTTATTTTTCGTCCACTGCTGTGATTTGAAGACACAATCTTACATTTATTAGTGTGCCCTCTCATAACAGCTAATAACATCTCCTTGCACATTCCAAAAGGTTTAGTGCTTCCGTCCCTCAGACTTCAACGCGATTGAGTAAAATTGTTTCTTTATGTCTCGTAAGAGTGACATTTGATCGTATGACAGTCACATGCAATACTTATGGCAGCTGTTGATAGATTGACACCTTCCCTCTCTCGAGTACTTGGAGGCAGACATGTGCTTGTTTGCACGGCTGTATTACAAAAGTGTAAAGTGGCATCCTTTTTCACATGTATTCGTATTATTTTGGCTCATCTGTGCAAATCTTGCAAAATTTGTGAACTGTAAATGAGCATAACAGAAAGTTGTAAGTAATATGTTTAAGAAAAATACGTAGGTCATCACGAAAGTAAAGACCATTTGTGTATAACTCAATAAAAACGACAGATATTCAAAGAAATTTCATCAACAATAACACTGGATCTAATGTTACTTCTCGACATACATGTTATTTTGAATTAAACAAGTGTCCGTGACACGGACACATGTTTACTATGGCTGATGATGGGCTGTTAAAAATTTCCAGCCCGAATCGCGTCCTGTGTGTTCATTTGTTTTTATCGTGATTCATATAAAATTTCATTATTTAATTGTGATTTATCGCCAATTTGTCGGTGATGTTTCATATGCCATTTTTATTTATAGCATGTACATAAATGGACGATATAGGGATTACGGATTTTGACTATGACTATCTTTTACAAATTTTCCTCGTCTTTACATAATCGCAGAAAGGAATACAGCATCCGCTCGGACTGCATGTCAGCCATCCAATTACTCAATAAACCTTTCAATGTCACAAAATTAATCGATACAATACAAAATACAGTATAAGACTCAAACTATAAATTCAAAATTAGTTGGGTCACAGCAGACATGGGCATCTAAGAAAACGACGATACCGACGAATTAGCAAAAAAGGCTGCAGAAAACCAAACTAAAGAAATCCCATACCACCTAGAAAGACCGATATCAAACTTAAAAATAAAACTGAAAGAACTCACTATCAAACAATGGGCATTTCGAGTGGGATTATGTAGAGACGAGCAGGAAGACATATGGATACTTACCAAAAGTAGACTCTCGCAGAATCATCAGCTGAAATCTACTAAGTCAAATTTACACGGGTCACGGAGCATTCCCGAACAACCTACACAGGTTTAAGAGCAAAGATGCACCAAACTGCTCATGCGAGGAATTGGTAACCCCCAAACACTATCTAACAACCTCCTCACCAACGCAATCACTCCATCTGATCCACATCACGCCGAACAACAAAAATATATAGCACAACCAGTTAGCGAACAACAAACATGCACAAACAAAAGGAACAGCAGTGATCAGATGGTTAGTAGAAAATATCGATCTCACATCACAATAAATACAACTTCGCTGCAGCGAGATTCCTGAATAGCATTCCCCACCCTCAAAAGCCCCTCCCTCTTTGATAAGTATATATTCAAATACATATTTAAGAAAAGAAGCAGCAACGGAATGTCTTTACTACACAAAAAAATCGTTTTTTTTTTAGCACTAGTGAGAAGTGAAAGTCATCTGTGACGGACTGAATTTCACCAACTGATGAAGTCAAATAATCAACAAAAATTGAACAAAACAAAACAAAGTAATTAATTGGTGAATGCAAAAAGCATACCTGCCAAAGAAAGTTAATACTAAAAAAAATAGTGTCTCATCAAGCGAATACAGCCTCGTAGGTTTATGACGGACTAACGGCCACGAAACAAGCCCCACTCCATTAGTGCGTAACGTGTGATGGTTAGCCACTTCGATCATCTTCGGGTTTGATTTTCGTACATTAACCCTGATATGCCATGTTCACATAGAAGACTTTTTCATTACATTTTTCCTCGTAAAGTTGTTTGATTTCCATATAAATCTGAATAGGCAGGGCATTTTAAGTATTCAGAAACCCAAATAATACTGCGGATATCAGATTTAGACGGATTTTCTATTGTCATCGATATTTTCAAAACATTACCACCAACATAAACGTTATGTACAGCAACGACTACCGGCTCAGACTGAGGCAAGGAGCTAGGTGGAGCTAGGTGGAATCTGTGTGCGAAGGCTTTCCGGGTATCTGCACGCGGATTCATGTGCAAACGTTTTTTACTTTCTGGATCGACTACGTAATTTTAATTACGTTAATGCTAAAAGTATAAGAAAATTCCGAGCATTTAAAAATAAAAACTCTACATTATTCTCTTGGAATTGTATTATTTAATAATCTGCTGTAATTACATGTTCAAAAAATAACAATGAGCAGTTGACATGGTTTATGAGCCAACAATATTGCAACATTCAACATGAAATTATTGAAATCGAAATAATTGAAATATGTAATTGCATATTCTGCCTTATAACTTTCAAAACTTAATGTTTCATTACTTATTTTTCCTTAATTATATTAAAAGTGTAATTAAGGCAATTGAAAATTGATTATAATTAAAACAGGAGTGTTTCTGGTTATTTAAAATTGAAGAGGCATATCCCAATTAACAATGAAATTCGAATAATTCGAATAAATCGGAATTGGATATTAATACGTATAATAAAATGAAGAAAATTATGAGATATTGTTTTACGTTTTCTCTAAATTTTGCTAGTTAATGCATTAAAATATTTTTAAACAAAATAGTGCAATTTCCGTGGTAAAAATAAAAACGTTATAAACCTTAGGTTACTTATTTCATTTACATCTTATGAAATGTTGATTTTTACTATTACAGTATTAGCGATAAATTTCGAAATTCCCAGACAAGCAGTTTTGAAATCCCTTTCTAAAAAGAAAGTTTCTTTTGCAAGTTAATAGTGTAAGATTTTATTACATATGAAAACTTACGTTTAGAAATGCATGAAATTAATAGTATAGAAATATTTTATTCCGCACAACGGTTCTTTATAGAAGTAATATATTTTTCTTCGTACATCGTGATATTTCACTTGACTTTTGGTTAGAGAATTTACAGATGAAATAAAATAATATAATTTCCATAAAACAACTTCCTATGTGAAGAAATTCCAAACTAGAGACTCAAAGGAATGCAGAGGAAGTAATTTTAAATTTTAAAGAACTTACAGTCTTATTCGAAAAAAATATCTTTTAAAATAAAACTTCAGTGTAGTCAAAAATAGATTTTTTGATTATGGAAAAAGAATGAAAGTTGTATTACTTAAGAACTGTTTTCTGTTAAAATAAATGCTATAGAAAAAATAGCAATCCAACTAAATCATATATTTTGATAATTTAAAATGTTCATACATCATAAGAATTAGACATCATTTTTAGAAAGAGAAAATTTTCATTCTTCGTGAAGAAGTTATTAAAGTATTTAAGAGACGACAGTAATTTCGTAATGTATTTGACAGTTAAAAATGTTTTTTTGAATAAAAATAAAATGCTCACAGTTATTTTTAATTAAAATTTAATTAAAAAAGTTTAGATTTCAAAAATGTCAGCAGAAGTATCCTATTCAGATTTAAAATATTCCTTACATGTACATGTCATAAAACAGTAATCCTGGGACAGTTTGCACCATTTTGTTTAAAAATAAATCTCGTGAAACGCATGAAAAGATTGCAAAATGACATTTGCAAACGATTTTGATGCATTCTGAGACAATATGAAAACAGATTTTTATTAACAAAAGAAAGCCAACATATATATAATATTTATTTTTGTTATTTTCAAAGTGATATAAAATATGGCATAAAAGCAAGTTACTTTGCACCACATAAATACATTAATTATTTTTAAGGAAGAAAATATTTTGAAGTAATAAACAGGGTCATAGAAAATTTGTTTTGTAACCATATAGCACCACGGGATATCGAAAAGAAGCGGATTTGTAAGGTATTACAGGAGAAAGTATTCAAAATTCAGAAATTTGCAAATTATTTGTAATTTATTTGCTTATTTTGTTAATTATTGTTCACTTGTAAAATTAGTAAATAAGATGAAGACAGTTTACATACCTGCCAAATTCCCACTAAACTTCAATAAAATGCAGATTAATTTCACCCAGGTTAAACACGTTTCAAACCAGAAGAACGAAAAGAAATGAAAGAAAGAAAATAAGAAATTAAATTAAATAGTTTCTACGTAGAAATCTGAAATTAAATAAATTAAGATTCATCAAATATATTTTCTCATTCGAAATCTAGTTAATCTTTGAATTTGTAAGAAAGTACATCTTTATTCATCTAAGAATATAAAACGATGTTTTAAGCACCTGAACCTTTTAACTAATTGTAGACTAGTTACGGTAGCATGCCTCATACCGTCATCAGTGCAAAGAATGATGAATTTTGCCCATATACATGAAGGAGAAGCGGATTCAAGGGATAGATTAATTGAAAATAGAATTACAGAAAATTACAATGAACAAACAATAGGAAATTGTATAGGAAAATAATCTAATAATGTGGGAAAATGTTAGTAGAAATTAAGAAAAAGAGGATGTTGTATATTTCCAGAAATCTAAAAATAGAAGAATCGCGAAGTAAAAATTAGAAATATTTTTATTATTTTGACGGATATGAAATGATACAAGAATGTTAAATTCAAGTATAGAAGTGGGTTTACAGATAATTTTAGCTAAGTTAGAGACAAAGGTGTAATTCCTCCCCCAGCAATGTTTTGCAATGGCTGATTTATTAGTTTCTCGTTTTTGAATATATTGCCTTGTGTTCTTTAATTCAACATTATAAATCACGTTTGGTTTTTTCAGTATAGGAAAGTTAAGATTATTAGTATTAAGAAGTATTAGTTAAGATTTTTGCGAAAAGACGGCGCTGCAGGTATGCGAGAGCTGCAGAGAAATTGAATCCGTCACATCTTCATTCTGCATTTTGCTACGCAATCTGTTAGTGAGTGCTTTTGAAAAAGTATATCATCGCTATTCTGCAGCGCCACCTTTTGCCGAAACTATTAACTACATTTGAAAATCGTTGAAATAAAATCCCCTGGTTTCCGAAATATGAGGCCACAAACGATACATTCGTATCATTTTCCTTTTTATATTATTATTGCCTTTCAAAATCCATCAGTCATTTTTGGGACACATTGTATATGGCTGCACAAGAGAATTCGCATACATTTCCGCTGATCAACGGAAATTGCTGAAGGGGAATTTTTAACTCTGTTATACATTTCCTAAAGGAACTAAATTTTTGCATTCTGTGTAGCATATATACAAATCTATAGATCATATAGAATGCTGAACAAAATAATTCAGATATTTATCTGACTATAGATGGTAATTGATGAAGTTTGTTTTTTAAATGTGTTATGCGTTTTCCAAATCACCCATTGTTTACTTGTTCATCATTTTTCATCTTATTAAACGGCGAGGTTTTGTTACAGTATTTTGAGTGTGTTTGAAAGTATTTCATAATCTATGTTTGACGCCTGACTTTTCTTTCTTTTTCTTTATTACATGTTTTAAATGAATCGTAATTGTTTATTATAAGTTCACATAAAGGTTATAGAATTCAAATGAACTATAACAATTTCCTTGTAACAAAATTATATCTGATAAATCTGTGAATATAATGCTGTGTTTATTCAACATATTATTTCATAAATCTCAAAAGGTTTGTGTATAGGTAATTCCTAAAACGTGAGAACTAAATAATTGAAATGGTACGCTAAATTTCAAATGATTATAAACAGTTAATTAAAGCCATATTTCAGTATCACCCTTAATTTACAGGGTTCAAATTTCAGATTTCCAAGAATATTCTGGAATACGTAGAAATAAATAAATGAACGGATGTGTTTACTTTCAAAAGCTTTCAGTCATTTAATAAAATTCCAATTATATCAATAGCTAATACTGAACTATTAACTCTTCTGAGAAATAAGCACGCGTGTAACAATCTTTATATTCAAATATAACGTTAATATCTAATACAAATCTCGTGGAATAAAACGACACAAAGCCCTAATTTTAAAATTCATAAGGATTTCTAAACAAAAGGAAATATCTAAACTTCTAAAATGCATTTGATTTAATTAATGTTTTCCGCTTGTGAAATAAATTACAATAAAAGATATAACTACTTTATGTGAAGAATAAAATAATAATCAAATTTCACACATAAATTGAGAGAAATAAATCTTCGGAACTTACATAAGGAGCATACTTAAATGAGGCTTTTAAATAACGGCAAGCTTGAATAATTGCATTTACAGTTATCATTACCGAGAAATGTGTATAATAATAAGAAAAAATAATTATTTTTTAAAATAATAGAAATAATGCAACATGTATAAATAATGTAACAATACGATGATAAGTAAAAGTTGTTTGCATTATTCTGAAAAACGTAATCATAAAATTACAGTATTTGTGTGAGTGTGTAAGCATTCCTTGAAAAAGTACAAAAAAAATCTTATGCATTTCTAAACTCGATGTCAATGTACAGGGTGTTCGTAAACTGTTTTTATTAAATAAGAGACGCAATACTAGACATCAAGGTAAACAAATTTTGCATAGGAAATCAGGGTCGAAATACTCTTATTCAGTCAAAACTGCACTATGTGCATTGTCAGTCAAAATAGCACTGTGTACACAAATGTGCAGCGTGTCTCACTCCAAGATGAACTCTGATTTTGTACATAAAGTTAACAAAAATGAAGCTATTTTAGCAAAATTTGCAAAAGACTAGCATCTTTGCTTTACGTGAAATATGATGCCATTAATAGAAGTGCTGTAAATGACCACAACTGTCGTCTAAAAACACTGAACTAATATATAACTGCAAATGTAAGATGACAATACATACAGTAGCCTTCAGCTACTTATAATACACTTTTACCACATCTTATAATGTCATTACATTTCACACAAAGCAAAATTAGTCGTTTGAAATTTTTGCTAAAATAGCTTCATTTTTGTTAAAGTTATGTACCAAAACAGTCTTCGTCTGAAGTGAAACATGCTGCATATTTGACTGAAGTGCATTCAAGTTCTAGTTTCCTTTGCAAAAGTTCTTCACCCTGAAGTGTACTATTGCCTTTCTTATATTGAAATACAGTTTACGAACACACTGTAGTTCGGTTAGCTCCAAATTACGTTCTGTGGTAGGAATAGGATACCTTTTGAAATTACCATTCTCTGAGAAATGAAATACGGCTATAAAGTACTTGTGATTAACTATAATATTTTGTTGATACATCAACAATCCCATTTTTGTATTGTGTCAGTTTAATAAGGAGCGTACTGCGTTTTGAATTTGACGTACGTAACTTTGAAGAAAAGAGTATAAACACGTCTTTTAAATAGCAAGGTGACTACCAGACGCCCAGCCTTCCAATTTGACGGTTAGTAAGAGACCAAAGTTAGAAGATATTGATTAGTTAGATCAAAGTAAGAAGATATTCAACAGTTAAATAGAATGCCCTGTAGGTAGAGGCCTGGTCAGCGGTTTTATAAAAAAAATTAGAAGATAGACTTGAAAAAACATTTATATGGTATTGCTTTGAGACCTTTAGCTACTATGGCTGTTGTCACGAATGATCTTTATTTTACATAAACTTTGAACGCATACTTGACACAAATTTTTTCCTTTTTATATAAATATTGTTATTCATACTTCCATACAAAAGTGACAGCCTTGTTACGAATGATCTACAGGACGACACAATTATATGAGTTGTAATTTTCCAACTGGACGAAAAATGTCCGGGCCAGGATTCGAACCTGGGATATCTTGGCTGAAGTTGCCATACTCCGTCAACTGAGCCATCCCGGTCGAATCTGAAGGACCTAATTCATCCAGTTAACCTTAAAGATCATAGTATCTGGTCTTATATCTGATTCATTTCAACAGAATAAATCGCAGGTAATTTGGAACTCCAGTAAACGCTGGATACGTGATTACACAAGATTAATTTTAGCACAATTATTCAAATTGGTAAAGAAATCATATGAGTTGTAATTTTCCAACTGGGCGAAAAATGTCCGGGCCAGGATTCGAATCTGGGATATCTTGGCTGAAGCAGCCATGCTCTGCCAACTCAGTCATCCCGATTGTCACCCGGTTGGCACCGAGATGGCTCAGTTGGCAGAGCATGGCAGCTTCAGCCAAGATATCCCAGGTTCGAATTCTGGCCCGGACATTTTTCGTCCATTTGGAAAATTACAACTCATATGATTTCTTTACCAATTTGAATAATTGTGCTAAAATTAATCTTGTGACACAATTATAGCTGGGAACTCCACACTATATATGTGCGATAGAGTCATCGGGAGTTGATCCTGGTACTGCCACAGTGACAGATAAACGCCTTTACGCTCTCGGCCACGGGGACCACCTTTAAGTAATTAGCGCCAACTCTCAAGAATAAAAAGAATGAAAAATCATGCGTCAAGGATAGATTATGTAACACTTTCCAACATTTACAAAATATTTTTACAAATCTTTATCGTTTAATAAGATGAAAGGTGATATCTAAGTAAACAATTTGATAAACGCATAACATAATTAATAACCCAATTTCAGGAATTACCAACAATATTTGGAAAATTATCCGAACTGTTTTGTGCAGCCCTGTATATGGTCTATAGATTTGTATATATACTACATAGAATGCTAATTTTTAGTTTAGTTAGGAAACGCGTGGCACAATTTAAAATTCTCTTTTTGGAATTTCCGTCAATAAACGGAAATGTACTCGAGATATTTTGTGCTGCCCTGTATATAATCTATAGAATTTAAATATACCAAGTAATAGGCAAAAATTTAGTAAAATTTGAAAACCCGTTCAGCAACTGAAAAAGCAGTTCCAATAATTATTGTTAATAGATAATACCGAATTCTTTTGTGTGGCTCTGTAAATGAACGATGAATGTTATACACACAACATTCTATAGTAAACTTCTTGTAATGCATTTTATATAAATTTCAATATGTTTGAAATGGTGAAACATCATTAAAATAAACCGCAAACTATTTTTCTCCATAAACCGTAATGTAACCGAATTATTTTGAGCATCCCTGTAAAAAAACTATAAGTACTACACATTTTATATTCTATATTAAGAATCTTGTAGCGCACCTTAATGATATAAATCAATTTCAATACTTTTGGAATTGTGTAACATTATTAAAATAAACCGCAAATGATTTTTCCCCGTAGACCGTAATGTAACGGAATTCTTTTGAGTGTCCCTGTAAAAAAAACTATAAGTGCTACACACTTCATTTTCAATACCAAATATACCATAGTAAACCTAAATAACATATATTAATTGCATGACAATTCGAATATATTTACGCGAGTTAGAGCACGGACAGACTTACAGGCAGACAGACAGGCAGACGGTAGTCAGACAGACGGCAGACAGACAGATAAATCGAATTCATAAACACTTTTCAACTGTGTTGGAAAGTGTTAAAAAGAAAAATGAATTTAAAAATATTTCAAATATTGTTACAGCTACTTAAAATGTTTTGTCGCTTCAGGGAGCGAAACTTCACAGACGAGATGTCAGAGCAGGGGACACCAGTCTGCAAAGTATGGAATCAAAACCCACGCTCTCTTTTTACTTCAGAATTTTTTTGTTTTTGTATTTATTTAATAATGTTTCATTAGTTACTTTATATTTTTCAGGATAAATGGAATGCTCTTCATAAAACTAAATTTCGATATTAATAACATTTGTCAGCTTTATTTCTATTATTAAAATAACAATATTTTTTATAATGTGATAAACAGAGCTTCTAATTTAAAAAAAAAATATTGTTTTTTTCCATAACAACGTTGGTGAAATATAAATATTTAATAAACAGAATTAATTACTTTTATTATTTTTCTCAGGTAAATTACATTTTCTTACAATTATTATTTCTTTTATGATTGCTCTTCCTTATATAAGTGGTAATATTTTCTTTTAAATAAAATAATGAATTATTATTAAATGTTTTTCGCTTTTCCCCCATTGACTTTTACATCGTGTTCATCATAGATACACATACAGAGAGACATACATAAATAAGATAAAGACAGAAATTTGTGTGTCTGTGTTCTGTTTTCTGAAGTGATCGCTATGCGCATAGCTACAAGATTTTCCAGGAATGTTCCTGTATACCTGAAGTTATGCACGTCGAAACGAGTTTTTGTTTTTTTTATAATTAGCTGATATATTAATTAAAAACCCAATGAACATTGCAAAAGGGCGAGCTTCCTTTGTTCCGTCAATTGTGTCTGCCCATCACCAATTTTTTCTGGGTTTTTCAAGCAGACGAAATCTAAGCATTAGGTTTTTTAAAAAAACTAAAATCTTCGCCTTACTTTCCCGGTTCCAACGGTATCTTTCGTTAAAAAAAACTATTAATATTTACTACTTCAAAAAACATTTTTACTGGCCCTCCATACGCGTAGTTTAAAGTTTTCCGTTTTTCTAAAATTTGAAAACTGTCGCATCCGCTTCCAGGACGATAATACAAAAAAGGAATAATACTTACTCTATCGAGGTACCTTTCCCTTTCTAACGGTGCATTTTTAATATTAATATTTACAGTTTCAAAAAAAAAAATCCGAATTCGATTCCATGGTTGTTTTTCTGTTTTCAGATTCCTTTTCACGTTTAATGTTTCTTCTACTTTATAACACTATACCATCCTATTCCCAGATCAAAAAAAAACTATTCTCTTATGAAGCGTAAATTTCCGATTCTGCCGGTATATTTGGTTTAGAAAAATATTAATATTTACTATTTAAAAAATATATTTCTTGGAGGTCGATTTCCATTCGATTTCCATCTTTACCGTTTTTTCTCTTGTTTTAAAACGAATTTCTTCCTTCTCCATTTAGCGGAAAAAATACAAGAAAAAAAACTACTAATTTCCTTTACGTTTTCGGTTCTAACGATTTCTTTGGTTTAAAAAAAATATCAATATTTACTACTTCAAAATAAATGTTTTCTTGAAGTCGTTACACGGATTTACCAGAGATTTTTTTTTCTCTCAGTGTCTTTGAAGATATATATCGTTTCCCAATTTAATTGTGCTTTAGAGCATTTTCGGAGCGGTTGTCGTTTCTGCGCATGTCCGGAGAAACCTCTACATTTTCAACACAGATTTTCAATACACTGGAAGATATCATTTTGCGTTTTAAAAGAATGAAGATCTTGTGCCCGTTTAATATTTTTTATGTTTTCTCAGAAACTTTTCGCCAAAATGGAAAGTTTAATATATCTAAATGTTAGAAATTAAATCGACTATCACTATGACGTAAGCCCTTTAGTCGTTTGGTATAATTTTCTATCAGTAAATATAAAAACATACAAATTCGAGATTGGTTTTTAGAATACACCGGGGCGTGCGTAGCAAACCCGTAAAACGGTGCCCAAGGCAAGGGGGCCTGCAACTCTAAGTTCACTTGGATAGATTTTCGTTTAAAAATATAGGCTCATACAAATTCGAAGGTGTAGATTTCCGAAGGCAGTGAGGCCTTCGCATTAGGTTCGTTTGGAAAGATTTTCGTTTAAAAGTATAAAATCAAAGAGACTGGAGTATATGCAGAACTCTAGGTGTACGCTGCCGAAGGCAGTGGGAATCCCAACATTAGGTTCGTTCAAAAATATAAAATCAAAAGTGACCGGAGCGTACGTAGCACGCTCGGTATCCGCTGCCGAAGGCAGTGGTTACCCCAACATTGCGTTCGTTCGGAAAATTTTCGTCTAGATATGTAAAATCATTCAACACCTATTTTAAATATAGTTAAAATTATTATCACGGAACCAGGTGACGCCGAGCAACTCAGCCAGTATATATAGAGGAGAAGGTCCGAATATAAGCTAAGGTCTGAAAACGGGCTAGCTGTTAAATAAGATAATAGAAGGTTCTGCTGTCTGGCGGCGAGGGCATGAAACTGTCGCTTTTTGGTAAGGACGAAGATAGACGAAAGACGGAATAGCTGATTCACTGTTTCCGTTCGCAGACGCCATTTTTTTAATTACATATTTTTAAACCTCGAAACTTTATCATGTAAGTGAATTCGAATTTCTGTACATTTTAATGAATAACTGTTGCATGAACTATCTTATCATGACACTGGTAAGATAGTTAGATACCCTTGATAAAAGGATAACTTTAACTGATAATGACTGCCTCTCAGTAAAATTTGAACATAATGTTAGCCAAAAAATGGGCAAGGAGAATCGGTCTGTAAATGGGCTAGCATCCAATGGGCTAGTTTTAATCCTCCAATCAATCTGGTGGGTCACCTTCACATCTGAGTCCATGGCTGTGTCATATTCACAACTGAACTCATTTCATATCTTTCCAGTGCCAACTGTTTCCAAGAAAGAGACCACTCGAGGTCACAAGCTCTGAAAGGAATGTCTTGTGACGGTCTCACTCTACCGGAAGGAGTTGCTGTTGTTCAATTTAGCCTTGACAAAACCAAGAAGTTTATTCTAAGGTTTGCGAGTGATGTAGGAGGCTCAAAAACTTTTTAAAAACTAAACCTAGAAATAGGCAAACCAAAAGTTGCGCCAACAGAGCTATTATAGCTGTTATTACACGGACAACCATACGATATGAAGTATATGCTATTGCCTCTCGAGCTACACTTTCACGCTGCAACTAGGGTTGTTTTCCCTATTGAAAGTTATCTGCTAATGTAAGGAGAGGGCGTAACATTTGGCGAGTAATTGCAGCAGGTGTTTTAATATTTAGTGTAGAGTTCGACTGATACACAGGAAGCATTATCGCGTACTAACATTTTATATATTGCAGTTTCTTTTCGTGTCTGTTCTATATATATAATATTATGATCATTTTACTTAAAATTCCAAGATTATAAAAACAATACTCGCACTAATATAACATTAAAATTCTAAATTATAGAGTCCATATCTTCACTTTACGTCTTTCATTGCCTGTAAATGTTAAGAATTCTGAACTATTAGTATTAAGTGATTTAGAAAAAAATAGTATATTAAAACTAGTTTTTTGTCACATGTATTGGAACCGCACAATATCGCTAAGCCGAAATCTGTAACGCAAAGAAAGATGTTAAATTAAGTTTTAGTTATTTTGCCAAAATCGCTATATGACATTTTTAGTTAATATATTTTACATATTTTAAATGTAATTCATGTTACATATTGAATGTAATATAAAAATGAAATAGGTAATAGAATTTAGATATAGTTCCCACTCTTTTGCAGTTTTTCTACCTTGGTTTTGATGATTTTAATCATTTTTCGAAAGTTTAAATTAATTTGATATTTTTCATTTCAAAAACACAATCTTTTTTTTCATATATATTGTATACAGTCCTCGGGGAGGGGAGTTATACCCTCTACTAACTCTGCCGCAAATCATTATAAAAATGTTACAAGTAACAATAGATTAGTAATAACATCTAATGATAATGCTGTACATTAATTTTGCTGCGGGGGGGGGGGAAGGATGAAGTTACGTATATAGCAATTACGTAACATATTCTAAAACTTTTAGTACTAAACACTAATTTCGACATCATATTTTTCGGTAAATTTTACCTTCGTGTATCAAACTGAAAGTCACTCGTTAAAGTAGTTTAGAAATTACGCAGATTTTATGTTTGTACCTCCTAATGTTAAATAAATGTTCGATCGTCGCAAAAGAGATTACAAGACAAGTGCTTTTTAAGCATAACTTAAAATTATTTGGCGGAATGAGTTTTAATTTTGGGTTTGCATATTTGAAAATTCTAGAAATCTATTTCTGTTAGGAAAGTTTTACGTTAGAATTCATTTTTGTTTTCGAAAATATATAAATTTTAATTCTTTTTTTTTGTTTCTAAGGGAAGCAAAATATTTTAACTGGAGGTTTTTTTTGGCGGGGGGTTATATGCGTTATTTATTATTACTATAAAATAAAAAAGGGCGCATTTTACTTAACAAATTGAAACACATATAAAGGTTTAAAATTTATACACTGCTAGGAGGGGAGAAACAAAACTTTAGGGTGGTTGAAATTCAATAATTAAAAATAGACTGAAAAGGATATTATCACCCACATACATTAAATAAACAATCGAACATGAAGTGAAAAATTAGCCAGAGCCAGGAATCGAACCTGGGTCCACAGCGTTCCAGGTTTTCGCTCTGACCACTGAGCCACTCCGGCTGATACTGAATTTGCAATTTTTCACTAATAAACCATGTTGGAGAGAAAGTCGCCAACCATCTAGCAGACAGCCTTGGATGATCGAACAACTGTGAATATATTTTTACTATTCCATCGATTTACGAATAAATATGTGTGTGTATAATAGTTGTATATCTTTAAAAAAAGATTATCAAGATTGTTTTAAAAGAAAATTATTAAAAGATAAAATATAATTAACTATAAATAGCTGCTAGATTAAATTTTCATTTATTAAATTTTATTTTTCTAAAAGTATAAGAAAATTTTCTGCCCCCCCCCCCCCCTCCACTACAAAATTTGGATTATTTTGGATTCTGATTCATGCTAAAATGAGGTAATAATTTGTATTGCAATAAATACCTTGATGCATGTTTGCTTGCATTTTTATCTTTGGCGACAGGATTTGGCAACAAGTACGAAATAACATCAAATACACTGCAGAAAGTAGTTAAACTAGTACAGTTTGAGAAGTAAATAAGTGACTACGACAGTACAATTATAACATATAGCAAATAATATAAGGAATTGAAATAAAATAATCGCAATAAATAACTTTAAATTAGTAAATAAAGTTCTTATCGGGAGTGTAAATAACGACGAACTCCGAAGAGGCAATCGACGCATATGTAATTCCTTAATTACAAAATAACTGCACATTTTTAAAGTTCTTTTCGTGTATAATTGGTCCCTGTGTTACTAAAGATTTGCTTTTTTCTTAATTCTTCTGTATTTTTGGTTTCAATATTTGCGACGACCTAAACGTAAGATGTTGGCTTACTGACGGTGGCCATCTTGGAATTTTAGAGAATTCTGATTGGTAGATTTCGAGCTGATAAATATCGTAGAGGATACAAACTACTGTACGTTAGATCTTTAAGAAATTACGAGAGGCAATCTATCAAACGGGACGAATTCGAGCTTTTTCCTCTTGAAAAACGTGTTTCGGATGAAATATCTGATATTGACTATGATACGAGATTACGTGTGATAGCGCCATTAGAATCAGCCTTCCTACTCCAAGGTAAAACATAGTGAACACAAGTATAACATTATGACAGCCACCTGGATACTCCAACCAAAGATTGTCCTGGTGATAGCGATGCGGCCTGCATTTTCCGTGAAGGGATTTTCTGTGCTGACACAAGCGGAGAAACGTGGGTGAATTTTTTTTTAATTGCCAAATCTGGGCACACACAGAATGTGCGGGGTCAGAAAAGGATGTAAGTATACGTGTGAGACTACTGCAAATAAATTTAAAAGGTAGCATTTTCACGATTGTTGTTTGTTTTTCATGATTTTTTTATGGTGGTTTATATTTAGACCACTATTTGAAAAACTACTAATTTCACAATTTTTGCATATTAATTTATTGTAAAATACACAAAATTTCGAAAGCATTTTTTACTTTCCTATCTTGACCCTTGTATATTTTAGGTTGTATTAACATATTAATATCTTCAAAATAATGAACATATAACCGTATAGCTGGTCTATCTCTAAATGAAACATGTAGCCCATATTTAGGCCTTTTCCCCTCTCTCTCTCTCTCTGTATATATATATATATATATATATGTGTGTGTGTGTGTGTGTGTGTGTGTGTGTGTGTGTGTGTGTGTATATATATATAGATTATCGCCTGCACAAACGGATATATTGCAATATTTCTTATTTTCTATCTGCTTCAAAAATAAAATATATTTGATAATATTTCATTCAAATAAATTTTAAACAATAAAAACACTGCAGTGTAAAATTTAAATATGCAATTTCTAAAATAATTTTAAACAATAAAAACAATGCAGTGTAAAATTTGAATATGCAATTTCTAAAATAATTTTAAACTATACTCGAGATTTCAAAGAAAATTCCAGCATTATAAAACAGTCTTTATTTTCATTTTATCATGCTAAGAATAATATTCCTACTTTTTGCTTAGTGAGATTGCAGAATTCCAACAAATGTGAAATCAAATTCTGTTCACTGTTCCTCCATTGACTATATTTTCGTTTAACTATATCTTTTCTTAACACGAAAGATTCAAAATTATTTCATTATTTAAACACTTTAAAGTGCCTTTAATTACTATGAAGTTCCGCTTCATAATAGAAGATATTTGACTACTTTATAACTCTTCAAAACTAAGACAATAGTTTTAGAGCGATAATATGTTGCTTCGTCTTTTTAACTATCGGTTATTTTTATCGTACAAGCTAAAATAACAATGATTATAAAACTTATTATTTAAATAAACACATGCATATTTAAAACTTTTGTTGAAGGAAACTGCAAAGAATATTAAATAGTTTATTTCTTTTCTTCTTGCTCTTATTTTGAAAAAAATATATATAAATGTTTTCAATTTCTAATCATTAAAGCATACATAAAATTTTCAAAATTTCGTTGCTATAAGAATAGAGATCACATTATTTCATTTTAAAATTAGAAAAATGGAAAAATAATAATTAAGGAAAATATCATTCAAATTTTCATGATAAGTAAAACTAATAATTAAAGGAACAGTCATTAAAAATTACGATATCTCTTAAAACATAAGCTCTTGCCATTTAATTAACACGAAAAAAATATAACCTCGATATTTCTTGTATTTTTTATTTTAGATTTTCTTTGCACATCATAGTGCACTGAAATCTTGTTTGTAAAATCCCGATATTTTTCTCTTTATTAAAAATTCTTTAATAATGACAGGAAAGAAAAGAATTTAAGGCATCTCGAACAAGTAAAAAGCCCTCAAAAGTAAAATAAAGGGGAAACTTTAAAAAATATATATAATGCATGGAAAATCTAAAACTAATCAGAAATAGTCTTGATAAGGCATTGAAATAAATACTCTAGTATGTCTGAGTTAGAGTCCTGCATAGAGACTAGTAAACTTATTTTATCCACAGCAGAACAGGTCATTTTGGGTTGGTGCTAAGATGTTTCGTTGCTGTTCGGGTTCTGGTCGGATTGATACTAATTGTTTCGGGTTTGGGGTGGTTTCGGGTTGTGTTTTAATTTGTACGGGTTGTTTTGGGTAAAACGGATTTTTTACAAGAAAGTCCCGGAGACTGTCTTTAAATGTTTATTCGTCTTCATAAAATTAAAATTTTTATTAGATGCATGGTTATAGACTATTTTACTATAATTAAATTAAACTGTGGTTTAACTTTCTTTGATTTCGGACTGCAGGTTGGGTTCGTGATGGAATATTTCGGGTTTGGGTCGCGTCTTGAGTCGACACAAATTTTTTTGTCGGATTTGGTTCAGGTTGTGGGTTGACCTTAAATTGAATTTGCGGGTTCAGGTCGTATATAACCCAACCCAATTAAGACACTAGACTGTTAAAAATTTTATGCTGGTTTGACCAAATTTGTAGCTATATTTAAAAAGGATCTCCAAGTGTTGGAAAGAGGTTTCACCATCTTATGGTTGTAGATACTGCAGCACTGAAAATTGGTTCAAACCAGCACACAATTTTTAACTGTGTAGTCTGAATTAAAAGATGAAATACCTAGTGTAAGGTATTGGTTGATTTTATTTTCTTCCTTTACAAAATAAAATAAATTAAAATTTCAAATTACTGGCAAAATCAAAAAAAATTGATTAAAAATTCTTTTATGACTAGAATAAAGAATATAAAGGAAGGCATTCTTGATACAGATAAATTTATTATTTAAAAAAATAATCAAATGCATGAATTGAAAAAAAGTTATGGGATATAAATAAGAAAATATGCACAGAATATACCGACTATAATATCAGAAATACATTACAAAGTTCAACGAATTTTGTACCAAGGGAAAATTATTTTAAATTTATAACCACATATACAAACAAATAAAGGGAGTGCCGATGGGATCTCTAATATCAAACACAGTAGCTGAATGGAAAATGCGAACACTTGGGAAGACTATTATAAATGATTTAAAAGATCTATTCAAAATATGGATAAGATGTGTTGACGATATATTTGTAATAACTAAGAAAGGTACAGACCTCCCCACTTACTGGAAAACTTAATTCATACGATCAGAATATACAATTTACCATAGAGAGAGAAAAACACAAAGCACTAGCATTCCTGGACGTACAACTCATTCGATCAGAAGATAAATTACTAACAACAGTATTCAGAAAACCAAATGCAAACGTTCGCATAATCTCAAAATACTCAAGATTTCCCTTTCGATGCAAAATTGCTGCAATAAATACATATATTCATAGAGCCCTTAAAGTATGGTCAACGGAAGACTTCTTGCTCACTGAAATAAATAAAATTCAAACAATAGCTAAGGATGTAGGATACATACATTAAACATACATTTCGCAGCGTTTTCTGTTAGTTAAAAATAAAAAAGGCTTGTTTCCTTAAAATTTACAATTTGCCTTCGTTTATATGTTAGACATCCTTTTTAAGCTATTCGTTTCCGACAAGTACTTGCTTCTATTTTTTATGCAAATGCTTAAACAATTTCTTAATTCTACAATAAATGTTTAGATAACAAAATTGATAGATAACAATCAGAACTTTCCTATTATTCTTTACAAAACAGCATTAGACGTCTTTAAATTAATTTTTAAGAACCTCACTTTATTGCATGTTTTAAATTTAAAGTAATAACAATTTTTGGTTTTATTTAACAGCAGTTAATCAAAGAGCATATTAAAATCCCTCAGGCATACAATGTTAACTTCTTTTATGGAATAATTTATGGAATACTGTTATTTAAATTCCTGTTTATTTAAAATTTATATGCATAAAAATAGCAATATTTCATAGATAAGAATAAAAAAACATTCAGCTTTGCATTTCAAACAAACTATAATTTTTTACTTCTAATTCCTTTTGATTTACTGTTTGTAATATCGCTAAATTTTACTATTAAAAATTCTTCTAATTATTTCAGAAAGTAAATATTTTCATGAATACAAACATTTCTTTTGCGTTTACTACTTAATTAAAAAAATCAAAGCTACTATTTTCCTTTTTTTATATATCATTTCATTGTTTGAAAACAGTATTATGAAGCGTTAAGTTAAAAAATAATAACAAAAAAGAGGGAGAGCGAGAAATATCTTCTTTGAAAACGAAAATTAAAAATAAAGGCTTACTGTCGACACTTTATTTAAAAAAATTTGCTGACTTTTTATTGAAATATAAGACAAAATAATTCTTAATCAAGGGATAAAATGTCTTTTATGTTGAAGATTTTTCGAGGCTGATTTTAAATTCTGATGATTCCAAAATAATCTTCTTCGCTCTTTTCATTATATTCGCAACGTTATTAAAATATCAAATCTTTGCATATTGCAAGACTTAGACTTCTTAATTAGCTCTGCAAAATTTTGATTTAATGTTAAATTTAAGTACGGCGAAAATATAAGAAAAACTCGTTAATATTTCTTTCAGTTTTAAGCTTTTTTAATAAATGTGAAAATACTTTATTATTTATTTTCATTTCGAACATATATTAATTCTATTGAAACAAAATTCATTTGTTGTGTTTTCTCCTATTTTCTTTTATTATTATTAAAGTTAACTTAATATTATCACATAAATAATTCTAAAATGTTGCCATATAAGCACACGGAAGGCGTGTTATGTACGAAAGAGGTGGCAAACCAGCGTGCCATCATTCAAGAGTAATCTTCGATTTATTGAATGACAGAAAATCTGTAAATAAGGCAAAGAATATTATTCGGAAAAAGTGGTGACAATTGGCCTGCTGGCACGCAAGGTCGCCACCTCTGGCATACACAATACTCCGTCCGAGTTACTAAAGTTTGATATAATCATTTATTTGGTATTTTTCTTATAAATTTTGGAATTAAGGGATCGACAATTCTTAAAAATCACATGTAAAGCAGCAGACATTGATATGCCTTTTTCTCGTGAAATCTGAAGCGATCTCAAAATTTTTTATAGTTTTCTCAGTAGCTAAATTATAAATTGGTCATTCGGCAAGGAATAAAATAATAAAAAATCTGCCTGTACCGGGAGGAAAAGGGAGCTTCCCTCCTTTTAAAATCAAATAAAAATAAAAATAAAAAATGAGGTAATTTTACACAAATATACGAAGCTAAAATACGTAGAACCTGATTACAGAAGATCCAATCCCAGTTTTCGTCAATACTGAATTTGAATGAGAATTAGTCAGCTATATCTAAGTTGGATTCATTTATGGCGATTTAATTTTGGTCGCCAAATTTTGCGATACTCCGTCAAGTATTGCCACTCTTGGCTAGAATTTAACGCTGGCAGATATTACAACGTAGTTTGAAAGTAGTATTGAAACAACATTATCTAAAGCACGTGGAAAAATCATTATGGAAAAATCTGCCATCTGAGAATTTCAAACTGCTATACCTCAGTCATGTTTTAAGATAGAGGCAAAGTATCAACCCGTTAAGCTTGGCAAAAGCCTGGCAGGTAAGGTCCTGGTCAGCGGTCTAAAGATAGAGGCAAAACAAAAAATGCTCCGGAATCCTTGTATCAAGGCTAAACTGATTGTTCAAAAATATCAGCCACCCTAAAAGTTCAAACTTCTATATCTCAACCATTTTGTTCGGATAGAGGTGAAACAAAAAATGCTTCGGCATCCTTGTATAAAGCACAAACACTTAAACGAAAACACTTTTTGAATTTCTAATTATTTTTTGTACATCTTTTTGAATTTGGACGTTTTAAGCGGCCACCATTTTGAAACAAGATGACGGATGAAACTGGCCAACGAACTCGGTTAATACCTTGGTATGTCCTATACACATACTCAGTCACATCCGAATCGGTTCATAAATGCGATCACTCACGCATAACAAAAATCAGATTGTTTCTAAATGTCAGGCACTCTAGAATTTCAAACTTCTATAACTCAGCATTTTTTTAAGATAAAAGCGAAGCAAAAAATGCTTCGGCATCCTTGTATCAAGGTGGAAAACTTAAAAAACTTTGAAACTTTTTCAATTTAAAAATTTTCGTACATCTTTTTGAATTTGTAATAATTTAAAGAATGTTTAACTGGCTGCCATTTTGAATACCACCATACCAACGAACTCAGTCAAGACGTTAGTGTTAGTATGTCCTGTACATATGCTCAATTACATCCAAATCGGTTCATAAGTACGAGTGTTACAGCATGATAAAAATCAGATATATATACACTGTAAACTGAAATGTCTGAAATTCATACACTTAACTGTGTGAAACGGATGTTTCAAAAAACAGACACTTCATAAAGTGTCTTAATTTTTAAGACAGTTATTTGTGTCTGAATTTCAGACATTTGAAACGTCTGAATCGCGGCCATTTTTGTGCTCTGATTTGTCGACAACAGCCATTTATGACCACATTTTTTTAAAGCAATAAAGGCAGCCATATTTGACCACATTGAATCCTTAATAAATGGAAAAATATTTGAATATAAATCAAGGCTGAGGATTGTTCCAGAAGCAGAACCTGATTAAACCATGGGCAAACTGGGCCATGGTACTACCTGTCTACCCCCCCCCCCCCCAATTTTAGGGGCCCCCAAATTTGATTTGCAATTTTCGTAAAGTTGATATTTTAAATCTATTTAGATATGTAATGTATCTAATCGTACCGATTATATTCAATGTTTTGAACTTTTGCAGTAAGATTAGATTGAAAACAGTTTTTTAAATCTAAAAATGGTGAAACCTCTCAATAGTGGACACTTCTGCGTCGTGCCATTTGTCCGCTATTCGGAGGTGCCTGCTTTTCAGAAGTAAAAGTATGTAAATATGTATGCGTCGTGAATTGAAAAAGTAGTTCGCTAAATAGAGGTATCTGTTATGGAGGTCTCACTCTGCTGTGAAGGTAAAACCTCCATAACAGACATTCCGAATAGCGGACACCTCTATTTATCGAGCACCCATATTTTTCAATCGCAACACGCATATAGTTACATAGTTTTACCTCTAAAAAGCAGACACATCCGAATAGTGAACAAATTCCGCGGTCAAGAGGTACCCGCTATTGAAAGGTTTTACAGTTTTAGATATAGGCATATTTTTTATTTTTAATCTTATCTTGCTGTAAAAGGTCAAAATATTGATTATAATCAGTGCAATGTCAAAAAAGATTTACAATATTAGCGTTACTAAAATTACACACCAAATTTGGGGCTCTCAAAAATAGGGGGGGGGGGGCAGGCAGTGCCATAGCCCAGTTTGTCCAAGCTTTAATCAGGTTCTGCATCTGGAACAATCCCCATCCCTACTTTATATTCAAATATTTTTCCATTTATTAATATACAATCGCAGAAAAAATGAAAATTTCATTTAAATATTAATTTACTTTACATATTATTTTAAATATTAATTTATGTTACATGAAACCAAATTAAAGCTATGGAAATATATATTCTTAATAAAATTATCTATTAAACAATGAGAAATTTGAATACTTATTTTATTAATAATACAAAGTCCCAAATATTTGTTTCTTTTCATTCTCAAATTTATAAATGAGAAACAATTAGGATATAACAATGCATATAAAATTTGCTTTCAAACCTTAAGGAATAATAATAAGGATAATAATAATTAAATAAGGAAATTAATTTGACACGGTTTATAGAATTAGTTTTAATGACAATTTTAAATTAAGAATACAATTATTAAAATTTTTTAAGAGAAAAAACTTTGGACAAAAACAGTTTTTGTTTGGAAAATTGCGCATTTAAAAAAATATATAAAAATCAGATCTCAAGAGATGTTTGATCATTTAAATATTTTTAATCCAATATTAAAAACTGAGTAATTCACACGTCTTTCTTAGCAAACAAACAATTAAAATAAATTGTTAATAAACTATTGAATAACCGCAACAGAGAATATTATAAGGAATTCAAAACATTCAACTCATTAATACATGAACTTTTTTTTTCTCTTACGAAAAAGTGTAACAATAAAAGCATTCCTTCTTTAGCAAAAGATTCAACAATTTTCCGTTTCTACTTTTTATTTTAAAAAAATTGATATACTAAATTAAACAATTTATGTATACTCTTTATATATAACACTGTTTTTTATTAACAGTTTCCAACCCAGTTTAAAAGTGTTTATGATTTCGGTTTGTCTGGCCGTGCTCTAACTCCCGTAAATATGCTCGGATTACCCTGAAATGTTTATATGTTATTGTCGTTTCCTATAGCATGTTTCCTATTTCAACTGAATTGTGTATCGCTTATAGTTAATTTACAGAGACAGTCAAAAGTATTTCATTACATTACAGTCAATGGGAAATAATCGTTTCAAGTGATTTTTGATGACGCTACGTCAGACAAAAGAATTCTCTTGCACGTCGTTCTATCGGGAAAAATCGTTTGTACTGTAATTTAGTAATATTTCACTATTTCAAACATAATGAAAATTATATGCATTACTGAGGTGCACTATAAATTGCTCTCTTGTGTGCATTGCGTTTATTTACAGGGACACACAAAAGATATTGGTTACAGTACCTGTGTGATATTTAAAGTCTGTGTGTGATAAGTGCGTTTTCAATTTTGGTTTGCGTTTTTAAGTTTAACTAAATTTTTTCATTGTACATGTGTGTTTATAAACTCGGTTGATCATATACAGGGCTACACAAGGGAATTCGTAAGTATTACAGACTATGGGAGTGAATTGCTTAAGGGTAGTTTTTAATTGTGTTTACGCATTTTCCTGCTGAACTATATTTAGTTTACTAATAGAAGTTTGTGGAATATAAATAAATTCATATACAAGGCTACGCAAAGAAATAGATACACTGTCGTTTACGGTTGGTAATTGCTGCGAGTGAGTTTTAAGTTGCCTTTTAGCTTAATATGTGGTGTGTACAAAAGTCTTCATACTGTCATAAAATACAGGGCTGTACAAAAGATTTCGAGTGCATTTCGACCGATTGGCGAAAATTGCTAAATGTGAATATTCTAACTGAACTAAATTGGAACCGGCCGGCAGCGCACTCGATGACCCAAAGCCGATGTGCGCGATAAATGTCTCTCAGGACATGGGTCCGGTGGTCGTATGACGCGCCGCGCGCTCCTAAGAGGCCTGGCGACGCAACCTAGTTTTATATCCACATCTATTGATCATATACAGGGCTGCACAAAATAATTCGACTACTTTTTTGACACTGGAAGGTAATTTCGAAAACTGTATTTTTCAATGTGGACACGTTTTATAAACTGTTTACTTACATATCTTCTTTCACCTTATTTAATGGTGAAGTTTTGTTACAGTTTTCTGGCTGTGTTGGAAAGTGTTTCATAATCTATGCTTGACGCATGATTTTTTTTGAGTTAGATTAAATGCATATAAATACTCGTACATGATTCGAAGAACATATATTTTTAGAATTAATATGTTTTATACAAACCGATTAAAAAAATTACATTTTAAACATTATTTTATATAATACTTGTCAAGAATATTTGTCATTATGTAAAAAACAAATCTATCATTTACTTGAAATAGTGTCACAAAAGGTCTTAAATAAAAAATGTTCTGTTTGTACTGCACCAGTGAATGAGAGGGAGGAGGTCTTGCATGTTTTTTAAAAGAAAATCCCTTGAAATATCTTGCAAATTTATATTTGGAGAATGGAACGCACGATGGAATAAATATGACGAACGAGAACTTTGATAAACAAAATATTGGTCATGGAGGAGCTTCATAACGGCATTCGTATCCTTGCTTTAAAACTTCTTTATTTTTGCTGACAGCTAAAGCTTCGAACATAGGTTTATAACATTCTCTAAATACTACATACTTACTAAATTCAGTAGACCTTAAACAAATGGTAATATATGCTTTCAGTTTTCTTAGTGTTAAAAAATTCCAAAATATTTACAGAAGCATTATTGGAAGAGCTCAGTTATGTATTGGAGGTGAGGAAAACATTTTGGAAATGCTTTGTGAATTGCTTTTTTAACAGTCTTTTAAGATTTTAAACTACATTTGTCTCTTTACATGATGTGTTTTTCTACAGGGTGTATCAGGATTGATCCTTCAAATTTGGTGGGGAGGTAGAAAATAGCAAAAGAAGAAAATATCACATAGGAAAGTATGGGCGCAAACTAACGCATGACATTGTAGAGGAAGCTGTGTATCTACAATTTTTAATCACGCGCAAAGCTCTCTGACAAGCCGGTCTTCAAACGACACGGTGACTTTTCAGAAATAACACGAATAGTTACACGTTTAATGAATATGCAGATATGCAATTAACTTACGGTGCGGCAGGGGGAAGCGGTCCGAGAGCTGCACAAATTTATGCAGAACGCTACACCCAGCTGGCACAAGCCTCATAATCAAATGCTTGGAACAGGATCGGTTTCCTAGTACCTGTCATGATAGAGGAAGCAACCAATCGACACGGACAGTTTCAGTTCATACAGTTATTACAGGGTGTCATTTAGGTATTTAGGTTTGCGCCGATTGGGGTACCGTTGTACATACATTTGTGCATTTCTTCGATCGTTTCCTCTTGCCGTAATGTAAGTTAGATGCACATCTGCATATTCATCAAAAGTATAACGTGGACATGTCAGAGAGCTTTGTGCGTGATCAGAAGTTGTGAATAGACAGTGCTCTCTACGACGTTATTGCTCCCATACTTTCCTATGTAAGATTGTCTTCTTTTCCTGTTCTCTACCTTCCACCAAATGTGAACGATCAAACCTGATAAACCCTGTATAATGCTTTATTTAGATGCATTTTAGATCCAGTGCTTTTTACACATGTTAACTTAGTTTTTATCTAAAGAGCGCCATCGTAAATTTTATGTACTCCCTAATTTTACCGATGAAATGGCGTTTTAAATGGTTATAAAAAGTGGTTTAAGTCAGATTTTTCCTTCATTAAAATTTAGTTAATTTTGAAGGTACAAAATACAGTTTTTGTAATTATCCTGTTGCAGCAAAAATAAAACTTTTCTAATTCATAACCGGGAAGAGGAGGTATTTTAAACGAAAAATTTAAACTGATGGCAGCACTATTTCATTAACGTTCTACATGCTTTTGAGCGCTTTTTCAATTTACATTTCTTACTTATATTCAGTGTCATTCCTTGAGGAAGTAAAATATTAAAGAGCGTTTCAAACTTTAAAAAATGAAATATGAAAAACAATACTGTTATCATAATTTATCCAAAAATGAAAAATTTGAAAATTTTCTGAAATATACCGTAGAATTACGAATCCCAAATTGCTGCAGATTCCATAAAACATGTGTGATTTTATCCTTGCACGAGCTATAATAAACTAAAAAGATGTAACATTTGGATGGTCGCACATAAAAAACCCACCAAAAATGGATGAAAAACTGGGAACATATAAAATGAACAATATTTAAGTATATTTGCGAATATAATTCAGAACTGCTTGCTTGAAACGAGACATCCGCGCCTGAATTGTATGATTAGAATATGTTGCCAAATCGATTCTACAAATTCAATTTAATCTGCAAAATTAAAGGAATGAATCATGACGATTGATTTCTCTTTTAGGCAACACAAAAGCAGTGAATTCACAGAAAAGTAGTGAAACAGAAAAAAAGTGAAGCCAGAAATATTTGAATAAGATAAATTACTGTGTTGCTATCTAGTAAGATAAATTCGAAATGGAATGATTTCCAATTAATCCAATACTTTCAGCACACTCGCGCGTTGCAAACTACTTCGTAATTTATCCATTGGGGGAATCACACTGCAGTCATTAAAAATATCTATGGATGGAAAGGCATGCAGACAGATTAATTGCGTAT
The DNA here is from genome assembly GCA_963931845.1 of Maratus michaelseni. Classification (NCBI taxonomy): domain Eukaryota; kingdom Metazoa; phylum Arthropoda; class Arachnida; order Araneae; family Salticidae; genus Maratus; species Maratus michaelseni. The sequence continues at coordinate 408,984,046 of OZ007586.1, forward strand.
ATCTTGCATTTGACTGTCTGATGTAACAATTTAAATAAAATAGTTTAGATTTTGCTAGTTTTGTTTCAGTACTAAATTGCTAAGCTATTGTTATTCCCATATTCATAATTTAAAATTTTGATTGCATTATGAAATGAGTTTAAATTCAAAGTAATCACGTAAACATCTCCACAGAGTAAAACATAAAAAATCGGGTAGTTATAAAAGCGAAAGAAAATTGTGTATTTTATCTTAATGTTTTCATAGAGTGGTATATAAAAGTCTTTTTTACTTAAATTTGGTTCATATTTTTCTCGCTACGGGAGTTATCAGCATAAAAGAAAATTGAGTTGAATCTGTCCTATCTAATTTAAATTGGAGTTCAGTTGCCACAAGAGGAAAAAAAACATTTTAAAATTTTAGCTATGCAATTTTCCAACCAGCGTAAAAAAAAACTATCATGTGAAAATTTTTATGAAAAATAAAATTGACGTCGCAGAAGCTTATTCTGACTATTCATAAAAATAAATAAAAATAAATAAAATTAAAATTAGTTACCCTATTTTCAGCCAGGAGACGATACAAACGCAAAAGAAAATTGTGTTGAATCTGTGCTACTTATTTTTAACCATCATACAGTGAAATATAAAGAAATCAATTTTACCTAAATTTGTTTACCCTAATTGCTCCTACGGGAGGGGGTGTGTGAGGGGGGAGGGTTATAACCGCAAAAGAAAATTTTGTTCAATCTGTATTACCTAATTTTAACTTGGAATGTGGTTGCCGTAAGGAAAACATAAAAATAATCCATTTTAAAGTTTTAATAACGCAAAAAACTTATCATGTGAAACATTTTATCAAAACATAAATTTGACCATGGCAGAGGTTTATTCAAGGGATTTATGAAAAAATACCATAAAAAGTCTAATTTATTTAAATTTTATTACCCTTACTACCAGAGGACGCTTAATGCAAAAGTGGTTTGTCAAGTAAATGTTTAAAAAAGTCAGTTAAGTAAATAAAAAAAAATTATTTAAATTTGGTTATTATTTTTCTCGCTCGGAGACGTTATTACCATAAAAAAAAGTTTAGTTGAATCTGCCCTATCTAATTTTAACTTGGAGTAGGATTGCCCCATGAAAAAACAACAAAAAAACACATTTCAAAATTTAGTTACGTAATTTCCCACTCGGGGCTCTACCAGCATAATAAAACCTATCATATGAAAATTTGATCAAAATATAAATTTGACAATGGCATAAGCTTTTTCTGAAGATTTGAGAGAAATTCGTCCGTTGGAAGTGAGCTTAAAATGCGTTCGAAAAGTTAATTGAAGACACAGTGATACACATAGAGTTGCATGAAGAATCATAAGTTAAATAAAGGTATAAAAAAATAGATCGTCCAACAGTAATTGGCGATAAAGTGTAATGCATCTGAATTTTTTGTGATGTTCTGTAAAAGAACTATGAATGTTACACCCCACATTTTCAATGAAGAACATGTCGCAGTAAGTCTTAGTAACATATACAAATTTCGTAGCGTTTCAAATAACATAACATAATGTCACTAAAATGCATTTTAAATAATTACGCCCATAGACAGTAGTGTAATCTAATTTTTTTGTGCGGGCCTGTTCAATAATTTTAATTACTATATACAGCCTCTTCAAGAAGAAACATTATGTAAGTGACTGTAATACTATACTCTAAATTTACTTTACCATCAGCGTTCCACAAGCTCCGAATTTTAAGCGTTTAAAAGAAAAGTTTCATCAATTCGTTTCATAAAATCGTCTCATAAATTCGTTTCATAAAGTTGTTTCATAAAATCGTTATACAAATTTGTTTTACACTAGAATTTTATACAGTAAAACCTCCATAATAGGCATCACATATGTCTTTGTATACATATTTTTATCTCTGAAAAACGCATGCCTCCGAATAACAGACTAATTTCACGGTGTACTTTATTTAGAGGTTTCAAGGTATGTATATATATAAACAGTGGCGGACAAAAAAACTGCATCACCTGCGAAAAAGTGGATAACGCTGCCAATAATGTTTTTCAAGTACAGGTATTATAGAAGGATGATATTTTTACGATAAAATATAGTTGTGGGATTAATCTCAATTAAATTTTATTGGGATTTATAAAGTATTTATACATAATTATTTGAAAAATGGAAAAGGTGAAAAACGCACTATTTAAAAAAACTTGGAATAAAGTAATAGATGCACAAATTCTGTAGTTATGTAAATTATACATAACTGTAGTCATATTATATATACTTAGATGTGTATACATGCATAAGGATCACTTCAGTATTTAGTAGATCCTCCACGAGCTGCGATCACAGCCTTGCAGCGGTCCGGCATAGAATATATCAATTTCTGAATGTAATCCTGGCCAATTTCATGCAACCAGACCCTACTAATGCTTTCCTGCAGTTTTATCTTAGTAGCAGGCTTCTGAGAAGCAATTTTTGTACCCATTATATGCCAACAATTTTCAATGAGATTCAGGTCAGAACTATTCCCAGGTCATTCCAAAACATTAATGCCAGATTTTGTCAGATAGGCCGTCACCTAAAGGGAGGAAATTGGGTGAAAATTACTTTTCCAATATCCTTAATGTTATGGAGATTAAAACGTGTAAATTAGGCAACAAAATAATTCATGAATGAGTTAGATTGTACTTACTGATTGTTATGGCAGGGTGTGATCTGTATGGCAGGGAGTAGAGTCCTGTTGAAAAATACAATTTCTAGTACCTTTAAAATGATCCTTAATAGCTGGTTTTAAACACTCCTCCAAAATCTCGGTACAAACGGATGCATTCACAGTTCCAGTAATAAGTTTCAGACGTCCAACTCCTTTACTGGATATACATCCCCAGATCATTTGAATGACTGGGAATTGTCCAGTAGGCGATATGCAGTCTGGATGATAAGCTTCACTTTTACGTCTCGGAACATACCGCTTACCGTCTGATCCATGTAGGTTGATCTTAGATTCGTCCGAAAAAATTACTGAATCCCACTGAGCCTTTGTCCCTTAGACATGCTCTTTTGCCCAAGAAAGTCGTTTCTGCATCAATTTTTTTGTATGTAAAGACTTTTGGGCGATACGCATGAAAACCGCATTCCACAAGGAGTCTTTGGATAGTTCTTGCGCTTAAATTAACACCACAGACTTTCTCAAATTCGACTTTTAAGTCAGGAACACTTGCATGACGATTACTTAGAGACATCCGTTTCAGATATCGATCACCAGAATTTGTGGTCACTCTCTTTCGGCCCGATGCAGCCTTTCTCTCAACAATACCCGTTTCACGTTCTAATTTAATCGTCCTCCAAACTGTCGATTGATTGCAACCAATTTTTTTAGCGATCACACGTGTCGAATATCCTTCTTTAACTAAAGTAAGTATCACACATTTTTTTCTTGCATCAATTGAACATACGAAGCCATTATTTGACCACTTAAAGAACAAGACAAATGAACGTTTTTCCCTTTTGCCGCACCATTGTTAAAATTTTGATGCGCAATACTTCGTAAGGGGTATATTACCCAATAGTAATGTAGAATGATATCTTATCTTGCTTTGCAGCAACTAAGATTAATTTATTTGAATGAAATAACTCATTAACATTACAAAATGTTAATTTTTCTAGGTGATACAGTTTTTTTGTCTGCCACTGTATATATACAATTTTCAGTCAAAGTATTTTTTAAAGATAAAAATATTAAAAGCATTTTTTAATACATTAAAAAATATCTTTGTGCGAATTCTTTATAGTAATAGCATCCGCAAGCAAAACATAAAATGTTTACTTCAAATTGTACGATTAACATGTTACATCATTTATTTTGTAATAAAAAACGAAAAATTAAACATAAATTTAGACACAGTTGTCAAGAAAACGCGTGTGCCTTCATTAATGTCACAGTGTTATGAAAAACGTATGCAATTATTTTTTCAAGGATAAATCTTGTTTTTAAAAAATTATATTCTTATCTAATTGCTTATAAAATTTCGAATATTTTTAATATGATAAAAAAAAATCATCATTACGTGTAACTACAGTAAAACCTCTCAATAGCGGATACCTCGCACCGCGGAATAAGTCCGCTATTTGGAAGTGACCGCTTTTCAGAGGTAAAAATATACAAATGCGTATGTGTTGCGGATTGAAAAGGTGTTCGCTAAATAGAGATGTCCGCTATTCGGGCGTGTCCGTTATGGAGGTTTTACTGCCTTTATAACTTTAGATTTTTTATACAGGGTGTAACTGAATTGATGGCCAGAAATGTAAGGGGTGGTAGTATATGTCAAAACAAGCAAATTTTGTATAGGAAACCAGCGTCGCAATCCACTTATTAAATCAATAATATAGGGTGCCTCAAACCAAGTCCAATCTACATTTTCATTCATAACTGTAACAATAATGAAAATATTTTAGAGATATCTTCAAATACTTACTTTCCTTGCTATAAAACATGATAAAAACACATAAAGTAATAGAAACGGTAATCCTCCATGCCCGAGTAACACTGGAATATACGCTCAAAACTCGGAAGTTAGCGGACAATGCATACGATGTCACTGATCGAATTACAGTGAAATTCCAACAATTCCCTTGATGTCATGTTCTTTCACAGACGACAAACGTATTGTTTTGAAGATTTCGCTAAATATTTTCATTATTGTTATAGTTATGAACGGAAATGTGGATTGGACTTGGTGTGAGACACCTGTATTATTGATTTAATAAGTGGTTTGCGACCCTGTTTTCTTATTCAAAATTTGCTTGTCTTGACATGTATTATCACCCCTTACATTTCTGACCATCAACTCAGTTATACACTCTGTATATTATTTATATAGTAAATTTGTTTATAAAAGTATATGTATGATTTGAAATACCATTTGGATATGTATTTTACAAAACCTCCATTGACTTCATTAAGAAAAAATTATTTAGTACTTTAACTTTACATACTTTAAATTAATTCAAATATTTTCTTTACAAATAAGATTCATTTTTTGTAATACTTATTATTTTTCTTCAAGCAATAGAATTATGTCTTGTTATTCCTTTCATTTCATTATAATATAAGAGAAATTATTAAGAACTTAATTAACACTTCCTACAAAAAATAATTTTAGATTTTTTAGATACTTAATAAGAGAGTCAATAAACTTCATGTTGTTATTTTACTTTATCTTATCAAAATTTCATACATTGTTCAGTAGTTTAATTTAAAAATTTTGAAACATAGTGTTGAAAATTTAATGAATTCAAAACTAAATTAAAAATAAATACACTTTGTTGTCAAAATTTATATTAAAATGCCTTTGAGGTTTAGAATTTTGCATCTCCAGTTTTTATATTTAAAAAATCTGCAATAAAGACTTTTATTAATATTTTTTAAGATATTTGATACACCGCTTTTGAAAAAGAGTTTTTAAATAAATGCATTATTTTCTGAAATAATAAGCCTTTGGGGTGCAATGTTTAAGAATTCGATTACTTTTTATTAGAGATAAAATTTTAAAAGTATATTTTATAAAAATGTCGGAAAACAAATCCTGTTTATTTTTAATCAATAAATCTATACTGGTTCAAATATATTGTAGTAAAAACAAGACAATTTTTAAAACTTTAAGCAGCATCTTGTATTTTATGGTACGATTTGTTTTTCCTTAAAAAACAGTTATTGGTACAATCTACTCTGTCTGTGTGTGACACTTTTTAATAAACTTATTCCAGTAAACAGAATCTAAAATTTTATTTTGCCAAAAAATCTTTTCCTTTTAGCCAATGCTCAATAAATATTTTACAACGCGGGTTTTACTTGTGCTTTTTTTATTTTGTGGCTGAATATATTTTTATAAATGTTGGATTAAGTTGTGTTGTCTTTTTGCATAACTTTATATTTTTCATTTTTCATTATCATAAGAATGATTTTATAAAGATTTTATTCTAATCTGAAAAATACTTTTAACAAGAAAAAAATTTCAATTTTCTTTTCATCCATTTCTTCATTTTTTTTTTTTTTTTTTTTTACTTACTTGTTGATTTACCCAAGGTTGCCCTGGCTCGTGGCTGGACCTTAAATAAAACTCAGCTTGTATGATTTTATATCATCGAAAAATCATTCAAATAAACCTGGTGTCGGGGGAAAAAAGTTGAAAATTATACATTTAATTTATACATTAAATAAAGTTGAAAATTATACATTTTGCATGTATCTATTTTTCTACGCAGTACTATTTGTATGTTCGAGAAATTTTCAACCGCACTGTAATTTCAAGAATAACACAACAGTCTTAGTCGGAACAACTCCTCTCGGTTACTATACAACTCCTGAAGAAATCCGCTAATTAATTACTTTCGCGCGAGCTGTGACTTTATTAATTTTCTGAAAAAATGTGCATCTTCTATATATTCTCCCTTCAAGTATTTTATGTTTTCTTATTTTAATATATTTACCATTTTGAAATTTAAATATTGAAAGGAATAATTTAAATTAGTTAAAGTAACACGAAGATAATTAACACACTGGTGCGATATAATAAAGCAAACAAAGTTCTTAATAACACCATAAATTTAAGAAATGCGTTTCGAAAGAACTTTGTCTTTTTTCATGAGGCGCAAAAGCGAGAGCAAGACTGAAAGAAAATTGGAAAGAAAGGGGAAAAGCCAATACGAATGCAGGAGGCAGCAGCCAATCACAAGAAAAAGATAAAGCTGAGCTGCGCCGCCAGACGCCAGAGTGGCGCTTGTCAAACACGTCAACCGTCGCACCCAAGTCCTGAGGGACTTATAATGCGCACGACCAGGAGAGGCCTCCCGTATACGCTGCGACCGGTAGGAGCACCGCCACCTGCGCCTCCTATTGAACCCATGTGTTGACGACATAGGTCATTGCGATAAACGGTGGATCCCTTTATCAGAGGAAACCACCACGAAAACACTTGGTTGACGAGCCGGAGTCCCCCAACAGCTTCGTAGCTGGATACCCAAGAGGGAGCCAGGTCCTGGGCCTTAAGTCGGGTTTTCTTGACCAGTAATTGCTCTACCAAAACTCGAGGGATGTGAAGACCTACAGAGGTAATCACAGTTCCCTTTTGTAATGGATATCTGAAAAATAATGGGTTAACAAACAAACAGAAACTTAACTTCAAAACTTTAACACAACAGTACCCCTGAGCTTGTCTCCGTTAGCTTCCCCTCCGGCAGAACCCCGAAAGCGAAACATCGGCGTAGCCGGTTGATAACCCAGGGGTTCGAGACAGGGGCATGAGCATACAAAACAAAGCATAGACTTTTAATAACAACATGCACAACAATAACAATATATAATTCACAACATGCACAATAACAATATGACTAGTACAGAAATAACTAAGTATTTACATATCACAATCTGAAGTGCCGGCTCACGAGACGGATCTCGAGCCTGCGAACTTCATGCACCATTTCCTCTTGCACCGTGGGTCCACGGGCAGTGGGGATTACGTTCAAACGCGGTCTCCGACCGCGAAGAGCTAGATGATTGCGGCCAGCTCTTCGGCAACACAGGTTGCGATCCAATGTCCGCAGGAGGAGTCGGTGAATGATCAACCAAACCTCCTTCCTAGCATAACCATCTATACTAGACATGAATCGCGTGGCGAGCGCGTCTGGAAGTCGCGAGGAAAGAACCTCTCGCGTTGACCTCCAGAGCGTGCACCTAAACAATATATGGTTTTTCGTGCACTCGCCAACTCCACAGACCCTTACGAAAATAGTTCATAGAGTTGTATAGAACTCTATAGAATTCTTTACAAGTTATATAGAATAGTCATTCTATAGAATACTTTTTCTATAGAGTTTTGAAGAATTCTATAGAATACTTTTTCTATAGAGTTTTGAAGAATTCTATAGAATACTTTTTCTAAAGAAAATGTTTCTATAGAAAACTTAGAAGTTCTGTAGATTTTTTTCCTATACATCAGTTTTTCTACAGAGTAGTATAAACCTTATAGAATTAAATTCTATAGATTTCTATAGAATTTAATGATTATGAAATATAGATGATTCTATAGATTTTTTTGTTTCCTATACAAAAAATACTTCTTGGTCTTTTAAAATATATGTGGTGTAGCAATTTATTTATAACTATACATTAAAATGAAAAATAATAATTTATTTTGTAATACATCAATTTAATATATGGTACTTATCTATTATCCCGTCTATCACTTTTCATAACAAAAAACTATCGCCAAACTGTAACGCCAAATAAACGGGAGAACGTTGCCATTGGAATATCAAAATAAATAAATAAATATAATATAAGAATTTAAGGACACATTTGTTATTTTAATTAATTCAATAACTAATAAATCAGTAAAACATAATAAAAAATACACGCAAATGTCGAATTAAAAACCACTTTATGACGTAACAAACACGTATAATGCTTCTGACATCAAGTAAATGGGACTGCATTTTTGGCGTTTAATCTAACAGTTTGGCGATAGATTTTTGTTATGAAAAGTGGTCGACGGGATAATAGAGAAGTACCTAATATATTAATATAATAGATAATTAAAGAGATAATTAAATTATATATTTGTATATATATAATTTAATTCAATTCTAATACATTGTGATTCAATTGACAGTGTAATAATACAGGGTGGTTTTTTTTTTTTAACTGACGCTATTCAGAGCCGCCTGTAGCTCTTCCTAATAACTAAATTGACACAAAATTTTGTGAATGAACTAAGAAAACCATGGGAAAAAAGATTCCAACAACAAAAAATTAGTTCCAATCACCGCCGATAGGGGGAAATGTGGCGCTGTACAATGAAAGAAAACATCAGAAACAGACACAATTAATAATTTGGATAAAATGCCATGTTTTATTCATCATTTACACTTTTCTTTTCGTTGATCGCAGTTGAAACATCCATTATCACTTTTTCTGCCACCGGTTTATGTCCTCTGCCTGACCGAACTGTTAGCGAGCCTGTTTCTTGGAATTTCAGAATCATTGCTTTCAATACATTAACGGATAAAGGTCCTTTGCGCAGTTTATGGCGTATTCTAAGTAAACGAATAGCGGCTGGTGCATTGCACTGTTTACAATAATAGAACTTCACAAGTAATGCGCGCTGCGGTAACGTCAGATTCATTTTCAACCTGAGCTGAAATTGTTTCTCTGTGTTTTTCGCATGCATTTATAACTACCGTCGCTTACGTAAGTAAAAATTTGCATTTTCATTTATTGCCCGTATTTTATACTAATTCTCAGTTGCATAAATTACCACAGCGCCACATTTCCCCTATCGGTGGTGATTGGAACTAATTTTTTTTTTGTCGGAATCTTTTTTCCCATGGTTTTCTTAGTCTATTCACAAAATTTTGTGTCAATCCAGTTATTAGAACAAGCTATCGGCGGCTCTGAATAGCATCAGTTTAAAAAAAAAAAACACCCTGTATATCAGTCAAGCCACTGAATTAAATTATGATTAATTAATTTGTTTATAATTCATTAATTTGTTAGTCAATTTTATGATCATTCATTAATTTGCTGCAAATTTATAAAATGATCCATCTAATGTAATAAACTTTATTCACTTTAATAATATTGTAATTTTTATTCAAATATTTTAATCTAAAGTATAAATATTTAAACAATTATTTCAGTTTTAACAAATAATAATTTATGAGACTTTAACTATTTTTACAAGACTATATATGATTGGGAATGCAAATCACAAAAGAAATAAAGATTTGAAAGTGTCAATGGTTGTATCATGGTGAAAGTACAGGTTCTACTACCGGTCACTGAACTCAAGCAGCAACGAGTGTGGTTAGTAGTAGGGAGGGTGGCCACTTAGCCTCTATATAATTCCATACATATTTTTATAGAAGCTTTTTATTTTTTTCTATAGACATTTCTATAGAAGCTCTACAGACATTTCTATTGAGCTTCTACAGAGATTTATATTGAACTTCTACAGACATTTCTATTGAACTTCTACCGATAATTCTATAGCTTTTGGTTAAACAAGCTTATAGAAAAGCGGGCCATAATTCTATAGGATTCTATAATGCGATTTCTATAAATATTTTTTATAGAATCCTATAAGAAATTTTTGTAAGGGGAAACAGGTGGAGTCGTGATGGAAAAATCAAGCCTGGTGGTCACTGAAGGTGCCGTGTCCCGTAAAAACCTGATTAATGTAGAAGTCGCCCTGCAGTCGACGATGGAAGGATTCATATGTTATTCGGCCGGTATCTGATTGGCTCCACCTCTCTTGCCATTTTGACAAGGCACGGCCAAATAGTTCTTTTTTGGCCTGGCGGCGCGTGGTTGGGACCACCACATCGACAAATTGCCGTGTTGTGTCGGCCTTAGCCAGTGCATCCGCCCTTTTATTGTAGATGTGCCCCCCATGAGCCCGGACCCAATGCATATGAACCTCGATTTCTGTCATTTTGATCAAGTCTTTGATCTCGGCCATGGTCCTGTGTTGTCACACAAGACCGTGAAGCGCTTGGAACGCCGATCTCGCGTCTGAGTAAACATCCATTTTCCCGGGACCTCTTCGATGGGCATGGGTAATTGCTTATTTGATCGCAATGACATCGGCCGCAAAGACTTCTGCACCATCTGTGAGACGGAACTGGCTCTCTATCACTATCCAGTCCTCTGACACAGCAAGAAATGAACAACCGACAGTGTTGTTCTCCTGCTTAGAACCGTTCGTGTAGTAAGTACACGTGGTCTTCGGAGTGAGATCCGAAGTCCATCGGACCCGCCAAAGATCCTTAAGCCTCGGAGTTGGCCTCCATACAACTTACCTATAAAAAAAAGCAACAAGATACTGGAAAAAACACAGGAAATATGGTACAATCCCAGAAGCAGGTCAATCACATTATGATAATTAACACACTGGTGCGATATAATAAAGCAAACAAACTTCTTAATAACACCATAAATTTAAGAGATGCACTAGGTCTTTGGAATGAAATTTGTCTTTCTTCATCACGCGAAAAAAACGTGCTACCACTTAGCAAAATAAAGTTAAAGTAAAAGAAACATGTACCTAATAATGATGTAAACATTTTTGAAATTTCAAAAATTATTATTTGATTATATTTTATTTAACCGATTACTAATTAAGTAAAATATATAATAATAAAGTTAAAAATTATGTATTTTACCTGTATCTACTTATCTACACAGTATCATTTCTATCTTCCAAAAATTTTTAACCGCACTGTAATTTCAAGTATTACCAATATCAAGTATATTATCAATATTCAAGTTCTTAATAACACGCCAGTCTTGGCCGGAACAACTCCGCTGTGCTATTTATTATACAACTGATGAAGTAACCTCCTAATTAATTACTCTCGAGCTGTGAATTTATTAATTTTCTGAAAATATTGTCCTCTTCTATACATTCTTCCTTCAAGATTTTATATTTTTTTATTTTAATATATTTTCCATTTTGAAATTTAAAATTTAAAGGGGTAATTAAATTAGTTAAAGTGGAACATATTTATGTAAATATTTATTTTTGAAGTTTCAAAAATTATTATACATAAATTTATTAAGAATTTATTAAGACAACAGTCTTAGCTGGAACAACTCCTCTCGGTTACTATGCAACTCCTGAAGAAATCCGCTAATTAATTACTTTCGAGCTGTGACTTTATTAATGTTTTGAAAAAATGTGCCTCTTCTATATATTCTCCCTTCAAGTATTTTATATTTTCTTATTTTAATGATTTGTTTACGTGGCATTACGCTAATGCAGGTGTGTCCAATATTTTGGGGTGAAAGCCGTTAGTCAAAACGTCCTCCAGATAAAGAGTTTCGCCCTGTTTAATTGAAAAAATTATGTCATTAAATAAGGCGAATAATTCTGTTCCAAATAGTAACATAACATCTCTGCGGTTCACAGGCTGCAGGTTAGGTATCCCTGCGGAAATGTTAACGAATTTTCCGTGATTAGATTCAATTAAAGTTAGATGGTGCGTGGAAAATTAACAGAAAGTACATTTTTTTCTATAAGTTGATGTAGTGAAGACTCTAGGCTTAGGCTCCCTAAGCACAATCTTAAGACGCCTTTGAATTAGGGTCGCTTCTCTATAAGTATCCCTTTTCACTAGCATTTTAATTTGCCTTGTGTGTCCGTTTGGGTCAAATCTTGCAATTCAATTTTAAAACACTTCCTGTACTACATTTGACCTTTTGATAATGTGCCGTATTTCTTGTAACAATACAATATTCTGTAAAAAAAAAATAATAATAAATAAATTTGTGTTTACTACTCCTTAGACCTTAGAGGCAGAAATATTTGTCCTATAAGGGTACGTAAATGTACTGACGCATGTGATCACGTAAATGGCATTGATTGCTTCAGAAATATGTTGATGTTCTCCGCATGAGCCGTGGCATGACTGGTAAATGCGTCATCTTTCAGCTCCGCACACCTGTCTTTAAAATATTTTTTTTGTTATAAATTATTTCGATTACTTTTCATGGATAAAGGATGTAAAAGGTCAAAAATTAAATAATTTTCCTGGCGATCCTGACACCCTTGAGCCGGTCCTGACTCGATGATGCAAAATATGATTTATGTCGAGCTCGTGCCGGATTAAACGTGCGGGATTAAGCGCGAAACAATAAAAGTTAATTTGATTTTTTTCATCTATCGAGACTCGAATCAATGGTTCATAAAAAAATTATCACGTACCTCAAAGGTCCACCCAGTGTAGGTGAGCCTAGAAAAACCAAAATTCCAAAATCTCACATTCTGAATATCCCGTTTTTATAAGAGTGATTCGTGTAGATTTGCTGTCGGAAAACTAATCCAGCCCCTCCGATAATAGGTCAGGGACAAGAAGCGCCAAATATTTCTTACACATTTTGAATATAGATACAATAGCTCTTTCTGATACTTCAAGTAGTAACATCACAATGATACCCTGAAATTTAAGGCTTTTTTGAGAATTGTTTTTAAGAAATGGGAAGTGTGTATATAAATTAATGTTCACTAATTTATTATGCATATATTAAAGTAGAAAATTGTCTTCAGAAGGTCAAGCGGTTAGCACGATAACTCATCGTAGACTTGAACTAGAATAAGTGTTGCCAGTTGGCTACTTTTTGTTGTTTATATTTTTTGATTGGCACCACCTTTTTTGAAATGGTATAGTTCCTTTGTTTTTGCCTTATTTAATCTGACATAAATAAGGTTAATTTTACTTTCTAGAAAACTGGTGGCAATCAAAAAAACTGAATTTAAAAAAAATAGCCCGCTGACAACAATCCCTTGAATAATGAAACAAAAAAATTTGTAATTTTTTCCATCCAAAATCTGGTGACAAAGCCGTTTTTAAAAATATACTTTTTTGTGAAATGGCATCAATCCAAAGTAAAATTTAACTTTTCAACTAAAAATTTCATTACTTAAAATTACACAGAAAAGCGAGACACTCTATTTCATCGTATTTCTATGTATTTCAATAGAAAAACGTGTAACGGTCAATTCCCAAGAAAATTCAAGTTGACTGCTTGAAAATTAGTGGAGCTAAAGGGCCCACAGATTTTAAAATACTGTTTCGAGTAAAAAGCGCTGAAAGTTTTCGTTACTCTTTTGTTACTGTAGCACGCTCTAATTCTATAGTTCAAAAATTGCACTTTCACTTTGCATAACGATTTGTAACTAATAAAATATGATTTCTCGTGTGTATAAAGAGTACGTTAGCCTTTTAACGGTACATTATTCATGCGGCTTTCTTGGAATTTCAAACTGCCAAACGGTAATCAGAAATTTTTAGTAAAATTTTGCTTTTTATAATGTATGGGAAGAAAATTATTTATTTATTTTCAGATAATTTTTTTTTATTCTAGTTATATTCAATCCTTTCAATACTTTAGCAACATAATTAAATATATATTTTTTTATTAATTTTTGAAAAAATATGGTATCAGATTAATTTTTTGACAGAAATTGTTTCTTAGAAGCATTAAATATGAAAATTCAACTACAGCTCATACCGCAAGTAGTTTTTGAGTTATGTTTATAAAATTACCCGTATTGCAATCTATTTCGTAACGATTACAATTTAATTTAACATTAGATGTTCGAAACTTTAAGTCTTCATAATTCCTAAACTACTTGACAGAGTGATTTCCCGTTTGATCTCGTAAGGGAAAATTTAGCACAGAAATCAAATGTGATGTAAAAATTAGTTGTTCGTGTTTAAAAATTCACAGTTTGATACAATTTTAGTATGAAGACGACCCTCTAAGCTTATTTTTTAAACATATACTGAAAGAAGACATAATTTTCAGTAGGATGGCTATTTTGTTTTCTTCTTTGACAATTTAGAGAGAAAAATGTATGAGGTGTCGCTCTTTTTTTTTACTCGAATGTACAATCGGATTATAGAAGTGCGCATGACTTACTCAAAAGGCTGTACATATATAACGTTATCAACATTTTTGGTAATTTTGGACTCCCTCCCTTACGATATCATACGTTATCATTCCTCGAATCTTTAATGATATCGTTATCAATGTTTAAAAATTCTTTTTATTTTTTCAATCTTTTTTTTTGTTTTGTTTTTATACGTTTGCAGTGGCATAAAGATATTGTTATACATTTATTATTAACATACTTTACGGATTCAAATAAAGTGAAGAATTCAATAAAATAGCACTATTATACATGAAATAACTTTACATCAAACAGCATCTAAAAGAGTTAGTTACTATTTAAATGTATTTAATAATAGATTACTGTTACATAATGCATTCCATAGTAATATTGTCTTCTTGTATTTGCCCTCTGCACGGGGAGGAGGAAAACACAACTTTTAACCAACAAAACAAGTGGACAATATTTTTTCTTTTTCTTTACTCGTAAACACAGCAAGTATCATTTCAAACATATTTTACACCTGTTTTCTCTAACACTGAATTATATGCGCATATGGCAGAACAACGGGAAAGCCGAACGGTGGGGTGGTCCATATTTTGGAATGAAATGATTTTATAATCATCTAAAGGTTTTTTAGTAATAACTTTGTATTTTCATAAAAATAGATAACACAATTAAAAAGATAAAAGAATATTTTAATATAAAGCATAAGTTCCAAAAACAAAAAAACAAAAAATCTATATATATATTTGTCTTACGTGGCGCGAAAATAGGGCTGAATTTGTAACTTATGGTTTGGCAACAACTGTAGTTTCCAGAGCTCAGACCAATGAACAGACTAGATTGTGTTAGATCAGCTCCGCCTCCATCCAATATGGCGGTCAGTGTGAGAGCAATGAAACCATAGAATGAACTAGCAATTATTAAAAATAAAATAACATATACGTAATCCAAAGCGTTTGAAATGATTCCTCATTTTAATTATGAGCAATATCGTTAATTTCAAATAAATCCTCAACTCTTATTTAGAATTCATTTACGAATTTCACTCGCTCAAAAGACGGAGGGAAAAAAATCAACTGTCTAGATATCAGCTGCCGCCATCTGTTGCTGTATTGATGAAGTAAAAAATAATTCATTTTGTAAAAATCTATAAATCAATTAGAACAATAAAATGTCGAACGGAATTTAAACAATGACAAACAAACTATCTTCCTATCACGTAGTTTTTTTCTAATGAATTTAAGTCGTGCTGTACAAAAGATCCTTTTTTCATAATATTTAAATGCTCATATATATGCTCATTAGTAGCGCCAAATAAATGCATTTTTAGTTGTGTTTTCAACGAAGAATTACTTTTTTACATTAAAATAAATTGTCAATTTCATATGTTCAAATGTTTTATGGTAGAATTTATTCCGGCTAGAATTGTTGAAAAAAAGGGGCGAGCGAGCGAAGCGAGCTGTGACCGCGTAGCGGTCTCAATGTGAATTGCTTCGCAATTCACGGGGGGTTGGCGAGCGTTAGCGAGTAGGGGGCTGAGCCCCCTAGTAATAATAATAATAACTGGTTGGATCAAAAATGATAACGATATCAAAAGACAAACCCCGCGTCGCCCTAGAGATATCTTACGATATCAAGTGTCAACCCCCCCCCCCCCCTAAAGTGAAAACGTTATATATGTACAGCCTCCAAATAAAAGTAATCATAAGTACGTTAAATGCATCCATCGAAAGAGACAAACCGCGATACTTCAACCCCGCTTGGATTTCTATTACAAATGTGTCAGGAATATACGTCAAATATTATTCTTTGGAAAAACTGGTATTAAAAAAACGACCAGTGGGACTTCCATTCTAGTATTGGGTTAACAAATACGGTTATTGGGTTTTTAAGGTAGAAAAACCCAATGATTTCTACACAAATCGTATTTTTAATCAATTATCTATTGACCATTGTTATCGATGAACTTTCGCCATATTTCCACCAACTCCATACTGCCGCAGTCATAGGATGGCTGTGACTTATCGGCGAAAGACTTCTCAATTTGTGTTTTCACTGACCTCTCGTCAGCGAAGGCTGTCCCATTCAAAGAATTTTGCAGCGACTGAAACAAGTGGTAATCGGATGGCGCTAAGTCCGGCAAATATGGAAGAATAGGCAAAACATCTAATTCAAGAATCAACAATTTCTGCCTGGTGGTTAATTACGTGAGAGAAAGCAACACCTTTATGATTAACAAATTCTGGCTGTTTTTGACATAAAGCATTGTTCAGTTTATTTAACTGCCCAGCTAAAAATGAACTGCAGAAAATCTGCAAAAAAAATGCAGTTGAGAAACTGCGGTGATTTGGCCAATTCGACTACAGTTTTTTTGAAGTCGATACAACTGCAAAATTACTGCAGTAATTTTGTAGTTGTATCGACTTCAAAAATTCTGCAGTAATTTTGTAGTTGTATCAACCTCAAAAATTCTGCAGTAATTTTGTAGTTGTATCTACCTCAAAAATTCTGTAGTGGAATCGGCCAAATCACCGCAGTTTCCCAACTGCATTTTTTCTGCAGATTTTCTGTAGTTTCCCAACAGCATTTTTTCTGCAGATTCTCTGTAGTTTCCCACCTGCATTTTTTTTTTGCAAATTTTCTGTAGTTCATTAAAATAGAGAACCTCGTTTCTTTTAAGTGACCTGAATAATTCTGTTGTTTTTACAGACACCCTTGGCGTAATCAATGTTTATTTTTGTTTACCAATACTTTCTTTAAAACAAAACAATAAATATTACAAATAATATAGAGAAAATTCATTGGCTGTTTTTAGACTCTCAACTTGTATTTTTTAGGAGCAGAATGGAAGTGATTACCCCCCCCCCCCCCCTCTAGAATTCTGTAGTTAATTTAACTAGCTGGTAAACTCTCTCCATTTCTCCGGCTCCTCATTTGGCTACTTTTCAATTAAACATTCCCAGTTGTATACATACCTGTTACTTTCACAATTTATATAAAAATCTGATGTCCCCCCCCCAAAAAAAAATTTTTTTTCTTTGTAGCTTGTGAGAATATATATATATATATATATGCGAAAGGGATTGCAAATTTTTAATCTCATAAGCAATTCATAATGAAGTCTATTGTGGCAGATTTAGATGATAATTTTAAATATTAAATGTAGGGGAGACTGGTACGCAGTGGAACACTTTTTCAGTGAAAAATTTTATTCTCTTTAATGGACAAACCGATCTGCATGAAAATATTTTTGAATATTCATTAAATCTTTATACATTTATCATAATTTTCTCATAACATAGTTTTCAATATATTTTTCAAAAAAAAAAAATTTATATGCATCCGTAAAGTGGACCACTGTGCCCCACTTCTGGGACACAGTGGACCGCTATTAGGTATTATGTGAAATACAATATAAGTCTGTAAAAAACCTGTACTTTTCCTTCACTTTTTTGTCCGAAATACCTTCAGTTTTCCTTTAGGCAAAAAACTTGTACCTTTTCTTTCACTTTTTTGTCTGTAATGCCTTTACTTTTCCTTTAGACAAAAAAAAATCTGTACTTTTTATATGCAGAATTTTTTTTTTTTTTTTTAAATAAGGCAAAAATACTCTTGCAATCATTTGCACGGTCAAGGTTAAAATAAATAGCACATTAGCATACAGTATTATGTTGTTGGTATAGTTGGAAAGAACCTAATTTGTGGGCTTAGATGCTTTACACTCACGCTAAAAAAAAAAAAAATAATAATCGGTTAAAAAAAAGAAAAAACTCGCCAAATTTAGGGGATTTTTTCCTTTAATGGCAACCTAGCCATTGTATTAAGTTATTCGTTTGGCGCAGTCTTGGAAATCGCGCCAACCAAACAGTCGCCAATCTTTTGTTTACATTTTAGCGTGAGTGTAACACATCTGTTCCAATTTGTGAACATTTCCAAGTATTTTAAACATTTTAGAAATTTCCTTATATAAAAAATCTTCAAAGGGAGAAGTAGTAATTTTCAAACGTTTCTTTTTTAAAGTTTTAAAATTTAAATTTAACATTTAACCTTAATTTTTAGGGGTTTTTTTTTCCCATTTTGCAAAAATATTTTAAAAAATGTATCAAAATGTGTTAGCAAAATTTTTGCTAAAATGCAAAAATAGAAAAACAAATTATAAAAGTTAAAACGTTCTAATTCTTATGCAAATGTTTGCAGGGCAATAATTATGTAGTGTTGAATTCAGGGGGTCACCTGGGGGGAGGGGGGGGGATCCCCCCTGGAGCATTGAAATGTCCCCGTCGAAAGATTTGAGATTTTATACTTTCAATGGTTAAAAAGTGCAATCGCCCCCCCCCCCCCTTGAAGCCCAGAAATCCTTCCCGGGGAAAGATGTCTGAATTCAACACTGATTATGTAACATCTATTGTAATTTAGATTTCAACTTTTCTCAAAGTACTCACCTTCCCCCCCCCCCCACACACACACTCTAAAAAAAAAAAACTTCTTTTTAGCAGAGCAGCAGAGCTGATGGAAAAAATGATTGACTCCGGGATGGTGAAAGTACTAATATTGCCTGTTGGTTCCTACTATTATTCAGATTGCTTCATTGCTGACATTTGTTTTGAAATAGTAATAGTCGCTTTATTAAATTTGCTATTAAATAAAGGAAATTTTACTATTTTTAAAAAGTGGCAGCAATCAATTAATTGGAATTTAAAAAACCGTAACTAGAAACACTGGAACTACTGGTACATTCCTGTTTGACCTTGAAGCATATGATATACATATCAACCAATTTTTTTTTCTTTCTTTTTTCCCCCGTTTCATTTCTTTGGATATGGGTGTAAGCTATGATGATAGGTAGTCAAGACCAGGACCCAGTTACTGCAGTGGCAAACTTCCAGCAATACTTTAGTATAAGTGTCACTTTTTTAAACGCAGGATTTTTTAAATTTTAAATAAGGCAAAAATACTCTTATAAAATGCTTGCGGAACTTTGTCCCTGCATTAATCAAGCCTGAAAATATTTTGAACATCCTCCCCCTCTTATCAGATAATCCATGCACACTCACACAAAAACACAACATGCATTAAATTTTTTTAATTTAATTACGTCAAAACTGTGCAACAACTGTACGTAAAATATTTTTGTATGTGTAAATTACAATCAAAAAGTTAAATTTGAAGGTATTAGATAGAAACAACAGTTGAAATCTCATAAATCTCCAAAATTTACTTTGAACAACACACACAAAAATCTATCAGTTGAATCCAAACATATTATGTTGATATGTCGACCAAAATATTTTATGCCAAATATGGGGTGCAATATCAAATATATATTATACCAAAATATGGGCGAAAGGAAATTTAATTCGGCTCCATATCTATTCCTGCAGACCCCAAAAATAGAAGGCAGAAATTTTACAGTTTAAGTATCATTTGGGGTCTCCAGACTGAAAAATTATGAGGGAACACAAGAAAAATAAAAGTGAAAATTCTACTATTTTGGCATTAATTCTGTTCTTACAGCTTCATAAAAAAAGGCAAAAATTTTATATTTTCAACATCATTAATTGTACAATTTTGGGTTCTGCCAGGTGCATAAAGTTAAAAAAGGATGTTGGCACTGCACCGTACCCATCTGTTAGAATCAATATTATTCTAGAGAAAGTCATACATTTTGACAGGCGAGAATGTAAACAATACAGAAATTGACATGAAAATAAAATTTATCTACACTTCTACACATAACAAAACATATGAATCTGCTTAAAGCATAGAAGATTCTCACCCATATACAGAGCAATTCTTTTTAATAATAGCTTTGTATACATCAATTACATTTAAAAAAATAAAATAAGTTACTTACCAATGAAATGGTATATAACAGCCCTACATTTAAATAATGAAATTACACACTCAAGGGGTTGATCCAGGAAAAATTTGGGGCCTGTTTAGCACGCTTTCACATAATTCTTCTTAATAAAACAGGACCCCTTCACAAACTTTATTATAATAAAAATAGCAACTTCACAAAATTTCCCATAAAAACATACTCTTCATTTTTAAAATATGTAATTAGCAAACAAAACAAGTTCACCAAAAAGGAAAATTTTAGCAAAAGGACCACTTCAGTTGCTAGGGTGATGCTGTTATGTTTCCATGCACACGTGTGGACCCAAAGATGTGATGCATAAGAGACTTTCTGCTAAAGGTGAAAATAAGCACTCGCCCCAGTGGCAGAACTATCTTCAAGTGTCTGCAACGCTAATAATGTTTTCAAAAATAGTCTGCAATATGCAATATATCATATAAATCTATTCTTGCTGCTGTTGTAGTGCTAATTAATTAAGGCATCAGCATTTATCAGCCTTTCCGAGTAAAAAAAATTTCTGAAATTCACAGCAAATATTCTGAAAGGTTACAGCAGAGGGGTTAGGGGAGAAAATCCCCTCTCGGCAATAATTATTCCTGTTGCAGGTCGGATTAACTCTGCTTTTCATTAGAGTCGATGTCAGGCTGAGTGTAGATCCTTGCAAATTGGGTTCGGATTAACAGTTTTTCAAAAGTTAGTTCAGGATATTGTTTCAGATTAAAAACTATGCCTATATTAATAAGCATAGAACTTTGTACGTCTGCTGTTTTCTAAAGAAATGCTGCATTCTTTCCGGGACTATTTCACAAAATTCACGTTCTTTTTCGTGAACCTTTGACGAAAATAGTGTTTCTTTTTTCTCCTGTGATCCTTTGACGAAATTCATGTTTTTTTTTTTGTGGTTCTTTGACGAAATTTGCACTTTTTCTGTGATTCTTTGACGAAATTAGCAGTTTTTCCCACGATTATTTGATGAAATTTTGATGAAATTGGCATTTTTTTCTGCGACCATTTGACAAAATTTGCATTTCTCTGTGGCCCTTTGATGAAATTCGCTTTTTTTTTCACGATCCTTCAACGAAACTTTTTTTTTTAATATTCTTTTGATGAAATTCAAGTTTTTCCGCAGCCCTTTGACAAAATTTGCGTTTTTATCGCAATCTGTCAACGAAATTAGCCATTTTCCCAGATCCTTTGATAAATTTCGTCTTTTTTCTTTTGGCCTTTGGACAAAATTCGCATTTTTTCTGCGATCCTTCGACGAAAATTGGCAGGGTTTTTTTTTTAAGATACTTTACTGAAATTTGCCGTTTTTTCGAAATAATTCGACGAAATTTACCTTTTTTTTCGAGATCCTTGGATGAAATTTTCCATTTTTTCGAGATCCTTCGACAAAATTTTCCGTTTTTTCGAGATCCTTCGACAAAATTTTCTGTTTTTTCGAGATCCTAAGACAAAATTTGCCATTTTTTCGTAATCTTTCGACGAAATTAACAGATTTTTTCCACGATCCTTGGACGAAATTGGCGTTTTCTCCATAGCCCTTCGGCAAAATTCATATTTTTCTGCGATCCTTCAACGAAACGCATGTATTTTTGACGGCCTTTTGGCGAAATTCACGTTTTTCCACAGCCTTTTGATTAAATTTGCATTTTTTTTCGCGACCTGTCAGCGAAATTAGCCATTTTTCGCGATCTTTAAATAAATTTCGCATTTTTCTCGCAATTCTTCGACGAAGTTTGCCGTTTTTAGTCTGCAGAAGCCCTAAAAAGTCTGCGGCGCCCGCTGCAGCGTCGCGTACATTCTGCATAAAAAGAACCGGCCAAATGCAGGATTTTCTGATATCCTTACTGTACTCTAAAATTCGTGAATTTTTCGCCCCCGTTCGACAAAATTCATAATTTTTTCGTGCCCGATCGCAGAAATTCATCATTTTTCAGTGTCCGATCGAAGAAATTTATGGTTTCTCTACGTCCGATCAACGAAATTCAGGATATTTTCACGTCTGATCGAAGAAATTTATGGTTTCTCCGCGTCCGACCAACGAAATTCATGATTTTTTCGCGTCCAATCGACGAAATTCAGTATTTTTCTTCATCCGATCGTTGAAATTCATGATTTTGTTGCAGCCGATCGCTGAAATTCCTGATTTTTATGCTCCCGACTGACGGAAATTCATCATTTTTACGCTTCTGACCGACGGAAATTCAGGATTTTTACGCTCCCGATTGACGAAGTTTGCAATTTTTTCCGGACTAATTGACGAAATACACAATTTCTGAAGATGTTGGCCACTTTTGGTTCATGGGCCACTCAAAAAAATGACTAGCTTGTCGAGGTCCACAATCATACTTGTTAAACAAAATTCTCAATTTTTACGCACCCTATTGGTGAAATTCGCGATTTTTATATGCCGATCGGCGAAATTCACAATTTTTGCATGCTCGATTGGTAAAATTAACGATTTTTGCACGCCTGCTCGACAAAATTCACGATTTTTACGCACCTGGTAGGCTAAATTCACGATTTTTACTCGTTCTATCAGCTAAATTTACGATTTTTACACATCCCATCGACGAAATTTGTGATTTTTACCTGCTGATCGGCTAAATTCACAATTTTTACATGCCTGATCAGCTAAATTCATGATTTTTTATGCGCCTTATCGGTTAAATTCGTGATTTTTATGAGCCTTATCAGCTAAATTCGCATCTATTATTTTCCGTAATTTGTTTTAACTTTGACAATATAATAATTAACACCTTAATTTATTTTTTAAATGTTTATACATTGCCAAAAGATGGCTGAAAATATGTACCGACAGACACTTCTTCAAAACTGGTCTATCTTTTAAAAAATTAGATAGATTCAACGTATTTATAAAAAATACCGAGTCCTCAGTAAAAAAAATATTTCAGAGGATATTTGTATTTACAAAGTTTCGTTCATATTATCTTATTTTAGACTTTTTTTTAATACTTTAATAGCGATGCAGTTAATGTAAAGTTTGTTATTGGGAATTCAAATAACTCATATTTATTATTTGCATTTTCAATTACTTTTAATCATAAATAATGTACCAGGAAGAAAATAATTTTATAAAAATTATGATTTAAAGTAATACTATTTTAAATATTGTCCACTTGAATGATGGTATGTTACATGGAATGTTATTAAAAGCTTTTTCTTCCTCCAGTAGCACATTATATTGGTGTGAGTAGTGCCCTTTCTTTTTTTTTTTTCTAGATTGAACAGATAGGGTAAAGATAGGGTCAGATAGGGTAAAATAGGCAGGTTTCAAAACTAAATTTATAAAAAACACAAACTGTAATTATTTGCAAAAAGTACAAAAAAAAAACAACTGTGGGGTAAAATAGTTACAAACCTTTCACTGTTTAAAACCCGCAATATCATTTGAAAAGTTATATATATATATGTATTTTTCTTTTAATACTATAATTTAATCAATAAAAAGTTTAAATTTATTCTTCAACCCTTTAACATACATTTGACATAAATAACATCTCATGTAACATACCATCGTTCAAGAGAGCAATATTTAAAATAGTATTACTTTAATTCATATTTTTTATAAAATTATTTTTATCTTGGTATATTATTCATAAACTTAGATTAAAAGCAATTGAAAATGCATGTAAAAACCTTGAGAAATCATTAATTGGGTTGACAATTAATATTAACACACATGCGAAGTAGAATAAAGATCAACCAAAACAATACTTTAAATTCCACTGTAACGATACAAGGCTCAAATATTAACTTTAATTTTGTAATAAATATGAGTTATATGAATGTATAAAGTTATGAACTTTAAATTAACTCCATCGCTATTAAAGTATAAAAAAAAAAGTCTATAATAAGATAATATGAACGATACTTTGAACTTACATATCTCCTCCGAAATAATTTTATTTTAGTAAGGCCTCGTGGTATTTTTTATAAATATTTTGAATCTGTCTATTTTTTTAAAAGAGAGTTTAGTTTTATCTGTCGGTACATATCTTTATCCATCTTATGGCTATGTATAAACATTAAAAAAATTAATTAAGGTGTTAATTATTATATTAACAAAGCTAGCGAATCACAGAAAATATCAACAGACAAACGTTACCGCTTAACGCCGGGGCCGGGAGTCAAAATATAAACACGCTCAGCTCAGAGTTGAGTTGAGTTGTAGTATTTCTTCTACCATTGGAAAATCACTGTGGAGTCGGAACTGCCGTGTCAGTTGCGAAAAAAAAAAATCGAATGTTCTAAAGGAAATTTTAAATAAATTAATAAGAATAATACATTTTTCATTTGTTTTTTGAAGTAATTTTCATAAAAACTGGAAGTCACGTCTGTAGTTAATAACCCCAAACTTAAAATAAAATAACTAAGAATTTTTCGCATGGATGGGGAGATTAATTACTATTTCCTGAATTCGGGAAGTGCAGAATTTCCCCCTAAATCCCCATAAAAGTTATTTATTTATTATTTTTTATATTTATGTGTTAAAAACTTATCTCAAAGGGGTGGTTCAAAGCAGTGTTGAATTAGGGTAGGGCTGGCCCGCGGGATTCTTGCTCTCCCCACGGAGGATTTGGAAATTTGCTAAACACAATTTTCTTTTTTCTTTGAAAGAAATTGTAAAATTTATTGGGTTTTTTTTGAGTAACTTAAAATAATTAAACACTAAGAGAAAGAGGAACTAAAAATTTTTTGTTAAGGGAGGGCTCAACCCCCCCCCCCCCCGTGTAAATCCCCCATGGAAGTAAATTTTTAACTCTATTTTCGTTTATATGTTTGTCTTTAAAAGTTATCTTAAGCGGAGGTTCGGGGGAGTGTTGAATTCAGTGCCAGATGGGAAGGGGAGCACACCCCCCCCCCCGGATTTTAAAATTTAATTCATGTAATTTTCTTTTTCGCTGATTTTGAAAGAAATAGTGAAATTTATTCTTTTCGAGTATGTGTTTAAAAAGTACCTTAAGATTCATTGAAGTGATGAAGTCAAAAAGAAGCCTCCCCTCCCCCGCAGATTTTATAATTTTATTGACATAATTTTCTTTTTCTCCAATTTTTAAAGACAGTAAAATTAGCTTTTTTGAGGAACTTAAAATATATAATTAAGTATTAGGAGAAAGATAAATTATGAATATTCATTTTGTAGTGTGCGTGGGGGGGGGGGGGGGAGGAAGGGGGTTTATTCAGTGCCAGATGGGAAGGGGAGCACCCCCCCCCCCCGGATTTTCAAATTTAATTAACGTAAGTTTATTTTTCGTTGATTTTGAAAGAGATAGTAAAATGTACTCTTTTCGAGTATGTGTTTAAAAAGTACCTTAAACGGAGATTCAGGGAAGTGACGAAGTCTGAAAAGAGCGGGGCCCCCCCCCCCAGGTTTTGTAATTTAATTGACATAATTTTCTTTTTCTCCAATTTTTAAAGGCAGTAAAATTTATTTTTGTGAGTAACTTAAAATAATTAAACATTAAAAGAAAGAAAAATTATGAAATCTCGTAGTGTGTGTGTGTAGAGGGGGAGGGGGGTGCTCCCCCTTAATCACTCATCGCAGTTAATTTTTGTCCTGTTTTTCTTTTAACTTTTATGTGCTGAAAAATTACCTTAAAATTGGGTATTTCAGGGCAGTGTTGATTTTAGGGAGGGGGGAGGGCACCCCTCGAATTTTGTACAATTAATTAAAATTTAACTAATTTTCTTTTTTAAATTTATTTTTTTGAATAACATAAAATAATTAAACACTGAGCGAAAGAGGATATAAACAACATATTTTTTTTTTAATTTATATTATTTTTTTACCTGGGTAGGTTCAAGATTTTAATGATAAACATTCATTTATTTATATATATATATATATATTTGTTTTGGATTTTAAAGTTTAATTTCTTTGAATATTTGTTTTGTTTCATTTAAAAAAAGGAGGGAGGGGGGACTTTTCCCAGGTGTTCAATTTAGTCCCATTAAACTAAAAGTCTTGAAAACAGTGTTAATTATTAATAACAAAGCAAATGCTCAATATTGTCAAAAACTGAAAAACTTTAATATTGTTTAGCTTTTAAAACTGCAGAAAATATCTCACAAACTTACTAAAATTAAGTTCTGTAAAATTACCTTACAGTAACTGCACTTATACTGCAGATACTTCAGAAAATATAATACTGAATTAATGACTGTAAAATTACTTCAAATTTACTACAGTTTTACTACAGATGTAAAGTCTCATTATTTTTTAAATTTATGATTATAACATAACTTTACGTAAACTACAGTATTTTTGCAGTTAAAAGCTCACAGTATTTTTGAAATAAATTACTGCAAAATTACTTCACATTAACTGCAAAATAACTGAAGTATTTTTACAGTCGAGATTGCACTACAGAAAATCTACAGTTGACTGTAGAAAAACTTTAAAAATACTTCACTTCTGTAGAAAAACTGCAGTTCATTTTTAGCTGGGTGTGATCAGTATACAGTCGAATCAATGCTTCTGTCTGCTGATAACAACTCTTAATAAAGACACCCTTGAAATCCCACAACACGGAGAGCAAAATCTTCTTGGGATGCAGTCCAACCATTGAAATTGTTTGCGGTTGCTCGTTGCTTTGTACCAAGGATTTATTTTTGCACTACAATATTCTACACTACAATATCCTAGACGACTCATTTTTCATCTTTCGTCACCATTTGTTGCTAAAAGGTTTCGTTCTTCTGACGTTTGAGCAGAGAATCGCAAATGGAAGTAGGATTGATCAGTCTCGGTCAATTTATCCAGCATCCAAATATTGAAACGGGACACGTATTCCAGTTGGCTTAAATGGTTTTCTTCGCTTTTATGGGAAATATTTAACTCTGTAGAAGTTTTCCGCAAAGGTTTGGGATGGATTCGCATAAAACATTGCCTTGACATCACTCGAATTGATCTCGGTCGGGCAACCGGAGCATGGCGCGTCATAGGTGTTAAAATCTCCAGAACGGAATTCGGTCAACCACTTTCGATACATGCGTTCTGTTACGGTATCATTCCCATATACAATGCCTATATTTTTTCGATTCTCCGTCATTCGTTTGCCTTTTTTGAAATATTACAATAAAATATGATGATAAGGCACAATTCATGTCCATTTTCATAGCCACGCCGCGCGCATAATACAAGTGTTTTCGAAACAAAACATTCACTGACGGATTTTGTGAAACATAACATTTCAATCGCACAATCGAGTTGCGCGGAGGCATCAATAAAAGGAATGAGGAAATGGAATGAACCATCACCCAATGAAAAACCGAACGAACTTATTTGCCAACCCAATAACTATTGTCTTTATTATACAGCGTGACAAATCCGCCAAACTGTCTCTCTTTTTGAGAAAACTCCAACGTAAATGAAGGCAATTTTAAGTATTTTAAGCAATAAAATAAAATTGGATCTTTCGTGTTAAGAAAATATATCTTTTAATAAAAATGAACTTTATCGAAGAAGCATTGAAGAGAATTTGATGAGCTTCTAATTTGCATAATTTCTACAAGCTCGTTAGATAATTTTAATGAAAAATCGGAATAAATTTCGTAGAATGTCGAAAGGGAAATAAAAAAAAACTTCCTTTAATGCTCGATAGTGTTATAAATATTTTTTTTAAATCCGCATTTTGGCTCAAAGTAAAACAAATTTGGAAATTACGTAAAATTGATACATAATTTAAAAAGCAACATATCGTATGCAGTCATAAAATTCGATGATATTATTTTTCATCATGAAATATATTTTTAAGTATTGTTTCATATTAGAATGAAGTAATAGATTATTATTTAATCAATAATATTTTACATCTTACAATAAAAATAATGTTATATATATATATATATATATATATATATATATATATATAAGCATATTGATATTCTAGCTACTATTGCTTTAACTCTTTATTATAGAGCGTGATAAATCGTCCAAACTTTTTCTTTTTTGAGGAAGAACTCCGATGTAATTGAAAGAACTTTTAAGAATATTAAATAATTAAATAAATTCGATTCTTCCGTGTTCGGAAAATATATCTTTTAATAAATGTGAACTTAATCGAAGTAGTACTGAAGAGAATTCGATTGGCTTCTAGTTTGCTTAAATTGAGCAAATTCCTTAGATAAATTAAATGAAAAGACGAAATACAGAATTCTCAAAAATATAGAAAACAAAAACTGATTTTTAATGCTCAATAGGGCTGTAAAATAAATTTGCACAAATTCGCATTTTAGCTCGCAGTAAAGGAAATTTGTTAAATAAGTAAAATGTATACACGGTTAGAAAGTAATCTGTCCAATGCAGTCAAAAATTCAATTATATAATCAGTATTCCATCGAAAAATGTATTTAGAAGAAACATTTTTAATCATTGTTTCATTTTGCAGCGGCGCGAAATCTGCTCCAATTTTGGTACGTTCCTACCATTTGATACGAATAATAATCTTTGCTTTATTTGATCACAAAATATATGCCATTAAATAAGACAAAATTTATTATTTTATATTAGTGGTAGGTGCGTACAGAAATCAGCGCATCCATCGCATTCATAATATTGAAGTGTAATGACAGATTATTATTTAGACAATCATTAATATTTTCCCGCTTACAATGAAAATAATGTTTGTTTTATAAAAGTAATATATTGCCATTGTAGCAACGATTGTCATTATTAAGGAGAGTGATAAGTCGGTCAAAATATCTGGCTTTTTATGAGAAAAACTCTGGCACTTTTAAGTATTTACTTATTATTTTAAGTATTGGCACATTTAAGTAATAAAATAAATGGGAATCTTCCGTGTTGAGAAAATATATTTTTTCATAAAAGTGACCTTAATAAAAAAAGAATTGTTTGCTTCAATTCAGCAAATTTGTTAAATAAATGAAATAAAAATACGAAAATTAGAATTCCGAAAAATACAAAAAAAAAAAAAAAACTTTTAAAGCTGATAGTGTTGTAAAATAAATTTTCAAAAATCCGTTTCCTGGGTCGGTGTTGCCAGTGGGTTACTTTTATTTTAATTCCGATTGCTTGATTGGCACCACTTTTTTGAAATGGTATAAATTGCCTTTTTCCGCGTTATTTAATCTGTCATTAAATAAGGCGAATTTTATTTTCCCCAAAAAACTGGTTGCAATCAAGAAAAACTGAATAAAATAAAAGCAGCGAGCTGACAACACTGTTCTAGCTCACTGTAAAACCAATTTCGCAAATATGGAAAATTTAGAAAGCAACTTCTAGTATGCAGTTATAAAATTTGATGATATTATTTTCCACAGAAAAAATGTATTTTCAAGAAACATTTATTATAATTGTTTCATGTCACAAAAAAATGAAAAATTATTATTTACACAATCATTTTTATTTTACCGTTTACGATAAAAATAATGTTTGTACAAAAGTAACATACTGCCGTTCTAGCAACTATTGTATTTATTATGGAGAGTAATATAGCCACATTATTGTCACCGTGTACGGTTTTTCTTACCAATAAAATTTAACAGTAAATTTTACCTTACTTAATCGCCGAAATCTAGTGATTAAAAAGGGCGAAAATATATATTAAATTTTAGTGGTAACAGAAAACCTTACAAGTTGGCAGCTATATAGCGACCAAAATTTGTCTTTTTTATTAACACTTTCCAACCTGGTTGAAAAGTGTTTATTACTTCGGTTTGTCTGGCCGGTCTTCCGTCACTCTTGGTCTAAGTTCATTCATTCAAGAATCTACTACCAGCGAAAACACAATTATTGACAATGTATTCACCAACATGGCAGTATTCATTCACATTTTTAGTCATCATAAACATATTTTGATAAGTTTTTTTAAAAAGTCATACAGAATATCGATATTTGTTTCTATTTAGTCTTCATATCTCTCTGTCGGAATGTTCATTATCTCAATTTATACTTTGCTAGTATATATAGCTATACCCAACCATACATTGTATAGTTTTTTACAAAATCTTATTATTCTTTTAGCAAAAATTTTTGGTACTATTGCAGTTAGTAATTACTAAAATTAATGTAAAATTTTGAGCGCGAGTACTACTCGCACTTAATCGATTTCTTTATGCACAAAATTGAAAATTCAAAACTTTGAAGAGTTTTATGTATTTTGTGGCTTTAAGCTATCATTTGAAACATATACTATTTAGAAAAGTAAAATCTGATTGCGAAATTCTAAAAAGAACGTGACTAGCATTAGCTAATCTTTATATAATTCAGTCATGCTAATCAAGAAATGACCTACAAATTAAAAGAAACAATAAGAATGGCGTTCGGAAATGTTTTTAATAAATCGACATAAATAAAATGCTTAAATGTCTTAAAAACTAGAATTATTTTTCGAACATAATCTCTAGAAAGGGTATCATTAACATTACTGGGACTTTAGAAACCTGTGCTTCAATAAACAAACCCTTCCGTTCAATTGCCCTTTTATAACTTTGATAACGGGCCCGGACTGGCGGATATTTTTATATTCAGTCGTACGACAATTTTTAAAAATTTCTGTTTGTGGTATATTACTCTTAAAAATATCCTTATATAAGTGTATGACAGAGATTATTTTTCAAAAACTGGTACGATTAGAATAAAAATAGTCCACTGGGACGTATGTCCCGGGCCGTAATCAAAGTGTTAATACACAGTAAGAAAGAAATAATCCAAACGCAAGCCATAACTCCCGTTCTAAAAACCTATTTGCACCAAATTTCTTCGTTTATGATTTTCTATACTACTTTTATGGTTAATTTTTTCTTGGCTGACCGTATACATATTTATTTTTATACGATTGTTAAAACTAATGTGGTTCAAACGTGTTCAACGATTGTCTCAATATTGAGAAATGCATTTTAAAGATTGATAGAGTGATATTGAGACTAAAACTATTAAAATATTTAATAGAAACTATTAAAACTCTCATTAGAAAATCCATAAGTCCATCTTTTATTTTCTAGCAAGTAACATACATAAAAAAGCCGGAAAAAGATAAGAATTAATTTGAAGTATGATCCCTTATATCTGTCGAGTTTATTTTGCTCATAATTTCACAATCAATGGCTATAATTGAACAAAATTTTATTTTGAAATGTTTTTAACTGTGCAACATGTAAAAGTGATCAGAAAAGCATATTTATCTATTTATCGAATTTTATAATCATATTTTTAATTAATAATTAATATTTCAAAAATAATTTAATCCAAAATATTCATGTATGTTTCATTTAGGCTTAACGTATACAATGTATCATATAAAACAAAAAGTAATGAAATATAAAAATGCTTATTCGAGTTGTATCTAAATAACAGACATTTCTGTTTGACAATGGTTGTCAAAATTTCTCAATAAAACAGTCAACATTAATTTTCTTTAGGTAAGAATTAAAGATTTTCTAATAAATAAAAGCTCTTACCTGCGGGTTCGTGATGGGATGCTTAATACGGGTATCTTGATCATATCCGTCAGTAAGGCTCACACACAAAAAAGACAAAGTCTTTAAATAAAAACACACAACATTTACTAACGTTAACAGAACACAACAATTAAAATTATAAATCCTTTTCTTAATGATTCACAACAAAATTCAGTTACATCTTTGTTCTTTGGTCTCAAAGACCCAACTGCTCAACATATCTCTCTGAAAGAAAAAAAGCAATTATTATTCAAAGGTTCAAAGTACAAATTTAAAAAAGAGTCCTCGTGACGGAAATGAAAGTCTTAATCAAATGTAGAGGCACAGTCTGCGGTTTTGAGTTCTAATCAGTGTTCTTTTCTTCACATTCCCCCCCTTTGAGTTCACTAGGGGACAGAACTCAACTTGAGCCAACCCCAACTTGCAGTCTATCGGTAGGACGTACTGTCCGCCCTCGACGAGTAGACAGACAGGTTTGCAAAGCGGGAGCATCCCGACTTTCTCCTTCTCCACGCACTTCTAGAGGACAGAGTTTTTTCACCGGTCGAATAAGCACTCCAGAAGCTGTTTTTACCTTGGCCACTCGGACAACACCGTCTTTGCTAGAGTAAAGTTCTAGAATTCTGCCAAGTGGCCAATTTATTCTGTTATTGTTGTCAGTCCATATGAGCACAACATCGTCGACACATAGGGATTTAGTCTTTTTACTACTAAATACGGAACACTTGAGCGAACCGAGATATTCATTTCGGAATCTAGATCTTAAATCATTCTTAATTTTACATCGGTAGATGTATCGTTTATTCAGTTTCTTTGGATCGATGCATTCTAATTCAGGAATACCTATCTCTGTTATTTCTTGCAAAAACATAGATGGCGTTATCGGCCTAAGGTCTTCATTATCATCAGAAACATAAGTTAGAGGGCGTGAATTTATTATCCCCTCACAATCGCAAAGTACGGTCGATAGTTCCTCGTAATTAAGAGATGTTTTCCCTACCACTCTTCTTAGCATTCGCTTCAGGATTCCGACGAGTCTCTCCCAAAAACCACCCCACCAGGGCACAGAAGGTGGTATGTACTGTCAATCTATATGTGAAAAAACGCTGACTGATTTTAGTTTCTCTTGCTAAATCAATCTTGCTAAATAAATTACGACATCCAGTAAAATTGGTGCCGTTATCAGCGTGTATTACTGAAGGACGGCCTCGTCTCGCAATAAATCTTGTGAGTCGAAGAATAAAACTGTCTGTTGAGATATTATACAACAGTTCAAAATGTACTGCTCTAAAAATTGCACACGTTATTAATAAAATCCATACTTTGGATTCATCTTTCAAATAAAGAGGACCGCATAGATCCACCCCTATTATTTCAAAAATAGCCGCTTCTCGCACTCTGTTTATCGGTAAAACACTTTCTTCAACTTCCGGGGGTTTCGAGGCGTGTTTCTTGCATACAACACATTTACTAATCACGCTTTTAATAGTCTTACGACTTTTTAGAATCCAATATTTTTCTCTTAGCACGGTCATCAAAAATGATACACCGCAATGACCAAATTCTACGTGCTTCGAAAATATGAGTTGTTGTACAACGTGGTGCTTTGAAGGTAAGACAACAGGTAACCTGAAGTTAAATTCATCTTCTCGATGAAAAATTTTAGTTTTCACACGGATGATATCGTCCGAATCTGTAAAAGTGCGTAAGCATTTATATCTTTTATTGTTCATATTTTCAAATGTTTCCTTTTGTACTAACTTTAAAATAACTGTTTCTGC
This sequence comes from Maratus michaelseni, assembly GCA_963931845.1. Lineage (NCBI taxonomy): Eukaryota > Metazoa > Arthropoda > Arachnida > Araneae > Salticidae > Maratus > Maratus michaelseni. Next base: position 409,017,580 of record OZ007586.1, read on the forward strand.
CTTCTGAATTTCACTGTTAGTCAATTGACCGAATATTCTGTCGTTACTACCCCTTTTCGAATTTTGAATAAATCGCAGAATCCAAACAGTGATTCGCAAAATTTTACTGTACGAAGAATAGCGATTATAAAATTGGGGGTCATTACTTTCTAAATTAGAGGCAGTTACAATTGTTTTTCGTTTTTCTGTATTTACTATTTCCATGTTAGGCAAAATGTTAGACTTAGGCCATTTTTCTTCGGAATCCAAAAGCCATGTCGGTCCTAACCACCACTGAGACCTAATAAGGGATTTCGCACAACAACCGCGTGACGGCAAATCTGCCGGATTCATATGTCCAGGTACGAAATTCCACGAAGCGGTGGATGTAAGTTTTCGAATTTCCCTAACTCTGTTTTCTACGAATGTAGCCCAAGCTCCTTCCCGTTTTATCCAATATAACGCGTCCATAGAATCTGACCAATAGAACGTATCAATATTTTCTAGTTTCAAATCTGCTTTAATGCTATTGGGCAATCTAGCTCCAATGCAACAAGCTAGTAATTCTAGACGCGGAATCGAAATGTCTTTCAGCGGAGCTACTCTAGAACGTGCCTGTACAAGTTGACAGGTGACAAAATTCGATTGCTCATTTCTAAGAAAAACGCATGTAGCATAAGAAGATTTACTCGCGTCGCAAAAGGCGTGTAGAGATAATTTTCCCATTTTTACTGAAAAGTCAGATAATTTTCGAGGTATTTCAAGATTTTCTAAATCCTTAATTTGGTTACTCCATTTTTTAAATTCCTTAACTATCTCATCGGGCAATTTGGAGTCCCATGAAGCTTTCATTTTCCAACATTTCTGTAAAAGCAATTTTGGAATTAAGGTCACGGGACAAGTGAAACCGATGGGATCGAATATTTTATGCGTTAAGGACAAAATCGTTCTTTTTGTGATGAGCTCATTCTCAACTTTAAAATTCCGGAAATCACATGACAGCGTGTCCTTTTCGGTATCCCATATTAAACCAAGTAACGGAATTTGTATATCATTCTCATCATTCAAATAACCCTTGTCATTATTGCCTAATCCAAATTCCTCGCATTGATTATAACACCAACCCCGAAGATCAAATTGTGCTGATGCCAGAAGTTTTCGTGCTTCATTTCGAAAATACTCTAACTCTTCCCTCGACTCTACACTGGCTACACTATTGTCTACATAAAAGGATTCTTTAAGTTTTAGAGCAACATCTTTGAGATTTTCAGGAGCCTGATCTAAGTGATGTGTAAGAGTAGCAGCCAAAAGGAAAGGGCTACAACTAATCCCGAAAACCACCCTACAATTTCTGTAAATCTCAAGGTTTTCGGAATTCCCATCTCTCCACCAAAGAAAACGTAAATAATCCCTGTCTTTTTCATTTAGAGATATCTGCAAAAATGCTTTTCGAATATCAGCTACAACCCCTATCTTTCCTATTCTAAATCGACTTAGGACGGAAGGAATTAATTCAATTAAATTAGGTCCCTTTTCTATACAGTCATTTATGGAAACGGAACCCCTAACATGTGCTGAACCATCGAATACCGGTCTAATTTTGGTTGTAGACGTAGGCTTGATTACCGCTCTATGAGGGAGATAGTGGATCTTAAAAGGGTTAAATTTTTCATCACAATTCACTTTTTCAATGATCCCCTCCTCTTCCCATTCATCCAAAACTTTTTCGTAATCTTTCAGTAAACCGCAGGAATTAAGATTTTTGATATTATTTTGAAGGCGTTTTCCGCTAAATCTTTATTACTAGGAATAGGGGGGTGTTCATTTATCCAGGGGAGACTAACTTTGTATCTACCGTCATTTTCTCGGCTTACGGTTTCTTTAAAATGTTGCATAACCAATTTTTGAACTTCTTCCTTAGATTGTTTTTCAGCCGGATCTACTATGCCTAAGGAATCTAGATTCCACAAATCCGTAATTTTTGCATCATTTACTAATAACGAAAGGGCCAAAAGAGAACTATCCCTTTCTTTATCATTAATTTTCCCCATAGTAGTCCATCCAAGTGACGTTTGCATCGCAACTAAACCGCAAGAAAGATTCTCAATTTTCCCCGTAAACAAATTTCCCACAATATCTGCTCCTAACAAAACATGTATTTCGTTAATATCCCGTTCATATAAACAATTTTTACTTTCCGGGCAGATATCGCTCAAAAAAATATTTTTTTCTTTTAATTCCGAAATACAATAAAGACTTCTAATCTTAGGAACAGTAGCGCAAATTTTGTCTTGTTCCATGACCTCAATTTTGATATTTTTTCCTCCCCTCAAACCCCTTAAATCTACAGAATAGCAATTATGAACAACCGTTATTTCGGTACCTCCAAAAAGCCCATGCGTGATTTTTACTTTTCTTATACCTTCTAATTCCATTTTATTGGCCACGAATTTTGAGATATAAGATTTTGAAGACGCTGTGTCTAAAATAGCATGCACTATATATTCAAAACCGTTATTCCTTATATAAATACACAGAGTTTGTAAGTAAATAGTACTCGACAAATTTTCGTTCGAAAAAAGAGTAGTATCCGACAGTTCGGTTTTTTCTTTCGTTTTTTCATTTGTTTTTGCTTTATAGCAAAATAGTACATTATGGTTTTCCTTACAGTGACAGCAGATAATTTTTTGTTTACAATAACGCGATAAATGTTTCTTCATTTGCAGACATTTAAAACACGCTCCCTTTTTCATTAAAATACTTTTTCTTTCTTCAATACTTAAACCAGCTGCGAACTGACATTTGGATGAGCAATGTTTTGAACTCTTGCAAAAAACACAATTCGACAAACTTAAATCTTCCTCCGTATTAGTCGCTATTAAATCATTCACAGTCGGATATATTTTATGCTTAGCTCGCGAATCGTGAATCCCCTTATCGGGAAAAGTATGAGTTTTCCGGCTATCTTCCTTAATTGCATTTGACACTAACATAGCTTTCTCTCTAGCATGTAAACAAGATGATAAAAATTTTATCAGCTCTTTAATTTCGTAATAACCTTTCTCATTTTCAGATTTATTTAATTCAATGAGAAGGTCTTGAGGAATTGTTTTCAGTATAGTGGTACACAATACACTTGATATTTCTTCAATATTTGTACCGAGACTTTCTAAACTTCTAAGTTCAACAGATAATTTTTCGAAATATTTTCGAAAAAGATATATATCTGCCGAATTTCGTAACGGCTTGGTTGCCAAAATGTTACTCATATGAGTATGAATCAGCGTTTGTTTATTTCTGTATCTATTTTTCAATAGTACCACTGCAGCATCGTAATTGCTTTCAGAAATAGGAAAGCCTTCAATCGTGCTTAAGGCCGTAGTTTTTAATTGAGCTCGAAAATAGTTGAATTTATCAATTTTATTCAATGAACTGTTATTATGAACGGAAGATTCAAAACAATTCTAAAAATTAAGCCACTCATTCATATTCCCATCAAATATTGAAATACTTAATTTAGGAAGTTTTACCCGTACGGAATTCTCTCCTCTATTATTAAATGCAACGTCCGAAGCATTTTCGAAATTTACTTCCTGTTTTGACTTAAAATTATTTAAAAGTCCTGCTTTTATTTCTCTTATTTTTCTATTTGCGCGCGATTTCCAAGAAATTACGTTTTCAGCATACTTTTCAGCTGCTTCCAATTCTTTTTCTAAATCATCTGGATTAATCAATAATTCTAAGTTATTGTCCGTAGTTTTTAAAGACCTAAATTTGTCTGTAACCGATTCGACATATTCTTCTAATTCTTCAGCAGACACATCTACTAATAATATTGAGTTTTCGATTTTGCTTAATGCTTTAGTGACTGCTGATCGTAAAATTGTACGTCTTTTTTTAAGAACGTCTAATGTTTCTGTTTGAGACATATTTTTGTGTGTGTGTGTGAGTCGAAATGATATATAGTTCAAATCTTTTTAATTCGATTTTAAATCTTTCCCAAACAATAAGATTTCAAAATTTTCTAAATTATTTCTTATTTCAAAAAAGGGTTTCGAACATATCAAAACTATTTCATAATTCACAAATATTTACCCGCACTATACATCCCGGCAGGGATGCCATGTCAAAATTTGTCAATAAAACAGTCAACATTAATTTTCTTTAGGTAAGAATTAAAGATTTTCTAATACATAAAAGCTCTTACCTGCGGGTTCGTGATGGGATGCTTAATACGGGTATCTTTATCATATCCGTCAGTAAGGCTCACACACACAAAAGACAAAGTCTTTAAATAAAAACACACAACATTTACTAACGTTAACAGAACACAACAATTAAAATTATAAATCCTTTTCTTAATGATTCACAACAAAATTCAGTTACATCTTTGTTCTTTGGTCTCAAAGACCCAACTGCTCAACATATCTCTCTGAAAGAAAAAAAGCAATTATTATTCAAAGGTTCAAAGTACAAATTTAAAAAAGAGTCCTCGTTGACGGAAATGAAAGTCTTAATCAAATGTAGAGGCACAGTCTGCGGTTTTGAGTTCTAATCAGTGTTCTTTTCTTCACAATGGTTGATTCTTTTTTCAATACGTTACATCTCACTAGATAATTTTTCAAAACTGATGCAAATTTGATCATTTTATACTGTTACGTTTTATAGGGCACTGAATGTACATTTGTAATCAAATTATGGTGTTGCTATTGAACATTTTAAACATGGATTTAGTTTTAATATGTATAGATGACAAAATAAATACATACATTTAAAATGGACTTTCTGTGAATTAAAACGATATATCTCTTCTAATAGCATCGGTTAGAAATGAAGTATAGTTGGACCAAAATCGCATAAGTGTAATCTCTCAGTTCCCGGTATATCTCTCAGCATTTATTTGCAATATAAATTCTCATTTAATGTTAAAATGTTTCTCTGTGATTGTTCTACAATATTGTGTTTCTTCTACTGTGAAAATCTGTTTTTTTTATCTTTAAAATGGAATTTAAGTACCTTAAAATTCACTCCTGCCCCCTGTCATCAACCCATAAGTTGATCATTAAAACCATCAACAAACAATAATTATTAAGCATTTTTGAAAAAACAATGCTTTAATTATAAATATGAATCTCATGGAGCATAATAATATAATTTTTATATGAGTTAAATATGTAAAATTTGTTTTTGTTGGGTTTAAAGTAGTATTCCTCACTTTTTTGGTCACTACTGTCCCGTTGTATGAATATCCTCCTACTTTCACCAGATGGCAGTATGCAGTCATTTTCAGTATTGTTTCCAATAGAGAGCACATGTTGTTCTTAAAAAGTTGTTCATAAAGAAGATTTTCTGGATTGAAAAGCATGTCGAAAAGGTAAGCCTACCTTTATTAACCGTCAATACATAATCATACTGTCCCCATTGTTAATTTAAATATTGATATTTATAAATTAACCAATATCTAGCAATTTACACCTAGGTTTCATATGTCTTTTAAAATAACGCATACAACATTCCAAAAAGGTTCTTTTTTAAGTGGCAAAATTGCAAAAATATTCACTTCTGTCCCGGTCACTTCTGTCCCTCACGATTTCTGTTTTGTCTGATAAAAACTGTCATACTATATTTATTATTCAATAAAATATGTGCCTATCTAGTAATTATTATTCTGAAATATATCAGAGGTTATTAAAAATTCAAACTGAGCATAATATGAGACTTTTAAAAATCAGATATCAGCAGAAAATCAGCAGCCAAAAATCACACTTAGGAGATTTTGGCCCAGTTAGCGTTCATTCTTTGTTTATTGTATAGTCGTGGGGAAGAATGCATATCCCTCTTATTACTAACTCTGTGGCAAATCATCGTACAACTTATTGAACTCGTAATGATAAATTTATTTTGAATCGTTGGAAAATAGATTGCAATGCGAGTAGTTTCTTAAGCATAACTCAAAATTACATCGTAGAATGAGTTGTAATTTTAAATTCGCATAATTCAAGCTTCTAGAAATCTATTTTTGTTAATATTTTTATAGGTTACAAAACATATTTTTATTTTCGAATATTAATTACGTAGGCTGTTCAATAAGTAATAAGACTTAATTTTACTGCTGGAAACCACTCACCGGAATGTTAATTTCTGTGGCATAAAAAAGTTTGTTGTCTGTATTAACAAAAGCTACCGATAGATCGCGTGTACAGGCTCATGTTCCTGAGTATCACGTGATTGAACTGAAGCGTGTTTGCGGGCGCCTACGAGAGCGGCCAGTTGTCGAAATGGAACAACATTATGCGATTAAATTTTGTGTTCGTCTGCAAAAATCTGCATCAGAGACCTTTGACATGATACGTGAAGCTTTCAACAATTAAGTAATGTCGAGGGCAAGCATTTTTCGCTGGCATAAAGCTTTTCAGGAAGGGAGACAAAATGTGGAAGATACTGAAAGTGAGGGACAACCTTCAACGTCCATCACAGAGACAATGATTAACACAAATGCGGTTATCATCAAGGAGGACCGTAGAATGGCGAAATGGCTTCCTATTGCACCATGACAATGCCCAACCACATATTGCTCGTTGCGTACAGGATGTTTTGGAGCAGAACAACGTAGAGATTTTACCACACCCTCCATACAGTCCTGATCTCACTCCATGCGATTTCTGGCTGTTTCCTCAACTTAAGAATCCATTACGAGGCAAACATTTTACATGCAAAAAAGCATGTGTTCGGGCTGCGGAGGCGGTTTTGAAAAAGCTCTCAACAAACGGCCTTTACATATTTTTAAGAAGTGGACAGAACGTTGGGATAAATGCATTACGTGCCGTTATTTTTAAAAAGACCATGTAAATGATGACGATTAAAGGTATTCTGTATTTTTTATAATTTTAGTCTTATTACTTATTGAACAGCCCTCGTATAATATATATAATTTATTAAATTAATATTCGGAAATAATATGCAACTTAACCTATACAAATTTTAACGGAAATTGATTTCTAGAAGCTTCAAATGTGCAAATCCACAATTAAGCTCATTATACCGATGGGTTTTGAGTTATGCTTAAAAGACTACCTGCATCGCAATCTGTTTTTCAACAATTAAAAAATAATTTAACATTAGTAGTTCAAAACATTACATTTACATAATTCCTAAACTATTTAACGAATGTCTTTACGTTTGGTATCCGAGGGTAAAATTTGCCGAAGAATTCAAATATGGTGTCAAAATAGATGTTAGTATTGAAAAATTTAAAAATTGTTACAATTTAAATATATAGGCGACATCGAAGCATAATTTAAGTATACGGGGTTCCTACAGGTCAGAGAATTTCCCTGACTTTGGGTCAGAATAGTACCAGTATTTACATCAAGAAAAATTCGCCTTATGCAATCGCGCGATTACATAAGTTAGTTTTTCTATAATAAATCAATAATTCAAATCTATATCCCTATTGTTTTGGTGTAATGCTCGGGTGTTTGGTCTAAATACAGATCGATATGGCGCGGCGCCGTGATAATTTGTTTTTGTTTTGTTCTTTCTAGTTTGATTTTTCACTCTTGAAAAGCATAGCAAATCTTGATAAAAAGAAAATGTTTTCAATCTGATATTTTTCATGAAATGTACATGACGTACCTTGATAACATTCGTGGCTCCTATGAAGATTAAGATTATATAAAATAATGTCTTTCGAACAGTTTTCTTGACTCCTTCTGAAGATTATGATGATTTTAAAAGTAATATTTTATGTGCTTTATGATAAGAGCATTGTATATAATGATTTTGTTTAAATACAAAACTTCATGTTTGAAGTATGAAGTACCTGGCTCTTTATTGAAAATGATAAAATGGTTCATTGTCTTCTAACAAGCTGTATTAGTGTGTAAAGCTTATACAGTGTAAAAATAAATAAATAAAAAATAAATAAATAACCGGTAATTTTGACAAAAAAATATTATATTTTTTACAGAAAAAACTGTTTTTAAGAAAACCAGTTTTATCCTGTAAAAAAAATGTGGATTTTGTTATTTTTAAAGAAAAAAAATCTATACTTTTTACAGAATAAACTGTTTTAATGAAGATATACAGATATTTTCTGTAAATTAAACGGTTTTTCACCTGTGCCAAGATTGACAGGTTTTTTTTTCTGTCAATTTGAGAGATTTTTCTTTACAGTGTATTTCTAGAAATCCATGATGAATAATACCAAAAGTATACGTGAATTGTTCTATTTTATATTTCTTTTTAATAAACAATTTTAATCACTTTCCCACTGGATCCTGAAATTTATTTTGGTTCTTGATCATAAATAAATTATTATTTCTTAGCTCGTGAAGTTTATTTATCTCTAGAACTGACTTATTACTGTCGGTAATTCGAGAAATGACATCAACCTATTGTTCATGATTTTTTTTAATTTCAAAAAGGTTGTTGTATAGTATGTATTTTCTTTCGTCTCCAGTTAATTAGATATCCTCGTATGGAGATATTTGGCATTAGGTAATCTATTGGCTGTATCAGATTTTATTTATAGTACCTTTACTAAAAAATAAAACTTCAGCGATATTTTACAATGTTTAATTAATAAGCTGTTAAGCTGTTAATATATTTCATTAGTACTTTTAAGTAGAAAAGAAGATAAGAAAGTCTTCCCGTGACATTGATCTAAGACTCTTGTCACTAACTCTTTATATTCATCACAAAGCATTTTCAAAGTACGGAAATTCTTTTAAACCACTATTTTAGGTATGTTTGTCATTCATTAATCAAATGGAAACGTTTAAAACTTCCCCTTACAAAGAATAACTTTAAAATCTTTCGACTTTCAAAATGTCTCGGAAATTGCTTTACCTTTCAAATTTAAATACTTCGAACGAAACCTGTATGCACTTTTCACAGAATATAACAAAGAATATGCAATAAAACAACCTTCCTAAAACTTTGAAAATTTAAGCACAAATGTGACAATGCCTAAAAGGTTTAGAAAAGCATATTTATAACTTTGTAATTGTGTGCAGGGTTTGTTTCAACTGATGCATCTACCGTTAGTTAAGTTTTCTCAAAACTATAGTCGTGGTGTTGTTGATTTTATGTAATTTCCAGAAGATTGTTTATAATTTGTACCGGGTGGTTAAAAATACATTTCCTTCTTATTTGGAGACATCTATAGCTAAAGCAGATGAACGAAATGAAATTTTATACACTGGTGGTAAAAATTAAAAGCACAAGTATAAAAACTCGTGTAACTTGAATGATTTTTCAGCTTAAAACATGGAGCGTGCAGAAATTCTTTACTTTGTCATGCCTCATATATCTTCAAAATGCAGAATACCCCATTTCTTAAAAATATACATTTAAATAAAATTATAGGAAATTTGATATAAAGAAAGTTAAGGAAAAGTTTGTGATATTTGTGATACGTATTACAACTTTTTAGACACGCATGAAACACATTTATAAGGTGTGTGGACACCACTAGTTGTAATGAAATCTTTACATAGTTACAAGATTACTGTCCTTCTTCCATTCCCCCAATTAAACACCGTTTCTCTCAATCTGTCACATGTCTCTCAGTGATATGTTTTACCTTCCACATGCGAAAATGTTATCGAATTTGCATATTTATCTGTAGCGAAGGAGAATACCATTGGACTACATGATATCAATGATCTTGGGCTTCCAACATGCTACCTTTCAGTGGTCTTCATTTAATAGAATTAATATAAAGCACCTTTTTATAGCTGTTCCTTTTTTCTGACAGTGTATTTAAGACTTTCAATAGCATGGGGAAATGAAATCCAAAGAAAAAACAGTACCAAAAATCAAATACCGCTGCACCTAATGTTTTTTTTTCTTAAATCGTGTAAGCATTTCCACATGTTATTGATTTTACAATGTTTCAGATAAGTTGTTTTACTACATATTGTTATACCAAAGCTTTGAAGTAGTTTGGTACAGCAAGACTGCACAATTCCACAGTCATTGAAATGCATTACTCAACTTAACGTTTCGTAGAAAAATTATTAACGCTTCTGTCGCGTACGTACAAAACAAATTGTATAAACAATTTTATTAGGGATTGTTGTAAATATCTGACTGCGAGCGACTTTGTCAATGCCAAAATTTTTTCTTCAGGCAATTTCCGTACTAATTTATACTGTTTTTTTTTCCACGGAATTTATTTCCCCATCTATTCAAAAATCAAAATATAAAATATAAATAATTGTATCATTACGTTCATTAGTTTCAGATACATCTTACCATAGCCGACAATTTTTACGCTTTTCTCCTACCACTATTTTTAACAGAAAAATTAGCCTTTTTTAATCTTAGCTTATCGGAGATTAAATAAGTCTATTTATTTGTTCAAAAATATTATTAGGAAGGAAAAAAACGCAAACGTTGGCAGCTATGTATATAACTCCAAACAAGGAACGTTATTTATAACAATCCTGTAGTTTATCGTCATCAGTTTACTGCTAATTAATTGAATTACCATTAATTAAAGGCAAATATATACCGTTCCACATCCGATGTCATTTTACAATCAATTGACAGTACCAAATTTCATTTATAAAATATTTAGTAAAAAATAAAACCTGTGAAGCATTTCACAAGCTATGAATAAAATTCATTGACACGTCTAAGTACGAAAGAAAAGAGGAATGATTTCACGTGACAGTGCTTTAAAGACTTTCATTCCTAACTCATTATATTCATCATAAGGCGATTTTCAAAATACAAAATTTCCCTTTGACCCCACATTTTAAGTATATTTGCATTCATGAATCAAATGGCCTATTTTAAAATTTAGTTTTTCTGAGAAAAAAATTTAAATCCATTCATCTCTCTAATGGTTCTCAAAATGTCTTGAAAACACGAATTAATTTTTATTTCCAAAAGAAAATACTTTAAACAAAAACTTTTATCAATTTTCATATTTTAAATTTCGTTGTTCTTTATTCTCTTCTATTCTTAATTCTCAACAAAAAATAACAAAATCTACTTCAAAGGATTGTTCTCTATTTCCATGTCTTTGTAGTAAACCTATATTGTTATCCAATTTAGATTCCTGCACGAGTGGGGGTATAACCACACCCGAATCCAAACATTTTATCTCATATATACCCGAAAGCCGTAATAAATGAAAACTAATCTATATCTTAATACAATTAATGAAAACATACTCTGTAATTATATCTGTAAAATCAGTTTTATATTTTATGTAGAAAAAAGAACATATATATTTCATTCAACTCATTTATTTTCAAATATATAGGTTTTATTTATCATCTGAAACAACATTATGAATTTTCTTTTGAAAAACCGGCTACCAAACCAAACTCGCACGAGTCAAAACCCAACCCCAAACTGTTCCAAACCAAAATAATTAGAGTTAACCCGACCCGAATATAATAACGAATACAGAACTGTTTCTCTTTGTACAATATTTACCAGTTTTTAGCAAAGATAGAAACAATAAATAGAAACATTATGACGTTATCGGCATAAATAATTTAGACTCGGTTATTTGACAGAATGTAAAATACAGGCCTTGGAGTGGTCTCTGTTTTGGCCACCACTAATTTTTTTAATTATTTACGTGGTAGATAACTAGAAGAATTGCAAAGAAAATTCCATCACGAATCTGGTTTCTACGACATTTTCAAGATACTGATACTAAGATACTATGCAAGATACTAAAACAAAAAATTTCGTAAGGAAATAGAGGTGGGGGAAAACTTTGATTTAGTCTCTTTTACAAGAGACCGCTCCGAGGCCTCAAAATACTAACGTAAAAATATTCTGGGTTCCTTTTTTGGAAAAGCTTGGAATTATTCTACGTCAATTTCAAGAAATTATTAATTGAAATTGTAAATTTAAAGGAATTGAATCAATTAAAACGTCAGAAAATATTTAATTTTTTATATTATTGTCGAGCGCAGATCATCTAAACCTGTCGTGACCGGGGCCCAGTACGGATGCGCAAATTTCGAATATCTGGACAGATGATATAAGACATATTTAAGACGTAGCGGAAGACAACACTAACCGTCTAAAAAAAGTGATTGCATCACTTCTGTAAAATATGGTAGTAACGACAGTAGTTTCTACTGCTCACACTGTCAATATTTCCTGTGTTATAAACTCCTCATAAGAAAGCTTTGCTTTCCAGTCATAGATAAGTTTTTATTTTATTTTGATGATTATTGTTATTGAAGAGGTATTTCCAGAGCCTTATTTCTAATAAGCGTCTAAGAAGTCAATTATCAGTTTCCGGAAACCACTGAAAGATTATACAGAGCGTCGTTTTAAATTGTTTGTCCCTGTAAAAACGACCTTTCCATTTACCACCCTTTAAAATGCAAACAGAGGGCGGTCTAACTTGGCAATGTCTTTGATCTGGTCAATCGATTCCTTTCATCTTTTATGACTTTCTTAGCATGTCTAAAGTTCAGAGGTCAAGCAGGGGAGTATGATGACAGGTCATCAGCGCATCTTTCTTTTGTTGAAACTCTCCTTCCTTTTCTTCAAAATCACAAAGTCGCTCGGAAAGAATGGGAAGTCTTATTATTTATGGCTCCTCAGGCAGACTCGCAAGTTTGCGAAATAAACGCTGCCTTGAAAATGAAGAAAAGAGGAATAGTATTTGTGTAGGATTTTAACTGTTCATGGACTATTCAGGAGAAAACGTTTGTTTATTGCATAAATTTCTTGCTTTTTGGAGGAGTGAGATTTCGGAAAGGATTAAGTCATTTTGATAATACCTTTGGGAATTGGAATTCTTCTACCCACTGGGAAATTTCTAGTGGTTTGAATTAACAGTTTAACGCATCAAACGTGCCTTAAATTAGATAATCTCCATTTTTTCACATAAACTGTTATTTTTTTAGAATTTTTAGGTTTTGCTCCGACTTTTTTCTTTAATAAAGAAAAATAATATATGTTTAAGTCGTAAGATTAAAAAGTGAAAAAAATAGGGTTGATATGAGTTCGGATAATCGGACGTTCGGTTAATTGGAGTTCAGATAATCAGCTCATGGATGTACTAGATAATAACAGTAATCTAAAAAAATAAATACGACGAAAAAATACAGAAAATAATTTTTTTTTCTGATGCAATTCCATTTAAAGATTTTTCACTTTTTCTGTAATAAAGTAATTTCTCTTATAAATATGAAATATTGTCTAGGGAAATTAAATTCTATGGCCATAGATATATGTCCCTTCAGAAACATATAATTTTTGACATTCGTGTCTCAATGCAATTGTTGCATGAATCTATTTAATCTCATAAGCTACAATTTGACAACTCATTTAGAATATCTCCTTAGTGAGCATTATTTTAAAATTCAGTTTGAAATATTTTATTAGAAAATACTTTAACGGGTATCATAAATATGGATTATTCAATACCAATCATTTTCTGTATCAACTTGATAAATACTTATTCGAATACATCTATATTTTTGCTGTCAGCGATATATTTCAATTTTTAGGATAAATTCGTTTGTAGTTTTGCATCGAACTCGTAGAAATATTTACGTTTTTCTTGCTTCGAACAATGATATGATTAAAATAAAAACTGAAATATAGAAAAGAACAAATATTATAAAAAATCCAGTGGGCAAAGTTTGAGATATTAAATAAAATTGGAAATTCTATAGTCATTTGTGTGTTAGCTATCAGATGAATTACCAGGATGATTCTATAGACACAGAAAAGAAAAAAATTAATAATTCAGAAAGTACAGAGATGAGACACAGGTGCGTGTTTGATCAAAATGCACAAAAGGTCAAGGGATTTTTTTATATATATAACGAAAATTTTAAGGCCAAAATAGTTGCATTTAGCACCAATGAGTGGTGCGTTAGTTGAGTTGGGAGTTTGTACAGAGGCGCAACTGAGATCACAACACATATGGGATGACAAATGGTCAATGTGACGGCTGTCAGTCATAAGGATTGCAACTTATCCATTTCTTTATAAAAAAGCCTGCCACTTTACCAAAATTTCTGTATAGTAATTTTTGTTTTATTTAATGACAAACCTTCGGTAAAAAAATTAAATTACACATAATGTGTTTTATTACTTAAAATGTGATAAAATTGTAAAAATTATGTTAAACTACATTAATATTAATCAATGTCAACATCAAATGTTTAACATCTTTTTTACATTTTTATCATGTTTTAAGTACTAAAACACATTGTGTAATTTTAATTTGAATAGCAACATGCAGCAGCTCTTGTACTGCTACTTTATTAACAGTACATGACAAATATATTTATGTTGCAGTAAAATTTTTCTTTATCAAAAAGTCCCGTGCATTTCTGAGCATTTCTGCGAAAACCATCGTGCTACTGATCGTGCCTGTCTATATTTTTCGGATTATGGAATAATTTTCCGAATTCGAAAAATATATTAAAAAAACATATATTTTGAGTTTCTCTTTCATAAAAGCTGCGCAATATTCTACATCAATTTCAAAATGAAGATAGTTACTGTTAATTGAAGTTGCAAATTAAAAAGAATATAATCAATTAAAACTTTTGACAAATATTAAGTTTTTTTTATATTAGATAATAACAGTAATCTAAACATAAATTAAAACAAAATAAAAAAAGATAAAGAAATGCAGAAGAAAGTTTTTTTTCTCTGATGCAATTCGATTTGAAACTTTCTCACTTTTTCTGTAAAAAATGCAATCTCTCTTATAAATATAAAATATTGTCTAGAGAAATTAAAATTCTATGCTCATATATATTTATTCCTACAGAAATATATATATTTTGACATTCGTATCTCAATGCGTCTGTTGTATGATTGTATCCAATCCCTTAAGCTACATTTTGATAGTTCTTCATTTACAATATCCCCTCAGTGAGCCCCATTTTAAAATTCATTTTGATATTTTTTCAGAAAATATATGTATTGGTATCATAAATATTGATTAGTCAACACAAACCGTTTTTATGTATAAATTGTGTAAATACTTATTCGAATATATCTATATTTATGCTGTCAGTGATGTATTTCAATTGTTATGATAAATTCCTTTGTGGGTTTTGCATCGAACTCGGAGAAAAATTTACATTTTCCTTGCTTCGATCAACGATCAGATTTTTTAAGAAAAACTGGAATATGAAAAATGATAAAAATGATAAACGATTCCCGAGTGCAAAATTTTAAATATTGAATAAAATGTGAAATGCGAGTCATTTGTGTGAAAAATATCAGATGAAATATTATGTGGTCCTATAGTCACAGAAAAGTAAATGTCCAACGATTTGGGAAATACACACGAGCAAGATAATAAAATGTATGAAAACATAACTATTTTTTTTTTTTTAATAACAAAAGTTGTAAGTCCAAAAGAGTCAAGGACCACACAGACAGCGTTCTTGTGTGTCACAATGTTTGTTGTGGTGAAACGTTCCTTTTCATCTTTTATGACTTTCTTAGCATGTTCTGAAGTCAAGCAGGGAACCCCGTTGACAGCTCGGACAACGCTTTTCTTTTGTTGAGACTTCCATTTATTTTGCTGATAACCATAGACCGTTTGCAGAAAAAGGGAAGTCGTTTAATTTATGGCTCTCTCGGCAGACTTGCTTAGACTGGCGAAATAAACGCAGTTTTACAGTTGCCACTAACGAGTGGTACCTCAGTTGTGTCGGGAGTTCAGTGTATTACAGCGGCGCAGAAGGTATCACAAGGCATCTATCATAGAATTACAGATGACCAATATGACGGATTTCAGTAAAGAGGTAGACGTCAGACGTAGCCCGACACGCTGCACAGGATTTAGGAGGATTTCTGCTCTAATCCCTGTCAAATGACGGGTCTTGTAGGAGGTCATGTGCCACTACTATTCTAACAGTCTATGACAAATGTATTCATACTAAAATAACTTTTTTGTTATGAAAAAGTCCCGTGCGATCCTGGACATTTCTGGGAAAGCAATCATGTTGCTGTCTGTGCTTTTCGAATTACTGAATTTATAATTTTTTCGGTTACTTTTGCATCACCCGGATTGGATGAGCTATCAAAAATATTTGTATTCATTGGCAAAAAATATATATAAACAGAAATAATCTTCAGACATCTCAGAAACTTATAGGTTTTTGAGATTTAAACAAGCATTTCTGAAACTAGTCTCTTTTTCTTACCGGTATCAAGAGGACATATCAGTGTTTAGAATGCTATGAATTTTTCAAGTCAACATTTTCATGTTCAACAATCAAACATGCTAAATTAATAGCGTAAAATGAAAATTATTTCGTTACCCTTGCATATATGAATTATGTTAAGCAGTGTTGACTTAAGAATTCATAGCATCGGAAAACCCAATATTTTGTGTAAGTAAAAAAAAAAAAACACAGTGATAACTGCTTCGTAACGTTTCCTAATATCACGCAAAGCAAAAGAGACTTTTGTTTCAGAAATGCTTCTTTCTCGAAAATCTTTTGGTTTCAAAGGTTTATGAAGATGAAGAAACGCTTTTCAAAATAGTGGGTAACTCGAGCTTTACGAAGTTACATTATATTTTCATACATATTCTTCAAAAACATTTCTCATTTTTTACAGTGCAGAGTCTTGCACTGTAAAACTAACAACTAAAAATAAACTTTGGAATTTCTACAAGATAAGTTTCTTGCATCAAAAATATCTTTTAAATATTTAGATATTTAAACATTGGGAATAAGTCGAGGTTATATGAAGATGTAGGAGTTTAGTTATGTGTTTCAATTTCTCATTATTTTCTTTTGTTAGATAAAAGCAAGAATCAAAAAACTCAAAGGACAAAATTGCCTCATGGTTCGCACATCATAGAAACTCGGCAGAGTTTCTCACCGAGAACAAAACTTAAAAACAACAAAACAACTCAAAACACAACAAAAGAAATGAATTTTCGCCAATTATTGACAAATTATTTTTTTAAGATTAAATAGTACCCTGTCAAGTTTATATTTTGCGGAATGAAAAAAAAAAATGGGGTTTTGACACCTCTATAACTCGCGTTCTATATGTTATCGAAACAACTTTCTTGTTCATAATGAATAGAGGAAAGTATATTCAACTAAGTAAATTATATCCAATGGTTGGAATATCATAGTTGAGATTTTTTTCCAACAGAGCGAAAATATGCCGGGACCAGGACTCGAACCTGGGTACTTTGGTTTGCCGTACCAACACTCTCCCTACTGAGCTATCCCAACGATATCCTGGACTGGCATATCTCACTCTTATTTGTTGGACAAGGCTGTGAACTGCAGCGCTAATTTCATTCAACCGAGCTATAACTATATCATTTACATGATGAATCTTGAAATAGCGTGGAAACTCTTATATACCATGTAATTAGGTCATAATGAATAGAGGAAAGTATATTCAACTAGGTAAATTATATCCAATGGTTGGAGTATCATAGTTGAGATTTTTTCCAACAGAGCTAAAATATGCCGGAACCAGGACTCGAACATTAATTAAATGTCGAAATTAGCGCTGCAGTTCGCAGCCTTGTCCAACAAATAAGAGTGAGATATGCCAGTCCAAGATATCGTCGGGATAGCTGAGTTGGGAGAGCGTTGGTACGGCAAACCAAAGTACCCAGGTTCGAGTCCTGGTCCCGGCATATTTTCGCTCTGTTGAAAAAAATCTCAACTATATTACTCCAACCATTGGATATAAGTTTCTTGTTTTTAAAAGTTCACTTTTGCTCATATTTTAAAAATTCTTGTTCAGCCTAAATCATGCTCAGACACTATTACTGATTCATATATATTTAAAATAATTAAACGTCTTGGCAGTTCTGTCATCCCTTAATCGTTATTGTGTCAAAGTTTTTTAAAGAAAGAGAATTCCCTCGTTTAAATAAATTTCATTGGCACGTAATTAAAATATTTTATGACAATAATAAATTTGCTTTAATTTAATTAACATTATATCAAAACATTTCTAAGACATTAAACTTACTGATGGAAATTCAACAAGAAACAAACAAATCAACACGACTTCAAATGATTGTGTCTTAATAAACGACTTACTCGCAATTGTGTAAAAAACTCAAAAACATTGTATAATTTGTTATTTACTTATTAAACGCCAGTTGGCGTATTTTAGCGAAAGTAGTTTGTCACCAGAGAGTATTTTGGAAGACAATCGCATTCAATTGTATTTACGTTGTTGCCATTTTAGTGACTTTTTAAATAAAATAGTGATGGTATATGCACATTGCGCATGCTCAGATTGAGAGTTTTTGTCCAAACTATTGCAACACTCATTTCAGAACTTGGTAATACTCGCCTGGACAAATTCTATTAAACGAGTGAGCCATGTCAACAAATATTGGCAATAATGGCAGTCTCTCCGAGATTTTTCCAAAATCTGTCCCCCAATCAAATTTTATTGCTCGTATGTCGCAACTATCTTATATATAAAATCACTCTAGATCTCATTCCTCATGATTTATTACAAAATATTCTCGACTAATAAGATTTTATCGCTCGTATGTCGCCATTTTTTTAAAGCAATCTAGTTGCTCATTGCTCAAGAATTTGCCCAAACTCCTTTCAACCAATCAAATTTTATTTATCGTATACCAATGCTCTAACATTTATAAAGGCAATCTATTGTTCATCGCTCACATTTCAAACGCAGTAAACAATCATATATTAAGATATTCGACGTGTCCCTGTAAAAAAAACTGTACATGATTCGATAAATCCCTTATCTTCAATAGAAGGGAAATTTAATACCAGTAACTCAGAATGATTTTCTACGCCTTATTTAATCTCACTTAATTCTAAATTATTTAAGTAGTAGCAAACGATTCTGAATTACTGGTAGTAAACCTGCTTTCATCTCGAATTCGGGTGTTCGGCTTTATATACGGTAACTATGTTTTTATATCGAGAGTAAACATGCTCAGCTGAAAATTCAGAAATATACCTGTTTGCTAATATTTAACATACATTTAATGGTAGAAAATGGATTTTCAATTTTTATCTAATATAGCACCTTAAATATCATAAATAAAAGGCTTTTTGTATGTTTGTGTGTGTTTGAGGGGGGTGGGGGGATCGACCATGCAGATTGTAATTCAAAGCAAAACAGCAAAAACAAAAATTAATGAAGCACATAGATGGTTCCAACATCTATGCTTAAATGACAATTTTATAATCTTAACTGGTTTACTTTTATATCACTAACCACAAAATCAAAATTCATGTATTTCCTGATTTTTCATGGGCTGCGATTATACATATAACAAGATTATGATATTTCATTGAACGTTTAAATATTAGGCATAATATAAATATGTCCTTATGACAAAAATATACCATATACGTTCATAAACAACCTATCGTATGTTTCATAATAGTAATTTACTTTTTTTGTCTATATAATACTTATTGTATCTGTATATTACAATTTTTCTACATATATAAGATAATATAAGCATTCTATATACTTTTGCTCTGTATTCTCTCTTGTATTGGCTTTTTAGTACAAAAGATTATCTTATAATATATCTATTATATTGTCATTCTACCTCAGAGAATTTTTTCCCTATAAAATGAGAATGATAAAGATATAACAAATATCTTTTTTTAAATTATAACTTATATTTTAAGAAGATATAAGATTATTATTTTATTGTAATATATGATTGGTTAGATTTTGTTGTCTGTGTAAGATATATTTCTTAAAATAACATTCAATATAAAATCCGCAAAAAATTTCTCAATCTTAGTTTATCTGAAAAAAATGTATCGTGGAATCAAGACAATCTCGCATGAAATTAAATTTGGAATATTTAAGATAAAAAAATGTGAAATGTACAAATATAGCTTTAAGAAATTCAAAATTACTTAAAACCATCAGAAATCAATACTTGAAAGCCATATAGAAACCACTGAAAGACTATATTAATTATTTCAAAGATGTCCCACATGTGCAGCCAAGACAAAATAAAATGAATAGTCCTACTCGCTCTTAAGGTGCTTCATGTTGCATAAAGGTAATTGAGTTAAGACAAATGCAATACAATAAACGTTGCAAATGGAGTACAATAAACGTTTCGAGCATCCTTTTCACATGTTGGCTGTCACGGTGCATGTCACAGGGCTATCGCGAGTAGCTTATTCGTAAAATAAAGGTCCAAGAATGAATGTGACTGTGAACCCACACCAGAGCGTAACTTTGGTTTGAATGGAGTGGAATCTCTCGGAAACTACGCGGTTTTCTGTGTCCCAAATGTGATAGTTCACCCAAATGGGGTGTTCACTGTTCGACGGAGGTGGAAATGGGCCTCAACGCTCCACACAATCTGCCATGGCCACTATACATTCACATCAACCCTAGCAAGAAATGTCAGTGCAAAGGTCATTTGCTTCTCCCTGTTGATGGCTAGCACCTCTTGATTATGATGGATTTTGTACGGAAAACAATGCTTCATTTTTCTCAGTACGTTCAACACTGTGCTATACGGAACACCTAAGTGTCGTAGCATTGCACTACTTTAGCCTACAACATTATCCATTGACTATTCAACAATAGCGGTGGCAATATCTTCAACGACATCTGAACGAACCAGTTTGCGTCCTCGACTCGGCTGAATTCCAAGATGTCAAGTTTTCTCGAATCGAGTAATCACTCTCCTGAGAACATGTGGAAGAAATGGTCCTTTGCGAAAATTATTCAATGGGTGAAACTTTCAAAGTACAGCTGCAGCATTTCCTTAGTTTTCTTAAAAGAGCTTTACAAACAAAGTGCGTTGTGGCAACGTGACAGCCATAACTGATAAGAATGACATTCCCCAATTTTTATACTCTTTTTATACCCAGAACATGGCTGCAAACCATGGGTTTATGCACATTTTTGTGCTTACAGTGCGAAATTGTTGTCACAATGCCAATTTAAGCTTTCGTTACTTTTTTTTATTTTCTTTTTTCCATAGGGTAATAGAAATTAAAAAAGAAAATTACTTTTCGCATGTGTTTGGGATTTTTTATTATTTTATTGTCTTTTTTTCCTATTTTCTGTTGTACAGTGCCCCCTATTGGTGTTTCTAAAAAACAAATTTCATGTAATCCGTTTCCCCATATTTTGAATAGTATGTGTACAAAATTTGAAGCCGTTACACCCAGTAGTTCGATGTACAAGGAGGTCAGAATAGGGTTGTTTTAATTCTGGCCACTCAGTATATAGAAAGGGAAGACCCGGATAAAGATGATGATCAATTTTGTAATTTTGTCTTCTGACTGGAAAGAAAGAATGTAATTACAGATTACTGGACAGACAAGTCACAGATGTCATTTTATACTGCTTCGGGACATTTTGTGTAGCCTAATTTTTTAAATGTTCCAGTATCATAAAGATGGATGAGGGAGTGATATGATATTAATTTTTATAATTTATTTGTCTTGCACGCCAACGTGGGTACAATGGCGGTTTCCTTTTTTCTATTTTCTTTTACTTCGTGTTTTATATTAGGTTTGAATTCATGTTTATTTTTCTATACATTTTCTTTCTTATCAAGCTTAATTAATTGTTATTTATTTTCAGTTTTTTTTTATACTTATGGAATGTGTAAGTTGTCCATACCTTATTTCAAAACCTGTAAGGATCCAGATTATTTTATTTCATAAGATATATGTTGTTCCTCATACCGTTTGAAGTATCTAGTATTAATGTTGCTTTCCGTTGTTCTTGTGTTGACGTTTTTAGATTTTGCACTTATTTCGTTAATTTTTTACACCTGTTTTCAAGAATTTTGCATGCCTAATATTTTTTCATCGTATCTCCTAACAAGTATATGTTTTATGTTATTAACACAGATGCTGAACGTCTGGTGCACATAATTTGTAGTTTTTTCATATATTAAAATAACATATATATAACTTATTTACTTGAATCTGAGACGCATTTTTTTTCCAAAATCGAACCTATTTAACTGGTTGCGCCCTGCACTCGAATACAATTGGCAATACTGTAAGTCACGATTTGTGTAGTATATATTAAAATTCTTATTTATTCTTTCTTCCCTCTTCATACGGAAAGCATGATTTCGAACTTTTTCTTAACGGCCTGACTTTTCTTAGTTGCCTCCTTGTCTGTCTGCCTCAGATTCTATTTTGATTTCATTTTTGTGTCATTTTCATTAAAGGTGAATGAAACTTATTTTCTTAAAAGCAGGTTTCAACAGAACAGATCTAGTTGTTGTGTCAAGAGGAATGACAGTTTCAATAAATATTGGCAGTTATGCTACTGGGATGCTTTGGTATTTTTGTCAACATTAAAAAAACAAATTCATTCAAGAGTTGAACACTTCATATCTGTGTCCAATGTAACAACTACTGGGATGAATAGGCCCTTTTTGAAACTGTTTCTTAAACTGAATTTTGAAACGCAAAAGTAACCATTAAATATATACGTATACAAATTTACTAGATTATATACACAGCATAAAAACTTTTTTGTGCTCTAATTTTAGCTTACGTAAACGGAAAAGCTTCAAACATTTGATTTTTTTATCTCGAAAGTTGACAATTTTTTAAAGATAATTTCAATATGCTTCCCTACTTAGTACTTCTGTCAACATTAAAATACATATAACTTTAATTAGTGACATTAGCTCATTCAGGGATGAGCTGTAAGCTCCTTATATTTTTGTTCATTATAACAACTACTAAGATAACGGAACCTATACTGAAACTATCACTTACACTGCTTTTTGAAACATAATTTTAGTAACTATTAAAAAGGTATTACTAGAGTGTAAACTTGCATAGATTGTTTGTGAAAAAAAAGTAATAGACTGAAATATTTTTAACAAATATTCTAAATGTGCTTTTATTTTGCAGTTATTCTATAGACATTAATATATTTCTCTTCAACAAATAACTGAATTCAAGAGAAAAATATATCGCTGAAAGAGCATTATCTTTCATAACAAACCTTTTTTCTTATAACAATGTACTATACATAAAATAATCTCAGAAGCAATATCTCTCAGTGGCATACTATCTGATCTGTAACAGACGAATCCGTTTTATGTAGGATATCGGATTTTATAAACGAGAATATGACTATGTAAGCTTTTTGAAATTCTATAGTATGTTGTGAGTGCAGCAATTTATTAAGTTAAAAAAAAATATTTGTTCTATACGTTTCGTGTATTATTTTTCATTGTTAAATATATGTATTTATAAAAAAATCAATCCATATATATGATATATATATATATATAAGAGTATCCCCTCTTACTATTATCCAATAGGTAATTCATAAACCGTTAGCTTTAGAGATATGCTACGAAATACAAAATTGTTTTAAATGTTGTTCTTAGTAATGTGAAAAGCTATTTACTCCAAAAGAGATTTTTTTTTTGTTATTAAATTTAAATTTTCATCTGGACCCGATAAGTTACATTTAGAAAAGATTTTATGGTCTAATAAGTAAAACAATAAAAATTTCAATCCTCCAAAACATAAACGTTCCTTAATCCAGAGAAAACAGAATTTCGCAGTTAAAAAAAATAAATAAATAAAAAATAAAAAAGCAACTAAGTGTTATTAAAATAATTTTAGTATTCTATAGATTGTTTTTGCATTCATATGCATTGAATTATCTATTGAAAAGTTGAAATTATATACAGGGTCATTCATAATTCCCTCCGGGGTTTCGAAACGTTATAGTAAAAAAACGAAGACGAATATGAAAAAAAGAAACATATGAAATTATTCCGAAACTATTCAAGTTTTACTTACATACATTACAGGTGTTCTATGTGTGAACCCTTGGTCACACGGCATACATCCATGCGATAGTCCAGTTCCTGCCATACTCCGTTTCTTTAAATCTGAATCAGTGGTGTCAGTTCAACGGGCCTTTCGTAATAAATATCGAAAACAGGGACCAACTGACAAAACAATTCATGTGTGGTACCGGAAATTTAAAGAAACGGAGTATGGCAGGAACTGGACTATCGCATGGATGTATGCCGTGTGACCAAGGGTTCACACATAGAACACCTGTAATGTATGTAAGTAAAACTTGAATAGTTTCGAATAATTTCATATGTTTCTTTTTTTCATATTCGTCTTCGTTTTTTTACTATAACGTTTCGAAACCCCGGAGGGAATTATGAATGACCCTGTATTATTAAGGGATATATTATTTTCGTGATAGCAGTTGCTAAATGACGTGTAAAATAGATGACAATGATGTTTCTTTTTCTCTGGAACTACTGAAAGTATTTTAGTATAACATTTTAATTTTTTTCTATAGATAAACTATAATTTGTCGTCTTTCAAGGAATAAAAATTAAAAAATAGAACAGTTATGCATTTTTCGCAAACAAAAAAGAAACACATCTTGAACAGCTGATATCTTTTTATCGGGAACTACTGAAAGGATTTCAATACCTTTTTTACAGTTTTTTCAGTAGCTAAACTGTAAATTGATCGTTATACAATAAATAAATAAAAAAAAAGTTACGGAATTTAGCAAATAAACAAAATCTAAGATTTCTGCATTAATGTAACTATTGCATTCTTCATTTTTATTTTTTGACGAACGATTAATTTATAGTTTAGCTTCATCCAAAACCGTTTTTAAACAAGTATTGAAATCTCCTCAATGGTTCCCGGAAAAATGTACATTAATGTCAGCTGTTTTACATGTGATTTTGTTTTGTTTGTTTGTTTACAAAATCATGTAATTATTTTTTTTATTCTTTGCCGGAAGATCAATTTTTAGTTTAACTACTGAAAAAACTACAAAAAAAACTGTAATAACTTAAGTAGTTTTAGAGAAAAGGTACATTAATACCAGTTGTTTTACATGTGATTTCGCAAATGCTGTCACCCCCTTAAGAATGTCGTATTAATTTTGTCGATTATCAAACAAATTATTTTCTATATTATTATGTCTGTGTATTACAAGGTGTCTTAAATTAAACATTGAAATTTCGCACGTTAATATAAAATCAAACTTACAATAAAATTCAAATACCTCTATATTAAACTAATGTATTAAAGTCTGTACCTAAATACAGTATTGTGCAAAACGATAGGAACGACAGAAAACAAAGAAATCAGTTCGCGTTTTCTATGCAATTGTTTTAAAATTAAATAAACTAGTAAATCTGCAGATCAGGAGCCTCAACGTCAGCTCTGAAAGTCATTGTTTTTTAATCTCACTTTTCATATTATTTAACATCTTACAATTCGCAATTTAATTTTTTCTAATGTTACACACATATTTATAGGCATATAATATACTTCGGAGGTTTCAGAAATTAAAAGCGTTAAATTAAACACGATTTATGCAATTATATTCTGAAATTCTTATGAACTTCTTATTCTTGTAATTTTTTAGATAAAAAAATGCATTTCTCATTTTAATATTCTTTGAAATATGGTTGCTAAGCAACTAATAAAATAAAGAGGAAAGAAAAAGAAATGCATTTTCAAATTTGTAAAAAATAGGAAAATGAAATGCAATTTTCTAGTAGTTTAAACAATTAATTTCTAAATTCTAATAGATGTATACGCAAATTTTCAAAGCTATTGCATATATTTGAGACTTCCATATCGAAAATTTAGTATCCGTAATTTTACGTTGAAATCCATTATTCAAATATGCGATTTTCATTTCAGTTAAAAATGAAATTTGAAAATCGTCTGCAATCCCATAGGAAAGCATTATGACCTAAAGAGAAATGTTCTATATTTTTCGAACGAATGAGCCAAATGTAACTAAAAACTATACAGCTAATTCCGGGTACCTCACCAACATACCCACGAAAAATCAACTTAATCGGACGATTTTTACGGCAGTTATCGCGGAACAGACAGACAGAAACGAAAAACTTTTTGCGTCTCCACAGTGAGCCTTCACTGACGTTTCGGCAATGATATTACATTTAATATTCAAGGAATCATTTATAAAATTTGCATATATATTTTTTAATATATTTTAAAATATGTGTTTGGCTAAATTTACGATGGAGTAAAATGATAAGAACGACCGTAAATATTTCGAAACCGCGGCTCGTGATTGGTGGATATTTTTGCATATCATTTAGCAAAGCTTTTAAAAGATTCTGAGCGCTAGTGATCGACCGAAATTTCGGTTTCGGCACAAAATCGAAGTTTCGCCGAATATTCGTTTTCGGCGAAACTGCTGACAAAATTTCGGCCTGACCGAAACTCGACCGAAACTATCTGTATTTCAAAATCTCGTTCCTTCTTTTGGAAATTTTCACCTTTACTCATTGATGTGAGTTGTATCGGCTCAAATGAGACACTGTTTATTGCTGTGAACTCCACTGTTTATCATTATCGGTCATGACTGATCCATGATGCGAGTGTAAATTATAAAGCAAGCAATGCATATATGACTAAACTTAAAAGACGTTTATCACGTGATCTTTAAAAGCTGAACACTTAACAGTAATAGAAAATTTTTACTTTAAAACTCCAGATTGTTTCGAATGCTTTATGAGAAAGGTGTTGTTAAAACATATGAAGATTTACGAAATTTATTACAAAACATATAGCGATATATGTATACTTAAAATATTTTTTAGATTAAATTCGTATAATTGGAAACTATTTCAGTCTTATTGCTAAATTAATTACGTTTTATTTTACAAAAAATAGTTTTGGATAGAGGCACAGAGAGTCAACTTGGCACCAGAGATAAAATTTTCAAACAAGGGTGCCATTTCAATACTTTCTTAGGGAGGCAGGGCTTTTTTTAGGGGGGGGGGGCGATGAGTGAGCAAAGATTTATTTTGATCTTATTGTGCACATCCTAAAAGAAAATTGACAACTGTTACATTTTTATCCTTATATATATATATATATATATATATATATATATATATATATATATATTTAAAATTAGATAGTACAAAATAGTGTTAAACATGTCTCACTTTGAGAATATTGAAATGGAAAATAAAGTTTATAATTAATATTTTCTAGGCTTAAAATGTTGTCCTAATGCTAATTTTCCTTTTTTAGTCAAATTGAACAAATTATTTTAGCTTTTGTGCCCTTTACTTAAAATTTTACTTAAACAATTATTTTTACTTAACCAATACTTAACTGTATACTTAAACAATTTAAATGCAAAATATTAACGAACTGAAAATACGAATATATTTAAAAATTAAATATTCATTATTGAATTTGCTTTACATTGTTTAACTAAATTGTTAATTAACTATTGATAAATGCCTATAATTATTGGTTGTTATAAAATAATCCTCTTTAATAAAAAGGTATGTGTTGCTGACGACTGGGATCGTTGCCACAGAATTATCTCGGAAAATGAAACATTTGAAGTTACTGAAAAAATTAATTTCTCGAAAAGTATTTGTCAGAAAATTGTTAGACAAACTGCGTTAGAAAGGTAAAAAATTTTATTTTTCTTGATATAAATTTCAAATCCACTTATTATGCCATTTTTCAAATATTAAATTTCAAAAATGACCAAATTTCACAATGCATTACCATAGCGAAAACTTCACGCGTAAAAAAGTAATAATAACAGCAATATGTCAGCACGAGTCACAAATTATAGAACTGTATTATTCTGTTAAAATATAAAAGTGAATTATGATGTCACGAGTGCATGATTTTTATTTAATTCTCGACAAATACTAGATGCGCCATTTGTATTTAGTTGTGAATTATATAGGTTTATTTCCGTTATTAAAAAATGTAGCTATAAAACATATAAATCAATGGAAAACGGTAGGTAATAAATTGTAAACGTAATAATAAACCGTATTAAAAAAATAACTTAGTGAAATAAGTATCCGTTTTTATGTTATTATAGGATACTTACTTTAAAATACAAGGTTAAATTCACCGATATATTTCGTTTGATTCAAGGTTCTTTTGGAGAAACCGACCAGCGCAGCGGGCGTAGTCTGCTAGTAAAATATAAAAGTTGTATTATTCATGTTTCATTTTTGTTTGAAACTTATACACACACATATATATGTCCGTTTGTTTGTTAGAAATGTGGTTCAATACACGTATAATTAATAAATTAATTAGTAATGTAATTAGTTATTATTAAGTAATTATTAATTGTGTGTTATTAATTAATTAATTAATTAATTAATATATGCAGTTATGTATGTATTAATCAGTTTTTGAATTTTTTGACACTTTCGGTTTCGGTTTCGGTTTCGGTCTTAAAACCTGTTTCGATCGATCTCTACTGAGCGCATTCGTTAAGTTTACAAAACTTTTTGACAATGGGGAGACGAAAAATGCTCTCTGACTTCATAAGAGGAGAAATTCTAGCATATAAAAACCAAAAAACTTCTGATAAAATTAAACGTTCAAAGACTGTCATTTTCAATTTGTTAGAAAATCCTACTTTTTACGGTACTGCAAAATCTAAAGAAGGCCAAGAATTCTTTCGAAACGATCTGAAAGTTTGATTTTTCGCGTGGTCACAAGCAAAAGAATGACAGAAAATGAAATTGGAAGCCAGATAAAGACGCCAGCATCAGTATGTACTATAAGAAGAGCAAAACAAGTGTCAGGAATTTTTAAGTGTGTAAAACCACGTGTGTGTCCTCGTTTAACATCAGTCCATAAAATAGCCCGCATTCAGTTTGCAGTGAAATATCTGAAGCAGCATACGAAATGCTCCAAAATTATTTTCAGTGCTGAAAAGAAGTTTAATTTCGATGATCCGGATGGTATTTATTCATATTGGAATGATCGTCGAAAGGAAAAGGACGTATTTTCCACGCGTCAACTAGATGGAGGCCACCTAATGGTTTCGTCTGCTTTTTCCTCAGGAGGTAAGTTTAAAATTGCTTTTCTAGAAGATTGACAAAATAGACGTACTTATATTCACATGTTAGAAAGCTTTTCGTTGAACCAGGGTAAAACAATTGCTGGCCTTAACTATATTTTTCGACAAGACAATGCTTCAATTCACTATGCAAAAGATACAAATAAGTAGTTTGAAGATATTAGCTTCCTGTACTTGGTTGGCCGACAATATTCGTGACCTAAACGCCATGTAGAACGTTTGGGATATTATAGGACGCAATTTACCGACAAAATGGCCAAAAAATGCAGTATAATTCGAAATCAGAATTAAAATCTGCCATTTGTGAGGCATGACGTGTTTTGTCACATCGACAAGTTCGAAACCTTGTAGAGCAAAACAAGTGCCGAGAATTCTTAAGTATTTAAAACCACGTATGTGTCCTCATTTAACACCAATCCATAAAATAACCCGCATTCAATCTGCACTGAAAAATCTGAAGCAGCATACGGAATTCTTCAAAATTATATTCAGTGCTGAAAAGAAGTTTAATTTCGATGATCCGGATGGTATTCATTCATATCAGCATGACCGTAGAAATGAAAAGGGCGTATTTTCCACGCGTCAACTAGGTGGAGGCTACCTAATGGTTTTGTCTGTTTTTTCCTCAGGAGGTAAGTTTATAATTGCTTTTCTAGAAGGACAACAAAATAGACGTACTTATATTCACATGTTAGAAAGCTATTTGTTGAGCCAGGGTGAATCAATCGCTGGCCTTCACTATATTTTTCAACAAGACAATGCCTCAATTCACTCTGCAAAAGATACAAAGAAGTGGTTTATATATATAAGCTCCCCATACTTGGTTGACCGCCAATATTCTTGACTTCATGCCATGGAGAATGTTTGGGATATTATAGGCTTCAATATTTACCGACACAATAGCCAAAAAATCCAGTATAATTCGAAATCAGAATTAAAATCTGCCATTTGTGAGTATGGCGTGTTTTGTCACCTCGACAAGTTCAAAACCTTGTAAACTCTATGCCACAACATTGCATCAAAAGTATTAAACACAAAGGAATCACAAGTGACGTATAGTATTTCTATAATTTAGAAACAATTTGTTCCGTTCTTATCATTTTTTCTCCTATTGCATATCCAGTTAAAATGCAATTTATTATATTATAATAATAACAGTTGTTTTCTTTATGTTTATGTTGCTTATTTAGTTTGAGAAAAATTCATTTATATGATTTATATGTATAAATCGAATACTTTGTGCGAATTTTAATTCATACAAAACCAATTACAACGTTGTAACGCACAAATATAAAAATTGAGACAAAAAACCACATACGGCCGTTTCAAGGATGCATCGATCCCCTTCCTCAGTGAAAAAAAAAATGGATTCAAAGAACCCCTCGGTTATAGCCCCGAGTACTGGCTTGAATAAAATGCTAAAGCAAGAGTTTATATATATACCAAAGAAGTGACGTAGCTGACCGGAATTAACTGAAGAAATGAGTCACTGCGCAGCATCTCTCCACACGTGCGAGAGAAAAGGAGTGCTGGTCATATCATTAACCAAGGATGAACTGTGTTTGTGAATAAGGTAAGCTTCGTGGAAGTGGAGATCTATAACTGAATTACATTTTTGGATAATTTTAGCTTCTGAATAATTAAACCTATGGTTGGAATCCCAACAATGCTTAGCTATTGAAGATTTCTCACACACCTGCTTTTTAACATAATTTTGGTGTTCTTTCAGCCTAATTCTAAGAGCACGCTTCGTCTGCCCTATGTAAGAGAGGCCGCATTCACAAAAAATTCTGTAAATGCCCCAGGTATTATGTTCATCAATTGGATCTTTAAGGTTGGAAAAATAAACTTTATTGGTTGGAGAAAAAACAACTTTGAAACTAAACCTATTTAGAATACGAGAAATTTGAGCACTGATTTTATGAAAATAAGGTAAGACAATAACATTTTTAAATTCTTTATTAGCTGGAACAGAATCAGTGTTTGTCGGAGGTTTAGATAAAATACGGTTAATTATATTCAAGTTAAATCCACGATCGATGGCTACTGCTTTAATATAGTTAATTTCATTATTAAACAACTCGGAATTTGAACAAATTTTACGTGCACGGAAAACAACTGTATTGAAAGCTGCTAATTTTTGATGGGGGGGGGGGGGGATGATTTTATCTATAATGAGGGGGTAAACTTACTGCAAAAGGTTTACGGTAAACTGTTGTTAAAAATTCACAATCATTACGAATTACTAGGACATCTAGAAAAGCTAGATGATGATGAGTTTCAACTTCGAAAGTAAACTGAATACAAGGATCATCAAGTACAGCATTAATATTGTATTTAGATAAATCAAGTAAAGCAAAGGAATCATCTACGTAACGTGTATAAAATGGAAATTGTATTAATTTAAATAATTTAACCTCAAAATAATGCATATATAAATCACTTAAGACTGGGATTAAAGGGTTACCCATAGCTAAATCTTCCGACATTCTGTTCCAGCTAATAAAGAATTTAAAAATGTTATTGTCTTACCTTATTTTCATAAAATCAGTGCACAAATTTCTCGTATTCTAAATAGGTTTAGTTTCAAAGTTGTTTTTTCTCCAACCAATAAAGTTTCTTTTTCCAACCTTAAAGATCCAATTGATGAACATAATACCTGGGGCATTTACAGAATTTTTTGTGAATGCGGCCTCTCTTACATAGGGCAGACGAAGCGTGCTCTTATAATTAGGCTGAAAGAACACCAAAATTATGTTAAAAAGCAGGAGTGTGAGAAATCTTCAATAGCTAAGCATTGTTGGGATTCCAACCATAGGTTTAATTATTCAGAAGCTAAAATTATCCAAAAATGTAATTCAGTTACAGATCTCGACTTCCACGAAGCTTACCTTATTCACAAACACAGTTCATCCTTGGTTAATGATATGACCAGCACACCTTTTCTCTCGCACGTGTGGAGAGATCCTGCGCAGTGACTCATTTCTTCAGTTAATTCCGGTCAGCTACGTCACTTCTTTCGTATATGTATAAACTCTTGCTTTAGCAATTATGGTTTCTTTTGATGTTAAATCTCTTTTTACAAATGTTCCAGTACAAGGTGCTTTAGATTGTTTAAGAAATAGATTGAATGAGTTTCACTTTTTTCAATATGAAATTGATAACTTGATTGCTTTAACCAGCATTTGTTTGTCACAAAATACTTTTGTGTTTCAGGGTAAGTTTTATAAAATGTCGGAAGGTTTAGCTATGGGAAACCCTTTAAGCCCAGTCTTAAGTAATTTATATATGCATTATTTTGAGGTTAAATTATTTAAATTAATACAATTTCCATTTTATACACGCTACGTAGATGATTCCTTTGCTTTACTTGATTTATCTAAATACAATATTAATGCTGTACTTGATGCATTTAATTGAATTCATCCTTGTATTCAGTTTACTTTCGAAGTTGAAACTCAACAACATCTAGCTTTTCTAGATGTCCTAGTAATTCGTAATGATTGTGAATTTTTAACAACAGTTTACCGTAAACCTTTTGCAGTAAGTTTACCCCCTCATTATAGATCCAATCATCCCCCCCCCCCCATCAAAAATTAGCAGCTTTCAATACACTTGTTTTCCGTGCACGTAAAATTTGTTCAAATTCCGAGTTGTTTAATAATGAAATTAACTATATTAAAGCAGTAGCCATCGATCGTGGATTTAACTTGAATATAATTAACCGTATTTTATCTAAACCTCCGACAAACACTGATTCTGTTCCAGCTAATAAAGAATTTAAAAATGTTATTGTCTTACCTTATTTTCATAAAATTAGTGCACAAATTTCTCGTATTCTAAATAGGTTTAGTTTCAAAGTTGTTTTTTCTCCAACCAATAAAGTTTCTTTTTCCAACCTTAAAGATCCAATTGATGAACATAATACCTGGGGCATTTACAGAATTTTTTGTGAATGCGGCCTCTCTTACATAGGGCAGACGAAGCGTGCTCTTAGAATTAGGTTGAAAGAACACCAAAATTATGTTAAAAAGCAGGAGTGTGAGAAATCTTCAATAGCTAAGCATTGTTGGGATTCCAACCATAGGTTTAATTATTCAGAAGCTGAAATTATCCAGAAATGTAATTCAGTTATAGATCTCGACTTCCACGAAGCTTACCTTATTCACAAACACAGTTCATCCTTGGTTAATGATATGACCAGCACCCCTTTTCTCTAGCACGTGTGGAGAGATCCTGCGCAGTGACTCATTTCTTCAGTTAATTCCGGTCAGCTACGTCACTTCTTTGGTATATATATAAACTCTTGCTTTAGCATTTTATTCAAGCCAGTACTCGGGGCTATAACCGAGGGGTTCTTTGAATCCATTTTTTTTTTCACTGAGGAAGGGGATCGATGCATCCTTGAAACGGCCGTATGTGGTTTTTTGTCTCAATTTTTATATTTGTGCGTTACAACGTTGTAATTGGTTTTGTATGATTTATATGTCTATTAATATAATAATTTTTATTATTTAGTTAATTAAATGATCGTTTCTATCATTTTTGACCCGGTGTATACAGAGAAAAATAGAGTAAAACCGTTTTGCAATAGGATAATAGGTGCAATAGAATATCTCAGTTTTCACTGAATTTTAGCAACCCTCTAAAGCGTAATGGTTGAAATACTTAGCTTTAGGCCAGAAGGTTAAGCGGTCATTACAATATCTCTACACTGGCATTTATATAGTTTCTGTGTTTAATAATTTGTTTTCTTCATTTTTTTTATTTAAATTTTTTTTGTTTTCAAAATTTTTAAATATGAACACATCTGAGGCTACTGAAAGTTTTATTATACGTAACATACTTAAAAAAGATTTATTTCCCACAATGAAACTGTTGCTGGAATTT
Organism: Maratus michaelseni; assembly: GCA_963931845.1. Classification (NCBI taxonomy): domain Eukaryota; kingdom Metazoa; phylum Arthropoda; class Arachnida; order Araneae; family Salticidae; genus Maratus; species Maratus michaelseni. The sequence goes on from OZ007586.1 coordinate 409,051,306, forward strand.
AAAAGGGCATTTGCTTGCTTTCAGATCTACGTTATCTTGGGGTACAACCGGATGTCCTACATGAGATAATAAAAGAATATTGGAAATCAATAACTGTAGAACCTGTAAACACTGAAAAGACAGTCAGAACTACATGGAGAAGAGTGATTATGATTTTTTTTTCTAAATACGATAAAGAGTTGAACATCTTTTCTGGAATTTCTCAAATTGTAATGAAGATAATTATTTAAATATTAAATAATTAGACTTATAATTAAAATATTATTAATTTAGTTCTGTAGTTAAAACTGTAAAATATACTGCATTGTTCCTTCTCAAAAGAAATTCTAAACTTTTTCATTTCCTATAAGATTAACATATCCGTGCGGCTTTACACCATCAGTGTGGTAAGACCGGATGATTTGAATTTTGTTTTAAATAATCATTTATTAATAAAAATCTGATGAAAGTATATATTTAAAATGATGTTATGGTATACAAGAGTAAGTAAGGAGTCTGTCTGCAAAGTTGCGTTAAATGCTGTTGTAAATTGTGTCTTCAATAATCAACTAATAATATGGTATGCGAATTTACACTACTTTCCTTCTAGTATACATCACGGTATTTGAATATTGTATATACTGGTAAATCTTCAAATCAGGGGCTTCAACGTCAATTTTGAAAAACATTTTAAATTTCATCACACTTCAGACAATTACTAACATCCTGAAATCTGCGATTTAATAATGTTAGATTATATGTATTTTGTTAAGCATATAAGATTTTCCCAATGATTCAAAAAATCTAACTTTTAAAATTTATTATATTAAACACGATTCCATGCAATTATACCTTTCAACTGCTTATTGTTCTTTTTTTTTAATATAAATGTGCGTTTCTTGTACAAATGTACAATTACAAATCTATGTAATCTATACAAATATTATAAAGGAGTAAAGATTGTTTTTTGTTTTTTTTGTTTGTTTGTTTGTAGGGGGTAATCTCTGGAACTAAAGAACCGATTTCAAAAGTGATGGTGGCAAATTGATGGTGACAACCCCTGCTCAAACATAGGCTATATTTTATATCGGTGCCACTACCCCAGGGGGGTGCAGGAGCGAAAAACGTTCTAAAATTGCGATCTTTTCTATACTGAAGCAGCTAGAAATTTGAAATTTGGCGTTGTAGTTACTTATAAGATGTAAATGCTCTCTACACTGTAAAAAATATTCGTGTTACTTTACACCAAAAATGGTGGCAACAAAGTTGCCACTAAAAGTGGTGTAAAGAAACACCACTTGTAAATTGGTGTAATAAAACACCAAAAATTAATTAGTGTAAAGAAACACCACTTTTGGTGGCAACTTTGTTGCCACCAACAGTGGTGTAATAAAGCACCATCATTGATTTAGTGTGCTTTAACACCAAATTGGGTATTCTACTAACTAATTTAGAATATGCCACTTAGATTCAGTATCACACCAAATTTGGTGTTCCAAATCTGCTCAATAAATTCACTGTCCCTGCTATCCTGATGGAAAAAAATGTTTGCACTGTTATACATTTACATAAAACTTAGACATATTTTTCTCTTTGATTCAGAAAAGGATAGTTAAAAGTCAGTTCGCAAATCTCTAATTGAAATCCTCACTATTTTTTTTTATTTCAATTATAAAAGTTTACTTATGTTTCAAAAAATGCTATCTTTTAACCAAGAGGGGAAAAATACAGTAAAAATGCCTGTAGTTTTACATAAATATCCATTACCTTTCATTCACTTTTTCTGTTAGGATAATTTGGGACGACAAATTTCCGGTCAAAGACTTGATAGAGCTTTAAAAAATAATTTGGTGCTGTAAGATTTATCTGGTGTTTAATTACAACAATTATGATAGCAACTTTGTCGCCACCATTAATAAAGGCTTATTCCATAACAGTTATAATTAAAAAGAATTCCATAGAAATTTAACAATATAAATGTTATGATTATATAAATGTTAGTTAAAATGTAGTTAGTTAAAATGTAGTAGAAGTAAAATTGTAGACTTTGTATTTTTCATATCAAAATACTTACATATTTAACAATGGAGCCATACGGAACTATTTGCACTTATTTTTAGTAGTTAAAGGGTTTAAACAACATTCAATATAGCATTGTAGAAGTTTTAGCCATCCCCCACTCTTATTAACACATAAGATCTTATTATCCCAATAATGAATGTTTTGTGTTTTGGCTTAATTTCTCAATTTTTTTCTCAAAAAATACCCCAAGGAAAATGTTACTCACTTTAAATAAAAGTCAATTTTCAAATATCACTCTTAAGAGGCTTAAATGCACTGAATTTAATTTCAGTATTACTTGTTAATGATATTTAACTATGGCACCCTAACACATCTTACATTTCCGGTTATAACTTACTTGGCCAATAGAATAATCAGGTAACCATGTATGGAGAATTTATTCGAAATTTTAATAGCAAGAGTTAAGAACAAAATAACTTTTATGATATTTATTTAACTAATACTGAATTGGAAAGTATATACACATTTGTCAATACTAAGAGTAGTATATGTAAATAATTATATAATAATCAGAGAATGTAATAACTAAGTAAGAAATAATGAAATACTGTGAAGAAAAAAAAGTTAAATTCAAAATATCTCAAAGAAATTTGAATGCATTAATAAACAAAATAACATAACTTAATTTGGATAGGCAGGCAATGCTTATAATAATTCTTAAAGGCTTTCAGACCAATGGGTAGACACATACTTTTCTCAGATAAAGTTAGCATAAAAATTATAGAATTTTCTCTGAAGACACATACTCATATCTTAGGTAGGCGGTTTTGACAGTAAGGCTTTGGTTTAATCAATATATTTGCAATTTCACAATAAAAAAGTGATTTTAATAAGCACTTAAAAGAGCATAAGTCAAGGTTAAAAATAAAGAACTGTTTTAATTAATCGTAATTGTAAAAAAAAAAAAAAAAAAAAAAAAAAAAAAAAAAAAAAAAATGCATATTTCAGTGCACCAAATCAAACAGCATATAATTATTACATAACATTATCAAAACACATTTCATGGTTAAATACATTGTAATTAACCAAAATAGCCTATACCCAGTTAAACATAAAACAGGCTTACACAAATTTTTCACTTTCTTCTAAAATTGTAATTTTGGACTTTTACTGTTAAAATTGCTCAGCTGATATTAGCTGACATTAAGTTAAGCTGATATTAGCTTAACAAAATTGCTCAGCTGATATTACACACAATATTACAATTTTTATATGTAACAAAATTTCTTAAGTATTGCATTCCATGTATGAAACATCATTTAATGTTACCAAAATATGCTTTAAAACAGTGTACCAGTTTCCATTTGTGTAGTAGCTGAAAAATGGTATCTAAATTGCAAGAGACTTGCATCCACCAAAAAAAAATCTTGAATAGTTCTTATTAGACAATTTTTTAATTTTCTACACACCAAAATAATCATTTAAAACACTCTCGCCCCCCCCCATAATCTTCTAAGGAAAAAAAAAAACTTTATCACTATCTGTTATAAAGAGTAAATTTTTTGAAAAAAATTGCTTCTTCAGCTAATTTCCTAACAATAAATAATCACCCCTTTTTATTTTTATTTACTTTTTTAAATAATTCACAAACCTTTTGTTTAGAAAATCATAGTAAATGTTGATAACAAATGTTCTTTACTTTTCAAATTTTCTTTACACATGTTGCATTTTTATACAACTTTACATCTTGTGTGTGATAAAAACTAAAATTGCTGCTATAGGATACTGATCAAATAAGCTACCCCCCCCCCCCCACTTACCATCTGACGATGCCGTTATATTCGTTTCAGCTTGCTACCAAATTCATAAGAAATTTCGGCTTAGATGTGTTTGTGGTCTGCAAACAGAAAGGGGATCTAACATTTTTTTAATGTATGAAAATAGTAATTTTATTAAATTATACTTTCATGAGCTCTTCCTTATAAAGAAAATAGTATTTATCACAATTATCATACAATGGATATGATTACAAATAAAATGCGTAAAAATCTGAACATCGAGAAAATAAATGCATTTATCTAAGTGCTTTATGGTTGTGAGTCAGAGCATTAATACAAGAGACCATGGATTTATGCTCACAAGTAGAATATGCAGGAAAAATAATTTTAAATTAAACCCAAATATACGGCTGTTTAATTACTTATAGTCCCCCTGTCTGTCTTACTGTTTTTCCAACAAAACAATTTTGAGAACGTCAACAGAATGAAATTTCGTTTCAGAGGTAAATATATAACAGAACAATGGAAATTGGGTAAGCTGGGATAGCAAATTTTTGGGTGGACTTGGGCTCCACCAGCCCATATATAAGTTGGCACCACTGCTATTTAGTACTCTTAAATAAATAAGGAATAATCATTTCGCTTACCTTGTGTTTTCTACAACAAATCAAACGTTTTAAAATGAAAGCGGAATGGCGACTGCTCCGTTCTCGTTCTCTGTTGTCGTCTGCTGACGCAACACTCTGACGTCATCGTGTATTCGAACACCAAACGCTGCATAGCGAGATATAATTGTACACATATTTTGGAGTTTTGGTTTCCCAAATTAATTTGAAAGCGTCATTCTTGGTGTATGATATCACCGATTTTTATTGAAAGAGTAAAGATAAACGATTTTAAGTGTATTATAACACTTAATTCAGTGTTGACACCAAAATTAGTGCATATTTAAACCTTCTTTGGCATTTCATAAACCCAAATTAAGCGTAATAATACTCCCTCTTTTTTACAGTGTAAGAACAAAATAAAAAAAATTCGAAATTTAAAAGGGTGAAATGAGCGAAAAGCGTTCTAAAAACATTCTAAATTTCAATTTCTATGGAATCTCTGGAACTACCGAAACGATTTCAAAAGTGATGGTGGCAAATTGATGGTGACAACCCCTGCTCCAACATAGACTATATTTTATGTCGGTGTCACTAACCCCAGGTGGTGCAGGAGCGAAAAACGTTCTAAAATTGCGATTTTTTTTTATACTGAAGGAGCTAGAAATTTGAAATTTAGCATTGTAGTTACTTATAAGATGTAAATGCTCTCTAAAAACAAAATAGAAAAAAATCGAAATTTAAAAGGGTGAAATGAGCGAAAAGCGTTCTAAAAACATTCTAAATTACAATTTCTAGGGAATCTCTGGAACTACCGAACCGATTTCAAAACTGGTGGTGGCAAATTGATGGTGACAACCCCTGCTCCAACATAGGATATATTTTTTGTGGGTGCCAGTATCCCCAGGGGTGTGCAGGACCGAAAAACGTTCTAAAATTGCGATCTTTTTTATACTGAAAGAGCTAGAAATTTGAAATTTGGCGTTGTAGTTACTTATAACATGTAAATGCTCTCTAAGAACAAAATAAAAAAAATTCGAAATTTAAAAGGGTGAAATGAGCGAAAAGCGTTCTAAAAACATTCTAAATTACAATTTCTATGGAATCTCTGGAACTACCGAAACGATTTCAAAAGTGATGGTGGCAAATTGATGGTGACAACCCCTGCTCCAACATAGGCTATATTTTATGTCGGTGTCAGTAACACCAGTAGGGTGCAGGAGCGAAAAACGTTCTAAAATTGCGATCTTTTTTATACTGAAGGAGCTAGAAATTTGAAATTTGGCATTGTAGTTACTTATAAGATGTAAATGCTCTCTAAGAATAAAATAAAAAAAAAATCGAAATTTAAAAGGATGAAATCAGCGAAAAGCGTTCTAAAAACATTCTAAATTACAATTTTTATGGAATCTCTAGAACTACCGAACCGATTTCAAAAGTAATGGTGGCAAATTGATGGTGACAACCCCTGCTCCAACATAGGCTATATTTTATGTCGGTGTCACTAACCCCAGGGGGGGTGCAGGAGCAAAAAACGTTCTAAAATTGCGATTTTTTTTTATACTGAAGGAGCTAGAAATTTGAAATTTGGCATTGTAGTTACTTATAAGATGTAAATGCTCTTTAAAAAAAATAAAAAAAAATCGACATTTAAAAGGGTGAAATGAGCAAAAAACGTTCTAAAAACATTCTAAATTACAATTTCTATGGAATCTCTAGAACTACCGAACCGATTTCAAAAGTGATGGTGGCAAATTGGTGGTGACAATCCCTGCTCCAACAGCCTCTTTAATAAAAAACTATGCGTTTCTGACGACTGGGTTTTTCGCTAATTGTTGCCACAGATTAATCTCGGAAAATGAAACATTTGAAGTTACTGAAAAAAAAATAGTTGCTCGAAAAGTATTTGTCAGAAAATTATTAGGCAAACTGCGTTTGAAAGGTAAAAAATTGTATTTTTCTTGATATAAATTTCAAATCTAATGATTATGCCATTTTTCAAATATTGAATTTGAAAAATTACCAAATTTCACAATGGAGTACCATAGCAAAACCTTCATGCGTAAAAAGATAATGATAAGGACGACGTGTCCTGGCGTGTATATTGGCTATAGCACGAGTCACAAATTATAGTAGCCTTATTATTCTGTTAAAATATAAAAGTGAATTATGAAATGTCAATATTTTGTTGGATTAAAAGTTCGTTATAAGAAATTGACCAGCGTAGCGGACATAGCTTGCTAGTAATGATATATTTAAGAATTGTGTAAATATTATTACTGTGTTTTTATGCATAAATAATGTATTTTTTTAAATTAGAAATGAATTTCTTCCTCACTTTAGGGTTCGTCCACCCGTAAACTCAGGTTGAGTTGCCAACGTGGGGGGGGGGGGGGGGGGGAGAGGAGGCTTTGTGCAACACTAAGTGAATTATGAAATGTCAATATTTTGTTGGATTAAAAGTTCGTTATAAGAAATTGACCAGCGTAGCGGACATAGCTTGCTAGTAATGATATATTTAAGAATTGTGTAAATATTATTACTGTGTTTTTATGCATAAATAATGTATTTTTTTAAATTAGAAATGAATTTCTTCCTCACTTTAGGGTTCGTCCACCCGTAAACTCAGGTTGAGTTGCCAACGTGGGGGGGGGGGGGGGGGAGAGGAGGCTTTGTGCACTGTGTTAAAAAGACTTTAAAGTAATTTCATTTTGTTTTGATTTTTTTTTTCAAATATTATTTCTCTAAAACAGATATTTTTCAAAAAAATGTTCATTGAAAATGTTTCGTATTATTAACTTAGCGTAGATATTCCGATTAACTAAAAAGAGGTATTCCAGGGAAATTTTATTTTACTGAAGTACAAAATAAAACTACATTTAAAAAAAAAAATTGCTTGAAATTAGCATAGAATCATTTTCGGAAAATGTAATTTTAACTTACAATGACGGTAATAATCTATGTGAAATGTTCTAATATTCAAATTTGAATGATAAATAGAAACACTTCAATAAAATACTTTACTTTATTTGGTTTGGCAAAAGATACAAAACCTCTGAAATTTAAAAAAAAAAAAAAAAATTCTTGGCACTGAACCATAAACAACATCTTTTCATTTGAATTGAAGTTGACTTCAATGCAATAATTTTTGCAATAATAAGAATGTATTATTTACCAGTAATATTTATTTTAATATTTATATATTATTTGCTTATTTTGGCAGATAATAATATTTTTTTCGTGACGTGTAGTTTAACATAATATATATTTCTGTCTTTACTTTTAACTTTCCTTCCGCTATTTGTTATTAAAGCTATAACAAGTATTTTTGTCCATGCTTTATATTTTTTTAGTGGTTATATTCTGCATAATATTTTCAACGGTTTTAAACGAAATAGTACTATTTAAAGTTTCAAGGTCTCTTTAGAATAACATTTTTTCGGTTGCTACCAATTATTAAGTAAACATTTTCAGCAGCATAACAGAATTTATACATGCAAGAGCAACAAAATAATGTTAATTTTTATGTTAATAATAATGTTAATGTTGTTAAAGATCAAAAACTCATCGTGATTTTCTGATAATTTTACGATACTTGTGACAAATATTTTTACTCCTGTTGTCTGACATCAGTTTCTTTGTGCTATTTTACTTGAGAACTTGAATCAGTTCTACATTGTTTGTTATCGGTGTAATTTAGAGTCGATATGTAAATGTGTTGAACTTCTTTTTGTGTGTAAAATTGTATTACTATTTAAAGATAATACGAGCATTGAACTATTTCATAATTTTAATTATTGTTAAATATGCGATATTGTGATCCGGATTAATAGAATAACTTATATTGGCAAAATGGTTATTTCTATAACAGGCTCGGCTGCATATACAAAATATCCTAAATATTATACAGTTCAAAATAAATTTTAGCAAAGCACTTACAATAAACAATTTTCGCATATTTTATGCTGTTCTTTGTCTTCTCTGAATAATAGTTAAAAACAGATAAAATAAAGAAATTGCAATCCAAAATATACAACTGTTCAACATGTTAAAAATATAAATATAGTTTACTAATCTAAAAACAAATACGCTTTGCATTTTAAACACATATTCTCTGAAAATATTACTTCGATATTTTTTCTCTTTGATCAAGATAGTAATTCGTTTAGGATTCAGTAATAGTTTTATTATTCTTGAAGCTGAAGCTGTTAAAATATTTCCGGTGCAAATTATTAAATATGCATTTAAATTGAATTTTTTTCCCATTTTGTCTGATACGCGAGACGAAAAGTCTTTATTCATGAAATATTGTATTGAGTAAATTAAATAGAAATTTAATTTAGGAAAATTCAATGTGCATATATTTGTATTTAAATGAAGTATGCAATATCATATCAAAAAATGGGTTTAAATGTAATAGTAATTCCAACTGCATTCTAAACAAGATTTAATTTTACTTTTTTTGTGCTAATTAATCCATTATAATAGAAAAAGTATTTGTTGTCTAAGCAGAAGATAATAAAGAAGCAATGATATAATATAAAGTCTTTAGGTATAAAGAATTGAAAATAAAAGATAAACAATATATATATGAATATAATAAAGAGTTTCTGTGAATGCTATTATCTTTATAATAACTTTATGAAATCAATAAGGTAATATGCTTTTAAACAAAATGTTTAATTTTATGAAACAAGAGTATTAAGGATGTTGCTTAAAGAAGTTTAAAAATACGTCTTTAGTTCAATTATAAAAGATGTGCATTAAACTGGAGACTATTTCATTAGCTGTTACAGATATAAAACTATCAAACTCGTATCAAATGACATCTTTTAAAAATTTGATTTATGGTTACTTACTTGTAATTTTGTAATTACAATAATCACATATTAATTTAACTATAATTTTCTATATACGATATTTCCAGTAGCAACGCAAATTACGACGTTACCACGACTACGGTATATCTTTTCATTTGCTTTTGCTCCCAGCTACATAGCAGCTTGCCGAATGACTAGCCGCTAACATCACTTACGGTGCTTTTTTTAACTTGTTTTACTCCGATTATGGTGGTAAATCAACTATTCTAACAATCTTAAGAGTTGTTAAATAACGCAATGAAAGGCACCCTATTAAAACAAACAATCACAAATCAAGCATTCAATATATCAAACAAAACATGTTATTGTTTTAATTTTAAATTACTAATAAAAAAAACCATCAATCAAAATCTTAAAAAGTGTCAGTTTGACAATCGTAGAAATAGTGTTGAAGCTGTCTTAAAGAAAAAAAAAGTGTAATCATAAAGTATCTCGTTTCTCCTAGTTTTTCTTTGCTCATCCTTTGCACTATAACACAAATATTCAGATTGGAATAAAAACGTTTTGTAATGAGCGTTTGTAAAACGTTGTTGAAAAGTTGTTGTTGAAACGTTGTTCTTGAAACGTTTTGTAATGAACGTTTTGTATCTCCAGAATACCCACTCAAATTAAGAGAAAGAAAAACGTTTTGTGTGAATAGGATTAAAAAATCGAAGGTGGGTATCATCATTTTATATTTTACTATTTAAACTGCATATAAGAAGAAGTATTCTCATAAAAAGAAAATTTTTAATTTGAGAGATTTTTATGCCAAATAAACAGTGCAAAATTTTAAAATGGTTCATAACGCTTTAGAGAGAATAAAAGACGCCTAATCGAATAGAGATAGTTAATTTTAAATACATATTATCGCTTTTTAAATCGCTGTAACATGTTTTATAATGAATAACAAATAGCGGAACTTTGAAGTGGTAGTTGCTGTTGTGGTGTTTGTTACCACCAATTATCTGCACAAGAGATACGGGCCGAGAGAAACGAATGCCCTCCGTAAGGATCTTTCTAAGACGGGACGTCGAAAATCACGTCATAGCTTAAATGCTTTTCATAGTTTCGTTTATATTTTCGATTAGTGAATTACGTTGTTATCCTACTTTCGCATTTCTCAGTTGGGCTTCACAATTTCCGTCAATAAACGGAAATCTACTCGAGAACTTTTGTGCAACCCTGTATATGATCCATAGAAATTATACATATGAAGTAATGTGCAAAAAAATTAGTTAAGTTTAAAAACGCGTACCACAACTGAAAATGCAATTGCAACTATTGTTGTTCATAGAGGACGGTAACCGAATTATTTTGTGTGCCTCTGTAAGGAAACGATGAATGCCATGCACACCATAATTTATAGTAAGCATCTTGTAGTGCAACTTAGTGATCTGTAAATTATAATTTTTAATATGTTTGAAATAGAGTATTATTATTAAAATACACCGCAAATGTTTTCTCCCGATAGATCGCAATGTAACGAAATCCCTTTGAGTGTCACTGTAAATGAACTATAAATGTTACGCATTTCTTTTTAAATACCAAACCTGCCATAGTAAACCTCAATAACATACATCAATTGCATGACAATCGAAGATTATTTAAGCGAATTGGAGCACGAACAGACAGACACACAAACAGAATTCCTAAACACTTTTCAACTATGTTGGAAAGTGTTAAAAACGGATAACTCATAACATCATCAAGCATCATTCACCTAAATAGTTTTTAAATATGTTTTACTACATTTTCCACATATTAACATATGTAAAAACTAAAATGGTGTTATGACCGCTTCATATTAAATGAGAAAATATATTGATATAATAGAAATATACTAACATTTCCTAAATAAAACTATGTTTCTGGTCTTCTATAACACATTTAAACCATCTTCAAACGGAAATCAATAAATATAGATCCTAATTACATTAAAGCATTCAAAACATATTGAAAAAGGAAAAAACTTTTTGACTTTTTCGAGATGAAGAAACTCAATTACACTTCCCATTTATTTTAGAAATTATTGTTTATTAAATATAAATATTTTGTTGGTAGTCTTTGAACTTTTTATAAAATATTTACAACAATACTCAGATTAATTAGCAAATAATATTGCTTTTGAATTTTCTAAATTATAAAATAATAAATGCTGTTTTATTCTGTAAATGGTATATTTTTTTAGTGTAAACTTTTCAACAATTCTCATTTTAATAGCCCAAAACTATTAATACTTAGTCTTGATTAAAAACTCGTTCTCTATCCTTATGATAAATAATTTATCCTTAAATCAATTAAATTATATAATCAATTCAAAAAATTTGAATTTTCTACTTTAATATATGTATATAATAAAATAGTGAAAATGAATTTGTATAAACACTTCGCATTTCTTAAAAAAAATTTCCAAAAAAGCCTTAAATTTCAAGGCATCATAGTGGTGTTACTACTTAAGATATCGGAAATATCCATTGTCCCTAGATTCAAAATGTGTAAGAAACATTTGGTGCTTCTTTTCCATGATCTATTATCGGAGGGTTGGATTAGTTGTTCGACAGCAAATCTACACTAATCATTGTTATAGAAATGGGATATTAAGAATATCAGATTTTTGATTTTTTTTTTTTTTTTTTTTTGGAACACCTATATTGGATGGATCTCTAAGTTAGGTGATAAAATGTTTACGAACCATTGATTCGAGTCTCGATAGATGAAAAAAAATCAAATTTAACTTTTATTGTTTCTGACTTAATCCCGCACGTTTAATCTGACACGAGCGATATTTTGCAGCATCGAGTCAGGACCGGGTCGAGGGTGTATGGATCCCCAGGCAATTTATTTAATTTTCGCAGTTTTTCATCCTTCATCAATGAAAATTAATCGAAATAAATTATAACTAAAAAAATGTTTTAAAGACAATCTTTTATTATAATGTACTAAAAACAATATATATATATATTGAAGAACAATTGATTGAATAAATAACTTTTCAAACACAATAAATGAAATTGCGCATGATTTTTTATCAGTTTATTTAAAAAAATAATAAAATGGATATACAATTTTAAATACAGCTTTTTAACAAGAAAAGAAAATCGATCAACGTTCTCATGAGTATCGAACACCCATCCATTCACCCCATGCGGAGAACTGAAAGATGGCGCATTTACCAAGCTTGCCACAGTTCAATCGAAGAATACCAGCTTCTTTCTGAAGCAATCAATAACATTAACGTGTTTACATACGTGATGATATTTACGTGCCCTCATTGGACAAATGTTTTTGACCTCTGAGGTGTGGTGGAGGCAAATTTCAAATATTTGTCTTATAGAATATTATATTGTCACCATAAAGCGGGTCGCGAGGAAGGCAGTGTTGGCCGGCACATTGTCATGGTGAAGTTTCCAATCGACCGCGATGTCGGGTCGGACACGATCCACTGACAATCCGGACTTGACAAGTTTAAAACAAAACTTCATGGCAACCCTTTGCTCAATCGCTGCATCGCGGCTTGTACGGGAGACGAAACCAAGGTTCACGAAAATGCTATTCATTATTCTCTGGATGGTCGGTGACGACTGACCGAACGCGCGATTTCGATCTGGAATTACTTTAATTCATTTTTTAACTGATCCCTCAATGAAAGACGAAATCATGTGCGAAAATCTCAAACTTTGAAATTTAATTGCTCTGTCAATTTTTGTAGTACGGAAGTCAAACTTTTTGTGTTATATCTGTTATGATATGTGTAAACTTTTACTAAATATAACTATAGGGATTGTGGGACCGTATAAATGTTAGTTTTTATATTTTTTATAAAATTGATGTTTTACTTTAAACAATGCCACAACATGAATATTTACCTCATTTGAAACGTTTTTGTAATTGGAACTATATATCTATTGGAACTATTGGAACTATATACGGGATTGTGGGACCGTATAAATGTTAGTTTTTATATTTTTTATAAAATTGATGTTTTACTTTAAACAATGCCACAACATGAATATTTACCTCATTTGAAACGTTTTTGTAATTGGAACTATATATCTACAACCAATGGTTGAGAAATTAAAGATCGGTGATAGATAACATATTGTACCCTGTATAAAATCGGTGCAATGAAAACTTTTATACCACTTTCTGAAACATCCTTCACCTTTACAACAAAAATAAAACGCTATTCTATTCTGAATAAGAATACCAACTTTTTTGGGGCATTTAATAATAAAAATTGCTCCGTGAATGTGTAAGAAATTGGACAATTAGGATTTGAGAATAACCTTAAATAATAACAAATTAATACTCACATATGTAATTAAATCTTCTAAAATTTCATTTAGTCAATGCATATTTCCCTCCATCTTTTTTATATTGCATTTTAATGTTAAACTACTAAAAAATTGTATCATTTTACATAATTTCTTTTAAAACGACATTATTTATCTTATGTGTGTATTTTTTAATAATTTATATTTTAATAAAGTTTCAAGTTTATTTCTTTGATACCCTTTCAAACGGGAAAATTTTATTTTACATTTCCGCAACATTTTTCATTTTAAAACTGTCATTAAAGATGTCTGTTCGTCTAAAAATGTATAAAATTTGGGCGAAAATATTACATTTAAACGTTATTTCATGCGTACATATACAATATGGAAAATAAAGTTCAGTTAATGCTTGCTTTTTATAACATACAAAAAACAACAAATAACATTCAAATTTTTATATTAAAGATTTGAAATGTCTCGAGCATTTTCATTCACGTAAGATTAGTTTGATATTTTAATCATGCTGGTTAGGTTTATTAAACAAACGTAATATCACATTAATTAGACCAAATTACTTTTTAGTTATGAGGACGTTTTATGGTAGAAGAAATTAGTACAAGGCAAATAATATATGAATTTTACTCTCGACATTTCGAAATTACAGTGTCCGAAAAATAACCTATTGTAAGATTTTGTTCTTATACTATTAAAAAATTAAAATTGTGTCAATTTCACTAATAGAAAACAAATTGTCACATTTATAATTACCCATATAGCTGACACTCATTATGATGATTGTCCATCATAACGACCTTTCCAAATTATCGGACAACCCAAAATATTCCAAATATTCACACATTTATGAAATGTTACTTTTACGACCGATTCGATGGTTGGTTCGTTCGTTATTTTTACTGGCGCTTAGTCTCCAATGGGGTATGCTGCGCCAACCATGAGTCAAATTAGTATTTATAATGATATTTCGCCGATTAGACATCCATATTCAACTTTTTTCTCAGGCCGCAAATATATGTTTGCTACGTTAGGTAGGTCACAACAGAATATACTAATATAATGATAGAAAAATAAATAATATTATCACAAAGGTACAGAAAATAGGTTGAAACTGATGTGAAACAATAAGAACTAAAAGATCTTCTTAAAACACCATCAAAAACTTAAAAATGCGCTAGGCCTTTCGAAAGATCTGAGTCTTTCTTCGTCAGGCGAAAAAAGACGTGCTTCTACTATGAAAGCAGCCTGCTTTCATAGTAGAAGCACGTCTTTTTTCGCCTGACGAAGAAAGACTCAGATCTTTCGAAAGGCCTAGCGCAATTTATTGTTTTTGATGGTGTTTTAAGAAGATCTTTTAGTTCTTATCACAAAGGTAGTTAAAATAGTAAAATAACAAAAGATGTGTAACAAATCAATCTAACAAAATAAATATAATCCGTATTGGCTATAAAATATGCATATATATATATAACAACGCAAAATTTCTAAAGATAAAAAATCAGAAAATTTTATTTAAGAAAACAGACACATGAATGAAAAATCTTTTTAAAATGTAAAATCATTTCAATGTGTATTTTTTTAAAATGTAGATTTTTTTAATGTAAAATTATATAATTTAAAATTAATTAATTTTAAGTAATATTTTAAATAAAGTTGAGGATTTAAAAATGTAAATACTATTCTAAAGCAAATAGGACTACATGTGAAAAGGACTTTTGACTAGACAAAAGACATTTAAACTTAATTTTAAATTAACACATTTATAAATTAATTACAAACAGGGCAGGTTTTGGGGCAGAGGTATCCAACCAGTGCTCCGTGGAGCCCTAAGGGCTCCGTGGCATTCCAGAGAAATAATTGTATTTTGAATGAACACAACACATTACAAGTGGAGTATTTTTTCAAGAGTGCGTATGAATTTGATTGTTACAAAAATTACTAGAAATTGATAACTAGCACTCACAACTAATTCAGCGATTGAATTAAGCCTGCTGTTACTTTCATTACAAACTTTCTGGTCTAAATATTAATATCTGCAAATACTATATTTTTACGTTCAATGGATAGAGTAAGTGAAAAATTGAAAAACAAAAAATAGATTCAAAATAAGAAAACAAGAAATTTCATTTTGAAAAATAATTTGCCAAGTTGAATTTCGAAGCTCCTCTAGCATTGGCCTCTTTATGTGATTTGCGAAAAAGTGTTATCAGAACCATCAGCTTCTTTTTTCCACCGAAACTGTGACATCATTTGGATGAAAACATATCGACTTGAAACATAAGCCGCCTGATATTTTTTTCAAGTCCAATGAAACTTTTGTTTTAAAGAAAAGTATGGCAACACTTGCTAAAACAAACAATGAAAAAGTACTGAACACTTCACCTAACACGTTATCGAGTAGCTGGAATTGGGTAAATTCAGACCACTGACAGTGGCGTAGCCAGGGAGCGGGTCCAAATGCTCTGGTTACCAGTAATTGTAAAGTTTTCTTCGCCTTGATTAACGCAGAAAGTTCTCCGATTAGATAAGGCAAAGAAAACTTTACAAAATTAGTGGTATCCAAAGCATTTCGACCCCCACCCCCCACCCCCCACCCTGGCTACGCCACTGATCACTGTTGAATCTGTTAATAATACGATATTTTCAAGGATTTTTTTCGTGAAAAAGGGGTTAAGCCTCAGGGTTCTTTTGTCAAATAAATCCATTGTTCGACGAATCAGCGATATGATTGGTGGCATAAAAGAAACTCAGTTGCCTCATATATACTAAATTCACACTACAACTGGACGAATCAACTGACGTCGTACAAGTTTTAATTTTATTTGTCAGTTACGTTTACTTACAAAACTATTAAAAGGATCTTCTTATTTGCAGAACAACTACAAACCAACAGACCAAGGAATCAAACATTTAATCTTTTGGATGAATTATTATCATCAAGTGAAATACCATGGGAAAACTGTGCAGATATATCTACTGATGGTACAAAGGCAATGATGGGTCACAATGCTGCAGTCATTCCCAGAATTAAAGACAAGGCCCAGAATTAAAGATATGCTATTGCGTTCTTCAGAGACACGCATTGCGTTAGCCTCGTATAATGTTCCTTCCGAACTTTTGATAGTGTTGAATGCTGCCATGAGACTTAAGGCTGTTCTCAAATGACCTGCTCAACAACTTTCTGACACAATTTCAGGCTCATTTTTAAACGCAAAAGCATAAAATTGGTAGGACTGACTATTGAAGCGATTTGGAATCGAAATGCGTTTTCCATTTTTTGATAAATAAATTACTTATCGAGTTATAAGCGACTCGTGACACGTGACGACACGTTTTTCTCCTTGCTCGCGGCGCCGCGGCGGGAATTCCGTTCGAAATGCCGATTTTGACAGTATTTTCTGGAAGATATTCTGCCTTTACCAAAAAATGGAAAACGTCTTTTGATTACAAAGTTTCTGCATTGTAACACCTGCCAGTTCCATGCGTTTCCGAACAAAAATGAATAAAAAAAATATGTCATAAAGTAGCTAGTTTGTATTTAAGACCAGACTTAAACTATATGAAATCACCACTTCCTAAAAGTATACTCTTCAAACTAATGTTATAAAGAGGGGTGAAATTTACCATCAGTCTTTCCTGTTACATCGTCTCCTCTTTAATTTCCCCTATCCTTTTTTAAACATCCTGTATTATAAATCATGTTACCATAGTATATTGGTAAAAAAAATAAAATTAGAAACTGAAAACTATGAAGATTTGCATGATATGAATACATACATGCATACATATATATATATTTGTTTAATATAGTTTTATACAGTTTAGTATATATATATATATATATATATATATACAATTCAAATGCGTTATTAGGTTGAGTCAAAAGTGTTTTTGAACCATCCTAACAATTGCTAATGTTGCGTTATTAAAGGAATTCTAAACAAAATTATCTCTATTAACTTCCATTAAGACAATATTTTTGAAGATTAAATTTTCAAAAATATGCATAATCTTTTATAATAGTTTCCTATAAGTTTGTCCAACTTATATAATTTAATTTACATAATCTATACTTTTCCCATTTCAAAAAATCCAAAAATCTACATTACACAAAACAAGATATAAACTATTTTCGAATCTTAAAAAAATTACTTTAAATTATTCCTGACATACGTCATATTTACATTATAGCTTTAAAAATTAATATATAACGATTTCATGTTACATCTTAGACAATATTTTATCAAGTACAAATCCATGCATTCTGAGAAAATTATTTGAAGCAGTTGAGCAGTTGGACCTTTATCGCCATCTATGAAACAACTGTGGTACTATAAATGGAAAAGTTCGATATTCAAGTAAAATCAATGGAAATATTTTGCGTTTGGCATGTAAGGAAAAATCAAAAACAATCTACTAGTGACAGTAAGAGTTGGTAGCTATTTAAAATTTAGAAATATTTTAAATTAACAAAACAATTATTATAAAAACCCAGATGGATACTTTCAGCTGAGAATTAAAAATTTAGTACAAGATTCTTAATATTTGAAATTTTCTTACTTTAAAACTAATTCTGTTATTCCTTACAAGAAAATTCGCAATATTGTTTCTTACATCTGAATTATATTATATGGATCTGCAGTTCGATGTATTAATAATTTCAAAATAAGAAACATTTAACTCATTTCAAATTATTCAATTCAGATTATTTATTATGAGAAACAAATTTATATCCAGAAAGCGAGCTTTTATATAAGATAGTGGTATAATTTAAATAGTAAGCTGGTGCGTAAAACAGGTAAAACTGAAATTACGTTAATTTGATCTCCAAAATTCCGAAAAATAAGTTCAAATTATCCGTTTTATAAAAGCCAAATTTTTAATACTGTAACTAAAAAAATACTTTCAAAAATGTACTATTTCTATAACTCAAATTGCTTTTAACGTTTAATTAGTTTTAAATTATAAACAAGAAGTTCTATCATACATGAGTCCTCGATTATAAAATACTTTTCAACAGAAACAGAAAATATCATAAGAAATTTAATTTCTTCGTACAATGAAATGAGATAGCTAAATGAACAATTTAAATAAAATGTACTGCAAACGATTTTTCCTCATATACCATAATGTAAAGGATTTTTTTTTTGTGTATTCCTGCAAACAAACTATAAATGCTACATGTTCCATTTTCAATAGTGAACCTCATTAACATATTAAAATTACACGTCTATTTGAGTATATTTGCGCGAGTAAGAACGCGGACAGACAGAGAAACAGACAGACAAACCGAATGAATAAAAAATTTTCAACTATGCTGAACGGTGTCAAAACATAGTACATTCTAAAATTAAAATTATTAGAAGCGTATTAGTTTTAACATGAAAAAAAAATCATGCATCAGGCATAGATTTTGAAACACTTTCCAAAAGTAACAGAATATCATTAAAAAGTTAATTTTTTTCATACAATGAAATGAGATATCTAAATAAGCAATTTAAAAAACACATAACTAAGTAAAAATCGATTTTCGGCAATCGGTGCCCATATCCGGTAATCTGTGCAAATTCTTTCGTGCAGCACTGGATATGATCTATAGAAGTTATATACACCCCGTAATATACTAAAAATTAGATAAATTTAAAAATGCATGCTACAGCGGAAAATTCACTTCCAGCAATTATCGATCATAGTCAGTCCTGTAACCGAATTCTCTTGAGCGTCTCTGTAAACGAATGATAAATGCTAGGAACTCCATAATCTATAGAAAACATGTTCTAGTGCAATTATGTTTGAAGTATCATAACATGATTAAAATTCGCCGCAAACGGTTTTTCTTCATAGACCTTACTGTAATGAAAATCTCTGTGAATCCCTGTAAACTTACAATAAATGCTGCGTAAACTAATCTAACGGAAAGCGTACTATACTCCTGAGAAAGCACGTGTTGTAGTCTACCTCAGTGATACATATCAATTTCATTATGTTTGAAATATAATCATCAGTATATATATAGTGAAATATAATCATCAATAAAATTTCAGTAAACGATTAGGAACATCAGTAAACGATTTCTCCCCATAGAATAGACCATAATGTAACGGAATATTTTGTATAACCCTGTAAACGGCCTATAAATGTTGCACACTTCATTTTCAATACCTAACATTCTATACTAAATCTCAATAACATATAAAAATTACATGGCAATCCAAGCTGTTTTACGGGAGTTAGAGCATGGAGAGACGGCCAGACAGACAACGCGAATTCATAGATACTTTTCAACTTTATGTTACAAGCTTTAAAAATTCAAAAATAAGTTATCTTTATTGTAAATAGAATCATAACAGCAGAAATGAAGCGAAATAAATTTGAAATATATCATGAATTAAAAAGCTTAATGAAAAAAAATACAGTTTTGAAAAGTTTAAGCACACTGTTAAAAATTATATAATTGTCGTTGTTTTTCTGCCCTCCCGGATAATTCCGGATCAGCGGGACCCAAAGAAACGTAAAAGGTTGTAAAATTCTGCTTTGTGTTTGCGCGTGGCAACGGGACTCGAAATAGTGTCAAAATAGTAAAATTTAAAATTTTCCCCCTTCTTTTTATTAGAAATTTTCGGCCTGCTTACCACTAATTAATGCAGAAATTATAAATTTGCATCTTTTTTTGCTCCCGAATCCACGAGACCCGATGTAACGCAGAAATAGTAAAAATTCATTCTCTCCTGCCTTCTTTTTAGATTTACCTTTCCTTAGATTTACCATTAACTTTTACAGCATGTTGGAAAACAGATGACTGGAAAAAAATTTGCCTTTAAAAAAAAAAAAAAAATCACAGGACTCGAAATAACGCAGAAATTATATAATTGTCGTTGTTTTTCTGTCCACCCGGATAATTTCGGATCAGCGGGACCCAAAGAAACGCCAAAGATTGTAAAATTCTGCTTTGTGTGTGTGCGTGGCAACGGGACTCGAAATAGTGTCAAAATAGTAAAACTTTAAATTTTTTCTCCTTCTAAATAAAATATATAGAAAATTCCATATAATGCGAACGACAAATTCACCCTCTCACATTTATAAAACACAATGTAAACACATTGATAATTTGTTGTTACTACAGAGGTGCAATAAAACAAAACACAGTTTTAAAATTAAAACTATTACATGTTAAAAATCCATAAGCTTTCGGCTAAAGGAGGAAGGCTAATGTTTAGCCGAAAGCTTATGGATTTTTAATATCTAATAGTTTTAATTTTAAAACTGTGTTTTGTTTTATTGCACCTCTGTAGTAACAACAAATTATCAATGTGTTTACATTGTGTTTTATAAATTTTTCTCCTTCTTTTTATTAAAATTTTACGGCCTGCTTAACACTAAGTAACGCAGAAATTGTAAATCTGCACCTTTTTTTTTGCTCCCGAATCCACGGGACCCGATGTAACGCAGAAATAGTAAAAATTCATTCTCTCCTGCCTTCTTTTCTCTTAGATTTTTCTAGCCTGCGAGACCTAAATTAATGTTGAAATTGTGAAATTTTTGCTTTTTTTTCCTAGAGTCCGTATGGTCCGAAAATAAAGTAGCCATTGTTAACTGGTCCCTTTTCTTTTCTTTTTTCTGTGTACACTGGATCTGAAGTAACGCGAAAAGGTAAAATTTCAGCGGTTTTTGTTCCTTTTCTTCGGATTTTTTCTGATTTGCCGGACATAAAGTAATGTTGAAATAGTAAAATTGTTGCTTTTGTTTTCCTGAGACTGCAGGAAAATTAGGATGCTGAAATACTGTCCAAATCGTAAAATTTTCGTTTTCTTTTCTTTCTTTTCTAAGGATTTTTCGGGCCTAAGAATTTGCAAAATTATGGACGTTTCTTCAATCGCACAAGACCCGAAATCACGCAAAAATTGGAAAATGTTCTCTTTTTTTTTTTTTTTTTTACTTCTTCTTCTTGGGCCCGCGGAACCCAAAATTACTCAGAAATTAGTATATATATATTGCTTCCTTCCTCTAGGATTAATTTCTTTCTTGCATTTCTTCCTCGCTACATAATGTATAATGCCAAAATCGAAAAAATTTTGCCCTTTTTCAAGAGTTCGCGGAACCCAAAATGAAGTCAAAATTGTAAAATTTCTACGCTTATTTTCTTTGTGACCTGAAATAACACAAAAATAGTAAAATTTCGACTCTTTTTTTTTTTAAGTCCGCGAGACTTGAAATAATAAAATTTCCCCGTCTTATTTTTCCTCGGATTTTTGGATCTGCAGGACCTAACACTGAAAATGTGAATTTTTTTTTATTTCCTCCTGAGCTTGTCGGACCCGATATAAGACCAAAATGATAAAATTTTTGCAGCGTTTTGTCCGATTACGTTGAACCTGAAATAGTGTCAAAATAATAAAGTGTCACTCTCTGCACGTCCTAAAATGAAGCCGAATTTGTAAAATTTTGGCTTTTCTTTTTCCTTTCTTTTTTCCTCTGATTTATCGGGCCTCATAGATGACTAATTAGCAGGTTTTCTAGAATAATGTTTAAAAATTTGCTTGCATAATTAGGAAAACTGGGTAAAGTGTTTTTAGAAAAATGATCACTTTTTAGTCCCTTTTTTAAATGTAAATAATTCCCCTAAGTCCCTTTTCATGTAAAAATATTCCTCTTTTGGGTGGCTAAAATGTGTTGGAAGCCCTAGGATAGTGAACCGGTTGTTAAATTATTTGAATCCCACCACTGCATATAGTGTATATATACCGAGTGATTCAAAGTAGCAAGATGACAATTATTTGTTAAACTGCTGACAATAGAAACATATTACCAAACGCGTCTTTCCGTTTTTAATGCCAAAAAATATTTGAAATTCATAAAATTAAAAGTATCACAACTCTAGAAATTTTTGTCATAAAAGAACGGGATTTTTTAATGCCCTTCTCAGATGTAGGGCAATATTTTTCTAAATATAACTTATAAGAAAAGGGGGCCATATGTAAAATTGTATTTCATATTTTAATATGTACATTGCCTTTTGAATATCAAACGATATATTTAAAAGCTATAATTGATGTGTATACTTTTTGTAATTTGAAGTATATTTCTATCTTCTACGGTTTAAGAGATAACCGCCATTACCTCTATTTTGATGCTATTTTTCAGGGTGATAATTAAAATTTCACATTGAAATCTCTATAAAATGAAACTTACTGAACCAAAACTTACCAAACTTGGAAATATTATGAAAGAAGTCATGGGATTTTATACCTTGCGAGAAAAAATAATTAGTTCAAAAAGTCACTACCAGATGGAAAATCAAGTTTTATTGCAGGTATTGGACATCATAAACAAACATTTTTAACAGTTATGGCAGCAAATGTTCAATATATTGACCACCATTTTCTGCAACCAGGTTAAAACGCAATATCGCGCTCTCTATAGTAGATAGAAGCCTTGATAATAGCACTTTACGAGTAAAGCTCGGTCTTTCAAAGATAAAGGCATCGTTCACTTGCAACAACTGAAAGTTCTGCATAAAATGGAACAGCTTTATAGCTGAAAAACCACGACATGTAAACAACGTAAACATGACGTGTATTGCGAATTTGCATATTTTTCTAGTATGCCTTTGACAAACTATTTACATAAATTTGCGAAGTGGCATTTTTAAGGCGGCAAGCCGTTTACAAGCCATTGTGAATTGACATAAATACCGGGTGTTCATAAAACCAAAATTCCTGGTCCTGAATATAGCATACAGTGCTATTTTTCCCTTGATGGTGGCATTTCAATTTTTTTTGCAGGATACAAAATCCCATGACCTCTTTTATAATATTTCCAAGTTTACTTTTATTCCAGCAGTTTTTATTTTTTAGAGGTTTTAAAGTAAAATTTTAAATTATCACCCTGTATATATACAAATAAATCTTTTCTAGGACAGATAACTGAATGCCGATGAACATGTAATGCGGAAATAGCAATTTATTGAATGAAAACCTATAAAAAAATTAATTAACTTTTTTCTGTTAAAGAAATACATTGTTACGATATCATTTCATAATCTCTTAAAAATTCTCCCTCCTCCCCCTACCTCTAAAAAGAAGCGTAATATACACATTTAATAACCGCAAAAATTTGATTAAGAGAAAATTTCTTTTGTTTCCCTTTGTACGATGCGTAACATCAATACATTTATTCCCCTGTAAATATACATACACTACATTTGTTCTTCGATTGTAATAACCTTAGAAAAGTCCGAATCTCTGATAAGAAGTCTACTAAAGGAAATCAATAGAATAGCTTCAGAATTGTGTTGAAGTATTGAGTATTTCTTTCACTAACTTTGTTATGATTCGACTTCTTTTTACAATTGTGATTATTTTTAACAGTAAATGTTAGTGTTTTCTCATTTAAGCGCTTTTTACAATACGTTGATCTAATTAATGGTTGGAGAAAAAAATTAAATCAGATTTTTTTTTTTTTTTTTGTGGGGCGGGAGGGTACTGATCATGATAAGATAGTGCGAAAATTGAAAGGATATTGACCGAATTTTTCTGAAAACTGACAACATTTAAGCAATGGAGAAGTGTTATAATTTTTAATAAATGTAAAGTACAAATACTTTTTAACGTTGCATTTTCACAATTAGGAAAAAAGCCTTGAAAGAATAATGCAAAGTAAACAACATCGAAAAATCATGCGTCAAGCATAGATTATGGAACACTTTCCAACATTTCCAGAATACATTAACAAAACTTTACCGCTTAATACGGTGAAAGTTGTTATCTAAGTAAACAATTTGGAAATCGCATAACGAATTTGAAAACTCAATTTCAGCAATTGCCATTAATAGTCGGATAAATATCCGAATTCTTTTGTGCTGTTCTGTACATCATCTATAGATTTGTATATATACTACATAGTATATTAAAATTTAGTTCAGTTAGGAAACGCACGGAACAGTGAAACATTACAACTCAGCAATTTCGTCAATAAACCGAAATGTATTCAATATTTTTGGTGATGCCTGTATTATTAGCTAGAGCATTTATACACACCGAGTAATATGTAAAAAAAGTAGTTAAATTTAAAAACACATACCAGAACTGAAAACGATGCACTTCCAGCTCTTATTTTTCATTGACAGTACTGTAACCGAACACTTTTGTGTATCCTTGTATATGAGTGGTAAATACCATGCACCCCATATTCAACAGAGCATCTTGCTGAGCACCTCAGTCATATATATCACTTTCAATTTGTTTGAAATAGTAGTATAACATCATTAAAATACATTGCAACCGATTTTTCCCCATAGACCGTAATGTAACGGAATTCTTTTGAGTGTCCTTGTAAATGAACTATAAATGCTGCACACTTCATTTTCAATAGCAAATATGTCATACTAAACCTCAATAACATATATCAATTGCGTGGCAATCAAAGTATATTTACATGAATTAGAGTTCGGACCTCAGAGGAATCTATGGTTCGGACAGACAGACAAACCAAATTCAGAAACACTTTTCAGCTATGTTGAAAAGCGATAAAAAATTAAGAATGGAAAATAAAGTTTGTGATTTTGATACTTATTAATATTGCTTATACTTATTTATACTCACATACAATTTTCCAGATGATTTAAATGAATCAGTAATTTCTAAAACAACATAAGTCCACTTTTTTTCGTTGCAAACGTGTCTTCTAAGGTAGGCTAACATGTGTAGACAAAAGTTACATTTATCCGTTGCTACTGATGTCTTTCATTGAAAAAACCAACATTAGTCAATGACACTACAACTAGTAAATCTGCAGATCAGGAGCCTCAACTTCAGCTCTGAAAGTCATTCTTTTTTATTCTCACTTTTCATATTATTTAGAATTTTACAATCCGCAATTTAATTTTTTTATATTACATACATATTTATAGGCATATAAAATACTTCGGAAGTTTCAGAAATTAGAAACGTTAAATGAAACACGGTTTATGCAGTGATATTCGGAAATTCTTATGAACTTTTTATTATTGTAATTTTTGAGATAAAAAAAATACATTTCTTGAGAGGGGCGAATCCCCCGTAATCTTATTAAATTTATATTCGTGATTTCCTATTGATTGTGTGAATGATTATAGTATATCTTGGATTTCATTTTACGTTGTGATTTTATTAGGTTAATCAACAGTTTAGAAAATGATTTCATGTTATCCTAATTACCAAATAGCAATATTTATTGACCTTCCAACCACGAAACACCTGCATCTGACGGATTAGTTGAATAATATCTCTTGTACAAAACTTATGGAAATGTAAACGAAATCTACTATATTTCATTTATATCTATTTTAGAAATCTAGTGTTATTACATTTTTTGTTTTGGAAAAACAATTTTTATGATCATTCCATAATATTTAAATGTAAGATCTTATCTAAGTACATCCTGATCTACTGGATAGCAATAGCATACTGGAAACTTTAAAAGCTATTGGGTATTCATTCATAATAGTGTCCACTGCCAATTCACTAAATAGCAAACGTGATTTGGTGCTATAAAGTACTTTATGTGATAGCTTTTTTATGATTTCAGTTTATAGTAATTGTGCTATTTCAAGCTGTATGGATGCGTTTTACTACGCTAATTTCTTTAGATTAACCAACTCGTTGTACGAGAGATTTTATCCTATTTTTAAAATAATACTAATTTTCAACCACGAAACATCCACATCTCTTCCAGAAAATGAATAATTTCTCATGTATAAAATATACTTATACAAATCTCAACTCACACTACAAGATTTGAATACAAATTACACGTTCAAAGATTTTGTAGTTTTCGTTTCGAAAAATGTTTCGGTAATCATTCTATAGTAGTTAAAAGGTACCTTGTATCAAACTAATTCTCATTTATTTCAATACCATACTAAATCACCCGAAAATATTTTATTTTGCGAATAAATATTGCAGCAAAATAGTGAGAGTTTTTTTTATTTTATTATTTTGATATATTTTTTAATATAGTTGCTAGGTTACGGTTAAATTAAAGAGTAATATAAAAATAAATGCATTTTAAAATTTCTAAAAAATTATAAAATAAAATGTATTATATTATTTGAACAGATGTATAAAATTGCACTAAAAATTATACAACTAATTTAAAAAAATCTGACAAACGTGTTAACAAAATTTCCAATTAATTTGAATAATTTAAGACCTGACTTGATAAATTTTAGCCTTCATAACTTACCGTTTAAATACATTAATCAAATTCGCCATTTTATTTTCAACGAATGGAAAATTTCAAAATCGTCTGAATTCCCATAGGAAAGCATCTTAAAAAGAAATATTCTATATTTTTCTAACGAATGAATCAAATGTAACAAAAAACTATGCAGCTAATTCCGGGTACCTCACCAACATACCTACCAAAAATCAACCTAATTGGATCATTTTTACAGCAGTTATCGCGGAACAGACAGACGGAAACCAAAAACTTTTCGGGTCTCCACAATGAGCCTCAACTAATAGACCGGGAGGCGGCAGCACAGATAATCACCTCATCGAGTTCACGGATGAAATTCTAGGATTAGTTAAATCTTGATTCGCATATTAAAACGCAATCGGTCTGCCAAGTTATATCTTGGTGGAAAACACCAGAAAACCCGATTTTAGCGGCTGACTCGTAGGTTTACCATTGTGTTTTCCTGCACCGAATGGTATGAAAACATGGAGGACTGGGAGCAGGAAAACATAATGGTAAACCTACGAATCAACCTCTAAAATCGGGTTTTAAGGTGTTTTCCACCAAGATATGACTTGGCAGACCGATTGCGTTTTAATATGCGAATCAAGATTTAACTAATCCTAGAATTTCATCCGTGAACTCGATGAGGTGATTATCTGTGCTGCCGCCTCCCGGTCTATAACGTTTCGGCAAAAATAGTACAGGATGCTAAATATAGTTACAGTATACACATATATAGCAAAAATACATTTGGCAATATATTTCAATTACCACCAACAAAATACGAAGAACATGTAATCGGACACAATGGTGAATATGAGTATGAACCTTCATGAATAGTCTCCAAGGTTTACAGAATTTGAATATTACTATTTACGAACAGTAATATTCAACTTTATTCATCGTATATTTTGGAGATTTAATAAGGCAAATATCACTATTCGGAAATAATGATCTTCAAAATCCGTAATGAAACTATGCACTTAACCCTTTCCGGCACAGTGGTCCCACTCCGGGAACACCTAATTTTAATTCCAAACTTGCATTCGGCACCAAGAATATTTTAATAAAATTTTGCTTCTACAATGAAAGCTTAAAATAGGGAGTTCTTATTTACTAAAAACGTCGTTTGTAAATTCCGGTGTCAGTCAGTAATTTCGCATTTTATGAACAGAATTTGTGTGTGCCGGAAAGGGTTAACCAACCCTTAAGATGCTGACGTAAATGGTTTATGTCTATTTTGTCAAATACTTAATAAAAAATTACTAATAATTTTTTTGCATCATTTGTAGGACATTAAATCCACTATCCGCAAAAACAGTATACCGTATTTCCCGGTGTATAAGTCGACCCTATCTTTTTAACCGTGAAATGGCGTATTTTGGGTCAATTAGATGTATAAGTCGACCTCTTAATTCACTCACGACAGAAGCAATACTTATTTTTGAAAAAAAAAAGTGTTGAAGAAAATGTCGTCTGTAAAAGATCATCAAAAGGAAAACAAATACTTCAATGATTTTCCTAGAAGGGAGTTACTATTTATCTCCTGTTTTTCGCTCGCTGAAGATTGAAAACCGTACGTCGCGCAGAGATTCTTTAAATGTAGAAAATTTTCCAGAACTTTATACATGTAATAGTGATGAATAAAATTTAGATCTTACAGATGTATAACTTTCTTAGACCTTAAATCCTTCTTTTTATTGATATTTTTGCATAAAATATTCTTAAAAACAATAATTTCTGCTTTCCTGTTCCTTTCATAAGATACAAATTTTCTTCTACGAGACAACTATTTTTTTTTTCCAAAAGAAATTTAATGTTTTTTTACAATAATAGTTATAGAAATATATATACATATATATATTCTGAAAAATATGTCAGAAATGAAATTTTGTGGGTCAATAAGTAAATGATCTACGCTTATCTCGTAACTATTGCTACAGATACCAACCACGATCGTCGACTGTGTGGTTTTCGGTGTATAAGTGAACCGCTGAATTTTCTTTCCATGCTAGTGTTTTAAGAGGTCAACTTTGAACGATAAGTTAAAAAAAAAATATTTTTTTTTCATTCTGATAAAATAAATAACTGATAAAGGACATACTTTTTTAAAGATTTAAGAAACACAGTGAGCACAGAAAAGTTTTTAGATATCTAACATTTATGTCTAGTACAGATTTTATTTCTGGGCTTATTTATAATCTTGGACTTATTATGTAGTTTTTGAAATTAGTGATTCAAATTATTAAAAGGTTTTATAATAGTACTAGCAAGCTATGCCCGCTACGCTGGTCAATTTCTTTTAACGAACCTTTAATCAAACAAAATATTGACATTTCATAAATAACTTTTATATTTTAACAGAATAATAAGGCTACTATAATTTGTGACTCGTGCTATAGCCAATATACACGTCAGGACACGTCGCCCTTATCATTATCTTTTTACGCATGAAGGTTTCGCTATGGTACACCATTGAAAAATTTGATAATTTTTGAAATTCAATATTTGAAAAACGGCATAATCATTAGATTTGAAATTTATATCAAGAAAAATACAATTTTTTACCTTTCAAACGCAGTTTGTCTAACAATTTTCTGACAAATAATTTTTGAGATATCATTTTTTTCAGTAACTTCAAATGTTTCATTTTCCGAGATTAATCTGTTGCAACAATTAGCGAAAAACCCAGTCGTCAGCAACGCATAGTTTTTTATTAAAGAGGCTGTTGGAGCAGGGATTGTCCACCATCACTTTTGAAATCGGTTCCGTGGTTCCAGAGATTCCATAGAAATTGTAATTTAGAATGACTTCAGAACGCTTTTCGCTCATTTCACACATTTAAATTTCGATTTTTTTTTAATTTATTCTTAGAGAGCGTTTACATCTTATAAGTAACTACAATGCTAAATTTCAAATTTCTTGCCCCTTCAGTATAAAAAAGGCGCAATTTTCGAACATTTTTCGATCATACACCCCATCGATGTTAGTGGCACCGACATAAAATATAGCCTATGTTGGAGTAGGGATTGTCCCCATCAATTTGCCACCATTACTTTTGAAATCGGTTCTGTAGTTCCAGAGATTTCATAGAAATTGTAATTTAGACTGTTTTTAGAACGCTTTTCGCTCATTTCACCATTTTAAATTTCAATTTCTTTTTTATTTTGTTCTTAGAGAACATTTACATCTTATAAGTAACTACAATGACAAATATCAAATTTCTAGCTCCTTCAGTATAAAAAATAAAAATAAAACTGCCCAGTTAAACTGAGGGCATTGAGTTCACAGGCTATTCACACAAAATGTATATTATACTCTTATTTCAAAGAATTTGAAATAAGCCCATCGAAAAATAAAGAAATAAACAATATATTAAGGGGGGGTCATCCCCCCGTTACCCCCCCCCCCCCATAGTTAATCAGGTAAACTAATCAGGTAAATCTCTTAAACTAATCAGGTAAATCTCTAATTACAATGAATATATATACAAAATTTGAAGAAAATCGGATAATTCAGCATTAAAAACCCATTTATATAAATTAAGGCGGGATTAGCCCCCTCCGTTCCCCCCTTTATACTTAACCAATCAATCCCGAAAACTAATCAGGGAAGCGTCTTAACCCAATGAACATATAAACAAATTTTGAAGCAAATAGAATAATTCTGCATGAAAAACCCATTTATATAAATTAAGGGGGTATTATCCCCCCGTTCCCCCCCTTTATACTTAACCAATCAATCCCGAAAAACTAATCAGGGAAGCGCCTTAACACAGTGAACCTATAAACAAAATTTGAAGGAAAACGGAATAATTCTGCATGAAAAACCCATTTATATAAAATAAGGGGGTATTAGCCCTCCGTTCCCCCCTTTATACTTAACCAATCAGTCCCGAAAACTAATCAGGTTTGCGCCTTAACACAGTGAACCTATAAATAAAATTTGAAGGAAATGGGATAATTCTGCATGAAAACCCCATTTATATAAATTAAGGGGGGTATTAGCCCCCCGTTCCCCCCCCTTTATACTTAATCAATCAATCCCCTTAACTAATCAGGGAAGCGTCTTAAACCAATGAACCTATAAACAAATTTTGAAGCAAATAGAATAATTCTGCATGAAAAACCCATTTATATAAATTGAGGGGGGGGATTATCCCCCCGTTCCCCCCCCCCTTTATACTTAACCAATCAATCCCGAAAACTAATCAGGGAAGCGCCTTAACACAGTGAACCTATAAACAAAATTTGAAGGAAAACGGCATAATTCTACATGAAAAACCCATTTATATAAAATAAGGGGGGATATGCCCCCCGTTCCCTCCTTTATACTTAACCAATCAATACCGAAAACTAATCAGGGGAACGCCTTTACACAGTGAACCTATCAACAAAATTTGAAGGAAATGGGATAATTCTGCATGAAAAACCCACTTATATCAATTAAGGGGGGATTATCCCCCCGTTCCCCCCCTTTATACTTAACCAATCAATCCCGAAAACTAATCAGGGAAGCGCCTTAACACAGTGAACCTATAAACAAAATTTGAAGGAAAACGGAATAATTCTGCATGAAAAACCCATTTATATAAAATAAGGGGGATATGCCCCCGTTCCCTCCTTTATACTTAACCAATCAATCCCGAAAACTAATCAGGGAAACGCCTTAACACAGTGAACCTATAAACAAAATTTGAAGGAAATGGGATAATTCTGCATGAAAAACCCATTTATATAAATTAAGGTGGGGATTAGCCCCCCCCGTTCCCCCCTTTATACTTAACCAATCAATCCCGAAAACTAATCAGGGAAGCGCCTTAACACAGTGAACCTATAAACAAAATTTGAAGGAAAACGGAATAATTCTGCATGAAAAACCCATTTATATAAAATAAGGGGGGGATTATTCCCCGTTCCCCCCTTTATACTTAACCAATCAATCCCGAAAACTAATTAGGGAAGCGTCTTAACACAGTGAACCTTTAACCAAAATTTGATGGAAATGGGATAATTCTGCATGAAAAACCCATTTATATAAATTAAGGTGGGGATTAGCCCCCCCCGTTCCCCTCTTTATACTTAACCAATCAATCCCGAAAACTAATCAGGGAAGCGCCTTAACACAGTGAACCTATAAAAAAAATTTGAAGGAAAACGGAATACACAGTGAACCTATACACAAAATTTCAAGGAAATTTGATAATTCTGCATAAAAAACCCATTTATATAAATTAAGGGGGGGATTATCCCCCCGTTCCCCCCCTTTATACTTAACCAATCAATCCCGAAAACTAATCAGGGAAGCGCCTTAACACAGTGAAACTATAAACAAAATTTGAAGGAAAACGGAATAATTCTGCATGAAAAACCCATTTATATAAAATAAGAGGGGATATGCCCCCCGTTCCCTCCTTTATACTTAACCAATCAATTCCGAAAACTAATCAGGGAAACGCCTTAACACAGTGAACCTATAAACAAAATTTGAAGGAAATGGGATAATTCTGCATGAAAAATCCATTTATATAAATTAAGGGGGGATTATCCCCCGTCCCCCCCCTTTATACTTAACCAATCAATCCCGAAAACTAATCAGGGAAGCGCCTTAACACAGTGAACCTATAAACAAAATTTGAAGGAAAACGGATTAATTCTGCATGAAAAACCCATTTATATAAAATAAGGGGGGGATTATCCCCCTTTCCTCCCTTTATACTTAACCAATCAATCCCGAAAACTAATTAGAGAAGCGTCTTAACAAAGTGAACCTTTAACCAAAATTTGAAGGAAATGGGATAATTCTGCATGAAAAACCCATTTATATAAATTAAGGGGGGATTACCGCCCCCCGTTCCCCCTTTTATACTTAACCAATCAATCCCGAAAAACTAATCAGGGAAGCGCCTTAACACAGTGAACTTATAAACAAATTTTGAAGGAAAACGGAATAATTCTGCTTGAAAAACCCATTTATATAAATTAAGGGTGGGTTTAGCCCCCCGATACCCCCCCCCCCTTTATACTTAACTAATCAATCCCGAAAACTAATCAGGGAAGCGCCTTAACTCAGTGAACCTATAAACAAAATTTGAAGGAAAACGGAATAATTCTGCATGAAAACCCCATTTATATAAATTAAGGGGGGGAATTATCCCCCCGTCCCCCCCCCTTTATACTTAACCAATCAATCCCGAAAACTAATCAGGGAAGCGCCTTAACACAGTGAACCTATAAACAAAATTTGAAGGAAAACGGATATTTCTATGAAGAGTTATCGCATTACGTACGTACATACATACATACAGAACCGGCTGGCAAGCTCTCAGGGCTTGATAGCCAGTTTGATAGCTAAAAAATCGCAATTTTAGAACGTTTTTTGCTCCTGCACCCCTGGGGTTAGTGGCACCGACATAAAATATAGTCTATGTTGGAGCAGGGGTTATCACCATCAATTTGCCACTATCACTTTTGAAATCGGTTCGGTAGTTCCAGAGATTACCCCCTATAAAAAAACAAACAAACAATCTTTACTCCTTTATAATATTAGTATAGATTAAGGTGGGGATTAGCCCCCCCCCCGTTCCCCCCCTTTATACTTAACCAATCAATCCCGAAAACTAATCAGAGAAGCGCCTTAACACAGTGAACTTATAAACAAAATTTGAAGGAAAACGGAATAATTCTGCTTGAAAAACCCATTTATATAAAATAAGGGGGGGGATTATCCCCCGTTCCCCCCTTTATACTTAACCAATCAATCCCGAAAACTAATTAGAGAAGCGTCTTAACAAAGTGAACCTTTAACCAAAATTTGAAGGAAATGGGATAATTCTGCATGAAAAACCCATTTATATAAATTAAGGGGGGATTACCGCCCCCCGTTCCCCCTTTTATACTTAACCAATCAATCCCGAAAAACTAATCAGGGAAGCGCCTTAACACACTGAACCTATAAACAAAATTTGAAGGAAAACGGATATTTCTATGAAGAGTTATCGCATTACGTACGTACATACATACATACAGAACCGGCTGGCAAGCTCTCAGGGCTTGATATCCAGTTTGATAGCTAAAAAATCGCAATTTTAGAACGTTTTTTGCTCCTGCACCCCCTGGGGTTAGTTATCTTTACTCCTTTATAATATTAGTATAGATATAGATTTGTAAATTGAGAGGTTTTTTGGTCAGGCGATGTTATTTTCCTAAGTTTTCCTTCCCCTCTTAAAGTTGACTGTGTTGTCATGTTTAACTTTTTCGAACCAAGTTGAAAGGTGTTTATGACTTCGGTATGTCTGTCCGTGTGCCGCTTGTCCGTCAGCCGTCTGTAAGTGCTCTAACTCGCGTAAATAAACTCGGAGTGCCCAGAAATTTTTGTATGTTATTGCCGTTTACTAGAGCATGATCCCTATTGCAAATTAAGTTTGTAGCACTTATAGTTTTTTTACAGGGACAGTCCTGTCAGTATTCTGTTACATTACATTCAATGGGAAAAAATCGTTTGAAGTGCATTTTGTTGATGCTACACCATTTTAAACATGATAAAATTGATATACAATTATAAAGCGCACTAAAACATGCTTTTGTAGGATGTGGGGTGCAAAGCATTTATTATTCATTTAAAGGGTCAAACAAAATAATTTTGTTACACATTGTTCTACGGGGAAAAATCGTTTGCAGTGTAATAAGTCATTATGTTTCACTATTTCAAACATAATGAAAATTATATGCATTACTTGGGTGCATTAAAAATTGCTCGCCTAAAAGTATGGTGTGCATTCCGGTTATCGTTCATTTACAGGGACACACAAAAGATATCTGTTACAGTATACTTGCGATAATTATAGTCTGTGTGTGATAAGTGCGTTTTCAACTTTGGTTTGGGTTTTCAAGTTTAACTAAAATTTTTCTTAGCACATGGTGTGTATAAATTCGGCTGATCATATACAGGGCTACTCAAGGGAATTCGTAAGTATTACAGATGTGGGATGGAATTGCTTAGGATAGTTTTCAATTGCAGCACGCATTTTCCTGCTCAACTATAGTTAGTAGAGTTATAGAAGTTTGTGGAAAATAAATAAATTCATATACAGGGCTAATCATAGAACAAGGTTCATTGTCGTTTATGGTTGGTAATTGCTGGAAGTTTGTTTTCAATTGCCTTAAGCATTTTGTACCCTAATTAAATTTTAGCTTAATATGGTGCATGTACAAAAGTCTTTGGATATACAGGGTTATACAAAAGATTTCAAGTGCATTTCCATCGATTGCCGAAAATTGCTAAAAGTGAATTTTCTACCTGAACTAATTTTTATCATGCAATGTAGGATATGGAGTCCAGATCAATAGATCATAGCCAGGGCTTTACAAAATATATCGACTACATTTTTTACTAAGGATGTTAATTGCTAAAACTGGACTTTTAAATGTGTTATGTTTTCTATACTGTATACTTACTTCGTTCACCTTATTTAACGGTGAAGTTTCGATACAGTTTTCTGAATGTGTTGGAAAGTGTTTCATAATCTATGCTTGACACATGATTTTTCGTTCTTGTTATTTTTATTTTCTGGTTTTAGACAAATTTGAAATACAGTGTGGCCATAAATTAAAGCGCACGTGTTTGAAGGACTCTACAAGATAAACTATTTGGAATATATTTAAAAGGTGTTTGAAGGACTCAACAAGATAAACTATTTGGAATATATTTAAAAACTTTGGTGTTTATACTATTTACAGTATGCGGAAGGAATTTATGCAATGAAGATGATTAGTTCAAAAATTTAACAATAGATGGCGCTTGCTTGGATATTCTTTCATAGAAGCGCTATAATTACTACCATTTTGATAAAAAGCACTTTATTAACAGAGCGTGGCTTCTTTTTGGGGGGTAAAATATTAGTGCTCATAAGGCTCTTCATAGTTAAAACTTTAAGTCGTGTTTACAACCTTAATCATGTGATATTTGTGATAAAAAAGTTTTTAAAGTTAACTGGCGGAAAATTCGCTATTTTTTATTTTCTGCTTCTTATTTTAATGATACACAGCGCCATCTATTGTATTTTTTTTCCTGTAGAACTTGTTTTCGCATGCTCTACACAGTATAAATACCAAATCTTTTTTAAATATTCCGAATAGTTTATCTTGTATAGTCCTTCAAACACGTGCACTATAATTATGGCCACCCTGTACATTAACTTACTCTAGAACATAATTTTGGTGAAAATATGATAGTTTAAAAGTTTCAAGAATATTTCATTTTCCATATGGAGGCATTTGTTATCAAAACTTTTGAAGCTATTTAAAACTTTTGATAATAAATTATTATTTTTTTCATGAAATTTTGTTTTGCAGAAAACTTTACTGATAATGTTATCTTGATTAAAGTGTAAAATACGATACTGGATTGATTTGATGATAAAAGAATTATCTCATTACCATTAAAATAATTTATTGATTGTAATTAGAATTTATTCTAATTAGATTTTATTCTATTGTAAATTTGACCGATGAGGTTGCTTCTCGTGGAAGATTGATAGCATCAGATAAATCATTTGAAATAATACAAAACAAGAAGAAATATCCTAACTACAAGCTCTTTAGCAGTATCGACTTAGATTTATTATAAGTGTCAGGTAATTCATTAAGTTTATTTGAACAGATAGGTAATGTCATCAATCAAATGTTAATAATTCACATAATTCGTAAATTAAAAGACAACCTAACACAAAAAGGTAAAATGTAGTTGGCATAACTTAACTAAAATTTTCTAGAAGATTAAATCTAGAAAAGGATTGGTATACACAAACGGTCCATAAATAATAATAAACAAGAAATAAAATTCATGCATCAGGCATAGATTATGAAACACTTTCCAACATATTCAGAATACCGTAACATAATTTCACAGTATAATATGGTAAAAGATGAATCTAAGTAAACAAGGGATGACAAGGGATGACCGCCCCGGGAACTCAGCGTTCGCTTTAGAGTATAAGGGCAATCACAGGGCGATGACATAAACCCACTGTTTACTTTAACATATACTATTACAAAATTCCAAGTATGAATAGCAAATATTAATGGATTATAATTGTAAATAATAATTAATATTTTAAAATAATTATTAAAAGAAACAAAGTTTAAGCAAAGTTTGCGGAACAATGCCTTGATTTACCATTAATAATTTTAAAAAAAGGTAGTATTGCTCAGGAGAAAATAAAAATATTGTTGATAAAATAAGCAAAAAGAAAACAAACCCGGAAAATGATTAATAACATAAATTGCCAGTACTAAAAAGAAAGAAAAACGCCCATAAATAATATTGTAAGAAAAAGAGACTAACCAGGTGATGCTTTACACATGTAAAAAGAATGCTAAATAATTTGAAAAAACATGCGCAATACTGGGAAAATGCATAACACATTTGAAAACACAATGCCAGCCATTAACGTCAGAAATCTATCCGAATTTTTTTATGCAGCCCTGTATAGGATCTTTGATTTGTACATATACTACATAGTATTCTAAAATTTACTACAGTTAGGTAACGCATAGCACAGTTGAATGTTCCCTACAACAAATTTCGTCAATAAACGGAAATGTACTCGAGATCTTTTGTGCAGTCCTGTATAGGATCTATAGAATTTATATACACCAAGTAATATGCAAAAAATGAGTTAAATTTAAAAAAGGTGTACCACAACTGAAAACGCACTTTCAACAATTTGTATTCAATTATTATTGATAGACAGTACTGGGACAGAAATGTTTTGTGTGCCCCTGTAAATAAATGAACGATGAATTCTTT
Source organism: Maratus michaelseni (assembly GCA_963931845.1). Classification (NCBI taxonomy): domain Eukaryota; kingdom Metazoa; phylum Arthropoda; class Arachnida; order Araneae; family Salticidae; genus Maratus; species Maratus michaelseni. Next base: position 409,088,868 of record OZ007586.1, read on the forward strand.
GCACGACTTATTCTATAGTAAGCATTTTATAGTGCACTTCAGTAATGTATATTAATTTCAATTTATTTGAAATTATGTAACATTATTAAAATACACTGCAAACGATTTTTCCCGATAGTGCTTAATGTAACAGAATTCTTTTGGGTGTCTCTTGAAACAAAGTACAATCGCTACAAACCTCATTTTCAATACCGAACAAGCCATAGTAAAACTCATTAACATATATCAATTGCATGACAATCCGAGTCTATTTTCGTGAGTTAGAGTACGGACAGACGACAGACAAACCGAATTCATAAACAATTTTCAACTGTGCTGGAAAGTGTTAAAAAGATCTTAAAAAATATAAATACCAATATAAGTTAATTATTCTAGGTATTTTCTTAATTTTCACTTTCAATAGAAGACAATAAGTTAAAAATAATCCAAAAATCGTAAACATTTTTTCAAAAATATAAGTTTAATAAATATATTAATCTAACTAAACTATTTATCTCGCTATAACTATTTCCTCAACATATGAATAAGTATAAACAATTAAAAAAATTTATGATTTACGAACACACTAATATGTGCGTGCCCACAAATTTATAGATCATTCTCCCCGTAACGTACATTTTCAGTTCTGAATATTCTGAAAAAAAAAATGCGAATTACGGTATAAAAAATGTTTTTATATTGCTCTGAACTAACAGAATATAATGCTAGTATTTTTCACACACTGAAAAAATATTCCGCCACTGGCATCTAGAAAATAAATTGAGGCTTTAGAAAAAACAATTCCATGTCATCCTTATAAATTCTAGTTTCCTTTGCTAGAGAGTTCTAGTCTCCCTTATTAAAATTCAAGAGCGTTTTTCTATGTTATCGTGGTCAAACTTATTTAAAAATCTCTGCAAATAAATGTGAACACAAGAGGTTAGTTTTAGTAACTATGATTCTAGCTTATGAATTTATTCCAGAAATCAAGTGATAATTACTCGCAATTCAAACGATTCATAATATAATGTATCGTTTCATCACCTAGAAAACTGAAGACTACAAATTCGCGATCATTTTGTTAATTCAGTTTATCTGTTTACCTTATTCGCATAGCTCGGAAATCTATATTCGTAGTTTAGGGATATAGAAAATGACTACTTATTCGTTCTAGATGAATGCGGTATAAGTTTTCTTTCAGTGCAAGTTCGAGAAAAAGATGTTCTAAAAATTACATTTCCTCATTACCCACGCATCGCTATCCTTCATTTGACGAAAATTATTAAGAATTGCGAATTATTATTACGAATTTATTAAGACATACTTACAGTGCAAAAAAATACAATGTTTCTTAATCTAGGAAACTATAATCTAACAACGAACGAAAATATACAATAGCCTCTTTCGAGTTACCTATGATTCCGAAAAGCGTTCTTTAACTTTAGAAACGACGGAAACCAATATATTTTCGAGATTAAAAAAGCATTTATAAAATCAAAAGTTCTTTTGTAGTCAGTGGTTTTCGGAAACGTGTCCAAGTCGTTTTTATAGTGTATTAATCAGTTTGCTCAACCTGTAACATAGTTTTTTCGGATGCTATCAATTCTCAATTACACATCTTCATATTCAACAAACGTGTTTTACAGACAAACATGAAAAATTAACAGCATTTGCTTTAACATTAAAATTAATATCTTTGTTACTCTTGCACAGGGATCGGAAAAACTACTTTTTTATTGTAGTGAACTACAACTACTTTACCAAAAATGTAGTTAACTACAACTACTTGTTTTAAAAAGTAGAGACTACAAACTACTTTTCAAAAGTAGTCGCTACTTCGCTACTTTCAGATTTTGTCGAAGGACACAATTTACACTCGAAATTGAAGGCATGGATTTAATAAAGTGACTCCTTGTTATATTGCGTCTGTCGAAATATAATTAAATAAGTGGGATATAACCAAGGGCATTAATAAATAATTAAGAAAAGTGACATACAAGAAAATGCTTTGTGATTGTATCCAAAATGTTAGTTTATACACATATTACAAATTTCTGAGCGAAATTAAGAGATATATACATAATACAATCAATATTTAAATTGAGTTACATAAAAAAAATTGGGTGTGAGTCTGGAACTTCTGGAACTTCTGGACTTTCGAACACTTTACAGAATACTGTGGGTTCAAATAAATAATAATAAAGCAATAAATAAAAACGTAAATCCTAATTTTACAAAGGGGAGCTCTGTGCACCTGAAAACGTGAGGAGATTTTAATATGTACATGCTTACATCCCCACATACATATGGAGTCATTGTGATATTTTTTTTTTCCTGAAGTAGAGTTAAAAGTAGCGTCAGTTCTCGCTACAAACTACTGATTTTCCGTATCGCGCTACTCACTACACTACATTGTTTAAAATGTAGTGCAATAAACTACAAACTACTTTAAAAAGTAGCCAGTACTGTAGTTTCGCTACTTATAGCGCGCTACTTCCGACCCCAGCTCTTTCATGTATAAATTCATTTACGCAGAGAAAAATGCTTAATTGAGAATTGATAGCATCCAAAAAAACTATATTACAGGTTGATCAAACTGATTAAAGCGCTATAAAAACTAGTTGGAAACGTTTCCGAAAATTAGTGGCAGCAAAAGAAACTTTGTTTTGTAAATTGTTCGTTAAATCTCGAAAATATATTGGTGCCTGTTCTTCCTAAAGGCAAAGGACGCTTTTCGAAAAAATGAGTAACTCGGCAGAGCTTGTTAAACATTTTCGTTGGTGGTTATATTATATTTTCCGAGATTAAGAAACATGTGTCTTTTTTTACAGTGATATTCGGATAAGTTGCGTAAAGATCCGATAATTATGAGTAAAATGCTTTTTATTGCATCCATTTCCTTTTAAATGATTCCAAGTAACAATCTTTAAATTCATTTTTTTTTTCATTTTGTGTTCTTTTCAATATATCATTATGTTTGAAATGCTAAAACTTCAACATGTATTTCTCAATTTTAATATTTTTTGTTTCTTTTTTTTACTGGCGTTTTTAGGGTGTGTTTTATGAAATTCAGAATCAAAGTTGAAATAATATAAATAGGTTATCTTAAAAAAATAAAACTGATCAGTAAATAAGTAAATACTCTGCTAAGTAAAATAAGATTATTAGCCGCCCACAGGATGGCTTATTCTTTCAATCTCTATCATTTTTCATGTTTATGAAAAGTCACAGCCGTCCATCGTTGCCACAAGTTAATCTCGGAAAATGAAACATTTGAAGTTACTGAAAAAATTAATAGCTCAAAAAGTATCTGTCACAAAATTGTTAGACAAACTGCGTTAGAAAGGTAAAAAATTGTATTTTTCTTGATATAATTTTCAAATCGAATGATTATGCCGTTTTTCAAATAATGAATTTCAAAAATTACCAAACTTCACAATGAAGTACTATAGCGAAACCTTCACGCGTAAAAAGATAATGATAACGGTTGTTGCTTTCGGTCGAGAATGGACCAAACGATGTTCGCATTTTACTATTTTAACCGTTTTTAACAAAATTCTGTAACTTTAGAAGAATTTTTTAAGCGTTTTTAACGAAATTCTGTAATTTTAGAAGAATTTTTCTTTGAATAGGCAATAGAAATGCATAAAATCGTTACAAAAATGTTAAAATTGCAAAAAGGATAGATGCAAATTATCAGATATGAAAAATAAAGAAGAAATTTGGTACTTTCGTGTTATAGCAACCACCAATCATGAAATATTTTTGTTTCTGTTTTCATTAATATATTGTAAATTTGGTACTTTCGTGTTATAGCGGCTTCCAAGGATGAACTGCCAAGCGGCCAAGATTTATCGCCAAATTATAAAGCATGTATGACATTATAATAATATATGACATATATATAACATTTCTTGACGTATGTGGCCAAGTTATAGTCATATATGATGCATATATGATGTATATACGACATATAAGACATAAATAATATATGTATAATGACGTATAATATATATATATTATATATATATGCGTATATAGGATGCATATATAAGCTTTGCGATGATCTTGGCGAAATCATAACTGCAACCTTGGCATAATCATAATTGGGAGACCCGCTATAACACAAAAGTACGTTTTTTTTTTTTTTTTTTTTTTTTTTTTTTTTTTTTTTTTTTTTTTTTTTTAAAGCCACACACAGGGCTAATTCTTTCAGTCTACAGTAAAATTCATGTTTATGAAAAGTCACAGCCACTCCATATATAAAGGAGGACACTCTTTATACATAGCTATACAAATGGTTATTACTGAGGGTATTAAAAATCAAATTGTCTCTCTTTATTATGCCGATACTTCCGCATGTATTTCCTTTCTCAGTACCTAATTGCCCTACAGCGGGCGCAGACCCCATTTAAAGGATCCAACGAAGTTAAACTCGCCGTGGCGGACATTTCTAAGGGGGTCCCGTGGCCCTATCTCCCATAGGAATGAAGTTAACCCCCGGGGGGGTAAGTTCTTGTAAGTTCCGAGGGGGAAAGGTTCAGTAAGACCGTTTTGGTGCTCCCCGCCTCATTTAATCCCCTTCATGTAACATATCAATAGATAGAGCTCGTCAAGCACTATGGTCTTGTCCTACTCTCCCCCTCTCACTCCCCCTCCCTTAAGAAGCATATTTCTCAACTCTTTTTAAATTTTAGTTTTTCCTATCTTTCTCAGCCACTTTAAGCCCCACAGAGGGCGTAGGCCTCTTCTAAAGGATCCAACGAAGTTAAACTCGTCGAGGCCGATATTTCTAAGAGGGTCCCGAGGCCTATCTTTCTAGGACTGGAGTTACCCCCCCCCCCCCACGGGGAGACATTCAAGGTGTTCAAACCCCGTCATGTAACATATCAAAAGTTTGATCTCATCAAGCACTTTTGTCTGGTTTTACTCTCCCTCTCCTTCTCTCCCGTCTCCTGTAGGAGTACTTTTCTTATTTATTTTTTTCAATTTCTCATAATTATTTTAGTTTTTCCCATTTTTCTCTGTTTTTATTTGCCGGACAGCTCCAAAATTTCACCAAAATTAGCTGTAAACCGCCTAAAGGTAATTCCCCCCACCCACCCCGCTTCTTTTGGCGCCCTCGGTTTTCACGTATCTCTCGAGGGGCGCAAAAGGGGGATCCCTTTTAAAGTCCCATCTTTCAATTGCAAGTGAGGATTCATTTTAAAGGTCTCGTAGAGCACTTGTGTTTTGTATAGCTCCTCCCTCCCTTCCCCCCACCGCTCTCGAAGAGCCCGTCAATTAATGCTAACTCATCATTTTTAAACAACTTCTCTCAGCTCCATCATAAAAGCTGCTATCATATAACATTTCATTACCTTTTTTAAGTTATCTATTAAGTGCTAAAGTGTCTTGAACCATTAAAAATAGTTTAAAGGGTGTCATTAAGCCAGCACATTTGTAAACAACATCTACCTCGCCACGTCTCAGCCCATTGGAGCCACATCTTTTTACTGTTATATTTATTAAAAATACTTCTAGTCACCGAATATTTTTAAAACTTGGTGTATTCGTGCCTAATATATTCCGCCAGCATCACAAAAAGTCTTAGAGCGCTAACTAAATTCTAAAGTGGAGAAGCTGGCTTATGCTAACAAACACTTTTTTTTTAACGAGTTAGATTTCGTTGAAAAAATCTCAACGATAAAAGCCGTGGGTGGCCAATCTATATTCTGCCGTAGGTAGAATTTTTCCCGCTTGTTTGTTCTATTTTTACATATGGCATGATATTTTTTCTCTTAAATTACTTAACCTTTTATTAATATGATCCTTAAAGTTATAGGCAACACAAGAGCAGCATAAAAAATGGGTTTTGCAAAAGAATGTTAAACATTTTGCTATAAATCGAACACACGACTAATCATAAAATAACACACAAAAGAAACAGAAACTAACAAAAAGACAAGAAATAAAAATCATGCGGCACGCATAGATTATGTAACACTTTCCAACACAGAATACTGTAACAATTGATATCAGAACCGTTTAATAAGATGGAAAATCCCATCTAAGTAAACAATATGTAAAACGCATAAAATATTTGAAAACTCAATTTCGGAAATTGCCATGTATAGTCGGAAAATAATTCAAAATCTTTTGCGAATATCTGTATATGATCTATCAATATTTGTATATAATACTAAAGTGGAGTGCCAGCTATAATACATACATATTATGCTAAAATTTAGTTCAATTAGGAAACTCTTAACACAGTTGAAACTTCCCTTTCAGAAATTTCCGTCAATAAACCGCAATGGATGGGAATTCTTTTGTACAGCCCTGTATAACACATGGGCTGAAAAGTTCCCGGTCTGGCACACAGATGGCGTTGCAATCGCCGAACCAATGTTTTTTTAGTAAATACTAACCTTTAAAAGGTAAGAGAAAAAATGTTATGACGATTCGCCGTGTGGCTAAAACGTTAGAGTGGTTTTAGTTGAACGACTTTGCTAATAAACAAAAAAATGGATAAAAAGAATTTCAAGAATTGTTATTTGATGGGAAAAAACACCGTTCAAACGAAAGCTTGGTTTGATAAGCGTTATCCGGACACTGCACCAGGTAAATCAACCATTATTGACTGGTTTGCTGAATTTAAAAGTGGTCGTACGGACACCAGTGATGCACCACGCAAAAGAGGTGAATACTCAAGAAAACATTAAACAAAAAGTCCACAAACTCGTTTTGGGGAACCGCAAAGTAAAGTTGCAGGAGATAGCTCAGACTCTGAAGATATCCAAGGAACGTGTAGGTTTTATTTTGAATGAACATTTGTCTACGAAAAAGCCGAGTTGTCAAAGTTGTCAAATTGGGTACCGCGCATGTTGACTTTTGACCAAAAACAACAACGAGTCGATGATTCTGAGCACTGTTTGGAGCTTTTTCGTTATAAAATTATGTTATTTATTATAAAATTATTATTTTTCTTTATTTATTAAATTATTATTATTAAATTATTATTATTATTATTATTATTACTAGCTGGCTTCGCCCGCCAGCGGGCCCCTAATTTACATCGGTGCCTCGAAACATTTGTATTCTCCGGCTCGCATCCCCCTCGAACCGAACGAACCTCCGACCCGGGTCCCCGCTGCCTTCGGCACCGTACACCGGTCGTGCTACGCACGCACCGGATAATCCCATAATTTGCATAATCCCTTAATTTGCACATCGATTAGTATAAACCTCTAACTGAACTAATCTCCGACCCTGGTCCCCGCTGCCTTCGGCACAGGATAATAACTTAAATTTCACATAGAATAGTATAAACCTGTCACTGAACGAACCTCCGGCTCGGGTCCCCGCTGCCTGCGGCACCGTATAGCAGTCGTTCCGACCCTGGTCCCCGCTGCCTTCGGCATCGTATACCGGTCGTGCTACGCACGCACCGGATAATCCCTTAAATTGCACATAGAATAGTATAAATCTGTCACTGAACGAACCGCCGGCTCGGGTCCCCGCTGCCTGCAGCACCGTATAGCAGTCGTTCCGACACTGGTCCCCGCTGCCTTCGGCACCGTATACCGGCCGTGCTACGCACGCACCGGATAATCCCTTAAATTGCACATAGAATAGTATAAACCTCTAACTGAACGAACCTCGGGTTCGGGTCCCCGCTGCCTGCGGCACCGTATAGCAGTCGTGCTGCGCACGCGCTGCAGTATACGTTAGTTCCACCTTCCGCCACCAGGTGGCGCAAATAGAAAAAATAAACCTCGAATAAGATAAACCTCGAACTGAACGAACCTCTAGAACCCCACAGTTAAGATAAAAAAACTTGAAGGGGGGGGGGAGGACACTGCTTTTCCTTAAACAACTGAATTAGACTGCCGGAAAAAAAAATCTGATGTCAAACAACTTATTTAGACTACCGGACTTCTTGTTCAAAGACAGGGACCTGTAGGAAAACTTAAAACTGAAAAAAAAATCGATAACGGGCGAAGCCCGCTTTTCCCTATCATAATATCAACCTCGAACTGAACGAATCTCTAGAACCCCACAGTTAAGATAAAAAAAACTTGAAAGGGGGGGGGGGGGGGGAGGACACTGCTTTTCCTTAAACAACTGAATTAGACTGCCGGAAAAAAAAAAATCTGATGTCAAACAACTTATTTAGACTACCTGACTTCTTGTTCAAAGACAAAACTGAAAAAAAAAAAAATCGATAACGGGCGAAGCCCGCTTTTCCCTATCATAATATCAACCTCGAATAAGATAAACCTCGAACTGAACGAATCTCTAGAACCCCACAGTTAAGATAAAAAAACTTGAAGGGGGGGGGGGGGGGGAGGACACTGCTTTTCCTTAAACAACTGAATTAGACTGCCGGAAAAAAAAAAATCTGATGTCAAACAACTTATTTAGACTACCGGACTTCTTGTTCAAAGACAGGGACCTGTAGAAAAACTTAAAACTGAAAAAAAAAAAAAAAAAAAAAAAAAAAAAAAAAAAATCGATAACGGGCGAAGCCCGCTTTTCCCTATCATAATATCTGGTTGCCACTCTAAAACAAAAACTTAAGAACTCGTTATGGCAGTTTTTAGACGCGGCCTACTTCTTAAAATCGTAATATCTAGCCGGCACTGTAATAGAAATCTTTCTTTTGCTTTAATTATACAAATAACGATGATTAATTATACAATAAAATAATATATCGGCTCCTAATGAAGATATGAGAATAATTTTTAGATATTCTGAAAGCAGAATCCATTTTGAGTCGCCCTGTCAAAGTTTGGAATTAATGCGCCCCTTAGATTCGGAAATGCCCCCCCCCCCCCTCTGAAAAAGCGCAGTTGAAAGTCACGTGACTATTTTATCTCTTTCAGAAATGACTTATCCACAGACGATTTGTCTCCGTTGAATGTTGAAATAAAAAAGAAGCTGTCTCTTCGGAACAGAAATAAATTCATTTGCCGTGTCATTAATGAGTTTTAATTGATATCTTCAAAAATTACTGGTCGATTTTTACGAATTTTTTTTTGTTGAATTCGCGATTTTTTTATACACGTGTTAGCAAATTTTCGCGAATGTAGAGTCATTATTTCCACTTGTTTCAAAAAGGAATGGGGCGATTTGATCTCGGATCTGTCGACCCTGCGTTCTTTACGGCAACCTTTTTTTACGTCTGGGGTCGATGTTGGATGTCTGGTCAGTTTTTGGCCGAAATAAAGAAAAGTTACGGTCCGAATTTCAAAAAATTTGACATTTTGGAACGACAAAAATCGGCCGCGTGTGTACCCCGATTTTCGGATCGATACCTCCGGTACATTTTTTTTTTATTCGATGATGCGTTAAAAAGCGACGATTTGGATGTCTGCGATTATCAAAACGGAAATTTTTTTCGATTCTTTTTCCAGTTCGGTTTCGGTCGGTAATTAAAACACTTTCGTTCATTAATAACTCCCCGGGTCCGGGTCGGAATCCCGACCCGATCGAAACTTGAGCGTCGCGCCTTTTTTGCGAATTTTTCGGCCCGCGTCCGCCGTCCGTGCGTCGCCTGGTCCCGGAGCCTTTGCGGGTACAAAGGTGGAGTGCACAGACAGAAACACACACACACACACACACACACACACACACACACAGACGTTTACCGCGCTTAATATTAGGGATTATTTATTATTAAAGTTATGTTATTTATTAAAGTTATAAAGTTATAAAAATATGTAAAAAAGTTGTGTTTTTTTATTAGACCGGGAACTTATCAGCCCATGTGTTATGATCTATATAATTTATACACACAAAGTAATATTTTTTTTAAATTGTTCAAATAAAAAACGCAAACTGCAATTGAAAACGCACTTCCAGCAATAATTACTCTTTAGAGTACTGTAACTGATTACTTTTATCTGTCCATGTATATGAATAATAAATGATATGCACAACATATTCAACAGTAAGCATCTTGTTGTGATCTTCAGTGATATACAGGGTGTCCGAAAAGTCTGGAATCGGTCAAATAACTCGAGAAATATACATCGGATTGAAAAACGGAAAAATGCATGTACAATATTTTTGAAAAATCTATTTAGGGATATCAAAGTTGCCCCCCCCCAATACTGCCCCCTGGAGGGAAAGGGTAAAACTTTGAAATCTTAAATGTTAACCCCCTTTCTTTATTGCAGATTCGGATTCTAAGAAAAAAAAATACGTAACTTTTGTATTGAACATTTTCTTCGAAAAATCGTGAATCTGTAATCGAGTAAAATGCAGTGAGAATCGTTTCCATTGAAAAGTCTGGAAACTGTCGAATAACTCGAGAAATATACATCGGATTGAAAAACGGAAAAATGCATGTTCAATAGTTTTAAAAAAATCTATTTAGTGATATCAAAGTCACCCTACCTCAACTCTGCCCCCATGGGGCGAAGAGGGAACTGGAAATCTTAAATGATAACCCCTTTTTTATTGCAGATTTGGATTCTTCGGCAAAAAATACGTAACTTTTACATTGAACATTTTCTTCGAGCCATTAGTAGATGGCGCGGTAATCGAGTAAAGTACAGAGAGTATCGTTTCCATAAAAGTCTGCAAACGGTCGAATAACTCGAGAAATATACGCCGGATTGAAAAACGAAAAATTACGCGTTCAATATTTTAGAAAAATGGCAAATTTTATATCCATAAATATATTTTTTGAAAAAAAATTGAACACGCATTTTTCCGTTTCAATCCAATGTATATTTCTCGACCTTTTCCAGACTTTTCAATGGAAACGATTCTCACTGCATTTTAGTGGATTACCGCGCCATCTACGATTTTTCGAAGAAAATGTTAAATATTAAAGTTACTTTTTTTTCGGAGAATCCGAATCTGTAATAAAAAAGTGGGGTTATCATTTAAGATTTCAAAGTTGCCCCTTTCCACCCAGGGCGAGGGAGAGTTGGGGGGGGGGAACTTTGATATCCCTAAATAGATTTGTCAAAACTATTGAACATGCATTTTTCTGTTTTTCAATCCAATGTATATTTCTCGACTTATTCGACCGTTTCCAGACTTCAATGGAAACGATTCTTACTGCATTTTACTCGATTACAGCGCCATCTAGATTTTCCGAAGAAAATGTTCAATACAAATGTTACGTATTTTTTCTTGTAGAATCCGAATCTGCAATAAAAAAGGGGGTTATCATTTAAGATTTTAAAGTTGCCCTCCTTTCCTCCCTAGACAGGCAGAGCTGGGGGGCAACTTTTATATCCCTAAAAAGATTTTTCGAAAATATTGAACATGCATTTTTCCGTTTTTCAATCCGATGTATATTTCTCGCGTTATTCGACCTTTTCAAGACTTTTCAATGGAAACGATTCTTACTGCATTTACCACGCCATCTACGATTTTTCGAAAAAATGTTAAATATTAAAGTTACTTTTTTTTCGGAGAATCCGAATCTGTAATAAAAAAGTGGGGTTATCATTTAAGATTTCAAAGTTGCCCCTTTCCACCCAGGGCGAGGGAAAGTTGGGGGGGGGGGAACTTTGATATCCCTAAATAGATTTTTCAAAACTATTGAACATGCATTTTTCTGTTTTTCAATCCGATGTATATTTCTCGAGTTATTCGACCGTTTCCAGACTTCAATGGAAACGATTCTTACTGCATTTTACTCGATTACAGCGACATTTACGATTTTCCGAACAAAATGTTCAATACAAAAGTTACGTATTTTTTCTCGTAGAATCCTAATCTGCAATAAAAAAAGCGGTTATCATTTAAGATCTTAAAATTGCCCTCCTTTCCTCCCCAGACGGGCAGAGTTGGGGGGGGGGGCAATTTTTATATCCCTAAATAAATTTTTCAAAAATATTGAACTAGCATTTTTCCGTTTTTCAATCCGATGTATATTTCTCGAGTTATTTAACCATTTCCAGACTTTTTGGACACTCTGTATATCAATTTCAATATGTTTGAAATAGCGTAACATTATTAAAATATATTACAGACGATTTTCCCCCATAGACAACAATGGAACGGAATAGTTTTGAGTGTCCCTGTAAATGAACTATGAATGCTACACACTTCATTTACCATACCGGACATGCCGTAGTAAGTCTTAATAACACATATCATTTACATAGCTATCCGACAATATTTACGCGAGTTAGAGTTCGGAAAGTCAGACACAGACAGCCAGACAAACCGAATTCATAAACACTTTTCATCTATGTTGGAAAGTGTTAAAAAATATCAGTTGAATAATAAAAGAAAAGTCTTCATTAAAACTGTTAAGTGCTTCTAATTTTCAGCGGCTGGCAAAATGTGGTCAAATTCCCCATTTTCATCAAGTGGTGTGTATGTACAACTTGACCACTTGTACCAATATATACAATATGTACATCAAAACGAAATCCGAACGATAGACATAGTGATAATTCCAATTAGTGATAAATCGGTTTGTACCAAATTTTCCCGTTTATGATTTTCTTTACTTCCGTTATGGTGAAATTTTCTTGAGGGGCCACATACATACTTATTTTATGCGAACTTTGAAAATCTCAATATGAGCCGCTGTACTTATTTATTTCAATCGATTTGTTATGTCTTATTTATCATAAATACAAATTATCATTGCTCTATCTTAAAAAACACGCTAAATATGAGATAAAATGTCCGAGGAATGTGTCAATATTGAGAAATGCATTTTGAAGATTCAATAATATTGTGGCTGAAAGTGTTAAAATAATGATGCAACAACAATTTGTTAGCGAGAATAATAATACTCATCATGAAATCTGAAAATATATCCTTGACTTTATATTTAGCACACACGAAATATCAGAAAAGAGCTTCTCAACATTAATCTATTTCTAATGATATCTTAATGTGCCCGATTTTACATATTTGCTGATAACTTGACATCTGATGATCAGAAGTGAATAAAAATTTATTTTATGGATTTCCGACCACGAGGATTGTAATGGACATAAAAAATAAATATATATGTTTCTATTTCTGAATTTTTAGTAATCGCAATATTAATTCATAAATACTTTTTCAAAGCCATATTTATCCACACTATCCATGCTAGTTATGATTGGGTTTTTACACATAAAAGAAAAAATAATGATATTGTTCAAGTTATGAATAAATAATGAACAATATTTAGCTCTGATTGTTTCAATTTTAAATAATTCATATCTAACCAGCTGGGAAGATCGAGCTATGCTCGGTCAAAATAAGCTTTGTGTTCAGCACGAGATAACAATGAATTAACATATGCCAATCAGTTCTATGCATCCTAATTGGTAGAAATCTGGTTTTTAGAATGTTCTATGAACTATCATTGGTTAAAACATGCAACTCGGCTCCTCTTGGGAAATTCTAGAAAATTCCTTCAGACTCTAAAAACCAAGTTTTTCGCTAAATGTCGCCAAAGTCGCAAACTTGGCCAGATTATTTCATTTGACACCAAGCATGTGTTTTGACATTGGTAATCTTGAAAATTGATTTTCCCGCCAAATCTTGTCAACATCGCCTAATTTGGCGATATTTCAGGAAATGTTGCCAACTTTGCGATTTCGTTTACTGTCAACTATTGAACAAATTAATAATTGTTTCAACCATCATTGAAAACGCCGCCATGAAATGCTTTGATACGTAGTGACCCCAAAATTACCCACTAATCGAATTTTCTCGAACATGTGACCTAGCCCAATGGTCTAGGTCACGATCCTAGTCAATGGTCTAGGTCCAATGGTCCGACAGTATATTAATTTAAAAATCTAAATAACCCCCACCCCCTCCACCCATCCAAAAAATAAATAAGGAGGACTTTCTAGACATGGCGGGTGAATAAGATTTTTTCTCTCTCTTTAACAATTAGGCTTTTCCCACCGTGAGAAATGTCTGGTACAATATACCATATCGGACTCGAAGAACCGACTGGTTGGCGTGGCATTTGGCGAAATTCTTCAATCCTGATCTTTTCTTCTAGCATTTATAGACAAGTTATTCCGTCTTTCTTCATTTATATGGACTCTAAATATTCTAAATCTATCCCTTGACAGATTAGAAACAGTCCATTTTTAACGATTTTGTAACTCGATAATCATTTAAACGTTTCTCGCCTCATAGGCAACAATGGGCAACAAACAGTAAGTGGGCATCAAAATGCTTGATGATTCAGTCTGTATTATAGGAACCCTACCCTGACCCATACTGACCCAAAATGACCCAATAATCGAATTTTCCCGATCATGTGACCTAGTCCAATGGTCTTTTCATGCTCGAAAACGGTAGGATAAAAAAATATTTAAAATCGTTTCAGCCTTTTTTTACATTAAATTATTTTGGCCCTGATCTGTAGTGACCCAAACTGCAAAGAAATCGAATTTTCTCGATCATGTCACCTAACCCAATGGTCTTATCGTAATCCAAAACGGTAGGATACAAAATTTTGTCAAATTCGTTAGAGCCGTGTTTCAGATAAAATTAGCTTGAGCAGCAGTGACCCAGAAATAACCCACTATTCGATTTTTTTCGAACATGTGACCTAGACCAATGGTCTTCTCATGCTCGAAAACGGTAGGATAAAAAAATTAGTTAAAATCATTTCATCTTTTTTTTACGTAAAATTAGTTTGACCCTGACCCAAAATGAGCCACTAATCAAATTTTTTCGATCATGTAACCTAACCCAATAGTCCTCTCGTAATCCAAAACGGTAGGATACAAAATTTAATCAAAATCGTTAGAGCCGTTTTTTAGATAAAACTAGCTTGACCCGCATTGACCAAAAAATGACCCACTAATCGAATTTTTCTCGAACATGGGACCTAGTCCAATGGTCTTCTCATGCTCAAAAACGGTAGGATCAAAAAATTATTTAAAATCGTTTCAGCCGTTTTTTTACATGAAATTGTTTTGGCCCTGATCCGTAGTGACCCAAAATGCCCAAAAATATAATTTTTTCGATAATGTCGCCTAACGCAATGGTCTTCTCTTAATCCAAAACGGTAAGATACAAAATTAAGTTAAAATCCTTCGAGGCGTTTTTTAGATAAAATAATACTTGACCCGGAGTGCACCAAAAATGACCCACTAATCGAATTTTCCCGAACATGTAACCTAGCCTAATGATTTTCTCGTAATCCAAAACGGTAGGATACCAAATTTAATCAAAATCGTTAGAGCCGTTTTTTAGATAAAATTAGCTTGACCCGCAGTGACTCAAAAATGACCCACTATTTAAATTTTCTCGAACATGTGACCTAGTCCAATGGTCTTCTTGTGCTCCAAAACAGTAGGATACAAAATTTCGTCAAAATCGTTTGAACCATTTATTAGGTATACCTTAGCTTGACACTGACCCGTAGTGACCCAAAATGAACCATTAATCGAATTTTCTAGAACATCTGATTTAACCCAGTCGTCTTCTCGTGCCCAAAAACGGTATGATACAAAATTTAGTCAAAATCGTTAGAGCCGTTTTTAAGATAAAATTTGCATATATACAAACACACACATGCACACTCTGCCACACAAGATTTGCTCGTATTATAATATATGATTTCTGGTTCAAAATCGATTGAAATTTATATTTCGACGTTTAAGTCATGTTTATTTTTAATATGTAGATGTTCTTGTGAAAAAATGAATCACATACTATCTTAAAGCATTTTATACGAATTAAAATTGATTTTTTTCTTGCATTAATTATAACTTAATTTATAGCCATCGTTCGGATACATTTTACGTACGGTATGTGACGAAGATAAATGAAAACTATGTTCTAACACTATGACAGCAGAAGCGAGACCTTTCAATTTGCTTCTGCTCTTTTATTTGTAGCAGAAGCAATAGAAGTTATGTCTCATTTCTGTTCTCGTTCTTTGTATCACAATCCTTTTCTGAAAATAAAGGTTAAATCTTCTAAAACGACGCGTGGTATTTTCTATATTTTTATGCTGTATTTAAAACATTATTTCCATTGTATTGTGTTTTGTACCAAACAACATATTTTTAAAGTTTAAGTTATTTATAAATAGATCAAACAGCTGCAGAAAAAAAAAAACATATGCAATAGTTAAGGGAGAAAAGGAAAAACAGCATATCGATTATAAAATAGAAGGCTTCGTTAAAAAAGTTAAGATCTCTTAATTTTCAACTGCTGTAAAGACGTGCTCGATTCCTTCATTGTCATTAAGTGCAATATATACGTGACAACAATACAACAACATTAAGTATTTTGAAGAAAAGAAGAGATCGTATTTGCTTCTTTTTTATTCTATTGACCACTTTTTTCTTTCAAGCTATTTAATTTTCATATGTTGTACAAAACGAAAAAAAAACTGAAATTGAAGCTGCTTCGTAAAAAGAAGTGGACATTTTAAAAATCTTTAATGTTGTTTTTCATTTCGTGTTTTTTTCTCCTTTAAAAAAACTTTACTTTCAGAACTAGTTGGCGTATCCGATAAACTTCAGTATTCTGTTTCATTGTTCATATAAATTAGAAGAAATTGAGTGACACAAATGGAATGTTTTAAACATAAATTAAAATTGTATAATTATATATTTTTTTATTTCTAATTTTTCATGGATATTAAACAGTTATAATAAAAGTACCATATTCCATGTTCCCATCGATAAAAGAATGATGCGTTAGACATATATACAAGCTATGTAGCAAAATAAATTGAAGAAGTAAAATTGTACAAATATGCCCTATAACATTGCCTTCTATTTGCGTCAGTTCAATCAGTTATTATCAATAATAATGAATATTATACAAGGTACCCCAAAATGTCGTGTGCGTGATCGCTGGTCATAGCGTGGCGAACAATTTTTGTTCAGGAAATAAATGTCCTAATCCACTTATTCAGTTAAAAATGCAGAATTTCTTATTCCATTCTGAACCCGAATGTCCATTTGTAACATTAAAAACAATAAGTTATAACTTTAAAAGTTATATTATTGAATTTTTCAACGAGTTAACGTTTATTTATTGAAATGTGATGACATTAACGGAAGTTCTAGAAATGCACTGTAATTCGGTCTGTGACACCGTATTTACTTCCAACTACATTCTCAATTATAGAGCATCTTGCTCATTCTTGTTTGGACGCGTGCAATGACAATTTCCAGCACTTCTTGTGATGTCCTAACCTTTCCAAAAGAGCAAAGTAAGTTTGTTGAAAATATCCATTAAATTCTCCATAACCATTAATTTCTCCATAAATAACTCCATTATTGTGGAATTATGGCCGAAAATCTTTGTTCGACTTGCAGCGAGACATCCTGTATTTGTGACTGAAAAATTTAATTGCGACCTTGGTTTATTATACAGAATTTCTTCGTCGTGTTCCGATGAACCAACACGTACGGTTTGTACACGACATTTTGAGACAGCCATCCGCTTTAGTACTATTTAAGTACTATTTAAAAATGTATTATAGGACAGATACTTTATTATTTTTACTAAGGTAAAAAAAAAGAGTTTAATGCAATATAGTTACATAGCGACATATTTCAACAATTATTTTGAAATATTTGAAATATTTTATTTTGTGTCAGAGTATTTTAAGTGGTAACCTAGATGTAATCAAATTCAAAGGTAAAGTTTTAAATAGCCAAGCATTGCTTGAAGCAAATGTGCTACAGCATACTATAAAAATTAATTTGCTTTACAATAAAACGGATTTCAAATTTCATCCGGATCAAACTCATATTTTTATTCTAGCTAGCATATATTTCCAACCGTGCTCGAAAATCATAAAATGTATAGAAATTTTCTACTAGGAGCTAGTAACAACACATATAGCTGAAAAATTGCCTAAAATTGATTAGACATTCATTTTTAAAAGCAGATTGGCTTCATACCAATCACAAATTATATACATTTCTATTCTGGATTTTCCATACAAAGGTCCGTACATAACATACGATATCATTGCGCATCATACTTACAAGGAGAGGGCCAAGCTTGGTAATCGCATGTTTTGATTATTTTTATATATGTTATAGAGTAGAAACCTTTTAGTCTCGGGTTCAACCAACGCCCCCTAGATAAGAAAGCCGTGACACGCGTCACGAAAACGTCATACCAAACAGGCAAAACAAAGAAAAAAATTCGAACAAGTTGCATGTTTCGATTTCGATGGCTCGTGGAATTATTAACTATTAGTCGTAAACAATAATTATTAATTCTATAAGCAAATGAAATCGAAACATGCAAGTTGTTCGAATTTTTTTCTTTGTTTTGCCTGCTTGGTATGACGTTTTCGTGACGCGTGTCACGGCTTTCTTATCTAGGGGGTGTTGGTTCAACGGATTTTATAAAACGCTCCTTAGTTCTCAAGAAATAGGGGGTCTAATATTATAACACAACTTAATTTCCGTAATTTCCGGCCTATAATCCGTGAATTAAACAATCTTGTTTTAACCCAGAATTTTTTTTCTATCATTGAAGTCAAATATTTACAGCGAGTTAGTAAGTTACGTTTTATAAAATGAAATTTAGGACACAGAAATTTCATTCAATAATTGAAGTCCAATACACAGTGATTTAGTTAGTTACTTTTTACAATATAAAATTTCCGTGTTGAAACATGTTTGTTTGATCCGCGGATTTTAGACCGGAAATTACGGTATTTAAGTTGTGTTATAATATTAGACCCCCTATTTTTCGAGAACTAGAGAGCATTGTATAAAATCCGGTGAACCTGAGACTAAGGGGCTTCTACCATACAATGTACATAAAAATAACAAAATCTGTGATTACCAAGCTTGACCCTCTCCTTGTTAGTTTTATAAATCATTTCTCTAACATTTTTATTTGAAATTAAATATGCCGTAATTTATATGGCACCAATTAATATATATTTATAAGTCATGTGTCATCTATTATTTAAATAATATTTTATTTAGCCCAGCTGAGATTAATTTTTTCTCATTTAGATAAGAAGAAAACCATAATGAGTACGATATTATTTATTAATATTGTTTGCCCGTTTTACACATTACTCAGGGAAGACATAAGGGTGGTTGCAGCGGGTTCAATACACCCGAACACTCTTATATGGGCATTCCACGAAATTAAAGGACTTTTTTTGTATCTCAAAAACATTTAGAGTTCCAAAATGTTTCCACCAGTAGTCCCACCTTCTCACCGTGCTTTATAGGGACCCCTAATGAATCTTACAGACCTTTAGATACATTTGAAAACAGTTGTGCTCCAAAAGTATTTCGTGTTCTCGGGCCCCTATAAGGAGCAGACTTGCCACTGTGCATGATTCATTAGGGTCTTGATCAGTTCCTATTAAGTTTCATCTCCTTTATCTGACACAAAGTGCTATCTATCATGAGGCTCCGATATACACTGAGTCGGCAAAATATTTTGACCACTCCTCACTGAAATTTTGACTCGTACTTGCAGCATGTGCACTTATGCAATGAACTGGATTTTCTAATAAAATGTTTGCTGTTGGTCAGGAGCACAAATGATCATTGCATTTTGCCTATTCATGTAGAAAATAAGAGATTTGAGTGTATTTGAAGGCGACATGAAAGTGGGCGACAGAAAGGCAAATTCCAGTTTATCAGAAATCGCTAACTGTTTTGGCTTTTCTCATACAAGAATGTTTGCACTCTTAAAATATTTTCATCTAAGCCAAAAAAAACTTCTAGCCAAAAGTGGAAATTGTGGGCGAAAATTGCTTGTAAACAATAGAGGTGCCAGGTGACAGACACACATTGTTTGCAGCAACAGAAGAGTTACAACACAAATTGTAGTATAATACAACTCAGGGTCATCGCAAAGCATATTTGTAAACCGATCTTAAGAATATATGCTATCATCGAAGACAGAGAAAACACGATATCAGTGCTGCGCAGCAGGTAATCATAATATTTTGGCCATTCAATGTATAATTCCTTCAGTTTCCATGAACACAGCGGGACTATACCTGGAGCAGTAGAATATAGAAAAACATTACACTATCTGATTGTGATTTTATTTTATTTTTACCGACATTTCCGGTCTTCGAGAATGGTTCCGAACGCATCACTAGCTTTGTTGTGCTTCTTTAACCACATGTTGCGTGCATGCCAAACACTACTCAATCTATCCATAATTAAAACGTAACATTGATCTCTTAAGGCTAGTTTCAGACACATCACTGTTTTATTCGTCTTGTTCCATATGCATCACTATCATAATAGTGTTGGCTTTATAGATGGTACTTATAAGGTCAGGACATAAACCATACATTGGACTCTTGTACCAACTACCCAGCATTCGGGGACCAACTCTTAAAGCTATTAGTGGCTTATAGTTGTCGGTTTTGAACACATATTATATTTTTTGCGTCTACCTGTACTACATTTCTCTTCGTTTACAAAAAAGCCAATGGTGAACTTCCTACCTTTAAAAATATTATGGTGATTGTATGATCATGAGATAGAAAGGCCTTGCGATCAAGCAGCGAGATGGTTGAGAAATGCCAGTTCTTGTTTTCTGGTTCAAGATATTCGGTGAAGAAATTGTTTCTTCTTGAATAACAATGGTCGTCGTGTGTTAAATCTTGCAGCAGTCATCAGACGTTGGTTGAGATAATATTTCCTTAAGTGTGTCCCAAGACATTAGTGTTGGAAAACTTTCTAATCTGAGTCTAATAAATATTGTCAATTTCTTGTGTTATTTTCGTCTGGAAAGGTCCGTGACAAAAGAGACTTTTCAGTAACTTCTTCAATATCGTCTTACATCAGCTAGGAACAAAAAACAAGCGGCGATTTTTATGAATGTACTATTGATTCACAAAAAATAAAATTGCCAAGTGCAATGAATAGCAGCCAAAATTGCATATTTTCTGTTTAAAATTATTACAAATGTATGTTTTCTCAATTAAGATACATATGATGAATTATTTTATTTTTTTTTGTTCTTGGCTAAAGTACAAAATTTGTTCGAAATCTCAATTCTCTCCGAAAAATAGATTTTATTGATAAAGAATTGTATCAAACCCTTCCCGCTAAAATAAGCCACAAAATAAATTTATCGTAAGCGATGAGGTATTAATACTGTCGGAGACTTTTTAAAAATAGTATTTACTATTGTCTTTAATTGTTGTCCTTATTAATTAATTATTGTCCTTAATTAATTATTGTCCTTAATTTTATTTCTCAATGAATTCCTAGGTACATAATATAACTGCTTTAAAAATTGTATTATATTTTGTTTGCAATAGCATCATTTGCAAAAAAAAATCGCATTTCTTTTTTTAAATTGCCGCTTACGATATTTTGGCGGAAAGGACTCGGTGTAATCAACAAAAAATTTGTAATTCTGAAACTTTTTTTAATTAGTTTATTTCAGGAACATCAAAAGATTTAGTTAATCAGAAATATAGTCACATTTTGACTGTACTTCTGCACGTGTTTTTGATAAAAGTTCTTTTTTTTATCACAGAGCTTAAAAGCTCTTTCAAATTGAAATCCAAATTAGCATGCAATTGTTCGATATCAAAATCTCTCGGCTCTTAAAAATAAAAAAATTGCACCAGTGTGATATTTTTTCTTGAACAGCCATTTAACATTCTCACCAGAGAAGAAAAAAATCAAAAAAAAATTAAATAAAGAAAAATTGTTCATGTATTTGAAATAGAACACATAAATTGTTGTTCTCTTCCTTCAGCCACAGTTATATTTCGTATCGATGTCTAGAATTTCCATTATCTGAAATTTGTTACGTGATGGATTACACGAGAATTGTAATGAAGTTTGTATCTTGTTGAAGATAACTTGTGCTTTATTTTTACTCCAACTTATTTATTCACCACATTTTTTTTTTGTTATCGTTTCCCATAATCTATCAGTGCACGAAATCAAATCCAAGCTGAAATCCTGATTTCTTTCTAAAATGTAAAAAAGTTTTTACATGTTCAATTTACATTATTTAACTTCATGTAAAGATATTCTTCTTGCTATTACTACTCGTAAAATTGATTTTTGAAGGACAGAATTTAGATTTTGATGAAGTATTTCTTTTTTACTTCTCTTTTTCTCGAACACTGTATCGAAATTTTTAAGAGAAGGTAGAAAAAATACGATAATTTTGTTCACTTTTTCACAATTTGAAGACATAACTTTTTCTGTTTCGAAGTCAAAGAATAAAAATAAAAAATAATTGTATTTTTCCCTTTATTCTGAGTTGATATTTAATAAGATCATTTTTTGAAAGTAAAAAAAAAAAGACAATAATGATGCATAGAATCTTGAAAGAATTTAATAAAATGTGAATTTAAAAATATAAAACCCATTTCAAATATTGCAATTATTATGTGTTATTTAAAATTAATTATACAATTGTCACTGTTAGAATTATTTGGCATTTTATTGAATAAATATTTATTTTATTAAGCAAAAAAAGCTTGAACTCTGTGCATCATGTAAGCTAAAACAAACTTTGTTTTATAGAAATTGAATCACTATCTGTAATTTACGCAAACAATACATGCTTGTCGTTTTTCGGTCATTTTGGTCACATTTAGAATATTTAAAACCTAAATGAGACGGTCAAAGTACCTAAATGCCACAATGTATTTTGGGCATGTGAGTGTATCTTAAAGTATCCATTTAATTGCTATCAATTTTTTAAATACTTAATAAACAGTTGAAATATGTAAAATTGAATGTTGAAACATTATTGAACTATTTAATTTAATAATAAATAATAAAAGATTAATTTTAAGATACACAATATTGAACATATTATAATTAACTAATTAACACTCTAACATTCAAACTTTAAGCACTTTTAACTTTGACCGTGTAAAAAACAAGAAGTAACTAATGAATGATCAATACAACATAAGTTTGTCAAAGCAGTGTTTATTACTGTATACTTTAAGCAAATATTTTTTTTTTGTGTTTGTATTTAACTCATTTTTGTTTTTCGTTTTCCGTAAAGGCCTCAATATTTTCTTTTTCGTATCTGGAAGGTATAGATCTACATAACTTTGATGTTTAGGCTTCTTCATATCTTCTGTTTCTGTTGGATCAATACTTCCAGATTGTTTTGGCAACTGACTTCGAGTTTTTGTTGAATTATGTTTTTCTAATATTGTTTTCACTTTTTTAAGCTTTAATTGATCTTTCTTTTCCAATTTTTGTCTCTGTTTTTCTCTTTCACTTCATTGTCCTCTTTTATTTTTCATACATGCTTCAGTTATTAAGCATTCTGAAAAGTTTGACCCTACTACATTTTTTTGGCTTTATTTTGATTTGTTGGCGAAACTGTTTTTAGAAAACAGCTTTCAAAAGCATGAGACGGATTAGCTTCAGGAAGAGATATTTCTGAGTGTGATTTTGTTTGCACTCCAAACTGTTCTTGTGTAGAATCTGACCTGTTTTTGACCATTTGTGTTTTAAAATATGCATTCATACTTTCAAAAATTCATATATACCTATTAAATATATTTCTGTTTAATTTGTTTGGACAGACACATCACATATTTTTGAAGAAGTTATATTACTACCTTCATGGTGCTCAGTTTGAAATCTTGTGCTCGCAGAACAGTCAGCATTAGCTATAAAGTCCTGATTAGCCTTCGTTATTAAACCATCGTTAACGTCAAAATAAGCCAAAATATTGTCCTTCTTATCAGAAAGATAGTGATTCATGAATATGAAAATCATCAGTAAAAATCTATTTATTGGCAGGAAACATGTCGATGCATCATTGCTAATAGCTAAACTCTCATTAACCAAGTCTTTGATGGGTATGTCTCATCGAGAGGTAATTAATTCATTTAATTCATCTTTCTTGATTTGTAATTTTTAACAGCACTGAAGGACATTGGGATCAAAGGATAATTCTAGAACAGCACACCGATTGAATGGGAAAATGCCAGATATTTTAAATCCATTTTAAATTTTGGTGTTTTCAATTTACAGAATTCTCAGAGCTTCAATCATATAATAGTATTGAATAATCTAGTGATCATATGTATTTACTCTTTGTTTAAATATATCCGCTATTATTACGTCATATTTTACAGTTTTTTATTAAAAAGTTTAAACACATGCATTTTTCATATTTTGGTCATTTGAAATACTTATTTAAGTACCCAGCCAAAGAAAAATGCCAGTGCATGATCACGTGGCAACTCTTAATTTATTAATTCAACAAAGCTTAATTAATCACAATTTCCGCGTTAAACATTATTTTAATACAATGTATGAAAATACCACATAAACTTACTTCAGTAAATCTCCTAAAAGCATCCCAGTATTTCACGAATACAGTTCATCGGTAATAGATCTCTGAAAAAATTCCTCTCCAATATGCGTAAAATATTCTAGAACAACTATAATTTGGAAACGTGTCGCCTTTTACAGCTTTCACTCCAAGTAGATGAAACATATGTTCGAGGCCTTGACATCGATAGGGTTATTTTATCTTAAAAGTTAAAAAAGCAAAACAGTGATCCCTGTTTCGGAATTATTCGCTGCATTTAGGGAGTTATGTAGACGCTTGATAATGAACGATGTGTATTGTAGTGGGACATTCTTTTAAAGAAACGTTTTAAATGCCGTGAAATGCTTCGCGTTTTGATACCGAATTTCGGATGTTTCATTATATAATATTTATCTACATTTCTTGCTATAAGATTTTAGGAACAAGAACATTCCCGCATTTAGGCACCAATGATCATAAATATAAAATAATTAACATGTTTATTAGTGCGTAAAAGGCTGGGGTCGATACAACTATAAAAGTGACCCCTGCAACATCCATGTATATTTTTAAGTACATCATGGTACAATTATTAATTAACATTATACAAATAATATTATTTTAAAAATGCTCATTATATAATACCAAATAAATATTAAAAATGACTTACTGTTATATTAATGGATATTGCAGTAAAATATGCTGATGTCTATAAATTAAAGGGCAGACACAAAATGCTAATTTTTGAACACAAAGTTAATTGTGAGTGATCCAAAGAAACTGGTAGAAACGGCAGGTGTAGGTAGAAAAACTGATATAAGCGGCAGGGAGGTAGTACAATAATAGTACGGTTTATGTATGTGGCGTCATTTTTAGTGTGAAACTGCGTGACTGTTGCTTTGTGACGAGTCACCAGGGGACAATAAAGTGGTGTCTCTCATGTGACCGAGATTTGGGAACTCCACTGTGAAGTGATCATGACAGTTACTTTATTATGAGTATTCAAGTGACATCAAAGTGAAGTTATATTTTGAGATGTCACAAAGCAATGGACATGGTGACTTCACGGAAGAGTTTCCATATAACGGTGACATAAGAGTCACCGGGTGACTTCATTGTAACGTCTCCTAGTCTCTCGTCACAAAGCAATAGTCACGGTGAATTCACAGTAGAGTCACACAATAGAGGTCACTTGTCTAATGCGACGAATAAAATATATCGCATTTCGGTCCATTGTTGTGACTGTGACTTTTGTGATTATTTGTGACATCACAATGATTTTACATTGACTTGTTGTGCTATTAGGATAGTATCTATTTGCTATAAGAACCCCCACCTCATTGTGGTGCGCCGGTGGGAAAGTGAACTCCGAGTGGCCGACGGAACTGGGGGCTGGGGAAAAATCCCCACACGACCTCGTGCAGTCCCCTCCTTTGGGACGGTTCTCGGCTGCAGGAGGTTTGCGGTCTCAGGCCGTCTCTTGAGGTCCTATGTGTAGAGCATCGTCCTTGGACCGTGGTCGGTAACGCCAGCCGACGTGGATTCAGGTCTTTGTCTCGCGGAACTTCGGGATGGCCGGGTGGTGAAAGGAGTTTGAGTAGACCAATCACTCGCGCCTATGTACCCTGCGCCGAGGATGGTGACACGAGGGCAACGGCTAGCGAACGGTGATCACGCAGCTTCCAAAACTTATCTAAGGTGCAACGGAGGCTCGGACATACTCTGTAGAACTAGCAACGCTAGGGTTCCATTGTGAACCTTTTCAATGCGCGAGGTGGCGTGTGACAATCCACGGTACTGTGCAGGCGGTGGAACGTAGGCGGCAGCGGGAGCGGCCGGGATTACTAGAGGCATCCCGGTTCTTTCTTGCTAGTCGTCCCTAGCTTCTCCCTCTGTAACTGGAGTAGTTTTGTGCCGCCATAAAGGTCGTTCAAAAAGGGGAAGCAAGCCTGGTGCAAATCCTCGGAGACACACAGGTTACCGTGTGACCGTATCAGTCCCTTGGGAGGTCTTTTCCTGGACTGTTCGACTACGAGAAACCGGGCCGGAGGCTCGTCAGTAAAATGACGGCGAACGAACTTGAAATCAAACTTTGGGTCGAAAACTAATCCAGCGTGTCTATGCGTAATTTGAGTTTGCGTGCCCGAAGGTTGGATTAGTGGAAGTCTTCACATAACTTTCTATTTACTAAACTTGACCGGGACCGCTTCTTTAGCGTTCTTGAAGGTTTTTTCCATGCCCTTCAAAGTTCGGTAGTGGTTCTAAAATTAACTTTCCGTTGTTTTAATATTTGTTGTGTTTTTGTTTTGTGTTTGTGTTTGTGTTGTGTTGTTTTTTACATGTACATGATCCTCTCAATGGAGTCGATCGAATAACACCTGCATTCTGACTGTAGGGCTCGCGAAATGCAAAGCCATTGGGGGGGGGGGGGGATTTTAGACAAGGCGTGCCTATGCGTCAGGGACTGATTTTCTTCATAGTCCCGGGTTGGTGAGAAGCTCCGCGGCAGAGGAACTAGTCATTTCCTCCTTCCTAGGACTCAAAGATCGGACGCCGCGGTAAAGCAAGGGTCGTCGGGGGTACTCGACATATAGCCGAGGACCCGGTTCCCCTCATGGAGTACCGGCTACGGAGCCGTCGGGGGATCCCTGGCGATTCATCAGGTGTCTTAGTGGTGGTTTCCTCTGATTTTGGGGTACACCTCGTATCGTAACGACCTACGTCGTCACCTCATAGGTTCAATCGGAGTGATGCGCAGGTGGCGGTGTTCCGACCAGTCGCAGCGCATACGGCAGTCCCTCCTGGTGGTGCGCTTTATAATTCCCTCAGGACTTGGGTGCGATGGTTGACGTGCGTGACGGGCACCACTCTGGCGCCTGACGGCGCAGCTCAGTTTTATACCTGCTTCCCTCTTGTATCACTTTCTATGAGCCCTCCCAATTAACTTTTGTGTACCAAACTTAGTATTTCATGTTTGTCTCTTAATTTATAGGTACCAGCGTAATTTATTTTTGAACAAAAAAAATGATTTACTTATGATTTATTACAGAAATGTAATTCCATATAAATTTATAAAATTTAAATTAAACATAAAAAAATTATTAAAATATAATATGATGTATAATAACTATTATGTATAAATATGATGTTAAAAATATAATATGTCACATAAATGAAAATGATTTTTGTTAAATATGGTTAAATTGAGGTACCAATTTTATTAAAATAAAATGCTTTATGACTTTTTTCTGTACACTCTTATTGAAGCTAATATATCTCTTTTTAGCAGTCTAATTACCGAAATATTTCTAAAATATATACTTAATTTTAGTACTCTAAATAAAATTAAGCATATATTTTTAAAATTATTTAGTAACCAAATAAACAGTAAACATAGTTTGTAACCCACTTAGTAAAGAAACACCATTTTTAGATGATTATAAAGAAAAAAGAAACTAAAGAATTTAATTTTCTAATGAGAAAAGTGATAAATATACATGCCTTCCATTTCCATAAGTTTAAATTTGGATAGGTAAATTTAAGGTTTGACCACGTCCCCCTGAATACTAGGCCTACGCGCTGAAGCAAAAATGGCGGCTGCCGTAGGCGAATTTTTTTAAGCGTTTGTACGTTCCCCTGAATTTAGACGCCAATATTCTCTAAAAGTGTTATTTGACTTATTTAATCTGCGAAAAATAAGGTGAAGAAAATTTTAAAAAGTTTTGGGTATTCAAATTCAAGGACCGTACAAATGGTGAAAAAAAATCCGCATACGACAGTCGCCATTATTATGTCAGCACGTAGGCCTAGAATTCAGAGGACGGTGGTCTGGCTTATAACGAGCCTAAGCTGTTACTCTTGTTGTTATATAAATTATGTTGCAAATAAATTTTGGATTCTTGATTAAGTAAAAAAAACATCCTTTCTGTGAAAACGGCATCTTTCTGTCTAAAGTTTGTGAACCAATTTTCCCCGATTTTTGAATCCCCTGGTACTTTTAAAATTTAAAAAAATACAGTTTTTTAAAGGCTATAATTCAATATGTAATTCTTAATGAAAATCAATTTTACGTCTCAATACGCAATCGCTGGATTGCAATGAATTCACTAATATATATACGAAATACCTCATCTACTTGAGAAAATATCATTAGATAAATTATCAATCTTAGCAAATGAAAACGTTTTAATAATTGTTCTAAAATAACCAAACTCGCATATCATAAAAAATAATTTCTAGCTTCCAAACATGCGCCAAATAAAGTTTCAGAAATATTTAGAATATTTTACATTACTCTTCTACAACACAACTAATGAAAATTACTTAAATTCTTCAATAAATTAATTTCACAAATTAGTGGAAACTTTTTACTTTACTGCACTAATTTATAGAACAAACTATTCTTAGAAACTAAAACTCAAAACTGTGGAAATTTGTTTCAAGTTTTATATCTGAATAAGCAAAGCAATTATCGGAATATTAATATCTATCTAATGTTGTTTCAACATTTAATTTCTCATCATCCGTAAATTGTAATTTTTTTCATATGAAAGTTTTATTAGGAATTAATATAATTTTATTTTATATTTAATATTTATTGTTGGAATTTAGCATTTTTTGTCCTATTAGGGTTTAACAAATGTGCAATATTTTGTAAAGAAATCATAAATATTCAGGTAGTCCGTAAAAGGTTTCTGCTATATCATATTTTTACAAATTAATGTAGGAAAATATGTTCAGAATTACACCCAATTTTGTTTTTACGCGAGCCTGCGATTTTGAAAGAACGAAATATTTTTACATAATTTGTTTTGATTTAACACAATCGACCCAAAATTCAATTTTCTTTTTTGGTTTACACTTCCATAAGTTAAGCCGGCGGATTCTGTAAATTATATATATATATAATTCCTACTTTAATTCACATGCGTGAAAATAATTGGAAAAAGAAAAAAAAATGTGAGAGTGAGATATATTGTTATACTAGCTGACCCGCCCGGCGTTGCCCGAACCCTTGTAATAAATTTAAATCTCTTAAAAAACGGAACTCTAGCCACGGTCTACGATGGCTTCGAAACCGTATACCCGGCATCCTCGTACGCTCTAGAAAATCTTTTATTTCCCCCTACCACCGCCAGGGGGGCATTCTGTTCTAAACAAACCTCTTTCCGTACAAAATTGAGCTGGTTTCGAGAAGATGGGAACATTATTATCCCAGTTATTGCAATAAGGCACAGTTAGAGAAAATAACCTTGACTGAGGTGCCGAAGGGAGGGGATGTTCGAGTGTCCTTCAGAAAATGACTAATTTGGAGGCCCACTATGCATGCATAAAAATTCGTTCGTTTTGTTAAGCTAGGAACTTAATTACAAAGTTGGCTTAAACTCTTATTTGTAAATAGTGGTAACCGCTACTCATAAATTTAATTTAATGTTATAAAGGGTGACTATTAAGTTAAATATAATGTTTGGAATCACTTGCGTTGAAATCGGAAAGATAGTTGCTGATATATAGAAACGGGACATAGTTAGAGAAAAACTTTGAAGCAGGGGCCGGGTGGGGGGAGGTTTGTTCAAGTACCCTTCAGCAAATGACTAATTAAGAGGAGCAATATGCATCTTTCGAAATTCGTTCGTTTGCTTAAGCTAGGAGCTTAATTACAAATTTGGCTTACCCAATTATTCGGAAATAGTTGTAACCGCTACTCATAAATTTAGTTTAATGTTATAAAGTGTGACTATTAAGTTAATTATAATGTTTGGAATCACTTGCGTTGAAATCGGAAAGATAGTTGCTGAGATATGGAAACGGAGCAGAGTTAGAGAAAAAACCTTGAAGGACGGCCGGAGGCGGGGGGGGGGGGGGGAGGGGTTGTTCAAGTGTCCTTCAGCAAATGACTAACTAGGAGGACCACTATGCATCTTTCAAAATTCGTTCGTTTGCTTAAGCTTTGAACTTAATTACAAATTTGGCTTAAACTATTATTCGTAAATAGTGGTATCCGCTACTCATTATTTTAGTTTAATGTTATAAAGAGTGACAATTAAGTTAATTATAATGTTTGGAATCACTTGTGTTGAAATCGGAAAGATAGTTGCTGAGATATGGAAACGGAGCAGAGTTACAGAAAAAACCTTGAAGGACGGCCGGGGGGGAGGGGTTGTTCAAGTGTCCTTCAGCAAATGACTAATTAGGAGGACCACTATGCATCTTTCAAAATTCGTTCGTTTGCTTAAGCTTTGAACTTAATTACAAATTTGGCTTAAACTATTATTCGTAAATAGTGGTATCCACTACTCATAATTTTAGTTTAATGTTAGAAAGAGTGACAATTTAGTTAATTATAATGTTTGGAACCACTTGCGTTGAAATCGGAAAAAATAGTTGCTGAGATATGGAAACGGAGTATAGCTAGAGAAAACACCAAAACCTTGAAGGACGGCCGGAGGCGGGGGGGAGGGGTTGTTCAAGTGTCCTTCAGCAAATGACTAATTAGGAGGACCACTATGCATCTTTCAAAATTCGTTCGTTTCCTTAAGCTTTGAATTTAATTACAAATTTGGCTTAAACTGTTATTCGTAAATAGTGGTAACCGCTACTCATAAATTTAATTTAATGTTATAAAGGGTGACTATTAAGTTAAATATAATGTTTGGAATCACTTGCGTTGAAATCGGAAAGATAGTTGCTGATATATAGAAACGGGACATAGTTAGAGAAAAACTTTGAAGCAGGGGCCGGGTGGGGGGAGGTTTGTTCAAGTACCCTTCAGCAAATGACTAATTAAGAGGAGCAATATGCATCTTTCGAAATTCGTTCGTTTGCTTAAGCTAGGAGCTTAATTACAAATTTGGCTTACCCAATTATTCGGAAATAGTTGTAACCGCTACTCATAAATTTAGTTTAATGTTATAAAGTGTGACTATTAAGTTAATTATAATGTTTGGAATCACTTGCGTTGAAATCGGAAAGATAGTTGCTGAGATATGGAAACGGAGCAGAGTTAGAGAAAAAACCTTGAAGGACGGCCGGAGGCGGGGGGGGGGGGGGAGGGGTTGTTCAAGTGTCCTTCAGCAAATGACTAACTAGGAGGACCACTATGCATCTTTCAAAATTCGTTCGTTTGCTTAAGCTTTGAACTTAATTACAAATTTGGCTTAAACTATTATTCGTAAATAGTGGTATCCGCTACTCATTATTTTAGTTTAATGTTATAAAGAGTGACAATTAAGTTAATTATAATGTTTGGAATCACTTGTGTTGAAATCGGAAAGATAGTTGCTGAGATATGGAAACGGAGCAGAGTTACAGAAAAAACCTTGAAGGACGGCCGGGGGGGAGGGGTTGTTCAAGTGTCCTTCAGCAAATGACTAATTAGGAGGACCACTATGCATCTTTCAAAATTCGTTCGTTTGCTTAAGCTTTGAACTTAATTACAAATTTGGCTTAAACTATTATTCGTAAATAGTGGTATCCACTACTCATAATTTTAGTTTAATGTTAGAAAGAGTGACAATTTAGTTAATTATAATGTTTGGAACCACTTGCGTTGAAATCGGAAAAAATAGTTGCTGAGATATGGAAACGGAGTATAGCTAGAGAAAACACCAAAACCTTGAAGGACGGCCGGAGGCGGGGGGGAGGGGTTGTTCAAGTGTCCTTCAGCAAATGACTAATTAGGAGGACCACTATGCATCTTTCAAAATTCGTTCGTTTCCTTAAGCTTTGAATTTAATTACAAATTTGGCTTAAACTGTTATTCGTAAATAGTGGTAACCGCTACTCATAAATTTAGTTTAATGTTATAAAGGGTAAGTATTAAATTAATTATAATGTTTGAAATCACTTGCGTTGAAATCGGAAAGATAGTTGCTGAGATATGGAAACGGAGCAGAGTTAGAGAAAAAACCTTGAAGGACGGGCCAGGAAGGGGGGGGGGGGGGTTGTTCAAGTGGCCTTCAGCAAATAACTAATTAGGAGGATCACAATACATCTTTAATGATTGATTCATTTGGTTAAGCTAGGAATTTAATTTGAAATTTGGCTTACACTATTATTCGGAAATTCTAGTAACTGCTTTCTAGAAATACACCTTGAAGCTTAAATGTAATTAGACCCTTGCCCCTCTTTATTCCCGCAAATATAAAAAAGAATATGTTAAATAAAGTTTTCTGTATTAACAATATCCATCATAATAATAAATGTCATGTAAAAAAAAAAAACTTAAAACCGACTAATTGTCATGAAGAAAAATGTGCCTGGAAAATATTTCAATCAGTGGGACGTATGTGTAATTTGTCATGCACAGGTGGCGCGACATTCGCATGGCTCCTCTACGCTGATAACTTCAATCCATATTGACACTATTTAGTTAGAAATCCTTATTTATGCATCGCTACTACAGCGCCTAGAATACATAGTGTGGAAACCGGCTATCCCAGTAATGCTTTAAAAAGTGCTAAAAAGTTGTATCCTATAAATGTGCAACGGTGCTCCTACTGTTCTTGTATCGAGTATTGCAACCAGAGACAAAACAATGCGTATCACGTTTTTTAGCCATGCTTTCATAATTTTAAAAAAGCCTATAAAAATCACAATAAGTGAGATGAGAAAAGGATATAATTTAAATATTTAAAATACTTAAAACCAGCCGAACCATTCTAATACAATGTTTACGTTGAGAAGTGCGTCAGATGGTGCTGCGATCCCATCGTTATCTTTTCAGCAACGTTGTACATTTATTGGATTCAATTTTTTAGTAGTATTTTGTAGCAGATTTCCACACTATGTATTCTAGGCGCTGTATCGCTACTCTGGTTTATTTAATTACTTCTGTAAAGAATCGATGCAACCAACCAGTGAACGAACCAACCCAAGAGAATAAAAGCGTATTTTTAATGAGAGTTCTTTGTGCATTTTAATTAATATTTCAGAAAGTAATTAAAATATTAAAATTCTGACGCTCAGGTACACCAGGAGAGGGTTTGGACTACCTAAATCTAAATTTGCAGACTTCTAGGTGTGCTAAATTTTCCTAGCCATCGCCAACAGACACACACACACACACACACACACACACACAGACACACAGAGCGAAACTTTCTTTTATTAGTTTAGATTCATAATATTTATCTTGAAAATCACGCCTCATTTCATGGCTGCAATTCATGTTTTTCCGTTGGAAAGCGCAAATTGGCGAATTTATTAGTTTTTGCTTTGTTTCTTTTAAGTTATGGTAACAGGAGAGAAAAAAAACATTATTTAAACATTATATAAACAAGAGAGTTAAAACACAAAAATAAAAAAACTATGAATATGATACGGAATCGTCAGAGGAGCCTAATATCAACAATTCATAGTGAACGTATATTATTTCATCGAATATTATCGGCATATGGCTTAAAAAAGAATAATATTGAGCTCCATATAATATATCGAAAAAATCCAGGATAATTGACTTTTATTAAGATAATCAACAAATAAATGAAAACTTAACTAACAAAAGACAATAAACTTAAAAAAATAACAAAATCAACTGACCGAGCATGAAAATGAAAAGGATTCATCCAGATTCATACTGAAGCCATGTGCCATGTGAACTAAGTAACATGAGCCAAGATAAAGGGTGAGTAAAAAAAAATAAAGATAAAAGAAAGTGTGCTGCCATCTAGAATTAGAATTAATAACTGCATTACAAAATAAAGTAACTAAATACGTAAAACAAAAATGAGCATAAGAATAGTCACCTGAAATTAAAAATACAACGGTGAGCAATATCGAAAGAATAAAATCTTGCTATGTGTAATGCTGTTAAAAATTTGCTTCAATTCTATATATGGAAATAATAAGTGGAATAAGTGAAATAATTTTTATGTGCTGAAGTTTAAGCAGTTAAAAAATAATTCTTCCTCTTCCGACTTAATTTTGTGAAATTGAATTTAAAACTAACATACTGTGGGACGATTATGTTTCATTTAAAATTTGAATTTTCTTTACAAATAATTGTCTTCTAATGCAATTTTGAAATATCTTTTCTGCCGTATCAGTTTAACTTAGAACTGGAACGGCGAATCTGCGTGTCAGAAAGCCAATATGCCAAAGCGTGCCACCACGATTTCAGAAAAATATCCTACAACTTATTTATTCAAAGAAATTCTGAGATTAAATAAGGCAAAGAAACCTATTCATGAAAAGTGATGGCATTAGCCTTCTGGCACGTGTGTTCGCCGTCCCTGACTTAGTATAATGTGTAGCACGTATATATTGGTGGTGAAAAGCGGTATCATTATTTTAGCAAGAAAGAAAGATAATGCGTTAAGCATAGATTATGAAACACTTTCAAATACTTCCAGAATACTGTAACGGAGCTTTACCGTTAAAAAAAGTGAAAGACGATATCTAAGTAAACAATTTAGAAAACGCATTTGAAAACCAGATATCGGCAATTACCGTCCATAGCCAGACAGGTACGCGAATTATTTTATGCTTCCTTCTATATTATCCATAAATATTAACACATACACTACACAGCGAGCTAAAATTTAGCTTAACTACAAAATGCATAACACAGTCTAAAATTGACATTTAGCAATTTCCGCCAATAGACGGGCCCCACCAGTGGCTGAGAGGTTCTGCTCTCAAAATTGGTAGAAAGGAGGTGCTGGAGTCAAACCCCTGTCGCGCTCGTCGACATAACCGTTCGGAGTTTTCCGTTGTTTTCTTCGAACCTTGCCGTAAATACGGGTTAGGATCCCTTAGAAAGACCCCCACGAAGGGTACTCCCCCCTAGGGCCCATATCTCTCGTGTAGATAATCGGCCGTCATAAATCAACCAGCCAACCGCCAAAAGACAGAAATGTACTCACACAATTTTGTGCAGCCCTGTATATTATCTAGAGATTTTTAAAACACGTTTCATATTAAACTAAACTTTAATTCAGCAAAAAACGCATACTACAACTAAAAAGTCACTTTTAGAAATTACCATCCATATACGGCAATGTATCCAATTCTTCTCGTAACCCTGTATATGAATTTATTTATATTGTACAAAATATTCAACAAACACGTCTAAGTATACTAAATAAATTCATCTGGAAAATGTATAGCTCAATTAAATAACACCGTAAAGCATTTAACGCCCACAGATAGTAATGGTTTTGAATTATTTTGTGTACCCTGTATATGATCTATAGAATTTAGACAATACTGTAAGAGAATTCTTTTGTGTCTCTGTAAATGAACGATAAATGCTACGCACTCTATACTGTACAATAAGACTCTTGTAATTCACATCAGCAAAATATATACTATACTGTGCAAATTAACTGGGGCAAGTTTTTTTTTATCAGAATCGTAATACAGTTGCCAGTTAATGCCTGAAACAGACTCGAACCTTTTACTTACCCATCATGCGTAGTATAGGGTAAGTCTTGTAATCGTTTTGAAAATCGAAAAAAAAATTTTGACGGATTTACACGTTTCAGACACTGGGGATTCCGAAAAACATATTTTTAGAAAAAAAAATTTGCCGTCCGTCTGTGTGTCTGTGTGTCTGTAAACGCTCTATCTCCCGAAAAAAATGAGATAGAGACTTGCAATTTGGTATGTACTTAGTATGTAATAATGGGAAGAAGCCTATTTCATTTCAATAACCTCGATTAATCGGAACAATTTTTTTCGGACTCTTGAAATATTCGTTCTGATGAAAGGTATATAAAAATTTTCGAAATTGTTTATTTTAAGAAATGAATGTAAAAGACAATAAAAAAACATAAATTTTGCATAAATCATGAAGTCGATCGAATAATTAGTTGCCGAGGTATGTGGAATCCTATTTACCACACTCTTCGATTTTTCATGACCCTGTATTTCATCCAAATTTCACTTCAGAGATATATTTTAATTGGAAATTTGACGCTTAACCCGATGCAATAAACCGCTAGTTAATAGGATTATTATTTTTGGAGTTATAAGGATGTTTCTTTCAAGCAATTCAATAATCGAGCCTTTAAAAACCTCTGACAGTCTTGCAAAAGAGCAAATCTGTAATGTTTTTTTCTCTGCATTTTGTTTGAACAGCTAAGAAAAACTAATTTTTCAACATTGAATATAAAAAACTTAATTAGAAATATTAAAGTAATCCTTGAGAGTGTTATTCATTGCTCAGCGCATTAAAACTGCATTAAATCAATAGAATTTTATTACTTTAAATAATGCTTATATTGCAGTGAAACCTGGAGCTTAGTGAACGTATTAACACGGGCTTGTCAGTGAGAGGGTTAAAGTTTGTGACGTCATCAAGCCACGATTTTATTTGAATTGCAATGCACTTTATAAGTAGTTTACACATTTTTATTTTAATATTTTACATTATGCATATCCATGATGGGTAAGTATTACGGTGTCCCCCAACGACTAGTTTTATCTGCCTGAGGTGGTGTGACTTTTATATAACTTGACAATAACAATAGACGCTTTCAGTCGTGACATCATATTCATGACGTTTTGCTTGGTTACTGACTCCAAACAAACGGTTGCTATGTCTCATTTCTTATTTAATATAAAATGTAGAAAATATTACGATTGCTTTAAAAGTATTAAAACACTTAGCTGTGAAATATAGCTATAAATTATAGCTATAATATACAAATGAAATATAAAATACAACTAGCAACCGTTTGTTTGAAGTCAGTTTCCAAGCAAAACGTCATAACTGACGTCACACTGAAAACGTCTATGGGATTTGATTAATTTTAAACCGGAAATAATCACTTCAGCTTCAGTTGTGATCTTCAGTGTGTAAGAGGTGGATGTTAGTTTTGCTCTCATTGAGACACGTGTTGCTTTCGTGTATTTAAAAAGATATATTATACCAAGGAAGCATGCAAAAGTGATTACTCAGAAAGATT
Source organism: Maratus michaelseni (assembly GCA_963931845.1). Taxonomy (NCBI): domain Eukaryota; kingdom Metazoa; phylum Arthropoda; class Arachnida; order Araneae; family Salticidae; genus Maratus; species Maratus michaelseni. Next base: position 409,125,965 of record OZ007586.1, read on the forward strand.
ACTATTCTCTGACTGTGAGAAATATTGCTTTTGCAGTTGGTGTTGTTAAATCATATGTATCAAGACTTTTTACGAGATATAATGCATCTGGGTCATTGTTTCAAAACGGATTTACACGTTTCAGACACTGGAGATTCCGAAAAACATATTTTTAGAAAAAAAAATTTGCCGTCCGTCTGTGTGTCTGTGTGTCTGTAAACGCTCTATCTCCCGAAAAAATTGAGATAGAGACTTGCAATTTGGTATGTACTTAGTATGTAATAATGGGAAGAAGCCTATTTCATTTCAATAACCTCGATTAATCGGAACAATTTTTTTCGGACTCTCGAAATATTCGTTCTGATGAAAGGTATATAAAAATTTTCGAAATTGTTTATTTTAAGAAATGAATATAAAAGACAATAAAAAAACATAAATTTTGCATAAATCATGAAGTCGATCGAATAATTAGTTGCCGAGGTATGTGGAATCCTATTTACCACACTCTTCGATTTTTCATGACCCTGTATTTCATCCAAATTTCACTTCAAAGATATATTTTAATTGGAAATTTGACGCTTAACCCGATGCAATAAACCGCTAGTTAATAGGATTATTATTTTTGGAGTTATAAGGATGTTTCTTTCAAGCAATTCAATAATCGAGCCTTTAAAGTTTGTGACGTCATCAAGCCACGATTTTATTTGAATTGCAATGCACATTATAAGTAGTTTACACATTTTTATTTTAATATTTTACATTATGCATATCCATGATGGGTAAGTATTACGGTGGCCCCCAACGACTAGTTTTATCTGCCTGAGGTGGTGTGACTTTTATATAACTTGACAATAACAATAGACGCTTTCAGTCGCTTTCATGACGTTTTGCTTGGTTACTGACTCCAAACAAACGGTTGCTATGTCTCATTTCTTATTTAATATAAAATGTAGAAAATATTACGATTGCTTTAAAAGTATTAAAACACTTAGCTGTGAAATATAGCTATAAATTATAGCTATAATATACAAATGAAATAGAAAATACAACGTAGCAACCGTTTGTTTGAAGTCAGTTTCCAAGCAAAACGTCATAACTGACGTCACACTGAAAACGTCTATGGGATTTGATTAATTTTAAACCGGAAATAGTCACTTCAGCTTCAGTTGTGATCTTCAGTGTGTAAGAGGTGGATGTTAGTTTTGCTCTCATTGAGACACGTGTTGCTTTCGTGTATTTAAAAAGATATATTATACCAAGGAAGCATGCAAAAGTGATTACTCAGAAAGATTACTATTCTCTGACTGTGAGAAATATTGCTTTTGCAGTTGGTGTAGTTAAATCATATGTATCAAGACTTTTTACGAGATATAATGCATCTGGGTCATTGTTTCAAAAAACAGAGCTAAATGTGGAAGAAAACGGAAAAAACTGCATGAACCGATAAAATTTTAATCATAAATAGTCAAATGAATCCAACAAAAGCATGCTCAGACATTCAAAGTGATTTATTGGCTAGTTGTTTTAATGTTATTGATTCCACTGTACGCCATAGGCTTCTGGAATCTGGCCAAAAGGCAAAAAAAAAAACAATATTTGGATGCTAAAATGAAGAATGAACGTTTAATATGGGCACAAAATATACATTAGACGACAACTGGAAAAGGGCAGAATGAACTGTACAACCAAAGAACGCGTGATAACGAATGCTATGTGGTTCTACAATTAAGGAGTCAAAACTATGCGCACTAAATTACTGTTGTCAATGCCAAAACGAATTCAAGAGGTGATTTCTGCTAAACGAGGATACACTTCATACTAATGCAGGTTTTATTCAGTGTATATAAAAGCACAGAAGGATATTAAGACTTAGTTTTTGAAAAAGAGTGACTTTTTACTTTGTCTCAATTAATTTGCCGAGGTATGTAAATTCCGTTATGTTTGAAATACATAACATCATTAAAATATGTTGCAAACGATTTTTCTCTATAGACCATTATGTAATTTATTTCTTTTGTGTGACCCTGTAAATGAATGATAAATGCTTTGCACTCCCTAATAAACAGTAAACAGCTTGTAATGCACCTCAAAAATGTATATAAATTACATATTTGTTTTTTATATAGTGTAATAAAAATGCGCTGCACACAATTTTTTTCCCGTAGACCATTACATAACGGAATTCACGTAGCGGATTATTTTGCGTATTATTTTTACGCAAAATATTCACGTAACGGAATTATTTTGCGTGATCTTGTAAACGAATGATAATTGTTTTGAAATCCGTATTCTACAGAAAGCACTGTTTACCTCATATCAGAAATGCATGTAAATTTCACTATGCCTGAAATAGTGCAATATCATTAAAATACACTGCAAACGATTTTTCTCTATATACCATAATGTAAAGGGATTCTTTAGAGTGTATTATTTCTTTTAAACCCTGGACCCGCATTTTTATTTTTTAAAAGTTACAAAAACAAATACGAAAAAACACAACGTCCGAAAGGGAAGAAAAAGGGAAAATATATGTTATTCTTCTAAAGCGAAATATGTAATTCCATGGGAATTGTTTTTATTTTGGTAGATAGTATCAAACCATCTTTTCATTAAGAAAGCAAACACTTGCTAAATTTGAATTTACTTAACAACCGAATAGGTTGCATTTTCGGAGTAAATACTGGGTAATTCGTAAAATAAAAAAGTCAATATGTTTAACAGAGGTTATAACTCAATTACATATTAGTTTAAATGAATCTATACAATACAATTGAAGTTAAAATTAATTTATGTGTGAAATATTTTAGCCAAATAATATTTTGTTGTAATGTTAGCAACCTATTCCACGTAAGTATTTTTTTTTTAGTTGTCCTTTTATTAGTTTTAAAACACTTACTTAACAGAAATATGCCCGGTGTTTTATTAATTGGATGGTAAGCATTTTCATGTAAGTAACGTTGCAGTTTTTAATTCATTAAGTTTAAACCTCTTACGTTTCTACAAAGAAGCTCACAGAGTAAGTTTCATTTGGACTTATACACAATGTTTCGAATATTTATAAATGGTAAGTCAGTATTAGTTGTTCATTTTTTAAATTGAATTATAATAATTTTTAATGTCATAATAAAGTTAAACGGTGATTTTATTTTTTAAAATCCGTTAGACTCTGAATGAAATTTTTATTCAACACTTAATTACAATGTCATCTAGATTGCAATTTTTTTCCTTAACAGTCTTTTGCTCAAGCTTGGAAGGTCTGTTTGCGTTATTTTATTTGGCAGTTTATCACTTACTTAGTTAGGTTGAAATAGTATCAGTAAATTATTCCTCACAAAACAAGGACTGGTTAAACGAAAAGGGTTGATCAACTCTGGTGGAATCAGTACACTTTGCTTATTTCCTGTAATAAATTAAATTAATAAATGTGTGTAAGCGAAATGTGTAGTGAAAAATTAAAAACAGCATAACTTCAATTCCAGTTAACGATAATTTAAAAAAAAAAAGTTAGCTATAGTAACGCATACAGAGTGGGGCACGAAAAATCAACTCGCATGTATCCATTGCATCTTCTGTTAAAAATATGTACAGAAATTATATAAATAAAGAGTATGTATAGTTCTTTGCACTTATTTATTACTTTCATTTATGTATTCGCAAATGTATCAGTATTGTTTATGCAAATATACCTGCCTACATATGCGCGAATATACAGTGTGATTCATAAATATCGAAACAATAGGCTATCTCTTTAAATATTGCTCCTACACACATACTTCCAATTGCAAAGTTTCATAAAAAAGGGTGCAAAATTTGATGAGATAAATTGCAACTCCATGGGGGGTCTATTTGATAAAATACAAAAATTAAATTTTTATACGGCCCACGTAGGATAAAATTTCCAATTAGGAAATTTGTCCTTATCCATTCTTGAATTAAACAAAAAAAAATTCATCTTGATATCTGCAAAACTTAGGGAGATATGTCCGTTTTAATAATTCGTGAGGTTTCAAGGGATAAGACACAAATTGAAATGCGTGTAATTCTAGAAACAATGTTACTGTAATGTGTCAGGGAAACATTTTATTTATTTATTTATAGAGTTAGAATGTTAAATTTTTTGTGATGATTAGCCATATAATTTGTAAACAGAATCACATCATAAGACTTCTTACAAAATAAAAAATAAGAATTTTTTCAAAAAATGCAAAGTAATTTAAAAATGTTATAACTCTAAATATTATTTGTCGAATTGATTTTTTTTTCCTTTAATTAAACAGAAATATCTAAGTTTTAATTTTCATTCAGCATTTTGAAAAATATTAATTTTAAAAAATATTTAAAATAGCAATTTAAAAAAAAAATGCAACTTATTTTAAACAAATCATATTTTCAAAAGAGAATAATTTTTTTTCAAATTTGCCGAATTAAAATTTAAGTAAAATATTTGAGATGATATATTACAAGTTTGAACCATTTATAGAAACTAACCATTTATAGAACTACTTATATAAATTTAAAGATGAGAAATGCTGAAAAAAAACTTATGATGCCGAAAAATGCATTTAAAGTTTTAAACAAAAATTGGGTCCTAATAGAACGTTTAAATGCTTTTTAAAAGCTTCCAGATGAATAAGTAACTCCTTCCTGTAGCTTCAATTTCTGATTACGATAGTTTGACTCTCGGGTACAGATATTAAATTTGTTTAACGCATACCCTAGTCTCTCATACAAATCTGGTATACAGCGAAATTTACAAAATTTAAGTTTATTAGAGATATAATTTTTTTATGCACTTTATGTTTAGGTCGGGTTTATTGATATGATGCGAAAGAAAACCATTTTCATGGACGATGCACTTAATTTTATTTTATTCATTATCTAGACAGGTGTCTGTGCATATTTTAGATTTCTGCACAAGCCGAAATTTGTACAAAAAATTCCCATTTTTCTTAGGATACAATTAAGATTATTTTAAAGAATACTACATATATATTTATAAGAAAATTTTACAGTATATTTTAGATTACTATGTTTTCGCGTAACAAAAACATAGCTGCCAAATCTCCCAGTAATCCTCCGTAATATGTAGATTTATTTGAACCAGTTAACCACTTTAAAACTAGAAAATTTGTTTAATGAATATTTGACTTATTTAATTTAAATGTTTTGAGTCGAATCATTACTTCATTCAATTGAACTTCTTAAAAGAGTTTCTGGTTCGAACGTATTGAACCTGGGTCAAATAAACACACTTATAACGGAAGATTAGTGGGAGCTTGGCATCTATTAAAAAAATACGCAATAGCAACGTTAATGATTATTTATACTATTAGACTGTTACATTCAAATAAAGATTTATTTTAAAAAACAATGTTGTTTGGAATAAATGAAAAATAGGTTTAAAAACATTATAACTTTTGAAGCTGTATAACAAAAAGTAGATTTTAGAAAATATTTCTGTGTAATTTATAAAATATATTTCCAATGATTCCTTTAACAGAAGTTTCATTATCGCTATTACTATTTTTATAAAACTTATTGCCTTCCCGACACGTCCTAAGAACAATAAAGACACGGGGGCCGTGCCGATTACGACCCTGGGGCCAATCTCGGCCTCATGCAGACCTCTAGCATATTTCTCAAGCAAGTTTAACGTTAAATTCTATACGCTATTATTTATATCTAAAAGTTAAGGCATTGTCTTAGATCGACTTTTTATAATGTGTAAATTTATGGTCGATCCCTAACGTGCATTTCAAATGAACTGATATCGCATCTCTCAGAGGTATGCCTAAGTGGTGTAAGTCACGAATTTTGGATTTTAATATTTCTGTAAATTTTGCAAATATCAAGATGGAATTTTTTTTGTTTAATTCAGGACTGGATAAGGAATAATTTCCTAAATGGAAATTTTATTCTACGGGGGCCGTATAAAAATTTATTTTTTGTATTTTCTCAAATAGACCTCTTTATGGAGTTGCAACTTACCTCATCAAATTTCGCACCTTTTTTTATGAAAATTTGCAATTGGAAGTATGTGCCTAGGGGCAATATTTAAGGAGATGGCCTATTGTTTCGATATTTATGAATCACACTGTATATATATATATACATATACATACATATATATATATATATATATATATATATATATATATATATATATATATATATAAGCGGAGGGATGGCTTGTGTTTTGACATGTGTGTTGTGGCATTGTGTGTTATTGGCATTGTTGTTGGCATTGTTGTGGTCAAGAACTCCTTATCATAGTATCAAACCTCACAATCAGCAAGTTTCCTTTGACCGCTATACACGTGTTTAAAAACCACATGGTTGTCCTGCTACTAGCGCCATCGTGAGTAATAGGAGTATTTACGACACGAAATAACACGAAATTTTTTCACAGCTCCATTTGTTCTATGCATTTGCTTATGAACTAGTATCGGTAGTATCCACCAGGCGGCGATACTTTCCGGAGAAAGTCAGTTAATAAGTTAGCAATTACCGCGGACATTTTCTCCCATAGACTTTCTCCGGATTGTCAAGTCTGATCTATGGTAAGGGAGTCTTGGTTGTGGCATTGTTGTTGAAATGTGTATTGTGTGTTGTGGCATTAATTTTTGACAGAAAATACTAATATATCACGTTTCTGTTGATGCAGCATTATTGGTCATAAAATCACTTGCACCGTTGGAGCAGATGAAAACTGAAAATCGCAGGATACAAACACAGAGAACGGAATATACTTCTTTGGATACACAGCAATAAACTGAAAACTGACTTTAAATCTTATTATGAAATTAAAATTGCTAGGTAAATGTCGTTAGAGTAATTTGAAATCATGTTTCATTATTTGAGACTTTCCCATAAATACTTCATCTGAAAATTACACTTTTTTTTTTTTTTTTTTTTTTTTTGTGAGACGTACAGGAGGTGCACATTATGCGCGTAAATACTGTAATATACGGCAGGATAAATATTCCACTTTATTTATCCGTATTAACTAAATGCCTCTCGCTTTCACGATTTCCCCATACAAAAATTGGAAGTCAACAGTACCATCTATCGGTGACAACTGACATGATCTTTCAATACATATCAGTAAATAACGTAAACCACTACCATAAACAAAGGCTGTATTAAGAATATTTATAAGGAAAGTTTTTAAAAAAACTTAAAATATTTAACTTTGTTTAAAAAAATTTTAATTAATTTCTAGAATTTCACAAATGTATTTATTGTCTTTTCTTTTATAAATGACAATTTAAATTGCTGTAGTAAATGATATATTTAATATAAAATATTTGTTTTTAATATAAAAGTTCTTTTTTAATTAATTATAATATATACATTTATAACATTTACCTTTATTTATAAATAGATTTCCATAAAAAATGACACAAACAATGTTTATGGAGTGAAAATATTTATTAACACTATAAAATTAAATTAATAGATGAAAAACTACGAGCAAGTTTTAAAAAGATTAATGCAAAATACCAAAGTAGTGAATTAAATTAAAATTACTTGTAGCAACTGATAATACAAATGTGAATAGAATAAAACAGTGGCTTGAATGCTTTAAATACTAAGTTAAAAGGATTTTTAAATGAAATTGCAGAATGACGTTTAAGGCCCTTGACCTGAAGATTTGCTAATTTCATTATTATAATAAATTAAATTAATATTTATAGTATTTTTCATATACAGATATGAATAATGAAACATAAAACAGAAAGTAGTAGATTTTTAACTTGTATGACTTTAAAAAATGCTATACGTTTGAATAAGGCGGACTTGAGTCCCATCAACACTTCCTCTCCCTATACCCTTCAATATTATTCTGTGCTTCCTGATTAGTTTGATTGATTACAACATTATAAAATATCCAAGGCAAAGTTTTAAAACAATAATAATGTGTTTTAATATTAAAAATTTTATTAATTAGATGAAATTAATTAAAAACAGCTATTTATAAGAATTTTGTTTTTATTAAATTCTGGTAAGAACGATTTAAAAATTAAATTTGATTACCTAGTTTTTCAATTAAATCTAAAGATTTTATGCACTATGACCATTGCTGAAATTACATTTATAATAATTATTATATCGGATGTCCATTAATGTAAATTGACTAATTCCAGTAATGGACACTGGTTCTAAAACCTTTATAAAAAAGTTAAATTTTGTAAATGGTCATTAGTGTATAAAATATAATTTTTTCTCTTACTATTAAAATGAAAACGTAAAATTTTGACAAGAAAATGCAGGAGATATAAATTATTTAAGTCAAACAGCTCTGAGGTAAGTCTTGAGGGTAAGTCTTGCAATCGTTTTAAAAATCTAAGGAAAATAAAATTGACGGATTTACACGTTTCAGCACTAGAGATTCCGAAAAACATATTTTTCGAAAAGAAATTTTGCCGTTTGTCTATCTCCCGTACGTTCTATCTCCCGAATAAGTTGAAATAGAGACTTGAAATTTGGTATGTACTTAGTATGTAATAATGGAATGAAGCTTATTGAATTTCAGTAACCTCGATTATCCGGAATTATTTTTTTCGGACTCTTGAAATATTCGTTCGGATGAAAGGTATACAAAAATTTTCGAAATTGTTTATTTTAAAGAGTAAATATAAAATAAAATAAAAAATCATAAATTTTGCATAAAGAATGAAGTTGATCCAATAATTAGTTGCCGAAATATTTGGAATCCTATTTACCACACTCTTCGATTTTTCGTGACCCTGTATGTCATTCAAATTTCAATTCAAAGATATATTTTAATTGGAAATGAGACGCTTAATCCGACGAAGTAAACTGTTAGTTAATATGATTAACAGTTTTGGAGTTATGAGGATGTTTCTTTTACGCTATTCAGTAATAGAGCATTTAAAGTTTATGACGCATCAAGGCATGATTCGAGGCTAACGAAAAAGACAGGCTACCGCGGTACATTCCACTTATCTTTTTTTACAGACCGCTAGAGTGACGTGATGCTCTTTTCGTGCACCTTCATTAGTGCATTCGAGCATCACGTGACTCCCGCGGTCTGTAAAAAAAGATATGCATAAAGCAACGCGGTAGCCTTTCTTTTTCGTTAGCCTCGGGCATGATTTTATTCGAATTGCAATGCATTTTATAAATAGTTTACACATGTTTTATTTTCATATTTTATATTATGCATATCCATGATGGGTAAGTATTACGGGGGCCCCCAACGGCTAGTTAGCTCACAGGCTATCAAAGCCTGAGAGCTTATGTGCCCGCCGGTTCTGTATGTACGTACGTATGTATGTATCCAATTTTGTATATCCAATTTTGTATATAAATCCAATTTTGTATATAGGTTCATTTTGATAATGCGCTTCTGTCAATAGTTTTGGGGGCTCATAGGTTCAGTATAAAGGGGGAAAGGGGGGATACCCCCCCTAATTTAGATAAATGAGTTTTTCATGCAGAATTATCCGATTTTCTTCAAATTTTGTATATAGGTTCATTGTGATGATGCGCTTCTCTGAATAGTTTTGGGGGTTCATTGGTTAAGTATAAAGGGGGAAAGGGGGGGTGCTAATCTCCCCTTAATTTAGATAAATGAGTTTTTCATGCAGAATTATCCGATTTTCTTCAAATTTTGTATATAGGTTCATTGTGATGATGCGCTTCTCCTGAATAGTTTTGGGGGTTCATTGGTTAAGTATAAAGCGGGAAAGGGGGGGGGGCTAATCCCCCCTTAATTCAGATAAATGTGTTTTTCATGCAGAATTATCCCATTTTCTTCAAATTTTGTATATAGGTTCATTTTGATAATGCGCTTCTGTCAATAGTTTTGGGGGTTCATTGGTTAAGTATAAAGGGGGAAAGGGGGGGATAACCCTCCCCCTAATTTAGATAAAGGAGTTTTTCATGCAGAATTATCCGATTTTCTTCAAATTTTGTATATAGGTTCATTTTGATAATGCGCTTCTGTCAATAGTTTTGGGGGTTCATTGGTTAAGTATAAAGGGGGAAAGGGGGGGATAACCCCCCTAATTTTGATAAATGAGTTTTTCATGCAGAATTATCCGACTTTCTTCAAATTTTGTATATAGGTTCATTGTGATAATGCGCTTCTCTGAATAGTTTTGGGGGTTCATTAGTTAAGTATAAAGGGGGAAAGGGGGATACCCCCCCTAATTTAGATAAATGAGTTTTTCATGCAGAATTATCCGATTTTCTTCAAATTTTGTATATAGGTTCATTGTGATGATGCGCTTCTCCTGAATAGTTTTGGGGGTTCATTGGTTAAGTATAAAGGGGGAAAGGGGGGGGGCTAATCCCCCCTTAATTTAGATAAATATGTTTTTCATGCAGAATTATCCCATTTTCTTCAAATTTTGTATATAGGTTCATTTTGATAATGCGCTTCTGTCAATAGTTTTGGGGGTTCATTGGTTAAGTATAAAGGGGGAAAGGGGGGGATAACCCTCCCCCTAATTTAGATAAATGAGTTTTTCATGCAGAATTATCCGATTTTCTTCAAATTTTGTATATAGGTTCATTGTGATAATGCGCTTCTCTGAATAGTTTTGGGGGTTCATTGGTTAAGTATAAAGGGGGAAAGGGGGGGCTAATCCCCCTTAATTTAGATAAATGGGTTTTTCATGCAGAATTATTCGATTTTTATCAAATTTTGTATATAGGTTCATTTTGATAATACGCTTCTGTCAATAGTTTTAGGGGTTCATTGGTTAAGTATAAAGGGGGAAAGGGGGGATAACCCCCCTAATTTTGATAAATCAGTTTTTCATGCAGAATTATCCGACTTTCTTCAAATTTTGTATGTAGGTTCATTGTGATAATGCGCTTCTCTGAATAGTTTTGGGGGTTCATTGGTTAAGTATAAAGGGGGAAAGGGGGGGCTAGTCCCCCTTAATTTAGATAAATGGGTTTTTCATGCAGAATTCTCCGATTTTCTTCAAATTTTGTATATATATTCATTGTAATTAGAGACTTCCCTGATTAGTTTAAGGGGTTCATTAGTTAACTATGAGGGGGGTAACGCTGGGATGACCCCCCCCCTTAATATACTGTTGATTTCTTTATTTTTCGAGGGGCATATTTCAAATTCTTTGAAATAAGAGTATAATATACAATTAGTGTGAATAGCCTGTGAGCTCAATGCCCTCAGTTTAACTGGGCAGTTTTCCTTTTTATTTTTTGCTTCTGACTGTTTTAATTAAGATTGTCACCAATAATCCATATTTTTTATAAATAAAATACTTTGGAGGATACCCATTATTAGCATAATTATCCCATATGGATTTAAATACTTTTGAAGTTTAACATTTTTATAAATGATAAAGAGTATGAGAAGCATCATTATTAGCTTTTCTATTGCTTAAGAGGCTACTTCCTTGTTTTTCTCTATGAACGGCAATAAGGCACACAGCAGTAGGGCATTTTAGTAAGAATGCATTAACTTTTATTTACAAGTGAACTTTCAGTTTAAAAAATCACAAATCACTGTAAAAATGAGAAAATTGTATGTTTGAAAGGCACATCTATGAGGCGATCAATGTAAATATTAGGACAGCATGCCCCAGATAATAGCGCCATCTATCAGGGTTAGCTGACTTCCAGTTTTGAGTCAAATACAATAGAAATTTAGTTATTACGGAGGTCTTGATTTATCACTGAAATCAAATCCATAAATGCGGGGTCATTAAGCGGTTAAAACACAAAAAAATTAGGGAAAAAAAGGTCTGTTTATTTCTGAAAATCTTAAGAAATAATGTGTTTTCCGTTAGCGTTTTCAATAATACATTTTTCTTTTTAAAGCATATCATGCAGAACATTTTAATCAAATACAATCGCACGTTAATATTAAGCAAATTTGAAAAAATTCTGTACATTAAAAAGATTCTAGTAAATGTCAATGCGATGATAATAACCCTAACAAATACAAATAGTTGAGATTAAAAAACAGATATTTTTTTATTTGTGTTATTAAAAACAAAATTTTCATTTCTTTCAAAGCTAAAAAAATACTTAAATGTTTATGCATCATAGTTAAAACATAAAGTCCATTTTCGAAAAACTATAAAATTTTTGTAAATACAAAATTAATAAAGTAAGTAATAAAATATTCGCTGCTGAAATTTTTGCTCATATAGTAGTCTTATGAAAGAAATTTCGCTTTAATGCTTTTAAAAATAGCCTTACACTCTTTGAATAAAATATGCTTTCTCTTTTTTTATGTTTCTTATAAAAGTGGTAAAGTACTGCAAAATATTTGAAGCATTTTAAACGCCGCTTTTCCCATTTTTATAGAGACCGTGACATTTCGTGCTGTGAAAGATAAAAAGTACATCGTCCATGTAGTCATTGTTGCACGACCTTTCGTACATAAAAAATTAAATGAAAGTTTTCTACAATTTTTATAACCATATATAGTTCTATTTACATTTTATCAGGCATATGCCTTATTTTTAGTGCACATTCAAGAGTGTTTGATTTACTTTATTAATATATTTCTTCAAAGTAATGAAAAAGAACTGTAAAATTTCACATCATCTCCTTTATCTTAAATACATTTTATTTCTATTAATACAAATTATTATAATTACAGGGGAATTGTCAGGAAAAATCAGAAAAGTCATAAATAATTTTCAAGATCAAAAATTAAAAAACAATGAAGATTAAAAAAAATATATGTTTTTTTACACAGACAGCATGAAAATTAAGTCGAGATTTCTTTCAAAGTTACCTTATGTTATGTATATAAATGCTATAGATCATATAAAGAGCTACACACAAAAATTCGTAAGCATTACTGTGCATGGCTGCCTGTGTATGATAATTTCTTAAAGTGTGATTTCAGTAGTTTTAAGCGTGTTTTTACCTGAATTAAATTTTAGCTCCATATGTTTCGTGTATGAAACTCTTAAGGTAATATACAGTGCTGTACAAAATAATTCAAATACGTTCCTATCTACTGGTAGAAATTGTTAAAGGTGAATTTTCAACTCTGCTAAGTGTTTTCTTACTAAACTAAATTGTAGCATGCTATGTAGAGTATATACAAATCTATAGATTATAATACAGGGCTTCACAAAAGGTTTGAAGTACTTTTCTGGCTATTGACGGTAATTGCTGAAAACTTGTTTTCAAATGTCTTATGCATTTTCTGAAATGTTTAGTTAGGTATCTTATTTACCTTATTAAACAGCGAAGGTTTGTTAAAGTATTCTGGAAGGGTTGGAAAGTGTTTCATACTCTATGTTTGATGCATGATTTTTCTTTCTTGTTACTTACTAAATTCTTACCTATAACTCTCAGATTCATCCTTAGGCCAGGAGCAGCCAACATGCCTCTAATACTTCAAGTCCTAAATTCATCCCCCTGAAATCCTACAACCAAGTGGTCCACTTAAAGTGACCAGTCCAAAAAGATCTGGGAATTTACTATCCAACCATCCATCTCTGCTGGAACTGACACATTCGTTTTCTTGGACATAATCCCCCCACAAGCGGTCACTAAAAACCTCACATGAGAAAAACAGCAACTTTAAATGCACTAGAAGAAACAATTAAATATCAAAGAAAACAAATTTCGTTGTAAAAGTACCTCCCTCTTTTCCAAATATACCCCATTTCAAATAACGTATGAATTGTAAATTTAAGTAAGGAGACGGAATTACGAACGCCATTTCAAAATTCGAAAAATTGTCTTACTTTCGTTTTTACTTATTCAGAGGAAATATAATTAATTCGACCATATTAGCTTGTATAGTTACGGAGCAGAGCTCTTTTAGGGGCAAAGTACTTCTGTTGCTAAAATGTTGAAATTATTGAATGACACCAAGAATTTGCGAACAAATTTATTTGAAAATAAGTAAAACTTCTCTTTACATACATTATAAAAACAAAATTTTATCCCAAAATTCTGGTACCATTTTGGTATTTGGAGTTTAGAAATAAGTGGGATATATAATATCCCACCGCCCTTCAAATGGTTAAATTGATTCATTGGGAAACAACTCATCTGTTTAGCTCTATCTTGATTTTCAAAATTAGGAATTTTCATTAGGGGAACGATGTACGCTAATTTCCGCTATACAAAATACATTTCGACTACAGTTCCAAGTAGCACAAAATAGTTGAGCCAATGTTGGTTAACTGTTGTCTTACGTTGATCTACAGTAAGAAATGTCCGCCTTGCTGTACCATTGACCAACAAAAGCCCAACAGTGGTCAAACCATTAGTAGCCCACAATTTTGCTCAGATACGTTCGAAATACGAATGGTCTCTGCTTATTGTTGGTATATTAACCCTACCATTTCTCAACGGTTTCCACAAACTGCAAACGATGGGCCAACAGTCTGTTCTACTTGGGATCATTGGATATATTCTGGGCTCGTCCAAAGTTTGGTAGAAGTTTTAAAAATAATTAAAAAAGAACAAATAATGGTAAAACAAAATGCAGTTTGCACGAATGGTATCATTTGATATATTTCAAGTTTGTCCAAAGTTTGATAGAAATTTTAAAATTAATTTAAGAAGTACAAATAATGATTTAAATTTTTTTTCAGTTTGCACGAATAGGATCAGGGAGAGATTGGATTTTTTTAAACAGCAAAAAAGTTATATTTCCGAAAGTCGCTGATACAGGGCATATAACCTAATATGAAGAGGGTATATGCAAATGAAAGCTTGTAATATAATACAATGAACAGGAAAAAATAACAATACAGCGTCTCACAAGCTTCAGTATCCCCAAAGTCAAATGGGCCCTTTCCTAGTCTTGAGCCTTTTCACCAAGCAAAATTTTCGCAGTGCTTTGGTTTCTGATAATCCATTCATGTAAAAAAGCTTAATCAACAACGCTTGATCTAGTGATGAATACATGCTGTCGGCAACGAATGAAAATACCACGTGTATTTGTATATTTTATTGACGTCTTGAAATGCATAACTTTATTTCTTACATTACATCTCAATACACTACTAGGTGAGTTTTGGAACTATACTCTTTTATTTGTTATTAAAAATATCCTATCTCTATCTGGTCACATTCCATGGAAGCCGAAATTTGTATCATCTTGTACTTTTTAAAATAATTTTTAAAGTTGTAATAAATTTTTGACGCACCCAGTATTTTATTATTTCGTTTGTATGTCGATTTCTATCGTCTACTTTAGCGGCTCATAAAAAGTGCTTTAATATATCATGTAAGCGTTGTTCGCCAGGCAGTGGTCTACTATAGCATGATAACGTACACAAAGTACATCATGAATGTCAAGAGTTAAAAAGATTTTACATAAACCTTTAATCAGACATTGTTTTTCTGTTACCGTTAGTTGGAAAGAATATTAATTTCAAGAATAAATACATTTTGATACGTCTAAGACTTTATTGAAACACAAGAAGTCTCAGAACATATCTTATCTTGTTAGTTTTCATTAAATATACCCATAATCTCAACTTCAGGGGGGAAAATTGATTAAGAATATACTATTGACAATCTCTTTTTAAATGCAGTAAAATTTGATACTATTATTATTAAAATAAGAAATTATGATCTAGTAAATCCCATAATGTTTAAAATGTGTCTGCTATTAACTTTCTTTTAATTTGTAGCATCTCCAACAAAGTGTTTCATTAAAGTTGAAACTTTTTTAATTTAGAATATTTTCATTCTCCTCCCTTCCAGCTCACTTAATATATTTTCTTAAAACTTTTTTTCTTTCTCAATTTTAATGTTTTTGTTAACTAATTCTTTGTAGCAGGCAAAAAAAATCTGTATCATTATATTTAAAGTTTGAAAAAGAATTTGCAAAATGATTCTTCCAAAAAAAATTAATCTTTTACAGCAGTCTTTTTTTTTATTTATTTAAATTTTTTAAGATGATATTATTAAGAAATTTTTTAGTCTAGAACTTTAAATTTATTTTATCAGAGATAAACTTATAAGGAACACATGCAAAATTTCCGATGATAATATTTTAAAATAAGATGCATAATATGCTTAGAAAACTAAAACATTTAATTAACGTAAGCAGACATTTAATTTATAAAAATACCACAATAATGACATTTGAACTTTTTTTATTTTTCCCCTTTTTATTTCAACTTTAAAATGTTGGTATTTTTAAATATACAATAAAATGTTACTTTGATTTATGTGCAGTCCTGTGAAGTGTGGGGGAAATTAAAACAGCCTCAACTAATTATTCGACAAATAATAACAGGAAAATTATATTAGTAGCATTCTATTTTTGAAAATCGTCTACTTTTATTTGATATTTTCAAATATTGAAAGAAAAACCCACGAACTTTTTTTTTCGATAGCACCCTCAAAATTTGACATTAAAAATGTAGTCTGCATCCATCCGTTTCGCAAAAATACAGTTTTTCTGTTGTGAATTTACGTATAAATTATTTTTGTACAGTATGTATTAAAACAAAATGATACAAGTTGGCAAAAGCCTGGCAGGTAGATGCCTGGTCAGCGGTCTAAAAAAAACAACAACAACAAAATTATACACACCATAACATCATAGGCGTAACTAGTGGGTGGGCCGGGTGGGCACGGCCCACCCCAGACAGCTCCAGTGCCCACCCCAGAATTTTAAACTCATGTGGAAATATTATGACGCAATAATTCTAATTTTGCATATTCCAACCCAAATCTTTGTAAGGTTGCACAGTACACAAACAAATGTAATACACACATATATTATTGAATTGCGCATTCAGAGGTAGTTCTTGTGCATGTGAGTATGGGGTTGTGTTATGTGACAGGGGGGGGAGGGGGGGAGGGGCACTATCTAAAGGACAATTCTTCTATAGCATGGAAGCATCAAGGATCCAGAAAGAACAAAATTAAATATTACATGAAGGATTTTTTCTTCACAAGCTGATGGGGAAAACATAGTTTCAAGAAGTGCAATTTAGCATCCTTTTGACAAAGTCACAAGTCTGTTGAAAGCACTGGGTGGTCATTCCATCTAAAAATAGCAGGATACTTCCTGTCATTTTTTCTTTTCTTTTTTTGTGCAAAATAGAAGAAACGACCGTATTACCTACGGCCATAGAACATCTGACAACGATTCTTCGTTCGAACAAAGTAACGAGGGGGATAAAATCCAGGAAGTAATTGAAAGATCGGGTGTACGCACGATAGAGGGTTAAAACAGTTAGCACTTATAATGAAAAATATAATGCAAACCTTTATAACAATCATATTTATACCAATAAAAGAAAGTTGTGTGCGTGCGACGCCGACGGCTAACAAAATCTACCGTAAGTAGAAGTCTAAATATTTGGGTCCTGATGTACCTGAGACAAGGATTTTTAATTGTTTAAGACCCGGGACCCCTGGGTCTCCTTTAAGATTTTTGTCCTAAATTGTTAATAACTTGTCCCATTTTTATCCAATCTTCTTCGTTTTGGGAGTCCTTTTTTTTTCTCCAATTAGCTCCCCCCCCCCCCCATTCATACATTCCAGTTAAGATCCTGGCCCTCTGGGGCCCCTTTGAAGTTTTTGTTTCTTAAATTGTTAATAACTCGCCCCCTTTTAATCCTATCTTCTTCGTTTTGGGGGCCCTTTTTACATTTAGTTATTCCCTCATATCTACATTCCATTCGGACCCTTTATCGTAGGGCTCAAAACCATCAGTTGACTCTTTTGAGCCCCCTGCTATAGCTCTCTTAAAGTCATCACTAGTTTTTTTAACAACTTTTTAGGACTTTCAGCTACTACATGAACGACAAAAAAATTCTCCGTCCAGGCCCGGGCCTCTCGCGCCCCTTTAAGTTTTGTGCCCTAAATTTTAAATAACTTGCAAACTTTTTATCCGATCTACTTCGTTTTAGAAACCTTTTCTCTATTTTGTTAATCTCTAATTTCTATATTCAAATTAGGACCCTGAACTCCTGGGCCCGGTCCGGGGCACTTGAACTTTTTGTGTGTCATGCATTTTCACCCCCTAATTGTGTCATTATCTCAATGCATAGCTTAAAAGTTGAGTCTTGAACTCCTCTCCCTGGGCTACCACCCTGATATTTTTATTTGGGCTCTAGGGACCTTTTTAAGTATTTCTTTAATATTTTATTCTAATGATTAATTTATACATGCTTAATTTCGACTATTTGAAGAGCTAAAGCGCTACGTACTAGGACCTTTTAAAATGTTTTCGTCTTAGGTTCCTGCTCAAAACTATCAGTTGGCCCCCTTTGAGCCCTCTACTACAAACCCCATCCCTTAATAATCGTCCGATTTGCTAGGTTTTTTTTTCTAACAAATTCTTAGGGCTTCCAACTACTGTTTGAACGACAAAAAAATTTCTCGGATCTCAGCTACCACCAATTTTGAATATTAATCTCCTTTCGACCCTTGATGCAGCTTCTTTAAAAATGATCCGATTCTCTTTCAATTTTCTTCATAGTTCTAGGGTACTCCAGCTACTTTCTAAACTTCTAAACATTTCCTTAGACCTGAGCTACCACCTTTTAAAAATATTAATCTTCTTTTTCGGCATAAACTTACGTTCTCACTTCAGCAATAAATTAAAAATTGCGTTACTATTCAAAATAAGTGGTTAAGTTTAAAGAGAGGGGTGATTTCATCCATAAATTAAATTTTGCGTTAATGTTAAAATTAATTTGTTAAATTTACAGGGGGCATCTTCAACCCTCTGGGAGCGCATTCTTTTCTTGGGTTCTATAGGCCCGATTTCAACAGGGTTTAGGTCATTCGACTTGATATCGAAAACTTTTCCCTTTTTAAAACTTTTCCGTTTATCGAAAACTTTCCCGTTTTTTCCCTTTTTATTTATTATCTAAGGCTCGAGCAACGCCGGTCGGGTTAGCTAGTATTACAATAAAATTGCAATCATTGAATAATCAGTTCATTAACATTTACAGACAGTTTTTATATATTTCTTAATATATATTTTTTTAAAATCTTCTATTTATAAAAATTTAGGATAGTGGACTTGGCTCTCTCCTACCCCACCCCAATCCCCCATCCCCTCTTCATATACCCATGAGATTTCAAATGCTGTTCGCACATAGTGTTTTTGCTACATTTATTCTTCTTAATCAAATTTCTACTTTTTCAGAACTTTTTCCGATAAATTTCTAAAAATGTTTAAAGGAACAATATTTTGTTATGAAATGTAGAGAGTGCAACGAATCAATTAAATTTGAATCAAGATAAAAGAATATTCTTTTTGTCCTAGAATTAGGACACATGGAAACAAAACTATCTTATAAATATAAAACTGAACGAAAGATGTACTACATTATTTAACCATAATACTCTCAAGAACTGCATGTGAAGTATAAAGGTATGAAAGGAAGAGAACAAATTAGAAAGATGTGTCCAGTGCTTATTTCAGACGACTAGGCTCTCAGGGAGGGGGGGGGGTTACAAAAATGTAAAGAATGTACTTAATTATAGCATTGAAGTTATACCTCGAAAATCTCCATGGTTTCGACAATATGGAGTAGTAGCAGGGATGTAACAGATTGGGGAGAGGTTTGGCTGCCCTCCACACGCACACAGCAACTTCTTGAATCCTTTTAGATTTCACAATATTTAAAATAATAATAGCATCTATATTACATTTAAAATTTCTAAAACTTTGCAATAGAAAATTTTATGACATGGGGATTTGACCTCTTTTTTTCTGTTTATGTTTTGTATCATTAAAGTGGTAGGGAAAATAATCGGATGTTAATTAGCCCCCACAAATAATTTTAAAGCCCCTTGTAACTTTGCTGGCTGGTTAGGGCTCTGAGTGGCACTGTCCTCCTCAAGTCCCAAGACTGGCCCGGCACGAGTCTGAAATAAAAAAGCAACCCCGTCCCGGCCCCGAATTTAATGAAAGAAAATTGGTCCGAGATCAGCCTGGCCCACGCACCGGGCCGGGCTTCTGTTGCTTGCCAGCCCTGTGCCCATGCAGATTTCTATAACACTAAATTTGCATTCATACTTTACGGCAGGCGTAACTAGAGTGGTAAGCTGCAAGTAGCTCCAGTAATTTCAAGACTCATGTATAAAAATGTTGATAAAAAATTTTAATTTTCCAGATATTAAAAAAGGCTACACACACAAATATAATAAATATAACTGTTGTGAAAACTAATGTAATCAGAGCCGGTGCGAACGCGTATTTGAATGTTCATGTGTGAGCCGAGAGTTGAGATCTAAAGAAGCGCAGAGAGTAGTACTGTTTCAAAGATGCTGCTTGATAAAGATAGAAATACATCAAAAGTTCGAAAAAAATATCATTTTTCATAAATTACATTATGTGATGTATCGACTTGTATCTATCATAAATTCGGCTTATTCGTATTTTTTTCTTTTTAATTCTTTGTCCACATATATTCTCCTCCTTTTATAATGAGAAGGGACTGACAAAGAATTATCACACAACTTGTGATTTTCTTCCAAAAAGTGCAGTTGATGCATGTTGTGACGAATTCCGAATTTCACGTTGTAATATTTAAATGGTAGCGACAACGCAAAACTCAATCGTCAAATCAGAAATGATATTTTATTTCTGTCGTAAATTAACATTAAAATATTGTTACACACTTATATATAGTAGGTCCGTTTATCTTTCTAATTCAAGGCCGAATAAACTCCCGTTCCACCTCTCTCATTGGGAAATAAGAATTTTCACTTGGCGCCTCGTTGCCAATTTGTGTCTTGTCACGAACTAGGGGTATACCCTCGTTTCATTGTCTCTGTAGAAAAATCATATCGATCACCTTCCCACTGAACCAAATTCTGCACGTTAATTTTCCTTTGACCGGCCTAGACACCGCGTCGCGACTTGGTCGTAGGAAAAACCTTCCCAGGCGTGAGAAAATAGTCTGGGATGGAAAGCTTCATTCAATATTCCCACATAATTTTATGTAATCCCACATAATTACAATGTGAAAAATCCAACAATTGCTAAAAACGGAGTCCTATTCATACAACTCATCAACCAAATTCACAACTTTAAAAGTAAAAAGAAATCAAATTACTGGATCAATTAACGGAAATAGGCCGTACACATGCTAATTAGTGGGAAAACAGATCACTGAAAAAAGGTATAGAGATTTTACACTCAGCAGGTGGAGTACTGATAAGAATATACAAAACACGACTTGATCTTGAAAGGCAAAGAACGAGAAGGAATCTAAATCCCAATCTTAATTTCTAAATATTTTTCAAGCTAAGTTGGAAAAACGTACTGTAAGTATGGAGAAACGTACTGTCAACAATTTACATGAATGGGTGCAATTATGACACTGCAAGTAAGTGGAATGTAATTTAATATGCATTGTTATACGCATTTAATATGCATGTTTCCCAATATAATTTTAACTTTATTTAAACTTCCATTAACAACACATGTGTAAAATAGAGATGAGTTCGGACTCTTTTTTTTCCGGACACCGAGCCCGATGATTTGAAATCCAAACCCAAATAATTTTGTGCCATCAGAGCCCCAGCCTGATACCAAAAGGATGCATTATGCAACTTATTAACATTTTAATATTGTTTCAAGACGAATTTGCTCATTTAAAAATATCTTCTTAGATAGAAATAAGTATTAATTTTAAATACTCCCCAATGACAACGTTTAGTGACTTTAATTACTCCAAAAATCTGTTTATAATTGCAAATAATAAATCTGCAAATTTATTATTTATATCCAACCACGGGAAGAAAAAAATTAAAAGTCATACTTCATTTCTGTTCTTTTCTTTTTCAATATCATTGTACGACTATAGAAGAAAGACGTGAGTTCTGTTTTACAGTACTTTAATAAAAGTACTTTAAACAGGAAATGAGGATAGACAAGGGACATCCAACGGCTTTTTCTTATGTTACTAACAGGGTATGTGTTTAATATCATAATCAAATAGAATATTTATCTTTATATTTCACCAATAACAATTTAATTCTCTTTCAAGCTGATTTTTAAAAGATTGTAAAAGACTTTAAGATACTTAGAATCCTTTTTTGTTTCTCAAATAGCAAGGTACTTTATTTTACACTTTTTTTTAAAAACTTGTTTCTTGTATATGAAGGTGGAATTTGGAATCGATTCACTTCTTGATGTTTTAGAATTAGAAAATTTATATTCTCATGCGTGTTTCCGATGGTAATATAACATTTTAATATTTTTAAAACTTAATTATAAATTAATAAATTAATTTTAAAGCATTTTCCCATTAACTGTCCACAGGTGAAATATTGCCAAATATTATATAGGGTTACAATTAAATAAGAGTTAGAATAACAATGGATTTAATTATGCTCCAAACCAAGTTCGCAAAAAGAGCCCAACTAGCTGTGAAATTGAAACATCTAAAAAATGAAAAACTTTTCTTCGAGAAAAGTAGTTATAAAATTTATTTTCAATTTAGTTTAAATTCAGGCGACGTTTATTTTTTTAGGTAGATTTCATAAGAAATACTATCTAATACATTCTCCCCTATGTTCTGAAACATTTTTGCAGATCTACGCCGATAATGACTCCTAGAACCCAAAATAATCCCCCGGTTCAAAACTTTATCTATCTATATATACAGTAGTGCTCAAAAGTATTTTGACAGTATATTCGCTCTTATTTTGTTTAACATTAAAATATAAATAAAATATATTCCATACCATTGAGAATATGATTATTATTAAAATTCTGTGAAACATTAAATATAGTTAAATAAATTAACTGATTGATTTTTTTTAAATTTTATTAATGTTTTTAATTAAGTCAATTATTATCTTTGTCAAAATACTTTTGAGTGCTGCTGTATATTAATATCACTTTTTTATGGACTCGATAACTTCTGTAATTCTGCACAAATCTCTTCCAAACTCATACATAAAATCCAGGGCGATAAAATCTTGGTCAAGTTCGTTAATGGGCAAAATCGGACCAGGGGGGGATGGGGGTACACTTTTTGTGAAAACAGAAAAAAAACATAATTTCTTAATTATGATACATATAGCATTCCGCATCCGTTTAAAATTATTACTTCCAGGAAAAGGGCCAAAAATATACGCATGACAGATTTTTGATATCCTTAAAAATGGTCTCAAGCGGTTTTAAAAAAACAGGGTTTTAAGAAGAATGATAAACATAACTTCTTCAATTCACAAGATATCAAATCCGTTTAAATTTAATTTAATTCTTCCTAATATTATCTACAATTTTTGTACTGACAAGTTTTTGAAAGAACCAACTCTTACAACAAAATAAATAAATAAAAACAAAAACATGTAAAGCGAAACCTCCATCCTCCCGATAAAAATCATCGCATTCTCCAGTGCAACGCATCACCTGAAAACCTGAAATTAGTACTTAACTTCGAAATCTACCTCTGCCTGTGTGCTGGGCCCGGGGGGATTTTTTTCATTGATTATATTATTTCTTTTCTGATTTTAACTGCTTTTAATTTAGTCAGAGATTCTATATTATATTTGACTATTGAAATGCTAAATTAAATTAATGTTACTGTTAAATTATTATTTGTATTGTTTTTTTGTTTTTTTTAATTGCTTTAATGGTCAAGTTTTGCAGTGTCAAAATTTTAAAGGATCTGAAGTCTAAACCTAGACTGTAGCACAAGTTTATTTTTGACATGAGTCCAAGAAGTTCATTTAAGTGATTCGATACTATCGAAATAAAATATATTTTGCAAAATTTGAAAGGGGCAAAGTATGTTGATAAAAGATTAAAATAATTTAATGTCAGAGGAATTTACTGACAAATTGATTTGAAAATAATATTCTTCACGCACTAAAAATAGGCAAAAATTTATTCAAAATTTCTGGTGCAATTGTAGCCAGTCGCGGAGATTAAAATTAAGTTGTATAAGTAGTATACCACCATCCTTCAAAGGGTTAATACAAGTTCCGTTTTCATAGATTTTACGGGTTTTTTTATACAGACAGTGCATTGCTTCAACGATTTTGTTAACAGAGAAGTAGAATTTTGTGTCTTCCAACGTTTTCTTTTAAAGAATCTGTTTTTTCTTCATAAGTTAAATTTTGAAAACCGGGATAATTTAGGCGCAGCGGTCGTCCATCTTTCTACTATCACTGGCTAATTTGAACTTTATAACCATCATCATCTTCGTGAGAACACCTTCTTCCTTTCTCTCACGTACACACACATATTTATTTAACTGTGAGTCTATTACATAAAACTTCACAATTACACATAAAGATATTGAATGGATAGAGATATATGTTTATGAAAATTGACTGCAAACCGTAACAAAGATTCTTCTCAACCATTGAGGATAGAAATGTGGAAAATAATGGCAAAATTTTCAGTGTGAATGAATCTTTGAATATTTTGTCAACAGAGATTTTATAAGAAAACTTCTACAGCCTGAGAACGTTCGAAATACCCCCACGTTTAAAAACCCATATGTGCATTCACGAGTGCAAAATAGCATATATATATATAAATTGATAGAAGTTTCATGATCGTAAGAAAATGAATCGATGGGCTCAAATGTGCCCGCAATCGCTAGGTTGACTACCCCCTATTTAAGGATTCTGTTAAGGCTGTTCTCAAATCCAAAAGAGCTATTTTCAGACATATTATTTTTAAATTCATTTTTGTTCGGAAAGCATGAAATAAGCAGGTCCGGTTATTCAGAAACTTTGTAATCGAAACACGTTTTTCCTTTTTTGGTAAAAACAGAAGATCTTTCAGAAAAAACTGGTCAAAGTCGACGTTTTGACCGAAATCTCGCCGCGACAGCCCGAAGAGCACGAAAAGTGCGTGGTCACGTGACCAGAATTGCTTATAACACAATAAGTAAGCTATTTATCAAAAAATGGAAAACGTATTTCGATTCCAAATCGCTTAAATAGTCAGGTTTACCAATTTTATGCCTTTACGTTTAAAAATGAGTTAGAAATTGCGTCAGAAAATTTTACGTTGTTCCGCAAATCATTTAAAAACCACCTTAAAAACCTGGGGGTTAAATCTAGAAGTTGGGAAACTGACACATTGTCTAAAACTAGCACTGTCTCAGTACGTCTAGTCATCTTAAAAATTGCAGTATCACAGGCAATAATATTCTTTCCCATTAACCACAATAATAAATTGTTGCTAATTTTTACTCAAATTCTTCATTAAATTAACGAGTTTGGTATCATTACAAGTTTGTTAGATATTTCCCTACATGCATATACACACAAACACACACACAAAGAACTTTTCAGGTTGGGGGCCTGTGCCCACCCCACAAAAATGTTCTAGTTACGCCCATGCATAACATGTAATCCCGAAATTGCCGCTCAAAAAATTTAAAATAGCCATTCGATTAGAAAAATTATGCCTTATTTCAATTTATGTTTAAACTAGTCGGATGTGCCAATCCCAAAACTTTCTTCTATCTCAAACATGTTAATACTTCAAAATTCGCTATCACAGCACCAATAAAATCAATATTTTTCGTTATTTTGTTGCACGTCAGTTTCTTGTGAAGCGCCGGGTTACCTTCGCGGCACGAGAAGCCGATTTACAACAAAACTACGAAAAATCGAGAAAATCGCACAAAAATCGCTACTGCAGCAGCCCCTTCCTTCGGATTAGCCCCAAATTTAACTGGGACCTGCAGGCAATAATAAAAAACATACTCATAAAATTTGGTTCAATTCTATGCATAACTTTAAACACTTTTTGATGATACTATAATGAAAATGGCACAAAAATCGCTATTACAGCGCCCCTTTCTGCCGAAATATCTCCGAATTCAAGAAAGACCTACTGACCATAGTCACAAACCTATAAAAAAAATTGGTTCAATTATAGGCATAACTTCATGCACTTTTCGATGTTACAGTGAGGACAGACACACAGACATACAGACAAACATTTTGTATAAATATATTTTAGGGGATCTCTGACCCTTAAAACGTGTAAATCAGTGGAAAATCGGAAATCGAAAGAAAAATCGATTACTGTACTTTCTTCTGTTATAGATACAAGAAAGTAAAAATAAACTTATTGAGCAGTCTTTATACTGATACTGTTCCAAACTTTGAAATTTTCAATACGAACAAAAAATTTGGACAGCATACTTGGATTTTTCGGTAAATTGTACTTTCGGATACCAAACGGGAAGTCATTCGGTCAAACAGTTTAGGAATTATGAAGGTATAAATTTTGAAACTCGTAATGTAAATTTTCTTTTTAAACGTTGCAAAACAGTTTGCCATGCATGTAGTTTTTAACACTTTCCAACCTAGTTGAAAAGTGTTTATGACTTCGGTTTGTCTGGCCGTCTGGCCGTGCTCTAACTCCCGTAAATATGCTCGGATTGCCTTGAAATTTTTATATGTTATTGTCGTTATCTATAGCATGTTCCCTATTTCAACTGAAGTGTGTAGCACTTATAGTTTTTTTACAGGGACACGCAAAAGAATTCCGTTACATGACGGTCTATGGGGAAAAATCATTTGTGGTTTATTTTAATGATGTTACGCAGTTTCAAACACATTGTAATTGATATATATCACGAAGGTGCATTAGAAGAAACTTAATATGGAATAGGGTGTGCATAGCACTTGCAGTTACTTTACAGGGACAGTCAAAAAAATTCCGTTACATTACGTCTATGGAGAAAAATCGTTTGCGGTTTAATTAAATAATATTTCACTATTTTAAACGCATTGAAATTTATATATATCACTAAGGTGCATTACAAGAGGCTTACTACAGAATAGTGTGTATATAGCAGTCATCGTTCATTTACAGAGACACACAAAAGAATTCTCTACTGTCTGTTAACAATAATTCCTGGAAGTGCGTTTTAAGTTGCTGAACGCGATTTTAAATTTAACTCACTTTTCGTCTATTACTTGGTGCGTATAAATTCTGTAGATCATATATAGGGCAGCACAAAAGTTCGCGAACACATTTCCGTTTATTGACAGAAACTCCAGAAGGAGAATTTTAGACTGTGATACGCGTTTCCTAACTAAACTAAAATTTAGCATCCTATATAGTATATATACAAATCTATATATCATATACAGCGCTGAATAAAAGTATTCGGATATTTTTCCGAATATTGTATATGTTGGAAATTCCTGAAATTACATTTTTAAATATGTTATGTGTTTTCCAAATTGTTTACTTAGATGTTATCTTTCAGCTTATTAAACGGTAATGATTTGTAAAATTATTTTGGAACCGTTGGAAAGTGTTACAAAATCTATGCTTGATGTATGATTTTTCGTTCTTGTTAAAACATAACTCAAAACTAATCGCCAGAATTAGCTACAATTTTGGATTCCGATAGTTGAAGCTTCTAGAAATCTACTCCTGTTAAAAAAATATAGGTTACAATTCATATTTTTTTTCGAAAATATGCGCATTTTAAAAGTGATTTTCCAAAAAAGAAATATGAATTTTAAGCTATATTTTTTAAACAGAAATTGTAGAAGCATTAAATCTGCGAATCCAAAATTAAATATCATTCCAACAAGCAGTTTTTAAGTTGTGCTTTAAAAACTACCTGCATTGCAATCTATTTTGCAAAAATTAAAAAGGACTTTAACATTACCAGATCTAAACTTTAAACTTAGCAAAATCCAAATATGCTGTCAAAATTGGGTGTTCGTATTGAAAATTACAGAGTTTGGTACAATTTGAGTATGAAGACGACCCCCTAAGTTATTTTTGAACACAAATTGAAAGAACTCATAATTCTTATCGAATGTTTTTTTTTTTCTCTGAGATAATTTGGCGATTGAATTTTATGGGGTGTATCTTTTTCCTATATAAATATATATACTGACACACATAATATATACACAGTGTGTACTACTGGATCTATTGTGACGATTGCTGAGTAACGATGGGTGTACCTCTTTATAAACAGGATTGTACAACCTCTTTACATTGAATTATGCTCAAAACTTTATATTTTCTAGTGTTAACGACACGCTCATTGTTAAAGTGAAACTTTCAATATAGCTTAGCTCCAACAATTATTTCTGGCTGTGAACAAAGTTACATTTCAACTTTTGATCTGATGTTTCATTTATGAATATGAATAGAACATCTACAATTTCCTTATTTGCATTCCTACAGGTTGTCCAAAATTTAAATAGAACAGATTAAACTCCATTATAAAACCAAGTGACCATTTGGACTAAACAGTGATAGAACAGTAGTGCACCAGCGAACCAGTTGACACCGCTAAATTTAAATAGTATTCTCCGTCTTATTTAAGGACATAATTTCTGAGATTTTTAATGCGGAGAATACCATTAAAATTTAGTGGTGACGATCGTCTAAATGGTGCGCTATTGTTTCATCACTGACTAATATATTGCCAGTGCTGAAAACTTTTGTTTAAGCAAATAAAATGTTTAGTTCCAAATTTTGTCGATGGATGGCGCTATACATAATGAAAAAGACAAAAACACAAATCAAGCAATTAGAGAAAAATTATCTTATGCAATCCATTTCAATTCTTTAACGTGTGCGGCTTGTGTATATCTTACCACAACAAACGGTAAAACTAATAGGCGCCGTCGGCGCCCTCACGGCGCCGAGCGAGCCCACTCCTCATCGTGCCCAAATCCTGAGGGATTTATAACGCAGACCATGGCTTTGTCTCACCAGGTCGCTACGATCGATTCAGAGGGTTCGCGTTCCAGCGACGCCTCCTCATCTCATTGCCCCAGAGTCGACGACAGAGGTCGTTACGGTTCGGCGGAAGTTCCTACCATCAAAGGATACTTCCCCACGTGACACCTGATGAGCCGTAGGGACTGTCGAACGGCTTCATCGCCGAACACCCATAAGGGAGTCGGGTCATCCACCTGGTGTTCGGCATCCCTACGGCCCTTGCTTTCCCGCAGAGTCCGATCGTGAAGTGTATGGAAGAACAAGCCACTGGTCTCATTCTCCGCGGGCCACAACAAACGGTAATCATTTTCAATCCACGTGGTCGCTAGCTTCGATCATGTAGGAGACTGGATTACATGCACACATGTTAAAATATGGTTGTATATGGTGGATAATTGCATAAAGTAAATGCCTTATAACTGCTTGTTACAAAATAACTTCTCTATAACTGCTTGACTTGCACTTTTGGTGTTTCCTTTCATAGTTTTTTTAAGTGAAGCGTCATCTATTGGTAAAATTTAGAACTTATTTTTTTTTTATTTGCATATCCTTTCAGGGACAAGTAATCGTGTTTCTGTAATGTTGAATTAAAACCAGAATTTTCGAAAAATTGTATTTGAAAATAAGCAAGTGCAATTTTACAGCATTTTTCACCAAATTTATAAAAGTAAAATTTTGTTAAAAAATTCTGGTACAAATCTTGTTTAAAATCTTGATCTAGTACTAATCTTATTCTTTTTCTCTCTACACTTTAAATAAATAAGTTATTTTTTATGTTTCCACTTTAATATGATAATATATGAAAATAACTTATGCATTCTGCATTATAAATCTAAGAAATATTTTACGATAAACATAATTTTTATCTCTCATTTAAAAATTTACATAAGTCAAGACTTCCGGAATGAAGTCTATGAAGTTATTCTTATTAATTTATAGTCTATTAAGTTATGTTAATCTTATTAAGTTTTCTTTTATTATCATTTTAATTACCGCAAAATAAATAACCGATAGCCAAATTAGAAATTTAAAGATCTGAGAAGTACAATCGGAAATAAAACTCTTAAAAATATATAGTACTTGTGTACATTTTTTATTGATTCCTGAACAATTTTGAATCTGTGACTTTTGAGAGGGTAGTTTTTGAAATGACTGATTCATTTGTAATAAAATAACAATATAAATTTAAAATGCAAAGACGGCTATCGGTTTTTAATGTTTCTTAACAGACAATGCGCCATAGAGATGGCGCTGAAGTCCTACATCGGGTTTGGTTACCCACTTTTACCCGCACCCAACCCAAACCGCGACCGAGTCAGGTTGGCACTATATCTTATCGTCGCGGGTCGAGTTCGTGTCGGGTAGACTTCTACTTTTTTTGCTGCGGGTCGAGTTGACTTTCATTGTTTCGGATTCGTTGGGTTTTGACTCTAGCGGGTTGACTTTGGTTTGATCCAATTTTTCAAATGAATATTCAATATATTTTTTCAGTATAAAATCTATATACAACTAGTAAATATGCAGATCAGGAACCTCAACGTCAGCTCTAAAAATCATTGTTTTTTAATCTCACTTTTCATATTACTTAGCATGTTTCAATCGGCAATTTAATTCTTTTATATTACATACATATTTATAGGCATATAAAATACTTTGGACGTTTTAGAAATTAGAAGCGTTAAATTAAACATGGTTTATGCAATGATATTCTGAAATTCTTATTAACTTCTTATCCATGTAACTTTTTAGATAAAAAAAAATAAACTTGTATCAAAATAAATTTTTATTTATGTCAATAGATTACTAAAATCTTCCGAAAATAATTTATTTTGCTAATAAAATATTATAGTAAAATAGTGCGAGTTACTTGAATTTTATTATTCTGATATTCTTTGAAATATGGTTGCTTAACAAATAAAAAATTAAAGAGCAAAGTAAAAAGAAATGCATTTTAAAATTTGTAAAAAATATGAAAAAAAATGTTTTATATTTACCGAACAGATGCAAACATTTTTCCAATAATTTACACAATTAATTTCTAAATTCTAATGAATGTATCAGCAAATTTTCAAAGCTATTGGAAACATTTAAAACCTCCATATCGAAAATTTAGCAGTATTAATTTTACGTCTAAATCCATTATTCAAATATGCGATTTTCATTTCAGTTAAAAATGAAATTTGAAAATCGTCTGCATTCCAATAGGAAAGCATTATGAACTAAAAAGAAATTTCTATATTTTTTGAACGAATGAACCAAATGTAACTAAAAACTATACAGCTAATTTCGGGTACCTCACCCACATACCCACCAAAAATCAACCTAATCGGCCGGTTTTTACGGCAGCTATCGCGGAACAAACAGACAAACACACGGAAACCAAAAACTTTTCGCATCTCCACAGTGAGCCTTCACTGACGTTTCGGCAATAAAACCTCCATAACGGGCACTCCCGTAAAGTGGATACCTTTGTATAAAGAAACACTTTTTCAATTCCTAACATTTATATATTTGTGCTTTTTTACCTGTGAATAGTGGACACCTCCTAATCTACATTCACGTAACATGTGGATGTGTGCATAAACTATCACAAATACGATACATGTGTTTTTGTGTGTATCAAAAAAGAAATGTTTGTAATATTTTTCATATTCCGAGAGAAGAAAAAATGGTTATTAAGTGCACCGTAAAGAAAGAATAATCTATGATCACATACAGGGTCTGTTCTGAAATTAGTAGGACTGTTTTTTTCCTGAGCGAACAGGTGGACGAGAGGCGGTCTGCGCGCGCACGTTCGGTGGAGGGGGATATTGGGAATGCTGGGGAAAATGGGCAGTCGGCTCTCGGCAGTTGAAGAGATCAGGTCGCTTGTACTGTGAACCCCTGTCGAAACGCCTCATCACGGAGAATCATGGAGCGTTTTCTGGAGCAGCGATACGCGATCAAATTTTGTGGAAAGCTTGGTAAAACGGGCAAAGAGACTCACGACATGATTAAGGAGGCCTACGGTTATACTGCCATGGGTAGATCGGTGTTTTTGAGTGGCACAAGCTGTTCCGAGAAGGTAGGGAAAGAGTGGAAGACGACGACCGCTATAGACGCCCTTCGACCAGCAAGACCAAAGAAAATGTGTCGCAAGTGAAAAATTCACTGAACAGTGATCGTAGGATGAGTATCAGAATGATTGCTGATGAATTGAGCATTCCTCAAACCCAAGTTTTTGAGATCGGCTGCACCATGACAACGTGCCGAGCCACACAGCATTTCGCGTAATGGAGTATCTTGCCCAGCACAATGTGGCAACGCTGCCTCATCCACCCTATAGCCCCGACTTGGCCCCGCCAGACTTTTTTCTATTGCCGAGAATAAAATCGACGCTCAAGGGGAAGCATCACGGCTCGGTAGAGGCGGGTCAACAGGCCGTGACGAGGGAGCTAAACAGCATTCCGGTCCAGGCGTTCCTGGAGGCGCACGAAAACTGGAAAACTCGTTGGCAGCAGTGTGTAGATGCGTAAGAGTACTACTTTGAAACATTCCAATCGTTTGTACTATTCTCATGAATAAATTTAAAAAAATGAGTCCTACTAATTTCAGAACAGACCCTGTATCTTATATACATTTTATTTCTCATGCAGTAAACTGAATATATACTCATTTATATTCAAATGCGTATTTATTTTCATCTGAAACACAGTTCTGCTCAAACTTTTTGTGACAATCACAACAACCCGACTTGCAAAAAACTTAA
Organism: Maratus michaelseni; assembly: GCA_963931845.1. Taxonomy (NCBI): domain Eukaryota; kingdom Metazoa; phylum Arthropoda; class Arachnida; order Araneae; family Salticidae; genus Maratus; species Maratus michaelseni. The sequence continues at coordinate 409,158,349 of OZ007586.1, forward strand.
ATCTGACCCACAAGAATTATTCTAGGGTGAATCCGAACTGCAGAAAGGAAATTAGATTCACCCCGGCCCGACAAATGAAAATAGGGACAACCCGACCCGATGCAGAACACTATTCAACGATCCCGATGCACCCATTATTCAGAGGTTTTATTATATTTTAATTTTAAGAAATATAGATATGTCTATTTTTACATATAAAAGATAAAATTGGTATTAGAGATATAATTTCAGATTACTTTTCAGATTACATTAAAACGAGATTTACTTTCCTTTCATTTCGGGTGCGGGTCGGGTTGCGGGTTAAAGTATTTCGCGTTCCGATTGAAATACGTTGGGGTTTGGGTCGAGTTGCTGGTCACCGAAAATTATTTTATAGGGTTCGGGTAGGATTTCAGGTCGATGAATTTTTTTGTTGTTGTTGTTGAATTTGATTCGGGCTGCGGTTTGACTTCAAATGAAATTTGCTGGTTGCGGTCGAGTACAATCCGACCGTTCTGAACTCTAGATGGGGCGCTGGGATATTCTATTAGGTCACTGGTTGTTTATTCCGCGATTTCCAAGGGCAGCACAAAAGTAACAAATTTTTTTTCTTAACGCGATTTCTGCGGGCAACAAAAATGTAGCAAAATTTGTGCATCACGCGATTTCAGAGCACGCATTTTTTCCTTCTTTTTAATAGCGTATCCTGCTTTTTCACCTTTTAACCGATCGATAATGCTGTTTCTACATAATTCTGAACAATTTTTTGCCATTGGATCAGCTTTTAGTTAATATATAGTGAAAGTCATACACTAAATTTTATCAAAATTCCCTAATTAGTTTTAGAAATTATCCCGCCCTTATTCAATCTTTTATTCATCACAGAAATGGACTGCAGAGAATGTTTCGCGAATGATACTACGTTTGATTTTGATTATATGTTAAATTCTGAGAATGATTACAGTTTTCCGAATAGTATAAATCAAAATGAATATTTATCAGACTCTTCTTTAGAGATTCACTTTCAAAATACTGTTTTTATATAATCACATCTAAAGTTGATTTTTACGTAAATATTTTGTTATAACCTAATTTTTTATTTTTAAAAATATTTTGTAGAAAAAAATACTATATATTTTATCTCTCAAATAGATAGATATTTGAAATATATATTTAAAATATATGCATTTTTTGAAGCGATTTTGATACAAAAATGACACAGTCATAGGGCATAAGCAAAGTGGGAACAATTTTATAAATTTATAAGCTTTTCTTTTCTATAAAATCCCTACCTTTTTAAAACTTAATTTTTCTAAATCAAAACAAAATGAAATTAATTTTAAACTGAATATACATGCCTTCTTATTAACATAATTTCCTTCTTATCAACTAGCAAAATATATTGTAAATGAATGTTTTTAATATATAAATGCGTAAAAAATTAGATTTTATAGAAATTAAATAATGGCTTCTCTGATTTGTTGTAGGTTATGCCAGAAAATGATTTCTGTAAAGATAAGGCTTCGTATGTTTGGAAAACTGAAAAAGATTATTTTTTAAAGTAGAATAAAAATAATAAACATACTGCACTATATCATTTTAAAGTAAATCAATAAACATTCTTTAAGTTCCAGACTTTTGTTTGATTTTCATTAAAGCAAACCTGATACTAATTATATTATCAAACTAAAAAGTGTTTTTTTTTCATCATGATTCATTTATTTTTTGCTGAGAAGAATGAACTTAAGATTTTATTGGAATTTCTATAAAAAGTATTAAAATATAATATTTTAATTATTTCTGAAATGGAAAGTTTTTATCTTGCCTTATTACCTTATACATATTGAAACAGTTTAAGCAATTAAAATTATTTTTGATACCGACAATATTTTCCCATCGTTTTAATTATTTTCAATTTAAATTATTAAAATAATACACTGTTTTAATTTAAATTATTGAAATACCATATATTTTTTTGCAAATAAAGATGGAATATGTTGTATTGGATATCTGATTACTTACGTATTAGTTTACTGGTTACTTAAGTATGAGCATATATACAAACAAAATACTATATAATTTTAATTCGTCAAGAAGAATTTCCGTGATGATACATTTAAAACTGTTCTCAAATCTTACCACGCTACTTTCTGACAAAATCACAACGTTGTTTCCATCTCTACACTCATAAAATTTCATATAAGTCAGAATATATTCAGAAAAATATTCTTCAGATATTTATATGAACGAATATTTATAAATATTCGTCAGAGGTATAGAAGATACCTGAGTAAATATTTTAGAAAACGCATAACATACTTAAAAACCAGATTTTAGTAATTACCACCCATAGTCGGAAAGGTACTCCAATTCTTTTGTGCAGTCCTGTATATGTTTTATAGTTTGTATATATCCTACATAGTATGCTAAAGTTTAATTTAGTAAGAAAACGCATAACACATGTGAAAATTCACCTTCACCAATTTCTATCAATAGTCAGAAACGTACTTGTATTCTTTTGTACAGCACTGTATATTACATACATATTTTTATATAGGCCACACAAATTTAATTCAGGCAAAACATACGCTTAAAACTACTGAAATTACATTTCCAGGAATTACTATTCATAGGCGGCCGTTATCCAGTTCTTTTAATAGCCCTATTTTAGATTTTATAGATATTTTAAAACCATCTCCTACTATACTAAATATAGTTGAACTTCAAAATGCATAACTCAAATTAAAAAACACCTCTAACCAATTCATGATCATCGTCAGTACTGCTTACGAATTATTTTATGTAGCCCTATATATGATTTGAAGAATTTATACACACTACGTCGTATGGAAAAATTTAGTTAAGCTTAAAAATGCATATCATAAAAGAAAACACACTTCCAGCAATCATCCTTAATAGACAATATTTCGGATACAGTATTGTATCCGAAATTTTTTTTCGTGTCTCTGTAAATTAAATATAAATACTATGCACTATTCTGCAGCAAGGATCTTCTAGTAAACCTCTTTAATGTAAGGTAAAGCCAGGAGAGATGGCGCGGTCGGAGAGATTGCGCACATAGAGGTTTGGGGGGGAAGGAGTAGAGTGAGCGAGCAGCGACTGCAGGTAGTTGTACAACAGTAGTAGCGGAGTGTCTACTTGAAAGTGCACGTTGATTGTTTTGAGCGTCTAAGATAAAGCATTGTTATTTTGGTTTGTTTTCCCAAAGTCAGTGCTTGAATTTTCATAGCTATTCGTCAGAATTTCTATACAATGTCAGTAGTACAAAATATTTTAAACTTAAACGATTTCTCATAAGCTACTAATCTAGACTAACAGTGTGAACACCAACGGTTCGTTTTAGTAGCGGCCATGTGTAAATAAAAGGCGGCGCAATCTCTCCTACCGAAATTGGAGAGTTTGCGCATCTGCTACTTAGGAGAGATGGCGCATTGTTCCCATTAGTTTCCATGATAGGAGAGATTACGCAGCTTATTGGCAAATATGTATAATAAAATGAAAAATGAAAATGGACTAATTTTAAGTTAAACGTGTTATCAAGTAACTTAATGTTAGTTTGTAATCTTATCTGGACTTCCTTTTACTTTTTCTTTAATTTTTCCCCTTTAATTAAAATTTTTTAATCGTTTTTAAAATTATTTCCTTTTTCTGATTCTTTAATCATTAGGTTGAAATATTCACTCCTAATACAACAATATTTGTTCACAAAAACCTTACAACAATTTCATTTAAGTGTAATTATTATTGTTAACAATTTAATTGTAGTTATTATTAGTAACAATCTCTCCTACTTATGTGCGCAATCACACCCACCCTGTAAGGACAGATTGCGCAAAATAACTTTCTAGGTTTTATTACAATTGTTCTATTAAATTACAACATAACAACAAAATAGCATTGGAAATGCATAAAAAACAAATGAAGTAAAAATTATTCATGGATAGTTTAGCAAAAAAATAATATTTAGATTTTTTATTGTTATTCTTTTGAATTGTGTGCAGACTCTCCTAGCTTTACCTTATATCAATTTCAGCTTGCTTTAAATTGAGCAACATACTTAAAATATGCTGCAAACAGCATTTCCCCGTAGACAATTATACAAACTAATGAATGATAAGTGCAAAGAATGATAACTGTAAATGAATGATAAGTGCTTTGCACTCCATATTCGAAAAAAAGCATGGTTTAGTGCACCTTAGAAATTCATATAAATTTCATTATGTTTGTAACAGTGTAACGTCATTAAAATACATCGCAAACGATTTTTCCAGATAGACCATAATATAAAGCAATTCTTTTGAGTGCACGAGTAAACGAACTGTAAGTGTTTACAATGGGTGTTTACATACCATTTTCTATAGTAACCATCTTGTAGTGCACATCAAGTAATGTATATAAATTTCATTACGTTTGAAATAGCGTAACTCCATTAAAATACACCGCAAATGATTTTCCCCCATAGACCGTAATGTATCGGAATATTTTTGAGTGCACCTGTCAATGAATTATAAATGCTACACACTTCATTTTTCAATACCGAACATGCCATAGTAACTCGCAATAACGTATACTAATTGCATGGAAATCCGAGTATATTTACGCAAGTGATAGCACGGACAGACAGACAGCACACAGATAGATAAACAGAATTCATAAAACTTTTCAAATTTTCTGGAAAGTGTTAAAAATTCAATTTCAGGAATTACCAACAACATTCGGAAAAATAACCGAATTCTTTTGTGCAGTCCTGTATATGATCTATAGAATTTATACACATCAAGTAATAGGCAAAAAATTAGTTACATTCATAAACACGTACCACAATTGAAAACGCACTTCCAGCAATTATCATTAACGAAAACAGTACTTTAACCGAATACTTTTGTGAGTCCCTGTAAATAAACGATAGATCTTATACATACAATATGCTATTGTAAGCCTCTTATAATATACATCAATATGCCTCGGTGATATATATCAATTTCAGTATGTTTGAAATAGTGAAACATTATTAAAATAAACCGCAAACGATTTTTCTCCAAAGACCGTAATGTAGCGGAATTCTTTTGAGTGTCCCTGTAAAGAAACTATAAGTGCTACACACTTCATTTCCAATACCGAACTTGCCATAGTTCACCTCAATAGACTACATCAATTGCATGACAATCCGAGTATATTTACGTGAGTTAGAGCACGGACAGACAGGCAGAAAAACCGAATTCATATACACTTTTAACTATGATGGAAAGTGTTAAAAATAATCTGCGTTGTTAATGTTAGATATTAGTGTTCTCATGTGCTATTAGCCTAATTTATGCTTCTCTAATTAAGCTATGCTTATCTAATTGCCGAAACGTCAGTTCAGGCTCACTGTGGAGACCCGAAAAGTTTTCTGTCTGTTTGTCTGTCTGTCTGTTCCGCGATAACTGCCGTAAAAATCGTCCTATTAGGTTGAGTTTTGGTGGGTATGTTGGTGAGGTATCCAGAATTAGCTGTATAGTTTTTATTTACATTTGGCTCATTCGTTCTAAAAATATAAAAGATTTTTCAATTGAATCCATTTGGACACTACACTGTTAACTAGTATTTTAAAAACACAAAATTGCACAAATTGTGCTTATTAGTTGCTAAAATCAGTGTAAAAATTGTTTTAAACTCATAACAAAGCTAAAATCCTACATGTTTCGGCTTTAAACTTAAAGCCATCATCGGGGAAGAGGAACAACACAAACAACTACTGATCTTTCAATTTTCGACACGAGAAAATTGAAATCAACAGTATGGAAAAATTTAAATAAAATAAGCGGGCGCTCTCTGTTGCCAAAGAGCGAAAAACAAAACAATGAATTAACAAGGGGTTAAAAAAGAACTAAAAGAAAGTTTTTGGAAAGGTTAAAAGAGCATAAAAACGACAAAATTTGGAAAGTTATCCACTGCACTCTCCCGGTTTTACGCTAAAAATAATGATACTGTAATTAATTTCGATAAAGCAAGAATTATCCATAGGTTCAATAACCCATTTAAAGCCGCCATTAGGGAATCATTGGAAATTAAAATTAGAAAAGATTGTATTTGTAATGATAACTTTTCTTTCAACATACCTAGTTTATGGGATACATTTTTAACCCCTTGTTAATTCATTGTTTTGTTTTTCGCTCTTTGGCAACAGAGAGCGCCCGCTTATTTTATTTAAATTTTTCCATACTGTTGATTTCAATTTTCTCGTGTCGAAAATTAAAAGATCAGTAGTCGTTTGTGTTGTTCCTCTTCCCCGATGATGGCTTTAAGTTTAAAGCCGAAACATGTAGGATTTTAGCTCTTTTATGAGTTTAAAACAATTTTTACACTGATTTTAGCAACTAATAAGCACAATTTGTGCAATTTGTGTTTTTAAAATAAAAGATTTCTTTTTAGGTCATAATGCTTTTCAACGGGAAGTCAGACGATTTTTTTTTTCATTTTAACATTCACCGAAAAGAAAATGTCGCATTGGGATAATTGTAAATGCTAAATTATGGATTCTAAATTTACAAAATGGAGATCTTAATTTAAGGCAATCGCTTTGAAAATTTGCTAATATATTTATTAGAATTTCGAAAGTAATTGTACAAATTATTGGGAAATTTTATGCATTAATTTGAAAGATGTGAAACATTTTCATTTCTCATTTTTAACAAAAATTTACAATGCAGTTTTTTCTCTTTCATTAAATGGTTGCTAAGCAGCTATATTTCAAAGAATACCAACAAAGGAAAATTCAAGTGAAATCGCATTATTTTGACGCGAAATTTTATTAACAAATAGCTAATTTTCGGGTGATTTAAGTTTTTAATATGCTTTTTTTAATGAAATAGATGAGAATTTATTTTAACTACTAAAGAAAGATTACCAAACCGGTTTTCCAAATGAAAATAATAAAAACGTTGAATATGTAAATTGAATATAGGTCACATAAGAGGAATTTACATTTGTATAAGTATATTTTATTAACGAAATTTTATTCAATTTCAGCAACATTTGATGTTTAGTGATTGAAATGTACGTATTATTTTAAGGTAGGATAAAATCTCTTGTACAAAGAGATGGTTATTCTAATGAAATTAAAATAGTAAATACATTCAGACATATACTCAAGAAATGAAATAGCACAATTACTGGAAATTGAGAATATAAAATTAAAGCGACAACGGAGGTTTCAGGGAGGCGCAGCCCCCTGAAGTTATGTATTGTTATTCTGATAAAATATAGTAATAAGTATTTTATCCTATCATTGCATAACATTGTGTTTAATGCGATACTTCTAAAATTTCAGGAACTTTCGAAAAATTTTATATTTTTATAAATGTATAAATAACTTTAAAAAATTGAATTTTAGGATATCAAATATTATGCAGATAATGTTAAACATTAGTGATATTAATGCACAATGACTTGTAGAGCTGACGTTGAGGCCTCTGATCTGTAGATTTACTAGTTAATAAATGATCCCCTAATCATGTAAGGGATTGCGATAAACAGCATGTTTTGCCATGAATGCGAACTAAAATTATCGTCACTGTATTCCGTGCTGACCGCTGAAAATTATGTCGGGGAATAGAAAGACGGATCTCCTATAGTATATTAGTCTTATAGTACTCTTATACTCTATATACTCTTATAGTATATAGTAGGTTGTATATATTAGTGTTGTCATCTTCTATTTTCCTACTTTATGCTTCTCTAATTATCTATTCTTATCTAATTAATAAATGATTCTCTAATCATGTAAGGGAATGCGATAAACAGCATCTTTTGCCATGAATGCAAACTAAAAATATCGTCACTGTATTCCGCGTTGCCCGCTGAAAATCATGTTGGGGAATAGGAAGACGGATCTCCTGTTATGTATGGGAGATCAGTGGTTTTTATTTTTCAAACAACAGTCAACCATTTCCCAGAAAAGACTGTCAAATTGATTTTTTATCCGTATGCAAACACTAACAAAGACATTCTTCAGCCACACTGTAACGTAGTTGAAAATAATGCACAAATTGAAGCTTATTTTTTTCCTTTAAAACTAAATAATCGGAGGTTCGGCATATTCCCGTTTAATATTTATACCACCGATTTTTAAAAGTGTAATCAGATTACAAATTCGTTAAAATTTACAGCGATCAATGTTTGTATGTACCTTGAGAGTATTTAACTCTTAATTTTTTTTAAATGTATTTTTTGAGGATACCACAAGAAATGTAAACAAAACATGGCACATATAATCACACACAATTGTTAGGAGCACTATGTTTATATTTTGCACATGAGGGTTAAACAGACTAGAGCTGCATCTAAGGTGCAACCCAACCCACTACGCGTAAGCGTGAAACGAGAGTCGGAAATGTTGCGCAAAGACACTGTATAGTCCCAGAAAAATGGTTTATTTGCAAGTTTTAATCAGTTTTTTTTTTTTCAGACTTTGTAACTCTATTGCTGGTGTTGTTTCCTATTTTGATTTTCTTTCTTATTCATTTTACACTGAAGAAGCTATTCCTGTATGACAGATATAGATAAACAGATATCGTAATATATTAGCTTGTAGGTTAGTTATTCTATAGTTGATTAAATTTTATATGCAATAAGAACCTAAAGTGGTAACAAAGAAATTAATCTATTTTCAAGTAAATTGTTCTTTCACTCTAATTTTATCTCATTAAATTACTTTATTTTATTTCTTTTACAAAATTTCTCCACGTTAAATAAATCAATTATCGTACTTTAAGTTACATTATTGTAATTTTGAATGCATTTTTCAATTTCTTATGAGATTTTAACTTTATCAAACATTCACATATTACAATAGGAACGATTTCGAATGTTCCCTTCTTTTTATAATCTATTAAATATTTTATATTAAACGTTTTCAAATGTTTAAGAACACAATACATGAAATTTACGTACTTCAATGATAACATTTTGAAGTCTTTGTTAAAATAGAGAATTTTAGTATTGAAAATGGTGACAAGAAAGTAATTAATTTTTGACTGATTTGTTTTACTTTTTTAAACTTTTTTATTTTACTTTAAATTCATTTTAAGCTTTTTACAGTGCTTCAAACATGTGAATAAAATCTCCAGAGATAAAATAAAAAATAACTCTAAGAGTTTTTTTTCTCTTTCCTTTTTTTAATTTGATACCTGCGAAGCAAATATGATTAAAAAAATAAGTTACTTTTTGTTTAATAGTACTATAATAGTAAATAGTGTTATAGTAATGTTATAGTGTATTTAACAGTCTTATAATAGTATTAAAAAAAGATGAAAGGTGCTTTTCTAAAAGATATGCCATTTTTTATCTAAATTAAACATTGAATTAAAATTTTAATCTTAGGATATGTTGATTTGGGAAAGAAAAGTATGAAATGATCAAAAGATAATTTTGCTTTATAAATTAATATTTTGCTTCTGAAATGATATTTATGAAGTCTAGTTATTCATATTTTTCAAAATATGTCCAAATTATATTCAAAAATAATTTTTAAGTAAGAGGCCTTTGAATACCAAGCGAAAATATATTTTCAATCGAAATTAATGATAAACTGTGCGAAAATATTTATTTTATATACATTATGGTTAAATACATTTTTGTTCTACAGTCGGACACAGTTAAGACGTTCGCGTTTAATATGCGATCCCACTTAATACGCGGATTTTTTCCGGTCCCTTGAACATCGCCCATAAGATTAAAACAAAAATATCACGTTTAATACGCAAACGGTTATTACATGATTCCGCTTAATATGCGAACGGTTATTATGCGATTCCGCATAATACGCAATAAGTTTCGTTCACATGAAGAAAAAAATCTTGATTAAAACGCGAATTCATAGACCAAGATGAGAATTTCTTCTCTCTTCTCTATTGTTGCTAATTTACAGGGATATTTTTATTCAGATATCTAACAGTATTTCCGAATAATGATATTCACCTTACTATGGTTACACTGCAAATCTTTATACACTTTTCAGAACACTTTTAAGAACACTTATTTTGTTACCTTTTTTTAGTACACTTTTTGGAACTGTTTTTAGAATACTTCTGAGAACACTTATTTTGTATAGCACACATTCTAGCGCACTTTTTGAAAGCGATGATTTTACAAGTGTGCCCAAATGGGTTCTCAATATGTTCTCAAATGTGTTCTCAAGTTTAGCTTTAACAAATATCCTGAGCAGAACACTTTCGAAGCACTTTCTTTATAGCGGAGCATATTCGGAACACATTTAAGTACACATTAAGATAACTGGAACACTTTTCATGTAGCTTTCATTACAAAAACTACCTATTGCAGCCGTTCCGAGGAAAGCAATTCCAAAACATTTTGGTATGTTTTCACCGATCATGACCCCCAGAGCACCCTCTGTTCAAATGCTCATTTATATATATATATATATATATATATTTGTATTTTTATATTTTAAATTAGAAATAGTTAAAATCACAATGGTTAAATTAATAACTGCTACTTTTAGAAAATTAACTGTAATTTTAACTTGTACGTTTGAATTCACTTATTCACTTTACCATGTGCTTAGCACAAAACATTTTTGGCTTCGGATTCTGGACAAATTTATGTTGTAATGTATAGATTTTCTTTGTCTTCCTTTGTATTTATTTGTTTATAAATGGATTTTTTTTCTTCCGTTTGATTTGTAGTGTTCTATTTTCAAAGGTATCCTTTTTTTTTTTTTTTTTTTTTTTTTCCAATTTTTTTCCAATGATTGTTAGGGCTTGGAATTGTCACAAAATTTTGGCTTTAAGCTTGTGACAGTTACAGAAAACAATCATTCTTTGCTTATAATGTGGTTTCCCAGCCCTTGAAAAAGTAAATTACATTATAAGCTTGCATTTGTGTTTTTTTTTTTTTTACTTATGTTTCACTTTTTGAATAAATACTTCATTTGTTAGGACTATGTTTTATAATGTGTAATTTGACATAGCTATTTGGGATAATAATTTCATTGCATTTGGTCAGTTATTTCTGTTTCAATGGTTAATTTTTGCAATAAGTTTTTATATATATATATATATATATATATATATATATACAGGGTGTCCCAGGATTATTGGGACAAACTTTAAGAGGAGGTAGGGGACATCACAAGGATTCAGATTTGCATAGCAACCCATGGTCGGAAACGGCTTCGTTCGTCATTAAGCGGTGTTGTTCACAAGAGCACTGGAGGAAACCTTACTTGTTGCCAGCACCTCTAACATCTGCAGATTATCTCATTTTTTTGCAAGAGGTGCTACCAAGCTTACTTGACACTATGCCAAACATGTCAGACGCCATACGTGGTTTCAACATGGTGAGGCACCTGCCCATTATATCAAATGTGTTCGTGAACATTTGAATCAGGTGTTTGGTCACCGATGTGTTGGCCCACGCTCTCCTGATTTAAGCAGCATAGATTTCTTTCTTTGGGGTGCACTGAAAAGTGCTGTGTACGCAACGCCTGTGGATTCCGATATGGATCTGGTTGCAAGACAGGTTTGTGCTGCTGCGGATATCCAACAAAATCCAGGTGTATTTGAGCGAGTCTGCCAATCCATGGTCTGACTGTATAATGCATGCATCACTAGCAATGGTGGAAACTTTGAACATTTTTGTGACATTTTCACATATCATCTACCACAGCACACGTAATATCTTTGGCCAATAAATTATTTCAGATGATCTCAGCCTTGTGTCTCTTCGTTTCTTGTACATGTCATACTACTTTCTCATGACGTTTCCGACCATGGGTTGCTATGCAAATCTGAATCCTTGTGATGTCCCCTAGCTCCCCTTAAAGTTTGTCCCAATAATCCTGGGACACCCTGTATATATATATATATATATATATATATATATATATCTGACATATGTCATGCTGTAACTCTCTTATTTATGAACCGATTCGGATGTGACTGAGTATCTGTATAGGACGTACCAAGGTCTCGACCGAGTTCGTTGGCCAGCTTCATCCGCCATCTTGCTTCAGAATGGCGGTCAATTAAAATTTTTGAAATTTTTGAAAATTCAAAAAGATGTACAAAAAGTCATAAATTGAAAAAATTGTTTCTGTTAAGTATTAGAAGGCAATACAAGGATTGTGGAACATTTTTTGTTTTGGCTATATCTCAAAAAATGGCTGAGATATGGCAGTTTGAAATTCTAGGGTGGTTGAGAATTTGAAACAATCTAATATTTGTTATAATCTAACTCTCGTATTTATGAACCGATATGAATATGACTGATCATGTGTACAGAACATACCAAGGTCTCGACCGAATTCGTTGGCCAGTTTCATGCGCCATCTTGTTTCAAATTGGCGGCAAGTTAAATATTTTAATTTTTAAGAAAATCAAAAAGATGTATAAAAATTATAAATTGAAAAAGTTGTTTCCATTAAGTATTAGATCGTAATACAAGGATTCAGGAACATGTTTTGTTTTGGCTTTATCTTATAAAATGGCAGAGATGTATCAGTTTGAAATTTCAGGGTGGCTGACATTTTGAAACAATCTGATTTTTGCTATGCTGAAATTCGCACTCAAATCCAGTATTAACGAAAACCGGTATTGAATCTTCTATAATCGGGTTCTAAGCATTTTAGCTTCGGGTGTTTGAGTAAAATTAGTTGAATTTTTAAAAACATGGACTATGAAAGCTACCTTTTCCTCCCGGTAAAGGCCGGAAGGATTTTTTTGAATCAAGGTGTTCCAAATGTGTTCACAATATGTGCTGGGAATTTGCAGTGTATACAGAGTGTCCACTCTCAACGGCGTCCAATGGCTAATTCCTACACCGTTAGTCATAGACATATATAGTTCCGATCACAAAAATGTTTTAAATGAGGTAAAGAAGTGTTTTACAGCGATTTGGGTCAATAAAAACTTTTCTTAGGAAGTTACGAAATTTAATGTTTTATACGGTTCCCCGGTCCTATAAGTTATAGGTAGTAAACTTTTTCTATTACACTAACAAGTAAGACAAAAAAAGTCCCATTCATCTAACACTAAAATTTTCCGAGTCATGAAACTTTGAATTATATTACTTACATCAATTTTCTGCATCTGAACACAGATAAGTTGTTCCATGCTTCGAAGGTCGTACACAAAGTGCTTAAAGTGGTAGTAGAATTTATTTCGCGTGTATCTGCTTCTGCTCTTTAACTGAAAGTAGTCACATCGTACAAGTATTACGATAGTGTTAATTTTTATTAATTAAGTTTCAGATTGGTTAAAATAATTGTATTTTAACATATGTTTTATTTTGTAAAGAATTGAGACTGTTGCTTTTCATCATTTGATTTGACAAAAATTCTGCTATTTTTCCCCTTATATTTTTAGGACAACTTGTATAGTTTGCTTTAATATGGCAGAATGAAAACAGATTTCAAATTTATATTGTAATGTTAATTTTACTCTCAACTGTTATTTTTTTATATCTGACGATTATTTATATTTCTAGTAAATTTGAGAATGACCCATATTTCGCAGCAAAAAAAAAAATGCTTCAACTTTAAAAAAGCTATTACTTGGTCAGTTTTAATCGTAGAAGAATGGAACTTTTTTGTCTTACTTGTTACTGTAATAGAAAATGTTTACTAAATATCACGTATAGGATCGGGTGGGGGGGCTGTATAAAAAATTAAATTTTGTAACTTTTTAAGAAATGATTTTATGGACAGGAGTATAGTGCACAAATTGAAGCTTATTTTTTCATTTTTAAAACTAAATATTTGGAAGTTGGGTATATTCACATTGATTATTTATGACAACATATTGTCAATCAATTGGATTAAAAATTCGTTACATTTTACTGTGATCATTGTTTGTATTTTCCAGCGATTACAAGCGATCAATTACATTTTGCTTATTTGTAAGTACCCATTTTTAGCAATGTGTGTGAATGTTTGAAATAGATATGAAGAGAAAACTGAATTAAAATCATACATACTTAAAAATAATAAAACAAACTTTTTTAAATTACAAACTTTCCTCGCAAAATTAATTCATTTAGCTTTAAAAATACAGATGCAACTTTACCCAATTTCAGAAATAGAATCCCGGGAAATAAAATGCTGGATAAAACTGACATTATTTTAAAATATTTGATACTTTCTGATTAGATTGAAAACGATTTTCTTATTCAAAAATCATTCTACTTTTTCTAATTAGCAATTTTATCCATGCTTTTATAAGCGTAGAAATTCATTTTTAATTAAATTTATCAATGCCGAAATGACTAAAAATGTGTTTTAAAAATAGTAATTTCATATGATATCAAAATTACTGAGGTGCAGCAAAACTAAATTAAACATTTTCCGTAATGATATTAATTAATTTTTAAAAAGGCAAAATTTTATGATGGAATAAACGTGTCTCATCACTGTTTTCACTTCAAAAATTGCACATTAATTATTTTTCGGCAATCTATCTTGAATTTTCTCGTCTCAGAATTAAAATAGATTTCATCTTCCACTAAATTAATATGCATGGGAAAAACTCATTTTCCTAATAAATTAAAACAATTTTAACAAACTAAGAAACAGAATTTAGTAAGTTTTATTTAATAGAAATATTTAAACATTTTAATTTTTATAACCTGCCACAATCGTATTTTATAATCCATACTTCCTAAAATAATTAGTTTGTATTTTAAAGTTATGTCGTTCTTTAGGTAATAGATTAAAATTGATTTCCTGCATATTTTAACTGTAAAAGTGCAATTGTGTTCCATTACAGCATAGGTTGCATAGTCATTACTTCTTATTGCTTGCTAGACTTCATATTAAGGTAATATTTAGTATATATACTTAATTAAATTCATTAACTATAATAAATATAAATCTGAAGTAAGTGACATGTTTAAGAGGTTGCTCCACATTTTGTGTGCAGCAATTTAAAAATAAATTCAAATTTTCGTCAGTTCATCTCAGTCTATAAGAATACTCAAGTTAAGATGTAAATACTGAGCAAATATCACTCAGATTTTACACTTCATTCTTTTTAGCTATTGAAACGCAAAAAAAGTTTGCCTTTTGAAATTTTAGGTTTATTTCGGGTATTGTACATGTTGAAATAGGGCAGTGCTATTTATTGACTAAAATTTGAAATATTTTTATAATTACAGTAGACAATATATGAGCGTCTTGATAAACATAATATAAACTATTTCATCTTTATGACTAAGTTAATGAAAAATTGTATTTGACAGCTCTGGCGTCCTTTTTTTGGATACCTTGTATGTAATGTGTTCATGTGACTTGTAGTATTTTAGATTTTTCTTCGTATTTTTCTGAGGACTGAATTGTATAAGGGACAATAATTGCGTCTAAGTGCTTTAATGAATTACACAATTTCACAAAGAAGGCAGAGACACATTTTAATGCATCTTCTGTCGTTCTCAAATAATCTGCTTAATAACGCGAAACATTCTGACACATTTTCTGACTCATTTTTAAACGTAAAGGCATAAAATTGGCAGGCCTGACTATGAAAGCGATTTGAAATCGAAATGAGTTGTGAATTTTTTGATTTAAAACTTACATATCGCGTTATAAGTTATTCGTGTCACGTGACGATGCGTTTTTCCCATTTTTCGGGCTGCGGCATTGGAAATTCATTTCAAAACGCAAACTTTGACAATATTTTCTGAAAGATCTACTGCCTTACCAAAAAATGGAAAACGTCTTTCGATTACAAAGTTTCTGAATAAGAACACCTGCCAATTTCTTGAGTTTCTAAACAAAAAGGATTTAAAGAATATGTCATTATGTAGCCAGTTTGGATTTGAGAACAGCTTATGTTAATTTCTTTGCTAGCGATGCCTGGAAAGATTTCGGACTAGAGGCTGTTTCCATGTATTTATTTCCTTCAATATAACGCGGTACATATTTCCCGTCATCAACTACCAGCATGGGTTTAAGGAATGTGTTACACGCACACAGCAATACAGTATGCATTCTCAATAATAGAAATTAATAAACATAATAATAATTATTATTATACCTCTTTGGTCTCTGTGGACTTCAAAAATACGTTTGGTTATATATCCAGAAAAGAGACATTTTTAGAACTTGAACGTCAGTCAGTTGCAGAAAAATACATCAAATTCACTCATTTTTTTCTCTTTTAATATCAACACAAATTTTTGTAACATATCCCTGTCTGTAGCATTATTTTCATCAATATTCACTGCAACGATCCTGTATATAATAATTAAATTTAGCAAAGAAATTCTGGTTTATCATTTTAGATTCTGTTCAACATTCTGAACCTAAATTTTTATATGTTTAAATATTTTTGTATTTTTAAAACAAAGATGAAAGTATCGTACATTTTGTTTAAAATTAATTTAATTTTTATCTATGCATAAAATATTTTTGAGTATGAAACAATAAGCATGTTTAGATTCCGCTTTAAAATATAAATGTAATCCTAGAATCTCTGAAATATTAAACAGATTATTTCAAAACGATAGAAGATGCATTAAAATGTGTCTCTGCCTTCTTTGTGAAATTGTGTAATTCATTAAAGCACTTAGACACAATTATTGTCCTTTATACAATTCAGTCCTCAGAAAAATACGAAGAAAAATCTAAAATACTACAAGTCACATGAACACATTACATGCAAGGTATCCAAAAAAAGGACGCCAGAGCTTTCAAATACAATTTTTCATTAACTTGGTCATAAAGATGAAATAATTTGTATTATGTTTATCAAGATGCTCATAAATTGTGTCTACTGTAATTATAAAAATATTTCAAATTTTAGTCAATAAATATCACTGCCCTATTTCAACATGTAAAATACCCGAAATAAACCTAAAATTTCAAAAGGCAAACTTTTTTTGCGTTTCAATAGCTAAAAAGAATGAAGTGTAAAATCTGAGTGACAATTGCTCAATATTTACATGTTAACTTGATTATTCTTATAGACTGAGATAAATTGACAAAAATTTGAATTTATTTTTAAATTGCTGCACACAAAATGTGGGAGCTACCTCTTAAACATGTCACTTACTTCAGATTTATCCAAACACATTTTGCGATAAATCGCTTTGTACTATTATTTTACCAACGTTTACAGAAGAACGCCTGATACATTACTAGGCATTTATAGGAATATTTTTATGCGTTTTGTCAATGCGCAAAACATATCGCTCATTCATGCATATTTTTGTTTTCAAAAAATAAAATATTTCAAGATATTGCAGAATAAAATTGTTCAGATATAATGCTCTTGCGACCATTTTAACAGATCAATCATACTTTCTAATTCTAATTATTTTATTTAACTTGGAAAATATTCCTTAGCGCAAAATTAGGGTGCAATTTTATTTTGAAGAATAGAAAATGAACATTAACATTTATGTCGCTCCTTGTTCATGAATTTGCCAGCAATTAATCCCTGTCACTAAAAAGAGATGACACAAATTTAAGCACATAAGCACCAACACAAAAGAAAATGAGTGAAAAAGAAATTTATGTGAATATCTATTTTCCTTGTATCGGAAAGTCAGATAAAAATAACTGGAATAATAATGGAAAAATAGATCATTTACCGGCAGCTTTGTTTAGAAATTCAGTTAAGGAAAGAAGTCATTAATCTACGTTCGCCGCAGCGTGACATATTCACCGTTTAAATGAATTTAAGATAATAGAACACACATTAATATTCATCAATGAGAGATAAACGGAAATATATTTAAGAAAACCCAAATTTAAAATAGCTTAGAAAGAATTTCATAGCTCTTAAGGGGCCAGGTACCTTTTATAGTATCAAAAAAAATTTTTTTTTTTTAATCGCTTATAATTAAATAGGATTTTTTAGGGAGATTTTAAAAAATGCAAAAATTCGCTGTTGGAAGAGAAGTTATGTCTAAAACAGCTTGAGTTCTTTTTATATGATCAAGGGGTAAGTTGATCTTTAAAGTCATTTTTCTCAAAATGGCGATTTTGGCCATTGCGCGCACGATTACTGAAAAATTGTTGGCTAGAATGTCATGAAATTTTGAGTGAATGTATTAACCCTATAGATACACAAAATTATCATTTATTATATTTCTCAAGTAAGAAGTTTAGAATTCACAACTACTTTTGTATAAAAAAAAACCTCGATATTTCTAGTTTCATTTTTTTTATTTCTCGGGATCTACACATTTTATTTTTTTATTATAGGTCATTTTAAGAATACATTATATCTGTGCTAATTAAACAAATTTTGGTTGGTTTTAGTAATTCAAATGTGAAAAATACTGCGCGCAATGCATGAAAGAATTCTTTCGTAAAAATGCATTATATTTTTAATTAAATTAAGAAACTTAATTGTGTGTATACTTTTTTTGAGAACTTTAATTGATAAAATAAACCTTTCTTAATATGTGTTTTAAATTTTCTAATTAAAAGTCCATTAGTTATGGAGTGACTGTAATTTTTATAAAGGTCACTTTTTGATGTATTTTATGAGTTCAAGGTGTCCTGACCCCTTAAAATAATATCTTTTTGGATACGACAACGATATCCAAAATTTCATTTCCTAAATAATATAATAGAATAAGATTTTTTTTTTTTTTTTTTTTTTTTTTTAAGAAATGAAAACAAGATAAAAGAAAACTAAGAATAATAAATTAATATTTGAGAATAATTACGTTTTTGTCGAAGAAGAATAAAATTTTTACTGTTTTACTTGCTACAGCATGGACATTTTTTCTAAATATAACTAATAGGATCCGAGAAATGCATAAAAATTTCATATGATATGTAGAACAATATTTGAAACATTTGTGCAGTTGGAACTAGAACTATATCTATAAAATTAACGGTTAAAAAATTAGCTATTGGTTAGAGATAAGAAGGGATACTCTATGTCCATGCACAAATTCTGAACCGGATGCTCCGATTTTGATAAATGTTGTTGGGAAAGGGCTTGTTTTGATGATGGTCTGGTATACATTTTGTTAGTGTGAAAAAAAAAAAAAAATATATATATATATATATATATATATCTGCCGGTGTTTATTCTGTTGCAACTTTCGTAAAAAGTTGAAATCATCACGAAATTATTCTTAAAGTACACAGCAAAATTTTGGTCAACGCAAAGTTTAAAAGATAGTCATTGCATCTTGTTTTTTTTCCCCTTACAGTGACACGACCAAACTTTTATTAAATGATCGATGATAATACCATCCACTGATCCTCAATTGCAACAATGTTTCTTAAAGTTGATGTTATTATCAATGAATGGCTAGCATGAAAAAAACTCTACTGCGTAAAACTGCACTGTAAAAAAAGACAAATGGTTCATAATCTAGAAAAATATAATATAACAACGAAATGCAATATTCAGTAACCTCTTCCGAGTTACCTACGATCCGAAAGACATTCTTTGTCTTTAGAAACCTCAGAAACAGATATATTTTTGAGATTTAAAGAAGCATTTAAAAAACAAAGTTTCTTTTGCTGCCAATGATTTTCGGGAAATTTTCTGAGTTGTTTTTATAGTGTATCAGTTTTCAACCCTAAATATAGTTTTTTTTTAAATGCTATCACCTCTCAAATAAACATATTCATGTTCAACAAACACGTTTTACAGGCAACTATGATAAATTAATATCATTAACATTAACATTAAATTTAATATTATTTTGTAACTCAAGCATGAATAAATTCAATTACGCAGCTGAAAATGTTTAATTGAGAATTGATAACATCCTAAAAACCGATATTCCGGTTTGAAAAAAACTGATTAATACAGTATAAAAACTACTCGGAAACGTTTCCGAAAATCAGTGGCAGCAAAAGAAACTTTGTTTTTATAAATGCTTTTTTAAATCTCGAAAAATAGATTGGTTGCTGACGTTTCTAAAGATGTAGAATTTTTTTCGGAATTGTAAGAAATTTGGAAGGGGTTATTTTATCGTTCGTGATTATATTATATTTTCGTAGATTAAGAAACATCTGTATTTTTTTACAGTATACTCTCTTTAAAATAGGCTAACTTCCGTTTATATTTCTGGAATAATTAGCACTGATGTTTAAATTAATAAACGAAAGTCGGTAGTTAAAATAGCAATCACTTGAAATCAGCTTGAATTTTTCATAAAAATTACATATAGAACAAAATTAGAGAGAATATTCTTTTTTGAAAAAAAAATTAAGCTTATGTCTTTCCTTGTTCATTAATTTGAAAGCAATTAATCCTTGTCAGTAAAAAGAAATGACACCTATTTTCCTGTATAAGCACCACGACAAAAGAAAATGAGTTTAAAAAAATTAATTTCCCTCCTATCAGGAAGTCAGATAAAAATAACTGGAATAATAATGGTAAAATAGATCATTTACAGGCAACATTGATTATAAATTCCGTTAATCAAAGAAGTCATTAATCTGCGTTCTCCGCGTTAGTGACATATTCACTGTATAAATGAATTTGAGATAATAGAACATACATTAATATTCGTCAATGAGCGGTAAACGAAAACATAAATATATCCATAATAACTTCATTTCTTAAATAGGCTAATTATTTTTAATAAAATAGCTTCTTTTCAGAGTTATGAGGGCTACATTTGTTTCGTCATTTTTGGAGCTATCTGGTGTTTTGTGTTTTGTAATGCTAATTGAAACTTTAATGGCTAATTTTTAATGCATATTTTTGTACCGTCAACAGAAGGTATGACTTTGTCCACCCGAAGGGACTTTGTCCCACCCCGCGGAGATAAAGACAAAACGTATAATAAATAAAATTTATCACAATAAAAGTAATTAGTAATTCCGTATTCTGATAGTTAGGAGCAGTAGCTTAAACCTAAATTATTTAATTCAGCATTTTACAAATTCAGTTTGGCATCACTTCCGTTGTTGATTTGTTTACTTTTCGCGCATGATTTAACTAGGGGAAAGTTTTGAGTGGAAGATTTATTTATACATGATTATGTAAAGAGGAAAGCATTTTTTTAATTATTATTTCTTAATTTTAATTTTTAATATTCTTACGTTTAAATGTTTTCTTTACAAATCAATGCGGTTTACATACAGGGTTAATTAAAGTTTAAGTTTCAAAACGCTCTAAAAACCGAACCACTGATTAGAATGACGTCAAAAAGGAACGGTGTATTATTGAAGAAGGGGGAAAGAACATGAACAAACGAAAATAGTTCCAAATTTTAGTGACAGATGGCGCTGTAAGCGTCAGCAGATGTAAATTAAAATACCTGGCATGCGCATGGCCATTTCAGGTGTTATAAAAGCGTTGGGTAAACGGCGTTTCCTCATTTCGCGTCTCAGACGTTCGCCATGAGTGTCTCAATGAAGGACCGCGCTCTGCTTGTAAAGCTTTATTACAAGAACGGTTATTCTGCACCAGTAGCTCTGCAGAAGTTCAGGACCCTCAAGGGTATGAAAAAAGGCGTTGGACCGATGACTGTCATGGGTCTGGTGAAAATGATGAAAAAATTCGAAAATACGGGTTAATTTGATGTGCAGTCTGGTAGAGGAAGAAAAATATGTGATTCGGCGGTAGTTGAAGCCACAGCAGTTCAGGAGGAGTAGAGCGGTGGTGTGCAACCATGCATTCCAGCTCTGCAACAGCGTGGATGTCTGAATAGTATCATGTTTATGCAAGATGCGCTCCTCCGCACATTGCAAATCGAGTGAAGCAGTTGTTGAGGCGGCATTTCGGAAATGCTAGAATTATCAGTCGTCATTTCCCTACAGCCTGGCCTCCCGATCACCTGATCTTAATCCGTGTGATTTCTGGCTGTGGGGTTATCTGAAAGATGTTTTGTTCAGTACTCCGATTGCCAACGTAGCTGAATTGAAGACACGCATTGCGCAACACATTCTGATCTTGACCCCGGTGACACTTCCATCAGTAGTGGAACATGCTCTTTCCCGATTTAATCTTGTTGCACACAACGGTGGACAGCATATTGAACATGTTTTGCGCCAGTCTCGCGAAACTTAAAAACCGATTGGATAGATGCTTTTTATGCGGTTTTTGGCCTCAGGACAATTAAAAACCGATTGGATGGATGCTTTTTATGCGATTTTTTGGCCTCAGGACAATTAAAAACCGATTTTTCCCCTCCGATGTGATACGACCTCTCCGTGGTGGATGGGCTTACGTAACTAACAGTATCACACCTGTACAGTTATGCACACTGAACAATACAGTTGGTTTATCGTGTAACTTACGCCTTAGCCGTTGTTTTACGATTTGTCATTTGTAGTCGAAATTCTGACGCCTACAACGCCATCTATCGCTAAAATTTGAAACTATTTTTTTTGTTCATGTTCTTTTCCCCTTCTTCAATAATACGCCGTTCAATTTTGACGTCATTCTAATCAGTGATTCGTTTTTTAGAGAGTTTTGAAACTTAAACTTTAATTATAATCACCCTGTATATTATTTTAATATTTTAGATTTTACATTGACTTTATTTGCAACCTGCATTTTGTTTGCTAATTTAGGGTGAGATTGCCTCAAGACAAAGTCAAAACAAATTTAGTTTATTTATTATATTTAATTTTTCTAAAAATATAAACATAAATGTAAACATTTACAGCAAATATAAACGTTGTACTAGTATATTATTTTTTATATATATAAGTACTGGTGTAATAATGCCTCGTACGTATAAATCTGCTGTGTGTAGTCGTAATTATAAAAATTATACTTATGAAATGCTGCAAAAAATGGTAGACGATGTTCTAAACCATGTATTAAGCCAAAGAAAATTCACGGAAAAGTATTCAATTCCAGTCTCTACTTTAAAGAATAAGCTAAAATGTCCTAAAAAATTAACCCTGTAAGACCTATTTTTTTCAAAAATAATTTTTTTATTAGTGCTTGAAATAAGTAAATATATCTAAAATTTTGTTGTCTTGGAAAAATTAATCTTATCATGTTTTAATTGTTTTAACGTGTTTTACATAATGGTCATTTTTCTAAAAAAAAAATCTGTTCATTTTCATATAAAATTTGTGTTTCTTTTTCATTACGAAATGACGTATTTTTTATGTTTATCATAATAGTAGGGTTGCATTGTCTTGCAAGATTTTAAGGCTTATTCAGTGATTAGATATGAGACAAGTCACCCGAAGCCAAGGTGACTTTGTCCCACTTTTTAAAAAAAATAATTCATTAATTCATCATAAGCCTATTCATTAAAAATACTAAATTTGAATTTTAAAATTTACAATTGATATCTTGGCACTGGAAAAATATAATTAAAAATTGTTTAAATTAAAATTTCAATAATTTTAGGATTTTTAAAGACAAGAGGCAAAAAATGAGACAAAGTCACCCCGGTCTACGGTATAACTAAATTCTACTTCTTGAGAAAAATTTCATGACATGAATCTTGATTACAAAATATTAATTGAGTATAAGTTTCCCTTTAATACTTTCCAAAGTCCTTTAAACATGTTTGTGATTTCGGTTCTTCTTATTGTCTGTCAGTTCGTCTGCCTTTCCGATCTTTCAATTTCGTAAAAATGCTTGGACTGAAATGAAATTTGAATAATATATTGATTTCCTATGGAAAATGGTGTGCATAACGTTTAAAGTAATTCTAAAGAGACACTTAAAATTATTCGAATACATTATGAGTAGGGTATAAACACCGTTATGAGGACACTGGGCGCGGGGCTTGAAGGTGAAGCGGGGATCTGGGATGCGAGTATCGGGGGATCGGGGATCGGGGCGTCAACTATAAGACGAGGGGATTATTTCGGATTTTTTTAAATTAATTTAAATTGGGAGACTTAGAAAATTTCGAAGAAAAAGAAATTTTTCGCGTAAAGAGGTGTACTCTAACACGAGGTGGAATGAAATATTTTTTTTGTTTAATGACATTTAATTTTTTTAATTTTAATTGGGAGACAGAAAATTTCGAAGCAAAAAATTTTTTTTCAGTGAACTGTAGTATGGCGGCGTATTTGGATGGGAATTTTTTTTTTCGGAGTATGGTTTGTGAATAGAAATAGTCATTAGAATTATTAATTAAAAATACTCATTAAAATATTAATTAAGATATATGTTAGTGAAGGGACTTAAGAATTTTCGCGAGATTTCTTTTTCTCAACTAGAAAATGCAGTTTAAATATTAGAGTATGTATTAGAATGGTAGAAGTGAATGAAAAATAAATTAAAAATGCTAATTAAAATTACTCATTAAGAAATATAAATGAAGGGACTTAAGAATGTTACGTGATTTTTTTCTGAACTGTTAAAACGTGTTAGATTTAGCGAGATTTATTGAGTTTTCAATGAAAAATATTAATTACTAGCTGACCCGCCCGGCCGGGCCCGTGTAATAAACTCAAATCTTTTAAAAAACGAAACTGGCCAAGATCTCCGATGTCTTCGACACCGTGTACCGGGCTCGCTCGCACGCTCCGTAAAATCTTTTATTTCCTACTTCCACCGCCAGGGGAGCAACCTCTTTGGGAAAGAACCTCTGAGACTGGCCAACGTTGCCTACGGTACTCTATAGTAGGCGTGCGACAAAATTGAGCTGGTTTCGAGAAGATGGGAACATTATAAGAAGAGTTATTGAAATAAGACACAGTTAGAGAAAATAAACATGAGTGAGGT
The DNA here is from genome assembly GCA_963931845.1 of Maratus michaelseni. Classification (NCBI taxonomy): domain Eukaryota; kingdom Metazoa; phylum Arthropoda; class Arachnida; order Araneae; family Salticidae; genus Maratus; species Maratus michaelseni. The sequence continues at coordinate 409,182,975 of OZ007586.1, forward strand.
GCCTGGTGAAGGGGATGTTCAAGTGTTCTTCAGAAAATGACTAATTAGGAGGACTACGATGCATCTTTAAAAATTCGTTCGTTTGCTTAAGCTAGGAACTTAATTACAAATTTGGCTTAAACTATTATTCGGAAATAGTGGTGACCGCTACTCATAAATTTACTTTAATGTTATAGAAGGTGACTATTAAGTTAATTATAATGTTTGGAATCAGTTGCATTGAAATCGGAAACATAGTTGCGGAGATACGGAAACGGAGCATAGTTAGAGAAAAAACTTTGAAGGAGGGGCCAGGGGGAGGGGATATTTAAGTGCCCTTCAGCAAATAACTAATTAGGAGGACCACTATGCATCTTTAAAAATTCGTTCGTTTGGTTAAGCTGGGAACTTAATTACAAATTTGGCTTAAGGCGGTATTCAAAAAAAAATATTTTTCCACGCTCAACAACTCAAAATTTTGAGACACATTTTCAGACTCATTAACACTTTCCAACCTAGTTGAAAAGTGTTTATGACTTCGGTTTGTCTGGCCGTCTGGCCGTCTGGCCGTCTGGCCGTCTGCCCGTCTGGCCGTCTGCCGTCTGGCCGTCTGGCCGTCTGCCGTCTGGCCGTCTGGCCGTCTGCCGTCTGCCGTCTGCCGTCTGTCCGTGCTCTAACTCCCGTAAATATGCTCGGATTGCCCTGCAAATTTTATATGTTATAATCGTTATCTATAGCATGTTCCCTATTTCAACGGAAGTGTGTAGCACTTATAGTTTTTTACAGGGACACTCAAAAGAATTCGTTACATTGCGGTCTATGGGGAAAAATCATTTGCGGTTTATTTAAATAATGTTTCAATACTTTAAACGCATTGAAATTTATATATATCACTAAGGTGCATTAGAAGAAGCTTAATATGGAATAGGGTGTGCATAGCACTTATACTTACTTTACAGGGACAGTCAAAAGAATTCCGTTACATTACGTCTATGGAGAAAAATCGTCTGCGGTTTATTTAAATAATGTTTCACTATTTTAAACGCATTGAAATTTATATAAGGTTCATTACAAGAGACTTACTACAGAATATTGTGTGTATAGCAGTCATCGTTCATTTACAGGGACACACAAAAGCATTCTCTACTGTATGTTAACAATAATTCCTGGAAGTGCGTTTTAAGTTACTGAATGCGATTTTAATTTTAAATCGCTTTTTGTATATTACGTGGTGTGTATAAATTCTGTAGATCCTATACAGGGAAGTACAAAAGTTCGGGAACACATTTCCGTATTATTTAACTCCAGACGGAGAATTTTAAACTGTGCTACGTGTTTCCTAACTGAACTAAAATTTAGCATCCTATGTAGTATATATACAAATCTATAGATCCTATACAGGGCTGAATAAAGTATTCGGATTACTTAGATGTTATCTTTTAGCTTATAAAAGAGTATGATTCGTAAAATTATTTTGGAAGCGTTGGAAAGTGTTACATAATCTATGCTTGACGCATGATTTTTCGTTCTTGTTTTTAAAAATAAAAACATGAAACTTGGCGGCGTGATTTATGAATAGATTTATAAGGGACCCATGTTTTTATTTTTCGTTCAATTAATTAGAAATTGATTTACAAACAATTATTTTCACAGTACGATGATATTTTTTTGTTTCCAGCGCTATCGCTTCGGGAAATTCTGTTCAAAATGTCCACTTTGACAGCATTTTTAAAAAAAATATATTCTGCCTTTATCAAAAAATCGAAACAATACAGACATTATAAAGTTTCTAAATAAGAGAACCTGCCAATTGGATGCACTTTAGAGCAAAAATGGATTTAAAAATGTGTCTCAAAATAAGCAGTTTGAATTTGAATACACCCTTAAACTTAACCCTTAATTCGGAAATAGTGGTAGCCTCTACTCATAAATTTAGTTTAATGTTATAAAGGGTGTCTATTCAGTTAATTATAATGTTTGGAATCACTTCCGTTCAAATCGGAAAGATAGTTGCTGAGATATGGAAACGGGGCATAGTTAGGTAACAAATCTTGAAGGAGGGTTCGGGGGGAGGGGGTGGATGTTCAAGTGCCCTTCAGCAAATGACTAATTAGGACAATCACTATGCATCTTTAAAAATTTGTTCGTTTGATTAAGCTAGGAACTTAATTAGAAATTTGGCTTAAACTATCATTGAGAAATAGTGGTAACCGCTACTCATAAATTTAGTTTAATGTTAAAAAGGGTGACTATTAAGTTAATTATAATGTTTGGAATCACTTGCGTTGAAATCGGAAAGATAGTTGCTGAGATATGGAAACGGGGAATAGTTAGAGAAAACTTTAAAGGGGGGCCCCGGAGGTGGGGGAGGGGTGGATGTTCAAGTGACCTTCAGCACATAACTAATTAGGAGGATCACTATACACCTTTAAAGATTGATTCATTTGGTTAAGCTAGGAACTTAATTTGAAATTTGGCTTAGGCTATTATTCGAAAATACTGGTAATTACTTTTTAGAAATACACCTTGAAGCAATGGATGCTCATTTTTACGATAATTTAGTAAAAATGGAACTAAATGGAGAAGTTCGGAACATTATTACTGAGACATTACTGAGAAACTGAGATTTAAAATATCGGTATTCTGTATATAAAACAACAATTAAACACTACGGGTGAAGCTAAAATTGTTAAAATTGTTAAATGTAATTAGACCCTTACCCCTCGCTATTCCCGCAAATATATAACAAATAATCTGTTAAATAAAGTTTTCTGTATTAATAGTCTCTAACATAATAATATATGTCCTGTTTTAAAAAAACCTTAAAATCAGATAATTATAATGAAGAAAACCGTGCCTGGAAATGTCTTAAACAGGTGGCGTTTGTGTAATTTGCCGTGAATAGATGGCGCTACATTAGCTTGGCTGTACGCAAGTAACTCCAATCCATGTTGGCACTATTTCGTTATAAGTCCTTCTTTATGCATCGTTACTCTGATTTATTTAATGTCTTCTGAGAAGATATTCTATACAAGCAACCAACCGAAGAAAAAAGCGTATTTTTAATGAGAGTTCTTTGTGCATTTTAATTAATATTTCAGAAAGTAATTGAAATATTAAAATTCTGACGTTCAGGTACACCAGGAGAGGGTTTGAACTACCTAAATCTAAATTTCCAGCCTTCTAGGTAGGCTAGATTTTGCTAGCCATCGCCAACAGACACACACACGGACACACACACGAACACACACACAGACACAAACACAGAGCGAAACTTTATTTTATTAGTATACTAGCTGACCCGTCCGGCGTTGCCCGAGCCCTTGTAATAAACATAAATCTCTTATAAAACGGAACTCTGGCCACGGTCTACGATGGCTTCAGAACCGTATACCCGGCATGCTCGTACGCTCTAGAAAATATTTTATTTCCCCCTACCACCGCCAGGGGAGCATTCTGTTCTAAAAAAACCTCTTTCCGAACGAACTTCTGAGACAGGTCCCCGCTGCCTACGTTACTGTATAGTAGGCGCACTAAAAAATTGAGCTGGTTTCAAGGAGATTGGAACATTATTAGCCCAGTTATTGCAATAAGGCACAGTTAGAGAAAATAACCTTGAGTGAGGTGCCTTGAGTGAGTGATAGTTGGTTAGAGTCCTTAGAAGTGAGGGATTTTGAATCACTAAAAAACTCATGCTCACGGAACAACTGAAAAAACGTGTTCCCTTTGAGATAAAAGAAAAATTTATGGATGAATGGGAGGAAATTAAGATTGCTTTGGAGCTCGCGGAAAAATCGGATAAGTATGAAAGTGTTAGAAGTGAATTTAAGAGGACGGATAGAAAACCTTGCGAAAAGAAATCTTTTCAGGAAAATCAGAAAGATAACTTTAATTCTAAAATTAAGAATGACATTCAATCTAAATCGGACACAGGAGCGCAAATTGGGGTTTTTATGCTAATGACATTCCATGGAGTGCAAAGAAAGTAGGAAACTTTCTTATTCCGGCCCTCGAAAATAAGCAAAGGGCAGATTTGGTGTTTGTGCCTATTGTCTTGATAAAAAAATTAAAAATAGTATGTTGAAATAAATGTGGTGGTTGCAGTTGTTAGAAAATTGAATTCTCCTCCGCTCATAACACCTATTGTTTATGAATTATTAAAGATGGAAAAATTAGACAAGCAGAAGTCGGTGTATAAACAAGGGTGGAATCGAAGAGAATTGAATTGGCAGAGAACCCTCAGATTATCTAGAGATCATGAGGAAACATTTTTTAGAAAAATGGTTGTAAAAGAAATCTGTGATTTGGATAAGAAGTCTGATAAATGAATAATGAGACAGAGATAAGTTCACCAGGAGACGTGACAGATAGGAATTTGAAAAAGGCGTCTCAAACGCATAGTGATAAAAGTTCATGTAAGGGAAGTCAATTTCGAGAAAAAAATTCTAAGCATGATGCAAATATACACAGGTATTTTTGGTAGTATGGGAGCTATGCATGTTAGAAAGAGGATTAAGGAGAAATTGAGTTCGCCTATGACTGTGGCAAGAAAATTTAACTCTTGTATAAAATAATACAGTAAATTGGGGGCTAAATGCCAAGAAAATGAAAAAGGAAAGTTAGAGTTAAAGGGAACGGAGCATTATGCCTTCAAAACGGATCACAAAGAAAGATTTATTAAAATCAAACAGGATTTTGAGCAAAAAAAAATTTTTTTTTTTAAGTTATAAGGCGAAATTTATTGTCGAAAAGATTTTCTGATAAAAGTAATTTAGATATTAGTTTTCGGGAGAATTCTCTAAATTAAGTTTTATTCTAAATTTTAGGAGTACTCATTATTGTAATATCTGTATTGTGTTTGTTTATCATTTAAAGCTTAATAAATTCGTAATAGCATAAATTCATTAATTTAATAATTGCATAAAATTGTATGTGTGCTTTTTGTCTGGAGAAGTATCCAAAATTTTGTTTTCAAATAAAACGTTTTTGGGAAAATTGTGTAAGGCATTGTGTTATATATCGATTTATTCTTATTTTTTGTTAGAATGATGTACTTTGTAAACTGTGTTAGTGTTATATGTGTATAGAATATTTCAAAATTATTTCTTAAGGTATCAAAATTATAAGTTATTTCTAGAATCATACTTAGCTATGGTTAGGAAAAGTTATGGTAAATCATATTATTAGTGTACTTTTTCAATACTGAGTATGGGGAAAAATTTGTGTTCTGTAGGGATTTCATGAGCAATTCTAATTTCCTTGTGTTTAATTACCTCTTTGGAAGTTGATTAAAGGAGCTTATTGTGTATTTCATTTACATGACAAATTTCTTGCAGAATTTTTTTCTTAGGTAGGAGGTGTTGTGATGGATTGACCCATCAATTCTGTACTTAATTGTTTGATTAAGATAATCCCTGAATAATGGGAACTTGATTAGCACCCATTGTAAGAAAATAATCCTGTTGAATGAAAAACCTCATTGTCGTTTTTAAGTAGAAGTGAAAAGCTTTCCATCTTGAATAAACCATGAAAATTGTGTATGAATTGTTTTGATGACAAGGCCATCTTAGGAAGATTAAAATGTATGAGGAATTCATTTTGTATAGATAGCAAAAACCAAAGAAAAGGAAATTCATAGTGAAAGTAAGTTAATGAAAGGAGATGTCAATCACAGAAGATTATGCAGCGGTGGGATGCAGTTTCTCTTTCCTATATAAAGGGGGCTGGTTTGTGAGTTCATGATGTTGATCGGAGATTGTGGATTGAAGAGGTTTTCTGACGTTGCCTGGATGCTGTTCTTAAAATTGTGCGAATATGCTTTGTAAATACTCATCAACATTTCATTTTTTTTTCATTTAATTCTTATTTTGGAATAAAGTTTTTTTTTCGTTTAAAACGATATGAAACGTTTGATTATATATATGTGCGCTCGCGTTACCACAGTGCATTACTTGAATCTATTGGATTTTTGTGAAGCGGCCTGTAGAGAACTTAGGTCTTTTTATGCAAAAAAAGGGGATCTGTCCAATTTTTGTGTAGGGACCTTTAGAGAACGTAGGCCTTTTCACTGAAACAGCAGACGTATGCAAATTTTGGGAATGCCTTTGTTCCGTGAGACTCACTCGTATCTAAAAAGGGGGACGAGGAACTGATATTATGACGGAATCCTGTAATATAACATGAAACCATTGGATTTTTTTGTGAAGGGAATCAATATCTATAACTCTTTCCAGTTTCTAAGGGTCCCCAAAACGTATGACCATTTCTTCCGAAGGCTGCCCTGAAACTTTTAACTATGTTTATTTTTATTTATGCACGCTACAGTAAAAAAATGCATTCCTTTAAACCTATTTTATATTTCAATCTATTTGAGAATCCTATATGTTTTGGCTATCAGTAAGGTAGAGCTTAATTGTGAGGTCACTATATCAGAAAAACCCATGACATCACTCATTTGTTTCAACAAGTTACTGCGAAAGAGGCAAGTGTGTCATTTAATATTAATTTAATAAATTAAAAATTTTATTTAAATTCTTAGATACCTAAACTTTCCTCTCTTCTTTAACAAACTTAGCGTTATAAAACATTCTGAGTCATGCAAGTATTTCTTAGAGGTTAGGCTATTCGAAGCGTTCCTATATCTTGCACGCTTTACTAAAAATGCATTCGTGTAAAACCTATTTTCACAGTGCATACATTGCATGAATACGCATTCATTTTTCACTTTAGAATAGCACTCCATTACATTATTTATTAAAATACCTTTACAACCATAGCATTTTTACAGGGTACATATAGAAGGGCCTTTTCATTCAGAACAGGGGAACTTGGATTTTTATGAAGGGTCCCTATAGTCTAATGCCAGTCCTCACTTCGAAGGGGGAAAAGGGGGGGAGGAGGAAGTGATTTTAGGAAGGGCCCCCGCAATATAACATGAATCTATTGGATTCTTTGTGAAGCGACCTAGGTCATTTTATTCAAAAAGTGGATATGTCCAATGTTTGTGAAGGGATTCAATATCTATAACTTTTTCCAGTTTCTTTCAAAGGGAACATAACACATATCGATTCAAATGCTGTATCTTTAGCCTCACTTGACTTTAAAAAAGGGGGAGAGGTGTAAATTAACCGATTTTATGAAGTTTTCTAGTATTAATGCATAATTTGAATTCATTGGATTTTTGTGAAGGAGTCCGATAACGTTGGAAAGTGTTTCATAAACTATACCGCGACGCATGATTTTTCCTTCTTGTTTATTTATTTATTTATTTACTTTCTTGCTATAGATCCTAATTTATATTTACGTTAGAATTCTTCGTACCCTTTTTATGGGAACTCTGTATTTTTTAAAGTGCGTATTGTTAGCCTAAATTATATCGAGGGCCATCTGAGGAAAGAAGGTGGGGAGCTATTAAATTTAGTGCAGTATAATTCATACATCTTATAGGGGGCCATGTATTTTTAGTTTAATCGCTATTTTAGCATAATGCGTATCGAATTCATTAACTTATTTAATTAAAACCCATCTCTTACCCCAAAAATTCTTAAGGGTAATCTTTTAATTACTATTTTCAATTTATTTCAAAGTTATTATTTTTATAATTAATATTTTTCATTGAAAACTCAATAAATCTCTCTAAATCTAACACGTTTTAACAGTTCAGAAAAAAAATCAAGTAACATTCTTAAGTCCCTTCATTTATGTTTCTTAATGAGTAATTTTACTTAGCATTTTTAATTTATTTTTCACTCACTTCTACCATTCTAATACATGCTCTAATATTCAAACTGCATATTCTAGTTGAGAAAAAAAATCTCGCGAAAATTCTTAAGTTCCTTCATTAACATATATCTTAATATTTTAATGAGTATTTTTAATTAATAATTCTAATGACTATTTCTATTCACAAATCCCACTTCGAAAAAATATTTCCCATCCAAATACCCCACCATACTATAGTTCACTAAAAAAAGGCCCGATCCCCAGATACCCAGATCCCCGCTTCACCCTCGCGCCCCGTGTCCTCCTAACGATGTTTATACCCTACTATTATGGCTTGATTTTTAAAGCATTTTCGGGATTTTTTTTTTAATAATGCTCATAGAACAATATGTTTTTGGCACTGAATTTATTGTACTTTCATCTATCTGTGTGTGAATACTGTCATAAAAAATTTTGATATTTTAGCTATCTAAACTTCTCCTAAGTTCACTACGCATGGTGAGCACAGTAAATCTGTGTAAGCTATTGCGCTGTTAATAATCATCTGAAACAAAATCTTCACACGGATTCTTAAAATATATTAAATTAGTTGGATGCTGAACCTCATACTGATAAAATAAATCAAAATTTCACATAATAATGACTATTTGAAATTTGAGGTGAATTTTTGGACTAATTTAGTAATACATTTTCAAAGCTATTTAAAAAATCAAAATTATTATTATTTTTTTATTTTTTGAAAGTAAAAAATTTTATTTTTTGAAAGTTACATTTGTCTTCCAACCAAAAATGTCTAGTTTTAATTTTTTTTTTAAATAAAACGTCGATAGCTTGAACAATTTAAACGTTAGAATGTACATCAATTCTTCTTTTCATTTTTCATACATTTTTCAAGAAAAATGAGTTTTTGTTTAGCTCTTTTGTCAATGTGACACCGGTCCGTTAAACCGTTTTTTACTAGCATGAACATAGGGTAGTAGGATCTCTAATGAAATAGGCTTTGGAAGAAGGCAATCGTTCCTCGAAAAATGTTTGAAAAAAGGGGGAACAGTTAAAGCACGGTTCTACTCAGTTCGTCTGCTTCTACCAATCGTCTGCTTGATCACTGAGAGTCAGCCAATGAACGTTGTCCAATAGGGGCTCTTTCTGTCCACAGTTCTCCGTTGTCTGCCATATTTGTTCCAAAGTTGCAACTTAACTTTAACACTATTTCGTTAAAGATCCTACTCTACTCCATGTTCATATTTACTACGTAGGCTTTATAGAGAGAAATAGACGACATGAAAGAAAAAATGACTCATTACACATATGCGGCCGCCATGTTTTTACCAAATGTGGGGTTGCCATATTTGACCCAAGACTTGGAATGAATGGGACATTGCCTGTTACTTACTAAATGAAACGTGTAAATAGTTTATACTTTTGCATATAAGTGTATCTATTGTCCACATACCTTCAAAGCACTATCGCGCACATGAATAAGAAATCTGTCCTGACCCAAACCCTAACGACTCTCATATATTTGGTGTACAAAAAAGATTAGAATAGTGTTGACAAACGGGCTACATTTTTATTAGGACTGCTTGATTGCTACCACTTTTTTGAATTTGTAATATTCGTCTTATTTAATCTGTCACTAATATGTCATTAAATAAGGCAAAAAAAAATTTCCAAAACGTGGTAGTAATCAAGCAATCTGATGTAATCTTGTCAAGGATAACTTTTTTAAAAGTATCTTATAGAACTGTAAAAAAGCCAGTGTTTTAATAATCCATAAATCTATACCAATTCCAATATATTGCATTAAAGCATTACACATTTATTTTTTACAACTTTAAGCAGCAAGCATTTTATAGTACGATTTTTAACTTAAAAACATTTATTGGCACATTCTAGTCTTACGTGACACTTTTTAATAGACTTTATTCCGGTAAACAGAATCTAAAATTTTATCTTGCCAAACAAGTATTTTTCTTTTATCCAATGTTCAATAAATATTTTACAACACATGTTTTACTTGTGTTTTTTATGTTTTGGCTGAATAGTTTTTAAAAAAATGTTGGATTAAATTGTATTGTCTGTTTTCATAATCTTATATTCTTAATTTCTTATTACCATAAAAAAATTTAATAAAGATTTTATTCGATTCTGAAAATCATTTTAACCAGAAGAAAATCTAATTTCTTTTATATCCATTTCTTCATTCATTTTTTTTTTTAATTCTTTCATGATTTTTTGAGACTTTATTTTTTCATATTGGAAGTCCTCTTTATATATTTTTTTTCTGTATATTCAAAATGTCACAGTTTTTTAAAATTTATTAACTGTCTTATCCAACTTCTATTAATTTTTCACAGGCTGACACTTAGAAAATATATAAGGAGACCATTTTACCTCCAGAATTGGTAAATTCAAAATTATATAGATTATATGACAAAATGTGCAAAAAGTTTAGATACAATTTTCTTAATATTAATAGATTGTTTTATCTGTTTAATAAGCCCATTATTACTGTTACTGGTAGGAAAAAAATGTGTTTTTCATACTTTTTTTAATTAGGTAATTATATTTTTTTCTTTGACACTACTTCTATTTTAAAAAACAATACTGAAAGATAATTTTTATAACTTTTTAAAAATAAATAAATATAGTTAAAATTATTGCAGCTCTTTTGATAAGTATTTTTTTCTTTGGTACCTTGCGGAGACCATTGTAGCTTAAATTTAAAAATATGTCTGTTATTAATACAAATAAGGTTTATTCTAGCGACCAGATTTAGAAATTTATGAAAAACTGTTTTTTTGTTGTTGTTGCTGTTGTTGTTGTTGTTTGTTTGTTTTTTAAATAACGGCTGTCTGAAAAGAAAATTTTTATCTTTAAAAAAGACTTTTTTTTAAGCTGTTAAAGAAAAATATATAAAAATAAAAATTCGTCAAGTCTTTACATAATTATGTAACAAAAGAGCGGACAAAATTAAAAGTGAATCGATTCGGTAGTTTTTGAGAGTAGGGTATAAATGCCATTATGAGAACGTCGGAGTCGGAGGTGGCGTACGCCTCCACCACTTTTGAGAGTGATTTTGGTGGTGGTAGAGATAAGATAAGAGAAGGGAAGTTCGCCACTTTTGAGTGTGGATTTTGGTGGTGGCGGAATGCGGTGGTGGTGAAGATAAAATAAGAGAACTTCGCCACTTTTGAGGGTGGATTTCGCCGCCACCACTTTGGAGTATGTGATAAGAAGCGTGTTACATTACGATAAGGGGTGTTCGCCCCTTTTGGAGGAGATAAGATTTTTTGACTGTGTTACAGTAGAGGGTCGAATAGGAATTCAGGATAAAAAGTATGGGTTCATGTGAGACTAAAGATACAGCATGCGCATCGATATGAGTTATTTTCATAATACAGGCACCCAACAAAAATTAACTAAAATGCACACGCGTTAGAATAAAAATGATGTTCAAAATACAAGAACCTTTCATAAAATCGGTTAATTTACCTCCTTTTTTCCCCTTCGAAAGAAGTGAGGGCCAAAATTAGACTACAGGGACCTTTCATGAAATCAGTTACCCCCCCCCCTTTTTTTGGATACGAGTGAGGCTAAAGATACAGATCCCTTCACAAAAACAATAGAGCAGGGCCCCTTCCCAAAAATCGAATGGATTCAAATTATGTTATAGATATTGAGAGCCTTCATAAAACTGGAATGGTTGCGCATTCTGTTTAAAATAGAGCAGTATCCTTCACAAAATTTGAAATGTATGTTAGAGGAATCTTAAGCTGTAAGAAAATAATTAATATTTTTTATAAACTGGGAAATCCACCTGCCCGCTATATTTATTTATAGCGCCCCAGTTTTTAGAACAATTTTGCAGCAACCTCTTTTTAATTAAATGTTTGAATCGGCACTTTGAAGAAAAACTATTGTTTTCTTATGAAAAATTCGCACTTGGGCAATAGAAATGCAAATCATAAAGAAAATAATAATTTTTTTTTTTAACTGGGCCCTGTACCTGCCCGCCATATTTTTTACAGCGCCCAGTTTTTAGAAGAATTTCGCAGCATGCTCTTTTGTAATTGAATGAATTTTTAGTGCATGAAAAATGGGCACTTTGAAGAAAAACTATTGTTCTCTTATGAAAAATTCGCAACTTGGCGAGAGAATCATGAAGAAAATATTTTTTTTTATAAACTGGGCCCTCCACCTGCCCGCTTTATTTTTTATAGCACCCCTGTTAGCCCTATATATATTTCTTATTTTACCTTGAAATTTATACAGAACGTTATTTCTTGTACTTACCTAAATTCCATTCAATCCTGCATTTGTTTTCATTAGTAATTCGTTTCAGTGGCTATCATTTCCTTTTCTGGTATATGTTCCATCTACATCATTCAATTCTTTTCATCTTTTTTTTTTTAAATCGCCGGTCAAGTTTATTTTTCAGACTGTTCGTTCTTGATACCAATTCTCGATCTCGTAGTAGTATATCGATTCTCGTCACTCAGTCCATTTTCCGAAATCAATCGCGACCGCTGTTTACGTCATTTCAGTCATATCCCGTTACGATCATGCGTTCGCGAACATAATTAACCAATCATGCACGTTTATTAATTAGCCAGTCATATACATTCATTAATTAACCAATCATATACGTTTAATAATTAATTAATCACATTTGTTAATTTATAATTATTCCACCTTCAGCGCCCTCAATGATTCCATAAATTTGCATGAAACAATTTAATCACATCATTCAGTGCACCACCAACAGCGTGTGAAGGTGATTTTAACAATTCATTATTATTAGCTAGTATTGTGTTTTATTAATTTGTATTAAAATGGAACAAGCCATACATTATTCTACGTTAAGTGATCCCAAGATCAGATGTCAAGCCCTATCACCAAGATTGAAGGATCAAGATATAGAATTTTCAATGCGAGCCAAAGAAACACACGTTTCGGATAATAAAGTGTTACCCTCTTCATCAAGACAAGACAATCAAAAGTCACCTCATGATGTGATGTTTGCATTAAATATTTTTTGTGAAAGGACCATTTAACGCAACACATGGTTATTCATTCAGGAGAAAAACCTTTCGTATGTGTTATCTGTCACAAAGCATTCTCTAGAAAAGGTTTTTGAATCGCCATAAGTTGTCTCATTTAAAGACCCTGTGATTTAAAAATGTGATTCATGCGACGAAGTGTATCCGAAAAAGTATGACTTCTTAAAGGATAGGAAGATTCATAGACCGATCAAGCAACATAACTGTAATCAATGTACGGAAGTATTCACAAGGAAGCATGATTTACTTCAACATATGAGAACTGTGCATACATTTTCATTGAAAGTTGACATATCATCAGCTTTAAAAGATATGTTATATGAAAAAGGTGAAGCCTTTTAAAAAAGAAAATGCTCTAAATGTATTTACTAAAAGTATAATCGACTCTAATGAGGACAATGATAAAGACTTTAACATATTTTTTAATAGTGTGCGATCGGACGTTTTAAATGAACTAAATTTTCAATTAGAAGAAAAAAGGTGAATGAAATGGTATGCAACAGTCCAAGTTATCGTATGTCATGTAACATAAGATGGTCTTTATGAAGCTGCAAAATCCTTCTTACGTTCAAACACTATATTGAATATATGAATGAAAATTTATCACGTTGAGAAATCTTTCGCAAAAATTAATGACTCATTTGAAAAGTACATGCAACTGGGATCTGATTGGTCATTAGAAAAGATATTGCATTTAGAACTGTCTATAGCTAAATGTGGCATAGCTTGAAAAAATTTTGTATCATTTTTTAAATATCTTCGCTATTGTAACTTTTTAAACAATAAATAAACAATAATAAATAAATAAACAGTATGTGAATCAAAAAGCTTACTGTTTTTATTTTTGTATTTGAATGTATTATTTACATATTACATAAATTACTTGAAACATACGATCTTACATATCTTACTTTTTAGCATATATTATTTACATATTACATAATATACCTTACATAAATTACTTTTAACATATTGAATACCTTACGCAAACTTCCTTTTCAGCATTTTTAATTGCCCCGGAAAAAACTAAAAAATGTGAACGAAACATGGAAAAATTCCATAACTTATAAAGAAAATTGTATTCGCAATCAAATGAATGCGTTGTATTATATTATTATTACTATATATTACTTAAATTACACAAGAAATGATATTTAATTCAAGATTTTATCTGATGAGGACGTCATACTTCTAATGAATGATATGATGTTATGAGTCATTGATAGATTTTCTCCCACAGATGACATCACCAATAACATAGCATTATCTAAATTTGTAATGCTAATTTAGAATGTATAGATAAATTACTAAAAAACATATGCATTTAATGGCTATTTATTTTTAATAATTTCCCAATATACTATTTTAATTACAATATATATATATATTAACTAATTCACTATTAATTTATACGACAGAACAAAGTGATTCATATTATTAATTCAAACTGATGACGCCATATCTTTAGAATAATTTGATTGGCTTAAACATTTTAACTGTACCCGACACTGTGTTGTAATCTAAACTAGTGAGTGATTCAGGCCCGTAGCTAGACCTTACTTCCAGGTGGGGCAAATATTTTTCCAGGGGGGGGGGGCAGATTGTTTCTTAATTTTTTTCACGTCTCTTATACCTTGAAAAATATGTACTGTACTTTTAGTGTAATTTTTTTCTCATTTAAAACGTAAGATCTCTCCAAAGCCAGAATGAAATTTTTAATGTTTGTTCCAAGACACAATAAAAATATATCAAAGACACATAAATAAAATATTTACATTTACATAACGTAAATAAGTTGTTTCCTTTTAATTAAGTAATTTAAATTTATGTAGGTTTTATGTTCGTTTATATTAATAAATGCATTCAAGTACAATTTATTAAATGATGTTTCGTTATATTTACATCACGCAATAAAGATATGAGAAAGAAAAAAGCAGAATGAATAAAATAAATAGAACAAGTAACGAAGATGTCTTTACCGATAATGAAAAAATATATTTTTTTTAATTTTCATGATGAAAAAAAAAAAGAAAAAAAATTTAAAAAACAGAGTTCCAAATTAATTATAAGACCTTTTATTTTATTTCAGTTTTTTAATTTTAGTTTTAGTCTTTTACAAATTTGAAAACCTCTATTTGTTGTAAAAATAATTTATTTGAAAGAATTTTGAAAACTAATGGGAATCATGTATAAAAACAGTCTAATATAATTGCAACCTCCTGTCTCTACTTGTATTTAATTTTTTTAGTACTTCTTCTAAGTTTATGTTTTCCGTCCGTTTTCTCTCGAAGGCCAAGAAGGCTAGATCTGCCATTCTTTGATGCGACATAGACAGTCTTTGAGGCTGATTAATGACCGTCAATGTTGAAAAAGAAGATTCACAAGTGGCAGTGCTGCAACCAAAAGTTCATAAGTGTCCTTAAATGCTTCTTTGTATTTGAATAAAATTTGTAGCTTGCTTTTTTTTGTTTTGCCATTTCAATTGATCTTTAAGTACAGAGGCATTTGACTCAGGTGGCACGTCTTCTGCATCTTCATGATTGACAGAAAATTTCTTACAACAGTCAACTCTTCAATTGAAGGTATGTTTATTCCTACAAACAAAAGAGAAATAGATGTAATTGCATTTTTAGCGATATACAGTTTGCAAATTTTAAAACGGCTTTGGGAAACACAAAATAAAAAAAAAATCCCTGGCGGTTTGGCTTACAGGCACAGGTAGATTTCGAAGACGCAGACCGTGGGGCGCCTGTTTGTTGGGAATTGCGGAAGAAATTACCTTTTCGCCATGATACGGAATTTGGAAACACCCACTTCGAAACCTAACTTGTATGTAGGCGGAGCCGGCAGGGTTTTTTTTTCCTATAACGGTTGTCTTATAAAAAACTTGTCAATATAAAAGTTTTAGATAATATTAAGAGGAATTATAATAAATTTAAGCGGATTTGATATCTTCTGAATGGACGAAGTTATGAATCTTTTCTTCTAAAACCCCCTCCCCCCCCCCCTTGGGGCCATTTTTAATTATATCAAAAATCTGTCCTACATAAATTTTCGGCCCTCTTCCTAGAAGTAATAATAACTTTAAACGGATTCGATTTAAGAAATTATGAGTTTTTTTCTGTTTTCACAAAGAGCTGGCACAATCGCAGGAGCGACAAATTGCACCTATATCGTCCCATTGTAAAATTGTCAAAATCTTTCTTTCGGAAAATAGTTCATGTACTTCTCTATTTATATTTCAGAGGACGGTAACACAATTTCACACCACAGGTGGTCCAGTGATGTGTTAGAAAGTCTCTGAATAGCACACTTAAGTACTAAAGGGTGCTGAGCAATTCGGCTGCTTTGATGGCGCTTGTTTTTGACAGGCGATTTAATAGCAGTCTTGAAGCCAAGTTAAAAACTTTTCGTGCAATCCTAACTATAAGCATTACAAATGAAACAAAATGAAGAAATAATAATAATAAAAGGAACTTGTAAGAGGCAGAAAATTCAAAATTGCAAACGGACGCTCTGGTTTTTCAAACAGATGAAGTCTTAAAATTCTCACGCTTCTGTTGTTATTTGTTATTCTGTGTTGAGTTCTGAAAAAGCCGTAAATTATGGAAAAAAATAACATAAAAACAATATATTTTCATAATTTTTTTAATGGATTTTTATGAGAGAATATTAAGATTAATACAGAATTAATGTAAATATTGCTAACACTGTATGGTAAATTACACTGCATCAACACTTGCTACAATAACACGGAATCATTTATGCTTAAAGTATTAAACATAGATTATTCAAGATATAATTAGCACAACCAAGTGCTGTCTCAGTTTCAGACAAAATAATCCCAGTTTAGGTGCGTTCCTAATTATATAAATGCGTAGCACCTATAGTCATCGTCTGGTCCGTCCGCAAAAAAACAAAAACTACCCAACCGAATGGTTTGAAATTTAATATATAGAACCGTTAAAAAATTTTGTCGAGTCATTTCAAATTTTGTGAAAATCGAATCACAACTTAAAAAGATATTAAAAAAGTTTTCTTTATTCTATTAATGCCTATCATACGTAATCTATATAATAAAAGCGCACGACCGGTATACGGTGCCGAAAGCAGCGGGGACCCGGGTCGGAGGTTCGTTCGGATCGAGGGGGATGCGAGCCGGAGAATACAAAAGTTTCGAGGCACCGATGTAAATTAGGGGCCCGCTAGCGGGCGAAGCCAGCTAGTCTATATAATAAAAGCGCAAGTCATGTGACTGAGGAAAACAAATACGGGCTAACCTGCTAAACACTTCTTTTTTTCATATGCCCCAAGCGGTCATTTTTATTCAACATTATTTCTTCGAATAAAATTGCATAAAAGTTACATTTTTAGAAAGATCATTAAAAAAAACTGTTTACTTGAGAGATGAGTTACATTAAAAAATGTATAGATTCTTAGATAACTTCAGTAGAAATTAGGTTATTAGGAATATCTCAATCCATTAAAGTAAATAAACACAAGAGATTCGTTCATCATGAGTCATAGAAATATTAAACCATGGAGGTAATCATTCGTAAAGCAATATCTCATGTTGAATTTTGCAACGCTGTCTGGTGTCGAAAAAAATTCGCATCTGTAAACGTGGCATCACTAATAAGAAGAAAAAAAGGCATGCTCATTTCGCTCGTAACAGACGATATAATTCATTTCAGAGAAATAATAAAGATGTTTTTTTACATTGTAAAACTAGTTATAGTACGGTCGCACCTCATTTGTCACGTTTAACGTACAGTTCCAACTTGTTTGTCTGTTCCGTGCTCCATTAAAAAAAAATAATAAACACTATTTATGCAGAATGTTTAGTGTCGAAGAGTGCAAATATAAAATATTTTTTTAATTTATTGATTTCACTGTCCATTTCCTATAAAGCATCGCTATTTCTTCAATCGCCGTATATTTTTTGAAAAGAGCTATACATATTGTTTATGCTTAAGACTCTTATGACATTAAGGTCACATTCACCCGTAATTAAATACCATTTCAGATATCCTCCATGAAGTTCCAAAAAAAAAAAAATATATATATATATATATATATATATATATATGTATAGTAATTCTGTGTATATATATATATGTATAGTAATTCTGTGTATATATATATATGTATAGTAATTCTGTGTGTATATATATATATATATATGTATGTGTGTGTGTGTGTGTGTGTGTGTGTGTGTGTGTGTGTGTGTAAACTTAATGTAAAATTTAACCATTGAAACATAAGAAACTGACCATACACAATGAAATCACAATACCATATAGCAGTGTCAAATTACAAATTAAATTTATATATATACAATTTTTTCCGGCTGAACAACACGGAACTTTTTTGCTGTATTCGCACTGTCATTTTTATAGATAAAAGCATGAAATTTACAAGTTTTAACTACTAAAGTGATCTAGAATCGAATAACGTTTTTCACTTTTCTATAGAAACGTTAAATTTTGAGTTGTAATCAATTTCTTTCTTATGAACTTTATCAGACTGACATGTCCAGAAAATTGGTTTATATCTTTAACTTTGACGGTCATTTTCTGAAAACTGATTTGCTTTTACAAAAAAATGGAAAACACTGTTTAATTTCTTTGTTTTTAATAAGAGGACCTGAAATTTTTTTTAATTTAAGAATAGTGAATGACTTTGTGAATGTGTCAGAAGATAACTAATTTGGATTTGTAAAATCGTAAGTATAGCCCGGCATATTTTATTCTTTAAATTTGAAATAATGATTGGTTTATTTCAGAGGCGCCAACTTTTAAAAATTTCAGGGGGGGGGGGTCGTGGAAGAGTAGATTGAATAGATAAAGGGACAGACCTTCTATTAATTTTTATTTCCAGAGGCGGGGAGGGAGGCGATGGCCCTGTGAAAATTTCCAGAGAATTTCTATGGCCTTGTAGTCGACGCCTATGACGGATTTAATTTGTTATCTTGTTCATTATTATAAATATTTTCAAACCGTAAGCAAAGGTATGAACTTTTTTAAGCTACTTTTATCATATTAATTCGATATCTGCAAATAAATTCCTTTAAAGAATATATTTTACATGAAATAAAACATTTTATAAAATCTAAGTATACTTAATATCATATCGTTGGCTGATAAAGTGATCGGAATGTCCAGTCTCACACTAGATTAGACTAAAATTTATTTTAAAAAATAATAGAAATTTAATGTTGTTTCAATCGGGATGTAAAGTTTCACGCTAGGTCGGGCAAAATCTTTTGCAGGTCGGGCTTTGCCCGACCTGGTCCCCACCTAGCTACGGGCCTGGAGAGATTGTATACTGCACATTCAGTTTCCTTCCGACTTGTATCGTGATTACAGCTCTAAGTGTTCGCTAGTGAAATTATATGAAAAATAATAGTTTGTGAATGAATATGTAGAAAAGATCCCATGAAGAAGTGTGTTCACCTTTTAAAGCGTCAACGTTCGGATTCTTTTATGAAAAATACAAATACCTATGCGAGTGAGTTAAAAACGTTTTTAAAAAACACACTTTAATCTGTAAGCACACTCGTTTAAAATATGAAGCAACTTGGAAAAATATGGTTTATATATCCCACACCCCTTAAAAGAGAGGGTTTGAAGATGTCTCTATAGATGTAATCTATTTCATTAAAAAAATAATGTCATTTCTTTATTTCAGTAATCTATTTCATTACAAAATTAAAACTTTCATTAAACACTTGCTAAATACTTTCATTACTTTATTTCATTAAAGTTATTGTCATTTCATTATTTCAGCAATCTCTTTCATTATAAATTTCGTTATTTACAATTTAAAAAAACACTATTTTTTTCTTTATTCAACATTATAATACTTAATTTCATTCAAAAATTATTGTCATTTCATTAAAAATTAAACATTCTCTTCTTTGTCTTCTAATACTCTTTATATCCTCTTCGGTTCGAATCCGAGCTAAAACTTTCAAAGAAACCCTACTTTTAACATTTGTCATTAAAAAACATCCGTTACCCATCAACACGAAGTCGGTCTGGCGACAAGTGGAGTTATTTCCCTTAACAAACGAATTTCTAGAATAGCATGACGTCATAACCGGTTGGCGATAAGGCTGGCCTCTACAATCACGTGACTCACTGCTTAGCCAATCAGAGATCACCACGCGATGACGTCAGAACCGGTTTTTTGGTACGGACTAGTCTTCGAGTTTGTCCATTTCACGTATGGATCTAAGATATGACACTCGTAAGAAGAAGAGATATCCGTCTTTTGTAAGTATATATTTTTTGGTAATGTTTCATCTTTATTTTTGTTAATATTAAATGTTCTCATCTTCTAACATAATCTTCAGGATCATAATCATTTCACTTTCTTTTGCTTGTTTGTTTTGTAATAATCTCATTACATTCGAAAATAATATTTAAAAAATAACCTTGTCTTCTAACAGACATATTCTTATCTATCTCATCAACAGGCAACAACCAGGAAACAGCTAGACGACAGTCTCAAAAGATAAAAATCCTTCTCGGTGTTTGATAATTAACAAAAAAAATTAATGTCATTTATCTACTCATTCAAACTTTCTTTATGGTTCATTAAAAAATTACCATTTTTCTTCATTTTACAGGACGATTTCTTAATTTCACGGTATTTCTATATCCTATTTCAGTCAAAAATTACTTAATTTCATTCAAAATTTCACCATTAAGACTAATATTTCCCAAAACATTTAACTTTTATTTCATTAAACTTTAGTTCATCAACTTTCTCTCTTCTAACACATCTCTTCTTATCTATCTCCCCTCACCAGTCAAGAGTCAGCTGGATGGGGAGGCCTACCAAAAGGCTTAAGTACTCCCAAGCCCCGTCCTGAAGAGTTGGTCTCTTAAATTTGACCTTATTCCAGATGAGAGACCTGCACCTGGATTGGCACCCCCAGAGGTAACGCTTATTCTAAACTTGGAGGACATTGGAGCCACGAACAGATTTTACGTGCACCAGCTCCCATTAACGTACACGATCCCACAGCAGCCGCATCCCAGAGAGGTTGTCACCCTCCCAAGCATTGACCACGGTCGATGCTGCTTCACTTTCGGTGATCTTACGGGAACCAACCCCTCACCTGTCAATCAAGCTGGCGACGACACGTCTTTTATCTCCCCGACCTGTACATCATCTTCTTATCTACTCCATCTGCCCAGTATTCTCTAGCACGCCTACCGCCGCACTCCATCTGTTGAGCCTGTCAATCATTCTCTAGCCACGCCTACCTCCGTATTCCGCCTGCTGATACAATATCCCCATAAATTCTCTACTGACGGGTGACCTGATTTTCGCGAACACGATCAGACCTGGGTTGGGTAAGCCGTATTTTTTTTTTACTGTAAATCTGGTTCTAATTAGAAACAAGCATAGGACCGAGTAACCAGATTTTATCAGAAACTCACACAAGCCGAATCGTATAGACTCTGGAATTCTGCGCCGTTTTGGTTATACCCGACCTGAACCCCATAATTTTAGTTCAAATCAATCCGCAATCCGACTCTATCTCGACAAAAGTTTTTCGTTGGCTTTCAACCCTACCCGAAACCGATAAAAAAAAATCGTCCATACGCAACACTACCCGATATCAAAGAAACTGATCTACAATTTAATGAAATTAAGTGAAAAATAGTTATAATAATATCTTTAACATCAATTTTATCTTTTATGTAGACAAGTGAACATGTTTAGAGACTCATTCATATTCAAATATAGTTTTACATCTAAAACAATATTCTGTTCTTTCTTCTAAAAAACCAGGTTAATCCAAACCTGACTCGGAAGAATAAAATCTCAATCTAAAATCGACACGAACCCGAAACAATTCAACCTGACCCGAACTCGACACACAACAAAAACAAAATAGCTCCAACCTTACCTGCAGGGGCAAATTTCAACCAATATTTTAATATAGAATTTTTGCCTTATTTAAACATTAACTTTTTTGTTTTAAATCAGACAAAATTTTCTATTATTATAATAGTAAAAATTTGTTTCTTTGATAATCGGGTTCTGGGTGCAGCTCAGATTCGAATTAGAATATTGTGTCGGGTTGGTAATCAGATGATGTAGTGTTAAACGAGTAAAATTATAATGTAAAAACCACACACTGAATATAACAATATAGATATGGATGCAATGAAAATTATAGTAAATAGTAAGTAATTCAATAATACGAAATTCCATTATGCAAATGCCAAAACTTTCTTAAATTATCTTCTACTTCCATTACTTCGACTTCCATTCGTATATTTTAACCAAAAAAATGTTGACAATAATTAAAATTATGCTATTTTGCTCTTAAGCGTTTATGCTTTGAAATGCACATTTTGCTGTATTTCGTAATAGTATTTAGATGTGAGAATTATTTAATTAATGAAAATATAAGTATACATTTTGAAATAAGTATTGTGAAATATTTTAAATATGCGTTTATTTAAAATGCAGATATACTTATTTTATTTACGTTATAATACAAATATTAAAACTCATAAACAAGCATTAAATCCCTTTACAATGTAAAAAAATATATATATAAATAAAGATCATAAAGGCAAAAAGCATTTTATTTGGGGTTTTTTTCTAATTATTTCATATACATGCTTAGAATCGAATTGTCAATGACGAAATTATAGATATTTCATGTAGTATTAAATTCAGATATTAAACATAAATTTTATTATAAAAGTCATTCATTAATTAAAATTGGAACACAACTTAAAAAAATTACTTTAACTGAATTGCTGCTTCAGTAATATTCATTTTATCTGTACAACTATCATTGGCGGTGTCGCGGCAATTCGTCACGCACAATTCATCGCGGAATAATTTGTCATGGCGTCAATTCGTAGTTGTGTCAATTCGTCGCGGCGTCAATGCATCGTAGCAAAAATATTTTTAAAGGCGATGAGGATTTATTTTTTCAGATATATCGAATTGTTGTTATAAGTAACATTTTACATGCCATATGTATAGGAGAAATATACAAGGTGGCCCAGGATTATTGGGACAAACTTTAAGGGGAGGTAGGGGACATCACAAAGATTCAGATTTGCATAACAACCCATGGTCGGAAACGTCAAGGGAAAGTTACATGACAGGAACAAGAAACGAAGAGACTCAAGACTGAGATTATCTGAAATAATTTATTGGTGAAAGATATTACATGTGCTGTGGTAGATGATATATGAAAATGTCACAAAAGATGTTCAAAGTTTCTAGCATTGCTAGCGATGCATGCAGTACACCATCAGACCATGGATTGGCGGACTCACTGAAATACACCTGGATTTTTTGGACATCCGCAGCACCACAGACGAGGCTTGCAACCAGATCCATATCGGAATCCACAGGCGTTGCATACACAACACTTTTCAGTGCACCCTAAAGAAAGAAATCTATGCTGCTTAAATCAGGAGAGCGTGGTGGCCAGGCAACTGGTCCACCACAGCCAATCCATCGGTGACCAAACACCTGATTCAAATATTCACGAACACATCTCCCATAATGAGTAGGTGCCCCATCATGTTGAAACCACATATGGCGTCTGACATGTTGTGGTATAGTGTCAAGTAAGCTTGATAGCACCTCTTACAAAAAGATGCGATAATCTGCCGATGCTAATCCTCCAATGCTCTTGGAAACACCACCTAACGGCAAACGTAGCCATTTCCGACCATGGGTTCTTATGCAAATCTAAATCCTTGTGATGTCCCCTACCTCCCCTTAAAGTTTGTCCCAATAATCCTGGGACACCCTGTATATATATATATATATATATATATATATATATTGTATATATATTTCTCCTTTGATTGCTTTTGTCCAAAAATCTCAATCACTAAAATGGAGAAGAATTTTTTTATATGAGATTTTTGTGAAGTTCCCTATTGAAAACATGAAAGTTTAATGAAACTAGAGCAGCGGTTCCCAACCTGGGGTACGCGTACCCCTGGGGGTACGTGAAAATAATATCGGTAATGGCGGAAATCACAAAAATGGTTTTACTAAAAACACATAAAGGAAATTGATAGTTTTGGATTACAAAGTTAGTCTCATGTGTAAATCTAATATGTTACATTCAAAAAGAAAGTAAAAGCCCACTAGACCTAATAATTCATTGATAATGCAATGTCACTAGCTCCGCCCACTATTAAGCATATTGCATGAGTACTTATATATTTTTCACCAGTTTCCTGAAAACTTTAATTAATAATTATGAAATATTGTTTTCTCCCCATTTTTTTTGTTGCTCTTCCGTTTTTATAATAATTTCAGAACGCTTAAATTACGTCATAGCTTCTGGCTGTAATGACTTTTGATAAAATGTGTTGAAAAGCTGGCCGTTATTTTCGTTTTCGAACAGGCGGATTTATATCACTAACGTATTTTAATAGAAAAGCTTCCCTCATTTATATGAGCATTTAATTTGAAGTGTTTATTTATTATATGAGTGATTTTGGTTTGCTTTTAAAATGTATAATTGGTTAAAAACCGGAATTCATAAGAGAACTGCTATTGCGATTGAAATTGAATCTGGTGAGTCCGGAACTGTAGGTACTTCGAAACAATCTCATTATTTAGAAGTGCAAGACAACCTGAGTGCAGCTGTTAATAGGCCTGTTCTGGTAAGTGATAAACCTAATACTTTAAATAAAACAGAAAGCATCAGTACCCCCTTAAAGAAAAGAAAATACAGTCATCTCTCACTTATGCGCGTCTCAGTTATACGCGTCTCTCAGTTATACGCGAATTTCGTAAGGTCCCGGCACGAGGAATAGGAAAATAATGCTATAGATCTCTCACTTATAAGCGCCACTTTGAATTTTCTCTCTCAGTTATGCGCGGAAATGACAACGCAATTCACATTTTTTTTTTTTAAATCGATAAATAATTTTCTGCACCTGTCAAGGTCAAAAGACCGTACCGAAAAGCGGGGTGGAGAGGGTGGAGAGGATGTTACAGTTCGACTTTACACTCACCCCCTCAGTTCTAATGGTTGCTTCTTTTCTTTCTGTTTTAATTTTATCAAGTCACCTGCGTGTTACATTTCGTCCTTGCCTTTACGGTAGCATCTAGATTCTTTCTTTCTTTCTTTCTTTTTTTTTTGCAATAAAAATGAGCAAAAGAAAGTTAACAATTTCGTTCAAAATGGAAGTTATAAAAGCAGCAGAAAATGATCCTAGACTGTCAAAAATAAATTTAGCTCGAAAATTCGACTTGCCAGAATCAACACTCAGAGGGATTTTAAAGAACAAGGACTCGATCAAAAAAATTAATAGTGAATATTCTGCACAAGCGAAGAAACGATCAAGAATTCAGAATGGAAAAATTGAGATTTTAGAAACCACTTTAATTCAGTGGTTCAGAGAAATGAGAGCTTGTAATTTACCCATTAGCGGTGAGTTATTTAAAGAAAAGGCACTCACTTTGTCATCCAAAATGGGAATCGAAAATTTTTCAGTTTCTTCGGGATGGTTAGAAAAACTTAAAAAAAGACACGGTTTAACAGATCATTGTCTGAGTGGTGAAAGCACAGCCGTTTCAGATTCAACTGCTAATGAATGGATCGCAGACCTTCCAAATTTAATTCAAAACTTTGATCTTAAGAACATTTTTAACTGTGATGAAACAGGCTTATTTTATCGTCTTTTACCAAACAAAACGATGGATTTTAAGGGAGAAACATGCCATGGTGGCAAACACAGCAAAGAAAGACTGACTGTGCTTTTATGTTGCAATGGGGACGGATCAGAAAAGTTACCGCCAATAGTGATTAGTAAATCCAAGAATCCACGGTGTTTAAAAAATGTCAAGAAATTGCCATGTTCTTACGCAAATAGCACCAAAGCCTGTATGACATCGAAAATTTTTTTAGACTTTTTGAAGGAATTCGATATGAAGATGGCTAAAAAAAAAAAAAGAAAGTTTTGTTATTTATAGATCAGTGTCCCGCCTATCCTTCATATCTCCCATTGCTGACACATGCACGAGTTATATTTTTCCCTGCTAACTGTACTAGCAGACTCCAGCCCTTAGATCTCGGTATAATAAGGTCAGTTAAAGCGCAGTATAGGAAAGATTTGGTGCGAAGAATGTTTATATCACTAGAGCAGAAAAAGGAATTCAAGAAAATTTCGATTCTGGATGCCATGCATATGTTGGTTTCCTCTTGGAATAACGTAACAGCCATGACAATTTCTAACTGCTTTAGGAAAGCGGGTATTTTTCATTCAAATAATGCTGAAGTTATTCCATTACAGGAAAATGAAAACAACAGCAATGATTTTAACATAGACGAAGAAGAATGGAATAGAATAAGCCAAGATTCTCTTTCTTTTCAAGATTTCGTCAGTGTTGATGAAAACTTAACATCAACGGCAATTAGAGATATTGAAACTGTGTTTGATGATGTGACAGATGAAAGAGAAGGAGATGATGATGATAATGATGAAACTGATACTGTAATTGTCCCATCTTATGCTACTGCTTTAGGAGCCCTGGACACTTTGAGATGTTACCTACAAAATGCTGATATAGCATCAAATACAATGACGCACTTTAATGCATTAGAAAAGGTCGTTGTACAAACGCGGCCTAAGCAAACATAAACTACCATTGATGACTTCTTAAAAGAGGACTAATTGGCATTTTTTTTATGTAAGTATATCATCTTCTATGTCAAATGAAAAAAAAATTACTTTATTGTATTTTTTGAAACTAAATTTTATAGTGAAAGTGTAAGGATATATATATATATATATATATATATATATATATATATATATATATATATATATATATATATATTAGTACACTATACTAATATTACACCCCATTTATTTTATAAAATATCATTAATCATAATTCTTATATTTCAATATGTTTTTCTTTCGAATAATGTGTATAATGTGTATAAGGAATTACTACATACAACGTCCTCTCAGTTATGTGCGGCTCTCAGTTATGCGCGGCTCTCAGTTATGCGCGATTTTAAGTCAGTCCCTTCAAACGCGCATAAGTGAGAGGTGACTGTATAATAATGAGTACTTGAAATATGGATTTTCATTCACGGGAGAGGAAAATTTTCCAAAACCATTATGCGTTGTTTGTGGAAAGATATTGTCTAATAGTAGCATGAAACCCTCTTTATTAATGTGCCATTTAGAGAAAAAACATCCAATTTATAAACAAAAAGATGTCAGTTTCTTTCAGTGACTATCAAGCGACCCTAATGTAACATCTTACGTGTTTTCTACAAACAAAGACAATGAGAATGCTGTTGAAACATCACACAGAATATGTTATCATATTGCTATAAGTGGTAAAAATCATACAATTGCTGAAAATTTGATATATCCTTGTATCAAAGATGCTGTTGAATGATGTTTGGTGAAGATCATGTGAAAAAACTAAAAAATATTCCTTTCTCAAACAATACAGTTGCTCGAAGAATTAGTGAGATGTCTGCCGATATTGAATCTACAGTAATTCAAAGAATAAAGAAGATTCCCTACTTTTTAATTCAGGTGGATGAGAGTACGGATATCTTGAATCTGTCAATTTTGCTTGTTATTGCAAGATATTTGAATGATAATGCGCTTGAAGAAAATTTCCTACTCTGTTATCCTCTCACAGAAATATGTTCAGGAAATGATATATTTAATGCCATTCACAGTTATTTCTGTGAAAAAGAAATTGATTCGGCCAATTGCTGTGGGGTTTGCACTAATGGTGGAAAATCTATGTCTGGGTGTTATATAGGCTGACGCGATCTAATGAAAGAAATTGCACCTCATGTAGCTTGGAACCATTGCTGTATACACAGACACAGTCTAGCGACCAAACTCTTGCCAGACTCATTGAAGGAAATACTCCACCAAGCTGTCAAAGTTGTTAATTTTATTAAGGCCAATTTAACAAACTTCAGAGTATTCAAATCTTTGTCTGAAAAGATGAACAACCTGCATATTTACATTGCTTTTGCACACAGAGGTGAAGTGTCTTTTACGAGGAAAAGTACTTGAAAGATTATTTGAATTGAGGCATGAAGTTCAAGTTTTTTTTAAGATCATTCTTTGGAGCTGAGCTCAAAATTTCATGAAATATAATGCCTTCAAATGCTTGCATACTTATCTGACATTTTCTCAGAAATAAATAAACTTAATTTAGGATTACAGAACAGTTCCTTAACCATTTTTAAGGTATCTGACAAGATCGAGTCTATGATTAAAAAATTAGATTTTTGGGAATCATGCAAAAACACCAGCTAGAAAGAAGTTTTTCGAATACTTTACAATTTCTTATCTGAAAACGAGCTAAAATTATCAGAAGAAGTAAAATCTTGTTTAATGGCTCATTTAACAGGCCTTTTTTTTTAGATCGCTGACCAGGCCCCTACCTGCCAGGCTTTTTCCTAGCTTAACGGGCTGATACCTGGCAATGGGACGAGGATTCGCCTGCTCTCCGCTTGGCGAAGATGTGTTTGTTAAATCTATAGGCCGACGTGGCTTCAATGCGTCTTGTTGCTCTAATTGCTTTTTCTTAGTTGGCCGGTTGCTAATTGATTTTGGATGAGGCGGTTCAGCACTGCGCAGTGTAGCTAAGTCATGCCGAACGGATGTGAGATGCTGGGATATTAACTATTTCCTCGCTGCATCGCTCATCCATACGTCATGCCATCGCTATCCGAGTTGGTCTCGTAATTTAGAGACTTGATCTGGTGACGAGACCTTCACCTGACTAGGCACCCCCAGAGGTGTAATTCACAGGTAACTTGGAGGACTTTACACCCACGACAGATTTTACATGCACCGGGTGCCATTAGTGTACATGATCGCCGCATCTGAAATGGAATGGGTTTAGACATTTTATAACACTTTTAATACTAGAAACTAGGTGCTACTTTTAGATTTTAAGTACTATTACTTTTCTAGGTTGTTTGTCTTAATTTACCTATAGTTCTACCCTACGATAATTTTAACTGAAACTAAATATTCTAGAGTTGCTTATTCCTACAGTGGGGACATTATATGCATAATTTACTAAATTAAGAGACGGTTTGTACCATCGGCTATATATTATCTATATATAATTTAATATTTATAATTCATATAACTTAGATTAATATAAATATGGGAGAGTAGGGACAAAGGGTTATATAATAACTAAATATAATTAATGGTATAATGTTTATAACTAGCACTAACTTAGCTTTGGAGGTGCTGAAAAGCTTAATTTAAGTTAAAAATTTCTACTAAAAACTGTAAAAACGTACTAAAATTTAAAGGGGATAATAAAGTTACTTGACAGTTTACAAGGGGGATGAACTAGGATTTTATTCCTTAACTACAAACTTTAATTTATTTCTAATTCTAAAAAATTGCTATTAACTTTTTTTTTATTTATTTATACCTTCAGTTATTCTATACCTACTGACATTGTTATTTAGGATATCACTGGTGTTTTCATCGCCTTTCGTGCGACATTGCCTTATCTTGTTTATAGTGTTTGATTTTTGCCGTTTATATTGGCTTGTCTCTATCATGGTGGTTTGTCGTTGTCATAGTTATCGCCGCTTTTGTAGGCTAGTCTCTTTTTTGCATTTGTTTACTTTATGTTAGGGTTTTTGCCACTTTTATTGACTCGACCCTGTTGGGCTATGTCATTTAACAGGACTTAAAACGTCGTTCAGACAATATTTTCCGAAGCAGAGTTGTGAAAATAACTGGATTTCAAACCCATTTATCGATATGTTCTTTCAACAAGCCATTTTTTGTCAAATTGCTATAGGAAGGATGCCTTCAGTGAAAATTTCTGAACGTAAAATTATCCGAATTATCGTTCTCATACAAGAAAACTCCTGAAAGCTTTGCATAGTCAGTCACCCCACCCAGGCTGAACTGGTATCAAACACGCGATCATCGGTTCATGCTCCTCAATTTGTAGCTATCATGCTAACCACTGGGCTGAGGGGGTGCCCTCAATATAATTAATGAAAAGTGGAGATTTTTAAAGAAATATTTTTAGTATTACAAACATATCAGGTACGCGGCATGTGACAGTGAAAAATAATAAAAATGCTTAGGTTTAAAATGCCAACAAACCTTTAAATTTCTAACAATTTTACCATAATGGGATTTCTTATTTTCCTTTGTCACACACGATTACTTGGTGCGCTGTAGGATGGAACCTGTTAGCTTTTGTTTGTTTGGGTTGAACCAAGGAGTATGACCTTCATCTTTACAATATAGTTGAAAAATATTTACGTTTCCGGTTTCTTTTCTGTCTGTCAGTCTCTATTCAGATGCAACCACGACATCCATAACTTCATTTCTTAAATAAGCAAATTATTTTTATTAAATAGATGCTCATCAGAGTTATATAAGATAACTTGTGACGTACCCATCAGGGCAGCCACGTTGAGATTCAAACATAGTCAGAAGTAGGTTTAAAACACTGTTTATTAAGCTCAAAATGGAAAGTGCTGCGATGGAGATTCTTTAATTTGGTCTAATCTACTCTACGCTTAACGATAAATTACACCTTAGATCAACACTCAATAATACAATAAATGCAAGAATACTAATTCATAACTCACTTACTTGTATAACACTGGCGGCTCAAATGACAATTACTAATAGCATCGAGATCAAGCACTGCTATCGCTGCAAGTAAAGGTTAGCTCACAATTTTGCTAACTTGATAAATGTCACTAAAACTAGCAACCCGTGGTTGCCAATCAACTTTATTTTACTGAAATCAAAGTTTACTCTTACCGAAACTGGCAACTTTACTCGGCTAGACTTTACACTCTTTGATACTTCAGAACACGTGGCGAACTTTAACTCCACAACAGTAGACTGGTCTCGTAATCCTAGATAAGGTAGGTCTTGACCAAAATACGCTGATACAAACTTTCGCTCCTGCTTTTATACTGTGCGGATTTAATTTGCATGAAACTACAGGAAAAACTACTAACCGCAGATTCCGAGAGCTACAAACACACTTCGAAAAATTAAAGTAAAAGAGAGGATAGATGTCGCTTTGCGCACAAAGATTAATATCGACAGAACGTTCTGATTCAAATAACTAGACTTCCTTTATAAAAGATTTGCTTGTCCCCTACAAACATTTTTTCTTTTGAGCTGTTCAGTGTTTTGTGATATTATTTGAAACTACATGTCTTATATTTATGTAGTTTTTTTTTGCATCTCTAAATTTCATTACTTAGGCTGTTCCCATTTTTTTCTCCTAGCTGAACAATGCAAAACTTTCTGACACGTTCACGAACTCATTTTTGAACGTAATGCATGAACTTTGAAGATATTACCAATTAAGTACTTAAGATATAGAGTTTTTATTTTCTCTCAAACGGGATTGTTTTGTGTTTTTAGTATCAGAAAATGCCAAAAATTCAAAAATTTGAAGTATCATAACTCGGTATGTTTTGATCGTGGACTTTATTATTGTTTTACTTGTCAGAGCATGGGGAAAAATTATAAATGCAACTTACAATATAAAAGTTACAAACTTAAATTTCGTAATTTTGTTAAAAAGATAACTATTTTAAGGTAAATCCTGTTTTATATGATCAAGAACTGAAGATCATTTGAAACCTTTTTGCATTTGCAACTAAACTTCTAAAACTAATGATTTAGAACTTACATATTGGTCAAAGATAAAAAGGAAAACTGTCTATTAATTTTAGGATAATTCCAAATTAGTGATTGTTCCATTTTCCTATCCTTCAAAAATAAATAAATTCGTGTATCGCCAAATGTGAAAGTTTTCGAACAAGTAAGTGTTTTGGAAATTATTATAGCTTCGAAAAAAAGTAACAGTACTATGATTTAAAGACTTTTATTACATTGACAAATGCATCTATTCCCTACAAATTCAAAATGCAACCTTCTGATCTTTTTTTTTTTTTTTTTTTTTTTTTTTTAATATGCATAAACACTTGTTAAATATGACATATAGATTTGGTATGCATTTATTCTTTTATAAGCATTAATATATTTTCTTTTTTTAATAAAGATTATCAAAGGTTACTTTTAAGGCTTTTGAAATTAAATTATGATTTCGAAAATGCATGCAATTTAAAAGAAATGTAAGTGAGCCAGAACTATAGTTTTAGAAAAGAGTTTAAAGATCACAAGATTCCATATGTAAATTAAACCTTTATTGCTTTTAGAACTTCTATAAGCTTCTGAAATTGATCGTGTAGAAATAAAAGTCTCATGAGTTTTTAAACGTAATCACTTTCAGAAAATTGAGATTTGAGAAATGAAGGGGAAAATCCCGAAAGATTGGAACTAGTATTATTCGAATTTAAAATGAATCAACTTTAGGAATTTAAGTGCAAATCTATTTAACATATTTTTTAAAACTTTTCGAAAGGTAAATATTCGATAGTTCTAATCATAAAGTTTTTACGATTAAATTAAATCACACATCATGTATTCGTTTTTACTTATTTTCTACTTACTTAATTAAGCTTAAAAGATTTATTACACTTATTCTCAGTTTATAATTCAATGACGTATAAACATGTTTTTAAATGCAACTCCGATTTTGTGTTTTGGTAGTTGCTCCTGATTTGACGCGTTGGACCGCCGGCCGTACGAATCAAATACAATTCACACTACATTGACGTATGAATCATATTTGATTCATACGACGGACAGTGGGGCGAAACCCCAGTTTTCCGGAGAAAAAAATTTTTTGAGAGGAATCGAATGAGGCTATCGTAGTTTACGAGTGACAACCACTTTTCTGTCGATATTTGATAACTTAATTCCCTGATTATTTCAAGGCACTAAAATATATTTCTTTATGAAATATTTCAATGTCGATTCTTATGTATTTTTTATGCTGAATGGAATGAAACCATCCGCAGAGCAACGCGAGCCATAGCTAATGAATTATAGCCAATTTTCTGTGCACATTTGGCAACTTCAGGGAACTATAATTAGGTTGAAAGGAAGGAGAAGCTGGAATTCGGCATATATTTGTCCAAAAAACCTGAATTTCCCCTCAGACCTCGTGTAATACATATGATTAATCCAATTATATAACAAAAATTGGCTAAAACCGAGTAAAAAAGTACTTAATTAAAAATGAAAGAATACGTTGAATAATGCAAATAAATAAATGAGAAATTTATTAAAATTTTTTAAAAAGACAAAACGTTATTTGGTTTAGGGTTGTTTAATATGATTCTTATGTATTTTCGCGCGCGGAAACGAATAAGACCAGTCTCAACTTGATACGTCTAATCATTCTCAACATAATCATTAGCCTTTAATGAAATAATTTAATTTATATGCCTGTAATAAGGGAGTCCGAAGGCTACAATTGCAGGTAGTTTCAGAAGAAATAGATATAGCTGTTTCTTGAATGTATGTAGAGGAGAACAATTGCCAACTCATGTCGGAGGCTAATGGAACTTTTTTTGAAAACTTCGATAATTAATTTTACTCGCTATTTTATAATGTTAATATTGTATACCTTAATTCTCTATGTAGTAATACAATATTTGAACGGGTTTATTCTGGTTTCTTGTTCTCTATATAACAGCTAAATACCCTCAAAGTTTCAGACTTCTCTCTTTGAAAATAAAGATACACGAAGATAAAAATGCGGGATAAAATTCGGCTAAAATTGACCCATTTCCAAAAGTAAAGAAAAGCCTCCATTTAAAACCCTTTGTACGGGCGCAAAAAAAAAAAAAAAAAAAAAAAAAAAAAAAAAAAAAAATCGGAAAAATTCAAGCAGGAATTTAGTTTTCAACTATCAAAGAACAGAAATCCACTAGAAACGGCGCTTAAATAAAAC
The DNA here is from genome assembly GCA_963931845.1 of Maratus michaelseni. Taxonomy (NCBI): domain Eukaryota; kingdom Metazoa; phylum Arthropoda; class Arachnida; order Araneae; family Salticidae; genus Maratus; species Maratus michaelseni. Next base: position 409,216,625 of record OZ007586.1, read on the forward strand.
AAATTCATTTTGGGGTATTTTTGTCTCCTCGGCCGCACTGTGCGGCCTTCATCGTGTTAAAAAAATCAAAATCCACTAATTTAAAAAAAACTTTTTTTCTGAATATATATATATATCATTTTTTGTTCGGCATCAACTATATTTTAAAAAAATATTATTAATATATTGAGATTTCCTGGAAGGTTTTAATTAGTAAGCTATTTCCTATATTTATATTTTTTACTTTAACAATTATATGAGTTGAAATTTCCTAACTGGTAGAAAAATGTCCGGGCCAGGATTCGAACATGGAATCTCTTGGCTGCAGCTGACAAACTGACTCTACGGTGGCTCTACAAACTGAGTGATCCCGGTCGAATCTGGTGGACCTAATTCACCCAGTTAACCTTATTGGTCATAGCATCTCGTCTGATATCTGAATCAGCTTAACAGAATAAATCGCAGATAATAGAACTCCAATAAACGCTGGATACGTGATTACACAAATTAATTTTAACACAATTATTCAAATTGGTAAAGAAATCATATGAGATGTAATTTCCCAACTGGGCGAAAAATGTCACGTTCATGATTCGAACCTGGGATCTCTCTGCTGAAGCTGCAATGCCCTACCAATTGAGCCATCCCGGTCGATTCCGGAGGATCTAATTTATTCTGTTGAGCTGATTCAGATATGACCAGATGCTATGATCAATAAGGTTAACTGGGTGAATTAGGTCCTGCAGATTTCGACCGGGATGGCTCAGTTGGTAGAGCACTGTCAGCTTCAGCCAAGAGATCCCAGATTCGAATCCTGGCCCGGACATTTTTCGCCCAGTTGGGAAATTACAACTCATATGATTTCTTTACCAATTTGAATAATTGTGTTAAAATTAATCTACAGTCCCTGGCCAAATTATTAGACGGAATCATTTTTTCTTGTATAAAATCATATTACTAGCTTCATACAGATGATATTTCTGTGTTAATAATTAACATTGATTATAAATATTAACTGTAGGGTTATAATAAACAAAAATCCCGCCAATAACGTTAAAATTATTTAATTTTGTAAATCAGATTAAAAATTAATGAACTTGAAAAACTTACTACTTGAAACTCGAAAAATGTCAATATTTTGTGGAAGTTCCTTTGGCGGAAATCAATGCCTGAATTCGTCCTGACACGCTGTTAATACAAAATTGAATAGTTTTTTGCATATGCCGGTAATGATTCCAGAAATGGATGTTTTTCTCTCAGCTGGATTTTGTTCGTTATGACCTCTTTGGCCAACTACCTCTTCATCAGCTCCCAAATATTTTCAGTGGAATTCATGTCTGGGGATTTATGCGGCCAACCCAGCGTAGGGATATTCCTTTGTTGTAAGTAGCCTTTGACTGATCAGGATTTCTGACAAGGAGCTCCATCTTGCATAAATACAAAAGGTTTTTCATTTTGAAACCATTCTTTTAGTTGCGGAATCAACAAATTTCGCAACACTTTTGTATTGATCTTGTTTCATAGTTCATTTTAAAATGTAAATGTGCCCAGTGCCTTTGCCACTTATGACAGACCAAACCATGACCTTTGTTGGGTTCTTGACAGTTGGCACGACACAGTCTGGATGAAGTAATTTTAACATGTAGTATTTATCTAATTCTTAAGGAAAGACATTGTTAAGTAATAATTAAGTAATAATAAAATAACTATAATTTCATAATTACTGATTTCCAACATTCCAATGTCTACTTTTTATTCTCTCTATCCACTTCAGCCGCTTAGCATGCATTGCTTCGGTTAATTTTTGTTTTATAACCTGTCTAAAAATACCTTGAAATTCAGTGCTGATAGATTTCTGCATACAGATCATTCTGATGTAACAACATCATACGCTTCGAACTTCTATTTGATTTGTTTAGCAGTTGCAAATCGGTTTTCCATACACAGCTTCTTTAAGCATCATTCTGACCATCTCGTAAATGCAGTTTTGTGTGTGTGGGTGGGTGTGTGTGTGTGTAGGGTTAGCAAGAAATAAGTTTCCCACTTCAGAGGGCTTCTAGACTGCGTTCTATTGGACCAAATGAGATAACATTTGAACAACAGATAATTCAAATGATCAGCTTGACATTTATTAACTAAAAATAGTACAAAATGCCCCGATAGGTGGCGCTGTAATACCCATAAAAACATTTAATATGCTTTATAAATGTTAAATAATATAAAACAAGTAGCATTAAAACTGCTCAATATGTCCCCTTTCATTTTCAACAATATGCTCTAATCGCAGAATCATATTTTCCACAGATGACCGGAGCGAGTCTGCCGGAATATCAAGAACATGGCGGCGAATGCTGTCCTTCAGGTCTGACACGGATGCTGACCTTTTACGGTAGATATTGTCCTTCTGGAAACCCCACAAACAAAATTCGAAGGGGGTGATATATCCGGCGAACCAGGCGAGCCAGGCTGTTAGAAAATGGAGGCTGATCACCCGTGCATCTGTGAAAGCAATGGCTTTACACGATGATCAATATGAGGCGGTGCATCATGCCTGAAAATGATGTCCTGAAGGCATCTACGCTGTTGAAGTTGTGGGATTACAAAATCCCTCAGCATATTACGGTACCGTTGTCCTGTGACGGAACAGGTTTGGATTCCATTTGCAGTTATCCCCTCAAAAAAATACGGTCCAATGATAAAAGCAGCTGTAAAACCACACCATATTGTCACTTTTTCAGGATGCAACGGTTGTTCCTGAGGGTTTTCCGCTGATCAAATTCGACTCTTGTGTTAACTTGCCCATTGTAGAAAAAGTGGTCTTCGTCAGTCCACAGAATGTTCCATGGCCAAGTGACGCCAACCACCATTTGAGCAAGGAACTCAAGTGAAAAAGTTTTACGAACCTCTGATCAATATGTTCTGTCTTGCATTAGGTGCACAGGCTTGATTTTGTAGGGATAAAAATTCAAAATCCGCCGTAAGATTTTTCGTATAGTGGAATACGGCATATCCAATACACGGGAAATAACTGGCACACTACCACTACCATGCGACGACTGACTGCTGGCATCAACGACCGCGGTAGCCACATTTTTGACGCTAGAAAACTGGATTTCCTTTCGTTCTCTAGCTGGAAGAAGGCCAAGTTGCCCAGTTGTTTCAAATTTCTTTATCATTTTGCGTATAGCACATGGAACCTCTTCGTATCAGCTTCAAATGGCGGAATTATTTTACAGCTGCAACGGAGTTCTGCTGGTTCTGGTCGAACAATTTCACCAGTAGGGCTTTTTCTTGCAACGTAGGCATGATATGCAGAGAAGTAACTAATGCTCGCTCAGAATACACCTTATTTTTATCCAAAGAATAATTCTAATAGGTATGCACTGTAACGCAAATGATAGTTCACAGTTTCAATGTATGCAAATAAATAACATTAGCTGTAGTTCAAATTTTATCTTATTTGGACCAATGGAACGCATTCTAGAGCCCTCTGAAGTGGGAAACCTATTTCTTGCTAACCCTGTATATAGGAACACTTTTTCTTGAGAAATGCAAAATCATTTTTGTAGGTTTTTAGATGGGGGGGGGGCAGTGCAATGACAATTTATTTTCAAACGAAAATCACCAATAGTTTAGACAAATTTTAGTCAATATATTCCATAACATAAAAATGAAATTGATTTGATCATCAGGACACTTAGAATAAGAAAGTGATTCGTAGTTTCATTTCTGAATGGTGGGTATTGCTGCTTGATAATGTGGTTCTGCATCAAACTAGTATTTAAAAAAATTTAACTTAATTTAGATATCTGGCAAATCATTAATTTTCACTAAAAATAAATCTTATTATTTTTGTAAGATTTTTTTTTTCGGGGGGGGGGGGGTGGCAAAAGATTTACTTATATGCCACTTTTGTCGAAAACATTGAAATTTTAAAGACAAATTGAATGGTTCAACAGACTGTACAGGTCTCATGTCGCTTCACTCCTGATTGGAAGCCGGTAGCTTAATTTTCTACAATGCCCAACATTTCAAAAAATACCAATTTCACAAATATACATTTAAATGCTTTGCAAAATTCTTTTTGTTAGAACTAGGCTGAGCAAGAGTACTATGAAAACAGGGAATAAAACCGTAGAGTTCTTAAGGCTTTTTTTTTTTTTTTTTTTGAGGGTTTACAACGGCATCCACTCTTAAATTTCAATGTTGAAAAGGACATGACAGAACATTTCGTTTTTTTTTGTTTTGTTTTTTTGTTTTTGTGTTTTTGTTTTTGTCAAACGCAATCTGACAAAATAGTTTCGAATTGTATATGCACACATTTACTTTAAAAATTCTCTTGAAGTATATAATATGTAAATGAAGTAATACGAGATTATATATTTATTTATTGATGAGGGTTTTAATCTACGGTTACTTAGATTTGATCATATCATGTACGCGTTTATGATACAATTGTACTTAAATTAGGTTCATATTACTACTTTTTAGAAGATTTTTAAAAAATCTTCTAAATTTATTAATGTATATTTCTTAGGAATTAGAATTAATATAAATTTATGCAATATTTAATTGGATTATTATTTTTTTTCCCTTGAATGTAACACTTTGTTTAAATATAATATTTCATTTACAAAATTAAATAAATGCATAGAAACCAAAGAAAAAAATATAATCTAACTATGTGGAGCAGAACTGACTCAGAGTTGCAATTTTAGAAGAGTCTATTTTTGTATATTTTTAAATAGCAATATTCTAATTTATCTCTCATTTTGAATATACAAAAGATAACTAAAATTTTATATTACTAGTTTTTTTAATTTACTTCAAAAACTTATTTTAATTGTATATTTTAAGTCTGAATATAAAGGAAACAACTGCAGGAAATTTTCTATTTTCATGTATAAGAGGAGAGTAGCCGAATTTGGACCACTTCACCTATTTTCAGGTGTAACTCACGTCATTTTTGGAATATCACTACACGTGATCAATCTATTCATCTACTAACTAAATAAATCTTTAGAATCTTTTTTTTTTTTTTTTAAATCTTAAGTTTTATTTTAATTTGAAAAATTTGCCAAAAGTGGTCCAAATTCAGCGACTGGTCGTCCAAGTTTGACCCCCAGTCTCCTAAATTGGACCAAACAATATTAGACTGTTTTAATGAGTAGGAAATATAACTAATTTTATTAAAAGCAAAGTTTGCGATTAATGAAACAATCAAACAAAACAACAGCAATGAAATATAATGAAATCAAATGTCTTAAAGTAAGAGTAATTGTTTTAAATCAAAATGTATTCAAAATATAAATCAAAGTTATAAGTAATTAAGAATAGAAATTATGGAACTAATTGCCAGTTACTTGAATATAATGCAAGAAGTGGTGCAAGGCTTACACATGAATTTCTTTTTTTTTCATTTTTATTCCAGCGCACACTACATGGAACCATATTTGGCAATTTCAACACTGAATCATTTCTGCTATTTTATTTTTCTTACAAATTAGGCAGAACCAATCATCACTGTCTTGATTTTAATTTTTAGATTCTGAATTATTAGACTTTTTTTTTCTTTTGCAACAGAAGTTTTCTTTATCTTATGTCTGTAGTTCTTCCCTTCCATCATTATCATTCCAATTGAATTACGCCTATTTTTTAAAACTTGTTGTTCCAATTGCTTTTGTGTTTTTAGAGCTTCCTTTTATTCCTTTTTTGTTTTTTCATTTCAATGTTTACTTTATATGGCGAAGATGTTAACACGGCTGTTTTCTGGCTCCCTCTATACTTTGACTTAACTGATTTTGGCAAGGAAGATAACATTTCTAATGATTCTTTGGCTTTTAGAGGGGGGAGGGGGGGGGGTTAGTAGATGCAGCTTTCTTGAGGGTCAATCTCTTCACAACTTACTCTTTCCTTTTCATTTCCTATAAATTTAACAACTTTTACTGTCACTGATATTTTTCTTCCAGACTGTTTGTCTGTGTCGTTTTCATCATTTTTTCTCTTAGTTTTAGTAGGTTTCATGATTACTGACTCTGACTCCAAAATTTCACTAGCAGGAGAATTAACGGTTCTATCTGCAGTGCCTACCTCCTCGTCACGAATAAGTGCAGAACAAAATTTATTGTATAAACTTGTAAAAGATATTTTTTATGTTTATATAGACCTAAACTGTATAAATAAATTAATCCAGATATACAAAAATAAATTAAAATATTCAAAAACTTGCATGGAGATAGTAATCCATTATAAAATATTAAAAAATAAAAAATAGTGCCCAAAGCGTACAGCCCTCGAAATTCATTACTTACTTTTCAAATTTATGATCATATATCTGGTCCAGTTTAAGCAACTCAAATTGATCTAATTAAGGTAACTGCGCCATTTTTTTAAACAGATAATCTCAAGACTAACAACAAAAATGAAAGCAAACAAATCCGCGTAAAAATAGGCGCAATAACCACATGAATTTAAATATGTATATGAAAACATAACAACTTACCTTAGTTTTAAAGTATTCTCTTACGTTTAGCAGGGAAAAAATGATCAGAACAGCTAATTTTAGGATTTTTAAAATTGTCTGAAAACAGCAAGTGGAAGGCGGGTGCTTCTTCTAATAAAAAATGACGTCATTCTGGTGAGTAGGATTTCGGCGATATATGGCGTCTCTTTCTGTAATTAACGGCGAAATTGCAGCGGTCCATTTAAAGCGGCGCGGCAGTCCAAATATGGCTACTCTCCCCTATGCTTCAAGGAAATAAAAAAATCCACTTTAAATGTTTTTTTTATATATATTCAAGCTTTAAAAAAATATTTTTTTTAAGTTAATAATTTATTATTTTCTGTAAAAGTCATAATTATAAGAGCTGTATTGAGATAGCAAAAAGTTTTCATTTTTTGAGTACAATGCACTTGATAATACATGCATATGAGGTTTGAGAAACTGCTGAAAGAGATTATAGGGAAATTGCTTCAGTATATATGTATTTTACGTAACAAAAGAGTGTTTCCGGGACAGAAAAGAAACTTCATGATTTTAGAGTCAAAATTCAATTAAAATTAAGGATTTAAAATGCGCTTTCTAGAAATTTATAGCAAATATAACAAATTTGAGAATTTCGAAACAGAAAGCATTTATTTTTTTAAACCAAATAATAAAATACCAATGGACCTGTGTAAGGCTTTCACGGTGCAAACTTTGAGATTGGCTGATACATTTTTCATTCATTTTTAATAAACTGCATTTTTTTATCAAACAACGAAATTTGAGCGTACTAGGTCAAACGTCTGTTCTAAATCCTTTAGTACGATACCTCTTTCATCGTTGTGCGTTTTGTATGTGGATAGAAAAAAGGGATGTTGACATCAGAAATAACACATGATTATCGGTGGTTTGAATATGCTTTTTCTTTCATGGTTTTAACTATGTTTTTAAACTACTTTTTGTGCATTCAATTTCATTATGTTTTAGTACAATTTTTCACATAACAAATTAAAAAATATATCAGGAAAAGAGAAAGATGAAGAAGGAAGTAAATATATTAAACATAGCTAATTGCGAGCTGCAGTTTTAGAAGCGTCTACTTTTGTATACTCTTTAAACAGTAAAATTCTAATCTATACTTTCATTTTAAATATACAACGATAACAAAACTTTTATAATACATGTTTCATAAATTTTACTTTGAAAACGTATTTTAGTTGCATGTTTTAAGACCCAATATAAAAGAAACTTACTACCGTAGGAAAATTTCTATTTTCACGTATAAGCATCAAGGAAATCCAAAAGAATGCACTTAAAATGTTTTATTTTTATTCAAGCTAAAAAATAAAAAACTCTTTATTCTTTTCTGTAATATTCAGAATTCTATGAAGTGTATTGAGATTGAAAAGAGTTTTCATTTTTGAACACAATGCATTTTATAATGCATGCATATGAGGTTTGAGAAACTGCTGAAACAGATGATAGGGAAATTGTTTCAGGAAATATGCATTTTACGTAACAAAAGAGTGCTTTCGGGGAAGAAAATGAAAAGTCATGATTTTTGAGTCAAAATCCAAATAAAATTTAGAATCTGCAATGCGCTTTCTAGAAATTCAAAAAAACATACAAAATAAATTCGAGAATTTCGAAACAGCAAGCATGTCTTTATATTGGATGAATTCAGAGAAAATGTATCAGTAATTTGAATATGCATTTTATTTTATGGTTTTAAAAGTTTTAATTAGTTTTGAATAATAGGAAACTGTTAGATTATTATTATCTATTAAACTGTTTAAAATTTTAATATTATCTATTGAAATACTGTCTTAATATATTGTTGTTATTCATTAATAAATCCAAATATTGGTATGATAGCTATTAAAAATATTTATAAAACGACTTTGATATCTTTTTGTTTAATTAAATATCTTTCAATGTTCAATTTAAGTGAAATTTTCATGTTCAGTACTCATATAAAGTGATTTGATTATTCGTTTTATTTCATAATTTTAATTTTTTTTTCTTTGTTTGTAAAATCAAAACCAATAAATGTGTTTTTGAACGAATTTTAACTTTCGATTGTAATGATATATTTAGTATTTGTATTTTATTTTGATTATCAGTCAGGAAAATACAGGTCTCAAAATGTCCTATGTTTAAATTAAATGAATATTTTTATGAATTATTATTTCAGTAGAGAATAACATATCTGTTTAATCATCGAATTGAACTTTTAACTCGAAAAAAAAACATAAAGATATTGAAAGAAATTTAAAAAACATTAATCTAAGGCTGTAAAGCATATGTTTATTTTTTAATTAATTCATAAATACACAGTTATCTCTCCCGGTTGGCAGAGTATCGTACTCGTAATAGGAAACTTGCGGTTTCGAGGGTCGGCTACAGTGAAATATCGCCATGTACGTTATAAGGAAAAGGCCTGTTTACAAACACTTCCGTCAGTCAATCTACCTACTACATTTTTGATTTAGCATTCATTGCAAGAATCATCATGGTAGCGTAGACAAACTATATCGCAAACGAATTAATCGTAGACTAATCAGATCCTAGATCACTTATTTGTAGACCAATCAGATCGCATGTAGAGTAGTAGTCATAAAGAAAGACAGGTATCCCAAAGTAATTTTACCCAAAGTGACGTCAACTGCGCTTTCCTTATTGATATATGGTGCGCGTTAAATCCGTCGTAGATGTAAAGCCCTTGGGGAGTGAATTGCCAATCTCCGGTGTACCTAAACAGATAAAGGTCCAGGAATCCAAATTGTGGGGCCACATAAGAAGTACAATTTATCTCGAGGCTCTGGCAATCCTTCTTCCATGATCCAGGAAAATGCCATGGCACATTCCAAGATACAACAACAATAACAACAGTTCTCGCTTGATTCTGAAAAAGAACGTAATATTCTTAACTTTAATAACATTTACTGTTTTTTTTTTCTTTAGATCATATATTTATAGAAAAGCGTAAAAATAATTTTATGTTTACTGTTACGGTTTAAGTACAAACAATACAATGAAATTACAAAATTCCAGGTTTTATTATGTAAAAGTCGAAATTTTCATTTTTCGTTTAATTTAAATATATTTTCTTGGCTTCTTTTTACTTTTACTTTAAGTAATCCTTAAATTGTAATTTCGGAAAACGTATACAGGTATATATTTTTTTAATCGGGGTTTTCTTAAAACTTCTCTAGTATTTTGAAAGTCTTTTTTTTAATAAGCTACTTTTGTTTCAATTCATAAACATTTATTGTGTTCAAATTCTTACAGCATATACTATTAAATAGTTTTAACAAGTGTAGCATATCATGCATATTTTAGAAAACATTACTAATTTAGGGAGAAATGTTGCATTTAGAAAATAAATGCATTAAAAATGTGAGAAATACACATAATATATATTTTTATCATTTAAAATTCATTTATTTATAAAGATTTGAATATGATTAACGGTAAAACATTTTTCAAATAAGGCATGCACTTTACTCCGGATTTTCATTATATGATTTTATACGGGCTACAATAAAAGATTCATTCATCATCAAAGATTCATTTTCAAAAGTACTACACGTACAAATATGAGTGATATATGATAATAACCGCAAACTCACCAAGTTTGCTGCACACTCTACAAATGTTCTATGTGCGCCCTCTGGGTCACAAGACACATGTCCAGGCGGTATTTGAACTCGTTCCACACATTTTGTAACGTCATCCTGTCAATGTTCATCACTGCAGCATTGATCCGTTCCTTGAGCTCTTCTAATGTTTTTGGTAGTGAGGGTACAATAAACAAGATTCTTAATGTACCACCAAATAAAAAGTCACCGGGCGTTAAATCGGGTGACCTGGGGTATCAAGGGAACAAAACGAGTCATCCTCACCAACACGCCCAATCCAGCGATGCGGTAGTTCATCGTTCTGGTATCAAACTTGGTGAGTTTGCAGTTATTTTTATATATCACTGATATTCGTACGTGTAATACTTCTGAATATATACCGTTTTGAAAATGAATTAATCTTTTATAGTTCTTAAAATTAACAATGATACATTATACAGACTTTACTACATTTAAAACATTTAAATTAAAATAAATACATAAAAACATTTAAAAAATTAAATAATTGGGGCCCATATGAATGTGGAACGTCAAAAACCGATATGTGAACTGCTTCTTCTAAGACACAAAAAAAAAAAAAAAAAAGTTTTTTTGTATGGAATTTTATAGTTTTATAGTGTGTATAACCATGACTCCGAACTCGATCTGAATTGGTTGCTTCATTAAAAATGCTGCGAAATGCTTGCTTATTATTTTACCATGCAATTTTGAAACATCTATATGTAGAGGACATGTTTCGAAAGCAAGAAAATTTGGTCCCATATGAATGTGGAATGTCGAAAAACGATATGTGAACCCCTGCTTCTAAGACAAAAAAAAAAAAAAAAAAAAAAAAAAAAAAAAAGATTTTTTGTATCGAATTTTTACAGAAGATGAATAATGTATATCGTTTCGTAAGTTGTATTTAGTCTCGTGTTATTTTGACAATACCAAACGACTGAAGGCATGAGTGCGTCCAGAAACGTTAGTGCCAAAACAAGACATTCATGGCATAAAGTTTAGATTGTGTATCTGGTGGAACCAAATAGGCTCAGTATATGAGCACTTTTAACCACGTCAGACAATCAATGGTGAATGTTACGAGCAACAAGAAATCACTTTCAACAAAGACTTGAAGTAGAAATGTCGAAAATAAAGCCTAAAGACGGGACACGGTTGTCTTCCAACGTTTCAATGCTTCTCCACAAGTCAAAAGATTAATTAATTAAACCCTAGAAACACTTCGCTTGAAAGTGTTACGTTCCCCGCTGTATTCACCAGATGTTGATTCTCTAGATCACTATTTGTTTCGCTCCATGCAAAGCGCCCTTTCTGAATAGTGGTTCAGTTTTTTAGTAAATAACAAAAATATTGTCTTGATAAGAGGATTCCTTTAAAACAACCTGACTTTTTGCTTCCCTGAATTCGCTTGTTGCCTAAAAAATGGCGAGTATTGAGGTTTCTGGTGGTAAATACCTTGAATAAATATTTCTTTCATTTTGACGAAAAACGTCTCTTTCCTTTACTCGAGTAGGGTTGTATCCACGAATGTAGAAATGTAGGTGTTGAAGAGAAGAAGAAATAGCCCATTTACACTCACAAACATATATTGAAATATATACAGAACAAAATTAGTTGTAGTATCCTTGCGTTAATGAACAGATGAGCAGACACTCTGCTTGAAAACATAATTCATATTATGCTGCAGTATAATAATCAGCGAGTGACAGTATGGGGATAAAAAACAAGAGTGCGGTGAAAGCAGTGAGCAAAGTCACTGTGATGTATCCATGTCAGTGCGGGTTCAAGTCTAAATCTAAATTGAGTGGTTGTGAATGAATGCCTCTTCTCTTCCACTTTCACTCTTGGAAAGTACAATGAAGAGTTAATTAAGGGGAAAACCGTGGGAAGTTCAGCTATTGCAGCTACATCAATAACAGTTACGTGGGTGAAAGAAAGATTGCATCTTTGTGTAAATAATGATGAATGATGCTTCCTTTATTTAATTAGTTCAATTCAACTCGATGATTATTGCTAAGATAAACAACTCGTAAAAGGGTGAGTCATTGTTATACACCTAATAATATGTTTTCTTTTGTATTTAAATATTTTAGTATAAAATTACAATTTTATTTAACTAATTTGAAAAATAATTTTAAAAAATAATTTTCTTATTCTTTTCGTCCGCGCATCATATTTTCTCATATTTTCTTCGCTCACGCACTTAAGTATTAAAATTGAGAGAACGTATTATAAACAACAAAATAAAGGTGAATAAAATCTCTTAGACTTATTTTTATAAACTTTTACTTAAAATGGATTATTTTTAAAGAGGAAAAGCTATTCTGCTTTTCAGCACCACAAGTGACAGCTGATATTTTTTGTTATGGCAACTTAAACACAGATTTTTATCGCACTCTCAGTGCTTACAAAAGAAATATTACGAGAATTGTGTAGAAGTCGAAAATAAATTCACATTTAATTTAATTGAAATACTTAAGCATGAAGATGTATTTATTAACTTAAATAAATAGCAAGAAAAGGGTTAAGATTCAAATTCTTGAACAAGTTAAATGAACATTAAATATTAAATTGGGTTGATTTTAGGAATCTTGTCTTGAGCAAAATGTAATAAGTTCGTATGCTTTTTCATATTATTTCTTTTTCAGGCAGCAATTTGAATTATATTTCTTATTTTTTAACGATAATTAATAACAACATTTAGAGTTGAATTTAATAAATGGGTAACGGAAAATAACCTAACGCTTAGATGGGACAAAACAGAACTACTGTACCTTAATAGAGCACACACAAGAAACCTACCAACAGCAGACACATATAAAATTGAAGGAATTAAATTCAAAGAAAGGGAATTAGAAGGTAAAGAATATATTAAATATCTAGGTATAATCATACATAAAAAACTAAATTGGGTAACACACTGCCAAGCACAAACACCCAAAGCATTTTGGATGATGGGTCAAATGACCAAACGGGATTGGGGATTGAAACCAAGCATCTTAAAAATATGGTATAGAACAGTAGCTGAGAAAACACTGACTTACGCAGCCTCAATAGGGGAACATAAGCTAAACCAAAGAAGTAAAGAAGTACTAACAACATGCCAAAGGCACTGTCTGCTGGCTATAGTTAGGGCGTATAAAACTGCCCCCACAGCGGCCCTTCTGGTACTTGCTGGCCTGATTCCAATTCACCTCCAAGTTAAATACGAGGCAGTATACGGCACAATATCACGTTTAAGAGTAACGACAGAAATACACGGAACCACTATCCTCCATACAGACTATATAAAAAAGATTAATGTATCGGAAGCACACCCCGCGGACACCATAGAACCAAGAGTAGGACATAATTACCAGGAAATAGTAATATATACATATGGATCGAAATTGGAATCAGGCGCTACGGGTTCGGCATTTGTAGCTTTAAAAAAAAAAAAAAAAAAATATGGTCAGCTCTGTTAAGGAAGTACAAGAGTGTTTTCCAAGCCGAACTACTGGCTATACTAAAAGCAGCAAAATGGGGAAATAGCACATGGAAAGCATATAGCATTAGCTCGAGCTGCATGTCAGCCATCCAATCACTCAGTAAACCCTTCAATGTAGAAAAATTAATCGCTACAATACAAAAAACAGTAAAAGACTCAAACCATAAATTCAAAATTAGCTGGGTCAAAGCACATGTGGGCATCCAAGGAAACAAGGATACCGACGAAGTAGCAAAAATGGCTGCAAAGAAACGAACTAAAGAAATTCCATACCATCTAGAAAGACCGATATCAAACTTAAAAAGAAAACTAAAAGAACTCACAATCAAACAATGGCAGTTCGAGTGGAATTATCGGGAAACGGGCAGGAAGACATATGAAAACTTCCCAAAAGTAGACTCTCACAGAATCATCAGCTGAAATCTACTAAGTCAAATTTACACGGGTCACAGAGCATTCCCGGACTACTTACACAGGTTTAAGAGCAAAGACGCACCAAACTGCTAATACGGGGAACTGGGAACCCCCAAACACTATCTAACAACCTGCTCACTAACCCAATCACTACATCTGGTCCACATCCCATCGAACAACGAAAAAATATGGCACAACCAGTTAGCGAACAACAAACAAGTACAAAGAAAAGGAAGAGCAGTGATCAGATGATTAGTAGAAAACATCGATCTCATATCACAATAAATACACCTTCCCAGCAGTGAGATTCCTCAATAGCATTTCCCACCCACAAAAGCCCTCCCTTTGGTAAGTATATATTCTAATATATTTTTTTTTTAACGTATTAACGAAACCTCTTTGCTACGCCAAAAAAATCGTTTTTTTCTTCAGCACTAGTGAGAAGTGGAAGTCATCTGTGACGGACTGAATTTCACCAACTGATGAAGTCAAATAACCAACAAAAAGTGAACAAAACACAACAAAGTAATTAATTGGTGAATGCACAAATCACACCTGCCAAAGAAAGTGAATAGGGAAAAAGCAGTGTCTCATCAAGTGAATACAGTCTCATAGATATATGACGGACTAACGGCCACGAAACAAGCCCCACTCCATTAGTGTGCCAAGTTTCTCAAATAACAAATCAACAAGTTCACAAAATTCAAAAGCAGTGATAACAGCCATTAAGATTCAATGACCTGATCGCATTAAGCGTATTCACGAAGGGAAAAAAATTAAATCAAAACCCCCAGCTACAATGCACGGGTGAGTTAAAGTGACAAAACCAACAAAAATGAGTGTACAACATCCAGAAATGTGACAACCACCAGTAACAAAAGTTACAATGTGACAACCACCAGTTACAAAAGTTACAATGTGACAAAACCCACGATAGTGATATAATAACCAGTTAAACTCTCGAAAGAAGGCCAAGTTTCAAAATATGACAAACTGCTCTAGCACAAGCTAGAGATATCAATTTATCAAGAAAGAGACAAAAACCCAAAGAATGATAATAGACAGAAACAACCCACAACAGGGGTGAGCCGATGAAAACGGTAAAAAAACCCTGACAGAGACAAATAAAAACGAAAAGTGAAATCAAGAACGAAACCTAAACAAGAACGAAAAATCATGCGTCAAGCATAGATTATGAAACACTGTCCAACACAGCCAAAAAAATGTAACGATACTTCACCGGTAAATAAGGTGAAAGAAGTTATGTAAGTAAACAGTTTAGAAAACATATAACACATTGAAAAATACAGTTTTCGAAATTAACTTCCAGTGTCAAAAAAGTAGTCGAATTATTTTATTGTAGCTTTTGCTTTGCGTAGCCCTGTATATGAATGTATTTGTATCCCACAAACTTCTATTAGTCTACTAAATATAGTTCAGCAGGAAAATGCGTAAACACAATTAAAAACTACCCTTAAGCAATTCACTCCCATAGTCTATAATACTTACGAATTCCCTTGTGTAGCCCTGTATATGATCAACCGAGTTTATAAACACACACGTACTATGAAAAAATTTAGTTAAATTTAAAAACGCAAACCAAAGTTGAAAACGCACTTATCACACATAGACTGTAAATATCGCACATGTACTGTAACCAATATATTTTATGTGTCCGTGTAAATAAAGGTAATTTACACAAGAGAGCAATTTATAGTGTACCTCAGTAATGCATATAATTTTCATTATGTTTTAAATAGTGAAATATCACTAAATTACACTGCAAACGATTTTCCCCATAGAACGATGTGTAACACTATCCTTTTGTTTGACCCTGTAAATGAATAATAAATGCTTTGCACCCCATTTTCTGCAAAAAGCATGTTTTAATGCGCTTCATAATTATATATCCATTTCATTATGTTTTAAATGACGTGGCGTCATCAAAATGTACTTGAAACGATTATGTCCCATTGACTGTAATGTAACGGAATACTTTTGACTGTCCCTGTAAAAAAACTATACGTGCTACACACTTCAGTTGAAATAGGGAACATGCTACAGTAAACGACAATAACATATAAAAATTTTAGGGCAATCCGAGCATATTTACGGGAGTTAGAGCACGGCCAGACGGCCAGACAAACCGAAGTCATAAACACTTTTTAACTAGGTTGGAGAATGTTAAAAAGGCGATAAACACTGCAGCAACAATCCACCATGAGCGTGACAATCCAACAGATTTGGAAAATATGTAAATCTATGTACGCTAAAGGCGCCTGGTGCATGTAAAATCCGTCGTGGATGCAAAGTCCTCCAAGTTTCCTGCGCATTATACCTCTGGGGGTGCCTAGTCAGGTGAAGGTTTCATCACCTTATCAAGGTTCTAAATTACGAGACCAATTACTTTCTCTTCCTTAATTTTTGCTTTTTTTTAAATCTGCCAATTCAACAAAGTTAAATAGAAATCTTGAACTGGCAAACAAAGCTAACTGTAGCAGACCACTAGAGAGCACTGCAGTGATTCCAACAAAACTATAGTCAGGTGGATCACAGCCATGCTGTGATCAAGCGATTTCCGCCCCGCTCCCAGTTACTAACTCGTCAAGCTAGGCACTCATACCGGGCAGGTAGGAGCCTGGTTAGCGGTATAAATAAAAAATAAACGTATTCACACCATATACCGTACACACCATATTCTATAGTAAGCATCTTGTAGTGCACTTAAGTGATGAATGTGACTTTCTGTGTGTTTGGAATAGTGTAATATCATTAACATATGTTGACCATAATGTAACGGAATTATTTTGAGTGCCCCGATAAACGAACTATAAATGCTACACACTTCATTTTCAATACTGAAAATGGCATGGTAAACCTAAATAACGTATATAAATTGCTTGGCTATCCGAGTATATTTACGTGAAATTGAGTGCGGACAGACGGACTGAAAACCAAATTCATAAACATGTTTCAACTATGTTGTAAAGTGTTAAAAAGCGTATTAAGGATTTAAAACAAGGAAGAAAAATCATGTGTCAAGCATAGATTATGAAATACTTTCTAACTCTTCCAGAATTCTTTAAAAAAATTCACCGTTTAATAAGGTAAAGAAGATACCTAAGTAAACAATTTAGAAAACACATAACGCATTTGAAAACTAAATTTCATCATCTATCGTCCATAGCTGGAAAAGTATTCGAATTCTTTTCTGCAGCCTTGTATAGATTTGTATATATTCTACATAGTACGCTGAAATTTAGTTTAGTTAGAAAACGCATAAAACAGTTGAGAAGTTACCCTCAGCAAGTTTTGCAATAAATGGAAATATATTAGACTTGTATAGCCCTGTATTTTATTTACACAGTTTTATACACTCCAAATATTTGTTAATTTGTTAATTAGTTAAAATTTAGCTAAAGTATAATTCAGCCAAAAACCGCTTAAAACTATTAAAATCTCACTTCATAAATTACCATCTACGGATGGTAATAAATCTAGTTCTTTGCGTAGCCCTTATATAGATTTGTTTAAATTCTAGAAACATACCATAGTATAGAAAACTGTTCACCTTTAAAATATATCTCAAGTCAATTAGAAACCACATTTAAGAAATTCACACCTATACACTGTAATGTTTACAAATTATTTTGTGTAACCCTATATATATGAATTTAAAATTTATATACACCACGTGGTATGCAAAAATTTAGTTAAATTTAGAAACGCATTACTATAACTGAAAACGCACTTACAGCAATTGTCGCTAATAGGCAGTACTGTATCTGATATCTTTTTTGTACCCCTGTAGTTGAACGATAAATGCTACACTGAAAAAACATTCTGCCGCTGGCATGTAGAAACTAAATTGTGGCTCTAGAAAAAATAGTTCCATGTCATCCTTATAATTCCAGTTCCCTTTGTTGGAGAGTTCTAGTCTCCCCTATTAAAATTCAAGAGCGTTTTCCTATATTATCGTGGTCAAACTTATTTAAAAATCTCTGCAAATAAATGTTAATACAAGAGGTTAGTTTTAGTAACTATAATTCTAGTTTATGTGAATTTATTCTTGACACCAAGTGATAATTTCTCGCAATTCAAACGATTCATAATATAATATATCGTTTCATCACCTATCTCAATCATTTCGTCTATTCAGCTTATTGGTTTACCTTATTCGCATAACTCGGAAATCTATATTTCTAGTTTAGGGATTTCGAAAATGACTACTTAATCGTTGTAGATGAAGGCGGTATAAATTTTCTTCCATCATATTCTGCAGCGAGCATTTTGTAGTAAACCTCAGTACTGTATACCAATTTCATTAAGTTTGAAACAGTATAATATTATTAAAATTCGTTTCAAATAGTTTTTCCTTTTCGACCATTATCTAACCGAATTCTTTTGTGCGAATCTGTAAATGAATGATAAATGCTTTGCACTCCATATTCCAGAGAAAGTCTGTTTCAGTGCACCTCAGAAAATCATATCACGTTCATTATGTTTGTGAAAGAGTAACATGAATAAAATACACGGCAAAAGATTTTTCCCCATAGATCATATTGTAAAGCAATTTTTTTTAGTGTTCCTGTAAGCTAACTAAAAATGCTACACGCTTCATTTTCAATAGCGAACGTGCTATAGTAAACATGATTAACATATATCAATTACATAGTGCTGGAATGATATTGCCAAGTGTACATTAGGTTACGATTTTAAAAATTAATTTATCATTCCACATAAAAATCAACAAAGAGCTAATTGTAATTTTGAATTTAGCATTAAAAAAATGATCGTATTTACCAAATAAATTCTCTGGGTCATGTAGAGATGCTGAAAGAAATACCAGCATATAGAATTTAAATTAAAGCGTTGTGATTATTTAGTTGAACATGACCTTAAGAGAAAGATGAAGTTAAGATTAAGCTGGTGTCCTTCCATAAATTATTCATCTAGAAAAAAAATCGCTAAATCAAAATTAAATAAAAGAAACTGAGTCATCACCAAAGAGAAGAAAAATTAAATCTTGAATTTTAACATTAAAATTAGTTTATTCACAGTATATACAATGATATTTACATTTAATCTATAAAATAAATATAAAAAAACAATCATTATCATTAATTGCTCGTATACTACTTGCTTCACAAAAAAATGCTATTTACAAATAGCATAGAAAAAAGTTTAATACTTAACATTATTATTTTTGATTGAAGGTTAATCTAATTTTTTTACGATGCAAAATTCCTGGGAGAACAATCCCTGTGTGCATTAGCATGCATCATATTCTTCCCACAAACAATTAAAATGTTATGCACAGTTATTACGAGCATATAATATTTGAGATACCTTTTTCTAGGTAGAGGTCATCCATCGTCCTATCAGCTCCACGTTCTTATTGTACGACGACACAAACACAAATAAAAATATATACTCCTTGCATTACAGTCAAAATGACTAAAGTAAACGTGCATTTTTTTGCACAACCTTCATTCTGGGTTAGGAAACTTCGAACTGAATCTTGGATGAATTTTTCTCTTCCTCTTCAATTCTGAGGGGGCGATGTTTTTTCTCCTCCTCTTAATTTTTGTGGGCCGTCTTTTTTCGTCTATTGGTCCTCCTTGAACAAAACCATGTTTTTCATTAGTCCACCGTTTTGACCCCTACTCTGGTCACGTGGTCTCAGGACTCCTGGAAAACGGATGATGTTTCTCTGCAGCTGTACAAGGCAGATTTATGACTGTCATATATTTGAGCAATAAAATCTGCCAACCTATTTCAGATGTATTGTAAAAGTGCAGACTTATGTCTCCATCTCATTATCAATGTATCTGTTGTTTACAGTGAACTATATATATATATATATATATATAGAATAAAAACTTAATTATTTTAATTAAAATATTCTTATAAAATGAATAGGGTTTTGAGAGTCATCTCATTGTTCCAATGATTTCGATATCAAATATCATATTTGTATGACAACTCTGACTGTTTATGCATAATTATATTGTTTAGTGTTCTTTCATAATGAAAGATGATGAGAGGTTCATCTCTCCATCATTCACCCGGTCATTAGAAAAAAAAAATGAAGGCAGAGTCCTTCCTTTGTTTTTTGTCAGATTGATGCTCCTATTCACATCAGAGTTGTTTATTCATAGTACAGTTCAGTATATATCATGAAACAAAGTTCTGATAATTTAGTAGTTCAGAGTAGCAGATAATAGTCTAGCTGAAGTTTGGTTTATAGGAACTGCAGGTGGCAGTAACCTGAAATTGTGTCTTTCATACAACCACAGAACCTTTGGAAAAGTTCTACTTTACTGTAATCGTGGCATGCTGCATAGTTGATTCACTTGACAGGTTTTATATGCTCAATATTTATGTGCATTACGGAATTTGAATAACTTAAAAAACTTTAAGAATGCCAAAATAATTCAAAGCAAAATGAATTTGAAATAAAGTTTACATTTAAATTTAAATCCCAAAATACTACACAACATGGTAACTGGCAACTGATAAAAAATATACAAATTTATATATCAAATACCATAACTATGATTATATATGTAATACATTTCACTTTTTTGCATACAACAACAATGGCATAAATATTCAACAATGGAATGTCTTTTATAAGCTATACAAGTATACAGACAATTTTGTTTCTACATTTTCTGAACGACAAAAGAAATATATTTGTCTCATTATTTGTTTATAAAACTTATGTTATTGAGTATAGTTTATACAACACACTTGATCTATCATTTATTTTTATTATTCAACAATAAAAGAAATGAAATATATATATATGCTTATTTCATCATTCAAACATCTTTATTTTAACACTACCCGCGTTGAGATTCTCTGTCGAATAAGAGAAGATGCGGAGATAAGGACCTTATCCCGCTTTCATTTTTTCTCCCACCTTTCATCCAAAGAGTGAAAGTGAGAAACACTCTCCCTTTACACCAGATTCTCTCTTCAAGAGATAAATAGTGGACCCTTCTACTTGAGCACGGGAAAGAAGGAAAAAAAAAACGATTAGTACTACTAATCTATTTTCCTTTATCCCTGATGCCGAAAATGAGATGGTCCTAGCTACTGGTCAGTTCAAAAACCTGTTTGCCCAGTACGAAGTGTACTTTTCTTGCAAAATGACGCGCGTTTTGTAGTTAGCACAGTTAGCGAACCTTGACTTCTCCTGCTCAAAAAGGATTTTCCTCGTAAAAAAAATTCGCATCCCAATAGAATTACACTATATTTAATCTATTTATTTTTTTTTGTTTTAGATGTCCAACAAGACCTGAATACCGCAAGCTGCCACAACGTGTGTCTCCTAAGGTAACAAGGAAAAGAGAAAAAAATGGCAAGTGCTACTCGCAGTGGTTTCAAGCAGGGGGGTGGGGTTTTAGTAATGAATGTTTTTTCCTTCCAGGTTTTACTTCTATATACATATTTACACAATTTACAGTCAGAATTCCGAAAAAGTGATTCTGACTGCACTCTTTGATGAATTAGATAAACGGTTATCAATTCACTGTGTATAACTACGCAGCAACGGTGAATTGACTTCTCTCTTCTACTAAATCCATGGCCTTCTCAGAAAAAAAAAATTTCTGAAATTAATTCAAAATAATGAATTATCCCGAATTCTACTAATGTTCTATCGGTGTTCAAATAGTCCCATATCTCATTACAAAATGATGTATTTGCTATCTGACAAATGTTTAATCCAATATCTTTAATTTCCATTATTATTTATATTTAATTGTATCTTACTTTATTAGCAGACTGGATCCCAAGATTTATCTTATGCTTTTGTAAGTACCAAAAAAAATTTTATTTTTGCACTAAATTTCCTTAGAAAGAAAAAAAAAAAAAACATGATCTGGTTACAAATCTCCTCCCAGTTACATCAACAACGCGATTTACTAACTAACTGAAGTGTTTGTTTGTTCTAGTGAAAACTGATATCTAATTTCGCTGACACGATTTATCACTTTTGCTTGGATTCTTATCATTTGTTTATTTATGTCTATCCAAATATACGCGATATTATGATTACTTGAATTAATTGCGTGAGCTCTCACAAATGTTTATATTCATGCATTATATTAGTATTATTATTCTTAGTATTTGTTTGTTTATAATTTGAAAAATGTCAAATTATCTTGTGAAAAAAAAAATATATAATTATTATTGAGTTATATAATATTTTTATGAAATTTTTAGGTTCGTACCACTGATTGGAATCGTCGAAAGATGCCCCTGTTTTCCAAAATTCTTTCATGATCCGGCCGGAAAATTGAATTGACTTCGCCAGCGAAACCAAATCGTCATGATTGAAAAAAAAAAAAAACCCGGAGCACTCAACATCCGTTTAAAGTACGTACCATTTCCACTTTTAATAATTTGTTTGAATTTTTAAATTTTATAAAATATAATTCTCCATGCGTTTTAATGTAATTCTTTTATGTTTTTATTTAGAAAAACAAGTTTAAAATCTTAAAACATGGTGAATATTTTACATTATTTATCTTATTTTCATTACTTTTTAATGAAAGAAAAATTTTAAATCCGATTTTGATTTAGAAATTAATGTCTAAAACGAATTTTTTTTCCACATACTATATTGAATTTTATATTTAAAATATTTCTAACAAATGGTATTTAAGGAATAATTTTGAATCTTTATTAAAGTAATTCTGTCCTTAAAATCTTAATAAAAAAAACTTAATTACAAAATTTTTGTGTAACTTTTATTCGTGAATTGTTGAATAAAACTTACTTGCATGACCGCTTATTTAATTGTCAATTAACAATAATTTAAAAGCAATTAGTTATTATATTATGATCATTTAAAATGGAAGTTTTCAATATTTGATACGGGATAATAAATAAATTTATATTTATTTCTTATTATCTATAAATATTTCAAGTTCCCTTTTATTTATTTCTTTATTTGTTTTGTTATTAATCTTTGGGAATTTCTACTTAGTAAAATAAGTTTGAAATCTATTTATTTGAACTATTTTATTTTTTTATTGCTTCTACTAAAGTTTGTAGTTTTATGAGCGACATGAGAATGAATTAATTTACTTGGAAGAATTATTAATTACGAAATTCTAAATTCTTCAAACAGGATTAAAATCAAAAGAAATTCTCAATACTGTCATAATTTTAACTTTCGAAATAACTTGAATCGAAAAGAATGTTCGCTCAACAACAAATCCTAAATTTAAATGGAAATGTTGTATAAATTATTTTAATGACTGTTCTCTGTACGTGTACACCTTGATATTTATTGCTCTCTTCTTTCAGAGAAAAGAGAAGTTCGCTGTTCAAGTACCACCCTCCTTGGGTTGAAATGAGCTTTACAGGAAATGAGACTCCCCCCAACTTGGCGTCATCCAATTGGTGAGAAAGATTTCATTCATTCCTCTCTTCTTAAATCCAGCTTATCTGCTGTCCCGTTTGTTTACATAGACAACCTGACTGCCCTGAACGAAAAAAATCTTTTTTTTTTTTTTTTTTTTTTTATGCACCTTAACTCTAATAAACCAACTGTCAAACTAAATCCTGTATCTTTAAAGAATTTAATTAATATATATATTTTTTAAATGACTCTCTGTCAAAATTTGCTCCTGATGGTTTTTTTTTTTTT
This sequence comes from Maratus michaelseni, assembly GCA_963931845.1. Classification (NCBI taxonomy): domain Eukaryota; kingdom Metazoa; phylum Arthropoda; class Arachnida; order Araneae; family Salticidae; genus Maratus; species Maratus michaelseni. Next base: position 409,240,297 of record OZ007586.1, read on the forward strand.
TATTGTCACTTAATTCAAATGACTGTGAAACAGGAATATGATATGTACTAACTGTGGGATTTTCCTTAATGCAACTTGCATCACCCAATATATTTAAAAGATTTAAATTAATTTAATTAAAAAAATTATATATTCGTGCATAAACTCAGCCTAAACTGAAATGCAATGACCTAGAAGTCACATGCTATACACTCTTTTAAACATATTTCAGAGTACATTTATTTATTCTATATAAATTCTCACATTTTGAATATTTTATTATACAATTATTGTATTTTGTGGAAACATACCTTTTAAGTCTCTGCCTTTTATATTTACAGTGACTTACGTAATTTATTATTTTTTTCTTTCTCTTACAAAAAAAAATTACGGTTATTTGCTCCACTATGTGCTATCCAGTGAAAATTTTGACTTCACTTTGCCTTTCACTGATGGACTGTTATCACATTATTTTGATGTCCGAGATAGCTGATTTCAGAATCATTCTTTCTTTTTTAAAAGAAAAAAAAATCTATTTAATTTTTGGAATATTTTTCTTTGCTTTTAGCCAATCTATCTTTTGAAACCTTACTGTTTCTAGAAAACTGTGGTATTTTTAATAAAATGTAATCTTTTATTACCCACTGACTAAATTTGAATGCAAATATTTTACCTTTTCCTCATTTTACAAATCTTCTCATCGGTAAACAGATTATTCCTCATTAAATAAAAAAAATTCTACTTCAAAATTCTATCTTATTATTGTTATTTTGACCAATATATGTTTTCAGGTGCTACTCTTACTGTATGACTATTCTGAATATTTGATGTTTATATTTTGTCCAATTTTGCCTTATACATAAATTTTGATATTGTGAAAAAAATTGTTTATATATATTTATCATTTTGGGGGATTTATTTGAATTTCACAATTTTGTTAGAAAACATTACTAGAATCAAAACTTCTAATTCTCTACATGAATTAAGATTTGCCACAAAATTTGTTAGATAGGAGAGAGAGACAAAAAAAAAATTGTCCCAATCAAATTTTCATATAAATTTGCACATTTAAAAAAAAAAACAGTTGTTTGTCATATGACACACATTGTTATATTTACAAAAAAATTTATTATTTTTTATTATTTTAAACCAAAATAATATAGGTTTTCTTTTTTGTTTGTCACTGTCTGTGACTTTTTCCGATTTTTTTTTTTTTTTTTTTTTTTTTTTAACATTAAAATTCCAATAATTTATCTAAAAAACAGAATTTACATTTCTAGATTATCTAAACAAATTTTGAAAATGGATAGAAAAAAAATTATTTATTTACATCAATTTAGTTAAGCCTAGACTAAGTACTAAAATTATTTTATTTACATTCTAACTACTACTGTTCTGTCCATCATTGGCATTGTCCATCTTTTGATCCACCTCCTCATAATTTACCTTTGTGGTACAAAATAGTTTGTCAATATGCCGTTTGATGAGTTTTCTCTGTGGGTTGCTTAGATCTTTTAGTAAGTAGTTGTTGTTGCGAAATCGCAATTTGACCTCAAATGGACCCTCATGCTTTCTGTCTAGCGCGCCTGTGTGTCCCACACATTTTAGGTAGCAATGCTGCCCTTTTTCAAGAAATTTTACTCTTTTTAACTCTTCCTCATTGATGTATTCTTTCATAATTTTCTCTTGATTGGCTAATGCTTGTAGCTTAACTTCTTTTATGTGTTGTACGCGATTTTTAACATACTCTTTAGAGCAAATTTCTTGTGCTGGTAGATGCACTGAGAATGGAGTTTTGATTTCGCGTGCAAAGAACATCATTGAGGGAGTGAAACCAGTCGCTCTGTGGACACTAGAATTATAACATAATTTAAAGAAGTCCAAGCGCGTGTCCCACTCTAGTGTACGGTTTGACATGGCAACAATCGAGTTTTTTAGTACCTTATTTGCAACTTCTGCAATTCCATTCGATACTGGATGGTAGGCACTGGCAAAATGTGGCTCTATACCTAATGTTTTAAGATATTCTTTGAAAACATCTGCGCGAAAATATTTTGCATTGTCCATCGTACACTGTTTCGGTAATCCATAGGCTGCAAAGTACTTATTCAAGACATTTAGTATAGTTTGGGCCTCCACATTTCGAAGTGGGACGGCTTCCAAAAATCTTGATGTAGAATCAATGATTGTCAGAATAAATTTGTTCTTTTTGAATGACATTGGAAGCAGCCCTATAACATCGCAATGGATTGCATGTCCCACTTCATGATCTTTGATAACTTTCTGTATCGGAACTTTGATTTTGGGATGTTGTTTAGTTTGGTTGCATGGAATGCAATTGTTGCAGTAAGTTTTGATATCTCTGTACATTCCTGTCCAATGAAATCTTGTTTTTATGATATCATAGGTCTTCTTAAATGCAAAGTGAGGTTTATGAGCCTCTTCTATAATTTCTAATTTAAGATTCTCTGGAGCTATTAAAAGTTCCTTATTATCAGTTCCTGGTTTTAAAATTAAAATTTCTTTAGCATTGAGTGCATATTTTTTAGTGTTTTTGTTTTCTTTCTTATTTTTGATCTTTTCAATAATTTTGTTTAATTTTTCATCTTGTAATTGTTGTTCTTTAACATTATTATCTGAAATAGCTTGATTGACGGCGAATAAATTATTTTGAAGTTCTATTATGGTTAAATTATTTATATTTCGGGATATATAATCTGCAGGATTGGTCTCTCCCTGTATATGACCAAAAGAAAAATCAAACTCTTGTAGATGTTCTAACCATCTGGCCATAATATCCGATTGTTTTTCAATGTTGAGACCCTTTGCTAGTGCTTCTGAATCTGTCAGAATTTGGAATCTTCTTCCTGCTAGCATATGCTTAAAATGCATGACAGATTCATGAACCGCTAACAGTTCAAACTTTAAACTATGGTATTTCTTCTCTGGCTCCCTAAGCTTCCTGCCGAAAAATTCAATTGGGAGTAATTCCCCATCAATTTTCTGAGCCAAAATTCCTGAAACTAGGGGGCTCAGCCCCCTACTCGCTAACGCTCGCCAACCCCCGTGAATTGCGAAGCAATTCACATTGAGACCGCTTCGCTCGCTCGCCCCTTTTTTTCAACAATTCTAGCCGGAATAAGTTCTACAATAAAACATTTAAACATATGAAATTGACAATTTATTTTAATGTAAAAAAGTAATTCTCCATTGAAAACACAACTGAAAATGCATTTATTTGGCGCTACCAATGGGCATATAAATCATTTAAATACTATGAAAAAAGGATTTTTTGTACAGCACGACTTAAATTCATTAGAAAAAAAACTACGTTATAGGAAGATAGTTTGTTTTATTTCATCAGTACACCAACAGATGGCGGCAGGTGATATCTAAACAGTTGATTTTTTTTTTCTCCGTCTTTTGAGTGATTGAAATTCGTAAATGAATTCTAAATCAGAGTTGAGAATTCATTTGAAATTAACGATATTGCTCATAATTAAAATGAGGAATCATCTCAGACGCTTTGGATTACGTACATGTTATTTTATTTTTAATAATTGCAAGTTTGAGTTTCATTCTATGGTTTCACTTCTCTCACACTGACCGCCATATTGGACGGAGGCGGAGCTGATCTAACACAATCTAGTCTGTTCATTGGTCTGAGCTCTGGAAACTACAGTTGTTGCCAAATCATAAGTTACAAATTCAGCCCTTTTTTCGCGCCACGTAAGACAAATATATATATAGATAGCCACCTTAGAGCCGTCTGTGATCAGATAAAATTCTTTTGTGTAATCAGGAGGTCTCAGCGTTGGATTCTGTAAAATTGCAGTTTGGATATCCTTAAAGGCTTGTTCGGCTTTGTCATCCCATGTGAATTTAACATTGTCTTTTGTAAGATTAATTAGTGGGTCTACAATTGTGGAATAGTTTTTTATTAAAGACCTAAAATAATTGGCTAGACCCAGTAAAGATTTAACAGCTTTTTTATTTTTTGGTCTGACTAAACTTTCAATTTTATTGAGGTTCTTTTTAGAGGGAGAATAACCTTTCTCATTGACTGAGAATCCTAGAAATTCAATTTCTTCTAAGCAGATTTGCATTTTAGCTGGATCTATTGTTAGATTATTCTCAATTAATGTTTTTAACACTCTGTCAATTAAATTTATCATTTCCTCTAAAGAATTCGCTGCCAATATGACGTCATCCACAAAGTAAGAGACTTCACTCTTATCAAAGTGTCCCAAAGTATCGTTAATTAGATTGGCAAAGACCCCTGTGGATAATTTTGTCCCGAACGGGAGGCGTAAAAAGGAATAACGACCATTCTCTGTGATAAAAGCTAATTTGTAGCTATCTTCAGGTCTTACCAGTATTTGAAAAAAAGCACTATGCAGATCGAGAACGGTGTAATATTTCTTTGCACTTATATTCTGTAAAATTTCTTTTATGTCCGGAATAGGGTAAGGATATGATTCCAGAATCTCATTTAGCAAACGGAAATCAATTGCCATTCTAAACTTAGTTTCTTTGTTATCATTGCTTTTTTTTCTCACAAATATTACAGGAAAAGCGTAGTTAGAATCACTTTTTTTGAATTATGTTGGCTTCCAGCAGTTCCTGTATCTCTTTTTTTGCATATTCTTTGATGTTTTGATTTATTTTGTACGGTTTAGCTTGTATGGGAAAATTATGCGTTAGGTTAAACCTAGGAACTACTTTTGAGCATTTGCCTAAAGTTTTGTAATTCTTTGAAAATGCATGGGCATTTGCTAGTAGCATGTTTTTAACTCTTTCCCGAATACTGTCTGGCAAATGATTGATCTTAAAATCGTCAGGGGAGAGCTCTGCTTCTCTAAGTTTTCTCACTTCATCAATACTTAAATTGTTTACTTCATAAACTGCCCCTTTTTCAATTTCCTTGACTTCCCTATCCTTCTGAATTAAGAAATTCATATCAATTTGACCTATTGATTTATCTTTGGGTAAAAAGATCTTTTTTTCCGATTCATTTTTTATGATTATATTAACTTGTCTTTCTTTATTAATTTCATGAATGGATGCCTCAAGATTAATTTTTAAGTTATTCTCTATGGGTTCTAGTAAAATCATGATATTTTCTTCTAAGTCTTCTGGACACTGTAATTTTACAATTTTCTCCTGCCCTGGTTTCAGATGGACATTTTCAATAGTTTTCGCAAATTTTATTTTATCCCTGAAAGATTTAATTTTTTTTTTCTTATTTTTAGAATTTAGTTTACTTTTATTATTTGTTTCTGAAGTTCTCTCACTATTGACCGATATTTCCTTTGTTGTTAAGTTATTAATTCCCATAGTATTATCATTCATATTAAATTGAAGTTTAATTTTCTTATTTTTGAACTGTAAAGTTTTATCATCAAAATTCAAGATCATTTTATTATTCTTTAAAAAATCATACCCTAAAAGTAGTTGATATTTTCTACCAAAATCCTTACTAGTGATGTAAAATGTGCCTGTTGTGAAGACTCCTTCTAAACTAAAGGACATTTTCACGCACTGTTTAAAATAAATTGCGGAATCAGTTAATGTTTTAATTTGAATCTGATTTGCAAGATATTTAGGCTTTATACCAGTTTCTTTTAATTGATTAAACAAAGAGGGCGTTGCTAGGCTCACAGCCGCTCCACAATCTAGTAATGCATTGATTTTTATCCCATTAATTTCAAAAGTAATAATAAGTAGACTATCATTCTCAGGGTTACTGACACTTGCTATGATTTTTTTTACTTTGGACTGCCTGCCTTGTAGAGACTCACGCAGGCGCTTGTTATTATCAACTGTAAGCCTCTGAACTATTTTTTTGAATTTTTGTTATTTTTATTTTCAGAACCTTTATTTGGGTGTGATCTGTCATTTCTACTTTGCCTATCGTCATTTCTGGATGACTTGTCTCTGTTCGTTTTATCATAATTACCCCTATTGGAGAAATTTCGTTTGTAGTAATTCCCATTATTTCGCCTGAAATCTTGTCCCGAATTTTGTCCAAAATTGTTTTGCGCAAACTGATAATTTTGATCATATGGGTCGAAGCTGTGAAAATAATTGGGTAGTGGGGGGTATGGAAGAAAACCACCATGATTGACAGTATTCGCAGAACTCTGCGCTTGCATCTGATTATTAGAAAATTTAGCAGTATTTCTACTATCAGAATTATGCTTATACCGCTGATTACCCCGTTTTTCATTGTTTTTATTATTTGCTTGATTTTTCATATTATACCAACAAACCTCCGTGTTATGAGAATTTACCTTGCAGATATAACAAAATCTTTCTTTATTTTGGGTACCCCTAGTAGCATCTAATTTTAAATTATTTATTTCGGAAGTCAATGCTTTAATTTGGTCTGCGCTTTGCGTATTTAATTTAACCAAATTTTCTACAAACTCCGCGTTTTGTTTAGTTTCCAGATTATTTATTTCCTGTAAATTATTGGAATTGTATGCTTGTTCCATTTTGATGGCTATTTTACAAGCTTCCTCAAAATTGGTTGGTGATACCTTCCTGATATCAAGCGCAACATCAGCTCGAATGCTGTCAAGAAAACGCGTTAGTTTAACCATTTCTATAAATTTCGTCGAACCATTCTGTTCAACATCAGTGTTTTGCTCGATATAACGTTTTGATATCTCTTTAAACTCCAAAATAAAATCGCTGACACTCTGTTCTGGTTTCTGTTTAAGTGAAAAGAATTTATTTTGAATATCAGCAAATTTTTGTTTGGGTTGAAAAATTTCTATTAATGATTTTTTGAATTTTTCAAAATCAGTTTCATTCGCTAATGTTTCGTTATTTGCCAATTTTTCCCTGGCTATGCCAGTTAGTTTAGCCTTTAAAATGATCAGTTTTGTGTCATCTTTGAATGATGTTTGAGAAATTAAATTTTCAAATTCCTTAATGTAAAAATCAATTGTGGTTCCCTTTTTCCCGTCAAAGGTGGGAATTAAATTTAGAATGGTGTCAACATTTGGTTGAGCCATATTTAAATTTAAAGTACAATTTTCCTTTACAGCTTTCTTTATTTTATTATTACGATTATCTGTGCTAGAGCTTTTTGAAGTCGCATTTACGCTTGAAGTTTTTTCTTTTATTTTTTTTCCTTGGCTCCTAGTTTTTATCCCCGAATTATTTAGATCTACGCTTTTTCTTTTGAATTTGCGTTTATTATTGGGCATACCCTTTCAAACATTAGTTTTTGTGACCAGATCAAATTTACTTTACACATAAAAATATACAAAATTTTGTTTCACCTTATATAAATTTCAAAAATGAATTCTCACTATTTAAAATATTTCAGAACTATACATACATGATATATTAAAAAAAAAATTAACATTTGTAGATACACATAACATTATTATAAAATATATATTGTAATTTCACTGCTTAGAATTGTATACATAGTAAAAATAATTTAAAGCATTTTGCAAGAAAACATCCTATTTCAGCTCTACATTCACTATTTGGAAATACATATTACAGTTGCATAAATAACCTCCAAATTTATATAAATGTGATCAGTGTACCATCAGTTTTATACAGAGTATCAGTTGCCAGATGACCTAATTCAAAATTCTCCCAGGAAATCTCGCATTGATTAACTCTAACTATACTATTGATTATTTGAAACATTTTTCTTTATTATTTTTATAGCTGTTATTGGTGATGCTCATAGTTAATTAAAATTTTATTTTTACTACAAATTAAAATTTTCATTGAAATTTAACTACGTAACCTACAAGATTAAAAATTAAAATAAATGTGATTTGCCTAAATTTTATTTTTACAAACAAAAAAAAAATTTCTACTTATCAAATAAGAACAGCAAATCAATATATACTAGCTAACAAAATTAAATAGCCTTAAGCATTTATTTTTTACATTTATTTTACCACAATAATTTCCAGACTCGCATCCTAGCCAAATAAAAGGCCTGAGTCACGAAACACCATTAATTAGTCTTGTGATCATATGCTGGAATGATATTGCCAAGTGTACATTAGGTTACGATTTTAAAAATTAATTTATCATTCCACATAAAAATCAACAAAGAGCTAATTGTAATTTTGAATTTAGCATTAAAAAAATGATCGTATTTACCAAATAAATTCTCTGGGTCATGTAGAGATGCTGAAAGAAATACCAGCATATAGAATTTAAATTAAAGCGTTGTGATTATTTAGTTGAACATGACCTTAAGAGAAAGATGAAGTTAAGATTAAGCTGGTGTCCTTCCATAAATTATTCATCTAGAAAAAAAATCGCTAAATCAAAATTAAATAAAAGAAACTGAGTCATCACCAAAGAGAAGAAAAATTAAATCTTGAATTTTAACATTAAAATTAGTTTATTCACAGTATATACAATGATATTTACATTTAATCTATAAAATAAATATAAAAAAACAATCATTATCATTAATTGCTCGTATACTACTTGCTTCACAAAAAAATGCTATTTACAAATAGCATAGAAAAAAGTTTAATACTTAACATTATTATTTTTGATTGAAGGTTAATCTAATTTTTTTACGATGCAAAATTCCTGGGAGAACAATCCCTGTGTGCATTAGCATGCATCATATTCTTCCCACAAACAATTAAAATGTTATGCACAGTTATTACGAGCATATAATATTTGAGATACCTTTTTCTAGGTAGAGGTCATCCATCGTCCTATCAGCTCCACGTTCTTATTGTACGACGACACAAACACAAATAAAAATATATACTCCTTGCATTACAGTCAAAATGACTAAAGTAAACGTGCATTTTTTTGCACAACCTTCATTCTGGGTTAGGAAACTTCGAACTGAATCTTGGATGAATTTTTCTCTTCCTCTTCAATTCTGAGGGGGCGATGTTTTTTCTCCTCCTCTTAATTTTTGTGGGCCGTCTTTTTTCGTCTATTGGTCCTCCTTGAACAAAACCATGTTTTTCATTAGTCCACCGTTTTGACCCCTACTCTGGTCACGTGGTCTCAGGACTCCTGGAAAACGGATGATGTTTCTCTGCAGCTGTACAAGGCAGATTTATGACTGTCATATATTTGAGCAATAAAATCTGCCAACCTATTTCAGATGTATTGTAAAAGTGCAGACTTATGTCTCCATCTCATTATCAATGTATCTGTTGTTTACAGTGAACTATATATATATATATATATATATAGAATAAAAACTTAATTATTTTAATTAAAATATTCTTATAAAATGAATAGGGTTTTGAGAGTCATCTCATTGTTCCAATGATTTCGATATCAAATATCATATTTGTATGACAACTCTGACTGTTTATGCATAATTATATTGTTTAGTGTTCTTTCATAATGAAAGATGATGAGAGGTTCATCTCTCCATCACATAGCAATCTGAATATATTTATGACAGTTAAAGCATGGACAGGCAGACAGACAAACCGAATTCATAAACACTTTTCAACAATGTTGGAAAGTGTTAAAATGCAGCAAAGACAAATCATTCTTCTTTAAAAAAAAAAAAAAAAAAAAAAAAAAAAAAAAAAAAGTCTAATAGAAATAAGAGAAACGTTTTAAAAATAATTATAACGATTAATAAACAATTAAAATCACATTAAAATATCAGTATACAGAAATTAAATGTTTTAGATTCACAAAATTTAATGATCTTTAAAACAATGTAAATGTTATTTTCTTTACCTGCTTTTGTGTGGTCCACGAGGGAAAAGATATTGAATAAATCAGTTTATTTCAATAATAAGATTATATTATACTGCTTCCTCTTTGACCTCAAAATAAAACTTTTGCTTCTCACTTTTCTCTTAAAGGATTGTAAATATTTGATATAAAGTCAATAAAAGGAAATAAAATACTGGTTTTTATTCTTTTTCAGTGTTTTGTGTTTATACTTTTTGCTAAGAACAAATATATATAATATATATCTTCTAATATGGTACTAATATTTTCTAGTAAAGCAAAGTTTCAGTATCTTAATTTTAATAGGATAAGCAAATTCTATATAAATTCTAAACATTCCATACAAATATTAATTTGTGTTTTATTAGAATAAGAAAAAACTAATTGAAGATTAGAAAAAGCAAAGAAAAATTACTCAATTAATTATTAACAATAAAGATCACTATACAGCATCAGTAGACAGGAATTAAATGCTTTAGTACCTGCAAAAATTAATGATCTCTAAAAAAACATTTAAGTGTTATTTTCTTTATCCACTTTTGTGAGGTCCACAAGGGAAACGATCTTGAACAAATCAGCTTATTTCAGTGATAGAATTGTATTATACTACTTCCTCTTTGATCTTAAAATAAAATTTTTACGTCACACTTTTCTTTGAAAGAATGGTAAATATTTGATATAAAGTTAATAAAAAGAAATAAAATACTCTTTTTTTTTTTTTTTTTTTTGTAGTTCTTTTCCAGTTTCTTAAATTTATACTTATCTAAGAATAAATGTACATATCTTCGAATATGGTACTAATATTTTCTAGTAAAGCAAAGTTTCAGTATCTTAATTTCAATGGGATAAGAAAATTCTATTTAAATTCCAAACATTCTATATAAATATTAATTAATGCTTTATACGAATAATAAAAACTATTTAAGGATTAGAAAAAGCAAAGAAAACTGACCCTTCTTTAAAAAAATACTAAGAGAAATAAGAGAAACATATCAAAAATAATTATTAATAAACAATGAAAATCACTATATATCATCAGTAGACAGAAATTAAATGTTTTAGTACCTGCAAAAATAAATGATCTCTAAAATATTTTTAAATGTTATTGTCTTTATACACTTTTGTGAGGTCCACAAGGAAAAATATCTTGAGCAAATCAGCTTATTTCAGTAATAGAATTGCATTATACTACTTCCTCTTTGATCTTAAAATAAAATTTTTACGTCTCACTTTTCATTGAAAGATTGGTATATATTTGATACAAAGTTAATAAAAAGAAACAACTTGTTTTTATTTATTCTTTTTCAGTTTTTTTAAGTTTAAACTTATCAAAAAGTTAAAATATTGAAATTATTAATCTCATTCTCCGGATTTATAAAATGATTTCACTCAACGAATAAAAGGAAAAACAACTAATTAAAAGGCACTTTCACCGCAGCAGAAAAAAACCTCAAGCATTCATCAGACAGAAACGCGAAAGTAATAAACTGTGATTATAGACTTTCACTCTCAAAATGCAATAATCAAACTAACATATAACGCTTAATAACTGTTTGTGAAATGATAAAGAATACTTATTATAAACATTCTCTGTTTAATACTATGGATAATTGACAGTTGCAACCGATGTAAGAAAAGCCCAAAAATAGTGTAAATCCCGAAAACGTCATCGGAAAATGAGAAATCTAAGCCTGATCATTATAGAACTCTAAAATTAGATTAGAACGGCTCAAAATGTAACCGCGTAAAAACGAGCGAATGCAAGCTCCAGTAAAATGCTAAATAACCATTATATTTGTTTAAATGTAAATTGTAATGTAAATGTTAAGTTAGATGTTTAATTATAAAAATTTAAATGGATCAAACTACCTGTGTATTTACTCCGACTCATCTAGTTTAATGATTTAGTATTTCAGCAGCATAAAGTGTGAAATTTCTCAAAGGGGCTTTCAGTTAAATTAGGAATAAATAAATCTGAAAGTGCCTGGTTTACCGATTCATTCAAATGGATTAACACAATGAGATCACAACGTAAGAAAATGTAAGAAAACTTTTCTTATCTTAAAGTATCAAAGTATTGAAGTGAACATTTTAATTTAATTCATATAATAAGATACGCGCCGCACCAAACTCCGCCTTTAATGATTATGAGACTGATATGAAATGTCTTATTATTGATTTAAACTAAATAAATAAATATATATATATATATATCTCACGATTATATTTAGCTGAATCAATAAAACTTCATAAACTTTGAAAAAACAATAAAAAAAACTTAATCGCCAAAATTGCCTCTATCAAAGAAACACAATTAATAGAAAAACTAAACACAAACAATTACTCAATGTGGAAATTTAAAACAGAGATGTTACTCATTAAAGAAGTATTATTCGAACTCGTAACAGATGAACCACCAACTCCTTTGACTACGGATTGGCAAAAAAAGATAGAAAAGCACCCGCGATCATAAATCTAAGTATCACAGATGCGCAAATTGTACATGTGAAAAATCTTAACACAGCCAAAGGAACGCGGGACGCATTAAAAAATATTCACGAAAGGGCAAACCTTTCAAGTAAGCTTTATTTACTTAGGAAATTGTACGGAACTAAACTTCAAGAATATGGCAATATGCAAAAACACATCACACACACATTCTCGAAATAATAGATAAAGTCTCCGCAATAGGAGAAAATATAAATGACTGGCATATTTCGGCACTACTTCTGTGCTCTCTTCCTGCGAGCTACAATACGCTTATAACGGCTCTTGAAGAGAGTGAATGAACTCCAGAGAATGAATTAACCCCATTATAAAGTTAAACTCACCGACGAATACAATAAAAGAGTAGAAAACTTGGAACAGGCCGATAATTCGGTAAAAGCGTTTACAATGCAGAAAAGGTTCGCAAATAACGACTGCAAAAAGCAGAATAAATTTTGTACGTACTGTAGACAAAACAATCACACGTATAAAGAATGTTGGCATCTTAAATATAGAGATACATAAACTGCTACACCAAAACAACAAACAAATCAACCTAAAAGTTTCATCGTCACTCTGCTTCAAAAAAAACGGTGATAGCGAAAACAAAAAGTACAAAATGAAAAAAAAAATAATGGAAACGTACAGATAAATAAAAATGAAACTAAGAATTGAAAAGCCTGGAAGGCAAACATGGATAATTGATTCCGGAGCATCGTTTCACATCGCAAACAGCAAAGAAATCTTCACTGAAATCAATGACACCGAAAAAACAACCGTAGTAATTACGAATGGATATACACTTAATTATTACGGATCCGGTGAAGTAATAATAATGACAAAAACATCGGACGGTGACAATAACAAAATAACATAAAAAATGTTTTATATGTTCCAGACTTGGAATCAAATTTAATTTCGGTGAGCAAGGCTACGCAACACGGTTACAAATTAATTTTTGAAAACGAAAAATGTATCCTATCCTGTAACGGAAAAACGTATCTGGAAGCGAAAAAGAAAAATGACTTATATGAAGTAGAACTGTTAGAAAAAGATATCCCAGACACAGCGAATATCGCACACGACTGCAAAAATAAAGAATGCCTAGAACTTTGGCAGGAACGCCTAGGCCTCAGAAATTATGAAAGCATAAAAGAAATGATGAGAAACAAATTGGCCAACGGCATAAAATTAAACAACTGCAATCACTCAACACACTGCGAACTGTGTATAAAAACAAAAACAAGTGATTCACCATATCCGAAATCATCCGAACATAAAACAACACAGGTACTCGACCTGATACATACGAATGTTTGTGGAACGATTAAAAACACCCACTTTTGGGGAAAAGGGTATTTTGTAACATTCATCGATGACCACTCTAGGTTTACCAAAATTTACCTGCTATCGCACAAAGATGAGGTATCAGAAAAATAAAAGACTACACATAAATGGCTCACACTCAATTTGGCAGATATCCAAAAGCCATTAGATCGGATAATAGGAGAGAATATATAGAGGTAAAAACACGGAGGAATTTCTAATAAAAAAAGGTGTAAAACACCAGTTTACTGTTCCATATTGTCCAAGGCAGAACGGGGTTGCCGAACGAAAATATTGAAGTTTGATAGAAATGGCCCGAAGTATGCCCTCTGAAGCCGGGTTACCACGCAGATTCTGTGGGAAAGCGATAAATACCGCCAGAACAGACTGCCCACAAAGGCAACCAATGAGAACCCGTATGAAATTTGGTTCAAAAGAAAACCCAACTAACATTACCTACGAATATTCGGCTGTAAAGCTTATATATATATATATATAAGCAACACAGAGCAAAGTTAGATGATACAGCTAAGGATTCTTCATGGGATATGATAAGCATTCAAAAGGTTACAGAATTTATACTAAAAATAATGAAATTAAAATCGGTAGGACAATCAAATTCTTAGAGAATAACACAAAAAATCTGAAGGAAGAAACAAATGAACCAGAACACTTACTCTATAATAAAAACTATATAGAAACAGAAATAAATAATACGGAATGGACACAGGCAGAATCCAACCAAAACGTCCTGAACTCTACCTTTATAAAATACATCTTCTAATATGGTACTAATACTTTCTGATAAGGTGAAGTTTCACAAACTTAATTTCAATAATATTCTATGTAAATTCTATACGAATTTGGAATTTTCCTCTATTGTGGATATGCATATAATATTTCTTTAATATTTAAATTATAATTATTAATATTTAATATTTAAATTATTGTTATGACTTAAAAAAATAGTATAAGCTAATCAGCATCATGACTATGTTCTACATCTACAACTAGGATTACGACTACGACTACGTTTCGTTCGGATTTTACTTTTGATTACCATTGTTTGCGAATGGTAATCTTCGCTTTATTTCACAACACAATTAGTGCCATTAAATAAGTTAAATATATTCAGAAATAGCGGTACTCAAATTCAGGGACCGTACGATTGGTTGATTTTATGACTGTCGATTATCAACACGAGGGATATAGGCCCAGGGGGAGTGCCCTCCGTGGGGGTCTTTCTAAGGGATCCTAACCCGTATTTACGGCAAGGTTCGAAGAAAATCACATAGAACTCCGAAAGGTTAGGTCGACGAGCGTGACAGGGTTTGAACCCAGCACCTCCCGTCTACCAGCGTTGAGAGCAGAACCTCTCAGCCACTGGTGGGGCTAGGGACCGTACGAACCCTACGTAATTTCAACCACTTATATGCATCGTACATGAACGAAGTCATAGGGTTAAGAATTCGAAAAAATGGCAAAGAAAAATTACCCCTATCAAACAAAAAGATTAAAGGAAATAAGAAAAACGATTCATAAGTAATTAGAACGATTAATAAACAATGGAAATCACTGTACGGCATCAGTAGTCAGACATTAAGTACTTTAGTATCTGCGAAATTTAATGACCTGTAAAAAATGTAAATGTTATTTTCTTTATCCGCTTTTGTGCAGTTCACAAGGGAAATGATCTTGAACAAATCAGTTTATTTCAATAATAAAAATTGTATTATGCTATTTCCTCTTTGAACTTAAAATAAAACTTTTACGTCTCACTTTTCTCTTAAAGGATAGTAAATATTTGATGTAAAATGAATAAAAGGAAATAAAATACTAGTTTTTGTTTGTTTTATTTTTTTCATTTGTTTAAGTTAACCCTTCTGCTAAGAATAAAGATATACTCTCTTGTAATATAGTACACACATTTTCTAGCAAAGCAAAGTTTTAGTACTTTAATTTCAATAAGCTAAGTAAATTCTATACGAATTTGGAATTTTCCTCTACTGTGAATATACATATAATATGTTTTTCATATTTTATTTATGTAAGGAATATTTTAATGACTTAAAAAGATACTATACGCGAATAAAGGATAAAAACAGCAAATAAAAATTACCTCCAAAAAGAATGTACCACTTTTCTTAAGAGATATAAGAGAAACATTTCAAAAGTAATTAAAACGATTAATAAATAACGAAAACCACTGTACAGCATCTGTAGATAGGAATTAGCAAAATTTAACAATCTGTAAAAAAAAAAAAAAAATCTTATTTTCTTTATCCGATTTTGTGGTGTCCACAAAGAAAGAGGTCTTGAACAAATCAGGTTACTTCAGAGATAAAATTTCATTCTACTACTCCCACTTTGAACTTAAAATCAAACTTTTATGTCTCGCTTTTCTTTTAAAGTTTACTAATTATTTGATTTCCATAAGATAAGAAAATTCAATACAATTTTGTACTTTTCTCTATTGTAAATATGTATATATATTTTTATATTGAAATTCTGTATGAAATATTTCAATGAATTAAAAAAATAGTATAGTGTGGATGGTATCAAACAGAAATCACACGAGAACAATGTTGTTATATCGTGAGATTTGCATTAGTGGTTCTGATTTAATTAAACAATTTCATGATTTAATTTTCTTTCCTCTGGCTTCCCATTTCTTCCAAAACTAACTTCGGCTTCCGAATGATAAATAGAATAGCTATTAAATAAGTTCAAGGTAAAGTGATAGAGAAAATAAACAAAAGAGTTGTCATTTTCACGAAAGAGACTCAATTTTACGTTTTCTTTAATGAAATGGCGATTTTCTGTACCAATAAAATAAAGTTTCGCTCTATGTGTGTGTGTGTGTGTTTGTCTGTGATGGCTAGCAAAATTTAACCCACCTAGAAGTCTGAAAATTTAAGTGGGGATAGCCCAAGGACTGACCTGGTGCACCTGAGTCTTAGAATTTTAATACTTTGAAAATTAACAAAAATATTAATTAAAAACTGGTCAATAACTCATCTCTATTTTTGCGAGCCGGCTTTTAGAACTCGCACATGTTCAGAACCCGATTTACCACAGCGCACGAGAATGAAGAACAATTGAAATGAAGAATGCGCTTATTTCGCAATTCTGTTTCAAATTCTATCGACTATACCGTTTGGTTTATTTCAAAACGAAAAGCATATTCTGAAAGATCGCACTCTTACGTCTCCAATGCCGTAATCAATTTGAAAAAAAAAAATATGTTAACCCTTCGAAAAGCATTTTTGAAAAAGGGTCGTTTTCCCGGGCTTATCTTTTTTCCCTTACGCCAACACCCCTCAATAGCACAATTTTAGAGATACAGACAAACCAAACACATCTCTTAGAGCTGTAACCTTCTTCTAAGAGACGGTATAATTATTTATTTTTTAAATACGGATTTTAACTTTTTCAAAAACACCGGCGAACACAGGTCATTTCGCGCCTCACGAGAATATTTTTTTCTTAAGCTATAAGTTACTAAACGTTCGTATTTGAACCCAATTTTTTTAGAACATCTCAGTAGACCAGATTTACATCTAAGAAAATAAGTTGAAACTGGTGTGAATCAATAAGAACTAAAAGATCTTCTTAAAACACCTTGGAGTTGTTAGGTATTTCTCTTTAAAATTAACAATTACTTCACAAATTTCAGTTATCAAAGAAGCTGTTTCTGAATATCGAAAAAAGAAACAAGTAGAAACTTTAAAAAGTTAAATAACAATGGCCGTTGAAAAATACTAAAAAGAAAATTAACAAGATCCTAATTCTTCAAAAGCTTTTGAGAGACACCCAACAACTAGTATGCATTGATCTGACATAAAAAAGGGGGGGGGGAGGAAAAGTCTGGCACCTATGTAAATTACAAATTAAATTTCAAAAGTTGAAGAGACAAACCCACGGGGAACCTGAAATTTTTCAAAGTTTAAAACCAATTTAAAGACAACATCGACACAAAAGAGATAGGGAAAGGGGTTACTTATTATTAATAATAATAATAATAAAAAGATGTCAGATCAGTACATAGGCGATGAAAGAACAATGGTGGTTATTTTGCGTTGATCAAAAGTCTTCACAGCTATATAGGTGTATACCTCGACAAATAAATGTGTCAAATTTAATCAGACAAATTTGATTAAAAGGATATATATATATATATATAAACTTATTGCAAAAATTAACCATTGCAACAGAAGCAACTGACCATATGCAATGAAATTATTACCCCATATAGCACTGTCAAATTACACATTATAAAACATAGTCCTAACAAATGAAGTATTATTTATATTATGATACTTAGACTAATCTCTTTTTTTTTTTTTTTTTTTTTTTTTTAGTTAAAAAAAATCATTATAGATTTCCAAATAATCCTAAGTCCAAAATGAAAACTGATATCTGCATAAAAGAATTTAATAAGAATAGATTTAATTCTTTTATTTTTTTAATTTAGATATTAATTGCACAAGATAAGGTTAAACCAATCTCGAGAAAAAGTTTTGATTAAAAAAATTCCTAAAATTGAATTAGAGAGAAATAATAGAATCAAGAACACTTAAAAATATGGACTTAATGAAATGGAGAGTTTATTACGCGTTTAGAATAACATTCATTAAATCAGCATGTTACTATTTTGCTCTTTTCACAATATATTTTCGTGTAGTTTTAAGATTACGAACATAAACATCAGATACACTTATTTTCAAATTATAACAAATTTCTTATCCAAGAAATGAATGTAAGTGAAAAAAAAGGGGGGGGTTACTTTCTTTCTTGGCAGATCATCCAATAAACTAAATACTCTTACGTTGTCTTACAGTTCTTTGAGTTACACCGGGAATTTCTATTCCATCAATCTCTTTTTCTTCTGAAAGAGAACTTGCAGTAGTAGATAAGAAGTTGCGATATCTATAGCTATTTCAAGATACAAGTTATCTCAGAAATGATTCCATCAGTAGTTCATTTTATGGGCTTTTTAGAGCGTCGACAGCAGAATGTTCCGGTCGCAGCGTGAAAATACAGAAACCACATTCGGAAAATATAAATCACTTACTCAGACAACTCTTTCAAAGGCACAATTGGTCACAAGCATAGATCTCAATTTATCATAAGAATCTGATATGCAGTACTACTTTCAAAATATCAACGCACACATGCATTGTCACTACGAAAATTTTCCATGTTGCGCCGAAGGCCGTACCATCACTACAGTCAAAGCAACATAAAAATGGCTGAATTTTATTCGGCAGGTGTAGTGTACGCGATTCCCCTCTACAATTCGCTGTAATTCTTCATAATTTTTTTTGAATAATTAGCGTTCCATACCGAACTAGAAAAAAAAAGAAAAGGGAGGTGGGTGGGTAAACAGATCAACCTTTCTCGCTCATCTCTCCGGTATCAAGTGCCCTTCCAGGCTAGAACAAAAAGGGGGGAGGGGTAGAGCCACCTCGATCCCTACTTCATCGTACTTCTCTGCAAACAGTCCACCACTGAATATCCTCGAACATCTATCCGTGGGTCTTGAAAATGAGGGGGAGAATATCAGGCCCTGATTGATTAATTTTAGCTTGGGTCGAGTTTACTTCGAAAACTCGCCCTAACCATTTTGCATTTTGAGGGTGTGGGTACCCCTTCCTCAAGAAAATGAGAAAATTCTAGAATAATCCTGGCACCAAAAAGAATTTCTGGAAAGTGGAATACTGGAATGTAGGATTAGCGTAGCAACCAGCGCATGTCGTGGGAAAATGTACATGTACATTGAATAGGAATGCCTTTGAAGGTGCCTGTTTTCAAACGTGGTTGTAAAAATGAATACAGAGATAAGGTATTATAATAAAACAACCCAGAAAAATAATTAAAAAAAGGGGGAGGGGTTTTTCTTACATTAAAAAATATAAAACAATAAGGAAAAGAAAAATTTAATTCTGGAGGGGGATTTTTAAATGAGTTTAATTAAACAAATGTAACAGAGTTGTTTTTGTAAGAGAGAGAAGATCTTTTAGTTCTTACAGATTTACATCACCTGCAACAATTTCGAAGCGTTCGAACGAGAACAATTATTTAAAAAAATATATATATGAGATTTTTTTCGGGGAAAACCCATAATAACGGGATGTTTCCCTCGGTCGCGCTCGGCTTCGGGTAACGTTTTCACTATTTAAAATGCATATATTTTCATATAATTTAATAGAGGACTTGGAAACAGTTATATTTATGGCAGCTTGATATGCTAGCCACTCATATTTGCAGAGTCATCATGTCATCTTAAGAAAAGGCACAGACGATGTGTGTGAAAGGCGAAGAATGAATTAGAAACACACGAGTTTAATTTTTAACAAACATATTATTATTCAAGCAAAACAAGTAAAAGATGAGATCGAACTGACGCGACCAGATAGTCAACAACAGTCAGCAAGCGGCAATAACAGACGGCCTGTTCCGTAGCGGTTACAGTTAAAAGTAACTCATTACAAATTGAGTTGAGTTGTATGAAAAATGTAATACAATAAAATAAAATTTAAAATTGCAGTTAACATAGATCATGTTTAACATGGAGTTAAAGTTTATGGCTAAACAGTTCAGGGTTACAGTTAACCCGCTACAGTATCCCCCCCCCCGAAGTACTCAAGGTACTGACAACTTCACAAGTAGCGAGGATTAAATCACACAGTTCTACCAGAACGGGTAGTTGTTTTGGTTGGCAGAGATGGTGCCACCACTACAGGTTCATCTTGACTGACAGTCTGAGCTGGCGGGTTGTTATGACTAATTACTACTGGAGATGCAGGCGTTAAATCCTCTTGAATAAGGAATGGCGGCTTTAGACGGTCCATACCAATCACTGCGTCTTTTCCCTTTATGATAACAGTAAAATGTTTAGCTGTGCGTTTTGTCACTCGAAAGGGTCCATTGTATGGCTGTGTTAGTGGTGCTTTGACAGTGTCATTACGCACCAAAACATGGGTGCATGTCTCCAGTGAAGGATGCACAAAAGGAGTTCTCTTGGCATGTGCTGGTGTTGGCACTGTAGTTAACTGATGCATGGTGTCACACAAATGCTGGAGGAAAGTTGCAGGATCAACACGAGACAGTTCTGAGGGGTTGGAAGACTGCAAAAAATCAGCAGGTAAGGACAGTGTTGTGCCATACAGCATCTCAGCACAAGTACCCTTAAGGTCTTCTTTGTAAGAGGTGTGAATGCCTAGAAGAACAATGGGTAAGGACTCTGTCCATCTTGCATGGTTGTGGCACTTCAGGGCTTGCTTCAGCGTACGGTGAAACCGTTCTACAAGGCCATTACTGGCTAGGTGGTACGGAGAAGTCCTGATGCGGTGGATGCCTAAAATTTTCTTTAAAGAAGAAAACAGAAGGGACTCGAATTGTCGCCCTTGGTCTGTAGTCACAAATTTGGGGACACCAAACCTTGCAATCCAATGGTTTACAAAAGTTCTGGCAATGGTGTCGGCAGTAATGTCCTGCACTGGAATCGCTTCTGGCCAACGAGAAAAACGGTCTACAAATGAGACCAAATAAATATATCCTTCTGAAGGAGGTAACTGTCCCACGATGTCAATATGGACATGCTCGAATCTGTCTGATGAGACAGGAATTTTTGTAGAGGGCTATGAGTATGCCGTTGGATTTTGGATTTCTGGCAACTCATGCATGATCGCGCCCAATTGGAAATGTCTTTTGCCATCCCATGCCACACAAATTTCTGCTGGATCAGTCTCTGAGAAGCTCAGATGCCAGGATGGGATAAATTGTGTAGGCTGTTAAAGACAATGCGGCGGTACTTTTCTGGGACGTATGGTCGTATCTTGCCAGTACTAATATCACAATAGAGCATTGTTTCTGGGGAAATATGCAGTTTTTGGAAACGGAGAGATGTGTCAGGATTTGACAATAAGTCCGTCAATTCCTTGTCATTTGCCTGTTCATCAGCCATGGATGACAAATCAACATTGGACAAAACTATCTCATTTATGCGAGATAAGGTGTCAGCCACAATATTTTCAGAACCAGGAACATGCCGAATGTCTGTACTGAACTGAGAAATAAAATCTAGGTGTCTGAGCTGACGCGGGGAACTGGAATCTGACATTTTTGAAAAAGCATAAGTTAATGGACGATGGTCGGTATATATTGTAAAATCCCTTCCTTGCAATGTATGCCTAAAATGTTTAACAGCTGAATAAATTGCAAGGAGCTCTCTGTCATAGGTGCTGTAATTTTGCTCGGTTGGGCTTAGTTTACGTGAAAAAAAAAAGGCAAGAGGTTGTAACTTGTCGTCATTTACAACATTTAATACAGCTCCGATAGCAGTATCCGAAGCATCAGCACTTAAGGTTAGCTGTTGGCGCGGAGCATGATACGCGAGAGCTGAACAATTTATAAGGTCTTGTTTACAGGCCTCGAAAGCCTGTATCAAAACAGTGTCCCACGGTACCAGACGTTTGTCATTCTTTTTTGAATTTTTGAGTAGCTCATGTAAAGGGGCTTGAGTGTGGGCAGCATGAGGAATGAAACGACGGTAAAAATTTACCATTGCTAAAAATCGTCTCAAGTCAACAATTGTTTGGGGTTTTGGGAAATCGGCGATAGCTTGAGTTTTTGGGGGGAGCGGTAGTACACCAGAAGGTGTTATAAGACAACCAAGGAAAGAGACAGAAGTTTTTCCCAAAATGCATTTTGCGGGATTTAATTTTAACCCATGCTTCTGCAGGCGATCAAGAACTTGCCGAAGATGGCACTCATGTTCTTCTTCATTTTCTGATGCAATGCGAATATCATCCAAATATGGGATGCAAAAATCCAATCCTTTTATGACTTCATGAATATAACGTTGGAAAGTCTGTCCTGCATTTCTTAAGCCGAAAGGAGTAAATACAAATTCGAAAAGACCAAAAGGGGTAGTTGCTGCGGTTTTTGGGATATCCCCGGGATTTACTGGTATTTAGTGGTAGGCGCGGGCCAAATCTAGGGTAGTAAAAAATTGTTTCCCATGAAACAGCTGCGTACAATCCTGGATGTGGGGTAATGGGTATCTATCAGGTACAGTGGAAGCGTTTAAACGGCGGTAATCTCCACATGGCTGCCAGCTGCCATTGGCCTTGCGAAACATATGGAGCAGACTCGCCCATGGGCTTTTTGAAGGCCTAACGATGCCCTGTGCCATGAGGAATTCAAATTCTTGACGGGCTGCTTTTAAGAGCTCTGGCGATAGACGACGCGGTCTAGAAAAAACAGGAGGGTCTTTGGTTTCTATATAGTGATAGATGGGTTGAGTTTTACTCTCCTTGCTTACGCATGAAGGGTTAGTTAATTCGGGATATTCCGTTAAAATTTTGTCAAATTTGGTAGGACCGACAAGTACACTTAGGGTACTGCTTCCAGCCAGAACTCGAGCAACTTTTCCCTGAGACGACAATAAGGTTTATGCGTCGATTCTGCAGTTGTTTTTCGCGTCAACAAGTAAGTTGAATTTTTTAGAAAATCAACGCCAATAATAGGTTGGCTCACTTTCGCAATAACAAAAGACCAGGTGAAATTTCTTCGTAAATTTAAATCGAGGGTCAAACGTTTTGTGCCAAATGTTTGTATTTTTGTGCCATTTGCTGCATAAAGGACTAAACCCTCATCCACTGTGCTTTTTTTAAAGCAACTTGCTGGCAAAACAGAAATATCGGCCCCGGTATCGATTAAAAAATTGAATTTTGATGTAGGGTCGGCCAAAAGAATGCGATTAACCTGGCGGTCGCGATTATGGTCATGGTGCGATCGCCGGTCTAGTTTTCCGTGAGAAAAGAACATAGAGACGTGCATTTTCTGGCCTTGGAGCCAAAATTCATATGATAGAAGCAAAGATTATTTGCAGGCTCTTTATAGCACCCCCTAGAACGACTGAGCCGGAAATTACCTTCACGGGGACGATGCTCTCTTGAGCGACTCCGCTGATTAATTTTCGTGGTTAACTCACTAACTTGTTGAGTTAACTGTGCAATTTGCAACTCAAGTGACGAAGCATGGGTGGTTGGGGTGGGTGGAACATTAGCTGTAGCATTTATTTGAGGAAATACTCCCAAGTCGTGGATTTTGTCGGCAACAGAAGCAAGTTTTGGTAACTCATCGCTCAATGCGCCAACAATTATGCGCGTAGTTGTAGGCAGACGTGAAAGCCATAGAGCTTTCAATAACGCCTCTCCCACTGTATTACTAGCCAGGGTTCTCATTTGAGCAAGTAACTGAGATGGGCGTAAATCACCGATCTCCACACTCTGCAATAACGTGCGAATTCGCGATTCTTCACTTTCTGAGTGTGAATCGATTAACCGTTTCTTCAGAGCCTCATATGGTTTATCGCCCGGAGGATTCGTAATAATGTCGCTGACCGAGATGAAAATATCGGCGTCAACTGCCGCTACCACGTGATTAAATTTGGTGATCTCGCATTTTATTTGGGCCAAAGCAAATTGGGCTTCCAGGCGAAAAAACCACAATGACGGATTTGTCTTCCGAAACGGTGGGGGTTTCACGCCTACATGAGAAACCTGACTAGCGCCAGCACTTTCGTTTGGGGTATCGTCCGGCATGATTAGGAAATTATATGCATAAATACGATTAACAGTACAAAATAAATACACAAAATTATATACAATATATTATAACAGAAAATACTCTTGCATTACGCTGATTGGTGAAAATGAGCCGAATTATAGCACCCGTGACAGAGCGAGATAATTTAACATATCAATAAACGTGAATGGCGTAAAAATTTTACTGATATAAAATATGGGGACAAAATATTAGGAAAAAATGGACTTACCGACCACCAGGAAGCTCAAACACATTTAATCGCGCACACGGCCCCGCACGCCGCGTGTTTTTTTTTTTTTTTGTTTTTTTTTTAAAGAAATATTGTTGCTGCAAATGGATGAAAAAACATCTTTCACAATGATGGAAGCAACAATCCTGAATAATCAAAACCTCCACGTCCAGATGGCATTGGATCTTGTTTTTGGCGTGTTCAACTGCTAGTAAGGGTCACCAATATAGCGGCTTAGTTTGCTAGCCACTCATATTTGCAGAGTCATCATGTCATCTTAAGAAAAGGCACAGACGATGTGTGTGAAAGGCGAAGAATGAATTAGAAACACACGAGTTTAACTTTTAACAAACATATTATTATTCAAGCAAAACAAGTAAAAGATGAGATCGAACTGACGCGACCAGATAGTCAAAAACACTCAG
Organism: Maratus michaelseni; assembly: GCA_963931845.1. Taxonomy (NCBI): domain Eukaryota; kingdom Metazoa; phylum Arthropoda; class Arachnida; order Araneae; family Salticidae; genus Maratus; species Maratus michaelseni. The sequence continues at coordinate 409,265,074 of OZ007586.1, forward strand.
CAAGCGGCAATAACAGACTGCCTGTTCCATTGCGGTTACAGTTAAATGTAACTCATTACAAATTGAGTTGAGTTGTATGAAAAATGTAATACAATAAAATAAAAGTTAAAATTGCAGTTAACATAAATCATGTTTAACATGGAGTTAAAGTTTATGGCTAAACAGTTCAGGGTTACAGTTAACCGCTACATATTTCTAAACGAGTAAAATTTCAGAGAGATCGGACGACGAATACTATTTTTTTTATGTTAACAGATCCGACGCGAAAAGAAAACATATTTATTTTACAACCAGATAACAATATTTCTGATGTAATTTTTACACGAGCTGTAAAACCGTTATATTTATGACCATTGAAAATTTCAAAAGGTTTGGACAACAGAAGCTATTTTTTAAAACTATATAACGATCTTACTTGAAAAAAAGAAGTAAATGTTTTTTTTTACGATTTTGCGATTAAAGATATAAATTCATACAAAGTCGGGAAAATATATAAAATAATACAAATTTGGGGTTTATTTAAGGTTTTATCACGGGCCCGGGCTACGCTAGGCGGGTCAGCTAGTATATAAATAATAATAACTAGGGGGCTCAGCCCCCTACTCGCTAACGCTCGCCAACCCCCCGTGAATTGCGAAGCAGTTCACATTAGAGACCGCTACGCGGTCACAGCTCGCTTCGCTGGCTCACCCCTTTTTTTCAGCAATTCTAGCCGGATTAAATTCTACCATAAAACATTTGAACATATGAAATTGACAATTTATTTTAATGTAAAAAAGTAATTCTCCGTTGAAAACACAACTGAAAATGCATTTAGTTGGCGCTACTAATGAGCATATAAATCATTTGAGTACTATGAAAAAAAGGATCTTTTCTACAGCACGACTTAAATTCATTAGAAAAAAAACTACGTGATAGGAAGATTGTTTGTCATTGTTTAAATTTCGTTCAACATTATATTGTTCTAATTGATTATAGATTTTTCTAATTATAGATTTTTACAAAATGAATTATTTTTTACTTCATCAATACAGCAACAGATGGCGGCAGGTGATATCTAGACAGTTGATTTTTTTTTCTCCGTCTTTTGAGTGAGTGAAATTCGTAAATCCTTAAATAAGAGTTGAGAATTCATTTGAAATTAACGATATTGCTCATAATTAAAATGAGGAATCATCTCAGACGCTTTGGATTACGTACATGTTATTTTACTTTTAATGATTGCTAGTTCGAGTTTTATTCTATAGTTTCACTGCTCTCATACTGACCGCCATATTGGACGGAGGCGGAGCTGATCTAACACAATCTAGTCTGTTCATTGGTCTGAGCTCTGGAAACTACAGTTGTTGCCAAACCATAAGTTACAAATTCAGCCCTATTTTTGCGCCACGTAAGAGAAATATATATATAGATAATAATCCTCCTTTATTTTGATCGCTCCATGCAACGTCTCTATTCTTCCCCAAGTCGTACCAGTAGCAACGCTCACCGTCAGGACCTTTAAGGGTGTTAGTCAGTCCAGTTTCAAATTCCCCTCGCTAATGTTGAACCTATGGGCGTAGAATGCATTCGTATATTTAAAATATTTCCTCAGGAAATTAATATTTTTAACTTTTTTTTCTGTCTACTCTTCTTAAATGATGTCTTTTTTTTCTTAGTTCTCAAAATATTTCTAAAATCTATTCTTAATTTAATATTTCATGCGTTAAAAGCTGACGAACTGAGAGTAAGATTGTAACATTTCGCATAAAATTAAGTTTATATTTTAGAAATATTTTGCCAACTAAGTAAAACAGAGTCATCCTTTATGAAGAGTACACAGAAAAAAGAAGTTTAAAATATTAATTTCCTAGGAGATATTTTAAATATACGAATGCATTCAAGGTTTAACATTAGCTAGGGAAATTCAAAAATTGACAGCCATAAGATTAAATATTTTTTTCATCCGATAATATGAATTTATTTCAACGAATGGCATTTTTCATGCACTTAATGGTTGTTTCTTTTGGACGATTTTATGGAATTTGTTTAATTTTTTTCTTCTTCCTGAAGGCTTTATTTTACATTCATTTTTACAGTGTTTGATAAAACTCTACTGCCCCTTTCAACCTGTGAATTTAAAGACTATATTTGTTGATATGGTATTCCCATGCCAAATACATTCCATGCTTTACGATTTTCACTTTCGGTTAATTCTGTTCGGTTGTTCGGTTAATTCTCATGTCAGCTTTGAAGGTCACCCTGTCTGATGTCATTTTTCCTAATTAGCACAAAACTGGTTTTAGAGAAATTTCTAAATTAAAAAAAATGTTATTAAGTTCTCTGTCCTTAGATTTATGATCCCATTAAAATTATGTTCTTTTTATAGTTATGTATAAATTATTTATCTCGACAATTTAATTTTTGTATATTTGTTATATTTTACTTGCATAAATTTGCATGAATAATTTGCACGTATAATTAGCACAATGCATGGCTTCGACGTCCCTTGTGATTACCATGAAAAAAAATATTGTGATAATAAATTATAACACCTTGTAATAATATATTTATTTTAAATGCTAAAAGGTGTAAATTAACAACATAATAAATACACAGTAAAATAACTTTGATTGAGTTGTTTGACATGTTTCGGCTCACTCCGAGCCATTTTAAAAAACAAATGACAATATTCCATAATTGCACTAGATCTGCTTAATAGCCAAACCCCCTCAGACAATATCTGCTTAATATCCAAACCCCCTCAGAAATTAAAGAATATCGTTTGCAGTAAAATTGACCCAATTAATTTTGAGAATTATTCAGGAGTATATGAAACACTTTTATTAAAGAAGACGGATCTAAGAATTACTATATTGGCATACCAGCAGAAATTTAGTTACAGAAAAAAAGGAGCATATAGCTGATATTAAGTATAATAGAAAATCCACAGCCCTGGCAAGATTATATCAAGAAGAAACCATCCAAATAAATTTCAATGAAAGTAAAATAATTTTTCCCTCCAGTCTATAATATCCTTCTATAATAAGAGAAACCATGGAGATACTAACACACAAAAATACAGTATGTAACGATGTAGCATCTTTTAACTTACCGAAATTGTGGCTCGAGTTACTCCATGGTTACAGATATGAAAATAAACAACCAAGTAAAAATAAAAATTAACGGGCGTATTTTTTTTAAAAAGTACATGAAAATTAAATGATAGCATTTTAAATAATTACTTCAAAGACCGTGGAATTATGGAATATTCTCATTTGTTTTTGAAAATGGCTCGGAGTGGGTGGAAACATGTCAAATCCTAATAAAAGTTATTTTACTGTGTATTTATTATATTGTTAATTTACCCCTTTTAGCATTTAAAAGAAATAAAATATACTGTCCTTATAATTTTGGCAAGGAGTGTATTAATTGCAATAAAATTATTTGAATTTTTATCTAAGACTAGATGGAACCCGTCAAAACTTGACGGAAACAAATTACTATAACAATATCAGTAAAATAAGCTTCTTTATTATTTAAGGTGTGCGTATGAAACAGTCTTTCAAATATTTTATTTTAAAAGTTTTTTGTTGTTTTTCTGACCTATATTTGAAAAAAAAGTAATTGGTAACATGTAATCAATGTATGCAATCAAAATGAAGCAATCAATAAAGGCCTCAATTCTAATATTTATGATTAAGAATTAAAAAATAAATTAAAATTGCGTCATGTTGACACAATCATAAAAAATTTTCTCTTTAGTTTTATCTATGTTGAAATGCATTTCAAACTAAGCATAACGTCATTTTCATCGGCGCAAACTTTTCTCACGTATTTCATATACGTTACTTTTATGCTTAAACACCATGTATACAAATAAAAATATATTTTGTATTTAATTGTAATGCAAAAATGGCATCAACAAAGTTATAATGCATAATGATAAAATAAACCCAATGGATAATATTCCCGGGACGTCACAATAAGTATGAATTTTTATTCGTTTATAAAAATAAAGTGCACGCGGTTAAATATTTTTACCGAAATTTAACTTGCAAATTAAAAAAATCGGTCTAAAAGCCACACGTATCTTTAATATTTATTATTCCTTTTTTATCCTCGCAACAGTGGAAGTCATCCGATTGCTGACATTATGACGTCATACGCAGAAGTAAAAGTTTTATTTAAAATTACGGCTAATTAATTAAATTTTCAAACAAACGAATGTACGATAACAAATCTGTGTTCAAATATCTTTCATTTAAAAAAAGAATGATTTAATTTAATGCAGTAGTTTGTTCTCACGGACTGTCGAAAGAAAACGCTTAGCGTTTTAAATATATAGATTTTAAGGTAATAGAAAATTTTAATTGGGAATTATTAAGCGATTGATTTCATAGATTATGACATATAAAGGACAAAGAAAAGCAGCAGTGATACTTAAAAAAGAAATAAGAAAAATTGAGCTATATAAATACAAATATGCTGACTATAGTATATCCATAGATTCCAGGTATTACGGATTTTTAATGCTACTATTGGCTACTTTTTAATGGGGGCTAATTGGCTACTTTTTTGGGGATTTTTAATGCTACTATTGGCGAATAGTAATCATCGCCTTATTTAATCGCAGAATTTTCATCATTAAATGAAGCTAATATTACTATTCGAAAGTAATGGTATTCAAAATCCGTAATCATTGGTACATACAGTGGCGGCTCCTGACTGACTTTATTTGGGGCACTAAATGCATGGCTGCAAAATTTATAATTTTCTTACCACTATTTTGTAAAATAAATATCTGCCCTATTTGTCGGTAGAAAATTCTGCCATTAAAGCAAATTCTTTCAAAAAGCAATTTCTTTAAAAAATAATGGTAAGAGAAAAATAAAATTTTCAGCCATGCATTTAGTGCTCCAAAAAGAGCGGGTCACGAGACACCATTGGGTACATATGTATAAAATTTAGCGTATTTTAGTATAATGAGCTAAATTTCAGCCTTAAATGTTTTACATTTAAGTATTATACTCAGTATACTGTGTCCAACGTATTTTAAGCGCTTTTCTTTTCTGATTTTTCTTTTTTTTTTTTTTTTTTGTTATTTTTTCTAGCTTTTACTCTATTATTTATACATATAAGCGAGAATTAATATTAATTCTGCCATTTTGTTCTACATTTATAAGATAGGAAACTTTTCAATAATTAGGAGGATTGCATTATCGTCTCACTTTTTGGTCAGTCTATTTATTTTATTTTTTTTTTCATTAATATTTTCTCAAAATGTTCATTCCATACAGCGTAAAGCTGCGGGGTTTTTTACTATTACTTACCGACTCCCTTAAAGAATGTTGGCTGCATATTTCTGCAATTGGAATATTTTTATTTATTTTTATTTTATTTTTATTTTTTTACTGGGATGTAAATGCGTTTGCTTGTAAAATGCAACAGAAAATTGTGGGTGAATGCGAATCTAATTAAATTCTCTTCGGATAAAAATGTACAATACGACTGTAAGCATTATTAATTAAAGAACTATCGCCATAGAATATACACCATTCATAACTCTATAAAAATTCGTTCAAATAAACTAACTCATTGTATTAAAAATAAATCCTACATTAGAAAACGACATATTAATTAATGCAACAGAAATTCAAGCATTTACTTGGAATCAATTTGAATGAAATAAAAATTAAAATATATTCGATGAAAGTTATGCATAAAGAGTCTACGAAGGATTAATATGTAATTTGATTCCTTAATTGTATTCTGATACTACAATTAATAGTACTTAAACTATTCTTTTCTGCTTTCTCTTTAATTTGTATTTCTACTTACTTGCCTTTAATTATAACTTTTGTTTTTTATTAAAAATTAATAACAAAATAATATTTACATGAAACATCGTTTTTGATATGTCCGTTTCTGTTATAATTACTTTTTCAACAATAATATAAAGAAAGCGCATTCATTTTTAATGAAGGTAAAGTGATTTGTTTCTTTCTTTGAACTAAATACGTTTAATGAATAATAAAAATAACTGTTGGGTGAAAAAAAGATGAAAAATAAAAGGTCTGTATAGATATATTTTTAGTATGAATAAATAATATAAACAATATACATAATTCTTGAAAATTTCTTTTTATTATAAGTTATTTATAGTCTTTAATATAAAAGAGATCTCAGAATATCGACTATAGCAATCAATTAACGGCAATTTTTAATCCTTAAAAAAAAAAAAAAAAAAAAAAAAAAAAAAAATTAAGAGTTATAACAAAAGTTAGTTTTATCTAAAGCTTCATGTAAAAAAATGTTTTTGTATTCTATATGTAAACCTTATACTACATATAATACATATAATGAAAATATTAATAATAATAAAGATTTTTCAAATTCTTACAAGCAAGACCAACTCACGCAGTATTACACCTGGCTTGAATCTACTAAGCTTCCCACGCCATAATGTTGTATTTGCACATATTTATATTTGGGCGATATCCTAACTTATAAAATGTTATTTTCTCTATATAAAATAATCTAATAAATATATGAAATTTAAAAATAATAATTAGCTGTTAAAGTAAAAAAAGGCTTTAACGGCAACAGCAAGTACGTCCCTGTAAATCCTTTACTAACGCATTAATTCATTTACTCATTAATACCTGTCAAAAAATGGCATAAGTTCACCTAAATCACCACATACACTTGAACTATTTTTATTTAACACGTTAACTGCCGAATGACCCACCGGCAAATCACAACATTAAACGTTATTTTTCCTCTAGCCTTGTGAACAAGTGTGGTACTATAAAGAGGGTTATATTATAGAGATCTCTATAATATTTTTATAGAGAGGGGTCCGGATGAAGGTAGGGGGGGGGCATAGCGTAAGCTGAGCCCCCTTGGTGATCATTTTTCTGGCCAGGTAAAAACAGAGTTTTGTCGAATAAAATTTTAAACTGCAAAAATTTTACAGACGATACTTTACAAAAACAAATTAAAATTCTTCACGAAATAAAGAAAGAAAAATAAAGATATACTACGCACAATAAATCAGTGAACGAGTTCCTAAAAGCACTTGCTATAAATTATAATCTGTTCCAGTTGATTGGTCACTTCACGCATTTGGAATTTCCTGATAAGTGAATGTTTTCGGATGCGTCTGTCAGCAAGTTCGAGTTGGCTTACTATATCTACACTAAAATGCCATTGAATTAGAGATATAAAGTGTTATGAAAAAAGGTGGTGCTGTTGTCTCATTCCTGCGTATTTGTGGACGCTGTCATATGATGTACGATAAAAGACAAATTATTGGTGCTCGCCATATTCAATTTCAGAAAGAGTTCGCCAATACAATGGTATAGCGTCAGGTGATGCGGCATCACTTAAAAATCAGTATTATTATATACTAAATTTCGCCTTATTTAATCTTTGAACATTATACGATTAAATAAGGCCACATTTAGTATATAATAATATTGATAGTAAAGTGATGCAGCATCCCCTAACGCTACGTCATTGCGCCAATATGGTTTTCTAGTTTCACAGTATTAAAAATAGATTAAAAAAAATACACGGATAGCGAAAAAACAGTAGTAATTGTGTAAGTTTCAAAGGATATGAAAATTCGAATGAACTGACGTTCTAAGATTCAATTGTACCGTTTGCAACCAGTGACAGCGAACCGTGGATCAGATGATAATACAACTGAATGAGGGCATACAGATATTCAGTAGACAGGTTTTCAGCAAATCGGCTTCGGGAGCAGAAGACACACCAGAGTCCATTAGCTGAACAGTTTATGAAATACTGTTCCTTTTGTTTTTTAACTTACTGTTCTTTATAACCACCTGATTATAAAGAACATTACTTGGACGAATAGGAAACTTTAACTGATCCTGTAAAACTAGCGAAAACATTTGATTTGTGTAAAATTTGAGAACACCACGGGCAAAGATAAACAGTAGAAACAAAATGGATAAACTTAGTAAAACTATGTATCAAAGAAATAGAAAAAATGAGGATTTTGGAAATGCTAATTCCTTCCACAAAAACGTTGAGAATTATGAGGATCAACCTCTTTTAAACTGTTGCGGTTATGGTGAAAAAGGTTTTATTAAAGCCAAGTGTCCTATTTGTTCATCAATCAGCAAAGTGGCATCAGAATTTAGCGCTATAATGTTCTTATCATTTTCTGCTAAGCAGGCAAAAACCCTGTTGATAAAAATAAGAATAAAAGGGATGAATAGTATAGCGTGTGCTGATACTGGTTCTACGCACTCTACAGCTGGGGAAACCCTCTATCATCGTTCGCAAGTAAACTAGTCGTTGGGGGCCACCGTAATACTTACCCATCATGGATATGCATAATGTAAAATATTAAAATAAAAATGTGTAAACTACTTATAAAATGCATTGCAATTCAAATAAAATCGTGGCTTGATGACGTCATAAACTTTAAAGGCTCGATTACTGAATTGCTTGACAGAGGTTTTTCCTTATAACTCCAAAAATAATAATCCTATTAACTAGCGGTTTATTGTATCTGATTAAGCGTCAAATTTCCAATTAAAATATATCTTTAAAGTGAAATTTGGATGAAATACAGGGTCATGAAAAATCGAAGAGTGTGGAAATTGGATTCCAAATATATCGGCAACTAATTATCCGATCGACTTCATGCTTTATGTAAAATTTATGTTTTTTTTATTGTCTTTTATATTCATTTCTTAAAATAAACAATTTCAAAAATTTTTACATACCTTTTATCAGAACGGATATTTCGAGAGTCCGAAAAAAATAGTTCCGGTTAATCGAGGTTATTGAAATGAAATAGGCTTCTTCCCATTATTACATACTAAGTACATACCAAATTGCAAGTCTCTATCTCAATTTTTTCGGGAGATAGAGCGTTTACAAACACACAGACGGACGGCAATTTTTTTTTTCTAAAAATATGTTTTTTGGAATCTCCAGTGTCTGAAACGTGTAAATCCATCAAAAAAATTTTTTTGATTTTCAAAACGATTACAAGACTTACCCTATACTACGTATGATGGGTAAGTAAAAGGACTGTTTGAAAACATAAAGATGGGCACTATCCTAGTTGATGAATTACGAAGAAATGTTGAAGTTCATAAACTAATTTGTACATAAATATTAAAAGCGTACCATTAGAATTATCAGTGGTGGCCAAAAGTTTGGACATTTTTTGAAAGTTTCATGTTTTTCAACTTTGTGTGCTTGTAGAATATATTAATTTTCACTTAAATACAAACGTTTATATATGAAATTGAAGGTAATTTAATGTAGAATTTAATAATTAAAACAGTATTACAATATCTGTATTACAAAAAAAGTTATGCTCATTTTAGTAGAAAAAACAAACACAAATCGTTTTGAATAAGGACGTGTTTTGTAATAAAAGCGTACTAGCCAATCACAAACACTGTTCTGAGGACCAATCAAATGTCTGTAACTATAGTTTAGGTTATTTGGATGGTAAAAGAGTTATTGTTGTGGAAATATTTTGCGGAATGATGCATACTAGTACAATTAAATAGAGTATTGCTGTTTTTGAATATTTAAAGTCCTTTTTTTTTAATTAAACTAATTTTAAACAAAAAGAATTAATTGGACATCTACAAAAAGAAGCCGAATTGTCATATTGAGAGAAAATGGCCTCTCTTATGCTGAAATTGCAAGACAAGTTGGTAGTTCAGTGACTTGTTCTGGTGTACGAAAGTTCTGTTTACGTTATGAAAAAACGAAATCAGTGGAAAATAAGGCTAAATCAGGCCGAAAAAAATGCATAAGTGCTACTGCCGATAGAAAAATTAAACGGCTATGCCTTCAAGATAGAAAAATTTCATCAGATGCCATTAGATGTGAAATGAAGGCAGCGGGTATTGCAGTAAGTTCAAGAACAATAAGAAGAAGGTTATCAGGATTTGGACTACAAGCTAGAATTCCAAGGAAAAAACCATATTTAAATCAAAAGCAACGCGAAAAACGAGTTAAGTGGGCAAATGAACACATTAAATGGTCAGAAAATTAATGGAAGCAAGTAATCTGGAGCGATGAGAGTAAAATATCGCTCTTTGGTAGTGATGGTAGAAAATACGTGAGACGTAGAGTATTGGAGAAGCACTTCATCCTGATTGCATTGAAGCAACTACAAAAAACCCAACAAATGTCATGATTTGGGCATGTATGTCTGCAGATGGTGTGGGCCGAATTCAAGTGATTGATGGCATCCTGAATGCCAAAAAATACATCGAAACTGTCCTGGAACCAAAATTGATACCTTCCATCAGGGACCTCTTCCCCAACAACGCACCATTTATTTTTCAGCAGGATTCAGCTCCATGCCACACAGCAAAAGTATGCAAAGCATGGTTTCAAAATAAAGGCATAAATATATTACCATGGCCAGGAAACAGCCCTGATCTCACTCCAATCGAAAATTTGTGGCGACGTTTGAAAATTCTTGTACGAAAAAAACGTCCATCCAATAAAAGACAACTTATTGAAGCTATAAATGATTCTTGGCACCATGTGATTACGAAAGATGAACTCCAAACACTCGTTCACTCGATGAAAAGACGCTGTGTAGCTGTCTTAAAAAATAAGGGTTATCCTACTAAGTATTGATTGTGTAAGTATCACTTTTAAAAAATGCAAATCTAAGATAGATCTTACTATTAGTTGCATAACTTTTTTTGTAATACAGATATTGTAATACTGTTTTTATTATTAAATTCTACATTAAATTACCTTCAATTTGATATATAAACGTTTGTATTTAAGTGAAAATTAATATATTCTACAAGTACACAAAGTTGAAAAACATGAAACTTTCAAAAAATGTCCACACTTTTTGCCACCACTGTATGTTGTTCGCTCTGCCGTCTGCCAAAGACAATCAATGCTCAATTAAAACTGACTTCTTATGCAAAGCTGGAACTGTTTTAGATGTTGCAAACTAAAAATGGTACTTCATCAGAAATCCTAAAAGAAGTTTAATTTCGCAGAAGACTGTTTCCAATCTCTAAATGAAACCTGCTAAAATAAATGCCATTTTAGGAAAAAAGGTGGCAAACACCTCGCTGGAGATCAAAGACTGTAATTTAGTAATGAAAATATTTCTGATATCTGCAGAACAAAGAAACTGTAAAAAAAAGTTTAAACCATCTCCTGTGAAACCTTTTAAGAGAGAACGCCAGTCTCCTGGAAGAGATAAATCTTAGATTGACAGTTTCTGTTTGACAGTTGATAATTTTCCAAAAAAATATGAAAATGTGATTCAGGAAGACCATTTTATGATGACGAAACTCCCAGAGACTGTTATATGAATCAACCTCGTCATGAAGTTAGTCCAGGAAATTGCAATTTCTAATTTGACGGACCCCCATCAAAGTTGCCGTATATTTTTAGACACCAACAGCTAGAAATTAAAAGTCGTAAATATTATACTGAAAGTTTCCCGCACCCAAACGAATGCTTTATTATTAATGTCAGTAAACAGAAAAGAGCATATGCTAAATCTCTTGAATATCTCTCTGATAATAAATCTCTTGAGCATAATAGTTCTTGGCATTTTGGCGGATATTTTCTTCTTAAAAGATGAAGCATTATTTATGCAAACACATGCTGATATTGCACATCAAAGAAACTCATATGCTATGCTTATTAGCCCCCAAGACGAAACTCACGTCTCAATTACACTCATGCATATCTTAAATGACACACCTCAAGAGTATCGTAATACGACTCTTGGAGGTGCTTTGAAGTTGCTGTATCATATCAACTATGAATGTACACTCTCTCATAGAAAATATATGGTTTGCGAACGAACAAAAAGATTTTTAACGATTTGTAGCGGATCTTGAAAAACAGTATATCCTAGGAATAATAGTGGATATCACTGTCAAAGATTAACCTTGCCATAACGTATTTAACAAAAAAGCGAGATAAAATGAAGCCATCACCAAGTGATCATAGGATGCTTCGCAGGATGCTTTTCGCCTCTAAAGATATAAAAGTGAACCCTTCTTTTAAGCTAAAAGCTCATGCATTTAATCATATGCTATCATGGCTCTAGCTCAGAAAGTACAAGATCTTCAAAAGAGAATAATCAACTTGATGAATCGCGATACTCTGCCAGCATCTATTGGTACTGGACAAGACCTAGAACTAAATCAAGGAATGCCTCCTCCTATATCAAATACGCCTCAAAAATTCCACCTGTATGCTGAGGATTTACTTAGGTTGAGATCTGTAACATGTCACCTAAAACTCAGTATTGAAACTTTTAACTTTCATTGATAGATTTTAGAACTATCGAGTGGCAACAGTTTTAAAATTGTATACAAACGTTTTCTAAGTTGATGAATGTTTATTTCGTTTTTGCTTTTTTCGTTTTGTAAAAACATTACCCTTACGAAAATAGTTCATAGAGCTGTATAGAACTCTATAGAATTCTATACAAGTTCTATAGAATAGCCATTCTATAGAATACTATTTCTATAGAGTTTTGAAGAGTTCTATAGAATACTTTTTCTATAGAAAATATTTCTATAGAATTCTTAGACGTTCTGTAGAATTTTTTTTCTATAGAACAGTTTTTCTATAGAGTACTATAAACCTTATAGAATTAAGTTCTATAGACTAATGATTCTATAGTTTTTTTTTTTTTTTTTAATGAAAAATATTTTTTAGTCTTTTAAAATTTATGTGTGTAGCAATTTAAATTATTTTTTAATTTTAATGTATATATAAATAAATTTATTTCTAACTATACAGGGTAATTCTAAATGATGGACCCATTTTCAAAAAATTGCATTTATTAAAGTACAAATCCAAAATGAACAATCTTTATACCAATGAAAAGAGGAAGTTTCAAAGTTTTTTTAAAGACATTATAAATGTTCAATGTGTCCACCGTTTGATGCACGGCAAACATCGATAGCCAAATTCGTCCCACACACGAGAAAACGTATCTGCTGTTAGTGAGTGCACGGCTTTCAAAGCGGCGATGGTTCCAGAGGCAGCCGGTAGAGGTCGCGCGGCAATAGGCCGCGATTTCGTTTCACTGTCAGTTGTGAGTGAGATGGCTACTGTGGAGCACAAAGTTTTCTGCGTTCTTGAGTTCGCAAGAACTGAGCAAACGGTGGACACATTGAACATTTATAATGTCTTAATAAAAACTTTGAAACTTCCTCTTTTCATTAGTATAAAGATTGTTCATTTTGGATTTGTACTTTAATAAATACAATTTTTTGAAAATGGGTCCATCATGTAGAATAACCATCTGCATTAAAATTAAAAAATAATATTCAAATTTGTAATACATCAGTTTAATATATAATAGTACTCCATAGATTTAATTTGATTATATATATATATATATATATATATATATATATAATTTAATTCAATTCTAATACATTGTGGTTTAATTGTCAATGTAATAATATATCAGTCGAACTACTGAATTAAATCATGATTAATTAATATCTTTATAATTCCTTACTTTGTTGGTTAATTTTATAATAATTCATTAATTTGTTGTTAAATTTATAAAACCATCCATCTAATTTAATAAACATTATTCACTTTAATAGTATTGTAATTTTCATTCAAATATTTTAATCTGAAGTATAAATATTTAAACAATTGTTTCAGTTTTAACAAATAATTTATTAGACTTTTAAATATTTTTAGAAGTCTATATATGATTGGGAATGCAAACCATAAAAGAAATAACGTTTAAATAGTGTAATAAGAGTTTTGGAACTGTCAATGGTTGTATCATACTGAAAGTATTGGCTCTTCGTCCGATCACTGAAGTCAAGCAGCATCGAGTGGCGTGGTATTTGGGTGGGTGACCACCTGGGTTCTATAGATTTTTTTTTATAGAAGCTCTATATTTTTTCTATAGACATTTCTATTGAACTTCTACAGATATTTCTATAGCTTTAGATTAAACGAGCTTATAGAAAAACGGGCCATAATTCTATAGGATTCTATAACGCATTTTCTATAAATATTTTTTATAGAATTCTATAAGAAATTTTTGTAAGGGTATGTAGTAGCTGTTTTAATGTTGAAGTGAAACTATGCACTATGTACCATTAAAAATGTTTATTAACCACGCTGTTTATGATGAAGATCGTGTTATTTTTTTTATATAGTAGTGGGAATTTAACTATTTGCAGAGTTTGTATAAATAATAGATCATCCGGATCTTTCTATTAAATATCTTACGCGATGACAACGATGGTCACAGTACTAGAATACTTATTTATTGTTTAGCAAGATTCGGCAATGAAAATAATTTATTTCTATATTTGTACTGTTTATGAGAACAAAATATGCTCGTTATTAAGAAATAGTTGCAACATACTTCAGTGCATGGTATATTTCAATAACGTTCATTCTGTTCTTTTCTAAATATCATACGCTCTTTCATATCTTTATTAAAGGAGAATTCCTGAAATTCGTACATTTTCCATGAATATATCAAACAATTTATCATATTACACTCTAGTATTTACCTGAATGCATTTTGCGGATCACAAAAAAATAGTTGCAAACATATTTTGTTATGTTATCTTTTAATATATAAAATTCTATCTAAATATCTATTTCTATTTTCATGGCTATTTTTTTTTTCATATTAACACAAAACAGAATAGTTCCATGCAGATTAAATAAACATTTTCAAATATTTTTGAGAAATAATAATCGATTCCACAAAATTGCAAAATGCTTTTCTTTTCTAACATATCCGAACATTCTTTTAAAATTTTCATTATGAGTATTTCCATTTTCATGGGGTTTTTCTTATTATTATTATTGGTTTAATGAAAAAAAAAAGTTACATGCAGATTAATTGAAGATTTTCAAATGTTTTTCGGATATAACAATAGAATCTACAAAATTTCAGAATGCATTTTTTTTTAAACATTTCCGAAGAGTATTTTAATAAGTTTAATTCTATAGTATTTCTATTTTCCAAGGTGTTTTTTTTTTTTTTTTTTTTTTTTTTTTTAATAACGTGAAACAAAAAAATTCCATGCAGATTAAATAAACATTTTCAGATATTTTTGAGACATAATAATCGATTTCACAAAATTACAAAATATATTTGCTCTGATATTTCTTTACAAAAAAATTTAAAAATATTAATGACATAACATTGTTTGCTTGTTAAACAGTCTGTTTTCTAAATTTCATGAAAAAGCTAAGATTTAGACGAAAATTGGATATACTTTTAAGATGACTATTGCATATTCAGTATTAAAAATATTTAGTGAAATATATACAAATTACCTCCGTTATCATGCTCATTTACTAATTCTGACCGTTAGTCATAGGTCACTTCCGATTAGAAAAAGTTAAAAGTGTAGAAAAGATTGTTCTTATATCATTTGAAAAAAAAAAAAAATTATTACTCAAAACAAAGAAATTTAAATTTTTATAAGATCCCTCATAATTTATTTTCGTATACAATGTTTATGCAAAACAATAATAACGACCAAAAACCGACCAAGGTATTAATTTTCAAATCTTGGGTGAGCAAAATTGTTACGGCCATTTATTTAAATATTTAATTACGCACCTCAATATCATTGTATTCCGATTTCATTTAGTTAAAGAGCATAAGAAGGTGTTAGACTGCTCCAAAAAGTCTTTAGACCAGCCATACTCAACCTTTTTTTTTTCTCGCGGGCCGCAAACATATGTTTGCAACGTTAGGCGGGGCCGCAACACACTTGTGTATAATAATGTAAAAAAAGTTTAATTAAAATAGTAAGATAACAAAAGTAGTATAACAAAGCTATATATATAAAGTTAATATAATTAGTAGGATTGGAGGTTTGTCGCGGAAGAAATGTTACCAAAAACTTTAACACCACTATTTCCGAACAATATACTTCGTAGTAGATTAATTAGTATTCATAATGATGGAGAAATATGCCGCGAAGATTTCTGTTTGGAATTAGTGATATAAAACTTTTTCTGCAGCAAACGTTTAACCCTAATGTCCCTAATAGGCATTATTAGTTATATGATAAGTATAAACATAATAATAAAACAATGCAACATTTCCAAATTGCTAAAAAATCAGGGGATTTTCTTTAATAAAACAGTCATTATCTCAATGCAAAATCTTTTTTAGAAATATATAGTGCAAATTTAATTATTTGAAAGTTTTTTCAGTGTTGAAGATTAAGAAATTTATATACCACTATAGCAAAAATAGAACAGCTACATGTAAAAAGAACTTTTGACTAACGAAACGGCCTTTAACATGTTTTAAGATAATTGTAAATTAGATATTATAAATAACAGGGCAAATTTTGTCATCCCATGAAAATATATAAAAACATTAAAGGCCTTAAGAAAATTTTATGTACATCTCAATTGATTTTATAAATAGAGATTAATGATTATGTGTCGCGGGCCCCATATTAGAGGTCGCCGGGCCACATGCGGCCCGAAGGTTGAGTATGGCTGCTTTAGACTTTTATAAATAGTTTAATAGTAAGGTTTTCGCAGAATATTTTCATATACAAAACTATGGCATAACCTTAAATACGTGAGAAATTCGGTGTTTATGTGCATTTTTTTTCTACATAGTCATGTAGAGAAAATTCTATCGAATATAAAGATAACATGATTTTGTATATATATCAGATTCCGGACTATAATTGATATTTAAACGGTTCGTGTTTTAACACTTTCCAACATAGTTGAAAAGTATTTATGAATTCAGTTTGTCTGGGCATCTGTTCTCCGTGCTCTAACTCGCATAAATATAATCGGATTGTCATGTAATTGATATAATAAGTAGGGTGAATCCCCCCTCAAATCGAAAATGAGAACACGATTATCAGCAACACCTTCGCCGTGTTCCGTAATATTCAGTTAACAGTAGGGCATCGTTTCGTGCGCCTGTGAGTCTCAATAAAGTTATTATCGAGTTTTGACTGAGCGGTGGGTTTGTGGCGTGTCATGAAGCAAAGAATCAATTTGAAATTGTTGTACAAATTGGGTAAATCAGCAGGCTAGAGTCATGCAATGTTGAAGTAGGTGTATAGAGATGAAATCGTGACCTTGAAGACTGTGTACGTGTGGTTTAAAAAGTTTAGTGATGGCCGTGAAAGCGCCGAAGATGAGCATCAGAGTGGGTGGCCCACCATCAGCTGAACAAAGGAAAACATCGTTAGAGTACGTGAACTGTTGCAGCGAGATCGGCGATTAACCATCAGGATGCTGTCGCACCGCCCCCTGAAGAATACGCTTACGCGTTGACACAAAAATGGCGGCTGTTGTAGGCGGATTTTTGTTTCAACGTTTTTATGATCCCTTGAATTTTAATACCAGTATTTTATAAAAATTTTACTCGCGTTCTTTTTTTGAGATTAAACAAGACAAAGAAAGCTTTTATAAAATACAGGTATTAAAATTCAAAGGACCATACAAATGCTGAAAAAAATCCGCCTACGACAGCCGCCATTTTTGAGTCAGTGCGTAGGCTTAGTATATAGGGGACGTTGGCTGTCGGACAAATTGGATAACCTTCGTGAAACTGTTCGGAAAATCGTGACACAGGATTTGCTGCTGTTACACGTCAATTGAAAGCTGTACCATTGGAGGAGTTTTCAAGAGCTTTCGAAGATTAGTACCTACGTTGTCAGAAGTGCTTAGTGTACGACAGGGACTACTTTGAAGGATTGTAAACAGTTTCCGTGTGAGGCCTACTCAATGTAAGACTTATTTCATCATTCACCCTACTTATTGGATACACCTTGTATGTTATTGAATAAAAATACATTAAAATCAGATCTTTAATAAAATCACAGAAAATACAAGATAAAAGAACATTGTAAACATTTCTAGCTTTACCAAAGCCTCTCATTGGTAGAAAATACGATCGACTGCTATAGCTAATATGCACGTAACTTAACTGAAACATACATCTAACGTCTACATCCTAAATCAAACGTCACAGCAGTACCGCATATACGGATGGAACCAAACTAGCTTCATTGATGGGAAATCCTTGTAACTTCGTAAACCAACCTATAAGGAACACGCGACTTACATACTTGTTGCAATTTGACTTGTTTACTTTTGCTTGATTATTGAAGGTTAGTTTACGAAAATACAAGGACCCCCCCCCCCCCCCCTCAATGAAGCTAATTTGGCTCCAACCGAATATGCGGTACTGGTGTGACATATGATTCAAGATGTGATCAGAGATCAATGTTGTTTGCTATTTTCTGTTCTGAGTAAAACTTTATTTTAAATTAAATGGATCGTGCACCTTCTACTAGTTCTCGGATTAGGCCTTTCCGAAGTGATTGCAAACGTATTTTGCATAATGGAATTCAATTTTGCGATAAGGAAGCTTTTCACAGTCCGTAAAACGAACGAGGGAAAAAACTGGTGTATCGGAATCCAGCATAAAAAGAATTCGAAAAGAATGAAAGGGAGAAGAATAAACTCCAATGTTTATATCACCCAAGAAACGGCAGAAAAGGAGTACCATTGAAAACATTGCTTTAGAAAATTTTGATTGTGATGTAATTCGGCGAACAATTCATGAATTTTATGCTGTTAATAAAATAGTCCCTACAATTCCTAAACTGATTCCAGTATAAAGAGAATATTGCTGAAGAGTAATTTTCAACTGTGCATTTCCTAACTAAACTAAATTTTTGCATACTATGTAGTATATATGGATATCTGTAGATCCTATTCAGAGCTGCACAACAGAATTCGGATATTTTTCCGACTATAGATGGTCGTTGCTGAAATTGCATTTCCAAATGTGTTATGCGTTTTCCAAATTGTTTACTTAGACATTAAATAACATTGACATTCAATTCTGTCTGCTACTTTAACTACAGTTGTGAACTATTGTTGCTATCTTATAAGCTGCGGTGCTTTCATTGGATCTCGGTCAGTAAATGGCTGATCAGTAATTTTTTTTTTTAAATAAAGAGACCTCATTTAATAGCTTGGTTTCTGCAGTAATGAACTCTACTATATCAAACTGGATGTTGTAAATTCTGGTGGTCTACATTGACTTTTGCATTTTCAGTTGTGTATGTATATGGGTAGAAGTTATCTGCTCACATCTCAAGTTTTATCTGCTATATACTGTAACTATCCGTGGTGAGATGCTCTGTAATTTTATTGTTTATTTTTTGTTTTGTTTTGCTGGAAATTTTGTGATTTCAGTAGCTTTATAATTGGTTATTGTATTTTAACACTAATTGCCTTGTATGGGAAGCTATGCATTTTTTTTTTTTTTTTAAAGCTTTAGAATTAAGTTTAGTGTGACAGATGTAACCAATCTGTCTTTAGAGCCTCTTATATTTCTTAGTTTGTAATTTAGATTTAGTAGAATTCTGTTTTCGGTTCGCTTCGTTACTTTTTCTAGTTCCCTGCGTGAAGCAGTGTTTTCTCACTAAGTCGGTGGGGTGTTGTTGTTTTGTTTTGATAATCCCATCAACCCTTGTTCGGGTTCGTCTTTGAGCTGTGTTTTTGCTGGGTGGTGAAGGGGAATCTACCGCCGGAGGTTTTACGCCGCAAACCCTCACAGGTTGGTGCTCCGGCTGGGTGATCTTGTTTACTTAGACATCACCTTTCACATTAAACTGTGAAGTTTTGTTACAGTATTCTGAATGTGTTGGAAAGTGTTTCATAATCTATGCTTGACGCATTTTTTGTTGTTGTTTGTTTTTGGTGGACGCGTGACCTTAAACATTTTGTGAATATAAGGAGAAAAAAAAAATTTCAATAACTTTAGCGATTTTCTAGTTAAGTAAATAATTTTTGATAACTTTTAATAATTTAAAATTACTCAGCACAGAAATCACTTAAAGACATATCACTAAAACGGTGATTTTCTTGAGTCAAACTGGGCGTCCCTTAAAAAAAAAAAAAAAAAAATCTAGAAAAAAATTCCTGCTTAAATTAACTTTTATTTTTTTGACGTGAATAAAACTGTTTATTTTCTAGAAAACTTTTTAAAAAAGTGTATATTTTTACTCTTATTTTAAGAACAAGGTTTAGTTTTACATTTTGCTTGCCATGTATTAAAAACTGTTACTTGCATAATTCCCATTACAATGAAGAAAATGTTTAGAAAAAATTATTACTTCCTGCTAACTCTGTCAAAAATAGTGGTAGAAATATTACGGTATTGATCGATCTACAATCAAATTATTATTATTCTTTCATTTGCTTAGGGGATGATATTTATACCAAAAAATAAACCATAACTTAAAAATTTCCAATTATAATATCCAAATTTGACAAAAAAAAAAAAAAAAAATTACGTCTAAATGCAAATTTTTATGATATTCCCACGATTGGTTTCAAAGTTATTCTAAAATAACCAAGGTATTGTCTACAAATTAAAATCATGTAATTAGAAGTTGAGATACTACTGAATAATCAAATAAAACGGAAACAAAAGCTGTTAAGTTAAGGGGAATTGGTTTTGGTAGGATATTTCTTCCTTTCTCCGCTGCATGAATTGCACGATTTTAAATTATTTACAGTTGTATAAAACAAACACTTAACGTATGTAATTCATACATTTAGCTGGCCAATTTTTTTAGTTAAAAATTTATAGCTCAATCTGATCACCAGTGGTGTAGTTGTAAAAAAAACAGAGGGCATACGTTATAGGGAGAAGGTATACACCAGAGAGTATACACTATAACTACGGAGTTATCCAGAAGGTATACAGCGTATACCCAGTGCCTGATTTACGGCAGGGCATTCGGGGCACGAGTACAAGGCCCCCGAATTTGAGGGGCCCCCAAATGCAACTGAATTTTTTTCAATTATTGGCCAAAATCTGATAAAATTTTAACTATTAAAAATAATAATATGGAAAAATCTGTTTATCGTTTATTTCATTTTAAAATAACTTTTTAAGGAGCTATTTCACTCAAGTGATAACACCCGCTTGCTAATGTTAATCTTATGGGAGACATTTTTTTTAAAATATCTCGTTTGCACTTCAATATTTTAAAATGATTTTTCTTTTCATTGGATAGTTGAGGTCAATCTCTATAAAAGACGTTTTTTTCTTTTTCCATTTTGTTTACAGTTTTTTTTTTTATTTATTAATATATATTTTTATTCAAGCATTGGTGCAAGGGCCCCCCAAATTTGCAAATCGGTCCCTGCGTGTACCCTCCACTAGATCTCTGTTCATCATTGGTCCCGATCAGAAAAAAACTGAATAAATGACCTCATATGATATAAAAAAGGGTGGTAGTTTTTTTTCTTATTTTCTGTAAAACAGCGAAAATGAGTAAAATATTTACTCATGAATTAATTCGTGTTCGTTTTATATGACTAGTGTAAAACCTGGTAAGACTGAATCGCGAAGGAACAGTTTCCGTTTTAGACAGCTTTTTGCTTTAGAAATTATACCGTACCATCTCTTATAATTTTATTCTATACTTTTCAACGGGAACTATGAAATTTTCCGTTTAATGCGTTTCTGTACACATATATAGGTTTTATTATATTTCTTTCAGAATTTTCTCAGAAAAATTGTGCTGCCATCTACCATTAAAACATGAAATTATCAGCACATGAAGATTCAATTAATAACATCGTCCTTTGCAGGAGGGAAAAAAAACTATTTCTGAAATTTTGGTGATAAAAATCTTACCATGCGAGTTAAAGTTTACTTAAAGGTGAAATAGCTTTCCAAATTTAGGTTCTTCTATTTCTCTAGTTATAAAAATATTTTACAATTTTCTTGCATCCTGTTTCAAATATTGCGTTTATGTAAAATTAGTTCACATCAGGTTTGAGGTAAGTAACTGTTGATTTTCAAATAAATTTAACGTATAAAGAGACTGGAAGTGATAGATATTTGATAATGAATAGTAGACTGGGGAAACTTTCTTTTTTTTATATATATATATATATTCGTGAGAGAAAATGTCTCTAAGCTTATTCTAAAACGCTTCGTTGAATTTCAGTTTTTATAAAAAAAAAAAAAAAAAAAAAAAAAAAAAAAAGATAATGTCATGGATATGTAAGTTTAAACATGAAATTCGTTTTAAATTTTTATGAACTTGAAACTATCACTTCGCGACGAGCGTCCTTTACAGAATTTTTAATCTTTTATCACCGGTTTATAAAAATAGAAATTTTTACCAAATTGAAATAAGGCAAAATTTTTAATTCAAACTTACTGAGATAAATAATCAAGGTTTCTGAGCATTTTATGCGGCACGTATACGTGATGTTCGTCGCGAAGGCATTAAATACATATTGTTATCATACTTTATGTTGGGATTTAAATTAGGCTTACTTATGTCAGTTTAGTAGTAGTAAAAGCACTTCACTGAAACGATTTATTTTTCAAATCACTTTTGCTTGTCAATCTTGAACACTACGACCCTGTGAAATTGAGTAAGTGACGTCAAAATTTCCGTTTGAAAGTTCTTAAAAATTCGAGTAAATAATCAGGGTAAAAGTTTTGCTAATTTATCGTAACAGCATTCTTTCTCTTTAATAAATTATATATACACAATTTCTATATTATAATAAAGAAACAAAAAGCAGAAAAAATTCTATTGAAAACATTTCTTTTGGCATGCTAGAATGCCGGAATATAAAATTTTTATGCTATGGTGGTGCCACCTATTGCAATGTTTCGAAACTATAATAAAATGACTTAAAATCAGTCATGTGATATTCATCAATATTCAAACCTCGATTTAGTTATCTGGATAAAATTGCAATTTTACAACAAATGAAATTTCTAATAATAATTAAGATATAATTAAAACAAAGCAAATACAATTACTAGTGGTAGCAACTAGTCATATATATACAGTGGCGGTCAAAAGTTAACGGCCAGCATAAAATTGTTGGTTAATTTGTAAATATACCCATATGAAGAGGAATCTGAAAGTGATACTTATACATTTTGTGGACATAACAGTTAGGAACTTATTTATGGAATAACAAATAAATGTCAATGTCAATATTAATTGACAAAATTAATTGCAAAGGAAAACGCATGTACTCAAAAGTTTCCGGCCAATTACATTATAATAGAAAATAACAGTGATCAACATTTACAATTGGTATTTTCTCGTCATACCTTTAGCAATGAGTACTGTGGCACAACGATGTGGCATCGATTCAATGAACGGTTGAAGATCGTCTATGGTAAGTTTTTTCCACTCTTCTTGCAATTTTTGGGAAAATTCTGCTGAATTGGAATATTTATAATTCCGCACGCGTTTGTCCCAAAGATTTTCTATTGGATTCAGATCGGGTGATTGGGTTGGCCATTTCAGAAGCGGAATTTTTCGGTGCAAAAGCGGCTGCTTGACGAGAATGCATGCATGATTTGGGTTATTATCATGCTGAAACAAATAGTTGCGACCACAATTTCTCCTTCAACAAGGCATCAAATGATGTAAGATATTCTTATACATTGCACCATCCAGCTTGCCGTGAATTTCAACTAACGGACCGACACCTCTTCCAAAAAATGCTCTCCACAGCATAACGTGTCTTCCGCCATGCTTCATTGTAGGAATAACATATCGCGAATCATATCTGTTGTTTTTAGGTCGTCGGACGTAGTGTCTGCTATCATTTCCAAAAAGGTTGAACTTCTTTCATTGGAAAATAGTACTTTTTTCCAGTTTTCACTTGACCAGTCTTTGTGTTCCTTGGCAAACGCCAGTCGGGCACACTGATTTTTTTTACTTATGAAAGGTTTTTTAACCCATTCGGGACCATGGGTGCATATATGCACCCTCAAAAAGAGCGTACAAAATTTGTTTTAGACACCAGTAAAAAATACATGTAATATTTGCTTTGTCTAATTAGAGCATTTTTTTGATAGTTTAAGTAAAGCTAGCTTTTTTTTAAAAAGTGGTGCCAACCGAATAAAATTTGTGTAAAAGCCGCTGGTCCCGAAGGGGTTAACCCGACTTTTACATAAAGTCCTACGTCATGTAAGCGTCTTGACACGGTAGACCTAAAACTAGGTAGACCGACTTATTTCAGCAATATTTTCACTCCCTAAATTGCGGGATATTGCAGCAGCCTTTTTTATGCGGGTCATCAACTGCTTTTCTCCAAATAATTCTGCCCACACGAATAGTCGTTTCCTGGAGTCTCCCGGACCGTGGCTTGTCAACACATCCTACTTGTAGGATGTGTTGGGCAAGTCCTGAAGGCCATGGCCATATTTATATATTTTAAAATATCGTTCTCAGTAGATTTTCCGATCGATAACTTTGCCGAAATCTCACGAGAGGATTAGCCCTTTAGCAACAAACAAATCACTTGTTTACGAACAATAATTGTTAAACTTTTCATTTTTGAATTTCAACTACATTTTACACATTGATTAATTAACATACATGGCCAAAACAACACTTTACCGATAGCAAAAACTAAAGAATGACGAATGGCCGGAAACTTTTGGCACACGCGAATTTCGAATTCCTCCCCTTTGCATCAAGTGCCTTCAGTATCCAATCAAAATGATCACGTGGTCAAAGGTCATTTGCATATTCCTACGTTTTGGAACAATTTAGCTTCTTCTTCACTGAAACGTTCTGGCAAAGAAATCAAAGAAACTAACTGGACAGAAACTTTTGACCACCACTGTATATCCCAGGTGATACAAAGGTCACAAAATATCCAAGAATCTAGACAATAACATGATGTGGTTGTCATAGAAATGCCCAGAAAAACTTTTTTTTTTTTTTTGTAACAATGGAAAAAAACTATATTGCAAAAATAGGTACATCAACTACCTTCTTTTGTTATTCAGCTGCACTTTGTTTGTGTTTGTGCATGATGCACCAAAGTTTACAAAGCAGCTAAGATTACAAATGCTCATTGTGATGGACGTTATTCAGGAGATTGGCCATCAGACTTTGCACGCCACTCTGCACAGCATCAAAGAATGTTTTGGCTATCTCCAGATCTTACACCTTGTGCCTTTTTATTATGAGGCTACTTGAAGTTACAAGGTGTTCAGAGATCAGCCGATGTCATTCACTATGCAGGAGGAAGCTATTCGCTATCATGCAACAGAAGTTACTGCTGAAACAGTCTTTGATGATGTGTGCAGTGTCTTGCTGCTATGACATTCACAAGAATGAGAGCCGCCACTTGAGTATTTTTATTCCTAACTGCATCACAGAACAAACAAAATAAAACAACAAGTGAACTGAAGCGCTACCTATCCATTGTAAATATCTTTCTAATAAACTTTTTTTTTGTTTAAGGCTGTTTTCAAATCCAAACTGATTACATTATGAAATAATTTTTAATCCATTTTTGTTCAGAAAGGCATGAAATTGTCAGGGTTTCTTATTCAGAAACTATGTCATCGAAACGCGTTTTCTATTTTTTTGATAAAAGTAAAAGTTTGTTCAGAAAATAATGTCAAAGTCAATGTTTTGAATCTAATTCTCGCTGCGCCGAAGCCAGCAAGGAGAAAAACACTTTGTGACATGAATCACTTATAACCTGATAAGTAATTTATCTATCTAAAAATGGAAAACTCATTTCAATTCCAAATCGCTTCAATAGTCAGGCCTGCCAATTTTATGCTTTTGCATTTAAAAATGAGCCTTAAATTGTGTCAGAAAGTTTCGCATTGTTGAGCAGGTCATTTGGGAACCACCTTAAAAATCTTATGCTTTTCTGTGTATCTCTGTGGGAACTGCATTATAGAATTGTCCACTTTTCAAATTATTGAATTTTTATTTCTGTTTTTACTTTTGAATCACCCGGTATATTATAAGAGGTTTATCAGTTTTGGTCCTTATATAACTGATAGCCGGTCCAAGGGGTATGTGAAGAGTGCAACAACCAACAGAATGAGCACACAAAAGAACCCCGTTAAAAATAATTTTACACTGTTTGTTTGTTTGTTTTTTTTTACATTTTCCATAATGAGGTCTGCTGAGAAAGAATTTAAATAGGAATTCAAAGGCGCTAAATCTTTACATGCAGACCTTATGAGGCGCTTCTGTATTTATCTGATGAAAACAGTAATGAAACAGAACTACCTCCTATTCAACTCTGCTTTCTTCCTTTGCGAAATGCTGCTAATTAATTTCGACTGTTTCACAAGTTTACGATTATTTTCTACTTTTACGATTATTTTCTACTCTTTCACTTCCAGCTAACCATAATTTCTCTTCAGTCTTTAAAAGTGAGCTTATTGCAATTGAACAAGGCCTCGAGGCTATTCTCAGTGAGCGGGACTTCGGAGACCTTTGGATTCTTTCAGACAGTCGCAGCTCCCGTCAACACCTTTACAACTGGATTACAGTTGGAGATAAAACTAATATTTCCATCCTTCTTAAGCTTAAAATTATCTCAAAGCTCCATGATGTTTATTTTCAGTGGATTCCATCCCACGTAGATATTTATGGCAATGAGCAAGCTGATCGCTTGGCCAAGGAGGGTTGTTGTCAATCTATATCTTCCTCTTTAGCCCTTACCT
Organism: Maratus michaelseni; assembly: GCA_963931845.1. Taxonomy (NCBI): domain Eukaryota; kingdom Metazoa; phylum Arthropoda; class Arachnida; order Araneae; family Salticidae; genus Maratus; species Maratus michaelseni. Next base: position 409,291,604 of record OZ007586.1, read on the forward strand.
ACTCAGAGCATCAATCTAGAGTTAAATCTGAAATTTCAAAGGAGTGGAAGGTCCCCCCACCAGCCACCACTGGTACGCGGGCAGAGAGCCGGGCTCTTCGTTCGCTATCAACTGTGACAGAGCCTCTCGAACAGCAATTTCAAGGTTGGCAAGTGGACACACGAAAAGTTTCTCATTCTTTGAGGGAAGAAAGATCTTTGAAGTCTGCTCTAAATGTCAAGCTCAACAGGCCTCTGCAGAATACATCCTGGACTGATTCGGTCTTTCCAAGGAGGACTTATATGCTTCCCCCCCCCCTTCTGGTTCTTGATTTTCTGAAGATTAATGGTCTATTGGATCTTGTCTGACTTCGTCAGACAGTTGGAGGATAAGCCACAACAACAACTTCCAGCTAAGCAATGTTGTCTAATTTACATACATATGGCTGCATCAGGGAATCTTACTAAAATGACCACCGGAAATCTATAAAATTTAGGAACTGTTGGTTTAGGTACAACATAACATGGACAGTACCTAGCCAAATCTCTGACTTTTTGCATACCTGTATTTTCTTAGAGAAAATGTTGTTCTTTTAAATCACAGAGTGCTCAGATTAAATTTAAAAAAAACATTTTCTGTACTGAAATACTGGTATCCAAAATGTCAGAGACTTGGCAGCTCTGCGTGGAGACAAGACAATTCAGTCGTTCAATAATTACTTTATCAATTTAATATAAATGAGATAATTACTGGAACCGAATCAAATCAAGCCTTTTTCAAGTTGTTTGATTTGTTTATTATTTGCGTGTTTTAACTGAGTATTTAACAAGGCATGTAAAAGTACAACATAGTAAAATATTTATGTATACAATAAATATGTTTATACAATATATATTTATATTTAAGTACACAATTGTATATGAAGACCCTAAAAGCCAAGGGATACAAGTGACAAAATTTCGATTTGGAGTAAATTAAGTTTAAAGAATTGAGTCAATAATAATTGACTGAAATAAATATGAAACTGGTGCTTATTTCATAGTGGTTTTTGAACTCTTATTTCAATAACCATATAAATGGTGAAGTAAAATTTTTTTAAAATTTATAATTAATTAGTATTGATAACAAAGGGTACAAGTTTCGAATGCTCCAGAATGCAGCACATAATTAAAAAAATCACTTATATTTCTTTATGTACAAACAAATACCCTTGGTTCCGGATTGCCTGTGAACTTAGCTCAGTTTTTTTCAATTTTGTCACTTATACCCCTTGGCTTCTGAGGTCCTCATATATGTATACAATAAATGTATATACAGGGTGTACCCAAAAGACTGAAACATGCTTTAATTTTTATCTGTCAGAGATTCATAGGTAATGTTAATTGCAAAAGTGTTCAAAATAAGGTAGGAATCAAGATTATGTTAATGATATAGTCCTGTGTGGCACAAAAATGCATTTTTCGGCTTCAGTGCCGGAAAACTCTGAAATTTCATAAAATTCAAACTATACACTGTTAAAAATAATCTGAAATTCACGGGTAATTTTTTCCTGATTTCACAGAAAAAGTCCCTTTTCATGACAAAAGGGTATTTTCTGTTGAAAAACAGAAATTTTCCTCATATTTCCTGAAAACAACTGAACGGATGAAGACAAAAGGGGCCAACGGAAATATTCTGTTATCTGCTGCATATGTAATTTCAATGTTTAAAAAACTGACATGTTGCTGCACAGAAAAACTAAAAATTCAATAAATTAAAATTTTGAATTTATTTAAAACAACAACAAAATAGTGCTTTTGAATTAAAAAAAGTAACAATTATCCCATTTTTTAAAAATTATTTGCAATTTATTTTTTAAAGTTATAAAAAATATTCTCACTTAAAATATATGCTAAACAAACAGATTAAAAAATATATATAGTAGTTAAATTAAGTGAAACAAAAATTGATTTTACTCAAAAAGCAACAAATAAAAATAATGCTTTCGAATTTAAAAAATAACAAAATAATTTTCTCATTCCTTTAAAATTATTAGCGATTTATTTTTTTAAGTTATAAAAAACACTTGCACTGAAAATATATTCTAAATGAACACATTTAAAAAATATATAATAGTTGAAAAAAAAATAGATTTTCTCAAAAAAGCAAACATTTTTTATTGAATTTAATTCAAAATATAATATTCATATTTTACATCTAACAATCAAATTAAGTATATATATAATTCATGTTTTTATCCTCTATTAATACTAAAGTTTTAAAACCTCAAACATCATCTAATAACGAAATGTCCCACAATTAACTTCAAAATTACCAGGTTTCTAAACCCCAGTCCCAAGCCGCCATCTGAAGAAATGCTGTATCATCGTTTCAAACTCTTAGTCTAGCAATTGCCCACTGATCTTCCCAATAAGACACTTGACTCAAGGTGCCGACATCTGTAGTTCGAGCCCAAGGTCAGCTAGAAAATATTCTTGAAGTATATCAAATAATAAATACTCCCATAATAATCAACAGATGGCAGCACAAAGAGAGATATAATTTTTTTAAACCAAGGTTATTCGTAATGGAAAATTTCCCTTCCTGGCAGTGCTGCCCGTAATATTTCCATGATTTGAAGGAAGAATTTCTGAGAACGTAACAAAAATGTTACCGCTTCTTCAGGGTTTTTCCTTCTTTTATCTCTTAAAACCAAAAATCTACTGTTGCTGTGTCAGAGAAAGTGTCATAGCAGTTCTCTGAAAACAGGGGTGCCAGAGTCTCAAGACAGGTTATAGACTTCTAGAGCTGATCTCCTAATTTTGAACCAATTTCAGATGAGAGACCTGCACCTGGATTGGCACTCCCAGAGGTATCGTTTTCAAATTTGGAGGACATTGGAGCCATGAACAGATTTTATGTGCACCAGTTCTTATTAACGTACACGGTCCCACAGCAGCCGCTGTCGAGAGAGGTTGTCACCCTCCCAAACACTGACCATGGTTGATGCTGCTTCACTTTCGGTGATCTTGACAGGAACCGAGCTTAATCATCTGCGCCACTGTGAGACAGAAAATCTACTAACGGAACGGAAAAAGTCCGCCAATTTGCTGCCTGTAGTTTTACTGTTAATTTGCAGATTTATTTTTAACAGTGTAACTCGGCGAGTTTTGGTCCTAGAAGAAGTTAATTTTTACTGTTTTATCTGTCTGAGCATGGAGAAATGTTTTCTAAATATAACTTATATTCCCAGGGACCATATAAAAATTTAACAGTGTAATTTTTTTTTTAATTAATGGCAGGACTATTTCATCAACATAATCTTTAATCCAACCTTATTTTGAACACTTTTGAAATTTACATTGACTATGTATCTCCAACAGGTGTGTTTTTAATCTTTTTGGGACAACATGTATTTATGCATAAATGTATATATACACCAGTAGTTTTAATTTTTTTCCCCAGGTTTTTTTATTTTCTCCCTTCCATTCTAGTATGTAGGTATTTTGAGTTTTCGCCAGTTCAACATTTGAAATCGCCCGAGGATAGTCAAGTGTATTGTGCCGAAACTGTTGGGAATTTTAACGTCTTTTTAAATGTTTTTATTGTGGCATTTCCCATTGTACACTGTTTAGCATACAGTATGTATTTTAGAGTTTCTACTTGTATATAAATAATTCTTGCTAAGCTTGCTAATTCTTGCTTACATGCAATGGTCAGCAAATTTTCAATTTTCATTCGTAAATGCAAAACTGATAATGCTAATTTTATTCTTTATTATGAATAAAATGAAACTTTTTTGTTTTGAATGTAATCATGAATTATTTTTTATATTATTAATAAATTGCCTCTATTAAAAAAGATTTATGCATTCATTATTGATTTAAATGTTTATCGGAAGACAAAATTTGGTGTTGCTACTTGAAGCAAACATTCTATATAAATGTCATTCGCTTAGTAATAAAGTTCATTTTAAATTTTAAAATATATTACTCTTAACTGAGTAATAGACTGATAACTGAGTTTTTGCATATAAATATATTTTAACCTTGAATATTCAGGCAGCATTATTTTAATTTTATTCAATGTATATTATTATTATTAGCAGAGCTACTTGGCATTATCTGTGCTAATCTTGGGGGAGGAGGAGGATCTTCTGAATAAAATAAACAAAAATGAAATAGCCTAAAAAAGAAATCACTGCAATTGTGCCTTGTGCGCCTATAAATACAGGGTGCTTCACAGGGTACAGATAAAGAAAACTTTGAATAACTTTTGAATGGAAAAATATTTTTATTTCAAAATTTACACATGAGAATAAAGAAAATTAAAAGATGAGATTCTCAAAATGTTAGCCATCTGAGAAGACAAGAAAAAAGTCTCTGCTCGAAATTCATGATAACCTGCTTGAGTTGGTCTGTTAGAATTGATCCTATCTCACTTGTTATCACTGTTTTCAGTTCTTCAATGGTTTTTGGTCAATCTCTGTAGACTCTTTAACATAGCTCCATAAAAAGAAGCCTAGTAATGATAAGTCAAATCTAAAGGAGGGCCAAAAAAGTCCACAGTCAAAGCGATTCAGGAAGCCTCTTGTGATGACATGATTGTCATAGTAACTTCTCAGCAAGTCCAGGGCGTCTCCTGCTGAAACCATGTGTCGTGGATCCAGTGTCCATGATAGGCATCAGGAATGAACCTCGTTGTCAAGAAGTCGAGATTGTATTCACTGTCTGGACAAAAAAATATGGACCCAAAATGCCATCAGCACACAAACCACACCAGACAGTGACCTTTTGTGAATGAAGAGGCTTGACGACGACAAATTCTGCTTTCTTGCGGCCCCAAATATGATAATTTTGATGATTGACATAGCCATCTAACTATAAGTGTGCCCCATCCAATAAAACGATAACACCACAGTTGAAACCAGTGTCGCTCATTTTGCACATGATGCTGGCAAACTCCAGTCTTTTTTCAATAGCATCTAGGCCAAAAGGTTGTCCTAACTGAATTTTGTAAAGGAAAATGTCAAGATCTTTGTGGACTATTCTCCATGCTGTGGCGAGTGATGTGGGAAGGGTAAATACCCAGTGGGTAGGTATTTATTTTTTGGATATATACCTGGATATTTACCCAAGCTTAGGGTAAACACCCAAAAATTGAGTATTTTTATATTTTACGGTAAAAAATCACAATATTGAAAAAAATTTTGAAATCATAGGTTACAATACTTCAAATATATAGCAGCTTTCACTTTAATTAAAGAAAAATACCCACATGTTGTCATACTGAGTGGCCTTGCTTATCTTTTACAGTTACTATGTTATATTTTAAGATGCAAGTAAATTAAGCATTGTTTTAAATACAAATGTAATTGCCATTTACATGCAATGCATGGGTGAAAGTCAAAAATTTTCACAGGACTGAAATATTTTAACATGTTTTTGTAACACTTACATAATGTAAATAACTCTGACGTAACGTAATATTGAAACCCTAAATTTTCTAGTATTAGGTATAATATTATATATAATAAATATATCAACGAAAAACTTAAAATAACATTAAATAAAGAATAATAAACAAATTATAATGCTATGTTTATAGTAATAATTGAAGGTTAGACTTTTGAGTTTTCTCATTTCCTTAAAAGAAAACCAGCATGTTTGTTTACAATAAAACACCCTGACCCTAATCACAATGTATAGATATTTTTAGGGAAAATTTTTATTAAATAAACAAAAGTTTTTTCATTCAAATAAAAAATTAAAAACTTACCAGTAAGATGAAACTTGTCAATTTATAGATGTTGATGTTAGCAATTATGTGAAAAAATAAGATGATGCACAAAATAGTTTTAAAAGTGAAATAAGTTTACCACAGCTCACACTGTTTTAAAGTCAGTGTAGAAATGATAAAATGGAACACATTCTGGCAATTCCAAACAATGATTCAGAAATGAATTTATCACAGTTCACACTTGAAAGTCAAAGTCTAAAACTATAAAAATGATAAAAGGGATTCTACAATTCTAAAATATGATTCATTTTGAAAAATATGTCATTTTTGAAAAAATAAGTAGAAACTTATGGTTTTGTATCAGTTTTTAGCAATACTAAATAATAATAAAAAAAGATACTCAAAATTCAAAGTTGTCAAAATGATGCCTTATAAAAGTAATAATGAAATAGATTTTGGCAATTTCAGAAAGAAAATATTGAAATTTATGGTTTCTTGACAGTTTTCACTTGAAAAAAGTTTGTTATTTACAGATGGCTTCAAAGCTTTTGCAGGTTTATAAATTTTTCAACTGGCCTTTTGAATGGATTTTAACATATAGGAAATGTTACTTTCTCAGATATTATTTTATACTCTTTGGAAGAACAGTGAATGATTCAGAGATGAATTTATCACAGTTCACACACTGTTTTAATCAGTCTAAAAACATAAAAATGATAAAATGGATTCTGTAATTCCAAAAAATGATTCATTTTGAAAAATAAGTAGAGAAGAGATTTATGGTTTTCTATCAGTTTTTAGCAAGCAATACTAAATGAAAAAATAGACTCAAAATTGAAAGTTATCAAAATATCTAAAAAATAATAAAATAGGTTTTGGCAACTCCAGAAAGAAAATATTGAAATATATGGTTTCTTGACAGTTTTCACTTGAAAAAAAGTTTGTTATTTACAGATGGCTTCAAAGCTTTTGCAGGTTTATGAACTTTTCAGCTGGTCTTTTGGATGGATTTTAACACATAGACAATGTTACTTTATCAGATATTATTTTACTCTTTGGAAGAACAGTGAATGATTCAGAAATGAATTTATAAAAGTTCACACTATGTTTTAATCAGTCAACATAAAAATGATAAAATGGATTCTGCACTTCCAAAAAAATGATTCATTTTGAAAAATAAGTAGAGATTTATGGTTTTGTATCAGTTTTTAGCAATACTAAATGAAAAAATACACTCAAAATTGAAAGTTATCAAAATATCTTTAAAAAGTAATAAAATAGATTTTGGCAATTCCAGAAAGAAAATATTGAAATTTATGGTGTCTCGGCAGTTTTCACTTATTTACAGATGGATTCAAAGTTTTTGCAAATATCTGTCATTTTTGAAAAATAAGTAGAGATTTATGGTTTTGTATCAGTTTGTAGCAATATTAAATGAAAAAATAGACTCAAAATTCAAGGTTATCAAAATATTGTCTAAAAAAAATAATAATATAGATTTTGGCAATGCAGAAAATAAATGATTTTTCATTATTGAAATGAAATGAATATTGAAATTTATGGTTTCTTGACAGTTTTTGTTTGAAAAAAGTTTGTTATTACAGATGGCTTTAAAGCTTTTGCAGGTTTTTTTATTAATCTGATTCTCAGCAGGCCCTTTCTATGGATTTTTAACATATGTTACTTTCTCAGATATTTTAGACTCTTTGGAAGGACAAGTTGCTGAAATATCCATTTCATTTTTACCTTGTTTGTCAGTTTTTGGCAAAGCTTTTTGAGTAGCTGGTACCATTGAAGTGCTATCTTTTGGAGGAAGTGGGCAGAAAGTAGAAGGTACACAATCAGATGATTTTCCATTTTCTTAGATGTACTTTTTGTAATTTTTTTCAGCTTTTTTTCTGGCAGATGTTGCTGATATGAAGCATGGGCTGTATGAATAGCTCTTTGCATATTTACAGATGGTTGTAACTCGATTGCTTTAATTTTTCTTCTACGTAAATTATATTTAATGGTGGAGATTGCTTCGTAATTCTCCACAGTCAGGACACTTCTGTCTTCAGTTATTATATCATCCATATTAAAGCTGCCTTCAACTAAAGGACCAGGAAAAGGTGTCAGTAGTGCCTTGACAAAAACAGATAAAAATTTGTATTTCAAACTGCCTTCATGCTGCAAATTAAAGATATGTGCCCACCAGTGTAAATAAATTCTGGAATTTTTATTTGATTTAGAAAAAAAATCCAGTTGCTTCCAACTCATCCAATTCTGGATCACTTGTGTATTGCCTTATCTCCTCTAACAGTAAAGCTTTCTCAAAAACAACATTAGGTAAAGCTTCAGCAAGCTTTTGAAATGCTACAAAGGCAGTGCTTTTTTTCCTTAAAGTTGGATTTAATGCAGAAAACCATGTGAGAGCTTTGTTTTCTACTGGCAACTTGTTTACCAAATATTTGCAGTAGTTGTATATGCTTTCCTTAAATTTGCATAGAAGTTTTTTAACTATACCTTATTTTGAGAATTGAGCATTTCTCGAAGTGCAAATTTTCCAAAATTCAAGAATCTATCTTCATACTGTATTTTGAGATCTTCACAGTTTAGTTTTAACATGTCTTTCATGGTATTTGGGAGAAATTCCGGTTTGATGAAGAAAGAAAAAAAATTCCTGCATAAAGAATACATTTCTTCATGGATTAAATGAATCATGGGTTTTTCATGTTGAAATTCTTTGACTGATCATTTAGGCTCGAGGAAGAAAAATATCAGTACATCTAAAAATATTTTCATTTTGATTTAATGCAGAAAACCATGTGAGAGCTTTGTTTTCTCAGTTCTCCCTCAAAATGTCACGACATTTCCAAAAACATTTCTAATTTTATCCATGGCATTGGTTGTTCTTTCATCAATATTTTAACATATATAATATAAACAAAACATTTTTTAAGTTTTGTTTCGATAGAATATCATGAACAGCTTTTCGATTCTGTTCTTCAAAGGATACTTTTCTTAGATCATATATATTATGCAGAATATGTCATTCAGTTTATTTTCCTTCTGGAGTCAAGAAACCAAAATAAAATGTTTTTAAAGCATCAGAAAGTTTATGAAGCCTTTCACAAACTATCAAAATTTGCATAAACCTATTGTCTATAAATCTAATAAGATTAAGCACATTATCATAATTTAAGAGAGATTGAATCTCACAAAAAAGTTCCTTTGCTTTAGGAGAATCTTGTATGTCATAATACAAATTGCTGGAAATTCCTTCTATATAACTATCAAAATGAGTGTGGAATTTTTTCGCTGTATTGTGAACAATGTGAACTGTATCACTATGAATGTCAAACAGATCTGGATTGGCTTTACGCAATAAAGTTTCGAGTCCAGCTTTACACCCCTCATTGTGTTACAATTATCTAATAAAAAGCTGATGACTTGATTGTGATTGAGTCCACATTCATTTAGTATATCACTTACGTGATTGAAAATATTTTTAGATGTACTGATATTTTCCTTCCTTTAGCCTAAATGATCAGTCACAACCATATTTTCTGCATCATAAAAAAAAACGAACAAAAACATTTGTAATTTTATCCATGGCATTGGTTGTTCCTTCATCAATATTTAAGGAAAAAAAATTTCCAATTAATTTGCTTACCAATTCTTGCTTCAAGCATTTGGCCGTGCCATGCATATTGATGTATGTTGCACTAGTCCATGAAAACTGCAATCTTGATAATGCCGATTTATCTTTGGCCAAAAATTTTGGAAGATCAACCAGGTCATGCTAAAGAAAATGGTAGCATCTTTCCACTTAAAAATGCTGTTACCACAGCTTTTTGATCTGCAACCCAATCAGCTACCAATGCACTGGCAACTTAGCACATGCAACAGTTTGCATTAAGTTCTGAGAACGCATCAATTTTTGATGAACTTTATGTTTGCTGTGCTTAAATAATGATTTCTTACCATTACTGCCATAATTATGTGTCATATTGCAGACAATGCAATAGCAACAGCCCATTTTGTTTAATTTTCGGTACCACGTGCCAATGTTATTGCCTTGCATGTCCCATTCATAAAGCCAGGCAAATCTCCATTTGTTTTTCAGTCCGGTATCATTTACTTTTAAAGCATTGGATTCTTCAATAAATTTGATTCCTTGCATCTTTAATTCAGTTCCAATACTTAAAAGCTTAAAATATTTTGAAGTCGTAAAAATGAAAAAAAGAAAGGCAGGGATAAACAGTAAAACAAGAGCCGTGTGTGTGTCGGATCGGATTCCACAATATCACCTACAAAGTCTCTTGCCTCGCTCTCCCCTAAGCAGTTCTGATTACTGTGCATTCCATTTCACGCAACTTGCAGCACACAGAGAGAAGTTTCTTTTCTGCTGCTCCAATCCAGTTTTTTCTATCTCTTTAGCGCATGCTCAAAGAAAAGCAGTACTCTGAGAACTTGGGAATTAGTGTACATGTATAGAGCAGCTGCAGACAACAGTTGAAAACAAAGTAAATTAGATAAGCAGTCTTCGGCTCAGGCATGCTTTTCCCAATTAAAATATTCGTGGCTAAGAAAGATTTATTTTTGTACTATGAACCAGAAATGAATATTTTCTTTCCATCACATTCCGTCTTCCCAAATTTAAAAAAAATATATATGGAATTCCATCACGTTTTGTCTTCCCAAATAAAAAAATTACAGAATTCCATCCCAGAATGAAAAACTTCAACCCCTGATGCAATGTTTAGTTGAATTCAAGATGAAGAAAGTAAGATAACTGATTACTTGAAGTTGCCAGGAAAAACTAAATGATCAAGGTATTTTCATTGTTTTAAACCTTTAATACTCAAAAGTATATTAAATTTTGTATTCACGTGAGATTTTTTTCTGAATATTTTTCAGAAATCAAAGAAATAAGGATATTTAAAGCTTTGTCTGATCATACAAAGAAAAGATACTTGTTAAATACACAATAAAAATAAGCTAAAGCAACTAGTTTCAAAAATCTTTATCAGTCACAAACTGTCGTACGAACCAGTATGACAGCAGGAGAAAGTTTTATTTCTGTTCTCGAAGTACTGGAACATGACACAAGTAGGATATCATGCCTGTTTGTAACACTTGATGAAATCCCCTGAAAAAATAAATCCCCATTTTTGAAATAGGATGCAACTTACGAATCTATATATAACTCATAATCATCAATTAACTTCATAAGTATCCCATGAGTCGCTACATAGAATTGTCTTTAAAATGCAAATCTTTTATTCTTTTGTGGATTCCTCACCCTCCCCCCCCCCCCCCCCACAATAGTTATGAACTATAAAAACATCAAAAAAATTTAATTACCTTTTTTCCACCTTGCACATTTATTCTTATCCACCAAAAATGAAAAAGCTCCATAAATCTGATGCAATCATTCCGTCATCACTTTGGTCGGATGTAAGCACAATTATCATAAAAGTGTTTTTATGAAATGCAAAACATGCAGCATTTGATTAAAATTTGCCACAAGAAGTAAATAATGAAATGCGTACTGTTTGTAATCGGTAATTTTAAAAAATGTAAAATTATACTTTATGAATAATCTTAAGAAAATATTTTACAGTTGCCTTAAAAATAAATTGCAAAATTAAAGTAGAGTCACTTCCACCAAATCTCCATTGCAGCAAAAGTAATAAATCAAAATTCTGACACTGTTTAAATTTTCTTATTTCAATTATGGTTTCAATAATAATTTTTTAAAAATGTAGAATTAACTTTCATTTCAGGATTAACATAAAATCCAAAGAAAATAGTTTAGAAGATTTCTTGAAGCCTAGATTTTAAATCCAAATTTCATTTATAAAAAGTACAACTTCAAAGTAAATATTCAAAGAAATAAATGAAAAATTACACTAATTACTTTATGGATAATATCAAATCAAGAGAAAACAATTTAAAGATGTCTTAAAAAATATAACATTAATATACAGTTAATACAATGAAAAATATACAAGTTAAAAAAAAAGGGGGGGGGGTTATTTTTTTGTAAAAAAAAACATCTAATTTTTTTGTTTCTTAGAAGAAGAGTTTATGGAACTGATTTTTCTTTTCATTTGATTTCCAGATGTGCAAAAAATATCGACGAACGCGTGGAAGATGATGATCGTCCGCTAGATATTATCAGCCAGGAAGTGCTTATTTCATCATTTATTGCTGAAAATGATTTGTGTTTTAGTATGGCACCCAAATTAATTGAGTTGTCACAAGCATTGAGTCAAGACCCAACCTCATTAAAGTCCTTGGCAATGAATCACACAACTGCGTCATATAAATTGAAATATGGGATTGCCAAAACAGTCAAAGAAAGACTGGTAAATATCCTGGAAAAAACGCTGTTTTCGCTAAATGTTGATGGAAGTACCAGTCATGCCCAAGACAGTATATTTACTATTCTTGTGCAGTACTACTGTGAGAAACAAAATGAAGTTGTGTTGCATCACTTAAAATCTTTAAAACTGGAGTCTGGTACTGCTCAAGCCATGTACTCAGCATTAGTGAATGTGTTAGAAGAACACGAAATACCATGGAATAATCTGATTAGTATTTTAATGGATTCGTGTAATTCCATTAAATTTTCCAACATGTGCTTATGTCAAGCAAGCAAGATGACAGCAGGTATCACTCCAAAGCCAACACAGCAGCGCAGCATAAGAAATCGAACAGGACTGTGGACCGGCATTTCCGTTCTCTACCTCTGCGCTCTGGAAGATCCTCTCCTGCCTGCTATTGGCTGACACGCGGAGAACGATAGCCCCACCCTTTCAGTGGGAGAACACAAAGTGAGATTTTGACGCGATCTTTCGGAACAAAAGCTACTAGACCTTAGCAGCTAGGAAACTTGGTTTCCGAATAACCAATCAGAATCCGTTAGTGGTGAAAATGCCTTTCGACACTTTGACGTAGCTTATCTGCTCGTTCGCTGCGATTTGTTGCTTTCGAATCACGCTTCTCAGCTATTAACGTCTGAATGAAAGTTTCATAGAAAAGTGAAAAAAAAAAAAGCATGCCGATCAGCTGCATTGTGACTCCAGAATTTCCGGTGCACTTTTTGTCAAATCCCCGGAACACAAACAGGCATGGGATATAAACCACAACAATTGTACCACTCTGTAAAGAGAAACAGCATTTTACTGCAAAAACAAAAAAACTGCCCTGTTTATACTCCAACAGCAGACAAAATAAAAAAAACTATACTGGTACACAGCCATATTCAGAAATGAGTAAGAATGATTTGATACAGTAGCATGCACGAAAGAATCAATAGGACATGTTAACCCTTTAGAAAGCAACAGTGAGAAAATTAGCTTATTGATGGGAAGCTATTATCCCAAAGAACTATAAAGGATCAAAAGCATAAAAGATAATAAGTTTATATTACAAATTATGGCAGTTAGTGAAGAAGCTCAGTTGCCTTATAAGCTAAAAAGAAAACTTTCAGATAATGTGTTTTGGATTCGTATTAATAAAATGGTTTCCATTTTTAAACCAGTTGTACAAATAATTGAATACCTTCAATCAAATGAACTTTAGATTCATTTAGTTTATTAAAAAAAGTAGAACTTAATATATTGTCAGAACTACTTAATGTATCTTTATTCTAAAAAAAAAAAAATTTAAATCTTATTCAGGACAAATTTAAGAAAAGAAAAAAATCTGGCATTAGTCCTCTCCACTTTGCAACAGATATTTTAAAACTACTGATGCAAGGAGGTACAGTCAGCCAAAAAACAACAAAACATTTTAATCTCCAAATGGTCACATAAAAAACAAAAAGAGTCATTTGACTGGAATTTTTTTTTTTTTTTTTGTGTTAAAAAAGTAATCTTAGGGATTGAGGGAGTATTCAAATAGAAATTGTACCAAACTCTGAAATTTTCAATATGAACACCAAATTTGGACATATTTCTCTTTTTCTGTAAATTTTACCTTAGAATGCCAAATGGAGAGTCATTCGGTCAAGTAGTTTAGATATTATGAAGGTTTAAAATTTGGTTAAATTCATTTGAATTACTGCAAAACAGATTGCATTGCTGTTATTATTTTTTTTTTTTAAGCATAACTCAAGAACTACTTAATGGAATGATTTGTAATTTTATATTAGCATAATTCAAGCTTCTAGAAATCAATTTCTGTTAAAAAATTCATAGGTTCAGCAATTCATATTTTTTTTTTTTTTTTTTTTTTTTTTTTTTTTTTGAGAAAGTAGGACTTGCAACCTCAAATCATTTTTAGCAAAATACACTTCTAAAGGCTTCAAATATGTGAACTGTAAAATTATAGCTTATTTCAAAAAGTAGTTCTGGAGTTATGCTTAAAAAACTACCCACATTCCAATATGTTTTGTGATGATTAAAAATTAATTTATCATTAAGAAGTTTAAAATTGTAAATCTTTATCATTCCTAAACTTTTGGACTGGACTGCCAGTTTGCTATCCTAATGTAAAATCTAACAAAACCAAATATGATGTCAAAATTAGCTGTTGGTATTGAAAATTTCAGTATGAAGACAATCCCTAGGCTTTTTTTTTATTTTTATTTATTATTTTTTTTACATAAATTGGAAGAAGACATAATTTTATAGTCAAATGGATATTTTTTTTCTCTGGGACAATTAGGCGATTGAAATGTATCAGGTGTTTGTTCTCTCTCTCTCTCTTTTGGGATTGACTGCACCTTAATATCTTCCAATTTACTTGATAGTCTAACCTTTATTCAAGAAATTGGTCATCATATGAAATTAGATAACACATAGCTTAAGACGCATGTAGTAATTTACACAGAAAAAAAGAGTGTAACCGGGTAAGAAAAGTCTTGTGAAAATGATTACAGAATATGTCCTCTTTATTGGATAAGCCTACGTAGTACATTAGCTGAAGGAGCACATATGAAGCATACCTGTTAAATCATTTCATAAAAAGTATCTTTAATAAACTGCTTCTTAATAAATACATTAACCCTTTTACATTCTACATTATAATTAAAAAAGACATTTTAATTCAATATTTAAATGTAAACTGTTGAGTTTCTTTAAAATTTAATAGTTGTAATAGTTTAAAGTTCTAAATTTTCATTTCTTTTTCACTAATCCATCATAGCTAATAGCAATATGAAGGGTTTTCACAGCTATATTTAATTGAAGAATAAATACCCAAAATGGGTATATACCCTTAAAAATAAATACCCAGGTATTTTACATCACTGGCTGTGGGTGAACCAAGTGTCGAGTTGATGCTGAACGGCTCTTCCTCCATTATTGGTTTGGCAGCAGGTTTGGTCTTCTTGGCAACTTTGTCATCAGCCACTGAACCTGCTCATTCAAACTAGGCAATTAACATGCTCTTAACATGCTTGAAGATAGTTTTGGCCTATTTTTAAAGGCACAAGACTACTTCAAGAGTGTTTCGAAAAGTCTCTGGTCACAAAGATAAAACGGTTTGACTAAAAAAAACACTCTCTTCACTTCGATACATTTTGGCAAAAAACTTCAATAGCATAAAGCTTTCAACAGCATGAGATTATTTTAGATTTTTTTTTTTTTTTTACTTATTAATATTTCAAGATATTAAAACATTTGTCATTCATTAAAATGAAAGAAAATCTTAGAATGACTACAGACAAAATTCATGGTTCAGCAGGTAAAGAGTAATTTTCATGAAACTGTTTTAGTATCATGTATGAAAATACAATTGCTGCCATGCTATATATACGTCTTCTTTTCACCCCTTCCTCGCACACATCTAAATTTAAATGATCAATTTACATTTGAGAACTTGACTGAGTACTTTAAAATTTGTTTTTATGAAAAAATTGTAATTTACGGCATTTTTATTTTACTATTAAGACATGAATTTATAAATAAAAAATATATATACAGTAAAACCTCCAAAGTTGACCACCTCTCTACGTTGACCACCTCTCTATGTTTACCAAAATTTATTAGTTTGAATGGTCACAATGCATTTTCAATGGAGATTTACCTCTCTATGTTGACCACCTCCGTAAGTTGTATTTTGACCACTTTTTAGTAGGTTTTACTCTCTGTAACTTGACCACTGACGTTTTCTTGAATTTGCTTTTTCCTCCGTTTGTTCTCTATCTGGTTTCCAGGAATTTCTGTATCAGTCATTCGACTTATCTGAGCAAAAATCGCCCCCTTGTTGTGTTCCATTCATTGTCCACTTCCAGTACGATACAATGAGAGGGAAATGCCAGAATTCCCGGAATCTGTCGAAAAACGTCAGGGGAGTGGGGGGATGTGCGTAGCGGTGTAGCTATATGCAGAATTGGAAAACAACGTGTATCGCTCACATGTGAAACACATTCCGTTCTTTTTTTCTGGATGTCGCGTCGTGACGGGGTCGGTCGTTTATTTGCGAATTTTCATTAAAAATGGCGCAAAGAAAAGCTCTAAAAAAACGTGGAGAAAGTGGATCTTATTAATTTTCTGGAAAGCAGCAGCCAAAGAAAGACAGCGAAAAAATTTGATGTGAGCAAGACAACTGTGAGCAACATTTTAAAATGCAAGGAACATTATCTGGAAAGATATTCTTACGAAAACGGGACTCTCCAAAGAAAACGCAGAAAAACTTGTCTCGACGCTGTGAACGAAGCCACGTTTCGTTGGTTTAAAGAGATGAGATTAATCAATGACCTACGCTTCAGGAAGTAGCAAAAAAATTTGCAAAAGGATTCGAAATAGAGGACTTCAAAGATTCAGTAGGTTGGCTTGAAAAATTCAAACTACGATACAAAATTTCTCAAAAAGTTTTGTATGGGGAATCGAATGAGGTTTCAGCTGAAGTGGTGGAGAAGTTTATTGAAAATTTTCCAGAGTTTGCTAAAGGTTTTAAAGATGCGGACAGCTTTAATTCTAATGAGTGCAGTCTCTTCTTTAAAGCAATGCCTGATAGAAGTCCAGTAATGAAGGGTGACACTTGCAAAAGACGAAAACTTTTAAAACGGCGTTTTACTGTTCTCTTATGTGCTAGTATGACTGGGGAAAAGTTGAAGCCTGCGGTGATCTTCAAATCCGCAAAACCTCGTGCATTTAAAAATGTAAAACCTGAAGACCTTCCTGTTTTTTGGAGAGCGAATAGATCTGCTTGGATGACCAGTGCTTTGTTCGAAGAGTGGGTTAGAGGAATTGACGCAGAAATGAAGAAAAAGAAGCGGTGTATTCTACTTACCGTGTACAACTGCCCCAGCAACCCGAAAGTGAATAATCTCACAAATGTGAAGCTAAAATTTTTGCCTCCAAACACAACTTCGAAAACCCAACCTTTAGATCAAGGCATTATTCAATCCTTCAAAGTGCACTACAGAGCTCAACTTCTGGAATGAGTGATTATGAAAACACAAACCTGTGGTCCTTCTGCATTGGCACCGTCAACAGCTGCGTCAGTAAAAGCTTTGAATGCTGTTCATTGGATTAATTCTGCTTGGAATAAAGTAAAGCAAATCACGATTAAGAACTGCTTCCAGAAAGTTGGATTTGTTACAGCTACAACATCGGTGCAGGAGGACGATGCTCTATCTAACTTGCCAGTTTTTGATGGAGTTGATTTTGAAGATTATGTTACCATGCACGATGAATTAGTAACATGTGTTGAACCAGACCCAGAGGCAATCTTCAATCAGATACTCTCTGAAACTAAGCACAGTGAGGACTCTAAGGAAAAAAAGAAATGAACGGTGAAGATGATGATGATCCAATTGACGACGAAACTGAAAAGTACCCAAATCTAAAGGAAGACGATGTCAACTGCATGATGGAGCAACTTAAAGATTTCGCTGCAGAAAAATGCCCAAGCATGCTTAATAGACTTGTAAACTGTGAAAGTGCTTTTTGCAGTTACCTAATGAACAAAAAGAGGACTCAAACAAAAATTGAATTATTCGTTCAAAAATTGTAAAAATGTGCTGTACCTTCAGTAAAAATAAAAATGAGTAAGTGCTAATTTTTTTCTAAATTTTTCCTTAAAAAATACTAAAAAAGTTTACTATTTTTTTTCTAATGTTGTACTAAATATTTTCTAAAAATTCCCTAAGTTGACCACCTCCGTATGTTGACCACTTAGTTACAGTCCCTTGGGTGGTCAACTTATGGAGGTTCTGCTGTATATTTCTATTTTTTACTTCTATGCAGCTGTGGTTTATCCACAGAAACTACAACTAAAACATGCAGCTACATCCCACAAATTATCAAAAAATGTCCAATGTTAAAAAAAAAGAGTCTTCCATGAAATATAAATTTTCTCATAAGTAAACTTTGTTGAAATTATTTCAACACATTAAGTGCTCAGAAATTTACATTTATTACTTTATTTAGGCCATAATATAATGTGGCATTTTACTTGATGTTTATACATAAAGATTCACACATGCCTTGCTAGTAAAGCTTTATTTAGTTTTTATTTATTCATGAGAGAGATTTCTTTTTATACTCATAAAATTAACAATGTCAATCACTGTTTCAGTTTTTAATAATCAATAAGCTGCTTTAAATTGATAAACAAACAAAAACCAAATATTACATACATGTCATTTTTTGCTTGTAAAGCTAAACTTGCCAAAATTAAATTACTGAAAGTGGAAGGTTGTTCATCTACCCATACTTAAGTAACAGAATTATCACAAATATAGGAAAATGGAACTTTATTCTTTTTTTTTAAAGAAAACTTTCAGTACAAGTAATGAAAATGGAAAACAATACATGAAATGACAAATGTAAAACTAATTTTACAGAGAATGATAATTTACATAAAAATAAACATCAGCATAGAATGAAATATGCACAATCAATGTTTTAAATTAAAAAATGAGAGTATTTAAAACAAAACAAATTACCTTCTTCAGTTCTATTGCATAAGCACATTAAACATATACAATTTCTTTAATCGCAAAAATATTCAAAATGCATTAAACATATAAATATAAAATAACACAACAAATACAAAATGGAAAAAGCATATTAAAACAATATCTGAAAAAAAAAGTGAAACATTTAATTAAAACTTATAACAAGAAACTTTACCGAAGATAACAGAAGAAAATGCAAGAAAATGTTTGAAACAATTTGAGTCATTCTTGATATGGCTTTTGTTTTAAGATTAATAACTAATCTATCAAATATGTGCAAGAAATCAGATTGCTTTAAATCAGGAAGGCTACCCTGACTTATATTGCTTATGACAGCTTATATTTATAAGATATTTCAATATAGATGAACAGCCACAATGGTCATAAAGGTTGACAGGAAGATAAAAATCAGTATCACAAGAATTGTTTCTTCGCTTCTTTAAAAATGGAGAAAACAACTATAGGTTTTGGAACAATTAGTTAGTGAATTATCTTCATCCAAAGCATAAAAGTGAACTTATTATTTATTTAAAGTACTTTAAGAATTGTACATACTTAGAAGACTAGATACTTTATGAGTCCCCCGCGTCCCATGCATGAATCCATTTTCCCTGTATTAACTAAGCTGATTCTCTTCTTATTGGTAAGTCAAGTGTTCTGCATCTATCTTAAGATATTTATATAAAAGACAAAATCCCTTCACATCTTATTTCTACCTGTGTTGGTTTAAATTCTGTTCTACTCAATGAAATAATTAATTCTCTTGAAACTAATCATATTTTTCCATTTTTATGAAAGTTAAAGGATTTCCTTGTGATATTTATTTAAAATTATACAAAATGAATAACATAAAAACATTAGAAATCAGAACAATCCACTTACAGTATATAAAACTAACATTTAAGGCACAAGAATTATATAAAAATTTATGACTAGTTAATGAAGAGGTGCTTAGTCAAGAATTTGTTAAATGTATACTGAGGTACTATCCATATAAAAAGAATCCATCAAAAGATTCATTTAAACAAATAAATAACTATATATTTACTGTATATATTAACTATATATAACTATATATATTTTATATTTTTTAAGACAAATTCTTAGTCATGAAATTTCATTTTAATAAAAACATTAGCAATAAGAACAATTCACTTACAGAATATAAAACTAATATTTAAGGCACAAGAATGATATAAAAATTCATGAATAGTTAATGAAGAGGTGCCCAGTCAAAAATTTATTAAATTTATACTAAGATACTAAAAAGATTATATTCCATATAAAATGAATCCATCAAAAGATTCATTTAAACAAATAAATAACTATACCTTTATTTATTTATATTTTTTAAGACAAATTCTAAGTCATGAAATTTCATTTTAATAAAAACATTAGCAATTAGAACAATTCACTTACAGCATATAAAACTGTAACATTTAAGGCACAAGAATGATATAAAAAATCATGAATAGTTAATGAAGAGGTGCCCAATCGAGAATTTGTCAAATTTATACTAAGGTCCTAGAAGGATATATTCCATATAAAAGGAATCCATCAAAAAATTCATTTAAACAAATAAATAAATATATCCTTATCTTTTATATTTTTTTAAGACAAATTCTTAGTCATGAAATTTCAGTTTATCTTTATAAAAACAAGAACAATAATGCTATACCAGAATAAGAGCATTAAGTTCTTAAAACAGAAATTTAAAAATGCATAGAAGTTATCACACATGTTAAAATTTTGAAAAGACTTAATAATTAAACATACAACATAAAAACTTCCAGAATGTTGCAAAAACTGGATTGTGCCATAGACAAAGTAACAAAACCTTATAAATCTATTCACATTTCAGTAAGTCTTTTGCAAAAGCAACACAGGTTTTGATATCAGAATCATTCCCAAGCTCTTCTAGCCTGAAAAAGATATTATTAAAAAAATTTTCAATAAAACATTAACACAGAAAAAAAAACAGACAGTTTAGAAAGAAACACAGACTAATTTTATATTTGTAATTTATATAAATATACCAAATAAAAATCAAAACAAAATGTGAATGCTGTCATTTTATTTATACATATTCAACGTGTCCAAATTTGTATTGTACATTCTGCAAATCAAAATTATTCACACTTCACTTTGTAATTAAATACTAAAAGTCACAGTTAAGAAGTTAGATATGGTGGGGTTTTTTTATTGTTTTAAAAAAGAAATGGGTTGTGTAGTATTTAAGAATTTTAATGCATTTTGTTGGTGTAAAAGAGCAGTTTAAGATCATTAATCATTATACAAATCTACCAGCACATTGCATTTGATGGCTGAGTTGTGAACCAGTTCAAGGCACTGGATGAACTGAGTCGAACTGATTAGATCAGTCAAATCCTGGCTCTGGTAGCAGCCACTTTTATGCAAAAAGCAAAAGAGCTAGCTGCAACTGGAGTAAAATATTACAGAAACATACCATTATTCTTCAGAATGACTCACTTCAGTCAAGCTTTAAACATCAGTAGAAAATACACTACTTGAAGGCATGCAGTGATAAATTATTAGCAGATGGATGAAGCTGCCAATAAATTTTCAGATTTTATCTGAAAAGAAAACTTAAAGCACAGAAAAAATTGATAATGCTGATAACTTCCAGTGTTGTTTGCCAAGATACTAAAAGTCTCTTGATAAAAAAAAAATAATCAAAATTTAAGGAGGCAAAAAAGAGAGTAATTGTTTTCGTATGCACTAATCTACAGGCAGATACAAAAGTGCAACAGTGTTCATACAGACTTGAAAAGAAAATTCAAGGAATGTCCAATAATTCTAGAGACCAAGAATTTCAAAGTACTTATTTTTTTATGTATGATGCACGAAAACATTGATTTCTTTTAGTTTATAAAAGCAATAAGAAAACATGGATGACTGAGGAATTAATGTTTGAGCAGTTTTGGAAATGGTTGGAAGAAGCTGATGACTCCAAAATAAGTTTTCTATTGAAAAATCTTAACATTGCTAGACAATTGTTAAGTCCATCTTCAGAATCTGGAAAAAACAATGCATTATTCTTGCCCCCAAATATTATTTTGATTGAGCCAATAGATCAAGGAATCATTCATAGTGTTAAGTAAAAATATAAAATTAATTTTTTCAAGAATTTATCACATAAAATCACATTAGTCTTCAAGGACCGGATTTTATTAAACAACCGAAAAAACTGGCAATTCAAATTTAATTATTCTAAAATAAGATATATGTTTCCTACTAGAATATCATAGGTGCCAACCTCTCATTAATATTCCGTAATATACGAGTTAATTTGACCCAGGTTTAACACATTTCGCACCAGAAATTTTTTTAAGAAATGAAATTAAACAAATTCCACGTAGAAACCTGAAATTGAATAAATAAAGATTCATCCAATAATTTTTCTGGTTTGAAGCGTTGTTAAACTGGGTCAAATTAACCCGCATATTACGTAATATTAATGAGAGGTTGGCACCTATGGAATATTCATAAATAAAAGTGGAAAAAAAAATCAGATACTTACATTTAATACATTATCATACTATATTTAATTGATTTACATTTAACATTTTACTTACAATTTCTTAAAAATACTGACTAATGGTGATTTGTTTCAAATAATTAGTTATCAAATGTTCAAAATGTTAGCAAATGCATAAAAATTAGCATGATATTCTTTATATCTACCTATTTGTTCTAATGTTCAACACAGAACATCCAATGCTTGTCAGATTGCAATTAGTGGGGGTTCACTTTTCGCTTCATCTTCATATTCTGAATCAAAGTCATTAGAACAAGAATCTTTTGGAATTACAATTTCTTGAACAATATTAGAGTCAGATTTCTCAACTGATGTTTGCAAATTATAGTCGATGGAAACATATTTCAAGAATTCAGTCAGTTCATTTTCCTCATATGAAATTTCTTTTTCTGTGTTAGAATTTTGCATGCTGAAGCCACAAGCTTTAAAACAGTTAGAGATTGTTGTTAACATAAGTTTCCTAAACACATTAATTTATTTGGATTGCATCCAAAATACTGATTGACTTAGAAATCTCACTTATAGAGTCAGAACTAAAGGAAAAGCAGTAATCAATTTCTTTGAAAATTTTAGTATTTCTGTAATGAAATTCAAATGATCATATATGATCTCTTGATCCAAAGGTTGAATGACACATGTGCTATTTGGCAGAAGGAAAACTAGTTTAATATTTTTTTTTTTTTTTAAATCATCTGGATGAGAGGAACAATTTTCTAGCAAGAGCAGGATTTTTTTTAGTTTTTTGTCTCATTTAAGATGAAAGAAAGTAGATAACTGTGGTCATCCTTGAATTTCTACCATGGGCACATTTGACTGGAAGGTTCTTAACACCAGTAAAACGTTGATTTCTGCTGGAACCAACCACCAAAAGAATTTTCTTTACAGTTCCTGTCATGTTGCATGTTAACAGTAAAATTAATATTTGCTTGACTCTTTTGCATCCTGGAGCAGAGATTCATTTTTAAACATTAAGTGTGTTCTGGAAGTACTCGATAAAATAACCCAGTTTCATCAGTGTTAAAAATTTGATCAGGCTGATAATCTTTGATCATTTTAGCAAAGACTTCTTCCTTCTATAGTTCTGAGCAGCATCATTATCCACATCTTGCTTCATGCCATGCAATTTTCTATAAACAATGTTGTTGTATTAAGATTGGGTTAGTCATTCATCTGTAGATGCAAAGTTTTCCTCTCCAATCAGACTAGGAAATTGCTGTATTTTTACACATAAAATTGATTAAGAAACGGGTATTTTTTGTATTCTCGCATTTTCAAAGCAGTTTAAAAGTGCAGAGTATGTCATCAGTTTTCCATTCCATTTTCGTTTGCAGGATGAGTTTCAGTTCTTTTTAATTTCATCAGAAATGGCTTTTTTTTTTTTTTTTTTTTGGTTAACAAGTTGAATAAGGCAATTTGAGAAATCCCCAATTTTGAAAAGCAATTTTCTATAGCAATTTTCCCCATTGGTTGCATTTTATCATGTTATTTTTTTCAGCATTTCTTGCTTCCATGCTTTTCCTTAACATTTAAATCTTTGCGCTTAAACATGCTCAATCACTTCTGATAAAATTCTAAATGACTATTTGATGAAGAAATTTTTTTAAAGCCATAAGAGCCAGTTCTTACCTGTCTTCTTAAGCACATCTCATTCTGAGTTTGCTGATCTTTCCTTTCCTTTGTTCTCTTCCATATGCTGTTAACTGTATTGGCTTAACAGTAAAACAAATTAAGGTGGATATTCCACGCAAGTGGTTTGTGAAAGTAGGTATTGGGGAAGGTGATTGTTTAGATGCAGTTAATAAAGCAAGTGAAAATGTAATGGCAATATCAAACCTCTATTAAAAGAAAAAACTTTCGTGTGATACAGACAACTTCATTAGAATTTTTAATTGCCTTGTCACATATTAGATTTTTTTTTAATTAACTACAGCCCCTGAGAAAGAGGAATGGCCCCAGAAGAAGAAAAAAAATTAAAGAAAAAAAAATCCATACACTGAAGAAGAAAACAAATCCATACATTATGAGGCCCAACAGTTGAGAGCTGATTTGAACTCCTCCAGTAAAATTAAATACAGTATAAGACTCATTATCCGGAATTCCAAAATCCGGAAAAAATTTTAGAGATACCTGAAATTTTCCAAAAATTTCATGGATTCCAAATTTTTTAAGTCCATTGTTTCAATGTGTTAACCACTAAAATAATTTGTTACATCAGTGTCTTAGGCTGGGGACCACGGATCCCCCCCCCCTCCAGAATTATTCAGAGATGTTCTTAGAGGGAGACACAAGATATGGGCATTTAATTCTTCTGCCAATTATTAACTTTTGGCAGAATTCATCAATCGACCATGAAAAAAAAAATGAGAATTTATTCAAATGGTCGCGAAAAAAATCAAGAATTTCATTGAACAATCGCTGAAAAAACATTGCTAAATTCACAAATTTAGTCAAATGGTCGCAGAAAAAATATTTCCAGAATTTCGTCAAATAATTGTAGAAAAAAGTCGCAAATTTTAAATAAAGATCCCCGGAGCAAATTGCAAATTTTGTCGAACGATCGCAGAAAAAAAATTTGCGAATTTCGCCAAGAGGCTGAGTAAAAAAAATTGCTGATTTCATCAATCGATTGTGAAAAAAAAAAAAAAAAATATTTTTGTCAAGTGGTCAAAAAATTTTTTTCAAGAATTTTGTTAAACAAGTGCAGAAAAAAAAAAATGTGAATTTTGGCAATCGCTCGTGACAAGCGACCGCGAATTTCATCAAAGAGTCGCAGATGAAATTGTGAATTCTGTCATTCCGTCGGGGGGAAAAAAACTGAGAATTTCATTGGACAATTGCTGAAAAGAATCACGATTTTTGTTAAGTGTCACGGAATAAAATTGTGATTTTTCTCCAATGGTTGCAGAAAAAATTGCGAATTTTGTTGAACGATTGCTGAAAATCTCACGAATTTTGTCACCAAGGTTTCTGGATAATAGGTCCTATACAGTGATAGAAATTAGGAAATAAAAGGCAAGAGTCAAATGACGCCTACTGTAAATATCTTAGGCGTCCAATTAAAATTTTTAGTTGCAATTTCTAAAATTCGTTTTTAACTTAACAGTAATATTGTATTGCTTCTTTTTAGAAAAGCACGAATACAGTATAGGATCCGTTATCCAGAATGCTTGGGACCTGGGGCATTCTGGATAAAGGGTTTTTCCATAATTCAGAACACTTTTTTTATAAGTATAAAAAATGTACGAAATAATTTCATAAAATAGTGATAAATATGAATAATATATGTAAATACATTACTTATAAATTTGTTCATTTAATACATTATTTGCACAAAATAAAAAAAAGACATTTTAAATTACAAAAAATAAATAAAATTTCATTTTGGGAGTTCGGAGCAGAATCTTTTGATTTGGAGATAACGACTGCATCAACTGCTGTCATTTATCCAGCTTGTTTAAAATTTATACAAGTACCCTAGATTGAGGCTAAAGATCATCTGCTGGAGTGAATTACAGCTGCGCATACTGGAGTATGACGTCATGCATATAAAATTTACTGGAAGTATATTCTAAAAAAGAATATTAGTTTTTTATTCAGAGAAAATCCCTCTGACTGTGAAAAAATTTTCAAATCTAAATTTACAAATTATCAAGTAATTATTATTTTATGTATAAAAAAGAAAAGTTAAAATCAACGCGTAATCTGGCAACTTTCCATAAACTGTTATTATTGATGCTGATCGCAATGGCGGATTCGCCGATTCTTAGCATAGATGTTCTCTTTTTCACAATAAATTAACTATATTAAGCAGAATACGCAGTGGAATCTTCAAACTTGGAAATGCATGGATGTGGAAGACTTTAATAAGTACAGCAGAAGTAACAACAAGATGACTTTTATTGATGATTAATTACAAATGACAAACCAACGTCAGCTTTACTTTCGCCGAACAAACTTAAAAATAAAATCAAAATAAACTTTCATCAAAAAATAATAGCCGCCAGCAGCCTTCAAAACGTACCCAAGCTACGACGTCGTAAGTATAGTTACATGGCAAGAAAACTAAGTGCTGTTTTCAAGCGAGCTACGTAAGAAAAGCAAGGCAAAGCAACAACAGACAAGGAAGAAAAGGGCGAAATACAAACATCTTGACCTGCTACATATACTAGTCTGCCTTGGAAAAATTTGCATACAGTTGCTGCCATTCTGTGAAAAGAAAAACGCACGCGAAACTCCATTGGCTTCACGGACTATGACGTCAAACTACGACCAATCAGAGCGGCGATCGTCAGAAGAGAGCTCTGGGTCGAAAGTAACAGCAAGTAACAGCGATCAACAGTGATCCAGAAGCACAGCGATAGATCGTGGATGAATCGCGTGTTTACCCAAAAACATCGTGAAGCAATGGAGTTCGTTTGTAATTTAACGTAGGCTTGGGGATGGTAAAAACAAATGTATGTCATGTGAAAAGGGAAATATTTAAATGAAACATATTTTACTCTTAAATACATGACATAACAATCAGCCCCCTTTTTAACATCCCCAAGTCTTTACAACAACTTCAAGAAAAAACATTCAAAAATTTAAACATGAAAAATACACATACTTTATTCATAAAAAAAAAAAAATCAGTCCAATCATAACCAGGTCGGGGAAAACACAACTCACCGGCCAGGCACTGATCAAAACGACCAAAAATTGTAATTTTTTTTTTTTTTTTTAACATACATCTCAAAATTCTAACTCTCAAAAATATTTAAACTTTTTTGAAAAAGACAGTCTGATCAATGTCATGTCAAAAAGGGCATGGCAATGAAAAGAGTGGCCAAAATTGTAATTTAAAAATTTTAAACTTCAAAAACTTGCATACAAAATTTCATTAATTGTTCTTTAACCTGAGGTTTTGTGAAAGGATCAGCTAAATTTAATTTACTTGAAATATACTTTAATTTAAACAATTTATCATAAACTAAATTTCTTAGAAATAAATATTTAATATGAATATGTTTAGTCCTTTGATTCTCAACAGGTGAATTAGAAAAAGCAATAGCTGCCTGATTATCACAAAACAATGAACATTCTTTAAGATTTAAATTTAAACTTTCATTTTCTAGAACATTTTTAATCCAAATTAACTCTTTTGCAGCTTCAGTGAGAGTTACATACTCGGCTTCCATAGTTGAAAGGCTAATGCATTTCTGCTTAAAGGTTTTCCAAGAAATTGGTGACTCATCTAAAAATAGAATAAAACCTCCTATGGAAACACGATCATCTCTATTTGCTGCAAAATCAGAGTCTGAATAGCAAGAAATTTTTAACTCTTTAATTCTAGATAGTTCCAATTTAAAATGTTTAGTGTATTGCAAATAACCGAGTAATCTAAGTAAACTGTGCCAGTGTTTCATACCTGGGTTAGACTGGAACTGTGATAAAAGATTTACAGCATACATTATGTCTGGCCTTGTTCTACCAGCAATAAAACTTAAACAACCAATTAAATTTCTATAAGGGAATTCAGACATCTCATTAATTTCATTCTGATTTACTGGAGAGTCCATTTTTGACAAAACTAGCCCTTTAGGTATTGGGACATTACTCAAAGGAAAGTTATATTTTGAATACAAGCTACAAACTTTATCAATATAAGAATTTTGATGAATGTACAGCTTGTCATTTACTTCTTGAAATTCAATACCTAATAGCTTTCTTGTTTTCCCTAAAACTTTCAGATTGAAAAACTTGCTTAACAAACTTACACCAAGTTCCAAATCACTTTCTGTTTTACCGAAGATGACCATGTCATCTACATACAATAAAAGAACAAGTTTATTTTCATAAGTATAAACACAGTTGCACCAGTTAAGTTTAATAAAATTTAGTTTTAAAAGTACATCATCTATTTCAAAAAACCATTGGCGACCACTTTGATGGAGGCCATATAAAGCTTTATTTAGTTTACAAACTTTACCTGTTTCACTAATGAAACCCTCCGGCTGCTGCATATATATGATCTTATCCAGATCTGCATATAGATAAGCATTATTTACATCTACTTGAACATTTAACCATTTAAAAAGACATACAAAAATAGTGAAAAACAATCTTATAATTGAAAAACTTACTACTGGACTGAAAACCTCATCATAACTTAAACCTTTTATTTGACTAAACCCCTGAGCTACAAGACGTGCTTTAAATCTCACAATTTCATTATTTTCATTTTTCTTAACCGTGTAAACCCATCTGTTACCTAAAATTTCTGCATCTTTAGGTGGTTCAACAAGATCCCAAACTTTGCGGTCATACATGACCTGCATTTCCTGGTTCATTGCTTTTTCCCACTCTGATGCTTCGGGTGTTTTAACAGCTTCCTTGTAACTTCTAGGGATTTTTAATTCAATTAAATTAGCTTCATTTGAAAAATTTGAGACTTTACCAGATTGATTATTTTTCCCCCTGAAATCAAAAAAATCATAATCGTATTTTATGTTATTTTCTGCACAGTACTTTATTGTATCATTTAAAGATCTTAATTTAACTTTAGTTCCCTCAATGCCATAATAAATATCTGTCCTGGGTTCATTTTTCCTAGGGACAGCACTACGTACCCAATTAATGGATGTACAAGGAATTAAATCTGGGCTGTCATTTGAATTTTGATTAATTGAACTTCTAGTTTTTACAGGGCTAAGAGTAGTTTCCTTTACTTTGGCTGGGATATCACTTCTACTTTCTGACTCGATTAAGTCATCTATCATAGGAAAGATATCACCATCCTCTGGGAAGTTCAAATAGGAAAAAGAACGAAAATTATGTTTTGGACTCTTTATGACATCAACCTCCCTTTTACTCTCATCAAACCTAACATTTATAGTTTCAAAAATTCGCTGCTCATCTATTATCCAAATGCGATACCCTTTAGTTGTTTGTGCATAACCGCACATAATGCCAAGTTTTGCTCTCATATCGAGCTTCTTTCTTTTTTGTTTAGGTATACCAACATAAGCTAAGCAACCGAATTTTTTGAGATGAGAAACAGAAGGCTTTCTTCCAGAATACAATTCAAATGGGGTTTTACTGAAATTTTTATGACAAACTCTGTTCCATACATACGTGAAACATAAAAGAGCTTCAGCCCAAAATTTCTCAGACAAGCCACTAGAATTTAAGAGGGTTTTTACATCGTCAAGGGCAGTTAAATTGAAGCGTTCCGCACAACCATTCATCTCGGGCGAATACGGGTTCGTTTTCTCATGGGCAATGCCCTGACTTTCCAGAAAGTTATCAAATTCATCATTACAGAATTCAAGTCCCCCATCTGTTCTAACAGAGACTACTTTCTTATCTAAAAACCTTTCGGCTCTCTTTTGATACTTAAGAAATGTCTCGAAAACATCAGATTTATTCTTAAGGGCATATACAGTAACTTTTCTAGAAAAATCATCTATTATAGATAAAAAATACCTGCTACCCCCATGAGACGAAACTGGCAGTGGCCCACACAAAT
Source organism: Maratus michaelseni (assembly GCA_963931845.1). NCBI lineage: Eukaryota > Metazoa > Arthropoda > Arachnida > Araneae > Salticidae > Maratus > Maratus michaelseni. The sequence goes on from OZ007586.1 coordinate 409,321,271, forward strand.
CCATATGCAGCAGCTGGAGAGGAACTTTAGAACGGATTTGACCAACAGGCTTAAAAGAGACCCTTTTAGATTTAGCCAATTTACAAGAAATACAATCTTCAGTCAATTTTGATAGCATAGGAAGACCATTAACACTTTCTTGTTTACTGGTGTTAATTAAATATTCACTGTTAATATGGCAAAAATGTTCATGCTACAACTCATTAACATTTACTTTATCCACTTGATTTGCTGACAAATTGACCGGATTGTCATTTCCCTTACATTTAGTAACATACTTTGATGGCTTCAAAAAATACAGGTCATTTTTCCTTAAAGCATAAAAAAGTTCATTTCCATGTTTGTCATAAACAAAAACTTTACCATTTTTACCCACAAAATTTATCCCGAGTTTTTCAAGCTTAACCCCAGAGAGCAAATTTCTTCTTAAGTTAGGATTATACAAAACATCTTTTAAGATAATACGATTGAATTTGCCATTTTTACAACGTACCAAAAACTGAATTGTACCCTTACCCTCAACTGGACATTCTTTCTCCCCAACTGCAAGAGACATGTGCAAGTCAGATACTGGCTCAAAAGTGAAAAATAAATTTCTATTGCTACAAAAATGCGCTGTAGCGGCAGTGTCAAAAACCCAATGGGAATTTCTATAGCCCAGATCTGATGAATTAGCCTCGCACAATTCAGGAGAAAGCTCAATTAAGCTACATTCAAGTTCAGAGAAGGTACAATTCAAAAGAGATTTACATTCTACATTACTAGTTTCCAAAGGTCTTGAAAAATTTTTAATTTGAAAATTACTTTTATTTTGGAAATTACTTTTAGTTTTGACATTAGATTTAAAATTTCCAGAACCATATTTATGAAAATTACTTTTACGATTAACATCTGGATTACTTTTATCATTACAAGCTTCATTACTAGATTTACTTAATTTAAGTTTACAATTAGAAATTAAATGACCATACATTTTACAATAAAAACAAGGACCAATTTTACTTTTGTTTTTATAAAAATCTCTAGATTTAAGTTTACCTGGTTTAACAGACGATTCACTGGCAAAAGCTACATTATAAAAGTCCTTTTGAGACAACTTTAAGCGATTCTCCTCCAGCAACAGCTCAGCTTCTATTCTTTCAGGCAGGAACTCAGCATCAGTCCACCTATAAATGGCTTGAACAATAGCTTGAAACTCATCTGGAAGGCTCCGAATCATCTGATAACCCAAGTAAAGTGGCTGCAGTTGATGACCAATGTCACGAAGACGTTCAGCAGCTTGCTTCACTCGACACAGAAAAAGATCTAAGTTTTCACCAGGAACATACTTTGTATTAAAGAAAACATCAAGAAGCTGAATTATTCTTGCTCGTGTGGTCGGCTCGAAATGGTCATGAAGAATTTTCCAGGCCTCTGCTCCATCAGTGGTGCTTGAAATCAAAGGCTTAAATTCAGAACTCAGGGACTGGTAAACAATGGTATAGGCTCTATTTTTCCTCAATTTCACCTCTTGTTTTTCTCTCCATGTCAGATCAGATTTCTTAGCATCTCCACTAGCTGTTTCCGTTTTAGCAGGTGATAAACTCTTGGATGTCTCCTCTCCATCTTTTTCAGCAATGAACTCCCACGCTCCATAATGCAGCAACAGAACCTTCACTTCATGCTTTCAAGTTTCCCAATTACTACCGGTCAGCAGGGTGACGTTTTGATTATTTTCCATCAGCCCCCGTTGCTTTATCACGGCAACTTGAAGCTTTCTAAAGGTCAACAGCATGCAAGAAAATTTAAAAAAAAACGAAAGTTCATTTTTCAAAAACAGACCACAGAGAGAGAGTCCACAGGCACAAAATTATCACCATTTCTTCACTTCCACATTTCCTTAAAATACCACTTAAATTTCTGGTTATGAGTCTAGGCCCATAACCCTGTTCTCTTTTTCACAATAAATTAACTATATTAAGCAGAATATGCAGTGGAATCTTTAAACTTGGAAATGCATGGATGTGGAAGACTTTAATAAGTACAGCAGAAGTAACAACAAGATGACTTTTATTGATGATTAATTACAAATGACAAACCAACGTCAGCTTTACTTTCGCCGAACAAACTTAAAAATAAAATCAAAATAAACTTTCATCAAAAAATAATAGCCGCCAGCAGCCTTCAAAACGTAGCCAAGCTACGACGTCGTAAGTATAGTTACATGGCAAGAAAACTAAGTGCTGTTTTCAAGCGAGCTACGTAAGAAAAGCAAGGCAAAGCAACAACAGACAAGGAAGAAAAGGGCGAAATACAAACACCTTGACCTGCTACATATACTAGTCTGCCTTGGAAAAATTTGCATACAGTTGCTGCCATTCTGTGAAAAGAAAAATGCACGCGAAACTCCATTGGCTTCACGGACTATGACGTCAAACTACGACAAATCAGAGCGGCGATCGTCAGAAGAGAGCTCTGGGTCGAAAGTAACAGCAAGTAACAGCGATCAACAGTGATCCAGAAGCACAGCGATAGATCGTGGATGAATCGCGTGTTTACCCGAAAACATCGTGAAGCAATGGAGTTCGTTTGTAATTTAACGTAGGCTTGGGGATGGTAAAAACAAATGTATGTCATGTGAAAAGGGAAATATTTAAATGAAACATATTTTACTCTTAAATACATGACATAACAATAGAAATAATTTTTCTCTGCTCAATTTTACAAAAAAAAAAAGAAAAAAATGTTAGTCAGTTTTCTGCTCACCATATTTTTCTGGAATAACACTGTGGCATTAAACTACGTTTAACTTTTTTTAATGAAACTTGTAACAAAATAAAATTTGTACACAGACATGTTTTATTTTCTAACGTAATTGTTTTTATTTTTTGTAATGTTTTTCGTATCATAATTTTTTATATTTATTTATTTTGTAAATTAATGAATGAAGGCAATATCATTTTGTTATTTTTTCTTTTACTGACACTTTAATTTTTACTTAAAACAAATATTTTTTTTTTTTGTTTAGTGTTTTGCATTCCGGTTTTCGGAGCGTTCCGGATACCGGGATGCCGGATAACGGATCCTATACTGTATTGTGTTTTTATTTAAAACTAATGAAGTTTTTAATCTCCAAGATTATAATAATTGATGCAACTGTAAAACTGATGTAAAGCATTTTTAATTACAAATTATTTAAAAATATATTTAGAAATTAATAGAAAAATGTACTTAATCATGTAAAACAAAATTAAAACTTGATAACTTCCATCAAATCAGAAACAAAATTTTATCCAATGTTGATAATTACAATTAAATTAAGAAAAAAAAAATACAATGCATCTGCATTTCGTTAATATGAAATCAAACGGGGCACTAATTTTTTTGTACGTGTTAACCATTAAAATAATAGTTAATGTTTAAAAAAAAAAAAAAAAAAAAAAAAAAGCTAGCGCCATATTTGACGACCGAGAATAATTTTGTCATCATCAAATGCAATAATTTAATTGCATTTGATGACTAACGACTGCTAATTTCAAACACTGGTCCTATACTGTAATTCTATTCTGTAAAGGGTTCTATTTAAAAGGGCATGCACAAAAGTGGAACACACACTTCTGTGTTAGAGCTTTGGAAAAAGGCTTAACAGGTCTACTATGAAATTTTCTTTCTTAATTTGTAAGGGTATGGGCCCAAACATAGTAATATAGTGTAGTGTAATAATAATAAAGTTATGATAGGCAAACATGGTTTTAGAATGTGTATCACTACAAATATATCATTTGTGAAAATCTCAAGAGATGCATAAGGTATGCACTAAAAGTATTATAATATACTATTATAGTAAAATACTATATTATAATATATTATAAGGCAAAAAAAAAATTCTTCAGGCTTTCAGTCAACTTCGTACATTATTTTATATAATGAAAAAAAATGTGTTAAATTAAGAAAAATATTTTGGTCCCTTGTGATTCTTCTTTGAACAAGTTTTACTATACCTCATTTCCATGTTCGAAAAATTATATGCACAGGTTTTGTTTTAAATGTATTTTGACATTTTTCTATTTACAATATACTTATCTTTAAAATTTTAACTTTAGTACCATGTAAATTTAGATGTTTGTAATTTTGTAACATAACCACAACAATAACTCTACTAACAGAAAATGTGAGTTTAAAACTTACTTTTGAATGATTTCATTCAAACTAGTTTCATCAATTTTGGATTTCTTGAAAGCACTTACACAAAAAGTAGCAAGGTATTTTATGCAGGAGTTCTTAATTTTATTACAATTGTTACTTGGCCAGTCAGGAAGACCCATGGTTAACTTCCAAGCAATTAAAATATACTCAAACACGGATGGCCAGTGCTGACTTTCCATCAATTGACGTCCATAATCCAAACATTCTTTCTGAAATACAAAAGGAAAAAATACATCTTTTATGAACAGATCAATTTTAAAATAACATACATAGGTACCAACTGAAAAAACTTAAAGTTGATTAAGATTAAATCCAAAAATTTATTTTAAATATATCAGTTCCCAATAAATCCAGTGGCATTTACTGTAACAACCAGCTTAAAAGAAGAAGAAATATAACAAAGAAAATGCATTTATTGAATTAAATATATTTTCTTTCATTTCAAAATTACATCTAATATTTAAAGGATTCTCTAACAACATTAATTTTATTTAAATTACATTTTTGTACATTTCAAAAACCAGACTGAGACACTCAAAATATACCATGATATAGAATAGGACAATTTAAAAGTACACAATATAAATTAATATAATGAAACAATACAAAAGAAGACAAAAAAAAAAAAAAAAAAAAAGATACAAATGTTTAAATTAAATAAATAAAAAATATATGAATTCTTACTTACTTACAAAGATACTTATATAAAAATTAACTAAGATGTGTGAAACAAACATTTTTCAAAATGGTATCACAATAAAGAAATACCATAAGAGAAAACTAAATATTCACTTCACAATTAAAAAAGTTGCTGAGAAAGTTTACTTTTTTACTAAGAAATTTACTACTGAAGATATTTTACATTTGAATTTTTTTTTATTGCAGTTTAAAATCAACAATTTTTGTAATATTTCATTTGTTCAACATTGAAAACCATAAACTATTTTTTTTTTTTTTTTTTGGTAAGTTTATTGAATATTCACCTCATATTTTGCATACTGTGTGAAAGTGTGGTGAGAAGGGTTACCATAATTTCTAAGAGAAATTTGAATTTTAGTTCATTATCAATTTTTGTTTGTCCTACAGCAAATTGGTTTTCACCAATATTATGTACAATCATAAAGTCAGTCTTAAAATATCTTAAAGTGAACACCTCTGCCTGTTTCTGCCACAAATCACTGCATAAAAACTATACCCATACCAATTAATGGTGCAAGTTGTCATATGTGGCCAAGACTGAAAATAATTTGAAACATACTCAGCCATTTCAGCACATTCTAACAATAGATTTGTTAGGTCAAATTTTGCAACAATATATTTAGATTTCTGATGCTATGTAGAAATCCTTGACCCTTTTATTTGAGATCATCTTGACCCATTTTTTTCTTCTGATTTTACAACATTTAAATATAATTTTGTTTCATTGTATATTACTATAGTATAACTATCTCTGATTATTTTTAAGTTCAATGTCTACTGACAAGATATCTTTGGCACTGGAAATTGTATTAGCTTTGAGAAACCTTACATATATTTCAGATAAAAGATCAAGAAGCACTACCTGTGGCAAAAGTATAGAATCAGCATCTACCTTTCCCAACGTGCAGTGAAATGTAAGCAAAGTTGGTGAAACTTTGCTATTAAAAATTTATAAACATGTCTAGAACACATGGACTAAAAATAATTACAAAATGGCTTTACAAATACTTTATACAATTTTATTTCCCCAAATGCTGCTAGAAAAAAAATATTGAATCACGTCTTAAATGAGTAAAAAGTTTGGTATATTTGGTCAAAATACATGGTCAATACCTTGCAGGGGTGATTGTGACACAAGGTAAAAAACCCTGAAAATTATTGACACACAGGTGAAAAATCCTGAAAATTACCGATGCAAAATACTGATATCCATTTACACCATAACTTATTATATAACTGTATGAAACTCAAATAACATAAGAATACCGTAATTACTGCTAGTTTTTGTAATGTAAGTTGTAAGAAAACATAATTTGATAAACTTACCTTATTTGCACTGAAAATTGAATGACTTCATTAAATGATGAGTAAACATTGTCTTGCTAAATATGATATGGAAAGTTGTCTTTTTATTTTTTTATCATTGAAGAAATTTATTCCAAATATTCATAAAACAACAGGGTGTCTATTCCAGATCAGCAATAAATTTCCCTGACTTTTCCAAGTTTTCCATACCAATAATAAAAAAAAAAATCCAGTTATCGAGATTTTGTGATGCTACACACAAAAGAATCTTAAAAGTTGTGAATTTGAGAGTGTAACTTTTACAACTGATTCTGAGGCACAAATTACTGATTTGTTACATTTTTTTTTGCAAAATTTACAAATTGATGAACATTTTACAGCCTAAACATTTTGAAGATACACACTTTTAGACAACGAAATTTGCCGTTTTTTCGAAATACTTCGGCGAAATTTGCCGTTTTTGCGAGATCATTCGACGAAATTTACTGTTTTTTGACGATTCTTCGACGAAATTTTCCGTTTTTTCGAGATCCTTCGACGAAATTTTCCGTTTTTTCGAGATCCTTCGACGAAATTTACCATTTTTTAGCGATCCTTCGACGAAATTTGCCATTTTTTTCGTGATCTGTCGGCAGAATTCTCCGTTTTTCGCGATCCAACGACGAGATTTGCCGTTTCTTCGACGAAATTGACCGTTTTTTCACAATCCTTAGATGAAGTTGGTGTTTTCTCCGTAACCCTTCGGCAAAATTCGCATTTTCCCGCGATCCTTCAACAAAACTCATGTCTTTTTGACGGCCTTATGATGAAATTCACATGTTTTCACGGCCTTTTGACTAAATTTGCATTTTTTCCGCGATCTGTCAACGAAATTAGACATTTTTCGAGGTTTTTCGACAAAATTCGCCGTTTTTTATAACAATCCTTCGACGAAGTTTGCCGTTTTTTCGCGTAATTTACCAGCTATAGCGCGTCCGCGGCATCGCTGTATGTTTTTAGTCTGCAGGTGCCCTAAAAAGTCTACGACGTCCGTCGCAGCGTCGCGTACATTCTGCCACAGGGACCGTAAAATTATCCCATAAATATAGAATCTTAATTGTATGTTAAGAAAAATCTGAATTTTTTTAGATATTGAGTCAGGCGTGGTTTAATGGATTTTAAACGGTCCTGGCCTGTTTTCACTGAATTTTGTACGGGCCGGGAAAAGGTAGCTTTCGTTCGGCCCGGCCCCGGAAATTCCGGCCCGTGCAGACCCTAATGTACAGTCTACTTATTATTTTTATTCTTTTCAAATTATACTCTACCGAGAGCCATTTCGCCATAGAAAAGCGCAAATTTCGAGGGGAAGGGTATTGAATGAAGGTTTATGAAAAATATGCACTCATTGACATCTGGTGCAGCCCATAACAGAATTTGGGGAGGATCAGCATTGTTAAACAAAAGGGAGATGGGGGGGAGATGAAGATTCATACTCAGGTATCTTTTAAAAGACTGGTTTTTGTCTCCTGGTTTAGGGGTAGGACAAAGAATATCTTTCGGTATCGGTATTCTCGTTTATATTCTTTGGTTAAAACAATACAAGGGGTTAGGAAAACGCATGACAGAGGGTTTGCTAGTTTCACTCCGATCAGGCTCTGGGTAAGGGTTGCCGTAACTGAAACGTTTATCGCTAATTTGGCGAATGTTTTTAATTTCGCGGTTTTTCGGCTATTTTCCGACGAAATTCGCCGTTTTTTTTAACGATCCTTCGACGAAGTTTGCCGTTTTTTCGCGTAATTTACCCGCTATAGCGCGTCCGCGGCATCGGTGTATGTTTTTAGTCTGTAGGTGCCCTAAAAAGTCTGCGACGTCCGTCGCAGCGTCGCGTACATTGTTTTTGCAACATATTTTCAATTTTGATTCATTTTTTCCACTAAACAGGATGATTTTATGACCCCGGAAGAGCCGAAAGAAAAACCCGGAAGGGTCGATGGAAAAACCCGGAAATCCGGGGTACCCCCGGAGCACAATCACCCCTGACCTTGTATTTCCATCCTTTACATTGATGATCACTTTGATTTTGTCAGGCATAGTCTTAAAAAGGTCTTCACACTTATTTAGATAGATGGCTGCCATGCTTTTCGCATGGAATATTTTAGTTTGTGTGTTGATTTTGGGTGTAGCTTAGGTACCATGTTTTTCAAAATACTGATAGTATTGGTATATTTATTACTCTATTTAAGGGACATTAGTTTCAGAAAAAAACTGTTTCACTTTCCAGGACATATGGCATGAAGCATTGTTATCCATAATTATAACATCAATGTTTCAAAATTGATCTTCTAAATTAAGAATCAGAAAATCTTCTAAAATTAAATTATATTTCTCTGAATTTACATTCACAAGGGCCTTCTTAGAAGACATGCAGCCAAAAATCAAGATTAAATCAGGAAACTTAAGAGCCTACGCTAGTCATGCAAAAAAACGCTCAAGCTAATGTTAAGTCTATGGGAAGGTTCTTGCACGATTTCTCACTCGCATTTTAATATTTTTAAATGATTTTTTTTGCATAGGATAGCTGAGGTCGACCTCCAACGTTGTTAGTTTTACTTTTTTGATTTTGGTTACAGTTTTTTTATAAGTGGACATTTTCAATTTTGGAACCGGTTCTGAAAGTGAAAGTACCCTTATATAAAAAAATTAAAACCAAAATCAAAAAAGTAAAAACTAACAATGTTAGAGATCGATGTCAGCTATCCTATGCAAAAAAAATCCTTTAAAAATATTAAAATGCAAGCGAGAAATTGCGCAAGAACCTTCCCTTAGACTTAAGGGTTGGCGTAATTTAATATATTTTAATTTTTAATAATTTCAACTCTAATAATACGTTTTTTAATTTTTTTATTTACCTTAGAATATTCAATGCATCATTAAAACATTAATCTAAGTAGTTTGTATTTTTTAGTAAAATACTTTAGTAATCAGTTTTACTTTTTAGTAAATAACTTACTGACTTTGGTTTAAACAGTCATAATTATTAAACAATAAATCCTTATGCTTCAGTTAATTTTGTAGCAAAGTCTGAGAGAAATAGCACTTACGAATTTTTCTGTGCTATGAGAACAACAGTAATTTGAAGTTACAAAGTAAAAACAGTAGAAACAAAACATTTTGCAAGATAACTCATTCTCATTTCCTATGATCAAATCAAGATTCAAGTCTGTAGCCTGTATAATGACAATGGGGAAAATGGTAAGAAAAATTACCTAAAAGATTAATTTGCCTATATTTGCAACATTAAATAATCAATTAAAATCATTCTACCCTTCCCTCTCTTATACATATTGATTTCATCCAATCCATGTGTTTTTTTAACTACCCTCCTCCCCCCCCCAAAAAAAAAGAAATTGTAGGAATTTTAACAGTTTACTTGGCACTACTTGATTACCCGTCAACCAAAAAATTATCGCCAAATTATAAGATTAAATGCCAATTATGGATCATCATAACTGCCATTTTCACTTGACATTAAACACGTTACACGTGTTTGTTATCTTGTTATGTCATCATGTGAAATTTAATTATTTTATTTGTATTTTTATTAAGGTTTTACTAATTTGTTTTTTCTTTCATTATTTAAAATGAAAATTATGTCAATAAATGAATACCTCATGATATTAACAGAGGAAAAATATAACAGATTAGTTTCAACTGGCATCACAAACTTTTGTCCACAAAATATTTTTATTTTTCTATATTTGCTTCAAACCTGTATCTTATGTTTACATACATTTTATAGTTTTTTTTTCTACATTTTTTGACTAAATAAAGAGGACTGAATTCTTTACAATATTCTGTTATTATTGATATTTATTATGTTCTTTAATAAATTCGATTATTACATTTAAAATACTTACATTTAATTCACAAATTCAATATCTTAAAAATATCTGTTTGCTTATGGTTTAATTTAACTCTGCATTTAAACACGTAAACTGTTCTTAGATTTTGTCCGAAATAATCTGGATAAATAAAATTTTATATTTGCTATGTCGTTACATCATGACCATGAGTGAACTTTATCATTAAAGTAACCCTTATATATATTTAGGGATTTTTTTTTAATTAAAATTAATTCATTTTCCCAACTTAAAATTTTAGAATGACAACATTTTTTCATTTGTATAATTTGGTGAATAGTTTGGAGATTTCTTTAATTTGGCGAAATTCGTCGATGGGATAATCAAGTAGTACTGTTTACTTCTATAAACTATTTGTAAAAGTTATAACCTAAAGGCTCAAATAAACATAAAGTGAAGATTGATTTGGCAAATGTTTATGCATTAATATTGTTTTTATTATAGATTTTTTAAATGTAGAAACTGTTGATTTAAATTTTTTTTAATATATATTTATTTTAACCCTTTCACGCTCAAGGGAAATATTTTTCCCTTCTACAAAAATCGTTATTGATTGTTCAATTATTATTGAATCGATATTTTTTTTTTACTGAATGTCAAAATAAAACGTATGTCCAAGGCGGCAAATGTGTTTCTGAACGAATAAAAAAAAAGAACTGTCAAACTTTATTGCGCCAAAACCAAAACATTCGCGGGCTGAACTAATAATATCTTGAAAGTGTTTTGGACTTGAGAAAATTAGAATACCATAACTAACTATTTATTTTACTTTTCTGATAATTTTTATTATGTTTTTTGTATTACAAAGCAATAAATAAAATACCGATATAATAAACCTAACTCTTCGTTTATTTACTTTTATGGTCCATAGGGAAAAATATTTCCCATGAAATTATAGGAAACCTGTACACCCTGCTATGTTTTTCTAGTGATATTCTCTTACTTTACACCCACAATAGCTAAAATATTGTGTTGTATTGGCATATTTAGTCTTGGACATCTTATGGTCCTGTAAGGGTTAAAGGCAACATTACTACATTAATTTAAGAAAAGTAAATAGTTTTTACCTGTCATCATCACATAAATTTATCTACAAAATTGATTATGATTGATTGATATTTTTTTATTTATATTACCGATGAAAATTATTTTAATTAATCAAATTAATATTAATGAAACATCTAATTAATATTCTGATTTAAGTCTCAATTATAATATATACAAAATTATATTATTTTTATTAAATCCAGCCTTTTTGCCAGTTTTTGCTAAGTTTTGCCGTTTTTTACCAGGTTTTTTCCAGTTTTTGCCGCTGTCCTGGCAAAAATACCATTTTGCCGGCAAATTGCCCAACCCTAGCCACTTAACATTAGCTTACGCGTTTTTTTGCATGACTGATGTTAGCTCTTAAGATGAAAATTGGATCAGTTTTCACTCTCTTTTCATTTTGCAACTTCTAAATGAATTTTCTGCTATCGCCCATAGCTAAACACCACTTTACTCCAGTTACAGACTACTTCCGGTATTTTTTGGCCCATCATAATCTAGCTTGTTTGTGCAATATTTTCAACTTAGGTTTTGTCTTGGCTTTGTGATAACGATATACAGCTTCATTAGTGTTGTGCAACATTTTGTTTCATACATTGGCCTTGGATGATTTCTTCCATTCAATACAGTAAACCTCGTTAGTAAGTCACCTGGATAAAACGTCACTCAGCATATTACGTTATGTTTCAGAAATCCCGACTATTCTCCTATGACTTTTCACATATTGTACCCTGCTTATTGCATTGCTATTTTTCCAACCACTCCACTTAAGACGTCACTTTTAAGAATGCAATAGGCAAACTCTGTCCTATTTCTTTGTCATGGTTATCTCCAAAAACACTTAAGTTTTTGTTGTGCATGACTGTAAGTTTAACAACATTCCAGCTGACAGTGTTTTTCCTTACAAAGATTGGCTGTCATATCAACAAATTCTCTGAACACAATGGTAACTTAAATTGTAGCTGATGTTTTGAAGCAAAGAATGGACCAGCTGTAGAATCTGAAGCAACACTGAAGGGACCTCCCAAACTAATTGTTACAAAGAAAAAAAGCCTTAGAATTCCGTGATCATCTGATGAAATTTGTGATTTTATTCTGCAATCTTTTGACGAAACTCATGATTAATTTCTGCAATTGTTTGACATTTTTTTTTCGTGACCGACTGACGAAGTTCATGATTTTTTGAAGCGACAGATTGAAGAAATTCATGTTTTATTAACACGACCTCTTGATGAAATTCGCGAGTTTTTCCGTGACCTCTTGGGGAAATTTGTGAGTTTTTCCACAATTGTTTGAAGAAAGTCGCGGCTTTTTCTTACAAGTGATTGACCTAATTTTGCGATTTTATTCATGATCGTTTAATGTAATTCTCAGCTTTTTTTTTTCCCCAGCAAACATCAACGCAATTTTTTTTTCTTTTTTAACAATTTCGCGGAAATTGTTCATAGATTTTTAAAAGAACAAGAAAAGCAGAAAAGTGGCAACCGTCCCTGATAATAGGCAGGATGGAGAGTAGAACTTCGTCGCTCGTGACTTCCGCGCATCTCCATGAAAATGCGTTGTGTAGCAAACCATATAGGGTAGTGAGATGAAACTCAAGGAAATCATATCGTTTAATGTATATATTTTTTCATTATGGGCAAAACAAAAAATAGCTAATATTGTGAAATTATGGAGGAGAATCTGCAAAAATCACAGATTTGATACATAAAAAAAAACAGGAATCTGAGATTTTATATAAAAAGCTGAAATCACAGATTTTATATAAAAGGTGGAAATCACAGATTTTATATAAAAGGCGGAAATCACAGATTTTATAAAAAAGTGGAAATTGCAAAATTTAAAAAAAGGCAGAATTCCGCCTTTAGGCAGAACACTGGCATCCCTGTAGAATAGATTGGTGAACTAAGGAGCTATATTTTGTCTTTGATAGACACTACAGATAGCGAATGTAATTTAATATTATACCAGTGGGGAAGACCGAGCTATCCTTGGTAAAAATTAGCTTTGTATTCAACTCAATATAAGAATAAATTCTCTATACAACATATAATAATCAGTTCTATGTATCCTGATTGGTTAAATTCTGTTTTAAAGAATGTTCTATGGGTGCTGTTTGGTTGAATCATGTATCTTCGATCCTATTGGGAATTTCTAGAACATTCCTTCAGATTCTGAAAGCCAATAAATATTTGCACCAAATATTGCCAACATTTGGCGAAAAAAATGTGCAAACTTGGCTTCTTTCATTTGGCACCAAGCATATGTTTTGGCATTGCTAATCTTGAAAGGCGATTTTCTTGCCAAATCCTGCCAATATCGCCAAATTTGGTGATATTTGGCAAAAGGTTGCCAACTTTGTAACTTTGTTTACTGCCAACTGTTCAACTACTTAATACATTCATGCATTCACATTGAAATGTCTTGACCCATAGTGACCCAAAAATGACCCACTAATCGAATTTTCTCGAACATGTTACGTAGCAAAATGGCAAAGCGTTTTTCAGATAAAATTAGCTTGACCCATAGTGACCCCAAAATAACCCACTAATAGAATTTTTTCGACCATGTGACCTAGCCAAAATGTCTTCTTGTAATCCAAAATGGTAGGATACAAAATTTAGTAAATATCATTTCAGCCGTTTTTTACATAAAATTAGCTTGACCCTATAGGTGCAGATTCACGGTCGCCAGTCGCCACGTGGCGACTAAATTTTTGGCTGTGGCCACTAACTTTCGGCGTTTAAGTCGCCATGTGATTTAAAAGTAATCAATTTCTGGTATTACCAGTTCCCATCGTGAAATGTTGATATTTTTTTTAAAGATTAAGACCAAAACACATACATTATTGTTATCTTTTAATAACATTTCAGAATGATCGGTTTAACACAGGAAACTATTAAATGTATTCAAATAGCAATGTTATCCGTAACAGTTTGAATCTGATAATTTTATTTTACATAGACTGTGATTTAAATATATATATGTATAAACAAATATTTGAAGTGTGTTTTGATTTTTATAGTGCAAAATATTCTCACAAATTCAGATTTTCTTTCATATGTACTTTTGTCTGGCAAAATCAAAATAAGAAATATTGTTTTTCTGATATTCCCCGCTATCATGATTGCTTAGCTTATACATATTTTTTTTAAACCGTATTTTGCCCAACTTTATCTTCAGACTGTACATGATTTAAGATTTAATTAATATTCAAATTTTGTTGTACACGTGTTTATATTAAATTACTTTACACTTTGAATTCATTATTATTAATTTTTTTTTAGTTTTTTACCCTATATAAACACTATTGTTTTTATGCATTTGTTTTACAATTGTGGCCACTGGATTTTTTGGGTTTAGGAGCCAGTGACTCCTTCCAAATGTTGGGAATCTGCACCTATACTTGACCCTGACTCGTAGTGACTCAAAATTACCCACTAATCAAATTTCCTCGAATATGTGACCTAGTCTAATGGTCCTCTCGAGCCCAAAAACAGTAGGATAAAAAGTTTAGTCAAAATCATTTCAACCTTTTTTATATAAAAATAGCTTGACCCTGACCGGTAGTCTCCCAAAATGATCCACTAATCGAATTTCATTGGTCATGTGACCTAGCCCAATGGTCTTACGCCCCAAAACAGCAGAATACAAAATTTAGTCAAAATCGTTTGAGCCATTTTGTACATAAAATTAGCCTGACCCATAGTGACCCACTAATTGAATTTTCTTGAACATGTGATCCAACTTAATGGTCTTCTCATAATCCAAAATGCCAGGATACAAAATTTAGCAAAAATCATTAGAGTGATTTTTTAGATAAAATTAGCTTGATCTGTAGTGACCCAAATATGGCCCACTAATTGAATTTTCTTGAACATGTGACTTAGCCCAATGGTCTTCTCGTAATCCAGAATGGTAGGATACAAAATTTAGTCAAAATCGTTAAAGCCATTTTTTAGTTATAATTAGCTTGATCTTGACCCATAGTGACCCAAAAGTTCCCATTAATCGAATTTTCTCAAACATGTGACCTAGTCCAATGGTCTTCTCGTGCCCGAAAATGGTAGGATACAAAATTTTGTTAAAATCGTTAGAGCTGCTTTTAAGATAAAATTTGTATACACACACAGACAGACAGACAAGATTTGCTCTTATTATAATACAGGGTGTCCATACATGATTGTCAATTTCCTTACCTCATAACTTTCGATTTAAGAATAATATGATGAAAAATATTACCATAATTTAGGGAAGAAACGCTGCAACCTTGAAAATTGGCATTGTTTTGTAAGAAATTGGCATAGTCGCCACAGTAAAAAAAAATTATTTTGCTTTATTAATACAGCAAAAGGTATACAAAAAATAACATAAATATGGCTAAATTAACGGAATTATAAAAATTACTAATTATCTAAAAATGTATAGAATTAAAATATTTACAAAGTGGAATCGATTATCTGAAACTCCAAACTCTGGAAAGACCCAAAATTAGACTTTTTTCCTGAAACATTTTTCGAAAAAACTGTTCTGATCTATTTTTTTCTTTATTTTAAATCTTAATATATATATATATATATATTATATATATATTATTTGTATACATGTTGTTACAAAGTTTCATTAACTAGGTTAAGCCATATTTAAGTGAGACTTTTTATAACTGGCGAAAGAAAATAATTCTCAGAAGAATTTTATCGACTAAAAAAACGAGATGGCAGAATGAATTCTGCACTCTTCAATTTTTGGCAACTCCTATTGCGCTCGTCAACCTAACCGTTCGGAGTTTTCCGTGGTTTTCTTAGAACCTTGCCGTAAATACGGGTTAGGATCCCTTAGAAAGACCCCCCACGGAGGGCACTACCCATAGGGAGTATATCCCTCGTGTAGATAATCGGGCATTATAAAATCAACCAACCAACCAATTTTTGGTACCCGGTGCAAGAGCTCCCCTCCCCCCCCCCATTTCGCATGGCACTGAAGGGAACAGCGCTCTGAAAAAATTATCACAATGCTAGCAAGAGAATTCCGCATTTGCGAAGTACTGAAAAAAAACATAGAAATAAATAAATAAATAAAAACAGCTTTAAATAAGGGAAAGATAAAAGAACCTTGAAGCATGGCATCTAAACTTTCTTATATGGGTATTAAAAAAAACTTTAGATTATGTCCAAAGAAAAATAATTTCTGTATTATCTCCTATCATTCTGAAACAGGCAACTCATGTGAAAGACACAGAACGAAGCATCATGACCTTGACATGCTTACAACTGCAGCCCAACATTCATTCTTTTCAATAATACAATTAAATAATCAAAAATATTTAAAAATCCGTGCTATCGGGCTGTCATAAGAACGGGAATTTCAAAATCATGCATTAACGGGACATCGTTATAACAGACTTTAAAATTTGTTTAAAAAACAAGCTTCCAGAACTATTAATGAATGAATAATCAAAAAGATTTTTAAAAATCTGCACTACTATCAATTCGTCGTAAGAACGGGAATTTCAAAATCACGCATTAACGGGGCATCGTTATAACAAAGACTTCAAAATGCATTTAAAAAATAAACTTCTAAAACTATTATTGAATAAATAATCAAAAAGATTTTTAGAAAAATCTTCACTATGGGTTCGTCGTAACAACGGGAATTTCAAAATGACTCATTAACGGGGGATTGTTATAACAGAGAATTCAAAATGTGTTTAAAAAATAAACTTCCAAAACAATTATTGAATAAATAATCAAAAAGATTTCCGAAAAATCTTCACTATGGATTCGTTGTAAGAACGGGAATTGCAAAATCGTGCATTAACGGGGAATTGTTATAACAGAGGATTCAAAATTCGTTTAAAAATGAACTTCCAAAACTATTATTGAATAAATAATCAAAAAGATTTTTAACAAATCTGCAGTATTGATTCGTCGTAAGAATGGGAATTTCAACATTGCGCATTAACCGGGGATTGTTATAAATGCGTTTAAAAAATAAGCTTCCGAAATAATTATTGAATAAATAATCAAAAATATTTTAGAAAAATCTTCACTATGGGTTTGTTGTAAGAATGGGAATTTCAAAATCGCGCATTAACGGGAAATTGTTATAACAGAGGATTCAACATTCGTTTAAAAATGAACTTCCAAAACTATTATTGAATAAATAATCAAAAAAATTTTAGGAAAATCTTTACTATGGATTCGTTGTAAGAACGGGAATTGCAAAATCGTGCATTAACGGGGAATTGTTATAACAGAAGATTCAAACTGCGTTTAAAAAATAAACTTCCAAAACTATTATTGAATAAATAATCAAAAAGATTTTAGAAAAATCTTCACTATGGGTTCGCCATAAGAACGGGAATTTCAATAACGGAAGATCGTTATAACAAAAATTGAAAGAAGCAATGACAGCAACAGCCTTTATTTTCCAATGAATATAATGTAATGTTTTAATGAGTAATATATATAAAAAAAAAGAGAGAAGTTTCCATTGCTAACTTCAGAAAACAGCTTTCTTATTCTATGTATCTACAGTGCAGTACAATAAAAAGGAATTTCCATTGCGGCTCCCTGTCCTTCCTTAACCCATTCACCATATTTCCCCCAAAATGGGAACCGCGTATTGCATTCCTTGGGTACCATCAGCACTTTCACTTACCCATCGGCAACATCACTTCGCAATCGAGGCGAAAATTATTCAAAGAAAAAAAGGGATGAGTGAAAAAAAATTAGAAACTTTTTTCGAAACACTGAATATTTTGCACAAAATACATTACAAATATTTTCACAAACGCCGCCCTGGTATAAACGGCACATTTCGCAAATTTTAAACTCGTAAATGCTGTGCCGTTTCTTCCCTAAATTACAGTACATATTCGTAAATTCAAACTCAAAAAGTTTTTTTAATAACCCAAACAAAGTTACATATGGGTAAAGTTGAAACTCAAAACGCTATTAACCAAATAACGATTATAATCAGATAATAATTAATATTAAAATGCTATCAAATTTATCAAAAAGCTGTTAATGAATTATGAGTACAAAGTTAGATAGACAGATATTACATAATTCATTAATAATTTTTTGATAAATTTGATAAAATTTTAATATTAATTATTTGATTTTTTGTTATTTGCTTAAGAACGTTTTCAGTTGCAACATTACACATATGTAACTTGAATTGTATTATTAAAAAAACTTTTTGAGTTGTAATTTATGAATATGTAATATTTTTTGTCATATTCTTAAATCAAAAGTTATGAGGTAAGAAAACCAGGACAATCATTTATGGACACACCCTGTATATGATATTCTTTACAGAAAAACAAACTGATTTTGTAAAACTGACATCAAACAAAAACAGATGTTTTATTTTGTAAGCCAGTAACAAATGGATCAGTATTGAGTTGAACAATTAAATAACACATAACATTATGAATAAAATCTTGTGTGGATAAATATACACTAAAAACACCGTTTAACACACAATATCATAGTACAATGGACAGACGTACATTTTGTGAGTAACTTGGACTCACATCCTCAGTGTCAATAAAATAAAATTAAACATTATTGTATCCCCCAAAGACATGAAATTGAATCGAGAAACCCAAATGAAAACAACAACACACCGAGAATGATGTGTGATGAGTTCCTCGGTGTGTTGTTTTCATTTGAGTTTCTTGATTCAATTTCATGTCTTTAGGGGATACAATAATGTTTAATTTTATTTTATTGACACTGAGGATGTGAGTCACGAAACGTACGTCTGTCCATTGTACTATGATATTGTATGTTAAACGTTGATGTTTTTAGTGTATAACACATAACATACTTAATTACTATACTTTCCTTAATTTCTTATCCATTTTATGAATTCTAATTCTACTAATTTATATAATTTATAATTTAATTTAGTTATAGGTATAGGTATACTTATTATATACACATTTGGAATTTCATTTTATATTAAATATAAACTCTGCTTAAGACGTCACCCCGCTTACCAAGTCATTTTTAAGTGACATACTAACGATGTTTGACTGTATTCATATCATTAGATGTTTTCCATCTCACATTTGTGAATATTTTAATGAAGTGCAATCTAGACGTGCTGATGTAGCTCATAGTCTACCAAAACTGATGCAGTTTTTTATACTTTTAAGCTCTATGAAGTTTCTTGAAATTTTCAAAACTATATATTATGAGCATAAAAATTTCTTATAATTATAGAATGAAAAACAAAACGAGTGCATCTATGAATTTTTTTTTGAAAGCCTAAAGGCATATGTTTTACTTTAATATGTACAACAGTGCTGAAGAAACATAATAAGGTTGATTAAGATTAGTTTTGGCACATTAGCAAACACTAAGTTGAAAAAGAAATTAGAAACACTAAATGGCAGAGTCTATTTAAAGTTGGCTGACGGAGAATCATTATTACTTCATCCACAGTAATAATTCCAATATCATCTGCATCTGTCTAATTAAAAGGCTCACTATTTCTATTCTTCCTTGCAAATTTAGCAGTTATTTTTTCATTTGTATCATCAATTTCTAAAATTAGAGCTACATAATATTTGTTTTTTTAATGCAAGTTTCACAAATATATATTCACTAGCTTTAGAAGTTTTTTTAGCTGAACTATTAAATCCTTCTAGGTCTTCATAATTGTCTTTTAATTCATCCATAGAAATCTCTTTATCAGAGTTGCTTTTCACTTCAAAGTCAGATTCTTCTACATATTCAGTTTTTTTTTTTAACCTTTGAGTTTTTTCTTTATTCTTTATATTTCTATCAATTTTTTCTCTTGATTGTTGCATGTAGTCCTCATTTGTAATGATTTGAACACCTGAAGATGCTTTAGATAGCTTTGATGAGATTGTGTTTGCGTGGAGTTGTACACATAAAGGTGACACACCCTCTATATTCAATTTGAAAAACTATACATGACCATAAGCACTATAGCAATTTAAGGCAACTTGTTTAAGCCATAATGCAGAAATTCATTAAAATTTACTTAGTGGGGTAAGTGGGACACTCTAGTTCCACTTACCCCATAATGAGGGGTCCCACTTATCCCTTAGTAGGCTAAAGTTATGGGGTAAGTGGGATCCCTCCTCTTGAACACTTCTTAATAACAGTTTTTGTAAAAATTCAAATTACAGTATGCATTTTAGGTTAAACTTTGCACAACAGTTTAATAAACATTAAAAGATAATGAAGACTAACCTGGAAACACCTCTTGGGGAAATGTAGCTTGAATTCTTTAAACAAACTATTCTGGAAATCTATTTTACATTAGTTCTATGACATGAAAAATAAATGAAACAAAGCTCAAATATATGCAAACCCCATCAGTGTTATTTTTTTATTTTGTAAAGTTTTATTTGGGGGATCATGAAGGGAGTTGTAGACTCTCTCCAAACAGTTTTCAGGCTCATTCTTCTTTTCTTCAGTTTTCCACATTTTACTGCATTCTTCTATATGTTCAATTAAATGAGTTTTGTCTTCTGTTTCATACTATCAATAGAATCAGCACAGTTTAAATTTTCAGAAATCTTAGAATGATTATTTTTGACACTTTTCTTTTTTATGATGGGTCTTTTTCATTAAAAAAAAATTCTGCTCCAGGAGTTTCCCAATACACTTTATGTGACAACCAGCTGGTCACTGCATTTTTAATATTTTTTCTTGATTCAACATCACGTAATGCTTGCAAATGTTTGTTGCCATTTAAAGATTTTGTTCAGAAAAAAGTTATAGTTCAATCAGTAGTTCATCCACAGAATAAAATATTTTAGCAGCAGCATTTTGAGCAGCTATATATATAAATATTACTGATAATTTACACATTGTCACTAATGCTCATTTAAGATCTTTTATGTGTTTTGGTACTAAGTATCGCATTCCTTCACAATCATTTCCTAAGTCCATCATACAACAATCCACTTATCATTTGTATTTCTTTATTTACAAAATTGGTATTAACTATATTAAATACATAGAATTCTTTGAGAATGAAAACAATGTAATATTTCTTTTACAACAATATTTACAGAATTTACATATTGATAAAATTCCTGTTTCTTTCTCTACCCTTAAGCCACACATTCGTGAACTACAAAACAATTTCATCATCACCTCACTTCTCTTAAATATTCTCACACAAATCTACGATTTATCAATCAAGAAAGATAGCACTCATTGTATTAAAAAGAGTTATGTGCTAGTTAATAAAATCAAGGCACTTACCAACATCAACAATATTATCACATATGATTTTAAGGTCTTTTTCAACAATATTCTTTTGGTAGATTTAAGAATTTGGTGTAGACTATTAATTCACTTTTTATAGAATATTTCTCATCATTACATTTATCTGATAACATCGATATTGATTACTTCAAAACTTTAACTAATTTTTTACTTTTTCATAACTATATCTTCCAAAATAATGCTATTTTTATTCAGACAAAGGGAATTCCACAAGGCTCAGCTAGTTCCCGTATGCTTTCAAATTTATATCTCTATTTCTATGAAAGAAAGTATATTAACAATAATATTTTGCTCTATAGCTATATAGAGGATATAATTATCTTTTCTCTTTATGATAATCATTCTATTTCTCTACTGTTAGCATATCCTTCCAATCTTGAACTTAGTACCACTCATTTAAATAAATCTACTATTAATTTTATGGACATTAATATAATATCTCTATTATTTCTAATCACACTTTAACATTCAATATCTATGATAGACGTAATGATTTTTCCTTCAATGTTATTAATTTTACTAACTTTCATTCATGTCTACATATTTCAGTTTAGAGAAATATTCTTCTAAACCAATGCAATCATATTAAACGTCTATGCTCATCTCATTTCATTAGGACTAATTTATTACAATTAAGACATACAGCTTTGTCTTATAATTATCCCCTTGCTTTTCTTTCTTCATCTATTAAACATTAATCTAATTTTACCAGTATGGGCATTAAATATGTATAAACAGGGGTGGGGAATTTTCAGAAAATCTTACCAGCCAAGGATTTATTTTACCAGCCAGGAAAAAGCAACATTCCAGCTGAAAATTGTTATGATAGAATTTACGCAACTGAAAATATAATTCATTACTACAATACAACAATACATTTTTGTAATTTTTTTTCATTAAAATTAAGAAATATATACAACAGAGGAAATTTGTATTATCCCCAAAGCAGAATATACTTAAAAGTGCGACGTACGTCGCAGAACAATGGCCTTCCCTGCAGAACATTTCAAATTATCATTTTCAAGAAAAATATCCATCAATCGAAGGAAAATCCTGAAATTCGTCACTCAATGGCCGGGAAAAAAATATCAAAATTATTTAATCATTCATTTAAAAAGATTGTGGTATTGATCAATGGGTCGTGAAAAAATCTTGCGCAGTACGATAGTCAATCATGGAGAACAAATCATGAAATTCTTCAGCATGTTGTGCAAAAACATGCAAAATTTGATAAACAGTCACAGAAAAACATCCACGGTTATCGCCAATCGGTTGCAGGTAAAAAACACTGAAAAATTCGCCAGCGCATTGTCGGAAGAAACTGCGACAAAACCCACGATTTTCTTTAATCGATCGCAAGAAAAGGCCTCAAAATTTGGCTACAGTACAAGGAAAAAATTGCAAAATTTGCAATTCGTCGTAGTTAAAAAATCACGAAATTAGGAAGAAACTGTGAAATTCATTGAACATTAGAGGGAAAAACTCACGATCTTCTCCAATTGATCTCAAGAAAAAGCTACAAAAATTTGTCTATTGGTACAAGAAAAATATCGCAAAATTTAAAAATCAATCACAGGTTTAAAAAAAGCGAAATTTGTCAGTGGATTGTGGGAAAAAATCAAAAATTCATCAATTTGTCGTGAAAAAATCTAACAATTGGCCAATAGATTGTAAAAAAGCGACAAAGTTTTCCAATCGATAGACAGAAAATATCGCAAAATTCACCTATCTGTCGTGGGTAAAACGAGAAATTGGTTGATCGGTTACAGAAAAAGCGTGATTTTTATCAATCTTTCACAAGAAAAAGCAAAAACAATTAGCCAATCAGTAGAAAGAAAATGTCACGGAATTTGCCAAATGGTCGCTATTAAAAATATGCGAAATTTGTCAATCAGTAGCAGAAAAAAATTTGCAAGATTTTCTCCAATGGGTCGCAGGAAGCTGCTGCAAAATTTGCTTATTGGTACAAGGAAAATTTCACAAAATTCCCCAATCAGTTGTAAGAAAAAAAAAATGCGAAATAAGTCAGTGGTTACGTGTGAAAAAATCAGAAATTTGTCGGTCAGTCATGGAAAAAAATCCAGAATTTTTGCCAGTTAGTCACAAAAAACGACAAAGTTAGCCAATCGGTAGAAAGTAAATAAGTCTTGCAAAATTGGGCCATCGGTTGCGGCTAAAAAAATTGCGAAATCTTTTAGTGGATCGTTGGAAAAAATTGGAAATTCATTGATCCAATCAATCACTTGCAAGAAAAACAGTAAAAATTTGCCAATCAATAAAAAGAAAATTTAATGAAATTCACCTATCAGTCGCATGTAAAAAAACCCTCTAAAATCATCAGGAAAGTTACGAAATTTTTCGATCAGTCGTGGAAAAAAATTCCATGATTTTTTGCAATCTCTCGCAAGAAAAAGCTGGAATAATTGCCAATCAGTCGTCGGTAAAAATCACGAAATTCGTGCATCAGTTGCATGAAAAAAAACTATGAATTTCGCCAATCGGTCCAAGAAAAATATTGCAAAATTCGCCTATCGGTTGAAGTTAAAAAAACCCAAAATTCGTCAGTGAATTGTTGAAAATATCTCGAAATTCTTCCATCAGTCGCGGGAAAAAAATATCACGAAATTGGGTCCAAGGAAAAAACGTGAAATTCGCAAGTTGACATACGGAAAAATCTGCAATATTGCAAAAATCGTCAATCGATTGTCAGAAAAAACCACGAAATTCATTATTCGATCAGATAAAATCGCAAAATTCGCCATTAGTTTCTTTCGTGTGTGAATGTCAGCATTTTACAAAATGGATTTTACATTTCTATAAAAGATGCAATTGCAGTTCTTTATACATAAGAAAATATCCCTGTGTCTTTATTTTTTATTCCCGCAGAACATTTTTTATCAACTGAAGTTCGTTGCAGAACATAGCAAAGTATTCTGCTTTGGGGGGATAGAACTTACCAGGAAACCATGACATTAGTGTAATAATGAAAAAAATCTAAATAAGCAGCAATCGAAAGAGCTTTATGAAACATGCTTTTTGATGCATAAATTATTTGCCCTCTTCTCCCCGTTATCGAGATATAATGTCATAAAATTCGCTAATTTATTCATTTAATAGGATGGAAGGAGGAGTCGTTAACGTTTTCAACGTAACAACTTCATCAAACTCCATTCACTTGTCCATTTCCAGTTTAGTACGCCGTAATACTCTGAAATCATTCGATATGCTTGTTACAAGTCTGGATTAGTGCAAATTCAGCACTTGCGTTTGAAATGCCCTTGCAATTTTAATTTTCGCAGAAGGTTAATCATTGTAATCATTGCACTAGATTTAAGTTCATGAAATTCTCTTGGTGCCACGATTTTCTACGCTTCAATCATTTTTTGGTTCAGTGTCATATTTGTCAATAGCACGTTTTTTACAGGCTTCTTTCATTTTTATATTACTATATCTAAATATGTTTTGTATTTCATATTAATCTGATTATTATAATTTCTGAATCTAAACCACGCCTTGTTCCCTTAATTAAATAAATAAATTAGCAAACTTTATGACTTTATATCTCAATAACGAGGAAACGAGGGCAAACGATTTATGTGTCAAAAAACATGTTTCATAATTCTCTTTCGATTGCTGCTTACTTAGATTTTTTTATTATTACACTATGGAGTAGTTTCTTGGTTAGTACCATAGGCGTAGCGCGACCGAAAATTTTGGGGGGGCACAAAATTTTATTAAACACACACGCGGGCATGCACACATACCCATGTATATACAGTGGTATCTTGGTTAAAAACGACCTCGCAGCAATCTTATCATATTGGGTAAAAGGAATTCAGTTTCGATCTTCTAGCCCAATATAAAACATTTTGTCTTCTTTTCAAAAAAGTCTATTTTTCTTAAACATTCGTCGTACAGCAATTTTTGAATTTTTTTGCGAAATGTTTATGTGATTTTTAGCGTTTTTTCGCGTTTTGCGACAATTTCTTAACATTTGTGTTAGGAATTAAGTTTCAATCTTTTAACAAAATATAGTAAAATTTGTTCTCTGCCTTTTTAAAAATTTTCGCAAAATTTTTATGTGATTTTTAGCGTTTTTTATCTTTCCGAGAAAATTTTTTAAACATTCGTACGAGAAATCTGGTTTTATTTTTTCAGCAGATATAGTACATTTTCTACTCTGCGATTTTTTAATTTTTTGCAAATTTATTATGTGATTTTTGGCGTTTTGCGGCGATTTTTTTTTTCCAACTTCAATCTTTTAGCCCAATCTAGCAAATTTTGTGATCTGCGATTTTTAGATTTTTCACGAATTTTTTTTATGCGATTTTTGTTGGGAAAATCAGAACATGTCCAAGAAATTATCCCTCATTTCTTATTTTGTCTCATCATTCTACACACCCTACATAAACTCATAGTTTAATATTTGTTTAAAGTTTAATAGTTTCTGAAGTTATTATCTGTTAAGTATATTTAAATTATATTTTCGTTCTTTTTATATTAAATTAAACGATATTTTTATTAAGGAAAACCTTCATAAATATATCGTCGTTTAAGTAATTAAATCTTGCTTTGTATTTAAAGTTTGTTAAAACCAATATTATTTTTATTCAGACTTTTATAGAAATACATTTAAAGTTTAAGGAATAAACTTACTTATTGAATGAATCCAGTTTTGTTTCTATCTTAAATGGAAATATTAATTTAATCTTTGATTTAAATTAATCTTTAGCTTTTCGTTTTTCTGTTTACAATACATGACTTCATAGCTCCCGGTAATTTCCTCTTGATCGTATCACTCGATACGATTCATCGTATCACTCGATACGATTCATCGTTTCCGATCTACGTCATCATAGTTAGCTTGAACACCAAGAGATGGCGTTGTTAGGACGTAATCATGGTAAATGTCAGGAGGCTAACACTGGAACAATGTTTTGCATAATGCATCATTAAAGACGTTCTAGAGATTTCCGAATGATCGTAATTGAGCATGCATGGGAGAGTGACCCGGGAAAGGTTGTGAGGTATATATATGATTGTGTTTGCAGTAAGCAAGGTCGTCATCGTCATCTTCATTTTTGCTTTTTCATTTCATCAGTTGCCGTTCATCTCTGTTTTACTACCTTCATTCATTAGGAATGTAATCAGTGATAGTCTTAAACTTTTTGTGCTTTGTGGAAATGAAGGTTTTAGTGTCAATTAGTTTTTAGCAAGTGTTATTCATAATTCACCTCAAGTGCAAGTAAATGTTAAGTTTTTAGTGAAAGTCGGCAGCAGTATTTTAGTATAAAAAGTAATGAAATGTTGTGATGATTTAATGTGAAAGCACGTGGATCCGTTTTTCTTTATGAACTTTGTGTGAACATTAAAGTCGAATACTTTTGGATTTTCTTCTTGCAAATTTGAATCTATATGCTATAGTGATTTTTGCTGCCATATATGTCTTTGAAGTAAAAGTTCCAGATGGCCAAAAATGTCGTTATCATTTTTGTCACGTCATGTTGTCTTTAGTTAATTGAATTTGATTTAAGTAATTGTTAAATGTGTGTCAAGTTTTAAGCTTAATTTAAGTCTTAATGTTTTGTAATTATGTTGTAATTAAGTGTTTAAAATAAACCTTTTGGTTATTTAATATGTTATCTTTATTGTTTTAAACCACTACATATTTATTTAACTTAATTGAGTTTATCTTTATTTTATTTATCTGGGGTAATAAATATCAGCCTTTACGCTTCTGCTATACGTGTGTTAACTTTGATATATATTTTTTTTTCTTTAAACCCCTTAACTATTATCTTCATAATAGTTATCAATTTTAAGCGTTCTGCGGGGATTTTCTTAAACATTCGTAACATACATCTGGTTTCAATTTTTCAGCCTGATGTAGTAAATTTTGTGATTTTTAGTGTTTTTCCGCGTTTTGCGGCAATTTTTTAACATTTGTGATACGAATCTGGTTTTAACCTTTTAACCCATTATTGTAAAATTTTTCCTCTGAGATTTTTAATTTTTTCATGACTTTTTTATGAGATATTTTGCCGTTTTTTCGCATTTTACTGCGATTTTTATAAACATTCGTAAAAGGAATCCAGTTTTAATCTTTCAGCCCATTATACTAAATTTTGAACACTGAGATTACATTTTGTACTCACTGATTTTAATCGCGAATTTTTCATGCGACTTTTTGCGGGGTTCTTTTCGTGTTTCGTGGAAGTTCTTAACATCTATAACAGTAATCCAGTTACAACCTTTTAGCCCAATATAGTAAACTAGGAGGGTCAGTCCCCTACTCGATAACGCTCGTCAACCTCCGTGAATTGCTAAGAAATTCACATTAAGACCGCTACGCGGTCCCAGTTCGCTTCGCTCGCTCGCCTCTTTTCGTTTTTGCAGCAACTCTTGCCGGAATAAGTACTACCATAAATCATTTTAACATATGAAATTGACAATTTTTGTTAAAGTAAAAAAACTAATTGTAAACTTCTTTGAAAACACAATTTAAAATGCATTTAGTTGGTGCTACCAGTGGGCATAAATAATTTAAATACTATGAAAAAATGATCTTGGAAACACAATTAGTTTAAAACTCATTGCATCTATAATATTGTACAGCACGGCTTAAATTCATTTTAAAAAACACTACGTGATAAGAAGATAGTTTATATATATCATCAATCATTGTTTAAATTTTGTTCGACATGCTACTGTTTTAAATAATTATAGATTTTTGCAAAAAAAAAAATTAGTTTTATCAAGATAGCAACAGATGGCAGCAGGTGCAATCAAGACAGTTAATATTTTTATTATCTCCGATTTTCGTGTGAGGGAAATTCGTAAATAAATTCTAAATAAGAGTTGAGAATTCATTTGAAATTAACGATATTACTCATAATTAAAATGAGGAATCATCTCAATTACGTACATGTTATTTTATTTTAATAGTTGCTAGTTTGAGTTTGACAGCTCTCACACTGGTCGCCATATTGGAGACAGAACTGATCTTACGCAATCTAGTCTGAGCTCTAGAAACTACGGTTGTTGCCAAACTGTAAGCTAGAAATTCAGCCTTATTTCCACTCAACGTAAGAGAAATATATATATAGATGTTGGCTTCTTTTCAATAATGTTTATTCGGAACTCGTTATAGCGAATTTGAATTCGTTCGTGAATTCGTAAAATGAATCCAGCTACAATCTTTTAACCCAATATAATAAATTTGATTCTCTGCAAATTTTAATTTTTTTGCTGCGATTTTTTTTTTTTTTTTTTTTTTTTTTTTAGTTTGTACGCGTTTTGAAGCGATTTTTCTAACATTCGTAAAATAAATCCTGTTTCAGTCTTTAAACACAAATCATTAATTTTGTCCTCTGCGATCTTTTAATTTTTCGTAAATTTTTTTATGAAATTTTTTTTTTTTTTTACGTTTTGTGGGGATATTTTCACATTCGTAAAAGAATCCGGTTTTAAATTTTTAGTCCAATAGAGTATTTTTTTTTCTCTTTTCAATAACGTTTATTCCGAATCCATACAATGATTTTAATTTTTCATGTGATTTTAATGTCTAATCACGTTCCGCAGCGATTTTTTGACATTCGTAAAAGGAATCCAGCTACAATTTTTTAACCCAATGTAATAAATAAATTTTGTTCTCTGAAATAAGTTTTTCGCGATTATTTTATGCAATTTTTTACGTTTTTATGCGTTTTGCGGCGATTTTTGTACATTCGTAAAGGAAATTTGGTTTCAATCTTTGAACACAATATAGCAAATTTTGTCTTCTGGGATTTAATTTTTCGTCGAATTTTTTTTTTTTTTTTTTTTTTTAACGTTTTGTGAAGATATTTTCACATTCATAAAAAGAATCCATTTTCAATCTTTTAGCCCAATACAGTAATTTTTTTTCTCTTTTCAATAAGTTTATTCATAATCCGTACAATAATTTAAATTTTTCATGCGATTTAAACTTTTGTGTGTGTGTGTGTGTTTCGCTGCAATTTTTTAACATTTGTTACAGGAATCGGGTTTTAATCTTTTAGAACAATATAGTAAATTTTGTCCTCTGTAATAATAATAATAATAATAATAATAATAATAATAAAGAAAAGAAAAAAGAAAAAAAAAAGCGTTTTTTCGCATTCTGTGGCGGAAGGAATCCGGGAGGGATCGTAAAAGGAATCCGGTTTCAATATTTCAGCCCAAATACAATAAATTTTGTCCTCTGAGATTTTTAATTTTTTTGCGATTTAAATCGCATAAAAAATTGTACGCGATTATCTGTGGTTTTTCGCGGTTAGCGGCAATTTTTTAACACTTGTAAAATTAATTCTTTTACAAGCTTTTAGACCAATATAGTATATTTTTTCCTCTGCAAGTTTTGAATTGCTCGCAAATTTTTTAGTGTTTTTTTCGCTTTTTCGGCAAAGCAGCTCTGGCAAACCTCTAACACTTTCATTTTTACTAGTATTAACCAAATATTGACTATTTACGTGACAAAATCTCTCATGCCACAAGTTACTCAAATTTAAATTTTCAATTTGGTTAGCTGAAATGTCAACCGAGTTGCTTTCTCCTTTACAAGTTTTATAGCTGAAAGGTTTAACAAAATACAAATCATTTTTCCTTACTGCATAAAATAACCATTGCCAGTCCTTGTCATACACAATTAGTTTGCCTTTACTGCCAACAAAATTTATGCCTAGTTTTTCAAGTTTACTACCAGACAAGAGATTTCTACGTAAATGAGGATTATACAAAACATCTTTAAGAATTATTTGATTGAAACTTCCATCTTTACATTTAATAAAAAAATGTATTGTACCTTTTCCCTGAACAGGACTTTCTTTTTCTCCAACAGCAAGTGACATCTGCATATTTGAAACTGACTCATAATTCAAAAAAAGATTTTTGTTATTACAAAAATGAGCAGTAGCAGCTGTATCAAACACCTAGCTACTATTTTGGCCAAAATCAGATGATTTTGCCTCAAGAAAATTACTTTTAAAATTACTTTGAGCTACTTCAATCAAACTAGTCTCATGTTCAGAGAAGGTACATTTTACATTACTATTACTTTTTTCATTACTACATTTAACATTACTATTGTTTTTTTCATTACTACACTTAACATTACTATTTTTTTTCATTACTACATTTAACATTACTATTGTTTTTTTCATTACTACATTTTACATTACATTTTAACTCTGCGTTACTAGATTCTTTAAATTTATTATTTGACTGATATTTCTTAGTTTGAAAATTTTTAGACTGAAAATTTTTAGATTGATTTTTCAATTTACAGTTAGCAATTAAATGACCATAAGATTTACAAAGAAAACAAGGACCTATTAATTTACTTTGATTAACATTATAATTCTTAAATTTACCTGTTTTACACTTTACCATTTCTCCAGAAAAAGCAACACTAGAACTAGAAATGTCCTTTTTGGCCAGTTTCAATCTATTCTCCTCCAGTAGCAATTCAGCCTCAATCTTGTCCGGTACAAACTCTGCATCTGGCCACCTGTAAATCGCTTGGACTGTAGACTGAAACTCCTCGGGCAAACTTCTAATCATCTGGTAACCCATGTACAAGGGCTGAAGGGTATGTCCTACATCACACAGATGCTCTGCTGCTTGCTTGACACGACACAAAAAAAGTCCCAAATTTTCTCCAGGAAAATAACGGACACCAAAAAAATCATCTAGCAGTTGTATAACACGAGCTCTTGTGGTAGGTTCAAAATGCTCTTTAAGGATCTTCCAGGCTTCAGCTCCATTCGTTGTATGCGAAATTAATGGCTTAAACTCAGATGACAAGGTCTGGTAAATAATGGTATAGGACCGGGCTTTTCTTAAATTCACCTCACTCTGTTCTCTCCATGTCAGCTTGTCTGTCACAGGAACTGTTTTTTCCGATGTCTCACCGCTTTCACTCTTGACGTTCTCAATATATTCCCAAGCACCATAATGCATTAGCAGAACTTTTACTTCTATCTTCCACGTCTCCCAGTTTGACGAGGTCAAAAGAGCAACATTCTGAAACTCCATTTTCTATACGGCCTCCGTCAAATAAGTAGGAAAAACACTTTAATACACATGAAAAAAAGCAAAAGTCTCTTTAAAAGTGCACTCCAGGGAAAAAAAACATCAGCTGTAAACATCGGCGACACATCAGCAGAAAAACAACATCGCAGCGACTTCGAGAAACACATCGCCGACGACGTCTTCACTTCCACAAAAACAAACTTTAAACTGCTTTAAAAATCACAACCGCGCAACTCTGCTACCACTTGTTGGCCGTACCAATAAAAAACTGTGTTTCATGTGACATGTGGAAGACTTAAAAGTAACAGCTCCTTTAAAATCATAGTAGTTTATTATAAACAAGAAGACAGACAATAAGACAGCATAACTTCGCTGTAAAATGAACAAACTGAAGAAAATAATATGCAGCTACATTTTAAAAGCAACCAGCATTACAAGCTGGAGGAAGGAAAAGTGCGAATGACACCCTGGAAAGTCCATCCTTTTAAACACATCATCGGCGAATGATTAGCATAAACACGTTGCCATTTAAAGGTACACAAATTCGCATCTGAAACGCCATTGGCTACGAATACTCGCAAGTTGCAACTAACAGACTACGGTGATTAGCGCGATCCCTTAATCACAGGTTACTTACTGTTACTGAGTAACGTATTTTGAATTGAAGATCGTGAACGAGAACGTTAGCGCTGGCCGTTTCAGATACGCAAGTATGTTTATTCAAGAGATGTTGAAAAACCAAAATGCATTAATGTAAAACTAAATACCTTTACTTAAATTTAAAGAAAGCTTTAAGCCAAGGATTTATAAAGATGCATAACAGGAAGAATACACAAAATCGTCGTAACGTGAACTACGGTGGTCAAAATATTAAACCAATTTGGGTCGAAATAAAAAAATTAAAAAATTCAAGGTTAGTTTGATTCGAGACCAGATCAGGCGTAGCCTGCACGGGTGTACGCTGTTGACAGCAGTTGGACCCCACTACCAGGTTCATTTAATTCGAGGTTCACTTGAAAAAAAAAACGACCAAGTAAATGAGGAAAGCTCCGCTAAATCATTTTATTGAAATATATATTTTTGTAACAAATATAATAAACAGCACCACAACAACTGTATCTGGCGTCTGGTGGGCGGGGTGGGGGTGGGGGACACCGTCCGCACCACTCTTGGTACGGCCCTGATAATAAATAAAAGACATTTATCAAACTGTTAAGACATTTGAAATAAGTTTAAATGGCATTTTTAAGAAGTAACTAATCATTTAAGGTATGTGCGCCTGCAAAATTGTATGGAAAATTGCACCTTCGATAGCAACGGTTTTGCTTAACAACGGTATTTCTGAAACGGATTACCATCGTTTACCAAGGTACAGATGTATATTAACTTTAAAACAGCTCCTTCAAGAAGCCTTACATTTTGAAAAAAATTCATAACCATTGCATCTCAAAAATGCGAAGGTATAGTAGAAGATTAAGTGCTGTCAATACAAAAAAATAATAAGAGAAGGGAACATGTTTAATAACTAAATGAAGAAAATATTAATTATTTTTTATAATCTTACTGATGCGTGGTTGCATTCCATTGGTAAATAACTCCAGCGACACAGCTTGGAAAAGAAGGATATGTATGACTTGATTAAATTATAATTAAAGTTACAACAAATTAAATGAAATATAAATTGCGGGGAAACAGAACTCCCGCTCTGATAAACACAACTACATTTTCTAAAGTCCACAGACGGAATCAGAAGAAGAAAAAAAAGTACTTGTAGATACTAACCGCAGACAGCGGAAAAAACAGCTGACACATTGAAATTGTCCGCAGCTGTAAGAGAGTGTTAGTTCAAACTTTCGTTTAATGAATGTTCGTATTAGGGTTTGTACTGCGCAACACAATTTTTGCTATGAGCTATCTATACTGATCTGACATCTGCTTAAGTAAAAAAAAATGAAGAAATATAAAATGAAAATTAAAGTAGTTATTTCATTTCCATTTTGGGTCAATACAAGACAAGTCTTAATTGAATGTATCATATTTTAGAAATTGATGTTCAGAAAGTTGGGGGGGCACGTGCCCCCTCGCCCCCCAGAGGCTACGCCTATGGTTAGTACCATTACATTGCGGTAATTGGGAGAATTGTAAAATAGAGCTGATAAGTAAAAAACATATCTTCTATAGCCTGCAATTTTTCAAAGACTTCTTAAAGATTCACTCGCCTTGTCAAAAAATCCACTCACCAGTGGCGAGTAAAATGATGTAATTTTCCAACCCTATGTATAAAAATTATAAAATTGAAAACAATATTAAGGAGGGAGGGCGTGGATTGCTGAAAAAATTACAGTAAAACCTCTGAATAGCAGCCACCACGGAGAGCATGATAAAGTGACCATACTTTGGAAGTTGCTGTTATTCAGAGGTTCCATATTTTAAAAGCTCAAAATTACATTACATTAAAATCAAAATAACTGACCAAAATTATTTTATTTTTTACAGTTAAAAAATACATACTATTATTTTACACTAAAAAAGATCACTTATTTGTAATTATTTTTTTAAAGCTTATCTCTTTCTCTAAATGCATAATCATTTCCACAGATTTGTTGTACAGTTCGTTATCATTTTGATTGAGTGCAAAATTTTTAATTTCTCTGAAGCTAGAAAGAACATCAGAATATGATTTTATGTTACAAATTTGAGATAATTCCATATTATCTTCTGCTTCATTTTCATCATCACTTATATTCTCATTGACCTTGCTTTCTATCAGTTCTTCTACAGTATTAAAAGTAGAAAAAACTGCCAAATCATTATCTACATTCACGTACTTGCTGCTTCTCATGTTTTTCCGACTCTATTTAAAATATTACTTAACTCACAAGGGGACCGCCAAAAATGATGCACACAGATTTTGATTATTTTAAGGTATGTATTAGGGGTCATACCCCAAACTATTCAGGTCAAAGGTTTCCTTCAAATGGCCCTTAGTTTTTGAGAAATTTGAGGTTAAAGTTCAGCATATGTTTGAAATACCCATTAGATTGTTATTCTGAGCATGGCCTCTGTGGCGCAGACCTAGCATTTGTGATTCCAGTACGGAATGCTAGGGTTCTGTCCCATCCTACGCCCTCTCTTTTTTTTTTTTTTTTTTTTTTTTTTTTTTTTTTTAATTTTTGGCACGTTGTACATTTTAAGCAGAAGTGTGAATTCTGGATCTTTGAACTTTTTTATATTTTCTTAATAAATTATATTTACATTTTCAAATTTTTCATAAAAACTTATAGCTTTTCTGCAATTATTAAACTAATATTTCTGTCGACAAAAATCCAAGATAATTTATGTCTAGAAGTCTCGTACCTTTTTAAAACTTACTATTATTGTTTGTATTTATGTTTATTTATTTATTTATTTATTTATCAGAGATTATCAATAATGCATACTTTTTTTTACTCGGATTTTCTATTTTTAAAAAAGTAATTGATTAGGAAAACATTTAGAAAATAATATATCCTTTTAATATTTGATTAGTTCTAAATATCTTGCAGCATCTTAACTGATGAAATACAAAATTGTTTATCATTACCGTCATTGACATTTTTAATTATATAAATATAGAATTTATTGGGTGATGATGCATATCGCAAAAATATTCAAAACATAAAATGGCATTAAAAATCTCCATAAAAAGAATTTCTTAACATGAATTTTTTTTAACAATGTTGGAAGAATGCATAAATTAAGAAATATTAACTAGAAATATTATCAGATGGCGAATTTTTATAGAGATTATCATTTTCTAACAATGTCTCGCAATATTTTAGAGTATTCGTTACTTCATCTTTTAGTTTTTCTTCCAAACCTGAATTGTCCATATCAGTGCTTGTTCCTTCCATTATATTACAATCTGTAGCCTGTTGTCAACTTTCATATAGAGAATTTTCCTATATACAGCATTACTCCAAACATTGCAACTGGCTGTAAAAAAAGTTTATATCAAGGAAAAGAATTTTATTCTGATATTACTTTCAAAGTCGCAGCAGACTATTTTTTAAAAAATATATTTTTTTGTAGGTATTGTATCTCTTATTTACAGATGCTTTTTGCATTTCCAATTGAATTTTTATGTGTGATATTGGCAATGTTTTTACTTGTTAGAATGAAAACAAATCTGAAATGTAATCTGTCATTTTTTTTGTGCAAATGAAAAATGATGTTGAGTTTGAACTTTACAGATAAATGTATTTTGAGTGCACTAAATATTTGTACAACTGGTAAAAACTTAAATATAAGTGTTACTGCTTTAAACTTTTATTATTTCTTTGAAAATATCTAATCTCACATATGTTTGGGAGATTCGAAGTGAAAACTATTTTGTATAAGTTATACAAAAGAAATTGTAATTTTTCATTTAAAATTATATAATGTTTTACAAAAAAAAAAAAAAAAAAAAAAAAAGTATTTCAGAACTGTGCTTAAAATATGAAAAAAGTAAATAATAAATAAACAAATAAATAAATCTATACATAAATTAGTTTGGAGTTTTGTAAATAGAAATATTAGTTTATAATAATTGCAGAAAAATTAAAAGTTTTTATGGAAAATGCAAAAATGTAAATATAATATATTAGGAAAATATAAAAAAATGCAGAATTCACACTTGTGCTTAAAATGTACAATGCGTCAAAAATATAAAATTATTTAAAAAAGAAAAAAAAAAAAGAGGGCATAGGATGGGACAGAACCCTTGCATTCCGGTACAGGAATCTCGAACACTAGCAGTGCACCATGGAGACCTCGTTCAAAGTTACAATCTAATGGGTATTTCAAACGTATGCTGAACTTTAACCCTGAATTTCTCAAAAACTAAGGGCCATTTGAAGGAAACCTTTGACCTGAATAGTTAGGGGTATGACCTCTACAACATACCTTAAAATCATCAAAATCTGTATGCATCATGTTTGGCGGTCCCCTTGTCAGCATCATCTATTACTATTAACTAAATAAGCAAATCCTCCTCTACATTCTTTTCAATCTCAGTTGCAATTAAAACACTATGTTAAAAAATTGTTGTGGGGTGGCCATATTTCGGAATTCGTTGTTTGGAGGTTTACTGTAATATTATTTCTATGAAAAAGATTCAGTACCACTAAAACATGACTGGTGTTCAGAGGTTACCGTTGTTTGGAGTGACTATTGTAGGAGGTTTCACTGTAGAAAAACTTATTTTTAAGAAAAATTAACAAAATAATAAAATTCCCCCCCCCCCCAAAAAAAAATTATAAAATCAAAATAGCGGGACTTCTAAAAAAAGATACAATTTTTTGTTTCTTTAAATCATTTTATTTACATAAAGTCATTACACAACATAAATAATACTCTCTCCATTTTATTCACACACTGTTTTCTCATACAAGGCTAATTATTGTACTACTGTCTTCCTATTTCATCTTTCGTCTTTCTTAACATTTAAAATTTATTTACTTCCTTTAGTTTTCATCACATTCTTAATTTTATTTACATTAATTACTACTTTGTCAAAAATTTATTTCTTTTAATTCCCTGTTCTCTTCATTCAAAATAGAGGGCGGCACCAGATTTATTATTTAACTGGTGTATAATTTCAGCTTTTACTTATATTTTTATGAGATAGAGGGCAGCACCAAACAATTTTTAATTTCCTCTCGGCATTTCTTTCAAAGCAATGACTGTGTTTTAGCAGCCATTTTGAGTTTAATGATGACATGCTGTTTGTAAAGCACTGTAAAGCACTCGCTTTTTGTTTGTTTGATTTCACGTTAAATCCTTTAACATTTAAAAAAAAGCTCTGATCATCTGAACTCTCTGAGTTTTTTATCAATTATAAATATAACTCTTTCCAAGCCTACGTAAAAATTACGTAAAAATATATGCATATTTAGTTGTGAAAACATGAGCCGAAGCCGCACCAAAACCGTCCACATTTTTGTGTTTCAATCAAAAATTTTATAGATTTTATTGTCTTTTAAATACTTCCACTCATCTGAACACATCCAAATTTTTATAGGCAATGTAAATCCAGTTTGCCAAGAAGATATAAAAAGATTGTGTTGAAATACTGATGTTTGGTTACTTTTGGCATTGAAAAAAGTGTGTCTTCGGGAGGCGCAAAGTATCTGCAGTCGCGAATAATCAGAAAGGGTTAAAATTTGTATTTTTAAAAACTAATTACACCATGAAAGAGAAGAAGATCTCAGCTTTAAGAGGGTTTTTTTTGTTAATTGGTATCTCTGAAATAGAGCCTGATGGGAGCATTGGCAAAAGGGAGAAAAAGACAACCATAAAATCGAACCTTTTTGAAAAAATTTTTTGAAAGGGTTAGTATTAATGTTTTTTCGAATGGATTACGGCATTTAAAATTGAAAAGTATGAAATTTAAGAATATGTCATCTGTTTTTCTGTGTTTTAAATGCTTCAGCCATAGAGCAGTAAGACAAACCGCCAATGAAAAAGAGCTCTGTTTCTTCTCTGCTATGACACTCCAGAAATGTGATCGATTTCGTTCTCCTATGCTGCTTGTGAAGTAATTTTTAAAATTTCAGTTTTTAATTAATATCTTGACTAATTATGAAAAACTGAAAAATCTGGGTCTCAGGTACACCAGGACTTGCGTTAGACAATCCTCACACAAAGTTTCAGACTTCTACATGTGGTAGATTTTCCTAGCCATCGCACATACACACAAACAACACCCTTGTTTTAGAAGAGATAAAACTGCACTTAACAGGAAAATGTGGCAAAACCAATTAAGTACTTACTTTAAAGGCCTCCAAATGAGCTCTAACTCTTAAAAAACTGAAAGATCCATCTTGATTTCCCCATATGTTACGTGGAAAAGATTTTAACACATTGTGTTGTAAAACTTTAAGTCTTGCTTCAATTGGTGTAAGATCAGGCACAGGTACCAAAGTCATCAGCGTCTAGAGTGAAGAAAAATACAAATAATGATTTGCATATTTTCAAAATTTTATGTTCCTTTATAATCAAATTCTATAAAAAAATAAAAATGCTTGTATTTTTTGCAAATTTAAAAATGACATTTTAAACCTTTTATAATTTATAGTTAAGGCTGTTTTCAAATCTAATTGGCTACTTTCCAACACATTTTTTAATTATTTTTTTTTCAAACATATCAAATTAGCAGGGGTTTAGCCCTGTTTCAGAAAATGCTGTCAAAGTTGGCATTTTGGACCGAACTTCCAGATGCAACAGTGCAAGAAAGAAAAAAAAAGTGCCACCCCGACACAATAATTGCTTATAACTCAAAATGTAATTCCTTTACCAGAATTTTTTTTTTTTTAATTGTCCGATTACACATAACTTCAATCATCATGCCTGTAAATGCCTTGTTTTTGCTTAAAAATTGCTCAGAATATGTGTCAGAAAAATGCATGTGACTGAGCAGGGACACATTTTTTTTATTTTTTAGAACTGCCATAAGGTGTATTGTTTGAACCTGTAAGTATCATCACCGATATGTGGATATTTTCAAGTCGTAATGTTTTCTTTTGAACAATCCAAAAATATATTAGACAAACAAATAGAAACACTTAAAACAAAACAACAGAGTTTACCAGATAGTCTTCTTTTAAATAAAGCCATTATAAACGGAGTCAGATTTTTTTTTTAATATGATTTATCTGGAAGGAAAAGGGTAGATAAAAAGATTGCAATAGCGTGAAGTTACAAATAATTTTAGTAACATACAGCAATGGATTATCAATCAGAAAAATTAACAGAATCAGTTAATTTCATACATTTTTAATAGACATATCAACAGGCAAATGTTAATGTGATACAGACAATGTGATTGATAAAAGAAAAATTAGCTAAAATACATTATACTTCAACATTGATTGGTTGGTTGCACTTTTATAGTTGAGTTTTAAAAGATACTACTTACCTACTTTATCCAATTTTTTGTTGTACTAAAATATTTTTTCACTGAAATTTAGATTTTGAATTCTTTTGTGTTCTAATCATATGCAAGAATATTAAACTGTTAATAATTTTTTAACATGCAGAATAAACAAATTTGAATAATTTTCAATACCGTCCAGTCTCTAAGATCCTGACATCTTAAATCCAGAAACCTCCAAAATCCGGACTGCATAAATGTTAATCTAATTTTTCACATTTTTGTTAGTTTTGCTTTCTTACTTTGTTCATAGATGGCAGCACCAAATAATTTCGTTAAATTTTTGCCATTCTAGTTTATGTGCGGCATTTTGCCAATAGATGGCCGTAGCAGTCATTTTCCCTAATTCTTTTTAGAGAGAGATTTATTTTATTCATGATTTTATATTTATATGATCAGCGATCATTCAGTTATATTAAGCTTAAGATTTTTTACTATATATTAAATTCCTTTTAGTTCATCCTAGTGCATTCAATTATGTCTGCAATTAGTAAAAAAAGAAAACATATTTCTCTGTCAATAGCGGATAAAATTTCATTGCTAAGAATCACAGGATCAAGGGACATCTGTCAACAAGTATTTGTGAAACATACAGCATTGGAAAAACAACTTTTTATGATATTCTGAAACAAAAAGAAAAGATTCTTAAATTTTTTGTGGATAGCGACACACCTGCTTGTATGAAAAAAAGAAAAACATTACGAACTGCTAATAATGTAGATTTGGATAATGTTTTAATTGAGTGGATTCGCTCAAAGCAAAGTGAACACGTGCCTTTTAGTGGTCCACTGGTCATAGAACAAACCAAAATGTTTCATGAAAAGATGGGGGTAAGTATTCCATGTAATTATTAGACTGGTTGGCTGCAAAAGTTTAAAAATCATCATGGCATTCGAAATCTTTGAATATGCGGCGAGAAAGTTAGCGCCGATGATGAAGCCAGTGAAAGTTTCATTGATGAGATTACAAAATTAATATATGACGAAAGATACTATATGATTTGGTATATAATGTCAACAAAACTTCTCTGTTTTGGAGATATGTTCCCAGAAAGACACCAGCCACTGCAAATGAAACAAATCCTACAGGAATTAAAAATATGATAGAGAAGCTTATAGTTTTAGCTTGTGCGAATGCTGGAACTCACAAATTAAAATTATTAATGATCGGAAAAAGTGTTAATCCCCGATGTTTAAAAGGTATACCTATTCCAGTTATTTACCGGACAAACAAACATGCCTGGATGACAAAGGAACT
The DNA here is from genome assembly GCA_963931845.1 of Maratus michaelseni. Classification (NCBI taxonomy): domain Eukaryota; kingdom Metazoa; phylum Arthropoda; class Arachnida; order Araneae; family Salticidae; genus Maratus; species Maratus michaelseni. The sequence continues at coordinate 409,361,947 of OZ007586.1, forward strand.
GTTCCAAGAATGGTTTAATTCATATTTTGTTCCTGAAGTTCAAGCACACTGTCAATCTAAAGGGTTCCCAAGTGACTCTAAAATTTTATTAATTTTTGATAACTGTTCTGCGCATCCAAGTGCCGCGATTTTGGATACAAATAATATTAAAGTGATGTTTCTTCTGCCGAACTGCACTTCTTTAATCCAGCTTATGGATATGGGATTGTTGCAGGCTTTTAAATGCTGATATAAAAAATGATTTTTTGAGGAAAATGTTATGCCATGTTAACAATAACCAGAGTATTGTTGATTTTGTAAAATATTTCAACATTAAAAAAGCAATTTTTTATGCAGCAAATGTCTGGGATTCTATTGAATCAGAAATTGTCAAAAATGCTTGGTGCCATCTATTGCCGACAATAATATTTAATGATGACGATGATAACGCTATTGACTTTGAAGGATTTAAAGTTTCACAAAAAAAATATGAAATTTCGGAACTATTAGAATATGCAAAAAATGGAAAGATTAGTCTTGATAAATCAGATATAGATGAAGTTATGGGCATTGATGAAAATATACCAATTGTCGGTATACTCAGCGAATCCGAAATCATAGACAGTGTGATAAACAAAGGAAAAGCTGCCGATGATTCAGTAAATGAAGAAAAAATAAAATAACTACAGAAAAACTAATAAATAGTTTAGACACAACAATATTAGGATTAGAACAGAGGAATTTTATAATTGAGAATGAATTAATGTCCTTATATAGGATTAGAGAGAAAGTAATGACCAATAAGCCTAAACCAAGACAACAAAAACTGACAGACATATTTAAATAAAATCATAATCGTAAAAATGTTCTGTATATATTTAATTTTATAAGATTAAATTAAGTTTGATTTTGTTTTTGAATCATTTAATATGTTATTTAGGATTTTTTGTAAGTATTATGATTTTTTATGATTATTATTTATAATTTTTGCTTATAATTTTAAGTTGTTATTTCAGGATCTCTAAAATCCGGAAAAGCCATGTCCAGAACAATTCCAGATTTTAGAGACTGTACTGTAGTAAGATTTCTTTAATTGTTTTTGCTACCAATACGAAAAAATTCACATAAACACAAAGACAAAACAATAAGATTGTTAGCATATTTTGGCTCCTAAAGGTAACGCTCCTTGTGTAAGAAATTTGATATTTAATATAATATAAATCATTTTATTAGTTATATTACTGATTTAAACAATTCTTAAAACACACAAACACACACAGAAAGATGATACAAAAAGTGCTGCAGTTTTCAAAATTTTTTCGCATTTTTATGAAAGCTTAAAACTATTAAAGCTTTTCACAACTAGCTTGAAAAATGTTTGTTTTTAAACACTATGTTCAAACTTCAAACACTACCCAAAATTGCTATTTTCTGCACTTTTAATATTGTAATACAACATACAGGAAAGTTTATGCTATTGTTAGCAATCAAACATGAATTTTCTTTAGTAACACACAAAATTAAATTTATTGAGGTAAAACAGCAATACAGAAACAATAATTTCAGTGATAAATTTTACCATTTATTATCATGACAAAAACAGCTACAAAAGTAAAAATAAGACAGATGTGCAAGAAATGGCTGCAGTTTTACATACTTTTAGGTTTTAGATTTTAATAAAATAAGTTTAACATAAATTCAGGCATTCATGGTAAGGACAATATTGCAAACTTTGGTGTGACGTGTGTCGGCAGATTTTCACTAGTTTTCTTATCCCTATTAAGAAAAGAATTTGTGACTTTCATGTTTGATTGATGAAATTAGTGACTTTTTTGAGACTCATAATTTTTATGACAAGTAGACATTCCATTTTTGAGAAATTTAAAAGCTTCAATTTTTTTTTTCTTAGTAATTTTTTCTTGTGCATTCTTTCTAAAATAATGATTCTATGGAATTCTGCAAAACATTTGCAACATTTGATTTGCAAACTGCCATAAAAAATAAAAAGAATATTCACAGATTTCCATTAATTTTTGAAAAAATAATATGCTTAATCATAAGAACTGTATAAAACTTACCATAAAGAAAAATTAATATTAAGATTTGGCAGTATTCATTTAGTGATGTATATTTACCTCCTTAACACTAGGTGTAACTTTTATAACATCCCCTATAAGATGAACTAATTGAGCATGGCTAAGAGCTCTTAAGTGTTTTTCAGAATGCATACTGTGGTTCATATTCTGCAATTGCAATCTTCTTTTCTGAAATGAAAAATTGCCATATCAAATTATTAAAAAAAAAATAATAGCAATAATGAATACATTAAAGTAACATTTAAAATTAAATATCCATCATTACTATTACAATAAATAAGTAAGTATTATCACTAGACAAAAACTTTTTTTCATTATTCTTCATTTTCAAAGCTACAATATATGGCACACTACTTGATAATCAGAAAATTAACTATATTCTATAATTGTTTGGGCACAGTTATAAACAAAATTAATATAAACATTTAAAAAAATTTAAAGTGTATGCAAGGACTTGCTTTTATTTTACAAAAATTAAAAAGAAAAACATTGCAACTCTAGCTTCCATGTTATAGTTACTAAATAATTTTGTTGCAACATTCATGCTCTTTTTAGTCAGTACACATCTGTACTAATTAGCCACAGAATTATATATTTTGATGCTTTCAACAAATACACAGCAAGATAGCAAAACACACACTGTAGATACAATGAACTAGAATCTTACACACATTTGGTTATACCCAAATCAAACCTGGTAAAATAAATTTCATTAACCCAAACTCGACACACTTCAACACAAAACCAGAGATAAAAGGAAACTAACCCCTTCACTCTAAGATGGAATAACTCTACAACGCATGTATCCACTAGTAGATACACTGGGAGAAAAGGAGTTGTGCTATATTTAAATACAATTATGAAAAATGGCCAACAATCATCGTTCTAATATTATTATCTTTTATGAAGAAAATCAATACATCAACTCATTCATAATAAGGCATGTATGAAAAAGTATCCTTGCCTTTTTTCTTTTGAAAAATTGGGTAAACCTAAATCCAACATGTAAGAACTAAAACTTGACTCAAAACTGAAATATTAGAGCCAACCTGATCCACAGATCAGGTTTAGATAAAATCAGGTTAATCAATTCTATGCATACCCGATGCTGTGGTAAGAGTAGCAGAAAACTGTCACCAAAACAGCTTTGCAAAATAACAGCCAAGCAACACACAACATGAAGCCTGGTTGAGGCAAGAGTAGACCAACCCAAGAGATCTGCACAGCTGAGCACATAAATGTGATGATCAGAGATAATAAAATTTTAGAATTTTCTTTATTCAATCCTAAAGTAACTGTATAATTTCAAGGGTCTGAAAACACTTTTTTCACAAGGTCTCTTTTTGTGAAATCTCAAATGTTTTTCATACTTGTAAAAAATCTAATCATAATTTTATGAAGATAAAATTGTTTTATCCAGGTTTTTGTTCAGATATTTTAAACAAGATCCATTATAGTACTATAGGTAGATAACAGATTCTTAAGCAATTTCAGCTGTTTTGAGGCAGTGCAATTTTGTTTTAAAATGATTGATTTTGTAATAGGTTTGGAGACTGAAAAGTTTTATAAAAGACTGTATTTAACATAAAGAAATTTGTGAAAGTCTGCTTTAAAATGAAAAAAAAAATTATGAAGGGTTCTTTAAAGGACTCAAATGCTTCCTAAATAGATCCCCAAATTTACTCAAATATACTTCTGAAAAAGCTTATTTTAGAATATGTATACAGTAGAACTCCAGTTATATGTTTTTCTCGGGACCGGACAACAAAACGTACAATTCAGTAAAATGTACAACTCAATTAATGTTTTACCGGAACCATTTTTTAAACATATTACAAAAACTTTGTTCCACTGCGAAGAAAAATGGTTTTTAAAGCTCTGTTTATATGCTTACTAAAAGAGTTGTAAATCTTTAAACTCGTCATTCTTTTCCAAAGGTTGTGTGGTCATCAACAAAAGAAAGTAGAGTCTCAACAAAAGAAAGAGGCTTTGATATATCTGTCAGCAATATTACCTGCTGACCTGTGACCTTTAGACATGATAGCGAAGTCATAAAACAAACAGATCACCTTACTATAAAAAAGAGACTGCTTAGGAAAACATAATAGTCTGGGACAACCTTAACGAACACAATTTATTAAATAACTTTTTGCAAAAATTTTTAACATACTACTTAGGGTTCATGTTTTAAAGCAACTGCCAAGTAATCGAACCATTAAATTTTTTTTTAATTAAAATTTTAAACTTTGTAACGGGTGTAACTTTTTTGTGACATGACTTTCCACTTGCATTGTCAAAATTCCTATGAATTTTATTATGATAAATACTTGATTATTTTTTTATAAGTTAAAAACATTCAAGTAAATAAAATTATGCAAGATTTAAAGCCAATTTCAGTTATTAAAACTAAAATTGTTGCATGATAGGTGTGACATTGTGTAAATTTTATTAGATCATCAAAATCCCTTTAAAAATATAAAAAGTCTTCTCAGAAACAATTATTAAAGCATGAAAGTTTAAATTATGCCTTTTATGGTAGTTGGTTCTTATGTTTGTGGCACACATGCTAAAGCGACAATATCAACATCAAAACAAAATTCTCAAAAACGATTCACACTTGATGAATACTACAACAGATTATACTTGTTATTTATTTGCATTTTGAAATGAAATACAGTGATGCTTAAAAAGTACAAATGAGCATGATGAGGTGAATCGTGTAAGATAAACTAATTTAAAGAAATGAGTACATACAGAATGAAGATATCGATGAGATGTTAGTATGTAAAACTGTTAATGACTGCAAGCAATAGGAACAAGTTAGTGCACCTTATCCTTTGAGCAATGTGATGGCTGTGACTCTGATGCAAGAAGGAATTTGATGTTAATTTTACGATTTGAAAAGACTAACCAGTACAAGATGATAGTATGAATAGAATAAAGCTTTATTATTTGGGTATATATTCCAGCATGTTTCATGAAATATGATACTTCTAATTTTTCTAAGTTTAGGATGATTTCTTTTCTGGTTTCATTTTTTTTAAATGCTTAATTTATTTGATTTCAGAAGAAATTTTCGGTAATTTGTATCTGAATATAAAAATTGGGCACTTGACAGATAGACACACACACATACCTTTGAGATTAAAAATTAACTATCAAGTTCATATAACAAATATGATGTAATCTCTTATTAATATTTAAAAATGGCATGCAATAATATGTTACATTAATATTTATTATAAAAACATATACATAGAAAACATCTTAATAAGTAAAATCTACCAGGAAATCTCAATATATAAAGAATCAAACATACTTTAAAGGTAGATGATACCAAACAATAAATGAAATAAAAAGGATTTATTCTCTAACAAATGTAGCAAAATAACATTTAATAATAAATTGTAACAGAAATAGAATATAGATATCATATGATGATGGAAAAATGAAAAACACAGCAACACATGAATGTTTAATCTTCAGTCGTCAAGAACATCCACGTGTTACAAAAAATTTATTATTTCCTATAATAGACATGTGAGTGGTCAAGTTTGTCTATTCCTGCCGATATAATGCATTGAATGTAAATAAAAAATGAAGAAGAATACAAGAGAGAAAAAACATGGAATAAGAAAATCATAAAAAAAATGCAATAGTAATAAAAAAAGTGTACTCACAGACATATTTACGGTTTATTTTTACTTGAATAAAATAGCATAAGAACAATAGACGGAATGTTCATCACTTCAGAGCATCTTATGCTGGAGAATTAAACATGAGTGATATGTATGCACAAAGAATAGATGAGACTGAAATTCTCGTGGAAGATAATATAATGGATTAATATCCACTTTTCATGCAATTTTTATTATTAGATTTTGGATTTTTTTTTTCTATATTAAAAGTCTCACAAACAGCCTGACAAACACAGTTGAAATAGTAACCTGTTTTTAAATGACATTTTAATTGATATTTCTTATTTTTTAAGTAAAAGCTTGTTTATTAAAAATTATTGAACGTATTACGATTATTAACAAAAATAGCCAATTTAAGAAACTCATCTTCATGAACACACTAGATGTTACCAGCATACCTAAGAACATGTTATTGTGACAATACAAACAACTATTTTTTACACATAAAGAACTGTATGGATAACCAAAAACAAAATGCAAAATTTACCATTACAGCATTATCATTAATAATTTTTTCTGGGCTATTTAAATTCTTTTTTCTAGGTGATGATCGTGTAGGTGTTAATACTCTTTCAAAAATAGCAGTCTTCTTTGGTGATTTTGTTGGAGTCTTGAAAAATACAGGATCAGGAGCAGCTTAAGTAAAAAACAAATTACTATCTTAGAATCATAAGTTACTCAAGATATGCTGTTTGACAGTATTTTTAATGAGTTTTTTTTTTCTCATTACATTCTACATAGTTACAATAAATCAATTTCACTAACATAACCTTCAAAGGAAACTTGAAATGAACATTCATTAAAAAACAATTGAATTGTTAATAGCAAAATAAAACATTTTAACTGTAAAAGCCATATGTTCAAAACTACTTTTGCATAAAACTTTTTTATGTATGTTTTACTGCTAACAAGGCTAATATGGGAAAAAACCCATTTTTTAAGACTAAAATAAATTTAGCTATTATCTATGTTTACTATTTTATTAAGTCAATTCATTAATAATAATTCGGGATTTTCTTTTAATAAATTTTAGTTGGCACAGGATTTTAGTTAGGTAAAGCGATTCTCACTGTCCACCATGCTAAAAATGTATAATTTAAAAAAAAAATCCATAATGTCGGTGTAAACTTCTATTATTTTGTCAAAAATGTGAATTTGTGAATTAACCTTTGATAGGGAGAATTAGCATGCTTCGTTTTGTCAACGGTGATTTTTTTCGAGTATTCTGATTGTCAAAATAATTTTATGATTCACTACTGTTACAAGTGATGATAAATAATTTTTATACGTAAATAATAATTATATTTATGAAGTTACTGAGATTTTTCACAAGTTTTTGGATGCTATTGGTATTTTAAATATATTTTTAATCAAATTCATTACTTTTCATGTGTATTGATGCATTTATATCACTCTTCTATCTATCTTTCTCTGCTCTTGTTTACAAACAACGAAGCCATCCTCCATGCAGCTCAATCTTAAGCATAGAAAACAACACTTGCTAAATTATAGGTAAAAAACCCATTAGCGTCACCCATGCGATGATGTGCCGATCGGCAGAGTCTTGAACCATGCGTATGCGAACATATAAGAAAAAGCTATTAATAAAATAAATTTAATTAATTAATCAGGAATTATCAAGAAAGACAAGAATTATTTCATAAGGATGATTGATCTATTGAAATTATAAAGATTTTCAACTAGGAAATGTTTTTTCTGTCAACATGTTGGAGGGAAGTGAGGAAGCTGGCATCTGGAGCGATATGAGATTCTAATCCTGAACTCAATGAAGAGAAGTCGTTTGCCTGGACTCATCTGCTTCAATGATTAGGGGGGTGGGGGGGGGGCATAATAAGTCACATTTCTTTCCTTTTCTATGTTTTCTTTTAGGTTTCATATACATATATATGACATTCTTGGGATTTAATTGAATTTTTTTATTTATTTTGATTTTAATTTTCTCTGTTGGCACCATGCCTAAGAAATGATTATGACAAAGTTATCTTTTTGTAATTCATTCCAGTAGCTTCGAAATTTTCATTAAATACATAAATTTTAACACATCAATAATGTTGATTTCTTAGATTTTTACATAATGAAGTGATCATTTTGTGTATGAATTATTTAATGAAGTTCTGTGTCTATTGAGAAATCACAATCATCAGTTGTTGTAATGATATTTAAGATTCACAAGGCAATAGTAAAATAAATATACACGAAACTGAGATTTTGAAGATGTTAAATTGTCATTTTCATATATCGATAATTCAAATAAACTTGAGTAAAAATTTAAATTTGTATATTCATTAAGTGACCTGCAGTGTCATTCCTAAAATTAAGTTTATATATAGGTGTTACGGTTGGTTTCAACCAATTTTTTTTTAATCTACATTAATTATTTAAATCACTTTCTCTACATTTATTTAAAAGCACTCTTTTTTCTTCTGTTTCTAATAAAAATTTAAATAAATAAAAGTAATTGTAATAATAATAATAAAATCAGTTTTTATTTTTTCTTCTTTCTTTTTCTTTTTGCAAAGTAAATTCAACGTTTATAGTCTAGCTTTGCTTCCTGTTTTCAAATACGAAAGATAAATAGCAGGGAGGGAGGTTTCTCAGTAAAAGACCACACATAGTGTATTGGGCAGTCGTGTACGTTTTCTCCCATACCCTTGAATCATGTGTTGTAGTCACCTAGTCTAGTTTTGGTTAAAAGAAAGACCGTCCGCCCTGTATAGGAATTACGTTATCTTATGAGTGTACTATATACGCAATTAGGCTTTGTAAGCTTACGACAGGCTTCAATGGGCTCTGCTATCAGGCGGATAGCTGGCGCCCAGGTCAACAGAGGCTCACAGGACCCCCTTCAGCACACGCCATGGGGGTGAAACATGGCTGCCTTCCCCCATGAAGCGGCTGGCAGGGTGGAACGACAGGCTGGTGCCTTCAAGGAGAGTCCATTTTCCCTTTTGTTTCCATTCCCGTACCCCTGGCGGAGTGGATCGGTCCCGTTTTTCAAGCAGCGCGGGAGAATGAATGTTTACAGTAGTTTTTTGCTTGGCCGTGATACTTGTCGTTTGGCTCGTAAAAAAAAAAAAAAAATTACGAATTATCACTTGGCTCGTAAACTGACTTGTTACTCGTTGCTTTTGATCGGAGTGTTGTGGTTGTGGATCTTGAACGGCTTGTGTACGAGTACCAGTGTTTTATGACGGTACTTAGAATGAAGCAGATTACTTATTGCTATGACTACCAATTTTTAGTAAATGAATACTCGAGTAACGTATTACTTGGAGTGAGACCCTCTACTTACTGTCTTGACTTCTAAACTATGGAGTTGTTGATATTTCTAATGGGTTGTTAATTTCAATACGGTCAGTGCAGCAACGAAAGAAGAGTGGGGTTTCGCCTGCGAGGAACGCGCGATGTTTTTAAAACCCCAGTCGGCGGGTTATACCCTTTCTATCGAAATCGTTGGAGAATAGCAATCTTCAAAACAGACAAATAGGTTTGTGAAGCAAGTCGCAAATCCTTTTTTTTTATATACTGCTAAGATTAAAGATGAGGTATTGAAGTAAAATTCGACTGAATATATATTGTCTCATGAATTGATATCCTCAAAGATGTGCCTGCCATTAGTATCATACTCATATTAAAAACTCATTACTGTAGACAGTGAGCCGTTTTGGAGTGTTTCAAAAGAAAAAAAAAGATTAGTGAATCTTCGTCGGATTGTCGACGTAATTGGCCACGGGTTGACAGACTATGTTGATGAGTTAAACAAATCAAATTGGGACTCCTCTAAGATGTGCCTGCTATGAATATCAGATTCCTAATATATATTTGTAAGTAATACAACTTCCTGAGTTGATTTCATTTTTTTTTTTTTATTATTGATGTTTTATATATATGTATATATATATATCCAAAGAGTATACTTTAAGTGTGTTATTTCCATAAACTCAATAGGTTGCTTATTTGTGTTATTAAGCTTGGAAGAAATGTTTTGATAAAGTTTAGAATCACATTATTTTATTGAAAATAATTAATACCTAATTTTTATAGAGTTGATCATCCTTCTAATTCTGATATTATTCTAGTTTTGAGAACCTTAATATTTGACTTAAAGATACTTAATAATCAACATTGATCAACTTATATTGTTGGTCACCATAGTTATATTTCTTTTTGAGAATTACACTGTTTTTATAAATTTTAATTATTCAAATAAAGACTGTTTTCTCTTATTCTCAAATATAGTATGTTTTTTTTATATGATCTTTATTTAGTATTCTTATATCTACAGCAATCCTATAAGTGAGGCTTGACCACTCAATTACTGTGAGTAAGATTATGAAAGCTATGATCTTACTAAATTAATATTTTTTTTTAATTTCTTAAATTTTAAATTCATAGTAATAATTTATTTGAAAATTAATTGAGGCTTACGTTAGGTTATTAGATGTAATTATTGTTCCTATCTCAGTAATGGATATACTGATAATTGATGCTAAAATAAAATTAAGTCTAATTTCTTAATTGATTAATCTAAATTTTATTTATCCTTTCTTTGAAGTATTATTCAAAACAAACAACAAAATGGTTGTTTTTTAACAAAAAAAAAAAAAAAAAAAGTTTTTCAGTTATTATATAGCCACTATACGATTCCTGGTTAACCGATCTGATCTTGTTCGCAATCTCCATAGTTGTTCTAAAATTTTGTACATCATCATATCCCTATTCTATTAACGGATTTAACTCCTTCTCCTTTTGGTCCTCATATTGGAGGAATTTCAGGTTATCTGCATTTTTCCAAATTATATGATGATTACACTTTTGTTAATTTAATGTTTATGGAGATTTGAGCTTGATCGGGTTGGAGTGGAGTTGGGTGTTCTTTATGCAATCCAGTATGCTACTTGATTTAGAAATCTGTTGCCCCTTACTACACTTAATACTGTCTTAAAATAATGAGTTCAAAATTATCATTGTTATATTAACCTATGCGGATTTTTAAGTTTTGATATTTTGTTTAGTTTAATATAATTTGCTCCCTTTTCCATGGCAACAGATTTCAGTGGAGCTAATCAGGGTATACTTATTTTTTTTTAAAATATTTAATTGTCAAGTGAAGATTGAGTAATAAATGTGCTTTTTTAAGTTTAAGTAAGTTGTGTTTTAGAAAGAACCCCAAAACCCACAACAAATGGAGCCGTAACAATTCGGTCTCTGGGTTATTGATTTTTTTTTACTTGTATGTATTTATGTATCAAAGAGCAACTGGGTGTTTTTGCAATTAAAATTTTATTTATATGTTCAAGTGTAAAAAGAGGTCTAGGCTCTCTCTCTGTGCTAGTAAGCGACAATTCCCAGTCAAAATTATGTCTTGTGAGCATAACCTTTTCTTATTTACAAAAAGCATAGTCCTGTACTTAAGTTTTATGTATTTATAAGGTTTTCCTTTCCCCTCTCTTTTTCTCATTTTTAAGTTGTTCCCCCCCCTTTTTTCATTTTTTTTTGGTTTGTTTGTCATTTTCTAACTCTAACTATGGCTGATAAGCACTCGGAAGCAATTGCCACTATTCAGCGAAAAAATGCTTTAGTGGATAATTTGTCTAATATTCCCCCATTCAATGGAGAGGCCAGCTCAGTCTGCTTCTCAGATTTTTCTGAGAAATTTGAGAGTTTTTCAAAATTATTCGACTGGACTGAGGAGGAAAAGAAGTTTGTTTTACTTGCTAGACTTTCAGGAGCTGCTTCTAGGCGAATAAAAAATTCACAAAGCAAAAACATCTGATGAGCTATTAAAAATCTTAAAAGAGAGTTATACTTCACAGACCACACCAGATGTTGCACTCAGTCACTTTCTAAATTTTAAACAGCCACCCAATATGAGTGTTCAGGAGTTTTATGACAAGGCATATGATATGTCATTAAGAGCCCTTGTAATTGAAGGTATCCAGGGTGAAGTAGTCGATAAAAGCCGAACGGCTCTACTACACTCCATGCTGTTGAGCAATCTTACACCAGAAGTGCGAAAGGGGGTAATTGCGAGAAATCCACAATCCCCAGAAGAAGTTCTCAAAATTGCACTTCTGGAAGAAAAAGCTTATAGAAGCATTAACCCTTTTTACAACCACCGCGAGGAAATTCTCAACCCAAATTTAACCCAAAACCTACCCTGTGCTGCAGTTTTTCAGCAAGATAGCTCACAAAAGAAGGAGATAGACCAGCTGAAATCACAAATTGATGTTTTAGCAGCAAAGATAGACAGTTTAGTTGATCTTAGGGCTAGGGATATGCAGAAAAAAAACCAAGAGGTAAGACCCGTAACCTGCTATAAGTGTTCCGTACAAGGCCACTATGCCAGAGATTGTCCACTAAATTTTGTCGACTATAATTTTAGAAGGGGAGGTGGTCAAAATTTCAGGAGCCGTGGGCAAAATTATAGAAACAGAGGTGAAAATCCTAGAGGGAACCACAATCAGCGAGGCGGATATAGGGGAAGAAGAGGTGGTTATTACCAAAACAATAGGAGTACAGCTGCGAACAGAAATGAGGAGCAGGCGGTAAATAACACCCCAGTAGCTAACAATGAAAGTGAGGCTTTAAACTATTAGTGGCCGGATCAAATGTGGTCAAGTCGATCCCCAACAGGCCCCTGGACCCCCCAACTGTGTATAGTATGTTTCAGCCCCAATCGTATACATTACCAACTGCAAGAATTTACATAAATAAAGTTTGCCTGAATGCATTATGTGACACTGGTTCTGCAATTAATCTCCTGAGTGGTACGGATTGTAACTATTTAGAGAATTTTGAAACGGAGAATTGCAATATCCCCATTATGACTGTCACCGGTGAGAAAGTTCACCTAAATAAGAAAGTATTTTTAAAATTTGTTTTTGATAATGTTCAATGTCAAGCTGAATTCTATGTAGTGGAAGGTAAATTAGCAGAGGAATTTAATATGATTTTGGGAATGCCATTTCTGAAAGAGTACCGGGCAAGTATAAATTGTGATACAAATGCTGTCGCTCTTAAAGTGCCAGCTGCAGGCCAATGTAAACAAAGCGTAGAAACCCCAAGTAATACTTCAGGGTCTAATACTTGTCTTGCTACTAATTCTGTAAATATTTCTAACTCTGTATATAGTGTAAATTCAAATAATAATTGTATAAATAATGATTGTGTTGAAAATAATTCTATAAATATAAAATGTGTCAACAAAGTAAGAGAGAATTCAAAAAGTAGTAATGCCAATAGCCCTCCTGGAAATTGTGCATGTGAGAAAGTTCATGACTCAGTTAATATTGAAAATGGGAGTAATAGTAGTGAAAATATGGTAGTTCAGGACCCGCAGTTGACTAATATGGGAAAAGATGTTGAGATAATCATTCAAACTGAGTCAGATAAGGAAGTTAAAAGTGTTGCGCAGAACTTTTGCATGCAAACAACATCAGGCGGTAGCTCTGAGGGTAATAATACTGAAAATTTTTCAAGTATTCAAAGTGTCGGCAACATTCTTTCAGCAGCGAGTCAGGTAACTCAGGGTAATTTAGCTGAAGAGACTACTGAAATTTGTAATATTGATGAAAGTGAAGATTTGGTAAGTATAGAGGATAAGGTACCTGAAGTCGAGGAGGAGAGCAATGAAGATAGCAGTAGTGATAAAACCAATAAAAATAAAAATATAAGTTTCGCTGTGTTATGTAGCAAAATTTCAATTCCCCCGCAGTCAAAAATGTTAGCTCAGGTTAAAAGCTATAAGGAAAATTTTATTAAGGAGAATGATATTGTTATGTTAGAACCTTTGGCGAAAAATTTAAATCAAGGTCTCCTTACCTCCAGAGCCATTTGCACTAAAGAACATGGCCTATATATCTCATTTGCAAATTTTTCAGACAATAGTATTCATTTAAATAAAGGAACCTTTGTTGCCAAAATTCAAAAATGTGTAGACCAGTCAAATATACCCGTAACTGATAATAAATTAACCTATAATATAAATTTGGCCCCTCCAATTGGTGACTTTGATCACGCTGATCTCACTTGGAGCTCTGAAATTAATTTAGATCATTTAGAACCCCCATTAAAACTTAAAATGCAAAATTTTCTAGACAAAAACAAAGATGTATTTGCAGCATCGGTCTTAGATTTACCCGGCTGTGATACAATCCCGCATGAAATTAACTTAACTTCAAATAAACCAGTTAAAGGCAAAGCTTATAGAGTCCCCTACAAATTACGTCAAGAAATGGAAGACCAACTTAATACTTTGTTACAGGCGGACATAATTTCCCCTTCCATGTCTGAATTTGCTTCTCCGGTTATTCTGGTTCGGAAATCAGACGGTTCCTATCGACTTGCTGTTGACTACAGAAGACTAAATAAAAATCTTGTTAAAGATGCTTATCCAATACCTAACATCACCGACTCGGTTGATGCTTTAAGCGGGGCTAAATTTTTTTCAACGCTAGATTTAACTAGTGGTTTTTTTCAACAGGTTATTCGCCCAGAGGATAGGCATAAAACTGCAATAATCACCCACAAGGGACTTTTTGAGTGGACCCGTAACTGTTTTGGGCTCTCAAATTCAGGTAACAGTTTCCAAAGACTTATGAATGCTATTTTCGGTGATTTAGGCAATCTTGGAATTCTTGTTTATATCGACGACATTGTAATTGCCTCCTGTGATGTTAATTCTCATTTTGAGAAGCTTAACATGGTCTTTGATAGGTTAAGACTGCATAAACTTAAACTTAAGCCCAGTAAATGCACTTTCCTTTCGAATAAAATACAATATCTAGGTTTTGAGATTTGTAGTGGCCAAGTATCACCTATCAATAAAAATATTGCCGTAATAGAAAATTTTAAACCTCCAACTACCCGAAAGGCTGTTAGGTCATTCATTGGAACTCTATCCTTTTATAGGAGATTTATACCAGATTTTACTAAGAGAGCTAAAAATCTAATCAACTTAACGAAAGAGACAGGAAAATTTTCGTGGAATGAAGATGCACAGAAAGAATTTGAAGACCTTAAAATGGCTCTTATTTCAAAACCATGTCTTGCACTCCCTGATTTTGAGAAAGAATTCCACTTATATAGTGATGCCAGTGGCGAAGCATTAGGGGCAGTGTTATCACAATTAGATGAAAATAACATGCTCCATCCTGTTGCCTTTGCCAGCAGAAAATTGAAAGATGCTGAGACCCGCTACTCCACCACTGAAAGGGAATTACTAGCTTTAGTTTGGGCTACTGCCCACTTTAAATGTTACATTGCTAATACCCATTTTTTCATCTATACAGACCATGCACCTCTAACATTTATGTTAAAAATTCACGACCCTACATCTCGCATGGCTAAATGGATCTGCACTCTCTCAGACTTTAATTTTACAATCAAGTTTGTTAAAGGTAAGTGTAACAGTGTCGCAGACTTCCTTTCGAGGTATGTCAACAATGATAACTCCAATGATACTGTTAATTGTAATTTTTGTATACAAGTCGAAAAGGAAGTTACTTTTATGCCTCATTCCAATCTACTTGAAAAAATTGGTGAATTACAAAAATCAGACAAGAAATGCTGCGAGATTGCAAGAAAACTAGACCAAGGTGTAGAAATTGCTCCTAAATACATGAAATTTTTTTTTAGAGATGACATTTTAGTTTGTGAGGATACGAGGGAGTCAGCTATTTTGAATAAACCTGTAAAGTTAGTCGTGCCAAAAGAATTGGTTACTCAAGTTTTTGCACTAACACATGAGTCCCTAGCGGCTTGTCATCAAGCCTTTCAAAAGACCATTGATCGCATTCGTGAGCACTTCTATTGGCCAGGAATGTCGTCAGATGTCAAGCATCTAGTGGAGTCATGTATTAGTTGCCAGCAGAAGAGAGCTTATAGAGCGAACCAGCTCGCCCCTCTGCAACGTATGCCGACCCCCCAGTTTCCCATGAACAAGGTTCATTTGGATCTCATTGGACCCTTACCACAAACTTTTTCGGGAAATAAGTATATTGTCGCATATATAGATTCATTTACTAAGTGGCCAGAAGCATATGCGGTTAGTTCAACCACTTCAGATGTCATTGCGGACACTTTAGCTGACTTCATCTCACGCTACGGAGCACCCTGTTTTATTACGACGGACAATGCGAAGAATCTAATTTCAGATGCGATAGAGCACGTATATAAAATGTTTGGTATTAAACATATTAAGACCTCATCTTATCACCCGGCTGGCAACTCGCAAGTGGAGAGACAGAATCGTACTCTTAAAAATGCACTTTGTCACATAGTCAACCAAAATCAATCTGACTGGGACACTAAACTAAAATTTGCGCTACTAGCTATGCGTTCAGCTGTCCACTCATCAACTAAACTTAGCCCAGCTGCAGTTATGTATGGCAGAAATATGAATCTACCATATAATCTCTTTTCTCAACCACCTTCTTTTAATTATAATGATGCACCCTCTTTTTGTGAACTCTTAATCCCAGCTCTTCAAAAAGTATACACTGAAGTACATAGTAATTTAATTAAAGTTTCTGAGCAGCAGGAAAAATACCGTGAAAAGACAGCTGTTGATAAAAATTTTAAAATAGGAGATCTTGTGTGGTTATTTACACCCACAGTCGCCCCTGGTAATACAAAAAAATTAAGCAAGCAAAATAATGGTCCTTTTACTATAATTGAGAAGCTAAATGAAGTTAATTTTAAAATAGCGCTAGTTGCTAATCCCAAAAATTGTCAGGTTGTCCATGTTGACAGGTTGTCTTCCTTCAAAGACAGACTCCCCATCTGGTCCAGTGAACCAAAACAAACAATTGGCCTGGGATCGACTGAAAACGTGACCATCGATTCACCACACCAACCGCGCAATTCTCCTCCTGTACGCAGATGCAAGCGTAACCGATTCATTCCCTGGGCACCATATGATAGTAACCGCGCACCAGCAGTAGTGAACGTCAACAATAGCGAAACTCCGGTAGCGCCAGAAGTGGAGGAAACAGACAGCGACGCGACTGAAATCATAAATCCCTCTCCCCCACCTCCCATTTCTCCGGAGGTTGCAGCGGCAGAGAATAACGAGATGTGCGTAAATAAAAATTTAGCAACGGCAGAAGGCAGCGAGATGCGCGTAGGTAAAAATTCAGCCACGGCAGAAAGCAGTTCAGCTGCTGCGCACAGCGATTCGCGCAGGTCTCGTTCATCGATTCGTCCAGCTGCTAAATCGAATAGAAGTAGTCGTTCAATATCGATTTCTAGAACCGACTATTCGCTACGGGATAGAAGAGACCGTCCGAGTTATAAATACTAACTATTTTTTTTCGTTATTCAGGCATTTTTATCAATTTTACCTTGTTTATTTGTATTTATTTATAGTTTAGTTAATGTGTATGTATATTTAATTATTTTCTTGGGCATTTTAAAACGGAACTTAGTTTTTCTAGCGTATTAAAGGTTTGTTTTGGTTGTGTTTTGATACTTTCATGTAGGCATTTTTAACCCTTTTTATGCTTATACTTAAGGTTTTTGTCTGTTTTATGGTAGATTATGTGGTATATACCCGTCCACACCCAGTTTTCGTAGATTTTGGGTGTATTTTTGCAAAAAAAAAAAAAAAAAAAAAAAAAAACCGAATGTAATTTTTGTTACTTTAAATTTTTTTTAGGAGGGTATGTTTGGTTACCCTTTTGCCAAAATTGTTCTGCGTTTTCCTTTTTTAAATGCATCTGTGTTTTGTATATAATCTTTTAAGTGTGGGTTTACTTTAATTAATGCACTTTAATCAGATGGATTTATTATTTACTATGCAATTTGTGGGTTTATTTGAACTTTTAACTTTAAGGAGTGTGGACCCTTTTTCTTTTTCTTGTACATACTGTCTCATGTACATGCCTATATGTTGTTGTGTGTGGCTAAAAGTGCTAAAATTAACTATTTTCTTTATTCTACTTCCTATTTTTGTGGAATGTGTGTTTTCCTTCCTGGTGACATACGTCACCACCCTTCTTTTTAAGTTTTGGTGGAATGTTTTCCTTGTAGTGCCCAAGGGGCCCGAAACTGCTTGTGCTATAAGTAGCACAGAGGCAGAGATACTCTTTCCCATGCACATTACTTGTAAGTGCATTTGTAAAATCTACACAGTGAACCGAATCATTGGACTTTTCTCAAAAACAACATGGCTTCTTGTAGAAAAATGTTATAAATGTGTGCGTAACTCCCTACCATGGTCTGTGATACCATAATATGTGTCTTACAGATGTATATGTATATATTTTTTTTTGTGTGTCACCAGTTGCTCTTGTGTATTTTTGTATAATAGAATTAATATGTGTTTTACAAATTTCATTGACATTTACAGTGTTGTAACTATGATATTACTAGTACTTATTTACATTAATAGATAGTGTTGTAATATACTGTGATGCCAATTATTGAAGTTATGTATATAAGCAGTATAATGACAATTAATCAGTGGGCACTTCTCTTCTTTTTCGGCTAATTTTTTTTTTTTCTCAAAATTCAATTTATGTATTATTTACAGTTCTGTTACCAGAAATTTCAGGTAGGATGCAGTTATGCGTAGGAATGACAGTAGTAGGGAAATGAGGTTTCACAGTCAGGTGGAACATGTGTTCTTTTACAGGTGCAGAGAATATCTTGGTCATTTTAGTGGTAAAATCAGCCTTGTGGTCCCTCCTCTGGTAGTACTCTTTTATGGTCATGTTTCAGGTAATATTTTAGGTAATGGTTTCTACGGATGTGCGAGCTCTGGTTGTATATATCCGGAATATATTGTCAGGGTGGTATTTCAGCGGTGAACTCTCTGGATCCCGTCCCGGATCGATGTATGATCTGTGTTTGTGGGTCAGTTTTTTCAGTGTTGAGGTCCCAGCATGCCATGTGGTACCCAGTTACCTTTCAAAAAAAAATAATTTGTTTTCTCAAAAAATTTTTTTTTAATTAGCCGGGGGGAGCAATCTTGTTACGGTTGGTTTCAACCAATTTTTTTTTAATCTACATTAATTATTTAAATCACTTTCTCTACATTTATTTAAAAGCACTCTTTTTTCTTCTGTTTCTAATAAAAATTTAAATAAATAAAAGTAATTGTAATAATAATAATAAAATCAGTTTTTATTTTTTCTTCTTTCTTTTTCTTTTTGCAAAGTAAATTCAACGTTTATAGTCTAGCTTTGCTTCCTGTTTTCAAATACGAAAGATAAATAGCAGGGAGGGAGGTTTCTCAGTAAAAGACCACACATAGTGTATTGGGCAGTCGTGTACGTTTTCTCCCATACCCTTGAATCATGTGTTGTAGTCACCTAGTCTAGTTTTGGTTAAAAGAAAGACCGTCCGCCCTGTATAGGAATTACGTTATCTTATGAGTGTACTATATACGCAATTAGGCTTTGTAAGCTTACGACAGGCTTCAATGGGCTCTGCTATCAGGCGGATAGCTGGCGCCCAGGTCAACAGAGGCTCACAGGACCCCCTTCAGCACACGCCATGGGGGTGAAACATGGCTGCCTTCCCCCATGAAGCGGCTGGCAGGGTGGAACGACAGGCTGGTGCCTTCAAGGAGAGTCCATTTTCCCTTTTGTTTCCATTCCCGTACCCCTGGCGGAGTGGATCGGTCCCGTTTTTCAAGCAGCGCGGGAGAATGAATGTTTACAGTAGTTTTTTGCTTGGCCGTGATACTTGTCGTTTGGCTCGTAAAAAAAAAAAAAAAATTACGAATTATCACTTGGCTCGTAAACTGACTTGTTACTCGTTGCTTTTGATCGGAGTGTTGTGGTTGTGGATCTTGAACGGCTTGTGTACGAGTACCAGTGTTTTATGACGGTACTTAGAATGAAGCAGATTACTTATTGCTATGACTACCAATTTTTAGTAAATGAATACTCGAGTAACGTATTACTTGGAGTGAGACCCTCTACTTACTGTCTTGACTTCTAAACTATGGAGTTGTTGATATTTCTAATGGGTTGTTAATTTCAATACGGTCAGTGCAGCAACGAAAGAAGAGTGGGGTTTCGCCTGCGAGGAACGCGCGATGTTTTTAAAACCCCAGTCGGCGGGTTATACCCTTTCTATCGAAATCGTTGGAGAATAGCAATCTTCAAAACAGACAAATAGGTTTGTGAAGCAAGTCGCAAATCCTTTTTTTTTATATACTGCTAAGATTAAAGATGAGGTATTGAAGTAAAATTCGACTGAATATATATTGTCTCATGAATTGATATCCTCAAAGATGTGCCTGCCATTAGTATCATACTCATATTAAAAACTCATTACTGTAGACAGTGAGCCGTTTTGGAGTGTTTCAAAAGAAAAAAAAAGATTAGTGAATCTTCGTCGGATTGTCGACGTAATTGGCCACGGGTTGACAGACTATGTTGATGAGTTAAACAAATCAAATTGGGACTCCTCTAAGATGTGCCTGCTATGAATATCAGATTCCTAATATATATTTGTAAGTAATACAACTTCCTGAGTTGATTTCATTTTTTTTTTTTTATTATTGATGTTTTATATATATGTATATATATATATCCAAAGAGTATACTTTAAGTGTGTTATTTCCATAAACTCAATAGGTTGCTTATTTGTGTTATTAAGCTTGGAAGAAATGTTTTGATAAAGTTTAGAATCACATTATTTTATTGAAAATAATTAATACCTAATTTTTATAGAGTTGATCATCCTTCTAATTCTGATATTATTCTAGTTTTGAGAACCTTAATATTTGACTTAAAGATACTTAATAATCAACATTGATCAACTTATATTGTTGGTCACCATAGTTATATTTCTTTTTGAGAATTACACTGTTTTTATAAATTTTAATTATTCAAATAAAGACTGTTTTCTCTTATTCTCAAATATAGTATGTTTTTTTTATATGATCTTTATTTAGTATTCTTATATCTACAGCAATCCTATAAGTGAGGCTTGACCACTCAATTACTGTGAGTAAGATTATGAAAGCTATGATCTTACTAAATTAATATTTTTTTTTAATTTCTTAAATTTTAAATTCATAGTAATAATTTATTTGAAAATTAATTGAGGCTTACGTTAGGTTATTAGATGTAATTATTGTTCCTATCTCAGTAATGGATATACTGATAATTGATGCTAAAATAAAATTAAGTCTAATTTCTTAATTGATTAATCTAAATTTTATTTATCCTTTCTTTGAAGTATTATTCAAAACAAACAACAAAATGGTTGTTTTTTAACAAAAAAAAAAAAAAAAAAAAAGTTTTTCAGTTATTATATAGCCACTATACGATTCCTGGTTAACCGATCTGATCTTGTTCGCAATCTCCATAGTTGTTCTAAAATTTTGTACATCATCATATCCCTATTCTATTAACGGATTTAACTCCTTCTCCTTTTGGTCCTCATATTGGAGGAATTTCAGGTTATCTGCATTTTTCCAAATTATATGATGATTACACTTTTGTTAATTTAATGTGTATGGAGATTTGAGCTTGATCGGGTTGGAGTGGAGTTGGGTGTTCTTTATGCAATCCAGTATGCTACTTGATTTAGAAATCTGTTGCCCCTTACTACACTTAATACTGTCTTAAAATAATGAGTTCAAAATTATCATTGTTATATTAACCTATGCGGATTTTTAAGTTTTGATATTTTGTTTAGTTTAATATAATTTGCTCCCTTTTCCATGGCAACAGATTTCAGTGGAGCTAATCAGGGTATACTTATTTTTTTTTTAAATATTTAATTGTCAAGTGAAGATTGAGTAATAAATGTGCTTTTTTAAGTTTAAGTAAGTTGTGTTTTAGAAAGAACCCCAAAACCCACAACATAGGGTAAATGTACCAATAATCAGCCACATTGAGATAAAATGCCTCATGAACAACTTATTTTTGGTTCTAAATGAAATATTACAATTTGATTATATGCAGCCATCTTTTATAAGTCATAAACTATCACCAAAGAATTGTGGGTATTTTTATTGAATTAGTAATCAGCCATTTATTTCAAGATAGAGGTCAAATAGCCGTTTTTCCTATTTTTTTGTTAACTGGTGGTAATTTTTTTTAAAGATAATATTTTTTTTTTCTAAAATTATAAGACTCTAATATTAGCAGGGTAAATAAACTAATGTTTTTGTGTATTAAAAAGTAAATAAATTTGTTGGTTTTAATTAATTTTAATGTCACCGACCATTGGGTATTAATTTTTCTTACATGTCCAATAGTTGGCCACCAGGGGCCGACCATTGGGTATTACATTTTGCTTACATGTTCAATAGTCGGCCATCAGGAGCTTAATACTGAATACATAACTTATTATAATTTTTTTAGTTTATTTTTCATTGTTTGGTAGATATAACTTTATCTCTACATCTATACTAATATTATAAAGAAGGAACGTTTTTTACATGCTTGTTTGTTTGTTGGTAGGGGAAACTACTGGAACTACTGAATGAATTTCAAAAGTAAAGGTGGCAGTCTCTGCTTCAACATAGACTATATTTTATGTCAGAGCTTTTCCCAAGTAGATGGATGAGCAAAAAACATTCTAAACTTGCAATTTTTGTGATATTGAAGGACTTAGTAACTTTAAATTTTGCATGGTTGTTGTTTTCTAAAAAAATCAAAATTTAAAAGTGGGAAATGAGTGGAAAAAGGTCTAAATTACAATGTGTAGAATTGTTAGGAATATAAACCTGAAAATTAACATGTCTGTTACTTTTAAGACGTAAATTTTGGATCAGGACAATTAAAAAAAGGAAGAATTTTACAAAATGAAAAAAACTGAACATTCTAAATTGTGATTTATATGGAATTACTAGGGATAGAAATTTAAAATTTGCCAATTCTGTCATTTTTAATATGTAAACGCTGGTACAAAATAGTTTCTTTAAAAAAACGAAATTTCAAAGGGTATAGGACCATACAAACATTCTAAAGTTTCGAAATCTGTGATAGTTTTGGTGCTGGAAACTTAAAACTTGGCATGGTGGTTAATCTTAAGACAAATGACCGGCTAAGAAAGGTTTCTAAAAAATTGGAAATTTAGAATGCTGAAATGGGAGGAAAATGTTCTGAATTATAGGGTTTTTTTTAATAAATTTTAGAATAGAAACTTGAAATTAGACATGGATAACCTTTTTAATAGGTAAGTGGTCTGATCGTACCCAAACCGTTTAAAATTCTAAATTTAAAAGGAACTAAAATTTTCTAAAATTGATATTTCTGTGATACTGTTGGGTTTGAAACTTCAAATTTTGCATGGTGGTTTCTTTTAAGATGTAAACTCTCGCAAAGAATGGTTTCTATAAAATTCAAAATTTAAAAAATTGAAATTATCAGTAATTGTTGCTTATGATTCTAAATTATGATTTATTTAGAATTAATAGTTATAGAAACTTGATATTAGACACTGGGGTTACTTTTAAATCACAAATACTTACACAGAATAGCTTTTTCTTAAACAAAAATCTAAATTTAAAATGGGGAAATTAATAGAATAGTTCTAAAATCAAAATTATTTTTGACCCACTAAACCGAATCCAAAATTTCTTTCAGGATAACACTGTCACTCAGGAACGTAAAACACATGATGATTTGTGATTATGATTTATTTCGAGTTGATAGGGTGATTGCTAGATACATGAAATTTGACATGGCTTTTACTTTTAAGATGTAAATGCGCCGGTAGATCATGTTCTAAGATATTCGAAATTTAAAAGAGTGAAATGAATAGAATAGGGTTTAAAATCATGATTTCTTTTGTACTACAGAAGCGATTTCAAATCTTGTCCTGGGAGTAAAATGATGCCGTTCTCCACTTAAAAATAGGCTATATTTTATTTCTGCACAAACAACCTGATAGAACAAAAAAATTCTAAAATCACGTTTACTTTGAATCTGTTAAGACTAAGTGCAAGAAACTGCTTATGGTGATGGATTTTAAGACATAAATGCTCATTAAGAACGTTCATCAAAGTGTTTGATATTTAAAAGAAAGAAACTATCGGAAAGCGCTCTATAATTATAATTTTACTCCCAAACTGTCGAGGCTAGAAATTTTAAATTTGACATACAAGTTTCTATGGAACGTGCTGCTCCAAAAGATGCCTCATTTTAAAGATTTTCAAATAAATGAAATGGGAAGAAAACGTTCTACAGTAATATTTTTACTATGATTTCTCAAAAAATGTCAGTCTAGAAACTTTAAATTTGGCATAGAATTAACTAAGACATAGATACACAAGAACGATATCTGTCTTTTTAATTTTTTTATTTAAAAGAAAAGGAAAATTAAATAGTTTTTCCTACCATGTTAGGAACTACTTTTCTGAGCAGTTAAATAAACATAGATATGAACAAACATTATAAGTAATTCAAATGATAGTAATAAAGAAACATGATTTCTAATAAGTAAAGGAAGTATTTCATATTCAGCCTTTAGCCGTACACAAATGACAATTAAATGTAGTAAACTAATGTTTTCCCCCTTATTATTTCTCAGTGTTTTGATTTTTATAGTGCATAAAGGTACATTAATATTGTAAAAAGGAACGTTTGATTTTTATAGAAAATAAATTCTTAAACTAATGAACTGATTTTAAAAATTCTTCCACTGAACGATAGCTTATAAACAGAGTTTCCAAATAGACTGCATTGTATCTGTTTTCTTGGAAGGATGTGGATTCAAATGCGTTGCAATGACGATTTTCACATTATTTCAAGTCTCACATTCACCTAATGCGGTACAAAAATGATGGTTATTCAAATTGTGACTAATTTAGTAATATTTAAATTACTTCCAAAAGTATAATTCCCCTAATGTTAATTGGTACATAAATACCACTTGCCATATTTCAACCATGTGTCCAAAGCCGTTGGCTTTGATAAAAGAAAAACTTATTACCTGATTGTTTTATCCAATAATTAGCCGCTTTATTAATATGAGGCTAACTACTGGGATTTAGAATCCTTTTCGCAGCCTCTATTAAACTTAAATAATAAAATAATGAAGCTTTCTGCATGTGTCACTTTTAATTGAACTGCCACATTAAGATTTACATTACACAGAATTAATTTCTCGTAGTTTAATACTCATAAAGTAATCATTTATGAGATATCAAAAATTTAAAAAAAAAATGTTTATGATTGATCATTTTGATTGACATTACTTTGAAAAATAACACTTATGAGAAATAACTTGAGATTCCCAGAAGAATTTTCAAAAGTATGCATTTATACATGGCACTATTAAAAATGTTTTGTTGTTTTTAAACAGTTCAACTTTAAGTTATTTACAACCATCTGGCACCCCTGGGTTAAAGCAGGGGCACCTTTGTAGGTGTTCCTAGTGTGCCCAGGGCAAATTAATTCCGTGGGAGAGAACTCTGCCTAGTTGTGGGTCTCTGGTTGCTCTTGTGGGCTCTAGAATCACCCATAGCGAGGATGGCACGGCTCGTATCTCCGGGGCCGAACCTGATAGGACACCTTGGCGCGCTGTTCTGGGCGGGACGATCTGTCGTTTCAACTAGATCATCAGAGGAAACCCCCTTGCGATGACCTGCAACGGTTGAAAGCAATACTACTTAGTTTTACAACCATCTGGGAAGACCGAGCTATGCTCATTAAAATTATCCTTGTGTTCAACACAATATAACAATAAATTCTCTGTACAAGATATAAAAATCAGTTCTACGTACCCTGATTGGTTACATTCTGTTTTTTTGGAAGGTTCTGTGGACAATGATTGGTTGAATCATTTATCCTCGCTGTTAGTAGGAATTTCTAGAAAATTCTTTTAGATTCTGAAAACCAATCTGTTTGCCAAATGTCGCCATAATTTTGCAAAAATTCAGATATTTGACACATTCTTTCATTTGACGGTAAGCATGTGCTTTGGCGTAAGTAATCCTGAAAGTCGATTTTCCTGCGAAATCTCGCCAATGTCGCAAAACTTTTCCCAAACTGAGTGGAGCTGGCAAAATATTGCCAACATTGCAACTTCGTTAACTGTCAACTGTTCAACAACTGTCTCAACCTTCATTCACAATGAAATGCATTCACCCGTAGTGATCTCAAAATGACCCACAAATCGAATTTTCTCAAACCTGTGACCCAGCCCAATGGTCTTTTCATACCCCAAAACAGTAGGATACAAAATTTGTTCAAAATCGTTAGAGCCATCTCTTTGATAAAATTATCTTGACCCATAGTGAACCCAAAATGACCCACTAATCAAATTTTTTCAAACATGTGACCCAGCCAAATGGTCTTCTTGTACCAAAAAACGGTGGGATACAAAATTTAGTCAAAATCATTCGAACCATTTTTTAGATAAAATTAGTTTAACCCATAGTGATCCCCAAATGACCCACTAATCGAATTATCTCGAACATGTGACCCAGCCAAATGGTCTTCTTGTACCAAAAAATGGTGGGATACAAAATTTAGTCAAAATCGTTAGAACCATTTTTTAGATAAAATTAACTTGACCTATAGTGACCCCCAAATGATCCACTAATCGAATTTTCTCGAACATGCGACCCAGCTAAATGGTCTTCTTGTATCCCAAAAAGGTAGGACAGGACATGAAACTTAGTCAAAATCGTTAAAGCCGTTTATTACATAAAATAAAATAAGCTTTACCCGCAAGGTAAATTTTGTATCCCGGTGGGATACAAAATTTAGTCAAAATCGTTCGAACCATTTTTTAGATAAAATTAGTTTGACCAATAGTGACCCCCAAATGACCCACTAATCGAATTATCTCGAACATGTGACCCAGCCAAATGATCTTCTTGTACCAAAAAACGGTGGGATACAAAATTTAGTCAAAATCGTTAGAACCATTTTTTAGATAAAATTAGCTTGACCCATAGTGACCCCCAAATGACAAACTAATCGAATTTTCTCGAACATGCGACCCAGCTAAATGGTCTTCTTGTATCCCAAAAAGGTAGGACATGAAACTTAGTCAAAATCGTTAAAGCCGTTTATTAGATAAAATAAAATAAGCTTTACCCACAGTGACCCTAAATGACCCACTAATTGAACTTTCTCAAACATGTGAGATAGCTCAATTATCTTCTGATAACCAAAAATGGTAGAATGCAAAATTTAGTCAAATTTGTTAGAGTCATTTTTCAGGTAAAACAAAACACTGAAGTGGCCGACAATTGGTGCAATGATGGCCGAACATTAGATTTAAGGTGGCCGACTATTGGAGAACTTGCCTTTTATGAACTTAACTTTGTCTTAAAAAAAAAACTATTACCGTGTTTTTTTTAAATAATTGCTGAAAGATAATAAGAAGTGTATGTTTTAACATATATCACTGTTAAAAATGTTGTGTCGTTTTTTTAAAATTCCACGTTAAGTTTTATAAATAAAAAAGCAGTTAAGTGGCCGACTATTGGTAAATTTACCCTATATTGATTTTAGCTTCAGGCAATAGAACATAGAAGTATTTTACAAGAGCCATAACTCAAATAAAATTTTAAACATTATAATAATTAATATTATGTCCATAGTTTAAATTTAATACTTAATTCTTTTTATGTAAATTTGTAATCTTACACTTTTACTAAAAGATATTTCTCGCTCTTCTATGGCCGTTTTTATATTTTGCTTGTATTATTTAAGAAGTAATTTAGAGAAACTAAATATGACAGAGTCAGTTTAAGTAAGTAATATCTATGGGGGTATTAATTGACTTTGCAATAGTGACTTCAACCTGAAATTTTCTACATTTTAGTGATCTCAGTGCACAATTTTAATGGAGTGAACTATGGTATTGCTGTATGAATTTAACTGTATCTGTCAAGTTCAATTGAATGAAAGGATTAATATATAAAGAATTTAAGAACCAAGGAAAATTATATTGCTCATGTCTGCTTATTATTAATATGAGAAGTCGTCAATTCAAAGAGTCGTCAACTCAAATTCACCTTCACTACAGGAAATCATCATCTGCTAGAATGAGATCACTGAAATATTTTAAGTTAAGATGTTACATTGATTAATTGGCATATTTATGATCAATTTGTGTTTGATGTTTCCTTAACCTGGTTTATCCAGGTGAAATTTTGTTTTGTTTATCAATTGCTATTTTTTGTGGAATTCGGTTATCTCATTTCTAATTTATGGAATTCTTGCTAAGGAAGATTATAAAACTAATGAAAAGAAATTACAGTTAATACCCAAATGGTAATTTATGCACCAATTTTTATTTTGAAAAAAATCTTTTGCCACTTTATTGTATAAATAAAAGTTACAGATGAGGCCAGGGTTTGGTGGTATATATCAATGGATATATATCTTGACATATCATATATATCAGATATTTATTTTCAAAGTATCATAATGTTTGATATTTTCATATATTTGATATTTATTTTCAAAGTATCATTCTGTATAATATTTTTTATATTGTCAGTCAAAACAAGTGTAAGTGAATTTTCCAACTGTTATTAATTGAGTCATTCTGTAGATAAAGAACTTTTGCTCTGGCAGTCACTTTTTTAGCAAAAAAAAAAAAAAAAAAAAAAATTAAGATCTACATTTAAAAATTCGCGTAATTTTTTATTCCAACTACCTTCTACATTCAGAACTGTAGCTAGCGATCTGATTGGCTGTTGCTCTTGGCAGTGTTATGAGGTTTTTTTGGCGATAATCATACTTGGCGAAAAATACTTCTAGCGTCCGAGTTGTTTACATTTACGAGACGAGCTGCTATATTGATATTTTTTAATTATTAACGTTCTGTTTTTTATTATTGAAATAATTTCGCTCTGTAATTAAGAAAGAAATATTCACTATTATATATTAAACAGAAGAATTCATCATTTAGTTCCGAGTTATATTTGTTTTTATAGTTTTAAGTTATGTAGCTGCCACGTGATTCCAGAAATATAATGAAGATTGATCCTGTCTAAGACGTATGCAGTACAATTATGGATTTTGTTTTAATTCATTTTATGAATTAATTGGCCAGCTGGTGTCACTTTTGAAAGCAGGAAGTTTAATTTCTTCTTCTGCTTTATAAGTGTACGCCTGCTAGCCATACTTTCTTTGAACTTTGGCTGTATTTAATGCATGAAGCAATTTCAGGTTTGGTAAACATTCAACTTTTTCTTTCCATTTATCTAACTTTTGATGAATATTTCTAAGCTCATGTATTATTTCCTAATGTGTTAATAACGCCCAACAGCAATTTTACATTCCTGTTTACATTTAAACTTTCAATGCTTACAAATTTCGATCTGTATTAGTAATCGATGGATTTCAAAATGACTATCTGTTTAATGCTTTATTCATAGTCTAACTGAATCTGAATATTAAACATTTGACATGTTTTTTAAATTAGACCAGTTTTTGTGTATGAGTTAAAAAATTATGACAAATAATATTTAAATGCAAGTATTAATTCTACAATATTTACATATTTTAATGTTTATAATAATGTTACAAATGTTTTGATATCCGTAGTTGACAATAAAACTAAAGCAACCATGCAATTTTCCTTAGTCAAAATTCATTTTTGTAAGTAATCCTATTTATGTTTCCTTAAAAAGTTATATTTCCATGTATTATACACTTTTATTCTTCAACACTAATTAAATATTACTTAAACTTTAATCTTTTTAAAATGTACAGTGAAAATTTAATAAACTTTTACACTCAGTAGAGCAGAAATGTGATTTATAAAAGAAAATCTCTTGATACTAATATTTTAACCCTTGGATCGCTGAAAAACTTTTTAAGATATATTGTTTTTATAAGTTATTAGAACTGACTGACTATTAAATAAATATGAATTATAATTTCATTTGTTAAATATGTATGAATTATTTGGTTTTAATCAGCTTAAAAATAGCAGTATATGAGGTAAATGTATATTTGTCTACTTTCCCATCGGCCCTCTTCTGTAGTAAAAAAAAAAATCAACAAGTAATGTGATTTAACTTCAATAGAAAAGTATGACATCATATTGGATTTCAAATATAGCATGAGCCTGTAATGTACATATTCCATTTTTATTTATTTTATACATAAACCAGTTTAATTTTTCTAATGAAGGTTATAAGTGAATAACTATTTCTCTGTTTTCTCATTTAATCAGAAAAGAAAAAATAATAAAATCCATCGAAGGACTTGATATGATAAACCAAGGGTCGATACAGGTTTTTTTTTCTGGGACCCACTTTTGTAAAAGTGAAGGTTATTTTCGTGAAATTTGTTATATTTTTGTTAAAAATAACATTTTGTAATGAAAGTTGAAATTCAGTTACTCAAATTCGAACCAAGCATAACAAAATCTTTTTTAAATCCTCTTGCTGAAATTTTCATCTCTGATATTCCTCTCTGTATTACCTCTCCTCCTATTTACAGATTATACATTTTAAAACTCACAAAATAATTAATAAATAGTAAGTTTTTATGGAATAGAATTTTGTGAAAGTGCCTATTTTATTAAAGGGAATTTTGTGAAGAGACCTGTTTTGTTATAAAGAATTTGTTGTAAAGGGGTCCATTTTATCAAGTTGATTTTTGTGAAGGGCCCCATTTTATCAAATTGATTTTTGCGAGGTATGAGTTAAAAAATTAAGACAAATAATATTAAAATGCAAGTATTAATTCTTCAATATTTAAATATTTTAATGTTTATAATAATGTTACAAAGGTTTTGATATCCATAGTTGACAATAAAACTAAAGCAACCATGCAATTTTCACATTTTATCAAATTGATTTTTGTGAAGGGCCCCTTTTATTAAATTGATTTTTGTGAAGGGTCCTTTTACATTAAGTAGATTTTTGTGAAGGGGTCCCTAAATAGGCTCCAAATTTTGCCTGAATTGAGCCTTGTAAACTATTTTCAAGTTTAAGGGATTCTACTATCAAAATATGTGTGCAGTAATAAGTGTGATATGAAACTTTTTCACATGCGCATTATCTATAAGGTTCGAGAAATTCAAATGGTTATAATATAATTGATTCCCTACTTCATGTAGCCTCATAATTTTTTGTTCATGTAAACATAATCCAATAACAAGAAATTATAACTAATTAATTTTTAACGTTCTTTTCTTCCCCCCCCCCTGTTTTGTGACAGGTCAGATTTAACTTTTAAATGATTAAATTTGTGAAAAGTTCAGTTTGGAGGTATAAAAGTTTTGTGAAAGGTCTATAAGGTGTTTTACACCTATTAGCACTTAAAAAGAAGGCAGTAATTAGAAGGTGTTATGATTTGTTATATTTATATATAATTATCATAGTTGTTAATACATATCTCAAATATTCATGAGTTATAATGTTTCCTAATGGTAACAGGACTTTGTAGACACCCATCAGGGATCTGTTTAGAAAATTTTTGGGTCCTTAAAAGGATCCTTTACAAAATTTTTCATTTCAAAACAGGAACATTCACAAAATTATCTTATCTTAAATATAGACCTTTCACAAAACTTTTATACCTCCAAACTGAACTTTTCACAAATTTAATCATTTAAAAGTTAAATCTGACCTGTCACAAAACAGATAAAGTCATCAAATTACATATTACTTAGCTTTTTTTATACATTAAGGATAGATACACAAGAACATGAATATAACTATAATTTCAAATTCACAAAATTATGACTGTAATTTTCACAAATATAAAAAACTTCACAATTTCACAAAAACAGGACCCTGTGAGAAAAATCTGGACAGACACCCCTTGCCCGTATATTTAAGTGTGTAGTGATTCAAAGATTATGGGAGGGATCAAGTAGCCTATTTGAAATAAACTGAACAATTAGGATTACCAGTAATTAATTTAATTTTTAAACTAATTACAGGATCTGGGAGTAAAAACAATGATAATCACATGTAATATTTATTCATCACTCTTCTCTCTGCATACAAATCATCAATTCTGATTCTTAAAAGGACTTTCATCATTTTTCCCCTTTTATACATATTTTCAAGTATGATTTTTAAAGGATTACCTTTATTTTTGTCTCTATCCAAGGTTAACAAGCAATAGTATGCAAGTCAAGCTTACAAATAGCTGTCATAGAAAATTAAAAAAAAGTATAGGATTTATTTTTCCCTTTGAACCTTCTATTATTGACTTTTAATCTCCACCATTGAGTCGCAGAAAACCAGAGGCTTCCCTATTTTAATATTCTGTCAATATTTTCGTTATTGGATTTACTTCCATTATTTTGATCATGGAATGTCCTTTAAAGTAATGTGATTCTACATTGTAAAGCAAATCATATCCGTAAGTAACGCTGATATCATATTGGTGGTGGCAACAACCAGAAAATTTCACTTTTACTGTAATTTTTTAATTATAACATTAATTTAAAAAAAATCTGTCCCATTTCTTATTTTGTAGTAAGGTAACTGAAATATATCAGCTCATAGCCTAGTAGCAGAAACAGTGCGGCACTGCTGCAAATTTTTTCATGCCTTGCAGCCCAATCTACCAGCATTAAAAAAAAAATTATTTGCTAAGAATAATTGTTCAAATTAAATTTTTGTCACTAGAGTTATTGTATTTTTATCTTATATTTTCTTTGTAAATGCAAATTTTGTTTAATTTATGACCTACTATAATTTCTTATGATACTCAACTTGTTCCAAGCATTCTTGGGTCACAGGTAAATTTTGGTTTGCCACAGATTAATACAGAAAATTCTGCTACTGGGCATATAAGTATCACACATCTGAAATTTTCATCCGCTTTGAAGCTTTTGCTCCATCTGTCCTTTCCCTCCAATTCGGGGGGGGGGGGGGGCGATTTCTAAACTTGTGAGAGGAAAGCAAAAATTCATACTTTCATAACTTATTAGGTAACTTATTAAGGTCAAGATAAGACCTTATATGAAGAGATTAAATCGTAGAATGATCAATGTTGAAACAGTAATTAAGGAGATTGTAGTACATGTAAGTGTAGAAAAAAAGAGAACAATAAAAATAAACATAATCTCAAAATAAAACTTGTTGAAATCTAAAATTAATGTCTTCATTATTCAGAAATTATGTTATTTATTAAATTCTAACTCAATAAAATTATTTAAATAACACTTAAAAATATGTAGTTTAAAATTAAAATGCTTCTTTCTGTGTACAGAGGAACATTTTATCCATAAAAACCAATTTTGGCAAAAAAAAGGCCAGTTAAAACCAATAAAAGCCACTGGTCTGGCTTTTTTTAAATTTCAGTCAGCTGTTTTGCAATCCTGATTTGGAATTTACTCTTTTATTTTAATTAGCAGTCAAGTAAACTTCCCGATTCCCCTTGCTAATATTATTCCTATGGGCGTAGGATGCATTCGTATTTTTAAAATATCTCCTCGGAAAATTAATATTTTTAACTTCTGTTTCCTGTGTACTGTTCTTAAAGAATGTCTCTTTTTTCTTAGTTATCAAAATATTTCTAAACTATGTGCTAAATTTATATTTTTATGTGTTAAAATCTTAGCGAAACTGATTATGATTTTAACATTTCATATAAAATTAAGTATATATTTTAGAAAGAAATTGACAACTAAGAAAAAAAAAGACATTCTTTAAGAACAATACAAAGAAAACAGAAATTAAAATTATTAATTTTCTGAGGAGATATTTTTAAAATACGAATGCATCCTAACATTAGCGAGGGGAATCGGGAAGTTTACTGATGAGCAGCCTTAAGTCAAGCATAGGAAGTACCTAACACCTCCTAGACATTAAAAGTTACTTCTTTAAGTTAATAAAATGGTGAAGTTTTGTTATAGTATTCTGAATGTGTTGGAAAGTTTTATTTGACACATGATCTTTTATATAAAAATAGCAAATAAAACCTTTGTGCAAGAATGTTAAAAGCAGAAAACCAACATTCAAAAAAGCAGAAAACAGCTTTTTCGAATTCACAAGCAAGATTTTTCTTCAGTGTGACAAACAGCAAAGCACAGAGTGCCAGAAAAAGCAAGACTGGGGCTGCTTTTTTCTGCATTTTTAATATTAGTTTTTTGCTTTTTAACATGATCTTTGTTCATGTCGACTGTTAAATTTATAAAAGTAAAAAAAAATAATGAAAATGTTGTAAATCTTTATCATAAATAGAACTTTTTTTGCTTTTGAAAAATGGGAACTTTCAATCAGGATTTTATAGTAACCAAGTATTAAAAAATTACAAGCAAGCTTCCTATAAAATAAGAAAACATGCAAATTGGAAACTGATTAAAAAAAAAAAAAAAAAAAAAAAAAACAATAATCCATAGCACTTACTTTTAATACAAATATAAGTAGAATTGTTAAAGAACAATAAATAAAAAAGTTGAATAAGTAATAAAGATCATTTTCAAATGAACTGTCATTTTAGAATTAGTATCCAGAGAAAACTACTTCAAAAAACAGTTGTTTTATTGCTAGTTCAACACTTAGTAAGAAAGTGACCATGTAATTTTTTTCTCAATATTTTAGGGGAAAAAAGGTAACAAGACCTGCTGATTTTTCATCAAAAAGTGCTGCTATAAGTTTTTCAAATACAAAAGTGCAATTTTAAGAAGATAAAATTAAGCTTAAGTAAAAAAAATTAAAAATAACTTTTTAAACGAAAAATAATTGATTAAATAAATAATAACATATATAGGCAATACTCATGAAAGATAACAAAAATAGTAACCATTACCATTTTGATATAACTTTTCAATAAATAAAAAAATAATATAGCAGCTTTCTAATTCTTTGTTTACACTAAATGATGAGAAACAACAAAGCTTCCTTTAGGTCAGCCCTACCCATTCTCAACCTTTTTTTTTCTTGCTAGCAACAAAAATATGTTTATTACTTTATTTGGGTTGCAATACAGTATAATATTTATAATATAATGTGAAAGAATAGAGTACTAAAATAGTAAGATAATAAAGTTATTATAGACACTCATTATCTTTATGTAGAATTCAAGGGTTAAAATAGTATCAAGAGATTTTCTTTTATAAATCAGATTTCTTCTCTACTGAATGTAAAAGTTTAATCTTTTTCAAAAAGCACAGTGAAAATTCAATGAAGTGTAAGTAATGTTTGATTAGTGTCGAAGATTAAAAATGTATGTAGCATTGTAACAAACAGGATAGGATTACTTACAAAAATTAATTTTGACTAAGGAAAATTGCATGTCTGCTTCAGTTTTATTGTCAACTACAGATATCAAAACCTTTGTAACATTATTATAAACATTAAAATATGTAAATATTGTAGAATTAATACTTGCATTTTAATATTATTTGTCATAATTTTGTAACTCTTCACAAAAACTGGCCAATTAAAAAAAAACTTGTCAAATGTTTAATATTCAGATTTACTTAGATTATGAGCAGGGGTGCCATTTCGGGGGGGCTGGGGGGGGCAACCGCCCCCCCCCCCAAGGAATTTGAAATTTCAGAAAATTTATCAATTATCACAGGTCATACAAAAAAAAAAAATCAAAATATGGTCAAAAGCTAAAATAACGTCAGATTTCACAGATTTGATTACAATAAAAAAAAACTAGTCTGATGCAAAGATCTGCACGGGCCGGAATTTCCACGCTCGGGTCCAGCCCGATCCATACAAAAAAATTATTGGCCCGGACCGGTATAAAAGTTAAAATTTAGCGTCCGAGCCCGTGCAAAAAAAGTGATTGGCCGGCTCGGCCCGATATAAAAGCTAGAAGTTTAGCCCGGCCCGGCCCGGTATAAATGCTAAAAGTTCGGCGCGGCCGTGTAAAATAAGTGATTGGATACCCCCCCTCCCCCCCCCAAGAAACTCATGAAATGGCGCCCCTACAGTAAAACCTGCAAAGAAGGAGTTGAAAAGGACTATAAAAAAGCTCCATCTTAGCAAGTATAATTGAATGGCGTTTTTTTCGTCGAAACTTGATTTTTCTTGCCCGTTTGAGAAAGAATTATGTTATAGACAGGTTTCGCTTAGACACGTTTCACTGTAATACACCTATGCTCTTCAGAAGTGCTTTATAGAAAGGAAGTTTTAACAGTCTTAAAGAATACCTGAAAAAACGGCACCTGTCTATAAATGAAAACTTTCATAATATTTTTAAATTCTACTTGCTAAGACAAAAACCTGTCTAAAACGGAATTTTTAAGAGGTCACTTGAGATTACATATTAGAAGTATTGCTGTCTCAGTATATATGATTCAGTAAACGTTTATCGTTCGCAGAGGTTGCGCAGGGGGGGGGGGGGTGCAGCCCCCCGAACTCCACCCTTGCCTATGCCACTACCTTAAAAAAAGTTTGTCCCCCCCCCCCCAAGAAAGTTCTGAAATGGCATCCCTGATTATGAGTAAAGAATAGTCAGTTATTTTTAAATCCATGCATTTTACTAATACAGATCGAAATTACTTTTATTATTCTTATGGATGTAAGCAATGAAAGTTTAAATGTGAACAGGAATGTTAAATCGCTGTTGGGCGTTATTAACACATTAGGCAATAATACAGGAGCTTAGAAATAGTCATCAAAAGTTTGATAAATGGACAGAAAAAGTTGAATGTTTACCAAACCTGAAATTGCTTCATGCATTAAATACAGCCAAAGTTCAAAGAAAGTATGGCTAGCAGGCGTACACTTATGAAGCAGAAGAAGAAATTAAACTTCCTGCTTTCAAAAGTGACACCAGCTGGCCAATTAATTCATAAAATGAATTAAAACAAAATCCATAATTGTACTGCATACGTCTTAGACAGGATCAATCTTCATTATATTTCTGGAATCACGTGGCAGCTACATAACTTAAAACTATAAAAACAAATATAACTCGGAACTAAATGATGAATTCTTCTGTTTAATATATAATAGTGAATATTTCTTTCTTAATTACAGAGCGAAATTATTTAAATAATCAAAAACAGAACGTTAATGATTTTTAAAATATATAGCAGCTCGTTTCGTAAATGTAAACAAAAACATACAGAACTCGGACACTAGAAGTATTTTTCGCCAAGTACGATTATCGCCAACATACCTCATGACACTGCCAAGAGGAACAACCAATCAGATCGCTAGCCGGAGTTCTGAATGTAGAAGGTAGTTGGAATAAAAAATTATGCTAAAAATTCAGCTTGAAATGTAAAATAGATAATTATGTGAGACAATATTTGAAAAATAAACTGCCTAATTTTGATAATAAGTTATTTACAGTTAGAAATAATTTTTTTCTGGCTTTGGTTTATTTCAGCTTATTGCACAATAGGTAAAGAATAAAAAAGCAGACAGGTTTGCATTTATATTTAAACTTTTCAATAAAAACAAATTACAGTTGGACGCGGTTATGACGCTCACTGTCAATAAGCGATCCTGATTAATATGTGAATTTTTCCAGTTTCTTGAACATTGTCCATAAAACTAAAGAAAAAAAAATTACAGTTAATAAGCAAATGGTTATTACTTGATCTCACTTAAATATGTGATAAAGTTTCAGTCTCTCAAGGGAAAAAGTCTCACTTAATACGTGAATTTATAGATCAAGATCTGGATTTGTTCACGCTTCTTCAGTGTTGCCAATATACTGGGTTTTTTCCTTTAGATATCTAGCACTATTCCCGAATTGTAATATTCGGATTTTAATTAAGGCAAATCTTACTAATTTTAAATAGTGGTAGCTATTTGAATAAAAAAAATCTCGCTAAATTAGCAACATTGGAACTCGTCTTTGATCCTGCATCCTAATATTCTTTTTTTTCTCACTTCGTGCATGTTTTTATTGAAGTAAAGAAACACTGACAAATTTATGTCGCTTTTTTCTTATTTATTTTTCATTCTTTGTGCTGTGCATGTTGCCATTTTTTTTCCCCCTCTCATACACTGTAGTAAATAAAGCCTCTCTTGTACTGTTCAAGGCTGCATGCTTTTAAAAGTGTTTGAAGAGAAATTGAAATATTTTTTCAGTTTCAATTATATTTCTTTGTTACTTTCTTCTGATTCCTGCCTTCTCCTGTTTTATTCATGTTCGATGAGTTACTTGCACCACAAGTTTCATGAAGTCAAGCAGGGGTGATTCTGAGTAAAAAAAAAAATTCTGAAATTCACAGCAGATTTTCTGAAAAATTACAACAGGGGGGGGGGGGGTCCACTCCCAGCACTTTTTTTTATGCACCCCTTTGACGAAATTTGCGTTTTTTCATGATCTTTTGGTAAAATTTGCAGTTTTTTTGCGGTCTTTTGACGAAATTTGCCGTTGTTTCGCGATTTTTTGACGAAATTTGTCGTTTTTCGCAATGTTTTTCAGTAAATTTACCGTTTTTCGCGATCTTTTGACGAAATTTGCCGTTTTCGCAATGTTTTTGACGAAATTTGCCGTTTTTTGCAATGTTTTTGACTAAATTTACTGTTTTTTCACGATCTTTTGACGAAATTTGCCATTTTTTCACGATCTTTTGACGAAATTTGCCATTTTTTTCACGATCTTTTGACGAAATTTGCCGTTTTTCGCAATGTTTTTGACTGAATTTACCGTTTTTTGCGATTTTTTGATGAAATTTGCCATTTTTTCGCAATCTTTTGACAAAATTTGCCGTTTTTCGCAATGTTTTTGACGAAATTTGCCTTTTTTGCGATATTTTGACAAAATTTGCCCTTTTTGTGATTTTTTGACGAAATTTGACATTTTTCACAATGTTTTTGACAAAATTTGCCTTTTTTCGTGATTTTTTGACAAAATTTGCCGTCTTTTGCAATGTTTTTGCCGCATTCTTGCGATGTTTTGAAGAAATTTGCCGTTTTTCGCAATGTTTTTGAGTAAATTTACCGTTTTTCGCGATCTTTTGACGAAATTTGCCATTTTTTCGTGATCATTTGACGAAATTTGCCGTTCTTTGCAATGTTTTTGACTGAATTTACCCTTTTTTTGCGATCTTTTGATGAAATTTGCCATTTTTTCGCAATCTTTTGATGAAATTTCCCATTTTTCAAATGTTTTTGACGAAATTTGCCTTTTTTGCGATTTTTTTTATGAAATTTGACATTTTTCGCAATGTTTTTGACGAAATTTGCCTTTTTTGCGATATTTTGACAAAATTTGCCGATTTTTTAACGAAATTTGCCGTTTTTCGTAATGTTTTTGAAAAAATTTGCCCTTTTTTGTGATTTTTTGACGAAATTTGACATTTTTCAGAATGTTTTTGACAAAATTTGCCGTCTTTCGCAATGTTTTTGCCGCAGTTTGCCGTATTCTTGCGATGCTTTGACGAAATTAATCGTTTTTCGCAATGTTCTTGACAAAATTTGCAGTTTTTTCGCGATCTTTTGACGAAATTTGCCGTTTTTTCGCGATTTTCTGACAAAAGTCACGTTTTTCCCGCGATCCTTTGACAAAATTGGCGACTTTTTTTCGAATGAATTACGAGATTGATTTTTTTCGACGATCATTTGCCGAAATACTAATACATTTTATGTCTGAATTTTCGAATTTAAGACCGATATTTTTTTTTTTTTTTCGGAAATCATTGGCTTATTTTTTCGGAATTTTTGGAAAATTCGGACCAGAATCACCCCTGAAGTCAAGTCTGATTGTGTGTGTCAAGTTTCAGCAAATTTTCATGAAGGTCTTAATATGGAAAATAGTCATAAAATGAAAAGGAAGGCATTACTCATTATCATATCTAATAAATAGGATTTTAATAATTCGGTTATTTTGCAAAGATTTAATATTTTTGGTTATGTTAAAAAAAAAAAATATGCTAGCAGGAAAATTATTTTTGTTATTTTAATTTTGGTTGTAACGTATGCGTTAAAGTCATATTTGAATCCATATTTTTCCAGTTTTTTTTTTTTAAGTCAGTCCTAGAAAAACACAATGAATTAAACTTGAATACAGTCAAATTTTAATCCAAATATGCAATAAAGACACTATTTTTGACCATATAGATATAAGCGAAAGCTCTAAAATTTATTTAGAGAATTAGATGTGCCAATAAGCTCAGTTTCTGTAACATTATACAAATCACATATAAAAAGTGATTGACTTTTGTCCAGTCCCTTAATATGCGTCTTAACAGGGTTCAACTGTATTCAGTATTTAAAATTCTGTTAAGTATGAAACAAAATTTTCTTGATACTTGATATTAAATCCTACAGTTTGTTTTTTGTAAGTGTAAAAAGTGAATTGTGTGTTTTTAATTAGTTTTTCTTCAATTTTGTTACGTACAAGAAAAAAAAAAGGAACAAAAAAATAGAATATTATTTTATTAAGTTTTCAAGCTAAGTGCAATATGTTTTAGTTTCTAATTTATTTATATTAAGTCTGAAAATATTTCTAATCATCAATAAGTTCACTATTTTGAAAAAAATCAGATACAGTAGAAGATCGATATACCGCAATTCTCCATATACAGCGTAACTCCTCAGATGCAAACAGTGAAATTTACAGTTAAGAATTCTGCATCGAACTCTAACAGACTAAATTTCAGATATTATTTAATCTTTTGCTCCTTAATTTGCAGCTTTTGAATAAAAAAACTGCAATTATAACTGTGAAATAATTTTGAAAGTGTGAAATGAGTATTGTGATAACAATAAATACACACAACACACTCTCCGATATCCATTACAAGTGTGGCAAGCAAACCATGGAACAAGCAAAAACGCAACTAGCATGCTACAGAGCTAGTGAAAACAGCGATGCGAACGAAATGTTTGGCGATGTGCGAACATAATTACTTTCGATAAAATGTCAATGCCGATTTGTTTTTATGTTTTTTATCAAACTCGCGCATGTTGTATATTCCTGCTCTGCTTTTCATAACACAAATTTATATAGTGTAAATAAGCTGTTGTTAAGCTAATAAGCTAACTTATTGGAATTATTTTGTGGAATAATAAAATATGGATG
Source organism: Maratus michaelseni (assembly GCA_963931845.1). Classification (NCBI taxonomy): domain Eukaryota; kingdom Metazoa; phylum Arthropoda; class Arachnida; order Araneae; family Salticidae; genus Maratus; species Maratus michaelseni. Next base: position 409,402,600 of record OZ007586.1, read on the forward strand.
AAAAATTCAGTGAATCATCGATATCAGGCAATAAAAACGCATAAATTTGACTATTTTGGAAAAACAAGAAATCCTAAAAGAATTGGACAAAAGTTCAACTGCAAAATATATTGCAAGCGTGTTTGGAATCGGTAATTAGACTGTTTACAATATTCAAGATAGCAGAGAAAAAATTCTGCAGTACTACGTGAATACTGACAGTAACAAAGGGATTATAAAATGGAAAAGAATGAAGGGACCACAACCGGCCGATTTAGATGCAGTTTTATTTGAATGGTTCCGACAAAGACGATCGGAAAGTGTTCCGACTACTGGACCAATTCTGTGCCAAAAAGCAAAGGAGCTACACAAGGAATTGAATATCGAAGTCCAATATGAATATTCAGCTGGTTGGTTAACCAAATTTAAAAATCGACATGGCATACGCTACTTAAAAGCAAGTGGTGATAAGGTGTCAGGAGACAAAAAAGCGGCTGATAAATTCGTTGAAGAATTTTAAAAAAATAGTAGATGATGAACATATTTCGCTGGAATTAATATACAATATGGATGAGACAGGGCTTTTTTGGTGCAATTTACCATGTAAAACTTTTTTGGGTGAACAAGAGTCTGAACCATCAGCAGTGAAAGATGACAAAAGACGTTTAACAGTGCTTGTTTGCAGCAATGCTGCAGGTACATACAAGTGTAGAATTCTAGTTGTGGGAAAATGTGCCAACCCTCGTTCCCTAAGTGCTTTAAAAAAAAGTGGTCTTCTTCCTGTTTTATACAGAAGTAATAAGAAAGCATGGATCACACGGGAGTTATGTACGGAGTGGTTCCAGGCCCATTTTGTCAAAGAAACTCGGGAGCACTGCTGTAAAGATGGCTTGCCTAATGACAGCAAAATTTTGTTGCTGATAGATAAAAAAGTTCAGGATAAGTTCAGGACAGATAAGTTCAGGGTGTGCCCAGCACACCCTGAATTTGCTGCCCCTAATGCAAGAGCCTTATTTTTGCCACCCAACACAACTTCACTGATCCAGTCTATGGATCAGAGAGTAATCAATAGCCTGAAGTGTAAGTATAAAAGTGCTTTTCTTCGGAGGCTCCGTAATTCATATTTTTGCCCCGATATGATAGCTGAATTCAAAATCAGATTGTCTGTTCATGCTGAAGGATGCCTGGGACTCAATAACCCAGGAAACTCTAGTGAATGCTTGACATAATTTATGGCCAGAATCAATTTTTTTTTTTCAACTGAAAGTGATGACAAAGAATTTGCTGGTTTTAAACCTTCATTGGCAAAAATAAAAGTTGCTGAACTCAGGCTTTATGCACAAACCAGTTCACAGATAGGTAATCTACATGAAGAGAATGTTTTGGAATTTTTAGAAACTGATAACCAGCCTCAAATTGTTAACCACATGACTGACCATGGGTGCAAGAAGTCCATTCAAGCAAAGACTGAAACATTTTCTGAGTATTAGAAATAACCAAGTGGAAATGGACTAGAAGATTTCTATGTCTTGCATTATGGCTAAATATGGATCCCTTGCAATAAAAGATAATTAAAAGTTCTTGATAGTAAAATTGCTATTATTAAGTACATAGAAGTAGAATTTACTATTAATCAAAAATCTCTCCAGGACTGAAATCAGTCCTGAGACTGAAGACTTGCACCCATGTGACGGACACTGAAATAATTTCCTCAGTTCTAAACACAGAAGAAAAAAATTCTGAAACCGAATCAGATGATGAAGAGAAAGTAAAAAAAGTTTCCATGGCTGAAGGAATATCTTTAGGTGACCAGTATTTAAAATTCCTGGAAATACAAGACTGTGTGACAGGGCAGGAAATATTAACTTTTCACAGAGTTCAGGAAAGATTAATTTCAAAAAGATCACACAATCTAAAACAAACTAAAATTGATAATTTGTTTAAGAAACAATTTTAGGGTTATGATTTTAATATAATTATTTTTTTCCTGTGAATAATAAAGTATTAAATTGCATACTTTTATTTATGTTTTAAAACAATTTGTAATTCAGCATTATTTTAAAGTGTTAATACTGATATAGTATTCCAGACATATTTTGCCATGTTTACAAGGTAAGTTTTAATGATGTGCGAAATGATCTATATAACGCAACACCTCATGTTTTCAGTTTTGCGTTATATAGATCTTCTACTGTATATATATCAAAATATCGGACAATTTTGATATTTTAAAAAATATCATGATATTTAGAAACCCTGGATGAAGCAGGCTTTTATTTTTAATTGACAATTTTAAGAAAAGAGGACTCAAAAATTTACATTAAGTGATTGCAAAATTAAAATGAGAGAAAAACAATGAGTGATCCATATGTTTGGGTAACAATGATCTGATTATTGTCTGAAAGAAATACACATCAGGTCTACAAGAGTAAACTATCAGCATTAACTGATAATAAAAGTTTAATCATTACCATAATTGTAAGTAGCAGATTTCCTCTGAAGTCCTCGAAGCTGAATTAGGGACTCATCAGGTGAAGGTGGAGTTAGTGGAAAAGAACTATTTGACAATGGAGCTTCTCCTACAAAATTTCATGTTTAACATAAATACACATATTATAAAATGAATAAAGTACATGGTAATTTATTTCAGCTAAATTAGACTGGAAAGAAACAAATTAGTAAAATTTGGAGTTTTGGTTTAAAATGTTTAAACAAAATCAAAGTAACTTTTATAATAGCTGACTGAATTTAACTTGAGTTTTAACACTTTGAGGTCTAAGCCGAAAGTCATTCGGGTTGCCATTTTTGGTGAAGCAAACTAAGCCCAAGAGCCTCTCGAGGTCAACTTTTAACTTTCTTAGCTAGAAAAATACCAATTATATACATTCGCAGGCTTTTCAGATATTATCTACGAACCTTTTGTTTTGAAAAAATATATATAGATGACAGCACTACACAGAAGAAAGTATATGAAAATATCTAGAATCAGAACTTAAAATCAGCGTCATTTTGAGTGAATTTTACTAAATAAATACTAATTTACATAAAAGCAAATTTTACTAAATGTTTATATACAAATAAAACCTATTTTCAGATATTTGTACAACATTTGGTTAAGTTTTTATTCAAATCTATGTAAAATTTTACGTTAAGTAAATCGGTCAAGTGTTGAGTACAACTCGCACTCAAAGGGTTCTTTCCATACATCAGGGGTCGATGCAGGTTTTTTTTTTCTTGTTGTCCATTTTTGTGAAGAGAACATGTTATTTTTGTGAAATTTGTTATATTTTTGTGAAAAATAACAATTTATAATGAAAGTTGAAATCAAGTTACTCAAATTCAAACAAAGCATTTATTAAGAAAAACTTTTTAAAATTCTTTTACTGAAGTTTTCTTCTCTGATGAACTTATTTGTTTACAATTTACACATTTTAAAAAGTCACAAAATAATAAATAATTAATAAATAGTAAGTTTTTATGGAATAGAATTTTGTGAAAGTGCTTATTTTTTTATTAAAAGGAATTTTGTGGAGAGGCCTGTTTTGTTATAAAGAATTTTGTGAAGGAACACATTTTATTAAATTGATTTTTGTGAAGGCTCCTGTTTTATTAAATAGATTTTTGTGAAGGGGCCTTAAATAGGCCCCAAATTTTGCCTGGATCGACCTTTGTACATTGAATTTATTAATTACTAATTATTAATTAATAAACACCTACTACACCTAATTTTTTTCATAATTTTAGTTTTAGTAGATTCGGAAATAGGAAGGTACTTTCCAGTACTTTTGACGATATCTCTGAAAATATAATACCTAAAATTAAAACAAATATAATTTTTAGTTCGATGTTACGAGATCTATCGAACGATACCCTACACAATATATAAAAAGAAAATTTATTTTCAAGTAACTTAATACACTGACAATTTTTTTAGAAAATCATTATCAAATATCCTTGGATGATTCTGCGTCAATAGATACCTCGAGTGGCCGTCAACTTATCTGCTGACCGCTCGAAAAGTAAAGTTCATGTGTAACGGAAAAATGTGTTTTTATCAAAAACTATGTTACCTAGGAAAAAATCTATAGTTTTTCCTGCAAGGTTTAAATAAACTACTACCACCCCTAATTTTTTGATATTTTTAGTTTCAGTAGATTCGAAAATACATTGGGGGAGGGGGGGGGCACTACTTTTGCAGTGCATTTTTGGTGATATCTCTGAAAATATAACACCTAAAATTAAAACAAATATATTTCTGAGTTTAATATTACAAGATCTTTTAGACGATAGACAAAATGAAAACTTTTTTTTTTTCAAGTAACTTTAATTAGCCCCTAAATTTTCCTAAACATATTTGTGAATGGCTAATAGTCTGAAAATGTGTGTATAAAAAGGCTTTATAGCTTTCCCAAGTTTGAACTTTCCACGTCCCATAGTTTACGAAAAAAAGAGCTCTGACAGGCGGACAGACAGACACAGGAGTGATCTTATAATGGTTCCGTTTTTACTTTTTAAGTACGGAACCCTAAAAATTATGTTTTCTTATGCAGAACTTTTTCTTTAAATATAAAACATGCTTTTATAAATAATTTCTCATTAAATATTAATTTTTAGTACATTTGACTAGTTTTTTGTTCCTTCATTATGAATAATAACAGTTTGAAGTTTAAAATAACAAAAAAAAATTTGTAAAAAACATATCTTCCCAGTATTTTTTTAAAAATCATGAAAAGTACCAAATACCTTCTGTTCTGAGGGAGATACGTGGTTGAAATAGCTCAAACCTGAAAGTATTTATGAAATAGGATTTTTGTTGTAGTATATCTTTTTTCTTGATCTTTAAATAATAAATATATTTTGTTATGTTTACAAAAATGTATCTCTCTATATTAAAAGAAAGTAACCACTGCTGCTGTCAATGAGGATTTTGTGTCTTGAAGTCTTTCTGGACTAATATCCAGAAAACTATTGCATATAAAAATATGAAAATTGGTAGTTTTATAAAGAAATATTCAATAAACACGCTGAAGCAGAGAGTTTTTAAATCGGAGAGTTATTTTAAGAGATATTTGATATAACAGTTGTTCAAAATAGTTCTCTTAAAAGTTTTATAGGAACAAAACTATGCACAGGAATTTAACCATAATTTATAAGGATATCATTGACAAGCTTGTGGTGTGCAGACTGCAATTATTTTTTTGAGTAATTTTTTGAGGTTATATTTCAAATTTTTATTCAAAATTTTCATTATTTTGATGAAGATTTATTTCATATTTCATAAAATCTATTATTTGAATTGTTGCCAATTTGTAAAATAGCGCACATAATAATATTCTTTTTCAATTAAGAAATGCATTTACACATGACTATTAAAAACAGAAATAAAACTTCAAAATAATAATTAAATGATCACGTGTTAAAAGCTGTAAATGTAGAAAACTACGTAATAAAAAATATACTTGCGCATGAATATTAAAAAGAGAAATAATTAAATTATTAAGCGTTTTCAAAGCATTAAGTAGGGAAACTTACGTCATATTTAAAATGCTCAAATAACAATATTTCCAAACAGTTTCAATTAAAAAATATTTTTACATGAGAGATTAATTTATTTCGACTAATCTTTTACCTATTATTGCAAATTTTAAAACAGCGTAAATAATATTTCCTCTCAATTAAAAACTATATTTTTACATTTAATAATTACCTTTAAAATACCAAAATAACTAATAAATTGTTAAAATATCATTAACAATATAGTACTTTTCCATTATCCCAGTGACCACTTTTCATAACAAAACACCATCGCCAAACTATAGGATTTAACATAAAAAATCCATGATCGTGGCGTCACATTCACTTGACGTCAGAGGCATTACATGTGTTTGTTATGGCATCAAGTGGTTTTTAATTCGACACATACATATATTTCTCATTATGTTTTACTGATTTATTAATTATTTCATTAATTAAAATAACAATTGCATCCTTAAACAGCAGTGCCATGATATTAAAAAAGAAAAGGCATTGAAAAATGTTGCAATGAACAGTTACATACAATAGATCTGTTTCAACTGACGGCACAAACATTTATTCACCAGTCGAGAAGGATAATTAAGAAAAATAATGTAAATAAATATTCAAGATTATTGTTTTTCTGTTTTCATTAATATATTGTAAATTTTATTGTTTAAACTTACTGATTGTTGACACTTTGGTGAGTGGGGTTTTTCTGAATTTCTTGTATTTTATTTATTTATTTACTTATTTATTTTTTTAGATTTCAATGGCAAAATTCTTTTATTTGTTTATTTGGCATTACAGTTTCGCGATAGTTTTTAAAAAAAAATTTAATTGATCAATGGGAGAGGTACCAAAAAGACAAATAAATGTTGAATTAAAAATCCCTTGATGAAATAACTAATATGTGCAACGATGTCAATTGAATGCGACACCATGATCATGCACTTTTGGTGTAAAATCACGTATTTTGGTGACAGTTCTTTTTTTTTTATAGAAAGTAGTCGACGGGATAATAGAGAAGTAACCAATTTTCTAGAGCATTGTTGTAAAATTCTCCTATGCAGTGACATTGTTTACTTAACCATTAACAAGTTGATTTTTAAATGTTTAATTGATCTTATTTAATCAATCAGGAAAACAGTTAGCTGCTTTGACAGCAGTTGATTCAACATTAAAATCCCTCAGTCAAAGGAAAATGAATAGAAACCCAGTTACAGTAGATCGCCACTGGTCATTTAATTATAATACAATCTTCCGTAATTGTTTTAGAGTTGATCAAATCAGAGCGTTTTTAAAGTTTACGGTGTCAGAACAGGGGTTGACGAGCATAGCTCGTAGGGGGCACAGCCCGCTAGTACTATATAAAATACTACTTAATTACTGTATTTTACAATATAAAATAATTTATATTATTTTAAAACAGTAAAATTATCATTCTGTATCCGGACATGAACAAGTCATCACCTTTGATGCCATTTTGTACCTGTCTACGTAGCATATCTCCTAAACTGGCCTTGTCAGTAGCACAGTGGCATCAAGTTCAGAGGTTCTGGGTTCAAATCCTGGTGTAGGCATGGATGTTTGTAGTGGTTCGTAATCCACTTGAAGCAGTAGGTACTGGTCTAATAAACCTTGTGTGCTGACATGACTGTAGTGCGACAAACCAAACCAAACTGTATGAAAATGCAGTGAGAAGAAGCAGCATAGTAAGTTCCGTAGAAAGTCAATCAGATCAAATATTGTCCTTTCAAAACGGCTCAACATCAACGCTTTAAAGTATTATCTTGATAACATTGTCTGAAACGTTTCGTGAAGGCAATGGCAGAGTACACATACGAGGAATTGGCAGATATGCACCTCACCTCACATACAGTAAAGCAAAAGGGAACAGACATGAAGCAAGAAGATTGTATGAGCGGTTTCTAACGTGTTGTATTCCAAGTCATCCTACCTTCGCCAGTGTGAATCAACGACTGCGAGAAATCGGTTTGTTTGCCATCTCAAACAGCAATGCAGGATGTTCGCGAAATGCACGATGTAAGTTTCACTGTTTACATCTGCAATGATGTGTGGATGTTAGGGTTGCAGATTTGAGGGAATCTACTGTATTATTTAGTGATGAGGCAACATTCAGCAGAGACAGCATTTTCAACCTGTGCAATCAACATGTGTGGTCTGACAGCAATCACCGCTGCACTACCCCTCATAAACCAAGGGTCAATCCAGGAAAAATTTGGGGCCTATTTAGGGCCCCTTCACAAAAATCTATTTAATAAAATGGTCCCCTTCACAAAAATCAAATTGATAAAATGGGTCCTTTCACAAAAATCAATTTCATAAAATGGGTCCCTTCACAAAATTCTATTCCATAAAAACTTATAACCCCTTCACAAAAATCAAATTGATAAAATGGGTCCGGTCCTTTCACAAAAATCAATTTCATAAAATGGGCCCCCTTCACAAAATTCTATTCCATAAAAACTTATTATTTATTATTTATTTATTATTTTGTGATGTTTTAATGTAAACAAACAAGTTCACCAGAGAGGAAAATTTCAGCAAAAAGGATTAAAAAAAGTTTTTGTTTATAAATACTTGGTTCGATTTTGATTAACTGGATTTCAACTTTTGTTGCAAAATGTTATTTTTCACATGTTTTAATGTAAACAAACAAGTTCACCAGAGAGGAAAATTTCAGCAAAAAGGATTAAAAAAAGTTTTTGTTTATAAATACTTGGTTCGATTTTGATTAACTGGATTTCAACTTTTGTTGCAAAATGTTATTTTTCACAAAAATAAATTTCACAAAAATAACCTTTACTTTTCACAAAATGGGCCCCAAGAAAAAGAACCTGCATCGACCCCTGTAAACACCATTAGACATTTTCTGTGTATCCTTGGCGATTACGTGGTAGGCCCTTACATCTTGGCAGACCGTTTGACCAATGCAAAATATCGTATCTTCTTGGAACTAGTGCTTCTCAGTTTGTTGCAGGCTGTTCCGCTCCCCATCCAGAGAGACATATGGTTTAGGCATGATAGAGCCCCAGCATACTTTTTCAGCATGGTTCGGCACTTCTTGGATGCCACATATCCCAACAATGAATTGAAGGTGTCAGACCTATAGTTTGGCCTCCTCGCTCAATAGACCTCAACCCACTAGACTTTTTTTTCTAGGGGCACATAAAATCTTTAGTGTATGAGACACGCCTGTGGACTTGACTGAAGATCTCGTAGCGAAATTGTTGTTGCCACAGACAAAATTAACACAACACCAGGAATCGTTGAAAGGATATGCCAGTCCTTCCTTCGCCAGTGTTAACTGTGCAACAACACACACGTAGCAGTCACTTTGAGCACTTGCTGTGAGTTTTTCTCTGATCAATAAATCAGATTGTGCAACTTTCAGTATCATTCATTCACTTTCTCAACACTGTTGTAAATTCATCTTGAAATTCTAATTTTATTCCTTTCTGCCTCTCAAAGTAGAATGCGACCCTATGTTCCATGGTGATTATTGCTTGTCTGGATGGGTACTATCACCCCTCTTATATTGTAAAAACAATTTAGACTCCCTCTGTATAATTTCACAGAATCTGTTTATATTTAATTTTAGGTATGCTATTCAAAAAAGCAATTAAAATATTGATTATTAATAAACAGTTATTTAAAACTAAAACACCTGGTTTATTATTTTTTTTATTATTATTAAAAAGTTTTTTAACACTTTTTAGATGTATTAATGATAAGAAAATGCACTAAAGTGAAAAAAATTAAATATTTTACCTTCTTCAAGGGAGGTGAGTTCTCTTAGTATATTACGTCGAGTTCTAGTAGTCATTATGTACCTGAAAAATTAGCTTTATAAAAACACATATCAGAGCAGAAAAACACACTAAATAATGAACAAATGATGAATATATAACTTGTTAATTAAATATATGTACACTATTTAATTTATACTCACTCAGTATACTTTAATACCTTTGCGACAACCACTCTGTATACTTTTAATCTTTGCATACTACAATTTTCAAATCAATTTTTTCATTTTATTAGATGCATTCGTAATTATATAAATACGTAACACCTATTGTCGTCGCTTGGTCCGTCCGTCTATCTGTCCGTCCGTCCGCATATAACAATGCAAAAACTACCCAACCGAATGGTTTGGAATTTAAGATGTATTATCTTTGCAGAATTTTGTCGAGACATTTCAATTTTTTTAAAAATCTAATCAAAACTTTAGGAGATATTAATAAAAATATTTATTAAGAAATTTGAATTAAAAGAAAAAAAAACGGTGCTTTCTTGTTAGAGGAGCTTCCGAGGTTTAATCGTCAAGCGACCGAGATACTTATTTTATGACAGAAATTAATCTGCAGACGATATAATTCATTTCACAGAATTAAAAATCATCAAGATCTGAATATTTATATAACTATAGTACGAACGCACCTCATTTGTCACGTTTGACGTACAATTTCCAACTTGTTATTAAGTTATAGTTATTATTCAATGACTTTGAAATCCATTTGTTTAAGTCTTTTTTGTAAATGTTTGTTGCCTTCATTTAATAAAGCTTAAACAGCATTTCAATAATTTTACAGAATTATATATATATATTATATTATATTTCCAACTGTTTTTAATTCATATTGGTCACATATTGGTACATTTCCATGTACCTGTTGTCTGACAGCTTTGTATTGTTTTGTTTCTTTCTTTTTTATATGTATAGTAAGGTGGAGCAAATTTTTTTTTCTTCTTCACAAAAAACGGGTAGGTGCCAAAAATTACCTTTTTACTAGTTCATCAACTGCATGTAATATTATCACTGAAACAAAAGGGCTTAAGTTTGCACTTTTGGTCCAAAAGAATTTTGGGAAGTTTTGGAAGAAAATTTTGGGCAAACAGTTTAAAAAAAAAAAAAATCCTATAGAACTGATTTTGACTTAAAAGTGTCATTTGAACCTTTATTATTAATGATTTAAAATAGTGAAACAATAAAATGATACCTTCAATCTGTATAACAACAGCGTAGTTGAAAATTTTCAGTAAAAAAGTGGTATATTTCCACTATATTAAAACATACAGCTAAGTTTTTTACAAGTTGTGGGATCAATTTACTTTGGTGTTTGACCCCTTTTTCAGAGAACTATCTGTTTGGGAAAAATGGGGTAGTTGGCGGCAAATATACTTGCTCATAAACTATTGAAAGTACAAATTAGTTCGGTCCATTTTTTTTTGTTCAAATACACATTGATTTCAAAACAAAATGAATAAACAGATTAATCAAAGCATTGTCCATCATTGGCCTTTGCCACCTCTCATGCAATTTTTGAATTCCGTCTAAAAAAAATAACTCATCTTTTGAAGCAATCCAAGTTTGGAGCCAATTTTCAATTTCTGCAAAAGAAGTGAATGGGTGACCTGCTAAATCATGATGCATTCATCAGAACAACCAGTAATCAGGAGCAATGGCCGGAGAATACAGCGTGTGCGATAAAGCATCCCACTTGAGCATTTCCAAATATTTTTTTCTACGACTTTTGTGAAAAATCGCCTTTTAATGTTTCTCGGTTTCAGTTCATAAGGCATCCAATTTCCTTGCTTTTGAATCAATCCCATGGATTTCAATCATGCGGAAATGGCTTGTTGACTCGCGCCCAATGATTCTGCAAGATCTTCTTGCGTTTGACTCGGATCTTCATCCAGTAATTCCTCTAAATGTTTGTCTTCAAATTTTTTTGGCTGTCCAGAGAGAGGCTTGTCTTCAACGCTGAAATCACGATTCTTGAAATGTCGAAACCATTCCCTACATGATTTATCAGTTGGAGCAGCATCACCATAAACTTCCACAAGCATTTGATGAGATTCTGATGCACTTTTCTTGCAATTAAAGCAGAAAACTAAAACCTCCCGCAATTGCTGCTTAGTTAATACAAAATTTGACATATTCAACACAGTAAAAAACAAGGGTTTTTAATGAAACTCAAAGCAATATAAACTATTGACAGATATCTAACCTCTCTGAAACCACCGAAATCAGCTTCACTATAAAACATTCAGAACAGATGGCGTCATCATTTGAAAGTGGACAGAACTAATCTGCAAACCCAATATTAAAAAGGGATGGCATGCAACTAACATTTGACCTTCTACTGCACAGTTGTTGTACATGCCAGAAAACATCTACTACTTCAGTACTGACTTTTAATTTCATCTTCAGTGTCTTGAATGTTTTGAAGCAAGTGAGTTGCAAAAATATCTCCAACAAGGCAAGACAGTATGAAGTAAGATGACCCTATGTCTATCATTGGAAGTAATCAGGCATTGAATGAATCAGAATTGCCTACATGTTGTGATGTACTTGGGTATCATAACTTTTTGTAGCATAAAGCAAAGACTGAGAACAATGATCAAAATTTGTCTTTCAAAACTATAAGTAATTTTGTTTCAGAAAAAGCTGAAAGGATTTGGAAAAAAGCATCCATTTCTATAAATTCTCATAGAACAATAACAATCAAGTTGCGAAAAGAAATGAATTCAATTTAAAAATTTCATTCTAATGCCAATTTTTTTGCACATAAAACGGCATATACAGAAGAATTAAATAAACTGTTTGATGTTGCAGCATGTTAGGGTCCTGATTTTGAATTATGTACATGTTTGATAGAAAAAAGGGTTCCAAAAATCGAATGAGATTTTCTCATAGACCAATTTACAAACCAGCTCATGATGATTACTCGTGTTAAATCCAAAACCACATTAAAATATAAGAGGATTGAAGACAGAAAAAAAAAATTATGGAAAGAAGATTAAATAAAGAAGCACTGCAATTAGATTATGCTGCAAGTGAAAATGAATCAATATACAATGATTCAGTAATAGATATAACTGAATTCCAATCTTCACCCTCCAATACCCAAACTAAAATGAGGCTTGAAACTTTTTCTAAAATATGTGACAGGTATGGAATTTCTGATTCGTCTGCTGCAGCTCTTGCTTCAGTGGTTCTCCAGGATTGTGCACCTGCAACAAATGACACTGGAAAACAATGTACCTAGACCTGCGATAGATAGAAGCAAGGAACACCCGGTAGATGTGAACACCAATTGACTCATTCATCTCAACATAAAGAACAGCATCCTAAAACAGATGAAAGAGCCTTATATTTTGACTTCTAAAAAGAAGTCACACTGTATATAGAATAAAGAAGTGATAAACATGCATATCACAGAGTTATGAAAGAAGAGCATGTTATCTTACAAGAATGTGGCTCCAAATATTTGGGGTACCTAACTTCCTCATCTGGAGCATCAAATGATATTTCTAACTGCATGTGGAAGTTTTTAGAAGATGAAAGTATTAATTTGTCAAGCCTCTCATGCAAATACCCTGTTCACATCGGACATTTAAGATATCTTAGACCGCCATTTTTGAGGTGGTACCTTCCCGGAATTGAATACCTGTCCACACCGCCAAACGCATTTAAGATAACTCACTCAACATCACCGTGTCCAGTGCGCATGCGCATATGTTAAAAGCAAACTCAACAGCCAATCGGCCTCTAGAGCCAATCAGAGTGAGCGGTACTGACTGTATCTAGCAATGGAAAGTTCGAACTCACTGAGTGAGTTCCAGAAACTCACTCAGTGAGTTCAGCGGTCTAAGATATCTTAACTATCCGATCTGAACGTAGTACTAGATTGTGATGGTTGTCCTGTGAATACAGGGAAGCATACTAGAGTAATCCGTCAAATGGAAGAGAAGCTTGCAAGACCATTACAATGGATCATATCATGCTCCACTCCAAACAATTGCATCTGCATCATTTATTAGGCAAAATCTATGAGAAAACATCTGGCCCAGATGTATTCACCGGACCAATAGGAAAACCCTTGTCCATGTACCATTCACTCCCTATTGCAGCTTTTAACTCATAGAGAGTAATTTGGAAAAATTATTTCTTGAAATCGGCGAAAATGCACTCAGCGCAGACCAGAAATACCTGTTTGGACATTTGCAAAGCTATTTCATCAGGATATTGCTCAGAACTAGTAAATAGGAGCCCAGCAAAATTGTCACACACTAGATGGCTCACAACAGCGAATAGACTTCTCCGCCTATAGCCCATCAGAGTCTCTATGTTCACTCAAAATATGTAATCCAAGTTTAGGCCCCAGGATGGTTTACCATCAAATGTAATCCACATCTAAAGAATGGATCTAAAAAGTTGTGGGAAATTACTCAGCTACTAAACAACACATAAAACAAATAATAAATATATTTAGGACAATGGTTACTTTTTGCACACCTAGAGGAAATTCTGATTGCAATGCTGCTTTCTGACAATTACCATCACATTAAAAATTTAGCTGCTCAGCACATAATAAATAGAGGTAGAGTAAATGATGGCAGATGCAAATTTGAAATACCGACAATGAATTTTTTTTTTTTTTTTAGAAAAATTGTCAAATTTTACTAAAAATTTTAACATTTGGCAGACTCAAGCCATTTTTTTTTCAGCAGTAAAATTGCTCGCAGTTGATGTATTAGTATAAAGGCAACTTTTAGCTTTAGCACCCACCCATTTTTTGTTTTAAAAAAAATTCCTCCCCTCCCCACTTCTTTAATGTATAAAAAAGATTTAGTTACAGTAATTCTTCTCAAGCAGGAATGTAATGCTTTCATGTCTTTAAACATCTTTCACTAGTCTTAGACCAACGATTATTTCCTTCAAAACTTCATAATTTATAAAAAATCTTGCTCAAAATATGCATCACTGCAAGATAACAGACAGGATTTCATTGTACAAGTAATTTTTGTCGACCCAAAACCCAATACAGTGTAGAACCATTTATCCAAAGTGGTTGGAACCAGATGTGTAACTGGTTGGGTATCAAAGTAAAACCCATTTCATCAGATTTGTATGGTTATATAATTATGCCATTGTTTTGATTTCAAATTAGATTAAGAATTGGGTCCAATTAAGGTTAAGGATTAACCAGATTATGAAAATCCCTTGGAAACAAATATTCTGTATAAAAATCAAAATACCCTATATCTAAATGGTTCTATTTAAAATCTTAAATATACTTATGCCTTTTAGCATTCCATGTATGCTGGATTGTACATATGTATACAAATGTGCACTCTTAACACACATGAAAAAACATACAGTTGATGGGTGCACCCACAAAGCTCATTAACCACTTCAACGGCTGCCCCAAGTTAAGTCGGGAGTAATAACACTGTTTCCCTATCTATGCAGCCATTGAAGTGGTTAAAAATGTAAAATGTGCCGGAGATAGTAAAAAGGTTGGTAGCCCCTGCTCTAGAATGAATGAACTGCACTAAAAATTATTTTAAAAAGTAAATTAATTTTTTAAAACTGGAAAACAATGATTATATCTAACAGCTTGAGATTGTTCTATTAGAAAAAATAATTATATATTATTCTCATTATTGTCTTTGAAAAGTTATTTTTCAAGTAATCCATTTCTTAAATTATTACTAAATTTCAGTTCAGTACAAAGTCTTAAATCCAAACGTCCAAAATTTAAAATTCTCCAAAATCCAGACTTTTTTTTTTTTTTTTAATTGCGAAAGAAAAAAAATAATCGCTAATTTTTTTTTTATTAGAGGACAAAATTTACTATGTTAGGCTAAAAGTTTGAACCTGAATTCTTTTTACAAATGTCAAAAAAGCTTCAAAATGAAAAAAAAAAAAAAAGTAAAAATCTTGAAAAATTTTAAAAACACTGTACGGATTTAAAAAAATAACTCCAATTACTTATATTAGGCTAAAAGATTACAACCAGATTCCTTTTAATATATGAAAAAATTGCCACAAAAAGCAAAAAGAAAAAAAAACAATAAAAATTGCTGAGGGCAAAATTTACTATAGTACAGTAGGCTAAAACATTTTAACCAGAATTCTTTCACGAATGACAAAAAACACTATGAAACATGCAAAAAGCTAAAAATCGCATTAAAAATCACTAAAAATTCAAAAATTTGCAATGACAAAATGTATTATGCACAGGATAAAAGTTTAAAACTGAATTCCTTTCACAAAGGACAAAAACTCACCACAAAACGTGAAAAATTTCTAAAAATTGCATAATAAAATTTTAAAAAATCACTAAAAATAAAAAATAAACACTATAAATTTGCGGACAAAATTTACAATATAGAGATAAAAGTTTCTAACCAGAATTCTTTCATGGATAGATAAAAAATCGTCATGAACGCAAAAAAGTCTGAAAATCACATTAAGAATTGCTGTAAGGACAAAATTTACTATACAGTATAGGATCTGTTATCCGGAATGCTTGGGACCGAGGGTATTTTGGATAAGGGGGTTTTTCTGTAATTTGGAACACTTTATTATAAGAAATGTACAAAATGACTAATTTCACAACTAATGATAAACTTGAATAAGATATGTAAATACATATTTACAATTCTGTTAATTTAATAACTTATTTATGTAGAATAAAAAGCATTCTGAATTACAATTCAAATTATAAAAATAGTACATTAACAATTAAGAAATAGTTTTGACTTGGGAGCAGAATCCTTTGATGCAGACTTTGGAATATTTCTATTAAATTTGGTTACTTATAGCATGTCTCTTGCACTAATTGTTCTTGTATCCTGTACATTGACATGATTTGCTGTTCATGGAAGTAGCTTCACTGCTGCATTCCACAAATCAGTTGTTCAGTAAAAAATATCAGTTGCTCATCTTTTTTTAATGCTTTTATCGTAAAATTTTTTGCACCATACTTTTTCATATTTATTTATTGAAGTTGTGAATTAATGAATGCTAGTAATATCATTATTTATTCTTTACTTTATGGTGACTCTAAAACGCTGAGCGAGAATTCTTTAAAAAAGGGTACTGTTCTGTAAAAGGACACTCTTGCACTGAGTTCCAAATATATATTTTGAGCTTGACTGTTTAAAGTCCCTTTTTATCAGAAGTTTGCAACATTTTTTCATGACCAATTGATATATTTCACAAATTTTTCTTGTGATTAATGAATTTTAATTGAAATATCTGATAATTCCTTCTCTATTTACAGACAAATTTCGAGATTATTTTCCCATGATTAATCAAAGAATTTCATGATAATTTTTCCATGACCGATTGAAGAATTTCACAACTTTTTCTGACAATCGACTGACGAATTCGAGATTCTTTTTCGCACAGTCGATTAATGAATGTCATATTTTGCTACTATCGATTTGCAGATTTTGTGGCTTTTTCTAGTGACTGAATGGCAAAAATCATTATTTTTTTTCTGCAACAGATTGATAAATTTTGTGATATTTTCCTTCTAACAATGTACAAATTTTTCAGTTTTCCTGCAAAGGATTGATGAATTTCATGTTTTTCCTAACGGCCAAATTTCCTGTTCTTCCATGAACAATTGGTGAATTTCCGGATTTTCCCTCATGATTTACTGGTGCAAAACTCACGAGGTTTTTCATGCGATCGATGGTCAAATTTCACGATTTTTCCCGCAACGGACTGAAGAGTTTCTCTCTGTCTTTTTTTTTTAAACTTTTTTTAAATGAAACACATTAAACTTTGGTTATCGTTTTGCATTCCGGTTTTTGGAGCATTCCAGATACAGGGACGCCAGATAACAGATCCCACACTGTATTAGTTTGAAACCGAATTCCTTTTACGAATGTCAAAATATCACTGCAGAATGCACGAAAACTATAAAAATAGCTGTATGAATTCTGAATAAACTTAATTGAAAAGAGGTCCAACATTTTCGATATTGGGCCAAATGATTGAAACAGGATTCCTTTTACCAATGTGGAAAAATCACTGTAAAGTTAAAAACATTAAAAATCCCATAAAAATTAAATTAAAAAAAAATTCTTATAATTGCTTCCCTGACGTAAATAATTCACAGGATGAAGTTAGAAGGGGAGGGTTGTGTTAGATTACTTTTTTTTTTTTTTTTTTGACAAATAAACTGGAAATGATCCAAAATTCAGAGATATTCGAAAATTTGGAATCGCTGAGGTACAGAGGATTCCATATTTTGTACTGTATGTTATTTTATTTGAGTGTATATGTTATTGAAACAGACTAGTATCTAGCCCTTTTTAAAGATGGTGTTGCAATAAGAATATTTTGATTTATTGCAATATTGTATGTGCAAATTGACTAATATACTACATTATAGACAGGTAAAATTATACTTGAGAAAAATATAAATAATTGCAGACAAACATGGAAAAAATATTTACCAACAATCTTTTGTTGTATGAATAAATATCTTTCCATATACATTTACTCGTACTTTATATTTCATGCATTCATTCGTAAGAACAAGTATGTATTTTTGTAGCATTTCCACCCGTCTTAGAAAATTCTGCTAACAAGATCATATGATTTCCCCAGGCTAGAGCTAATATAATCACAACCAGGTAGGGAATTACATCAATCTATTCACCACTGGCAAGACCACTAGCAGAAACAGTCCAGCATGGCAGTGGGTGCTGTAGATTATTTATAGACATTGCAGTGTAATCTAACAACTTAAAATATTGCTAAAATTTATCTAAGTCTAGATTTATTTTATTAATGGGAGCTTTTTATTATGTTTTCTTTTTAAATGCAAGTTTTTCTTATTTTAGGAATTACTACTATTTCTTATGATAGTAAGCTTGGTTCAGCATTGTGTGGATGCAGATAAATTTTGGTTTGCTATAGACATAAAAACTTCTGTTACTGGGCTGGCAAAGGAATTTTTATGCAGTCTTTTAAATATTACAAGCTATAAAAAAATATAAATATTTTTATACATTTATATATTTTTATTTGTTGGCCCTATTTTGAGTTTCTTCCAATTATCACAATGTAAACATGGCATTAAGATAAGTTTCTTAATTTTACACAAATGTTGTTACAAAAATGCTCTGTAATAATGCATTATTTCTGCAGTCACATAAATTTTGACATAATAGTTTTCGATTGTTATGTATTCCATCATGCTGGCTGGTAAGTTTTTATCAGGGGTCGATGCAGGTTTTTTTTCTTGGGGCCCATTTTGTGAAAAAATAAAGGTTATTTTTGTGAAATGTGTTTTATTTTTGTGAAAAATAACATTTTGTAACAAAAGTTGAAATCCAGATAATCAAATTCGAACCAAGCATTTATAAACAAAAACTTTTTTAAATCCTTTTGCTGAATTTTTCCTCTCTGGTGAACTTGTTTGTTTACAAATTACACATTTTAAAACATCACAAAAGAATAAATAAATAATAAATAGTAAGTTTTTATGGAATAGAATTTTGTAAAGGGGCCCATTTTATAAAATTGATTTTTGTGATGGGGTCCATTTTATTAAATAGATTATTGTGAAGGGGCCCTAAATAGGCCCCAAATCTTCTCTGGATCGACCCCTGTTTATGAAAATTCCCAACTCCTGATCATAATGCATAACTATATTCTTTAGTTAATGAAATTCAGCAGTCATAAGATTTAATATATTGAGAAGTAATTTCTTGACTTAGAATATCTTTCTCAAAGGGATGTAAACAGCTAATTTTTTTTTTTAGGGGCGAGGGGGAGAAATGAAAACTAAAAGGTGAAATACTAGAAATAAGAGAAAAAATCCCTGACGGCTCGGCCTACAGGTACAGGTAGATTTCGAAGATGCAGACCGTAGGGCACCTGTTTGTTGGGAATTGCGGAAGAAATGACCTTTTTGCCATGATGCGGCAGTTGGAACTGCCTACTTCGAAACCTAACTTGTTTGCAGGCGGAGCCGGCAAGGATTTTTTTTTTTTGCTATAAGAGTTGGTACTATAAAAAACTTGCCAATATAAAAGTTTTAGATAATATTAAGAGGATTTATAATAAATTTAAGCGGATTTGAAATCTTGGGAATTGACGAAGTTATGAATTTTTTCTTCTAACCCCCCCCCCCCCCCCCCTTGGGGCCATTTTTAATTATATCAAAAATCTGTCATACATAAATTTTCGGCTCTTCTCCTAGAAGTAATAATAACTTCAAACGGATTCGATACGTATCATAATTAAGAAATTACAGGTTTTTTTCTGTTTTCCCAAAAAGCCCCCTCCCCCCCATCCCCCCTTGTTCGATTTTGTCCATTAACGAACTTGACAGAGATTTTATGCCCCTTGATTTTATGTACCATTTTCGAAAAGATGCGGGAGTTGGAACCGCCTACTTCGAAAAATAACTTGTTTGCAGGTTATTTGGAGTAAATTTAAGCGGATTTGATATCTTGTGAATTGACGACGTTATTAATTTTTTTCTTCTAAAACACCCCCTTTCCCCCCCCCTAGGGGCCATTTTTAATTATATCAAAAATCTGTCATACATACATTTTCGGCCCTTCTCCTAGAAATAATAACTTTAAACAGATTCGATACGTATCATAATTGAGAAATTATGGGTTTTTTTCTGTTTCCACAAAAAGCCCCCCCCCCCCCCTATCCTCCCCTTCTTGGTTCGATTTTGCCCATTAACGAACTTGACCAAGATTTTATGTATCAGTTTCGAAGTGATCTGTGCAGAATTATTGCAGTTATCGTGTCCATAAAAAAGTGACATAGACTGACATGAACTGGGTTCTGGGAGTCATGATCGGCGTAGATCTGCAAAAAATTTTCAAAAATTCCAACTTAGGTGAGAATGTAATACCCCAAAGCAGAATATGCTTAAAAGTGCGACGTACGTCGCAGAACAATGGCTTTCCCTTCAGAACATTTCACATTATCATTTTCATGAAAAATCACCATACAATCGTAAGAAAATTGCGAAATTCATCACTCAATGGCCAGGGAAAAAATATCAAAATTCTTTAATCGTTCCTTTAAGAAGATTGCGAAATTCATCAATTGGTCGTGAACAAATCTTGCGCAACACGTCAGTCAATCATGGAGAACAAATCGTGAAATTCTTCAGCCTGTTGTGGAAAAACATGCAAAATGGGATACACAGTCACGGAAAAACATCCACTATATTCGCCAGTCGGTCGCAGGTAAAAAACAGTGCAAAATTTGCCAGTGCATCGCCACAAAAAACTGCAAAAAAAAAAAACACGATTTTCTTTAATTGGTCACAAGATAAAGCCTCAAAATTTTCCTACGGTACAAGGAAAAAATTGCAAACTTTGCAATTCGGTCGTAGTCAAAAAATCGTGAAATTAGCTGGTGGATCGTCGGAAGAAACTGTGAAATTCGTCGAACACTAGCAGGAAAAAACTCATGATCTTCTCCAATCAGTCTCAAGAAAAAGCTACAAAAATTTGTCTTTTGCATTTCTATAAAAGATGCAATTGCACTTCTTCATATATAAGAAAATATCCCTGTGTCTTTTTTTTTTATTCCCGCAGAACATTTTTTATCAACTGAAGTTCGTTGCAGAACATTGCAAAATATTCTGCTTTGGGGATGTAATAGGTAGTATTTCTTACGAAACCTACCTAAAAATACAAAAAAGGATAAAATGCAGAAAAACAAAAAAATCTAATATTTTGTTTTATACTCAAAAGCAGATTCCAGATTATAATAAAGATTTTCACTCTTGATATCATCCACAGAGTTATTTTAATAATAAAACAATGTTTGTTAAACAATGCTTTAGTTGAGTTAAAATTATTTCAATCATTTATTTTCCACCATTGCTAGGACAAGGACACAAGTATTTTTTAAACATTTTAACATGAATGATTTACATCTATAAATGCCAGTTATTTGGTATTGTTGTTTCTGTTCCGTATCAAATTGTATAAAATATCTAGAACTACGCAAAATTTTTAATAAGAACCTTAAAAAAAATAGGTTTCTTCTGAACAACAATGATAAACATTAAAAAAATTCTTAAATGATATATGAAATAGGCTAAGCTTTAGGATTAGCCTGCTCTCCCCCATCTTGTTTTTTAAATCAAAACATATTTGTTTTGTTTCTCATTTCAAAATAATTTTCATCCATATTTACTTATTATAAACACGTTATTTAATTTTATTGACTAATTTATTTATATTTAATAATAAAAGTTAAAATGTCTTGAAATTTAACTTGATTATGTCAGAAACAAAACAAATATTTAGATTTATTGCCTGATGTCACTCATCTCATTTTTTAATTCAAAACATTTTAACTTTTATTAAACTAATTAAATATAAATAAATTAGTCAATAAAATTAAATAACGTGTTTATAGTAAGTAAATATGGATGAAAGTTATTTTGGAAATGAGAAACAAAACAAATATGTTTTGATTTAAAAAACTAGATGGTAGACAGCAGGTTAATCCCAAAGCTGTTCCATTAAATGCTTATAAAAAGAGAACAAAGGTCAGGTCAAGAAACAAATTATGCAATGATAGCAGCCCTAATTAGAGAAAAAGGTAGCAGGAGATGAAGTTCCTAAGCAAATGTATTATCAGGCAGAAGGATAGCAAAAAAATACATCTTTATCCAGAGTGTTGGAAAAGATCCATTGAAAGACCCCCAGAAACCCTTATCTGAACTCCTGCATTCCCTCCATGGCCCTGACTGACTTTATAAGACATTTGGAACAAACTTCAACACTTTCATGGATGAGTGGCACATATATACGTGTCTATAGGATTAGGATGCCCACAATATTTGAAATTGAATACTACTCTCTGAAGAGCAATTTTTGCCTTTTCTAATCATATAATTCCACCATTTCAATAGAGGGAAAATTACTAGTTGGAAATAGTGGTTAATGCCCAAAAATTAAAAATATATGGAAAACTTGCAGTGCAGGTTTAACCTCTGGCTACAATAAGGAAAAATTCTGGATTCAAATTGTTTATATTTCGAATCAGTCTGTATTATCACCTAATCTTATACTAAAAAGGGTGATGGAATTCCGCTAACTGTATGATCCTTTAATATAAATTCAAACCCATAAACAAAAGTTCAAAAAAGAAAATCTTTCAATCATTAAATATTTAAAACCAACAGTTAATTCCAGAAAAAATAACTCCTAAAATTTTTAAGCGTAAAATACGATAACTGTTATGCAAGCAAATAGTTTCCCTATTGGCTAATGAAATCGCATTTGAGGATGACATACTTCGTTTTAAAAAAAATTAAAAATGCTACATACAGTCATCAATGTGTAATTCCATTCAAGTAAAACATAATTTAAACAAACAGCTTGTTTTAAAATACTTTCAGTAAAGCAGTTTTATTTTTTCATGCCTTACCTAATATTTTGATACAAAACATCAACAAATAAATTCCCGCTTCCCGCTCAAAGCAAGTGGAAGAGTAACGTTGAGATGTTTTACATCAACTGGAAGCTAAACTGATGAAATCATCTAAAAGGAACGCCATCTGGTGGAAAAAAGATATAACTGCTCCCTTCAGGAAAATTACTTGCAATCCCATTGCGTTACATGCATTTTTAATTTGTTCATAATGATTATTTTTATGCACAATTTCAGATTTCATGTGCTATTTGTGTTCTGTGATTATATGTCAAAGTAAAAATTATATGAATTTGAATGTCTAACACTTTTAAACGCGTTTACAATAAATAATGGTTTCAATGGCACTATAGCATTAGTTAAAGGGCCAATTTTCCTGTACCGACGGCTGCAATCAGCGCCTCTATAGGCCGTTTTAAGTCCCAATAGAATATGAGGAGACGATCAATGAAGATCGTATGCCACGTAGCGGAAGGGGTTCAAACTACTGGAGGTTAGCTTGTGATCGAAATATGAAAATACATTAGAAAGAGAAGATCTTTAGTTCTATGTTCATGTTTGTTATAATTAGAGTTGCAAAAATACGGTTTATTCCCAGGCTTATTTCCAATAGACTCTTTTTATTCCCAGGTTTATTCCCAAAAGACCCAGTTTATTCCCAAAAAACCCGATTTATTCCCAGGTTTAAACCAGGTTTTTTCTAGCCTTTGCAACTCTAGTTATAATGTAGTGAAAGTTTGTGGTTTCAGTATCCATCTATCAAAATACGTGCGTTTCTTCAAGCCACCAAAGTTACCACACTTTATAAAATAATTTTCACCCCGTTTGTTAAATGTAACGGTGAAATATTTTTATATCGTCTGCAATTAAATTATTTTACGCTTTAGTTGTTGAAAGTAGATTGTACTTTTCTTCGTGAATGGCAATGGAACTGTTTGTTGTCATGAGAATAAAATGTCGTTTGGTTTGATGCGTTTTTTAGGCTTGGAGACGTTGCGGAGGTAGGTTGCTTCGCTGCCCGGCTCCGTGCGTTCAAATTTGGTGTCCCCATTGCTGTCAGCAGCTACAGGTTGTAGTTTTTTTTCAATTTCTTTTCGTTTACGTGCACTCCGGCTCTACTTGTGGAGAGGGTTTTTTTTTTTTGGCGTTTGTTTGTGTTATTATTTGATTTCGTATTTTTGTAATTTTGTATCGCTGGTCGAGTAGTGTTTTTCCCCCTGCATAGTATTGCAGTGGGTGTATCATCCAGCCTAGTATGTCGTCTACATTTACTATTACAGATGCCAGTACCAATGACTCGAATATTTTCATGCAGGAAATTCTTAATCCCTCGCAACAGGAACAGGTTGCATATGCTTTCACGAATGGTGTCTCTAAGGTATGCATTTTTCTTGAACCACAAGCTGGTCCAATCCCACGAAATAACCCTCTAGCTTTGAAATCTGAAGTTGATAGCAAAGTAGATTCCAATGCACCTATTAAAATTAGATTTACCAGGACTGGTAAACTTCTGGTAGAAACGTCGGACGTTAATTGCGCGCAAACTATATCAGATATCAACGACTTACTGAATGTTTCCGTAAAAGCCTATATTACAACAAGAAACAATCACATCGTGTTTCGTCTTACATAACATAGACAGGAGCAAACGCCTTGAAGAGCTCGGAAAGGAGATTCAAGCTGAAAACAATATAAAGGTTAAAGAGCTCCGCCGCTTTACAAAAAAGATAATTCTGTGGTTCACTTAACCGAAACTGTCCTAGTAACTATTTATGGCACGGTTATCCCAAGTCACATCAAACTATTTTACATGGTTGAAAAGATCAGACCTTTTTACGACAGACCTTGCCAATGCATTAATTGTTGGCAATTTGACCACGCTAACAGGAAATGTAAAAAAGTAAACAGTCTGCAGGAAATGCAGCGAAAACCATGCGACTGCAACTTGTAGTAAGGTCGATCTTAAGTGTACGAATTGTCAAGCCACCCATTTGGCGTCAGACCTGAAGTACCCGGCCCGATCAAAGTAAATGTTCTTTTTAAAGTACAAATCTGATAACTATCTGTCAATTACTGAAGCTGGAAGACAATACGCAAAGACCTCCAAGTCTAAAAATTACGCTGAAACCGTTAAAGCTAATAACGAACCAACTACCAACTCTACATACGTCACTAAAGCAGACCTTGAACTCGCCATGGAACGTTTCTTTCAGCGCATTCAACAAATTATGGAGCAGCAAAGAAACTATATCTTCCAAGCAGTGGAGAGCTTGGTTAATTCCTTCACGGCGGCCTATGGGGTCAAAACCCAGCCTACCAGTACTCCCAAAGAGTCGGCTAAATCTCCCATCAATCTCACCAATAGACGTAAAAAGCCAAAATTGGCGAAATCCGTGCATTCC
Source organism: Maratus michaelseni (assembly GCA_963931845.1). Lineage (NCBI taxonomy): Eukaryota > Metazoa > Arthropoda > Arachnida > Araneae > Salticidae > Maratus > Maratus michaelseni. The sequence continues at coordinate 409,427,758 of OZ007586.1, forward strand.
TTGGAGAACTGCCACATTCAGGATCACAGCAAGCCGAGTGGGGATGTGCTCTTTTCGACACCGAGAGTTGAGGACGAGTCCGGCAGCGATGGTATGGAACAAGTCTAGCGCCCCCCTCCCCCTGTTTGTGTTTTCCTTCTTTTTGTTTATCCCCTTTATCGGTGTTTGTTGAACTCTTATTTTAATCGATGTTTATCTGTTTTTTCTCTCTCCTTTTTTTATGTCTCTGTTTTCAACTCCTTTCACAGTGGATGGAACTCCCAATGGAACTCAAGGGGAATCAGAAACAAAATGCAGTGGTTGAAATGCCCACCTTTTTCGAAGGCTGAGGTGTTTGTTTTTCAGGAGTCCTTTCTCAAGGACGGGGACTCTTTTGCCTACCCAGAAATGGTGGTTTACCGGCAGGACAGGGGTGTTAGAGGTGGTGGTCTCATCACTGCGGTGAGTAGTAAACTTACTTCTGCTCAGCTCGCATTAGACTCACTTAGTATCCAGGGAGTTGAGGCCCTTGGGGTCAAAATTTTCATTGGCATGCGGTGGGTGACTTTTGTCAATGTTTACGCTCCCGACGGAAGAGTCAGCGAGACCTGGCTTCAGCAGCTCACTAATGCTATACATCATCCCTTCCTTATTCTTGTTGACTTTAATCAGAAACACTACGCTTGGGGGAGCACTTTTAAAATTCTGGGTTCTGAAGAAATTTTCAATTGGCTCATCAATAACAACATGTGCATTTTAAATAACAACCAACCCACCCATGCCACTCATTCAGGCTCACAGTCATTGATCGATCTTTCTTTCTCTAGACCAGACATCTTTCGTCTCACGGACATCTATGTTCACCCCGATCTTTTTTATTCTGACCATTGGCCTATAATTCATAAGATCAATTACGCCACGATCAAATAGTCTCACACCTCTACTAATTGGGATGCGGTTCAGGCCTGTCTCAATTGGGAATTGGATAATCATGACCTTACCTCTATCGAGCACCTTCATAAGAATTTTCGGGAAGTGGTTAATAGTAACTCTTTCAAGCACGGAGTTCAGCGACGGGATAATCCCCCTTGGTGGGACTCACGCTGTGCGTGGCTTCTGGGTCAAAAAAGAAAATTCCTGCGATTTGCAAGAACTAGCCTGTCCAGAGATCATTGGAAGTTTTATAAAATCTTTGCTGTCCTACTCAAGCGGCATATGAAATATCAGGCTCGGGATTACTGGGGCGACGTTTGTGAAAAAGCTGCTAAAGGTACAATCTACCAAATTAACAAGGCCATTGGTAAAAGGAACAGCCCGAAGTCTCACTTTCTCCTGACAGACGAAGTGGAGAAATTCTTATCGCAGAGACCAAACCAACTCCTTCGTAGAGCAATTTAGTAACGCCTATGGCCTCGAAAGTATTCCTTGTGATCTCAGCACCACCGATAACTCCTGGAACAAGCCGATTACTACCGATGAGCTGCATTTTGCAATACAGCTCACAAAAAATACCACCCCCGGCGAGGACGGCATTCCGGCACGGGTATACAAGGTCCTCATCGACGTGAATAAATATAAACTACTGCGGCTCCTCAACGAAAGTTTCCTGTCAGGAAATGTTCCAGATATTTGGAGAGCTGCGGTAATTTTGCTAATCTGGAAGATAGGAAAGCCTAAGGCAGTCCTAAGAAGCTACCGTCCCATCGCCCTTACCTCTGTCGGTTGTAAAATTATGGAACGCATTCTTCTTAAAAGAATCCTCGATTGGATTATGCCTCGTCAGATTTTTCACGAAAGACATTTTAGGTTTATTCCGAATAGTGACTGCACGAAAATCATACAGCTGTTCTACACCGATATTAAACATGCCAGGTTAGAAAAGAAGTATAAGGAAAGGGCACCTGACGTCACTGTTGGTTAAATTACTGTTGGTTAGTGAGAAAAACCTGTTCGTTCGTTACGACTCCTACTATACACATGAGATGGGGAGATTTGATTGGTCTACGTTAAACTGGTCTATAATACGATTGGCGTACTTCGCCATGATGATTCCTGCAATGATAGCTACAACAAAAATGTAGTGGTAGATTGGTTGGTGGAACTGTTTGTTTGTAAACATGCCCTTTCCTTATACCATCGCTCTTAAACTGGACATACATGCGGCTTATGACTCCGTATGGAGGTAGGGTCTTATATATAAGATGGCCATGGTCGGCATTGCTGGGAGAACTGCTTAGTGCATTGAAATAAGAAACATAAAAGTAAAGTGAAGGGGAGTTTTTACCCACCTTGTGAAATCCGAACGAGGCGTTCCACAAGGCAGTGTCCTCTCTCCTATTTTATTTATGATCTTTTTATGGGATTTGTTTGAAGCCGTCGATTCTGGGGTACAGATCATTGTTTATGCAGACGATATCCTCCTTTACGTATCAGATCTGTTTTTCGAAATTGCCATCACCAAACTTCAAGATATATTAAACATAGTTAATTCTTGGTGCAGCCACTGGAGACTTGAGCTCCGGCCCGACAAATGTGTAGCCATAAACTTCTCCTGGCGCAGAGACTCGCACTCTCAATCTCTCGTGCTTTACAGATCGGATATCCTCTGGCAGAATTCTGTAAAAATCTTGTGTGTTCTATTTTCTCACAATAACTTCTTTTCTTCAACAGCCATATTGAATGCATAAGACTGAAATGTATGAAAAGCCTGAATTTATTGAAAGCTGTTGTTAGACCACAATGGAGGGCGAAAACTGTCAATCTAATTCCACTTGTCAACTCGCTCATTCGAGGCGTAATTGATTGTGCTTGTCCGGTGTATGGCACTGCTGCCCAGTCTTCTTTGAAAAAACTAGACGTTGTTTCCAATGCGAGTCTCCGATTTGCGATCGGTCTGCCGAAGTGGACTCCCATCTTTAAGCTTTACCGTGAATCTAATCAAGTGCCTCTCAGTTACCGCTTACCGACGCACATACCTAACCCTCTCTTTTTACATTCGTGGCACTACTGCTGCAAATGTCGACCGGCCTTGCCCGAATTTTCTTCCCGACAACTTTTGCTGGCCTACAGGCTATGCTGATAACCTCCTACTGGCCCTCGGGGAGTATTAAGGACTATTGCGATATCATAGTGGATAAGTATCCATTCCAAACTAAAAATCTTCCCCCCCAATACAATCAATCATTGTTTCAATATTTATATGAGCTATCTACAGCAAGTTTGCAGCTGCTGCATCATTGCTACGGACGCTTCGAAGACAGATTGTAAAACATCCATTTCTGCAGTAAATATAACAGAAAACTCCTCCAGCGCTCACCCCATTCATCATCTTATCTCAGTTTTCACTGCTGAAGTCCTAGCTCTTAACCCGACCCTTCAGCTTTTCTTAACTCGGTATGACAATTATATCATCTTCACGGATAGCAAGTCTGCCTTAGAAGCACTACTGCATATTGATTACCAGTCCTCAGTAATATTACACCTTTACAGAGGTACCTTTACAGCGGTAATATTACACCTTTTTCGGACCCTGGTTAGGGTTCGGAGCAGCGTTGAAAAAATTACACTAATATGGGTCTCTGGTCATGTCGGTATATCCCCAAATGAAAGAGCAGATAGCTTGGCTGCACCTTAGCGGTTACCAGTTATAGCGGGTGGCCCCTGAAGATCTTAAAAAGAGTTTACAGAACCAACTCCAAGTAAGCTTTCAGCGTTGTGAGAAAGCAGTAAATATGCAGTTGATTCTCCGTACCTTGGACCGAGTATTTACAAATGGACGGAAAACAGGAAAGAATATGTTTTTACGGCTCGCTTCAGGACTCAAACTGCTGTCACTGATAAACGTTTACACACTTTAGACCGAGACGCGCCAGCACAGACAATCACCTCATCGAATTCACGGCTGAAATTCCAGAATTAGTTAAAACTCGATTCGCATATTCAAATGCAATCGGTATGCCAAGTCATATCTTGGTGGAAAACAGGTGAAAACCCGATTTTAGCGGTTGACTCGTAGGTTTACCATTGTGTTTTCCTGCACCCAGTTCTCTATGTTTTCATATTTTTGGGTGCAGGAAAAAACAATGGTAAACCTACGAGTCAACCGCTAAAATCGGGTTTTCACATGTTTTCCACCAAGATATGACTTGGCATACCGATTGCATTTTAATATGCGAATCGAGTTTTAACTAATTCTGGAATTTCAGCCGTGAACTTGGGTTGTGTTCAGGAAAGAAGATCGCGCGGCGCGCGCGCGATGGAGAGAAGGGTTATGGAGTAGGTCTTATCGGAAATTTAAATAATTTAATATATTGAAATAATTTAATTATTTCAATTATTTTAAGCTTCTGTGGCTCTGATTAGGTGAAACTAGCGACTACACATCTTTATCCTCCAAAAAAAAATGGATCTTATAATAGGAATATCTATTTTTATTTCATCATAATAAACCCCCGAAACATTCATGAAAAGCATCACGTGATCAGATAGCCCGATCCGCGTTCATCTGCAAATTTTTAGCGCGGGCTGCGCGCGGGTGACTCACAAAAATTCTGTGGGCGATTTGATCACGTGATTGGGCTTTTTTGTGTCTTACTTGGTTTTGGTTTGGTAGGTTGATTGATACAGCTGTAGCAACATGATCGGATATCTGAAAAATTTAAAATTTTTAACATTCTAAAATGATTTTTTAAGCCTTTGATCCAACATAAAAATAATAGAATACGAAAGTATGATGTATATATATATATATATCATATAGTTACATAACTGCTGTCAACTTATATGTCTCTAAAACTACAGCACCTACTAAAACTGATATATTAGTTTAGTTGATAGCAGTTACATAAATATATATATTGTACAAAGCAATGCATATAATATTATAAAGTTTAATTTTCTATAACCAGTGCACCTTTAACTAACAAGGGAGAGGACGTTCGGATCACCGAATTCCTGAAACACGGTATTGGTGGTTTCAATAAAATTAATGTAAACTCTAAAAAAAAAATGGTACTTTTTGATTAACCGGGTACCAGTGAAACAAATATAAATATATATACAGACACACATATATATATATATACATACATATATACACAAACATATATGTAGATATATATTTATATTTTTTTTTCACTGGCGCCCGGCTAACCGAAAAGTACCAAAAATTGTTATGTACTTTACTGACGTTTGGGTTGTCTTACACAGATGAACCTGAAAAGTATGGATACAAAGTGAATGCTCGCCGTTTATTTCCGATTTTCTTCCCCTATTTTTATTAATTTAAAAATTATTTATCAGTTGCTTTATATTTTTTGGGATAAATAGAATGTTAATAAATCAAGGTCGTGATACCAACATATGTTGGTATCACGACCTTGATTTACGATAAATCTTTTAACATATGTTAAAAGATTTATTTCTTTATTTATAATAGTAAAATAAAATCTTTGTTAAAATTTGATAAAAAAGCTTTTAAACATTTTATTAAAATATATTTTTCGAAAACAACCTTGTTAAAACGTAATTATTAATTTCTAAAAATTTATTTTTCTTGAAATTCATTTTTCGATGTAAATTGCATTATTTATTATATTGCAATAAACATAATAAAACACGAGAAACAAATGCTAAAATACTTGTACATTCAGTAGAAAATTTATAAACATTCTAACTATATTTTATTTATATTCATTACGAAACTAGACGGTAAACCACATGTATTTTACCTCTTTACAAAAATAGGTACTGATATTTCTATTTTAAATAATGTATATATTTTACATTTTATTTTTATAATATTTTTTACATTGTAAAATATGCTTTGCATTATATTCGTACTAAAAATTCACTGTTGAAGTACTCATTATAAAAACATGGAGAAATTCGTGCAAATTGACTATATTTTCATTTCTTATTTTACATTTGCTAAAAAGAAAAAAAAATAATAATAATGTTTAAATATTAAAAGACACTGTAATGTAAAATTTTAATCGTAAAATAGCTGAATTTGTCGTATTTAATTAAATAAGTAATTGTTAATAATATCAAATTTTGCTTTTATAAAATATATTCCATTAATCATGAAAAATACAAAGCAACCGATTAAACATTTTGAAAAAAAAAAAAACAGAAAAAACATGAAAAAAAAAAACAGAAAAACCAAACAGAAATTTTAGGGGATCGAACCCGCTACCTCCAGAATCAAGAGCAGTGCTCTAACCATTCGGCCACCAAGTTCACTTCTTAATTTAACAAAATATCATTAAAATACGCTAATTAGTCAAATGAAGGACCGTGTTCTTTATCATTGATTTGGATGTCCAAATCAATGATAACGAACGCAGGCCTTTCAATTTCATTCACAGTATAGACTCACTCGATATTTTAATCTCCATCGCCCGCGCGCCGCCTGATCTTCTGTTCTGAACAGCCCCTTGATGAGGTGAATGTCTGTGCTGTCGCCTCCCGGTCTACTTTCAAATTAAAAAATTCCCCCACCTGTTCTCTGTGTTCCGCAGATGACGGGACGGAATTCCACTACGTTTTCAATTGTCGTGCTTTCGATGCAGTAAGATAAATTTTACAAGAAGCTATGAACTCTGTCATTCCCTCTCTGGAAGACTGGACGGACCTTTGGTGCTATTTCAACTCTAATCTTCGATGTTGCCGGCTTTTTATCAACCTCTTCCTCGGTAGCGGTCGCTTTTAGTCACGTTTTTCTCTTTCACTTTTTGTATAATGGCGCGTGTTGACATTTCGGTGTGTTGCTGCGGATTCTGTTGAGTTGTGTGGCTCCTTCTTCCTGGGAGGTTTTTTTATGTTTAGGTTTGTGTATTCTAGGTAAGTTTCCTTTCTATTTTGTCTGTGACGTACTTGCGCTTGTTTTCTTCATACACCGTCATTGGATGTTTTTTGTCTCTCATCTTCGTTCCTTTTTGTTGGTGGTGTCTGTGTGAAGTGGATTTCTGTGATCATTATAGGTCATGCCGGTGGGTAGCTGTAGCAACTACCTCAAAGCCCAAATAACAAATAACAAAATGGTTTGATGCGTGGAATAAAGTTTTAGTTTTGAAATGTTGTTGTTTAATTGGAGTCAGATAAATTAAAATAAAATAAATAAGTTAAGTACGACTGAATGAAATAATATTTAGGGAGGTACTTCTGACACCATTTGATTATTTGTTACAAGCTTTTATCATGTAATTTTAGTTATTGTGTGTAAAGATGGAATTTTTTAATCGAATTTTCACTCAATTTCTGAGGTGCTAAAATTATAAAAACTACACAGGTGTTTTTCCGGTAACAATACATTTTAATATGATTAGAGGGCAAGATATTTTTTCAATATGGGAGCATTGGCGAGATAGAAAATTATATACATCTAAATCTATCATCTGCGCATTCTCATGAGTATATATTGTGATCCTTTACTCACTCACGCAAGATGTATCTTGTTTACCAGATTTATTGCAAAATATTTTTGATACAGTTTGTTTTCATAAACATATATTTAAAAAACATTCACTATATATTTTTAGTTTCGAGAGAAAAGGCAATAGTGCTTACATAATGCTTATATATTATTACCTTTACTACAGAGTCTGGAAGTTTATAGTGTGACAATCGTGTAATGCTTTAGAATTATCCAAATAATTACAATTTCTTAGGTGGCGTTGCCATCGAGCTTATTGCTTGAAAGCACGGCTGCATGTATTCACTAACCGGTAGTTACAGCGCCGAGAAATAGCTAAAAATTATGCAAAAACTTGTAAAATATAAAGGATAAATACACATGATAAATATACATGAATTATGACTAGAATTTTCACAAAAAAAAAAAAAACTTCACAATTTTACAAAACAGAACCCTGTGAGAAAAATCTGGACAGACCCCCAATTACTCTTTTTATTTTTTATTTATATTTTATACTTTTCAATGTTTAAAATATTTCATTGCTGCAGTTTCAATGCCAGTTAGCATATTTCATTATGAACATCTTCAACTACATTTTTTTTTTAATATTTAAAAGAAAATTTGTAATTTAAAAAAAACTTAAATTTTTCATAAATTAGTGTTTTTTGGATTTCATCATTTTCTTAAACTGATATATAACAAAAAAAAATGGTTTAATTTTTATTGGCATTTAGTTGATTGAAGCCAAACTTTTTGCCTCTATATTTATTGCATATATGCTTATGAATTACAATGTATTACATTACATAATGTGATACATTATAAAATAGTGTTATCTTATTTTTTAAATTAAAGATCCTAGAAACATTAAATTTAGGGCCAATTGAATGAAATATCTTAAAATATATCTCTTTTTCGTGTTTAAACAATTGGGAAATAAAAACGTATATTTTTAATTTGGTCTTCAAATTATGTTTCTTTAATTTTAAATGTAAAATCCCCAAAAGATATTTCCAGTCTAATATTAAGACATTAAAATGTCTAATTATTACTGATTTTATTTGTTTCTAATAAGAAAAATTAAATGTCAAACAATGAACATAAGATAATTATAAAAGTTTGATAGTTATCTACTCTAAAATTGTAATATTTACTTTAAATTTTTTATGTACTATTATAAATTCGTAATACAAAAATTAATAACTACATGACAGTTTCATTGTAACTAGCTCATTAAAATAAAAAAAAAGTAAAAATAATTATAAAAGGTTGTGTGTGTGGGAGGATCATCTTGCAGGTTTTATTCATGATAAAACCTGTGATAATATGAAATTTTATGACATAGTTTCTTATTACTGTTATAAATAAAGCTCAATGTTAAAAAAAAAAACTGTGTACGGAGATCGCATTGTTTATAATTGAGCTATCTGAAAATAAATTGTTCTGAAATTTTTTCCTAATGTATCGCGTATTACAACATAAATATATTTTATTCTGTTTTTTAAAAAATATATCTTTCAAAATTAAGTTCCCCATAGTTTAAATTGCATCATAAATATCTAAAAACACGCTAGATTTCTATATGTATTAGTAGCAATAGGCTTAATGAGTTTAATGAGGGATTGACATAAGTTTTGGGATTGGCGTGCATATCAGTGGCAAGTCGCATAGGTTTTAATGATTGTTTCAATTAACTTAGGTAAGGGTACACATAGGTAAGGGTAAGTGGTCGACTTATAGTTTCACTGGAAATAAGATCGGAGGGTTGTCTGAGATTGATACCATAAACAAGCTGAGCACAGATTGCTTTGATGTCATTTTTAAGAGCAGTGCGCAAGACTATGGGAAGAATCTCCGTCCATTTATTTTGGTTGTGCGCTTTAAGAGAGCCCTTGAGATGATGATGAAATCGTTCGTTAAAACCGTTTGACTGGGGATGATAAGCTGTAGTTCTGGTGCGTTTACATCCTAATATATTAGTTAGCTCTGTGAAGAGAGTAGATTAAAAAATTTTGCCCTGGTGAGTAGTTAAGGTAACAGGGGATTCGAATCTCGAGATCCAGTCGTGTATTAATGCTCGAGCAGCTGTCTCTGCAGTCATGTCAGCTGTTGCTGTTGGTATAACTTCAGGCCATCTCGTGAACCTATCAATGATGGTCATGCAATACTGGTTGCCATCGAAGGATGGTAGTGGTCAGATAAAATCGACATGAATATTGAAAAAACAAGCATCAGGTTCAAAGAAGGTGCCAATTGGTGATTCGGTATGTTGGAAGACTTTGACTTTTTGACATTTAGCACAGCTTCGAACCATGGATTGTATGTCTGTATGCATGCCAGGCCAAAATCGTTAGAATATTAATTCAATGAAGCTGAGATGCCTGGATAGGAAAAATAATGTAAAGTTTGGAAAACGGGTTGTCGCATAGTTTTAGGAACAAATGGGTGAGGTTGTTTTTGTGACAGATCGCAATATAAATGTATACCTTCGAGTGAAAAATAGTTTTTTTCCAATTTTAAAGAGGTGGTGCCCGATTCAAGAAGTTGTCTCAGCTCTTTATCAGTGGTCTGAGCAGAGGCAAACTCTTTAAAATCTAACACATTTAGTGAAATTGAGCATATCTCTATTCGCGATAATGCATCGCCCACGGTGTTGTCGGAGCATTTTGTGTATTGAATATCAGTAAAAGTGAGAAATACAATCCAAATGTCTCAATTGCCGAGGGCTACATTTATCAGGGTTTTGTTGAAATGAAAATGTAAGTGGTTTTTGATCCGTATAAATAAGGAAATATCGACCTTTTAGCATGTATCTGAATTTTCTTGTGGAAGAGTAAATAGCAAATAATTCACGGTCGTAAGTTGACCAATTCCTTTGTGCTTTATTTAATTTACAGAAATAAAATGCTATTTTCCCCATTGGTTTCCAGAGAGCTGCATTAAAGATCCCCCGATCGCGACATTACTAGCATCCATCCATAAACTTAACTGTGCACCAGGAACAGGATGTCATAATTACGTTGCTCTAGCTATAGCTTCTATTGAAGCAGTGAACAAAAGAATGGCTTCATCGTTCCATTGCAATTGCTCATTTTGGTTAGCATTGGAACGGGGATGTTTTTTCTCATTTTTGTGTCCTTCAAGGAATTTAACAACTGAAGCTAATATATCAGCAGCTTTGAGAATGAATCGTCGATAAAATTGAAAAGACCCAAATAGCGTCTCAATTGTGTTAAGGTAGTGGGCTGGGGAAATTCTAGGATGCATTTAAAGCGATCAAGTAGGTGTTTAATTCCTGCAGCTGACAGCTTGAATCCCAAAAATTTAATAGAGGATTGACCAAACTGACACTTATTAACATTAATACACAGACCATACTCCTTAAGTCGAACAAACAACAACTGAAGATGGTTCATATGTTCCATTTCATTTTCTGACCCGATTAGAAAATCATCAACAAATGCGTAAACAAATCCTAAGTCACGAATTATGCCATCAATAAAACGTTGAAAAGTAGACGACGCATTGCAAAGGCCAAACTGCATGCTCGTGCTTTCAAAAAGGCCAAATGGAGTGCAAATTGCAGTTTTATGTACGTCAGCAGGATTTATGGGAATTTGATGGCAGACTTTTACAAGATCAATGTGACTGAAAATTTGCATACCAAGTAATTCAGCAGTAAAATCTGCAATACAAGGCGTTGGATATTTTTCTTTAACAGTTTGTGCATTTAGAGCACGATAATCACCAACATGTCTACAATCGATAGATCCTTTCTTTGGCACCAGGTGCAGAGCCGATGAATAATTACTTTTTGAAAATCTCATATGACCGAGCTGTAGCATATGCTGAAATTCAGCTTTGGCAATTTTTAGCCAATCTGGAGCTAGCCGTTTGGGCTTAGCAGCAACTGGAGGCCCCTTAGTATTTATGTAATGCACAGTGTTGTGCTTAATCGGTTGGTTGGGATCCGGTAACTTTGGGATTTCAGGAAATTTGAGTAATAGTTCACCATAAATATTATTTACAAAACTAGGTTTCACAGAAAACAAATATTGCAAATACTTAATTTGGCTGTAGCTTTTGAATTAGTGATGGAATCTATAAGACGACGATTCCTTAAATCAAGTTTTAAATTAAAAAATGCAAAAAATCAGCTCCTAAAATCGCATATAAAACATCACAAACAAAAAAAATAAGTAAAATTTCGGCGTAAGCCTAAGATAATATTAATACTTTTACGACCATAAACATTAATTTTGGTGCCATTATCAGCATGAAAAGTTTGAAGAACAGACTTAGATTTGTCTATTCTGTTCGAGGCATCAGATCCAGAGTCAACAAGAAAAGACATACCTGTATATTTGAAAGCTTGAATTTCCTTGATCAACATATCTGTAACTGGTGACGTCTGAATATCGTTTGTAGATGACCGATCCGATATTACATTAATATTCGATGGTGCTAAATCCAGGATACGATCGGCAACTTCAGCAGCTTTATCAGGCGTAATTTTATCTAGAGAAGCTAAGATTGTTTGCACAGGGGTGGACATCTGTTACGTAAATAGCTCCAAAAGAAGTTTGTGCTGAAAGTCACTGTGACTTTCAGCAGTAATTCGGAAGTAATTCAGAAGTAATTCGGTGGGTTTCCTATCGTCAAAGCTTTCTCCGGCAAGTAATTTGCGAATTTCCAGTGTTCGACTTTCACCGCATCGTTCTATGACTTTCGTTTTTAAGTCCAGATAGGGATCCGTGGAATCAGGTTTCATTATTACATCGCGCACCATAGTAGCAGTTGTAGGCGGTAAATGAGCAAAGACATAGTTATATTTAGTTTTGGAGTCCGTGATAGCTTTAGGAGTAGCTATTTCGAACGTGCTTTCCAGCATATGAAACCATAATGTAGGATCGACAGTTATATAGGGCGGTAAAACTACCGCTGATGCTTCTGTAGTTGACATGTTGCTAGCGAAAACGAAAATAAAAGTTCGGCGTTCGAAGAACAGTTATGAGTGTTCCCGCAATCCCAGCCTTAATTTTTCAATAACTAGTATTTTCCATTGATTAAAATATTCAATAGGTTTATTGCATGAGATTGAAATTTTATAAATAAAAATATCTATATCATATGTAAACTGTTTTATAATAGAATTTACTTTAAATTTAGAAGGAAGTATATATTTAGTGCTATAACCCATTAGTTTTTTCAGTTTAAGATTTCCAGTGATTATATGTCCATATATATATATATATATATATATATATATATATATATATAAGGAAGGGGAAGAGAAAAAAAAGAATGTCACATATTGTGTAATTTATTTATTATCAATCATCATATAACTGCAACATTAACTGTATTTTATTATTTAACTGTGTTGTAGTGTAACTGCAACTTCAATTTTGGTTCAGAGTAACACACGTTTGTTTGTATGTACTTCGTAGTGGTGCCTCTTACTAAATTATGTTTATAGTTAAATAATGTCAAGTGTGGCTTAAGTATATTAGGAATAACATAACATGCAGCTAATTAAATAATGTAAAATGTCAACAGACTGGTTTTTACTTATATTTAGTAATTAACCGAAAGTTCGGTTTCGATTTTGTTTTCGGCCCCAAATATTAGTTTCGCTGACCATTCGGTCTTAGTGATAAACCAGACGAACATTCGGTGCATACCAAAACTGTAGACGGATCTTATAATTACATGACAATAAAAGCAGAATTCTCATTTTCGTCTTGATTCATAAAATATATTTTATTCATTTATATTAGTACATAATATTTTTATTTTATAACCTGAAATTCTATACATTTCTTTTAGTATTAGTAGTGCATAAAAATAAAATCCATCGGTTAACCCCCCAAGAGAGCGAAGGACACTAGGGACACTGTGTCAGGGGATGTTGAATGTGACGATAATGAATGATAATGAAGACAATAAATAAAATGTATTTTATGAATCAAGAACAAAATGAGAATTCTGCTTCTATAGTCATATCGTTATACGATCGCCCCACCAGTGGTTGAGAGGTTCTGCTCTCAAAGCTGGTAGACAGGATTTGCTGGGTTCAAACACTTGTCGCGCTCGTGGACCTAACTGTTCGGAGTTTTCCGTGGTTTTCTTCGAACCTTGCCGTAAATACGTGTTAGGATCCCTTAGAAAGACCCCCACGGAGGGCACTCCTCCTAGGGCCTATATTCCTCGAGTAGATAATCGGCCGTCATAAATCAACCATTATAAGATCCGTCTGCAGTTTTGATATGCCCCGAATGTTTGGCTGGTTTATCACCAGAACGAATGGAACTAGTCAAGCAAGACAATATTAAAATATATATATATGTTTGTTTTTTTACATTTAATATTTTTTTGATGTTATATTAAATCATCTTCTTTCTTTCTTTTACTTTGGAAAATAAGGGTAATTGTTTTATTCTATTATAATTTTATTTTCAGACAGCGATCATAGCACTGACTTTAACAATTATGATATTTAAAGAAGATTATAGATGGCAGCACCATCATCACATGAATGTCTGAAGTGGTATCTCGTAACCGCAGAGGAAAAAAATATATTAATCCGCACCGCGGTCATACTCAAACCTAAACAAACAATTATTACGATAAACCTTTAAAATAAATAAATGTGTAAGGTAGCAATCTGTAATTAAAACGAAATATTTAAGTTCTCTGCTGGCAAATTCAAGAATCCAATCAGAATTATTTCTATTGTTAAAATTCTATTATATATATCTTAAATATTGAGAAACAACTTATAGAATGACACAGATTAAGAACTTACTACCCTTTAGTAATCTTAATTTTACATTTAAATGTTAAAGTACTATATCTTGATAGAAAAACGGTCAATATTCAACATCATCTATGTCCATCACTAGTTACTTCACAATATTCATAGGTATAAAAGAAAAAAAAAATCCAATGTCCTTCCTTTAATACATTTAGTAACAATAATCCTTCTTTAAAAAACATCGTTCTTTAATAATTACCATCTTTCTTTTGCCATATCATTTCCACCAAACACTTTGCAATAATCTTAAGAATAATAAAAATGAATTTCAATATCCTACCTCTAATTTATTCTGCAACGAAATTGTATTTCTGAAATAATTCAAAGAAAAAAAATAAATCAGCTTTTTCTTAAAATGCAGATCTTTCTGCCAAGGTACAGATTTATGACATCTCAGATCATAAGTTTTTTTGTAAAATTTTTAATTAATTTATTTTATTTCTTTTCAGTATCAAATTAACAGCAAATTTTGTTAAAATAACATATTTCAATATTTTGGAAAACAGAGTTTTAATGTATATTAAAACTATGTGCACCAAAATAAATAATAGTAAGCCTTGGTAAATTTATTTTCCCAAAAGGAACACAGAATCTTGTAAAAAATGTGCAGATAATAACTGATTCCGTGAAAAATCAGCCCCACCAGTGGCTGAGAGGTTGTGCTCTCGAAGCTGGTAGACGGGAGGTGCTGGGTTCGATCCCAATCGCGCCCGTCGGCCTAATCGTTCGGAGTTTTCGTGGTTTTCTTCGAGCCGTGGATTTATCCATGCGTAAATACGGATTAGGTTCCCTTAGAAAGACCCCCACGAAGGGCACTCCCCCCGGGCCTATATCCCTAGTGTAGATAATTGGCCGTCAATAATCAACCCAACCCAACCCGTGAAAAATCGGTTTAACAACATTAGTAACCGAGAGATGACGCCACTATTTCTAGCACACAAAACCTTATTTATTTATCATTTTGTAAAAGAGCAGCAGAGTCCAAAAACTGGACTAATAACTCAAAAATTTAAACAGAATTTTGTTATTAAAACTAACTGCGTAACGCATCTAGTTTTAATAATAAAATTCTGTAGCAACCTGTTGTGTTGAATTTGTATTTTAAAAGATCTTTCTAGTTTTTAGGAATAGTACTTACCAATCCAATTTTTAAATTAAAATGTATAAGTCATAAGCAAAAACTGTAATTACTAGTAAATCTCCAAATCAGGAGCCTTAACGTCAGCTCTGAAAGTAATTTAAATTAAAATGTAAAGTCATAAGCAAAAACTGTAATTACTAGTAAATCTGCAGATCAGGAGCCCCAACGTCAGCTCTGAATGTCATTGTTTTTTGTTCTCACTTTTCATATTATTTAGCATCTTACAATCCGAAATTTAATTTTTTTTATATTACATACATATTGATAGGCATATAAAATACTTCGGAGGTTTCAGAAATTAGAAGCGTTAAATTAAACACGGTTTATGCAACGATATTCGAAAATTCTTATGAACTTCTTATTCTTGTAATTTTTGAGATAAAAAAATACATTTCTTCAGGGAGGCGAATCCCCCGCAATCTTATTAAATTTATATTCGTGATTTCCTATTGATTGTGTGAATGATTCTAGTATATCTTGGATTTCGTTCTACACAGTGGTTTTATTATGATAAGCAACAATTTTGAAAATAACTTCATGTTATCCTAAAAATCAAATAGCAATATTTACTTACCTGTCAACCACGAAACACCTGCATCTGATGAATAAGTTGAATAATATCTCATGTGCAAAAGCAACTTATGGAAATGTAAACTGAATCTACTCTTATATCTATTTTAGAAATCTAATGTTATTACAATTTTCGTTTCGGAAAAACAGATTTGATGGTCATTCTATAATATTTATTTTATCTAAGTACATCTTGATCTTATTCGATGGCAATAGCATACTAAAATCTCCCCAGAATAGGCATATTTGGAAACTTTTAAACCTATTGGGTAATCATTCATAATCGTGCCCACTGCCAACTCACTAAATAGCAAACGTTATTTGGCGCTATAAAGTCTGTTTTGTGATAGCTTTTTATGTTCTCAATTTCCAGTAATTGAGGGGCCCTCTGCAATAACAAGGCAAGTGGAGTTAACTTGATTCCTGAAAAACCATGTAAAAAGGCTTGTTGACCTATCTTGCTATTCCTTAGGCTCTATTTCGTATTCAAACCGTCCGTCATGGCTTGTAAAAGCTTTTTCATCTCTCAAGTGTCTCAGTTTTCCAATTCTGATAACAGGGCTCAGCGCAGTATTAGAACTTTTTTTAAACAAATAACGCCAAGATGATTTCATATTTTGTAAACTTTTTTGTTCACTATATAAGAGTTGTAAAAAAAGTCATTATGTGTTCCAAATATACTTCTTCTCTCACCCAAAACCATAGGATAGGCAATAATAAGGAATGTGTTCAATTTTCAGATTTATATAATGTATTATTCTGCATATAAGGAAATATAAATTTTATGACCATAAGTAAAGAAAAGATGCTAGACAACTCTTCGTAATAGGAGTATATGCAAAGAAGTTATATTCTAAATTAAAATGTTGAAAGTAAATTTAAAAGCCTTGTAGCTGAAAACTCCATTTTTCACTTGCCTTGTTATTGCAGAGGGCCCCTCAATTGTAATATTTCAGGATCGTTTTACTACTATAATTTCTTTAGATTAACTACCTCGTTGTACGAGTGCTTTTATCCTATTTTTAAAAATTATATTAATTTTTAATCACGAAACATCCACATCTGTTCCTGAAAATGAATAACATGTCAAGAAAAATACACATACGAATGTAAACTCATACTACGAGACTTGAATCCAAATTACACGTTCAATGTTTTTGTACTTTTCGTTTGGAAAAAAAATATTTCAGTAATCATTCTGTAGTAGCTAAACGGTAACTTGCATCAAAATAAATTCTCATTTATGTCAATAGAATACTAAAATCAGCCGAAAATAATTTATTTTGCTAATAAAATATTGCTGCAAAATAATGCGAGTTACTTGAATTTTATTATTTTGATATTCTTTGAAATATGGTTACTAAGCAACTAATAAATTAAAGAGCAAAGTAAAAAGAAATGCATTTTAAAATTTGTAAAAAAATATGAAAATAAAATGTTTTATATTTTCCGAACAGATGCAAAAATTTTTATAATAATTTAAACAATTAATTTCTAAATTCTAATAAATGTATCGGCAAATTTTCAAAGCTATTGGATATATTTAAAACCCCCATATTGAAAATTTTGAATCCATAATTTTGCATTTAAATCCATTATTTAAATATGCGATTTTCATTACAGATAAAAATGAAATTTGAAAATCGTCTGCATTCCCATAGGAAAGCAATATGACCTAAAAAGAAATGGTCTATATTTTTCGAACGAATGAACCAAATGTAATAAAAAACTATAAAGTTAAATCCGGGTACCTTACCAACACACCTAGCAAAAATCAACATAATCGAACACTTTTTGTGTTACACAGTTATCGTGGAACAGACAAACAAACAGACGGAAACCAAAAAAATTTCGTGTATCCACAGTGAGCATTCACTGATGTTTCGGCAATTATCATTTATAAATCTTAATTAGACTTCTCAATCACCGTAAGATTCCTTAAAATTAATAAATTAGTTTCCGAATTTTTGAGTACTGAAAGATTGGTTGGTTGATGATTTTCCAATTTTTTCCCTGTTTTCTCAAAAACCGTTTTAGTTATTGGAATGTGACAAACTGCACATTGCAGCCAGAATTATCATTTATAATTCTTAATTAGACCTTTCAATCGGCGTAAGATTCCTTAATATTGATCAATTTGTTTAAGAGTTTTTCAGTATTAAAAGACCAGTTTTTCCCCTTTTCTCAAAAACTATTTTAGATATCGGAATATGACAAACTGCAGCTTGTAGCCAGAGACCTCCTTTATCTGTTTCTGATGAGTTTAGTGTTTATTATTATCCAACCGTTAATCAGCCTATACTAAACAGACACACAGACAGACAAAAAAAAATATTTTTCACTATATGTGACAAAATTTCATAAATGTGATTTGTGGCTGCTGATTTTCTGCTGATATCTGATTTTTAAGTGTTTTATATTATGCTCAAATTGAATTTTTAAAAACCACTGATATATTGCAGAATAATAATTAGTAGATGGGCAAAAATTTTATTGAAAAAAAAATTATATGCTAGTTTTTATCAGACAAAACACAAATTGTAAGGGACAGAAGTGACAGCGACAAGTAGTGAAATTTTTGCAATTTTGCCACTTTACTTAAAAAAGAACATATTTTGAATATTGTATGCCCTAATTTCAAAGACATATCAATCCTACGATTAAATGGCTAGATATTGGTTAATCTATAAATATCAATATTTCAATTAACAATGGGGAGAGTAAGTGATGGTTAAAGTGGTTCTCAAATGACCTGCTCAACAACGCGAAACTTTCTGACACATTTTTTGACTCATTTTTAACAGCAAAGGCCCAAAATTGGCAGGCCTGACTATTAAAGCGATTTGGAATCGAAATGAGTTTTCCTTTTTTTGATAAATAAATTACTTATCGAGTTATAAGCGATTAGTGTCAACACTTTTTTCCCTTTCTCCCGCGGAAGCAAAGGGAATTCGGTTCAAAACGCCGACTTTGGCACTGTTTTCTGAAAGATCTTCTGCCTTTAAAAAAATTGGAAAACGTGTTTCGATTAAATAGTTTTTGAATAACAACACTGCCCATTTTATGTCTTTCCGAACAGAAATGAATTAAAAAATGCTTCTGAAAGTAGCCTCTTTGGATTTGAGAACAGCCTTAATAAATGTACATTTAACACATGGGCTGATAAGTTCCCGGTCTGGCACACAGATGGCGTTGCAATCACCGAACCGATGCTTTTTTAAAGTAAATACTAACCTTTAAAAGATAGCAGAAAAAATGTCATGACGGTTCGCCGTGTGGATAAAACGTTAGAGTGGTTTTAGTTGAACGACTTTGTTGATAAACAAAAGAAATGGATGAACAAGAATTTCAAGAATTGTTTTTTGATGGGAAAAAACACCGTTCAAACAAAAGCTTGGCTTGATAAGCGTTATCCGGACACTGCACCAGGTAAATCAACCATTATTGACTGGTTTGCTGAATTTAAACGTGGTCGTACGGATAATAGTGATGCACCACGCAAAAGAGGTGGTTACTCCGGAAAACATAAAAAAAAGTCCACAAAATCGTTTTGGGGAATCGTAAAGTGAAGTTGCAGGAGATAGCTCAGACTCTGAACATATTCAAGGAACGTGTAGGTTTATTTTGAATGAACATTTGTCTATGAAAAAGCTGTTGTCAAAGTGGGTGCCGCGCGTGTTGACTTTTGACCAAAAACAACGAGTCGATGATTCTGAGCACTGTTTGGAGCTTTTTCGTTATAAAATTATGTTATTTATTATTAAATTATTATTATTATTTATTAAATTATTATTATTATTTATTTATTAAATTATTATTATTAAATTATTATTATTAAATTATTATTATTATTATTAAATTATTATTATTATTATTAAATTATTATTATTATTATTAAATTATTATTATTATTATTAAATTATTTAAATTATTATTATTATTCTTAAATTATTATTAAATTATTATTAATTATTATTAAAGATATGTTATTTATTAAAGTTATAAAGTTATGTTATTTATTAAAGTTATAAAGTTATAAAGTTATGTTAAAAAGTTGTGTTTTCTTTATTAGACCGGGAACTTATCAGCCCATGTGCTACCCTTTCCCCACTCTTTTCAACCCAGAAAATCTTCTTTGTGAACAAATAGCAAGAAAGGAAAACTTTTAAAGAAAAAACATGTGCTCCCCTACTGGAAACAATACTAACAAATGGGAAATTGTACGTTAAACGTGACATATGAGGTGCGTTTATTTTATAACTACACTGGTGTCCAGAAATTAAGGGGCAGTGACCAATTTCAGACGTTTCGTCGAATATCTACTGAAACTCGTGAGGAAATGCCCTTGAACTTTGAGAATGTAGAAAAAATGTTTGACTTCATGTTTTTCAGTGAAGATTTTGTCGCGAGGACAATTAGGGGGGACAATAATAATTTTAATAATAAAATAATATTTTAAATTACCCAAGTAACACAAAATGCTAAAAATGGTCTGTCACTGTAGCAAATGATTATGTAGGGGGCCGTCCATAAATGATGTCACGCTTGGAGGGGGGGAGGGGGGTTCATGAAATTGTGACAGTTTGTGACAAGGGGGTTGGAGGGGGTAAGAAGAAGTGTGACATCACACATTTTGGTTAAAATAAAATCATTAAAATCAGCAGATTAAATTTTGAAATTACCAGAATTTGAGTGTATTTTTTAATCGGACTAAAACAACTTTCACGTCATTTGTTTTCACTTATATTCCTTTCTTTAAAAAAAAAAAAAAATATTTTATTACTAATTATATTACTTTATTGTATATTAATTATGTTTTTGTCGTAAACCTTAATCTTATTTTATACAAAATAAATACACGAATAATTTTTATTGTTATGCTCACAAATGTCATTAAAACTTATAGTTAAACTTGAAAAATAAAATTTGAAACATGATCTATAACGTAGTGCTTTGTTTCTGAACTCCAAGTATATGTCTTCGTAATATAGCGTGACATGTAACAAGGGGGGAGGGGGAGGGGGGATGGTGAAGTGTGACACTTTGTGACTAAGAGGGGGAGGGGGATCAAAAATATTGAAAAAAAGTGTGACATCATTTATGGACAGCCCCTAGGTCCTGTTCAACATTTGTTTGCATTTGTGTAAGCATAGCACGTATATTCGTGAAGATGTTAACGTTTCTGTGAAAAAAATTAAGAGGTTGTTTTTTATAGCATGCAGAGTTTTCAGCCGAATTTAACACCGCTTTCCAAAAACTTGACAAAAAATCGTAGAAATAGTATACTGTAATTAAAATATTAATATATTGAATATTTGATGAGATATGGGTATTTGTATGAAATAAATTTTAACTGCGCATGCACGAACTACAGCAATTTTTTTTTTTTTGTCTCGATTTGATAGTCAATTCTACAGGGCTACTCATATAAAAAGACTAGTGAAATATCATGAAGACTCAAAAATTTACAGCAATAATTGATAAATTGAGGAGGAAATCCCATACAATCCTATGGAATAATCCCATATAATCCTATATTCAAGGGCATTTCGGGCATTTTCACACGAGTTTCAGTATATATTCGACGAAACGTTTGAAATTGGTCACTGCCCCTTAATTTCTGGACATCAGTGTAGTTTCACAATCAAAAAAAAAATCATCCTCATTACTTATGTGAAATGAATTATGTAGTCTGCTGGGAGCGAAATGAGCATGCCATTTTTTTCTTATTACGTATGCCACGTTTACAAATGCGAATTTTTTTTTTCACCATAGAGATCTTGCTTTGCGAATGATTGCCTCCATGGTTTAATATTTTTATGACACATAATGAACGAATCTCCTGTGTTTATTTACTTTAATGGATTGAGATATTCGGTTAACCTAATTTCCACTGAAATTATCTCAGAATCTATACATTGTTGAATGTAACTCATCTCTCAAGCAAACCATTTTTTTGAACGATCTTTCTAAAAATGTAACTTTTATTGCAATTTTATTCGAAAATTTTTTTAAAAATAAAAATGGCCCCTTGGCATATGGAAAAAAATGTGGTTTGCCCGCATTTGTTTTCCTCAGTCACATGACTTGAGCTTTTATTATATAGATTACTAGCGGCCCTCCCTCGCTTTGCTTCGGGTTAACCTTGAAAACCTTCATCTCTTTGTGTTTTCTGTAGACCTTTTTAATGTGTACAATAATTAGTACATTATTTTGATAAATCTTGTAGGGTTCAGCCTGCGTTTGCAATGTATAAGCGGAAAAAATGAAATTATTTACGACATCACATTAAAAACCTCAAAAATAACAGTATTTCTCCACTATTTAATGGATGTTATTATACATATAAACCTTCCTCTTGAATCACTCTATCTATTAAAAAAAACCGCATCAAAATCCGTTGCGTAGTTTTAAAGATTTAAGCGTACATAGGGATATAGGGACAGAAAAAGCGACTTAAACCTAAAAAATAACAGTATTTCTCCACTATTTAATGGATGTTATTATACATATAAACCTTCCTCTTGAATCACTCTATCTATTAAAAAAAACCGCATCAAAATCCGTTGCGTAGTTTTAAAGATTTAAGCGTACATAGGGATATATAGGGACAGAAAAAGCGACTTTGTTTTATACTATGTTAAGATACGTATGATAGGATTTAACAGAATAAAGTAAACTTTCATTAATAACTTTTTAAGTTTTGATTCGATTTTCATAAAACTTGAAATGACTCGACAAAATTCTGCAACGATTATATATATTAAATTTCAAATCATTCGGCTGGGTAACTTTTGCACTGTTATATGCGGACAGACGGTCGGACGGACCAGACGACGACTATAGGTGCTACGTATTTATATAATTACGAACGCACCTAAAAATGACTGCATACTGTCATCTGCTGGAAATAGGAGAAAATTCATACACCGGGACAGCAGTGACAAAAAAACTGAGGGACACAACTTTAAACCAAACAAAAACAAATATTATACATTTCACTCATATAGAAATTACATTATTATGCCCCATGAGATTCATATTTATAATAAATGCATTGGTTTTTCAAATTATTTTAAAAAGTATTGTTTGTTGATGTCCCAATAATCAAATTATGGATTGAGGACAGGGGGCAGTAATGACTTTTGATATATTTAAATTCCATTTTAAAGATTAAAAAGACAGATTTTCACAGTAGAAGTAACATATTATTATAGAACAATCACAAAGAAACATTTTAACATTAAATGAGAATTTATATTGCAAAGAAATGCCGAGAGATATACTGGGGACTGTGAAATCACCCGTATGAGATTTTAGCCCATATGTCTTCTGAAATTAGAAATAGGTGTTTTTCTGAAAATCAGAGACATACACTCCAATTTTATATTTTACTGGGTTTGTACGTCTCAGGAGATTCAGGGGATTTAAGAAGTTTGAAAACCAGAATTTTCTTAAAGAAATGGTTTCCATATATAAACACTGATTTTTTTTCGTTAAATAAGGCATTAAAAAAAAAAATCTGTAGTTTTTTTTTTTTTAACCCAGAGGCGTACGAACCCTGTTTTAGTAAACATGTTATTTTGCATCTTAAATTTTAATGGAAAAATTCTCCTAGAAAGACACATATTGAGATCTTACTCTGAGTTTTTATGTAACGTTAATTTGCCATTTAAATTATAAAGCTCCTGTATTTATGAGCTCTCAAATCGAAGCAATTTTTGTAACCTTTCTATTTACTATAATTATTTATGAATCACAGGTGCTGGTATTTTGGAAATACAGATAAACTATTTGTATCAGACTTTAGTCTGATACAAATTAGTTTTTCTGTATGGCAAATTTTGGCAAATTTATTTAATTTTTCAAAAGGTAACAATAGCCGCGTTCGGCTCTTTGATCCAAGGGCCCCGGTTCGAAACCGGGACGAGCTACGTTTTTTTTTTTTTTTTTTTTTTTTAATAAATGTACTTGTAATTATAAGTTAATAATCTCAATAAAAATTTTAATGTCGTACATTAATTATAATGTTAACATATTTAAATTTAAATTTAATTTATTTGATTTTTAAGCCTGATTTTGAGATATTAAATATTTCTCATTATTTAAAAAGTTTTTTTTTTTTTTTTTTTTTTTTTTTTTTTTTTTTTTTTAATGTATGCATTATTGAGTAGTAAAAATTACAAAATCATACCTTATTTTATTAATTATAAATTAATTCAAAACGCAATCATACGTATTACAAATTAAAAAATATTTAATATGCAAAAAATATGTTGTAATTTAATTCTTATGCTAAATTTTAATATAACTATGCTTCTTACTTTAAAAACAGAGTAGTATTATCATCGCATTGACTTCCCTTGTTAAGGCAATATATAAATGGCCTCACCAGTGGCTGAGAGGTTCTGCTCTCAAAGCTTGTAGACGGGAGGTGCTGGGTTCAAACCCCTGTCGCGCTCGTCGACCTAATCTTTCGGAGTTTTCCGTGGTTTTCTTCGAATCTTGTCGTAAATACGGATTAGGATCCCTTAAAAAGACCTCCACGGAAGGCACTCCCCTCTAGGGCCTATATCCCAAGAGTAGATAATCGGCTGTCATGAATCAACCAACCAACCAATATATAAACGATGTTTCTTTAAAATCACGAATTTAAACAATTTTTTAATATCATTGCATCGATAAAGGATATATGAAATGCATTTCAAAAGTGATTAAAAAAAATAACTGTTTAATGATGTTTTATACAACGATTTAGTTACAAATAAAAAATAAATAGGTTAACATTATAATTAATGCACAATATTATAATTTTTAATTATGATTATTAAATAATAATTAGTTGTCCCTATTAAACGTTTATACGAGTATACGTATAATACGTATTATACGGGGTGCATTTTTTGGATACGTATGATACGACCAAGGCGGTTATACGGTCTATACGAAACAGCATAAACAGAACATCGTATATACGGATCTTGCACCAGCGGGTAAACGTATCAACGTTTAAACGGTTTTCGTTCATTGCTTAAAAAATTATACATTTCTTCTGCTGGTCTGCGGATGAGACTTTGAAAAACAGCCGTTGTGTCCTGTGCAGTCGGTACATGCAAAAAAAAAAAAAAAAAAAAACAAGTTGGAAATTGTACGTCAAACGTTACAAACGAGGTGCGTTCGTACTCCCGTTTTAGAATTAAATTCATGATATCCCGTGCGTAGAACGGGTTAAACAGCTAGTTAAGTATATATTTTATGACACTCTTCATACAAATATCTTAACTAGTTATATAAATATTCAGATATATATGTATCAGCTAGTTATATAAATATTCAGATCTTGATGATTTTTAATTCTGTGAAATGAATTATATCGTCTGCAGATTAATTTCTGTCATAAAATAAGTATCTCGGTCGCTTGACGATTAAACTTCGGAAGCTCCTATAACAAAAAAGCACCGATTAAAAAAAAAAATATTCAAATTTCTTAATAAATATTTTTATTAATATCTCCTAAAGTTTTGATTCGATTTTAATAAAATTTGAAATGTCTCGACAAAATTCTGCAAAGATAATATATTTTAAATTGCAAACCATTTGGTTGGGTAGTTTTTGCGTTGTTATATGCGGACAGACAGACGGACGGACCAAACGACGACTATAGGTGCTACGTATTTATATAATTACGAACGCACCTAAAAATCGAAATATTTATTCCTTAGTTTAGATTTTGTCCCCCCTCCCCACTCAAATATAAAGTATTTATTATGAGATGATTTACCTTTAGCATATCTGTAACACACGCACATAGCTTATTTTGATTTATGGCGTGGACATTTCGCCCGAAACATTAGTATTGCAGAACACAAACTTACATTGACTTCATATTTTATATTGACATTGATCAATCAAAACTCCTGGGAAGTTTCATAATTTTATTTTTATTTTAAAGCACTCCACAGAGGGCACTCCCCCTCACCGGACTATATCCCTAGTACAGATAATTAGCCGTAACAAATAACTAACTAAACATACTTTTATTTTATTTAAGAATTTTTTTTTCTATATTAAATTATTTTGAAAATACGTTTTACAGCAAAAAAGAAAAGAGGAGGCAAGTCATTTTAAGCTTGTGTGATTGCGTTCTGAAACATGCAGTGACGATTATTTGTCAGGCTATAAGTAATCGAAATTTTTAGGTACTAACACAAAAAAAGAAATTTGTCAAGATTAACAATAATTCTTAACCCTTCTTTGCATGAGTTTTTCTTTTACAATTGTGTTTTTTTATACATAATATACGCAATTTGAGTCTACGCACACAAAACTAAAAATAATATACATTTTTTTAATTACGAAAGAATATACTTAATAAGGATTAACAATCAATCTGAAACGTGAATATTCTCCTTATTTGCACAAAAAGTCTTTTTACTTTCGTTATATATTTACAATAATCGTTTATAGGTAAAAATAACAAGATTCTATGTATGAAACATATTATACAGATTGCTAAAGTAACGTCACCGATTTCCAACTTGTTCTCCGTTCAGTGACGTAACACTGATGAAATCCATTGGCATTAAAAGTAAATACGATGCTTGAAATATACGTATACTTGAATTATAAGTTTAACCGATATACGCTTATACGTATCCGGATACGTTTAAACGTATAATTTAAGGTATACGTATATACGTATATCGGTTAAACGTATAACTGAAATACGTATCGCATCGGGAGCACTAATAATAATTACAAGTGTATTTATAAAACAAAAAATGAAAAAAACAAAGTTTGCTCATTTCGGTTTCGAACCCTGGCCCTCGGATCAACAAGCAGACGCCATAACAACTGAGCTACGACCAACGTAGCAAGCTCATTACAAAGTAAGTATTTAAGTTGTGTTAAAATATTAGACACTCTCCTCCCCCCCCCCCTCATTTCTCGAGAACTAAGGAGCGTTGTATAAAATCCGTTGAACCTGAGACTAAGGGGCTTCTACCCTACAACCTATATAAAAATAATCAAAATCTGTGATTACCAATCTTGGTCCTCTCCTTGTGAGAGATGAGGACGCTAGTTCCAGCACATGAAAGCTGGTTTAGTTTTTTTTTTTTTTTTTTTTTTTTTTTTTTTTTTTTTTAAATACAGCAGAGTACCATGAATATGGATAAAGCTGTTCTCAAAAATATTTTTTTTTTATCTCAACAGCGTGATAGCTTTTGACAGATTCACGGACTCATTTTTATATATAAAAGCATAAAATTTGCAGGCACAACTATTCAAGTACATTGGAATTGAATAGCGTTTTACATTTTTCGATAATTGTGTTATATCTCGAATTATGATCGATTACTGTGTCATGATAGTATTTTTTGGTCTACCCCGTTTCGAAAATAATTCATTAAAACGCCCACTCCGACAGCCTTTTCTGAAAGATCTTTTCTTTTGATAAAAAAAAATGAAAACTCTTTTCGATTACTCCGTTTTTAAATTATAACACCTGAATTTTTCATGTATTTAAGAATACAAATGATAGAAAACATAAAAATGTCAGAAAATAGCCAGAATTTTTCCTGATCAACAACGCGAAACTTTCTGCCACAATTATGCACAAACACATTTTCATTTCTATTTGCCTGAAAATTTCATTTATTCGTATTAAAGTGCCTAAGAGCCAAACGCCGTTTATTTTTTTATTAGTATTTTTTTTTTTAATGGAGTCACAGGACTTTTAAATGTTCAAAAAATGTAACCTTTGAAAAAAAAAAATATATTAAAGAGTAGTCAGTTCCGAACACTTTAAAACAGTATAAATGATAAATGACACTCTTAATAGTTGTTAAATATGAAGTATTTTCAAAGAGAGAATTTTAAAATAATTTTTTTAATGTGATTTTGGGGTATTGCGCGCAAGGTATTTAAAAACCTTTTCTATATATATTTTCAGTAAATTTTCAAGATATACTCCAGTGTATGGTAGGCTCTATAAAGTGAACCTAAATTTTTATCTTTTTCTGTTGGGAAAAAAAAATTCTTGGTGTTATATTGCTAAAATTTTATTTATGTAAGCAAGATGCAATTTTATTTTTAAAATATAAAAATGCTATAAATCAACATTTTTTTTAGGTACAGTGTAAGCAGAAGTCTCTCAAGTATAATTAGATACGATAAATTTTCTTTTATATGCAGAAATTGTTTGTAATCATACGCGCAACCTGCGATTGAAATTTTTTGCTCGACAAGTTCAAGAACCCTTATAACAACTAATTTTCCCCATTATGATCTGAAAAAAATATTAAATGAAAGAAGAAACATGTATCTATTACCACCTTAAAAAATTGTGTTTTTGTAATGTATATTTTTTAAGATGTATAAAATGACAAAAATGGTTGGTTGTTTTTTTCAACTTTTCGACATTTTAAAAGTCTTATGACCCTTTAAATATATAAATTCGATATTTCTTGAGTTACACCAAATTCTTAACAGATGACCAGCATTCCGTCATTGTCATGCACTGAGCTCCACATAAAAAAACGGAGAGCTAACTCACCGACCACATCACACTTTCAATACGAGCAGAAGTAATGAATTCACGAATAAGTAATTCACTTTTCTTAATATTAGCGGCATTTTTTCAAATTTTTAAGCATACTTTTAATCACTTTTGGTTATTTTTCCCTCTTTTTCATATTTTTATGAACAATGCTTATCAAAATTTTCATGTTTCTTGTTAAGCGTACATGAGATTATTTTTATATATGACAAGAAGTAAAAATTTGAAAAAAATGAATCATTAATAAATAAAAGAAAACTGCCCAGTTAAACTGACGGCATTGAGCTCACAGGCTATTCACACTAACTGTATATTAAACTCTTATTTCAAAGAATTTGAAATAAGCCCATCGAAAAATGAAGAAATCGACAATATATTAAAGTGGGGGGAACCATCCCCCGTTTCTCCTTCTTATAATTAACCAATGAACCCATAAAACTAATCAGAGAAGCGCCTTTACCGCAATGAACCTATATACAAAATTTGGAAAAATCGGATAATTCTGCATGAAAAATCCATTTATCTAAATTAAGGGGGGGTTAGCCCCCCGTCACCCCTTTATACTTAACCAAAGAACCCCCAAAACTAATCAGAGAAGCGCCTTATCACAATGAACATATATATAAAATTTGAAGAAAATCGGATAATTCTGCTTAAAAAACCCATTTATCTATATCAAGGGGGGTTAGTCCCCCCGTTCCCCCCTTTATACTTTACCAGTGAACCCCCAAAACTAATCAGGGAAGTGCCTTACCATAATGAGCCTATATACAAAATTTGGAGTAAATTGGATAATTCTGCATGAAAAACCCATTTATCAAAATTAAGGGGGGGGGGTAGCCCCCGTTTCCCTCCTTTACACTTCACCAATGAACCCCCAAAACTAATCAGGGAAGCCCCTTACCACAATGAGCCCATATAGAAAGTTTGAAGAAAATCGGATAACTCTGCATGAAAAAAATCATTTATCTAAAATAAGGGGGGAGGATTAACCCCCCCGTTACCCCCTTTATACTTAACCTATGAACCCCCAAAACTAATCAGGAAAGAACCTTATCACAATGAACCTATACACAAAATTTGAAGAAAATCGGATAACTCTGCATGAAAAAAATAATTTATCTAAAATAAGGGGGGAGGATTAACCCTCCCGTTACCCCCTTTATACTTAACCTATGAACCCCCAAAACTAATCAGGAAAGAACCTTATCACAATGAACCTATATACAAAATTTGAAGAAAATTGGATAATTCTGCATGAAAAAACCATTTATCCAAATTAAGGGGGGTTATCCCCCCGTTCCCCCCCCCTTTATAGTTAACCAATCAATCCCCAAAACTAATCAGGGAAGCGCCTTATCACAAGGAACCTATAAACAAAAGTGGAAGAAAATCGGATAACTCTGGAAAAATTCATTTATCTAAATTAAGGGGGAGGATTTCCCCCCCCCCCCCGTTAGCCCCTTTATACTTAACCTATGAACCCCCAAAACTAATCAGGAAAGAACCTTATCACAATGAACCTATATACAAAATTTGAAGAAAATTGGACAATTCTGCATGAAAAAACCATTTATCTTAATTAAGGGGGGTTAGCCCCCCCCCGTTCCCCCCTTTATAGTTAAACAATCAATCCCCAAAACTAATCAGGGAAGCGCTTTATCACAAGGAACCTATAAACAAAATTGGAAGCAAAACGGTTATTTCTGTCAAGAGTTATCGCGTTACGTACGTACATACGTACATACATACATACATACATACATACAGAACGGGCGGGCACATAAGCTCTCAGGCTATGATAGCCTGTGAGCTAAAAATGTTTGATATAATGAAATGTTAATTAGTAAAGTTCTTTTTATTGGTTAATCTTATTAAAAATGTAAATAATATGCAGATTTTATCTTTAGTAAAAAATTAAGCTATCCATTTTCCAATATATTAAATGAGGCATGGTAATTTGTTTTTTGAAGAAAGCTTTTATTAAAAAAATAACTGTAGAATATTTAATTTACAGCTCTTAAATATAATAATAATAATAAAAAAATTACTGGTTTCAGAATTGCATAAAATGAGATATAAACATCCGTTTTGACACAAACTGATAATTACTTCGTACGTTTTTATAGAATACTTAATTATGTAACAAAAACCGAACCGACTTAATTAAAAATATTTTTCTAAGGTGAATACCCAGGATGGTGTTAAAGTTTTCTTACTTATTCAAATGTGCAAATATATGTTGTAAAATACATGCTACAATGTAAATATTTAAATATTTTTTAAGCAGTTATTATAATGTCGATATTTCTATATGATATTTTAATAATTGAAGAAAACTCACGATTATCCGATAGTCAGTTATCTGTTCTGATAACTCAGTCTGATAAGTCATTTATCTGATAGTCAGTCACTTTTGCTATAAAAAAATATTATATAAACTCCACAGCTGACGGACGCTACAATACATGTAGAACCTAGGTCTATAAATAGTGTCTAGAGGATATAGTATGGCAAAACGGTATTACCAATACGTGCTAAAAACGTTTAGCTGCACGATGCTGAATGATTCAATGTTGATCTCAGCGACATCTGATATCTCAAACATAAACAATGTATAACGATTTAATTGAGAAAACGTTTCGACCGGTGAAGAAGTAACATATGTCGTTGTGATCGACGTTTATCTTTCAGCATCATTCGACATTTATGGGCTTAAATTTTTAGCATTTTTTAAAACATTAATGGAATATTTGGTTGCTACACTATATCCTCTAGACCCTGTACCAGTGGTATCCATTTTCACTTTCCTAACATAGATACTATGGTGGAATGTGGTGCTATATGTCACGTTCAAGTGTTCAACCTGCAACATAAACTTACTTTTAAATTATTCTACAGGGTCCGGAAAAAGTTTTGAATGGCTCCGTCAACAATACTATATCTCGACGAGATTTTGCAGAAAGTGTTTAAGCATTTTGCTCAAAAACACTTTTCTGGACGAAATTGGGTGTTTCAGCAAATCTTTGCATAAGCCCATCCCGCGTGCATGACTCTTGACTGGATTAGGGCGGAGAACATTAGCTTCATTTTTCCCGATGAATGGCCCGACAACAATTCAGTGGATTTTTCCATTCGGGATATTTTAAAGGCAAATGCGTTGGCTATTTCCCATCAAAGTATGGATGGTTTGAAAGCAAAATTGATTAAGAAATGAACAATCTTCCCGATGAGATACTTCGTGCCACAGTCAATGATATCCCAAAACGGCTAAGGGCATGCATCAAAGAAAAAGACGGGTACTTTGAAATCTAATCTGCTTTTCCATCATTTACATGTTAAATTTAATATATTCGTTAATAAATTGTTGTCATTTACGGTTTTCCCAAAAATAATGGATTTTATGACCATCCAAAACTTTTTTCGCACACTGTAGTATCTACTTTAGGTAGCCATTATGTGCATAAAAACAAAATAACAACAATAAAATATTCATATGATTTTTTTTTTTTTTTTATTACTAATTCAAATAACCAGGGATAAAACAACTCTACACTATGAAAATCTCCCAGGAAAACGAAATTCAAAATGGGACTTGACATTTCTTCGGAGTCTTTGATTTACTTCTTGCGTTTATTTATTACTTACCCATCATACGTAGTATAGGGTAAGTCTTGTATTACTTACCCATCATACGTAGTATAGGGTAAGTCTTGTAATCGTTTTGAAAATCGAAAAATTTTTTTTGACGGATTTACACGTTTCAGACACTGGAGATTCCGAAAAACATATTTTTAGAAAAAAAAAATTTGCCGTCCGTCTGTGTGTCTGTGTGTGTGTCTGTGTGTCTGTAAACGCTCTATCTCCCGAAAAAATTGAGATAGAGACTTGCAATTTGGTATGTACTTAGTATGTAATAATGGGAAGAAGCCTATTTCATTTCAATAACCTCGATTAACCGGAACAATTTTTTTCGGACTCTCGAAATATTCGTTCTGATGAAAGGTATATAAACATTTTCGAAATTGTTTATTTTAAGAAATGAATATAAAAGACAATAAAAAAACAAATTTTGCATAAAGCATGAAGTCGATCGGATAATTAGTTGCCGAGATATTTGGAATCCTATTTTCCACACTCTTCGATTTTTCATGAACCTGTATTTCATCCAAATTTCACTTCAAAGATATATTTTAATTGGAAATTTGACGCTTAATAAGATGCAATAAACTGCTAGTTAATAGGATTATTATTTTTGGAGTTATAAGGATGTTTCTTTCAAGCAATTCAGTAATCGAGACTTTAAAGTTTGTGACGTCATCAAGCCACGATTTTATTTGAATTGCAATGCACTTTATAAGTAGTTTACACATTTTTATTTTAATATTTTACGTTATGCATATCCATGGTGGGTAAGTATTACGGTGGCCCCCAACGACTAGTTTTTTCAATGTGAAATGACGTCGTTTTGCACAGAAACTATTAGCATACCGTCAAAGCGTCCATCCGGTTCTATAACATAACAACAAAATTTCAACTTTATGAAAACATGTTTTTTTTTTCTTTTTATAAGGTGTTTCAACTATTTTCGTTTCGAATTCTGAAATACGTTATCATCAATAAATGTTGTTCCGTAATTCAAAGCAAGGCTACAAGTCACAGATTATGCAAATGATGTGAATTCTTTTTTAAAAACCGGAAAATTAGACTATGTAATCTAACGTTATGTAGATTCCAAATCCTTGCTCTAGAAATTGAACACGAATAAAGGAAAAATAAATATGTTTCCTGTTTTGAAATCTAAGACACGACTACTAAAAATGATATACATATCATAAAAATCTAACAAAATATTCACAAATATTCTTTGTCTTACTTAATCGTGGAATTTATTTTTGTTAGGAAATAGCAGTAACAGAAACTTAAACTTTTGCTGATATGTGTTAAATTAATTGCAGCGTAAAAGAATGGCGAATGATTTTTATTCCACGGAAATACATTATAACGACGAACAAAAATATACAATAAACGCTTCCAAGTAACCCATGATTCCGAAAAGCGTTTTTTTAGCATTAGAAACCTCAGAAGCCATTATATTTTCGAGAATTAAAGATTTAATTATAAAAGGAAAGTTTATTTTTCTTTCACTGTTTTTCAGAAACATTTCCGAGTAATTTTTATAGTTTACTAGCTGACCCGCCCGGCGTTGCCCGAGCCCTTGTAATAAAATTAAATCTCTTAAAAAACGGAACTCTGGCCACGGTCTACGATAGCTTCGGAACCGTATACCCGGCATGCTCGTACGCTCTAGAAAATCTTTTATTTCCCCCTACCACCGCCAGGGGAGCATTCTGTTCTAAACAAACCTCTTTCCGAACGAACTTCTGAGACAGGTCCCCGCTGCCTACGTTACTGTATAGTAGGCGCACTACAAAATTGAGCTGGTTTCGAGAAGATTGGAACATTATTAGCTCAGTTATTGCAATAAGGCACAGTTAGAGAAAATAACCTTGAGTGAGGTGCCGAAGGGAGGAGATGTTCGAGTGTCCTTCAGAAAATGACTAATCAGGAGGCCCACTATGCATGCATAAATATTCGTTCCTTTTGTTAAGCTAGGAACTTAATTACAAAGTTGGCTTAAACTCTTATTTGTAAATAGTGGTAACCGCTACTCATAAATTTAATTTAATGTTATAAAGGGTGACTATTAAGTTAAATATAATGTTTGGAATCACTTGCGTTGAAATCGGAAAGATAGTTGCTGAGATATGAAAACGGAGCATAGTTAGAGAAAAAAACCTTGAAAGGAGTGCCGGGGGGAGGGGAGGGAGGGAGGGGTTGTTCAAGTGTTCTTCAGCAAATGACTAATTAGGAGGACCACTATGCATCTTTCAAAATTCGTTCGTTTGCTTAAGCTAGGAACATAATTACAAATTTGGCTTAAACTATTATTCGGAAATAGTGGTAACCGCTACTCATAAATTTAGTTTAATGTTATAAAGAGTGACTATTAAGTTAATTAGAATGTTTGGAACCACTTGCGTTGAAATCGGAATAATAGTTGCTGAGATATGGAAACGGAGCAGAGTTAGAGAAAAAACCTTGAAGGACGGGCTGGGGGTGGGGGGGGGGGTGGGGGAGGGGTTGTTCAAGTGTCCTTCGGCAAATGACTAATTAGAAGGACCACTATGCATCTTTCAAAATTCGTTCGTTTGCTTAAGCTAGGAACGTAATTACAAATTTGGCTTAAACTATTATTCGGAAATAGTGGTAACCGCTACTCATAAATTTAGTTTAATGTTATAAAGGGTGACTATTAAGTTAATTATAATGTTTGAAATCACTTGCGTTGAAATCGGAAAGATAGTTGCTGAGATATGGAAACGGAGCAGAGTTAGAGAAAAAACCTTGAAAGACGGGCCGGGAGGGGTGGAGGGGTGGGGGGGGGGGTTGTTCAAGTGGCCTTCAGCAAATAACTAATTAGGAGGATCACAATACATCTTTAATGATTGATTCATTTGGTTAAGCTAGGAATTTAATTTGAAATTTGGCTGACACTATTATTCGGAAATTCTGGTAACTGCTTTCTAGAAATACACCTTGAAGCTTAAATGTAATTAGACCCTTGCCCCTCTTCATTCCCGCAAATATAAAAAACAATCTGTTAAATAAAGTTTTAATCTCCATCATAATAATAAATGTCATGTAAAAAAAAAAAAAAAAAAAAAAAAAAAACTTAAACCCGACTAATTGTCATGAAGAAAAATGCCTGCAATATATTTCAATCAGTGGGACGTATGTGTAATTTGTCATGCACAGGTGGCGCGACAATCGCATGGCTCCTCTACGTTGATAACTTCAATCCATGTAAACACTATTTAGTTAGAAATCCTTATTTTTGCATTGCTACTCTGGTTCATTTAATTACTTCTGTGAAGAATCGATGCAACCAACCAGTGAACCAACCAACCCAAGAGAATAAAAGCGCATTTTTAATGAGAGTTCTTTGTGCATTTTAATTAATATTTCAGAAAGTAATTAAAATATTAAAATTCTGAAGTAATGTTGCAACAGGAGAGGGTTTGGACTACCTAAATCTAAATTTCCAGCCTTCTAGGTGGGCAAGATTTTCCTAGCCATCGCCAACAGACACACACACACACAGACACACAGACACACAGAGCGAAACTTTCTTTTATTAGTTTAGATAAAATAAAATATTTGTGATGCAATTAAATAAAATCTGCAGTTTTTAAAATGAAAAATATAATTCAGGGAAAATTGTAGTATCTTCGTCATATTTTAAAAAGAAAATCGAATTTGAAAATATCTACCCCATAACACCCCATGGAAAGAACAACATTAGATGGGAATTAGAATAATCTATGCAAATGCAACGAACCTATTTTACGTAGGATTCTTCAACATAAGGTGCTATTGCGTCACATGAATGATAAAGACAGACATAGATACATACATCTAAATAATTTTCTACATAATAGCAGTTTCATTGGCGCACCGAAGAGGACGTAAGAAGGATTAATCCCTCCTTCAAAATATCACAAATATGATAGAATAAATACGAAAATTATTGCGGTACGTTCCATACATGACGTATAAAAACCAACGTGAAGAAGGGTGACACAATGAAGGCAATGATGGTTTAAGGCTTCATAAAAAAGTATCATCTTCAGTGAAAAACAGAAAAAATACCGAGAAATCGATACAGAACTGCTAAAACCGAGTACGTACACAACACTGCTAAAAGTTACCGAACACTTTCGATTTTAGAAGTTTTTACGAATATCTATAATAAACCACACATTTTATTTGTGGAAATTTAGGCATTTGGGACCTGAAGATTATGTCTAAATTCCACAAATTTCTATTATTCAATTTCTGTTTATATATATATATATATATATATATCTGTGTTCAATTTGTTGGGGAGATCTGTTTTGTTGTCAATTAGTTATTTTACTTTTATTCATAATTTCACAGTTTTTGTTGTTTCACAGTTTTATATATATATATATATATATATATATATATATATATATCTTTTCTTTATATATATGGTACAGGGTTGGGTTTTTGACATGACAGTGGTAAAAACCGTGTTTTTACCGGATTATTCCGTCAAAAACCTATCATTTTCGATTGTCCTCCAATTTATGATGTAAGTGTAGCAAACAATACATTTCTAGATTGATTTTACCTTGTTGTTCTTCTTATTATTATTATTTACA
The DNA here is from genome assembly GCA_963931845.1 of Maratus michaelseni. Classification (NCBI taxonomy): domain Eukaryota; kingdom Metazoa; phylum Arthropoda; class Arachnida; order Araneae; family Salticidae; genus Maratus; species Maratus michaelseni. The sequence goes on from OZ007586.1 coordinate 409,464,490, forward strand.
ATTACATTTGTTAAATTGATCTAAAAGAAGATCATTTCCTAATATGGGAAAGATTTAAAAATACAAGAGTAAAAGAAAAGAACAATATTTGTCATAATCTTCACTAATATAGATTCTACTGACTGCAATTAACATTAATATTAAATGATAATAAAAGGTTATTATAATTATTAAATAACATTCAATATACGTTTTTAATAAAGTACATTAAAATTATTTTAGAGATGCAAAAATGCTGTTACATTGTATGACAATAGATGTTAAGCATAGACTGGCAGTGAATAAATTTGAATATTTTTCGATATAATATTTTAAAATGCATATCTTATGTATTTCATAAATGCAATTAAGGTGATTTTCATTTGCACTTCAATAAGTAGAATCTTAAAGTTTTGTTTTCAACAATGTAATAAATTGCACCGAAATTATACACATTGTTTAATCTAATACTTATAGGTTACAGGATTTCTTCAAAAAATTTAATTTGCCAAATAGCTTAAGATTATTGTAGAGATCTTCTAACAGAGATGCACATGTATTATTCTAATGCAATTCTCTTTTTGTTTTTCTTGGATGGATAAATATACTTTAGAGTCTTTTTGATTCTGAATATTTTATGTAAAACAACTTAATATTAAAGATAGAATGAAAAAAAAAAATGTAAAAACAAACTACTAAAAAATGGGTTTTTGACAGTTTTCGACATTTTTGACAAAGAGGTTTTTGACATGACGGTAAAAACCATGGTTAAAACCGGTAAAAACCGTCATGCGTCAAAAACTTTCCAACCCTGATATGGTATAAGCGAAAAGAAATGTACCCACGCCTCACCCCTTTCTCACTCTCTCACTCTCTCTCTTTTTTAAATTATTAATAAAACACTATTGTTAATTTATTCATAAATATTCTTTTTTTTTCTTATATATATATATATGTATATATATATATATATATATATATATATATATATATATATATATATATTAATTACAAAATTTAATTTTTTTTACACAATCTGCTAAATTTTACTATAAAATTTTTCCATTTAAAAATGTTCCGTATATGACCTCGGCTTATTAAAATAACTCTTATTCTTAAAATAGTCCTTTACTGTCCATATGTAAAGCCATTTTATCCTAATCAACTTAATAATATTTATTCCAAAGTATTTAGATCTAAAAATGGCGATAGCTACTTAAATTTATTCTTTAAATAGAACATCTTTAGTTTTAATCCATTATTAAAATCCATTATTATTGTTCCCGTGTAATCAAACTGTTATAAATTCTTTATTTAAATGCTAAAATATCATATCTCTTAAATTATTCCGCTCAAAAAACCTTAGTTCTTTTTTTTTTTTTAAACATTCTATTATTAAGTATTAAATGTCTATTAAAATATTTCCAAAATGCTTTCGTTCTTTTTTTTCCTACATCAAGAATAAAACAAAAAAAAAGTTTTTTACTGCTTACCCTATATAATTACTAACGTATTAACACTATTGCGATTTGCACATGTTCAAATATTGTATCTAAAGAATAAGGTTAATTTAACCGTTAAGAGATTTTTTAAAACAAAAATTATAACCATCGGTCTCAGTTATAATAGATATAAACACATAGATTATTACATTTTTTCAAGATAAAAGGGAAAATAAAGACTATAAATTAAAATACTATAATGTTAATATAACTAAATTAAATTATATACAAAATTACTGAAATATCCAAATTTAAACCTAAAAATCATATCCGTTGTTTTCTATTTCTGCCATCTAGTGATATATTTAAAAATATGCAAAAATTACTTAGTCGTAAAATGCATATAAAATTATTTAATGCTGCCATCTAGTGAGGTAAAATTAAAGCTATGGTATTTCTATTACAAGAGGAACTTAAAATTATTATAATTCCATTTTAATAAAAAAAAGATTAAAGAATAAATTATTATTTATAATAATTTTATTTAAAATTATAATTAGTGAAATATATTTAAATATCTATTTAACATATTAATACAATAAAGTTGTATTGAATAACCCTTGTATCAACCCCATTAGTTTTTAACTCCATATAACAAAAACAATAAATTTAGAATTCACATTCATATATCTTTTACATTTATAAATCATAATTAGCAAAGTTATTCCAATGCAATAACGCACACAATGGAATCTACAACCCTAGCTAAATAAATCTACAATGAAGATGGAAAAAAATATTAATATTATTAAACTTAAACAGAGATGTTTCATAGAACCATAAAAAACAAATATCCATAATGAAAGTTAAATTTATATGCGTAAAATTGATTTAACCAGTAATCTAGATAGTATCTAGATAGTAAAGATGGTAAAGATAGCACCTCATGTAAAGATGACACACTCCGTGTGACGTTTAAAACGTCATGAATCGGCTGTGTATTTTGTTGGTCGCGATCAGATGCCCTAAACGCAGAACGTCGGAACACATCCACCAGTAGAAAATGACGTGATAAACGCACATTTTCATTAAAAGCTGAAAAAAATTGTATAATTGAGTCCGAGGCTAACGAAAAAGAAAGGCTACCGCGGTGCTTTATGCGTATCTTTTTTTACAGACCGCGGGTGTCACGTGATGCTCGAATCCACCAATGCAGATGTACGAAAAGAGCATCACGTCACTCTCGCGGTCTGTAAAAAAAGATAAGTGGAATGCACCGCGGTAGCCTGTCTTTCTCGTAAGCCTCGAATTGAGTCGAAATGACGTAATTTTCCCCTGAGTTTTCGTTACGCAGTTTTGTGTTTAGGCCCCAATATGATTAGATTAAAAGTTTTTTTTGAAACTATTCTAATTCACATTACAAAGCTTGACGATACTAGGGTGCCTCTATATGAGAGTGGCCACATACGCACGGAAGCCTGCTCACTGTGCTCAGACCGCCACCTACGTTATACACGGCCAATTCATGACTTTTAGAACGTCACATGGTGTGAATCCGAGGCTAACGAAAAAGACAGGCTACCGCGGTGCATTCCACTTATTTTTTTTTACAGACCGTTAGAGTGACGTGAGGCTCTTTTCGCACACCTTCATTGGTGCATTCGAGCAACACGTGACTCCAGTGGTCTGTAAAAAAAGAAAGGCTACCGCGGTGCTTTACTCGTATCTTTTTTTACAGACCGCGGCAGTCACGTGATGCTCGAATGCACCAATGCAGGTGTACGAAAAGAGCATCACGTCACTCTAGCGGTCTGTAAAAAAATCTGTGGAATGCACCGCGGTAGCCTGTCTTTTTTGTTAGCCTCGGTGTGAATAATCTTTACACGGCATTAGCAGCACAAAATGATGGGCGCAACGCTTTGTTCCAATCGCGTGTAAAGTGGTTCCATACCGTGCGTGACGTTCTAAACGTCATGAACCGGCCGAGTATAACGTAGGTCGCGCTCAGCCAGGCGATTTTTCCAAACTATGATAAACCTAGAGTTGCAAAGACTAGAAAAACCCGGTTTAAATCTGGGAATAAACCAGGCTTTTTGGGAATAAACCGAGTTTTTGGGGAATAAACTCGTTTTTTGGGGGAATAAGCTTGGATTTTTGGGTATAAAGCTGGTTTTTGGGAATAAACCTGGGAATGAACCGGGTCTGTTGGAAATAAACCTGAGAATAAACCGGTTTTTTGAAACTCTAGACAAACCTACATTTCAGAACTCTGCGATGCTCACCTGGACGTTTACTTTTACTCGAGTGAGACAAGTTAATAATCATTAGCTTGGCGGTAATGGCAGGTTTATTTTATATATCAGGTTTGTTTTTATCCAAAATCGACTCAAACAATCAAATTTTGTATCAGGTATGTCGTCATTCTCATATATACACACCCTGGGCGATACTCCATTGCGCAAGTTTGTTTATGCTCGTATTCACCATTTTTGTTTGTTTGTTTTTATTGAGAACATACGTCTGACTTGTGTGCTTGACATCAAGAGCCCGCTTCAGTCATCGTTAATATACAGGGACAAGATAGCCACAAGAAAGTCAGAGAATTACAATCGGATGCTCCACAAAGTGTGTGCAATGGAGCTGACGGGAATCGAACCCGCCGACCTGACTCCTACGATCTCAAGTGATTAGCGGAATGGAACGTATTCACCATATACCCCAATCACTGAGCTCCATAATAGAGCGTAGGGCTAACTCACCGGTTAACTTTCTACCGCAACCACATCACACTTTCAATACGCGCAAGCAATGAATCCTGCATTTTTTTAATATTACGGTCATTTTTTCAAACTTTTCTGAATACTTTTTTTCTTTTTTGTTTATTTCTACACCCCTTTCATATTTTTATGAGTAATATTTAACAAATTTTTCATATTTTTTTGTTGAGCTTACATAAAATTTCATTTTCATCTAATATAAAATTAAATATTGCCGATGAATTTAAATGAAATGTGTAGCTTTTTGAATAAAAAATGTATATCAGTGAAAATTGTAGCAACTTCGTCATAATTTTAAAAGATAATCCAGTATGAAAATAACTACCCCATACTTTCTCTATAGGAGGAAATCTGTGATTTGCCAAAAATTTTCCTCGGAAATTCTTTGGCATTACATTAATAGGCGAATCGCTGGATTCAGTGTTTAAGAATAGGAAGATAGCTCTCCGTACAATTCTGGAGCACAGTGACCTAAATCTAGAAAACGCGAGGCTAACGAAAAAGACAGGCTACCGCGGTGCATTCCACTTATCTTTTTTTACAGACCGCTCGAGGCTAACGAAAAAGAAAGGCTACCGCGGTGCTTTACTCGTATCTTTTTTTACAGACCGCGGGAGTCACGTGATGCTCGAATGCACCAATGCAGGTGTACGAAAAGAGCATCACGTCACTCTAGCGGTCTGTAAAAAAAGATAAGTGGAATGCACCACGGTAGCCTGTCTTTTTCGTTAGCCTCGCAGACCGCTAGAGTGACGTGATGCTTTTTTCTTACACCTCCATTGGTGCATTCGAGCATCACGTGACTCCCGCGGTCTGTAAAAAAAGATATGCGTAAAGCCCCGCGGTAGCCTTTCTTTTTCGTTAGCGTCGAGAAAACGTGTGTCGAACTCGCACATGAAATTCCCGATTAACCTGATTGGATCTGATCGAGGCCGAAATCCAATAAAAAAAGGGCATCTGACGTCACTGTTGGTTCAATTACTGTTAGTTTGCAAGAAAAACCTGTTTGTTCTTTATGACTCCTACTATACATATGAAATGGGGAAATTTGATTGGTCTACGTTGAACTGGTCTATAATATGATTGGCCTATGTCGCCATGACGATTCCTGCAATGATAGCTATGACAAAAATGAAGTGGTAGATTGGTTGATGGAACTGTTTGTTTGTAAACATGCCCTTTCCTTATTACATTAATGATGAATGCCATTCGAGCATTCTACCGCGATCTACGTTATACACGGCCAGTTCATGACGTTTTAAACGTGACACAGAGTGAATAATCTTTACAGGGTGATTGGTACAAAGCGTCGCGCCCATCGTTTTGTGACATTCGCCGTGTAAAGATTATCCACTCCGTGTGACGTTTTAAAAGTCATATACCGACCGTGTATAACGTAGATCGCGGTTCTATCCAGGTTTTCTAGGTTGAGGTACAGGGTGAATACGAGCATTAGATGAGTTAAACAAGCAAACAAGATTTACGATGTTTTCCATGTTTGTTTTTCTCCAAACTCTTCTCGACTATAGTTAGTTTACTGTCCGTATGTCGATACTTTAATTTATAAAGGTACTCTAAAAATTTATTTTGAAAACCGTGTTGCCACTTTGCTTTTTTCTTAATATATGTCGTACAAGGCTCTGTTCAGAAACGAAGATCAGGTGGCGCGCGGACGAAGGAGATGTGCGTATGGAATAGGTCTTATCGGAGCAAGTATTTTGTAATAATTTAATTATTTCATGCTTTTATAGTTCAGAACAGGTAAAAACAATGACTACATATCCTTATCTTTCGAAACAATGGCTCTCGTAATAGGAATACATGCCTATATTTACTCAGAAAAAATCCAAAACATTCGTAAAAGTATCACGTGATCAGATTTAGCCCGATCAGCGTTCATAACCCGCAAAATTTTCGCCAACGCTGCACTCGATCGACCTAGGAAAAATCTATGGGTGGTTTGATCACGTGATTGGGCTTTTTGTGTTTATGTTTTACTTGGTTTGGTAGGTTAATTGATCGGAGGTCTACAAATTTTCAACTTTTTAACAATCTAAAATGATTTTTTAAACCTTCATATTTTCTAATGATCCAACATAAAAATAATAGAATAACGAATTATGATGTATATATATATATATACATCATATATTTATAAAACTGCTGTCAACTTATATGTCATTAAAACTACAGCGCCTACTAAAACTAATATATTAGTTTAGTTGGCAGCAGTTACATAAATATATGTATTGTACAAAACAATGCATATAATAAAATAAAGTTTAATTTTCTATAACCAGTGCATCTTTATCTAACAAGGGAAAGACGTTCGGATCACCGATTTTCGGAAACACGGTGTTGGTTTGAATAAAAATAAACTCTAAAAAAAAAAAAAAAAATACAAATATTGTTACATACTTTACAGTCGTTTGGGTTGTCCTGCACAGCTGAACCTGGACGGTATGGATACAAAGTCAATGCTCGCTGTTTATTTCAGAATTTGTTTTTCTATTTTTATTAATTTAAAAATGATTTATCAGTTGCTTTTTTTTTAGATAAATAGAATCTTTGTTAATAAATCAAGATCGTGATATCAACATGTTAAATGGTTAACAGGTTTATTTCTTTATTTGTAATAGTAAAATAAAATCTTTGTTATAAAAAAAGCTTTTAAACATTTTATTAAAAGATCTTTTTCGATAACAACATTGGTGAAACATAAATATATAATTTGCAAAATTATTAATTTCCAAATATATATTTTTCTTGAAATTCATTTTTTGATGTAAATTGAATTATTTATTATATTGCAATAAATATCATAAAACACGAGAAACAAATGCTATTCAATACTCAAAACCATGTTAGTATATGCAAAATACTTATACGCACGGTAGAAAATTTATAAATATTCAAACTATATTTTATTCATTACGAAACTAGACGGTAAACCATATCATTTATCATGAAAAATACAAAGCAACCGATAAAACATTTTTAAATACAACAGAAAGGTAGGGGGATCGAACTCGCAATCTTCAAAGTCAAGCGTAGTGCTCTAACCATTCGGCCACCAATTTTACTTCTGGACTTCAACAAAATATCATTAAAATGCGCAAATTAATCAAATCAATGTTCTGAACGCAGGCCCTTCAATTTCACTATGCATACATTCACAGTATAGGCCACTCCATATTTTAGTCTCCTTCTCCCGCGTGCCACCTGATCTTCGTCTGTGAACACAGCCCAAGATTTCAGTTGATTTGCTATGGAAAATCTCGAGGTTATAAGCATTCAGTTTTCTTCAAAATATTGTGTTGTGTACAGTTTCAATTCAGCCTTTAAATTTATCAACATGATGAAGATAACACCTTTTTGTTACTTAAGAAAACATATAAACAAACGAATGGTTAATGATTCGTCATTGATATGTCGGCTGTTAGGTAAGTAGATTATTCTGTAATTGCTACCTGTAATCAATATTTAAACAAAATGAAAATTCAACTTCTTTTTTAAAAATAATGTATCAAATGTTATCAAACTTTAAATTTTTCAGGATAATGGATATATAGGATTGTTCTAAGTTGTTCAAAGAATCTTATAAAACAAACAGATGATCAAAGTATCTATTTTTAATTTATGAATTTTCTATTATCATTCAAAGAATATCAGTTTAATTCTTTAGGCATATTTAAATTTGTAAATTTATCTATGATACATACATATCCTACGCATATAGATATGTAGCATATATTAAAGCGTTATGATGCTAGAATTGAAATAGTTCCAATGCAGACAAAAAATTGTTACTTGAAATGCATTTTTTAAAATCCATCTACAAAATTCAGAAATACCAGAAACAAATTTTGATGAAATCGATATTTTATTCAAATTCACAAAAATAAGAAACTTGGAATTTATTCCACTTCCGCCATTCTGAATTTTCGAATTTTTGCACAGCTGATTGTATTCAAGACATTTAAGTGTCATACAGGTAAACAAAAATCTTGTAAAATTAAGTGAATTATGTATTTCGAAACTAAAGTATACAGTGCTAGAATTAAAGTATTTCCGAAGACAAGAAATACTTTCATTACTTGAAACCCTTTTTGTTTTATCCATTAATAAAATTCGTAAATGTCAGAAACAAATTTAGTAAAACAGACATTTTATTCCCTTTTCAAAAATAATAAACTGAGTGTTTTTATTCTACTTCTACAACATAACATTCTCGGTCTATAAATTTTTGGATATCTGATTGTATTCACGAAATGTAAATGATATTAAGAAAAATAAAAAGATTTGTCAAATTCACCAAATTATAATAACTTTTTAGAGCTTTAAGGGAGTACGACAAATATTCCACTTTTGCACCGTAATATTATAATCTTCTATTTTTTTGCATAGGTGATTGTAATCAATAAATGTAAGTAGCATTAAGATAAACAAAATTCTATGTCAAATTCATCGAATTACAATAACTTTCAGAAGCTTTAAGGGAGTCCATGACGCAATATTCTATTTCAGCACAGTAATATTATCAATAAATTTTCGAACAATTGATTATATTCAAGAAATTTAAGTGGCAAGATAAATAAAAAGATACGTCAAATTCACTGAATTGTAGCTGCTTTAAGGGTGTCTATGACACAATATTAAACTTCTATACCGTGATATTTTCAACCTGTAATTTTTTTGCATAGCTGATTGTATTAATTACATTAAGGTAAACAAAAACCTACGTCAAATTCTCTGAATTAAATTAATTTTTAGAAGACCTAAAATGAGTCTATGACAAAATATTCTACTTCAGAACCATGATATTTTCAAATTTTAAATTTTAGCGTATTTAACTGTAGTAAAGAAATTTATGTGGCATTGATATAAACGAAAATTTATGACAAATTCACCGAATTATAATAACTTTTACAAGCTCTGAGGAAGTCTATGACACAATTATTTTGTTTTCTGTTTTTCCGAATTTTTCGTGTGCAATGTGTTGTAAGTACGGCGGAAAGATTTTTTTTTAATTTAAAATTTCTTTATGTATTTTTTTTTAATTTTCATCTATTTAATTTTTGTTTCAGCTTTTTAACAAATTGCTTAGTTTGCTGAAAATAGTAAAATATCAACAAACAATTATCGCTAGGAAACCTATTGAAAATTTTAGTTTCTATAAATAAAGTAATATAAACGCTGTCATTTCAATAAAAACCTTTTCACAAAATCATTGATATTCTTCATGGCCATCAAAATGTCGATGATGAAATGAAAAACAAAGAATATATTTCTGTTATTACTCGTAAATCTGCATTAATAAGTTTCCATACTGCATTAGATTATAAATGTATGTTCAGTTCAAAGAAATATAAAAGCAATAATTTCTCCCACAATAGTGTGCTAAATATATCTCCTTTACTTATGAGATTAAAGGCATTTAGAAAATAAGATCATTATCGAATAGCTATGAGCTTTTAACAATGATTTTGTAAGAGGTACTTAAATAATAGGATTGCATGTTTATGACAGACATCGGCAAAAAAGGTTAAACATGATAGGGGTAATCTCCATATATGGCCCGAGGATACAGATGCGATGATTTCTTCTAAGGATAATGAAACAGAAGAACAAATACAGTCTATTTTATAGGTTGAACAAAAATCTTTATCAAATAACGGTAATTTTTTAATAGCTCTGTCACGATTATATTATCATTAATGGCATTTTTAAAACATACTTTTGTTCGTGCTTTATGAATTTTTTAATATTTATGAAGAAGCATTAAACTTACTAAAAGAAACAATTAACAATTCTCTTTTTATGCGTCATTGAGAGATTCATGTCCATGTCTAAAATATAAAATGATCCAATGCCAAAATAAATTTCTCCCTTTTAAAAGTATTTGATATTTTGGTGCTAAATTACTTGATTTTTTTTTTTTAATTTACGATAATTTGCTTATTAAATAGATGTACCACCAGATATAGATAAGTTAAATGGCCTATGAGAAACCCTCTATTAATAAATTAATCATTCTGACACTAAAATTTTCATAATTGCTACATGAAAAATATTTGTATAAATTTCTTTATACCTTTTAAGATAAAGAATGTGTAAGTGTTGTTTCATATTGCATTCTTTGTAATGCAGTTAAACAGTACGTATGTGTATATTGTTAAAAGAAAAGCGAGATATAGATATTTTAACACTATCTCAAAGGTCAAATCAAAAATTTGAAAATTTAATCATTTTTCATAAATAAATACCTTTTACCATAAATCATTCTTCATAAATCAAAAAAATATATATGAAAAGTGTTTCATTTGTTATTTAAATACATTTCAAATTGATTATTTTTGCAATCAGTGTTAAAAAAATGTAGTATTTTTAAACAACTATTATAACACTTCGTATGCAAATTAATTTCAGGAAGTAGTGTTAGATTTAAATTTAATCTCTTTATTATGATGCGATATAATAAGTCATGTTAGAATTCTAAATTCTTCTTCTATTTTGTCTAAAGTTGTTATCGTTTAATTTGCATAAATAAAGTATATTCTAACTAATTCAGTTAACTAAGGTTATGATAATTTAGTAATCGCCTTTAGCAAAACTTTGATCACATGAATATGTTATAACATAAATTAAACTATTGCAGTATGTTTGCCATCTGTGGATGAATTTTCCACTTTTGCATTTTAATCACAATGGATAATAAAATTCCGTTTCCTTTTTGGAAGTTTTTTTTTTGTCTTGAACAAATACATCCAGAATACCTAATAATGGGCCTTTTTCTTCATTAAGAACAGGTAAATAACTTTATGCGCTTTCTTAATGATGCATCATGAAACTTATGGTTTATATTTTCAAAGAATTCCTTAAGATGTGGAAAATATTTTAGACTCGTCAAATAGGACAATAAAGGAGAAACTTTACATTTATCATCTCCAAGCCTACAAAATAAACTTCAATTTTATCTTCATTGTGGACAGTGAAATATTTGAAGTTTTTACTTAAATAATTCCTCGTGATATTTTTCTAAACGTTTTAGTTAGTATTAAAAAAAAATATTCCTCATTTCAAATTAGCAGTGCAAACAGTTAGAAATAATAATACTCGTCAAGACAAAAACATTTTGCATAAGAAACCGCTTTTTGATTTTTTAAAAACTAATTTGAAAGGCATTTGGTACAAAACGATAAGAATAGTTGAAAATCTCTATGGTTTATGAGCATGCAGGCATTTGAAACAGTTAGAACATATCTTTTCTAGTTTTTTGTGTTAAAAAATGTGCATTTTATGTATAATGCTAAGAAATAGTACATGAAAGTATATTACCAAATTTTATGACTAGTAATTATTTACCATTTCTTTTTCTAAATTTTCGATAGTTGAAGTCAAGAAAAAATTAGGAAGATAATCAAGTGTTCTATATTAAAATCTTGTGCTTAAATTAAAACTTATAACGAGATCATGGTTTAAAAATTTCCTATTAAAGTTTTTCACATTGTACTAAAAATATATCTATTGATCTAATTATATATGTACACCCACGGGAAAAAAAATCTCACCAACCCATGTTATTTTGAGCACTGTTTAAGAAAATGTACCAAAGGATAAAGAAAGGTACTATTGGATAGAGAATGCCTACTATTAGTTGATATTAGTGCTCGCGAATATACGCATAATACGTATAAAACTTATTGTAACCGGTAACGATTTTGGATAGGAATAATATGGAAAAAAGACTTAACTACGTATATGTTTAAACGTATATTCGCGAGCACTAGTTGATATGCATGAATTAAGTTTTTGTAGCTATCTACATATTAAAATTAGAAGTAACTTTTAAAATTTCAACAGTAACAATGAATTTAAACAAAATATTTTTAATTTACGTTGAATTTTATCTCCAGATACATAAGCATTACGACGAAAAGTTTTGGAATTGCTATTAGAGTTTCCCCCCACTAATGTTAAATTACTTTTATATATTTAGAATTAATTTTATATATTAATTTTATATATTTCTTTAAAAAATAATCTTATCTCGCTCATTTTTTGTACGAACATACTTCTTAAAAGCTCGAACATAAATATCTTATTTTTGGAATTCTCGTAATTTTCTTATATGAAATGTTATTTATTAAATTAAAAAAATATGAATTTAAACTATAAATGTATATATATATATAACTTGATTTGGGTTTACGGAATAATGTATGATATATATATATATATATATATATATATATATATATATATATATATATATATATATATATATATATATATGATGCTTGTATATTCGATACAAGTACCGGATTTAAATTTGGAGAGTTCTTTATAAAATGGTTTGTAACTCTGAAAAACGTCGTAGAAATGCCGTGGAAATTTGTATTCAGGCTAACTAAAAGGTGTAGATTGTATTTATTGCGTAAAATTTGGGGTTATTATTGAAAAAAATTAAAGTTCGTATTCATTTAAATACATAGATAGCCCTTTAATATATATATTTTTAAATATCAAATAAAATAAACGTTATTCCCAAATTACTGGACCTTCCTTTTTCTTCTGCAACAAAAGGGGGTTCAAAATTGCCTGTGTTCATTTCTTTTATTTTCCCCGTGATTGTACACATTACATTTTGCAATTCGATCTTTCAATACGACTTAAATTATTAAAGCCGATAATTACTTAGAGTTTATGCAAGTAAGCATAATGAACTAAGTATTATTTCTTGTTTTATTTAAAATATTTGTTATTAGGTTAATTGAGCATTGGAAAATGATTCCGATGCTCGTGTTTTTATTTTGATATTAGATTTTAAAGCAAATGGAGTATTAGTTTTTAAAATTTTGAATATGTATTATTGAATAAATAAATAAGTAAATAAATGATGAAGTAATAATATGATAGTTGCAATTCCAATTTTAAGATTTAGTCTAACATACTAATACTAATATCAGCTAATATCGGGAATAGATGTACAAATAAACAAAAGTTAAATACTTGTTGATTGAAAATCTTTTAAGCTAATTTGTTACACCTGTGGTATCTTTTTTTTTCAATGTGATTATTATTTCACCAATCGATTTTATGTAGTTCTATACAGTTCTTAATGACACAAAAGTTTTGATAAATTATTACATCTAAACTCTTTACATTTACTCTGATAAAGTATAGAACAAAGAAAAGAGAGTAACCCTCTCAAGTACAGAAAAAAAGAAATTGCCCTTTTATTTCTGTTTGAAATAACCACTAATCAAAAACGGAGGAAAAGGGGGGAGGGGTATTTTACGTTTCCCCGCTATAGATCATTCAAAGTAAAATATATTGCTCTTTATAAAGTGATTCCAATTTTTTGATAACAGATTTCGTTCTGTATATCTTTATTATTAAAGTTGATAGGTTCATCATACTTGTACAAACATTTGAAGGCAGCCATGACGTATGGTACTCGTCATTGGACTAATAATTAACCAATAAATCAATGATACTCTATAGGTGTACCGATAAAGATATAATACAACGATATTCGTTGTTCCTCCGCAGATTATTAAGTGATAGAAAAAATTGGAAACCACTCCCCCTGGAGTGCAGTATAACTACATGGCACTTTATCATAACACGAGTTAACAAATTTGATTTATATCGGCAGATTATTTTCAGCGTAGTAATTGTGGATGTATATATTTTTAAATTAGGATAGAAATAAGCAAGTTGACAAAATGGATTTTGTCGTTGAATATAAAAAAGTATTAACTGAGTTAATTTATTTTTTTCATTTTATATCGATTATTGAATATTAATCTTTATTGCCTTATATTTAGAGTTCTACCCAGAAGCTATATTTAAGCATTACACCCAGAGCCATTTTAATGCATTTGAAGACTCCGTGGTCGACTTATTTTTTTTGGGGCCCCCCTTACTGGTTAATTTTTCTTAAAGTATTCGAAGCATCAGAAATATATAATGGCTATATAATGAAACTATTGATATTCTTGTTCTGTTCATATCGACCTACAGCAAAATTATACATAAACTTAAGTTCATATGCGATAGGAAAGTATAATTAACACTTTATTGAAAAGTGACGAGTATTCTCGTCACTAATTTAGAGTTTTTTTGTAATTTAAAACGTCTACCACATTTTTGAGTAGTAATCTTTGCTTTATTTATTCACGAAATGTCTGTCATTAAACAAACTGAAAAATACTTTTGGGGGTTTCTAATAGATACAGTAAAATCCGCATATAAGAATAACGTTTATTTGATTCTTATAAACATCATTTTCTTGTAAGCAGAAAAATCACAATGATTTAAAACGTATTTGTTTCTGGGATAACGACTCTTATAAACAGTCCATTCTTATAACCAGTGATTGCAGTAAGCGGTGGTTACTGTATTTTGAATTTAAAAAGACGCCCTAATTTGGCAGCACTGCCGGTCTAAAATGTATTCTGGAAATTTTCTTGCAGTTATTAATAAAGATAACAGGATAATAACAGAAATTTTAGTTGTTATTGTTCATTATGATACGACTGAATGTTAAGCCTTTTTAAAAAATAAAAAATAAAAAATAAAAAAATAAGAATGCATGATAACCAATATTCTGTTAATTACTGAGGTGGGGACAGGGGCCCTCATTAACTTATCCGTAAAGAAGATACTAGTGTAATTTTAGATATATTTTATTTTTACTTACTGCATTTAAATATAAGAAAAAGAGCCCCACAACTTTGTTGTGTACTTAAAAACGAAAGAAATTATCCGCTAGGTGCAAAAATGAACAGCGAAAAATAACTCGAAATTATTTTAGACAATTTTTTTCAAATTTGTCATTTGCTTCCATGGCTGTACTTGGGGGTAGTTCTTCGTAAGTGAAGTCCTCCTTTGGTCCAATTAACAAAGCTATTGTTTATAAATTTTCTAATTTACTTTTATGTTAAACTAAATTATTGAAATGTCTTCAAATGTCTTGAAAAATTTGAAACGACTGTTGAATATTATTCCTGCACAATGAATGTAAATCCATAATCCCGTAATATCTTTATATTTATCGGTTTCTTGTGTGCATAACTAATTATTATAATTTTAAGTGTCAAGAAAAAAAAAATCGAGAATTTTCTAAAAAGTAGCTGAAAAAAGACTAAATTGTCTAATGCTTGTATAAAGACTTTTAAAAACATAGGATAATCGGATAATAATTGATCACTTGTGTGCCTTATTTCTTACAGAATATACATATATTAACCCCTTCGCGACGAGTGTCCTTACACTTTTAATTTTTAGGCACCGTCTTTTCTGAATACAATTTCCCAAGGTATTGAATATCTGAAAATTTGCAATTAGATAAGGCAAAAATTTCTGTACAAATTTATTGGTGTTCAAAATCAAGGATATCTTTAATCCTATACACGGCACGCATATGTGCCACTCGTAGCCAGAGCCTGATCAACTCTGTGTGGAACCCGGGGCACACAGGTCATGTAGGGGGGGGCGGGGGGGCCCTTTCTCAAAAACAAAATTGCATTATTAACATGACAAACAGTTTTATGTGCAATTTCAAATTGAAACCATAGTTTTCTGAAAAAAGAATATGTTATAGACACATGTAAAAAATGCATTAAAAATTATAAGAAGGTAAAATTTTTTGCACTGTATGTCATTTAGAGTAAGTACAACTCTAAACGAATGATTCTCAAAATGTGAGAACACTAAATGTTAACTTCATTAAATTTTAAAAATCATGAAATTAAAGAGAAATTTTTTTTTTAATCTATTAGTTTACAAGTTCATAATATAGTATATGTTCATTTAAAGACAGGAAATTGCATTAAAATTAATAATTAAAGTATTTAATTATGGTACCTGTAGGTTACAGATTTTGGACATTGGATTAACTGTAGGTTACAGATTTTGGACATTGGATTAACTGTAGGTTACAGATTTTGGACATTGGATTAACTGTAGGTTACAGATTTTGGACATTGGATTAACTGTAGGTTACAGATTTTGGACATTGGATTAACTGTAGGTTATAGATTTTGGACATTGGATTAACTGTAGGTTACAGATTTTGGACATTGGATTAACTGTAGGTTACAGATTTTGGACATTGGATTAGCTGTAGGTTAGATTTTGGACATTGGATTAGCTGTAGGTTACAGATTTTGGACATTGGATTAGCTGTAGGTTACAGATTTTGGACATTGGATTAACTTTAGGTTACAGATTTTGGACATTGGATTAACTGTAGGTTACAGATTTTGGACATTGGATTAACTGTAGGTTACAGATTTTGGACATTGGATTAACTGTTGGTCACATAATTTTGACTTTTCCATACTTTAATGTGAATTTTTTAAAAATGTAATTGACTTATTTTTCAATGCAAATTACACAATTATATTAAACATTTTGAAAAAAAAAATGTTGAATTAGACAATTTTTATTTACGCACATTAAGAAATATATATGTTTTTCTTTTAACTTTTAGTAAAAGACTTGACATTACTTTCAAATTACAATTCAATATCAAAATTAATCTGCAATAGATTTTTATTACGTAAAAATTTCTTTACTCTTAGCATTTGAAACACTATAACATATACTCAAATCACAGCTGTTTCTAAGTAATTTTAAAAGTACATTCAGAAATGAAAACAAAAATATTTATTTTAAAATATTTTGATATATTTTCTCAACTTGTTTAAATAAGATAAATAATTTTTACTACATTATTCAAAATAATAATAAAAAATGTTAAATATTTATTATATCCCCTTAAAAAAGATGTCCAATGGCTAACGATCGCGACGGCCGCCATCTTGTTTCGATCGTACATGATTGTTGACATGTGGTTAACAAAGTTTTTACTTTTCCATTAAGTTAATATGACGTATTTCACCGAAAAAGCACTTAATTTCAAGAAATAGGACTATATTATATTTCTGATATTTTAGGACAGTGGGGTTTATTAAACATAAATTAATTATAATAGTTTATTATTACTTGCTTCTTGAAGCCAGAATTTCCAATATAATTTCATGTAACTTTGTGTTCATACACTGCACTTATCCTTGTACTATAATATCGTTTTAAACATATGATTAATTCATCACACTTTTATTAACAAATTATTTTTTAGAAAAAGGCAAGTTATCTGGTCTTACCCATGGATATGTTACACCACGGAGTTAGTTATTTTTACAGGAAATAAAAAAAAAACTTTCTTTTGAAAAGGAACAAAATATTTTAATTTACAATTTTAACTAAGGAAATTAACTGACAATATTTCAATTCTAAGTCTAATGATGTAATATTTAAAGACAAAATGATAATTCTCTTCATTGTAATTTGAGAAATGGTTGAAGACATGTCCCACCTCTTTAAAAGCTTTAGAAACATCATAATCACTATTGTCCCTGTAGTGTTGACTGCTCTTTCTTCAAGAATTTTTACCGGCTCTTTAACCACTGCTAGACAGAATAACCTTACCTCACGTAGGTTATTCTGTCTTACCACAAGAGAATGAATATCGGATAACAAGTGTAAAAATGATTATATAAATGCTAGCAACAGACTCATCGTCGGAAGTAAATCCTAATAAAATATGATGCACACAATACTGTAAAAGTTTCAGTAACTTTAAACGTGTTCATATTTAAGAATTTTGAAAACTAGCAAACATTGAAACGAAAAATAATAAAATAAGCTTTCGAATACAGACACAAATGCCAGTATGGAGATACTGTAATGGACACTTCTTTTCCTTGCCTAGAGCTAAACATTTCAACCATTACTCACTAGAGAGCTGCTTAAATCGAGTCAAAACTGAGATATCCAGTTTCATCCGACTATACGATTTTACTCTCATTTCCCCTATGTATAAAAAATATTTAATTTAGTATTTATTTGATGTGTGAGTAAAACAATTTTCTCCAGATAAAGATTCTAATTTGTTTATTTATCAAATTTAAAAGATACATAAAAAGTAAGAGAACAAAATTACCATTTATTCCGGAATTCAGAATTTAATTATATGTAAGCCGCTATTTTTGAATAAATACATTTAATTGCAAAAATCTACAATTAAATAAGGCGAAATTTACTATTTGAAAATAGTGGTGACACAAAATCGTATAAGTTGGTAGCTGTATATACAATCTACTACCACAAGTTAAATGACTCTTTGCGTTAGACAAAAAAATAAACGAGAGAAATAAATATCCAAATACTCATTGAATGTAATAAATTATAATAAAAGTAGTGAAGTCAAATGGCGATGCACAACGTTGTACGTAATGTAAGAAATTCTGACTGAAAATTTAAACAAGAACGAAAAATCATGTGCCAAGCATAGATTATGAAACACTTTCCAACACAGCCAGAAAACTGTAACGAAACTTCAACGTTAAATAAGGTGAAAGAAGATATGTAAGTAAACAGTTTAGAAAACACATAACATATTAAAAAATACAGTTTTCGAAATTACCTTACAGTGTCAAAAAAATAGTCGAATTATTTTGTGCACCCCTGTACATGATCAATAGATGTGGATATATAGTATGATAAAATTTAGTTCAGTTAGAATATTCACATTTAGCAATTTTCGCCAATCGATGGAAATGCACTCGAAATCTTTTGTACAGTCCTGTATATTATCTAAAGACTTTTGTACACACCACCTATTAAGCTAAAAGGCAACTTAAAACTCACTTGCAGCAATTACCAAACGTAAACGACAATGTATCTTTTTTTCGTAGCCCTGTATATGAATTTATTCATATTCCACAAACTTCTATTTGTCTACTAATTTGTTCAGCAGGATCGAAATTTCTAGAACATATGACCTAGCCCAATAGTCTTCTCGTTTCCTAAAACTGTAGGATACTAAATTTAGTTCAAATCCTATGAGCCGTTTTTAAGATAAAAATAACTTGACCCATAATGACCCATGACCCACTAATCGAATTTTTTCGAACATGTGACCTAGCCCAACAGTCTTCTCGTGCCCGAAAACCATAGGATGCAAAATTTATTCTAAGTAGTCTGAGCCGTTTTTCAGATAAAATTAACTTGACCCATAGTGACCCAAAACTTACCCACTAATCTAATTTTCTCGGACATGTGACCTAGCCCAATGATTTTCTCGTGCCCGAGACTCGTGGGATACAAAATTTAATCAAAATCGTTAGAGACGTTTTTTAAACAAAATTAACTTGACCCGCGTTGACCCAAAAGTGACCCACTAATGGAAAGTTCTCGAACATGTGACCCAACCCAATAGTCTTCTCGTGCTCGAAAATGGTAGGATACAAAATTTAGTCAAAATCGTTTGAACCGGTTTTTAGATACAATTAGCTTGACCCTGACCCATGGTGACCTAAAATGACGCACTAATCGAATTTTCTCGAACATGTGACCTAACCCAATGGTTTTCTGGTGCTCCAAAGCGGTAAAATACAAAATTTCGTCAAAATCGTTAGCGCCGTTTTTAAGATAAAATTTGCATACAATATTATACATACCCCCCCTCCCCCCCTCCCACCACACACACACAAGATTTGCTCGTATTAGAATACATGATTCAGAAAATAAATATTTGAGTTCATTCTTAAAAACTGAAGGTTACTTCATTCAGTTGAAAAAGATACAAAATATGTTTTAAAGACTGCCCTTAAAAAAGATTCCCCCCTCCCCCCTTTCAACAACGCGAAGTTTTCTGACATCACGAATTCATTTTTCTGTAAATGCATGAATTTTTCAGACATTATTATTTAAGTGCATCAGAATCGAATTGAGTTTTTCATTTACTGTCAATGGAATATATATTGAATTATGAACGATTGCTCTCGGATGACGACCCTTTCCAGACTGATTCATCCCGAAAGTCTTTGAACTTTGACGGCATTTTCTTAAAGAAGCTTTTCCATTATAGGAAAACTGAAAACGCTGTTCTATTTCCTGGAATCTGAATGGTAATATCTTCAAGTTTTATGCATTTAAAAATGAAAATAGCTTAGTAAATGTGTCCGAAATAACTGAGTTTGGATTTGAGAACAGCCATAAGGCTAGTTTCGTCATACAGTATGGGGACCTCAAATCCGGAATACCGAAATCCACAAGACCAGAAATATAAAAAAATTTCTTACAAAAATAAATAAATAATAATAAAAAAAAAGTTGTCAGTTGAAAATATTTCTAAAAAAGAGGTGTCGCAGAAATAAACGTTGAAACAGATAAAGCAATTAAAATTATTGACATGTTTAAAGTGTCAGGCAAACACAGATTATCAGCTTTACTATTATTTTACAGGGGATGAAACCCACTTTAAAAAGCGTGCCAAGTGGAAACAAACCACTATAAAGAAAATGTAAGCTACATGAGAAGAAAGGTCCCCGTCCTTCGTTCCGGATAGCTGTTAAACGCTGACTGACTCTTTTGTAGCTATAATTTTATATTCGGATGTAGTTAAAAAAAATCTAAGAGTAGGTAAGCACACTTTTGATATTTGTTTTTCTTTACCAATTTTTTAATTCTGGTATTTATTGAGCTTAATAAAAGCACAGTTTTAACTACATTTTATTTATTTATTTATATTTGTTTGTTTCTAAAACATTTTTTATTTTGACTATTTTTAAAAGCACAAATTATAAGTATTATGATAAATAGAATGGATACTAAAATTCCATCATATTATTACCGTTTGTAGACTTATTTTTTCAGTGAAGACCTAAAATCTGGAATATCAGTGGTCCGAGCATTCTGGATTTGGGGGTCCCATACAGTATTTCAGTCGATTTCTTCTCTTAAAATCATATTAATACTGGTAAAATCCAAATGAATAAAAGTATTTCCAAAATACATTCACATAATGCAGATCCATTAAATTATTATTCTAAATAAGTATGAGAATTCAAAGCACATTAACCGAAATCCGAAATCGGCACGAAGATAAAATAAGGAAGTCAGCAATCTACAACACTTAACTGCGAATGAGCAAAGAGACGTCAACAGCGATTAAGAAAAATGTGAAAAATTCTGCCGCAAGTTTTTAACCTAATCGACAAAAATAATTTTACGATTTTACAATCTCTTTTGGCAAGATAGCAATCCATGGGGTGGCGAGTAAAGAGTGTTTGCTACCGTACTGCGCGCTATAAATATTGGGGACTTCGCATTGGTTGACAGGTACTTGTGCTGTATCAGGCACTTAGTGTTTTGGGGGTCCGACTATGCGTCGGCCAGTAATTATCTGAGGTTCACAATCAGGTGTCCAAAACAAAGTATCTGTTGGCTTGAGTATATCATGAGATGGAGACCAAGCTACAGGAAGCCGAAAATACCTAATGAGTCAGCTTGGATATAAATAAGTCGTCGAGCTAATGATCTTCTGGAAATGAAGTAGTGCCGAAAGTTTAAGGATAAGATTATGAAGTAAATACAGTTATTGTGCGAAGATATGAGAATGGTAAAAATTTAATGCTGATTTTTGCTCCAAAGAGTCGATAAAATGTGTCTTTAACATTAATTTATAGAGTAAAATGCGTCCAGAAAATTCGCAAGCCTGGTTTGGGTAAAATTGCTTTTGTTTTCGGTGCGTGTACGATTGAAACTAGTTGTTCAAACGGTCACACCATCATAATAAAAGATTTTATGATGTTTCTGTTCCTTTAAAAAATGTTAAAATGAACAGTATGATGCAGTGTAAGTTATTATTTGTGTAAAAAATGTATTTTATTAGAGTACATGAAAAATAATGTAAGGTATTTGCACGTGCTCATTGTCTGCTCAGCAAATTCTTTGGATACCATAGCCATTAGTTTCTCTAAATAACTCCAATTAGCATAGGAAGTGCATTACCGTTAATTAGTTCAATTTCTTCAGTAACGAAAGCATACTACGTAACATTTCGATTAAGATATAATTGATAAAAATTGCAGCAACCAGATTTCTATGCGGTCATGGTGGTGTCCTCCGAAAGAATCCCAATCCAAACCATGATTATTCTTTCCACGCAAATGAGTTTTTTAATACCTTTGGGTTGATAATAAATCGTGCTTTATTTAGTAATGAATGATTAGAGAAAAAATCATCATTTTTAGAAATAAATCTTGTCTTGTTTGTGAAGAGTAAAGAGCTTTGTTGGCGATTGGACCTGGTAAAGTATTTAAAATAAGAGAGCATTTCTTTTACATTCTGTTAAACAGGATGCACACAATAGGTCTTCTTGCATATTTTAGGACTTAATTATGAAGACCTCTTCACATCGTCGTAACCAATGTTCTTTTGCTTGTTGCTAGAAAATGATCTGAAACTATTTGGAACACGGTAGTTTATCCAGTTATCTTCGGAAGGAAAGAGCGAAAAAAAGTTTTTTCGACCAGCCTTCGAAATCTTCTTTGGTGGTACGTTGGTCCCAGACCCAGATCACTGAAAGAAAAAAAAATCTGACCACAAACACTCAAACAAACAAACAAACAAAAATCGGGGGTTTATTGGACAAATAGCCAAAAACTCTGTGAAATCACTTTCGTCAATCAAATGAATATGTGTAAATTCTAAGCCACACAAACAGACATGACGAAGCATAAATTCCAAATTATACATTGAAATATTACATTAACTTATATGTTGCAGTTTTTTGTTTTGTATATTATTTAAAGTTATAGGAGGGTTTATGAATTTAAGTGACTTAAAAGTTACTGCAGAAACCAATTAAATAAGATGAGTCAAATTTCTCTAACAGTTAACAATTTTTTTGTGAAAGTGTTTGCTGTAAATCGTAATACATTTTTATAATGTTAGCTGAAGTATTTCTTGGGTTCCATGAATACACTCTGTGTAAAAAAAAAAAAAAAAAAATGTAAAAAAGATGTGATCTAATATCTTTTGTCTCATTTGAAGAGTCATTAAAGAAGCACGTTTGTATGGAAAAATGGCTTTATAATTTTTGTGCACTTAATCTTGTAAAAGAATATTAACTTTATTTTTAATTTGTAGTACTAGAAGGCCTGACAAGTACTAGAAGGCCTGATTTACTGAGATCATTCGGGGTACTTACCCTGGGTCTCAATGCTCAAAGGGGAAGCCTCCAAATATTAAAATAGACATAATAAAGGAATTATTTAAAAATTGTTCTAGTGGGGTCTCCTAATAGGATGCGTGTCCAATACCTTCAAGTTAATAAATCGATCCCTGTTTAGGGATATCTATGGATTAACTGAATATTTTCAGTTTTTAACATTGCGATTATTTTTACCAATTTAACTTAATTTGTGCATTAGGGTGGAGTGAAAAAAAAATAAAGTTCATAATTTCGAAATACAATAGTCATCAACATTCGCTTTTCAGGTCAATCGATTAATATCTTGAGCCCTTTAACAGGCCCTGAAATTACAATGATTATTGGATTTCGAAATTGTGAAAAATTTGTTCGAAATTTATTTTTTCATGATATGTCGCAATTTGCTGGCAATTTTCGTAATTTCAGGTTCTGGTAAAAAGCTTAAGACATTAATCGATTGACCTAAAATTTTTTTCCGTTAAATGAGAAGTAAAAAAAAAAATTTTGACAGTTGTATTTCGAAATTATGAACTTTATTTTTACATGATACGTCACAATTTGCGTAATTTCAGGACCTGGTAGAGGGCTTAAGACATTAATCAATTGACCTGACATTTTTTTCTGTTAAATAGTTAGTGAAAAGGCAAATTTTAATCACTATTGTATTTCGAAATTTTAAATTTTTTGTGCATATTTTAACGTTTCTTAGATAATCAAGATTGATTATTAAGAAATATCGTCAAATTATAAATAGTTTAGAAAAAAAAAACGGTCCTATTTTTCTTTCCATGTTCCTCCAGATGCATTTCTTCGTAAAGAATGTATCTTCTCGCAAAAAAGAAAAAAAAATTATGGCTTTCTAATCGCAGACTTTCTCTGTTTTACTACAGTTGGTTACCGATTCCAATCTCAATAGTTTCTACCTCTCCAAACCGTGATGAGTTCAGGTAGTGATAATTGCCGATTGACAAGAAGCCCTCCCTCTATTCCTTGTCTGGATATCTGTCAATCAGATAAGTCATTGAGTCCGTGACTCGCAAGGAAATGACATTATTGACCTTCCTAATGGAGCACTGGTGCATTTTTTACGGCTTCCGTAAGTTCCAATCGATATACGCTATAGAGCGGACAGAATTTTTCAAAAGAAGAAAAAAGATTAATGAGTTGTGGTTAAACATGCTGGTCAATTATATCACTGAACGAGTTGCTACAAATGTTCTGAAAAGCAAGAGTATGATTAGAATTTTCTGTTTGTTTCTATGTATTATCGGACTAAGCCGGGACTCCACGGGCAAGACATTTGTAAAAAAAATTTTATAATACACAATTTTTGAAGCAATTTTGTTTTTAAAATTCCGCAGTCAAAGGGAATAAATGCAAATGATAAATTTACTACATATTTCAAATACATGATGATTTGAAATATGTAATAATGGAGAGGATACGGGTCGATTAAATATTGGTCGGGAGGATTACGGGAAAAAAAACAGGCGGTCAGAGGGCTAACTAACAAGGAAATTATTCGAAGGTATAAACGCAAATTTCATGAAACAAATACGTGAAAGTACACGAAATAATAAGCGAAGAATGCAAAAATTAGCTGTTTAATTGCAAAACGAGGTTCCATAAGGCAGTATTTAAATAAAGAAATAGGGTGTAAAAAAGGCGCCTGTATCGCCGCTTGAAGAAAAATATAACTTAGAGGGTTTCATTTTTACGGGGCTCTCATTGCAATTGAGTAGCGCATTTTTACATTACCTCCTTCCATTGCTATTCGTGTCTTATTGCATGCATTACTGTGTGTTATCTGTTATCTCGTGCAAATATAATCGGATTGTCATGAAGTCGATATGTGTTATTGAGGCTTACAATAGCACGTTCGGTATTGAAAATGAAGTGTGTAGCACTTAGTTTTTTTACAGGGACACTCAAAAAATTCCATTGCATTACGGTCTATAGGGAAAAATCATTTGCGTTTTTTTAAATGATGTTACACAATTTCAAACATATTGAAATTGATATCTATCGCTGAGGTGCCCTACAGGAGGCTTACAATAGAATATGGCGTGCATAGCAATTGATATATACATCACTGATGATGCACTGAGGTGCATCATCTCTTGAGGAAATGTACACTGACGTGCACTACAGAAGGCTTACAATATAATATGGTGTGCATCTGTGCATAGTACTTATACGACACTCAAAAGAATTCCGTTACATTACGGTCTATGGAGAAAAATTGTTTGCGTTTTATTTTAATAACGTTTCACTATTTCAAACATATTGAAATTAATATATATCACTAAGGTGCATTACAAGAGGCTTACTACAGAATATTGTATGTATAGCAGTCATCGTTCATTTACAGAGACACACAAAAGAATTCGCTACTGTCTGTTAATAATGCTGGAAATGCGTTTTCAGTTGCTGAACACGTTTTCAAGTTTAACTCAGTTTGTTGTCTATTACTTGGTGTGTATACATTCTATAGATCATATACAGGGCAGCACAAAAGTTCTCGAGTACATTTCCGTTTCTTGACGGACATTCCAGAAGGGGAATTTTAAACTGTGCTACGCGTTTCCTACCTGAACTAAAATTTAGTATTCTGTGTAGTATATATACAAATCTATAGATCATATAGAGGGTTGCACAAAAGATTTCGGTTATTTTTCCAAATACTGTTGGTAATTTCTGAAATTGGGTTTTTTAATGTTATGCGTTTTCCAAATTACTTAGATATCATCTTTCACCGTATTAAACGGTAAAGATTTGTAAAATTATTTTGGAAGTGTTCGAAAGTGATACATAATCTATGCTGGATGCATGATTTTTCGTTCTTGTTTATAATTATATTCATAGTTCATCTTTCACCTTTTTAAAGATTTATATAGGTGGTCGTAATGGTCTTCTCATTATTTGGTACTTAATTTATTTTTAAAAAATTTAGGGGGTAATTTTCTTAATAGTATTGTAACGGATGATAAAAATACACATTGTTTTGTTTTATAAAGTCGTGTTGTTTATTGAGGGTAGGATATGAAGCCTGAAGTAAATATATAAAAAAGCTTTATGTATATGATTTAAAAACATATTTATACTACATAAAGTAATTGACCCTCCTGACGTTGCCCGGGCCCGTGATAATAACCTAAAATATATCTAAAACCAGTGTTGAACGATTTTATATTTTTAGGAAATCTTTCCAAACGAGCCTAGAGTTGGGGATCCCACTGCATTTGGCAGAGTATGAAAGGCGCAAGCTCAATCCGATCTGATTTTGCAGATGAACCTCGAATTTGTATGATTTTATATTTATTACATCAAAATCTTTCCAAACGACTAAGGGGGCCCGTTATAGTGATTGACGGTTTAATTTCTGACATTTATATATATTAAACTTTCGAATCTGACTAAAAGTTAGTGAGAAAACCTAAATATAAAACGCTTACCCACTCTTCATTCTTTTAAAATGCGAAATGATATCTTCCAGTATTGACGACCTGTGTTGAAAATATAGAGGTTTCCCCGGACATGAGCAGAATCGAAAACCCCATCAAAAATGTTCGAAAGCATAGTTTTCTTAAAATGGAAAACTACATATTCAAAGGCACTGAGAAAGGAAAAAAAACCCTTTGGCGAATCTGTGAAAATCTTCCAGAAATATTTTTTTTCAACTAGTTAATATTTAAATTATATAAGTTTTTCAAATATTTCTTGAAACTAAAGATATTCTTAGAGCCGAAAAAGTATCGGACATAAGTGTTTTTATATTTCTGTCCGGGAAAAGAATGCATTTTAAAACTGGAGAGTAAACGGAAAAGGGCGATTTCACCGTTACGTGTGTGACTTTTAAAGGGTGTTTTTTGCAAATTAAGACAAATTTGGAATTGAAATTACTTGAATAACGTTTTACTTTTTTTTATTGATATTACATGACACATACAGAATAATTTTTGTAGTGACACCTTTAGTCTAAAGTAATAACAATTAATATATATATATATATATATATTAAAGTCATTACGTGTGTGATTTTTCTGAGTCACACACGTAACAACGACTTTACTTTTTTTTTAAAAATGTTATTACTTTAGACTAAAGGTGTCACCACAAAAATGATTCTGTATGTGTCCTGTAAGAGCAATAAAAAAAGTAAAACGTTATCTAAATAGATTCACTTCCAAATTTGTCCCAGTTTGCAAAAAATCACTCCTTAAAAGTCACACACATAACGGTGGAATCGCCCGAAAGATGAAAACGAACGCGAAACGACCTCCAAGGAATATACTTTTGTCGTAGTAAATATTAATATTTTTCTAGACTACCAGATACCACCAGAAAAATACCACCAGAACCAGAAAAATACGCTGAACAAGTGTTTTTTTCGTCCGTCGAAACAGGCGGAAGTTTCAAAATTCAGAAAAAATCTAATACGTGAAAGGAATCGGAAAACATGAAAAACAACATGAAATCGAACTTTGGAAAACATTTTTGGAAATAGTAAATATTAATATATATTTTCTAAGACACCGTTAGAAAGGAAAAGGTACCTCGAATAAGTAGGTATTTTTTTCCTTCGGGGAAACGGATACGGCAGTTTCAAAATGAAGAAAATCTGAAAACTGACGCATAATCGAGCTCCAGGAAAAATGTTTTTGAAATAGCAAATATGAATAACGAAAGATACCGTTACAAATGGAAAAGTACCGCGAAATTTTTCGTGTTTTTCTTTTTTTGTAACTGTACGGGGGGGGGGGGGGACACGGCAATCACGATTTGAAAATGCAAAAAAACCGAACGCTTTCCTTTCGTCTGTGTGAAGATCAGAAGAAAATCCCGGGAAGGCGTAGTCACAATCGGTGGCACCATTAGAAGCCCGTCCTTTCGCGATATTCATTAGGGTGTTTAGTTAATATCTTGGCTAATTATCAAATTAAATATGAGCCTCAGATGCATCTGGACCTGTCTTCGTCTATAATTTTTCCAAATTCTAAGACCTTTACGTGCGCTGTATTTCTTAAGGCATCTCCAACAAACAAACGCACAGACGGCCAAACATCTTTCTTTTATTAATATAGATTAGCTGACACACCCGGTGTTGCTCGGGTCCGTCATAATAACCTTAAATAAACCTAAAATTTGTATGATTTTATATCCTCAACCCTGTTTTGTATGAATTTATATTTTTAACTGAAAAATTCGGAAAAAAATATTGATATTTATTGGTAAAAGTGCTCGTAAGTAGACACTTTTTCATGAAGTGTCGTTTCATAGATTAAAAGAAAAGTTCTCGAACTCTTTGAAATTTTTATAGGTCATAAATATAACGGTTTTGCAGCCCGTGAAAAAAAAAATATATCTAGTTTTAAAAAAGTAGGTTTTCTACTCGCTTTTTTTGTTTTGTTTTCGCGTTGGGTCCTTTAACATAACACACACACAAAATGTTCTTATTGTCCGAACTTTTTGAAATTTCAATCGGTTATAAATATAATTGTTTCCATACCCTGTTTAAAATTTTGTGAGAAAAATATGCATATTTAGTAGTGAAAACATGAGTCAAAGCCGCGTAACAGCCCGCGTTTTAGCGTTTTCATCGAAAAAAAAAAATTATTTTATTTTTTTTAAATATATGTTCTCGTCTGAACGTTTCGAAATTTTTATAGGTGAAGAAAATCCGGTCTGCCAAGATGCTTTAAAAAGATTGTATTGAAATACCGACGTTTAGTTACTTTTAGCGTAGAAAATATATAGTCTTCGGGAGGCGCAAAGTGACCTGTAGTCGGAATTTTTTTTTGAAAAGGTTAAAATTCGCATATTTTAAAACCGATTGCACCGTCGAAGAGAAAAAGGTCTCAGCTTTAAATAGGTGTTTTGTGAAATGATACCTGTGAATTCGAGCCCTAGGGCAGCGTCGCCGAAAGGAAGAAAAAGTTCAACTGGAAAACGACATTTTTTAAATGCTTTTTTTTTTTTCAAAGGGTTAATAACAAAATTTTTTTGAACTGATTGCGGCGTTTAAGACGTAAAATTACGAAATTTAAGAGTGTCTTCCATTCTTTCGTATCTGAACGGTTCGGCCGATGGGCGTTAAGACAAACGGCGCAAAAAAAAAAAGGCATTTTTTTTTTTCTTTTACGCATTCCAGAAAGCAGGGATTGGGCATGCGCGCAAGCCTCCGCCGATTTGACAAAAAAAAAAAATCTTGGTTAATTATTAAAAAGTAAAAATCTGAGCCTCAGGTGCATCAGAACCTGCCTTGGACTATCATCATGCAAATTCTAAGACCTCTGCGTGCGCTAGATTTCGCTAGTCATCGCCAAAAGACACAGACAGAGCGAAATTTTATTTTATTAGTATATAGAGGATGCTTACTTTTTAAATCAAGAACTGAGGATACATAAAGTTCACGAGCATCTATTTCAGTGAGTATACTTCAAAATCAATGACAATCGATAATATGCACATCCACGGCAAATAACTGAAATTAAAAATCGACGCTTCTTGCCTCTGAATATTTTTATTAGGTGACGAATGCTGCTATATTTTGGAAGTTATTGCACAAAATTTTATTGTAACGGAGGATAGAAGAAAGGCTTGTAACAGCAATTCAAATATAATTTTATAAAAACATATTTTTTCCATATATACTGGATGAACATAGTATTTGTTGCATTCACAGAATACGTGAAAATGCTAATAGAAGAAATTAGGTATAACATGTAAAAGAAAAAAAAAGTGTTTTATGTAAAACCTCTAAAATATTTTTAAAAAAATTCTGTCTAAAATTAACTGCCATGAACCGAAAAAGTAACGTTTTGTTGTAGAATGATCCTAAATCTGTATGATTTTAATTTTGGCATTTATTCAAGATTAATGCTCTCAATGAAAAGCAGGTTTACTTGAATAGAACTTACATTTATAAAATTATTTATGCCATTTTTTGTGCAAGAAAAAAGTAAGGCATCTTATTTTCATTTTAATAATACAAGATGGCCATAATTAACTAAAAGAGTTTAAAGCTGGATTGTAAAATAACCACCAGGCCAAACGCAAAGAAGATTCGGTGCAATTTCTAGACCGTCCAACAAGAAAACAAGATGAGTTCAAATCTCCATCAGGGGCGAAAGTGGAAATTTAGGCTGCATTGGGCAGTGAAATAGGCATAGAAACATATTGCAAGACATAAAATGTTAAAAGAGAAAATGTAAATGTTGAAAATTTATTTTAGCATTAAAGTTTCTTAAAACTGTTAGATAATCATGTGAAATGTTTCGTTTTTAACACTTTCCAGCATAGTTGAAAAGTGTTTATGAATTCGGTTTGTCTGTATGTCTGCCGTCTGTCCGTGCTTTAACTCGCGTAAATATAATCGGATTGTCATGCAATTGATATATGTTAAATGAGGCTTACTATGGCATGTTCGGTATTGAAAATGATGTATGTAGCGTTTATACTTCATTTGCAAGGACACTCAAAATAATTCCGTTACATTACGGTCTATGGGGAAAATCATTTGCAGTGTATTTTAAGGATGATACACTATTTCAAACATAATGAAATTGATATATCACTGAAGTAAACTAGAAGAGGCTTACTATAGAATAGTGTGTGCATGGCATTCATCGTATATTTATAAGGACACATCGGTTACAGTATCGTCTAAGAACAATAATTGCTGGAAGTATACGTTTTAAGTTGTGGTACATGGTTTTAAATTAAACTAATTTTTTTTTTGTCTGTTACATGGTGTGCATAAATTTTATAGATGATATACAGGACAGCACAAAAGATCTCGAGTGCAATATACAAGGCTGCACAAAATAATTAGGATTTTTTTCCGTCTGTTGATGGTAATTCCTGAAATTGTGTTTTCAAATTGTTTACTTATAGACATAATCTTTCACCTGACTAAACTGGCACGTTTTGCTAAAATAATCTAAGTGTTGAAAAGGGTTTCATAATCTATGCTTGACGCATGATTTTTCGTTCTTGTTATTAATTCCTATAGCTATTTTACTGCCTGAATTCCGCATGAAGCGCCAACTTTTCTTCTTATGTCGAAATCCGAACTAATTTTTTTTCTTTACTTTTCGAATCTATTCCCCATGGTCTAAATGGTATTTATACCACATTTTGTAGTGTTTGACCCAGTGTATATTTTTTATAACAGAATTCTAAACATCTCTACTTTAACTATGCGCACTTTGAATTATGTTAAATATCTTCGAGTAGCTGATCAGAATAAATGACCTGGAAGCTGTTAATCCTTGTATGACCCCTTTCATTCACTACCTCATACAAAATATAAGCAAAAACACTCCTAATAACCAATTATCACATGAAACTTTTGATGTAAAGTCTATTCTTTCTCATGTACTCATGAAAATTTCATATTTGGACAAAAGAGGTCAAAACCTTTACAAGATGATGACTTTGTATTCATGTAATCCGCCCAAACGTTACTTGTATCTGGTATCATGAAAAAAGGCGGATGGGACTAGGTTATCCGCAACCGTAATTTACACTGCCTGGAAGTCTATTATTATTTTATTAATACACTCTATCAACACCAGTTCAGCCTTTTGAGAATAATCGTAATAACCTAGCCGGAAAGCTGTTCTGTCAATACCGGTATGCCCACCTATCCATATTATGCTTAGACTTTCAAATTCCAAATGTTTAGCGGCTGAACGTTACAAAACAATAATTTAAAGACTACAGATCCATGTACTTCAGTATGATACTTAGTTCTGAAACGTAAAATTATCTCCAAGAGTGCTTATATTCTGCAGGAATCAATAAGTGGAACTATTAAGTATCATTATGTCAATGGAAAGATAAGTTTTGCCCCACTATGGTTTCGTGCGGCGTTCCGCTTTATAAGAACATTTTTCTTCATAGAGCCACAACAGGAATTTAGTTCGCACTGTTAAGTGTGAGGGTGTGTCTGAATGGTAAGATATTATTAAAGTTAATGGAATGGATATGCTCGTTTTTATTAATAAAATATTGACAAATTTGTAAGATATACAGTGTGTTAAAGATCTGGTTGTTAAGGCTCGTTATCAGTCAAACCACAATTTTCCATTTCTACTGTTAAACATATACGGCCATGGAATATGCTTTGTATCCTTCAAATTTCTCATCAGAAAATTTAATTCCTTCAATTTTGTTTTTGCATAATCTTCTTAAATGATGTTTCTTTGCTGCCTAACTGGCAAAATACTTCTGAAATATATACTTCATTTTATTTAAATATTTGAAATATTGGCGAGCTGTGAATAAAATTATACTACTGCAAATCTGTTTTCTGTTTTCAAAATTTGATAAGTAGCTTTTGTAATTGGCAATAAAAACACGTTTATTTCGTTTTAGGTGCCAAAAAAGCTGAAAATTCATAAAATCCAAAGTATCGTAACTATAAGTTTTGGTTGTACAAAAATGGAGTTTTTACTGTTTTACTTGTTAGATTATGAATAAAGATTTTTCTAAATATAACCGTATAAAAATTTTAATATTGTAACTTAAAAAAAATGTATTGACGTAAATTGATTTTTATATGATGAACAACTTTTGAAACATTTTTGTAATTGGGTCTATACTTTTAACATTAACGGTATAAGAATTAACTATTGGTCAAAGATAAGAAAGGATACCTTGTGTATATAATATAATATAAATTTTGCAAAAAATCAGAAATCAACTAGTTTATATTTAATGCCAATATCAAATTATATTTTGATATGTTTTTTCAACGTACGTATTAATGGTGAAAGTACAACTTAAGACAATAAAAAATTTTACATTTTGAAAAAGTTTTGTGTATTGTGTCGCCTGCAAGACCAACTCTTAGACCAACTTTTTAATTATTTGTTCTGAAATACATGCTCTAATTATGAATGCCTTCAAATTAAGTGAATCGTTTTCAATTGTCAGAACTAGATTTTAAAAGCTAAATTTACATATCTATTCCATATTCCACTGTCTATGCCAGTGTGTCTTGAGAATTATTTTAATGAAAAATGCATTGCTATAACAGATGATTTGTTATTGAAAAAAATTAGTAAAAATTCATTTATAATTAAAACATATATATAATCAATACTTTACTTATTTACTGAATTATAGTCTAAAGCGAAAATATATAACTGAACGATATTTTCGCTTTAGACTGCGTCACTATTGAAGTGTTAGAGCCCCTTGAATAAATTGTCTAGAAATTTTTTATTCAAACCGTACTTATTCTTCGCTAACAGGATAAGCTTAGCTGGTTTGACTAGAGCACCTATGAGAATATGAATAGTAGTTACAATTTTATTGTTATTTATGTTAAATGATACCCGTTGAGTACATATTTAATTTTCCATGCTGACCCAGTAAAAGTGTGTGAAAAATAATTTACAGATTATTCTTTTTCCTCATTAACATTCTCTTGAGTTTTCTTCTTTATAACGTAGTGGTCGAGTTTGTGTTTCAAATAGTCATTCATAAATCATAACAGTCTGAGACTGATAAATAATGTACCACTAGAGACCTACTTGGTAGATGAATTGCTATTGCACACTTTTTTTATATACCGCTAACCAGGCCCCTACCTGCCCGGCATGAGTGCCTAGCTTGACGAGTTAGTATCTGGGAGCGGGGCGGAAATCGCCTGATCACAGCATGGCTGTGATCCACCTGACTATAGTTTTGTTGGCATTGCTGCATGGTTTGCTACAGTTCTCTTTGTTTGCCGGTTACTATTTAACTTTGTTTAATTGGCAGATTTTAAAAAAAAAGCAAAAAATAAGGAAGAGAAAGTAATTGTATACACCAAAATCCAACGTTTAACACACAATATTGAACTGTAGCACAATAAACAGACGTACGTTTCGTGAG
The DNA here is from genome assembly GCA_963931845.1 of Maratus michaelseni. NCBI lineage: Eukaryota > Metazoa > Arthropoda > Arachnida > Araneae > Salticidae > Maratus > Maratus michaelseni. Next base: position 409,498,650 of record OZ007586.1, read on the forward strand.
TAACTTGGATTCACATCCTCAGTGTCAGTTAAAATAAAAATTATATCCCCCCCCCCCCAAAGACATGAAACAGAATCCAAAAACCCAAATGACAAACAACACACCGAAAGCCCATCACGCTTAAGCAACCAATAAGATTAAGCCGGAAGGGATGCACTACGACACAGTAAATCAACCCAGAAAGGTGAGATGTAAGGTACGCTTGAAAAATCGTTGACCAAGGAGTTACCAAATTTATTAATATAAACTGCTTCAAAAAAGTCTAAATCTAAAGGAGTATTGCATTTCTTAATAATAGTGGTTGAATCAAAGTTGAAATTATGCCCTTCACTCCAATGACACGCCTTCATTACAATCCTACAATCTCAATTACAATCCTTCACTCCAATGACAAGCAATAGAGGATTTTTTAATTCCTTTTTTTTAAACATAGTTTCTGTGTTCATTGATTCTGAAACGGAGTTGTCGTTTAGTCTGTCCTATATAGGACAAACCACATTGACATTGGATATTGTAAATACCCCAAAAGTTTTTATGTGAAATTTTATGCTTTAACGGTGAAAAATTTAGTTTATTAACTGGCTTAAAAACAACTTTAAAATCATAATTTCTTAAAATATTAGCTATTTTGAAGCTAATGGCTTCAAATAAATGGCTTGAAAATATCCTTAAAAAAAACCTGCTACAAAAATCGAAAAAGTACAAAGATATCCGTTTAGACATCGAACTCATTTAATCCTATTAAAAAAATTACTAAGAACAATTTAAAAATATTGCAACTTCAGAATCGGTTCCAAAACTAAATATCCTCAAAAGAAAAAAAATGGAAAAGTAAAAAAAGGAACCCGTATCGACCTCAGATATCCTATGTAAAAAAATCATTTAGAAATATTAATATGTAAACGAAACATTTGAAAAGAACGATTCCATAGGTTTAACATTAGCTTGCAAGTGTCGTCATGTGACTAGCGTGGGATCTTTATCATCCCTTATGCCATATAGTGTGGGGTGAAAATGTGACTAATATGTAAATGTACATTGACCAAAAAGCAATTATCATTATCGTCATAGTCGTTACGTGGCGTAAAAGATGAGTGATATTTAAGTGACTGTGACGTCAATATTACTATCCATCCAAATGACTAAAAAATCAGTTACGAAAACTTCACATTGGAAACACCAAATGACGACCGTTTGAGAATCACAATGTGGCTAGTTTAAAGAAACCAATTTGTCGTTACATTATAACTCTGCCACTTGTGTTAAAAAACGTTCAATAACGCCATTTTGACTTCACATCCACAGACTAGGGATGAATTGTAAAATGAAAGACATTAAAACATTCCAAAACGTATCTACGATTTAATTTAAATATACGCTTCTATCCAATTTTCATTTAGGAGGTAAAAAAAAAGACGACTTAAGTTAAACAGAAAATGTTACGAAAGTCAATTCATATATGTCCTTTAAAGTTTCTGATAATATCCTTGCTTGTTGGATATCTGGGAGATAAGAGTATAAATGTAAACGTAAAAAGCTATTTTCAAGTAATTTTACCTCACGTGCGAAGGAGCAACACATCTATATATTTTCCTCGCTTTTATCTTTTGATTTTCATCACTGATAGTTTCGTTTCACCTACTGAAGAATGAGAATCGTTAGCTAAATGGGATAAGTTTGAAAAATTAGAAGCTGCGCCGCACCCATGTCACTTGGGAAAGTGACACGTATCTATGCTCCTTAATAATTACTTGATAAGAAGTCTAGAAGCCGAATCTAAAGCTTCAATTAAAAAAAGCGAATGAAATCTGGTAGGTCAGCGCATGGAAACAATTGCTTTTATCGTTAGTTACTGAATTAACAATTCGAGTGTTAGATAAAAATAGGAAAAAATCAATTATTTACTTTTAGGGATTTGAAATTTTATTGCTCAATATCCGAAGACATGTGAGGTACTTTCAAGTATCGTATTTTATTGCTTTAGTTTCTTAATTTACAGCAGCAATTACGGATTTTCACAGTTAATTGCTTTTCAACGCTTTTTATGCTGCTGGGCATTTATTTGCTTTAATACTCATTTTCACTACGATGACCCAAATAGAAAAATAAAAGGCTTTAATAAATGTGAAAATTGTTGAAGCCTACGAAACATTTTTCAAGGGTGGATAGAAGATCGATATCTTTAAATCTTACTGCCCAATTTATAAACAATTGTAGAGTGTTTAATAGCCATATCAGAAGCAACAAAAATCTTTGATTTTACGCTTTTATAGTATTTTATTAAATTACTGCTTTATGATATGAGATAGAAATTAAATATTTATATTATCCAGCTTCTTCAAAGACAATGTATGAGAACTGAAATACAAAACAAAATTTCATCATCACGTTGAATGCTTTTGACGAGGTCTCATGTTTTCAATTTACACAATAATTTTTTTTTTTTTTTTTAAATTGCAAAAAATATTCTTGTCAATTTTAAGACAGTTGAAAATAAACGAGATATCTCATTAGTGGTAATGAGTTAAGAGAGCTTGATTCTACACATACCTGAGATTATTGTACCAACTCCCAGTAGTGTAGGGGTATTTCTTTCCAGGGGGTGGGGTGGGGATTTTTCTATTTTAATGAAAATAATTTTCCTTTTATTGCAAGGGATTTTAAAGAAATAAGTTTTAATTTTCCAAGCTAAGAGGACTCGATTAAAAAAAATAAAGAAAACTTATGTGTGTTTAATTTTTCTTACGTTCTGCCGTATAAACAAGTAAAAAAATCATTTGTCAAGCAAAGATTATGAAACACTTTCCAACATGTCCAGGATACTGTAACAAAACTTCACCGTTTAATAAGGGGGAAAGGTTATGTCCAAGTAAACAATTTGGAAAACGCGTAACACATTTGAAAACACAGTTTAAGAAATTGCCATCAATAGTCGGGAAAATATCCGAATTCTTTTGTACAACCCAGTATACGATCTATATATTTGCATATATAATAGATAGTATGCTAAAATTTAGTTCAGTTAGGAAATTCATAGCACAGCTGTAAATTCCTTTCGGTCATTTTCGTCAATAAACGTAAATGTACTACAGAACTTTTGTGCCGTCCTGTATAGGATCTACGGAATTTATACACACCAAGTAATAGAAAAAAAATTTAAAAACTCGTTAAGCAACTGAAAAAAGCACTTCCAGCAATTATTGTTAACAGACAATACCAAATTATTTTGTGAGTCCCTGTAAATGAACGATAAATGCTATACTCAAAATATTCTATAGTAAGCCTCTTGTAATGCACCTTATTCACACATATATAAATTTCAATACGTTTGAAATATTTAAACATTCTTAAAATAATCCGCAAAGAATTTTTCTCCATAGACTGTAATGCAACGGAATTCTTTTGAGTGTCCCTGTAAAACAAATTTAAGTGTTATACACACCATATTGTATAGCAAGCCTCTTGTAGTGCACCTCTGTGATATATATCAATTTCTATATGTTTGAAATTGTATAAAATCATTAAAATAAACACCGTAAATGATTTTTCCCCATAGACCGTAATGTAACGAATTCTTTTGAGTGTCCCTGTAAAAAAACTATAAGTGCTACACAATTCATATTCAATATCGAACATGCCATAGTAAACCTCAATAACATATATTAATTGCTTGACTATACACATATATTTACGCGAGTTAGAGCACGGACAGACAAACTGAATTCATAAACACAATTTTAGGAATTACCATCAATAGACGGAAAAAAAATCCTAATTATTTCGTGCAGCCTTGTATATTGCACTCGAGATCTTTTGTGCTACCCTGTATATCATCTATAAAATTTATGTCCACAGAGTAATAGGCAAACAAAATTAGCTTAATTTAAGAACGTACAACAACTTAAAACGCACTTTCAGCAATTATTGCGCTTTGACAGTGCTCTAACCGAATCCTTTTGTGTGTCCCTGTAAAGAAACTATGAATGCTATCTACACCCTATTCTTATAGTACGCCCCTTGTAGTGCACTTCAGTGATATATATCAATTTAAATATGTTTAAAATGGTGTAACATCATTAAAATTTACAGCAAACTATTTTTTCTCATACATTATAATGTATGCTTGTAATTCTTTTGAGTGTCCCTGTAAATGAACTATAAACGCTATATACTTAATTTCCAATACTGAACATGCCATAGTAAACCTCATTAACATATATCAATTGCATGGCAATCTGAGTATATTTACGCGAGTAGACACTGGACAGACAAAGCGAATTCATAAACACTTTTCAACTATGTTGCAAAGTATTAAAAACTGCAACAACAACAACAAAAATATAATAACAAATCAAAAAAAAACTAAAAAAGCGCATTTGTAGAGATTGACCTAAACTATTATCCAATGCAGCAAAAAAAAAAAAAAAACTTTATATTTAAACGAGATATTTTAAAAGAACCCTCCCATAGGTTTAACATTAGCTTGCGAGTGTCTTCGCGTGATGGAAATAGTCTCTCAATCGGATCACCGATACAGGTTTTCTTCTCACCGACCACGAAAAACCATGTTAAACTATGGGAAAGTTTGAAATACGTGATGATTCATTACCTAATATAATTTCAAAATATGGTTTTCACCATTAGAAAGTAGATGTTCGATGGCGATGAAGTACGTTTTTTAAAATTGTCCACTTAACGTTAGTATTATTTTTTTAAAATCCGTAATATTTAAAATTACATGAGAAAAACTTACAATTTTTATCATCGGCTTAAATATACTTAAAATTTAAGGAGACAATTTTTACAAACGCATTACATCGTCATCGGACGTCTACTTTCTGATGGTGAAAACCGCATTTTGAAAATTGCTGAAACGTCGGTGAGGCTTATTTTGGAGAACCGAAACTTTTTGGTGTCTGTCTGCATATATGTCTCGCAATAACTGCCGTAAAAAGTATTAGATTAATATGGTAATTAGATAAGTATGTTGGTGAGGTACCCGGAATGAGCTGGATAGTATTCGGTTAAATTGGGTTCATTCATTCGAAAAATATAGAACATTTTCTTTTACGTCATAATGCTTTTCTGTGGGATTTCAGACGATTTTAAAATTTTACCATTCATTGAAAAGAAAATGGCGCATTGGATAATTCATTTAAATGTTAAATTATGGATTCTAATTTTAAACTACTCCGATTAGTTTGAAATTTTGTCAATATAAATGCCAGATGATTTTCAAGACAATTTTTAATAAGTATAAAAGTAAAAATAGTTTAATTTTTTTTAAATAAAATCTCTTTTATAAGCATTCAATGTTTATCTTGAAAATCACGCCTCTTTTCACGACTGAAATTCGTGAATTTTACAAAACAAACAAAAAAAAAACAAAAAAAAAACAAAAAAACAATGGCACTCCGGGAGTGCCGACAGAAGTGAAAACTTGAACAATTACGTGTGTATTTTTTGAATCGTCAGGAAATGTTTTATTGTGCAGGAAATACTTTTAAATGAAGTGTTTTTTTTTCTTTATTATAAACTACTACTACAAAAATTATATTACTATTTTCATTTAATGCGCTATTGTACATGAAAAATAATGCATATTATTTTACATACAAAAATTGTAATCTATTGCTTAAAATGTAAATTTACAAATACATGAAATATGAAATTTAATTAATTGGTATTCTTTGAAATGAATACCAATGAAACTTATGAGTTTTCCTCCACAATTTCAACAACTCTTCTATCATCAGCATTACCATCATCATTATTATCATTATATTCCAGAACTGATACTATAGGTTTATAACTAAAATAGGAAATAAACGATTGTGATTCGAATCTACTTAAATATAAAGACTGCACCAATTGCGCACAGGCAAGCCAATAGCGTAACCAATAGCGCACAGGCAAGCATGCGGTGCGCGACGCGCCCGCCCCGCCCTACCACATACCGAACTATACACGATATATGTACATACTTATATACAGAGGTGTCGGTTACAGTAACAGTGTCGCGAGTTCAATGGTTTTTTCCCATCTCAAAAAATGCCCAACGCGCCTAAAGAAGTTTTCACTTCAAATATACAGAGGTGTCGGTTACAGTAACAGTGTCGCGAGTTCAATGGTTTTTTCCCATTTCAAAAAATGCCCAACGCGCCTAAAGAAGTTTCACTTCAAATATACAGAGGTGTCGGTTACAGTAACAGTGTCGGGAGTTCAATGTTTTTTTCCCATCTCAAAAAATGCCCAACGCGCCTAAAGAAGTTTTCACTTCAAATATACAGAGGTGTCGGTTACAGTAACAGTGTCGCGAGTTCAATGTTTTTTTCCCATCTCAAAAAATGCCCAGCGCGCCTAAAGAAGTTTTCACTTCAAAAAATTAACATTGCATTCATTAGGAGAGGGAACCGATCTGGATTATGGAATAGTCCCTGCTTTTTTTACGCTTTGTAAAAAGTGCGGCGAAGTGAATTTATTAAAAAAATATATAAATTTTGCTCTGTTTATTTGTTAAGATATGTCAACAGGAAAGAAAACATGCAGTTTCATAACCAATTGGTCTTTTTCTGGTGAGCGTTGTTTGGCGAATTATTCAATCTATTGTTGTAACTTGTACACAATCGTAACCCTGAAAAATATTCGGGAATGGATCACCTGTGGCGGGCTAACGTAAACATGCTTTAAAACTGAGTTATTAATTTATAGGTCTAAAAATATTAAAATGTTATACTGTCATCGGAAAAACACCTTTGTACATATACAGGGTGTTGCCGAATTCGACCGACAAATTCAGAGGGATGATAGAAGGCATCAAGAGGATGAAAAATTGCCTTAGAACATAGGGTCGCAAACCGCGTTTGTGGGAGAAAATAGCAGAAGTTATGACGTCGAGTGGTACAAAAAAGGCCAATAATAAGTAGAAAAAATTTAATTTCACGCATGATTTATTTCATACATGATGGTGCACCAGCACATTTGCGACTGTGGTTTGTAACCATCTCGATGCTAATTATCCAGAGAATTGGACTGGATGCTGCGGACCTGTTTCTTGACCTCCACGCTCTCTGGAACTCAATCCCTTAGATTTCTTCTTCTGGTGCACCTGAAATCGGTTGTTTATCAATTGCCTGGTGGCTATACTGGGGGATCTGGCAGCACGGATCACCGTCGTTTCAGCAGACATCGCCAGCACACGGGGTATGTTTGAACGCGGCCAGCAATACTTCGTCTGTCGGTGTCGGCTGTGCAATGACTTTCACGGCCGCAACTTCGAACAATTCCTATAAAAATGTCTCGTCGTCTCCTTCTGACGTTGTACTGTAATGCATTGTAATCCTGCTTTACGTCAAATTTAAATGTTTTTCTACTTATTGGCCCTTTTTGTTCCACTCGACGTCACACCATTCATAAATATTTTTGCGATTTTCTTCCCCTAAACGTGCGTGTTTTGCGACCCCATGTTCTAAGGCAATTTTTCATCCTCTCGATGCCTACTATTACCCCTTTGAATTTGTCGGTCGAATTTGGCAACACCCTGTATATGTATATATATATATATATATATATATATATATATATATATATATATAATATATTAATTTAGCCTATCAAGGAGCGAGTTAAAAATCGGTTACAAAATTCCATTTTTACATACAACAACAAAGTTGAATTAAAAATATATCAAATTATAACACCTTGTAATTATATATTTCATTTAATTGCTAAAAGGCGCATAAAAAGATTATAAACAGTAAAATAAGTTTTATTAGACTGTTGACATGTTTCAGCCCAATCTGAGCCATTATCAAAACAAATAAGAATATTCGAAAATTGCAACGGTCTATGAAGTTACTTGAAACGCTATCATTTAATTTTTCATGTACTTTTTAAAATTACGCATGTTATTTTTTATTTTTTACTTGGATGTTTATTTCCACATTTGTAACCATGGAGTAAGTTAATCATTTAACTTACCAAAATTGTGGCTCGAGTTACTCTATGGTTACAAATATGGAAATAAACATCCAAGTAAAAAATAAATTAATTAAATGTAAAAAAATAAAAATAAATAAACAGGCTTTCATTAAAATTCACTAAAAAGTCAACTTTTATTATAAAGCACAAATGTGTGCGTCGCTCAATGCTGACGTCATAATGATGCGGGCAACAATGTGGTTAAAATGGATGAATGTTATGAAAATAGAGCTATTTTTTCAATTATTATTAAACAATCGTAACGTTATTTCTATAGGGGGGGGGGATGTAAGTTTTGGGCCGACGTTGCCTCCCTCCCCACCTAGCGATCGAATTAAAAAAAAATCAATGTGCATTTTATGTATTGCCCTTAGGAATATATATATATATATATATATATATATATATATATATATATATATATATATATATATATATTCCAAATTTCAAATCTCTATGTCAACAGGAAGTGGGTGAAAAATGAGCAACAAGATTTGGCTGTCACATACATACAAAAATGTAAGTTAAAAGAAAACATGTAAAAATAACGTGCGTGATTTTAAAAAGTACGTGAAAAATTAAATGATAGCGTTTCAAATAACCTCACAGACCGTGCAATTATAGAATATTCTGAAATGTTTTGATAATGGCTCAGATTGAGCTGAAACATGTCAAGAGTCTAATAAAGCTTATTCGACTGTTTATAATCTCTTTTATTTTATGCCTTTTCGCAAGAAGTAAAGTTGAGTTAAATAAAAGTGTGGAAAATAGTAAAATCTTACATGCTTAGATGGCTAGTAGAATGACGAACAGAAAACGTTAGAAGAGTAGCCGTGTTCAATGTAGAAGGGAGCTAGTTTAACTCCGCAGGATGCAAGCAAGGTATAAAAAGTACGTTCATCAAAACAACGTCAGTACTTATAGATGATTATTGAAGGTGAAAAAGGACAATACTTACATTTTCAAAAATACAGTCTGCCACTCATTTTATAGAAGAATGGTATTGTGCAGTGATTGGTAAGAAATGTGTCTGTTTTTAAATTTATTTCAATATATCTCCGTATTCGTTTATGTCACATATGATGAAAAACTTCGTCGTTTTACTTCAAAAATAATTAATATAATAAAAATAAGCATTCCCTCTTTAAGTTTGGCATTACATTAATCGCAGTCCCTCCCCCAAAGTTGCGGGTTTTGTTAAACAGAAAAATTGACCCAATCCAGGCTATCAATAGATCAGGGGTATATATTATACCATTCAAGAAAGATAACAAAGAATTTATGTACATAGGTATGACAATGAGGAATTTCGGGATAGAATAAAAGAACATGAAGCAGATCTGAGATTAAATAGACCCCACACTGCCTTAGCAAGATTAGCGCAAACTGAACCTATAAAAGTTGATTTCAATAGATCCAAAATTATATTCCGCACAAATAATCACCTGGAAGCAATCATAAGAGAGTCTCTAGAAATAATGTCTAAAAAAAATAGTCTGTAAAGATGTATTATCATATGATATCCACGCAGTCTGGAATGAATTAATGCATCATTGATTACCTTTCCCATCCTACCTTATTTCCAAACCCTTGAAGTAAAATATTTTATTCCGGGCAAGCAAGCAAAACGCAAAGAGATAACAACTCAACTCAACAATTTAGTTTTTCCACTGATGATGACCGGGTTTCGGTTGAAAACGTTTTGGAATTTTTTAAAAAGACTTTAATGTGCTTTTAAATGTTTTTATGTATGTTTATACGCACCTTCAAGCAATATATTTACATTTAGTATCTTAATGAATTTTAGTTCTAAAATAAAACTCAGACAATTGACCTATCAGTCATAAAGTTCCAATCATTTGTCTGTTCGATATTTTGCATGAGTTAGAACAAAACATTCTTTGAAACAAATTACTTTAGAAATTCAGAGATACGTTTGATGTATTGTAAATTGCTAATAATTAAAAATATGCCAAATGATTATACGTGTTTCCTTACTAAGTATTGTTTTACTAAGAAGCTATTTCAACTTTTCTCCTCGATTAAAATTTAATAAAAATGTGTTATAGTCTGTATAAATGATTTTTAATTTCCTTTTTAGGGTTTCGTTCATCTCACGAAACTATTCGTCTCACTTCTCTCTCTGTCTGTCCGTCACAGAGTTTGTTATCGGAAACCGTATATGTTAGAGATTTGAAATTTTGTGTACTTACAGCTGAATACCCCTTGTCACACGACAAATAATAAAAATTTTGAATACGGCGTTAATTAGCGGAGATATTAATTAAAAAACTTAAAAACTCATTAAAAATTGCGCAGAAACTCAGCTAAAAGGAAAATTTTTATCCAAACTGATAACACATTTGTTTTGATTTCCATGGAAGTTCAGGGTTGCCGTAAAGAGCTGCACTTCTAGATTCTCATCGAAGTCCCCTTTTCGGAAACACCTCGAATAATCTGTCTATCGGCACGGAAATTTGGATTCCGTGGTGAAAGAAAATTGCATTTTCAAAAAAACAAATTTCGAAAAAATCGAACCAGAACTTTTCAAGATATATCAATCACAAATTTTAAATTTTTCTTTCTAAAAAGATCAGTCTTTTTATATAATGATTGCAGCTGGTGTGAAATCAGAGACTTATGCCATTTCTCAGCGAGACATCCCCGTTTTTCGTCTCTGAACTATTGAAGGATGAAGATAAAAAAAAAAACCGCAGATTTTGAAGGTAGTAAGAGATTAAAAGCTCTATTAATTTTTTTTAAAATATTGCATTTATCGATTTGAAAATTATGCATCTTTTTTTTTACGGTGGACCCAGAAATCTAATTTTCACAAAGATCGCATTATTAGAACCAAAGTTATGTTTTATCACAAAATGCTGATTTTTCTATAGAAAAAATAAAACACTAATAGACAATTATGTTATTAATAATGCGAACAGGGATTATTAATAAAGAATGAGAAAGGGGGGGGGGGTAAACTACTTTTTATTAAATATCGCATTTAGTCCACATGACATATTATTATGACTTCGCCCGCTATCGGGTCCCTAAGTTTTCTTTAACTGTTTATTTGTTATATTTGCGGAAATGGGGAAGGGTGGACTTTTATGAAATATCGCATTCACTGTACCTCACCCCGCTCTCCCTGGCGGCGGTTTTTTCGTTATTTGACACCGTTTATAATATATACATATCTACTCCTCTGATTTGATCGGAACTAATTCTATTTTAACAAATTAAAAATTTTTAGCTTCTTCCGTACCGTTTAATTGCTATTATATCGAGAGAATACCGGATTTTTCAAAAAATAATTTTCGTAAAACTTAAATTTACGTTCCTAATAATAAAAGTACATAACCCGTATTTAGTTAATGCATACCTAAAGTTAAAGTTGTTGATTTATTGTTGAGCACTTGGCCCAGCGGCCTCTCCGTAACGGTGGTTTATATCCATAACTCAGCTAATAATATTCCGAGCTTCTCCAAACCAGTTCCATTTTGCCTAATTAGCAAAACAATGAGCATTCATAGCTTCAGGGTGTATTTCTAGAAAAGAGCAACCAGATTTTTCGAATAATAATCTAAACGATATTTGATATTAAGTTCCTAGCTTAACAAAATGAATCAATCTTTAAAGATGCAAAGTGGTCCTCCTAATTAATCATTTAACGAAGGGTACTTGAACATCCGCACCCCCTCGGCCCCTTCCTCATATTTTTTTTCTCTAACTGTGCCCCGTTTCTGTATCTCAGCAACTAGCTTTCCAATTTCAACGCAACTGATTTTAAACATTATAATTAATTTAATAATCACCCTCTATAACATTAAAGTAAACTCATCAGTTGTATATATCACTCTTTCCGAATAATAATTTCAAATTTTTTTATTTCTTTTCAAAATATCTCTGATTCTATGGGCCCGATTAAGACTGAGTTTGGCTCATTCAACTTCATATCGATAGCCTTACATATTTTAGTTTCATTTTCTACCGCCAAGTAGCGAATTCCTATCTCGGGTTCTATGGGCCCGATTACAACGGGGTTTGGGTCATTCGACTTGATATTGGTAATCTTACATATTTTACTTCCAATTTCTACCGCTATCTCTTTCCACTATCTCTGTTCAGATATTTGAAAAAGCGAAAAAAAAAAGTGGTGAATATTTATTTTATAAAAAACATGAGGCTTTTTTTTTTTTTTTTTTTTTTTTTTTTTTTTTTTTGAAAATGAAATTTATTTGGATTTATTAATTAAAGGATAAAGGGTTTTGAAAGGAATATTAAACGAAACTCATTGTGCAATCTTCGATCACACGGCCCACTTATTCTATTGTTTGCTTGATCGATGTCGAATGTCGCCTTTGCAACAAATCTTGACTACAGAAGTGAACATTATGCTATTCTGATATAAGCTATTATTTTTAACAAACGTTTGCCTACCTCATTGGTAACAACCGATTTTTAATTAATACATACTATATTCAATAGTTTTGATGTGCTTCCTAGTTAGATGAAAAATCAGTTTTTTTTAATTTGCTTTTGAATAGTCTGCATATCCGCTGGTACTCCATATGCACTGCACCCCATGTTGTGTTAGCTTATTGATTCTTTGCAAAGCATTTTCGTTATTCTTTTATTATTTGATATTAGAGCAACCCGGACAATATCCAGCCTGGGACCCCTCTCTCGGGATATCGTTCGTGTAGCTCAGTTGGTAGAGCTATGTGATGGTATGGTGTACTATGTCAATGGCCCGGGTTCGAGTGCTGGCCTGGACACTTTTTCACTCTATTGTTTTTAAGCCTTGTTAGCAATGTAAAAATTCACACAATTAAAATATTTAATTTTTCGGGCGTATTTCACTACTACAAAAATTATTGCCAAATATAGTAAAATGAAAAGTTATACTACCCTCCCTTTCTCTTTCTATTTTTGATTTGCTTCGATCAGATCACATTGAAACTAATATCATTAGCAACTTGAGTAAGACAGTCACAACTTTTTTTAATTTTCATTTGCTTGACAAATTGCATTTAAAATTCCTAGGAGGATAGTAATATTGGTTAACATTTGGAGATGTTTGATGATTCAACCAACTTTCACAAAGTTGGTTGATTGTAATTCTTCCAAAACCACACTGACTACATTTAAAATATGAAATATAATGTTGTAGAATTAATTAGAATAAAATAATGACAGCTCATTTAATCAGACTAATATTGAAACTAATATCATTAGAAATTTGAATAAGACAATCACAATTTCTTTTATTTGCCCATACTCACAATTTTCGTTTGCTTGGGTACTAATAATGGCTATCATAATCGTCATAAACCTATTTAAAATTCCTAGGAATGATATTGGTTAACGGTTTGGGGTTCGCTGATTCTAACCAAATTGGTTGATTGTAATTACATCCAAAACCACACTGTCAATATTTAAAACCTGAAATATATTGTTGTAGAATTACTTGGAATAAAATAATGCCAGCTCCTATTAGGTCCAATTGAAACTAATACCATTAGCAACTTGAATAAGGCAGTCACATTTTCTTTTTACTTACCCATATCATAATTTTCATTTGAATGGTGACTATAATGGCTATTATAATCATCATAAACCCAGTGAAAATGTAGAGGACAGTCGTATGCGCTAATCCTCTTTGTATGGCTACTCGTTTGGTTTCGATTCAGTTCCAGTAACGTGGACATAGTCTGCACTGTTTCTTCATTTTAAGATGGCCGATACAGCTGCTCTATGTCTGACACACTTTGCACTCTAAAATTGGGAGGAGTGAGAAGTTGACTCTTTGGAAGAGTGAGAGGCATTTTCACTCTTTTTAGAGTGAATTTTATAAGAATACACTCTTTAAACAGTGGGGTTTTCCCCTCCCTAGAAAGGAGTGAAATATGTCACTCCGTTGTCGAGAGTGACTGTCTCACTCCTTTGACAAGAGTGAAATATTTCACTCCGTTGAAGAGTGAAAGCCTGGCATTATATAATTTTGTCCGTATTTATTTATTGAGAGAAACTAAATAATCATTTTTCCTTTTTCTTTTTAGGTAGATTTCGTAAGAAATGTTACCTATTACATTCTCCCCTATGTTGGAATTTCTGAAAATTTTTGCAGATCTACGCCAATTATAACCCCTAGAACCCCAAACCACCCCCCCCAGTTCAAAACTTTATCTATCTGTCAATAGCTATATAATTTTTTTATGGACACGATAACTTCAATAATTCTGCACAAATCTCTTCCAAACTGATAACATATAATCAAAGGACATAAAATCTCGGTCAAGTTCGTTAATGGGCAAAATCGAAATAGGGGGGGGGGGTGAAAACAGAAAAAAACCCATAACTTCTTAATTATGATACGTATCAAATCCGTTTAAAGTTATTAATACTTCTAGGAAAAGGGCCGAAAATTTATGTATGACAGATTTTTGATATCATTAAAAATGGCCTCAAGGGGGTGGGGGGAAATAGGAGTTTAAGAAGAAAAAATTCATAACTTCGTCAATTCACAAGATATCCATCCGCTTCTTGGAAAACATGAAAAAAAAAAATGAATGCACTTAAAATAAAATTTAATATAACAAAGCATACCTTTTATTATACACGTGAAATACCACTGCTTCGACCGATCGATGGTGTCTTTATTTTCTTTTAAACATTTCAATATCAATTTTGCTTTTTAACCATAAATATAAAGTAAACCTATGTGGAGAATTGATATTTTATCTTTTTTGTACTACTATTTTTTTTTAAATCATTGTTCAGCACTATATAATGCGGTTATTTTATTTTTGTGGCAACACTAATTTGAGGAAAAATCTTGCATTTCATTTATAAAAACAATGCCGATTTAATTTTTAATTAATAGCAATATTTAATCAAAAACCATGTTTTAACGAAATGTGGGGGTAGTATGTCAGAATATGCTTCAAAAACCTTTCGAAGGAGGTTACCTCATTTATTGTTGTGTGTTTTGTAAATTCATGGAAAAAGGGATGTTGACAACAGAAATATGTATGATTTTAGAAAAATAAACTAAAATACACGATAAATAAAATTAAAAATTGACTTATACGGTGGATTCAAATAGGGACAGAGCCCCACACCCCATCTCTGACGAAAAAAATCTTAGTCCCTTATTTTCGTGGTGTTTAAATATTATAAATTCACCGGGGAATAATATGTATTATCCTTTTTAAAAACAATTTAATATTATATTTTTTAAATAATAATTTTTAGCTGACATTTTAAACAGAAACGTCTTTTTAAACTTTCCATAAACGATCGCAAAATTCCAATTACGATGCGACACTGATTGGTCTCTATAAAGTTTAACAACAGTGATTTCAAAGTTGTATATACAAATAGTGACCACTCTAGTTTTATTAATGTATGGAAATTCAGATTAAGTTATAAAGGCTTTCAAAAGTTAATGGATGAATAATGTTTTGGATTTTCATATCTCAAGCAAAAATCTGAAGTATGAAAATTGCTTTTAAATTCTTTAAAATTCGATGTATTATATGCAAGTGTTACGTCAAAATCTTTTTTTTAAGCTATTTTCCCTCTATCTGAAAATATAACAACTGTAGTAATTATATTTTGATAATTGATAAATTTAACGCCAGAAAATAAAAAGTTTCTGCCTGCTGCGCTGATAAAAAAAAAAGTTTAATGAGTCAATTGGGTCAGAGATCACACCATTAGCAATGCTGACGTAAATATTTTTTTTTACAGACCGCTGACGAGGACCATTTTCATTCTTGGCAGACGTCTATGACGATTGGTTGACACGTTAATACTTCGATTTAAAATGTTAGTTCAACGGTTTAGTAGTTTGAAGAGATGTTCGTAACTTTGATGCTGAAAAATTATGTGCTAATAATTTTGTGTCAGTCCTTATGTGTGGATTACAAGTAATTTACAGTAATCATGAAACGATATAAAGAAATAATATACGCTGAAGAAAATGCTTGTAATTTATAAAATGTTATAATTGTTATAACATTGGTGTGTATTTTATTAATTTTTTTTCCCGTTCATCACGAAGATTGTGCTTTTTGAATATTATTTTTATAAAATCCGACTGGTGAGTTTTTTTTTGCAGTCGGATGTGTTTTTTTTTTTTCCTTTTTGAAAGGAAAATATGTGTGATTTATTTTCAATGAATATTTTTAACAAATCGGATTGCAAAACAGTGCTTTTTTTTATGTTTTGCCAAAAGTGCGCAACTGCCTTAATTGAGCGAGTACGCTCAACAACTTGTTTTCATCAATCAATTATGACTATTCCATTGACAAGTTATAAATATTATAAAATCAACATTTAATCTGATAATTATCTATTTTCATATTGTGCTTTTTGAATATTATTTTTATAAAATCCGGCTGGTGAGTTTTTTTTTTGCAGTCGGATGTGTTTTTATTCCTTTTCGAAAGGAAAATATGTGTGATTTATTTTCAATGAATATTTTCAACAAATCGGATTGCAAAACAGTGCTTTTTTTATGTTTTGCCAGAAGTGTGCAACTACTTTAATTGAGCGAGTACGCTCAACAACTTGTTATAATATTCATTCAATTCTGACTATTCCATTGACAAGTTATAAATATTATAAAATCAACATTTAATCTGATAATTATTTAATTTCGTGTTATATTTGTTTAAAATAATTTACGATTATGGTTATGACTAACTCATCAAATGTAGGTACGATTATAAACAACTACTAATTTTCGTTTTCAAATAAAGCTTTTGTTGGAATATAATTGCTTATATAACATTATTTAATTACTATTTAAATTAATTTGATAAGAATAATATGTATTTATTATATTTGTATCTTTTTAAATCCAAATAAATATATTTTAATGTTAAAATATTTGTGTATTTTTTATGATTTTCAAATAAATTCATATCAATTTTAAAATTAGCAAATTTGTTTAATATATCTTTAGATCTCCACTTTATCAATAAAAGTTTTTTATTGTAAAGAATCTGGATTATAACTCACAGCATTGATTTTACTGAAGTTCAGAAATATATATACATATATATTATGCAATTATATGTTATTACTATGACTGTAAAATATCAGTAATATATATATATATTTAAAATGCTTACTTTAAAATAATGTCTTTTAAAAAAAGCAATAACAGAAAGTTATCAAACCTTACGCTGAAAAAAAAATGCTGTGTTTATAACTTTTTTTTTTTTAACACTTTGATATGTAAAGGAATTTTTAATGTTGCTTTGATGAATATGCGGAATACTTATAACATTTTCTTTCGCTGTCAAACTCCTGTGGTGACCTATTTTTTTATATTTTATAATTAGAGATGTACAATTTTCTTCGAGAAATCTTTTTACATTTTTTCTGGGGGGGGTGAATTTATTTTTGTCAAATCTGATTTGTTAAACCTAAACAACTTATTGGCAAACTGGCAGAACATTTTTTTTTTCAATTTGAGAATGTGAATTTAAAAAAATCTTATAAGTTACACATAATATTACTTGGTTTTTAAGTAAATTTTAATTGTAAAACAAATATATTATTACTTACTTTGATTTATAGCTCAAAACTTTAGCTTTCGGTTTTGCAAAACTTGAGATATTGAAAACAAATTTTAATATTAAAAAAAAAAATATTTTTACTAAAAAGGTTAAAAATAGAAAATGGAAAATAAAAAAAGCTAGACATTTACATTTCTGCATAATTTTGGTCCAAATATTTTTCTAAGGGGTTTTCATTGTTGTAATAAAATTCGAGATCTAAATTTACCGGTTCTGTTATATTTCTTTCTTTCTTTCTTTTTTTTTTAACTCTAGACTGTTTAACTGTACTGTATAAGATCTAAAATACAGGGTTTTCAGTAAATTTTAATATGTTTTTACGTTAAAAAGAAAAAATATCTTTCTTCACACATATTATATATATATATATAAAGTTTCCCATAACATAAACCTGGTTTTTATGTTATGGGGTTAGTATTTTAAAAAATATATAAAACATTCAGAGAATGAAAAAACTATAGTTGCCATTATTATTTTTTATTATCATTATTGAATTGTTCTATTCAAGTCTTAAAACAATTCAAAGCATACTTCAAGGAAATAAACTTGTACTTTCTTCTAAGAAAACGAACTGTATGGTACAAAATATTTATTTTATATCAATTTTAATTTGATGATCCTTTAAAACAATTCAGCAGAAGTATTTTTCTAAAAGAAGTATTTTGTATCTAAAAAATGCTCCTTTTGAAGGATAAATAGTCAATTTTGATAAAAAGTTGCATTGTTCTTCTAAAACAAAATTACAGTTTTAATCTAATATTGCAGTGTTAAATTTTCATTCTAAAATGATTTTTTTTTTTTTAATGGCCATTCTAATGTGCGCTGCGAATGAAGTCGTTGCCGACAACAGTATTCAATGACTTCATTCGTGTAATCGGGTGGTGCAGAAAAGTTGTAATCAATATTGTACATGCTTTTAGCATAGAATGAAGTTGAATACAAAAAATATTATATAAAAACATATTTTTTATATGCTCAGTAATCGAATGAATTTAATTTTTTACGATAGTATTGATGAGGGTGGGAAGGGGAGGGGGAGTAGTCATTGTCCCTCGAATTGTTTTAGTGCACATCTTCTATACTATGACAAAAAATTAAACACTTTCATATGCTTTAGAATACATATACATATTTGGCCATAAAGCAAGATTCGATTTCTTCCATAAGAGACTTGATTATAGCATGGGCAAACTGGGCCGTTAGCCATTGTCACTGATTTTAGGGTTCTCAAATTGAGTATGCAATTTTCATAAAGCTGATATTTTATATCTATTTCGACGTTGCACTGACTATAATCAATATTTTGAACATTTAGAGTAGGATAAGTTTAAAAACCAAAAATATATTTATCTAAGTACAGTAAAACTTTTCAATAGCGGACACCCCAGGACGACGGAATTTGTCTGTTATTCGGAAGAGTCCGCTTTCTCCGAATAGCAGACAAATTCCACGATGATGTGGTTTCCACTATTGAAAGATTTTATTGTATTTAGATAGATATATTTTTAGTTTTTAAACGTATCCTACTCTAAAAGTTCAAAATATTGATTATAATCAGTACAAAGTCGAAAGAGATTTAAAATATCAGCTTTACAAAAATTTCATACCAAACTTGGGGGCCCCCTCAAATCGGGAGAGGGGGGATGACCCAGTTTGCCCCTGCTTTAATCAGGTTCTGCTTCCGGAACAAACCCCAGCCCTGCTTTATTGTCAAATATTTTCCAATTTATTCAGGATTCACTGTGGTCAAACATGGCTGTATTTAATGCTAAAAAAAGTGTGGTCAGAAATATCTGCATATTGCTCACAAATCAGAGAACAAAAACGGCCACAATTCAGACATTTCAAGTGTCTGAAATTCAGACACATTTAAGTGTCTTAAGTTTTTAAGACACTTTAAAGTGTCTCTTTTTTAACCATCCGTCTCAGACACTTAAGTGTCTGAATTTCAGACATTTCAGTTTACAGTGTAAGTACAACTTAATGGGTATTTGAAAAGGAAAGAAATAATATTAACTGATTAAGATTTTGGTTAATTACTTGCCCTTATGGGCATTTTAAACTATCATATCTTTATAAGGCATGCAATGAAAGAAAACACAGTAGTGATAAGCTTGGAATAAAATATTTTAGTTTTTTGTCAGTAATCTAATTTAATTCATTATGTAACTCTAATTGAATTTTTCCTTAGGAGTTCAATTACTGTTACAAACTGAATTAAATAAATATTGTCAATAAAGTATTTTAGTCCAATCTTTACCACGCTTGTGTCTATTTTCATTGCATGCTCTAAAATGTATGATTCTTTTAAAATGCCCAAAAAAGAAACATAAAAAAAAATTAATTCACTCCATAAAAAGTGAACATTAGCTCCTATGAAAGAGTGGCTATTCACTCCTGTCAGGAGTGAGAAATCCACTCTTTTTGCAAGAGTGAATAGTCACTCCTATGAAAGAGTGGATAGCCACTCCTATGAAAGAGTGACTATTCACTCCTATCAGAGTGAAAAAACCCACTCTTTTTGCAAGAGTGGATAGTCACTCTTCTGAAAGAGTGAGTATCCACCCCTGTTTAGAGTGAATATTCACTTCTTGGGAGTGAGTATTCACTCTTTCCGAGAGTGAACAATTTCACTTTTGCCTAGAGTGAATAGTCACTCTAAAGAGGTTGGGCAAATTTTGACTCTGCGATAGAGTGAATATTCACTCCTCCGGAGTGAATAGTCACTCTTTCTTATTTAGAGTGTGGTGCCCATCATTTAAAGCTTTGACCCAGCGTGATACCGTTTCGTAAGGTAATGCGGAATTGCCATCCGCCTCACGAATATCTTTAAAAAACTGGCGTGCTGTATGTCCTCTGGCACATTCGATTTTCAACCATGTTCGCTGCTCCTGTTTCGAAAACATCCTTCTAGCAATGAATTATTTCGTACTATAGACCGGCAAATAAAACATGGCTGGCTGTGCTCGTCCTGTTACTGTGCAGACGTTTTGCAGCGGTTTGTGGGGAGAGTGCATTCACTCTGAGGTAACGCAAGTATTTGATGTATGTGTGATGTAAGCTGCCTTCTTGGGTTCCGCTGTGTGAGGTCTCTACATCAGTGTTGCCATTATTAGAGTTCCATCCCTGGTAGCTCGTTTAAAGGGACGCCGAAAAAATTTCCGTTACACTATAAGTCTATGGAGAAAAATCATTTACTGAAAATTTTATTGATATTACGAAATTTCAAACATAATGAGATTGATATGTGTCACTGAGATGGATTACAACATACTTTCTCAGGAGTATGGAATAAGTAGCATTAATAGTTCGTTTACAGGGATGCACAAAAGAATTCCATTCTATTACGATTTATGGTGAAAAATCGTTTGTTGTGCACTTTAATAATGTTATGATACTTTAAACATAATGAACTAAACAAGTTGGAAATTGTACGTCAAACGTGACAAATGAGGTGCGTTCGTACTATAGATAGTTATATAAATATTCAGATCTTGATGATTTTTAATTATGTGAAATGAATTATATCGTCTACAGATTAATTTCTGTAATAAAATAAGTATCTCGATCGCTTCACGATTAAACCTCAGAAGCTCTTATAACAAAGAAGCATCGATTAAAAAAAAATTCAAATTTCTTAATAAATGTTTTTATTAATATCTTCTAAAGTTTTGATTCGATTATCATAAAATCTGAAATGTCTGGACAAAATTCTGCAAAGATAATATATCTTAAATTTCAAACCATTCGTTTGGGTAGTTTTTACGTTGTTATATGCGGACAGACGGACGGACGGACAGACAGACGGACGGAAGGACCAGACGACGACAATAAGTGCTACGTATTTACATAATTACGAACGCACCTAAAAAGGCTCACTAAGGTGAACTGCAATATGTTTTCTACAGATTATGGTGTGCGTAGCATTTATCGTTCATTTACAAGACGCTCAAAAGAATTCGGTTACAGGACTGACTATGATAGATAATTGCTGGAAGTCTGTTTTCTGTTGTGGTATGCATTTTTAAACTCATCTCTTTTTAACACTTTCCAACCTAGTTGAAAAGTGTTTGACTTCGGTTTGTCTGCCGTATGGCCGTCTGCTCCCGTAAATATGCTCGGAATGCTCTGAAATTTTTATATGTTATTGTCGTTATCTATAGCATGTTCCCTATTTCAACTGAAGTGTGTAACAGTTTTTTTACAGGGACACTCAAAAGAATTCCGTTACATTACGGTCTATGGGGAAAAATCATTTGCGGTTTATTTTAATGATGTTACCCAATTTCAAATACATTGTAATTGATATATATCAATAAGTGCATTACAAGAAGCTTAATATGGAATAGGGTGTGCATAGCACTCATAGTTACTTTACAGGGACAGTCAAAAGAATTCCGTTACATTACGTCTAAGCAGAAAAATTGTTTGTTGTTTAATTAAATAATGTTTCACTATTTTAAACGCATTTAAAATATATATATATCACAAAGGTGCATTACAAGAGGCTTATTACAGAATATTGTGTGTATAGCAGTCATTGTTCATTTACAGGGGCACACAAAAGAATTCTCTAATGTTAGTTAACAATAATTCCTGGAAGATGCGTTTTAAGTTGCTGAACGCGATTTTAAATTTAACTCACTTTTTGTCTATTACTTTGTGTGTATAAATTCTGTATTTCATATACAGGGCAGCACAAAAGTTTGCGAACACATTTCCGTTTATTGATAGAAACTCCAGACGGAGAATTTTAAACGGTGCTAGGCGTTTCCCAACTAAACTAAAATTTAGCATCCTATGTAGCATGTATACAAATCTATAGATCATATACAGGGCTGAATAAAAGTATTCGGATATTTTTCCGAATATTGTAAATGTTGGAAATTCCTGAAATTACGTTTTTAAATATGTTATGCGTTTTCCAAATTGTTTACTTAGATGTTATCTTTCAGCTTATTAAACGGTAATGATTTGTAAAATTATTTTGGAAGCGTTGGAAAGTGTTACATAATCTATGCTTGACGTATGATTTTTTGTTCTTGTTTTTAAAATTTATTTAGGTATACTGGGCGGAGTTAGTTGAGCTCAAGCCAAATGGTAGGGCTGCCCGCCTGGTTTGACCTTGATTTCAGTATATCATTTTATTGTATGAAAGCATGAAATTTCTTAAAATATTCTCTTATTGTTGGAAAGTGTTTCGTAATCTGTACATGATGCATGATTTTTCGTTCTTGTTCTTAAAAGAATTACCCGGTGGTTGCAGCAAGGCTGATATCGAACAATTTTGCATTATTTCCTCGTTGTTTGACTTTCTACGGATTCACCTTCGATAGCTCTGCTTTCTGCAAATTTACCACTGGTGGACAATATTTTTGGTTGTTCCTCATATGGCACTAGGTGTACTGTAGGGTTAATAAAATGTAAGACATAACTTATTTTAAATATTTTTTAGTAACTTTTTAGACTCTTCTCTAGGATTTTCATTTATTTCCATCCCCGTTTATATAGAGATAGGTCTAGATAATTTACTACGCAACAGTCAAAAGCTACTTGCCGCAATAAGCTGTAAGTTTGAATTCGAGTATCTGAAGCTTCTAGAAATCGATTTCTAATAAATTATTCGTAGGTTACAGTTCATATTATTTTCCAAAAATAATTTTAAATCACATAGAATTTCAAAATTAGTTTCCAAAATAAGTATGATTTTTTAAAAAGAGAAATCAACTTTTTAGAAACTTCAAATATGCAAATCCAAAATTACAGCTTATTCTCACAAAAAGTTCTTGAGAAAGGCTTATAAACTTACCTGCATTGAAATTTTTTTTGAAACGATTAAAAATAAATTTAACGTTAGGATTTCCACATTTTAAACCTGCATAATTCCTTAACTACTGGACCGAAGGATTTCCCGTTTAGTATCCAAAAGTAAAATTTACCGAAGTATCTAAATATGGTGTCAAAATTATGTGTGTAAGTATTGAAATTTTTGAAGTTTGGTACACTTTCTATCTATAGGTGATCCTCTAAGCAAACTTTGAGTATAGCATTAATTGGTACAGACGTTATTACTAATCGATTGGTACCAATCATATTTCTATATGATGATTTGCGGCAGAGTTAGTAGGGATGGTCACATTTTCACCCACGACTGTATGCAGTTATTTACCGATTGTGATTTACGGAAATAAAAGAATATACCGATTTCTCAATTTGTCTTCAAAAATAAGTAAAGTAAAGAAAATAAGAATGACTGCGGAGATAAGTGATTGAATTACTAACTAAATGCTAGAAAAATCTGGAAAACATCTAAATTTATAGTTTACAAAATACTAGTGTCATATTACTCTACGTATTCAAAACACATAACAATAAGCATAAAATTAAATAGAAATATTAAAGACAAATTAATTACTTTAGCAGCTTCTACCTTTGTGAACGACAGTACATATTACAGTAATTAATTACAATGTGTAACATGGAAGTTAAAAGTTAGGTATTTCCAATGTTCTCATTTGTATGTTCATTTTTATTGTTAAATTTTATAGGCATATAGAAGAAATAAAATAATCGATTACTTTATTAAGAAAATAATCGCAGGAAAATAGTTTTAAAAGTAAGTTTGGGGAAATGAGATCTTAGTTTAATATAAAAGAAGAAAAATGCGAAAATAAATACATAAATAAATAAAAAATAAACTTCTCGAAGTATAAAAAACAAGAACAAAAAAATCATACGTTAAGCATAGATTATGAAACACTTTCCAACACATCCAGAAAACTGTAACGAAACTTCACCATTAAATAAGGTGACAGAAGATATGTAAGTAAATAGTTTAGAAAACGTATAAAACATTTGAAAATCCAGTTTTAGCAATTATCTTCCATATTAAAAAAAGTAGTTGAAATATTTTCTCCAGCCCTGTATATGAATGAGCTATACATTTTGATCGATCACTGTTCTAGTTCTTTCGAATTCGAATCAACTTAATTTAAATATTTTAATTTATTACGTCTAATATTTTACGTTGGTGGTTCAGTGAACTAATCTAAAAATAATGAATCACTTTTACAGCACAATTAACATTTAATAACATAGACAAACACATAAAGTATTAGCGCCATTTATCGACGCAACACATATAGGAATCTACATATCAATAAAAAATTTTCTCTCTTCAGTTCAGATGAAAAGAGGAGTTCAAATTGCGCATGCGCTAGCTAAATAGGTATTTTGCAAAGGCACTACTCTAGTAATGTTTCTACGTAATATACCTGTTGATGCCCGATGTCCTGAGATCGATGACGCGAACAAGTCCATCATCACCTTTGTAGCTTTTCAAAATTAGAGCTAATTTCAAATCTATAAACTTGTCATTTCCGTCCGTTAACAAAACAAGCTGACCAACTTCAAAATTTAGTGAAGGCTAATTACATTTACTGCGAACTTGCAGCTCATTCAAGTATTCACGACTCCAGCACTGCCAAAACTGCATTTTTAATCTTTGAACCAGTGTCCACCTAGAAGAAAAGGGTAAAGAATCTAAAACAGTATTATTTTCATGAATACTTAAAAGAGGACCTCCAATAAGGAAGTGACCAGGTGTTAGTGGTTGTAAATCAATATCTGCAGACAAGGACGTTAACGGACGTGAATTCATAACTGCTTCTATTTGTGTCACAAGTGTTTTCAGTTCTTTTAAGTTTAAGATAGAAGATTTAGTTATCTTCAAGAGGATTCGCTTCATTGTTTTGATGTTCTATTGCCATAGTCCGCCAAAATGTGGAGATGCAGGTGGTATAAAATTCCAGTGTATTCCTTCTTCTGTACTAAATCGCTGAATTTCATCCGAATCGCAAATTTGATAAAAGGATTTCAAAAGAGTAAAAGTACCCTTAAAATTTGTGGCATTAATCACTCCATATTACACAAAAGGTTTAGATCGTTGAGTAACAAATCTTCTTAAACAGGCTAAAAAAGCTTCTGTGGTCAAGTCTGAAACAATTTCTAAATGAACGACTTTGGTAGAAAAGCAAATAAATATAACAATGTATATGCCTTTAGTGTTACTTTTGATTGTTTTAAGTTAGTCTTTGTTATAATAGAGCCATCTAAATCCACACCAGTCTTCTCAGATGATCTAGAGCAGGGGTTCTCAAACTATGGCACGCGTACCAGTACTGGTACGCGAAGCTCTGGCTACTGGTACGCAGAAGTCCGATACTGGTACGTGGAATAAAATACAAAAATCAGCATATTATTATGGAATCGGTCTTTATTAACTTGGAAATTTTCAAAAAAATTTCGAACGTGATTTAGGATCTGTAAACGTTTTTTTTTCTATTTTCTTGTTACGAGAAACGTTTGTTACAGCAGACTTGCTGAAATTCGCACTCAACGCTTATGATACAATCAGTTTTCCAGAATTAAAAACACAATTATTAGATTTATATAGATAAAAATTGAATTTTAATAAAGACCTAATTTTAAAATTAATGAATGAATGAAGTACTTTTAATTAGCTGAAGAACTGTTTTTAAACATGCTTTACAAATTGAATTATCTGAAGGTAAAGTCTGAATGCTTGGAAGTAGGAGGAGCGTGTTTGAGTAGGAGGAGTTAAAACAAAACAACATTCAGAATATAATTTATAAATTACACTTGAAATGTTGTTTTATTACCCATTGTACTTTTTGTACTAGAAGAGCGTCTAGGAGGTGTTGAAATAAAAGTCTTATTTCAAAAATAATTCATAAATTGATTCATTGTGTTGATTGAAATATTTTTCTTCTCTTGTACAAAAAGTGTTATAGTTTCCTCCTATTTCATGGAAATCAGTTTTTAAGAGACTAAGGTTATTTAAAAATGGCCAAGAGAGTAAGATTATTCAAATCGAACAGAAACTGTGGTCATATGCAGTGGTATATATATAAATGTATGAAGAAACTTGCAAGTGTTTGCCTACTGAGCGACATTACTGTCGCATTTAAAGGTATCCAGATTATTAATATGGTTGTATTGAGCCTATGTTAAATGTGCTAACTAAGCTTTAGATAAGAAATTCGCAGGATCTGATTAATGCAGAGGGCGACTAGGCCATGGCCTATGACCCACCACTGATGGAGGACCCCAAAATAAATAAAATTGTTCACAAAAAGTTTATTAAATTGCAGTTTTTCCAATTATTTCTCCCAAAACCAAAAAAGATTCTGATTAACTTGGTAACCATATCATAATATCTAAGGATAACCTCCGAATACTCCCTCCACAAATTTATAGATATTATCTTGGTTTGAAACTGGCTCCGAAAAGGTACTTGGTCTTGAGCTCCACATTACCTTAATCGGGCTCTGGAAATTCGTTTCATATTTGAGAGAGACACCCTGCCACTGTATCTCCCCAGAGAGGAAAGAAATGAACTTATTCAGCTCTCCTCTCCTGTGATGGATTACTGGAGTCCATATTCAAAAGGATGAATGAAACAGAATTTTCGCTGACGAGAATATCAGAGTACCGTCTAATATCGTCAAAGTCTGTTTGTGTTTAGCACAACATATCTCTGTGAATGTGCTTCCCCCTCCCCCCTTTGTTATAGGAAAAACAAATACAGGAATAAACTAAACATCGAAACTGACTTATGACTAAAACTTCCTAATATTGAGCCAGACATGAGGAAGTTGTGCTTGATAAAACAAGTCCACCCTTTTAATTAGCCTACTACAACAGTATGTGAATCAGTGTGCGCCAATGTGTCATTAAGTATTGTGGTTTTTTTACTACACCAAAATACTGTATTTTGATATTGTATGCATTTTTAAAATTTATTGATGATACTACTTTATACTTGAATGTTATTACAAAGCAGTCAATTTAGTAATATAATCATTCATTTTGAAATGCAATAAAACCTGCTGTGACGGAAATACAAAAGACCGGAGAGATATTTCGTTTTAGACAGGTTTTTCTATGTTAACTTTACGTTTATTACCAGGTGGTACGCGGAAGTATGAACTTCAATTTAGTGGTACGTCGGTCAAAAAGTTTGAGAACCCCTGATCTAGAGGGTACAATTCTGTCACGGGCAAGTCACGCATCATTTGTTGAATATTCTGATTCTTTGTTCGAAGACAAGTCATACATCTATTTATAATTCGTTTTATTTGGCTTTGACCAGATGGTTACCTAATAAAATTGTCTTAATAAAGAGAGAATTGTCGGAGTACCCGAATGTAGAAATTTTTTATGATAATATTCAATCAATAGTTCGGTAAAATAGTGAGACTTCACTCTTCCACCAATCCTTAACAATTCATCTGCATCTAAAAATACATTTAAATTCAAGATCTTCTATTGTTTGGGAGAGCGCGTTTTCCTTTTAAACATAGAATTTCTGTTTGAAATGTGTAATTTTGTACAATCTTTATTAGTTTTTTGGTTTTACTTTGTAACTCAGAAGTATCTAAATAATCATGTTTCTTAATTGTTGGTTCCAGTTTACAGTTATTCAGAAATCTCAAGCACCATGCAGTAACTCTTATTAATTTCATAAAAAGAGAATATACATTAATTAAATCAGTGTTTTTTTTCATTTTTATCTACAATAGTTGATTTTACAACAGTGTTTTTCTTCAGTTCTAACTGATCTTTAACTTCAGAAATATCTAATTTATCAAATGTTTTTTCGAATTTTGGCCAAACAGTCTTGTTTCAACCATTGGGGACCTTCTCACCAAAGATGATTATACCTTTGAACTCTGGAGCTTTCAAACCTCTAATAACTAGATCGGCGGGATTATCTTGTCCAGTACAATGAAACCAATTAAGTGGATCATTAAGATCTTTTATTTCTTTTATTCGGTTTCTGACAAACATTTTAAATCTTTCGGACTCTCCTCTAATCCAATAGAAAGTAATAGTAGAGTCAGTCCAAAAGTAGCAAGTTGCAAGAAAAGATAAATTTTTAGCATTTTATGTCGAAGTCTAGCAGACAAAAGGGTTCCAAACAGTTCTAGGCGAGGTATACAAACCGATTTAAAAGGGGCTACTCTACTTTTTGCTGCCACAAAACTGGTAACAACGTTCTTGGTTTTTTAACACTGCTCTAAGGTACACTATACTGTACCATATGCTTTTTTTGAAGCTTCTGAAAAACTGTGTAACTCAAAATAATCAACTTCTTCGATGGCAATATCTGCCAAATAATATCTAGGAACGTTAATACTAATCAGTTTATTTCCTCGAACCAATTATTCCACAAAATATCCAATTGAGTCCAGTAGATTTGCATCCCAATCATGTCTTAAACACCGAATTTCTTGGATTAAACATTTAATTCTAATAGTATAAGTACTTAGAAAACCAATTGGGTCGAAAACCATCAGTCTGCAATAGATAACGTTTAATACTAAGTTTTTTCGACAGGAAATTTCCCAAGTTTTGAGTTTTAAATGAAAGCATATCACTGTTTTGGTCCCAAGCAATCCCTAAAACCTTGGAATGTATCAAATGCTGATTACTGAGATTTAAGTTATCGGTTATTTCATCAACGTGTGAATCATGTGCTTCCCATTTTCCACGTAATTCTAAAGAGTTTGTTTTCCATTTCCGAAAAGTCATACTGACATCTTGAAATATTTCAAAGGCTTCTTTATGTAAATTAAATGTATAATCAACATTACTTTCACCAGTAATAAAGTCGTCAACATACAACGATGAATTTAAAATGTCGAAAGATTCAGGAAATGTTGTTACATACCTTTTGTAGGTGATGCTTGATAGTAGCTGCCAGAAGGAAATAACTTGATTTCACACCGAAGAGAACTCTTGTTAATCTGAAGATCTTAAATTCCTTACCTGGATCTTCACCCCATAGCTCATCATCCCAAAAAATCTTGTAAAGTGCCTGTCTTGTTCATCAATCTCGATTTGTAGAAACGCTTGTTGTATGTCTGCAGTAATTGCTACTGGGAAATTTCTAATTTGAAAAATTATAAATTAATATAGGTGATTGGTTATGAATTAAACATTTGTGATTAGTCAATTAATTTATCATAATTTTAGATAGTCACGTGACATACATTTAAAAAAATTCCATATGTGCTATGTTAAAGAAAGAACACATATCTTAAAGTCTACATGAAAATAACTAAAAGTATGCATGCGTTTCTGCGAGTGGAAGTCTTTATATTAATAAAGATTAAATTAAAAATGTAATACTTCTGGCCTACATTGCATAAAAGTACATATTTAAAAATAACTTTCTTTTAATTTAGACATATAATAAAAAGAACTTTAAAAATATTTTACTACTACCCTACTATATATCTACTTACCTAGAGTGCATCACACGACCACTTCATACGCTTGCGTAGGGAGAAACAAAAGTTATCAAATTTATCTACAATGTTATAGTGATATATGTTATCATAGGATCACGTGTAATGACGGAAAACACGTGGTGGAGGATTCATGACGTTAGAGATCATATGATGTATAGTTATTTTGTATTAGAAACACAGATAATTTAAATTGTATTTTATTTTTAAAATCAATTAGAGGAAACATGCTCATTACAATAATACCTATTTATTATGTCTTCTACCATAGTTATTAAAACATACATCTACTTGTGAGAAATTCACTATATCTCACCCAAAACCCTTGTTTGCGAAACCTAAAGCCAGGTATAGGCAGATCCCATGTGTTTGGGATTTTCTTCCAAAATAAAACTAAGTCCAGTAATCAGCCGGGATACTTCAAAAGTTTTGCTTAATCATCACCAATCTTACTTCTTGAAGATTCGGAGACAGCTAGATGAATGGAGAAAGCGGAGTGGAATCCCTTTGGTCGAGCCGCACTCCCCAGGTATCGTGGGAAACAAGATGACCTCAGTTATTTGAGAACGTACGTGGGAAATCCCTTTCCACCTATCAAAACGGACTTTTATTATTACCTCATCTGAAAGACTTTTTAGTGGCTGGAGAGAATCCTATTGTTCAAGGGGTAACATTCAGGATAGATAAAGAAAAGACAGTTAGAAGAGTGAAGAGTAAAGAGTACTCGAGGTAGGTTTCAGATTTCTCTCAACCTCAAAGACGGAGTCATCACTCCGGGGGAAAAACTACATTCGGGTGATTGTTGAATCACCGGGCAGAGAAAACCTTTCTCTAATAAAACTTTAAGGTTGTTGCGTGACAGCCTTGTAAAGCGAGCGTGGAAACTCTCCAGTAGTGCAGAACAGCGACCATTTTGATCCCCTTCCCGTATTCCGGAAAAGATTGACAGAATTTCTAAGCCTTTACATTTTGTGAAGAGTCAGACGAGCAGATCGACCTTCGACTCCTGCTGCCACCTTTGGAGGGGAACATTGACTCTATTTATTCTTTGAAAGTATAGACTATTATTATTGCTGGACACTTATTTAGCTGTAATTGAATCATTAGCTGAAGAAGCACGTAATACTTTATTGTTGTGCAATCCTATTAATCAAGAATTTGTATTTTATTTATTTGAAGTGCTGAATTTAATAAAATTCATTTCGATGATTTACGGAAGTGGTTCATTTAAAGGTTCTACGTTACCCCTTTAATCGCTAACATCTTGGACCTGTCACAGCTAATGGCCAGCGGTTGGGATTTTTCAGCAAAGATCATCAAGCAGCAGTTAAGAAAGCCCACAGTGACACTCGCCACATCCGAGCGCACAAGGATTTCTGACGCCAGTTGAGGAGCGAAAACCAAAGTATTGTTAGCCTAAATTATAACGAAGCTGTGGGGTAACACTTTAGTGTAGTATAATTCATACATATTATAGGGGACCCTGTATTTTTACTATAATGGACACTCGGTATTTTTTTAAGTGTGTATTGTTAGCCTAAATTATATCAAAGGGGTAGGGTAACACTTTAGTGCAGTATAATTCATATTTATCATAATTCTCTTTCACCTTATTAAACGACGAAGTTCCGTTACACTATTTAGGAAGGGTTGGAAAGTGTTTCATAACCCATGCTTGACACACGATTTTTCTTTCTTCCTATTATTTTTTTAAGCTATGGCGTTTTGTGATGGAGCATTAACGTATAGTAGAAATTATTTACTAGATAATTAGCTCTTTCAGTCTAACGTGCTGAATTTCCTCCTTCAATTCATTCTTTTTTTATAGAACTTGGCGTTTATCGCATTTTAGACATAAAATCAGTAACATGGTCTTTGCTTGTAAATGCCAGTGTTTCATCATAGCTTGTAGATAATATAGTAGATTAGAATGGTTGCACTTATTTATTTATTTATTTTTTATTTATTTTTAGGATTTCTAAAACATCAACCTTCATTTAAAATTTATGATAGTTAATATTAAGCTGGATAGTCTTTCATTTACTATGAAAGTGACTCTACTTTCGGTATTCATTAGAAAGACGAAAATATAATTACATTGTAATATAATTAAAAAACCCAAAGGTTCTATTAAACATTTTCAAAGTTAAATTTTATAGAATATTTATTCAGCTTTTCAGCAAACATGAATTTACAAACTGAGCGACAAGTTAAAACATTTCCCAATTAAAAAATATCATTTTACATTCATTTAGTCACATATTGTGTTATTAAAATTGTGTGAACAAGTTTGAAAAATGTTAACCAATATATAACGGATAAATGTGATATTGATGTCAAAATTAGGTACTGTGTCAGAATGTTTTTGCAATAATCAGCTTTATTGCTACTACAGGTGATGTATTAATAAGTACAAGTTATCTGACTTTTAGGAAGAACATAAAAAAATTGCTATCGAATTGTTTTTATGATTTAGTTTAATGATACGCATCAATGTGTAATACTGGTATTTAGTCTTAAGGGGACGCTTTACCCACGCTAAAACACCCGCTCGCTAATGTTAAGTCTAAAGGCAGGGTCTTTTCGAATTTCTCGTTTAAATTTGAATACTTTTAAATAATTTTTGCATAGGATAGCCGAGGTTGATCTCTAATATGGCTGTTTTATACTTTTTCGATTTTGGTTGCAGATTTTTTTAAATAAAGTTTCCCTGCGAGCCTGCGTTTTCGTGTCAGCGTAGAGTCCCCTTAAGTATATTTATTCAACCCACGTGAGTCATTCTAATAAAGTGGTGTGAAATATAAAAATAATGCAGCGAATTACAGTAATTCATCGAAAATAACAATGGCGAGAAAATCTTTTAGCCAATGGCGGCTCGTGATTGGCTTCTTAGGGCGCTAGATGCATGGGTCTAATTTTTACTCTTTTTCGTTACCACTATTTTTTAATAAATCTTCGCTTTATTTAATCGTAGAAATTCTGCAATTTAATAAGGCGAAGATTTCCATTAAAAATAGTGATAACAAAAAAGCATAAAAGATGGAGCCATGCGCCCTAGCCCTAAAAAGACAGTCGCGAGGGCTACTGTTTTTAACTCAGTTGCAAATAGTTTTCCCGAAAGGTTTCCAATAAGTGCTCAATAAATAAGACATTATTCAAAGTACATAAATAATTATACGCTCATTCACGCTGAAAGATTGAACTCACGCTACACCTTCAATGACACCATCATGATGAATAAAGCCATCACTAACCATTGAAGCACAGGTACTAAATAAATAAATTGAAAGACACATACCTGCGATATTTATTGCTGTTCGTCATACATCTTGGGCAAGGAGAGAAAATCCGCGTGATGGAGACGCTTTAAGCCGGATCCTGACGTCCATTAATGGCCTAGCCGTCGATGTCTAATTAATAAGGTCTATAAAAGTGTTATTTTCCCGGCTCACGTTCATAAATTAACTATACTGGACAGACTGTTATTAGTCTTATATGCCACATGGATGGACTATTCTATTTCGTCATGAAACAGACAGTTTGATTTATTAGGCGGGCCACTAATAATTACGGTAGATTTGGTGCCCCATACAGGAGCACCTCGCACAGTCATAGACAGACTCTAATTCCTAACATTTCCCGTCATGCCCCAGGGCCAAGGGGTGGGCGAGCGGTTGTTACCTCTAGTAAACTTTGATGTTCTTTCGTCATGATTTTTTTCGTTTGATGGGAAAAGTTCTGTTTCCTGAGTGTGAGAATTAGAAGTGGCCTTGAATTCGTAGTAAGAGAATTGAGTGAACGAAAGGACATTTTTAACCAATATTGTAAACAAATGCATTAAAACTACTACTGGGATATCTTATACTTATTCACAAAGTGACACAACTCAAAAAACGTGATTTCTATGTAGGAATAAATCAAAAAATTGCTTTACAGTCTGCCATTAAAAGCATATCTAAATAACTTTAAACCTGACCAAATTAGAGTGATTTTATTATTTTCCCCAATTGTCTACAAATCTTCAAGCAATATGTTGTAACGTGGCTCTGTCAATATAAATTTCTTTCGATCATAAATATGAAAAAATTCAATTAAGTTGTAATCTTAAAAGAATTCTAAATAAAACTTCTTTTTTTTCGTGTTTTATGTAAAAAAAATTATACCACTTTACGAATAAGTCTGCAATATAATAATTACTTAGTATTATTTAAAAAGATTAATGACATTGGTAGATGGATAGAAACATACATTTTTTATCCTATGCAAAGCATCTTGCAAAATATTACTTGATCTTTATTCGGATACGATTTTGTGAAAATTCAGTTAGAACATTTTGGATATCTATATTAATAAAAGAAAGTTTCGCTCTGTGTGTGTGTGTGTTTGCTTGTCTGTCTGTCTGAGATGGCTAGCAAAATCTAGCCCACCTAGAAGTCTGAAAATTTAGGAGTGGATAGTTCAATGTCTGGCCATGTGCACCTGAGTCTCAGAATTTTAATATTTTGATAATTACCAAAGATATTAATTAGATTCTCATTAACCATCGCTTCTAAAATGACATCTTTTTAAATCAAAATGGCGAAAGAAACGAGCAGGCGCATTGGATTTGCAAACGAAAATGAACGAATTCGAAATTATTTTACTAATTAGCTAATTTAAAAAAAAACTAATTGAGATATAAATTTGAAAATTTCTGAGCACATGTAAAACAAATATTCTACATCTGACTATGTGATTTTTGAAAAATTCGGTCAATAATTTTTCTTAATTTATGCAAAAAACTGCCAAAAATCTGCCAGCGCCAGTGAAAACAATCCGAGAAAGTTTCAGACAGGGATCTGCTTTCGTTAAAAACTGAACTAGAGAGAGATATCTTTCTCTGGCCGATCCCTCCATTTAGTTTGCGAAAATGAAAGGAAATAATTGCCAATTTTTACTAATGAACAAAAAATTAGGTAACTAAGATGTAGATTTGAAATTGAGGTCGGGAAGGGGGTGTCATCTGCCGGCTATTTTAGCGTAGCGTCTTCGTTATGTTCTAATTATCAGAAAAATGTAATTCTTTTTTTAATGATCGCGTTAATGTAGGTGACGGTGGTTCTCTTGAACAAATTATTCATTATATTTGCGGGTATGGGAAGGGAGGGGGTTAACGCCTTGCTCTGAGATTGTAATTATCTCAGGCCC
Source organism: Maratus michaelseni (assembly GCA_963931845.1). Taxonomy (NCBI): domain Eukaryota; kingdom Metazoa; phylum Arthropoda; class Arachnida; order Araneae; family Salticidae; genus Maratus; species Maratus michaelseni. The sequence continues at coordinate 409,533,745 of OZ007586.1, forward strand.
GGGCAACGCCTGCGGGTTAGCTACACTGTAAAAAAAAACTCGGAAACGTTACTCATTCTGGTGGGGCAGCAATGTGGCCCATCGTTTCTAGTTATGTTTCCGCATATTTCGGTCAGATGTTCATAAAAGTTTCCGCATATTTCGGTCAGATGTTCATAAAAGTTTTCGCATATTTCGGAAACATTTACGTGCATTTCGGAAACGTTTCTTTATATTTCAGTCAGATGTTCAGTAACGTTTCTGCATATATCAGAAATGTTTTTGTATACATCGGAAACGTTTCAGCATACATCGGAAATATTTTTGTATATATCGGAAAGGTTTCTGCATAATTCGGAAACTTTCTTGTATTTTCCGTAAATGTTTCTGTATATTTCGGAATCGTTCCTGTATATTTCTGAAATGTTTCTGCATAATTCGGAAACTTTCCAGTATTTTCCGTAAATGTTTCTGCATAATTCGGAATCGTTCCTGTATATTTCTGAAACTTTCCTGTATTTTTGTACATGTTTAAGTGTATTTCAGAATCGTTCCTCTATATTTCTGAAATGTTTCTGCATAATTCGGAATCGTTCCTGTATATTTCTGAAACTTTCCTGTATTTTTTGTACATGTTTAAGTGTATTTCAGAATCGTTCCTCTATATTTCTGAAACTTTCCTGTATTTTTTGTACATGTTTAAGTGTATTTCAGAATCGTTCCTCTATATTTCTGAAATGTTTCTGCATAATTCGGAAACCTTCCTTTATATTTCAGAAACTATCCTGTACTTTTCGTACAAGTTTAAGTGTATTTTGAAAACCGTACTATAATATTTCAGAAATATTTCTGTGTATTTCGGAAAGCTTCCTGTATTTTTCGGAAATGTCTCTACGTAATTTGGAAATATTTCTGAAACGTTTCCTTGTAATTCGGAACCGTTTCTGTATTTTTCTCTGTATACTTTGGAAACCTTTCTGCTTACGTTAATAAGGTTTCTGATTTATATTTAAGGCTTCTTATCAGTCAGGACACAACTTTCCCTCTCTAATACTGGGCTTGGAGAATGCATCCATATTTTTCAAATTCTCCTAAAAATAAAATAATAATAATAATAATAATAATAATAATAATAATTAAAATTTGTACCATCTGTTTTCTGTAGGCTCTTCTTGAAGAATGTATCTTTCTTTTTTATTTGCCAAAATGTTTCTAAAATTTATATTTAATTTTATAGTTTAAGTGTTAAAATCTAAGTGAAGCAGGCAAGTTGTATGTAAGATTTTAGCACTTTGAATAAAACTAACAATGAAGTTTCAAAATATTTTAGCAATTAAAAAAGAAAGAACACATCCTTCAAGAAGAGCATACAGAAAATAAAAGGTAACAATTTTAATTTTCCGTGGAGAAATTTGAAAAATATGGTTGCATTCCAAGCCCATAAGGTTTAGCATTGAGAGGGGAATTTGCAGCCTGACTGATAAGGAACCTTAAGGAAAGGGCAACTGACGTCACTGTTGGTTAAATTACTGTTGGTTTGGAAGAAAAACCTGTTCGTTCTTTACGGCTCCTACAGTACACATGAGATTCTTGCAATGATAGCTGCGACAAAAATGCTAGATTGGTTGATGGAACTGTTTGTTTGTAAACATGTCCTTTCCTTTCTCTGTGGCTTTTCCGAGAACGGAACATTTCTAGATAAGATACTAAGCTTTTTGAACACATTTCGAGAAAAAATATTATGATTTTCATATCCAAGTGTTACGGTTTCTGAAATTATTAATAACATTTCCAAGTATGTTACTAATATTTTCCAAAGAAGTTACTATTATTTCTTAATTTATGCTGTTAGTGTTCGGGATACCAGAAACACAATACCTAGAATATATTCTAGGTGCTGTACATATGTAACATTTTTCTGGAGCTATGAAAAGATATTGAATCCTAATTTTTCTTGCAAAAGAAACGATGTGTCTGGACTGGTAATTTTTCTACGATTTTCTTTTCTAAGCAAAACAATTGCTAAATTTAATCTACTAACAACTAATTCAACATTTCCAAATATCGCAGGTCAGAATTTAGTCCTTCTATATTCAGGACCAGATTAATTTCTGAATTTAGTAGAAAGAAACACAAGTGTTGCTTTGAAGCCCACCTTTCATTTGACATTTCTTTTTTAATTTTACATACATGGAAAATCATCAATGCTACTAATATTATTTCCCAGAGGGCTTAGCAGAGTTCATTTATGCTTCACTAAACAGCTTTTTTATATTCAGATACATTTAGTACATATAGTTATTGTATTCTAAACTACCCAGATGGTTTCTAACCGGCATATCAAGATGCCATATAACTGGTTAACAGCCCATTTATCCCATTCATATTTCCCGCTTAGATAAGTCTCATGAAGATATGTGATTATTCATATTATTTAAATATCTCTTTAGAAAATAAATATTTTTAACTTATTTTTGCAGGATGCCTTTCCCCCTGCTCAATGAATAGTACCCACACAAAAAAAAGAAGTAAAAAATATTAATTTCGTAAAAAGATTAAAAAAAAAACGAATGCATTTTACTCCCATGAATTAAACATTAGTGAGGGAAATTCAAAATACCAGTGAACAGCAACATTATAACATCGATACTATATTTAGGAATTTTGTTTTTAATAAAACAGTAATAGATTGGAAAATATTCTTTTTTTTTTCACGCATACTTTTCTTGTTACGTAACTACAATTTTATGGTTATACATAAATACTTGGTGGTTTGCAGTTACTTTTGTATCGCATAAAAAAAATGCAGAGAAAGTGTTTGAGACACTCTATTTACAAGACTCTTATTTACCGTATTTTCCTGCATATAATCTGTTAAAAAATCCCTCAAAAATTTTAAGTACGGATTATCTGCTAAAATTATTTTTAAGCAAAAGTTCACGTCAGATATCTAGTTTCTACCGGCAGTCATAAAATAAAAATGTAAACAGCTATCACATGATTGTCTGCTATCTACCGTTCGTGGAGTTGCTTGTGATTGGTTCACATGACGTGTACGTGGGAGTGGCTTCCGATTTTTGTTATATTTTTTAGCCTTTTGGCAACATGCTTCTATGAAGTTTAAAGCGTTTCTCAACTCATCTCTTCAATTTTAATCATTTAGATTTAGGATTTAGTTGAAACTGAAACATAACTATGAAAGATCGTGTATTGTTATCACATTGAAAGGTATAATAATGTCTAAGAGAAATAGTTAACACTGCAGTATTTAAACTGAACATTATTAAAAAAAGCAGATGTTGAAGAGGACTTAAAAGCAGAAATTATTATTCAATTAGGAACACCTTTGGGATTAGCCTGCTGTCCGCCATCATGTTTTTTAAATCAAAACACGTTTGTTTTGTTTCTCATTTCCAAAATAATTTTCATCCATATTTACTTATTATAAACACGTTATTTAATTTTATTGACTAATTTATTTATATTTAATAATAAAAGTTAAAATGTTTTGATTTAAAAAGTGAGATGGCTGACCGCGGGCGATAAATAAAAACATTTGTTTTGTTTCTGACATAATCAAGTTAAATCAAAACATTTTAACTTTTATTATTAAATATAAATAAATTAGTCAATAAAATTAAATAACGTGTTTATAATAAGTAAATATGGATGAAAGTTATTTTGGAAATGAGAAACAAAACAAATATGTTTTGATTTAAAAAACAATGGCGGACAGCAGGATAAACCCAAAGCTTCAATTTTGTCTGAAATTGGCATACCAGTCACAAAATGACATCTTAGGAGTTCAGAGTAGATGTTTGAGACATAACCAACATCTACTTTTCAGCCTCTCTAAGTTCAATTTTGGAAACACCTGGCACTAATTTAAAACAGAGAGAGAGGTTTGTCATTATTTTTATTAATTGTCACAGTAATAAATAAAATATATCTGAAATACAAGGTGCCTCAAATATTATATGCTTGAATTTTTTTCATTTTTGTAAAAGCAACTGCAACATCTAAACCAGGTCAATAATCCTATGGTAAGGAAAGATAAAAGTGCAAAGTTCAGTTTTAGCTGTAACACCTACTTTGCAGCATCAAAATTTGCAATTTTGGTGACACATGGTGCCAATTTAAAATCAGCAGATATGTGCCAATATTACTTTTCTCTTTATCATGATAAAAATTAAGTCCTATAAATAACTCAGTGCCTCAAACACCTTCCTTGCAGATTTTTTTCTATTTAAAAAATTCAGTGGTACAGAAGTTGCAACTGTTAAGTAGATAAGTAAAAAGTGTTATTTTACGAAGTTTATTACCACATAACATTTCTATTCTTAGTCATACACAATTTTAACAACAGTCTGTTTTCTTATTATGCAATACCTGTCTTCAGTATTTAATAAACAACTTCAAACAACATAAAATAAACAATACTATTATTTTCTACTTCTGTAATATAAAACATTTTTACATATCCAAGCATTAAAGTGTATTTTTAAAAATATATTTTCGTGTCACTATTATAGTCTCACTGCAATCATTACAATCCAAGTTTAATTCATTTGATTAACTTAGTTAAATTAATCACAATAAAAGAAAAGTAAAACATATAAAAGTAAAAAACAAAAAGAATATTTAAAATAATTCTTATTTTTATATCTTAGGATCAATAAAACTATAGCTTAATTATCAAACAACACTGTTGGTAAAAAATCTAATATCTGAACAATTTCAAAAAAGCTATAAACTGCATGTACGTCTAATGTGTAGCCGGCTGAAATCAATGACCAGGACAGATATTGACAATATTTTTTCTTTGTATGTGACACAAATCACATACAGTCACTATGTCATTAAATTTTGTTATTTTAGATTTAAGTATTCATGTTAAACATACAAGCTATATGCAAACCTCATCAAATTTTTAAAGTTGATAGAAAATAAACCCCTTTCTTTTCTCTAGTGATAACCTATGAAATTAATTTTACTTATACATATTTCCCTATTTCAATTTCTAACACATATACTATGATTTACACAGAATTGCCAAATAATTTCTTTTCATTTCAGGTCTTTACTAGGTGGTATTTAAAAATGGACATTTGATATTTATTAAAAAGTTTTATAGCTGTAAAATGTAACAGAAATTAAAAATTGAAAGAAACTAGTGAACAACTTAGTTAATAATCTACAATATTTGGAATATTTTCATAAAGATACAGCCTGGAAACAAACTTTAGTTCATAAGCTCCTATGAAATTACATTCTCACAGTTTTACGCAATTCCATATTTTACTGCTATATTCTATGTGATTATTTTTTGCAAAGTAATCTGATAAAGAACTCACAGTATTTTCATTTAGGTCAATTATTGTAAACAGAGTACATTTCAAATAAGTTTTTTATTTGCAAATACTTAGTACATAAAAATGATGTGTATTTTTAACATTTCCTGAGATCTTGCATATTTATGCTTTGAAAAAACGAAAAATAGTTACTGAATATAGAAATATGTATTCTATTTTTTAATGCTTGAAACACGAAAAACTTTAATGTTTACACACAATACCTACACAAATATTATTCTAAAAGATACATAAACTGATATTTCACTAAAACAAAAAATATAAATATATAAAACAAAATGTCTCACAGTATCAAATAACAACATAATTTTTTTCATAATCAGTACTATAAAAATATAGCAGAGCTGCATGCATGTAAAGATGTTATCACAGTTTTTTGTAAATCACACTTATTGCTAACATTGAAATCGTGGTTTATTCCAACTACTGTAAATAACGCTGGATAAATATTTTTCAAGCACCCTAAAAGGATGTTAGATCTAATCAGATTCCGTCGATCATGATAAGTCTTTTTTAAAGCTGTCTCAATAGTAGAAATAGATCTACTCGAAGGTGTTTTTGACATTTCTAACATCAATATTTCTTTCTCTTGCTCTATAATTTTCGAATCCTCTTTGTTCTCAGTTACTGCAGGGATATTTTTTAACATCTTCTGTGGATATTCAAACACTAGAATAATAATTAAAATAAATTAATAAAAAAGTAATATATTTTCATGATTCCAAAATACATTTCACTTTATACTAGTTTAAACATAAAATAAAACAGCATGAAAAGAATATTATATTAATATTTTATTTTTGGAGATAAAGAGAGATGAAATGTGTAAATTTAAAAAAATCTTTTTTCCTTTTTAATACATTACATGGATTATTATTTTTTTGTTGTTGTTGTTTAATTTCTTGTTTTATATGTAGACATTCGAATACCATTATCATAAACTTTCAAACATTTTAAAATCTGTGATTGTTCCACTTATTTTATCAATTTGCTGGGAATATTGTACGACCTCAAGAGAAATAATGCACTTCAAGAAGAGATAACATTATAAACAAAATATCAATATTAGAAAATAAATCCAATGAACGTCAATAGATAAAACGTTTCTAACTGCTTTTTAATTAGCAGAAATCTGTCATTTACAGTAGTGTTTCCCCCCCAGAATAAAAAAGGGCAGGGTGCTCCTTTTTTGAAGGAATACTTTTTTATGAAAAGGACTTTTTTGTGCTTTTCATAAGTAATAGCTTAATTATTTCAAAGTTTTCTTTCTATTTTAATTTTCACACATAAACATATTTTTCTATTGGAAAGTATTTGTAAATTTTATTATTTGGGCTTTTTAAAATCTGGCAACTGTAGGTAAAAAAATCAGCTATTTCAAATTATGAATTAAATCTTTATTCAGCTAATGAATTTTTGAATAAAAGATCCTACAAACTCTAAAAAATTATTTTACTTTGCACATTACAATTGAGTCAAGTATGTGCCCGCAAAATATGGTTAAATTGCTAATGTATAGTCTTTAATCCTATAAAGTTTATATAGCTGAAATAAATTGACCAATTTCAACATTAAATAGTGCGTAAAATAATTCTTAGATTTAAAAATTGTCTGTTTCAGTGTCATACATATCTCTATAAAGCTACCAATTTCATGTTTATATATGTAATACTTTATTTAATATAAGTTGAGAAAGAGCACCGGTTACTTTTTTTAGAATAGAGAGAAATGACGTTACAATCCTTTTTAATATGAAAGTGCATCATTAGTTATGTGTACCTATGAATTAAAAGTAATATTTTATTTTAATTGAAATGTGAAACAACATTGCGAAACAACATTACTTAGTTGCCTTTTAGTTTAGTAATCTACAAATTTTGATATTTAATTTTTTTTACTCAAAAAATTTGTTTAAAAAAATATTTATTATTCCAAAGAAACACATTTCTTTGAGGTCAATGTGCACATTGAAGTTTTTTCATGCATTTCTATGCTGCCTATCCACATTTTTCGATGATACAATGAGGACAGACAGACATTTTGTTAAAAAAAAGTTTTTTGGAAAATCTGGTCTCTAAATCATGTAAATCCGTCAAAAAATTTTTTGATTACAATACTTTCTTCTTTTATAGATAGAAGAAAGTAAAAAGGGTAAAACTTAGCACAAACATTGTACAAAGGTAAAGAAAAAAGCAATGTATGAAGGTTGTAAGGCTGTGTCGCTAAAAAGGGTGAAAATCTTAAGTCAATGTGACACTCTTATTGCATATTTTGATATTATCTCATCAAAAACAAGGGTTGAAAAGAAAATAGCCAATTTTTTTGCTTAGTTACATGGAAATAACTTTACCTTTTAATGGAGAAAAGCTCTGCTGATTGGAATTATTGCTAGAATCAAATGGATGTTGATTGCTCTCATTTCTCTTCTCAACTGATTCTACAGCTTTTTTCCAAGGTTTCTGCAATTAATTATAAGTAACATAAAATTAAAAGTGACAGTTTATTTTTATGAATTATATCAAATTCTTTGGAAAGTAATGTCATATTTAAAGGTAAAAAATGTTGAAATATTTAAACAATATTTGCAGAGACAAAATTAGAACAGAATTTCAAATTTAAATCTGATTGACAACTATTGTTAATATTGTACGTTTTTTTAACAAAGCACATGAACAAAGACACCGAACACGAAAAAATATCAAAATGCAGCCATAATAACATTTTGTATATATTATTTTATAAATTACATTTCAATTTAAAAAATACCCCTTCGGAAAAAATAGAACAAAAAGTTGTTTTCCGAGCATTCCCATCTCTAGCAACAATAAACAAAATTAGCATTTGACAACCTGTTTTGGCGATCTATCCACCTGGCCTGGATAATACGCAAGTACTCAAAATACTATAAATGAATAAATAAAGACTGGTGTAAGTAGGGATTGATCGAATACCAAGTGGTCTGTCTATTCAGCATGTAAACCGAATATTCGGTATACTTAAAAGTATTAGGATGAATTTTCCAAATATTTATTTGTGAAAAGTAATAGGTAAAGTATTACTAGTTATAAAAGTACATGATGACCAATGCTCATTTGATGTTATTTTAATATGCTTCAGTGATAAGTGTTTTTTTATAAAAGCAGATACATTGCTATTTGTAGTCAAATTTTAACATGGGCAAATTTCGGTGTGAAAATCTGAGTTTTTTTTTTTACATTATCTGGTTGTAATCTGTTTCTTATTTGTTCATAAATCTGTTCAGCTTCAGAAAATAAACGTTTGCTATAAACACTGTTGGTAGGTGCGGATAAGTATTTTCTTGGAAGTAGAAGAATTCCTTTTTACTTAGAAGTAAAATAGGTAATTAAAAGTAATGACTGATGAGTTTCAATATTATGTACATGAGTTCAGAGTTCAGCTGCACTACAAAAAACAAGTCAAAGGCCATTTAAAGGGGGAGTAAAGGAAAACTTGTTTTCTTTGTAAAATAGTCTATATAGGGGTAAAATCAAAACATATTCAGAGAAATCATTGAGAAAAAAAGTAAGGAAGATGAGGCATTTTTTCCCCTTATCATTTAACTGTTACTTCTACATTAGTTTTTTTTTCATTTAAATTTATTTAATGTGTATTTTCTTTAATATACCACAATGTCTATCCTGTAGCTTTTATATCCATTAAATTAAAATCACTCAAATTTTTATCTTCATCACCACATAGTTAAAGCAATATATAAAGCACAAAATATAAAGCAATAATTTGCCAGAAAATAGTTTAATGTACAAACTGACACGTTACCTTTAATATTTGAGAATCTTTCTATTCAGTGTGTTTATAATTAGACAATCAGTAATTCAGCTTAGTGATCACATCCAATTTCTTTTAATTTGAATGAATTTTTGTTTTTCCGGCCATCCTTATCCTTAATAATAGTCCATAAAATTTAATATTTATTCTCATAATTTATTAAAATAATAAAAAATAAGTGATGAATTAATGAATTTGTGAGTGGAAAGTCATTAATTTTTAGAGTAATTAAATTTAAGAATAAAAATGTAACTGAATTAAAGTATTAAGAATTTAATTTTAAATAAAGTTTACTAAAAAAGCTAAGGTATATGCAAAAAAGTTTATTAAAAATTTTTAAGTATTCGGTTGCCGAATGCTAAATATTTGGCGTACACTTTTTGACCGAATATTCAGTATTCGGTGAAATTGCTGCTTCAGCCAATCCCTAAGTATAAGTAAAAGTTTAACACACATACTTTTGTTATTATTTAGTTTTTTCCCCCCTTTAGCAGACATATAAAAGTTTTAACTTCTTACAGAACTGTTCTAGGTCTTTGAATCTTTCTCCTGTGTTCTTTAAAACATTTTTGAAATTGGAACTCCATGCATTTTTTTAGTGTGGGAAGAGAGAAATAATTTTATGAGAAAAAGTAATATATATAGATTGCTTTTTCTGCAAAAGAAAGTGGATGTCAGTTCTTAAAGCAGGCTAAAGATCTCCCAATTTTATCAATTAAAATTATTGAAAGTTTTGAGAGAGAATAACTCCTTATAATTGTCTTTCTTTAAGCATGTTTAGGTTATTTAAAAATATTAGCACCCCCAATACTAAATTCAGATAAAAGAGAGGATATGATAATTTAAAGGGATTAAAAAAGAACGACTACAACATTAAGTTATATACATCAGAGTCATTCCAAACCAGGCCATTGAAGCTATGATTTTAGATTCAGAGAAAAATTGTATATTTTACTTTTACAGTAATGCACTAGCATAAAATTATAAATATTAAATTAAAACCATACCTTATCGTTATCTGTTAAAAGATAAATAACCGTTCTTTCAGGAAGTGCTTGAAAGATTTTCTCTTCATCCAACTCTGTCCCATCTTCTAAAAATGACAAAACTTCATCTCCAATATTTAATTTCTCTTATCCTCTTTTAATCAAGTCCTTTTAGAGATGAAGCAAATACAGCTTTTCTTAATGTGCTGCTCCACACTTTATACAGCTTTTCATCCATGTCTGTGATGATTTAGTGAGAAAATGTTACATTAGATTTCCACAAAACATCACTTCGAAACAAATGTAATTATTGTGCTTAAAAATAGTGAAACTTGATAGTGTTATGACTTAGTAAAATTATTCATAATATGAAATTAGTCACTAAATAATTTAGTTAACTTTTAGATTCCCATGGGGGGAAAACACTTTTGGTCCCCTGACTTAAATTATTCAAATATGCAAAATATAGTTCAGCAGTACATTTGAGAGCCTGTATTTGACAAGCCTGCTTGAATTTTCCTTTACACTTTTGGTGATTACAATAATATAAAATCGTAAATTTATTTACACATTCAAATTTTCTTGATAAAAATTAATATATTTTGACCAATATAAAGACAATTTTAAAGCAAACCAAATTAAGATGCTACTACACTCACATGAAAACAGCCAGCTGCTAATGTTAATCCTTATGGTAAAATTTTGCATTTTAATGATTTTAATTGGATAGCAACCTCAGCTATCCAATAAAAAAAAATCATGTAAAAATATGGAAATGCAAACAAGATATTTTAAAAAAATTCTCTCATAGGATTAACATTAACAAGCGGCTGTTTTTGCATGAGTGAAATAGCCTTTTAAGAAAATTATTTACTGTTTTATTATTTCTAAGTCAGATTTGTTTTATGTATTGCTTTGGAGTATAACACACATTTTTTATACGCAGTTTTGTATGCAAAGCATGAATTATGAATTGTAGCTATCATCTAATTCACATAAATAATGCTTCAGGCTCAGTAAATTTATTCTTTTTCCATGCATTGGAATTATATAAAGATTTAAGGGATAATAATAAATAAGTTTATTATGTTCGATACACACATATTCATTCATGTCATTCACCTGCAGAGATCCAAAATGTAATAGTGGTTCAGATGAATACTTTTTCAAGACAAATCACAGCTTAGTGTTGACAAAAAGCATGAATAAAATTTCACCAAAAACTATGTCCTCTTTCAGAAAAGTAATTGGTAGAAACTTTTTTAGTTCATATACTGTCCCTTTCACTGCTGCTTTTGAATCTTGCACAATATTGTCAGTTTCAGTCACTTCATTCAGTATAGCTTTTTTAATCTTTTCACTCAGTACGTCAGCATTAAACTTAATTCCACCAGATATATCAATGTCCTCTTTTAAAAATCTTTTAAGGGATGAACTATAGTAGGTTTGCATCAATTGATGCCTATGGGCTAAAGTTAAAGGTGGATTTTTAAACTGCTTTGTGTGTCTTATAATTTGCTTAAAATAAGAATGTTTCCCTTCGAATCTAAAGCAAGAATATCTGATTGGTGGTCCTATCTGAGCAAGAATATTTTATTGGATAGCTTATGTGCACCTCTACATTGCCCCATTTTTTTCTTTTGGTTGCAGATATTTTTTATAAGGACACTTTCATTTTTGGAACCGGTTTTGAAAGTGAAAGTAACTTTATAAAAAATATTTGCAACCAAAATCGAAAAAGTAAAAAAGAGCAACGTAAAGATGGACCTCAGCTATCCAATGCAAAGAAAAATAGGTACTTTTCGGTTAGCCGGGCGCCAGTGAAATGTATATATCTATATATACATATATATGTATACATACACACATATATGTATGTGTATATATATGTATATATATATACATGCATATATAAATGTGTGTATGTATATATATATGTATATATATGTATACATAGATATATAAATTTCACTGGCGCCCGGCTAACCGAAAAGTACCGAAAAGTATTTCAAAACGTCGAAATGCAAACAATACAGTAGACTACCTCAAATCCTCAACCCTAAAATCTGCACATCATTGAAGATATGAACAATGAAACTAAACAAACTACTCCGTAAGCAAATCTTATATACATCATTTAAAAGTAGATTTTATTTCCTTCCGTTTGGTACCAATAACTTTCTTCTACAATAATTTGTCGCAGAATTAGTAGGGGATGTTTACATTTCTTTTCCCCACGACTGTACATAAAGAGCATAAATGTATCTTCGCTTCTAATACAATATATATGTTGCGGTCACTATGATTAATCCGGTCATTATTAATAATAACCGGTTATTATTAATAATGACTGGACATAATGGCCAGTTATTATTAATAATAATCACAGTCATTAATTATTAATGACCTGAATATTCGTATTGACCTGTAACATATACATGTAAGAATTACTTGCTCTGTATGTAAATGTTTGAAATAAATTATTATTTTGAAAGTGGACAAACCACAATATCAACAACAATATTCAAAATAACATATTTTTAATAAAAATATATAGTTAAAATTACCCGGTAATGAACATCCTCCAAAGTTTCTGGCTTAAAAAAGGTAGAAATTTTTTTCTTAATTTTTTTCATAACTTTCTCTGACGTGATTTATAATCTAGGTCATTGTTGCCAATTTTAATCAAATTAATTAGGAAGCAAAAAATTATGTTCCACAGTGTAAGAAGGTGGTGGTGGTGGGGGGGGGGGGGGGTCATGCCTTCTCCATTTCATAAAAAAATCTATAAATATTTATCACATTTAGGCAAAATATGCCAGTATGGACACAATTAAAATATTTTATTAATTAACAGTTATAGCTATTATACTTAAGGTTTTTTTACATAATAAATAAAATAAATACAGAAATAAATTAAAATATCCAAAAAGTGAACAATGAACGGGCCGGGCCGGGTTCGGGCCTTACTTTTTTCTGAAGGATCGGGCCGGGCCTAATTTATTTTTTCTCTACAGAGCCGGGACTGGTTTCATTCCTAATCTTCACGGCCCAAAATTTTTAGTCCTAGTTTTGAACCCGACCGTATGAAAATCATTGTCTCGGCGTGGCCTCGTCCGTTCAAAGATCAGTAAAAAAAAATTAGACGTGTCCCAAAAATTTTTACCAAAAATGCATACATTTTTAAATCGCCGTTATTCTACAATTAAACATTAAAATTTATTATTTTAAAAGAATGGTAGATTTCTACACTTATTAAAATATAGTAAAATGTGTGAAAAAGAACCTGCCTATGACGGAATCCTCTTTTAAAATGAAAAACGTGTTGATCCATGCAAAATGAATATACTAATACGTAAGAAAAGAATATATACTACATTTCCACTTGCTAAGAAGGGAACTTGTCTATAACAAATGTTTTTTTTTTTTTTTTTTTCTATGCAATTCCGTTTTAGAAGATTTTACTGTATAACATTTATCATATTTATAACACTTCAATACATGTAATATGGATTAACAATATTAATAATAACTGAAAAATTTACATACAAGATTTATAAAATAAAATAAGTAAATCAAACAACAGTTTAATTATAGCTCTGTCTATTTCATTTTAAAACAATAATATTCTGTTATTGGAAAACGTGTTTTTTTTGTGTGTGTAAATATACAGTTCTGCATTTGTGTAACAAAAAAAGAGTGCCTTTTTCATTTTACTTTTCGAATCAATGTTGAATTCAGACACTTTTCTCTGGGATAGATTCCTGTGCACCAAGGGGAGATTACACTATTATTTCACAACACAGAAAATGCTTTAATCAAAAACAAAATTCTTTGGATCATTAAAAGCATAATATCTGAAATCTTCATGGGGAGGAGGGAGCCATTTCAATGCTCCGAAAGGAATGTCCTCCCAATCCTCTGAATTCAACACTGTACCGAATAGAAGCATTAAAAGTTAAGCTTCTAAATAAATTTTACAAAACCAATAGTATGAGTAAAGTTTTAAAGTTATCAAGTGCAAAAAACTTGCATTTATTATAAGGAAAGAAACTTTCTAATTACTTACTTACATACTTTTATGTTTCTTCTAAAGATTAATCCGGTATCAAACTGATTTCTGTCCGCCATGATTCTATTCTAATCCGTCACCGTCACTGAGCGTCACTGAGTCTCTATGCGATGGATCCTCTGCTTCTATTGGATGTTAAATTGTTTCACGTCATTAAAACGTCATAATGATTCACGCTTCCCGCGAATTGTTCCCGCGAAATCAAAGATTTTGCAGATGACAGCAGATGAGAGAAATTAATTGCATGTGCTTTTTTCTCTCTTTTCTTCATACAATATAAAGAGGAACTTATTATTATTTTTAATGAAAACTCTATTTCTTATTAAGACATCTAACTTTTTTAATTAAGCTAGAAACTATTACATGTCGAAATAAAGATATTAAGCTATTTAAATTTGCATAACAAGATTTAATAGATATAACTTTAATTAAAGTAAAAGTAATTTAATTACAGAAAAGTATTAAAGTTTATTTCTATGAAAAAAAGATAATAACTATCTGTAGTTGTTATAGATATTTCCCGAGTTCTGTTTTTAATTTTGTTCACCTTGAAAAAAAAAAAAAAAAAAGAAAAACTCAATCTAAAACCCGTGAAACATAAAGCTAGCTAGATCTGTTTCCAACGCATAGCAAAAAATAGTATAAAGCCAATCCGGAGTCCGTTTCATGCTGACAAAAATCGGATATATCGAACCCGTATCCCAAACAACTCGAAATCGGAAAAAAAAGAGAATCGCCTTAAGATATTTATTACAATCATTATACCCGACCGTTAGCAAAAGAAAAAAAATCCCTGACGGCTCGGCCTACAGGCACAGGTAGATTTCGAAGACGCAGACTGTGGGGCGCCTGTTTGTTGGGAATTACGGAAGAAATGACCTTTTTGCCATGATGCCGCAGTTGGGTTCCATAAGGGACCGCCCACTTCAAAATCTAACTTGTTCGCAGGCAGGGATTTTTTTTTTTTTTTTTGCTATAAGGGTTGGTCCTATAAAAAACTTGTCAATATAAAAGTTTTAGATAATAGTAAGAGGATTTATAATAAATTTAAGCGGATTTGATATCTTGTAAATTGACGAAGTTATGAATTTTTTTCTTCTAACCCCCCCCCCCCTTTCCCCCCCCCCCTTGGGGCCAATTTTAACGATATCAAAAATTTGTTATACATACATTTTCGGCCCTTTTCCTAGAAGTAATAATAACTTTAAACGGATTCGATAAGTATTATAATTAAGACGTAATGGGTTTTTTTCTGTTTTTACAAAAAGCCACCCCCCCCCCCTGGTTCGATTTTGCCCATTCACGAACTTGACCGAGATTTTATGCCCCTTGATTTTATGTATGTGTTTGGAAGAGATTTGTGAAGAATTATTCGAGTTATCGTGTCCATAAAAAAGTGACATAGATAGATAGATAGATACATAAAGTTTTGCACTGGGGTGGTTTTGGGTTGTGGGAGGCATGATCGGCGTAGATCTGCAAAAATTTTTCAAAAATACCAACATAGGGGAGAATGTAATAGGTAGTATTTCTTACGAAATCTACCTAAAAATGTAGACCCCAAACCCAGCACGCAAGAACACAAATTCAATTCGGGTATTCGTGAGCTCTGTTTAACCCATTCGCTGCCAAAAGTATAAAGTAAGAATTTTCAAATTTCTGGTTGAAAGTCGTTTGCCACCACAAATTCAGAAAGGTAAATTTCGCTTTACTAATACAGAGAAATTTCTGCCAATATATAAATGAGGCATTTTTTTTAAAAATTCTAAAATAGTGCTGACAAAGTAATTAATAAATTAAAGCCACGTGTATACTCGTGGTTGGCAGCGAATGGGTTAAAAAAAAAGAAAAAAAAAAAAGGTATATCCGAAACTCGATTCGCAAGAAACCAAACTGAGCATGGAATTGAATAGTATGAAAGGAGACCCGACCTGTACCCAATCCGTAAAAAAAAAGCTTCTGAAAAATACGGGAATATCGAAATCGGCATATAGATCCAGTTGCGGAGCGCCAAATAACATTTTTGTATAGAATACGTTTTAATTCTTTGTAGAATATGTTTTAATTCGAACGCATTAAGAGAAAGTACAGTAGAACCCCGCTAATCCGAACTAATTGGGACCGGTGCCTGTTCGGATTACAAAAAATTAGGATTACCCGAAATACCGATAAAAATAGAAAAGGGGAAGATGCGTGCTAAAGAAATGTAAGTTATAAGTAATCTGTAGTATAGTAAACTGCCTCTAATCCGGCATCCTAAGCTTCAGCATGCTGGATAATCCGGCACGACTTTCGGGAAAAAATCGTATTCCTTGTTTAATCACTCCTAAAGATCTTTATAATACCAATGGAACTTAAGAATGAGGAATTACGTAACAACCCATTACAAATGGTTCAAAATCGAGAATCTATAAATAGTACAGCTCAGTAACCAGGTCGACGTTGGGCGGGGGGAGGGGGGAGACATTTCTGTAGATAATTTGCGAAATGAAACTATTGAAAGCAAAAATAAATTTGTATCATCTGAATTAAATACTTTTAGAAAAAAAATTTTATACTGACTGGCAAACAAACTGATATTCCATATTTTTTAAAGATGGCTTCTACGAGTTGGCCTAAAGTGCACGTTTTCATTTTATATTCGTGTACATATGTTGTACTTTTATATTATTGAGTATTTTTTTTTATTCTATTCAAGCTATTTAAAGACATTCATCCTGTAATCCGAAAAAATTCGTAAGTTAATCTTTTCAGTTAATCTGTTCAAGTGTAATTTTCGAAAATAAAATCGGTTCGGATTAACCGGAATTTCGGATTATCGTGGTTCCACTGTACTTTAGTTTCTTTTTTTTTTCTCTTAGTAGTTATTTAGTTATTTCAAGTCAATTGAGAAAAATAAATTTTACTTTCTTTTTTTTTCTAAATCCTTCAGAGAAAAAAAAATAGCTATTTAAATTTATAAATCCAGAGAGGGACTCTTATCCAGCGCCTGATTAACGCACAGGCCAACTAGGCCGTGGCCTTGGGCCCATGGCTGATGGGCCCCCAAAATGGTTAAAATGATTAGAAAAAGTTTCTTAAAAATGAAGTTTTCTGCAATTATTTCACAAAAACAAAACAAAAATATTTTGCTTAACTTGGCAACTTTATCATAATATCTAATTATAATTCTCGAAAAAATGTTTAGGTACTATTTTAATTTGAGGGGGCCCTAAAATGTTGCTGGGCCTTGGGCCCCAGATGAGCTTAATCGGGCTCTGCTCTTGCCCCCCCCCCCCCTCCCCATCTCTTGCCAGCGCCATTGGAGTGCAATTCCAATTAAAATGTTGTTCTAAATTTCCCCATGGGCGTGGGGTGGAGAAGTAAGCTTGCTGAAAGTAACACTGACGGTATTCAAATTTTGGATTCAGGTCCAACTATTTATCATGAAACAACATTGTGAAAAAAAATTATATTTTGAACGCATCATCTAACTTATTATACATTAAACATGAGATAAACAGCAACTTTAATATAAATACGTAATTAAATTAAATTAGACGGTATTAATCGGACGGAGATATCGATGTTCACGCGTAAACCAACAATTTACACATACATTGTCGGAAACCTTTCCGTTATGGAATGTAACGTTTCTGAATTCCGCAAGTCTTCCGAAGCTTTGAATATTTTTCCGCAAATACGTGTAACGATTCCGAAATAACAAGTTATTGAGGAGAACACAAAGTTTTCTATAAATTTCCGGAAACCTTTCCGCCTTGTGCCGAAACGCTTCTGATTTTTTTTACAGTGTAGTAAAACTATAAAGTGAAGATCATGATATTTTAAACGTTTGGTAATTTATCTGAACAACAAATTAACTTCTAATGATGTTATAATATTCTATTTTTATATGAAAGAATTTTGCGTTTAAAATTAACTTCTACTACGATTTCTTAGAATTGTCTTTACAATAATCTTTACAATTTCTTCTAATAATTTGTAATTTTATGTATTTTTTAATCTATTGTATTTTGTCCAGATCAGTCAGTCCAAAGTAAACAGAAAAACCAAATAAAAATTTATTTAATTGCCTTTAAAGTAATTTTTATATAGATATCAAGACTGTTTTACAATTAAATTTAATAAATACTAATATATTTATACTCCATTGGGGGAAAAATAGGAACATATTTAATGGGGAAGGGGATTTTATTAATCACTGGCCAGTTTTGACCAAATTGCTATAGGAATGATGCCTTCAGGGAGAATTTTAAAGGGACAGGGAAACGAATTACTGTTCTCGTAGTAGAATAAAAAATATATTGTAAAAGAGATAATGTAGTAAAAGAATGCAAAAAATATTTAATATATATATATATATATATATATATATATAAAAACCATAATAAAGGAATTCGGAACTGTCAAAAGAAGTGGCGACTCTTCCAATAATAGAAATAATTAATTTCGATGTTATTTTTAATTTAATTTACTTTCTCTCAATCAATTCTGAAGAAAGATTTCAAAAATTAGCTGGAAGAAAAATAACTGCTACAGTGTTTCATATCGTAAAAATATTTACTTCCGTTTTTTTTTAACAATGATCTGGTTCTGTGAAGATGAGAATTAAGAATATGCAATTACTCGGCATATCAAATAAGAAAAAAAAAACGAAATTATGAAGGGCTCACAGAACTGTTAAACCATAAAAAAAACTACTCTGAGAAAAATATAGATGAAAAAGAAATATTTTCTGACGATTTATAAAAGGACCTGATGAGAAAATTCCTATAATTACGCTAGTAGTATAAAAGTAGTACAAAGCCTAAAATAGTATAAAGTAAGAATACTTTCGGAGTTTTCCGTAAATAATAAAAAAAATACTTAAGAGAATTATATCAATTTGTTTTTTTTAAATTGCACGCTAGCTATCTCTTACAATTTCATATATTCGTTACTGAAAGTTTTATGACATTAAAAAGGGTAACTTTTTGTTAAAAGTCGTGTGAACACATTAAAATTTTAAGCACTCCACATCCACACTGTATTGTCTTCATTTCTAGGGTTCCGTACTTAAAAAGTAAAAATGGAACCTTTATAAGATCACTCCTGTCCGTCCGTCTGTCACCACCCATTTTCTTGTAAACTATGAGACGTGGAAAGTTTATTAATTAATAAATAGTAATTAATACGTTTACTGTACGGAACCCTTTGAGCGCGAGTTATACTCGTACTTGACCAATTATTGTCTTTAAAACAACGACGCTTTTCTAAGCCTAAATGGAAAGGAAAAGTTTGATTAATCCTGATACAAGTATAATAAATACTACTCCGAAAGTGATTTACTAGTTAGACGGCGCTAGAGCTCCTATAACAGTTGTGCATTGTCCTGCTAAAACGTAGAGTTGCGGAGGCATCGAAGATAAGACAGAACCATGGGTCGTAACACATCAGAAATGTAACGGCTGCTGTTGAAATAGCCAGCAATGCGAACAAGAGGTTACCGAGACGTGTATCCAATGACACTTCATACCGTCACTCCAGGTGATATGACAGTATGACGATTCGAATGCAAGCTGGCAATGTGCGTTTTCTACGATGCCGCCAAACATGGATGCTGGCATCATGATGCTGCATACAGAGTCTAGATTCATTAAAGACGACGTGAGACGCCATTCCTGCTTCATATACAGCATCATGATTCCAGCATTCATGTTTGGCGGCATCGTGGAAAACGCACATTGCCAGCTTGCATTCGAATCGTCATACTGTCATATCACCTGGAGTGACGGTATAAAGTGTCATTGGATACACGTCTTGTAACCTCTTGTTCGCATTGCAAGCAATTTCAACAGCAACCGTTACATTTCTGGTGTGTTACGGCCCATCCCAGCTAAAAATGAACTGCAGTGAAACTTAAAACAAACTGCAGTTGTAAAACTGTGGTGATTTGGCACAAATCACTGCAGTGTTTTTGAAGTTGATACAACTGCAAAATAACTACAGTTTATAAACTACAGTGATTTTACAAAAAAACTTATTTCGCTCTTTCTGTTTTTGGTGGCGCCATCTATGAGTCATCTTATCATATTTCTTTGTAAACTTTTTAAAAGAACATTTTCCCCCACTTGCCGAAGGGAGATTCGATCCGGGGGTGTAACGGTTGGAAGTCGAACATCTTACTGACTGAGCAACTGGGTCTTGTGATAGAATCGATTGAAAGGGGTCATAAGGGTAGGGTAGTCAAATAAACAGGTTTACTTCTCGTCTTTAGGTGATTTGACGGCGTGAAAAATGGGATTTTGAAGAGAATTTTTATAAATGCTCTGTGCGTGTGTACTTCGAAATTAATTTATTATTTAAAGGCGTGAAATAAATATCTTAGTGGTTATTTATTTATATATTTAATTAATTTAGGAGATATATATATTTTTTAATTTGTTACATATTTTAAATTAAAAAATATATATATATTAACTTCGAAAATGAAAATTATTAAAAAATAGTATGTTATTATAAAAGTAGATTTTGTGAAGAGCCGTATTTTATTAAGAGAATTTTGTGTGGGACACTGTTTTATTAATAGTAATTTCGTGAAGTTACTATTGATAAGGTTATTGTGAAGGTACCTGTTTATATTTTTATAGCTTGTGAAATAATTTTAATTTACTCTTAATAATTAATAACTTTTAAATAAAATAAGAAAAATAGTTGCTGCTTTTTATATTAATGCGTACTTAAAAAAAAAAAAAAAAAAAAAAAAAAACGAATTAATTTGCGAATTAGTTTTTTTTCTGTTTTATTTACATATATATATATATTTGACGAAGAGACAGGTTTATATTGTTATAGCTTGTAAAATAATTTTAATTTAATTTTAATAATTAATAATTTTTGCATAAAATAAGAAAATTAGTTATTGCTTTGTAAATGAATAAGTAATTTATAAAAATATGGTGAATTAATTTGCGAACTAATTAGATTTTCTTTGTACGATTAAGTTTTAAAACGTTTAAGTATATATATTTAATTATTTTATACAATTAGACGTTTTAATTGAATTTTATAATATGAATTATAATATGTATCTGGTTCATAGCACTTTAATTTTTTTTTAAATTAATGCGTAAGATAATGATATAATACTGTATGGATAGTAAATTAGTATAATAGACGAAATGGTTTTAATGTATTAGTTTTGCACTTAAAATGTTATAGGGGGTGCTATTATGTTTCTGCTCAGGGACCCCGAAATCTGTAAGTCGTTCCCTGGTTAGCTCTAACATTTTAACGATAAAAAACATTGATTGATTTTTAATGTATATTTGTTTTGAATTTAAAGTTTGATATATTTAAATATTTGTTTTGTTTCACTTAAAGAAGGGGGGAGGGGAGGACTTTCACAGGTGTTCTAATTAGGTCCTTAAAATAAAAGTTTTGAAAACAGTATTAATTATTATTAATACAGTAAATAGTGAGTCATGCAACAATAACAAAAACTGAAAAGCTTTAACATCACTTTTAAAACTACAGATTAACTACAGAAAATATAACACGAGCTTTCCATAAAGTAAGTTCTGTAAAGTTATCTCATAGTAACTACAGTTAAACTGCAGATACATCAGAAAATATACTTCTGAATTAATAACTGTAAAAATACTTCAAATTTACTGCAGTTTTACTATAAATGTAAAGTCTCATTATTTTTTTAATTGATGGTTGTAAAATGATTTCACATAAACTACAGTATTTTTGCGGATAATAGCTCAGAGTATTTTTGAAATAAATCACTGCAAAATTACTTCACATTAGCTACAAAATAACTGAAGTATTTTTGCAGTCAAGATTTCAGTGCAGAAAATCTACAGTTGACAGTAGAAAAACTTCAAAAACACTTCACTTCTGTAGAAAAACTACAGTTAATTTTTAGCTGGGATGGTTCTGCCTTATCTTCGATGCCTCCGCAACTCTACGTTTTAGCAGGACAATGCACGACTGCATGTTGCTCGTACTATCCTGACCTTCCTTGATACAGAACATTTTCGACTGTTGCCCTGTACGTTCTCCTGATTTCTCACCAATTGAAAATGTCCTGTCAATGGCTATTGAGCGACTGGCCCGCAACCACTCGCCCGTCACTACGGTTGATGAACTGTGGCATAGTGTTGAAGCTGCATGGACTGATGTACCCGTACATGACATCCAATCTCTGTTCAACTCCATGGCTAGGCAGATAAATGCTGTTATTGCGTCCAGAGGTGGGTGCTTTGTGTAGTGTTTTCTCAGGATCTATATCTCCCAATTTTCTGAAAATGTAATTGCCTGTCCTTCCCCTTATAATGTATTTGTCCAATTAATATCATTCTGTTATTTGCATTCCTTCATGGTGTAGCATTTTGGATGCCAGTAGTGTATTTTAATACGAATGGACCTTATCAGTCTTACGTCACTGAACACAGAACAAACTGGAAATCGGTGGCGTTACCGTAGCAATTGGCATAATTATGTTTCATATATATTATGATCTTGCTATTTTCCCCTAAACGATTATTGTAAGTGTATAATGGAAGTAAACACTTTTTTAGCAAAGAATGAGAGTATACCCGTTTTATATTTATTGTCAATCCTTGCGTTAAATATGTTTTCTCTATTTTTTTAATGCTTTATTTGTAAGGCCCCTTATTATTGCGTGTACAGTCAAGATTGCGTCCGGGCGCAAATTTTATTCTTTCCATGATGCTAATGTTTTCTACTCTGTTAATGTAAACGTAAGTTCATTTTTTTAATCATGACACTCATGGTATTTTTTGTACAAAGTGTATGGGCATTACGTTTAAGATTTGTTGCTAACCTTGACAAATTGCATTTTTTCTTTGTAGTACCTATAAATTTCGATTACGTATAGCCTGAAAAATAATCGTCATTGCAGGTTTTAGAATGGAATCACACATGCTTAAGATGACTTGCCTTCTATCTTCTATTTTACATAAAAACGTAATTTCGAAATATTTTAAATATAAAAAAAAATTCTTAAATACAATAAAAATATGATTACGAAACTTCTCAGGAGTTGGATTAGTCCAGGATTGGTCAATGTCCTATAAATTGCCATAAATACGTGTTGGAATCCCTTAGAAAGACTCCCACGGAGGGCACTCTGCACTCTCCTCTAGGGCCTATATCCTTCGCGTAGATAATCGGCCGTCATAAAATCAACCAACCAATGTCCTATAAAATAAGTTAGTATAAGCCTGTGTTCTGCGGCCGCATGCTAAAATGTTTCGCCCGAAGTGTCCACGCCACAAATCAAAAGAAGCTATGCGTGGGTGTTAGATATGCGGAATGTACCTTCGACGCTACCCGCTACCCATAGCAAAACATTTTATAACTAGAATCCGTATGGCTGAAATGTCGGAGCATTCAGTCGCATAAATTTAAAAGATATCATTTAAGAAAAATATTTTATATTTAGGTTTACTGTTTAATAATATAAAAGTAAGTTTGCAATAACAGCTGTTGAATCTTCATTTTCCAAGTATTTATTCAGTCTTCAGTTGCATCAGGTAATGCTCTAATGCTAATCTATCAGCAAATGCCTCAATTTTCTAATTTGCGAAGTTCCTCCTTTGCAAAAGACACTTCAATGAGATCCTACTCTAAACGACAAACTCCACCAAAAGTGACATAAGTTGCTTTTCAAGTGACGAATCCTTTAAAATGATGGATGTCCACAGCAATTTTTTTAAAGTTAACTCTTGAAATTTGTGTATGGTGACAGCGTATGAACCCATGGCCGGATTAAGGGAGGTTGGGCTACAGGGGCTGCAGCCCAGGGCCCATCATTGATTCAGAAGCCCTCTGCAATGGCTCAAGTTATATCAAAATTTCGTTTAAAAATACTTAATTTCTATTTTAATAATAATAATAATAATAATAATAATTTTGCTTCTAAAATGATAACAATACTCTGAAATGATGAGAAAAAAGTCATGGTTAAAGTGTCAACATGTATAATTTTTTCCTTTTGCAGTTTTAAAACTTTGCAAGTCCGATATAACGCTCTGTTGCTAAGCTGTTCTTTCAGTATTGTTACCTTGTTTTGCCTGAGACTGAAAACGGGAAAACCCCCTCTATTCTAATTCTAACCTTTGCCATGCAATCTTAACAAACATGTGCACTGCATATATTTTCTAAGAAATTATTAAAGAGGACCCCCCAGTCTCCGACGTCGGATACTTCCGAATGTTACGAACAATACCCTTCAACCATACTTTGCATAAGAACTAAGAAGCATTGGCAATTGCGAATAGTCTTTGTGCCTTTGTTTCCTGAATAAAGTGTATGTAAGACAAACAAAAAATTGAAGGGTACCTTTTTTTCATATAAACATTTAATTTAATATTGTAAGATTTTAGGAAGCTCGATTGCTTTACTTTTCTTTGATCTTTATAAATGTTTTTGTTTAATCTATACTAATAAAAGAAAGTTTGTCTGTCACTGTGTGTGTGTCTGTGCAATATCTACCGTACGTAGAAGTTTGAAAATTTGGGTGTGGATAGTCCAAGGCAGGTCCTGATGCACCAGAGGCTCAGATTTTTAATTTTTTTAGACCCGGGCCTCTAGGGCCTCTTTAGGTTTTTTTGCTCTAAATTGTTAATAACTTGACCTAATTTTATTCGATCGTCTTCGTTTTTTGTAACCTTTCTCCATTTAGCTGTTCCCTCAATTCTACGTTCCAGTTAAGACCCTGCCCCCCCCCTTGGGGCTCGGTACGGGGGCCCCTTGAAGTTTTTGTTTCCTAAATTGTAAGTAACTTGACCCTTTGAATCTCATCGCCTTCGTTTTTGGGGACTTTTCTCCATTCAGTTTTTTCCCCATTCTTACATTCCAGCTAGGACTCTGTCCTCCTGGGGTCAGCTCTGGCGCCTTTGGACATTTTGTGCGCCATGCATTTTTCACCTCCTAATTGTGTCACCCTCTCAATGCACAACTTTAAAGTTGACTCTTGGATTCCTCTCCCCGGGCTACCACCCTCATATTTTTTGGGGGGCCCTAGAGACCATTTTTAAACATTTCTTTAAAATTTTGTTCTAATGATTAATTTATACCCTATGCTTAATTTCGACTAATTGAAGATCTAAAGCGCTAAGTACTAGGACATTTTAAGATGTTCCTCTTAGGGCCCTGCTCAAAACTATCAGTTAGCTTCTTTTGGGTACCCTACAATATACCTCCCTTAAAAATCGTCCAATTCACTAGATTATTTTTCTAACAACTTCTTTTAAGACTTTCAGCTACAACTTGAACGACAAAAAATTTTCTCGGACCTCAGCTACTACCAATTTTGAATATTACTCTCCTTCTTGGAACCCTTGGTGCAATTTCTTGAATCAGTTTCGCTTGAATAAAACCATTGTTTTTACTGTGTGTTTTTATGTGGCTTAAAAGAAAGAAAAAAAAAATAAATAATATTACACCTCTCATCTTAGTTCGATTGTTTACGAAATATTTTTGATCGTTGTCTTGTTATCTTATTAATTTAAGTTAGTAGGTTTACTATGAATTTCATTATCTAAATAGCTTTACATACATCCTTATCATATTAAATTTTTCATACTCATATTAAAACTTTATTCATGTATGTATTTTTTCTTTTGTACAATTTATTAAAAACCAATCTGTATGGGATAAGTTGCTTAATATACCAACATTAATTTATGTAATAATTGTTTTCATATATTGCACAAAAATTTACTTATTTCAGTGAAACTAAAAACGTTTAGCAAACATATTTAGAGCTTTTAGTTCATTACTAAGATATGAACTGAATTAGAAAAGTAAATTTTCAAAAAAGTTTGAAGTGGTGCATTTTTTCCCCTTCATCGGGAAAGTGTTTTTTATTCAATAAAAGTTCATCTCACAGTTACATTTTCTAACAAAACTAAGGGGCTCGGCTCCTGCGAGCTTCGCTCGCCAACTCCCGTCCATACTCCACAGGATCTGAAAACATGCTAAATTTGCTGTGTTTTAAAATGATTATCCGATTACACTAGTTTACAAAAAAAATTTTTTTTTTTGTTCATGAATTGAAACATATATTATTTATGTAGGCTATGGACGGTAGTTAAAAAAAAAATATTTTTATATTTTGTAGCACGTCACAATTCTGAGATATGAAGGTCTTTGTTTTTTACCCACCCGCAATTGTTTAAATACGTTTATCGCTTTATTTTGTGAACAACTGTGTGATTCAAAAGTCTTATTTTTATATATATATGTCATCTAGAGTGTGTAAACTACATACAAACTGATTTTGTTATGTTTGTGGCAAAATTGTTCAGTTAAATCGTGGTTTTCCTATAACAAAACCATTGCAAGAAGCCTATTTACATTATTTAGGATTTCCGGTGTCAAATCAAGATAAAAATTGGGTTCCTCATGTGATTTGCACTAATTGTAGATTGGTCCTCAGCTCCTGGTATTCAGGTAAAAATAGATAACTGAAATTTAGCAAACCAATGATATGGAGAGAGCCAACTAACCACTTAACCGATTGTTACTTTTGTTTAACAAACACTTTTGATTTTAACTCAAAAAAATAAAGATAGCATAAAATATGCAGACGTTCCATCAGTGACTAAGCCGGTCCTTCATTCAGAGCATTTACCAGTTCCCACACCACCAGGCAGAAGTGACCAAACTCACACAGATACATCAAGTAGTATTACAATGCACAAACATAATGACAGTGAACAATCAAGCTCAGATAACTTTGTCGATGATGAGGACAGTGTACATTTAATAACTCAGTCTGAACTCAACAATCTTAAAACAGATTTGCAGTTGTCTAAGTCAAAAGTGGAATTACTTGGCTCCAGGCTGGAACAGTGGAAATTGCTTGCTCTCAGCACAAAAGTTAGTATTTATAAAGAGATTATTGAAAATTTATTGCAAAGTTACGAGCGTATGGGTGTAAATATGTCACTAAAAATTCCTTTTTTGCATTCCTATTTAGATTTTTTTCCAGAAAATCTTGGAGGTATGAGTGATGAACATGGTGAGCGATTTCACCAAGATTTAAAACCATTTAAACAAAATGATCAAGGTTTTTGGGACCAAAATATGCTAGGTGACAATTGTTGGTCTGTTGTGAGAGATACAGATGAAAATATTTATAAAAAAAGAACAAAAATTTCGCATATTTAACTGTCTATTGTTTATTTAAATGTAGTTTTTTGTAAAAATCTTCTTAATAAATATTTCAAAAAACTGACGTGCTGGATTTTTTAAAATATTTTTTTCTAGATGTAGATAACCAAAGTAACGTAACCGTATATATTTCATTTCATGAACAAAAGTCATATAAACTAGTGTTTTGGAAGTTCGAATGATATTATCACGACCAGTGGAGATCGTCTGTAATCGGATTGCCATTCAGTTTCTTTTGACTGGGGGGGGGGGGGGATTTTTTACTTCAAAAGGTCGTATCGACCACTGTCGCGGGCTGTTTTCGTGATTGATTGAGCAATATCTGTGACACATTTGAAAATTTAGCTTGCATAAAATGGGTAAGTAAAAATGTCGCTGCCTCTCAGAACGTCTGTATTATAAAGGACAAACATGTCCGTGCATAACGCTGACGTCATTTTGCTGTTGGCAACACCAGGCGATTAAATTTCTCTTTCACTGCAATTTTTTTTAAACTTCTAAACATTGTACATTTTGAATTTTTAAACCGTCGAATAGGGGGAAAAATCTCTAACGGCTCGCCCTACAGGCACGGGTAGATTTCGAAGACGCAGACCGTGGGGTGCCTGTTTATTAGAAATTGCAGAAGAAAGACCTATTTGCCCTGATGTGGCATTTTGGACTGCCCACTTCGAAATATACCTCTGCGTGTAGGCGGAGCCAGCAGGTTTTTTTTTTTTTTTTTTTTTTTTTTTTTTTTTTTGGGCTGTAAGAGTTGTCCTATAAAAAACTTGTCAATATAAAAGTGGTAGATAATATTAAGAAGATTTATAATAAATTCAAGCGGATTTGATATCTTGTGAATTGCCGAAGTTATGAATTTTTTTCTTCTGAAACCCCTATTCCCCCCCCCCCCCCTTTGAGGGCATTTTTAATGAAATCAAAAATCTGTCATACATAAATTTTTGGCCCTTTTCCTAGAAGTAATAATAACTTTAAACGGATTCGATATGTATAAAAATTAAGAAGTTATGGGGTTTTTCTCTTTTCACAAAAAGCCCCTCCATTTGTTCCCCCTTTGTTCGATTTTGCCCATTAACGAACTTGACCGAAATTTTATGCCGCTTGATTTTATGTATCAGTTTGGAAGAGATTTGTGCAGAATTATGAAAGTTATCGTGTCCATAAAAAAGTGATATAGATAGATAAAGTTTTGAACCGGGGATGGTTTTGGTTTCTAGGAATTATGATCGGTGTAGATCTGCAAAAATATTTCAGGAATTCCCACTTAGGGAATAATGTAATAGGTAGTATTTCTTACGAAATCTACCTAAAATGTACTTTCAAACGCAATTTGTTTGAAAACTGTACCGCAATTTACTGATATCTTTTTAAAATAATTTTCAAGCATGATTTAAAAAAAAAATCTATCTCTATCGCATGCAGAGAAGATTACGATAAATAAATCCGTTGGCACTTAAAATAACATAAATTGTTCAGCATTTGTTCCCGGCTTATAATACCATGAAAGCATTGCTTTTAATAAATTTCAAAACTTTATTTGAATAAATAATCGCATTTTTCATGTAAAAATGATTTTTGATGTTGTTAGTGTAGTGAGCAATCTAAAAAAATATATTAGATGTAACAAATCTATAAGAGTTTTCAATAATAATAATAATAATAATAATAATAATAGGTTTTCACCTATATTCTGTAACTCGGAAAGCCCGGGTTGGATCCCTTTGGATCCCTTATTTATAAAAACGGCTAGAAGAATTTTAATACGCTATAAGAAAATGTTTTTAAATATGATGTTTTAAATATATTGTTTTAAATATGACGTGATTTTCCCACGTAATAATTTAATTAATTTCAAGTTTTTTTTCTCTCCTAATATTCACGTGAAAATATATTTTTCAATTGAAAAGTGTTTGGAAATATTACTATTTGAGCTTTCTAAAAATTGGTAACGGTAGGTAAAAAATCGCTTTTTCGAAATATGAAATAAATCTCCATTCAGAAAAATAAAAAAAAAATTGAAAAAAAAATCCCCAAAAATTAGACGATTTTAAAAAAATGATTGAACACTACACATCACAACCTAATCACGTATATTCTTACAAAAGATGGTTAATTTGCTATGCATAGTTTTTGATCCTATAAAATTTATGTAACCATCTTTTGAATCTTGACCGATTTCAACTTTAAATAGCACTTTAAATAATTCCTAGGCTTAAAAAATGTCAACAGCAAATCTCTATCAAACTATTATTTTTCATGTTTTTATAGTCAATATCTTTTTTTTTTTTTTAATTTTTTTTTTTATGTAAGTCGAGAAAGAGCTCCTGTCACAATAAATTCAATTACGGCAACAGCAGCGTCAGTTACTCTTTTCTTTTTTTTTCTTTTTTTCTTTTTAAGAATAGAGAGAGATATAAAATAAAACATATAAAAAATTGATACACAATATAGAATTTTTCTTTTACTTTAAATGAATATATTATTTAAATAAATTAATGATTTCCAGTAGTATCAATTTAACTTTTCAGTATACTTAACTTTTCATAGTATTTTTCGCTAATTGGTTTAACATTATTGTTGAAAACATTCCATTAAATCGTTAAAACAAGGATTTCAGTTGCATTTTTTTTTTAATTTGAAACTACCACTAAAACTAATTCTGAACATGTAACATTAAAAAAAAAAATTATAACTGTTATAAAAGAAACAATATAAATGAAAATAAGACATTTAAGAAACAAATTCTGTAATTACGTACTTTTTTTGCCGTAGATAAAAATAAGACAATTTCTCTAAAATCTTGCGACATTTAATAAAACCATATGGCACTAAAAACGCATTTTTTCGATTTTAGTGCCAGTAAATACCGAAAATTATTATAATTCAAAGTATCATAACTCAGTAAGTTTTGGCCATTACGAATAAGGCCATAAGGGAAAATATTTATTTGGAGAAGTGAAAACTTTCCTAGATAGAAATGATATTCCTTTGATTCAATGCGGAGGACTATCCATTGATAATGTGGCGAATATGCCGAAGAATTCCAAGCGCAAATAAAGAAAGAAAATAATTTTGTAAACTTTGTACCTTGAGCAGTCCATTCCCAAAATTTAGTTGGTGTAAATTATGTGCAGTCTTACCTTGAAGCAATAAATTTCTTTTCTTATTTACAAGAAATTGCATTTTTTTCCTTCTTTTTTCTGAGTTCATCTAGTAAATGGGTACTACTAATAATTGTATTTGATATTTGATGTCCTGCAATCATTTGCTAATCAGGCAAGGGCAATTTTTTTCAATTAGTTTTTTTTATATTTTCGAAAAGCTAAAATAAAAATGTTTAAAAATAGGTACCAGCGGCGAAAAACTTATATATCTTAAAAATATGCGTAGAACAAGATAAGATGGTGCTGTCATTACGAATCTGTAACGTCGTTGTATTTAAATTATGACAATATTTTGTGTATTTTAGAAAGTATAAGAGTAAACTCTGAAGAAAAACTTGAAGCAAGAAGGGAGGCAACTTATTAAAGAAGCACGTTAACTGTTTTTAAATTACAAAAATTTAAAAACTCAAAAACTTCACCTTTTCGAAATAAATACACAAATTAAAACTTCTTTTACTTAAGTAAGGTGTCATACATATAAAAACACAAATATCAAAACTTGACATGTTTCGGTTTACATTCTAAAACCATACTCATAAGTAGATACCTCGTCAACAGTTGACGAGGTATCTACTTATGAGTATGGTTTTAGAATGTAAACCGAAACATGTTAAGTTTTTATATTTGTGTTTTTATATGTATGACACCTTACTTAAGTAAAAGAAGTTTTAATTTGTGTATTTATTAAACAAGGTTTCAAAATTTGAATTTGTATTCCTGTGTACACTTTGGCATGATATTTTTCAGCAGTTCGACAAAGTAAGTTCTTCCCATCAAAAAACAACACTTGATCTGCTTGCTGGTTGCAACCATTTGGAATAGCTCTTAAAATATATTGAGAGCCAAAGAGATAATTTTGAAATTTTAAAGTGAAAGATCTTCCCCCAAGCCAGAAAGCTTCGCGAAATTTCAGGAAGGTCGATTTCCAAAAAAGAAATGTACTGATGGTGATATGCACAATGAAATTATATTGCAGTGTCAAAATTTTTTCAAACGGAAACATTTAATGATATTTTTGACAAGCTACGCATTTTTTTTTTTTAAAGATCGCGTGCTTTTATACAAAAGTTTCTTTCTTTCTTTCTTTCTTTTTTTTTTTTTTTTTTTTTTCAAATTGAAAACATATTTTCAAACACCATAAATAACATTTCTGTAGAAAATTTCTTAAAATTTTATGAGGTTCTTGATGAAAATTTAAGAACAGAAATTAAACATTTCTCAGAACTTATTAGTAATGTAGACATACAGTGCTGTGAAAATACTGCGAAATATATTAATGTCAATAAATAATATCTATTTTTCCAAATATGTACAATGCATTGAAATTATATTTAGTAATACCGCTTACAAATTGTGAAGCAGAACGATAGTTTTCCACACACAAATTAATAAAAAATAAACTATGATCATCTATGCAAGAGCTCAGACTCGGTGGTTCGTTCAAAATTAATATCTCTAGAACGTGACATCACAGAACGCATTGCATTTGATGATGTCCTGTATTCATTTTCTATTAAACCAACGGCAATGTTTTTTAAACGTGTTTGTTTTATAATAACAAAAAGCTATAAAATTGTATTTTGATTTATTCGTATAAATAAAAAGATGTATTATAATAATTTTAAATGTAGTCAGTTTTTATACGACAGGGATATTCTTGTTTTCTTTTTTAATGTTTGTAAAGCACTTTTAAATTGTATGTGTTTAAACCAACTAATTAAGAGCACCAATGAAGATAGTGACGGAGAAACCTTTTTTATGCAGTGAATAATCTCCACGTGCAGCGAACGATTGAAATAAGAACATGTTAAAAACCAGACCCCAATTACCAATAAGTACTTCAAGTGCCGCAGCTGAAAAACATAGTGAACAAAACCAGAGACTGTCGAAACTAACTAATTGGAGAAACTCTGCAGACCTCCCTCCTTCAAACTACAGCTGTCTTATCCCGCGCGTGTGCACAGAACTTAAAAACATTCCCTTCAGTTTCCAAAATGTTTCTGAGCAGTTAAGACGCTCTTGTACATATATGATGTAAATATATTTAATATAATGTAAAATTGGAGCACTTATACGCAGCCTCCAAAAACGCGACTTAAAACATGTACATCTAGCCAAGAATTATATTATATTCAAAGGAAAATGAATCTTCTGTTTATTTTACACAATTGTCACTTTCTACTAATACTATTTATTATTCTTCCAATATAAGTGAATCAATGGATCAGATAAATATCGCTACAACACTTTGGATTACTACTGTGGGTATATTCAGCGCAAAAAGGAAAATCTCAGGTAAGCTGAACAAACTTCTTTAACATATCAAAAGATGAAAATGTATATTAAATTTGAAGACTGATTTAACTATTTATAAAAATAAGAAAATTTATTACGCTACCGACGGTTCCCCTAACAAAGATTATGAAAGACTGATTCTGAAAAAAAAGAATATTATCCCAGTATCAAAAACGATAATTTAACAAATTTCTAAAATATAATAATAAATAAAAGAACGCTAAGGGAAAAAAAAGAAAAAAATGAATGCGATAAAAGAAAATACTCAATT
Organism: Maratus michaelseni; assembly: GCA_963931845.1. NCBI lineage: Eukaryota > Metazoa > Arthropoda > Arachnida > Araneae > Salticidae > Maratus > Maratus michaelseni. Next base: position 409,566,885 of record OZ007586.1, read on the forward strand.
TATTGAAAAACTCAATTCTACAAATTATAGTACATGGAAGTTCAAGATGCAGATGTTCCTGATTAAAGAGGAACTCGACGATATTATAGTACAAGATCCACCAGCTCCACCCGATCCCGCATGGCACAAAAAAGATCGCAAGACTAGAGCTTTAATTAACCTAAGCATCGATGATTCTCAAATCGTAAATGTAAAAGACTTAGAAACTGCCAAATTAACATGGGAAGCTCTGAAAAATATACATGCCCAGCTAAAAATGAACTGCAGAAAATCTGCAAAAAAAATGCAGTTGAGAAACTGCGGTGATTTGGCCAATTCGACTACAGTTTTTTTGAAGTCGATACAACTGCAAAATTACTGCAGTAATTTTGCAGTTGAATCGACTTCAAAAATTCTGCAGTAATTTTGTAGTTGTATCGACTTCAAAAATTCTGCAGTAATTTTGTAGTTGTATCAACCTCAAAAATTCTGCAGTAATTTTGTAGTTGTATCAACCTCAAAAATTCTGTAGTGGAATCGGCCAAATCACCGCAGTTTCCCAACTGCATTTTTTCTGCAGATTTTCTGTAGTTTCCCAACAGCATTTTTTCTGCAGATTCTCTGTAGTTTCCCACCTGCATTTTTTTTTTTGCAAATTTTCTGTAGCTCATTAAAATAGAGAACCTCGTTTCTCTTAAGTGACGTCTGAATATTTCTGTTGTTTTTACAGACACCCTTGGCATAATCAATGTTTATTTTTGTTTACCAATACTTTCTTTAAAACAAAACAATAAATATTACAAATAATATAGAGAAAATTCTTTGGCTGTTTTTAGACTCTCAACTTGTATATTTTAGGAGCAAAATGGAAGTGATTACCCCCCCCCCCCCTCTAGAATTCTGCAGCTAATTTAACTAGCTGGTAAACTCTCTCCATTTCTCCGGCTCCTCATTTGGCTAATTTTCAATTAAACACTCCCAGTTGTATACATACATGTTACTTTCACAATTTATATAAAAATCTGTTGTCCCCCCCCAAAAAATTTTTTTTTTCTTTGTAGCTTGTGAGAATATATATATATATATATATATATATGCGAAAGAGATTGCAAATTTTTAATCTCATAAGCAATTCATAATGAAGTCTATTGTGGCAGATTTAGATGATAATTTTAAATATTAAATATAGGGGAGACTGGTACGCAGTGGAACATTTTTTCAGTTAAAAATTATGTTCTCTTTAATGCACGAACCGATCTGCATGAAAATATTTTTGAATATTCCTTAAACATTTATACATTTATCATAATTTTCTCATAACATAGTTTTCAATATATTTTTCAAAAAATTTTTTTATATGCATCTATAAAGTGGACCACTGTGCCCCACTTCTGGGGCACAGTGGACCGCTATTAGGTATTATCTGAAATACAATATAAGTCTATTTTTCATTAATCTAAGTCTTTTTTTATTTTCCCTTTACCTGCAAAATAACATAGTAATATAAATTTACAAGTAACATTTTGAAACAAAAACAAAATGAATTATATTTTGAAAATAATAACAGATTAATACAGGAACAATTGCACTTTAGTTGAAGTTATTACTTAAGTACAAAAAAATCAGCGCACATTAAAATTTGCAAATGAAATTCCAAAATACTTAAGAGTAAGATTGAGCCTGGAATTTTCCTGAAATACTTTTGGGTCTGGGAGCAATATTATGACATCATTGACAACAATAGATTCATCTACAGTTTCGGGAAAAATAAACTGATTTCCATTCAATTTGCATCTCATTAATCTTACTTGAATAGAATCATCAAAAATTTAGACTACAGTTATATTTATCAAAGGCAGTATATACAAAACAAAATATTTCTTACTATATTATATAAATTGTCATTTTTCTTTGTTTACTTTATTTTACAGTTAAATAACTTTTTTTAAACAATATTTCTTTATAGTAAATAAGCAATTATTAAATATTTTGAACATTCTGCATTACAGGAGCAGAGTGGATTGTGGATCACTGTGCCCCAGGAGTGGGTGGTCAACTGTGACCCATGTTGAAGTTCAATAAATAATCATATTAATATTGTTTATAGCTTCCTTTTAAACATATTAACTTTAAAGTTAAATAAAAAAAGGATCTTAGCTTTACAAAAAAGCTGTTTTATCTTATTTATCTACAACCTTTAATTACTAAAAAATTGAAATATGATGATGAAAAATTTTACTTTTAGAAGCTCAAAACAACCAATCAGGATAAAATAGTTCAATCTGAGCTAAGCATATTTTCTGAAGGCTATAAATAATCAGTGCAGTGCTGTTGTCTATTAGGATATAAGAGAAGCTTTAAAAAAGTTTAAATAAATAAAATATTAGAGGGTGGTCCACTGTGCCCATAGTTCCAGTGTGTATCAGTCTCCCCTACATGAAATTTAAATGCAAAAATTAATTTTAATTGCAACTAATTTTTCCACAATGTGACTTTCAAATTTGAATATTCTTTCATCTCTTAAAGATAGTATCAATATGTGCCTTGAATATTTATATAATTTTGAATATATAAAATAAATTATACGAAAGGATATATATATATATATATATATATATGTAAATTTCTAAATTATATACCATTTACTATGAAATAAAATGTATTACATATGTTACAGCTAATAAAAAATAACTGCATAAAATTAATATTAAGAGCAAAACAAATATATGCTTTGCTGTTTTTAAAAAAAAAATGCTAAAATTTACAAAAATTACTCTTACCTGCATCCTGATTTGTCCTTCCAATTTTATCTTGTATGCAATTATGGAGGAAATAAGGTTTAAATTTAAAAAAAACCATTTTATTAACATTTGATGTTTATGCTTTATAATTTACATCGTATTTAAATACCAAATGTATTTACAAATTCTTCTCACATTACACAGCCTTTGCAGCAGAATTTAGCTTGTTTCGAATGGTGGCACGGACAAGTGATACATTTACACCAAACTTGCAGGCAACATGGCCCTGAATATCCATTATCCTGGATCCCATTATCAGAGGAGACCGCGAAAACACTTATATAAGCAAGGTATGCAATTATCCGTTACCGGATTAAGCAGGTACATCAACCGAACATTAACTGAAAAAAAAACCCTGGATGCATGAAATTCACCATACAGCAATCTCGAGAATGCATGAAATTCATACAAACAGCAGTTAGTAACATATATATATATATGTACGCTTTGCCGACATTACCCCCCCCCCCCCCCCCCAAACAAAAAAACAACAACATCCTGGATGCACGAAACTCACAATACAGCAATCTCTAGAATGCACGAAACTCACAATACAGCAATCTCTAGAATGCACGAAACTCACAATACAGCAATCTCTAGAATGCACGAAACTCACAATACAGCAATCTCTAGAATTCATGAAATTCATTCAAACAGCGGTTAGTAACTTTTATATATATATGTACACTTCACGCACATTAACCGAAAAAAAAAAAAACCCCACAAATTGAATTTCAGAAGAAAATTTGCAAATTTCACCATTCAAGAGTGTAAAAATCCTGAATTTCGTCGATAGTGCGTGTAAAATCATGAATTTTCTCAATCGAGCACGTAAAAATAATGAATTTTGTCGATTGTGCACAGAAAAATAATGAATTTTGTTGATCGGCTACGTAAAAAAACTTCGCCATTCGGGAGTGTAAAAATCCTGAATTTCATCGATCAAATGCATAAAAATCACAAATCTCATCGATGGGGCGTGTAAAAATCATGATTTTTAGCGATCGAGTGAGTAAAAATCATGAATTTTATCGATCGGCGTGTAAAAATCATATGTATTTCGTCGATTGGCTACGTAAAAATCAAATGTCGTCATTCGAGAGTGTAAAAATCTTGAATTTCGTCGATCGAACGCATAAAAATAATGTTGTCGATCGAAAGCGTAAAAATCACAAATTTCAGCAATAAAGTGCAGAAAAAATCTGAATTTCGTCAATCAGACGCGGTAAAATCCTGAATTTAATCGATCGGACGCGGTAAAATCATAAATTTCAGCGGTCGGGTGAAGAAAAATCATGAATTTCAGCGATCTGATAAAAAAAAAAAAAAAAAAAAACAAGAATTGTGGCAATTGGACACGGAAAAATCACAAATTTCGGTGATCAGGTGCGGAAAAATCATGAATTTTGGTGATCGGATGCAGAAAAATCGTGAATTTCATCGATCGTAATTGGAAAAATCATAAATTTTGGTAGTCAGGGGCGGAAAAACCAGGAATTTTCGTGATCGGGTGCGGAAAATTCATAAATTTCAGTGATCAAATGCAGAAAAATCATTAATTTCGATGATCGGGTGTGGGAAAAATAATGAATTTTGTCGATCGAAAGCGTAAAAATCACAAATTTCAGCGATCAAGTGTGGAAAAATCCTGAATTTCGTCAATCAGACGCGGTAAAATCCTGAATTTAATCGATCGGATGCGGTAAAATCATAAATTTTGGCGGTCAGGTGAAGAAAAATCATAAATTTCGGCGATCTGATGCAAAAAAAATAAAATCAAGAATTGCGGCAATCGGGCGCAGAAAAATTACAAATTTCTGTGGTCAGGTGCAGAAACATCATGAATTTCAGCAATCAGACACAAAAAAATCAAGAAATTTGGCCGTCGATTGTGGAAAAATCATTAATTTCATCGATCGGACGCTGTAAAATCATAAATTTCGGCGTTCGAGTGCAGAAAAATTATGGAATTAGGCGATCAGACGCGAAAAAATCAATTTTGGCGATCGGGCACGGAAAAATAAAAACTTTCGGCGATCGGGTGTGGAAAAATCGCTAATTTTAGGGAAAAAAGTTAAACAGAAAATCCTGCATTTGGCCGGTACTTTCCATGTTTTTAGTCGCCAGTTTTTCAAGTTTAATCGACGAGTGGCGACTGGCGAGTGCTTATTTTCACCTTTACTCTGAACCTGTTTACGTTTTACATGCGACTCTCGGCATTGAGCAATAAGTGACAGCGTTCATCCATTATTTTCCGCAATTCGCTAACTTTGTTAATATAATAATTAACACCGTAATTCATTTTTTAAATGTTTATACATAGCCATAAGATAGCTAAAAATATGTACCGACAGACACTTCTTCAAAACTGGTTTCTCTTAAAAAAATTAGATAGATTCAACGTATTTATAAAAGCCTTACTAGAAAAAATATATTCATAGGATATTTGTATTTTCAAAGTTTTGTTCATATTATCTTATTTTAAACTTTTCTTTAATAGTGATGGAGTTAATTTAGAGTTTGTTATTGTGAATTCAAATAACTCATATTTATTACAAAATTAAATTAAATATTTGAGCCTTTTATCAGTACAATTAAATTTATAATATTGTTTGGGTTGATCTTGACTGTACTTAGCCTGTGTGTCAATATTAGTGTCAATCCAATTAATGATTTCTCAAGGTTTTTACATATATTTTCAATTGCTTTTAATCAAAGTTTATAAATAATATACCAGGAGGAAAATAACTTTATAAAAATTATGATTTAAAGTAATGCTATTTTAATTATTGTCCTCTTGAATGATATGTTACATGAAATGCGATTAAAAGCTTTTTCTTCTTTTTCCAAGATAGTTTGCCAAATTGGTATGTTACAGATGTCAGTTAACATTTTTCAATTAATAACAAAATATTTGTTGCTATATTTTTATACTTGATAGCAGGGGTGTAAAAATCCAGTCGCCAATGGGTAGATTACTACCACTAAATTTTTAGTATTGTTCGACTAATAAGAATACTGATAAAATTTAGTTGAAGTATAATAATAAAATTTAGCCGAAGAATACTAATAAAATTTAGTGGTGAGAATCGGCCCACTGACTCCTAGATTTTTACACCCCAGCTTGATAGCTTATTTTTAAATTTTGTATGCTGTTACTTGTTTGTAATAATAAAAACTTTGGATTTAAAGAAAATATTTTTTTTTTTTAACTTATTTATCCATTGAACACCATAAAACACATTTCAGGATTCATTTTCTGCATTTTTTATTACAAAATAATGTAAAATTAATACAAGAAAAAACATCTAGTGACCAAAATTTATCAAATTATAAAGCATATATGACATTATAATAATACTATATGTGTTTTACATTTCGTGATTTATCGGCATAATCGTAATTGTAGGGGCAACAAACTTTAAATTAACTCCATCGCTATTACAGTATTAAAAAAAAAAAAGTTTAAAATAAGACAATATGGACGACACATTGACAATACAAATCTCCTCCGAAATAATTTTTTTTGGCAAGACAACGTGGTACTTTATAAATACGTTGAATGTATCTAATTTTTTAATCTATCTAGATTTGTAGAGGTGTCTGTCGGTACATATTTTTAGCCATCTTATGGCTATATATAAACATTTAAAAAATTACGGCATTAATTATTATATTAACAAAGCTAGCGAATTACAGAAAATAATATACGAACGCTTGCACTTACCGCTTACCGCCATCGCCGTCAAAATGTAAACAGAACACGATCGGAATTGGAGTTGAGTTGAGTAGTAGTGTTTCTTCACATAATTGGAGACAGAAATGCCGGGTCAGTTACGAAAAAAAAAAAAAATGTTAAGGAGATTTACATTTTTCATTTGTTTTTTGAAGTAAAATTTTATTGAAAACTGGAACTCATGCCTGTAGTTAATAAGTGGAAAGGCCATTTCCCCTCTCTCGATTTTGAAATTTAAATAACTAAATAACTAAAATAAATAATAAAATAAAAATAAAAAATAACTTAAAATAAAAGAACTAAGAATTTTTCGTTGTGTGTAGAGTGTGTATGTGTGTGTGTGGGGGGGGGGGGGAGGGGGGTGTTCAATTACTACTTTCTTCCTGAATTTTAAAGTTTAAGTAACTAAAATTACGTTTTCTCCGATTTTGAACAGCATAATAAAATTGGTTCTTTTCGAGTAACTTAAAAGAGGAACTAAGAATTTTCCGTTGGAGGGGGGGGGGGGCGTCATTAACCCTCCCTGGATTTTGAAATTTTATTTAATTTTTTATTTTGACCGATTTTGTAAAACAGTAAATTTATTCTTTTTTCGAGTAATTTAAAGTAATTAAACACTAAGAGAAAGTACAAATTTCCCGTTGGGGGTGAAGGGCGGACTTTCCCCCTTAAATTCCCCATGAAAGTTATTTATTTATTATTTTTTATATTTATGTGTTAAAAATTTATCTCCAAAGGGGAGGTTGAAAGCAATGTCCGCTGCTTAACTCGCTGTTCCTCGCTTAACTTAAAAGAGGAACTAAGAATTTTCCGTTGGAAGGGGGGGGGGCGTCATTAACCCTCCCTGGATTTTGAAATTTTATTTAATTTTTTATTTTGACCGATTTTGGAAAACAGTAAATTTATTCTTTTTTCGAGTAATTTAAAGTAATTAAACACTAGAGAAAGTACAAATTTCCCGTTGGGGGGAAGGGCGGACTTTCCCCCTTAAATTCCCCATGAAAGTTATTTATTTATTATGTTTTATATTTATTTGTTAAAAATTTATCTCAAAATGGTTGGTTCAAAACAGTGTTCGCCACCCCTCCCCTCCCCCACCCCCGCCCGAGGATTTTGATTTTGGTTCAATTTAGTCCCATTAAACTAAAAGTCTTGAAAACAGTGTTAATTATTAATAACAGAGTAAATACGCAATATTGTCATAAACTGAAAAACTTTAATATTGCTTAGCTTTTAAAACTGCAGATAAATTGCTGAAAATATCTCACAAACTTACTAAAATTAAGTTCTGTAAAATTACCTTAGAGTAACTGCACTTATACTGCAGATACATCTGAAAATATAATACTGAATTAATGACTGTAAAATTACTTCAAATTTACTACAGTTTTACTACAGATGTAAAGTCTCATTATTTTTTTAATTTATGATTATAACATAACTTCACGTAAACTGCAGTTTTTTTGCAGATAAAAGCTCACAGTATTTTTGAAATATATTACTGCAAAATTACTTCACATTAACTGCAAAATAACTGAAGTATTTTTACAGTCGAGATTGCACTACAGAAAATCTACAGTTGACTGTAGAAAAACTTTAAAAATACTTCACTTCTGTAGAAAAACTGCAGTTCATTTTTAGCTGGGAGAGAAGCAATTTATCTAGTAAGCTTTACCTGTTACGGAAACTATACAGTACTAAATTAGCTGAGGGTGCAAACATGATTTCACATATCACTAATATCTTGCAAATTATAGATAAACTTAATGCCATTGGAGAAAATATTAGCGATTCACATATTTCCGCGCTATTTCTGTGTTCTCTTCCCCCCAGTTACAATACTTTGATAACTGCGTTGGAGGCGAGACCAGAAAATGAGCTCACCCCTGATTTTATCAAAAACAAATTAACTGATGAATATAATCGTAGACATGAAATGTCAGAACAATCACATAGCGGATATAACAACAATGAGAGAGCATTTAAAACAAATAGGAGATATACACACACTGATAATAGCGAGAACGGTGAAATTTCTTGAGAATGAAAATGTACACTCAGATAACATTGAGGAGATACAAATCACCACAAAAACATCCGATGACAATACACAATTACCGGATAGACATGAAAATCACTTAGAAATAAAACTTGACAGCGAAGAGACACCATCCGTGCCCAAACAGCAACCAATTGAACCAAGAAGGTCTAATAGGACAAATAGAGGCGTTCCTCCTGACAGATATGTTTGTCTCATAAATAGTTCATCTGAAAACATTCCCGAAAATTGGGAAGATATCGAAAAAATGAAAAATACTAATGATAAACAAAATTGGATAAAAGCAACACAAAATGAAATCCAATGCCTAAGAAAAAATAACACTTGGACTTTAACAGATCCACCACCCGGAACAAAAATTATCGGCTCAAAATGGACTTTTAAACTAAAAAAGGACAATTTAGGAAATATTCAAAGCTATTAAGCGCGTCTAGTAGCACAAGGATATAGTCAAAGATTCGGGATTGACTATAATCAAACCTTCGCACCCGTAGTTTCGCACGCTACAATACGTGCATTTCTCATCTCTGCATTGCACAAAAATTTGAACGTGAAACATATTGACGTTACCACAGCATTCTTGCACGGCGAATTAACTGAAACTGTTTATATGAGTCAACCAGACGGGTATATTAAACCCGGCGATGAAAGAAAAGTTTGTAAACTTCAAAAAGCCATCTACGGTCTTAAGCAAGCCGCAAAGGCCTGGTACACCAAAATATCGGAAACACTCACAAACAATAATTTCATACAGAGCAAAAATGATCCATGTCTGTACTTTAAATCAAATCAAGAAAATCCGATATACATCATCATTTATGTAGATGATATCCTGATAGCAGGAAAGGACAGTGACATCGAAGAAACAATAAACCAACTTAAGAAAGAATATGAACTAAAAAACTTAGGAGAAGTGAATAATTACCTAGGAATAAACATTAATAAAATCAACGATACATATTACCTAAATCAAAACAATAAAATACAGGAACTAGTGAAAAAACTGAATTTAAACGACATGAAACCTCATTACACACCAATGATTGCTGGATTCAACAGACTTGAGGACGATGATAATCTTTTACCTAATAACACGAAATATCGACAAGCGACAGGCACATTACTTTACATATCAACAATCACGCGTCCTGACATATCCGCAGCAGTCAACATATTATGTCGTAGAAATGAAACACCACGCCAAAAGGACTGGACAGCAGTGAAAAGAATCATTTCATACCTTAAAACTACAGAAAATTTGAATTTAACTCTTAGCGCAAACAGCAAGCCCATCCTAACAGCATACGCCGGTGCAGACTGGGCAGGTGACTTGAAAACACGTAAATCAACGTCAGGAAATCTATTCATGCTAGGAAAATCGCCGATTTACTGGATTACAAAAAGGCAAAATTGCATTGCACTTTCGTCAGCCGAAGCTGAATACGTTTCAGCTAGCAACGCAGCACAAGAATTAACTTGGATAACAAACTTGCTTAACGATCTCAACATTCCACAAAAATTACCCATCACGATTTTTGAGGATAATATGTCCTGTATAAAAATGACTGAAAACGATAAAGATACTAAGCGATCCAAACACATCGACATACGTTTCCACAACATCAAACTTATGAAAGAAGAAGGAAAAATTGATTTACAATACTGCCCCACTGAAGAAATGACAGCCGACACTCTCACGAAGCCCACTCCCAAACCTGTGTACGAGAAACACCGTAAGAAACTGAATCTTCAACCATTCCCCACACAGGAGATTACGGGGGAGTGACGGAGAAACCTTTTTTATGCAGTGAATAATCTCCACGTGCAGCGAACGATTGAAATAAGAACATGTTAAAAACCAGACCCCAATTACCAATAAGTACTTCAAGTGCCGCAGCTGAAAAACATAGTGAACAAAACCAGAGACTGTCGAAACTAACTAATTGGAGAAACTCTGCAGACCTCCCTCCTTCAAACTACAGCTGTCTTATCCCGCGCGTGTGCACAGAACTTAAAAACATTCCCTTCAGTTTCCAAAATGTTTCTGAGCAGTTAAGACGCTCTTGTACATATATGATGTAAATATATTTAATATAATGTAAAATTGGAGCACTTATACGCAGCCTCCAAAAACGCGACTTAAAACATGTACATCTAGCCAAGAATTATATTATATTCAAAGGAAAATGAATCTTCTGTTTATTTTACACAATTGTCACTTTCTACTAATACTATTTATTATTCTTCCAATATAAGTGAATCAATGGATCAGATAAATATCGCTACAACACTTTGGATTACTACTGTGGGTATATTCAGCGCAAAAAGGAAAATCTCAGGTAAGCTGAACAAACTTCTTTAACATATCAAAAGATGAAAATGTATATTAAATTTGAAGACTGATTTAACTATTTATAAAAATAAGAAAATTTATTACGCTACCGACGGTTCCCCTAACAGATAGCAACAACAAAAAAATGTTGTTGATTAACAATATACATATTCAATGTTTAATATCTGTATTATAATGTAAAAAAGACAAAGGTGTGTGTGCAAGAAGGGGGGGAGGGCAAAAATTTCAACTAGCGGGTTAGGGGGCCCAAAATTTCCAGTAGCCCCCGGACCTCACAAATTGTTAATCCGGCTCTGTATGCACTTGTTAAAGGCAACGGAGTTCGTGAGCATAGGCCTTTTTCCCAAGATTTAGAAATAGGTGCGACAGTCTTTCTGTAAAAAATGGCTCATGATAATCATCAAAATCAACCATTACAGCCTGTGGCAAGCCTGGAGGACGAAGTCCTGGGCTGTAGACAATATCTTTTACCGTACCAGGTGCACCATTTATCAAACCTTCTTTTGTGCCCAGATTTGTATGCAACATAACTCTGCATCCAATTGATAAGAAAAGTTCAGCCTGAAGCTGAAGTTCAGATGCATGATCATCTTCACACCATAAATGCTATTTGATTATTGTGGTCTGCTAATATTCTTGCCGCTGGCCATTTTTATTTTTGAAATATTTCTTGATTATGTTATTAAAGCTTGCTTGCTTGTGGAAAAAAGACATATGGTACCTAGAAATCTGTCACGTTCAGCTGGAGGCAGTGTACCTTTGTGGCGTTGCATAAAGGATGGGTATTGGTCACCTGTAACTTGGCCCGCGGAAAGCGAATCAAGAATATCTCGAAACTGTCTTTGTTATTCGTCGCGTTGTCTCATTGACTTCGTGAAACTGTTTATGGGGAAACATTTTTAAGAAGTCCCAAGCACTGTTTGCCCCTGCAAAGCAAAAATGTACTTTATAGAATGTTACTTATATAGAGGGATGTCTTTTACAGACTGTAGTGCTTAATATTTCCATGAGGTAAACAAATAAGCTTCCAAAAAACAGATTCAGTTCACACTTCATTTACAATAAAATTCAAATGAAAAATGTATGTTCATATGCAAAACAAAGAGTTGAATTGCACCGATGGCTGAATTCGAATAAAAAAAAGCTAAATTCATGTACTTAATATGATTTAAACTCCATTGCACGTGTTTAAATATTTAAAATTTATGGTATCCTTATTTCAGGAAAGTAAAATACGTCTTCTGGTGAAAATGACGTAATTATCTTGCATTTTCATTCATAAATCTGCAGAATTTTACAACGATTGCGTTTTAATTTACGTAATATTCACTACTTTTCCATTTAATCCGGATGACAGATTACCCACTTACTTAATAAATAGTCTGTGACCCGGATTGCGACCGAGATGAAAAGCTTTTGCTGAAAAGTTGTTTCTGAGTATTTTGTTATTTAAATAAGTTTTCAGGATAATAAAAAATGGGAACTATAAAAATTCTATGAATTTTCTTAAAAAAAAAAAAAAAAATTCTGAAGTCTTTATTTCAGTTCTTCAATAAGAATGAGCTCTAGAGACCTGAAAATGCGTGGATTTTCTAGTATACACGCATACACATACATATATATACATCTAGAATAATTTTAAAATAGTGTCAACAAATTCAGATAATTTCAAAATGTTAAAATATGCCAATATGTCCATAATCGGGTTTTTATCATGATTACAATACGTTCTTTACACTGTATGTGAACAGAAAGAAAAACAAAAACAAGCTAATACAGTGAACTTAATTTACGCCACGCTAACGCCAAACATCACTAAAATATACCAATTGTCTGCGGACCCGATTACGGAGATGTAATTTCTCTGTACAAACTTTCATACACACGAATACAATATATATATGCATACATACATACATATAATGAATACATACATGGCGTTATATTTTTCTCGATTTCTTTGGTTATTATCATGCGACAAACACAGAAGTACCCAAATTCGTTTTCCGATTTTTTTTCTTTTTTTAAATGTAAAATTCAAACCAAATTACAATGATTTTGAAATTACAAAGAATATGAGGTCTAATTTGGGTACCTATCAGTTTGCAAAAAATAAAGAAAGGGGAGGGGAGGTTATGTACCGTATGAAGTAAAAACTTCTAAAAGTCAATCTACATCATAAATCACAAATGTGTGCGTCAGTAATATGTTTACGTCATAACGATGCGGACAAAAATGAAGTTAAAATACAAAAGTTACAACAATACAGCTAATGTTTTAATTAATAATTCAAACAATCGCAATGTTATCCTATGGGAAAATAAAAAAAAATAGGGCAGACGTTTTGGGGCCTTAGAGTTGACGAATATATCTGATTTTCAATCCCCGGCGAGATTTTGGTACTACCGACTTCCAGTCCAATTTTGGTGTTAATAAGATTAATATTTTGGGCGCTATCGTGCTAACAAAAGTGTAATTTTTCACTTGAAGAAAATTAATAGCTTAGTTTTAAGGGAAAAACAACCGAAATCTAAAACTTGAAAACATTTTTTTTTTTTTTCAAGTACTCGCTACCTGCACAGTAACCGCAAGGCGCTATAGGGTGTTTGTCTCATTGTCTCTGATCCGCAGACCATAACCGCAAAACCATATTTTTTTCACGCAATGAACGAAAACAGTCTATACGTTTAACCGCTGGAATAAGTTCCGTATATACGCTGTACCGTATATATTGTTTCGTATGATACGTATAACCGCCTTGGCCGTATCATACGTATCCAAAATCTGTACCCCATATAATACGTATTATACGTATACTACTATGAACGTTTAATAGGGAGCACTAAAAGAAACGGGTTAATATACTAAGTTCATTGAGTTATATAAAGTATCTTTCCCATTTGTAAATTCTATATATTCTGCTCAAGTTCGCTATTTCATTGAAATCGGGACAGCATCTTTTTGTATAGAACTGTTAAATAAAAATGTACCGTTTTGTTCAATTGCATGAGTGCTGATTTCAGTGCAAGAAGCAATATGAATTTTATATTTTGCCTTCTCTACGCTTTATTTTTTCATCCTCTTTATTACGCCTGTGCCCAATATTTTTGAAGCTGTTTAGCAAAATTTCAGAATTTTAAAGAGATCTGATTTATAAATAATCCTCTGAATGGATTTTTCTGACTGCTTTTTAACATATTGTTGACGGGTAATGTTGCTATGTAGCAATATTGATAGTATAATGACTGTAACTAATACTAAAAGTTCAAGAACTTTTTATAGCGCAAATAAACAAAATCTATCCCAATTTGTATTTTAAAGAGCTGGTTCGTGAAAATTTATTTATATGCATACATATACAGAGGCTTTTTGGACATTTTTAAACGATTTCGTTTTGCTGTTAAAGATAAAATGTGTGCTTAAAAAAAATTTATTTTCCAGAAATTACCTTTTTGAAAACATAAATCATCGTCTGCAACCTGAAAATTGTGTGTAACAAGTAAAAACAAGAAAGAAAATGATGCAACAAGCATAGATTATGAAACACTTTTCAACACTAACAGAATACTTTAACAAAAATCACTGTTTTATAAGGTAAATAATGTATCTAAGTAAACATTTCAGAAAAACACAAAACACATTTGAAAGCCAGATTTCAGCAATTACCGTCCGCACCCGAAAAGTACTTCAATTCTTTTCTGCAGCCCTGTATATAGTTTATATAATATTTGTATATACTCTATAGTATGCTACAATTTAGTTTAGTAATAAAACACATAACACAGTTAGAATTTCATCTTCAGTTTCTACCAATAGACGGAAACATACTTAAATTATTTTGCACAGCCCTGTATATTAAGCTTTTATACACGCCTTAAGCTTTTTATACACGCCACATATTAAGCTGTAGTTTAATTCAGGCAAATACACGCTGAAATCACATTTCCGGAAATTATCATACATAGGCAGCCCTGTATTCGGTTCTTTGCGTGGCCCTGTATATGATTTTATTTATATTCTACAAACCTTTCATGGTATACTAAATATATGTCAGGTTCAAAATACACAGCTCGATTAAAAACCCATTTTTATCAATTTACGCTGATGTACCGTAATGCTTACGAATTTTTTTGTGTATCCCTGTACATGATCTGTAGCATTTATACATACCTCATAGCATTCAAAAATTTAGTTAAACGCATACCTTACTAAAATCCCACTTCCAATTATGGCTTATAAACAATACTTCGGACACAGTACTGTATCCGATATATTTTGTGTGTCCCTGTAAATGAACAATAAATGCGATGCGCATAACAAGTATCTTTTAGTAAACCTCAATGTAATATCAATTTCATTATATTTGAAATGGCGTAACATAACTAAAATATGCTGAAAACAGTTTTTCCCCGTAGACCATTATGTAAAAGAATACTTTTGTGTGGCACTGTATATGAAAGAAAAAAAGCTTTACACTCCATATTTTACAGAAAGCATGCCTTAGTGCATCTAAAAAATTGATATCAATTTCATTTATGTTTGTAATTGTGTAACATGATTAAAATGCACCACAAACGATTTTCCACATTAAACCATAATGTAATGGAATTCTTTTCAGTTTCCCCGTAAATTAATTATAAGTGCTAGACGTACTATGGTCGATAGTAAGTATCTTGTAGTGTATTTCAGTGATGTATACAAATTTCAATATATTTGAAATAATGTCACATCATTAAAATTCACTGCAAAGGATTTCCCCCCCGTAGACCATAATGTAACGGCATTCTTTTGAGTGCTCCTGTAAAAAAGTATAAGTGCTACGCAGTTGATTTTGAATACCGAACATGCTATAGTAAATCTCAATAACATATATCAATTGCATGACCATCCGGATATATTTACGCAAGTTAGAGCACGGACTGACAGACAGACAAAGCGAATTCATAAACACTTTTCAACTATGTTGGAAAGTTTTAAAAATGACGCATTTAAAGAAAGCGATGAATGAAAGACCAACTTGACGTTCTTTCCAAAGACAAATATCCTAGCTCAATTATTTAAAAATGCTGAGAAAGCCATATTTTTCAAATATTTAAAATTACGATATGTCAATTAATAAAAAAATAAAGCAAAAATTTGGATTCAAGTAGAAAAATTGTTCCAAATACGCATCCAAAAGAAAAGCTGAATTCTTCGAATATTGTAAAAACGAGATTTGTTATGTTAAACGAAAATCCCCCAAGTAAAATGACTATCACAAAATCATAAAAAAATTAATGTCAACTGCAAAAAAATTACTAACACTGATTTGAATAAAACAAGAAAGAAAAATCATGCATGAAGCATAGATTATGAAACTTTCCAACACTTCCAGAATACTTTAACAAAATTTCGCTGTTTAAGTAAACACTTTAGAAAATGCATAACACATTTGAAAACTAAATTTCGGCATTACCTCCCATAGACGGAAAAGTACTCCAATTCTTTTGTGCAGCCCTGTATTTGATCAGTATGTCTGTATATATTCTATATGGTACACTAAAATGAAATTTAGTAAGAAAACTCAAAATAGGTGGAAAATTCGCATTCAGAAATTTTTGCCAATAGAGGGAAACATGCTTGAATTTTTTTGTACAGCCCTGTATATTGTCTACAGATATTTTTACATGCCACATATTAAGCTAAAATTTAATTCAGGCTAAAACAAGATTAAAACGACTGAAATCGAACTTCCAAAAATTATCATCCATAGGCAGCCACGTATCCAATTTTTTGCATGGCATGTATATGATTTTATATATAAACATCTCTTAGTATACTAGATATTGTTCAGCTTGAAAATGAATAATTCAATTAAAAACCACCTCTAAGAATTTCACGGTAATCGTAACGCTTACGAATTCTTTTGTGTAGCCCTGTATAAGATCTACAGCATTTATACACACCACGTAGTATTCAGAAGTTTAGATAAGCTTAAAGACGCACTTCCAGCAAATGCCGCTAATAGACAGTACTGCATCGGAAAACGTTTGTGTGTCCCTGTAAAGGAACATTAAATGCTATACACATCATATTCTATAGAAAGTATTTTGTAGTAAAATTCAGTAATGTATCAATTTCATTATATTTGAAATAGCGTTACATAATACTCTGCCAACTGTTTTCCCCCGTAGACCATTATGTAACGGAAGTCTTTTGTGTGGCCCTGTAAATTAATAATAAATGCTTTGCACCTCATATTCTACAGAATGCTTGTTATAGTGAACTTCATAAACATATAAATTTCATTACGTTTGAAATGGTGTAACATCATTAAAATGACGATTTTTCCCCATTGATCCTAACGTAACGAATACTTTTGATTGTAGCATTTATAGTTATTTTACAGGACACACTTCATTTTCAATAGCGATCGTGCTATAGTAAACGTTAATAACATACAAAAATTTCAGGGTAATCAGAGTATATTTACGAGAGATAGGGTACGGACAGACAAACTGAAGTCATAAACACTTTTCAACTGTGTTATTGTCGAACACAGAACATATTGCAGAATTATTTATGAGAAGCACTTATCCGAAGGGAAATGGAAAGCTGTTGTCAAAATGTTGTCAATTTATAATTGTTGCTGATTTTGCATATAACATCAAATTAAAAATAAAGAGAGTGGAGAAAAATGTTAAGATCACTTCTGCATATTATCAGGTACATATTTTATTCCCAATCTTCAAGTATGATCATATGCCATCTCTTTTACCCACAGTGACATAAATAGTAGAACTGCATTACAAAAGTAAACAGAGATAAATAAAAATATACTGTTAATTTCCTGAAAAAAAAGGGCAAAGGAGACGTGTATCAAGACCATACCATTCAACGATATGTCTGTTAAATCTTCTGATCTATCATCCATAGATTTTTGTGCTTTTGGTGTTTAAAAAGGGCATTATCAGAGTGTTGAGCTTACAACCCTGAGTAGGATTTGGAAAACTGTTCAAGAGCAATATAAACAAGAACGAAAAATCACGCGTCCAGCATAGATTATGAAACACTTTCCAACACATCCAGAAAACTGTAACGATACTTCACCGTTAAAAAAGATAAAAGAAGATATGCTAGTAAACAGTTTAGAAAACATATAACACATTGAAAAATACAGGTTTTCGAAAATACCTTCCATTGCAAAAAAAGTATTCTAATTATTTTGTGCATCCCTGTATATGATCTGTAGATTTGGATATATAATACATAGCATGATAAAATTTAGTTTAGTTTGAAAATTCACATTTAGCAATTTTCGCCAATCGATGGAAATGCACTCGAAATATTTTGTACAGCCCTGTATATTATCTAAACACTTTTGTTCACATCACATATTAAGCTAAAATTTAATTCATGTAAAAAACACATAAGGCAATTTAAAACTCACTTCCAAAAATTACCAACCATAAAAGACGATGTATTTTGCTTTTTGCGTAGCCCTGTATATGAATTTATTTATATTCCACAAACTTATATTAGTCTACTAAATATAGTTCAGCAAGAAAATGTGTAATACAATTAAAAACTACCCTCAAGCAATTCACTCCCATAGTGCGTAATACTTATTAATTCCCTTGTGGAGCCTTGTATAGGATCAACCGAATTTATACACACCACGTAATAGAAAAAAAAATTGTTAAACTTAAAAACTTAAACCAAACTTGAAAACGCACTTATTACACATAGAAATTAATTATCGTACGCATACTGTAACTGAACTGTTTTGTTTGTCCCTGTAAATGAACGATAAACGCAATGCACACCATATTTTTAAGCGAACAATTTATAGTGCACCTCAGTAATGGGTATAATTTTAATTATATTTGAAATAGTGAAACATCATTAAATTACACTGCATGCGATTTCTTCCCGTAGAACAAGGTGTAACAGAATTCTTTTATTTGACCTTGTAAATGAACGATAAACGCAATGCACACCATACTTTTAAGGGAGCAATTGATAGTGCACCTCAGTAATGCATATAATTTTTTTATGTTTGAAACAGTTAAATTGCACTGCAAACGATTTTTCCCCGTTGAACAATGTGTAACAGTAAACCAATAATAAATGTATTGTACTCCATATTCTACAAAAAGTATGTTTTAAAGCTCTTCATAAATATATATCAATATCTTCATGTTTCAAATAGCGTAGCATCAGCAAAATGCACTAGAAATTTTTTTTCCCATTGACTGTAATGTAACGGAATACTTTTGACTGTCCCTGTAAACGAATAATAAATGTATTGTACTCCATATTCTGCAAAAAGCATGTTTTAAAGCGCTTCATAAATATATATCAATATATTCATGTTTCAAATAGCGTAGCATCAGCAAAAGGCACTAGAAACAATTTTTCCCATTGACTGTAATGTAACGGAATACTTTTGACTGTCCTTGTAAAAAAACTAAGTGCTACACCCTTCATTTGAAATAGAGAACATGCTGCAGTAGACGACAATAACATACAAAAATTTCAGGACAATCCAAGCATATTTACGTGAGTTAGAGCACGGACAGATGGCAGACAAACCGAAGTCATAAACACTTTTCAACTAGGTTGGAAAGTGTTAAAAATACTTCATCTAATACTACAATAAGAATTATTGTTATGGAAATTACTCTGTAGAAAGGTTGTTAAAAATAAGGTTTATCAAACTGGACATTTAAAACATACACATACAAAGAAATGTAAAGTCGTTCTAAAAATACCACAAAAGTCGTCTAAAATGTGTGAACATCGTCTGTAAATACAACAACAACAAAACCCTCATAAAACAACTTCTTTATTACTCACCCATCATACGCAGTATATAGGGTAAGTCTTGTAATCGTTTTAAAAATCGAAAAAAAAAATTTTGACGGATTTACACGTTTCAGATACTGGAGATTCCGAAAAACATTTTTAGAAAAAAAAAAAAAAAATTGCCGTCCGTCTGTCTGTGTTTTTGTGAGTCTGTAAACGCTTTATCTGTCATACAAATTGAGATACAGACTTGAAATTTGGCATGTACTTAGTATGTAATAATGAGAAGAAGCCTGTTGAATTTCAGTAACCTCGATTATCCGGAACTATTTTTTTTCGGATTCTCGAAATATTCGTTCTGATAAAAGATATATAAAAATTTTCAAAATTGTTTATTTTAAGGAATGAATATAAAAGATAATAAAAAAACATAAATTTTGCATAAAGAATGAAGTCGATCGGATAATTGGTTGCCGAGATATTTGTAATCATATTTTCCACCCTCTTCGCTTTTTCATGACACTGTATTTCATTCAAATTTCAATTCAAAGATATAATTTAATTGGAAATGAGACTCTTAATCCGACGCATTAAACTGTTAGTTAATATGATTATCATTTTTGGAGTTATAAGGATGTTTCTTTTACGCAATGCAGTAATAGAGCTTTTAAATTTTATCACGTCATCAAGCCACGATTTTATTCGAATTGTAATGCATTTTATAAATAGTTTACACATGTTTTTTTTTTTTTTTTTCATATTTTATATTATGCATATGCATCAGTCAGTATAACGGTCAGTAGGGTCAGTATAACGGTGGCCTCCAGCGACTAGTTTACAGTTTCTTTTTTTATTTCGTAGGGGTCAGAACCATTGACTAGAAATATAAATTATATTTCTAGTCAATGGTCAGAACCCTATGGACCCTCCCTTTGACAACGCCACTACCTGCGGATTTTCTTTTGTAGAGGGTTGTGTTAGTACTCACTTTGCCTCTGGTCAAGGTATAGCCAAGCCTATGCCGCCTCCTACCGTGAAATATGCAGGTGAGGTATTTTGAACAGCTTCTGTATTACGTGCCGACAGTATTATCACGTTGAAATTGATATCTAAAAACTTCAGTCAGGCCAAAGATATTTATTATCATCTCGCTTTAACAGAAGTATGTCATAAGTGTTATAATATACAATAGCCCCGTTGCTAACTGTACAAGACATCTCTCCCAATCTCCCTTTTCATCTCTTGCAAGGTGCAAAAGTTTTCTTTGACCTTATTACAAAGCGTTTTGTTGCAAAGGTGTGTCATGGATCTTTGAAATTTGACTAAAATGTATATGGTGATTAGAGGACAGGATCTAGAAGGCGCGTATTATTAAAAATACAAAAGTGGAAATATCTTTTAACGTATTAGCAACACTGCTTTTGGTGCACCCAATTTTCGTGGGTAAAGAACTTAACATTAGTTTGGAAAATTAAAGACGTTCCTTTGGAAAATAGTAATATTATTTAACTTCTTTTTATAGCTATGTCAGTATAAGTCATATTTTATCTATATTATAAAGCAAAAAATGTCTTTGACTAACACCGGCGTCATATTGACTGCGGCAACACCTGACAATTAATTTTGATGTACTCCTTTTCTTTCTTTTTTTTTTTTTTTACATTCTTCTATTTTTACAAGAAGAAAGTATTGGATTCATGAAAATTTTCGACTTCCGGTTTTCAACGGATTTATACGTTTTAGAAGGTCCTGAACACGATTTGACTATTTTTAGAAAGTATCTGTCTGTGAGTATGTCTGTCTGTATGTGACAAACATTTTGTGGGCGCTCTATCTCAAGAACTAATGCACGAAACTTAATAAAACTTTATATTCAGTTAGTCCCTGATATAAATTGGTGCTTATTAGTTTTTGGTGAAAATCGCCCGATAGGTGGCGCTGCTATGTGGAAATTTTAACAATTTCCGCAATAGCTCTATCTCAAGAACTAATACACTTACTTTCATCAAACGTCAGATTCCGTTAGACCTTGACATAAATAGACGTTGATTACGTTTTGGTGTAGATATTCGAACAGGTTGCGCTGCTATACCACTTTTTACCTGATTTTTGCTATAGCTATATCTCAAGAACTAATGCTCGGAATTTCATCAAACTTCAGGGTCTGTTAGACCTTAACGTAAATAGATGCTGCTTACATTTTGGTGTAAATATCCCAACAGATGGCGCTGCCATGCTACTTTTTTCATTATTATCACGATAACTATATGTCAAAAACTAATATACGGATTTTCATCAAACTTCATATTGTGTTAGACGTTGAGATAAGTTATTGTTGATTAAGTTTTGGTCTAAATCTCCCAACAAGTGGCGCTGCTACGCTACATTTTGCAGAATGTACACGATTTTAGCAATAGTCGTATCTCAAGAACTAATGCACGGGATTTAATAAAACTTTAGATTCAGTTAGACCTTGATATAAATTGGTGCTGATTCTTTTTAGTGTGTTATATGCGAAACCTGTGTGAGATGGAGAAAGTTTTGGGATTGGCACATCCGACTAGTTTTTTTTTTTTTTTTTTAACTTCTAAACATCGCACAATTTCAATTTTTATACCGTTGAATAGGGAAAAAATGTTATTTGAAATGTAATTTATTTGAAAACTGTATCTCAGTTCACTGATTTCTTTTTTTTTGTTGTTATTTTTAAAACGAGTTTCGAGCATGATTTTTTTAAAAATCTCTAATGCGTGCAGCTTGATTACAAAAGATTAACCTGTTTGGCACTTAAAACAATATAAATACTTCAGTATTTGTTCCCGGCTAGTATTTCATAACGAAATTAACACTTCATAAATAAAATAATAAAAACAAAAATTTAACAGGCATGTAATTGAACTACGCGCTTAAACCCCTGAAATTATCCGAATAAAAAAAAAGCTGCTGTAAGTAGCGATTTTTGACGATTTCTTCGGCTCCTGGTATGCGGCTGATACGAAAATATTGCTTTAATAAATTTTAAAACATTATTGATATTTTTCATATAAAAGTGCTTTTTGGTGTTGATAGCACGTATAGTCTAAAATGTATATTAAATGTAAAAAAAAAAAAAAAAGAAAAAGAAAAAAAAATCTCTAGTTTTCACTTAAAAAAAATTGTGAAGCTAGTTTAGTCGAAATTTTTTTTTCTTTCTATTCTGATATTTATTTTTCATATTATGTGCAAATGTGTAAAAATGGCCAAATTAAGTATTCATCTTAGTAGAATGAAATTAAAATTCATTTCCTTCAATTTCAGGTACTCTCAATAGTAACATAAAATTAATAGTGGTATCCTGCACTTATTGGTGTTTTGTATTTTGCATAAAATATCGATTGAATTTTATTGTTTCGCGGTCTCTTGCTAGTATTGTATTCTTCCAATTTGTACTACTTATTCACGTATTCACAGTTGAGCGGGATTAGTCGGAATTAAAGAGATTTATTCACTTCATAGCAAAATATAATTTTGTGATTTTTTTTTACAAAAAATACTGCGAATATTATTTGAAAAGACTTTCAATATCTGCGTTCAACGATGCTTCAAAGTCATGAAATTGTCTTTCTTGAGACATTTTATTTTCAAATATCTTTGTTTCGTCATTAGTTTTTGCTGGTTTAGTTAAGTGAAAATTTTGTTTCAACGTTGTAATCAGAAACTAGAGCCATGAAATATTTATTCATCAAAAATTATTAATAGAAATTGATAATAAATTGATCTTTCAAATATTTTTTATGAAAAAAACATTCGAATAAAATATAATAAATTCTAAACAAAGTAAACCAATTAAACTTACAGCAGTTACCAAAAAACCTTTTTCTTCTGTAAGGGAATATCAATGGTGTGAAAGATGCACAGCCATGGGCCGATTGTCATGGGCCGATTTTAATAGTATTCTTCGCCTTATTACTTCTCAGAAATTCTGTCATTAAATAAGGTGAATAATACTATTAAAATTTAGTGGTGTAAATCGGTTCACTGCTGCGCATCTTTTCCACCAACGGGCAATATAAATTTAGCAATAACAATAGAGAAATAGTTTATGATTTTAACATAGATCCCAGAATAATGATATATTTCATTATTTTTTGTTTTATGATATTCTTTAAAAGCCCAAATATAAAGTTCTATGATGTTTTGGGTTAAATTGGTTTTAAATTGTTAGTTAATAACTAATAATACTAATGAAAAAAACATGCACTTTTTTTTTCTAATGCAGTTAGCTTAGTTGAAAAAAAAATTATCTTTCTATTCTGATTTTTGTTTTTCACATTATGTGCAAATGTGTAAAAACGGCCATGTTAAGTATTCAGTTACTATAGAATAAAATTGAAAATTCGTCTTCCTTCAATTTCAGGTAACTCTCAATATTAGCATAAAGTTAATAGTTATATCAAGTACTTATTAGTGTTTTGTATTTCGCAAAAATGGCGATTGAATTTTATTGCTTCGCGGTCTCTTTGCTAGTATTGTATTCTTGCACTTTTTACTATTTATTCATATGTATGGTTGATAGTTGAGTAGTCTTGTTCCGAATTTATTAAAAACGATTTATTATCGTCATAGTAAAATCTAATTTTATTATTATTATTTTTTTAAATACTGAGAATATTATTTCAGAAGGTTATATCTACGTTGAACTATGATTTAAATTCACAAAATTTTCTTGTTTGATACATTTTATTGTCAAATATCTTTGCTTCGTCATTAGTTTTTTCTGCTTTGGTAAGTGAAAAATTTTTTTAAACTTTGGAATCTGGAATCATAAACTAGAGCCATGAAACATTTATTCACCAAAAATATTAATGGAAGATCTTTCCGTCTTATTTGCTTGAATATTTAGGAATTTTATATTGAGGAACATAAATATAAAATTACATTCTCAATTTTCTGAGCAATTCGATACATATTGATTTAAATTCTGTTGCTACCCAAAGTCCATCATTCTATTCGAGTATCATTATACATCAAAATTCTGCTCAAAATATCATATTTGACATCATTTTCAGAAGTATTCCTTATTTTTTATATACGATATGTTAAAAAAAAAGGACACAGTGAAACCTCTGAATAATGGACAACCCGGGGCCCATGAAATTTTTCTGTTATTCGGGAGTGTTCGCTTTTCAGAGGTAAAAATATACAAATACATATGTTGTTGGGATTGAAATAGTGTCCGCTATTCGGGAGTGTCCGTTATGAAGTTTTTAGTATGTTTGATTTCTTAGACCCTGAATAACACTATTTTCAAATTTTATGTATCTACCAATAAAAATTTCTTCTAGAATATGTGAGAGAATTGCAAGTTTGGATTTTAGAACAGTCTTAAAAGTCGTTTCTGTAGCAAAACTGTTTAATATAACTTAACTGTGAATTACATTGCACCTACTCAAAGGAAGCATTAATGACTTTTTAACACTTTCAAACATAGTTGAAAAGTGTTTATTAATTCGGTTTGCTTATCTGTCTATTCGTGCTCTAACTCGCGTAAATATATTCGGATTGTCATGCAAGTGTAGCACTTATAGTTTTTTTTTTACAGGGACACTCAAAAGAATTTCATTACATTATGGTCCATGAAGAAAAATTGTTTGCTGTTTATTTTAATAATGTTTCACTACTTCAAACATATTGAAATTGATATATATCACTAAGGTGTATTAGAAGATGCTTACTATAGAATATTGTGTGTATAGCATTCATCGTTCATTTACATGGACACACAAAAATATTCGGTACTGTCTGTTAACGGAAAGTTTATACAGTTTATTGGAACGGAAAGTTTATATTTTTATTGATGGAAGTGCTTTTTCAGTTCCTGAACGCGTTCGTTTTTAAGTTTAACTTCTTTTTTGTCTATTACTTGGTGTGCATAAATTCTATAGTTCATATACAGGGCAGCACAAAAGGTCCCGAGTGCATTTCCGATTACTGACAGAAATTGTTGAAGGGGAAATTTCAACTGTGCTACGCGTTTCCTAACCAAACTAAAATTTAGTATTTTTTTTAGGAATATATATGTGTGCCAATGTGAAAAGTGTTACATAATCTATGCTTGACGCATGAGTTTTAGTTCTTGTTTTATAACTGCCTTATAAAATTAAAAATGAAACTGAATAGGTAAGGTTTTGAAAATCAAGATACGTGCTATTATTTTATGGAATTTCTAATCAATAGTCTTGGTATTAGTGTGTGACAATGTGCACATTTAAAACATTTTCACACAAAATTGTTCGGATTTAATGCACTTTAAAATTTATTTTTAATTATTATTTAAAGTGGTATGAAACATATCTTAAATTTAATGTTAATTGCTTACTTCCTCAAATACATAGATTTTTATTCAGTATTATCAAAAAGAAGTGAAATAATTTTCTATCCAACAGTATTGCAAAACTTTTATGCGCAATGTCGTGTGACGCACTCAAGAACATGCTATTTCGTTTAACAATCTAAGGAAATTATTTAAGAAACAGACATGTCTGAAAAAAAAAAAGTTGTAGTTTTAATAAATTATATAAAGTGCATTTAGATTTATCAGAAGAATATATTATACGTAAAAACCTCTCACTTCACGCATTTGTGTAATGTTTCATATTCACTCAAAACTAGATATCGACCGAAACCGAATTTGTGTGATCTTCCCACTTTCGACCGAAACCGAAAGTGTCAAGAAATTTAAAAACTGATTAATAGATACGTAACTGCATATAATCATTAATTAATTAATAACAAATAAGTAATAATTACTTAATAATAACTAATTGCGTTACTAATTAATTTATTAATTATACGTGCATTGCACTACATTTCTATCAAACAAACGTACCTATATATGTGTGTGTATAAGTTTCAAACAGAAATGAAATAATACAACTTTTATATTTTATAACAACGAATAATTATAAGCATTTATCAATAAATAACTTACAATGTAGTTAAATAATGTAAAACAAATTCAATAATGACTATTTAATGTATATTTAAATATAAGTTGTTATAAACATATAAAATTAATATAAACTAATGTAATTTAAAATAATGCATTTAATCAATATTATTAATACCTTTTATGCACTTATATGTGCGATTTTTTACAAACAGGAGGGGGGGGGGCAGTTTTCCCCCTCAAGAATGTGATAAGAATGGATGAGTCATTATAGGTTAGTTTAAGTAAAGGGCACAAAAGCTAAAATAATTTGTTCAATTTCACTAAAAACAAAAATTAGCATTAAGACAACATTTTAAGCTTAGAAATTATTAATTATAAACTTTATTTTCCATTTCAGTATTCTCAAAGTGAGACATGTTTAACATTATTTTGTACATTAGCTATTTTAAGTATATATATATAAGGATAAAAATGTAACAGTTGCCAATTTTCTTTTAGGATATGCACAATAAGATCAAAATAAATCTTTGCTCACTCACCGTCCCCCCCCCCCCCAAAAAAAGCTTTGCCACTCCCTGCCTCCCTAAGAAAGTATTTAAATGACACCCCTGTTTGAAAATTTTATCTCCGGTGCCAAGTTGACTCTCTGTGCCTCTATCCAAAACTAATTATTTTCATATAAAATAAAGCGTGATTAATTTATCAATAAGACAGAAATAGCTTCCAATTATACGAATTTCATCTAATAAAAAAATTTTAAGTATACATTCAGCGATATATCTTTTGTAATAAATTTCGTATAATCTTCAAATGTTTTAACAACACATATCTCATAAAGCATTCGAAACAATCTGTGTATCAAAGTAAAAATTTTCTGTTACTGTTAAGTTTGCAGCTTTTAAAGATCACGTGATAAACGTCTTTAAAGTTTAGTCATATATACATTGCTTGCTTTATAATTTACACTCGCATCATGAATCAGTCATGACGGATAATGATAGACAGTGGAGTTCACAGTAATAAACAGTGTCTCATTTGTGCCGATACAACTCATATGAATGAGTAAAGTTGAAAATTTCTGAAAGAAGGAAGGAGATTTTGAAATACAGATAGTTTCGGTCAGGCCGAAATTTTGGCAGCAGTTTCGCCGAAAACGAATATTCGGCGAAACTCCGATTTTGCGCCGAAACCGAAATTTCGGTCGATCTCTACTCAAAACTAGTTCAGCCTTAGTAGGTATGAGAACTTTGGCCAAGAACACACCTAAAGAAAGTGCACAAGCCATTTCCAGAAATTCCTGTAAGAAGCCATTTTCTGTGAGGAATACAAGTATTCAGTTTATTTCTTTATGAAACAGTGTGCATATTAAAGAAGCGATCACGAAATGCGAAATTATTTTGCCAACAAATAAGTAGATAAAAAGAAATAAAATCCCGGAAGTACAGACAAGTGCTTTACTAAAACCTGAGTAATTATCCACTTTGTGTTCATCATAAACTTTCTAAAATTGTTATAAAAAGACATTGCGTTCTATAAATGAAAAATATAAGTAATTCATATTAAAAATATTTTACACATTTAACCCTTTGACTGCTTATCTTGTGGGGTAAGACATTTGCAGAAAAAATAGTATATAATACACAATTTTTGAAGCAATTTTGTTTTAAAAGCTCTACAGTCAAATAGTAAAAATGCAAATGATAAATATACTGCATATTTCAAATACATGATGACTTGAACTGTATAATAATAGAGATACATATTGGCACAAAGGATTTTGAAAAAAAAAAAAATTAAGCAGTCAGAGGGTGAATGCAATTTTCTCTAACGAATTTAGCGCCGTATTCCGTTTATATAATGTACGAAGTTTATTTTGTGCGAAATCAATCGCCAATACTTATTCCCTCTTCAGTGATTTAATTTGTAATACATATTTTTTGTTCCTTCTTATAAGATTATTTTATAATTTAAATAGAATTTATTTTAACATTTACGACAGGTAAACTAATTTTCATTACTTTCCATTCTCCAATTTTTTTTATTTTATTTATTTATTTTTTTTTTCAGAATAAAGTGTCTCAAAATTTTCTTCGTACTATTTCTTAAATTTTCCTTCATCCATGAGTGTAAAAGTAATAAGTTGGAGCTTGTAGCCAAGTTATTTTAACAGCATTCCTAGCCGTAAAGCGGTCGATTTTTACTAAAAGTGATTTTTTAAAACTTTATTGTTATTATTTTTTTTATATTATAAACCAGCATTATAGCAGTTGAGTAAATAACACCAAAGACAAGATTTTGATAAAGTACAATTAAAATACATTAATTGTTTGTAACACTCTGTGTATTGCACTTTATCACATCTGTGTCCCTATAACGTCGGCGCGGCGTTGCTGACGAAATATTATTCTGACTTAAAAAAAAAAAAAAAAAAAAAAAAAAAAAAACAAGGAATTAATTCAACATTGCTGTTTATATGAAAAATCAATTTTATTCTATTTAGTGGGAAGTAACAAATGTTGAGTTCGTGTCATACAACTCACATTTTAGAAATCTATTTTACTTGTAAAATGGGACAACTTGTATAATTAACATGCTATTCCATTATACTCGTATAACATGTTAAACAGCATGCATTTGATTTTTTAGTTATGTCATCATTCCCGCCACTTTGATTTACTTTTTTTAATTTAGTGAGTTAAACTGAAAAACCTAACGCCTTCTCGCATTTGTTCTTAAAAGTTATAATACTCTTTTTTTCCACTTAGTCTTAAAACAAGAACGAAAAATTATGCCTCAGGCATAGATTGTAAAACGCTTTCTAACACTAACAGAATATTATTAAGAAATTAAATTTTTTCCTAGAGTAAAATGAAATACTTAAAAAAAAAAAAAACTTAACGAGCAACTTAAAAAAACACATAATTCAGTAAAAATCCATTTTCAGCAATTGCTGTCCATATCGTATATAATGTGGGCGAATTCTTTCGTGTAGCCCTGTATTCGATCTATAGAATTTATGCGCCACCTAATACACTAAAAATTATATAAGTTTAAAAATGCATAATTACAGCTGAAAACTCATTTCCCGCAATTATCGATTATGTCAGTCCTTTAACCCTTTCAGGGGCAAAGTACTTTCAGTACTAAAATGTTGAAATAAATGTCTGGCACCGGAATTTACAAAAAAAAAAAAATATATATATATTTGGAAATAAGAAAAAGGGGTATATTTCACATAATACTAAATGGGAAAGATGTTAGCTAAATTCTGGTGCCATTGTGGCGTTTGGGAATTAAAATTAAGTGGTTTCATAAACATACCACTGCCCCTGAAAGGGTTAACCGAATTCTTTGGTATATCTCTGTAAATGGGCGATAAATACTGTGCACTCCATAATCTATAGAAAACATGTAGTGTGTCGCTTCAGTGATTTCATTATGTTATTTGAAGTATCACAACATCATTAAAATGCACTGCAAACGACTTTTCCCCATAAATCAACATGTAATGGAATTCTTTAGTGCGTCCTTGCAAACGAAGTATAAGTGCTATTTATTCTATACTCATGAGAAAGCATTTTGTGGCCCATCTCAGTGATGGCCACGAATCTCCATTATGTTTGAAATATCGTAACATCAATAAAATGCGCAACAAATGATTTCCCCCATAGACTATAATGTAACGGAATTCCTTTGTGTGTCCCTATAAATGAGCTATAACACTTCATTTTCAATACCGAACAATTCTAAAGTAAACCTCAGTAACGCATAAAATGTTTATGGCAACCCGAGTATGTTTACGAGAGCTACAATACGGACAGAAAGACGGCAGACAGAACAAGTTCGACATTGTATGTTAAACGTGACAAAAGTGGTTCGTTCGTTTCGTGCTTGTAAAAAAATCATCGTTATTATTTCAGTGAAATAAATTATATCGTATGCTATGAGCGAAATGAGGATGCCTTTTTTTTTTAGGGTTTCGTTCATCTCACGAAACCCTATTGCTCCCGCTCCGTGTTGTCTGTCTGTCACAGAGCCATTCTCGAAAACTATGTAACTTACAGAGTTGAAACTTTGTGTATAAATCAGAATATCAGCTGTGAAGAGCTGAAAATATTAAAATTTGAAAAATTCGTATTATTTTAAAAAATAGAGATAAAAAACCAAAATTCTAACAGCCTTTTCCTATTAAATTTAAACATTTTTCATTATAGCCGATGCCAAAAATTAAAAATCAACGATGAAAATCTTTCTACAATAATTATTTTTAAATCAGACGATTTCCACGTGAAAAATGAAATAAAAAGTTTCACCAATTGAAAAAAAGATTAATATGAAATAAAATTGATTGACGTCATAGTGGTATTAAAACATAAAACGGAAAGATTTCTCAATAATACAAGGAGTATGTGTATGTGCACAAGACAGATTAATATCACGTCATTAGAGAATTAAAAAGAAAATCTGACGTCATATCGAAAGTTTAACGGATTTTTCAAATGTTTCAGAATAATACAAAGAGTGTATCAATATGAGTAATAGAGAATAGTAAATATATGAGTTTGATAAACATATTGAATCAATGATAAAAATCCGATTATGGAAATATTCGCATTTTTTAACATTTCGAAGGTGTACAACATGTTTAATTCTGAAATTATTTTTTTTAAATATCGCATTTAGTCCGCATGACAGATAATACAGTGAGAGAATATAATAGCGGGCTTAGACCGCTATCGGAATGGTTTAGATATTCGAAAAAAAGAAAAAAATAGACCGGTAAATTTTTACTTTATAAAAAACATGACTTTTTGCTAAATGAAATTTGTGTGAATTTACTACAGAAAGGATAAAGTGTTTTGAAAGGAATAGTAAACGAAACCCTTTGAGCGATCTTCGATCACACTTACCCACTTGTTTCCTATTACGTATGCCATCTTACAGATGCGAATTTTTTTTTCGACGTCAGACAGCGCTGTAAAATTCACCATGGAGATCTTGCTTTGGCCTCCATGGTTTAATATTTCTATGACTCACGATGAATGAATATTTTGTTTATTTACTTTAATGGATTGAGATATTCGGCTGTAAACCTAATTTTCACAGAAGTTATCTCAGAATCTATACATTTTGAATGAGATTCATCTCTCAAGCAAACAAATGTTTTCAACGATCTTTCTAAAAATGTAACTTTTATGCAATTTTATTCGAGAAAATAATTTTGAATAAAAAGGGCCGCTTGGCATGTGGAAAAAGATGTGGACCGTATTTGTTTTTCTCAGTCACATGACTTGCTCTTTTACTATACAGATTACGTATGATAGGATTTAATAGAATAAAGAAAATTTTTATTAATATCTTTTTAGCACTTTCCAACCTAGTTGAAAAGTGCTTATGACTTCGGTTTGTCTGGCCGTCTGGCCGTATGGTCGTCTGGCCGTCTGTCCGTGCTCTAACTCCCGTAAATATGTTCGGATTGCTCTGCAATTTTTATATGTTATTGTCGTTATCTATGGCACGTTCCCTATTTCAACTGAAGTGTGTAGCACTTATAGTTTTCTTACAGGGACACTCAAAAGAATTCCGTTACATTGCGGTCTATGGGGAAAAATCATTTGCGGTTTATTTTAAAAATGTTTCACTATTTTAAACGCATTGAAATTTATATAGATCACTAAGATGCATTATAAGAAGCTTAATATGGAATAGTAGGTGTATAGCACTTAGAGTTACTTTACAGGGACAGTCAAAATAATTCCGTTACATTACGTCTATGGAGAAAAATCGTCTGCGGCTTATTTAAATAATGTTCCACTATTTTAAACGCATTGAAGTTTATATATATTACTAAGGTGCATTACAAGAGGCTTACTACAGAATAGTGTGTGTATAGCAGTCATCGTTCATTTACAGGGACACACAAAAGAATTCTCTACTGTCTGTTAACAATAATTCCTGGAAGTGCGTTTTAAGTTACTGAACGCGATTTTAATCTTAACTAGCTTTTTGTCTATTACGTGGTATGTATAAATTCTATAGATCCTATACAGGGCAGCACAAAAGTTCGCGAATACATTTCCGTTTATTGACAGAAACTCCAGAAGGAGAATTTAAACTGTGCTACGCGTTTCCTAACTAAACTAAAATTTAGCATCCTATGTATATATACAAATCTATAGATCATATACAGGGCTACATAAAAGTATTCGGATATTTTCCGAATATTGTATATATTGAAAATTCCTGAAATTACGTTTTTAAATATGTTATGCGTTTTCCAAATTGTTTACTTAGATGTCATCTTTCAGCTTATTAAACGGTAATGATTTGTAAAATTATTTTAGAAGCGTTGGAAAGTGCTACATAATCTATGCTTGACGCATGATTTTTCGTTCTTGTTAAGTTTTGATTCGATTTTCATAAAATTTGAAATGAGTCGACAAAATTCTGCAACGATTATATATATCAAATTTCAAACCATTCGGTTGGGTAGTTTTTGCGCTATTATATGCGGACAGACGAGACGACGACTATAGGTGCTACGTATTTATATAATTACGCGAACGCACCTAAAAATCGAATTCATAAACACTTTCAACTAATGTTGGAAAGTGTTAAAAAGCCTATAAATTATTTTAATGAAAAATTATATATTACTATGGTGAATTTACTCATTAAAACTTCCTACCAATAATTATATTTACTCTCTTCCTCAACAATAGAGTCTTGATCAACTCTTGAGAAATAAAATAGAAAAATAATCTTAAAATTTATCTTGTGTATTTGAAAATACAATGCTATTATTTTGAAATATATTGAGCGGATTCTTATACTCCGATTATTGGCTTTTTGATCGCGTTGAGAAATAATATTCATTTTAATGGAAGAAATAGAAACAAACCCATTTATAAAATTAATGATAATAATTTGAAGGGCTCGATAAAAAGATAACTAACAAAATGCAAGTTTCGAGTTATTCAATATTCGAATTTTCTATTATTTAAAAACTCTACAGTCGGTGATCCGGGACTATAATAGCCGCTACTTCACAGAAAAGGCTGCGCGAGGCCACCAGAGGTCCCTAATCTTTCAACACTGATCGGAACGGTAGTAAATCCGATCACGGAAGATCGCCACCGGAAAAATTTAAAAGCTAAATTCAAAAAATTTAAGATATCGACCAGTGTGTTCGAGCAGGCTGGGTAATCTTTATCAGACCCCCTCTAATTTGCTGAAAAGGCGGCGCAGCGGAATCGTAGTGCCCTTCCTTTGAAAAAAAAAATCAAATCAAGATCAAATCAAAAGCCGTCGTAAACTTCACTGTAGCATATCTCACTTTAATTATTCGAATCATTAATCAAAAATCATCTTAATTAAACAAAATCTGAAGTTAAGTAAAAAAGCATCATGGTATTTAAAATCGAAAGTAGTGATACTTGGCCTTGAATTCTTGATGAAACATTTTAATGAAATTAAACCTATTTACAGTAGCTATGTTACATTATTTACAAGTATCAAAATATCGGGAGATTTAATGCTCCACTTTCATATATATTCATGACGATAAAACGTCTTATCTGTCAATCACAACATATTCATTCTATTCTAGCAACATTCTGTTGCGTTCTGTTTACAACCTAAAAATCAGAGAATTCTGGGAGTTGAAGTTGTAGTACATAGCGCATAGCGTCAATCTAACTGTACTTCTTTTTTCGACACACTCCCCACCTGAACTCTTACAGAGTTAATCAATCAAAAATTCCATCATGAAAAAATACAATTTTTCATATCAGTGGTTCAGTAATGTAATACAATTTTCAAAATTCAAATAAAAAACATCTATACAATTACAAAATATCAAATACAAATGCAAATTATCAATTCGAACTATCAATTAATTCTAAACATAAAAGTATAAAATTCAAACAATATAAGAAAATGAAAAATATTACCTGCAAATTAACACAATAAATGACATTTTCTTTTCAAACAGTTAATATGTTTACTTATACTAAACTCAAATAATACTGTATTTAAAGTAAGTAAAATTAAAAAAAAAGGAAAGAAAACTTTTAGAGTTCCAAATGAAAAAAAAAAAAAAGTTCTATAAATGTTCATACATGTTCATCAGTCTAAATTTTTTAAAGGATACAAGTGGTGAATAGATCTTTTTAGCACTCCATTGGCTGTTTTTATTTCATATGAGCGTATATTGTTATCTCTACCTGGAATAGCTCTCTGGATCTTGCCGAGTTTCCAGAGAAGTTTATTTTTTACGTCACCTTCAATCAAAACAACAGCATCCACTTTTAGTGGCGGATGTGAAATGGGATTTTTCAATGAATGGAATGTTTTCAAATCTAGCAAATATTGTTTTTTCCACTTTGACCACATCTGTTTTAATAGTAATGATTGATACCTTTTTCTTTTGAGAAGTGCAGATCTTCTCGAACTATTTTCAATCACATCGAAAAAATTAATAGGAAGTGAAGGTTCTTTACCAAAGTTTAAAAAAATATATTGGAGTAAGAGGTTGTGGTTTGTCTTTGTCATTATAAACATATGTCAAGGGACGCAAGTTGAGGATAGCTTCTACTTCAACCAATAGTGTGAACATTTCTTCATAGCTCAAAAGAGCTTTTCCAATAATCTTTCGCAGACACTCTTTTACCGATTTTACAAATCTTTCGTAAAAACCTCCCCACCATGCAGGTATTTCAATGATGTTTTTCCAAACGATTCTTTCTTTAACAAAAAATTTCAAAAACAATTTGTTGGAAATGACGTCATATAAATTTTCAATCTCTTGTTTAGCTTTCTTGAAGGTCTTGGCGTTATCTGAAATTTCCTCTTCGAGCTAAGAATCGTCTAAAAGCAAGTAGGAAGGAATCTGTTGTCATATCTGAAACAAGTTCTAGATGTAAAGCTCTAGTAACCCCGCAGGTGAATAGGACAATATAGGTGAATTTCTCTGAGATTTTTCACGTAAATAGGCCCAGGAAAATCTAAGCCGCAGATCGAAAATGGTGGAGCCTCATTCACTCTATCTTTGTGCAGTGGAGCTGTGATTTGGTTTACAGGTTTACAAAGATATTTTCGACAAATGAGACATTTTTTAATAATGCTTTTCACCAACTGTCTTCCTTTTGGAATCGAAATTTTGTCAAAGTATGGGCAGTTCCGGCGTGCATCATTTTTTCATGACCTCGACATATAATTAGCACTGTTAACCAGGAATGTCTAGGCAAAATGATTGGATGTTTTTCTTCCTTAGAAATATCACAAAATTCTAGTCTTCCTCTTAAACATATAACTTCTGTTTCATCTACGAATGAAAGAAAACTGAATAGGGGTGAATTCTTCTCTACTGAATTATTATTTTTGAGAGATTTAAATTCCTCTTTATAAAATTGCTTTTGTTCACTTCATATTAAGTATTTTTCGGCTTCAAATAATTCTTCAGCTGTTAATGGGCCGCAAATTTCAGTAGATTTTTTCAGCTTCAATATAAATCTTTTTACCCAAGCAGTTCTTCTTATTAGTTTCTCCAAATTACTAAATTTCCTCATATCGATAGGATTTTTCAGCTCTTCAATTATGCACTCACAATTCAATATGTGATTAGGTTTCTTCTTGTATTCTAATTCATCTTCATCAATTTCTTCTTTATCTGCAGATCTAGACCAAAATTCTGGTGGGAAGCTAAGCCACTTTGGCCCTAACAACCCAGTTGGGTCGGGATTGTCTGCCCCAAGGCAATGATGCCAATCTGAAGGAGAAGTCAGCTTACGAATTTCTTCAACACGATTTCTCACAAAAGGTTTAACTTTTTCAGGTTATCCTTTGATCCAAAAATATGTTATTTTAGAATCAGTCCAATAAATGCATGGAATTTCCATATGTAGCGCTTTCAAAATGCTGCGGCTTAATCTAGCAGAACATAATGCAGCCATCAATTCAAGCCTCGGTGAGTGAGGGTTTTTAAAGGAGCTACTCTGTTTTTAGAAGCTACAAAGACTGTTCGAATATTTTTTTCAGAGGTAAACACACGTAAATAAGCAACTGTGCCAAAGGCTGTTGTACTTGCATCAGAAAATAAGTGCAATTGTAAATTGACAAATTTCTCACCTGCAATTCCAAAAAATGTCGAGGAATAGAAAATTCAGATAGATTAAGAATTTCATTACACCAGTCTCTCCAAAGCGAAATTGGATCTTTTGGTATAACGTCGTCCCAGTCTATTCCTAAGGACCAGATTTTTTGCATCAAGCATTTTATTCTTAATGTGAAGTGTCCTACGAAACCTATTGGATCAAATACTCGACCCCAAACTTGCAAAATATATCTCTTGGTACCTATTCTTTTAGAAGCAAATGCTGCTAATTCACGAGTGTCAAAATATAAAAAATCATCCAAACTATTCCATGCATAAAATTTCGGATAATTTCAGATCATTCAGAGTATTGAGTTATTCGGTAAGTTCTTTTCGTTTGGGAAAGTTAGTACGTGCCTAAAACTTTGTAAACTAACTAAACTTTGTAAAACTACGTACCTAAAACTTTGATAGGGAGATTTTCTGTTTCAAACGTTATCAAATTATCACTGGAAATTACATCATTATTTTTCCATAATTCTTTTAGGGATTTAGAATTAGTATACCACTTATGTAATTGCATACTTGCTTCTTTGAAAATGTCTATAGATTCTAATGTAGTGGATAAGGCTTGCTCGACAGAGCATCGACTTCCAATGATATCATCCACATAAATATTCTCATTTAAAAACTCTACCGTTTCGGGACACCTTTTAACCTATTTCTTTAAATGGTGTTTTATTGTAGCAGCTAACAAAAATGGACTGCAATTAACCCCAAATAATTAACTATATGTATTTTTTAATAATTAACTATGTACCAAATTAACTATATGTATTTTTTTTCTTTTGATAGATATAATTTTATTTAACTTATTAAATTTTTATAACAAAAACTCGTTGCACTTATCTAAGATTTATCTTTGATTATGATGGCATGTGTTGAGTAATAAATAAACCCTTTACATTTAAAACGATGTTAGAATGAAATTAAATATTTGTCCATGAAAATCAGACAAAAAAAAAAAATCTCAGTTACCACTATATATCACCCGAGCCCTTCATTAATCTAACAATTATTTATTTATTTATATTTTTTTCATTTCGTCTGCTACAAATAGAAAATTTGAAAAAAATATTAACGATTGGTAATTTTGTAAAGCATCGTTATCTATGTATTACAATAAATAAATAAATAAATAAAATTAAAATAATATAAAAGAGAACTTTGAGTGTTCCAGAAAAAAAAAATATATTTGAAATTCCCCCCCCCCCCCCCATTGCTCAGTTAATGTTGCCACTCATTATATATTATATTATTAATACAAATTATACTTATATTCGACAAAAAAATCAATTATTTTAGAAAAAATTTAAATAATTCATTTAATAATTAAGAACACTGCTGTGTTTTGCATTAGTTATTATAATAACTTTTTTAAACACAATACAGGCCCAAATAAAGTCGCAAATAAAGTCAAATAAAGGTAAAATATAGTACAGGCAAATAAAGTCGTGAAGATGATTTGTTAAACATAACTAAAAAACTATTGGGTTGTTTGGAAAAACCAATTAGTACCGGAAAATTCTGCTCGTCAATTATTAGACGTTAGCTATCAGAATTAATGTCTGATAATTAAATGATAGAATTTTCCGGTACGTACCAACTTTCTCAAACGAAAAGAACTTTCCGAATAACCCAATACTCTGAATGATCTGAAATGATCTGAAATTTTATTCCCACATACAAAAAAAGGACCCTAGAAATCCAATTCCAATAAAATTTTAACTGAGGCGATTGATAAATTTTCCAATTAGGAATTTCATAATTTATATTTCATTTATAATATATATATATATATATATATATATATATAGAAGTTAATCAAAGTGATTTATGTGCCAACTAGGCTAAATTATGAAAATTATGTGCGTGCCATGTGGACGTGGATATTATGCAGAAGTTTCTATATTTTGTTGATTCAGGATAATTATTGTGAGTAAAAATATTTTATCTACAATTTAAAGGTTCTAATTTCCAATATTATTTCAAAAATGATATCTAGTGGTAATTTAGTGAGGTGATTAATAATGTTTTTAGGATAATCGATGTAAGTGAATTATATTATATATTCTTAATGGTTTTTTATTTCCAATTTAAATATTTCCAATCTTATTTTTTCCAATTGCTATCTGGTAATAATTCAGTATACTTGGTTGATTCTACTGTTCTTAGCATCATGCCAGTAGAATTATGAAATACTGAATTATTTTTAAAACACACGTGGGTGCAACCAAGCTGACGAGTACATCTACATGTGTTTTTTCATATCCAATTCTTGTTTGTTCTCTTGTGGTCCAGTTTTCCATTGTATAATGTTCATATTTGATTTATTAATCCATTTGTCTTTACTTAATAGCAACTCCAATCTATAATTTTTTTTTCCTTTCTCTCTCTTTCTTTTTAACACTTTCCAACCTAGTTGAAAAGTGTTTATGACTTCGGTTTGTCTGGCCGTCTGCCGTCTGGCCGTCTGTCCGTGCTCTAACTCCCGTAAATATGCTCGGATTGCCCTGCAATTTTTATATGTTATAATCGTTATCTATAGCATGTTCCCTATTTCAACGGAAGTGTGTATCACTTATAGTTTTTTTACAGGGACACTCAAAAGAATTCCGTTACATTGCGGTCTATGGGGAAAAATCATTTGCGGTTTATTTAAATAATGTTTCACTATTTTAAACGCATTGAAATTTATATATATCACTAAGGTGCATTAGAAGAAGCTTAATATGGAATAGGGTGTGCATAGCACTTATACTTACTTTACAGGGACAGTCAAAAGAATTCCGTTACATTACGTCTATGGAGAAAAATCGTCTGCGGTTTATTTAAATAATGTTTCACTATTTTAAACGCATTGAAATTTATATAAAGTTCATTACAAGAGACTTACTACAGAATATTGTGTGTATAGCAGTCATCGTTCATTTACAGGGACACACAAAAGAATTCTCTACTGTATGTTAACAATAATTCCTGCAAGTGCGTTTTAAGTTACTGAATGCGATTTTAATTTTAAATCGCTTTTTGTATATTACGTGGTGTGTATAAATTCTGTAGATCCTATACAGGGAAGCACAAAAGTTCGGGAACACATTTCCGTATTATTTAACTCCAGACGGAGAATTTTAAACTGTGCTACGTGTTTCCTAACTGAACTAAAATTTAGCATCCTATGTAGTATATATACAAATCTATAGATCCTATACAGGGCTGAATAAAAGTATTCGGATTACTTAGATGTTATCTTTTAGCTTATTAAAGAGTATGATTCGTAAAATTATTTTGGAAGCGTTGGAAAGTGTTACAGAATCTATGCTTGACGCATGATTTTTCGTTCTTGTTTAAATATTATTCAGGTATGAGTAAATTTGGCCAATTACCATTGAAGCACATGCTATGGTAAAATTATGATTGCACATGTTAATTATTAGATATGTGGTATTCTGTTTACACAATATCATTATTTATCTCTTTGTAGATTAAAGTAGAATGATATTAGAACTTGATATGTATTTTGAAATTCATAGATATTATAATTATATATATATGAAAATTATATACTTATGTTTGGAGTAATTAATACTAAGAAGCAAAAAAAAAGTTGCATGAAAAAGTAAATATTATTGAAATGTGATTACAAATATATACATTTAAAAGTGTAACATTTGGAAATCAAATTTTTACATCTATAGGCAGGGTTTTCTGTCAAGACTGCATGAACTGTGCAGAGCGTGAATTCTCGTTCGAGTATATAAAAAAATTGCCGATCAATTACATTTCTGCAACGCATAGTTTTCGAGAAAAATGCAACAGGAAAAATGTGACATAACATCTGGTGCACTGAAAAAAAGTTGTATTGGAAACATGAACATCAATACTTGCATTATGAAACTGTTTACATGAGTGGAAGCTCGAAATAACCTCTACACGTATTGAATGGTTAACAAAATTGGATTCAACAGAAAC
The DNA here is from genome assembly GCA_963931845.1 of Maratus michaelseni. Lineage (NCBI taxonomy): Eukaryota > Metazoa > Arthropoda > Arachnida > Araneae > Salticidae > Maratus > Maratus michaelseni. The sequence continues at coordinate 409,607,656 of OZ007586.1, forward strand.
GTGTCTATGGACTTCCGGGGACACTACGATTATGAATTAATTGTATTTACTCACCTTTTCTACGTTGTGTTCAAACATTCCTTGATATGCATGGCGGTCATTTTGAGCATCATGTCATGTGAACTTCATATGATGCATTAATATATATGCATTAATTCATATCCATATTTTTAATTCTGTCTTTTTTCTCTGCACCGGATCAAACTTTTTATTTCACTTTTTCCTCAAAAACTAATGATCGTAGATAGAAGGTTTATTCTTTATGGTGATTTTAACCTTTATATATTCGTATTCAGCTTTCATTTTATAAGATAGTGTTTAATAATTATATTTAAATATTGTTTGCATTTATTTAAATTATGTTGTTTATTGATTATAAAAAAATTACCGATCAATCACATTTCTGCAACGCATCGTTTTCGAGAAAAATGCAACAGGAAAAATGTGACATAACATCTGGTGCACTGAAAATAAGTTGTATTGGAAACATGAACATCAATACTTGCATTATGAAACTGTTTACATGAGTGGAAGCTCGAAATAACCTCTACACGTATTGAATGGTTAACAAAATTGGATTCAACAGAAACGTGTCTATGGACTTCCGGGGACACTACGATTATGAATTAATTGTATTCACTCACCTTTTCTACGTTGTGTTCAAACATTCCTTGAAATGCATGGCGGTCATTTTGAGCATCATGTCATGCGTGAACTTCATATGATGCATTAATATATATGCATTAATTCATATCCATATTTTTAATTCTGTCTTTTTTCTCTGCACCGGATCAAACTTTTTATTTCACCTTTTCCTTAAAAACTAATGATCGTAGATGGAAGGTTTATTCTTTATGGTGATTTTAACCTTTATATATTCGTATTCAACTTTCATTTTAAAAGCTAGTGTTTAATAATTATATTTAAATATTGTTTGCATTTATTTAAATTATGTTGTTTATTGATTAATTTTAAGTTATGTATGTCTGGTTTCAATATAGTATAAGTTACAGAACTTTGTTTATTTTTAATCTAATATGTATATTATGTTTTTTAATTATTAATGGAATGTAAGATTGATACACCTTTAGAAATCTCCAGTAGATAATTACTTTTGTAGTTGGGGGGGGGGGGGGTGGATTTTGTTTATTTTTTACGCCTTTCCACCCACGGACGAAAAAATACTTTACTTTTCCCTGGGTATTTTAATATTAACGTTTGAATATTTAACTTTGTTTCTAGTTAATAGATTAATACTGTTTGTTGTTCTTAAGAATACACCTACTTTTGAGTATATGAATTTGAGAATTCATACTTTCAAAGATATATGCATGCATACACACACACACACACACACACAGATTTTTTTTATCTGAAAAATATTCTGGTCTTTCTTCTGAAAAATGGGGTGTATTCGAATACGACCCACAACCAAACGCCAATCTGAAATCAACCCGAACCCGAAAAAAATTCCCGTCAATCCATCGGTCAACAGCAAATAAATGTAGAGCCAACCAGATTCAGGATTCTAGATGAGAGGTAATAAAAAATATATGCTAGAAATTCTGTAATCCAGGTCACTTTTGCTTAATCGAATTACTTAATTTCTCTTTCCATTTCTACCTTTTAGGGACCTTCCCGATATGTTAGATGAAAGAAATCGGAAAATTGCATTTCCTCGTAATTTGCTAATTCCGATAAGCCTCCTTTTAATAAATTGCCAACGTTGGGCCTGAAGCGAATATCTGTCCTTCTTCAGCGTCTGGTGTATCATGCAGAGTGATGGATGACTGATGCAGGGGTCCAAGAGGTGAAATTTTTGCTTATGAGTAGCCGCTTTTCAACGCGTCAGCTCTCTCCATTGTTTTCATCTAGCAAAAGGAAAGCCACGTAGTGATGGATGTTCTCTGCGCACCAATTCGTTAAGATATGCCAAGATCTTGCTGCTCTTGTTAGTTGCTTCGCTAGGACCACTTTTTGAGACCTCTCTGCTATGAAATTTTTTTAATACACACGGCCTACATTAATACACATTGCTTTGTATGGATAATCAGTTATAGATGTCAACTAGATGTCACTAAATCCCCAAAGTGGATTCGATTGCTTTGATGCCTACTCTATTAATCTGACACACGCTTAGCATGGGACTTCCTAATCCAATAAACAGAGTTGATATGGGGATGATACTAGAAGAGGCTTTTCGAGTCTTTATACAAAGCATATTAATAAATTCTTTGATGTCTATTTCATTGTGTTTTGATCAATGCGTGCACAGCTAAATTGTAAACAGCCTGGCTTTTGAGCTATTTTATGCATTTATTTATTTCTTTTTCATTTGTAATTTTATAATTTATCAACAGTAAAAATTGGCTAAAGACGTAAAATTATTATTATTACAGTCGACTCTCCGATATTTCCAGCATGGATAATTCCAAATAGTTGTTAATTCCAACTTAACTTTTTTACTCTTGAAAACAGTATTCTAAACAATGTTTAAAAAACTTACATAAATCAAACTTTAAAACCTCTTGTTTCGATAAGTCAAAGAACTGGAACTTCAATGTCTTCCGTATTTATTACTAGCAAACTCAGAAAAATATCTTCTGTCCGTGGGTTTTTCTTTTCTTTTTTCTTTTTTGTATTTCCGTCTGGGCTATGTGGATGGCATTTTAAAACTGCATAAGAAACGGAAAATGTGAAAACGACTTCCATATATATATATAAACTTATTGCAAAAATTAACCAATATATATTTATATATTTATTTATTTCCGAAGAGTAAAATGCTTCTTTGTTTTAAAAGAAAGGTGTTTAACCAATGTGTTTTGCTTGCCCTTACTTATGGAGCAGAAACATGGACGCGAACAAAATTGATGGTACGAAGATTACAAACAACACAACGAAGTATGGAAAGATGTATGCTGGGCATAACTAGAAGAGACAGAAAGAGAATAACATGGATAAGAAGTCAAACGAAAGTTTTTGACATCATTGAGAGAATTAAATGGCTAAAATGGAAATGGGCTGGACACATTGCAAGAAGACAAGACAATAGATGGAGCACTAACTTCCTACAGTGGTATCCCAGAGATGTAAAATGGCCAAGAAGATGACCTCAAGTAAGATGGAGTGAAGAAATCAGAAAAGTGGCCGGTTTTAATTGGATGACTAAAGCACTAGACAGGTAACAATGGAAAAATCTGGGGGAGACCTATTAACCCAGCAGTGGATTGAAAATGGTTGTTGTTGTTGATGATATATTGAAATACTAAATATTAATATTTTATTTAATAGAATACATCATCGGTACCGATAAGATATTCACAACATGTAGCTATTTTTTATATATATAACTTTATCCGAACTCCAGCGACAGCGATCAGGGCCGAAACTATGATTTTTTTCTACCCGGTGCAATCATGAATTTTGGCGCTCCCCCCCTCTTCTTTCCAAGATAAATTTATGAAGAGAAATTTTCAATTTATTCCCTTGATTTTTATATTAAATTTGAAATAATTGTTAGGAAGTATATATTAATCTTATGAATTTTAGGTTGATATTTTTAGAAAAGGATTTATTGCAATCACTTTGTTTCATCTATATATAATGCAGCTCTTGTCATCACGATAACGTCCGAAATACTGAGCCAATTCGAACCTATTGAGAGAATGTATTGATCTTACAAATATATTTGATGGGCTCGTTAGTGAATTATGTAGATTTAATAGATTGTTTACTGGGATACACAAAAGCAAAACATGTAAGCGTCATTATGATAATTTCCGAAATATTGAACCAATTCGAACTTAATTCGTTAATAAATTATTGTTCTGCGCCTCTAGGCATTCATCTAATGGAAAAACCGGCCTTGTTCAAAGCAAAGAGTAATAATATTAACAAATACATCTTTACTTTGGGTTGTCTGATTACATGACATTTTTGCTTAAGCTCCGTTATTTGTTTTTTGTACCGAACGACGAACCAAATCTTCTTTTGGCGCCCCTTTCTACTCTGGCTCCAGGGGTATATGACTCGCTCGCAAACCCCTAGTTTGGGTCCTGACTGCGATTTTAAAATGCACACAAAACTGAAAACATAAAACGACCTCCAGAATTTTTTCTTTTGAAATAGTAAATATTGATATTTTTTTAAATGAAAGATACCATCAATACCACTAAAATACCAACAACAAGTAGTTTTATTATTTTTTTTATAAATCCATCAGAGTGGCCACGATTGTGATTTTAAAATTTTCAAAAAATGGGACGTATGAAAACGGCTTTCAGAAAATTTTTTCAAAAGGAAAATATTCATATCTTTTTACATGAAAAGTACCATCGGTACCAAGAAGGTATTGACAACAAATAGTTTTTAAAAAATATATAATTTCATCCTAGCCCTTGCAATTGCGATTTTAAAATGCACAATAAACTGAAAATATAAAAACGACTTCCAGTATTTTTTTTTTTAAAAAGTACATAATCATTTTTTTTAAATGAAAGATATACCTTTAATACTACGAGCAGCGGCAATTTTAGGCTCTAGGTAAAACGTAAAATCTTCCTCCCGTCTGCGAGCTTTGTGCTTGAAAAACCACGTTTTATTGGGATAAGCGTGGAAGCGATCATAACTCTGGCAAACTGAAGAAAATTGAAACTGGTTCATTAGCGTTTGATGATGGGTTTTAATTAATATTTCATCTAATTAACAAAAACTGAAATATCTGAGTCTCAGGTACTTTGGGACCTATCTTCGTCTATCCTTATAAAAATTTGCGGACCTCTACGTGCGATAGATTACTCTAGCCATTGCCAATAGACGGACACACAGACAAACATCTTTTTTTTAAAAATATAAATATGAGTTAAGTATTTAATATTAATTGTTTTTTGTTCTGCTTACAAAACAGTCAGAAAAATGGTTCCAAACTATTTATTTTCTGTAATCTAGAGAAGGACCATGGATTTTTTTTTTTTTTACATTTTTCTTACAAGTGTGCTCTATAACTGTTAGGATCAGATTTACAACGAAAAAAAAAATTAAATTTCATAGTATATGTAAAAAAACGCAGTAAAAAGTTATTTACTTAATATTTATTTAAGAAGAATATACTATTTATTCTTCTTAAAATCGAATCTTTAATTTTATAAAATGCACCATAATCATCGTTAATAATAATTAAAAAAAAATACCATTTGAATCATACTGATACACTGAATAAGACAAAGAGACATAGTGAAATGAAAATTGCAACTTTGAACTACTATTTAAAGGGAAAATGGATGCAGTAAAAAATTCTTTTTTGACTGTATTTAATAATTTAATTTTTATATAACTTTGTCGGAATATACTAGGTATGTCTAAATTCATTTTAAGCAAAAATTTGGAACATTTATATTTTCGTAATTTTTTGGAAACTTAAGGGTCCTCTTAATTGTTTAATTAGTAAAATTGGATATACGCATGAAAAAACAAAGAATAACTATTAAAGTGAAAATAATGAATCAATAATCTTCTAATGCAGTGGTTCCCAACCTTTTTGACGCCGTTTTTAGAAGGCATTTCTATGACTGAGCCCCTGTGGCCTACCGTATACATTGTTTTACATGTTAAATGTGTTTAGAAGTATTTGCTGCGGAGCATACGAAGTTGTAGCTACATAGCGGTCCAAATAAATGTACATCATTCCCTGCCCATTCAATTCTCTTCGATTCCCCCTTGTTTATACACCGACTTCTGCATGTCTAAATTTTCTATCTTTAATAATTCATAAACAGCAGGCATCAGCGGGGGAAAATTCAATTTTATTACAACTGCAACTACTACATTCTTTTCACCATAGTCTTTTTCATTTTCTATCAAGGCAATAGGCAAGGACACCAAATCCGCCTTTTGCTTATTTCCCAGGGCCGGAATAAGAAAGACATTTCCTACCCTTTTTGCACTCCATGGAATGTCATTAGCATCAAAAACCCCAATTTGCGCTCCTGTGTCCTTAATAGCTTTTATCTTCTTACTATTTACGCATACATCAATGATAGGTAAATCACTTTCCACGCCTTCCCTATTATTTATTCTTTTCCTATCATTAGTAACAGTCCAACCTATGTTTTATCCGCATAATTGGATTTACTTTTTAACCATTCCGGACAATTTGGCCGGATGTGGCCCACTTCCAAACATCGATAACGTTGGATTTGCCTTTGCTTTTCGAATGCATGGTCCTTCTTAAATTGGTCAGTTTTCACAATATCTTTTCTATTTTCAAAGTCCGGCAAAGTCGTGCAAGTCTCGTTTATGATACACACAAAAACACATGTATCCTATTTGTGATAGTTTATGCACGCATGCACATGCTACATTTGCGTAGATTTGGAGGTGCCCACTATTCCAAGGTATAAGCGTACAAATAGATAAGCGTCAGGAATTTAAAAAGTTTTCGCTAAACATATGTGTCCGCTTTTCGGGAGTGTCCATTATGGAGGTCTTATTGCATATATATTTTTAACCTGCAAAAATATTGTTGACATTCTTTTGAAAAAGCGGGTCAACCCGAAGCTGATCCGCAAGAGTCAAAACCCAACCCGACCCGACTCGAACCGCGGGTCGGGTCGGGTGCGGGTAAAAGCTGGTAACTCGACCCGATGCAAGATTCTATATCGATTGTACAAATTTAATAAGAGTCTCTTCAATGGTTTAAACTTCACCAACTCCTGCTACTCGATATCTTCTGCGTCCTGTGTGTATTTGTTTCAGCAAGTGTGATTAAACTTTTATTTCAAACAAAAATTTCATTGCACTTCCTCTTGAAATAATCGGGTAATTTAACTTTAATTCGGGATGTTTTCCCTCGAAATGAGGCTGCAATAGCTGGAAACATCGGACTGCTGGTTAACACTTTACCGCTAATCACAGAAAGAAGCCGATCCTAGAGGAGAAACGAAATTCAACTTGACAAATACCCGTTGAAAATAAAATTTTTAGTTTTCTTATTTTGAATCATGTTTTTGTTTCTCAATTTTTACATATTGTATGCGAGGAATGTGAAAATATAGCGATATTAAAAATTAAGGCTTATCACCAGAAATATTTTGAAAGTAATAACAATTGTAATCCATGCGCCAAATTATTTCTAAGTAGTTTTCAATTAAGAATAAGTTTTGTAATAATAAAAAAGTAGACACTTTTAGAAAAATCCTACACTTGTAATGTGTTAATTTCATTAAAATTATATTTATTTTCCTGGAACGCCACTGAGTCCATGAACAATGTACGCGGATCCTTAGGGCTCTGCGTACATTTAGAGGAAAGACTAAGCGCCTAGTTAGAGGAAAATATTTTAATAATTTTTAGTAATACTCAATGCATGTTAAAACGAATAAAAAAGTATGTGTGTTTTTGGAACTGAACCTAAACTAATAATTTGTTTGGTATTATCTTTAAATATGAATTCCTTATTAATTATTTTTAAAAGAAGCCTTTATTCGTCCAGAATTTTTTTATATTTTACTTCAAAACATGGTCTTTAGTCCACTAATTAGTCCCAAAAGATGTCATACCTTTCAAAAGGGCAGGTAGTTCTGCGTTTTAGATATGTCGTATAGGTTGATGTTCTAATAAAATGCCCAAGTTTTCGATTTCCTTCCCCTTTCCGAGTGAGCCGCCATCTTATTAAAAAAAAAAAAAACCTGCAAAAATATTGGTTTTCCTCAGAGTTAAGAGGCTTATTTGACCGCTTCTACCTCTATGAAGATATTTTTTAAAATCAAAAACTATATACTTTCCTGCGCTGATTTGATGAAAGAAACACAAATAAAATCTCAAAAGTTGGTGCTACCTTTTGGAAAAATAAAGTTGATACAATTTTTTATATGTAAACGACCCCTATTTAAAAAATTACATTCATAGTCTGAAAGAAAATACGATTCTGAGTCTAATGGCACCTTTGTTGTAATTCCACTGTAAAGGATTTGCGAAAAAAGGCGGGTGTATCTGTTTAGCACTTTCCAACATAATTGAAAAGTGTTTATAAATTCAGTTTGTCTGTCTTTTCGTGCTCTAACTCTCGCAAATATACTCGGATTACCATGAAATTTTTATGTTATTGAATATTACTATTGGATGTTCGGTATTTAAATTAAAATGTGTAGCGTTAATAGTTCATTTACAGGGCTACACAAATGAATTTCTTTACATTATGGTCTATGGGGGGGGGGAAATCATTTGAGGCGCATTTTATTGATGTTACGATATCATAATGCAATTTAAAAGGAGCACCGAAGTTCACTACAATTTGTTTTCTATAGATTATGGAGTGCGTATAAGAATTATCGTTCATGTACAGTGACGCATAAAAGAATTTGGTTAAAGGATTGACTAAGATCGGTAATTGCTGGAAGTGTTTTTTTGCTGTGGTATTGCAATTTTTTTTCTAATTTTTAGTGTATTACGTGTTGTGTAAAAATTATATAGATTAGATACATGTCTGCACTAAAGACTTCGGATATGGACAGCAATTGCTCAAAATGGATTTTTACCGAGTTATGTAATTTTAAAATAGGTATATTGCATGAAAAAATTAAATTTCTTAATGGTATTCAGTTAGTGTTGAAACGTGTTTCATAATCTATGCCAGATACATTATTTTTCGTTCTCGTTTAATTGTGTTATGCATTTTCTATCTTAACTATTTAGTATACTATGATATGTTTGTAGAATATAAATAAATTCATATATAGGCCTATATGGAAAGTTTGAATATATTGTCGTCTGTGGATGGTAATTTCTGAAAATGCGATTTTATTTATGTTATGCATTTCTTCGCTGAATTACATTTTAGTTTAATATGTGGTGTGTATAAAAATCTGTAGATCCTATACAGGGATGCTCAAAAAATGTCATTACCGTCTGTGGGCGGTAAATACTGAAAATAGGTTTTCAAATGTGTGATGCGCTTTACAATTAAAATTTTAGCGAACTATGTCGTGTTTATACATATCTGTTGATCATATACAGGGCTGCTCAAAAGAACTCGAATATCTCATCGGCGCTAATTGTTTGAAATTGAGTGTGCAACTCTGTTATGCTTTTTCTAAATTGTTTATTTAGAATTCTTTTTTAACGTTTTAATTACTGATGTTTCGTTACCGTAATACTCCGAAAGCGTTGGAGTGTTACTAAAATTTAATTTAACTTCTGCAAAAACTATTTTTTTTTAACTATTGTAATCTCTTCAGTAGTTCCAGAGAAAAAGGTTGCACTTTTGTCAGCAGTTTTACATGTGACTATTTTTGTTCACGATAATCGTGTAACTATTGTAATTTTTATTTGTATTCATTGTCGAACGATTAAGTTATTGTTTAACTACTGAGACAGCTTTAAAAAAAAGTATTGAAATCCTTTCAGTCCTTTCCGAGGAAAAGGTACATAAATATCAGCTATTTCACATATGATTTTGCAACCAGCGTCCCCCCGTTAAACTACGCTAAGATTTACATTATTTTTACCAGATACAAAAGAAGGGTGATTGATAATACGAAAAAAAAATATCTTTATTTTATTGCATTCAAGGCAGCTTTTTAGACAACTTCACTAACATTGATAATGAAATTGATATAACTAAAATTTTAACAGTGGAAATTTTTTTTTAAGATAAATTAATTTTGATAATTAAGATAAAGATGACGGTGGGAAAAAGTTAAAATTTACCCTAAATAGTTAAAAAGAACTTGTTATGAAGCTAAAAATGTTCTTATACGTACCTGATACCGCGATTTTAGCATATGCGTTTGACAATTTTACATACCCATTACACGTAGTATAGGGCAAGTCTTGTAATCGCTTTGAAAATCGAATTTTTTTTATTTTTTTATTTTTTTGACGGATTTACACATTTCAGACACTGAAGATTCCAAAAAACATATTTTTAGAAAACAAATTTTGCCATCTGTGTGTGTATCAGTAAACGCTCTATCTCCCGAACAAATTGAGATAGAGACTTGAAAGTTGGTATGTACTTAGTATGTAATAATGGGAAGAAGCTTATTGAATTTCAGTAACCTCGATTATCCGGAACTATTTTTTTCGGACTCTCGAAATATTCATTCTGATAAAAAGTATATAAAATTTTTCGAATTGTTTATTTTAAGGAGTGAATATAAAAGACAATAAAAAAAAACAAATTTTGCATAAAGAATAAAGTCGATCGGATAATTAGTTGCCGATATATTTGTAATTATATTTCCCACACTCTTCGATTTTTCATGACCCTGTATTTCCTTCAAATTTCAATTAAAATATATATTTTAATGGAAATGAGACGCTTAATCCGACGCAGTAAACCGTTAGTTAATATGATTATCAATTTTGGAGTTATAAGGATGTTTCTTTTACGAAATTCTGTAATAGAGCATTTAAAGTTTATGACGTCATCAAGCCATGATTTTATTCGAATTGCAATGCATTTTATAAATAGTTTACACATGTTTTATTTTCATATTTTATACTATGCATATCGATGATGGGTAAGTATTACGGTGGCCCCCAACGACTAGTTTTCATAGGCAGCTGAATGACAAAAACGTGCTGTAACGGACGTTGCTCGCAGCATTTTATGTTGAGACGTACGAAATTCAATAATGAATATCCAGACAGGTTTTTCAGTAAATGTTTATTTGAAAATACTATGATTTGCGTGTATATGCTTTTATTTGCAGTTTAAGGAAGAGGGAAACACACAAGTGTACCGAATGTTGTATGCTCAGACGAAAACACCCGCTCGCTAATGTTAATACTATGGAGGAAATATTTTAAGATATCTCGTTCGCATTTCAATATTTTTAAATGATTTTTTGCATTGGGTAGCTGAGGTCAATCTCTATGCATGCTCCTTTGTACTTTTTCGATTTTGATTGCAAGTTTTGTTTTTTTTATTAAGATTCTTTCACTTTCGGAACCGGTTTTAAAAGTGAAAGTATCCTCAATAATAATAATAATAATAATAAAAAACTGCAACAAAAATCGAAAAAGTACAAAGGAGCAGTGCATAGAGATTAACCTCAGCTATCCGATGAAAAAAAAAATATTGAAATGCGAACGAGATATCTTAAAATATTTCTTCCATAGGATTAACATTAGCGAGCGGGTGTTTTCGTCTGAGTGAAGTAGCCTCTTAACTAAAAGATAAATTCGATAAATTATAAAGTTAACATCACGAATTTAGTTACTGGAATTATTGCTCAAATTATCAATTACATTATTATTTACATTATGTGTTTCTTTCTTGACATTTTTATTAACTTCATAAGTTTAACGCGTAACGGCTAATACGTGAAATTTTATAGAGGATGATTTCGTATTAACCGAAATCAACTCAATTTATCTATCTAACATCCAAACACCGTGGACACCATGTTGCATTTTTGATATATTAGATGAGGCTAGCCTACATGAAGAAGATCATTTGCTTACAACTTTATTAACAATCAGCGTGTTTAGAAGTACACACATCAAAACACATCCATTCACTGGCAAATTAGTCAGAAGAGACAATCGTATAGCGTCACCTGGCAAATGGAAAACATCTCAATTTCCTCGCCCCTCCTTATTGCCTTAACTTTTCGAAAATTTTGACAGTCGGCAACTGTATCTGTACTGCAAACTTCACAAATGTATAGATCCAAGTCATAAACTTCACTTTTGGAATGACTAGATGGGTGTGGATCGCTTACCTCCCTCATTAACTGACATATAACCCCCCAAGGGTGAATGGATCGGTTACGTTTGGGCTGTCAAAAGTTGAGTAAGATTGTTGAACTATTTGACCAAGATAGCTTTGACTGGAAGTTTAATGTTCTTACTCAAGCAGTTTTATATCAGTCAGAAACTTCCTTAGCTGTGAAATCGCTTCTTCAAACACTTTTTTTCAAAGCTCTGTACTTAAAAAATTCAATTTCGCAACATCCGGAAAATGGTTAGTATGATACTTATATCGGAAAAGAATTCACAGGTATGTTTTGGATTATTGGCAGCTGGTTAATTCGAACTTTCGGGAATATAAAAGAAAAAAATATACATTAAAATTTGCTTTTAAATACAGTAAAATAACTGCGTAACTAACTGTTTTATGCGAATATACTAAATGACGAGGCAAAGATATAATTATTAAGATATGATGTATAAATAGTGTTTGTTGCCATTGTTTTGTTCACCCACCCCCCAAAAAAAAATCGAATTAAAAAACATTCTGCGTTGATACAATTAAAATTAATATCGTAATTCAATCCGAATGTTTAGTAGTTCAATTTCAATGAATACATTTATTATTATTATTACTATTATTTTAAACACAAAAATTTAAATATTATATTATAAATCTCAAAATAATATCCTCATGTAACTTTTACACACATTTTAAGTACTTTTTTACATAAAAAGAGAAATAATTTTCTTTAACATTATGCTGGATTTTGCATAGAATTCACGGAATTAATTCATTCGTGCACAACAATCGAAATATAGTTAATTTCATAATTGTATCAAGAAGAAAAGTAATTCACAAGTATTTTTGGTTTACTGGCAGATGGATAGTTCAAACTTTTGAGGACATCTTTAAAAATGCCTAGTAAAATGTGCTTCTAAATATAGTCAAATATCTGTGTAACGTCTGTTTTATGTGGATATACTCAAAGATATGATATAAATTGTCTCCTTTTCTGTGCAGAAATGACATATTGTAGTCTTTGAAATAAAACAATCAAAGAAAATTGTGAAATTTGCCTAAAATTAACTATTTAAACGTAGTGCGATACTGTAAGGGAGTCTTAAATGTTACTCTCGCGCTCTCTCTCTCTCTCTATATATATATATATGTCATTTGAAATATATATTGTGATATATATTTCAAGTTGCCCAAGCTTAAGTCATCTCATGGAAGATTTCTCCATGTAAGTCTCTTTTAATGTTTGTCCAAACTTCCTTCGTATTTAATAATCTATATTATAATTATTTCTTTTGCAATTTAATTTCTTTTCGTTGATAAAATTTTGTATAAGTTTTCACACAGTTTCTGCGAGTCTAGCTGAAACATAATTTCACAAGTAATTGATAAAAAAACCTTCAGACAGCACCGCTTTTTTTTCTTTTAAAAAAAGCTCAAATCTTACTCGGAATTCTAATTTCGAATTGCAAAAATGATTTGGAAATTATCATAATTGATTTGATTGATAACAGTGATAATTTCTAAAGCATATCGTATAATCAATTTTAAGAATTTTTTATAAGGAAGCTTATGACACAATTAATTGCAAGTACTTTCTTTGTGATGAATTTTATGCCTTGAAAAACATCAAGGTCATAAATTTTGTATTAGCCAACCCACCTGTCGTTGCCAGTGTCCGGGATAATAACCTTAAATATATCTAAAATCAGTGTTGAATTCAGACATTTTTCTCCTGGAGGAATTTCTGCAGCTGCGACGGAGGAGGAACATTATGAGTACCAAGGGACCGTTAGACTGTTCTAGACCGTTAACAAACATAAAATCCCAAACCACCTCTTTTCACGCGCCGAATGAAACAAAATACTTACGACTGCGAGGTCACTTGTGTCGCCATGGTAAAGGTCTTTGAGCAATTAAGAGGCTTAAAAAGCCGTAGATGCAATTCCCCCCCCCCCCCCCTCTCTTACTATTTCGCATTTCAGAGAAAAATCGAAGGCCTTACTTTCTTTAATAATTAATTTAAAAAAAGATCTATTTTATAGTTTTTTATTTTTTAAAAGTCTATTCCGAAAGTCTGCTCCATACAGGGGTAATATATATATATATATATATATATATATATATATATATATATATAAGATTGGATGGAAAAGGTATCAAATAGATATTGGTTGATAAAATACAAACTTCTCATTTTGGGCGAAATGGAAACTTTAAAATAAATAGCAAAAATTTCAGAAATAGCTGTACAAATTCCAAATAAACTTTATTGAAAAGAGTATAAAATTTACTATATCAGGCAAAAAGATCTAATTTGGATTGCTTTTATGAGTAGGTCCAAATCACCGGCTAAATTTATAGACCTGGAAAATATGGGAATTTCTTTCGTTCAACAAAAAGTCCAAAATCTGAGATGCAGTTACATTTGGACGTATCTTCGTCTACTCCGAACCAAATTTGTAGGCCTCTGCGTGCGATAGAGTTCCTTAGTCATCACCAACGCATCTTTGTTTTATTAATGTAGATTATTCAACTAAGAGACATGATGCAAAATGCTGAGAAGCGTTAATAATTTTAGAATAGCTTTTGAAGATATTATACATTCAGATAATGCTAAACTTAAATTTTCAACTGTCTGCTAGAAAAGAAAATGGGTATTTTTTATTTTTAAATGTTTTATTAGTGTTTCACAAAACTTACGTTCGTTCAATTATAAATTAAATATTTACATCTATACTAATATTATAAAGAAGTAACGCTTGTTTGTTTGTTTGTAGGGGGTAATCTCTGGGATTACCAAACCGATTTCAAAAGTAATGGTGGCAAATTGATGGTGACAATTCTTGCTCCAACATAGGCTATATATTTTATGTCGGTACCACTAACCTCCGGGGGGAGCATAGAAGCGAAAAACGTTCTAAAATTGCGATTTTTGTGATACTGAAGGAGCTAGACACTTGAAATTTGGCATGGTAGTTGCTTATAAGATATAAATGCTCTCTAAGAATATAGTCTAAATAAATTCGAAATTGAAAAGGATGAAATGAAGGAAAAACGTTCTAAAACGGTCTAAATTACGAGTTTTATAGAATTGTTAAGAATAGAAAATGACATGACTGCTACTTTTAACACGCAAATGCACACACAACACCGTTTTTAAAAAAAATCAAAATTTAAAAGGTTGCAGGAGAAACAAACGTTCGAAATTACAGTTTTTGTGATTCTGAAAGGACTAGAAACTTGAAATTTTGCATGACTGTTACTTTTAAGATAAAAATGCTCCCGAAGAACAGTTTCTAAAACAGGCGAAATTCAAAAGATTGAAATGCACAGCAAAAAAAAAAAAAAAAAAAAAAAAAAAAAAAAAAAAAAAACCTGTGGATTTTACAGTGTAATATTGACACCCCAGCTGCGAGTATTATACTGTTACTTTTACGGTATAACACTGGCAGCTGGGGTGCCAGTATTACACTGTAAAATCAACACATTTTTTTGCAGTGTGAGGCAAAAGTATTCTAAAAACGCTCTAAATTATGATTTCTATGGAATTGTTAAGGATAGAAACTTGAAATTTGAAATGACTGCTATTTTTTGGACGCAAATGCGCACACAACACTTTTTTTTTTTTTTTAATTTTTAAATCGAAATTTAAAAGGGTGCAGGAGGACAAAAGGTTCTAAATTACGGTTTTTGTGATTCTGAAAGGACTAGAAACTTGAAATTTGGCATCGTGGTCACAAATAAGATATAAATCCTCGCTAAGAACAGAGTCTAAAAAAATCGAAATTTAAAAGCTTTGAATGAGAGAAAAGCGTTCTAAATTATGATTTTTATGGAATTGTTAAGGATAGAAACTTTGAAATGGACATTACTGCTATTTTTAAGACGCAAATGCACGCACAGCACTGGTTTTTTTTAAAAATCTAAATCTATTAGGGTGTAAAAGTAAAAAACATTCTAAATTACGATTTGTGTGATGCTTGAAAAGGACTAGAAACTTAAAATTTAGCACGGCTTTTACATTTAAGATAAAAATGCCCTCTAAAAATGGTTTCTAAAAAATTCGAAATTTAAAAATGTGAAATGAGTGGAAAGCGTTCTAAAAACGTTCTAAATTATGATTTCTTTTTAATGGAATTGTTAAGGAGAGAAACTGAAAGTGTGACATGGCTGCTACTTTTAAGACGCAAATGATCGCTTGGAACAGTTTCCTAAAACTTCGAAATTTAAAAGGGTAAAGGAGCAAAAAGAATTATAAAATTGCGATTTATGTCATACAGTTATATGAAGCCTGGAATTTGGCATGGTGGTTACTTTTAAAATGTAAATGCTCGCTAAGAACGGTTTTTAAAAAATCGAAATTTCAAAGAGTGAAAGCACGAAAAGCTTCATAAATTACGATTCCTATGGAATTGTCAAGCATAAAAACGTCAAATTTGACATTGCTTCTACTTTTAAGATGCAAATGCTAGCTTAGAACTTCCTGCTCATTTCACCCTTTTAAATTTCGAATAGTTTAGAAATCGTTTTTAGCCTGCACTTAGATCTTAAAAATAACCACCATGCTAAATTTCAAATTTCTAGCTAAGCAGCATCACAAAAATCCTCATTTTAGAACATTTTTTGCTTCTACTCAGTTTTAAATTTCCAGTTTTGTAAAAAATGTTCTGTGGAAGCATTTACGTCGTAAACACAACAGACATGTTACATTTTAAGTTTCTATCCCTAATAATTCTAAATAAACCGCAATTAAGAACGTTTTCAGCTCATTTCACACCTTTTTTATTTTGAATTTTTAATCAATTGTTTATACGAACTTTTTCTAACAATTTTCTAAACATTCTAAATCATCATTCTCATAACCTTTTCTAAACACACTAAAAACTTTCTAAACTATGATTTATCTGAAATTGTTAGGGACAGAAACTTGAAATTTTACATGTCTCTTACTTCAGAGACATAAATTTATTCACAGAACAGTTTTTTTTTTTAAATTTAGAATTTTCAAAATGTGCAGGAAAAAAATACGTTCTAAAATTACGATTTATGTGATATAGTTGTTATAGAAGCTTGAAATTTGGCATGGCGATTACATTTAAGATGTGAATTTTCGCTAAGAACGGTTTCTAAAAATTACTAAATTTCAAATGAAAAATAAAATAAGCGGAAAACCTTCAAAATACATTCTAAATTACTATTTATTTGGAATTAATTTTAGCTCTTCTCATTCATTTAAGTCTCATAATTAAGTCAGTATAACAATAAAGTTTACTCAAAATGTGGCGTAATTAGTAATTTTTGAATTATATGTGGCAGTAAAATTTCCTCTAATGAAAATAGGCACACAAATACCACTTGGCATATTTCAAAGATTACGTGAGCAAAGCTGCGGGTTTTGCTAGTGTATATATAAAAAGGAAAAAAATGATACTTAAATATCGATTTTATACACTTTGAAATTATATTATTTTTAACATTTTCATAGTTTTTGCTTTTAGTATTTTGTCATTAAACGTATCTTGTATATGATTAAAAAAAAAAAAAACTCAAAGAAATAAGATCGATAACTTCGACAAAAACAAGTGTTTTTTTTCACGCTCTTTCTAAAAACTACAAAAAAACTAAATAATAATTATTTTATTAACTAATTTAATATATCAGCTTCAACATATTTTGTCTCTCATTAGCTTCAAGCGTGATTGAAAATTATCATACCAAAAGATAGATAAGATATTAGTAATATAAAACAAAAGGCGTTTAATAAAGATCTCATACATTTTTCTTAACACTCTAAAGTACTTTTTTTTATCGTCTGTTGTCTCATGATTAAATTGTCTTGTAGACTGTATGAAACAATATGAACTATGAGAATTAAGAAAAAAAAAATGTAAGATGAGAATAAGTGAAACCTATTTATTTAATCTTACTAGCTTCAAGCATGTTTGAAAGTTATCATATCAAAAGGTAAATAAAATATTAGTAAATACCAAACAAAATATGCTTGTTAAAGGCCTCATACATTTTGCTTAATAATCTATTTAAATAACCTTTTATCCTATCTTGATTCGTGACTAAATTCTGGTTGTCTGAAACAATATGAACTATAAAAAGTAAAATAAGTGGGATGTGAATAAGAGAAACCTATTTATTTAATTTTAAATAAACAGGTAATGAGAATAATCAGTTACTAAAATGACGTGCCAAAATTTATCACTTTTCAGGACGAAAGTTCAAAAGGAAGAAGTATTATTAACAAGTAGAAAAGTAATGATTCTTTGGAGAAATCTTACTTGCTTTGCATATTAAAAGGAAAAATAGCCTATTTATTTAATGGTCATGAATGTCAAAAAGCGAAAGAGATTATTACTGTCGTGACTTCCTTGATTTTTGGAGTAGCTAGGATCAGGGACCAACTGCATATTACGCAAGAAAATATAAATAACTATCTGCAACTGTTAGTCTGTTATAAATGTGTAATCAACATAATTTTAAGCATATTATACTTATAATTTTCGTGAAAAATTAGTAAAAATATTAGCTTCATAATCTAGAAGTTTTAAAAAGAAAGCAAATTAAGAAGATAAGAAGGATATGATATTTGTCTGTACTTCGTTTTTATATTCAGTGCAAATATAGTAGAATAATTTTTCTATGAACCAATAAAAAATAAAATA
This sequence comes from Maratus michaelseni, assembly GCA_963931845.1. Lineage (NCBI taxonomy): Eukaryota > Metazoa > Arthropoda > Arachnida > Araneae > Salticidae > Maratus > Maratus michaelseni. Next base: position 409,626,049 of record OZ007586.1, read on the forward strand.
TGAAAGCTAACTACAATGAGTTTAAATATTTTCTGCCATATTTCGCTTTTTAATGCTTTAGTTTAAACATCGATATTCTACTAGATAATTTGAATGCATTCTTTGTAATACATATATCTTCTATGAAATACATATCTTTTTAATACATATACCTTGCAATGACGTCACAAAAATTAAAAAAAATTGCCAGAACAATAATTTTCACAAAGAAAAACATTTTCTAGTGTTCTTGTATGCTTAAGTTTTCGGATAACTTCGCATTTTAATCAATATGTGACGTCACTGAGTGGTGGAATTTTTGCCACAGATGGGATGTGACCACCGTAACTTGCAGTGACACCATGCTTGCTGTATGGGTAGAAATCACACAACATCTTTTCCAACAAGACAGCAGCTTCATATTTACGGTATGAATAGCAAAAGAGTATTTATTATTGAATTTTCCGGGAATGCTACAGACACCTCTGCTGTTACCAGACCTTAATTACCAGACGATTAAGAATGTATAATCGTTGGATCAGGAATTTGGTAAAAATAATTTTTAAATAAGTTTAAATTTCAAAACACTTATTTTGAGAAAATGGTAAGAGATATTTTCAAATTGTAACAACAACAAAAACTTTTGTAGAAATAATTCCAAGCAGACTATAATCTAATATAGACAATAACAGATTGTTTCAAAACATTAAGTTTTAACATATTATTACAAATTTGCATATTTTGCATCTTAGACGTTACTATTAAATATTTGCCTTATTTCTTTCTAGTCTAATCTATGTGAGTGAAGTGCGTTTATTTTACTAGAATTCACATTCAAAATTATAATTAATTAAAATATAACAAGAAAAATATGCCTTCTTCAAATACTTTTACCACCACTGTATGTGTATGCGTTAGCAGATTTTTGCAGTTTTTTTCGCAGTTTTCCCAATTTTATGCTACTATGGGGATACCACTAATATACGTGCACATAAAATGAGATTACAATAGTATCTCGAGTGACGCAGCAAAGTCCAAAACCGAAGATACATACTACACGTTATTCTACGTTGTTTTGGCTGAAGACTCAGAAGGTAAAATACCGCTCATACCACAAGAATTACGACTAGTAAAAGTGTAATTATAAACCACTTTGCAATTAAACATTTTTATAGCGAAATCTGCACGTTGTATGAAGCGACTTAATAAAAGCATGAGCTATTCATATAGCTAGCAAAAATATTACATGTATACTGCGTATCCAACTTTTTGGATTGAAATTTTGAAAAACCAAAAGTACTCATGTAAGCGCAAATACGATAACCTACTTTTCTAAAAGAATTCTTTATAATGTCCTTGATACAAGACATTCTCAACTGAACATTCCTCTTACGGACCCATTGTCTTAAACAAACCAACTCTCAAAATATCCAAACTTATCTTTTATATTCTTATATTTTCAGGTAAAAGAGAAAAAGTAATCTGAAATTCAACATTCAAGGATTTCACCTTTCATTAATCATCAGTTAGATGTATACACTGTCTGATTTCTGATTACTGAAAACTGCTTTTTAATTTCTATCGATTTTTGCACGGATTTATTGTTTAAAGTTTCGTAGTTTCTAATCTCGAAGGATATGGCCATGATCTCATTGAACCCGAGAGCAATAAACAGAACGTTTAAGGGCATTGTGGACGTTCTAATTAAGAATTTTCTCTTTTCATTTGAAAACTGTATAAACGATGAATTCAATATGATACAAGTATTTCCTTCTTGAAAATAGTTTATTTTCAAACAAAGTATAAAGCTTTTCTGGGTGAGAAAGACTTCTTAAAAAAATGCATGAGAAATTCATATTTAAAAAATCACTGACGGCTCGGCCTACAGGCACAAGTAGATTTCGAAGACGCAGACCGTAGGGCGCCTGTTTGTCGGGAATTGCGGAAGAAATGACCTTTTTACGATGATGCGGCAGTTGGAACCGCCTACTTCGAAACCTAACTTGTTTGCAAGCGGAGCCGGCAGGGATTTTTTTTTTTTTTTTTTGCTATAACGGTTAGTTCCTGTAAAAAACTTGTCAATATAAAAGTTTTAGATAATATTAAGAGGATTAATAATAAATTTAAGCGGATTTGAAATCTTGGGAATTGACGAAGTTATGAATTTTTTTCTTCTAAACCCCCCTTTTCTAAACTGCAGTTTGGAAACTGCTGTTTCTAAACTGCTTGACTCACCACATAACTCATTGTTTTATTACATAAGCAAAATTAAATGCAAATTACGCTGTACTATGTTTTCCTTATATTTTAATTACGTTTGATAAGAAAGAATCATTTTATTTACAATGGAAGAAAATTTAAAAATCCGCCGGTAGATGGCGCCAATATACTGGATCAATCACCTCAAATCCTCCCTATGAAAGAAATCACCGCTATTTCTGAAAAAAAATTGTTTACAGAATTTTTTTTTACAGATATGTGGATATACATGTTTTATATGAAATAGTTTTTGAAGGTTTAAAACAAAATTAAAATATTTAAAAGCTTTAATATGCTTTTACAAATATTTTAACAGCAGAATCGGATGTAGCATAGGTTTTTTAAGTCTAACATGGCGTTTATCTATGGTTGATTCGCAGACCAGCGTGGTTGCGCCCGGAATCGTTTCAGACACTTTCTTGCCTTCGGATTTTATTATAAGTAGATACATTTATTTAGAAATACAATATATTACTAAAACCATAGAAATATTTCTGTAAGATTTTTCGATTTTCCTCCTCATCATTGAATTTGATAATTATAACTTCAGTATTTACTTTTGTTTTTCATGCGAATACCCGTTTATTTGAAAAAAAAAAATAAAACAATTAACAGAGTTGAGAAATTTTAAAGGGAAAAAAATCTCACTTGTAATCGATTTCGTGTGTCATTTTAAATCTGCATTAGACTAATTCAAAATTTGATGAGATTTAAACTACACCCAGGATGATTTAACGAGTACAGATTAATTAAAGAAAATGTATCCCAATTTTTCCTTTTAGTTATGTTCATTTTTAAAGTCCAATGATTCCTTAACTTTGAGAATAGCGTGGGAGGAACATAATGTTATTTATTTCAATTTATTATTAGCTACAGTCTCAAACAGGTGAAGATATAGTTTCATTATTTTTCACATCGTCCAGTGAGATATTGAATATTTTTACCCGTAGTTCAAGTTTGGTTGCGATTATTTTTTCAGTTCTATTTGGAAACATCTTTTTCCTTTCTTCTATATTAATAAAAAAAATAAAGTATTGCATTTATGAAAATTCTTGACTTCCGTTTTTTAATGCATTTGCACGTTCAGGGAAAGTTTTGAATACGATTTGACAGTTTTTACTCCGACATGTGTTGTTTGTGTGTATTACAAAATTATTAGCGGGCTCTTTAACTCAATAATTAATGCACCGAATTTCCTGAAGCTTCATATTTAGTTAAAATTTGACTTAAATTGGTGCTGATTAAATTTTTGTGTGTATCGCCTAATGGTGTACATCGGTGCTATGGTATTGGTGTATATGGTGTATATCCCGATGTGCACGGCAGTTATTCGGAATTTGTGTCATGAAAATGCGTCATATGTCAGATGCTTATTATGAAATATAATTTTATTTCGATTTCGGTTTTAATCAAAGTACAGAGACGCTGCTATTCTATGCCATGCTTTTTGCTAAGAACATTATAGCTTTATCGCAGTTTCTGCTCGGTAGAAATGATCCAAATTATGTATTTGATGTTATGTTACTATGTTGGTGCAACTTTGGCTTTATATATCCACCAGAGGATGCTGTTGAGCTTTGCTTTTTTATCACAAAAATTATCACTTAAACTCTATGTTAAATTAAAACAAATGGAGTAGAGGTTTTAATAACAGTTTATCAATTTCAGAAAACTTGAGTATATGACTTATGTTTGACCAGTGGTGGCAATAAAGTCAACCACCAAATTTTCAGTATTACTCACCGATTGGCGAGTGCTAATTTTGTCCCATACTTCAGAACCCTTTTGATCATCACATCAGCATGCATGACAATTTTTTTACCGGAGACCATTTGATGAATTCCGTGATTTTTTCGTTATTGACCGACGAATTTTACAATTTTACTGCTATCGATTGTTGAATTTTATAATTTATCGACTATAGACATATGACCCAATAACGAGAACAACACAATTGAGCACATTAATTTATTAGAATGATACGAAAAAACGTTTTGTAATAGCCAAACTAGTTAATGTTGACATGTTTGGTTAAGCATGTATAGTAAGAAAAATTTATTCGATATAATTTTTTATTTATATCAGATAAATTGGATTACAAAAAAGGCAGAAAATTTATTTACTTCTTCCTCTTCAAGATCAATTTGTTTCAGACGCTTGATATACTAATAGGATTCAGATAAAGTACTTGAACACACTTCATTATTGGTTACTAAACCCAGAAAAATAATTTAAAATCCCGTCGTCTTAACCTCCCTTCATTAATATAAGAAAGTCATCACTCAAAATTTGACTATTTTTCTATCTTGAGGTTGTAAGATCATTATTCAAAATTATGTTAACACTTAAATATGAAAACCTGTAAGATGTTAACACTTTTAAATTATATCATTTACTTATGTGTGTTGACAATGGACAGCAGTTTGAGTCCTTACAATTAATATGTTGAATATATTTTTTGTACTATTTGAATGTTAACGTGATTTTAAGTAAAAGTTTTATCATTAAAGTGTTGAATTTTTTTTACTATCCCTGTATTTCATTTTACCCATTTATTTCACTTAACTATTGCAGTTACTTATCAGTTCAACTTACTAGTATATATTGCACAATATTTTAGTAATTTTATATAAATCTTTAAGACACTATTCAGAACTCTTATCTTGATTTATAATCGTAATATTTGCCGATCACTTTTAGGTCAACCAAAGTTAAAATAGCATTTATAGGAGATGATACTCCTATTTTATGAAACTCTTTCCAGAAGTAACATCTTAAAAAATATTATCGTACAACCATATATTGTACATTCGTGAAATAAATAAATAGAACGTTACCCTACCAACATGGACGCAAATCATTGTATAAAAATTTTACTGGTACCAATCGATTAGCAATAACATCTACTAATTAATTCTGTACTTAAATTTTTCTTAGGGGGTTGTCTACATGTAGAAATTGTACCAAACTTGAAAATTTTCTTTACTAATACTTAATTTTGACACGATATTGGGAATTTTCGGAAAATTTTATCTTAAGAGACACAAGTTGGTAAAAAATAAAATAAAATAAGTTTTTTCTCCCTGTAAAAAAAAAAAAAAAAAAAAAAAAAAAAAGTGGGGAGGAGGTGAACATTATGAATTTGACATTCCTGATTCTAAATATGTCATCGGAGTTCCTCCATCACATACCGTTTTTAAGAAAGACAGTTTTGAAATTACATTGTTAAATGAAAAAATCAATACATTCAATGACCATGCAACAAAACAATAAAAATCTGAAAAATGTTTTATTGTCATTACCTTAGTTAAGAAATGAATAAAATCTAACATGGAAAGTAATTTCGTTGACATTTTCTCTTTTTTGGTGTGTGTGTGTTTCTTCCTGTGCAAGTTTCCAGCAGTAATCTGCTAGCATGTTATTTTTTCTATTTGACACTGTATCTCTTACCCATTTCGGCTGCATCCTTCTGGAACATTTTTCCATATTCATCAGAAAAAGTTCCCATATTATCCGGGAAAAAGTTCAATTGAGAATGTAAGAAGTGCAGATTTAGAGACAAAACATCCCACACAATTATTCAAATTGGTAAAGAAATCATATGAGTTGTAATTTTCCAACTGGGCGAATAGATTAATTTTAACACAATTATTCAAATTGGTAAAGAAATCATATGAGTTGTAATTTTCCAACTGGACGAATTTTCGTCGAATTGTTAAAATTAGTGTAATCACGTATCCAGCATTTACTGGAGTTCCATTACCTGCGATCTATTCTGTTGAGCTGATTCAGATATCAAACCAGATGCTATGATCAATAAGGTTAACTGGATGAATTATGTCCTCCAGATTCAGCCGGGATGGCTCAGTTGGTAGAGCGTGGCAGCTTCAGTCAAGATATCCCAGGTTCGAATCCTGGCCCGGACATTTTTTGTCGAGTTAGAAAATTACAACTCATTTGATTTCTTTACCAAATTGAATAATTGTGGTAAAATTAATCTAGTGTATTATACAGTTTGGAAACTGGTTAACAGTGAGAGTAATCTAGGATTTCTAAGATTCCTTTCAAAAAGTTCTTTAAAATTCCGTAAATTAATTATTTATTTATTTTTAAATCTACTTAATTTAAGAAGTCAGGAAATTTTTTGAAAAAAAATATTGAAAAAAAAAATGTTCCGATCAGCATGTAGCTTTGCAGACCTGCATTATAAATTTTAGTTCTTCTATAACCCATCTATATTTAAAATTAATATTTCACTTATGTTAATTTCTTCATTTTCAATATTTCACTAGCTGTTTGGCCAGCATTCTAAATTATTTCTTTTTGTTACTACTTACAAGTAAATGCGTATGTATTATACAGTTTAGAAACTGGTTAACACTGACAGTAATCTCAGATTTCTGAGATTCCTTTTGAAAAGTTCTTTAAAAAATCCCTAAATTAATTCTTTACTTTTTTTAAAATAATTGAATTATTAAAAATATCTATTTTATTTATTTTTAAATCTACTTTATTTAAGAAGTCGGAATTTTTTTAAAATAAAATAATATTAAAAGAAGTTTCAGGTAAGCACACAGGTAGCTTTGCTACCTGCATTATAAATTTTGGGTCTTCTATAACCCAGATTCACCACAATGCCAATATTAAGAAAATTCGCTTAAATATGAAGAAGAAACTGGCTGACTGGCTTGGGCAATTGTCATTTAAGACAAAGATTAACGACTTCAAGGTTTCTCTAATCCGTGAGAGCACACAAGCCAAATCATATAATAATACGTTGTCTAAAATCTACACCTGCAACTGCATTAGTCACGAGAAGAGCTGACCGCAAATATACCCCAGGCTCAATGGCGACACATAAATGCTTTGATCGAAATCAAAATCATTCTTACATTACGAATTAACTCTCAAATATATATTTTCAATTAGTGACAGTTTGGAATATTTTCACCTGTTCTATCCTATCCACCCCCCCCCCCCCCCCAGGATTGAACTCTAACTCAATCCATATTTTGAGCAATGAGTGGGGTTGACAGATATTATTTTCCAAATCAAGAGTAAATTATGTATAAAATTCGGACAAAGCACAAAAAGCGGGGCAAATTTAAAAGAATTTCCAATTTTTAAAAATGTATTTTTCTGTAAGATCAGTCAGTCAGTGTGAATCCCCGAGTAGTAATAAAATACAAACTACAAAATTATTAACTCTCATAATAAGAATATTAAACAAGTAAATATTGCTCCAAAATCAAATCTATATTTCGTAGACTACTACTTGTCTACTAACTTTTCAAAGAATTTGTTTGCCCTTTAATGTATTAGTAAAACCCACTACAATATATTCTATATTTTATAATATACAGGGCGCTCCTTATTATCGCTGATCAGTAACTAATTCCTAATTCGTTAGTTTTAGAATAGTGTAAAATGTTTCAAATGTTGTTTTTAAATCATATTAAAATCCATTTACGCCAAAATAATATTTTTTTGTAAAAATTACGAAAATTAAATTTTGATAGGGTTTCTGGGTCCTACAATTTAGAAAAGCATTCCAATGATATAATGTAAAATTATCTTATGGTGAATCTACGTCAGTAAGATGTGTTTAGGTTTAAGATCTTTTATTGAATTTTGGCCTTATCAAAAGTATTTCGAGGATATCACATATTTAGAACAACTGGACTGGTCTAGGTAGATATTATACGTTAGCAACTGAAAAGATATTGGCGTTCGGTTCTCTGGGAAGTTTTTCCTGTGTATATATTCTTCTATGTATGTGTTCGAGTCATGGTCGGTCTTAGGAGGTGCGGGCCCTGATTAGGAACACATTTGGCCAGACCTATGTCTAGGGTGCATGAAGGTATTTATTTTTCGGTATCACTATTTTTGAATAATAAACTTCATCTTATTTAATTGAGCAATTCTGCGATGATTAATATTCAGAAATACTGGTACTGAAAAATAGTACGTCAATGCACCCTGAGGTCTCCAGCCAACATACACCAAGATCTGTGGAATCATGCAAGTATAAAAAGATGTCTCTGTCTTAGAATGGAAAACAATCTAAATGTGCACTTAAAAAATGCGTGCAAGCTGATAGACCAAACGGGTTTAATATAAAGTGTGATCTTTATATTAAAATTGCATCCAGGTAATCCAGTAATAAGAAACAAAATTTTTATATCACCTCTAAAAAGTTACATCTTTTGAGTGACATTTATTCTATAGTGACTGTGAAATGACTTATTAAAAATATGAATTTATTTTTGTTTAGAAAAAAAAACGAATTTTTAATGCTCTGCTGGAAATAATCTCTTTTAGACTTATAAAAATCCCTTAACAACACTCAAAACCTATAGATGAAAAATGAGTCATTATTATAGCCTTTTTATATGAAAAAGTTATTTTCTTCCACTTTGTCCGAAAATTCTTTAAAATATTTGAAGAAATTTAAACTTCTTTTAATTTGAAATTCCACGGACATAATTGCTAAGATCTTCAAATGATCTTGCTGAATTGATGATTTCAAACAAGTTTTGATGCTTTTAAGCTTAGAAAAACTCCTTCCTCTGGATGCCACATAAACTAAAAATGCGAAGAAGAATCCGAATACAAATAAATAAATTTAGAAACGTGGTAGACCTATTGTTGCAGTCAGAGTTCAAGCATTTTCATAGCTTTTTGAATCTTTGATTGTAGAATTTACTTTGGTGCCTTCATTTTCTCACAAAGCATGTATCCATATTATATCAGCCAGTTTTGGGGGTTTTAACTTGGTCTTTTTTTGGGCCAGCTCTACTATGTCAATCCCATTTTCAGATGTGCTGTACATTTTCTAATTAAGTCCTTTGATCAAGTCCTAAAAATTTCAGAAGAATCCAAATGAGTTTTGATATTAATACCTTTTTCTACCTCTGATTTATTTACACCTTAACAGTTTTGCCCATACACCGAGCATGAAAAAAAGTTTGCTACCTCTTCGTTACTAAAAATTTTTGAATACCACTAATTTTAACTGTAATCTTGGTTTATTATAGCAGAAATTTTTCGATTATATAAGGCAAATACACTATATTGCCAAAGGTGATTGGTCACTTGCGATTTTAGACGTTTTGTTAACTATCTAGAAAAATACATGATGAATTAACTTGAAACTCAGGTGTGTAAACAGTATAGTATAGGTTATATATTTCCGCAAAGATTTTTTCACGAAACCCCATAGGGGACTGTCCACAAATTGAAAAATAACGAATATCTTTTGGATTACCCTGTAAAAACAAATGTAGCAAAAGCGTTCAAACACGAGATTATTAATAAGTAGCTTATTGTAATATACTGTGTCAACTTTTATGAGGATAGCATGTATACTCGTAGAGAAATTAAGGTTTTTATAAAAACAGTCCCAAATTTCGCATAGTTTTTTGCTCATAATTTGCAGAGCTCTTAATATAAAAAAAAGTTCTTTTCAGAAAATATGACAAACAACATTGTACATAATACTCTGCAATCAGAATTAAAAAATAATAAAAATTGGATAAAAAATGAGCAGGTTTACTAAAAAATGTTTCCCTGCGCATGCGCGAAAGCAATCAAAATATAATATGCATAATGTATTAGCTAAGTATATAGAGCAACTTTTGTGAAAGTCTCAAAATTATAGCTTGAAAATTCTGAAAATTATCGTCGATAGAATAAGCTCGAAGTCCGTTGTTCCCAAAAGGAAGCAAAAATATGAGGGGTTGTATCCAAATATAGTAGTACGTAAAATATTGTGTACGCTATCTTGGCACTAATCAACAGATATTTGATACAACCCCTCATCTTTTTGCTTCTTTTTGGGAACAACGGATTTCGAGCTTATTCTATCGACGATAATTTTCAGAATTTTCAAGCTATGATTTTGAGACTTGCACAAAAGTTGCTCTATATACTTAGCTAATACATTATGCATATTATGTTTTCATTGCATTCGCGCATGCGCAGTGAAACATTTTTTAGTAAACCTGCTCATTTTTCATCTAATTTTTATTATTTTTTAATTCTGATTGCAGAGTTATATGTACAATGTTATTTGTCATATTTTCTCAAAATAACTTTTTTTTATATAAAGAACTCTGCAAATTATAAGCAAAAAACTTGGTGAAATTTGGGACTGTTTTTATAAAAACCTTAATTTCTCTTCGAGTATACATGCTATCCTCATAAAAGTTGACACAGTATATTACAATAAGCTACTTATTAATAATCTCGTGTTTGAACGCTTTTGCTACATTTGTTTTTACAGGGTAATCCAAAAGATATTCGTTATTTTTCAATTTGTGGACAGTCCCCTATGGGGTTTCGTGAAAAAATCTTTGCGGAAATATATAACCTATACTATACTGTTTACACACCTGAGTTTCAAGTTAATTCATCATGTATTTTTCTAGATAGTTAACAAAACGTCTAAAATCGCAAGTGACCAATCACCTTTGGCAAAATAGTGCATTTTACTACGGAGAAAGTGGTGTTTTTTCTCTATTTTTATTTTCTTGTGTAAAAAAAAATAAGAAACTGTGAAAGGGTTAAGAATTGCAGTCTGAAGTCTGTTTGTGGATCTGGATACTGCTTATCTACAAATTTATGTTCAAATATATATATATATATATTTTTTTTTTGGCGCAAGCATTTACTCGTCTTTGTTACGGTTGGTTTCAACCTTTTTTTTTTTTTTTTTTTTTTTTTTTTTTAAATCTACATTAATTACCTTAAATCACTCTCTCAACATTTATTTAGAAGTTTTCTTTTTGTTTCTGTTTTAAATAAATATATAAATAAATGTAATTGTAATATTAATAATAAAAGCAGTTTTTTTTTTCCTCTTCTTTCCATTTCTTTTAAGCAAAGCAATTTCAACTTTCATAGTCTAACGTAGCTTCCTGTTTTTCAAATACGAAAAGCAGACAGCAAGGGAGGGATGTTTTGTCAGTTAAAGACCGCACAGGTGGAAAATTTGGAGTCATCTAGTCTGACTTTGATATAAGAATGACCGACCGCCCTGTATAAGAATTACGTTATCTTATGAGTGTACTATACACGCAATTAGGCTTTGTAAGTTTACGACAGGCTTCAATTGGCTCTGCTATCAGGCGGATAGCTGGCGCCCATGTAAACAGAGGCTCACAGGACCCCCTTCAGCACACGCCATGGGGGTGAAGCATGGCTGCCTTCCCCCATGAAGCGGCCGGCAGAGTGGAGCGACAAGCTGGAGTCTTCAGGAAGAGTCCTTTTTTCCTTTTGTTTCCATTCCCGTACCCCCTGGCAAAGTGGATCGGTCCGGTTTTTCAAGCAGCGCGGGAGAATGAATGTTTACGACACTTGCTGCTTGGCTGAGATACCTGTCGTTTGGTTCGAAAAATTAGTGGACGTTGCGTAGCGGCACTTGTGATAATGAGCGAAAAGCTACTGGTCAAAGAAATGAAAATGATGGTCAGTGAAAGAGCGTCAACGATTCCAGATGCGTAGAGATTAAGTTTTTTTTTCCTTGTGCAGTCCAGAGAGGTCTCAACTATTTATGAGACGTTAATATTGTCTTGTTTATAATAAGGAAGACTGATCGCTGTGTGTGTTGGAGCTGGATTTGTGAAGATATGGGTAGTCCGAGAAACCTCCGTCGTCGGGAGATATATGAGGTGTTCGGTTGAATCGCAAAGTTGACAAGCAAAAGACTCAACTCAAATGCTCGCGAATGTTACAAGAAATGCTGAGAAGGAGTGAAGTTTGACTGATGCTCTGGTGATTTAGGAAACCATCCCCCTGAGGTGTAATTACGTCAGATGGTGCCCGTCCACAGTTTTGTTTCTTCTCAAGAGGGAAGGGAAATAGAGTCTGCCCACTGATGATTCGATTTAACCTGCTAACTTTGTAAGTAGTTCTTTATTTCCTCATAAATGTATGTTCTCCCACTTTAAATTATCTATGGCTATTTGGAGAGATTAAGAATGATAAGTGTGTATTTTAAAACACTATTATATAATGTTTTTACAATTGATGGACTATTAAACTTTAGACTGTTAAGCTTTAATGTAATGTTATATTTTTAAGATTCTCTGTGCCTAGTTGCAATTAAAATAATAAGTGAATTCAGCAAAGTTGATCAACCTTAAAAGCATGATAGTGTGATAATTTTAGAAATGTGTTGTTTGGTTTAAAATATATTTAAGTAATTAATCCCATATTACAGATCAACGTTTAGATTGTGTTTTTATAATAATTTGAAGTAACTCCGTTGTTATAACTTTAAGTGTTTGAATAAAAGATTTGTTTGTTCTTAAAGATGGTATGTTTTTCTTTGTATAAATCTCTAAATAATTAATTTTTTTATATTCACAGTAAACCTATAAGAAAGGCTTAACCTTTCTGTGAGTGATAAAAAAAAAAAAAAAAAAAAAAAAAAAAAAAAAGAGATAAAATCCAACTTTATTAAATTAGGACTTTAAAATTTCTTAAGTTTAAATTCATAACTGACTGTTTTAATGAATATTAATTGAAGTTCACTCAATGTTATACAATCGTATTTTTGATCTTGATTTAAGGATGGATAGATAAATAAGTGAAACAGTAATATTAAATCTAATTTCATAATTGTTTAAATTAAGCTTTAACCCTCCTCTCTCAGAAATATTGTTTTCTAAAATAAACACCTAAAATGCTTTATTTTAAAAAGTAAAAAAAAAAAAAAAGAAGAAAAGAAAAGAAAAGGATTATATTCCTTGTTTATAAGCCACTATACGATTCTTGGTTAACCGATCTGATCTTGTTCAGAATCTCCATAGTTGTTCTAAAATTTTAGTACATCATCATATCCCTATTCTATTAACGGATTTAACTCTTTCCCCTTTTGGTCCTCATATTGGAGGAATTTCAGGTTGCCTGCATTTTTCCAAATTATATGATGATTACACTTTTGTTAATTTAATGTATATGGAGATTTGAGCTTGATCGGGTTGGAGTGGAGTTGGGTGTTCTTTATGCAATCCAGTATGCTACTTGATTTAGAAATCTGTTGCCCCTTACTACATTTAATATTGTCTTAAAATGATGAGTCCAAAATTGTTGCCCCTTACTACATTTAATATTGTCTTAAAATGATGAGTTCAAAATTATCATTGTTGTATTAACCTATTCGGATTCTTAAGTTTTGATATTTTGATTAGTTTAATATAATTTGCTCCCTTTTCCATGGCAACAGATTTCAGTGGAGCTAATCAGGGTATACTTATTTTTTTTTAAATATTTAATTGTCAAGTGAAGATTGAGTAATAAATGAGCTTTTTAAGTTTAAGTAAGTTGTGTTTTAGAAAGAACCCCAAAACACCACAACAAATGGAGCCGTAACATTTCGGTCTCTGGGTTATTGATTTTTTTTTTACTTGTATGTATTTATGTATCAAAGAGCAACTGGGTGTTTTTGCAATTAAAATTTTATTTATATGTTCAAGTGTAAAAAGAGGTCTAGGCTCTCTCTCTGTGCTATTAGATACAATCCCCAGTCAAAATTATGTTTCGTGTACATAACTTTAGCTTAGTCACTAAAATCATAGTCCTGTACTTAAGTTTTATGTATTTATAAGGTTTTCCTTTCCCCTCTCTTTTTCTCATTTTTAAGTTGCCCCCCCCCCCATTTTTCATTTTTTTGGTTTGTTTGTCATTTTCTAACTCTAACTATGGCTGATAAGCACTCGGAAGCAATTGCCACTATTCAGCGGAAAAATGCTTTAGTGGATAATTTGTCTAATATTCCCCCATTCAATGGAGAGGCCAGCTCAGTCTGCTTCTCAGATTTTTCTGAGAAATTTGAGAGTTTTGCCAAATTATTCGACTGGAATGAGGAGGAGAAAAAATTCGTTTTGTTAGCTAGATTATCAGGAGCTGCTTCTAGGCGAATAAAAATTCACAAAGCAAAAACATCTGATGAGCTATTAAAAATCTTAAAAGAGAGTTATACTTCACAGGCCACACCAGATGTTGCCCTCAGTCATTTTTTAAATTTTAAACAGCCACCCAATATGAGTGTTCAGGAGTTTTATGACAAGGCATATGATATGTCATTAAGAGCCCTTGTAATTGAAGGTATCCAGGGTGAAGTAGTCGATAAAAGCCGAACGGCTCTACTACACTCCATGCTGTTGAGCAATCTTACACCAGAAGTGCGAAAGGGAGTAATTGCGAGAAATCCGCAATCCCCAGAAGAGGTTCTCAAAATTGCGCTTCTGGAAGAAAAAGCTTATAGAAGCATTAACCCTTTTTACAACCACCGCGAGGAAATTCTCAACCCAAATTTGACCCAAAACCTACCCTGTGCTGCAGTTTTTCAGCAAGATAGCTCACAAAAGAAGGAGATAGACCAGCTGAAATCACAAATTGATGTTTTAGCAGCAAAGATAGACAGTTTAGTTGATCTTAGGGCTAGGGATGTACAGGAAAAAAACCAGGAAATAAGACCCGTAACCTGCTATAGGTGTTCCGTACAAGGCCACTATGCCAGAGATTGTCCACTAAATTTTGTCGACTATAATTTTAGAAGGGGAGGTGGTCAAAATTTCAGGAGCCGTGGGCAAAATTATAGAAACAGAGGTGAAAATCCTAGAGGGAACCACAATCAGCGAGGCGGATACAGGGGAAGAAGAGGTGGTTATTACCAAAACAGTAGGAATATAGCTGCGAACAGAAATGAAGAGCAGGTGGTAAATAACACCCCAGTAGCTAACAATGAAAGTGAGGCTTTAAACTATTAGTGGCCGGATCAGATATGGTCATGTCGATCCCCAACAGGCCCCTGGACCCCCCAGCTGTATATAGCGTTTTTCACCCCCAATCATATACATTACCAACTGCAAGAATTTACATAAATAAAGTTTGCCTGAATGCATTATGTGACACTGGTTCGGCAATTAATCTCCTGAGTGGTACTGATTGTAACTATTTAGAGAATTTTGAAACGGAGAATTGCAATATCCCCATTATGACTGTCACCGGTGAGAAAGTACACCTAAATAGGAAGATATTTTTAAAATTTGTTTTTGATAATGTTCAATGTCAAGCTGAATTCTATGTAGTGGAAGGTAAATTAGCAGAGGAATTTAATATGATTTTGGGAATGCCATTTTTGAAAGAGTACCGGGCAAGTATAAATTGTGATACAAATGCTGTCGCTCTTAAAGTGCCAGTTACAGGCCAAAGTAAACAAAGCGTAGAAACCCCAAGTAATACTTCAGGGTCTAATACTTGTCTTGCTACTAATTCTGTAAATATTTCTAATTCTGTATATAGTGTAAATTCAAATAATAATTGTATAAATAATGATTGTGTTGAAAATAGTTCTGTAAATATAAAATGTGTCGACAAAGTAGAAGAAAATTCAAAAAGTAGTAATGCCAATAGCCCCCCTGAAAGTTTTGCATATATTAATGTTCATGACTCAGTCAGTGTTGAAAATGGGAATCATAGTAGTGAAGATATGGTAGTTCAGGACCCGCAGTTGAGTAATATGGGAAAAGATGTTGAGATAATCATTCAAACTGAGTCAGATAAGGAAGTTGAAAGTGTTGCGCAGAACTTTTGCATGCAAACAATATCAGGCGGTAGCTCTGAGGGTAATAATACTGAAAATTTTTCAAGTATTCAAAGTGTCGACAACATTCTTTCAGCAGCGAGTCAGGTAACTCAGGGTAATTTAGCTGAAGATACTACTGAAATTTGTAATATTGATGAAAGTGAAGATTTGGTAAGTATAGAGGATAAGGTACCTGAAGTCGAGAAGGAGAGCAATGAAGATAGCAGTAGTAATAGAACCAATAAAAATAAAAATATAAGTTTCGCTGTGTTATGTAGCAAAATTTCAATTCCCCCGCAGTCAAAAATGTTAGCCCAGGTTAAAAGCTATAAGGAAAATTTTATTAAGGAGAATGATATTGTTATGTTAGAACCTTTGGCGAAAAATTTAAATCAAGGTCTCCTTACCTCCAGAGCCATTTGCACTAAAGAACATGGCCTATATATCTCATTTGCAAATTTTTCAGACAATAGTATTCATTTAAATAAAGGAACCTTTGTTGCCAAAATTCAAAAATGTGTAGACAAGTCAAATGCACCCGTAACTAAAAATAACCTTACTTGTAATGTAAATTTGGCCCCTCCAATTGGTGACTTTGATCACGCTGATCTCACTTGGAGCTCTGAAATTAATTTAGATCATTTAGAGCTCCCACTAAAACTTAAAATGCAAAATTTTCTAGACAAAAACAAAGATGTATTTGCAGCATCGGTCTTAGATTTACCCGGCTGTGATACAATCCCTCATGAAATTAACTTAACTTCAAATAAACCAGTAAAAGGCAAAGCTTATAGAGTCCCCTACAAACTACGTCAAGAAATGGAAGACCAACTTAATACTTTGTTACAGGTGGACATAATTTCACCTTCCATGTCTGAGTTTGCTTCTCCGGTTATTCTGGTTCGGAAATCAGACGGTTCCTATCGACTTGCTGTTGACTACAGAAGACTAAATAAAAATCTTGTTAAAGATGCTTATCCAATACCTAACATTACCGACTCTGTTGATGCTTTAAGTGGGGCTAAATTTTTTTCAACGCTAGATCTAACTAGTGGTTTTTTTCAACAGGTTATTCGCCCAGAGGATAGGCATAAAACTGCAATAATCACCCATAAGGGACTTTTTGTGTGGACCCGTAACTGTTTTGGGCTCTCAAATTCAGGTAACAGTTTCCAAAGACTTATGAATGCTATTTTCGGTGATTTAGGCAATCTTGGAATTCTTGTTTATATCGACGACATTGTAATTGCCTCCAGTGATGTTAATTCTCATTTTGAGAAGCTTAGCATGGTCTTTGAAAGGTTAAGACTGCATAAATTGAAACTTAAGCCCAGTAAATGCACTTTCCTTTCGAATAAAATACAATATCTAGGTTTTGAGATTTGTAGTGGCCAAGTATCACCTATCAATAAAAATATTGCCGTAATAGAAAATTTTAAACCTCCAACTACCCGAAAGGCTGTTAGGTCATTTATTGGAACTCTATCTTTTTATAGGAGATTTATTCCAGATTTTACTAAGAGGGCCAAAAATTTAATCAACTTAACTAAAGAGACAGGAAAATTTTCGTGGAATGAAGATGCACAGAAAGAATTTGAAGACCTTAAAATGGCTCTTATTTCAAAACCATGTCTTGCACTCCCTGATTTTGAGAAAGAATTCCATTTATATACTGATGCCAGTGGCGAAGCATTAGGGGCAGTGTTATCACAATTAGATGAAAATAACATGCTCCATCCTGTTGCTTTTGCCAGCAGAAAATTGAAAGATGCTGAGACCCGCTACTCCACCACTGAAAGGGAATTACTAGCCTTAGTTTGGGCTACTGCCCACTTTAAATGTTACATTGCTAATACCCATTTTTTCATCTATACAGACCATGCGCCTCTAACATTTATGTTAAAAATTCACGACCCTACATCTCGCATGGCTAAATGGATCTGCACTCTCTCAGACTTTAATTTTACAATCAAGTTTGTTAAAGGTAAGTGTAACAGTGTCGCAGATTTCCTTTCGAGGTATGTCAACAATGATAACTCCAATGATACTGTTAATTGTAATTTTTGTATACAAGTCGAAAAGGAAGTTACTTTTATGCCTCATTCCAATCTACTTGAAAAAATTGGTGAATTACAAAAATCAGACAAGAAATGCTGCGAGATTGCAAGAAAACTAGACCAAGGTGTAGAAATTGCTCCTAAATACATGAAATTTTTTTTAGAGATGACATTTTAGTTTGTGAGGATACGAGGGAGTCAGCTATTTTGAATAAATCTGTAAAGTTAGTCGTGCCAAAAGAATTGGTTACTCAAGTTTTTGCACTAACACATGAGTCCCTAGCGGCTTGTCATCAAGCCTTTCAAAAGACCATTGATCGCATTCGTGAGCACTTCTATTGGCCAGGAATGTCGTCAGATGTCAAGCATCTAGTGGAGTCATGTATTAGTTGCCAGCAGAAGAGAGCTTATAGAGCGAACCAGCTCGCCCCTCTGCAACGTATGCCGACACCCCAGTTTCCCATGAACAAGGTTCATTTGGATCTCATTGGACCCTTACCGCAAACTTTTTCGGGAAATAAGTATATTGTCGCATATATAGATTCATTTACTAAGTGGCCAGAAGCATATGCGGTTAGTTCAACCTTTTCAGATGTCATTGCGGACACTTTAGCTGATTTCATATCACGCTAAGGAGCGCCCTGTTTTATTACGACGGACAATGCGAAGAATCTAATTTCAGATGCGATAGAGCACGTATATAAAATGTTTGGTATTAATCATATTAAGACCTCATCTTATCACCCGGCTGGCAACTCGCAAGTGGAGAGACAGAATCGTACTCTTAAAAATGCACTTTGTCACATAGTCAATCAAAATCAATCTGACTGGGACACTAAACTCAAATTTGCACTACTAGCTATGCGTTCAGCTGTCCACTCTTCAACTAAACTTAGCCCAGCTGCAGTTATGTATGGCAGAAATATGAATCTACCATATAATCTCTTTTCTCAACCACCTTCTTTTAATTATAATGATGCACCCTCTTTTTGCGAACTCTTAATCCCAGCTCTTCAAAAAGTATACACTGAAGTACATAGTAATTTAATTAAAGTTTCTGAGCAGCAGGAAAAATACCGTGAAAGGACAGCTGTTGATAAAAATTTTAAAATAGGAGATCTTGTGTGGTTATTTACACCCACAGTCGCCCCTGGTAATACAAAAAAATTAAGCAAGCAAAATAATGGTCCTTTTACTATAATTGAGAAGCTAAATGAGGTTAATTTTAAAATAGCGCTAGTTGCTAATCCCAAAAATTGTCAGGTTGTCCATGTTGACAGGTTGTCTTCTTTCAAAGACAGACTCCCCATCTGGTCCAGTGAACCAAAACAAACAATTGGCCTGGGATCGACTGAAAACGTGACCATCGATTCACCGCACCAACCGCGCGATTCTCCTCCTGTACGCAGGTGTAAACGCAACCGATTCATTCCCTGGGCACCATATGATAGTAACCGCGCACCAGCAGTAGTGAACGTCAACAATAACGAAACTCCGGTAGCGCCGGAAGTGGAGGAAACAGACAGCGACGCGACTGAAATCATAAATCCCTCTCCCCCACCTCCCATTTCTCCGGAGATTGCAGCGGCAGAGAATAACGAGATGTGCGTAAATAAAAATTTAGCAACGGCAGAAGGCAGCGAAATGCGCGTAGGTAAAAATTCAGCCACGGCAGAAAGCAGTTCAACTGCTGAGCACAGCGATTCGCGCAGGTCTCGTTCATCGATTCATCCAGCTGCTAAATCGAATAGAAGTAGTCGTTCAATATCGATTTCTAGAACCGACTATTCGCTACGGGATAGACGAGACCGTCCGAGTTATAAATACTAACTACCTTTTTTCGTTATTCAAGCATTTTTATTCAATTTTACCTTGTTTATTTGTATTTATTTATAGTTTAGTTAATGTGTATGTATATTTAATTATTTTTTTTGACATTTTTAAAAAGGAACTTAGTTTTTCTAGCGTATTAAAGGTTTGTTTTGGTTGTGTGTTGATACTTTCATGTAGGCATTTTTAACCCTTTTTATGCCTATACTTAAGGTTTTTGTCTGTTTTATGGTAGATTATGTGGTATATACCCGTCCGCACCCCGTTTTCGTAGATTTTGGGTGTATTTTTGCAAAAAAAAAAAAAAAACGAATGTAATTTTTGTTACTTTAAATTTTTTTTAGGATGTTGTGTTTTGTATGCCCTTTTGCCGAGGTAGATCTGTTTAGTTCAGTTTTTTTAATGCATCAGTGTTTTGTATATAACTTTTTATGTATGTGTTTACTTTAATTTCTGCATTTTAACTAGATAGATTTATTATTTACTATGCAATTTGTGGGTTTATTTGAACTTTAACTTTAAGGATTGTGGACCTTTTTTTTTTTTTCTCTTTCTTGTACATACGTTCTCATGTACATACCTGGATGTGGTTGTGTATGGCTTAAATTACTAGAATTAAGTATTTTCTTAATTTTACTTCCTATTTTTGGTGGAGTGTGTGTTTTTCCTTCCTGGTGATATATGTCACCACCCCTGTTTTTTATTTTATTTTGTGGAAGGTTTTCCCTGTAGTACCCAAAAGCCCGAAACTGCTTTTTGCTATAAGTAGCACAGAGGCAGAGATACTCTTTCCCATGCACATTACTTGTACGTGCATTTGTAAAATCTACATAATATCCCAAATCATTAGACTGTGTTCGAAAACAAACATGTGTTCTCATATAAAATTGTTACAATTGTGTGCGTAATTCTCTAACATGGTCTGTGATACCATAATTTGTGTCTTACAGATGTATATGTATATATTTTTTTTTGTGAGTCACCAGTTGCTCTTGTGTATTTTTGTATAATAGAATTAATATGTGTTTTACAAATTTCATTGACATTTACAGTGTTGTAACTATGATATTACTAGTACTTATTTACATTAATAGATAGTGTTGTAATATACTGTGATGCCAATTATTGAAGTTATGTATATAAGCAGTATAATGACAATTAATCAGTGGGCACTTCTCTTCTTTTTCGGCTAATTTTTTTTTCAAAATTCAATTTATATATTATTTACAGTTCTGTTACCAGAAATTTCAGGTAGGATGCACTTATGCGTAGGAATGACAGTAGTAGGGAAGTGAGGTTTCACAGTCAGGTGGAACATGTGTTCTTTTACAGGTGCAGAAAATATCTTGGTCATTTTAGTGGTAAAATCAGCCTTGTGGTCCCTCCTCTGGTAGTACTCTTTTATGGTCATGTTTCAGGTAATATTTTAGGTAATGGTTTCTACGGATGTGCGAGCTCTGGTTGTATATATCCGGAATATATTGTCAGGGTGGTATTTCAGCGGTGAACTCTCTGGATCCCGTCCCGGATCGATGTATGATTTGTGTTTGTGGGTCAGTTTTTTCAGTGTTGAGGTCCCGGCATGCCATGTGGTACCCAGTTACCTTTAAAAAAAATAATTTGTTTTTTCAAAAAAATTTTTTTTTTTTTATTTAGCCGTGGGGAGCATTCTTGTTACGGTTGGTTTCAACCATTTTTTTAATCTACATTAATTACCTTAAATCACTCTCTCAACATTTATTTAGAAGTTTTCTTTTTGTTTCTGTTTTAAATAAATATATAAATAAATGTAATTGTAATATTAATAATAAAAGCAGTTTTTTTTTCCTCTTCTTTCCATTTCTTTTAAGCAAAGCAATTTCAACTTTCATAGTCTAACGTAGCTTCCTGTTTTTCAAATACGAAAAGCAGACAGCAAGGGAGGGATGTTTTGTCAGTTAAAGACCGCACAGGTGGAAAATTTGGAGTCATCTAGTCTGACTTTGATATAAGAATGACCGACCGCCCTGTATAAGAATTACGTTATCTTATGAGTGTACTATACACGCAATTAGGCTTTGTAAGTTTACGACAGGCTTCAATTGGCTCTGCTATCAGGCGGATAGCTGGCGCCCATGTAAACAGAGGCTCACAGGACCCCCTTCAGCACACGCCATGGGGGTGAAGCATGGCTGCCTTCCCCCATGAAGCGGCCGGCAGAGTGGAGCGACAAGCTGGAGTCTTCAGGAAGAGTCCTTTTTTCCTTTTGTTTCCATTCCCGTACCCCCTGGCAAAGTGGATCGGTCCGGTTTTTCAAGCAGCGCGGGAGAATGAATGTTTACGACACTTGCTGCTTGGCTGAGATACCTGTCGTTTGGTTCGAAAAATTAGTGGACGTTGCGTAGCGGCACTTGTGATAATGAGCGAAAAGCTACTGGTCAAAGAAATGAAAATGATGGTCAGTGAAAGAGCGTCAACGATTCCAGATGCGTAGAGATTAAGTTTTTTTTTCCTTGTGCAGTCCAGAGAGGTCTCAACTATTTATGAGACGTTAATATTGTCTTGTTTATAATAAGGAAGATTGATCGCTGTGTGTGTTGGAGCTGGATTTGTGAAGATATGGGTAGTCCGAGAAACCTCCGTCGTCGGGAGATATATGAGGTGTTCGGTTGAATCGCAAAGTTGACAAGCAAAAGACTCAACTCAAATGCTCGCGAATGTTACAAGAAATGCTAAGAAGGAGTGAAGTTTGACTGATGCTCTGGTGATTTAGGAAACCATCCCCCTGAGGTGTAATTACGTCAGATGGTGCCCGTCCACAGTTTTGTTTCTTCTCAAGAGGGAAGGGAAATAGAGTCTGCCCATTGATGATTCGATTAAACCTGCTAACTTTGTAAGTAGTTCTTTATTTCCTCATAAATGTATGTTCTCCCACTTTAAATTATCTATGGCTATTTGGAGAGATTAAGAATGATAAGTGTGTATTTTAAAACACTATTATATAATGTTTTTACAATTGATGGACTGTTAAACTTTAGACTGTTAAGCTTTAATGTAATGTTATATTTTTAAGATTCTCTGTGCCTAGTTGCAATTAAAATAATAAGTGAATTCAGCAAAGTTGATCAACCTTAAAAGCATGATAGTGTGATAATTTTAGAAATGTGTTGTTTGGTTTAAAATATATTTAAGTAATTAATCCCATATTACAGATCAACGTTTAGATTGTGTTTTTATAATAATTTGAAGTAAATCCGTTGTTATAACTTTAAGTGTTTGAATAAAAGATTTGTTTGTTCTTAAAGATGGTATGTTTTTCTTTGTATAAATCTCTAAATAATTAATTTTTTTATATTCACAGTAAACCTATAAGAAAGGGTTAACCTTTCTGTGAGTGATAAAAAAAAAAAAAAAAAGAGATAAAATCCAACTTTATTAAATTAGGACTTTAAAATTTCTTAAGTTTAAATTCATAACTGACTGTTTTAATGAATATTAATTGAAGTTCACTCAATGTTATACAATCGTATTTTTGATCTTGATTTAAGGATGGATAGATTAATAAGTGAAACAGTAATATTAAATCTAATTTCATAATTGTTTAAATTAAGCTTTAACCCTCCTCTCTCAGAAATATTGTTTTCTAAAATAAACACCTAAAATGCTTTATTTTAAAAAGTAAAAAAAAAAAAAAAAAAGGATTATATTCCTTGTTTATAAGCCACTATACGATTCTTGGTTAACCGATCTGATCTTGTTCAGAATCTCCATAGTTGTTCTAAAATTTTAGTACATCATCATATCCCTATTCTATTAACGGATTTAACTCTTTCCCCTTTTGGTCCTCATATTGGAGGAATTTCAGGTTGCCTGCATTTTTCCAAATTATATGATGATTACACTTTTGTTAATTTAATGTATATGGAGATTTGAGCTTGATCGGGTTGGAGTGGAGTTGGGTGTTCTTTATGCAATCCAGTATGCTACTTGATTTAGAAATCTGTTGCCACTTACTACATTTAATATTGTCTTAAAATGATGAGTCCAAAATTGTTGCCCCTTACTACATTTAATATTGTCTTAAAATGATGAGTTCAAAATTATCATTGTTGTATTAACCTATTCGGATTCTTAAGTTTTGATATTTTGATTAGTTTAATATAATTTGCTCCCTTTTCCATGGCAACAGATTTCAGTGGAGCTAATCAGGGTATACTTATTTTTTTCTTAAATATTTAATTGTCAAGTGAAGATTGAGTAATAAATGAGCTTTTTAAGTTTAAGTAAGTTGTGTTTTAGAAAGAACCCCAAAACACCACAACATCTTGAATACAGATTCTATATCTAAGTCTTTGGCAAATTCACTAGCGTCAATCATTTCTTCATCAAAACTTTTATCCTGTGTGTCCTTCACTATTTACAAAACTTTTGTGATGAATGAAGTCCTGTAGCATCATCCATGGCATCACTCCGAATTCTTTACTCTCATAATTTACTTGAAATGGTAAGGAGTGCCAGAAAACTAGTGAAACCGAAACGTGTATATTATTATTTGACTGATTGATGTTTCTTCATAACGTTTTGTTTGAGCATCATTGGTGTTTTCTGAAACCCTTATAGTGCATGATAAAGTTCAGTAGCTTAGTACAGTACAGCTTTCACACTTTCAATTCAACGTTTCTATCGTGTTTCTGAGAGAGATTAAGATCACATTCTGCGACGAAAGTCATAAATTATTTTTCTGATCTTTCTTTTCCAAAAGCTCTGTGGCCAGTTATGATCTTTTTTATTGCTCTTCAAAGGTTTGAAAGTAAACATGTCGGGGATCCTCTTTCGCTATTCTTCGGACTCGTTTGCAGTGCGAGAAAGATTTCCCACATCAAAGAAGAACCGCCTTCTGTCGTGTAGACGCAGAGCGAACTTTACAGATAGATCTGTCACATTTTTTCCAATCTTTCCATCGTTTACTAAATGATGAAAAAAGAGTTGTGAATACACTGCACAGTTTCAAAGAATGTCACTGCATATGGACAAGTTTCTCAAAACTAGATTGTAGTTGTGATATACTCGTGAGGTGTAAATAAAGTTCCCAAATGACCTGTTGAAATTGTTGTACTCCTGATGTGTATCCCTCTATATTGGCACTGTTATCATATCATTGTCCACGGATATTCTCAACATCTATTTCTAATGTGCCAAGTTCATGTAGAATCATAAAATTCATGTATAGATTCATAAAAGTTCATGTTGTACAAATTATCACCTGTGCTACTTCCCACCTCTAAAAACTTAATGAAATATCCATATGTATACTTGTCTGGAACATTTGATTATGTACCATCGGTTATACAAATTTAGTTACCGTTGGCATTTTCTGCTGATGAAATGATGTTGGGAGTGCAATCAAGAATTACGGCAAAATACTTAGCAGTCTTGATTCCCAAAATTATTTATTGTAGAGCAGCTTGGCCATTAATACGCTCATTTTGGATTCTTTTATATTAAGTAATGACCTTGCATTTCCTTATTCTGGATATTTTGCAGATGATCTTGCATCAATGAACCAGACTTTCCTCGAAAGTCAACACCACCAGGGATGTTTCATTATGCGGTGTTTAAGTGTGTTACTAAAAATTCTTATTATCTTAAGAAGCAATTGAATTTGGAAAATAACTTTAAAACTAGTTGTGCCCAGAATGACCACCGCCGTTCTCTTTAAAACATAAAATGTGATGTTATACATATGAAATTGTATTGCAGTGTATTACTGTGTGCATGACAAGATGACAGTAGATTACACTCTAGTGCTTGGCCCCCTTAGGTGCGGGTCCCAATTAGAAGCAATCGGTTAATTGCCGGCCCTGGGCCGAGCCTGCTTATCGTGACTCAGAAGTTCATATTTTGATATCTCGGTAGGTATTCTGAAATTTTTTTGAATATCATTTTGATCATGGAAGGTTTAATTCCAAAATATTGAAATGCACAAGCTTATCTTAGGTTGAAGAAAGATCATTTAAAAACGAGAAACGATTGGCTTACGCAGGGTATGGTCCTGGAAAAAAAAAATCAAACTCTACTAACTCTGCCGCAAATTATCGTATAAAGATGTGACGGTACCAATCGATTAGTGATAATGTCAAGTAATAAATACTATACTTGCTTAGGGGGTAGTCTACATATAGAAGTTGTAACAAACTTTAAAATTTTCAATACTAACATCTAATTTTGACATCGTATTTGGATTCTTCGGTACATTATACTTTAGGATACCAAACGGGAAGTCATTTGAAAGTATGTAGGTTCAAAATTTTGAACTTAAATTGTTAAATTCCCCTTTTTATCGTTGCAAAACAGATTGCAATACAGGTAGTTTTTTAACCATAACTATAAACTACTTCGCGGAATGAGCTGTAATTTTAGATTCGCAAATTTAAAGCTTTTAGAAATTGATTTCTATAAAAAATTAATAGGTTACAATTCATATTTTATTTCAAAAATAATTAAAAATATATATTTTTTCAAAATAAATTTTATGAAAAAATATGAATTGTAACGTATGAATTTTTTAAAAGAAATTTATTTGTAAAAGCTTCACATATGTGAATTCAAAATTACAGCTCATTTCAACAAATAGTTTTCGAGTTATGCTTAAAAATGCTACCCGCATTGCAATCTGTTTTGCAATAATTTAAAATGAACTTAACTTTAGGAGTTCCGAAATTAAACCTGCATAAACCCGCAATTCCCAAACTACTCAACCGAATGACTTTCCGTTTGATATCCCAAGTAAAGTTTACCGAAGAATCCAACTATAGTGTCTAAATTATGTGTTAGTATTGACATTTTTCAAGTTTGTTGCAATTTCTACTTGTGGGCGATCACGAAAGCAAAAATTTAAGTATAATATAATTTTAGCAGACAATATTATTAATCGATTGGAACCAGTCACATTTTTATACGATGATTTGCATCAGAGATAGGAGTAATCACACTTTTTTTCTCCAGGTCTGTACATTTGAAATGTCAAAAATTAGCGAAAATTTTTAATCTTTTTATCATAAAAGATATTACAAAATGTTTTTAATTGGAATTATTTTCTTGGTCGCAGGTGGGCGCAGCTAATATTGATATTTTTTCAAAATAAAATGCAACTAGATTAAAGTACTAAAGGCGAAAATTTGGGCAAATTTATGCATTTTAAGTAAATGACGAAAATGTAGTCGTCTTCGCTGAAGTAGTCGAGAAAATTACTCCAAATTTTCCTTACCAAGAAAAGTACAAGTATCTAATTTTTCTTTTGACCAAAATGTTATTAAATATATTCCTCGATGTCATTCCGGGATTGAAAAAAAAATGTTAAAAGTAGTTTTTAATGATTTAACATGCATTGAATTATAACTAGAATCTACCATCATTCCATTAGGCTAAAAATTCGAAGGGGAAATTTTTGATAAGCCCATAGTATTTTTTGGATTCATTATGTGCTTTAAAACAACCTTCAATAGTAATACAACTAAAAATAAAAAAATCAAATTTTCATCGGGTTAAATTTTCCCGGTTTTTACGGTGTTCCTTCCACTGTGCGCCGTTTCTACTGGGAAGTGTCGAATCATCCGCCTGACATTCCGGATCTATTGTTTTACGACTACGGCGTCTTCGTCCATGAAAAATAATCATTTCACCTCCTATCAAGCGGCGTAAATGTTGTGGAATAGTGGTTTAATCAGCAGCCTCCCTTCTTCTTTGCGGATAACTTATACTGCGTTGGAACAGTTGCCTGAATACTGGAGGTAACTATATATATATATGCTCTCTGGAACTTACATTACTATTTTTTTCTTCTATTGCTATAGTGTCAGTTTTCTAATAAACTATGCGTTTGTTTCCAAACAACAATCTGTTTCATTTGAACAAGTATAACAATGTTTCAGACACTATTTTTTTTCATATATTATTTTCAACATATATTATTTTCTTAAGCATATGTCTATGCTTCTGATCTCCACTCAACGCAACGGTCAGTTTGGGTTGTCACTAATATAAAGAGTTTGACGCCCATTTTCCCGGATTCGAATTCACATCGCCTGCGCAAGGTCATTTGGTATTGTCATTTTCGGTATTGTCATTTCAAAAGTTTCTGCTGATGGCCACATACCTCTGGAACTGTTCCCAAAAATATTTCTTACGTTTTATTTCTTGCTTTGTATCTCCCCTAAAAAAAAAAAAAAAAAAAAATCAAAAGTCGCTCTCTTATTGGTTCTATAAATACGATATGTATATAATATATACATAATACCAAGAAGAACTTGACTATCAGAACTACAAAAAGAAATGTTAACTTTATATTTAAGAATAGAAGCTTAGTTTTGTGTTAAAAATCTTTCTACATAGAAAAACTTCTACTTGATTTAAATAGTGTCGATATAAAACAGCTGTTCAGACAAATTTGTGTTTGTAAGTGCATATATAGCAAGGTCTCATTAAATGTTGATCAAGACTTTGTTTTGATTCAGCTGTTATTATTTAAATTTTATCCTTTAACTACAAATTCCAGAGGGTTTTTTTTTTCTGATGCAGTATAAAAGTATTTTAAAATTTCACCCTCAACTAAATTAAAAAATAAATATAATTTGTAATGTTATAAATTTGATGAAATATCTTAATAACATTACATATAAGTAAGTGAATTAATTCTGTATAGCTTACACTTTATATGAAAGCGTAAAAGAACATATTTAATTCATATTTCGAGGTTTGATTTAAAACAAGTAAAAGTCTAAGGGAATTAAATTACGACTATATTGACATCCAACATAAAAATCTATGCCATTATCGAACGATCTCAACTACTCAGCTCTCTGTGGCCCTTTACATTTTAGTTCTGCTACCTGTTCCTTGCATTATTTTTTTTTAAATAGACTCATATTTTAATAACATTACATATATAAGTAAGCTAAATGATTTTGCAATTTATATAAAATTGGAACAGGAAATGATTCAATTCGTGTTCAGGAATTCATTTGAAACAAATAATTGTCTATGGGGATGAAATTACGGCTGTATTGTCGCCCAACATATAAATTTATGCCGCGTTATCAAACGATCTCAGCTACTCAACTCTCTATGACATTTTTAGTTCTACTACCTGTCCCTTGCATTAATGTTTATCAGACTTTTCAGAGCTGTAACCGATGGTGTTACAAGTCTATAGCTAGAAATATGGGCAGTTAGTGGAGGTGCATTAGAGAAAAAAGACTTTATGGCTAAGTCACGGGTTGAGGTCACATCACGCCATGTAATGCACATCACAAGTCTATAAATCACAGAGGCCGTTTTTGTTAGTGTTAAGCGTAAATTATCACAGACTTTTATCTGTGAAAATTTTTGAAAGCTATACGCGGAACCTTGCTCATTTCCCTCCTCTGTCATAAAATTTGTGGTACCTTACTTTTCCCTTATAGCTTTAGAAGCGTGCCTTTTTTCAACCGAATCATTTATCCAATTGCGAAAAGGTAAAAACTGAACACAGTTTCGTGAATTTAAATTCAGTTGGAAGATGAGCGTGTCTCTTATTTTACCGTATTTCCGCGTGTATAATGCGCAATCTATTTCTGATAGGAATAAACTAAATAACGTTTATCGTTATTTTTTTTATCTGATATAAGGTGCAGATACTCATTTAACGGCAGAGAATTCGAAGAAAAAAGTCCTTAGGAATCCAAACTCTAAGAAAAAAAAAATACATACTTAATTTACTGTCTTGACTCACGTATACTACGTACCATTTTTTAAGTACCATAAAATTAAGGTTTGTGCAATGTCTACATTTTTCTCACTGGAAACTTCGTTTAAAAAATATCGATAGAGCTAATGTAATACCACCAAATAATACCTGCTACACATTTGTATATTTTTAATTGATAAAATAAAATAGTTATAAAAAAAGTAAAACCCTGCTAATTCAAACTAATTGGGATCGTTGTCTGTTCAGTTTGGCGTAATTAAGAATTATCCGTAATTCCGATATAAAGAGAATAAGAAAAGAGGGAGGAAAAAGAGTTTCGAAATTATGAGTAGAAAGCTGGCAATCGATTCATTTAAAGGCAACAGAAAGAGAGAAACTCCCCTATTCCCAAAGCTTTAAATTCACTCTGATCATAAATTATGTAAATAGTGTTCGTGTATTGTACTCTAAACTGGAATTGTATCAGAAATTGCATTCAGACGCACTGCCAACAGTCATCATATCCATGACACGTTGGTGTAAACGTCTGCATGGGCTGAAATTTCCAGGCCCGAGCCCGGCTCAGTCCATACAAAAATTTTGTTGGCCCGGCCCGGTACAAAAGTTAAAATCTCGGCGCAAGCCCGGCCCGGTATATAATCTAAAAATTCGCCCTGACCCGGGCCCGGCACAACTGAATTTCTACAAAACATGCCGATATTTCTAAAGCAACATTATCTAACAATAGCACATCTCAAAAAGCACGTTTACTTATGCATAGATTTTATTTTCAGATTATGTTCGAAATGCATGCAATACAAAATATGAAAAAAATTAATGGCCGCTTAGACAATTACGTATATAAACATTGATTAAAAAAATTACTTAACCAGTTATATTCAAATGAAGATTCAGCATAATAAAAATCAGGAGGAAAAAATCCGTTATAGACAGACTCTATTTTTAGCAAGTACATCGTTGGTTGTAAATGTAATAGGACTTCCCTCAAATAAGGTCTTAATCTAAGCGATATTGCTTAGAACATAGATTTAACAATTACGAAATAATGAAAAGAAGCAAATTAAATGGTAGAATTACAAAATATCATATATAAATTCATATACACTATTAAAAAAACAAAAAAGTATCATCAGCTATGTTTTCATAATTTTATTATATTTGGCAAACAATCTCATTTTCTTAAGCGCGAATTGCGCAAAGCTTAAAAAAAATGCCGGAGCTTTTAAAACGCCATTTGCATTTCTTTTTCGCGGATCAAGATATTTTTTCCGCTTCAGACAAGTTTACGTCATATACAGGTTCTATTTCAAAGGTTTTACGGTACATATTTTTATTTCATAGTAAAAACTGAATGGACTCCAAGCTATCTAATACCATAAGCATGATCAATTTTTAAAAGTAAGCGACTTGAAGATACATGCTGTGATGCAGAAATAAAGAAATTTAATTTTCAGCAACCTGTGTCTGACCCTTGCCATAGGCAAACATATTTTCTCTCTATTTAACTGTGGCATTTGTTTACATTAACCTTATGTCATTTACTGTTCACTTAACGCTCCGATGATTGAGGCATTTACTACGCAGTTAGCACGTTTTATCTATCACATTTTACCTTAGGCTACGGTGACTTACAGATATTCGATGAAATGATGACAGAAAATAAATTCTTACTTCAAAACAGAAAAAACTATTATTCCACAAGCTTCTTGGAATATAACGTGATCTTTTTATTAAAGTTGTGTCTAACTTACATAAACTTTTCTCTCTATTGTTGCTCCTATTTTTAATTTAATAGTTTCTTAGTTAGTGTGTATTATTATTTAACTTAGGTACCAGAATAAAGAGTTAAAAACTCACTGTTTACACATTTCGTATGTAGATATACTATATTTATTATATTACTTTGAAAAAAAAAATTATAATTAACAGCTCTGAATTCAGTAGAATTACAAATATTTGATGAAACGTTATTAGGAAAAAAAAATCTTACTTGAAACCAGGAAATACTTCTATTCCACAAGTTTCTTTGAATATAATGTTATATTTTTATTAAAGTTTTCCAGCTTTCATTTTTTCATCCTTACTTTTTCTTTCATTTTTTCATCCTTACTTTTTCTTTCATTTCATTTATTAGTTTCTTTGTTAGTGTTTATTGTTATTTAACTTAGTGCCAGAACAAAAGTTAAAACTCCCTGTTTACGCATTTCGTATTTTAGGATATACTATTTATTAGAGATGTTATCTTCCCAACTGGGCGAAAAAGTTCAGGCCAGGATTCGAACCCGTGATCCCTTGGCTGAAGCTGCCAATGCTCTACCAACTGAGCAATCCCTCAGTTGGTAGATTATTGGCATGCTCAGTTGCTTGAGCATTGGCAGCTTCAGCCAAGGGATCCAGGGTTCGAATCCTGACCCGGAGTTTTTCACCTAGTTGGGAAGATTACATCTCATATGATTTCTTTACCAATTTGAATAATTGTCCTAATTTATCTAGTATACTATTTATAGTTACTTTGATTGAAAAAGAAATAGTAATTACCAGATCTGAATTCAGAAGAATTACAAATATTTGATGAAATTATATCAGAAAAAAAAAATCTTACTTGACACCAGGAAAAACTATTATTACACAAGTTTCTTTTGAATAAAATGTCATCTTTTATTAAAAATGTAATCAAACTTCCACATTATTTTATCTCTATTTTACTTTAGATTTCATTTAATAGTTTCTTGTATGAGGAGTGTGTATTATTTGATTTAAAAGCCAGAACAACAAAAAAAAAAAACTCTTTACGTATTTTACAGTTTAAAGACAGCGTATTACTTTGATTTTCAAAAAAGTAATCACCAGATCTGAATTTAGTAGAATTAACAAATATTTGATGAAATTATATCAGAAAAGAAATTCTCACTTCAAACCAGAAGAAACTGTTATTCCACAAGTTTCTTCGAATATAACGTGATCTTTTATTAAAGTTGTGTCTAACTTACTTCTGTCTATTTTTCATTACATTTAATTTATTAGTTTCATAGTTAATGTATATTATTATTTAACTTAAGTGTCAGGATAAAGAGTTAAAATCCCATTATTTACACATTTCGTAAGTTTGGATATAGTATTATTAGTTTGATTTTAAAAAAATAATCACCAAATCTGAATTCAATAGAATTAAATATATTTGATGTCAGGAGAAAAAAAAATCTTACTTGAAATCAGGAAAAACTGTTATTCCACAAGATTTTATTCAAGTAACATGATCTTTTCTATTAAAGTTATCAAACTTCTATATTTTTTTACGTTTTTTTCTCTTTGATTTCATTTATTAGTTTCGTAGTTAGTGTTTATTGTTATTTAACTTATGTACCAGAACAAAAAGTTATAAACGCACTGTTTACACATTTCGTATGTTTGGACAAACTATTATTAGTTTGATTAAAATAATCACCAGATCTGAATTCAGTAGAATTACAGATATGATGAAATAACAGAAAAAAAATCTTACCTGAAACCAGGAAAAACTGTTATTTCACAAGTTTCTTTGCATATACTGTGATATTTTTATGAAATTTTTTTTCAATCTTTCATTTGATTTCATTTATTAGTTTTTGTATGAGGAGTGTATCATATATTCTAATACGAGCAAATCTTGTATATATATAACCACACACATTTATATATATGCAAATTTTATCTTAAAAACGGCTCTAACGATTTTGACGAAATTTTGTATCCTACTGTTTTGGGACACCAGAAAACCATTGGACTAGGTCACATGTTCGAGAAAATTCGATTAGTCTGTCATTTTGGGTCATGGTCAAGCTAATTGTATCTAAAAAACGGTTCAAACAATTTTGACGAAATTTTCTATCCGACCATTTTCAGGCACGAGAAGACTATTGGGCTGGGTCACATGTTCGAGAACTTTCGATTAGTGGATCATTTTTGGGTCAAATTAATTTTATCTAAAAAACGGCTCTAACGATTTTGATTAAATTTTGTATCCTACGAGTTTCGGGCACGAGAAAATCATTGGGCTAGGTCACATGTCTGAGAAAATTCGATTAGTGGGTCATTGTGAGTCAAGCTAATTTATCTAAAAAGCGGCTCAGACTATTTAAACTAAATTTTGCATCCTACGGTTTTTGGACACGAGAAGACTGTTGGGTTAGGTCACATGTTCGAGAAAATTCAATTACTGGGTCATTTTGGTCATGGGTCATTGTGGGTCAAGGTATTTTATCTTAAAAACGGCTCAGACTATTTACACTAAATTTTGCATCCTATGTTTTTCGGGCACGAGAAGCCTGTTGGGCTAAGTCATATGTTCGAGAAAATTCAATTAGTGGGTCATTTTAGTCATGGGTCATGATATTTGAACTCAAATTTAATTTTATATTCCTGTTCCCTGCTCGTATTATTTGACTTAAGACGTAGGTACCCTTCCATCTTCCAAAAAATGACGAATACATCAAATTTCCAGTTTTTTGCTTAAAATAAATTTAGGCATCCGTAGTATTTCTGACTATTTAATAAAGATCTGATAATTAAATTATATGAAAAAGATTTCTTTCTGTATTCATTTCCGTTTAAGTGATTCACAGTTAGAATCTTTAAACTCATTTTTTTTTTCGTTTCTATTTTATCAATCATATATGATCAAAATGCTAAAACCAATATTTATTTTTATATTGACACGATTTTTTTAATGGACGATCATTTTAGTGCAGTTCATAAAATTAAGAATCGGACTTTCAATAACATAAATAGTTTATTTAAAAAAAAAAAAAAAATGTTAAATAAATAGTCATTTTAATTTTACTTTTGCATATGTTATGACATTTTATTTATTTTTTCATAAACTAATTAACTTTTTGGAAATATTTTCCTTAAAGTTATAGAGCACTCTTGCAAAAAAGTATGGAGAAAAAAATTGTCTCAAAATTTTAAGAAAAGTGTTATTTTAATTTTTTTTTTATTTAAAAAAATTCAATTTTTCAGTAAGAATTGCATTTTTTTCTTGAATAAATCATTTTTCTTCATGAAACTATTTAATAAAATATCAAAAATTTGATATAATACTGAAATAAAAAGTAGCGTTCAAATGGGGTACCCTTAAGAGCCAGAACAATAACTTACTGTTTGCGCGTTTGTAGTTTTATTACTTATAGTTAGTATTATACTTTTATATAAAATAATTGTAATCACCAGATCTGAAATCAGTGGAATTAGATATTATTTGATGACATGATAACAGAAAAAAATTTCCTTAATTCAAACCAGGAGAATGTCACTCTTAAAATTTGTTCGAATATAACGTAATCATTTTATTAAAGTTGTGTCTAATTTACAATAACTTTTCTTCTCGATTTTACTTTTAATTTAATTTTTTTTCTATGAGGAGTCTGTATCACACAAGCCTGCGATGATTTTTTTTTCTTTTTCAAAGTGAAATGTGTATCAAAAAATTGAAATCCAAAAAACATCTTTCATACAAGCTTTCCTATAAATAAAATAAGTTGAAACTGGTGTGAAACACTAAGAACTAAAATAACTTCTTAAAACACCATAAAAACTTTAAAATGCGCTAGGCCTTTCGAAAGATCTGAGTCTTTCTTCGTCAGGCGCAAAAAGACGTGCGTCTACTATGAAAGCAGCAGCAAGACTGTAATTCTTGTTAATTGAATAATAAACTCGTTTTTTAATTTTATTTTTTAAATCTGCATGTATCACTTTTATTTTCACGTTACAACATTATTTTGCTAAGAAAAAAAAAAAGACCAATAAAAATTTTGCAGTAAATGGGTTAAATATTACTTAATGTATAACCAAGATATTCTACTACGTCGATAAAATACTTTACACTGTGATAGTCTATCATTAACAGTTTCGTCATAAGAGTAACTAGTGAGGAAATTTCACTCTATCGCCTTCCTCGCTCATTTGTTTGCTCAGTTAATTCAGATAATAATCAAACTTAATCATCCATATCAGATATATCGGAAGGTTTTATTTAACCTAGAGTTTGATTTTAAACAAACAAATGAAAAAAACTGAACGTAATTTATGACACTAAACAGGTTTTCCTCTTTTATCGTTAATGAAGTTTTGAACAGGTTGGTAACTTTGAAATCAATCGATTGGATACCTTTCGTCTATTTTGAACCCCCCTGTCGGCTTTCACGCTTATATGAGCAGGAAATTGAAGTTCAGGCAATTAACTCAGTTTTTAAGACATTCCCATTTGGTAAAGCAAGGATCAAAACCAAGGCAATGATGGACATTGAAAATTAGCAGGATTGACGAAATTTCAATTTTAAAGAATGCTACTAAAAGCCAGTATTTGGCTTAAATTTTCCTTTGATAAAGATTCACTTTAATTTAATCTTCATATCATTTAAACCCGATCAAATTAAAAACTTATCTGATGCAGTTACGGAATTTCAAATGTAAAATTACGCTAAAATGTCATCTTGCAAATTACTTGTTTTTCAATGATTTTAAAATTTCTGAAAGATGTTAATGATCTTATTTATCAAGGAAGTGGTTATCCATTTAAAGCAAAGAATTATTTCCAAATTTATAAATTATAAAATCCCAGTAGCCAACTTTTACGTTTCTTTCTTACCACTACGTTTGAATAGAAAATTTTGCTTTATTTAATCGTAGAAAATATATCATTTAATAAGACAAATTTTTCTATTAAAAGAAGACTTAAAAAAAGGGCATAAAAGTAGGCAGCTATGTAAAATGCAACAGCTCTACACAAAATGGAGTAAACGTATCTTATTTTCTGAAATATGTGTATCATTCCAATAATAAATGATGTAAAGAAAAATCAATTCACAAATATATGGACTTAATAATTTGTACTAAAGAAATTATTTTTGAATGTTTGGGAATTCATACAGGTTATTTCGAGTTCTAGATTTTCATGCATTATTTTTCCTTTTTCTTTTTTTAAAAGGCTTTTTTTGTGAATAAGATATGTATATCTATAACTTATTTCAAAACATGTTATATCCACATAAAAATATGCTCGGAACAGTTTATAGATGCTTAAAAGTGAAAATTGAAATTTTTATTGGCCACCATCCCGTTAAGGTAATTTACTATACATTCGTAAGAATTGTCATAATAATAGTAATAATAAGCTATAGAAATATTACGACCATATTCTAGAGTTCCATTGCAATAAAAATTTTGGAGGAAATTTCAAATAAATCCCTTTTATCCTCCCAAAAAGTGAAATATGCATTGAATTTTAGGAAAAAATTCTAAAATATCAAAAAGTTTTCTTATCAATTTTTCAATTAAAACTGCAACCAAAATACTGCATACTTTTATCTAATGAACCTAAGAGATTGTTAAGACTATATATATTAATAAAAATGTTAAGGCAGATGGTAGAATAATTATATACCGGGTGTACCATCTTTTTTGTTGACCAATAGCTAATTCCTAATACTTTAGTTTTAGAATTGTATCAAATGCAAAAATATTTCGAATGTTGTTTTTTATCATATTAAGATCCATGTACGTCAAAATAGTTATTTAGTAAAAAGTTACGAAATTAAAATTTTTATATGGTCTCTGTGTCCTATAAGTTATATTTAGAAAAACTTTCTATATACTCCAACAAGTAAAACAATAAAAATTCCATTCTACTATAACCAAAGCTTACCGAGTTATTATACTAACTATGTCTCTAAAAGTAACTCTTTAGAAATTAGCTATTGGTCAACGATAAGAAAGTACACTCTATATATCTCGTTCCAAATAGTTGACACTTCAATTATAACTGAAAAAAAACTGAAATTTACACTTCCAGTATGCATAAAAATTATCTTTAGTACCATTTATTGTCGCAAGGTTAGGATTCTCTTTAAAAACCTACGTCATTAGTGAGGGTTTGTAGATGCACTCATGGATAGCAGACAATGGATTCGCAGTGTACATTCTCTGGTGAGATAAAATGGCTGCTTTACGCATCCAAATGAGGTTTACAGAACAATATTTCGATGAATATCAAAGTTTAAAGTAACCAACAAAATAAATCTATCTCATATATATTCCTTGTTACAAGAGACAATATTTAATGCACCTTTTTGTAAAACGTAACCGATCCAGATACTCTTTACTACATGAGTCAGTCTGAGGCACATGTGATTAATTTAATCCGATATTTAATCTTTTCCATTTTATTTCTCATAATACAAGAAAAAAAAATGATTTACTAAAAACTCTTTAACCCCTTGAAAGGCAGTGGTTCATTTAGACGACTTAATTTTAATACCTAAATGCCACATTGACACCAGAATTTTGGAATGAAAATTTCCCTTTTTATTAAGTTCGTGAAGAAAAAGTGTTACTTATTTTCAAATAAATTTATTTCTTTTTTGTTTGGTTTCTGGTGGCAAAGAGTACCGTGCTTTCTCAAAGGCCTCTTGGAGTTCTTCGAGAGAGTCATATTACTTTCCATTGTTGTAAAAATGATGGGGTTAAAATGCCCCATCATTTTACCAACAATTTTACCAATGCCCCCAGACATTCTCAAATGGGTTTATGTCTGGACTTAAAGCTGGCCAGTCAAGAATTTTAACATTTTTGGACATTCTTAAAATACTTTTTAAAAAATATCTTATCCCAATATAGTAAAATTTGTCCTCTGAGATTTTTGTATGCAACTTTTAGCGTTTTTTCGCAATTCTCTGCAATTTTCCCACATTAGTAAAAGGAATCCTGCATCAATCTTCTAGCGCAATATAGTAATCTTTTTCTATCTTCAATAAAGTTTATTCGGGATTCGTGGAGAAATTTTTATTTTTTTTCGCGATTTTATATTACGATTTTCAGTTTTTTCGCACTTCGTGCTAATTTTTAATGTGACCGGGCAACGCCGGTTGGGTCAGTTAGTTAAATTATTCTAGTGAATGAAAATACAATTATTTTTTATTATTAGGGTGATATAATAAACGATTTTGACAAAGAAAATTCAAGGCGAATTAGTATTGAATTATTTATTTCACTGTTGATAGTTTTGTAAATATTACTGATGTAAAATTAAATCGTCATGTATACAATTTCAAATGATCATGTAATTTTCTATTCAGATCATAATTTTTCTATTTAATTTCAAGAATATAATGCGTAGTTTGCGTTAGTATGTTTATCTATTTTTGTCTTGATAATGTGATTTTGCTTTATAATATTGATTTCCATATTATAATAAATGACTTCGCCAAAAAAAAAAAAAAATCAAGGAAAATTATATCTTGAAGTTTTGTTTTATTTTTAATAATTATTTTCGTTTAATTTCTACTAATAGGGGATTTTATTTTTGTGCCTATTTCGAAAAGATATATAACTTGTTATTGATATAATTATTTTGCTATTTGAAATTCTATACAAATATCATACGTAATTTGACAGTTTTTTAAATGTTTGACATATTTTGGCTTAATAATGTATATATTAACCTTAGCTCCTTAGCTTCACCTGATGTAACTGTTTTTTTAAATATTTATAACGTCGATACAATAAATGCATTTCCCAAAGAGAAAGTAAGACGAATGAGATTTTGAAGCGTCCGTTTAATTCTTGATATGCTTTCTTGTAAATAATACTAGAATATGATAACATTTTTATTCATTTAATTTCAAGTTAACTGTTGTTATTATTTCTAAATAAATGCCAAATTTCTAAAGTAATTTGATTATTTAAAATGTAAAGAAACTATAGGTCACAAAATTAATTTACATATTCTTAAAAAAAATTGAGAAGTGGTGAAAAAACAATCACGGCATAGGGGCGGTAAAATAATGCTCGTCTCAGGCAGTAAAATGTCTAGCGCCGGCCCTGAGTTTGAGACATGGTTTGCGAGCCATTTTCTTTCGTATGATGTAATCACATTCTTTAATACTTCAGTGTGCAGTGCCTTTGGACACCTGTACACCGAGATTATTTTTAAGTTGCTTTATGGACAAATTTTGTTTAGACAAGAATCTCCGTATTCTTCGATCCGTCTGAACAGTCGTCATACATGGTCGTACATATCTTGTTTTCCGTTTGAAATTATTATTTCTAGAGAGTATTTGATATATATTTTACTTTTATCTATTTAAAATTTTTACCAATTTCAGAAACAGTTTTATTTTGCGATTTAAATTTAAAAACTTTTAAAATCTTCTTTTTTGTGAATTCTTTATCCTTCGGCACATTTTAAATTAGTGGAAATGATTTCTCCACTTGTATACTTTAATAAAACTGGAATGCGACGTCATACAACATCATTACACCCGTCAAATCCCGTGTTTTTAAGAAAATTTGCACAAAGTGCCTAAACTTTTGAGACAGTGTTTCTTTAAGAAAAAAGTAAATTAAATAAAAATTACAGTAATTTTTATTTTAACCAACAAAAATGGCTTATTTTATTGGATTTTGATTAAATATAGAGTCCGGGCCAGGATTCGAACCTGGGATCGCTTGGCTGAAGCCGCCACGCTCTACCACTGAGCTATCCCGGTCGAATCTGGAGGGCATAATTCATCCAGTTAACCTTATTGATCGATTCAGCCAAGCGATCCCAGGTTCGAATCCTGGCCCGGACATTTTTCGTCCAGTTGGAAATTTACAACTTGTATGATTACTTTACCAATTTGAAATAATTGTGTTAAAAAAATAATCTAGTAAATATAGAGTATTTATTGTAAATTGGCTTCATATATTTTCTTCTTAATTTTTTTAAACTACATTTGCAGAGTGCTTAAACTTTTGAGTTTTTAAAACTTTAGTTTAAAGAAAAAATATAACTACGATTATTTTAAAAGAAATTTTTAAAATCTACTGCAAAGTGTATTAATCGGAACTCGATTGTAACAGAAAATGGCTTTAGTTATACATAATGGGAGTAAACGCATTCTTTGATGACGACGTATTTCCATTTCTAGTTTTGATTCATCTTAAAAGAAATGTACTTTAACTACATCATATTTTTTTAATAAACTTTAATTTCGATAAAACTAATTAAAAATAAACTATTCGTAGTTATTAATATTATTCAAGTTGTTAAAGTGTCAAGCTACAACTACAAGAACAGACGCCGGTCTGAGAAATCCTACTCTAGCTTATTATAAATCAGCCCTGCATTAACATCTGTATTAATAGCTTGCCTGTTTGGCCTGAAGAAGGGGGATATTTTCACTCAAAACATATGTATTTTCTGTACTTTCATGTCAATTTTAGCTCCAGTGTTTATAAAATTTAAAAAAAATTAAACTTGTTGCTATGTAAATCTGAACGGATGACGATGGCTTAATGTCTATGCCCATCATTATACAATGATATTAATTATAGGTAAATGGCATAACTCTTGTTCACATTTTCTCCGTCTTATAAATATGCGAAATAAAACACAATTTTACTCATTAGAAAAAAATTTTGTTATCTAAAAATTATATATATATAGGATATATTTATGAATTTATGATATTACAGTAGATGTTCGCTATAAGGACACACCCTAGGTCCTCGGTGGAGGGGGGGGGGGACATTCTGCATAAAGGGAGGTTGCTGCATCGAAAGTTTTTACAAAAATATTCATATATTTTTTAGTTACGTCAAAATTAGTATTTTAAGAAAAATTCACGTGGATCTTGATTTTATTGTGCAGTTTTCCTAAGGGGGTCCGGGGTCAAAATTCTCAAAAATGCTTTTTTTATTTTTCTTGCTAATAAACTAATACAAAGTTAAATAAATTTAAAAAAGAAAATCGCGCATCTCTACATCAGCAGATATAAGAATTTTTGCGTTAGTACTAACAGTTCTGCCCTCCTTGTAATTAAAATTTTAATTCCATTTATCTCATAGCGGAATTTGTCATGTTTAAAAAAGAATATATCTAAACTTTCTTGCAAGATATTTTTTGAGATTTCGTATAGACTTTTTATGTTATGCTTTTAATGTTTGTCTTCAGAATTTTTAATTTCATGTGAAAATCTTGAAAATATATTCCTTGAAGTAAAAATTACTCTCAAAATCTATTCTCTTTTTTTACTTTAAAATTTATTATAAATTTTGCTAGTGCGATTTTTATAAATCCTGAAGAAAAATTAACGAAAAACCTTTTCTGCACACAATAGTGAAAAAAAGTAATGAGATCGGGCAAGTGGTTTGGATCAGTTATATCAAAAACTAAATAAGTTTAAAATTTAAAATTTTAATAAAAAAAATTTCAAAGTTTTCAAAAACCTGTTATCTGAAAAGTAATCTTTATAAAAAAAGATATATTGCAGGGAAAAAATGAAATATAGCTATAAATATTGAAAATAAAATTTGATCCTCGACCTTCTTAATTATGACATAATGAAAAGAAAGTTTATACTCGTCTACAAAATCTCAAAAATGTAGAATTCATTTCACCTCCTTTTTACAATTTATTTTCTGTGTTCACTAAATGAGAAAAAGGTGCAAACAGACAAAAGTAAATAATGTGTAATCACCCAAATTTAGATAAGGAATTTTTACAGTTGACCAAAATATTTAGTCCTTTTAAAAGTACTTGATGTCAAATAATTATTGAATAATGCTGGACACAGAAAACGCATCGTCCCCATTATAGGTTTAAACGACGCTGAAAAAAACTTAGGTGCTTTTTATCGATGAATGGAGAATCAAGCACTAACTTTAAGAAGTAAAAATAATTCTTTTCTCGTTTTGAAAACTTTATTAAACGATATCAAACAAAATTTCGTAGAAATTTGGACACACTCGCTATATTGCGACTTATGATCCTAACAGGTTATTGTATTTTATCGAAAAATAACACTACGTGGATGAAATTTTTTTTAAACATTTTCGTGTTGTAATATTAAAATCTACGTGAAATTTCTAAAATGAATAAGAATGCAGATGCAATTAAACAAAAAATTCACTATAGAAAACTCCCTTTATAACGACCCTATTCTGTATAGTGCGTAAGTGGTCATTACAAGAAGCATCGACTAGCGGAAGATATTTATCTTTTTTGCGTAGTTAAGAAAAATCAACTTACTTCGAAAAAGCACTACTGAAACATAAAAAAAAGCCCCAAAAAACAATTAAAATGCACAAAACTTCGGCATTGAAGTTTCGCCAGCCTAACGAAGCAGCTGGCTTGGTCCTGTACCTTTGGGATTTGGCATACGGGACATGCGCTCATTAGACGGCTGCGAATTGAGACTTGTTGGTATTTGGGAAAGTTTGGCGGTAAAAGAGTTTGGCGTCGCATTATTACGAAAAATTGGTACAGAGAAATATTAAAGTGACAGCTGTACCAGAAATAATAAGCGGTTAGAATTTTGTAAAGAAAGTGAAGAGCCATTTCTTCTGAACAGCCATTACTTGATTTCTTCCATCGGAACTAGTGGTCGCTTCAGCAGACAAATGAAGTAAGTACTTCATATCTTAAACCTTTATACCCGATAGTAGCAGGTTTATTTGGTTTCTACTTATAAACTTCTTTTGAAATGCTCATTAATTAATGTTTTTGTATATTTTTGTTATAAACTGCTGATTTTGTATACAAAAGATAGAAAATGCCGCGCATTCCAGCTCGCGTTATGTTCATTCTGTTTTGGGTCGTTATTGTTCGGACACTTAAATATACGATATGCACCTTACACAGTAGTATATATATTTTAAAATAGCAGATTCATTTGGGCTCTACTTATAACTTCTCTTGAAACGTTCATTAATTATCTTTTGTATAAATTTAATATATACTGTTGATTTTGTATAAAATAGAGAAACTCAGTTTATGTTAATATTTTTGGGAGGGTCATCGTAATGTTTTATTTTTAATTAATTGATCCTATATGATCTTTGTATTTTTATTGAATGGTACTTAAAAAATGTTTATGGTTTGTTTTGATTATTTTAACCCTGCAATGGTAGCGTACTCTCAATACTCGTTTTTACACCACTACCATTCAACGTATAAGATATAAAATAATAACATAGAAGGGTTCGGCTTCAGAGGAGGAGGTGTAGGATGCTACGTTTTCAAAAACGGGTTAAAGAAAATCAAAATTGTTATTTGTTTTTTGTTGTTAAT
This sequence comes from Maratus michaelseni, assembly GCA_963931845.1. Lineage (NCBI taxonomy): Eukaryota > Metazoa > Arthropoda > Arachnida > Araneae > Salticidae > Maratus > Maratus michaelseni. The sequence continues at coordinate 409,669,581 of OZ007586.1, forward strand.
TAAAAAGCATGTTTCCATTTTCAGAAGATAATTTTTAGTACATTTTTAAAAGGATTTTATTTATGCAGTATCTTTAATTTTGTAATATATGAATTTATTATTTTGAAAATTATTCAAATCTACTATTTCTTGTATCTATGTATTTGTTATTACATGATCGGCGACTAATTCTTTTCTCTCAACATAAGATGAATAAAATTGTGATCAACATGATTTTATATATTGTTACAGAAAATCAAAATATTCTTTATTTGATTTTTGTTGTTAATTAGAAGACATGTTATCATTTATAAGATATTTTTTAGTACATTTTAAAAAGTATTTTAACTATGCAGTATGTTTAAATTTTTAATATATGAACTGTTTCATTTAAAAATTGTTTAAACCTGCTCTTGGAAAATTGTTTAAATTTTCTCATTCTTGTGTCAAGGTATTTGTGATTTAGTAGTTAGGTGACAGATGCTCTATCTCTCATGAGCTAAAAAACTGTATTTATGATCTATATGAATTTATATTTTGTTACTTCACATAAAAAAAACAGTGTTTAAATTTTTAATATAATGAACTGCTTCATTTAAAAATTGTTTTTTATCTACTCTTTATCGTATTGAGATATTTGTGATTTCATGAGCAGTGATTATTCGTTTCTTTGAGCATCAGCTGAAAAAATTAGAATTATGATCTACGTAAATTAATTATCTATTAAAGAAAATCAAAATATTTTTTTTTTATCTTTGTTGTTAACAAGAAAACATGTTACCATTTATATGAGATTATTTTATAAGTAATATTTTAAAATTAATTTAATTATGCACTATGATTAATTTTTTAATATGTGAACTGATTATATGGAAAATATTTTAAATTTTCTCAATCTTGTGTCAAGGTATTTGTGATTTAGTAGTTAAGTGACAGATGCTCTATCTCTCAGCATGAGCTAAAAAACTATATTTATGATCTATATGAATTTATATTTTGTTACTTCACATAAAAAAAACAGTGTTTAAAATTTTAATATATGATCTGCTTCGTTTAAATCTACTCTTTATCGTATTGAGATATTTGTGATTTCATGATCAGTGACTAATTCGTTTCTTTGAGCATGAGCTGAAAAAATTTGAATTATGATCTACGTAAATTAATAATCTATTAAAGAAAATCAAAAAATATATTTTTTAAATCTTTGTTGTTAACAAGAAAACATGTTACCATTTATGGGAGATTATTTTATTAGTAATATTTTAAAAGTATTTTAATTATGCAGTATGATTAAATTTTTAATATGTGAACTGGTTATTTGGAAAATTGTTTAAATTTTATCATTCTTGTGTCAAGGTATTTGTGATTTAGTAGTTAGGTGACAGATGCTCTATCTCTCAGCATGAGCTAAAAAACTATATTTATGATCTATATGAATTTATATTTTGTTACTTCACATAAAAAAAACAGTGTTTAAAATTTTAATATATGAACTGCTTCGTTTAAATCTACTCTTTATCGTATTGAAATATTTGTGATTTCATGATCAGTGACTAATTCGTTTCTTTGAGCATGAGCTGAAAAAATTTGAATTATGATCTACATAAATTAATAATTTATTAAATAAAATCAAAATAATTTTTATTTGATCTTTGTTATTGACAAGAAAACATGTTACCATTTATAAGAGTTTATTTTATTAATAATATTCTTAAACTTTTAATTAACACAGGACGTTTAAATTTTTAATATATGAACTGCTTCACTTACAAATTGTTTAAATCTACTTTCTCGTATTGAGATATTTGTGATTTCATGATCAGTGATTATTCGTTTCTTTGAGCATCAAATGAAAAAATTAGAATTATGATTTACGTAAATTAATAATCTATTAAAGAAAATCAAAAAATATATTTTTTAAATCTTTATTGTTAACAAGAAAACATGTTACCATTTATGGGAGATTATTTTATTAGTAATATTTTAAAAGTATTTTAATTATGCAGTATGATTAAATTTTAATATGTGAACTGGTTATTTGGAAAATTGTTTAAATTTCATCTTTCTTGAGTCAAGGTATTTGGGATTTAGTAATCGGTGACAAATGCTCTTTCTCTCAGCATGAGCTAAAAAACTATATTTATGATCTATATGAATTCATATTTTGTTACTTAACATTAAAAAAAAAAACCACCCTTATGTAACGCGCGAGAAAATTTTAAGTTTTGGCGGTGTATGTTGTTAATTACATTTTTGTAAATTTTAAAAAGTATTTTAATTATGCCGTACGTTTGAAGTTGTGATGTATGAGTTGGTTACTTTGAAAAATGTTTAAAATTACTGTTTCTTGGGTCGAGGTATTTACAATGTCATGATTGATGACTAGTACATTTTCTCACAGTGTAAGCTAAAAAAAAAAAAAAAAGCAGAATTATGATCTATATAATTTTTTTTTCTTCAGAAAACCAAAATAATTTTAAAACTTTATTGCTAACTGGAAAACATGTTACTATTTATATGAGGTTATTTGTTAGTAATTTAAAAAAAAAAATATTTTAGTAATGAAATATGTTTAAAATTTTAATACATGATCTGGTTATTTAAAAAAATGTTTAAATCTGCTCTTTTTTGTGTCGAGGTATTTGTGATTTCATGATCGTTGACCTAGTGTCTTTTCTTCCTAGCATAAACTGAAAAAACAAGAATTGTGATCAATATGAATTTATATTTTGTTACAGAAAACCAGAATAATTTTATTTAATCTTTGTTGCCAACTAGAAAACAGGTTGCCATTTATGAGATTATTTTTTAGTAATTTTTTTAAAGTATTTAAGTGATGAAATATGTTTAAAAAAAATTAAAATATCCAGTTCCACGTATTAAAAATTTGAATCCGCTATTTATGGTGTCGAGGTATTCATGATTTCGGTAATTAATGCTTTTCTCTCAACATTAAAAACTTTTTTTTCCTGTCGCGCATGCGCGGCAGCGTATTACTGCTTATTTTACTGTTTATTACTGTTAATTTTACAGTATAATACTGGCAGCTGAGATTCTAGTATTATACTGTAAAATCAACACTTTTTTTTGCAGTGTAGATATAGTTTTTCAGGGTTAATCTTTGGTTGTCCCATATTAAAATTTTGAATTGTTTTTCAAATTTGCATTCAAAATAAATGTATTTTAAGTAAATAGAAATAATTTGTGATCTCCTCCCCCCTCCCATTTTAAAAAAGGCTTCCAAATTACATTTGAATTCATTACTGTGGTGAGGTATTTGGCCAAGATCATTTTGTACTTTACTAGCACGAGTGGGGGATATGTTATAATAACTTGAGGGTTTGGTCTTATTCAGCCTGAAGAAACTATAAATCTGTGAGTGGGTTTTCAACAGGAGATCAGGTGTTCTATCAAAAGAGGCGTAACAATACGAACAACGCTCCCCCTAACATAAATTGGCGGCGAATGAAACGTGTAAGATCAGATCGTAAGTGAGCCAGAATGTCATTCTTACTATATGAATAACTGAAAATGAGGAACTGGCAGCAAGAATTGAATGCCATTTGTTACTGATTCGCTGATTTCCACGTGTGAGACGAATTAAGATTTCACAAATGCTATAAATGAAATTGGGCACGTTAGCCCTTTTTGTGGGCATCAGGTAAGGTTTTGGGGTAAAGCCACGCCCTGCAGAGAAATATGAGCTATATCTCCAGGAATATTTTCTTGAAAATATAATTAAATATTTATATATACAGGTAGAAGGAACTGAGAATCTTCTTTGAAATATTCCTTTTTAACGTTCAGTATAAAATTTAGAGTAAACTTCTAGAATTATTGCAATATTACTACTATTGAACTATTTTATGAAATTAAATATACATCGAAGATTACATGATGCATATCAAAATTTAAAATAAACATTTGAAATAAATAAATGCACAAATAAAGCGTATCTTGCGCATAAATTGGAATCGGGACTTTTTATCACTTTTTTCCACCAAGGCCTGACAGTGGGGGCCAAGACACGGTTTTCATTCATGGAGTCCTCTCTGTACCATTACAAAAATATAAGTATTTTCAATGCTTTACAATGCATTATGAATATATAGTAGGGAATAAAAGTATGGCAAACACATAAACACAATTTGGTTAAGGAAAAAAGTTAATTGTAAAAAAAAAGTACATTTATTTGTTCACAAAAATCTAATTCACAAAATGATTTTATTTCGCTATTTCGACCCTTATAATATTTTTATACCAATGAAAAAAAGGGTCATGGGACACATTATTCAATAAATCCACAACAATGAGTCACCATTTCATAATTCTGGATGAATCATGGTTACAAAAAGTTTTTTTTTTATGATAACTTGCTAATTTTTATTTTTTAATAGTCTGGGAAACTTAAAGGACATTAAAAAAAGTTAAATTCCATGATCCTCAAGAAATGTTGCTGCTACGTGTTGTTAAATATTCATATCTTGATGATTTTTAATTCTGTGAAATGAATTATATCGTCTGCAGATTAATCCTCTTTAATAAAAAGGTATGTGTTGCTGACGACTGGGATTTTTGCTAATCTACTTTCGCTAATCGTTGCCAAACAACATTAATCTCGGAAAATGAAACATTTGAAGTTACTGAAAAAATTAATAACTCGAAAAGTATTTGTCAGAAAATTGTTAGACAAACTGCGTTAGAAAGGTATAAAATTGTATTTCTCTTGATATAAATTTCAAATCTAATGATTATGCCGTTTTTCATACATTGAATTAAAAAAATTACCAAATTTTACAATGGAGTACCATAGCGAAATCTTCACGCATAAAAAGATAATGATAACGGCATTGTGTCCTGACGTATAATCGACTATAGCACGAGTCACAAATTATAGTAGCCTAATTATTCTGTTAAAATATAAAAGTGAATTATGATGTCGCGAGTGCATGATTTTTATTTAATTCTCGACGAGTACCATATTTTTGTCCACCTCAGTGAGGCATATCAATTTCATTATATTTGAAGTATTGTAAATTGTAATTTCTTTCAAATCCAATTTGAATCCAACGGAAATGATTTTCCCCCATAGACACCATAATTTAACACAATTATTCTTTTTTTTTTTTTAATGCTGACCTATTCCATAGTAAAGTCTACAGAGAATTGGCCTAATTTGTCCTTAACAGCCCAAATTTTACATTAAAAATGTAATAACGCAATAGCGTTCGTATCGTTTTCAGAAATGCAGAAGGACATTCCAAGTAAAGATCCACAGTGTTTTAAAATAAAAGGTCAAATTCAAAGTCAATATTTCACTTAATTAAAGGTGCGTTAAGAGAAATTGACCAGTGTAGCGGGCGTAGCTTGCTAGTTTATGTAATAAAATAAGTATCTAGGTCGCTTGACGATTAAACCTTGGAAGCTCCTATAACAAGAAAGAACCGATTTAAAAAAAAAAAAATTCAAATTTCTTAATAAATATTTTTATTAATACCTTCTAAAGTTTTGATTCAATTTTCATAAAATTTGAAATGTCTCGACAAAATTATGCAAAGATAATAAATCTTAAATTTCAGACCATTCGATGGGGTAGTTTTTGCGTTGTTATATGAGGACAGACAGACAGGCGGACGGACTAGACGACGACAATAGGTGCTACGTATTTATATAATTACGAACGCACCTAAAAACAAGTCGGTTTAGTGTGAACGAAGATCTCACAAAGGGTTTCGTTTAATATTCCTTTCAAAACTCTTTATCCTTTCTTTAATAAATCCAAATAAATTTCATTTAAAAAAAAAAAAAAAGTCGTTTTTATAAAGTAAAAATTTACCAGTCTATTTTTCTCGTTTTTTCGAAAATATGAACCGGTCCGCTAATATACTCTGTCATAATAATATTTGCCATGTGGACTAAATGCGATATTTAAAACAATTTCAAAATTAAACATGTTGTATAGAGACCTTCAAAATGTTAAAATATGGCAATATTTCCATAATCGGGATTTTATCATGATTCAATATACGTTCCTGAAACTCATATGACGTTATAATCACTTGCTGACGTCATATCTACTTGCTTTCTTTATTACGCATATTGGTAGACGGGAGGTGCTGGGTTCGATCCCAATCGCGCCCGTCGACCTAATCGTTCGGAGTTTTCGTGGTTTTCTTCGAGCCGTGGATTTATCCATGCGTAAATACGGATTAGGTTCCCTTAGAAAGACCCCCACGAAGGGCACTCCCCCCGGGCCTATATCCCTAGAGTAGATAATTGGCCGTCAATAATCAACCCAACCCTATTACGCATATTGGTACTCTCTTTGTATTATTCTCAAACATTTGAAAAAGTCCGTTAAACTTCCAATATGACGTCAGATTAATTTTCTTTTTAATTCTCTAATGACGAATTAACCTGCTTTCTGTACTTACACATACTCATACTCCTTCTTATTATTGAGAAATGTTTGAAAATTTCCGTTTTGTGATCAATATGACTTCATATTAATCTTTTTTTCAATTGGTGAAACTTTTTATTTCATTTTTCACGTGGAAATCTTTCAGTAGAAAATTAATTATTGTAGAAGGAATTTTATTGTGGATTTTTAATTGTTGGCAACTGTTATAATGAAAAATGTTTAAATTTAATAGAAAAAGGCTGTTAGATTTTCGGATTTTTATCTCTACATATTAAAATAATACGATTTTTTCAAAATTTTATGATTTTCAGCTTCATAGTAGGTATTCAGCTATAAGTACACAAAATTTCAAGTTTGACCGTTATATAGTTTCTGATAACCGGCTCTGTGACGGACAGACTACGTAGTGGGCCGAATAAGGTTTCGTGAGGTGAACGAAACCTTAAAAATGTGTTTCTAAATAGTTTTACCGCTAGTCTATCGAAAGACTAAAGAATTTTCTTTGCATTTGGAACATTTTCTATAACTTTCAGGTTGTATATTAGATAAAACGTTACAAATTGCGCAAGTTAACATCTATCATTAGTGCAGAGTCCGATTATCATAGAGGCAAACTTCCCCCAATTATTCTAAATAATAATTGTCACATTTAAACGAAGAATTTCTGTCAGAAATAAAGTAAATATCCTATTCGGAAAAGTTGGAAGTTTGTCTCTGAAATAATCGGCCATTCGTGCAAAATGGTCTACCGTCGTAATCTAGTCTTACTCTTAGGCCTTTATTCTGTTCGAAACTTTTCACTACTCAGTTATATGTTCTAAGGGGTATGTGCTCTCAGACTAGCCTCTGTTTTTTCTTTACTAACAAATTAACATGGAAATTAAAATCTTATCTAGGTTTAAAATGCCATAATATTTTGAATATAATTATCTTTCTAAGTAAAAAGCTATCAATATAAATGCTGGACGATTACATTATGAAACATTACAACATTAAAGAAGTGAGTATAAAACATCACAGATTTTACTGAATGGTGTATACAAATTTAAAATTTTATACATACATTAATATTAAAAATATCTACGTTTCAACCACCTTCTATGGTCATCTTCAGGAAAAATATTTATATTGTTTTTAAACTTTCAAATGCGAAAAACAATCCGTCCGTTTCCACATTATTATTGCCTAATAATGATATATTAATAATAATGTGGCAACGGACGTAGATATTTTTAATATTAATGTATGTATAAAATTTTAAATTTGTATACACCATTCAGTAAAATTTGTGATGTTTTATACTCACTTCTTTAATGTTAAAAGCTATCGTTACGAAAAAAAAATTATTATTTGCTGTCATTAATTTTGCTTATACAATGTGTTTTACTATTAAAAACAAAGTGGTAATTTAAATATTTCTTATTTATTTTATTTTTTGTTTGAAAATAATTTTTTCTTTTTATTTCTTCGTACTATATAAAAATACATAACTTTATTAAATTCCTACTATTAGCTCACACTCTCTCCATATATATCTTGTACAAATTTTCAATCGTTAATAAAATATTTTCTATTCATCCACTCAAGTTCAAATAATTTTTTTTAAACTTGTAGTGGATGACACTTTATGTTAATACAGTTTTTTCAAATATTAATTCATTAATTAAATTTAATTAATTAATTCTAGTTTTAAATGGGAGAAAAAATTCCTCCCATTGTTTTCATAGATGAAATGAAAGATTTATCTCAAATTAGTGATGCCACAGAAATAAAATACTGCAAAGATGATTATAAAATAATGTTCAATAAAGATAACGTGGGACATTAATGCTGCACGGGTTTAATTTATATATTTATGATTAAAAAGTAGGAATTGACTTAATTTTTTTTTATATTACTTGTTTTTTTTTCAATTTAGCATTAATAATGATACTCTATGTATTAAGAGTAATATGTTAATATTTCTTAATATTTAAATTTTGTTCATTTTTAACTAATTTTTATTTCAATACATGCTTAAATAAATATAGCTTTTGTCTTTAACCCCATCCTATTCTAAAATTACAAAATATTAATTATAATCATCACAGGGTCAAAAATAGGCTAAATATCTCGGCACGAAAATTTCTTAAAATGAAGTAAAAGACTGATATTTAACATATAAATGTATGTCATATAATTTTATAATCGGCATTTCAGAATACTGGGAGAAAGAAAATGGATAGAGCAATAATCCTACCCCAGCCAGACTAACATAGATGTTACCATAATTTCAATTATGCAGCTAGATTTGAATAATTGTGCTATACATATTCTTTATTACTGGGGAAAACAACAGGAGACAGCAAAAGTCACATATTAGTGAAATAGTATTTCAATATTATCTGTAAGTCTACCCCAAAATTATACAATAAATAAATGTATAATGTATTTGCTTAATGTGTAATGTATTTTTAAATTTAATTTTTCATTTAAACTATTTTAGTAGGTCCAGGTGTCGAAATTCTCAAAAAAAGAAAAAAGAGCATTTTTTTCCCTGATTTTCGCTAATAAATACTACAAAGATAAATCGGAAAAAGAAAACCGTATATTTATACAATGATTACATCAGTAGATATAACAATTGTTGTGTTGTAGTATTAGTCTTTGCTCGTCAGTAACTAAAATGTTAAGTCAATTTATCTTAAAATGATTTTTTTCGGAAATTGTCATGTTGAAAAGGATATATCTAAACTTTCTTGCAAGATATGTGTATGAAATTTCGTGCAGAGTTTTTATGTTATGTTTTTAATAAATTGTCTTCAGGGTTTTTAATTTTATGAGAAATTTTTTAAAATATATTCATCAAAATAAAAATCACTCTCAAAAATCCTCTTTTTTTTTACTTTTAAATTTATTATAATTTTTGTAAGTAATATTTTTATAATTCCTGAAGACAAATTAACAAGAAACCATTTTTGCACACAATAGTGAAAAAAGTAATGAAATCGGGCAAGTGGCTCATGAGTTACACAAAAAATTAACTAAGTTTAAAATTTAATTTTTATTTAATTTCAAAGTTTTCAAATATGTTTTATCTGAAAAGTAATCTTTATAGAAAGACATATTTAAGGAAAACAATTCATTAAAAATTGTCTATAAATGAAGAAAATAAAATTTTGACCTTCGGATCCCGTGAAGATTTAAAACAAGAACGAAAATTCATGCATCAAGCACAGATAATGAAACATTTTCCAACACTTCCAGAATATTAAAAAAACAATAAGGTGAAAGTTGATGTCCAAGAAAAAAAATTGGAAAACGCATAACTAATTTGAAAACCCAATTTCAGCAATTACCACCAATAGTCGGGAAAGTATTCGAATTATTTTTGCAGCCCTGTATATGATCTATAGATTTAGTTATATACTAGATAGTATATTAAAATGTAGTTCAGTTAGAAAACGCGTAGCATAGTTAAAAGTTCGTATTCAGCAATTTCCGTCAATAAAACAAAATGTATTCGATATCTTTTGTGCTGCCCTGTATATGATCTAATAGTATTTATACCCACCAAGTAATATGTAAAAAACAGTTAAATTTAAAAACGCGTATCACAACTGAAAACACACTTCCAGCAACTATTGTTCATACACACTACTGTAACCGAATACTTTTGTGAGTCCCTGTACATGAGCGATGAATACTATACCCACCCTATTCTACAGTAAGCTTCTTGTAGTGCACCTCAGTGATATATAACAATTTCATTATGTTTGAAATAGTGTATCATCATTAAAATACACCGCAAACGATTTTTACTCATAGACCGTAATGTAACGGAATTCTTTTGAGTGTCCCTGTAAATGAACTATAACTTCTACACACTTCAATTTCAACAGTAAACCTGCTCTAATAATCCCCAATAACATATATCAATTGCATGGCAATCCCAGTATATTTACGCGAGTTAGAGCAAGGACAGACGGCAGACAGACAAACCGAATTCATAAACACTTTTCAACTCTGCTGGAAAGTGTTAAAAAGGTAACATTTCACATGTTTATCTAACAGTTTTAAGGAACTTTAATGCTAAAATAAATTTTCAACATTTAATTTTCTCTTTTAACATTTTATGTCTTGCAATACTCTTTTAACTACTTTTAACACTTTTTAACAATGTTATTGGAAGGTGTTAAAAGAATGGCAGTCTAGAATCGAGGCCTAAAAAAATAGGAAAACCCAGGGCCACGGTCCTACCGGGCTATGTCTTCCTTAGTCAGATACTGCCTCCCACTAAGAAAACGTGAAGGGAAAAAAAAAGACATAAATTACGAATATATATGTTTTCAGGGTTTCGTAAAAGCATAATTTTTGAGTTTCAGAATGTAAAAAAATCTCCCGTCGAAAACATCTTTTATATAGTTTCCTTGTGTTAAATATAATGCTTCCATTGATGCTTCAGATTTCACATTTAAGTGTATGTCTGCCCTCCGGTCTGCACCAACCATGACAAATTTCCTTTGGATCTAGAAGTGTGATACGCTTTCACTGAAACTCTTAAATCTTAATATCCCCTCTAAAGAAAGTTAACGGTGCCAAGGGGAAAACCCCCATCACGAATTCTTTCGAGCAAATTATGAGGATGCCAACACTTTCAGGTGTTTTCGTGTATCAGGTGTCTTCGGTGCGGGAAAATTATGTGCGCGTACTTGCATAATCATTCGATTGAAATATATATACCGTATATACTCGTGTATAAGTCGACCCCCCCAATTCTTACGCAAAATTTTGAAAAAAATTGAATTTTCGTGTATAAGTCGAACCATATTTCTGGTAGTATGTTGAAAAATGATTTGTAATCGAGGATAAAAATAAATAAATAAATAAAAAATGCTGCATTAGCAACGATATAGACTGATGAGAAGATTTTTTTTTTCAGATTCCGATGAGTCGTTGATAAGCATGGAATCCGAATCTGAGGATATGTACAATGAAATATCGGATTCCCAATTACTTGAGATGTATGAATATTCAGATTCTGAAAAATAACTTACATTTTTATAAGTTTCATTGAAAAATTTTAATTTTTAAATGAAAACAATAAAGGTTTTTAGATTCGTGATTCCTAAGATATGTATTATTTTCTGTCTTTAAATATCCTGAATAGCAGCAATTGGGTAAGTATTTATTTATATTATTTTATTTTAATTTTTTACTAACTCGTGTATAAGTCGACCCCCCATTTTCAACTCCCAAATTTTGACTAAAATTCTGTGACTTATACACGAGTATATTCGGTATATTATTTTGAGGCGCTTATTTCTTGCGGAAAGATCCAAGTAAAAATTTAGTTAACTGAGCTAGGGCCCAATTTAAAAAAAAAAATGCCGGTCCTAAAAACACACACTATCAAGGACCGATATAAACAATTTGTATAATAAACAACCTGCTTACTGACTGATATGGAATCTTTGAATTGAAGGCCTGAGGGGAAGATATTAGAATGTCAACATTTTTTTTTCTTTTTTTAAATTGTTTTATTTTATGGATGATAGTGTTATAAGGCAATCTGTTATATGAAAAAGCTAAAATACTAAGAACATGATTAGTCTTGGAGATATTTGTTAATATTTAAACTTTTTAGGGTTCCGTATTTAAAAAGTAAAAACGGAACCATTATAAGATCACTCCTGTGTCTGTCTGTCCGTCCGTCTGTCACAGCCCTTTTCCTCGTAAACTATGGGGCGTGGAAAGTTCAAACTTAAGAAAAGTTATAAAGCCTTTTTACCCACATATTTTCAGATTATGAGCCATTCACAAATATATTTAGGAAAAATTTAGGAGGGTAATTAATTTACTTGAAAAAAAAAGTTTTCTTTTTGTATATCGTGTGAAAGATCTTATAATACGGAACTCAAAAAAATATTTGTTTTTCAGAGATATCGTCGAAAATGCATTGCAAAAATATTCCCCCCACCCATCTATTTCCGAATCTACTAAAACTGAAATTATGAAAAAATAGGGGTAGTAGGAGTGTATTTAAACCTTGCAGTTAAAACTATAGCGATTTTCTTAAATAACATAATTTTTGAGAAAAACGCTTTTATCTGTAACAGGGGGGGGGGGGGGGGGGTTGGCTGACGAGCGTTCGAGGTATCTATAGACGTAGAATCATCCAAGGGTATTTGATAATGATTTTCAAGAACAATTGTCGGTAATTAGCCGAGACATTAATTAAATTACTTGAAAAAAACTTTCTTTTTATATATCGTGTAGGGTTTAGTTCGAAAGATCTCGTAACATCGAACTAAAAAAAATATTTGTTTTCATTTTAGGTATTATATTTTCAGAGATATACTCGAGTATATTTGAAAAATATGTCTCCCCCACCCCTCCTATTTCCGAAAAATTATGAAAAAGTTGTAAAAGTTGGGGTAGTGAAAAAGTAGTTTATGAAAATGTTGGGGTAGTAGGACTTTACATTTATTAATTACATTTATTAATGTAATGTACGGAACCCTTTGAGCGCGAGTTATACTCATACTTGACCGATTTTTTTTTTATTTCATAATTTAAATATATTGATTTTTTTTAATAGTTATATATTGAATGTTAATAAGATTTCCTGAGAGAGTTCAATACTACCTGTTAATATTTTAAATATGTGCTACCAAGATGAAAATACATTGATGAAATTTACAACAAAATGCTTTCGCTGCAATTTCCTCGAAATTAAATTTTTGTTACATAACATATTCTTCCACTCAGATCTTCAGTTATATATATAAGAAAATTATTTTGGTTAAAACACCAGTTATTTTATTGAATGTGCATAAAGTGTTATTAGATTAAAGGATTGGAAGGGGCTTGAAAATGAGAAAAAAAAATTGTGATACATTTTCTTAGTTTATTAAAATAATAAATTCAGAAATGCTAAAGTCTGAAAGTTCATTTAATAATATGGATTGGGATATTTAGTAATCAGTCACACTGTCTCTTTTTCAGCTGTAAAATGATTATATATTTCGTGTAAAAATGGAAGATGCTTCTGTTTATATGGTAAAGAAACCCAAACAATTACGGATAATCTGTTGTTGTCCTCTCTATAAATTAATTTCTAACTTCAGGGGGCATGAGACAAAATTTACGATGGAATCAAAAGAATTTAAGACCCCTTAATGTTTGGGTTGTCTTAAGCCCAAAGATTTAGGACAAAGTGATGGCAAAATGTTTTACGTGCGTATGCCAAAAATTCACAAAAATTATTTATCAAAATTGTAACGTGGTAAACATTTACATTAAAAAATATTGTAGCATATGTTTATTACGCAAAGCACCAATTAATAGAATTAATCGCTTTCGTGCATTAAATAACTAATAAGAAAAATCAAAATGCAATATCCTTATACGTTTGAATCGCCCATTAATTTAATGAAATTTTAATTCGGAAATATTATTACTTTCTTCGACCTTTACAAGAAGAAAGTATTGGATTCATGAAAATTTTCAACTTCCGGTTTTTGACGGATTTATACATTTTAGAAGGTCCTGAATACAATTTGACTGGTTTTAGAAAATGTCTGTCTGTGACTCTGTCTGTATGTGGCAAAAATTTTGTGGGCGCTCTATCTCAAGAATTAATGCACAAAATTTAATAAAACTTCATATTCAGTTAGTACCTGATATAAATTAGTGCTGATTAGTTTTTGGTGAAAATCGCCCAGCAGTTGGCGCTGCTATGCTGCATTTTTTGCGATTTCCGCAATAGCTCTATCTCAAGAACTAATCCACTTTATTTCATCAAACTTCAGATTCAGTTAGACCTTGAAATAAATAGACGCTGAATACGTTTTGGTAAAGATATCACAACAGGGGGCGCTGGTATACCACTTTCTTCATAATTTTTACGATACCTATATCTCAAGAACGAATGCACGAAATTTCATAAAATTTCATATTCTGTTAGACCTTGACATAAATATGTGCTGCTTACGTTTTGATGTAAACAGCCCAACAGATGGCGCTGCTGTGCTACTTTTTTCATTATTAACACGATTACGATACCTCAAAAACTAATGCACGAATTTTCATCAAACTTCAGATTCAGTTAGACATTGACATAAGTTGGTGTTGATTAAGTTTTAGTCTACATCTCCCAACAGGTGGCGCTTGCATTTTGCAGAATATACACGATTTTAGCAATAGTCATATCTCAAGAACTAATGCACGGAATTTAATAAAACTTTAGATTCAGTTAAACCTTGATATAAATTGGTGCTGATTCTTTTTAGTGTATGCGAAACCTGTGTGAGATAGAAGAAAGTTTTGGTATTTACACATCCGACTAGTTTATGCATTTAAATGGTATGTACTGTAATAAGGAAAATAAAATTATGAATTTTTATTTTAGTAATTTTAGGCTTATCATTAGTGCCACACCTAATTTATAATAATCCATGTTGCATAAAACAATGTATTAATAATTTGCAGCTTCACAATCGACGGAGAATGTTTTATATCTACCATTTTTAGCTTTTCGGACGACACCCAGTTTCTGAGAGTGAGAGAATGCTAGACTGGATGTAGTCCGGAAAGCTTAAAATGGTAGAGCATTGGTGCGCGATACCAAGGGTTCCGGGTTCGATCCCCGGTCTGGACATTTTTTTCACTCTGTTGGTTGTACGGTGTGTAGTAAAGTGATAATTCACATCCTTTGCATTTAAAAATATTTTGTCTCCCCCCTCCCCCCCCCACAAAAAAAAAAGAAAAAAAAAAGATTAAACTTTTCTATTTCCGGTCTGATTTAACAAATCTATGAGGTCTCATCACTGGTGGGGCAAGATCGGATGATTTGACTTTCTCTAGAAAAGTATTTATTAATGAAAATGTGATAAAAAATCATATATTTATTATTGTACAGCGATAAGTACTAAGTATGTACGAAAAGTTTCATTAAATTCTCTTGAAATTTCTGGCTTCAAGCGGCAACATAATAATGAAATATCCAGTTTTACTCAATTTTCCGTTGCATATTTTGTTATTTTTAGTAATATATATAGCTAAGTCTACTTGGTCATTTTGTAACTGTGGCTGTCTTATGAAATTCATACGAGGAAGTAAAGTTTTAAATTCGTATAGAATGGCGAATGCCGAGAACGCTGCATAGCGTAACAGAAAAATGAAAATTTCCTAATGTGTTAATTAATGTAAGAATAATTACTCTATTTGGGATAGTCTGTATATATTAAACAAAATTTTATTTATTGCAACAAAAATAAAAATTAATTTTATCTATATGATGATTATGAAACTTAAATTTTTCGCATGCCATAAAAATTGTTGGACTTGCTACCTCGGGCACCCGTGCAATAACAAATAATAAAAAGAAAAGTGCCCAGTTATTACTGATGGCATTGAGCTCACAGGCTATTCACACTAATTGCATATTATACTCTTATTTCAAAGAATAATGCACCTCGAAAAATAAAGAAACCGACAATAAATTAAGGGGGAATTAGTTCCCCCCCCCCCGTTCACCCTCTTTATACTTAACCAATGAGCCAACAACAAAACTACTCATGAAAGCGCCTTATCACAATGAACCTGTATACAAAATTTGAAGCACATCGGATAATTCTGCATGAAAAAACCATTTCTCTAAATTAAGGGGGGGGGGGAATTAGCTCCGACACCCCCCTTTATACTTAATCAATGAACTCACAAAACTAATCAGGGAAGCGCTTTATCACAATGAACCTATAAACAAAATTTGAAGCACATCGGATAATTCTGTCTAAAACTCCCATTTATCGAAATTAAGGGGGGGATCAGTCCACGCCCCCCCCCCTTTATGCTTAACCAATGAACCCCCAAAACTAATCAGGGGAGCGCCTTATCACAATGAACCTATAAACAATTGAATCAAATCTGATAATTCTGCATGAAAAGCTCATTTATCTAAATCAAGGGGGATTAGCCCCCCTGTTCCCCCCTTTATACCCAACCAGTGATCCCTCAAAACTAATCAGGTAAGCGCTTTATCACAATGAACCTATAAACAAAATTTGAAGCAAAACTTATATTTCTATCAAGAGTTATCGCGTTACGTACATACATACAGAACGGGCGGCACATTAGCTCTCAGGCTTTGATAGCCTGTGAGCTAAAAACCAGGCCCTGAAATGAACTAATTTAGTTGAACAACATTGAACTGGGGATAAAAGTCACTTGAAAAGACACATTTTCCATCTCCGTAAATAAAGACTATAATGGTTGCAGGGCAATTAGTTAGATCGTAGTTTTTATCAGATGGAACAGAGCAAACTTAACCAATGTGTATCCTAAACCATATTTAGCATAATGTGGAAGGGAAATTAAGGCAGCAGCTGTAATTAATTTTCTGTCTTTTTTATTCCAGGTTTTTTAACTGGAACCGATAACTGGAAAAAACCGGAATTGAACCTATTTTTTTTATTCTATTCCAGAACTGAACCAAAATTACTTTCAAGCACTATAACTGAACCGTGAAAACATTTTTTAAATTCAATTTATAAAATTTCAGTTATTTAAAAGATAAATTAAAACAGAAACCATTGACATAATTTACTACTGATATTTATCTGTTTGATATAAGGCATGTTAAATGTTAAATATATTATTGATACTAATTTTACCCCCCCCCCCCGAATATTTCCGTATATTTCTGGTTCTTTTTAACACTTTCCAACGTTTAAAAACACCAAATAAAATAATTTAAGACAGACATGAGTACACTTAAAATAAAATTTATAAAAAAATATACTTAAAAACAGTTAAAAATACAAAATAGTAGACGTTTCGCCAACGAACAAAATACAAAATACAAATAACAAAAAAGTAGACGTTTCGCCATTTCGCTTGGCGAAACGTCTACTATTTTGTATTTTTAACTGTTTTTAAGTATATTTTTTTATAAATTTTATTTTAAGTGTACTCATGTCTGTCTTAAATTATTTTATTTGGTGTTTTTAATAGTTTTCACATTCAGATGTTAAAATGTATACATTTTGCAATCTTTCCAACGTAGTTGAAAAGTATGTTTATGAATTCGGTTTGTCTGTCTGCCACCTGTCCGTGCTCTAACTCGTGTAAATATACTCAGATTGCCATGCAGTTGATATATGTTATGGAGGTTTACCATGGCAGGTTCGCTATTGAAATTTAAGTGAGCGGCATTTATAGTTCGTTAACAGGGACACTCAAACACATCGTTACATTACGGTCTATGGGGGAAAATCGTTTGAGGTATATTTTAATGATGTTACATTGTTTCAAACATATTGAAATTGATATATATATAACTGAGGTGCACTACATAATGCTTATTATAGAATACTAGCTGACATGTCCGGCGTTGCCCGGACCCGTGATAATAACCTTAAAAATACTTAAAATCAATGTTGAATGATTTTATATTTTTAAATGAAAATCTATCCAAACGAACTGAAGGACAGTCGTTATAATTATTGCCGATTTAATGTCGATTTAATTTCTGACGTTTTGATATATTAAACTTTCAATTCTGACCAAAAGTTACTGAGGAAACCTAAACAATATAAAGCGCTCCCCCACCTTTCCTCTTTTAAACTCAAAATAATATACAGTTTAGGCCAGTTTATTAATCACATTCGCTAAAAATTTCCAAAACTTGTTTTTACGCGTGAAGATTTCGCTATGTTACTCCATTGTGAAATTTGGTAATTTTTTAAATTCAATATTTAAAAAAAGGCATAATCATTAAATTTGAAATTTATATCAAGAAAAATACAATTTTTTACCTTTCCAACGAAGTTTGTCTAACAATTTTCTGACAAATACTTTTTGAACTAATAATTTTTTCATCAACTTCAAATGTTTCATTTTCCGAGATTAATCTGTGGCACAGATTAGCGAAAAACCCAGTCGTCAGCAACGCATAGCTTTATATTAAAGAGGATGTTGGAGAAGGGATTGTCACCATCACTTTTGAAATTGGTTCTGTAGTTCCAGAGATTCCATATAAATTGTAATTTAGAATGCTTTTTGCTCATTTCACCCTTTTTAAATTTCGATTTTTTTTTTAATTTATTCTAACAGAGCATTTACATCTTATAAGTGACTACAATGCCAAATTTTAATTTCTAGCTCCTTCAGTATAAAAAAAGTCGCAATTTTCGAACATTTTTCACTCCTGCACCCCATTGGGGTTAGTGGCACCGACATAAAATATAGCCTATGTTGGAGTAAGGATTGTCACCATCAATTTGCCACCATTACTTTTGAAATCGGTTCTGTGGTTCCAGAGATTCCAAAGAAATTGTAATTTAGAATGATTTTAGAACGCTTTTCTCTCATTTCACCCTTTTAAATTTAATTTTTTTTTTGTTCTTAGAGAGTATTACATCTTATAAGTAACTACAATGCCAAATTTCAAATTTCTAGCTCCTTCAGTATAAAAAAAATTGCAATTTTAGAACGCTTTTCGCTCCTGCACCCCCCTGGGATTAGTGGCATCAACATAAAATATAGCCTTATGTTGGAGCAGGGAGTGTCGCCATCAATTTGCAACCATCACTTTTGAAATCGGTTCTGTAGTTCCAGAGATTCCATAGAAATTGTAATTTAGAATGTTTTTAGAACATTTTTCGCTCATTTCACCCTTTTAAATTTCGATTTTTTTTTATTTTGTTCTTAGAGAGCATTTACATCTTATAAGTAACTACAATGCCAAATTTCAAATTTCTAGCTCCTTCAGTATAAAAATATTTGCAATATTAGAACGTTTTTCGCACCTTTCCGCATCTGTGGCAACGATTATCGAAAATCCCAGTCGTCAGCAACGCGTAGTTTTTTATTAAAGAGGATGGTGGGCGTAGCATTCTTCGTTTAGTTACAATGTCACACAAAAGAATTCCGTTACAGTACTAAGAACAATAATTGCTGGAGATGTGTGTTTGAGTTGTGGTACGCGTTTTTAAATTTAACTTTTTTTTTTGCATATTACTTAGTGTGCATAAATTCTGTAGATTATATGGGCTCCGCAAAAAATCCCGAATAAATTTTCGTTTATGGACGGAATTCCCCGAAGCGAAATTTAACTCTGCTATGAGTTTCCTAACTGAACTAAATTTTACCATACCATGTAGTATATATACAAATCGGTAGATCATTTACAGGGCTGCACAAAAGAATTCTTATACTTTTTCAACTGTGGATGGTAATGTCTGAAATTGGGTTTTCAAATGTGATATGCGTTTCTCAAATTGTTTACATAGACATCATCCTCCACCATATAATACTGTGAAGTTTTGTTACAGTAGTCTCAGTGCGTTGGAAAGTGTATCATAATCTATCCTTGACGCATGATTTTTCTTTTTTTCTTCATTCTATTTATAATATTCTTTAAGGTAAAACAAATTGAAAAAAAACTGCTTATTATTCTATTGTACTGTATTTTTAAATAATTTTGCAAATTTTTAGTTCTATTTTCATATATATTAGATATAAAGGCGTAGATTTAAAAGCTATAAAAAATATCTGAGTTATTTATGGCTTACCTCGGGTTCATTCCTTTTCTTAGGGAACAACTAAATTTAATACTTTCGCACCTTTATTCTTATCTGTTAAAGAAGCTGTGGGTTTGAAATGTTCTTTGTGTACCTGTCAATATTGTTCTCACTGATAAGCTATCATCGCCTTTAGGACATTTTTCTTGCCATTGTTACCTCAACAACGTACTTATACTTGACGACATGAAGACCACTCATCATAATTGTGGCGTAGAAAGTAAAGTATTATACACACATGTTTGCAATTCCACCCCATCAGCATATGATGGGGGGTCTTGAAAAATGCCCAAGGAAATCTTAGTCCCCACGCACGTGTAGAGAAAGTATTTTATAGAAAAGAGTCGGCATTTGTCCCCACAATCTTGCTTGTAGCAATGTAAAGTCAAATAAGATGAATTACTGTTGAACAATTTTTATGTTCGAAATATTTCACTTAATTTCGAGAAAGGTTCAAAACATATTGCCCACTTAAAGAGACAGAATTTCAAAACGTTGATTTTTGAGATATACAAATTTTGAAAGGTGCAAATGAATCAACGAAAATGCTTTTCATCCTGCAATAAGCACAAATAGTTTCTGAAATAGCCAAACTAAATTTTCGACAGTCAATTTTCGCGCATTTGACTTTTTTAAACCCTATTGTCCACAAATCATAAATTTTTAGACACTGGATAAAAAACTTCTGAATTAATTTCCGGCTCTTTCTAACCAAAAGAAAAAAAATCCGTCAACATTGAAAAAAATTTCCGTGTTTTCAAAAAACTTAATTTTATGAGTTGGGTCATTCCATAGTAACTTACGTTACATTTAGAATAATTTTCTTTAGTAATTTTCATAACACCAAAAAATATTGAAAATGTAATGTTGATATGATTTGTTAATTAAACCTATCCAAAGCGAAATTTGGATGGAAATTACCTACCTTTAGTGCTATTTTTTTAACACTGGCCACTATATTTATTATGGTAACTTATGTTCTTTTTGTCAGAAACGTAAGTTACCATAGTAAATATAATTTTTAGCGTTCAAGAAATAGTACTAAATTTAAGTAATTTTTATCCAAATTTAGCTTTGTTAGGTTTAATTAACAAATCATATAAACATTACATTTTGAATATTTTTTAGTGTTATATTACTAAAATTACTGAAGTCAATTATTCTAAATGTAACGTAAGTTACCATGGAATGACCCAGTTGTGTGTCTTTACGAATAAGTATATGATATGTAAACTGGCACATTTTTAGTGAAGTCAATATACTTTTTTTTTCCCGTTAGCCAAGTTTTTTTCTTTTGAAGTTTACTGCATTGCATTTTCATATTAAACTAAAAAATTCTTTCTTTTCGCTGTTTAAAACTCTGTTTTTGCTGCAATGCAACTTCGTTATAAACGAATGTGATTTTACTTGCTTTAAATGTAAATTTTTTGTTTACTGTTTTTAAGGGTATTTAATTATCATAAACCATTAAGAGTAAATATTATAAGGATTGAGAAATTAAACATTTTCGAAATTTGTCGAAAATTTAAATTGGAGAACAATTTATGCTGAAACAGTGCATATAAATTATTGTAAACCATCACAAAATTTCAGAGTTCTACTCTTATTGCAACACAATATACGAGTTAGTTATTTTTACAAACATATGCCAACTTCTTACAATACCGAACAAAATCTCTAAACACATTTACTATCTGAATTTGTGTTTTTAAAATTTTTATTACTTTCAAAATGTGATAAGGTTTTGCAAAATGTTAATGAAACAACTTGACATTTGTACTAGCATTTCCATTATACATAAATGATTTAAGAAATAATAAATTTTTTAATTAGTTTTACGCACTTTTAAATTCTCAACTAATGACTGAAGTGTACCATGCGATTTATTTTTCTTCCAATACGTTTTAATTTTCTCAAGGATGTTAATGGTTTTATTTACGTTAAAAAAAAAAAAAAAAAAAAAATGCATATTAAAAACAAACAATAACAGCCAAATTTATAATTATCAAGTATGATATTAAAGAGAAAAGCAAAGAAAATTTGCCCCATTTCAAGAAAATTTATTTAATTTTAGTAACAATTGATGTACGTCCAAAAAATAAAAATAAATAAATAAATAAAATATGTCATTTCCTTATAACTCTGCCTGAAATCATAATAAAAATGTTACTGGTATCAGTCGATTAGTAATAACGTCTATTAATTAATGCTATACTTAATTTTTTCTCAGAGGGTCGTCTACATATATAAATTGTACCAAACTTTAAAATTGTTAATACTAACACCTAATTTTGACATGGTATTTGGATTCTTTGGTAAATTTTAGCCTCTAATATCAAACAGGAAATCAATCGATCACGTAGTTTAAGAATTGTAGGTTTAAAATTCATTTTTAATCGTTGCAAAGCAGACTGCAATCGGGTACTTTTTATGAATAATTTAAAAACTACTTGATGGAATGAGCTATAATTTTGGATTCGCATATTTGAAGCTTCTAGAAATCAATTTCAGTTAAAACTATATAGGTTACATTTCAAATATCTGTATATATTTTTGAAATTAATTCTCTTTTTTGGACAACTGTACATGTAAACTGATGCTCAAATAGTGTACGTTTATTTGCTATAAACGTAATTGTTGTTTTTGAAACATTTAAATATGGCAGGAGTCCTTCTAAATATGAATTTCTTATGCATTATTCACTTTTTAAAAATCTATTTTTCGCATAGAAAATTTTTTATAATTTATTTTAAAACATAATGCATGTAGTAAATACTTCTTACGTGTCTGACATAAGTTTTAGAGTTTATTAAGAGTTTTTTTTCCCTTCATTTAAAAGGACACATTATAACTGACATAAAAATATATTTTACGTGCATATAACATGTTTTAAAAATATATATATAAATTTTCTGTACGAAAAAAGCATTTTTTAAAGAAAATAATGCATAAGAAATTCGTATTTAAAAATGCTGTATGAGATTTCTAAATTATTGAAAACAAGTGATTATTTTAGTTTATGTTGAGTTCCTAAAAGTAAGCAAATTTGTTCATTTATTTTTATATACATAAATTAATACTAAAATTTTAGAAATATTATTTAACGCATATTGGATAAACTTCCTCGATTTCCCCCCTCCCCTTATAATTGCATTTGTTAATTATAACTATGGTAATCACTCTTCGTTTTACATACGGTTACAAAATAATGTGAAAATAAAGCCATTTACGTACTTGAGATATTAGAAAGGTATTTGGAGAAAAATAGCCCTCATGGGGCATTTTAATCAGTAGCGGAGACTGTTACACAGGGGACCACTTTTTCAGTTTATTATTTTTTTCTTTAACGGACAGTCCGATCTGCCTGAAAATATTTTGGAATATTCCTTAAACTTTGTTTCATTCCTCATAGTTTTCAATTATATTTTTCAAAATAAAAATATTTTTCTGCACCCGTAAAGGGGACCAGTGTGTCCTGGAAGTTGGGCGCACATAATAATACAAATTTGCAAGTAACATTTTCAAAGAAAAAACATACATAACAAATAAAAAAATTATATAAAAAAATTATTATATTTAGAAAATAATAACAGATTAAGATATAAGTATGATATTAAATAAGTTAAAGTTATTAATTAAAAAAAAATAAAATTCAGCGCTTTTTAAATTTTCAAATGAAATTCCAAAATACTTATGAGTAAGATTGAGCCTGGAATTTTCCTGAAATAATTTTGTGTCTGGGAAGAAACATTACGAAATAACTGACATCAACAACAGAATAATCTACAGTTTCTGGAAAAATAAACTTATTTCCAATTAATTTGCGTCGCATGAATCTTACTTGAATAGAATCATCACCAATTAAGGCTACATTTATATTTTTCAAAGGCAGTAAATACAAAACAAAATATTTCTTACTACGTTAAATCAATTGTTATTTTTCTTTGTTTACTTTATTTTACAGTTAAACAACTACTTTAAAACAATATTTCTTTATAGAAAATAAGCAATTATTAAATATTTTGAACATTCTGCATTACAAGAGCAGGGTGGATTGTGGACCACTGGTGCCCCATGTTGAAGTTCAATAAATAATCAAATTAATATTGTTTATAGCTTCTTTTAAACATATTAACTTTAAAGTTAAATAAAATCAAGCATCTTACCTTTGCAAAATAGCTATTTTATCTCATTTGTCTAGAACCTTTAATTACTAAAAAAAGAAAAATATGATGATGAAAAATTTTACTTTAAGAAGCTCAAAACAACCAATCAGAATAAAACTCTGAACTAAACATGTGCTCTGAAGGCTATAAATAATCAATCCAGTGCTTTTGTCTATTAGGATAGAAGAGAAACTTAATTTTTTAAAATAAATAAAATATTAGGGTTTGGTCCACTGTTCCCATAGGTTTAATGTGCACTGGTCTACCCTACTTTTCCAGTATAGAGATATTGTCTTCTTTTTCTTTCTTTTTAAAAAAAAAAAAAAAAAAGAAAGGAAAGATTGGCGCAATATATAAAAATAATTTGTATATAAAAATAGATGAATGGCTTCTTTATATTAAATAAATTGCATAAATATTGAAAAAATTATGAAAAAATTATGAAAATATGAAACAGTGAATTGGTTGCCAGAAAATATGCATGAAAAATTTCCTTCTCTCGCCAAGGTCGTTTTCTCTATTTCGCCAAAGCACCTATACTAGAAAACTACCGTTTAATTTGTAATAAAGTGTTGCAGAAGAAATTTTAAACCTAGGTAAAACTAGTTAAAATCTTCATCGAATTTTAATCACACCCAGACTGATTTGAGATACGCAAAAATAATTTAATAAAAGAATAAAAATAAAACTCTTTTTTTTTTTTTTTTGGCTTTTTATGTAATTGAAGCTTATTTTCATTCCCCAATGAATTCTCAATTTGAATGTCTTCCGTCCCCTTATGAAGGACAAATCGTATGCGACAATTAAACTTTGACACGAGAAATATTCAACCTGGGAAACTATCATTGGAAATTCCAGATGAAGAGGGGATAGCGGAAATCGCCACATTCTGCTATTGACATTTTAGGTACCAGTCATCAGCGATTCGGTTTATTATAGAGTAAAGGAAAAATCAAAATGTTGGAGGTAGTGGTTAACTTGTAACTAGAGGAAGAATAGTGACGTTTCTTTTTCAGAAAACATTTTGAGGGGAGAGCGAATTGTGATCCAAATTAAAGATAATGTCATCTAAATGTGAAAGCATTTATTAAAGAAGCTTTTGAGAGACACTTTATTTACTTTAGTTTGACTGCTAATTTACGAAATATTTTATTGAATTTTCATTCATTTGCTTGCTAGGAGGCTAAATTCAGTATGATGTTTAAAATACACAGATTTTATTCTAAGCTTTTATATAAGCATCTATTAAAGATAGATTTTTATATGTGCGGTCCCAAAAGAACAAAAATCTCCAATCTTTTTAAGGGAGGAGATCACGTTGAAGATTAAAAAAAAATATAGCATGCATACCTTGAAATGTTACAAATCCACTGCAAAAAGAATTTTACAAAAATTCCGGTTAGAATAGAAGTTATAACTAAAAATGTCTTTCATAAAAACGTTTGATGTTATGCTATAAAGTTAACTTTGAAGCCCTTTTTCTCAAAACTGTGTTATTTGGAATTGCGTGCACTCTCATTTAAAAACTAATTATTATAGAACTTTCAAATTTTGCGTATAATTCATTTTCACATATACTTTTATGCTGAACCTAAATTTAGCCTGATTTTTGTCACATAAAATCATGTATTGAAAAATTAAATCCAAGTTTTTTGGTAAATTTAGTGAATATCATTATAAAAGCTATTAATTATGCTGATGAATTTGAATATATATTTTTAAATATAGGTTCAGTATAAAATATAGTAGTAAAATTGAAAATAAATGAAATATTAAATATGTATCTGCAGTAGACTTTTTTTGTTTATCTTGCACGCAAAAGGTATATTTTAGTATTTATATTTTTAAAAAGCCATTTTTGACGTTATCATTTAATAATTAACATTGCTAAATATATGTAATTTGAATGTTTTTTTTTTTTTTTTTTAACTACAAGAATGTGCGAAATTATAGAAAAAAAAGTGTCGTATTTCATTCATTGGTTTTAAACTACAGAGTTTTTCGTACTGGTTTAATTATTGCCATTTCCAGGCTGCTTAACGTGATCTCCACCTTAAGAGAAACGCAAAATGCATTAATATATATCTATTGTATTACAATTTGACTGTGCGTTTGTATTTTACATCTACTCCACCGTGAATAGAATGAACTAACGGTTGTAAAGGACGTCAATTATTCGTAATTATCCAAGAATGTCAATTCTTTCACAATTTAAATTATTTTTTGAGATATTAACTTTATTGTAATTTTTAATATTTCTGTAATGGTGGAAAACTAAATTATTCCATTGTTGTAAGGTAAAGGGGATAAATATGAAAATAATACGGATTACAGTAAAATCTCGTTACAACGAATCTCTGGAGACCACTGATTAAATTCGCTATAATGAAATATTCGTTAAAGTGAAAATATTTTTATACTGAAATAGAATAATATCACTTTTTTTTACAATCCAAATTATATTCGTTAAATTGAAAAATTCGTTAAATCGAGGTTCGTTGTAACGAGATTCTACTGTATTATATTTTTGACGTCATTTTCTCATTAAAATTGAAAAGAAAGGACTTTAAATTACTTTAAGGAATTACTTTAAATTTGAATAGATATGGTAAAAAAAATATCTTGTTTAAATTGAATTTTTCAGAAATAGTTGAAGAAATAAAAATATTTTCGCATTTAAGCTTCATGAATCAGTTTATTCTAGCGAACAAAAAATCGTTTCTTGGCAAACTGATATCTAAAAATCATTACATCATAACATTTTTACTTTTTCATTCAACCAAAGAGGTTAAAGAAGTTTAACCTCTTTGCATTCAACTGAACAATTATTGCTCCCTGTTCACAAGAATTGAATTTAAAGTATTAAATAAAATAAAAAAAATAGATTTTCAATTAATTATTTCTGAAAGATGACAGTTCAAACTTTTTACGAGGGAATTAAAAGTGGAATGATTAGCGAGCAAAAATGAGATATTTTAAGTCATTCATTTTATTTCATAAAAGTGAAATATTAGCGCCCTAAAATGACGTATGTTTTATTTAGAGATCGACCGAAATTTCGGCGCAAAATCGGAGTTTCGCCGAATATTCGTTTTCGGCGAAACTGCTGCCAAAATTTTGGCCTAACCGAAACTCGACCGAAACTAACTGTATTTCAAAATGTCGTTCCTTCTGTCGGAAATTTTTAACTTTACTCATTGATGTGAGTTGTATCGGCTCAAATGAGACACTGTTTATTGCTGTGAACTCCATTGTTTATCATTATCCGTCATGGCTGATTCATGATGCGAGTGTAAATTATAAAGCAAGCAATGCATATATGACTAAACTTAGAAGACGCTTATCACGTGATCTTTAAAAGCTGCAAACTTAACAGTAATAGAAAATTTTTACTTTGAAACTTCGGATTGTTTCGAATGCTTTATGAGAATGGTGTTGTTAAAACATTTGAAGGTTTACGAAATTTATTACAAAAGATATATCGAGATATGTATACTTAAAATATTTTTTTATTAGATGAAAATCGTATAATTGGAAACTATTTCTGTCTTATTGATAAAATTAATCACGCTTTATTTTATATGAGAATAAATAGTTTTGGATAGAGGCACAGAGAGTCAACTTGGCACAGGTGATAAAATTTTCAAACAGGGGTGCCATTTCAATACTGTCTTAGGGAGGCAGGGAGTGGCAAAGCTTTTTATTTTGGAGAAGGGGGGGGGGGGGCGGCGGTGAGTGA
Organism: Maratus michaelseni; assembly: GCA_963931845.1. Taxonomy (NCBI): domain Eukaryota; kingdom Metazoa; phylum Arthropoda; class Arachnida; order Araneae; family Salticidae; genus Maratus; species Maratus michaelseni. The sequence goes on from OZ007586.1 coordinate 409,697,451, forward strand.
GCAAAGATTTATTTTGATCTTATTGTGCACGTCCTAAAAGAAAATTGACATCTGTTACATTTTTATCCTTATATATATATTTAAAATTAGCTAAAGTACAAAATAATGTTAAACATGTCTCACTTTGAGAATATTGAAATGGAAAATAAAGTTTATAATTTAATAATTTCTAGGCTTAAAATGATAAATATATTTAAAAATGAAATATTCATTATTGAATCTGTTTTACATTATTTTACTACATTGTTAATTAATTATTATTAAATGCCTATAATTATTGGTTGTTATAAAATAATACAATATAAAAGTTGTATTATTTATGTTTCACTTTTGTTTGAAACTTATACACACATATATATGTACGTTTGTTTGTTAGAAATGTTGTTCAATATAGGAATAATTAATAAATTAATTAGTAACGTAATTAGTTACTATTAATTAATTATTTGTTATTAATTAATTAATTATGCAGTTATGTATGTTATGTATTAATCAATTTTAAAGTTTTTTTTACATTTTCGGTTTCGGTTTCGGCAGAAATTGGGAAGATCACTGAATTTCGGTTTCGGCCTTAAAAACCAGTTTCGGTGGATCTCTAGTTTTATTCTACAACCTGCGAGATTAGTAGCCGAATCTTGAGAGAACGAAATGCTTTTGATAAATGACGTGATTGAAAGCATGCATTACTGAGAAAACCTTTTCACATACATCGTAAATACGTTTTCTTATTTGAAATTTGGCATTTTATAAAATTAATATTATACATATTCAACTAATGTAAATTAGACTTATTTCCCCTCAAAATAATCAAAATGTCTCATGCAATTAAAATAGCACGAGACAGGATCGGGTTGCCAAGCAGCTAAAATGTTTATATTATTCACAATTTCTTTTCTTTTACGTGTCTTGGTGTGATATGATTCCACAAAATTTTTGTTTTTTTGTTTATTGAAAATTTGAGTTTTTTAAAATTATTAGCGACTTATATTAAGAAAGCAATTATATGAGAGGAATATAATTTTAAAGTAATGATTTTCAAATTACTGAAAAAAAAATATTTGTACAATTTTTATTTTGTGAAAACTGAGACATGTTCTTTATTATTTTGCCATATGATTTTTATCTGTGCATGAAATAATTAGAGAATCTGTTCAAACGTTTCATTAAAATGTATACATTAAATATGATCTAACTAAAAATGCTAAAAAAAAAAAAAAAAAAAAAAGATAAGAAAATATTTAAAAGCTGTACTAACGAAACTTTCATTAAATCCCCCTCTCACCTTTTTAACACTTTCCAACATATTTGTTTATGAATTATGTTTGTCTGTAACTCGCTTAAATATACTCTGATTGCCATGTAATTAATATACAATTTTGAGGTTTACTATGGCACGTTTAGTATTGAAAATGAAATGTGTAGCATTTATAGTTTGTTTACAGGGACACTCAAAAGAATTTCGTTACATTACGGTCTATGGGGAAAAATAGTTTGCCGTTATTTTGATAATGTTACACTATTCCAAACATAAATTGAAATCGATATACATGGCTGAAGTGAACTTTAAGGTGCTTACTACTTATTTGATTTATATGAAGGACACACAAAAGAATTCGGCTAGAGTACTGTCTATGAGTAATATTGCTGGAAGTGCGTTTTCAATTGTGGCATGCGTTTTGAAATTTAACTAATTTTTTGCACATTACTTTTTGTGTATAAATTCTATAATCTATACATGGCTTCACGAAAGGATACGAGTTCATTTCTGCTTATTGATGGAAGTTGCTGCAAGGGAATTTTCAACTGTGTTAGACGTTTTCTAATTGAACTAAATTTTTGCATACTATGTATTATATACAAATCCATAGACAATATATGTGGTGGGTAAATGAGAGATCAACAATAGCCGTGAGTCAGACGTTTCAAGTGTCTGAAATTTAGACGTAAATAAGTGTCTGGAAAAATAAGACGTTTTAAAATGTTTTTTAATAAACCGTTTCAGACACATAAATGTCTTAATTGCAGACATTTCCGTTTACAATGTTTTAATATTTTAAACCTTTAAAGTAATTTTCCACGAAAAAAAAAAAAAAAAAAAAAAAAAAAAAAAAAAAAAAACAATTTAGGACCCTAGGGTTAAACATCCAAGTCAAATAATTCTCATCAACATTGTCATCATTACAATGTCAGAAATCATCTGGTTTTCCGTTATTTCTTTTTTTTTTTTTTTCACAATCTGTAATACTATTTTAATTATGCCAATTCAAAGAATGATTTTTTTCCTTTGATTTTTCTGAAAATTCTTAAGCGATAATATTTATTCTATTAGCTGATTTAAAACTAAAGAGCTCTTTTAAAAGAATGTATTTGTTGAGTTCATTGAATCACTAAGATAAAAATATTATATGAAGTGAAAATGGCAGCAAAAATCTTTTTTTTAATATATATATATATTAAACATTCTTAAATGGATAAAAAAAAAGTAGATGGGTATTTTTCGATTACTTTTGTAGAATTTATCCCTATGTATAACTTCAGAATGTAAAAATTATAAGCACAAATATTAAGTTACAGTTAGTAATTAGTTCTGATAATTTCGATATGTAAAAATATTCAGTATGTATATAAATTACTCAATAATTTTTAACTATTTAATACTTCTTAACGAAATTTCGTATATTTTATATTATGACACCTTAAACTTGGTTATTGCTAGAGCTCAATTATAAAGAACATATGCATTAGTACGTCCTCCTAGTTATAACCATAATTGACTGTATTTATGAAAATACTTTTGGGCAATATTTTTCTATCCTTCGATCATGTTAGTTATATGTAAAGGAAAAAAAAAACAAATTTACCGTATACCTTAAAATTATTAAAAATTTAGGTATAGCTTTTTTTTCAATGAAATATTTATTTCATTACATCAAAATATTAATTCGTGTTATGCATATTTTTAGTTTTGTTATGGTATTTAATAATTTTACTTATAGAAACTGACGGAAAACTTTTCAAGTAAACACTAGAGAAAATTTCAATACACTTGTCTAAGAAAAGAACTATTTCTTCATTACAAAAATTCCGCCATATGCTGGCCATCTATCATTCTCTTTGTTATTTTTTTATGTAAATATTGAAACGTATTCCTCATTGTAAAGTTAATGTTTTTGCATGCCAACGAGAGTTCCAATAGTAGCCAAACAACTATCGCCTTCAATTTTTTTATTACTTCATTATTCTTTAAGTTCTCGCTATAATTTCCAGAATTGATGATGGTGTTCCCGTTGACCTGCCTTTGCGTGCTGACCTAATAATTGAAAAATGCGCAACCAAAAAATTATTGTTTTGATATTCTGCGCATTTAAAAGTGTAATCTAAACTCAATGCTTACGATATAGCATTTCTTTATTTTGCTACCAGCAAAATTTCATTTTTTATTGCCATAGACAGGATATCTCAATGATATATTGAAATAATAAATGCTCCACTTTTATATGTAGATTAACTAAGTTTCTAAAATCGCAATACCATCTGTTAATGCCACGATTGAAATACATTTTTATTTGAGCTGAATATTATTAATGTGTCACTACACAATAATTTGCATAGACAATCTATTTTATTAACTTCTATTTTCCTCCCATAATATGAATGAAATATAGTGAAGTGACTTAATAAACATATTAAATTTAATAAATGAGAGTGAAAGTTCAAATTTTCACCTACTGAATCATAGACAGGTTTTATGTATATATATGAGGAAAAGCGACGTATAGTGATCTGGATTGCGTTCGTAGTGCGGAAAAATTATAAAAATTATATTATTACTTTCTTCTATCTTTACAAGAAAAAACTATTTGGTTTCATAAATATTTTCGACTTCCGGTTTTCAACGGATTTATACTTTTAGAAAGTCCTGAACACGATTTGACTGTTTTTAGAAAATGTCTGTCTGTGTGTTTCTATGTGACAAAACTTTTGTGGGCTCTCCACCTCAAGAACTAATACACGGAATTTAATAAAACTTCAGATTTACTTAGACCTTGATATAAATTGGTACTGAGTAGATTTTTTGTGTAAATCGTTCAATAGGTAGCGCTGCTAGGATGCATTATTCACGATTTTCAAGATAGCTATATCTGAAGAACTAATGAGCCCCACCAGTGGCTGAGAGGTTCTGCTCTCGAAGCTGGTAGACGGGAGGTGCTGGGTTCGATCCCAATCGCGCCCGTCGGCCTAATCGTTCGGAGTTTTCGTGGTTTTCTTCGAGCCATGGATTTATCCATGCGTAAATATACGGGTTAGGTTCCCTTAGAAAGACCCCCACGAAGGGCACTCCCCCCCGGGCCTATATCCCATGTGTAGATAATTGGCCGTCAATAATCAACCCAACCCAACCCTGAAGAACTAATGCACGGATTTTTATCAAACTTCAGATTCAGTTAGATGTTGAAATAAGTTGTTGCTTATTAGGTTTTGGTGTAAGTCTCCCAACAGGTGGCGTTGCTATGCTGCATTTTTCCGGATTAACACGATTTTAGCGATAGTCATATCAAGAACTAATGCACGGAATTTGATAAAACTTTATTACTTACACCTTGATATAAATTGGTGCTGATTCGTTTTTGGAGTAAATCGCCCAATAGATGGCGCTGCTATGCTGCATTTTCGGATTCTAAAATGCATAATTAAAAGAATTACGGTTTTTGAAATATTACCATGTATGAGATCGAAGAAAGTTTTCGGATTGTCACATCCAACTTGTTTGGAAATATTTATCAAATTTACTTATTCTAGGGGATGCAATCCGAACTTCCCGGATTACAGAATATAGATGAAAACATTTTTTTATATGAAAACTCTAATAAATACATTACATTTAATATGTGCAGGGTGGTTATAATATAAGAATCTCTATTTGGAGCTGTCTGTAGCTCGAAGGAATGATCCGAATGAAACCAAAACCGGTACACTTACTATTCGAGAAGAGGGAAGAAGAATGGAAGAATAAAAAAATAATTGCAATAATCACTGACAGATGGCGCTACTGAGTGCGAAATGTAATATGTAATACAAGAACAAAAAATGAAGGCATCAAACCGGATGGCAGACCTAATTTATTGGAAAATGTCAAAGTGAACGTGGTTACGCTTTTGCATGGCTGTGCCGATCATGTTCAGGTTCCACATGGTGATTGTGCTTGAGGACACAATCCAGGCGGTGCACGACGTGCTCAACTGCGGAATGTAAAGCATCAGGAGTGATGTTTCGCATTAGTTGTGATATTCGGTAAAGTCACTGAGGTTTGCGACACCTCCACGGTACACACTATTACGCATTACATTTTTCACACTCAAAAGCGCCATCTGTCGGCGATTATTGCAATTATTTTTTTTGTTCCTTTCTTCTTCCCCCTTCTCGAATAGTAAGTGTACAGATTTTGGTTTCATTCCGGTTATTCCTTCAAGCTACAGACAGCTCCAAATAGAAATACTTCTATTATAAACACTCGGTATATTTTAGATTGCCCACTAACAACGCCAAAAAGAATTTTTATATGAAAAATATAATTATGTATTTAAACAAAGTTTTGAAATTCAATAAAAGCGATTCTTTCGTATTAGCTACATGCCAGGAGTTAATAGCCGAACAAATCGTCAGATTTTGCTACTTACAGCAGGCATTTTGATTCTGATAATTTCAGTGGTTTAATCGCGTGTAGTTTGATTACATGTCTGTTAAATTTGCATTTTATTTATATCATTTTATTATTTTATTTATTTATTGTTGAAGTTTTCATTTCATTCTCTTATATTAGACGGAAACAATTGCTGAACTATTTGTATTGTTTTAAGTGCAAACGAATTAATCTTTTTTAATCGGGCTGCACGCGATAGGGATAGGTTTAAAAAAAAGAGCATGCTTGGAAGTTATTTTAAAAACAAAAAAGTAAGTAAATTGAAATACGGTTTTCAAACAAACTGCATTTGAAATACATTTGTTTCCCTATTTGACGGGGCCCCACCAGTGGCTGAGAGGTTGTGTTCTCGAATCTGGTAGACGGGAGGTGATGGGTTCGATCCCAATCGCGCCCGTCGGCCTAATCGTTCGGAGTTTTCGTGGTTTTCTTCGAGCCGTGGATTTATCCATGCGTAAATACGGATTAGGTTCCCTTAGAAAGACCCCCACGAAGGGCACTCCCCCCGGGCCTATATCCCTAGTGTAGATAATTGGCCGTCAATAATCAACCCAACCCAACCCAACCCTATTTGACGGCGTAAAAATTGAAATTGTGCGATGTTTAAAAAATTGTAGTAAAAGAGAAATTTATTAGTCAGGTGTTTCCACCATCAAAATGACATCATGTTTTTGCTTTATAATATAGTTATATATTACACTATGATATTTCATAATTTTATATAAAAATCAGAAAAATACATCATAAAATTTTTTATTGAAATTTAATAATTTTACATTTTTTGTTACTGTTTTACATTACATACAACGTAAAAACAATAACACCGGCATTACATTATTTGGGCTTTCTGGGTTACAAAATATAGTTGAAAATCTTTTTTTGAAAACTCTAAAAGATTTTTCTATTTATAAATATATTTTTTAGATTACAGATTTGCAACACCAAAAAGCATTTTTATATGAAAAATATCAATTATGTATTCAAATACTTTTTTGAAATTTATTAAAAGCGACACTTTCGTATTAGCCGCATGCCAGGAATTAATAGCCGAAAAACTCGACAAAGATATCGTTACTGAATCTCTTGAAGGTCAGCGGTTCATTTTTGGACCAATTAATTTTAATCCCTAAATGGCCCATTGGCACCAGAATTTTGGAATAAAAATTTTCTTTTTATTAATTACGTGAAGAAAAACTTTTACTTATTTTCAATTAAACGCGTTTGTATAACTTCTATACAATCATTTCAGCATTTTACGAATAGAGGTACTTTGCTCCTGAAAGGTTTATAGCAGTCTTTTTGATTTTGATCAGTTCAATGGTTTAAGCGCGTAGTTCGATTACATGTCTGTTAAATTTATATTTTATTTATATTATTTCATTTATTTGTTGATGACGTTTTAATTTCGTTATGAAATACTAGCCGGAAAAAGATGCTGAATTATTTATATTTTTTTAAGTGCAACGGTTAATTTTTCGTAACCGGGCTGCACGCTATACATCGGATTTGTTGAAATTTGTTTGAAATTGCAGTTATTTATTTTAAAAGAGAATTTTTTTGAAAATTCTGGCGTGAATTCAACATTAAAGCAACACAATTATTTACTCTGCAAAGGGGTAAAGCAAAGATTTTTATTCGGATTGAATGGTGGGAACGTACGGAAATTGGAACATCATTTGCACCCCCAATATTAGTTATTAGAAGTACTTTGAAAGATTTTTTTTTTTTCCTGTAGCAGTCAACTTGAGAAAATGATATGTAAGAACTAGATTCGAAAAATGTGTGATTTTCTTATATAATTAGGTATAAAATTCCTGTTTTATTCTTGTAACATCTGCAATAGAAAATGTACCACAAATAATTTAATTTTGAAATAGTGGTAACAAAGGTAGAAAATTTTAGGACTTCTGCGAGCCGATGATACGATGCGTAATGAGGAGCTCGAAGCCGCAGCGGTCGTCTGACGTCCTCAGAGCCCCAAGCCCCCCCCCCCCTCCATCCGCTTTTCGAGGCATTAAATTTGTGTAATTTACCATTTAAATTTTTACGGTATTGAACTCAGCTTTTAAAGAGTCCGGCCAAGTGTCGGGAAAGGGCGTATGGACGTCGGACGGTTGCGCGCCCCGCGAATTCTTCGGTCACCCAGCCTGCTCACTCCCAAACGCCGCCCAAGAGCAATGGGGACTCGAAGCCGCAGCGGTCGTCCAAAGTCCTCAGAGCCGCGAGCCCAACCCTTCCTACTTTTCCAGGCATTAAATTTTTCCGACATTGAATGCGATGATCACGTTAATATGATAATTAGATCAAAAGATGTATATTACGCTTTTGTATATTGGAGTGTCTGTAAATGATTAGAGAGTACTTAATCAATTTATCTCATAATGTAAGATTCGTCATCAAATTGACAAATCTGATTTTCTATCAGAGATAATTCTATAAGACTTCATACAATTAATTTCAGCTAATTGATCAAATTGTCTTTAAGATTATTTGTTTTGAGCGAAAAATTGGAAATTATGATTTTCGTATAAAAAATTACTACATTTTTAAATAAATATTTTTGTACTGAATTAATTTTTATTTTTTTCTGTATTCAAAAATGAAAAATGTTTGCAAAAATCGTTATTATTTACGAAGATATATCAATTTTTAAAAATGGCTAAAATTAATATATTTTGATTTTCAGAAATTGAAAATTAATTTTTTTAAAGAATTGGCATTTGAATAGGAATATACATGTATAAATACACATTTCAAGAAAACAAAAGGAGCAAAAAATATTTATAAATTTAAATAAAGTTCTCGGACCACATAAGTTTTGAAATTCTCTGCCTCTTTTTGATTAGGAAGTTTTAAGGATTTAAATTCAATAAATTTATGCTATTTGTTGTTGTTGAGTGCAAAAATTTTTCGAAATTTACAGAAATCTATGGGGATTGCGTTATTTCATCGCAAGGGTGTTTTTAAATTAGAATTAACAACGTCAATTTTTTGATACATTTAGAAATACTTTTTGATTAACTTATTTAATAATGCAATTTAAGATAAGTAATTATTAAATTTTATTTAATAAAAGAAGCAATGGAAACAACCATGTTTAGACTTACAGAAAGATCTTAAAACCCAATAAAATAGGCAGAATTCCTGTAATATTATGAATTTCATTTCAATTCTTTTCAGAAATTTACGAAATATTTTTTGGGATAAAATAGTATAACATTGATAATAATTCTATAATCTTCTATTCAAAACCCTACTCAGGTATAAAATTTTATTCTGAAAACAATATTCTAAAAAGTTGAAAAAATGAAAAATATGCAGTTCTTACATTAGATAACAACCCATATAATAGATATTAATATTATGATTTTCATACGAAATATATCATAACCACATTCCAAAAGCTGTGCGTCCAAAAGCTGTGCCCTATCAATCTACCAATGAAACATAAAATATTATATTATCAATATTAGGTTGATTTTCTTACAAAATACTGCATACAATGATGAATTTTATTCAGAAAGCATTTTTTTTTTTTTTCAAAATTTCGTTTTATTTTGACTGCATTCGCACTGTAAAACGAATAAGCAGGTTTCATATTTTCAAACAACGAAAAGTGAGTGTGAGTTCTAAGCATTTTTTTTTATTATTATTAAAAAGTGAATAATGTTCAGTTCTCTCGTTCAGCTGCAACTCAAATAGCAGATAATAATACGATTTTCACACGAAAGATATTCATAACCACATGCCGAAAGCTGAAAGCTGCATTTAATTTTTACCTCCATCAATCCACCGCAGTAAAACATGTAGCATTAAATAGCTGTACAGGAATGATACCAGCTATCGCTCTATCTCCGCATTTCTTCTTTAGTGTGAACGAGACCGCCCTCGTCTACACTATGATGTGTACTGTGGCTCTAAATTCTGAGTCAATTAAGTAAGCTTTTAACATGATTATTAACATGGTATTCACGATATCCATTAATTTCATTCAATGGGCGTTCATTTCAATGTCAACTCTTATTACTGGATGAAGATGCTCTTACGGATCCAAAACAGCATGGTGAAATATGTGTACATCTTGGTTAGAGTTCAGAAGGTCCGGAAATTTTTTGGAGACTGCGAGATCCGACCGCGATAACATATGGAGGCATTGAGGTAACATTAGAGGGGGCGGTCTTATAATTCAAATCGTGCGCACGATGATGAAGACGATGCCATCCCTCTTATAAAAAGGACTTTTTTGACTGGACAGACAGAAGCTGTTAAAAGTTTTAAGCAGGACCTGATCTTTGCATGAGTCCGTCGGGTATGTGTCACGGACACGAAACTTCCAACTAAATTTTCCTTAAAGTCATTTAATATATTTATAAAAAAAAGTTGTACTAAGGAAAATTGAAAAAAAGTTTTTCTACTTTTTGTGTAACAAATTTATCTGGTAATAGTAAACTTCCTAGCTTATTTCGAATTCTGTAGTGAGCTTGAAAAAGTTACGCCATAACGTTAAATAAGTCCTCTCACGCTTTGCTCTGTAAACCTGCAATTTTAGATGCCAAACTATTTAATTAATTAACTATGTCATAGATATTTCACGTTTTCATTATTTATGAAACGATAAATTCCCACAGTCTGGTTAGTGGCAAAAAACAGAAAATTAAAAATTACAATAGAAATAAAAGTTTATTTTAAGAATGTGTGGAAATTTTGTTGAAAATCAATGCTTTTCTTACTAGAAAATTTTTATACAAAAAAAAAAAAAAAAAAAAAAGATTTTGTTGGAAGTTCATGATCTTTTTTAAGTTGATAGGATGCTTTTTATTAGTCGAAAGTTTAGTCTAAAGTAGTTTTTGTTGTCGAAACCGATAGCAGTACCCTGAAACCGACAAATTCACATTGGCTCAAATAATTGAAAGTGAATCTTTTACACGGTCTCTACATTAAAGTACTGTTATGAAAAAATTATAACATGTCTTTCTTTATCAAGTAAAGTTAATTTAACCCTCCATTTTCCTTTATTAAATAAAAAATTACAATAGAGATAAAGTTTATTTTAAGAATGTCTGGAAATTTTGTTGAAAATCAATGCTTTTCATACTAGAAAATTTTTATACTAAAAAAAAAAAAAAAAAAAAAAAAAAAGATTTTGTTGGAAGTCTATGATCTTTTTTCAGTTGACAGGATGCTTTTTATTAGTCGAAAGTTTAGTCTGAAGTAGTTACCGTTTTTGTTTTCGAAATTGATAGCAGTACCCTGAAAACGACAAATTCACATTGGCTCAAATAATTGAAAGTGAATCTTTTCCTCGGACTCTATATTAAAGTACTGTTATGAAAAAATTATACCATGTCTTTCTTTATCAAGTAAAGTTAATTTAACCCTCCATTTTCCTTCATACAAATAGCGAACCGTAGTTATACGTATATAATGCACAACCTTTCCCCGCTTCCAAAATTTTAGGCAGAAAATTGGGCTCACACACACGTAATGTTTTCGCCAGCTATATATAAAAGAGCGACTGCTTTTATTAAGTCACTACTTAGAACTACGTACATGATTACTCGTCTTGTTTAATTAAGGTGTTGAATTTAAACAATTTTGACATAGCATGTGAAGATTCTCTTTCAGGGACAGTCCTGAAAAAGAAAAAAGAAAACGCACCGCCCTCTACTAACTTTGCCACAAATCATCATAATAAAAATGTGATTGATACCAATCATAATATATTATTTCTGTTGTCAACATCCCTTTTTCTGTGCATTTACAAAAAACGCACAACAATGAATGAGATATTATTCGAAAGGCTTTAGAACTGGCTTCTGACATTACCATAGTATACTCACATTTCATTAAAATATGTTTTTGATTAAAAAGTGCACTTAATTAAGAATTAAATCAGCATTGTTTTCATAGATGAAATGAAAGATTTTTCTCAAATCAATGTTGCAAAAAAATAAAAATAAAAATAAATAAATAAATAATAATAATAATAACCGCATTAAATCCTGCTCAACAATGATTATTAAAAAATAAATAGTACAAAAAAGTTAAAGTGGAACGACTCGCACGGATTAAGTTTATATTTGTGATTAAAAAGCAAAATTCAAATGTTTCGAAGAGAAAAGACACCATCGATCGTTCGAAGCAGTGATATTGCATGTGTAGCCAAAAATGCAGGCAATGTTACATTAAATTAAATTGTATTTTATGTGTATTCATTTTTTTCTTGTCCCGAAGCGGATGATGTCATCTTCTAATATGCAGTTAATACGATTGTTATTATTTTTGTTTTTATTAGTGCGTGGCTTTTGTTATCTTCGATCAGTTTTTGCTGTAACTCTGATGGAACAAATGATATTCTGGCTGGACTAATGTTGTTTGCAGATATTTTTATCCTCTTTTTTTCTTTAGAAGTTTAAACTTGCATCTAAAAAAAATATTATATATTGCTAAAAAATATTAGACTGCAGTGCGAAATCCTCCTACAGGTCCACTGGTCGATTAATAATTAAGTTTACTAACTAATAATTTTGTTTAGTGGGTTGTCGATATACAGAAATTGTACCAAACGGAAAATGACCAATACTAACACTTAATTTTTACATCATATTTGTCTTATCCGGAAAATTTCCGGGATACTGAATGGGAAGTCAAATAGTTCCGGAGTTTCAAGTTTGGAACTCCTAATGTTAAATTCGTTTTCAATCGTTGCAAAGCAGCGTTTTTTAAGCATAACTGAAAAATTACTTGGCGGGATAAGCTGTAATTTTGGATTTGCATGTTTGAAACTTATAGAAATTGATTTCTTTCAAAATGTGTATAGATTACAATTATGATTTTTTTTTTTTTTTTTTTTTGAAAATTAAGAGGAGGTTCTACTTCTTTGGCTTAGTGATTTTTACGATTTTTTTTTTCGGTCACAGAGAATAGATATCACCTTCAGACTTTATGCATTATATTTATTGATATTTTTCTTATATATTTAATTTTTTGTGTGTAAAAAAGAAAAATAACACGCCTTGTGCAACGAGGGAGTACCTGAAGGTGTTCGCTGTGAACTTCCAATCAGGCGACCGTTTTTCTCCGGTCACAAGCATTTTAAACAAATTCGGTCGCCCAAATTATGAAAAGGCAATAAAAACTCTGGAGCATATACCAACATTTAATTAGAAATTTGGTTTTTGACAAAATAGCGGCCATTAGATCAACAAGAACAAAAAATCATGCGTCAAGCATATATTATGTAACATTTTCCAACTGTTCAAAAATAATTTTACAAATCATTACCATTTAATAAGGTGAAATATAATATCTAAGTAAACAAAATCAAAATCAAACCGGGTGGGGAGGCCTACTTTTCGGCTTAAGTTCAACTAGCCCCGCCCAGAAGTAAACCTAACAAAACAATTTGGAAAACGCCTAACATATTTAAAAAACCCAATTTCAGGAATTATCAACAATATTCGGAAAAATATCCGAATTCTTTTATGCAGCCCTATATATGATCTTTAAATTTGTATATATGTTACATAGAACGCTAAATTTTAGTTCAGATGGGAAACGCGTAGCAGTTTGAAATTTCCGTCAATAAATGTAAATGTACTCCAGAACTTTTGTGCTGCCCTGTATATGATTTGTAGAATATATACACACCAAGTAATAGAAAAAAATGAATTAAATTTAAAAACGCGCTAAGCAACTGAAAAAGCACTTCCAGCAATTATTGTTAACAGACAGTACCAAATTCTTTTGTGTGTCCCTGTAAATGAACGATAAATGCTATACTCAAAATATTCTATAGTAAGCCTCTTGTAATGCACTTTAGTCAAATATATAAATTTCAGTTTGTTTGAAATATTTAAACGTTCTTAAAATAAACCGCAAACTATATTTCTCCATAGACCGTAATGCAACGTAATTCTTTTGAATGTCCCTGTAAAACAAATTTAAGTGCTATACACACCATATTCTATATTAAGCCTCTTGTACTTCACCTCAGTGATATATATCAATTTAAATATGTTTGAAATTGTATAAAATCATTTAAAATAAACCGCAAATGATTTTTCCGCATAGAAAGTAATGTAACGGAATTCTTTTGAGTGTCCCTTTAAAAAAACTATAAGTGCTATACACACCATATTGTATAGTAAGCTTCTTCTAGTGCGCCTCAGTGATATATATCAATTTCAATATGTTTGAAATTGTATAACATCATTAAAATAAACCGCAAATGATTTTTCCCCATAGATCGTAATGTAACGGAATTTTTTGAGTGTCCCTGTAAAAAAACTAGAAGTGCTACACCCTTCATATTCAATAACGGACATGCCATAGTAAACCTCAATAACATATATCAATTGCATTACTATACATATATATTTACGCGAGTTAGAGCACGGACAGACAGACGGCAGACAGAAAGACAGACGACAGACAGACAGACAAACCGAATTCATAAACACTTTTCAACTATGTTGGAAAGTGTTAAAAAGGTAATTTTCTCGCCTTTTTTTACACCTTTTGCGAGCTCGAAAAAAAATTTAATCAATTATATTTTTCATTGGTATAAGCTCCAGTAAAAACGATTATCTTTCTTTTAAAAAAGAAAGAAATTGGTTGAATAGTTCTTTTGAAAAATGGTCGCCCAGTTTAAAACTAGTCGTTGGGGGCCACCGTAATACTTACCCATCATGGATATGCATAATGTAAAATATTAAAAAAAAAAATGTGTAAACTACTTATAAAATGCATTGCAATTCAAATAAAATCGTGGCTTGATGACGTCACAAACTTTAAAGGCTCGATTACTGAATTGCTTGAAAGAGGTTTTTCCTTATAACTCCAAAAATAATCATCCTATTAACTAGCGGTTTATTGCATCTGATTAAGCGTCAAATTTCCAATTAAAATATATCTTTGAAGTGAAATTTGGATGAAACACAGGGTCATGAAAAATCGAAGAGTGTGGAAAATAGGATTCCAAATATCTCGGCAACTCATTATCCGATCGACTTCATACTTTATTCAAAATTTATGTTTTTTTTATTGTCTTTTATATTCATTTCTTAAAATAAACAATTTCGAAAATTTTTATATACCTTTCATCAGAACGAATATTTCGAGAGTCCGAAAAAAATTGTTCCGGTTAATCGAGGTTATTGAAATGAAATAGGCTTCTTCCCATTATTACATACTAAGTACATACCCAATTGCAAGTCTCCATCTCAATTTTTTCGGGAGATAGAGCGTTTACAGACACACACACACACAGACACACAGACGGACGGCAAAATTTTTTTTTCTAAAAATATGTTTTTCGGAATCTCCAGTGTCTGAAACGTGTAAATCCGTCAAAAAAAATTTTTCGATTTTCAAAACGATTACAAGACTTACCCTATACTACGTATGATGGGTAAGTAAAACATTGTTTCGAAATGATTTCGAGATTTTTCCGACATGTTACGAGTCCCAATAAATTTTGAGCGTAGAGCTGCGCGTAGAAATTCTTTTTTTTTCGGGCTGCTGCGGCATTACGCTGAACTAGCAAAAAAAAAAAAAAAAAAAAAAAAGTAAGGTATTGAAATATATCACGAAACTGCTTTAGGTCAACAATATACACACTTGAGAGATAAAAAAAAAAAAATCGAAATCTTTTACCTAAAGAAATAGAACTTCCCTTAATATATATATATATATAAAATATGTAAACTCAAAATTATAGCTCATATCGCTAAGTAGTTTTTAAGTAATTATTCAAAAACAGACCGCACTGCATTTCTATTTTGCAATGAGTAAAAATGAATTTAACATTAAGAGTTCCGAGCTTGAAACCTGCATAATTTCTAAACTTTCTTCCAGTACTGTATATTTTAATTTTCTTTAAAAATATTTATGTTTTAAGAGTTTTTGAACTTAAAAGCCGTAAGTAGTACTTAAAAGCCGAAACATAAATAATTTATTCTTGCAATCTCCATAATTAATTACCTTTAATTAATTACCTTTTGGGATTTGAAGGTAAAACCTTCCGAAGAATCCAAATAGGATGTCTAAATTAGATGTTAGTGTTACAAAGTTCTCTTTTTTAAGAATTATTAGTGTATAAAATTTTGAAGTGTTAAAAAGTTTCGAAAGTTAATTTCTAAATTTCTAACAAAAAACTTTGTTAACGTCAAAGTTTTTTTTCACGTTAAAAAGTTACTGTTAAAAGGTTCTTGGTTACGTGTACCAAGAAAAAGTTTGGTACAATTTCTATGTACAGAGACCACCCCTAAACAAAATGTAAGTGTCGCATTATTTATTAGTCGCTATTACTAATCTATTCCTATTAGTCACATTTTTATACAATGATTTGTGGCAGTGGTTCGTTTATTTAGTTTTCTTTTTTTCTTCCAGTACTGTATATTTTAATTTTCTTTAAAAATATTTATGTTTTAAGAGTTTTGGAACTTAAAAGCCGTAAGTAGTACTTAAAAGCCGAAACAAATAATTTATTCTTGCAATCTCCATAATTTTCTGATATGAATTGGGAAATTAATATTGGAAAAAAAATATGAATTGTAGCCTATAAATATTTTTACCGAATCGATTTCT
The DNA here is from genome assembly GCA_963931845.1 of Maratus michaelseni. NCBI lineage: Eukaryota > Metazoa > Arthropoda > Arachnida > Araneae > Salticidae > Maratus > Maratus michaelseni. The sequence goes on from OZ007586.1 coordinate 409,713,742, forward strand.
AGAGACTTTTAATTTGTGTATGCAAAATTTCAGTTCATTCTTCCCAAAATACCCAACATTACTAATGGAACCATATATTCATTGAAGAAATCACCAACCTCATGAAAAATGCTAAAATATGTAAAAACGGTCTCAATTATTTGATGGAATATTTAATTGATTAATGTAGCGTTTTTCTAACACTGATAATATTTCATATTGAAAAGCATTTGCAAAATTTGTATTGAATCTAAACCTTACAGTAACGGGTTTCACTTCAGAGACGACCTAACAATTTGTCGAATTTGTTATTGAATATCTCTGAAACTAATTACAGAAACTTCACGAAAATTTATTCCTAAACTAATTTGAGGTTCTAGATTTGTATGCTGGCGTCAATATTAGGTTTTTGTATTGACACATTTAAAGTTTGTGTTTAATTTAATATGTAGCCCTCTCAGGCCCGTAGCTAGGTGGGGTCAGGTAGGAAAAAATTTTGCCCGACCCTAGCATGTAACTTTACATCCCGATTAAAACAACTTTATTATTATTATTTGTAATCGATTTTTGTCCAATCTAGGGTGACTGGACATTCCGATCGCTTTATCAGCAACTGTTTCACTTTAAATTTCCAATTTTTTTTCCGCTTCATGCCAGATCTAAGCAAAATGACCCCCCCCCCCCTCAGTTGAAGTCAGCAAAATTTTCATCTATATAGAAGCCTTTTTACTCTCTCTTTCTTTAACATACAACAGACCTGTCGGGGATTGCCGCATAGGACATTCCCTACGTTGTTGCTTTGTAGAAATTATCCCATACCGCAGGGCAGTCCTGTCCAGCAACAATTCTGTATTAACTGATATCCATAAAGCTTGCTTTCTTTTGTACAATTGTAACCATGTGAAATTTATCGAGAAGGCGGGGTTGAAATTGAAAGTAAAACGGAATCTGAAAGTAAAACGAAGCAGCTTACAATAATGTTTTTGAATTTGTCCTACATGAACATGACAGTTTGCTGTTTGTTTCATGGAAACTTGTTTCGATTCCATGAAACGGTTTGTTATGTTCACTTGTTTGCTTTGGGAAGAGGAGTCAACTAATGTCTTTCATTCTTCTCATCTTTCATTAGATATCATTGAATGATAAAAAGTTGTGAAACCTATGTCACAACAAAAATTTTACAGGAGGAGTTTTTCAGCGTGAAGAATAAATGGAATGCAATGAAAATATCATCTTTAACCAATAATATATCCAATTTTGTATTAATTAAATGGTATAAATTTAAATTACTACAAATAAGAAATTTACAAAATTATCTGAATTGTTTTTAATATACATGTGTCTTAATTTACATATAAATATTTTTATTTATTCCCCCCCACGGGTTTTACAAGTAGCGGTTAGTAGAGGAAAGTATTGCCGCGTTAAACGGTTGTATGTATTTCACTTTTAAATAACTTTCATGTAACATAACATAAATAACTTTTCCTCTTAAAGTACAAAAATCTTCAAGGAACGAAATAATATCAATCAATAATAAATCACGAAACAAAACGAAAAATTAAAAATGTAACAATACAATATTGTTAACTTGTTAAGTATGCTTAGATTTTATAAAATGTTTTCTTTCGCATAATCTATATTCTTTAAAGGAATTTATGTGCAGATATCGAGATAATATGATAAAAGTAGCTTAAAAAAGCTCATACCTTTTACTTATTTTTTGAAAAGATTTATAAGAATGAACAAGATAATAAATAAAATCCATCATAGGCACAGAGTACAAGGAGGTACAAAGCCATAGAAATTCTTTGGAAATCTCTCTGGAAATTTTCACAGAGCCATCGCCTTCCCCCTCCCCCCGAAAATAAAAATAAACAATAGAAGGTATGTCTCTTTATCTGTTTAATCTACTCTTCCACGACCCCCCCCCCCTTAAATTTTTTAAAGTTGGCACCTCTGAAATAAACCAATCATTATTTCAAATTTAAAGAATAAAATATGTCTGGTACGATTTTACAAATCCAAATTAGTTATTTTCTGACACATTCCCATTCTTTATTCTTAAATTCAAAAAAATTACATGTCCTCTTATTAAAAACAAAGAAATTAAATAGTGTTTTCCCTTTTTTGGAACAGCAAATCAGCTTTCAGAAAATCACCGTCAAAGTTAAGATATAAAACCAATTTTCTGGACATGAGTCTGATAAAGATAATCATAAGGTAGAAATTGATTACAACTCAAAATTGAACGCATTTATCGAAAAGTGAAAAATGTTATGAATATATATATATATATATATATATATATATATATATATATATATATATATATATATATATATATATATATATATATATATATATATATTCATTGTTGCGATATATAGATTCATTGTATTCATTGTTGCGACATTCATCCATTTTCACCCCATTGTTGCCCGCATGATTATGACGTCAGCATTTGTGCTTTATAATATGAGTTAACTTTTTTTGTGAATTTTAATGAAAGTATGTTTTTTTTAAATTACATTTAATTATTCTTATTACGTATGCCACGTTTACAGATGCGATTTTTTTCGACACCAGGCAGCGCTGCAAAATTCACCATGGAGATTTTGCTTTGCTAATGATTACCTCTATTGTTTAATATTTCTATGGCTCACGATGAACGAATCTCTTGTGTTTATTTACTTTAATGGATTGAAATATTCGTCTATTAAGATAATTTCCACTGAAGTTATCTCTGAATCTATACATTTTTTAATCCAACTCATCTCTCAAGCGAACAATATTTTTGAACGATTTTTCTAAAAATGTAACTTTTATGTAATTTTATTCGAAAAATAAATTTGAATAAAAAAATAGATTAAAATATTATATTGAAAACTTTTGATTTATTCAACAAATGGGTGAAACCACCAGTTATTGACACTTAACCAGAAACTGGCACTTCAGCAGAAATCCAACTCAAATAAGCATTTTCTTGTAAAATTCTGCAAAGTAATGTCATCTTAGTGGTAACTTATTTGTCTGTCTGTTTGTATCAAAGTAAAAGTAATACGCATTCTCATTCCCATATATCTCGTTCATTCAAATGCTTGCCATCAGTGTTGCCTCTCCGTAAAAATTACTATTATTAAATTTTGTTATGAATTCGGAATTTCTGAATAAAAAATAATCCAAAATAGTAACCGTGCATGAGTGCATGCAATGCCAACACCCTGATTTATGTTACTTAAGACTTATTACACCCGGAGGAGAACTCATTGTCACAGAGAAGCTCACTCGTTACTTGACGGAAAAAAATAATAATGAGTTACGCAACAACGCGACGAGTTATTTATTTTTATTTTAGCAACGCTTTTTGATTTTACATTTTTTCTTTGTAAAATTAAATTCTCGGAAATTATTCTATGACATTCTGGTAGTTATTAGGCCTTTTTGAACCTATCCAGAAGCATTTACAAGGATGATGTGATTTAAATTGCTAAATCATTTTTGAAAATTTTAAAACTCTGCTATTAATATATTTATTACTCTTAGTATTCACCGCACCTTCCCTCTCCGCATTTTTTAGATCAATTTTTTAAAAATCTTCTTGCAATGCCTGTTTCTTCGTTATCGGGTTAAAACTGTTACAACTTACTTTTCAGCTATTGATTTTTCAAAAATAGGATGGTGTCAGTTACTGGAGGTATTGACCATATTTATGACAAAAATTAATTTTTAGTAATGAAAATATAATTTTTCAAAATTTTGTCAACAATATTTTTTTAATGTATCTTTACTATACTTTCAAAACCAAAGATAAGTATAAAATAGATTTAAAACTTTATAATAATGATTTGAATAAGAAAAAATCCTTAAAGTGTCAGTTACTGAGGGTTTCACTCTAAGTTGGATTATTTTTTTTAAATTACCAAACTATTATGGGGTGACAGATGATGGGTTAATTTCTCGATTTTTTTTTTTATAGAGCCGAAGCATGTAAAAATATGATTAAATAGTACCAATCAAAATGGATATTGTGCAGACTATCTTAATGAGAATTGTTTTAATAGTATTTTTAGAATAATTACGAATTACGTTATTAATCTTTCAAATAAATAAGAATAATAAATTTCCCTTCATTGAGCCAGTGTACCATGGAAATGGATTTATTTTGATTTACCTCATCTTCTTACTCAGTATAATTCTCTTAAATTTATCTAAAGTTTAGATTTCAGTCGTACCAAACAGACAGGGCCAGATTTAGGGGAGGGCAATAGGGACTCGTGCCCTAAGGACACCAAAAACGTTCATATTCTTTAATTAAAAGTTGTATTTTGAAAATATTCTGTGAAAATGTCAAGTTGGTCCAATGGATAGTTTTAGATATATCATATAATTACCATAAGGCCCCTTACTATTGACGGCAGGAAGCTGCGACAGTTGTTACTAACAGGTTTTTACTTTTTACCTGCACATTGAATACATCGAAATGTATTGTTATGTATTGTAGTTGAATCTATTTTACTATAACCATGACCCATAGAAGAAGGAACTTAAAAATTGTTATTGTTTATTCTATGCCATGACCAGTGGCGGTTCGTGACTGGTTTTATTTCGGGAACTAAATGCATGGCTGCCAAATTTATTCATTTCTGACCACTATTTTTCAAAAGAAATCTTTGCCTCATTTATTGGCACTTAGTTCTGGCATTTTAAAAGTAAAAGATTTCTTTTAACAACTAATGGTACGGAAAGAATAATTTTTACAGCCGTGTATTTAGTGCCACAAAAATAGCCAGTCACGAGCCGCCACTGACCAGGACTATTGAGTAGTAGGATCTCTATCAAATTTGTATGAAGTTTTAAATGTATTTTTCTCAAAACTAAGTTTTCAAAGATGGTAACCGCTATATTTTAAAAACCACTCGACGGATTTAAATGAAATTTATACAGCATATTCTTGGCGTAACAATATAGTGCGTAATCGAAGTTTTTTCTTTTAATCAATATATATATATATATATTGTATAAGCAATAAACAAGTGCTTTTATCTTAAAATTCATAGGTAAACTTTCAGAGGCTGCTGTTTTGCTTAATTTGAGGAGGGAAAAAAAGCTTTGATTAAGCACATAGATAAAGTATTAAACTATTTTTTTCTTTTTGTTGGTTTTAGATAAACCACGAAGAAGTACTGATGGCCACGTCAAGACATTATTGCTAAGAGAGCGTTCAACAATCAAGAAGATAACTTTGTCCAAAAATATTTTGATTTGAAATTTTCGTGAAGTTTACTTAAAATATACTGCAAAAACTTGGCAATATATGTAAAACAAGAACAAAAAATCATGCGTCAAGCATTCATTATGTAAACTTTCCAACACTTCCAAAATAAATTTACAAATCTTTAGCGTTTAATTAAGGTGAAAGGCATAACGTATTTAAAAACACAATTTAAGGAATTACCAACAATAATATCCGAATTATTTTGTGCAGCCCTGTATATGATCTAAAGATTTGTATATATATTATATAGAATGCTCAATTTTAATTCAGTTAGGAAACGGGTAGCACAGTTTATAATTCCCCTTCTGGAAGTTCCATCAATAAACTGAAATGTACTCGAGAACTTTTGTGCTGCCCTGTATATGATCTATAGAATTTATACACACCAAGTAATAGACAAAAAATGAGTTAAATTTAAAATCGCTTGCAGCAACTGAAAACGCACTTCTAGTAATTATTGTTAACAACCAGTACCGAATTCTTTTGTGTGTCCCTGTAAATGAAAGATAAACACACAATATTCTATAGTAAGTCTCTTAAGTACATTATTTAGTTAGTATTTCCTCGTCTTATCACGGGCATTAAAGTTTATTTTTAACCTTCTTAGATTTTATTAATATTCAAAATTCTAGTTTGTCTTTTCCAAACAGTTGAGAGCATTCCAAAGAAAAAAAAAATCAATGGTATTTCATACCACCTATAATTAGAGTAATCCTTTTTTTAATTTTTTATTTTAAGTCCTTAAAATTTCATTACTCCTAATTATCCCTCTCAACCTGAAATTCTTGCGATCCCTTTATTTTAATTATTTAATGCATGACTGCAATAGACACAACTCTGGTAATAATGGGTTTTTTTCTCCTTTACCCCAATGTATAATGTTGAGGGTAGTTCCGTTTTAGGCAGTAAAAAACCTGGTTATTTATTATAACTCGCCTAGAACTTTCCAGCAGTACAAATTGTGCTAGCAGAAAATAAGACTTTAAACAAATAATTAACTTTATGTAATTCTAATAACATTTTACAAATTTGCTCTGAACCGTAATTCTGTTACCAAATAATTGCCCATTTAACATATGATAACACGATTTCGAGAAACTGAAAGCGTACAGTATAAAAAACGTAGTGGCCACCCGTCTGTTCGCAGCCCTGACAAAATGGAGGAAATCAAGAATAACATGTTGCAGTCCTCTGCGGAGAGTGTGAGAAGGCCTTCTTGTTTGTACTTCGAGTCATGTATGTAGTTATATATATATATATGTTTTTCACGGTTTGCGCGACTTTTCGATCACCTTTAATATTGTGTTACATAACTCACATAGTTGAAATTCTATAGTTATGTTTTTTTCTGATGAAAAACAATTATACTGCTGGCCTATGATGTATTACGGACCTGAGCTTTCGAGATCAGCATACGTCGAAAACTTTAAACGAACAATAAACGACATTATAAACGTGAACCAAGCGGTATTTGGGGGGAGAATAAAAAAGAATCTACTCGCCTGTACTCAATCGCTTACCGCGTAACTTATTTTTTTGATGTAAATAAGCTTTTCCAGTACACAATGTTCCCCGACCATCTATTGACTTTCACTGAAGCAAAAAATTGTTGAATGAAAGTTTCTCGTCTGTATAGTGTAAATAGTCCATCGGTTTTCATGTTTACACATTTTGTCATATCTACTATATTAACATAAACCTGCCTCTTTAACCGGCATTTCAGCATCGTCATATTTATAGGACAGTTCACATTTATGGAAGTTTTGTGACATTTTTAAATGCGTTCGTAATTATATAAATGCCAAGCACCTATAATCGTCGTCTGGTCCGTCCGTGTGTCCGCATGTAACAGCGCAAAAACTACCCAACCGTATGGTTTGAAATTTCATATGTATAACCGTTGCAGAATTTTCTCGAGTCATTACAAATTTTATGAAAATCGAATCAAAACTTAAAAAGATATTAATAAAAATATTTATTAAGTAATTTGAATTTTTTTAAAAATCGGTACTTCCTTGTTATAGCAGCTTCCAAGGATTAATCCTCAAGCGACTGAGTATCGCCACGTTATCTGACATGTATGAAGTTATAGTCCTATATCACGTATATGACATTTTATAATCTCTATGACCAAGTTATAGTCACATTCTTCATTCTATTAAATCCTATCCTAAGTAATTAATTCAATGATGTCCCATAATAAGTAATGATTCTTGGCTGCCATGGTGATTATGTCATATTTAGGATGGAGCCATATTATTTTCGCATTACTGAATTTAAAAATCGAATTCTTATACTAAAATCGTTTAACTATGGCAATCCTATAATCTACCGACAGGTTTTTGGATGGATGTTTCCGGAGAAATAGATATTAAATGGAAAAAGAGTCTAAATATGGATTTCAAGTTCCGAAATTTTCAAAGCTAGGCTTAAGATTTTCATTGGAATTTTCAGTAAATGTCAACAAAAGATAAAATGTTGCCAACTTAAAATGTTCTTATTTTATTACGGAAATTAATCATATCATAATAACAGACGATATAATTAATTTCTCTGAAATAATATAACAGTACGAACGCACCTGATGTGTCACGTTTGACGTACAATTTCTAACTTGTTTATTTCTGCTCCGCTATTAAAATAGACTTTAAGATTGATAAATGTCATTTGTAGTCATATTAAGTTAAATTTTAATAATTTAACTCTTTTTAGATTTTTGAAGTTGGCTAATTTTTACTATTTCATCTGACATGAGATTTTTTAATTTAAATAATTGTGTGAAAAAAAAGCCACAATTCTCTTCAAATTTAATCATCACAAGTTCTATTTATTATTGGTGAGTAAAATTAAGTATTGCTGAGTTAGTTGCAAAATATATTTACACAATTTATAGTAGTTGTACCATCATCCTACATCCCGACAGTTTGTAAAACAGAAACTAATAACGTTATGGTAGGCAGGGACAGATCCAGCCCTCCATTTAGAAAGAGGTCATGTCTCTTTTTTGAAAAGGGGAGGGGGTCACCTTTCTAAAATTTTGTACAATTTTGATTAGAAAAAATATTTTTTAGCGTGTATCACGTTTAAATACACAATCTAATCACAACAAATATAATTAGAGTCAATTTAATAGACAAAAGAGTAGGTGCAGATTGTAGGCATAATCATTTTATACAAACGCTTTTTTTTTAGAGGGTGCCTACGGACTCCTTTTCGTATACTTTACCAATTCACAAAAAATTATGATGCTACTTACGACTGAAGTCTGAGTCTGTTTTGCTATTAAGGTTTCATCTTAGTCTTCTGAGCAGGCTTTTAGCGGGAATTAGACGAACGGTTTTTGCGGCCGTATGTGAGATACTTTAGCGAGACCAGAAGCTTTCTTCCATAAAGAAATATCCTTCTATGCAAGGCCGCAGCCAATGGGGGGATCACCAGGTTTGATCCCCCCTCCTCCCCAAAAAAGTTTTCCTGTTTGAATGACTGTAAATACGCCACACTAAATATGTAATTGATGCTTAAAGTGATAAAACATTACTCAAAAAGGCTTAAAATACTTTTTAGTATAAGGTGTATTTAGTATAAAGGTGACATGTTTCGTGCTCTCAAACGACAACCTCTTCAAGATCGAAAATGATAACGTTTTTGAACTACGTTTTTGAAAATGATAAACACAAAACACGAAACAATATGATATAATGAAAGCGTGTTCTTTATCATTTTAAAAAACTTTCCGAAAATATTTTATTTATCGTTTTCGATCTTGAAGAATTTGCCGTTTGAGTGTACGAAACATGTCGTCGTTATATTAAAAGGTATTTTAAACCTTTTGTGTTATGTTTTATCACTTTAAGCATTAATTACAACTTTAGTTTAACGTTAACAAGTGATTTTATTATATTGTATAAATACGCCATTAAGTATCAATCAAAACAGTCAAAATTAAAAAATCAACTACAATCCAAATTCTTAAATCAAAATTATATACGCGAGCATATCTTTTTCTTTGATTCCTTCAGCATGTTGAAAAGCTGAACCCAACTTCTAAAAAGTCTTTATAATTCGTACAACATTTTGGAATGGCACTCGGTAAAAGCGAGATTTAAATGCTATCAAACAAAATGGCTAGAATATTCTAATATAGATTCTCCTACTTGTTTAACTGAAATTCTTAAAGAATACGATGAGGGTCTAATTCCAAATATCCTCAAATTTGGCAAACGTAACATTTTTGACGTAAGCTTCTGGGAAGACATTTTTGACATTTTTTTTTTTAAATGTATGTAAAAACTTCAGAAATCTTTAATTTGGTTGACACTAATGTTGATACTTCGGCGAAACAGAATCAACATCAAAACAAATGGAATTATAAATTTCTTTTGTAATGAACAAGGCTCAAATATTCAATTTTCTAATAAGTATATGAGTTATTTGAATTCATAATAACTAACCTGTAACTAATTTCACCTCTATTAAAGTATTAAAAAACTAATCTAAAATAAGATAAAAATAATAAAATTTTGAACCTACAAATCCTCCTCCAAAATATTTTTCTGTACATGGCCTTGCGTTTCTATGAAGCATCCGTCAAAACCGAAAAAAATGTTTAGAGGTGCCAAATTAATAGTCTGCTAAACATAAAATGCAATAAAAAGATGTATTTACACAGGTACATTTTCTTCCGTTTCAATTTCAACAACCTGTATGATAAATTCAAAATAACACTATATAAAAAAATTGGATCAAAATTAGAGTGCAGTCAATTTATGTTGGTACATAATTAGTAAAAGTCCTTCCGGCCTGTACCGGGAGGAAAAGGTAGCTTTCCTATATATTCGTTTTAAAATTTTAGCTAATGTTACACGAAAACAGCAAGTTAAAATGCCAAGAAACGTTTACAAAAGATTCGTTAATACTGAATTTGAATAAGAATTTCGCCAAATTATTGAGCAATAGCCAAATTGGCTTCATTTATAAAGACTTATTTTGGTATATTTCGCCAAATGTCACAAATGTTGCCAATTTTGTCGCCAATTTTACCAATTTTGTCGCCAATGTCGCCAATTTTGGCGCTAACGGATATGAATATATAGTTTTATGCGTATGATTGGGAAAATTATTACAACAATGAAAGAAAATAACTTGCGAGTAATCACGTTAATGTGCTGTTTTGTTTCAAAATGTCAGCCACCCTAGAATTTCAAACTGCTCTATCTCAGCCATTTTTTAAGATAGAGGTAAATCAAAAAATGCTCTGGAATCCTTGTATCAAGGCCTAACACGTAATTAAAAAATAAATTTGAATTTTTTACTTTTTGTATATTTATTTTAGTTTTAAATTTTTAAATGGCCGCCATCTTGAAACAAAATGGCGGACCAAGCTGGCCAACGAACTCGGTCGAGACATTGGTGACCTTAATACACACAATTAGTTTCATCAAAATCGATTTATAAATACGAGTGTTATCGTATGACATAGGTCAGATATATATATATGGATATATCTATATATATAAATCAACATTTGAACGGAGGGTGGTTTTGGGGTCTGGGGGTCATGATCGGCGAAAATATATCGAAATTTTCCGGAACTGCTTTCCTCCGAACGGCTGCAATAGGTAGCTTTATACTTTTTTGTATTGAAAGCTACCTAAAAATATGTAAAAATGTAGTTCTTGACATAGATGCTACATCAAAATTACTTTGCTATTGAGATTAATATCAGTAAAACCGAAAATGTCGATTCCTATTCTATGACCTGACCAGTGGTTGAGAGGTTGTGCTCTTGAAGCTGGTAGAAGGGAGGTGCTGGGTTCGATCCCAATCGCGCCCGTCGGCCTAATCGTTCGGAGTTTTCGTGGTTTTCTTCGAGCCGTGGATTTATCCATGCGTAAATAATGGTTAGGTTCCCTTAGAAAGACTCTCCATGAATTGCACTCCCCCCGGGCCTATATCCCAAGTGTAGATAATTGGCCGTCAATAATCAACCCAACCCAACCCAACCCTATTCTTCTATGACAAGTTTATTCCACAAATTTTAAACAAGAGCAACAAAACTCTTAAAGAATAGGCAGTTATCTTATGATCTAAAGATTTTAGGGACCCAAAGGCGTCTTAGATGTTAAACATTTTTTTTCTTTTGCATGCATTATAAAATTTAATTCTCCCTGATTTTTAGCGGCCTTGGACGACCGCCCAGTTCGCCAACCTCTAAGCACGACCCTATTTCTGTATCGGGATTTCAAAGGTATACTACAGTTTTACCACAGAAAATACAGAATTTTCTGTAGATTTTTAATTTTCAAATTTATAATTTTTTCTGTCGTTAAATTTGTATCTTACACTTTATATAGGCTCGATGCAACTATTTTTTTTTAATGTTTTTCCTGTGAAAAGCAAGATGCTCAATATGCACTCATGCGCATTATATACACCCGTGAATACAACAATTGAAAAATAAAAATGTAAAATTTCTACCTTGCAATCACGAACACCATTTTCCCGAGTTAAAAACTCACACGCTATGTTTATTAATTGCAAAGTCAATGAAGTCCATAACTTTGCATTAATTTCTGGCTACCTTGCAAGGAAGTCCTTACCTGTGGAATACTGTTTGACTAAGGGGAAAGAAAGCTGTGGGCAAACAGAAGTTTACAAAATGATAAATACAGTCAAACCTCGTTAACATAAACACGCTTAACGTGAATTACTTTTAACATGAAAAGTTTTCATAGTCCCCTATAAAAACTAGTACAAAGATGTGATACTGATAACATGAATTACTGTTAACATGAACAAAATTTTGATTCCCCTTGAGGTTCATGTTAACGAGGTTCGACTGTAGTACATTGAAGAATAGATAGTTATAGAAATATCTCCATTTTGTTTATTTTTAGATTTGAAACTTCAGAGTATAACTATGGATTTGTTTGAAATTCTAATTAGTGTCAAAGTTTACCATTTATAATTGCGTAATAATATGATTTATCAGTTTTACCAAAGTAGTTGAAAGTTCAGGGACAGTGTTTTTTTTTTACTTCAGAATAAGTGATAAAGCAGATACTCTAAACTAAGCGATTTCAAATTTCCTTTCGTTTGAAGGCAAAAGAAAAAGAAAGATAGGGAGAGAGTGAGAGAGAGAGAGAAAAGGAAAAACTTATCAGGTCTAAAATAAAGGACATGTCAGTAGTGTATTTAATCGTTTGTTTTGAAGTAAAATAAACGTTTGCACGAAGTCGTGTAAAGATTGTTGTACTTCGGTTATTTTATAGGGTTATATATTGATTGCACAATTTCTTTTTCATTAAATGGATGAAAAATAATAGGTTGCTTTGCTTTTTATGGCTTAAATTAAGTTAGAGGAAAGGATAGTAATGCTATTTGACATTGAATAATCATGTTAGATGGGAAGCTTTTTTGGAGGAGTGTCTGCGAAAATGACACTAATTATTTTTACGTATTGCACCCTTATTAGTAAAGTGACACAACGGAAATAAAGTTTTTTTGGAAAAGAGATAAACATTTTCAAGCAAATCGATTAAAAAAAATGGAAAACAACTCTCTTTTCTTAACATCCAACATAGCTGAAAAGTATTTATTAATTCGGTTTGTCGGTCGGCCGTATGTCTGCCGTCTGTCCGTGCTCTAACTCGCGTAAATACACTCGGATTGCCATGCAATTGATATATGTTAATGAGGCTTACTATGGCATTGAAAATGAAGTGTGTAGCATTTATAGTTCATTTACAGGGACACTAAAAAAAATCGTTACATTACGGTCTATGGGGAAAAACCGTTTGCGGTGTATTTTAATGATATTACACTATTTCAAACATATTGAAATTGGTATCCTTCACTGAGCTGCACTACAAGAGGCTCACTATAGAATATGATGGGTATAGCATTCATCGTTCATTTACAATGATACACAAACAATGACATAGGTTATCGAACATTTCGATACATTTCGGTACATTTATAAGCGCAACAAAAATATCTTAAACCTATATTTAACTCTTTAACAATATATTGTGTGTCAAATAATCGCACATGTAATTTGATAAATTGACATTAATGGGGTCTTAACACGAGGTGATTAATAAAATTATATTAACTAGGTTTCAAGTCATTAAAAACACAGGATGCTGCGCATAAGTTTTTCCCATATTGTATCAGTATTAACACATAATATAAATCAAAGAAATGTAATAACTCTACTGTAAGTGTGTAAAATGTAATACAAATAACAAAATCCTCGAAAAGATAGGTATGTCTTAAGAAACTTACGAATTGTAAGTTTCATCTTTGTTTTTAAATTATCGGATATAAAATAACTAAACTATTATTGCAGAAAATATAAGTGCGTAAAGAAGAAATAAATTAAATAGATATATTGAGAACAATAGCACATCGCATTCTAGGCAAAATGAAACATTTATTGATTTCACAATAATTTTTTTACATAGTACCATAGTATACCATATTTTGCCAGTCATTAGATATTCGTAATTTTAGTTGTCATTAAAATAATACCAGTTAATACGACGCTGGATAGGAAAAAAATACATTTTTGTATTGTTTTATTTATTTATTTGTATTTTCGTCAAAAATAGTTTCAAAGATATTCCTCTATTAAATAGGTATTGAAAAATATCTAGCGTTTCAACTAACATGGATAACAAAATCCCTCTTTTTCTATAACTTTTACAATTTTAGCTAATAAAATAAAATATTCTCAGTAATCGAAAAAAATATAGCACTATCAGAAACAATATATTTTTTCTTGAATATTATCTCTTGAAATAGTACTGTTTCTCCAGTTGAGTTTAAGGTAAAAAATAACAAAACTGAGGGGGGGGGGGGGGGGGGGGGGCGTTGTTTTAGAAAACTGGATTTTTTTTTTTTTTTTTTTTTTTTTTTTAGAGTTAAAAAAATTTAAATAAATTCAAATGTTCAAAATATTTTCAGAGACCTCTTAAATTGAAACATGCCAGGTAAACTAAATAAAGTGAGTGAATCACTTTTTACAGTGTAGAAAATTACCTCAATACAAAAATTATTATGAACAGGTGAGGCCAATCTGTGGAATACAAATGTTAAAACCCTCTAAAATACAAATTTAAATATTAATTTAAGCCTCTAAGCAAGTGATGTTGCTTGTGTGGTTTCTGCACTGCATGGATATTTTAAGGACGCGAAACAACGATAGACAGAATATTATTTTAGTGGGATTTATTACCAATCTAAGCATCTGTATATACACCCTCTGGCTGTCCAGCAAAAGGGTTGAGGAAGCGTTTCACCTCTTCTTTGACGTCATCGTCGCTCCGGAAGCATTGGACACCCAAATGTTCCTTTATCTTGGGGAACAAGTGATAATCAGTAGGTACGAGGTCCGGACTGTAAGGTTGGTGGGGCATGACAGTCCACCCAAATTGTGTCAAAAGTTCCTGGGTTTGACAGGAGACGAGAGGTCGGGCGTTGTTGTAAAGCAGCGCTACACCGGCTGTCAGTCGTCCTCGCCAGCGGTTCTGGATAGTTCGCCAGAGTTTTCTTAGTGTTACACAATAACTCGCACTTGGCGGGATCAACAATCGGAACTTCCATCTCGGACGGCTGCTGAGTCAAGAATAAGCGGCACAGCGAAGCGTGGCTTCGGGAATCGCGAGTGCGGGAACATCCGCGCACAGTGCTGTTGCCGTATTTCGCCTGGCATCTTCCCGTGCGGCTGGAGCTCTTTGGGAACCTTACTTCTGGATCGACCCTTGTATTAAAACTGCATTATATCGGTAGTATTATGTTAATTTTAATAAGTCTTGTATTGCAGTGAAACCTGGAGCTTAGTGAATGTATTAACACGGGCGTATCAGTGTGAAAAGGTTGAGAAGACCAGTGTTAACTCATGTTTGTATATTAGGTCAGTTATGTGGTTTCTGAAATAAACGATTCAATTGCAGCGAACCTAAATATTCTATAATATTAAAAGGATATAATAAATGAGAAAAAATATTATAATAAAAAAAGTACAAGAAACTTCTATGTTCCATCATTGTCAGGAAACACTTCCATTGTCTTATCGACCCTAGTCTTTTTACCAAGTGTAATAGCGGTGAGGATTTCTGTCACTTTATTCACCAATGTGAAACCCCGCATAATAAATCATGTTATATAAATGATTTCTGTAGAAAAACTAAGTGTCCAAAATGCTAATTAAGCAGAAAAAAACTTACTTATTGCTCTCCGATCAGAGAAATGTAAGGAAAGTATATATGATTTGTTTCTGTTTATGTTTGCGTGTGCGTGTTGCGAGCGAGTGAGTACGATAACTCCCTAACGGTAACCGATTGAGCTCCCATCTGAAGAATATGTTATAAACCACTGTCGAAAAAACTCTATACATTTTCGTACAAATCGACTTTTAGAATTAGGTAGTTATCTGTTCTTAAACCATTTTCAAACCGGTTCTGTAGATAAAATCACAAAGGAAATGTGCAAAGTATATGTGATAAATATTTTGCTTCTTTTCAAGTCTGTTATATTATTTCATTTAATTTGAGTAAGGACACTTAAACTTTTTTAATTTCAAAGATTAATAATAATAAAAAAGGAAAAAATCTGGAAATTACTTTAGAAATAATTCATATATGTGGCGTTTTTACGAATATGAGATACCACGAGATGTAATATTCCACGAGAAAATGGCAGTTTGTTAAAGATATAGAAAGTTGCAGTCGATATCAATAATCATGGCGAAGAGGTGAGGCAATAATGAAATTCCACAAGAGTTTCTTCAATAAAAACCAACCAATTTCCAGACAAATCGTTTATTTAGAATAAGAGCGATGCAGTAACAGTTCCCACAGGTATAAACTTATAGCCCTCAGGCTTCACGATGGCTCACTACCTCGTTTAATAGATGTTAAAGAGCTGATATGAAAATTCTACGAGACTACAACACCAGATACCCACTTGTTTACACTTCCAAACACGTCAAAAATCCGCTCTCCAAAGCGTACTAGCGAGTTCTGTTCATTGAGCGTAGTGATCCAGAATATGACGTCACGAGCGCACAAACCAATGAGTGAGAGGCGAGCTCCAGCCCAGCGAATGAGGCGAGAGGGAGAAGTTCTAACATGAAAGAGTTCCTCTCCTGGCCGCGCATTAATTTTGAAGTGAAAATTACCCAGCGCGCGAAACCAAGCTTGGAATAATAATAATAAAAAGAAAATGGCTTTTAAAAACATTCGAAATGAGAAAGCGTCTCTCGGAATTTTATAGATTGGGGAGCTGATAAAAGTTACGAATGAACTTAAAATTTTAGATTAAGATTTGGAATAAGATAATTATAATATACGGGTATTTACTTTTAAAAGGACATTAAATAGGAATAAATATTATTAAGAATTAAGGAAATACTGACTATGTCAGAAGTTAGATTAGTTTAAAGGACGAATGCGAAATAAATGTGAAGGATTTGCGAAGGAAATAAATTTTTTATATAACATATATTCTTGTTGCGTCCAATTTTAGGTAGCTTTCAATACAAAAATGTATAAAGCTACCTATTGCAGCCGTTCGGAGGAAAGCAGTTCCGGAAAATTTCGATATATTTTCACCGATCATGACCCCCAGACCCCAAAACCACCCTCCGTTCAAATGTTGATTTATATATATAGATATATCCATATATATATATATATATATATATATATATATATATATATATATATATATATATATATATATATATCTGACCTATGTCCTACGATAACGCTCGTATTTATAAATCGATTTTGATGAAACTAATTGTGTGTATTAAGGTTACCAATGTCTCGACCGAGTTCGTTGGCCAGCTTGGTCCGCCATCTTGTTTCAAGATGACGGCCACTTAAAGATTTAATAAATATTTAAAACTAAAATAAATATACAAAAAAGTTAAAAATTTAAATTTATTTTTTAATTACTAGTTAGGCCTTGATACAAGGATTCCAGAGCATTTTTTGGTTTACCTCTATCTTAAAAAATGGCTGAGATAGAGCAGTTTGAATTTCTAGGGTGGCTGACATTTTGAAACAAAACAGCACATTAACGCGATTACTCGCAAATTATTTTCTTTCATTGTTGTAATAATTTTCCCAATCATACGCGTAAAACTATATATTCATATACGTTAGCGCCAAATTTGGCGACATTGGCGACAAAATTGGCAAAATTGGCGACAAAATTAGCAAAATTTGTGACATTTGGCGAGATATCGCCAGATTTGGCGACCAAAATAAGTCTTTATAAATGAAGCCAATTTGGCTATTGCTCAATAATTTGGCGAAATTCTTATTCAAATTCAGTATTAAAGAATCTTTTGTAAACGTTTCTTTGCATTTTAACTTGCTGTTTTCGTGTAACATTAGCTAAAATTTTAAAACGAAGATATAGGAAAGCTACCTTTTCCTCCCGGTACAGGCCGGAAGGACTTTTTAACATTGCCTTTTCTCTACGTTTTTAATATTCCACTTTCTTCTTATATCTTGAACTAGCTCACTCGCCCTGCGTTGTCCGGGCCCGTTTTAATAACCTTAAATACACCTGCAAATCAGTGTTAAATGATTTTATATTTTTAAATGAAAATCTTCCCAAACGAACCTAATGATGAGGACTTCCACTGTTTACGGCAGCGTACACATCCAAATACGCAATATTTTACAGTTTGAAATAAAAATCTATCCAAACGAACTTTGAGTTGGTAGCCCTACTGACATCGGTGGCATACACCGGACGGTCTACGTACGCTCCCGTCCGTTTTGATTTCATATTTTTAAACTTAATACCGTCGTTGTTCGGGACCGTAATAATAACCTTAAATATACCTAAAATCAGTATTGAATAAATTTATATTTTTAATATAAAATCTTTCAAAAGGAATCTAATATTGGAGGCCTCACTGCCTCCGGTAG
The DNA here is from genome assembly GCA_963931845.1 of Maratus michaelseni. Taxonomy (NCBI): domain Eukaryota; kingdom Metazoa; phylum Arthropoda; class Arachnida; order Araneae; family Salticidae; genus Maratus; species Maratus michaelseni. The sequence continues at coordinate 409,731,949 of OZ007586.1, forward strand.
CGTAAAACTTCGAATTTGTATGATTTTACATTTTTAATTGAAAAACTATCGAAACAAACTAAGAGACCCTCGTTATAGTGATGACGACTTCCTCCATCCCTGTTTTGAAACTTAAAATGATATATCTCTCTGTTGAAAATGTAGAGGTTTCCCAGGGAAATGCCTGAAATAAAAATCCCCACCAATAATGTTCTAAAGTGTAATTAACAAGTTGGAAATTGTACGTTAAACGTGACAAATGAGGTGCGTTCGTTCCGTGCTATAACTAGTTTTACCTTGTAAAAAATCATCGTTATTTCAGTGAAATAAATTATATCGTCGGCTATGAACGAAATGAGGATGCCTTTTTAACACTTTCGAACCTAGTTGAAAATTGTTTATGACTTAGGTTTGTCTGCCGTCTGTCCGTGCTCTAACTCGCATAAATGTACTCGGATTGCCCTGAAAGTTTTCTATGTTATTGTCGTCTACTGCAGCATGTTCCCTATTGCAAATGTAGTGTGTAGCACTTATAGCTTTTTTACAGGGACAGTCAAAAGTATTCCGTTACATTTACAGTCAATGGGAAATAATCGTTTCAAATGCATTTTGATGAAACTACGCAGTTTGATACATGATTAAATTGATATATAATTATGAAGCGCATTAAAACATGTTTTTTGTAGAATATGGGTTGCAAAGAATTTATTATGAATTTACAGGGTCAAATACATTAATTAGGTTACACATTGTTCTACGGTGAAAAATCGTTTCCAGAAAATTATATGCATTACTGAGGTGCACTATAAATGGCTCACTTAAAATTATAGTGTGCATTACGTTTATCGTTTATTTACAGGGACACACAAAAGATATCGGTTGCAGTATACGTGCGATAATTACAGTCTATGTGTGATAAGTGTGTTTACAAGTTTGGTCTGCGTAATTAAGTTAACTAAATTTTCTCATATTACGTGGTGTGTATAAATTTGGTTGATCATATACGGGGCTACACAAGGGAATTCGTAAGTATTACAGACTAGGGGAGTGAATTGCTTAAAGTTAGTTTTTAATTGTGTTATGCATTTTCCTGCTCAACTATATTTAGTAGACTAATACAAGTTTGTGATATAAATAAATTCATATACAGGGCTACGCAAAGAACAAAAATACGTTGTCGTTTATTAGTAATTGCTGGATTTTTAATTTGCCTTATGTGCTTTTTACCTGAATAAAATTTTAGCTGAATATTTGGTGTGTACAAAAGTGTTTAGATAATACACAGGGTGCAAACGATTTCGATTGCATTTCCATCGATTGGCGAAAATTGTTAAATTTGAATTTTCAAAGTGAAATAAATTTTATCATGTTATGTATTATATATCCAAATCTACAGAACAAGGTTGCACAAAATAATTCGTCTACTTTTTTTACAATGGAAGGTAATTTCGAAAACTGTATTTTTCAATGTAGTATATGTTTTCTAAACTGTTTACTTACATATCTTCTTTTACCTTATTTAACCTTAAAGTTTCGTAACAGTTTTCTGCATGTGTTGAAAAGTGTTTCATAATCTATGCTTGACGCGTGATTTTTCAATCTTGTTTTGTTCTTATTACGTATGACATGTTTAAAGATGCGAATTTTTTTCGACACCAGACAGCGCTGTAAAATTCACCATGGAGATCTTGCTTTGCGAATGATTATCTCTATGGTTAATATTTCTATGATTCACGATGAATGAATCTTTTGTTTATTTAATTTAATGGATTGAGATATTCGGCTGTTAACCTAATTTTCACTGAAGTTATCTCAGAATCTATAATTTTTTGAATGCAGCTCATCTCTCATGCAAACAATTTTTTTGAACGATCTTTCTAAAAATGTAACTTTTATGCAATTTTATTAGAAAAAATAATTTTGAATAAAAATGGCCGCTTGGCATATGAAAAAAGCTCTGGTTAGCCCGTATTTGTTTTCTTCAGTCACATGACTTGCTCTTTTATTGTATAGACGAGCAGGAAAGACCGAGCTATGCTCGGTCAAAATTAAATTTGAGTTCAAATATCATGACCCATGACCAAAATGACTCACTAATTGAATTTTCTCGAACATGTGACTTAGCCCAACAGTCTTCTCGTACCCGAAAACCATAGGATGCAAAATTTAGTGTAAATAGTCTGAGCTGTTTTTAAGATAAAATAGCTTGACCCATAATGAACCATGACCAAAAATGACCCACTAATTGAATTTTATCGAACATGTAACCTAGCCTAATAGTCTTCTCGTTTCCTAAAACTGTAGGATGCTAAATTTATTTCAAATCCTCTGAACTGTTTTTAAGGCGGTATTCAAAAAAATATTTTTCCACGCTCAACAACTCAACAACTCAAAATTTTGAGACACATTCTCAGACTCATTTTTAAAAGTAACAACAGGAAACTTGGCGGCGTGATTTATAAAGACATTTATAAGGGCCCCATGTTTTTATTTTTCGTTCAATTAATTAGAAATTGATTTACAGACAATTATTTTCACAGTACGAAATTTTTTTTTTGTTTCCAGCGCTATCGCTTTGGGAAATTCGGTTCAAAATGTCCACTTTGACAGCATTTTTTGAAATATATTCTGCTTTTATCAAAAAATCGAGACAATACGGACATTATAAAATATCTAAATAAGAGAACCTGTCAATTGGATGCATTTTAGAGCAAAAATGAATTTACAAATGTGTCTCAAAATAAGCAGTTTGGATTTGAATATACACCCTCAAGATAAAATAGCTTGACCCATAATGACCCATGACCAAAATGACCCACTAACTGAATTTTCTCGAACATGTGACCTAGCCTAACAGTCTTCTCGTGCCCGAAAACCGTAGGATGCAAAATTTATTGTAAATAGTCTGAGCCGCTTTTTATATAAATTAGCTTGACTCACAATGACCCATAAATGAACACTAATCGAATTTTCTCGGACATGTGACCTAGCCCAATGATTTTCTCGTGCCCGAAACTCGTAGGACACAAAATTTAATCAAAATCGTTAGAGCCGTTTTCTAGATAAAATTAATTTGACCCGCGTTGACCCAAAAATGACCCACTAATCGAAAGTTCTCGAACATGTGACCCAGCCCAATAGTCTTCTCGTGCCCGAAAATGGTCGGATACAAAATTTCGTCAAAATCGTTAGAGTCGTTTTAAAGATAAAATTTGCATATATATATAACCCCACACAAGATTTGCTCGTATTAGAATATATGATTACGTAGGATTTAATAGAATAAAGAAAACTTTTATTAATATCTTTTTAAGTTTTGATTCGATTTTCATAAAATTTGAAATGACTCGACAAAATTCTGCAACGATTATATATATTAAATTTCAAACCATTCGGTTGGGTAGTTTTTGCGCTGTCATATGCGAACAGACGGACGGACCAGACGACGATCATAGGTGCTATGTATTTATATAATTACGAACGCACCTAAAAGAGGGGAAGCTATCTCCAAAGGCGTTGGGAGAGAGTGAGAAAAAAAAAAGTCTGAGGAGTCTGTGAAATGACTTCCAGAAAATATTTTTGTTATATACAGTCAAACCTCGTTAACATGAACACTCTTAACGTGAAATACTTTTAGCACGAACTGTTTCCGATTGCCCCGTCCAGCTGTATGTAATGTATTTAAGTTCGGATAACATGAACGAAAAAAGTTTCCCCTTGAGTGTTCGCGTTAACGAGGTTCGACTGTATTAATTATTAATATACTTTTTCTAACTGAAGACGTCGTTAGAAAGGAAAAAGTACACAGATTAAGTAAGTATCCTTTTGTTTTCATGCATTTTGATTAGCAAAGCAGATGCAGATTGTTAAAAATTGCAGAAAAAACGAAAACTCCAAAATGGCTTTCGGAAGATAATTTATTTGTAAGTCTTAATATTTTTTTAACCAAAGATATCGATAGAAAGGAAAATGTACGCTGGTTAAGTGGGTATTTTTTATGTTTTCGTATTTTGATCAGAAGAGCGGATGCAATTTTTTTTAATTTAGAGAGAAAACGGAAAACTCGGAAACGGCATTATGAAAATAATTTTTTTGAAAAGAGTTATTATAGGTAGGGTTAGGTAGGGTTTGAAAGGGCTATTAGTAGAAAATTTTCACTTCCACTTTATTTCGTAAAAATTATAAATACCCTTACATTTCTAAGTAGTCACTCTAGTTTTATGCAATTTTTCAGTTACATGTATTTTAAGGGGTAACAAAAAATCCTAAAACCTTAGGATGACCACTTTGCCCTGCCTTTCCCTATTTTTTTTAAACAAAAGACGTCGTTAGAAAGAAAAAGGTTTCATCTAGAAGTGGGTATTTTTGATTTTCATACTTCGAACAAGAGCGCGGATGCGTAAAGCATGCGGAAGAAAGAAAGAAAGAAAAAAAAAAAGCTAATTTAATGTACGGAAAAAACGAAAGCGTAAATAATGTTTTTTTTTTTTTTAACGGGTAACACTGTTAGTACAAAAAAGTACGATGGTTAGTTGGAGTATTTTTTATTTTTCCGTATTTCGATTTTTTAAGTCAATGCGGACTTGAAAAAACTGAACCGTTGGCTCTTCTCGTGTCTTTTCAGCCCATGGAACACGGGAACGTTTCGGAAATTGCCCGATCAGCGGATCCCGCCATTTTTCAATGTTCATTATAGTTTTTAATTAATTTATCTGCTAATTATCAAAAAATGAAAAATCTGAGCCTCGGGTGCAATCGTATCTGTCTTCGTCTATCCTAGAGCTCCTATAATAGGAGTCTTAGTCTATCCTCATCCAAATTTTCAGACGTCTATGTGCGGTAGCTTTTCCTAGCCATCGCGAGCAGATACCGGAGAAACATCTTTCTTTTATTAGTTCAGATGTATTTTGTTAACTTGCTGACATAAAGTCTTAAATCATCTTTAATTTGCAATTAATCATCTTCAGTTCACACAATAACACACTGTTTAGTTCACAAATCCAAACTTTCTTCTGACACACATTTCATGAAGTAATTTTTGCACTTAAATGTACAAAATTCACAGGTATTTTTATTCAGATACTATAAAATCGAATATCATTTCTTGTTTTTTAATAAATATAAAGGAATTTTAGAAAATGGTTTGATATTTTGAACAGATTGCCGGAATACAATTGTCATGGAAAGGTCACCGTGGATGAGCAATCGATTATAATTTAAAATGTAATCTATTTACAGGAAAACTAAAAACACTATGTGATTTCAAGTAACTCGAGTAATCAATGTCTGCAATTTTATACCTACGCATAAAAGTGATTTACTGAATGTGGCAGATATATTCGTGTTGTAAGCGGAGGAAGATACTTTTTGCTCTCTTTGTATCTATGACTCATCATGTAACCCCTAAAATATTTCCAGTTAACCAAAGGGCAAGGGATACGTGTATCCCATCTTTTGAGAATAACTTTTCTAATGAATTTAGACTTGCTACACTTTTCAGAAGGTTAAAGTAGGGTTTACGTATTGAAGGTAATTTGGTTAGTTTGTAATTTCAACAATTCTGACGAAAATTGCAGACGAAGAAGCGTGACAGACGAAGAAGCTAAACACATAAATAAGTGTTGCTAAATGAGAAGAGCTGTAAAATTTTTGTTGCTAAAATGGGTCATTTTTTTTCAAGCGTTTTAATAACATGTGTTTATTTTTTACTTATTTATTTTGCCACACATTTTATTGCGATAACTCAGTCTAATGATGTTAGAAATACAAGTGAAATATTTCTTAATACTCAAAAATAAGAGTTTTTTAGTTCTGTTTATCTGAAATAATGCTTATTTAAAAAAAGCTTTTAAGCTTTACCAATTAACGTTTATAAAGTTGATGAAATTATTTTAAGTATTTTTGAAACAATCCATTTAAAATTGCGGCAACTTTGGTAATAGCTGCTACTCAGAAGAGTTCTTTATTCCGTGTGTTTGTAAAAAGTTTTGTCTAACATTCATGTGGAAACTATTCCAAGTGTACTGTTAAAAGCATGTTAATAAAAATTTCTTGTTAAAACATTTTTTTTTTTTCAAAACGTGTATGAGTGTGTCTACTTATGTTTTTGGTAGAATCATAATTTTTAATTAACAATACTCATTAAGTCTTTTTAATTATTTTTTTAAAACATACTTGTGTTTTAAACAATTTATTGAAAAGTTGAATATATTAAACTTTAGAACTATTATTTTCAGTGATTAACTAACTAAACCTTTGTTAAGTGACTTGTGTTGATAGCAATACACATAGTTAAACATATTAGTAAAATAAGAATGTTTGAAATGATTTTAAGTAAATAACGCAAATTTACTTTTAAGGATAGAATTTAAACTAACATTTTAAAAGAACAAAAAAGAACAATCCCCCAAAATAAGTGTAACCTGAGTTTACCTTGAGATAAGGTTAGTCAAGATTATACAAGTTTAGACGAGCCAAAGCAAGAAAGACAGGTGAACTGAACAAGTTAGCAAGGCACGATAAAATGTTTAAATACATACATGATTTTTTAAATGGTGAAACATTTTCTTCTGCTCTTATTAAAAAAATAAGTTTTTTTTTTCAAAATTTTATTAGTCAGTTAAATTAACAATGTTTATACTTAAACTATAATAATATAAATCTTTTGCATATAGGTTTAAAAATCTTTTAATATGATTTTTGTTTCGAAATAAATTGCATCATAATAATTAAGATTTTTTTTTAAGTTAGACTTTAAAACAATATAACAAAAATTCTAAAAATGACTTATACAATAGCAACATGTAAAAAAAGAAAGTGTGATATGTACACAACAAAATTGTAACAGAACATTACCAAGAAACACATTCTTATAAAAAGACGGAGCGTGGTAGGTAGCAGTAGTATGTGCTTAACCAATCACAAACGAGTATGGTTTTTTTTTTTTTTTTTAGAAAGTGTCTTTGAAAAATCTTTAAGTTATTACTTTTAAGCACTTGTTGAGGGTTTTGAAATATTCTTTTAAATAACGACAGTATAATGATAAATTTTTAAATGTAACAGTATAAAGTGTAACAGATTTTTGAAAGAACCATTTAAACACTTGTTTTGATTAAAAACAAATTATTACTTACAAAAATTAATACATACCATTTGAAAAAGCATTGTGTACAGCAACTTTGGACGAGTCTAGACAAGAGGTTGACGGTAGCTTAGCTAGAAGATTAGCGGTAGAGAGTCGCTCGAAACCCGGCTAGTACCGAATATGACACCCCGATAGGGTTACGGTTGGTTAGCGGCTTGTTGACCGGTAAACAATCAAAAATTATCCGGCAGATAGTCGAGGAGTTTCCGCGAGAGAGACGGTAGATGTCCGTTAAGCGAAAGCTAAAAAACCATACGTCCTCACCTCACGAGTGCCATTGAGAGAATGACGTGGGCAGTCTGGGCAAGCGGTTTGTTATCTCTAATCTTCATCAGAGATAACAGATCAACCAATCAGAGACGAACACGTAATAAGCCGCAGGGCAGGTGTTAGCCTGTGGCAATACCTTGTCGAAAGGCTGGTGTCTTGTTGACAGGTGATTGGGGTAAATTTACTCCCCCTCCTGCAGTTATAATTTTTAATAAACAATACTCATTAATTATTTTTATTTTTTAAAACATACTAGTCAGAAGGGGGAGTAAATTTTCTACCCACACTCACCTGTCAATCAAACAAACGCCAGCCTGTCGACAAGGTATTTCCACAGGCTAACACCTACCCCTCGACTTTCAGCCGGCTAATTTTTGCTTGTTTACCGGTCAACAAGCCGCTAACTTACCGTAACCCTGGCGGGGTTAAAATACTAAGTGAAAATTTATCAATACATTTATAGCTGTTCTTTGAAAAATTATGTTTATTTCAATCACTCAAAAATTAGTGTAACTGATTTATTAAAAAAAGCTTTTAAAGTAGGCAAAGTTTTTAAATTTTAACCATTTTTGGTTTTCAGTTGGGTATAACGCTTTAACTTTTCGGCTTTATATTAACACTTATTCTTTCTCTTAATAAATTCCCTATGTGCAAGCTAACGGTTACAATTAGAACACACTTTCACAATATATATATATATATATATATATATATATATATATATATATATATATATATATAGGGTTGGTGATGACTTTGTTACATAAATCCTGACAAGTTCACATAAATTTAGACACATTGTATTAACACATATATAATTTATTTGAATGGTGAAACATTTTCTGTTACTTTCATTAAAGAAAATTAAGTTATTTCAAAAACATATTATTAGCTAGTTAAAAACAATTGTTTTACTTCAACTATAAAATTTTTCCACATTGGCACAGAACCTGTTTATATGATTTTATAAATTTATTAGTATCTGATAATTAAATTTTTTGTAACTGTTTATTCCTTTTCAGCAAAACATTTCATTTAAAAAATGAACCTTCCTTTATTTCACTTAATTCATTAAAAACTTGTGCATACAAACATTAATGTAATTTATTAATTTCATTAAACATGAAGTATTTCTTTATTTTAAAACTAATTGTTTCCAAACTTTTGATTCAATAAAACTTGTTAAACACTTTCGTTACTTTATTTCACTTAAATTATTATCTTTACAGTAATCTAATTCTTAATTTCACGATATTTGAAAATCATTTTCAAAAAAGTTAACAAAAAATTACTTAATTAAAAAAATAATTAATTAAAAAAATTCTATCAAAATTTCTTCATTATCTTTATTAGCAGCAACAAAAGTTTCATACACTTTCAGGTATAACCTCCCCTGTACCAAAATGAACTTGCCTAAAACTGTGCTGCCACCTAACCTCAGGGAAAAGAGCTCTCGACCAATCAGAACACCTATTGCAGCGCCCCCTATGAGTAGGATGTCATATACCCTCGTGACACTGTCAACTCATTTAGTTAACTCCTGGACACTATGACAGAAGGTCGCCTCCACGCTTCACTCCGTCAAGAAGTATCCTTTTTAATATGATCTATCGTTTTGATAATCATTATCCTCATTGACCTTCTTATTAACCTCATTAATTTTATTAAGCTTCTTATCGTATCTGTCACCTGTCAATCACTCACCTGTCATCTATACTTCTTTAACCATGTCCACCACCTCCACCTCAGCTCTTTGCTTCTTAGCAATCGAACTGTCATTTTCCGACTACTAATTGGACAAATTACTACTCGTATAAGAATCTAGAAAAAAAAAATAACTTGACCCGCCATGGAGGAAAAGAGAGTCCGCCCCCACCTCCTTCCGTTGGAAGCATGCTATAGCTACGAGTCTTTCTGTATCCCAGCAAAATAACTGTTAAATGGAAAACATTCGCGTGAAAAATGCCCGGAATTTCTCTTTGGAATAGTTTTCTTAAACAATTTTCTTTTTAAATCTATAATATTGGTAATTTTCTTTTCTACAAAAGGCGTGCCATAAGAACTGAGAGTAAAATCATAAAAATCAAGAAATATATTTACAACAAAAAATTCATCATTCTTTTTCAAAATACCTTCCCTCAGATTATACGCAACTGTCCCATCGTTCAACACACTTTTCAAAACAAGTAGAGAAGTCTTTTTTTTTTTCTGGAAGCTGTTTCAAAGAACCCTGCACTGCTGAAATAACTTCAGAATCTGTATTAAATTTACTGGCACGGAGTTTCTCCTCCAATGTCGGGAACAGCCAGAAATCGCATGGAGCTAGATCAGGACTGTTAGGGGTATGTGATATGATTTTAATATTGCACTTACTAAGATAGTGCTGAACAGAAGTAGCGGCATGCGGGCGATCATTATTGTGATGTAATGTCCAATTCCCTACCAGTTTATGACGCTTTCTCGATCTGTGTTGTCTCAAAATTTTCAAAACTGAAACATAATATTGAGATATTCACCATTCACAGTAGTTTTTGGAGGCACAGCATGCTGATAGATTACACCTTTATGATAAAAAAAAAATAATCAACATTACCTTTCCAGCAAATTTGGTTTGTCGGATTTTTTTTCCGAGCAGAGAATCAGTGTTTTCCGTGCATTTGTTGCGGTCTGCACACAAGAATGGGAATCAAAGTGATGCACCCAAGTTTCATTACCTGTTATTACAATCTTCAGGAAATTTGGATCATTCTGAAGCATCTGTTTCTACTCGCAACATTCGTGAATTCTCGTTTACATTTGTTCTTTAGTAAGGTGATGAGGGACCCATCTAGAACAGACATGGCGAAGCTGTAAATTGTTGCGTAGAATGCGAAATATCGACGCTTTTGAAATGTTAGTTGATGCCGCTATCTCCTCACATGTCATTCACCGATATTCTTGCAAGATTGCACACACTGTGTTAACATTTCGATCATTCACAACACTTTTTCGTCAGCCAGACTTAGACGTTTGTGTGCAGAACTGGCTCCTTTTTTTTAAAAAAAAAAACCATGCCATCTAAAATTTGTACACTCACCGAAACATTTGTCTTTATAAGCTTTTTTCATTAACTTAACTGTTTCTGGAGCTGTTTTGTCCAAACGATAGCAAAATTTTATGGCACAACGCATTTCGTTTTTTAATTCTGAATCACTCACCTCCATTTCTGCAGGGAAAATAAAAACTGTTCTTTCAAAGAGCACGAAACTAGCAGTGTTGCCAGATCGTCAAAAGTCAATTTCCCCAAAATTTCTGAAAATTTCCCCAAATCAGCGATTTTTTTTTTCGAAAAAGTCCCTAACTCAGTTTCTACTCAAAAATGTAAATTTTCAATTTATTACTATAAAAAATATTTAACTAATTTAAGATCAAAAATTTTCCCTAAATCAAGTCTTTTTTTGAAGGAATTCCTCATTTACAAAAAATAAACATTTTAACCTCTTACATTTAATTGATTATCGTAAAATCTTCCATCTGCGCAACCTACTGAAAAGTCGCCCAGTCGTATGTGTTTATTTATGTTTACCGAATATCTAAATCTAAAATCTTATCTATACTTCCGTTAAAATTTTGTTTTGATGAAAATACAAAAAACATATTTTATTCAAAAGGACATTTAATTTAGGAAAAAAGGGAAACAATGCTTTATGACATTAATTATTAAGAATTTCGCTTACTATATTTGTTTACTATTAGATATTTAAAAGTTAACAAGAATTAAAGCTTCGAAAAAAAAAGAGATAAAAAGCAATAACAGAATTTTCGTTGTCAGAACGTTAAAGATGTACACAAATGGTTGAAAATGATACACGTGTAAAACTAAGCTTGTAAATTGCAATGTTATAAGCGACGAGCACGACCACGAGAATAATGATTTGATATTTCTGATTTCAGTTTCATTTTCCGAATCAAAATAGAAGATCTAGTGTTGTTGAATGACTAAAAGTAAACTTTACGTAAAAAAATGAAAACAATTCCCCACGTTTTTCCCATAAATGTTGATTGAATTACTTGTCCCCCAAAAAATTCTCCTAAAGGTATCCCCAATCTGGCAACACTGAAATTAGGAAAATAAAATCTAACAAAAACATAACTGTGGAAAAAGAGAGCCAAGTTCTGTAAAAATAAAATTAAATCGTCTGCTTCGTTTAGAATATTTATAAACGTAGAGTTAACAGTTTGAAAAATCGTCTGCAGTTTTATTTTTTAGTTTCGCGGTGTTGTCACTACGTAAAAAAGTAACTCTCAGTTTTTACCCTTTGTATATTCATCTCGGAATCCAATATTGAATGAGGAGGTATAAAATGTGCTGACATCAAACACTCAGGTTCGATGTTGTCGTTCTTTTTTTTTCACTTTAAAACTAAATTAAGACGGTATTTTATGGCTACTCTTCCGTAAATTGGTCTATATCCAAATGGCGTGTTTTAGCGAGGGTGATTTGGCGCAAAAGTGTTTTGTTTAAAACTTTAATGACATTCATTTTCAGTTTAAAAGTCATTGTAGCTGACATCACCAATTTTTTTATGGCAACATTTGTCTCTGGATCCGATTGTGGAATATTAATCGATCATATTTTATACGAAAAACGCATATCAAGTTCAAACCTGAGTAGTTGTTTTTAACACATTTTCCCACTGTTTATTAAATATTGAATTCCGTGTTTCGACAAGATATAAATTTGCTTTAATTTATATTTCAAATATTTAAAAAAAAACTATTCCCAGAAGAATGACGGAAAATTTCAATTTTTCCATAGGAAGCGCCAAAAAGTTACAGAATCGTCAATCTGCAAATGAAAGGGGTCAATAATAATATGGGTTTTAAACAGGATTTTCGTCAAGTTGGCACATTATCGACAAGCTGAAGTTGTTTTCCGTGTGTTATCCTTAGCGCTAAATTTGGCGGTATTTTGACAAATGTTGCCAAACTTAGCAATCAATTGGCATTTTTTTCCCCTTTCGAAACAAAGTTGAATGACAGACAGACGGGTAGACAAACTAAAGTCAGATACATCTTTCAAGTAAGCCATTAAAATTTCCGTGTATTTAAAAGCGTAAAATGCCATAAAATAATAGGAATATATATATGTTATGTTCTGTTCTGCTATGTTTTTTAGCTCCATCCAGCAGTCGATGAAAAAATATGGCAAGCATCTCAAAATTTAATGCAGTCGTATTATGAAGTTTAAGCAGTAGTAGCCAAGTAAATATGTAGATAGAAGAAAAGAAGAACACGATTGCACTCTAATTATATTTATTTAAATCCAATCATCTTAAATACCGGGGAAGTGCTCTCTCTCTCTCTAACTATAATCTGAGCAAATCTCTATGTTGAAACATACTAGAACTCTACTAGGTGTCTGACTGCTCACTGAAACGCCATCAACAATTTATTTAAACACGCACTTCGGCGGCAAAATCCCCTTCTCTCTCTCTCCCTGTCAGCTCGTCTTAAGCGAGGCGCGCACAAGAAGAATTTTGTAACACGTGACCTTTTTTAACGTCTCTCCTATGCTTTTAGCGGGATAAGAATTTTCTAGAACAACATAGAAATTAAAAAACGCGGGGAACAAATAGAGTAATTTTCTGCTTTTGCGCATTGAGAATATAAGTTTCTGGATAACAAAGCAATTTAAAAGAATGATTTTTTAGATTATTAGGAAAGGACAAATGGTGAGTTTATACAGATTAAAAGAAATAAAAGCGATTTAACCCTTTCAAGGGCGGGGGTCACAAATGTGACCATTTAATTTTAACTCCAAATGCCAAATGACACCCAGAATATTTTAATACAATTTTGCTTTTAAAATAAACGTGAAGAAACAAAAAATATTTATTTACTAAGAAATTCGTTTGTAAATTCTGGTGTCAATCAATTAGTTTACCATTTTGCGACCAGAATTACTCTGCGCCTGAAAGGGTTAAATACGGGAATAAATAGGAAATATTTAATATAATAAAGAATTTAAGAAAATATATTTTTAAGAAGAAATATTGTTATGAAATGGGATTTTTACATCTTATTTTTCCGGAAATAAAAAGTGAATTTAAGTAGATTAGGATAAAAAATGTGTTAAATATGAACAGTAATGTAATATTTTTTAATAAAGGCAATATTTTAATAAACTAGGGTTGTATATGGAATATTCATAAAAAGAAATTTTTATACAATAAATTTAATAGGGTATGGATTTTTAAATTTTGTAGTATAATTTCCCCTCCCCTAATTTTGTATGAATTTGGTAGTTTTTTAGAACTACATGTTCAGACAAGTGAAAAAAAATTATAAGTTAGGTGATAGAAGTTGTGACAATGAGAAAATTATAAGTGGTATTAATTAGTTAATCACTTTGAAAAGAAAATATTTTAGACTACTTGGAAAATGTATGGAATTTGGGAAAATAGTTTTAATACCTGTAAAATTTTAGAATTTGGAGAGCATTCCCCTGAAAATTTACAAAACACAGTTTACATAGTCACTTGCAATTTATAAGTCTACTAGCAAGCTACGCCCGCTACGCTGGTCAATTTCTCTTAACGAACTTTTAATCAAACAAAATATTGACATTTCATTATTCACTCTTATATTTTAACAGAATAATAAGGTTACTATAATTTGTGACTCGTGCCAATATACACGTCAGGACACGTCGCACTTATCATTATCTTTTTACGCCTGAAGGTTTCGCTATGGTACTCCATTGTGAAATTTGGTAATTTTTGAAATTCAATATTTGAAAAACGGCATAATCATTAGATTTGAAATTTATATCAAGAAAAATACATTTTTTTTACCTTTCAAACGCAGTTTGTCTAACAATTTTCTGACAAATATTTTTTGAGCTATTATTTTTTTCAGTAACTTCAAAGGTTTCATTTTCCGAGATTAATCTGTGGAAACAATTAGCGAAAAACCCAGTCGTCAGCATCGCATAGCTTTTTATTAAAGAGGCTGTTGGAGCAGGGATTGTAACTATCAATTTGTCACCATCACTTTTGAAAACGGTTCTGTAGTTCCAGAGATTCCATAGAAATTGTAATTTAGAATGATTTTAGAACGCTTTTCACTCATTTCACTCTTTTAAATTTCGATTTTTTAAAATTATTATTCTTAGAGAGCATTTACATCTTATAAATAACTACAAACCAAGTTTCAAATTTCTAGCTCCTTCAGTATAAAAAAGACGCAATTTTCGGAAATTTTTCGCTCCTGCACCCCATTGGGGTTAGTGGCACCGACATAAAATATAGCCTATATTGGAGTATGGATTGTTACCATCAATTTGCCACCATCACTTGAAATCTGTTCTGTAGTTCCAGAGATTCCATAGAAATTGTATTTTAGAATGTTTTTAGAACGCTTTTTGCTTATTTCACCCTTTTAACTTTCGAATTTTTTTTTTTCAGTTGTTCTTAGAGAGCATTTACATCTTATAAGTAACTACAATGCCAAATTTCAAATTTCTAGCTCTTTCAGTATAAAAAAAAAATTGCAATTTTGGAATGTTTTTCCCTCCTGCACCCCCCTGGGATTAATGGCACAGACATAAAATATAGCCTATGTTGGAGCAGGGATTGTCACCATCAATTTGCCTCCATCACTTTTGAAATCGGTTCTGTAGTTCCAGAGATTCCATAGAAATTGAATTTTAGAATGTTTTTAGAAAGCTTTTCGTTCATTTCACCTTTTAAATTTCGATTTTTTTTTTTACTTTGTTCTTAGAGAGCATTTACATCTTATAAGTAACTACAATGCCAAATTTCAAATTTCTAGCTCCTTCGTACACAAAAAATCGCAATTTTAGAACGTTTTTCGCTCCTGCACCCCCCTGGGGTTAGTGGCACCGACATAAAATATAGCCTATGTTGGAGCAGGGGTTGTCACCATCAATTTGCCACCATCACTTTTGAAATCGGCTCGGTAGTTCCAGAGATTACCCCCTACAAACAAACAAACAAACAAACAATCCTTACTCCTTTATAATATTAGTATAGATTATAGAACATAAAAGTAATAGAAATAATGAATGTAAACAATAGAAAACATTCAACAACAGAAATAGTAGTTTAAAATAACAGAAAGAATAAGATACAACTTGAAATAAATTTTAAAATATTAACAAACACAATTATATATATATATATATATTGGAAGAAAGATTTTTAACTGTAATGCATTTTCAAAAAATACATCTGATGCTAGTACTTTTCAGTGTAATTGCAATGACCCCACTCTAAAAAAATTCATTAATAATGATCATGGACATATAATCACTGGTAATCTTAATATTGTGAATGATTATAAACTGCAAAAACTCATGGGTTATGGTACTAAATATAGACTTCCTTCTAAATTTAATGTAAATTCTATTATAAAACAGTTTATATATGATATAGACATTTTTATTTATAAAATTTCAATTTCATATAGTAAACCCATTGAATATTTTAATCAATGGAAAATACTGGTTATTGAAAAATTAAGTTCGTCTTTAAAACAAAATTTATCGAATATGGTTAAAATTAACACAAAACATTTGTTCCAGCAAATTACTAAATTACAAAAAAACTATGTAATAACATATATTGACAAATCTCCTAATAATTATGCAATCATATGTAAAGCTTATTATCACCAACTACTTACATACTGTATTTCTACTAATAATTCTTTTAAAAAAACTAATGAAAATGTAATTGTAAACAATCGTAAAATTCACAGTTATTATAAATTATTAAATATTAATTCTACTAAATTTAATTATCCTTATTTAGTTCTTATACCCAAATTTCATAAAAATCCAATTAAATTTAGGACTGTAACTATAGGATGCAATACATATAATAATATAGCCAATAAACATCTATTAAAAATTCTCAATCAAATTTATACACTGACAACATCCACTGATAACACACATTGTATAAAAAATAGCTATCAACTCGTCAATATTTTGAAAAATCTTAAATGTGTTAATAATATAATGACATATGATTTCAAAGATCTATTTAATAATATAGATTTATTAGATCTACATAATATTATAAATGCATTATTTTATAAGTATCAACATTCACTTAATTTACCAATTCATATAGATACAGCTTATTTTAAAACTTTAACAAATTTCATTATATATAATAATTATATAATACATGATAACACGTTATATTTACAGAAAGTCGGTATACCACAAGGGGGATGTACATCTAGTATACTTTCAGACTTATACTTGTATCATTATGAACGTACATTTATTAATAGTAATATACATTTATATCGTTATATTGATGACATTATTTTAATTGCCACTGATCACACTAATATTTCTATATTTCCAGTTGATTATCCTACTAATTTAGAATTAACGGAAAACCTCCTTTCTAACAATACTATTAATTTTTTAGATCTTAAAATTACACTAAAAGAAAACAAAACAATAATAGATCTATTTGATAAACGTAAAGAATTTAAATTTAAAGTTAATTCATTTACTAATTTTAAATCATGTCTTCATAATTCTGTATATCGTAATATACTCCTTAATCATATTTATAGAATAAAAAGTTTATGTTCCTCTCAACTTATTAACAAAAATATTAAAAAACTTATCTATGAAGCATTACAACATGGTTTTCCAAAAAAATTCATTTATTCCTTAATATATAGTTAGTTCCTATTTGATCTTTACAACCAAATTAACACATGCGTTTAAAAAATGTATAAAAAAATCATATAATCTTATAAATATTTAAAAAAAAAAAAAAAAAAAAAAAAAAAATTATAATAGGACGGTTGGGTGGGTAGACGTTGGATTGAGGTGGTGTGTGGCGGCGTTGTATGGAGAAATACGCATGATTAATTTATATTATTTAAAAAAAAAAAAAATGGGGGCATTTTGATTTACACAATTGTTTGATCATACACATTTTATAATGGACTGCGATGTGTTATTTTTATATGTATATTCATTTAGTTATATTTACTTATTCATTATTTAATTATTTTAAATGAATTTATATTCATTAATATTAAGAATGTATTTGATCTAATGATTTGGATTAATACCTTTGGTGGACAATATCATATTTACTTCTATGATAATGTTTACTTTTATACAGTGTTAATATAATATGTTTTAATTTTATTAAGTGTTTTTATTTAATTTAACATTGTTTGAAGCCACATTATTTGTGACTAATTCATTTCAATATTTAATCAATATTAATTTTAAATTCTTTGATTCTTAATTCAAATCTTTAGTATTTTAATTTAATTTATTTTAATTGATGTTGCATTTTTAGTACAGTTATTTAATCGTTGTTGTCATTTAATGGTACATTTTTAATGTTGCATTAATTATTAATTTTTCCATATTACTACTTAATTATAACATAGTATTATTAATTTATACATCCATTACTTAGATATTATTCAACATTATATTTATTAATTAATTTCATTTATTTATTATTTAACTAATGGCTATCATTAAGATAGTAATTTGGTTTAATTATTAAACACTAATTTCCATCCATTACTTTATATTTACTTTTACCACTAGAGGGCAGCACTATTTTAAGTTGTTTTTTATTATTAATTTTTCCATCTTAATACTTATTTATAACATAGTATTATTCATTGATACATCCTTTAATGTAATTCGATTTTCTATTTATTTATTAATTTCATTTATTTATTATTTAACTAATTGGTATCAATTAAGATAGTAATTTGGTTGAATTATGAAACATTTATTTCCATCCAATTCCTTCGATTCAGATTATATTCACTTTTACTATTAGATGGCAGCACTAATGTTCCTGTTTATTTTATAATCCATTATATTTTAACATTATTTCTGGCATCACTGCAAAGCAATTTATATTTCTAAAATTGGCAACATGTTATGATTTTTTATGCAATTCATTCCCCAGTCATGTTGGTTTTCATGATGGTTCATGAACTGCAAGGTATCTTATTTATATCTCTTTTCATCTTTATGGATTTTATACTTAATGTCTCTATTAAATGTTCTCTCTGTAATTTCTAAGTATGGCTTCTTTCCTTTTTAATATTGTATTTTATTTTTTATTTTATCACTGATTTGATTCATTGTATTTGAGATGTAGTCCCAATATCATATTTTTTAGCAATGTATGGCTAATACGATGATGAAACATCTCATTTCATTTTATTTGTGGTATTTAGGCAATTGGGACTTGATAATTCTGTCTAAATTCCACAAATTTCATTTCAATTAATTCATTTAATTCCATTTATTCAATTTTTATTTAATTTCTTATTCTTTCAATGTTTTTGATTCCATATTAAGTGTGTTGGGGAATCTTTCATTGTCAACTAATTATTTCATACTTAATTATTTCATTGTTTAAGTTGGTGTTATGATAATGTTTCATTTATGGTTATATATATATATATATATATATATATATATATATATATAACCATTAGTTAAATATTACCTACCGCAACACCAACAAAAACTGTGAAATTATGAATAAAAATAAAATAACTAATTGACAACAATACTGTTCCTCCCAACACACTAAATATAGATTCCAAATACATAGTACAAAAAAAAAAGAAGAAATTGAATTACAGAAATTGAAAAATTGAAATTTGTAGAACTTAGACAGAATCGTCAGGTCCCAAATGCCTGAAGTACCACAAATAAAATGTGTGGTTTCATCATCATATTAGCCATAAAATAGCTCCAGAATAGGATTTTGGAACAACCACACCCATAAAATATGGAAATAAACTGTGCAATAACAATTAAGTTCAGAATAAAACAAGATTAAAAATGATAGAGGGCAAAAAACATCAAATTACCAGATAGAAAGCATTATCCAAGCATGAGTCAACACAAAATGCAAGCATTGGAGAACATCAGTGCATGTTGCCAAAATAAGTTTTTTAAAAGATGATTGACCAAGTACTATCATTGTACAGAAAAGCCAAGCACACACCCCAATATATATAACCAGCGCCTTCTATAGAAAATTTAAAATTGAACTCCAAACATGTATTCAAATGAATCAGTAAGGTGCTTCTATCTATTGTGTTATTAGTGAATATATACTATTATACAATAAAAACTATTTATTACTATTATCGGATTAAGTTTAAAACAAATACTGTCTAAAGACAGATAACTGATAATAAATAAAATTATGTTAATAAATGTTCAATTGTATTAGAAAAAATGAGTTATTGATGTATTAAATAAAAATTATATGTAAAAAAATGATACGTAAAATGGTGAAATTGATAATTATTGATTAATGTTTCACATAAATATTTGTACCTAGCTATGACATATCACCATTAAATTCCTGTGACAGCAGTGCATCATCACTTACATTAATTTATAGTTAAAGATAAATAAAAAATGTTTAGAATTAAGATGCTAAGGATTTAATATTCATAGTAATTAAATTTTAAATTAATTAGTTACATTTAATGTGTACAAACTTTCTTAAAAATACACATGATTTAAGCGGAGAGGGTAGAACAATTAATAAAAATTATAAATTAATACAATGCATAATATTCACATTTAAGAAAGTATACTTTGTATTAGAAGTTAATATCCTATTGTCCTCAGTGGGATAAAATTTAAATACAAGTTAATCGTTAACATTATTAAATATTAATGAAAATGAATACATTTAATATGAATTAATAAATTTATAAATATAACTACACCAATATGCATATAAAAGTATCGAATCAAAGTCCATTATAAAATGTGTATTAGCAACGTAGTTCTAAATCAAATGCCCCATTCTATTTTTTTAAAATTAACCATGCGTATTTTCCAGACAACTCCACCACACCTCCGTAATCTAACATCTACCCACCCATCCGTTCTATTATAATTTATTATTATTATTATTTTACATTTTTTATTTTTTATAATTATTTTCTTATTTCATTTTTTTTAATAAAATTTTTTTACGCATGTGTTAATTTGGTTTTTAAGATCATTTAAGTACTAATTATATATTACAGAATATATGAATTTTGTTTGAAAAACCATGTTTCAATGCATCATAAATTAGTTTTTTAATATTGTTGTTAATTTATATATATATATATATATATATATATATATATATATAACTCATATATATATATCTATTTGCAATATATATAAAAATAAATATATATAGTTTTTATTTTTGTCTATGTATAATTAAAATTAACAAGTATTTTAATTACTGCATTGCATTAATTTGTTTGAAAAACAGTAGTAATACTATTAATTATCAACATTATAAATTTTGAGATATTTTGAATTGTTTATGAATTATTTAATTAGATATTTAAATTAATCTATAAATATAAAATATATTTACAATGTAGTATAAATTAAACATTAATTATTTAAAAACAAGTCTAATATATATTTAAGTAGTAGTAAAAATAAAACATTAATTATTTAATAAATGTCTATAATATCAGTGGATTAACACAGCTGGCAGCAAAAATAATTTGAATTAAAATAATATCTCTTTTACATAATATATTCTTGTTAAGAATATCTGAAATGCTGTGCAAGTTGAATTAATTCTGTGTAGATTTATTCATATAGTAGTATTATATTTTATTTGAATTTTAAGTAAAACTACAAGTTAGTATTGTTTTTTAAAGTTTATTTATATAAATAAATCTAATGAAGTGAGTATGTAACTAATAAAGTGGATATTTAACTAAATATTAATTATGAACTATTATAATACCAATAGATGGCGACACTTTACCTTTCAGGTAGTTGTAGTTAATATTGTTAATATTATATTTAATTTAACTATAGAGGGAGCTATTGATTGTATATTAATTTTACTTTCAGGAATTAAAATTGGATGGAGTAATATATATTCACGGATATAAATTTGTTATAAGTGTATTAAAACCAGAATTATTTTGAGTGTTTTTGAATCATTTTGTGATTGGGTGTCATTTATGGGGTTGTGTTTTAAAAAAAGTGTGCTCTCAACTTGTCTTACAAATCATTTCTCTCAACTCGACTTAGTCAACATGTATGATGCATTGCCATGTGGATGTGAATATTATGCAGACGTTGTGACATTTTAAGGATTCTGTATAATTATTGTGAGTAAAATATTTTATCTACACTTTACGCGTTCATATTTCCAATTTTATTATTTCAAAACTGTTATCTCGTGGTAATTTAGTGAGGTGTTAATTACAGTTTTTTGGATAATCGATGTGAGTGAAATATATTGTATTTTCTTAATGGTTTTTTATTTCCTATTTAAATATTTCCAAATTTTAATATTTCCAATTGTTGTCTGGTAATAATTCAGTGTACCTGGATGATTCTACTGATCTTAGCATTATGCCAGTAGAATTATGAAACACTGAATTATTATTTAAAACACATGTGGGTGCATCCAGGCTGATGAGTACATGTGCATGTGTTTTTCCATGTCCAATTCATATTTAATTCTCATGTGGTCCAATTTTCCATTGTGTATGGTTCATATTTAATTTGTTAATCCATTTGTGTTTACTTAATTGCAACTCCAATTTATAATTTTTTTTTTTTTCCCCCTTTCTCTCTATTTCTTTTTTCAATATTCTTTTGGTATGAGTAAAATTTGGCCAATTACCATTGAAGCATCAGCTATGGTAATATTATGTTTGCACATGTTAATTATTAGCTATGTGGTATTCTGTATACACTGTATCATTGATTATCTCTTTGGAGATTTAAGTAGAATAGAACTTGATATGTTTTTTGAAATTCATAGATATTATAATTATTTAACATTCTATAAAATTATGCTGCATTGCGCAAATTGGTATGGAATGGTTTTTACATATTCTTTTCAATATTCTTTTCAACAATTAGCTAGTTAAAATATTGATTTTTATATGATACCATAATTTAGCCTAATTGGCTCACAAATCACTTTGATTAACTTCTGTTTGAAATACATAGTTATTATAGCTGCATTGCGCTTTTAATGGTGTATTTAATAATAATTTAATAATAATAATATTTTAGTATTACTATTATTTCCTGGTATCATTTGTTTATCTATTGAATTTTCAAGGGCATCTTTATAAAATCTTATTCAGGTTCTAATGATTTTTTTTTTTTTTTTTTTTTTTTTTACCAACATTAATTTTGTACTGACTTATGACTGCTAGGGGTTTTTATATTGTTGTCTTTTGATGTTAGTTTGCTTAATGGGACTTTATGTATATATGTAAATAGTTTTATTATATAGCTTTATTATATTTAATCAAGTATTAAACAGTCAATCTTAATATTTGTTTTTATTTTATTTTATTTTTTTATGGATATTCAAGTAATATTAAGATTGATTCATAACATTTTTTTTTTTTTAAATATGTTATAGATATATTTAATATGTATTTCTTGCAATTTTTATTGCTATCAAACAAATATGGCAGTTATTAGTAAAATGTTAGATACTGGCAATTTAGGCCTTGGTGGATCCAGGACTAATGCTCGGTACAGGAAGATTATTAGGGATCTTCCTGGATCGTTATCAGATAACCTATTCTATTGTCCCAAGCCTGTACTATGTTTTCGAGAGTGTGAATCTAAGCGTTGTCTTACATGTCCATTAGCTGATAAGTCACAGATTTCAAATAACAATCTTAATTTGGTAAAATTTTGCAAAGCATACAATGTAATCTATTCATTGAAATGCAATTCGTGTAACATGGAATATATTGGACAGTCTTGTCAAAAATTACATAAGCGGCTAAATTTACATCGTTCTCATATTGATAAATATAAAAATTCTAAATTTCAAACAACTCATAATATTGAATATACTCATTTCAAAAATCATGATTTTAAAAATATTACTATTAAAATACTTAAAATACAAAAAAATTTTACTGAACGACTTTTTCTAGAATCTAAATATATAAGACATTTTAATACTACATATCCTTATGGATTAAATCAATTAGTATACAAAAAATCACATCCTGTATTTTCAGATTTAACTAAATATGAAAATTATAAAAATCTTTATTCCGGATTAAATTTTTCAAACTTAAAAAAAACTTCTAGATCTGGTAGAGGTAAACATAATAACAAAAAATTCACTGATGATATTGTGATTCAACAGGAGCTTGATAATCTTGAGGCACAATTTTGTAATGATTATTGTTGGCTTGCTATAAGAAAACATGTTTTTAGTATAAAAAAGAAATATATAAACCAATATTTCAAGGTATTTAAAAAGAATCAATATTCTCCACATTTTAGTGATATCTTTTATGATATTCTACATTATAGAGCAAACCTATTAAATACAAGTCTTTCTAATAAACCTAAATATAAAACTAATAATACACAATTAATTATAAATTTTTCCAATCATGTATTTAATAATATAAATTTACACAATATAATAAACAACATTAATAATAATTTTCCAATAAAAAATTTTACCATTCACAAGACATATAAATATAATCGCACACTTGGACGTAAAATTTTTAATTACAATTCTTTTGCAAAAAATTTGGTCTCTTCAAAGAATTACCCATGTTATTGTAATGACCCAAAATATCAAAAGTATATAAATACAACACATGGTCATATCATTACTGGTGATCTTAATATTGTAGAACAACCTATTTTACAAAACTTAATGCATAATGGCACAAAATTTCGTCTTCCATATAAGTGTAATATCAAATACATAATATTGCAGTTTATTCAAGATATTGATTTGTTTATATATAAAATTGCTGTTGATTACAATAAACCAATCGAATATTTCAGTGAATGGAGATTTTCTGTAATTGATAAATTAAAAAATGAAATTATAAAAAATTATCATCATATTACACATGCAGCTTTTAAAAACATAAATAAACATATATCAGAATTACAAAACAAATTTATAATTACTTATGTAGATAAATCTCCAAATAATTATGCTATCATTTGTAAAGAATACTATAAAGTGTTAATTCACAATGCAATCAACACTAGTAATATTTTTAATAAAACTAAATTAAATATTGAAATAAATAACAGAAAATTATTAAATTATCACAAATTACTAAAAATCAAATGTAATAATTTTAATTATCCTTATCTTGTTATAATTCCAAAATTTCATAAAAATCCTATTAAATTTCGCACTGTTACCATCGGTTGTAACACATATAATAAAAATGCAAGCAATTTACTACTTAATATTTTAAAGCAGATATATGATATAACGTTAAAACATAATAACCAACATTGCCTAAAAAATAGTTTTCAACTCATTAATAAAATACATAATATCAATCCGGTAAAATTCATAAAAACATTGGATTTTAATGATTTATTTAATAACATTGATATAAAAGACTTACATAAAACAATGTGTATATTATTTAAAGAATTTAAATCTCAATTAAAATTAAAAGAACATATTTCAGTAAATTTTTTTAAAACTTTACTAAATTTTACATTGCATAATAATTACATTATATATGACAATATTATCTATAAACAATGCCAGGGAATTCCGCAGGGCGGAACCGCATCTAGTATTCTCTCTGACCTTTACTTATATTATTATGAAAGAAATATAAGTCCGAACAATGATTATGTATTTTATCGCTATATTGATGACATTATCATATTTTATTTCAATGAAAAAAATTGCACATCACCACTCAATTTTTATCCTCCTCAGCTTAAATTAAGCGAAAATGATTTAATTAATAATAATATAAACTTTCTTGACTTTATAATTATTAGTAATATTAATTTTTAATTAATTTTTGATATTTATGATAAGAGATTTGATTTCCCATTTAAAGTAAATATTTTTACAAATTATGCTTCATGTTTACATAAATCTGTTTATAAAAATATAATTATCAATTATCTACATCGTATAAAATACTTATGCTCAGATATAAATAAAAACAAAAATATTAGATATATTCGAGATCAAGCAAAAATATATGGATATCCAATTTTTATGATAAATTCAATCATCAACTCTTTTAAATAACATTTATTATATAATTTAAATATAAACATGGTATGTAATAAATTATTGTTTTAGTGTGCGATAACATATAACAAAAGATATAGAAAATAATAATTATAACATACATTATTACAATTATAACATATTAGGAAATTTAATATTTAATATTTGTTTGAACATTATATACACTTTATGTAGAAAATTACAAATATAACATACATAATTACAATTATAACATATTAGGAAATTTAATATTTGATTGAACATTATTTATACTTTGTATAGTTGTGATTGTGCGTTGCCGATCACCTCTGTTTAAGGTATTATTGATGTGTAGTTTTCATACATTTATAAATTAACTTGTACAATAACAAATTAAATTATACAATGATAACATTGGTGATTATAACTCATATATATATATCTATTTGCAATATATATAAAAATAAATATATATAGTTTTTATTTTTGTCTATGTATAATTAAAATTAACAAGTATTTTAATTACTGCATTGCATTAATTTGTTTGAAAAACAGTAGTAATACTATTAATTATCAACATTATAAATTTTGAGATATTTTGAATTGTTTATGAATTATTTAATTAGATATTTAAATTAATCTATAAATATAAAATATATTTACAATGTAGTATAAATTAAACATTAATTATTTAAAAACAAGTCTAATATATATTTAAGTAGTAGTAAAAATAAAACATTAATTATTTAATAAATGTCTATAATATCAGTGGATTAACACAGCTGGCAGCAAAAATAATTTGAATTAAAATAATATCTCTTTTACATAATATATTCTTGTTAAGAATATCTGAAATGCTGTGCAAGTTGAATTAATTCTGTGTAGATTTATTCATATAGTAGTATTATATTTTATTTGAATTTTAAGTAAAACTACAAGTTAGTATTGTTTTTTAAAGTTTATTTATATAAATAAATCTAATGAAGTGAGTATGTAACTAATAAAGTGGATATTTAACTAAATATTAATTATGAACTATTATAATACCAATAGATGGCGACACTTTACCTTTCAGGTAGTTGTAGTTAATATTGTTAATATTATATTTAATTTAACTATAGAGGGAGCTATTGATTGTATATTAATTTTACTTTCAGGAATTAAAATTGGATGGAGTAATATATATTCACGGATATAAATTTGTTATAAGTGTATTAAAACCAGAATTATTTTGAGTGTTTTTGAATCATTTTGTGATTGGGTGTCATTTATGGGGTTGTGTTTTAAAAAAAGTGTGCTCTCAACTTGTCTTACAAATCATTTCTCTCAACTCGACTTAGTCAACATGTATGATGCATTGCCATGTGGATGTGAATATTATGCAGACGTTGTGACATTTTAAGGATTCTGTATAATTATTGTGAGTAAAATATTTTATCTACACTTTACGCGTTCATATTTCCAATTTTATTATTTCAAAACTGTTATCTCGTGGTAATTTAGTGAGGTGTTAATTACAGTTTTTTGGATAATCGATGTGAGTGAAATATATTGTATTTTCTTAATGGTTTTTTATTTCCTATTTAAATATTTCCAAATTTTAATATTTCCAATTGTTGTCTGGTAATAATTCAGTGTACCTGGATGATTCTACTGATCTTAGCATTATGCCAGTAGAATTATGAAACACTGAATTATTATTTAAAACACATGTGGGTGCATCCAGGCTGATGAGTACATGTGCATGTGTTTTTCCATGTCCAATTCATATTTAATTCTCATGTGGTCCAATTTTCCATTGTGTATGGTTCATATTTAATTTGTTAATCCATTTGTGTTTACTTAATTGCAACTCCAATTTATAATTTTTTTTTTTTTCCCTTTCTCTCTATTTCTTTTTTCAATATTCTTTTGGTATGAGTAAAATTTGGCCAATTACCATTGAAGCATCAGCTATGGTAATATTATGTTTGCACATGTTAATTATTAGCTATGTGGTATTCTGTATACACTGTATCATTGATTATCTCTTTGGAGATTTAAGTAGAATAGAACTTGATATGTTTTTTGAAATTCATAGATATTATAATTATATATATATATATATATATATATATAGTCCCTTGGTAGATTCATAATTTTAAAGTCCTGAATCTCCAACAAAAGTCTTTACATTCTCTAACTCTTGGAGTTGTTGATCAAAGACTTTAAGAAGTCTAATAATAAAATATAAACTTACAAATTTTGGTATCCATGGTAAACCAAGAATTTCTTAGAAAATCTTAAATAATATAACTACTTTAATAAAAATACTTGGTATAGTCTCTTATAGCTTTAAACGTCTTTTTATAATTTTATTTCATAAATTTTTAATCATCATGAAATAACTATAATATAATATTTGAAAGAATAATAATATTGTAGTCATCATGTTAAATTTATGATTGTAAACACTTTTTTTGTGAATACTCTATTGCTTCTTGAATAAGCATGTGACATTAGCAAATCATGAAATAGGGTTGAATAATTCCTTAGTTTCATAATTTCTCTGGTAGACTACTATTAATAATAACTAAGTATGTAGCTATTTAATTACTAGACAGTTTCTTAGTTATTTTTGTGGAATTCCTTTTTGTCTTACAAACTGTTATATAACTTTTTTTCTAATAATACTTTTTTAACATGTGTACTCTTATAATCTCATCAACATTGGTAATGATAATATTCTTTCAGTAATAATAGTAACAATAATTCAATAAATTATTAACTAGTAATAAAAATATAATATATAGTAAATAATATAATTAATAATAATAGCAATAATCTATAAAATATATTATCACACAGTCAATTATTAGTAACAGTTAATTGTTTTTTCAATGATATTGGCTGAGTAAAAATTTTACATAGCATAGAATTTAATTTCTTATTGTATTTTTCAGATAAGAAAGAAATTATGCTATGTCGAAAAAAATAAAATAAATAAATCTTTTCTACATGTGGTTTGTAAGTCGGATATCAAATAAATAATAAGAAAAATGGAATAAAGAATAATAAAAAAAATGAATTTGTTTTATAATTAGTTTTTTATTATTAAATTATTTGAAAGAATTAATGAAATTTTTATTATTTATTGATTAAAATTTGACAAGTAATTTATTAAATGAAGAGTTTAACAAAGGTGTTATTGTGATGCAAAGTTAAATGAACTTCCTCCCTTTTTCAACGTTAACAGAATTTCTTAAACTTAAAAAATAACCAATTTATGTCTACATAAAAAAGTTAATTTAAACAAAAAACCTCAAGGAAATAAATATCCGTGTTGCGCACCCAAGGATATATTTGTAATGTCGAAAAGAAAGTTGTTTGTTAGCTATTGTAATCATCATTTTAAATAAAAGTTTAAAAAAAATATATAATTAAGCTATTATCTTAATTTTAGTTTGTTGGTGTTGTGGTCGTTGCTCATGAAACATCTTGAATTCTTCAGGTGGAAAATATGGGCGTAATCTGGAAACATGAACAATATCGGAGTTTTGGCCATTATTAAAATTATCTTTATCAATTTTATAGGTAACATCCGACAATTTATTAAGTATATTCAATGGTCCTGAAAAGGTAGGTTCTAATTTTTCTAGTATTTGGGTGTTTAAATTCTTCATGAATGACAAGATCGTGTACTTTTAGTGGGGGATTCAACATAATTTCTATCATATAATCTTTTACTCTTCCTATGAAATTCATTAGTTCGCGCTTTTGTATTTTTACTGGCTTCAGTTACAGGAGGATAGTAATTTTGTTTCAGAGGGGATTCATAAGGTAATTGGCCATGAAATAAAGAAGCAGGAGGAAATTTGGTTATTGAATTGGGGGGGGGGAGGGTATTGTTGTATTCATGGATAACTTGGTCTAATAATTTGCTCCAAGGAATTTAGAGGGGGTGGATTTAACTTTACATCTTAATCTAGCAACTATTGTTTGATCAACTCTCTCGAATTTTCCATTGGTTTGAGTATGATGTACTGATGTAAAATGCTGTTAAATATTATGTTTACGAAGAAATCTTTTTAATCTAGGGGAAGTAAATGATTTATGCCTATAGCTAAGTACTTTCTGAGGAGCCTGTATATTAAACATTTGTTTCAAACAATTTGTATAGGTTTCAGTAGTGACACTTCTTGATGGAAAAGCCCAAACATATCTAGTAGCATGATCTATTATTATGTGTAGAAATTTTTTAGTTGAATTATAATAATTAAGTCCACCCACAGTATCAATAGAAAGACATTCAAAAGGTTGATCTGTGGCTGGCATAGCTTGTAATAAGCCAAATCTTTTTTGTCTAGGTTTTTTATTTTTTTTGTCAAATGTCACAATGTTTAACAAATTGAGTAATATCCTGAGTCATATTAGGCCAATAATAATTTAGACAAATTAAATTAAGCATTTTTTGGATTCCAAGATGACCAAAGTTGTCAGGAGCAACATGGAGTATAATTTCTTTCTTAAAGACATGGGAATTACTGTTTTTTTTTTTAAATCCTTTCTTTCTAATGGTAATTATTCCATTTTCCTTCTTATATTTTTATCGCATACATTATCCTTTTCTTGCATCTCTATAATTTCTTGACTATCTAACAATAAATTAGTATGTTGATTATAGTAAGCTATAGGATTTCTTAGACAACATGTCAGCTTTGACATTTCTGGAACCTTTTTCCTATTTTATCTCATAATCGAACATACTCAGCTTTATTGACCATCTAAATAATCTTCCTCTTAAATTATTAAGATTTTTAG
This sequence comes from Maratus michaelseni, assembly GCA_963931845.1. Taxonomy (NCBI): domain Eukaryota; kingdom Metazoa; phylum Arthropoda; class Arachnida; order Araneae; family Salticidae; genus Maratus; species Maratus michaelseni. Next base: position 409,762,207 of record OZ007586.1, read on the forward strand.
CCATACTTGTGATGCATGGTCAGTGTGATGGTAAATTTTACTCCATGAAAATTATGATAAAATTTATCAAGAGTAATGATGATAACAACTACAATGGCAAGACATTCAAGTTCACTAATAAAATTATTTTGTTAATAACTCCTTAAAATTCTTGAATAGTAAGCAATAGGGTGTAAAAAATAATTTTGGTCGGATTGTTTAAGAACTGCACCTACTGTCACCTGAGAGGCATCAACAAACATGTGAAGGGGGTAACTTAGGATCATAAATTCTTAAAACAGATTTTGAAATTAAAATATATTTTAGCTTTTCAAAAGAATTTTGACAATCTGTATTCCATTCCAATAAGGTATTTTTCTTGAGGTATTTTTATTGAGAGGATATCGAATTTCTGCATATTTATCTAATTTATGATAAACATTGATAGATCCTAAGAATCTCTGAAGTTCTTTTACATTGGTGGGAGTTGTTCATTTTTTTTATTACTTCAATATTAGCATTAGCTGAAGTCAAAATCCCGTTTTGAATTTCATATCCTAAGAAATTAATTTTATTTTGGGCTAGTTTACATTTAGATAATTTGTTTTATGTTCTCAAGTTTACATATTTCAAAAATTTTGGTTACATGTTCAAGATGTTCTTCTAGAGAAGAGGAGAAAATAGATCTAGATTGAGAAATATTTGGAGGAGTATTGGATGTCAATGAATTAGTACGGAAAATACACTCTCTTTCATAGTGGAAAGTATTTGTTATACCTCTGTTTACACAAAATCTGCATGGCTTGGATGGGTACTGATTTTGAAAATAATTATTTTGTACTCTATTTTGGAAATTTCTAGGCCTTTGAATATTATAATTTTGTAGAGAATTAAATTTCGAGGAGTATTTAACTGATTATTGGGCCGATTTGGCTGAATCCAATGACTAGGAATTTTAAATTGTTAAAAAAATTTCTATTAGGGAATATTAAAATTGTGTTGATAAGGTTTATTTGGTAATGATGGGCTTGTAACAGCAGGGATGGAACCTTCCACAAATTGCTTTACAAGCTTATTACCACTCTTCTATCAGGAGAGTTAACAATTAGATAATTTTGATACTCTGGTTTTAAGCCATCTGTTAGTCTTTGTAGTAAAATAGTCTCACATAAATGTAACTGTCTGCCAATTTAAACCTTTTTACGAATATAATTTTCTAAGTTACTCAAACTTTCTAATTTCAAAGCTGAGTATTCAGAAAATTTGGGAATATTTACATCAATAAGTTTTTCAGTTAAGATATCAGCAATTTGTTCATATTTAGTACAGTTGAGACCTTCATTAATATAAACCTTAAGAACCTTTCCTTTTTAAATTCTGAGAAATATACTTAAAATAAAAATGTAGATTGGAAATTTATTTTTCGCCTATAAAATCAAAATATTTCAACCATGATTGAATTGTCTTCCCTGAATCGAGATCAAAAGCTACAATTTTTGGTTCCGTCATGGTTATATTCTCATTTGATTTTATAAAAGAAGAAATTCTGTCCTCTTTGAGAAAACCTGATCTTAAAAACATAAAAATCTAAATTTATAACACTGCCTCATCATGATAAATAAATAAAATAAACAAAAGAGTAAATAAATAACTGTATCACTTTTAACAACAGATAAAATCTCTATTGATATACTTTAAAAAAATATATTAAATAACAAAAAATAAAATTTTTTAAAATAACTGACATTGCAGGGTATTGGTAATATTGGCTTTCACTTCATCAAGAGACACGGACAAGTTTTTTTTTTTTTCTACATCGTGAACTACACCTCTATAAACTTCTTCACTGTAAATTTCAATTGTTACTTTCCGGTCTTTAAACTCTTTCAACAATTTACAAGGAACTCCAAGATTCATCGACATAATTCTGGTAGCAAGACGATTTTCACACAAGAAATGGTTGTGCTTAAAGCAATTAAAAACTAAATTTCAGCAACTGCCACATCGAACAAAAGCACATTTTATTATTTTGATCAGAACACACTTTTTGAAGAATATTCCATTTTCGATATTATCACTCACAGATTAATCGAGCATCCTGTGCGACTTTTTGTTATGTTCTGCTATTTCTTTAGCTCAATTCGGCAGTCGATGAAAAAATATGGCAAGCATCTCAAAATTTAATGCAGTCGTATTATGAAGTTTAAGCAGTAGTAGCCGAGTAAAAATGTAGATAGAAGAAAAGAAGAACAAGATTGCACTCTAATTCTATTATTTAAATCCAATCATCTTAAATACCGGGGGAGTGCTCTCTCTCTCTAACTATAATCTGAGCAAATCTATATGTTGAAACATACTATAACTCTATTACATGTCTGACTGCTCACTGAAACGCCATCAACAATTTATTTAAACACGTACTTCGACTGCAAAATCCCCCCCCCCTCTCTCTCTCTCTCTCTCTCTCTCTCTCTCTCTCTCTCTCTGCCAGCTCGTTTTAAGCGAGGAGCACGCAAGAAGAATTTTGTAACACGTGACCTGTTTTAACCAATGCACGTTCAATTTCGCCTTGCACAATCTTTTATCTATGAATTAATATTGAAGAAATACGTCTCTCCTATGCTTTTGGTGGGAAAAGAATTTTCTAGAACAATATAGAAATTAAAAAGCGCGGGAAACTAATAGAATAATTTTCGGCTTTTGCGTATTGAGAATATAAGTTTCTGGATTACAAAATAATTTAAAAGAATGATATTTTAGATTATTAGGAAAGGGGAAAATGGTGAATTTACACAAATTAAAAGAAATAAAAGCGAATTTAAGTACGGGAATAAATATTTAATATAGTAAAGAATTTAAGAAAATAGATTTTTAAGAAGAAATATTCTTATGAAATGTGATTTTTACATCTTGTTTGTCGGGAAATAAAAAGGGAATTTAAGTAGAATCGGATAAAAAATATTTTAAATATGGACAGTAATGGAATATTTTTTTAAGATAGGCAATATTTTAATAAACTAGTCTTGTAAATGGAATATTAATAAAAGGAATTTTTTATACAATAAATTTAATAGGGTATGGAATTTTAAATTTTGTAATAAATAATATTTAATCTGACTTTCATTCAACTAAAATGTACTTAAAAGTAGAAAATAGTTTTTTTCAATCGCTGAGTGAAATCAAAAACTTTCTCCATCATTAATTATTTCCAAATATTTACTTTTTTTATTATATACACATACTATATAAATAAAAGGCAGGGTAGCAACATCAACATCTCGCACATGGTTGTGACGGAACAAATATAATGAGAGTTTTTACTTTCACAAAAGAACAATAAATACGTTTCAGCAAGAAATGTGCTTCATAATAAATGAATAATAAAATTTGCTACCTGCCTTTTTATTTAGTTGTAGGTATGTCTGTTAAAAAGTAAACATGTAAACGTTATTAATTATTGAGAATTTTCTCACTGATTGAAAAATATTTTTTCGACATTAAATACGTTTTATGTTGAATAAAATTCCGACTTACAAAAATATTTATATTACTTCAACGTCGTTTGAGTTATCGTTGGATTTTTCTATCTGAACTTTTTTATCAATATTTTGTTAAAGGAAAAAATTAAATTATATTTGTATGCATGAGTCTAATGCGTAAAAAGGTATAATTCCAATCCTTGATACTTCAAACCGTTTTTGATAAATATGTTCTCTTTTTCATTAGAAATAAAATTACGCTTAAACAAAATAAAAGGAAGAAAGAAAGAAAAATATCCAAGTGCATTTTTTAAGGTGTATTGAAGCTTTCCAAAAAAAAAAAAAGAAGTTAGATTTAGACAACATTTTCTTCATTAACATCATAAAGGCAAATAAATCTATGTCGCTAAAATCAACTTTTATATCATTTGAATGGTGATTAAGCAACGCAAACTACTGTTTTGTTGAAATATTTTCAGCTTGGGTTCGAATCCATATATTGAAAACAAACACAAATTCATTTACCCAATTTCCGCTTGGAGACCAAGAGGAAATGTGATGAATCTGTACTACCTATTTTTAACTAGAGTATGACTGTCATACAGTGGAATATTAAAAAATATTTTAAATCAATTTCTCTGTTTCCCGCTAGGAGGCATTATCGGCATAAAAGAAAGTTACTTTGAATCTGTTCTAATTTTAAATTATAATGTGGTTATTATATGAGGAAACATAAAAAAAATCCATTTTAAAATTTTAGTTATGCAATTTTCCACCAGAAGCGCTACCAGTGTAAAAAAAAAAACTTATGTGCAAATTTTCATAAAAATATAAATTTGACCGTGGCAGAAGCATATTCTGAAGATTTCCGGGAATTTCGTACGTAAGAAGTGAGTTTAAATTGCTTCTGAAAAGTTAAATGAAGACATGGTTGTGTATAGAGTTACATATGAAGCCTAATAACGTAAATAAGTCATAAAAAGCTCTTCCAATAACAATTGACGATAGACTGTAAAGCATTAGAATTTTTTTTGTAGACCTGTAAAGGAACTATAATTGTTACGCTTATTTTCATTGGAGAACATGTAATGAGCCTCAGTAACATATTTAAATTTCGTAGAGCATACATTTCGCAATATAATGGCACTGAAGTACATTTCAGACGGCCCATAAACGTTAGCGTAATCGAATTTTTTCGTGCGGCCTTGTAAAATAACTATAAGTTCTAAACACAGCATCTTCAAGAAAAACTTGCCGCAGGTGACTATAGAAACATACTAAAATTATATCGCCGTTAGTGATCTATAAATCCCACCTTTTGACGTTTATTTTTTTGAAAAATAGTTACATTAGAATTTTATATATGCTAGGCGATTCAAACCGGGTTTCCCGAATTACAGAACATAAGTGAAAACCACTTCTTTTAATTGAAAACTTCAATAGATGTTTTACATTTAATATATATTTTTTAGATTGTTCACTAACAACACCAAAAAGGATTTTTACATGAAAAATATCAATAATGTATTCAAATAAATTCTTGAAATTTATTAGAAGCGATACTGTCGTATTACTTCATGCCAAGAGTTAAGAGCTGAAAAGATCGACCGAAGATCGCTACTTACAGCAGCCTTTTTCATTCTGATAATTTCAGTAGTTTAAACGCTTACTTCAATAACGTGTCTGTTAAATTTGTGTTTTATTTATATTATTTTATTTTTGTAATGATGAAGTTTTAATTTCATTATGGTTTCACTTGAATTTAATCAAATTTCATCCTTAATTTCATAAAACGTAGCATAAACGTAGAAACTAATGAACTTCAAGTAAAAATAAAGTGCATTGAGAAATATAAGTTGTAGTGTGCATTTTGAACATATTGATATATTGAAAAAACGTAATGAGAAAAATGAATTAAAACATCGTAACTTTGAATAATTTAAAGGAAAATGGTTGCAGTAAAAAATCATCTTTTTCATATATTTACAATTTATCGGATCTTTTTTATTTAGCCGGAAACAAATCTGAACTATTTATGTTGTTTTAAGTGCAACAGTTAATCTTTCGTAACTGGGCTGCACGTGATAGAGATGGATTTAAAAAAGAAATCATGCTAGAATTTTTTTTTTTTTAAACCATAAAAAAACGGTAAATTAAGATACAATCGTCAAATAAATTTCCTTTGAAAGAACCTTTTTTTTCTCTATTCGACAATGTAAATATATAAATTTAGAAGTTAAAAAAATTAAAGGGAAAGCGAAATTTATTAGTCATGTGTTGCCACCGTCAATATAACGTCATCACTAATCACAGACATGTTTTTATTTTATAATATAGACTTAAGAAATAATAATAATAAGAAAACACTTCTACAATTTTAAACTTTTTTTTTCATATTTTTCTTACAAGTGCGCTCTATAACTGTAAGTACCCGATTTCTAAAAAGTATATTAGTTTAAGCAAAAATAAATAAAATGCTATGACATATATAAAATGCATTAAAAATGACTATTTACTTAACATTTTTATTTTTAAAAGATGAACTCAAATGAATTTAATCATAAACACATTTAATCACTTGAATTTAATCAAATTTCATCCTTAATTTCATAAAATGCACAATAATGAACTTCAAGTAAAAATAAAGTGGATTGAGAAATATAAGTTGTAGTGTGAGCATTTTGAACATATATTGATGCATTGAAAAAACGTAATGAGAAAAATGAATTAAAACACCGTAACTTTGAATAATTTAAAGGAAAATGGATGCAGTAAAAAATCATCTTTTTCATATATTTATAATGTATCGGATCTTTACGTAACTTTGCCAGTATATACTAGGGATGTCTAAATAAATTATAAGCCAAAAATTGGAAAAAAAAATATATTTTCGTCATTTTTATAGCCAAACAAAGGTAGCGTTAAAAAAGAAATTCGTATATAAGTAAAAAAAATATTACACAATCACAAAAAAAAAAAAAAATTAAAGAAAAATTTATTACTTATCTTGTACACTTTTGTTGAAATTAGTTGAAACATCTCAGAGAGTTTTTATTATACAGTAATTTATCTTAGTTGAATTTGCTTTAAAAGAAACAACATAAGCACATATTAATCTTTCATTTATTTGTTTATTATTTGGTTTGTTAGTTCATGGAGTCAATAAGAAGAAACACGAGATAGGAAAATAACAACATATATATTAGCGTCTTTTAAACACTTTTACGTTAATAAATAAGTGATAAATTTTATTTCTTTAATTACTTTTGTAGAATTTTGCTCATATGAAATTTCAGAATAGGACAGTTGTGAACACAAATGTTAAGTTATCATCATCAATTTAACTACATTAGAGTAATTTAGTTACAAAGAAGAAAATAAGAGGAACGAAAAAGAAAGAAAGAAAAATGGAAATTTGATTCGAGCGTGTGAAATCGAAACAAATCGTGTAAAAAGAAAATCGTTCTTTTCGCAAAAAAATGTTTGTTATATCAAAATTGCGTTAAGAAAAAAATCGTGTGAAAAAAATAATTTATTTTTAATGTTTGATGTACGCACAAATTGCGGGAAAAATTGCATTAAAAAAATAAGTTTACGAGAAGCATTTCAAGGTGTTCAAGAATTTCAAAAGTTCTATCGAAAGTAGTAAAAAAAAGAGCTTTCCTGATATTTTCTTATTCAATTCTATTACGTCACGCGTAACCATCCAATACGCATTTTTGCCTCAGTCTTCTCTCTATCCCTCTCTGCCCTTGTTACTTTCCGAACCCAAACTGGGAGCGATGGAAAGTATGAATTTCTCGGGACCAATTCTACCGAAGAGAATTCCTTCCGCAGTTGTCCCTTGAATTTGCGGCGCAGAGGTCGGTTTTACAGCTCTGGCTTTTCCGCAACCTATCCAGCACGATCTCGGATAAAACTTAGGCATGCTTTTCGACTCGTGTTTATCCTGGATATTAAGCCCGCCTTATGGTTTCATCACGGTAAGAGACTTTTTTTTTTAAGTACTCAAGGGGGAAGGGCATAATTTAACTACACTTAAAAAAAAACAAAAAAACTCTAAGGTAAATATTTGAATTAAAAATTTCTTGCATAGTATACATGCATATAAAACTTTCAAATATCAAAATTAGAGTAATATTAAGCTAAACGTTTTCACCGTAAAACGTATATATTTTAAAAAAAATTAACATTTAAAGTAATTAACCCCCCCCCCCCCATCCCCCGCAAAAAAACAACAACAAAAAAACAAAAAAAAAACAGTATATTTAATTCAGTTTTCCTACAAACTATTTATCTATTGAGATTAAACTATCATTTTTTTTTTATTTAAATCTAAATCAAATATAAATATTAGTTTAAAAATCTGAGAAAAGAAGAGAAAAAAATAAATATGGAAAATTTCCTACAAACTATATATCTGTTGAGATTAAACTCTCTCTCTCTCTCTCTCTCTCTCTCTCTCTCTCTCTCATATATATATATATATATATATATATATATATATATATATATATATAAAAACTAAATCAAATATAAATTTAAACATCTGAGAAAAAGAAGAGAATAAAGAAAGAAATATGGAAATTTTCCTACAAACTATTTACCTGTTGAGATTAAACTATAATTTTTTATTTAAAACTAAATCAAATATAAATTTAAGAATCTGTTTATTTAATAATTAAAATCTTCAGCGATTTAATTAAATAAAAACTCTTTATTATTTTAATTTAGAATTACCCCCAAATAAAATATTTTCTTTTTGTAACTAAAATAAAGATGGTTATTTTAAATAAGACAATTCTATACTTTTAATTTTGAGAAAAAATATAAAATAAATTGTGAAAACTAGACAAATATTTTAAGCATCTTGCACCATTTTATTTAAAAAAGGAAAACGACTATAGAAAATATGGTTTCATCACGGTACGAGACAGTATTTCATTTATTTAAATACTTAAGGGGGATGGGAATAGTAAAAAGAATCTCTATGAAAATTTATTTCATTGAAGTATATTCAAAAGGATCTAAACACTGTTCAGCTTTCAAATAAATCTGTATTTAAAAAAAGAAAAAAGAAAATGATTGATAGATATTTTCTGAGCATAAAAAAACTGCATAAAAAATCTGTAATTACGCTAGTTATGATTTAGAAAATATCAGGTGTTCTCTGTTAACGATTTAAAAAATACATTAAAGGTATATCAAAATGTTCTTTTTTAAAAATTGCGCACAGAATATCTATTGAATTCCTTAGTATTTACATGACATGAAATGTTCAGTTCGATAAGTTGTATTATTATTTTCTTTTGAAAAAAAATGTCTATATTTTCAAATTTATTTTAAAATTGGAAATTTTATTATTAAATTAGTAATGAGCTAGAAATGTCTGAAGTATATTTATAAAGATGATATTTTTAAGATATTCTGAGATATTAATATTACTTTTCTTAACAAAAAATTATTAAATGTTTTTAATTTTTAAACGAAGATAATTTTTATATTCTAAACTTTATAATGGTATATTTATACAGTGTTTCTTTTATTACCATTAAAAAAATGGTTTTAAAATATATAACTTAAAGCATGAAGTATCGAAAATTATGTTTTTTTTTTCGACTTTTAATAGTTCTATAACGCATTAAATATTTTAAAAAATAGTTTGCGGAAATTAGAAGAATTTTCGCAGCTCCGCATTATACTTTGTACTTTTAGCTACAATATGCAATTTCTATTTCTTTTAACACAGTGAAATTATGTTTTATTTAATTTATACGATAACCTATTAAAAAAAAAAAAACATTATTAATTAGCAAATTTTTTTTAATAAAACTTAATCGTTTAAAACGATTTAAAAACGAGAAAAGAAAAGAAAAATCAACTTAAATAAATATTGAAATTATATTTTTTACATACACGTTGATAAAATTTCATATAATTATTGCTTTACTCATGTTATTATTTAATTAAACTTTTCTTAATGTAAAGTATATATGTGAAATTTAGTAATTTTATTTATAGATTTATGTGTAATTTTTTGTAGAAATATACATTAAATTTTCAAGCATGGAAGCTTGCGTAAAATTAAATCTCATGTTTTCTCAGTAAAAATTGATTTTTGTTGAGCACAATTAATATTTAAAATATTTTATTATTTTGTTCACCCTCTTGAAAAATAATATAGTTTATTTAATGCAATTTTCTTACTAAATGATTTTTTAAATTGAAATTAAAGTAAATTAAATTTCTATTGAAAACTAAATCTAACAACTTTTGTAATGTCAAATATTTTTTCTATATAATTAAATACATCTTTTACGTACAGTGACCCCTTTCACTTATACGACCTTTAAGGCAAAATTTACCTGAAATCCAATTTGAAATCCAAATAATTATTCAAAGTATGTATACATTTGTCTGGCGCAACCTGTAAATTTATAAGACTTTTTAATTTAATTTTGTTTCGCGAAAGCTCATTTTCCAATTCAAGATTTTTTTAAATGTAATTTTAACATAAAATATATGCATAAAAAATAATATATTGGGCTAGTTTATGTACGTAATGTAAGATTATGGGTTCTAAATTTTAAGTACCCCAATGCTTATTTAACAAATAAGTTACATTAAAATAATGAAATATTACAAAATCAAATGTCGCCTCCTGTTTCAGTTAAAATTTTTGCCCCCTTTTTGATAATAGATATGAAGAACCCAGTGCAATAACAATTAGTATTAGTAATAATAATAATACTTCGCTTCATTAGAAAACGACATTAATGAAACTGCTGAAAATAGTACATTTATTTAAGGCTGTTATTAAATTCATACATCTTACTTTATGATACAAATACAAAATCTCTTTTAGAATAAATATATCGAATACTCTTATTCAGAAGCCGAGAATCGAACAACTTTTTTTCTGTAAAAGTAAAGCATCTTTCAGAAAAATACAATCAAAGCTGCAATCAAGGAACTTATTGTTGCAACACGACAAAAAAAAAAGGGGGGGGGAGGGGGGTCAGGAATTAGCAATATACATTATAATCAAATATATACCACATTTATGCGAAAACGATAAAAGTTTGTGAATTTGTTAATTCTGATAAGAACATTAGAAAATTCCTGTTTTGTAGGTACGAAGAGGAGTCTGATTTTCTTTAGAAGGGAAAATAATTACCTTCTTTTTAGTAAAAGAAACAGTCAATTTATGCTCATATGTAAAGAGTTCGGGGAGAGGGGTGGTCATTATTATCAGTGCACCCTGAGCAGAGTTCAAACACTTTTTAACAAAAGAGGAAGTAGTTAGCCGGTCGCCTTTTCATCAACGATTTGTGAACAGTAATTTAACAAAGAAGCCGAACACTTAAATATCCATTTTTTAAACTTCGTCTTAATGATATTTGTCTTCTTTAAATCCATTCTTTGTTTGAAATAAATAGTCGAGAAAAGACTACTCTATTTCCTGAACTTTTATATAATAGGTACAATACAAATCCAGTTTCGTTACCTGGTTTGTAAATTATTTCCCCCTTCTTTTGTGCGACTTTTCTGACTCCAGTATTACAATATAGCTTACAACTATCATTCTTCTAAAGGTGACGTCCTAAGGTTGCTGCCTCGTCGCTTCATACGGTCAAAGGCTGCCGCTAAATACATGCAAGATCATGACGGACCATGGTCAATAAACTACAGTTTTTAACACCTAAAAATATAAGATTGCGATTTTCATTTGTTTCTCAGTCGAAGCATCTAATAACATTGATGATTTAAATGTTATACAATTGAACTCGTTTATAACAAAATGAAAACCTTTTAATGAGTGAAAAGAAAAAATATATATTAGTCTAATTTTAAAATACATTGTAAAAATCTGTTTTAAAGAAGAAAACTGGATGTTACGAGCATAAATTATGAAAACTCACCAAAAATAAATAAATACTTACATATTTTTTTTTTCCGTATTTTCGTAATCAAAATACGTTACTTCACGCATGTTCAGCATTTTGGTTGAAAATAGGAAAGATATCTTGAAAATCACAGACATCACTTTTTGCATTAATTTTAATTGACGTCGTTTTTAAAGTAAAATACGCAATACATATAAAATAAAAAACATTATTTTCTTTTTCACGTATTCAATGAATTATACAAAATAAAAATGTATAGTGTGAAAGAGGTATTAAAAAAGTTATTAAAAGTAATTTACTGTTAAAACTTACTCAAATTACCATAAATAAATGATAAGCGTATTTTTTCCATTACTTTTGTACAATATGCTATAATTTGGTGTTTTGAACCGAATTTCCTTACGCGACAGTTCGATAAAGGTCTTCAGTAGACAATCAACTATAACTCAGGATGTAGTTACTTTGTCGAAAAATGAAAGAGACATTCGATTTCAAATCACTTCAGTAATGATTTCTGGAAATCACGATTGGATATCACGATTTTACGTTTAAAAATGAGTCCGTAAATCTGTAAGAGAGTTTCGCAGGGAATTATATTTTTTTGAGAACAGAACATCCTTAATATTTTGTAATAAAATATTTTGTAGTACATTTACCTTATTTGATCGGCGTTATGTTTGAATTCTACAAAAATTTTCATTTTTACAAATTCGATAAAGACATTTAATAAAAACCTATCGAAAAGTTTTCACTTTGCTTCATAAAACTTTTGGTTTAACCCGCGTACCTTCTTAAAGCAAATACAATTGGTTGAGTTTCACGTATTTTCTTTTGAAACTGAATTGCTGTCTTTGAAACTTATTGTAAATTCTAATCCGTACATCATGTTGATATCATTTTATCGTAATTTCCGGCGTATAATCCGCTGATCAAACAATCATGTTTCGACCCAGAAATTTTATTTTATAAAATGTAACTTTCTAGATCGCTGAAAATATTTGACTTCAATTATTGAATAAAATTTCTGGGTTGAAACAGAATTGTTTGATCCGCGGATTATACTCCGGAAATTACGGTACTTTTAAGATTATTCTTTATTTTTACATGTTTTTACCGACAGAATATTCATTATTTTTATTTGTACGAAAAATCACTGTTTTCAAATATTAGGAAAATCCGAGCACTGAAAATTCTTCAATTTAAATGTTTCAGTATTTATTAAGTTTTTGTTAGGTCAGAATATTTCTATATGCAAATTAATACACAAGAAATAAAATAAAATTTTGAATGAAATAAGTTTTTCATTTAAGATATCATACCTTTCTTATATCTTATCATTTTATAAGATATATTTTGCACATTACTCCATACGACGAAAGAGAACTTCAATTATGGAAATAACACATACATCCAAATTTTGTATAGTAATCTAAGAAAAATTATAAAGAGATTGAAAAGTGAAAATATTAATTATATGCATCATCTGCGGATTTCATTGATACATCTGCGTATGGGGGAGGGCGAAAGTTTTCACTAACCTCAGGCGCACTGCCTGCCAAATTATTTTAAGTGAGTTATAGACTTGATACAAAAATAATGTAGTCATTCATATCAGGTGCTCAGGAGAGTAAATCATATCTGCCAATAAAGCAGTTTTTTTTTTTTCGTATTGATTAATTCAGCAAATCATATCTGTATAATGCTGGGAAAACATTAAAAATCTACCTCTGTAGATTTTTTATTGATACAGCATTTTCTTTATATATTTTAATAATTATTTTCATTCAGCAACCCATCTTTTCTACGTAGTTATTTTTATTAAGATATACTTTCACTTTCGGAACCGGTTTCGAAAGTGAAAGTATCCCCAATTAAAAAAAACTGCAACAAAAATCGAAAAAGTATAAAGGAGCGTGCATAGAAATTGACCTCAGCTATCCAATGCAAAAAAAAAAAAAAAATCATTTAGAAATATTGAAATGCGAACGAGATATCGTAAATTATTTCCCCCATGGGATTAACATTAGCGAGCGGGTGTTTTTGCCTGACTGAAGTAGCCTCTTAAGCCGCATGTCAGGAGTTAATAGCTGAAGAACTCGCGAAAGATTTCGCTACATACAGCAATCTTTTTGATTCTGATAATTTCAATGGTTTAAGCGCGTAGTTCGATTACATTTTCTGTTAAATTTGTTTATATTATTTATTGATGAAATTTTATTTCGTTGTGGAATATTAGCCGGAAACAAATGCTGAACTATTTATATTGTTTTAAGTGCAAACGGGGTAATCTTTCGTAACCAAGCTGCATGCGATAGAGATAATTTTTTTTAAATCTTGCTTGAAAATTGTTTTAAAACCACAAAAAATCAGTAAATTGAGATACACTTTTCCAACAAATTGCAATTGAAATAATATTTTTCTTTGCTATTCAACGATGTAAAAATTGAAATTGTGTGATGTTTTAGAAGTTAAAAAAAATTCAGTAAAAGCAAAATTTATTGGTGAGGTGTAGCCACCATCAATATGACGTCAATGTTCATTACAGACCTTTTTTTTGTTTTATAATATAGATTTTCTTTTTTAACACTCTAAAATCTGTTGAACAGTGCAATTTATTTCTTTTGAACTAAAAGCACTTGGCTAAATTTCCCCTACAGCAGTTGTCTGAAGTGTGAAAAGTAAGATTTGCGAAACCGGTACATTCGGGAAACTCTCATCTCTATCAACATTTAAAATATCCTTTTCTTTAAAGTCACGAGTGGCCTGAGATCGTGCAATTCTTTCTACTCCTCCACACTAAAGGTATAAGCAATTGCTAATTCTCTTACAGTTCTATTTAAAGATTTTGCAGCGGTAATTAAATCTACCGACTAATCCATCCATGCACTTTTTTCCAAGTTAAAGGGGCGACAACAATTGGGAAATAACACGTAAAAAAGCTGAAATTGTTGTACATTTCTGTCAGGAACTACGAAAGCGATGTCAATTCTGTTTTTAGATTTGGAAACAGTTGTTATGCTATATAAATTGATCATTCGGCAAAAAAGTAAGCTTGAAAAATGTTAATTTTAATTAAAACCTGTATTTTTTTGTTTTCGAAATTGTGTAACTTAGTAAATATTTTATTTTTATATCTAGCCGAACGATAAAATTATAGCTTGACCAAAGAAATAGAACTATTGTATATTCTTTGGCTTGGCTACTGCTAACAGTATCAAAAACAGAAGTGAAATCGCTTCAGTGTTATCGAGAAAAAAAAAATAATAATAAGGGGTACATCAGTATCAGCTGTTTTATGCATGATTTTTGCAAAATCACGTAACTACTTTATTTTTTATTTTTATTTTTTGCCGAATGATCAATTTATAGTTTAGCGACCGCCAAATCTATTAAAAAAAAAAAAAAAAAAAAAAAAACCCACAATTGTAATAGTTTCTGTAGTTGCCGAGAAAACGGCACATCAAAATCTTCTCTTTTTACATGTGACTATACACAATTTTTATCGCCACCAAGGAATTCTTAAATTCAGGCAGTCTTCTTTCTGACATATTCACGGAGTAATTTTCATTCGTAAATGCATAAAACTTACAGCGTCTGCTTACCAAAATGCAAAGAAATTGAAAAGAGTTTTCTATTTTCCTTTAAATCCAAAGGATCTTCCAATAAATGTCAAAGTGTGCGCTTTTAAGTTGCTTTTCGAGAAACAACAGCCCGGAAAAAGCCGTGTATATGATTCATTAACACATTTACTGAAGGATGAAAAATGCTATTCGATACTTACGTACTTATGTTGTAATGTCTGAAATGTTCTATAAAGCTTCAACAAAATATTCAAATATTTCCTTTGTCTGAGCCTTTCAGAATACAATTTAACAGGCATTTAGTAACTTTTCTAATTCTAATGGAATTTTAGTATAATCGTTTGAAAATGGACGTTTTTATTGGTGTTCGGGACAAAAAAGTCTGGAAAATGAATCGCATTTTTATACATTTTGGGCTAAAATATGCTCTAAGAATTTTTAGAAAAAAAAAATGACAGAACTGCATGTAATTTCAATAATTAGATTGCCACGCTTCCTTCGAAGATTTAAATTCCTTTATCTTAGAATGCATTTTTTTTACTTCATATTTAATAAAGATAAAGCTATGAAACTATACACAGTGTTTTTCAGTAATATAGTCTTTAAATTGTCTCCGTATTTTTTGTTTAAAAAGCCTTTTTTAATAAATATTTTTGTTAATCCAGAAGACAAATGAATATATATTCTTTTCTGTACTCCGAAATAAAAAAAATTATGCAAAAAGAATTTTTTTTGAGAAAGAATATCAAATTTTGAACATGTCTAATATTTAAAACTTTTTATTTTTCAAAAGATTTTACACGAGAAAATGAATGTTTATATAAACACACATTTTAAGGAAAAAAATGAGTAAAAAAATATTTATAAATTAAAAATATATACAGTTCTCCTACAATTTTTAACTTTTTGAAAAACTTTTGCTTGCGTAATTTTCTTAGAAGTGTGCTGTATAAGAACGAGATTTCCAAAAATAGTTTCTGAAAAAATAAACAAAATGTCATGACATATGTAAAAATACAGTAAAAAATAACTTTACATTTTTATTTCCCAAAATCAATTATTTATATTACTGAATATCCTATCATTGATTGTATTAAAATAACCTTAACGATCGTCCATAACAATAGAGAATCAATTGAAAGTACATTATAAAAAAAAAGACAGATGTTTCTTAATATAGGAAAATATAAATTAACCGCAAACGAAAATATACAATAACCTCTTCAGAATTACCCACGATTCCAAAAAGCATTCTTTATCTTTGGAAACTTCAGAAACTAATATAATTTCTAGATTTAAAGATGCATTTATAAAAAGCAAAGTTTCTTTTCCTGCCACTGAATTCCGGAAAGTTTTCCGAGTAGTTTTTATAGTGTATTAGTCAGTTCTCTCAACCTGGAATATAGGTTTCTTGGATGCTATATATTCTCAAGCAACAATTTTTAAGTTCAACAAACATGTTTTACAGACAAACATGTTAAATTAACATTAATACCGTTTTGTTACCTTTGCATTGATAAATTCAGATATGCAGCTGAAAATGTATTGAGAAGGAATAACTTTCTAAAAACCAATATTCCGGTTTGAGAAGATTAATTAACACACTATAAAACTACTCGGACACGTTTCTGAAAATCAGTGGCAGCAAAAGAAACTCTGTTTTTATAAATGCTTTTTTAAATATCCCAAATATATTGGTTTCTAGGCTTTCTAAAGATAAAGAACGCTTTTCGGAATCGTGGGTAACTCTGAAGAGGTTATTGTATATTTTCGTATACGTGGTTATATTATGTTTTCGCAGATTAAGAAATATTTTTTTTTTTTTTTTTTTTTTTTTTTACAGTGTTATATATTGAAATATTAGCATTTTGACCATACCGATATATTAAACAAAGAACGAAAAAATCATGCATACGGCATAAATTATGAAACACTTTCCAACATAAAGAGAAATAGGGCATCCAACCCGAATTTCCCGGGATAGACAATAGCTGTGAAAACCATTTATTTCTTTAATAGAAAATTGAATAGATTTTTGACATTTAATATTTTTTTAATTGCCCCTAACAACACCAGAGAGTATTTTTATATGAAATATGTTAATTATATATTCATATAAAATTTTGAAATGTATTAAAAGCGGCAATTTCGTATTGGCCTCGCGCCAGAAGTTAATAGCCGAAGAAATCGCTAAAAATTTCGACACCTACAGCAGTTTATTATTATTATTATTATTATTATTTATTCTGATAATTTCAGCGGTTTTAAGCGCTTATTTCAGTTACATGTCTGTTAAATTTGTGTTTTATTTAAACTATTTTATTTACTGCTTAATGAAGTTTTAATTATTTTATTAAATGTTAGCTGGAAACAAATGCTGAACTTTTTATATTATATTGTTTAAAGTGCAAACGGATTAATATTTTGTAATCGTCTGCAAGCGAAAGAGACAGATTTAAAAAAAAAATCAGGCTGGAGATTTAATTTAAATGCTGTAATAAATGAGTAAATTGCCATATAGTTTTCAAACAAATTGCATTTGAAAGTACGTTTTTTTCCCTGTATAACGGTGTAAAAATTAAAAATATGCGATACATAAAAATTAAAAAATTTGTAGTAAGTAAAAATCGCAAAACCGAAATTTCATCATCAAGTGTTGCCATTCGCAAAATAACTTCAGCGTTACGCACGGACACGTTTGTCCTTTATAATATAAATAGTATTAAGAAATTTAATTTTTTCATGCGATGAAATAAGAAAATTATTATGAAGCATTATAAAAATAATGCCCCATAGGATTAACATTAGCGAGCGGTTGTTTGAAAGTGCGCGAAGATGATCCTTAATGCTATGCACGTAATTTTCAATACCGAATATTCTATAGTAAAAATCAATGTATAAATATTTCATAACAATCAGAGTATATTTACGAGAGTTAGAGCATGGACAGACGGAAAGACAAACAGACAGACAAAGAAACAAACAGAATTCATAAACACTTTTCAACTATACCGGAAAGTGTAAAAAAACACAAACTGGAGAAAATAAATTTAAAAATTTCAACTCGGAATCATTGAAAGGGAAAAAGAACGGGGTAAAAAGCCTTTTTCGTATATTTTAATTATCATATCTTTACGGCAGTTATTGAGAATACGATATGTATGTCTAAATTTATTTTAGACAAAAATTGCAAATATATATTTTCGTCATTTTCTGCAAAAGCGTGGATACAAAGTCCTTCTAAAGTAAGAATTTTCTGTTTCTTTTTTATCTGTTAGAAAATTAATCTTCTCACAGAGGCGCACCGAGCCAGCTTGGGCCCCGGGGCTGAAGTTTCCTAGGGGCCCCATATATGCATTCACATAAAAAGGGGAAAATTTAGAAGATGTTTATATTAACAATTGAATCTATTTGGACACTACACTGTTAACTAGTATTTAAAAAAAACACAAATTGCACAAATTGTGCAATCAGTGTAAAAATTGTTTTAAACTCATAAAAGAGCTAAAATCCTACATGTTTCGGCTTTAAACTTAAAGCCATCATCGGGGAAGAGGAACAACACAAACGACTACTGATCTTTTAATTTTCGACACGAGAAAATTGAAATCAACAGTATGGAAAAATTTAAATAAAATAAGCGGGCGCTCTCTTTTGCCAAAGAGCGAAAAACAAAACAATGAATTAACCAGGGGTTAAAAATGTATCCCATAAACCAGGTATGCTGAAAGAAAAGTTATCATTACAAATACAATCTTTTCTAATTTTAATTTCCAATGATTCCCTAATGGCGGCTTTAAATGGGTTATTGAACCTATAGATAATTCTTGCTTTATCGAAATTAATTACAGTATCATTATTTTTAGCGCAAAACCGGGAGATTGCAGTGGATAACTTTCCAAATTTTATGTCGTTTTTATGCTCTTTTAACCTTTCCAAAAACTTTCTTTTAGTCATACCAATGTAAAAAATTATACTATTATTATTTAAGCTAATGGGGATTTCATAAACACCTGCGAATTGATCAGGGGGGATAGATCAGGGGGATTTCATATAAATTAGATCCTATCCCCCCTGATCAATTCGCAGGTGTTTATGAAATCCCCATTAGCTTAAATAATAATAGTATAATTTTTTACATTGGTATGACTAAAAGAAAGTTTTTGGAAAGGTTAAAAGAGCATAAAAACGACATAAAATTTGGAAAGTTATCCACTGCACTCTCCCGGTTTTACGCTAAAAATAATGATATTGTAATTAATTTCGATAAAGCAAGAATTATCCATAGGTTCAATAACCCATTTAAAGCCGCCATTAGGGAATCATTGGAAATTAAAATTAGAAAAGATTGTATTTGTAATGATAACTTTTCTTTCAGCATACCTGGTTTATGGGATACATTTTTAACCCCTGGTTAATTCATTGTTTTGTTTTTCGCTCTTTGGCAACAGAGAGCGCCCGTTTATTTTATTTAAATTTTTCCATACCGTTGATTTCAATTTTCTCGTGTCGAAAATTAAAAGATCAGTAGTCGTTTGTGTTGTTCCTCTTCCCCGATGATGGCTTTAAGTTTAAAGCCGAAACATGTAGGATTTTAGCTCTTTTATGAGTTTAAAACAATTTTTACACTGATTTTAGCAACTAATAAGCACAATTTGTGCAATTTGTGTTTTTTTAAAATGTTTATATTAACTTCCTCATTTTTAAATTAAATTATTTTTTAATTTATTTATATGTTTAAAACAATTTAGCTTTTAATTAAATAACTTAAAGTAATATTTTTAATTTCACTTTAAAATCAATATGACGCTTAATAAATAATTATGTACTATTTATGATTTCCATTCAAAATACCCTTTAGATAATAACAGGCACACGTATTTTCGTTTTATGAGCTATAGAAGCAAATTTTATGTAATTTTCCACACCAACTTAGACAGAGGATTTGCATATGACGCGTTACATTTTTTTTTTTTACATTGAATGCTTTCTTGAGTGTTTTATATCAACTATGAATCTTGAAAGAGACTGTTTTAAATCGGAATAAATTTATAAATTTCTAGTTTTAAGCAGTATATTTTTTCATTGCTATTATACGAAAAATGGGATTTTAGTTAAAAAAAAATATATTTCTCATAAATTTTGTGGTAGCGGGACTCTCTCTTTTCTTCACGGGTCCCGGGCATTACCTTCCCAGTTTAAGGGGAGTCTTCCCTCACTTGAAAACACCCGCTCGCTAATGTAAAACACCTATGGCCAGGTTGTTTTCGAATTTCTCGTTTAAATTTGAATATTTTTAAACGATTTTTTTTTTTTTTTTTTTTTCCATAAGATAGCTGAGGTCGATCTCTAATATGGCTATTGTTCATTTTTTCGATTTCAGTTGCATATTTTTTTAATAAAGGTACTTTCACTTTCAAAACCGGTTCCGGATGAATGCCAAAGATGATATCTCGACAGTGTTAACGAAACTGATTTAGCATAATGTTTATAATCATGTAATTTATTTTTAAAGAAATACACAAGCAAATTTTTTTCGCTTAAAATAGATGTACTTTAGTTTTTATATAAAACAAAAAAAAATACTTGCTATATACATAATTTTTTTAATGTGACTCTTTATGCTTGAATTACCTCTATTTAAATGTGTATGAGAAAAAAGTTCTAAAAAAAAACGAATGCTGATAACTTGTTCAAATAATGCCTGAATGTTTAAAATATAACATTTAATAACAAGAGAGACCATTTTTCTCAAAAGAAATAAATGAAACAAAAATAATTACTGAAACATTTTAAAAATCATAGATTAAAAAAAATCCCTGACTGCTCGGCCTACAAGCACAGGTAGATTTCGAAGACGCAGACCGTGGGGCACCTGTTTGTTGGGAATTGAGGAAGAAATGATCTTTTTGCCATGATGCCGCAGTTGAGACCGCCCACTTCGAAATCTAACTTGTTTGCAGGTGGAGCCGGCAGGGATTTTTTTGTTTTTAATTTTTTTTTTTGCTATAAGGGTTGGTCCTATTAAAAACTTGTCAATATAAAAGTTATAGATAATATTAAGAGGATTTATAATAAATTTAAGTGGATCTGATATCTTGTGAATTGACAAAGTTATGAATTTTTTTGTTCTAACCCCCCCCCCCTACCTTGGGGCCATTTTTAATGATATCAAAAATATGCAATACATAAATTTTCGGCCCTTTTCCTAGAAGTAATAATAACTTTAAACGGATTCGATACGTATCATAATTAAGAAGTTATGGGTTTTTTCCTGTTTTCACAAAAAGCCCCCCCCCCCCATTCCCTCCCTTGGTTCGATTTTGTCCATTAACGAACTTGAACGAGATTTTATGCTCCTTGATTTTATGTATCAGTTTGGAAGAGATTTGTGCAGAATTATTCGAGTTATCGTGTCCATAAAAAAGTAACATAGGTAGATAACGTTTTGAACTGGGGGTGGTTTTGTGTTCTGGGAGTCATGATCGGCGTATATCTGCAAAATTTTTTCAAAAATTCCAACTTAGGGAAGAATGTAATAGGTAGTATTTCTTACGAAATCTACCTAAAAAATATAATATTCCTACTCTCTACGCAATTGCCTTCCCAGCTTATGCAATGCATTTAAAGGCCACAGGTGGCATCTCGACAATGTGAACGAAACAGATTTAGCATAATGTTTATAATCATGTAATTGATGTCTAAAGAAATATACAAAAAAATATTTTTCGCTTAAAATAGATGTACTTTAGTTTACATATAAAGCAAAAAATACTCTTGCTATATACGTAATTTTTTCAGTGTGACTCTTTAGAAATGCTTATATATTAACGGTTTCAATAGTAAATAATAACATAATTACTTCATTGGCAGATTCTTTTGAACGAGAAAATGTATTTTGACTAAATAACATATAAAATTCTTTTAAGAACTCAACATAACTGGAATGATTGACTCAATGTTTGACTTACCTCTGTTTAAATGTGTATGAGATAGATACACTTAAAAAACGATATATATATATATATATATATATATTCTGATAGCTTCTTCAAATAAAGCATGAATATTTAAAAATATATCATTTAATATAAGAAGAAAAAGCGTTTGTCTCAAAAAGAAATAAATTAAAAAAACATTAAGAAAATCCTGGATAAAAAATATATATTCTAGTATATCTTCTCTAGCATTATTGTTACATTAATAAGTTTAGACAATTTTAAAGTAGCAGATTAGTTATACAAACATGTAAAGTTTCAACTGTCAAGATTTATTAGATTTATCACAAATGTGTACCTAAATTCGTAAAAAAATGCATTTTGTGAAAATCTGAAAAAAATATGTTCTACACATGTTTGCGGGTTTTTGTTTACGAACTTAAAGGTTCTGTTTAAGCGTTTATTGTGAAACTACATAAATTATCTATTTTTGGAAAAGTTTGGTTTTATTTACATTTTACTTTTGTTGTGACAATTTGTTAACATTTTCTATAGTAAACAATAACATATTACTTATTTATTGATACACTCTTTTGATAGAGGAAATGCAAATTGACTAAATAACATATAAAATTATATTACGAACTCTATGTAACAGGAATGAGGAATGCATATATATGCCTTATATAGTCCACAGGCTCTCCGGGTATCCTCTTAAAGAATTTATAATACTTGTTATGTCGACATCTCCTGCCGTGTCCGCATGCAGCGTGCATTTTATAAAGTCTGCTTACATTATTATAAAACTAGTGACAATGCTTTTGGAGTATATTAGAGACCGCGTGTATCGTTTCCTTGACATCTGGCTTCTTGTATCGTAACCAAGGTCACATTTTATTTCCTATTTCATGTTTTTATTCCTGTTTTTTCCTTCGTGTTTCTTGCCAATTAGGACGATAAAATTTTATTCTTTTTAACTAACATAAGGCACACTGTCAATACGTCATAAATAATTAATCGAAATATAGTTATTTTAAGAATAAGTTATTTTGAAACATTTTTAGTATGCTTTAGTATCCCACGGTGTTGAACCTGAAATATTTTCTGAATTTGAGACTGTTGGAGGTAGAGCCAGATAAACCTTTGATGGTATTTTAAAGTACCATTTGAAAAAAAAGGACTTATTATAAAATTAATTTACCACATTGATTGGCAGCAAAACAATTTAGGATGAAGTAAAGATGTATATGCTTAAGGCTGCTCGGGGGGGGGGGGGGGGGGGGGGGGGGGGGGGGGGGGGGGGGGGGGGGGTGTGTATGATAGCGAGTATAATATCGCCTCGGAAAATTAATATATTTTTAACTTCTGTGTACTGTTCTTAAAAGAATGTCTCTTTTTTTTCTTAGTTATCAAAAGATTTCTAAACTATGTGCTTAATTTATATTTTTATGTGTTAAAATCTTAGCGAAACTGAATACGATTTTAACATTTCATAACATTTGAACATTTTCTTTGTTTACTTTTAATAGACGAAATCTATATTATAAAGCAAAAACATGTCCGTGAGTAACGCTGACGTTATATTTACGGTGGCAGCACCTGGCCAATAAACTTAGTTTTGCTGCAATATTTTAAACTTCTAAACACTGCACAATTTAAAATTTTACATCGCCGAATAGGGAGAAAAATGTTCTTTCAAATGAAATTTGTTTGAAAACTATATCCCAATATACTGTTTTTTTTAAAAATAATTTTCATGCATGATTTTTTTTTTTAAATATATATCTATCGCGTACAGAAATATTATGAACCTGTTTGCACTTTAAACTTTTTAAATAGTTCAGCCTTTATTTGCGACTAATATTCTATAACGAAATTTAAACTTCATCAATAAATAAATAAAATAATATTAAAAAAGACACATACATTTATCAGATATGTAATCGAATCACGCGCTTAAACCACTCGAATTATCTGAATGCAAAAGGCCCTGCAAAATCGTTGGCGATTTCTTTGGCTATTAACTCCTGGTACCAAATACGAAAGTATCACTTTTAACAACTTTCAAAACATTGCACAATTGATATTTTTCATATAAAAATGGTTCTTGGGGATGTTAGTGTGAAATCTAGAAAAATATATTAAATGTAAAAATCTATTAGAGTTTTCAATAAAGTAAAAATGGTTATATTCTGTAACCCGGGAAGACCTAGTTGAATAACCTATTATTTTTTTAATTTATTTAATGATTGCACAAATTTTCTAGTGTATTTTCAAAAATTCCGGATGACCTTGGAAGGGAAAGGTTTTATTAATTCATATTTTGGGACATAAAGGTATAAAACCTGAACCAATGGACAAACAGCCCTCTCCTTCCCCGAATTTAGCATTACTTTTCAAAAAGATTAGGGGAAGTTTACTATCTTTGGTAAAAAAAGTATTTTTGGGGGGAATTTGTTTTCTTGAACTAAAGTAAAAATATCAACTAATGGGGACACAATTTTGATTGATATTTAGACAAGCTCCTTAATTTTTTCAGCAGACTCTGGCCGGACCGGGTCGGACTTAGACTTACGTTTTTTTCTACATAGCCTATCCGGTGGTGGTAGACTAATTGTTTCCGGGACGTGTCGGGCTGGTATATATAATAGTAATAATGATCTTTTGTTAGCGGAATCTTTTGGAAATATACTTTAACAAATTACAGAGAAATATTTTCAAAGATTAACGTTTTAATATTATATAGCTTCAAAAGTTATGTTTTTCACCATCGTTTTCCTTTTATTCTAAACTACATTATTTTTTTTAATGAGTCTAAGAATAAAAGTGATCATTAAGGTTGCTATTCTGTATTCTATGTCTTGCGGACATATAGTCTAAAATATACCGTAAAATTTTAGCATAAATATGAATGCAGTATTTTTTAGAAATTGAGTTGAGCCGGGCCTGATTTTATTGATTTTTGCACGGGCCAGGCCGTGAACTGCAAAAATATAAACGGGTCGAGCCAGGTCAAGAGGGCTTTCGTTCGGGTTGGGCCTGAAAATTTCGGCCTCTGCAGAATTCAATAACTCAGTCACCTGAAACCAATTTTTAGTTTGATTCTGAAAGATTATGATATTCTCTAAAGGCTTTTAAACATTTAAAAGTTTGCGTTGTTGTTAAATTTCTAGATTGCTCTTTTAAACATAAATATTTGCTAACTCTTAACAGCCTGGCAAAAATCAATAAAATCAGGCTCGGCTCGACTCGATTTCAACACGCAAATGTTCTTACAAATATTTTATATTTTATTGCTATATACTTCTTCAGCATGTAAATAAATATGGTGACCCCATCACCACCAAAAAATCAATTAATTTCAATTCATTAAATTATATTGTTTTTTATGGTGTTAAATGTTTGATCTGACGAAAAACAATAAAAAGATCTCATTATATAAAAAAAGATTTCTTGTATAATATAAAACGTGTACTGGAACGAAAACCTTTTTCATATTTATTAACAGCATCTATTCAAGTAAGTTTAAATATTATTTATACCAATAATATTAGTAACAAAAAAATAGTTAAAAAGTACAGGGTGGCTGCAGATCAGGGAAAAACAAAGTCGAAAAAAGGGTATATACCAGTATTATCTTATAGAAAAATTTGACTTATTTATCGCTCAAATAAACAATACGAATTTTTCCATAAGAAATGCTGGTGTTCCCACTTTTTTTTTTACTGTGTTTTTTCCTGATCTGTCTCCATCTTGAATTAATTAATAAGTGAAAACGTTTGCTGAAGCAATATTAACCAGTTGTATTTCTTTTCTTATTTATTGTTATTTTCTTATTTAACTGAATTTAACTGAATTTAACTATATTTTCTTTGCATTCTTAATTATGGCAGACAATTGGAAATTTAAAAATCTGATATAATTTGCTGTTTACTTTACGCTAGGTTTAATTTTAGTTATTATTTATTCTTTTTTCATTTCGGCATATACCAAGCTCTTTTTCTTTTCCTCCAAAGAATGGAATGTTATTATGTTTCAAGAATTTATCCACTATATATACTAGAGCATCGAACCGAGAATTTATGTAAAACTCCCTTTTTGTTATTGAAAACTTTAATAGATTATTTACATTTAATAATTTTTGTTAGATTGCCTGTTAACAATACCAAAGAGCATTTTTATATGAAATATGTCAATTATATATTCAAATAAAATTTTGAAATTTATTAAAACCGGTAATTTCGTATAGGACTCCTCCCATAAGTTAACAGCCGAAGAAATCGCTAAAAAGTTCGTTATCATTAATAATTAGTATAATTAGTAGCAGTGTTTATTGTATTTTTATTCTGATAATTTCAGCAGTTTTAAGCGCTTATTTCAATTACATGTCTGTTAAATCTGTGTTTTACTTATACTATTTTATTTATTACTCAATGAAGTTTTAATTTCGTTATTGAATATTAGCTGGAGACAAATGCTGAACATTTTATATGGTTTAAAGTGCAAAAAGATTAATATTTTGTAATCGTCTGCAAGCGATAGACATATATTTTTAAAAAAATCATGCTTGAAATTTAATTTAAATGCTATAATAAATCAGTCAATTAAGATACAGTTTTCAAACAAATTGCATTTGAAAGTAGATTTTTTTTCCCTATATAACGGTGTAAAAATTAAAAATGTGCGATGTTTAGAAATTAAAAAAATTGCTGTAGAAAAAATCGCAAAAACGAAATTTTACCGTCAACTGTTGCCATTCGCAAAATGACGTCAGCGTTACGCACGGACACGTTTGTCCTTTATAATATAGATAGATATATAATTTGGATCTTTCGTTACAGAGACCAACAGTTATGGATTCTGAGTAATAATTATGCTTTATAACAAACAATTATAGAATATTGCGGTGCGGTAAACGATTACTCGTATTTACTAAAAATCCCAAGTCTTATTTCTGATAATTGACTTTCAGAGGTTGGGATGTCTGGTTAAGAACAGTAACAATTACTGAAAATTCGTAATTGTTGAAATCTCTGCGATACAATATTGCTTTGTAAAAGCTTTCGTAAGTGCATTTGTTCTTCGATTTATTCAGGGGCATTCAAATACTTGTTATTCAGAATGTCAATTGGAGCAATTAAATTTCTGCAAAAATTTTGTTTTATAAAGAAATTTTTGGCTGATAAAGACACATTTATTTATGCATTCTTATTTTCATGACTGGTATCAATCAATATTTTTTTAATATATTCAAAAGCACGTACGTTTAATAGAAGGTTGATAATTATTTTCCTTAATAAATGAAACATTTTATCATAAATACATCAATATTTTTAACACTCTAATTGAACGAATAACAGCGTTTCTCTCGCATCGTTTACACTTTCTAATAAACTTACATTCCCCTTGTAATAAGTAATATTACACCATGGATTGACTACACAACGCATATATATATGTATACAGGGGGTATCTCCGAGATTGTGTAAAATGGAAGTCATGGCTTGTCTTCATAAATCAAGACTATACTACACGACTGATTGAAGATCTTCTTGCTATATTAAAAAAAAAAAAAAAAAAAAAAAAAACCCTAATATTTTTAATAGTTAGTTACTTCTCTGCAATCTATTGAGAATTATATTTGTTTTCTCTATATGCTTTTAGTAGTTCATGAATTATTTCCATTGAAATTGAATGTGAAGAAACGTTTTTGTTTTCATTATAACGCACATTATAAGCTGTCTAAATCCATAAGCTCTTTACTAAAAAATGAATGAGATGACACATCTTAATGTTTTTTTTTTTTTTTTTTTTTTTTTTTTCATCTACCATTTTACCGAGATGTTTTTAAATGTCGTTAAACTAGTTGTCACAATCATTTCCAGGGAATATGGTACTTCATGATACTATTTAGTGTCACATATCCTTCTTTAATCCTTCATGATGTAATACGGTACGATTCTAAATATTTTCTGTCTAGATGCTGTTCTTTTAGCGTTTCTTTTGATCATCTTAACCCTCGTGATGACTTAATCGTGAAAAATTGTGCACGAAATTTTTTTTTTTTAATTTTATTTCTCTTTTTTTTCAATAAAGAAATCAAGCGTTTCATTTTATAATTCATACATTTTATTCACTAAATGTATATTATTGATTTAGATGCTTAATTGGTTTGTATTAGGAACTGTACAAATTTTGTGGTAGTAAGAATATTTTATGTAACGTCGCTCTCATGACGAGTGTAGCTCGTTATTTTACATTTTGGCACATAAAACTCATGACGAGTTAGACCCGTAATTTTATTATAAATGGTTAATGACATTTACGACTTTAAATGTAGTCTATTTACGTATCTACGTATAGGAATACTGCATTTTCCTTTTTACCCGATTGTACTCTATAAGGTTTGATCTACAGGTTGATTTTAGTGTTTATTTTTCGTACTAGTTTAAGACGTGCTCCAATATTAATTATATTATTATTGTATTATTATATTAATTATAATTAATATACTAATTATAATTAATTATATTATTATTATATATACAACGCCATTTGCGTTTTAAATGGCGTTGATTTTAAAGGTTGGATTTAGTTTCTTGCGGATATCTCCACTAAATTGTTTTACATTGAAGTAAAGTGTTCTTTTTCGACTGAAAACAACTAAATATTTTAGTATAATACAACATTTGAGACTATGTAAGCCCCACAAACGTATAGAATACTGCATTTTGATTTCTTTAACCTACATTATTCGCACATGGGTTGACGTCAGAAAGGTTGATTTTACACTTTCTTCCCTTTTGAATTCAAGTTCGCCCAGATTGCGTTTTAAATTTTTGTAGGTATATTTACTAAATATTTTACATGAAAATAAAAGTTCTGTTTTGACGGAAAACAACAGACTATTTTAGAATGTATGAGTATGGAGATTCTAGAAAACTGCTTTTTTGATTTCAATATACACTACAGACTACACTATGAAGAAAAAGTTGCAAAAATTAGAGCAAATTTTCCTTGATCCCAAACTGTTAGCTTTTTTTTACTCTAAATTAACTGCAAAATATATGCCTTAAAACTCTGCTTTGAATTTTAACGCAAAAATACCTGTAATTATGCAGCAAAAAACCTGGAAATTTGGATGCAGAAAATTGCAGAATATCTTTATGGTTTTTTTTTTTCTTCCAGGATAGAACAGATATTTTTTAAATAGTAGAAAACTTCGTGAATATTAACTATTTGTCCTTTAAAATATTGATGGGATGTTTCTTAAAATTTTCGCCAGAAAAATTTAAAAATATATTTAATTTTTATATTCTCATTTACAAAAAAAAAAAAAAAAAAAAAAAAAAAAATTACAAATGATTTTGGTAATTTAGATTTTTTATTTAATTTCAAATACTTACTTTCTTTAGTATACTAGGTTTCCACATTCACAATTATCACTTTTCATCTGAGCATAACTGAATAGATTTTAAAGTTACAGGTAAGCAGCTTTTTGTAATGATCGTGTTGCAGCAAAAGCAAAAATGTTGTAATTAACCAATTTTGTGTAGGGGGTTCGTATAAAAATTTAAAAAGTATATAATTTTCTTAAAATTGATGACGTGATTATTTTATAGGTACAATCTTATTTTCTATCTTATTTCGAACACTTTTGAAATTGTCATTGATACAATCTCGAACGAGTTAAACATCAAAGCACATTTCAACATTTTTGAGACATTCTGTATATGTAATAGTAAATTGTTGTTTCTTGTTACGGTAGTTTATCGAGCTTTTAAATGAAAAGAGAAAAGTCTCAATTTCAACGGCGTCCACCATTCTCTTAAAATTTAAATAACTGGCATATTCTATCAGTTCCAATTTTTTAAAATATCTTATGCTATTTTATTCATGTTTTCGATTAAAATATGGTTTGTATTATACTTTAGTTAAATCCTATATAATAGGCTACGCAGCAGGTGATTGCCTGTTCCAAAATTTCTTTGAGAATCCTTAACTGCAGAACATACTTCCTTAAAGAAATGTAAGTAGTATGCTCCCTCAAAATTTATTAGAATGTACCACTGATTATAATCACATGAAGTAAATGAACTTTGTTATTCTATTAAAGGAAGTTACGCTTAAAAAACCAAATCCTTTTTTTTTCTTTTTTGTACCCCAAAAAGAGACATAATGTGTAATTTTAAATATATTTCTTCTAAAGGTGAAATTCTTCTATGTTATTGTACAACTTCCCTTTGTCATTTCGAATGTGAGGAATAAAGTTTTTAATGATTGAATGTCACATGTATGAAAGATTGTCGTTATAAATATTTAAGGCTGCGTAAATTTCCATACGTTTCAAACGTATTAAAAATTATAGTATGTAGTGTTCAAATATCAGTCTACAGTAAAATCTTGACTATTCAATTAATCCGAATGTGAATATAACTGTGATTCTTGACGAAAATCTTATTCACCTTTCGAGTTAAAGTAGGTAACTTTTACTGCATAATTTTTTTTTTCAATTGTTACGAAAAAAATTACATAATACTTTTCGAGTGGTAGAAAAGAAAAGAAAAAAGGATTGAAAAAAATTCTTCATCTAAAATGAAGAATTTAGCTACTTCAATTTCTAAGGCTTTCCGGAGCACAAAAATTTACCCTTTCATTGTTAAAAAGTACTTTTGCTCATTTTTTCCTTTTGAAATGTATATTTATTTATTTATTTATTTATTTTCAAATGTAAGTTCTTTAAAGAAGATAAAATTTTATTTTCAAAAATTAAAAATTTCAAATTATAGCTATGTTTAACATTTGATATATCTTGTGGAAGAACTCACTCTTCATACTTTGTCATTTTTGAATGTAGAAAAAAAATAAATATTAATTCTTCTGCGGGATTAACAAGAAATTTATCATTATTAATAATAATCCCTTTTTATGAGTAATAAAAAAAAATATATAAATAATAAATAATATATAAAAAAATAAATATATAATATATAAAAAATAAATATATAAATAAATAATATATATATATATATATTAAAAATATATAAATAATCCCTTTTTATGAGTATTTTTTACTACGAGAATCATATTTTTTATTTTCCCCTCACAAAACTAATGTTCCCAATGATAATTTAAAGAAGGTATAGCTGAAAAACACATTATACAAAGTGATGTAACTTTATCTTGTATAGAAATTTAGATATATCAATTTAACCTTCTCGGCACAGATTTTTTTTCCGATTTTAGGAAAAATTACTTTTACGCTAACAAAGTTAAAAGTAGCTATCGAAATCATAGAAATTGCAGTTTACTGAAATTTAAAGAATGTGTTCTTTACAGAAATCTAACGAATGTAGTTATGTTGCGTGTTTTTCCTATGAAAATAGTCTAAGGAAGAATTTTTTAAGACGTTTGGAAAATATCGTATTACAACCAGATTAAACAAACATAAAAAATTTAGTAGTATTTTTTATCTTTTATCACAAATTACTAATTTGGAAAAGGAGTCCCTAATTTAAATTTAAAGAGTGAAACATATGTTTAAATTAAAAGAAACGCCAACGGTTTACTAATAATTAATAAAACTTTTATTAATATTATTATTATTAAATGCTGAAACATAAGTAACGTCATAATAGTAAATGTATTGACATATGCTATCACTATTAGGTGCTGGAATTAACAATAATAATTTTTTTCTTTCAAATATTGCAATTCGAAGTAGGATCTCTTAAGATACCAAGGGAGAAGTTATTCTGTCAAATAGTTTAGGAGTTATGAAGAGTAAAATTTGGAACTCCTAATGTTAAATTCCTTTATAATCGTTGCAAAACAGAATGCAATGCACGTAGTTTTTAAACACTAACTCAAACTACTCAGCGGAATGAGCTGTAATTTTGGGTTATCTTATTTAAAGTTTCTAGAAATCGATATCTGTTAAAAAAAATTCATAAGACACAATTTTTTAAAATTAATTTCTAAAATATAATCCTGAAATTACGAAGTTTTCAAAAAAAATTTTAATACAAAAATCGATATTTAGATGTTAAATATACGAATCCCAAAATAACAGCTCATTCCTTCAAGTAGTTTTTGAGTTATGCTTTATAAACTATCCACATTGCAATCTGTTTTGAAATGATAAATGGAGAATTTAACATTAGGAGTTCCAAACTTTAAACCTTCATAATTTTTAAACTTTTTGACCGGATAACTTCCCATTTGATATCCTAAGATAAAATTTATCGAAAAATCCAAATATTCTGTCAAAATTGGGTGTTCGTTTTGAAAATTTTTGAGTTTGGTATGAAGATGGAACCCTAAGCTTATTTTGTAACATAAATTGAAAGAAAACCCAAATTTCAGTCTAATGATTATTTTCTTTTTCTCTGAAATAGTTTTGTGATTTAAAATGTATGGGTGTACTCTTTTATTTGGGCTAACCGTACATGGGTAGTATGCAGTATTTATATATAAAGACATAAAATTTACTTAATGGCACATAAAAACAAGAACAATTATATGAACTTGTAAAATTTAATTATGATTATATATACATAAAATCAACGTTTCAACCTGCATCTGCAGTCGTCTTCAGGATGTAAAGATTAAAGCGAACTAAAAGTCTAGAGATGAAAACATAAAGTATGAGAGACAAAGAATTGAATTTTGGCCAATAACATGATCGGAAGGATGTTGTTGAGCCATCTAGTGAATACAATAGAGAGGTTAAATCGAAACAAAAGTTTTAAAATAATATCGAAATTTCGATTGAAGAATATTATGTGCTGACATCTATGAACGGAGAAACGGGCTAAGCAAACGTTATAGAATGCATCTGGTCAAATCAGAAGACGGAAAGGTACACACCTGATGTAGGCTTCTAATAAAAATTTACACGTGATCATCATAAAAACGAACCTTTCGTGAAAAATGAAAAAATAAATTAAGAAAACCTATACACGCGTTGCGGAAATATGTGTTACCATTCGATATTCTCAATACAATCGGTTGAAAGATACAGCATTAATTTTAATTATTTCATCGACAAACAGCCCATAAGTCAATCCTTGTAAAAATTACACAGTGCCGTTAATAAAATGTAACCTTTCCGACATAAATATCTATTATAGGTTAGAGGAAAAAATACCAATAAATTGCTTTACTTTTATTTCAGTTTCACACATTTCATTCATAACATAATTTGTTGATACAAATACTATTACAAATTAATCTGGATTAGAGTTCGGCACCTAAGTTCTATCGAAACCCAAAAAATTTATTTGAAGTCAAACCAGAACACTCCCGGAGCCCGCTACGCTTAAATTCTAAACCGATCTAAATCCGTCACTGGATTGAAATAAAAGAAAATTAATGTCATATATTTTAACGCAATTATGCAAAAATAGTCTGCAATTATATTTATATTTACCAATTTTATCTTTTGTGAAAAAGCATATACAGGATGTCACCTTTATCTGTTGTCCAATAGCTAATTCCTAAACATTTAGATTTTCACCAATCAAATTCCAGTTGCTAAAAATGTTTGAAATGTTGTTGTTCATCATATAAAAAAACATTTACGTCAAAAGAGTTATTTTTTTTAGTTAAGAATTTAAAATTTTTATGCAGTCATTAGTTCGTATAAATTAGAAAAACTTTCTCCGTCCTCTAATAAATAAAACAGTAAAACTTTCTTTCTTCTCTGAACTTGTGACGGCCATTACTGTCAGTAATAGTGAACCAGGCCGTTCAGTCGTAAAAGTAGAGCACCAGAGGTAAGGTTAAAAAAATATATATATTGAAACTTAATCGGACTGGGATTTGAGAAGGCCGCTACTAATTTTTCCTTACTCCAAAAAATAATTCAACGTTTTCCAAAGCTGTACTCCGTAAAAATAAAACGAACTCACAATTTTGAAGATAACCACAAGTCAGGATGCCTTCAGTAATAATCCTGATAAAAGCTGAAACTCACAAGTTACGAGATTTTCCCAGTCATCCGTCGAAAGTAAAAGAAAGAGAGCCTTGATCAACTTTTACGCACATGGACAATTGGTGGACAAAAAATTACGTTCGCATTCAAAACATCGCTTACTCACATGATCAGAGTAGCCGATACATCACAAACTTACCAAATTATGATACTTTGAATTTTATGATTTTTCAGCGCTTTCTCGCTCTAAAAACGCGTTTTTCCGTTTATGGTGAAAGCAGAGCACATATCAAAATTACGTTTTTAATAATCCAGCATAAATATTATCTACTTATTTCTCTAAAAAAAATAAAAAGCTAATTCTTAAGATCATGGTTTGAATTTATCTTTTCTACATGCAAAAATGGCTTCTTTATTCCTTTCGGTAAACCCATGATGAATAAAACTGGCACTCCTAGCTATAAGTTGACAGTCTTGATCATGTAACGTGTTTGAAAGCATGATAAATGTTAGACTAATTGATATAGCGGTGCTTAAAAATTGACGGACTGTTTGTTCCGAGTTCGTATTAAGTATATTAAGGCTTGTCAAATATTGTTCTGCAATATGAACTCATACTTACAGGATGGCTATAAAATATCGTTTCCTGTTTAGAAGCACATTTAGATATAACTAATGGACTGACTTCAGGATTTTGAAACATATGGTGATTAATTCCTTGAAAAATAAATAAAAACACTATTTAGTGCAAAATTTGTCAAAATAGAAAATAAAAGTGAATAGAAAGAGTAGCGAATATTTTGGCACTGTAAGAGTTTAAAATAGTCAGACATTTGCATTAATCACTTGTAAAAATAGATTATACAATTTTATTTATTTATTCATTGTCTGTATATGACAGTGGCTCCACTAATATTCATCTAAAAGATATTGAGAACAAGTGAATAATTCATTAAAATGACTGATGAATTATGCTGAGGATGCGTTGTTATACATTGTTGTTGTAAAATACATTGTTATATACAGTGTGGTTATAAACCTTGCTTATTTGAAGGCATTTGTAGCTAAAACTAATAAACGTAATGAGACCACATTTCATATTTAGACTTTTGAAGGCACGGGTTGATGAATTTCACGGGAAAAAAAGTACCAAAAGTTAAGTACCAAAACCTTGTTGTACCAGAGTACAGCAAGGTTGGACGCATCCTCAGCATATTTCATCAGTCATTTTAATGAATTATTCACTTGTTCTCAATATCTTTTAGATGAATATTAGTGGAGCCACTGTCATATACAGACAATGAATAAATAAATAAAATTGTATACTCTATTTTTAGAAGTGATTAATGCAAATGTCTGACTATTTTAAACTCTTACAGTGCCAAAATATTCGCTACTCTTTCTATTCACTTTTATTTTCTATTTTGACAAATTTTGCACTAAATAGTGTTTTTATTTATTTTTCAAGGAATTAATCACCATATGTTTCAAAATCCTGAAGTCAGTCCATTAGTGAAATTCATCTACACTGTAAAAAAAAACGGAAGAAAAAACTGCAAAAAAGGCTGTTAATATTTCACCTAGCAATCAAACACAGCTCTTTCGTTAATTTACAGTGATTACAGCTGTATAGATAGCGACATCTGTCGGCGTTGTTGTCATTATCTCAAACGAGGGGAATAAACACATTTAGGGCAGGTGCAGTCCAATAATGAAGTGACGCTTCGATTCTACGAGAAATGGCCGCCATTAGGAGCGAGCCTAGAAAGTTGTAACAATTACACCTGATAATGGATTACAAACATATTTCAAAGAGTAAAAGTAAGTTTTATCTTTGTTTTCTTATATTATTGTTTTAATAATATCATATAAATTCTGTTATATATTTATACGATACTAATTTTGTTTTTAAACCACGTGCATATCACGGCAGGAACTTTCACGTCATTTGTCTAAAATAAATATTTTGTTTTAAATCGTAAAAATAGATGATTTTGCTTAGGGGATGTTGTTTTGTTGGGGGGGATGTTGGGGATGTTGATTTAGTTATGTTGTTTTTTACTTTACCTCAGTATGTTCTTCTAGAACTTTGTTATTATTACGTATAATTTAAGTTTAAGTATCACAGGGAAACTTTATGCAAGCATTTTTTTTTTTTTTTTTAAAACAAGATCCCTGTTTTTAGCTATGCCTTATTACGCTATTATATATTTTTCAAAACTCCAGTTCATACGTTCGCATTCGAATATACTTTCTAAATCCTATAAATATTTTACCAGCTACAGTTTTCGGTTCACTTTGGACAGTAATTTAAGTATTTTTATTTATTTAATATATTTAGCCGATATTTCGAACAGTGATTTATTTTCCATTTTCAAATCATTTATTATGAGTAATCTGGATGCTCTATTTTATCAATTCCTAAAATATTCCTTGTTTGTTTACTGTCGCAGCAGTAATTTGCAGCAACTCGTTTAATATTTTTGTCAATTATCTATTTATTTTTTACGCTTAATTTTAAAGTTTTTATGTGAACAGATTTTTTTTATTATTATTTTATTCTACGTTTCTTGAACTCATAAGTGTTTTTTTTTCTCCCCGTGTTCATTTTTCAATCAGACCTGATATTTATGGAATTAAATGTAAACTTATAAAATTATCTTAGCATAAAATAAGTTTTTTTTCAATATAAAGTTTCCATATCAGCAAGTTGCGTACAATAAGGTCTTGTTATTAATTATATATGAATGATAGTTTAAATATCAGAAAGTTTTGCATGTTCGTGTTGAGGGGTGGAGGAAATAATGGCTACATTGAATAAACAAAAATATTTAAATAGATACAAAAAATAACCCTAAATTTGTTGGAGGAAAAAATATATATATATGCATGATTTAAATTAGTGGGTATTTTCAAATACAAACAAACGGTTAAACAAAGTCCTGTAAAGAAATACTGAATAATTAATTAAAAGCTAGATAAAGTAAAATCTTCCTTTGTTATGATTTATTGAAAAAACATTTTATCTCTATAGGCAAATGACTAAAATTTTTGTGGGTGATATACTTGACCAAAAACCGAAATTTGTATCGTATATATGTATAACAGAATCTATTATATAATAATGATATTAAAATAATGATATAAGTAAACAAAAAGGTAATACTTAGTGCCCAAAGTCTTTGAAATATGTCTCAGGTTAAAATAAGAAAAAAAAAATACACGGAGAGGGAGGGGGGGGGGGGGGGTAAAATATCAACAACAAATGCTATAAGTTTTACAGTGATTCTGTTAAAATTGCATTAAAATTAACAGCAAAAACGGCTGTAAAATTAACAAATCTGCTGTAAAATAAAAAAAACTGAACTGCTGTAAAATTAACCGCAAAAAATGCTGTGAATTTACAAAAGTGCTGTTTATCCATGAAAAACAAAACTGCTGTAAATTCACAGCAAAATATGCTGGCACCCATATTGCCAGCATTTTTTGCTGTAAAAATACTGTGATTTTTTTTACAGTGTACCCGTGCCTTCAAAAGTCTAAATATGAAATGTGGTCTCATTACGTTTATTAGTTTTAGCTACAAATGTCTTCAAATAAGCAAGGTTTATAACCACACTGTATATAACAATGTATTTTAGGTAATTTTTCCTATAGCGATAAGAGGTAACCGCTAACAACTGTTAACCACTAACAGCTAAAGAGATACTGTGTACGGATGATCTTCAAATCTTGCAAAGAACAGGATTTACGGTTCGTTGAAGACCAACTTCAAGTATGGCTCTGTTGCATAAAATTGAGGAACATTGAAAGTGGATTTTCGTTGTTCACTGTATGCATCTGAGTAGCAATTTGAACAAGCACATTGTCGCGAAGATTTTTTTATGAGACTTGCAAATCATTGCTAAAAACTTTTTATGATAAAGTTAAAACTGAAAAATCTTTCTCTCCTGTTCTTGCACATCCCTAAAATAATGAAAGTCTGAAATATTTAAAAGTTTTATCAATTGCACGTCTTAGAAACCATTTAACCTGTAATATTTTTAAACTTGGACTACGGATGTTCTGTACGGTTAATTTCTTTAAAGTAATTTCATGTTATCTACCAATCAGTATAACATCCTTTTGCTTATGAGGTTTCTTTTTTTTTTTTAATAATGTTCGATAATTTTATTGATATAAGCGATTAAATGATTTTGCTGTGATGATGAACTTTTATACCCATGTCTAAAACCATGACAATCCGTGATTCCGTACATTTTTTACTCTGGCAATGATTATCAGCATTTCAACAACGGCAACTGGGGCCCTTTTTCCATCGTATGATTAGTAAGATCTTTCTCTTCTTTTGTTATGTTTTAAGTTGTACAAGCATATTATATTCCAAAAGTTTCGACTATTGACCTTTAAGAGTAAATTCCATCAAAATAATGTGAAAGGATCTGATTTTGATAATGTAAAATAATGTGATTTTGAAATTTTTATGTATGGAACATGAATTAAAAAATTAATATTTGAAAATATCATGATATGTAACCTAATAGTATTTAGAAAAAAAAATCGATTTCTATAACATTCTATCATGCGCATACAAATTTTCAGTTCATTCCACCAAGTAGTTTTTGAGAGGGGTGTTGTAAAAACTCACTAACTCATTATCAAATTAAACTTCTGAAAAATCGATTAAGTTCAATCTCAAATTCAAAATTTATAAAACTAATGACATCAATTCAAACTCATTTTTAAACAAGTAATTTTTAAACAAAATATGAAAGCAACTTTAAGTGATTGCCTCTCAATCCACAATCTGCTTGCAATTATGCAAAAACACTCACGTTCTTAACATTGCCTGTTTTTTTTCTTTTTTGCGACAGTTGGGGTATTTTAGAACGACTGGTTTTGGCACAACCGAGTGTTTTTTGTGGCAAACTTTTATTGCTATCCGCATTCAATTTAATCTACATTGTTTTCAATAGTGTACCTTTATAAATAAGAGAATGGCGACATAAGCACATGGCGTATGCTGGGATTGGAGGTTTTTTTTCCAAAATATGGCAGCCCTCATTCCAGAACTTTGTGATACTTATCTGGACAGGTTTGATTAGATGAATGAGACAAACAGAAATGATGATCAATCAGCATGACCATAATATCAGGATTTCCAAGTTTTTGTTCAAAATCTTCTCAGACAATCAAACTGTATTGCTCATATGTCGCCGTGTTCTTATTTATAAAGCCCCTCTAGTTATCAGTGCCCTTTATATTTCACACATAGTAGGCAATCGTATATTGAAATTCCTGAGGTGTTCCTGTTAACCCTTTAACGGGCGGTGTCCACAAAAAAAGGACACCTAATTTTAATTCCAAAACTGACAAACGGCACCAAGATTATTTATTTAAAATTTTCCTTTTATTAAGTACCGGAAAATCAGCAAGTTTTTATTTTCGAATGAATTCGTTTGAAAATTCTGGTGTCAGTCCATTATTTCATCATTTTACAAACAGACTTACTCCGCGCCGGAAAGGCAATCGCGCCCGTCGGCCTAATCGCTCGGAGTTTTCGTGGTTTTCTTTCGAGCCGTGGATTTTCTCCATGCGTAAATACGGATTAGGTTCCCTTAGAAAGACCCCCACGAAGGGCACTCCCCCTGGGCCTATATCCCTAGTGCCGATAATTGGCCGTCAATAATCAACCCAACCCAACCCGCGCCGGAAAGGGTTAAAAGAAAATAAATAAAATAAAATAAGGCAACTATTTTTAGCATAAAATCTTCCCCACTGTTCTAGAATTGTGGTATAAAAAGTTATTTAAATTCATTCAATGACTGTTTAAAGAATTGAGAACATACGCACATACATATATTCTTACATGCATAACGGCCGAAAACAGAAGCTTCTTTTCCTAAGTCGCTTAAAAGAGCGAAACTCACTAAGGATTTATTTTTTTAAATAAATAAGTAAATGAATTAGAAAAAAAAATTATGACAAAAAAAAAAAAGAAAAAATATATTTTGTTTAATTTTATTAACTTTTTTGGTGATGTCAAAATCTCTAATTAATTTAGTAATGGAACAAGACTTAAAATACTCCGGTTTAATTGAAGCATTATAATTAACATAATTTAATCATATTTAAGTAATGTCAAGTACAAAGAATGATAAAAAAAGCTTAATGTACGAGGTTTTAAATATGATGATTCAAATTTGAAAAATAAAATTGGAAATTCTATTCTATAATTACCTATCAATTCGCATTCGTATTGTTTAAAGAACGGTAGGAATAGGAAATGATAAGCTTGATAATCCGTTTGTGATAAAACGTTGTGATGACTTCTAGTCTTATATTTATCTCTATAAAAAATTATTAGAAAATATATTAGAAAATATATATGATTTGTTAAAACAAACGTCAAGAACAGCGGGAATAACCAGGATCTTTTTTTCCCTTACGATTGTTACAATTCCGCTTTATTTGCAGATTTTTTTTTCAATGTGGCTCTGCAGAAAAATACATGATTTGCCTCTTTGTTTTTCCATTTCTTTCTTACCAAATTCGAACAGTGCGGCTGTCAACATGTTAAGAAGATTTCTTTACAAGAATTATTTAAAAGCCCAAGTGGAATTCCGGAATTCTCAAGTATTTTGTGAGAAAGGAAAAAAAAAGAAAGATGTCTGTCTTTCATTAGTACTATCGACTGCAAAGAAGGCGTCTTGTAAATTTTTCTAAGAAGCTCAAATGGTCTTGGTGAGAGATTGAGTTGTAAGTGTGGTTGGGAGGGGGGGGGGGAGAAATGTTAAGGAAATGTGTTAAGAAATGTTAGGAAATTGGGAAAAAATCGAATGAATTTGAGTTGTAATTTTGACTCCGATTCATGGAGTTATTGAGTAAAACTCAACTCACGCTCACTTTTCAGAAAGTGAATCTAACAACTCAAAACTCAGAGAAATTCACGAGTTTCAACTCGGTGAGTTCGCTCCTGTACAACAATACTTAAACTATCAACAGTACAGATTAAAGAAACATATATTCATTGAAAAATATTAATAATATAAAAAACAAATAATAAATGTAACAGTTGTCTGAATTATATTTTATAATATCTAATCTATTTGTTTAGTGTTTTCTATATAACACTAATATTTTCCTTTGATATTAATAATTAAAACTTGTATTAAACCTGAACCTTAAAGTAACGAATTTCTCTTTTGAGACCACTCCTAAAATTAACCCAATTTTTAGTATTGAATATTTTCGGATGTATTCATATAGGGACTTTATGGAAATTAATACCTGAAATGACTTGAGGGTATTCGTATATTCTGAATGTTGAAATTAGTGGTTAGTATAAAAAAATAATTTTTTTGTTATAACTTCAATAGGGAGACGGATGACCTTTTTCAAATTTATACGTTACATACAAACTGAGAAAAGTAGAATGTAATAAAAATTACATTTATGTAATAAAAACGTAATGAAAAATATACACAGAATGTAATGAAAATTAGCTGCGGTTTTTCATCTGCTCCCCCCCCCCCCCCCAACATACAGGGATTGAATTGTCATAATTAACTCAGCAAAGTCTTTGTTTGATAATTTTCAAATTCATATGCTTTTATACTTACAAAAATTACACCAAATCAAATTCATAAATATAAAAACAAAAATGATAATGTACTATTTTTTTTTATGATTGAAAATTTTGTGTAGTTTGAAGTTTTTAATTAAAGAGTTTTATTAACGTGCCATTATTAGTTTTTATGCCTTTTTTAAGGGGAGGTTCTCCCGATACATGTAGATTTCTACGGCATTTTCGGGAAATACTTTTTTTGCTTAAATATAATGCACATAGAGAAAAAAGTTTTTTCGGAATTTAATTTATTCTACTTTTCCCTAATTGTGTGAATATTTTCATTTAAAACAGTTGATATTTTAATCGATCTCAACTCCTCCAAAGTACATTATGAACGGCGTGCATAGTAAATTGGTGTAAGTGATTGCGCTGTTAATAATTAACTGAAATAAAAAATTCACACGGATTCTTAAAATATATTAAATTAGTTGGCATCAAAATCTGAAAAATATAAAATAAATCAAAATTTCCAAAAATTACGGCTGTTCGAAGTTTGAGGTCAATTATTGGCACTAATTTTCCATTGTAGAAAATGTTTAAAAAATTTGAAATTATTTAAAATTGTAAGTTTTAAAAAAAGTTACATTTGTTTTTCTAGTATAATTTGAAAAAATAAAACGTCGATATTTAGTGCTTGAACAGTTTAAGCGTGTGAAGCTACACCAATTCAAAAAATCTTGTTGTAAGAAAAACGTGATTAAAGTTTTTGATGTTCTTTTGTCATCCATGACACCGGTCAATTAAGCTGGTTGTCACGACTTTCATATCAGGTGGAATAAAAAATAGTTTTGGAGACACTTTAAGGGCGAAAAAAATTTCTGTGAAAACCTCCCCTTTATTTGTTTATAGTACTTGACAACTTTATAAAATTTGACCAAAATCAGGGAATATATATCTCCATCTCGATTAACTATGGAAGAGCGAGTCTTTGTTGTAGCCGATGTTGTCGGTCACCATCTGAATTATGTAAAATTTATTTAAAAATGTTTGGAAGAAACACGACATCACACAGGGATACAATAAATGCCCTGTGATAGCTAAGTTCAAGAACACATTCAGAATTTATAAAACAAGATAAGTTATAGGCCTAAAAGTCACCGAACATTTTCTGTTTTAGACGTTTTGCGAATATATAGCGAAATTCTTGACAAATTGTTCTTAAACTTCTGTGATGTAAAGAACATGTTTGAGCAAATATTTTTCACTGAGAATTTAGTCACGAGGGCAATGAGGAGAGAAGAATTTTCTAATTGAAGTGTAGTGTTTATGATGCACTTTGACAAATTATTTGAAAGTGACTAGAAATTTGGTTGAAAATCCTGCATGTTATATATATATATATAAAAATGTTATAAACAAAAATTCTTTGAACTATTAAAAGAGACGTTTTTACCTTCATGAATATACAAGCT
Organism: Maratus michaelseni; assembly: GCA_963931845.1. NCBI lineage: Eukaryota > Metazoa > Arthropoda > Arachnida > Araneae > Salticidae > Maratus > Maratus michaelseni. The sequence goes on from OZ007586.1 coordinate 409,805,068, forward strand.
ATATTTATACAAATGCATGCAAATGATGCGCAGGGTCTGTGAAATCATCTATTACAACTACAGATCATTTTAAGATTTTTATGATATAGCGTGTTGTTTGTCCCTAATTGCTCTCGTGACTAAATCATCACTGAAAAATATGGAGTCAGACTTTATATACCCGAAGTTTAATAACAGTTCGTCAAGTATTCGTCTAGATATTTTACAAATCGTCTAAAATCGAAAGTGCCCAGTTACATTTGACCATATATAGTAAAGAACAGGGCTGTATGTGTACAACCGGTTGTCCGCTGAATACCATAAAATTTTTATAGTAATTATCACTTTATTCAATTGCAGTATTTCTGCTATTGAGTAAGGTGAAGCTTTCTATTAAAAATTAGTGTATTCTGCAGGTTTCAAATTGGATAGTCCTGGTGTAAAAGCTGAAACATCTCAGTCGCTCCTGTTACAGAAACTTTTAAAACAAGTGTCATGAAATATTCAATGTAATTCGGTTTTTAGCACTTTCCAACCTAGTTGAAAAGTGCTTATGACTTCGGTTTGTCTGGCCGTATGGCCGTCTGCTGTCTGCCGTCTGCCATCTATCCGTGCTCTAACTCCCGTAAATATGCTCGGATTGCTCTGAAATTTTTATATGTTATTGTCGTTATCTATAGCATGCTCCCTATTTCAACGGAAGTGTGTAGCACTTATAATTTTTTTTACAGGGACACTCAAAAGAATTCAGTTATATTGCGGTCTATGGGGAAAAATCATTTGCGGTTTATTTAAATAATGTTTCACTATTTTAAACGCATTGAAATTTATATATATCACTAAGGTGCATTAGAAGAAGCTTAATATGGATTAGGGTGTGCATAGCACTTATAGTTACTTTACAGGGACAGTCAAAAGAATTCCGTTACATTACGTCTATGGAGAAAAATCGTCTGCGGTTTATTTAAATAATGTTTCACTATTTTAAACGCATTGAAATTTATATATATTACTAAGGGGCATTACAAGAGGCTTACTACAGAATAGTGTGTGTAAAGCAGTCATCGTTCATTTACAGGGACACACAAAAGAATTCTCTACTGTCTGTTAACAATAATTCCTGGAAGTGCGTTTTAAGTTACTGAACGCGATTTTAATTTTAACTCTCTTTTTGTCTATTACGTGGTGTGTATAAATTCTGTAGATCCTATACAGGGCAGCACAAAAGTTCGCGAACACATTTCCGTTTATTGACAGAAACTCCAGAAGGATAATTGTAAACTGTGCTACGCGTTTCCTAACTAAACTAAAATTTAGCATCCTATATAGTATATGTACAAATCTATAGATCATATACAGGGCTGAATAAAAGTATTCGGATATTTTTCAGAATATTGTATCTGTTGGAAATTCCTGAAATTATGTTTTTAAATATGTTATGCGTTTTCCAAATTGTTTACTTAGATGTTATCTTTTATCTTATTAAACGGTATGTTTTGTAAAATTATTTTGGAAGCGTTGGAAAGTGCTACATAATCTATGCTTGACGCATGATTTTTCGTTCTTGTTTAATCAAGGCTTCAAACGGCAGCACATATGAAATGATAATTATATTAAAAAGTGTATGTAAATAATTTACACATTCTACATTTTATTTTCACATAAATTTTGTAAATATAAATACAGTAGTTCAACAGTTATTAAAAAAAAAAAAAAAACCCGTCTTCGAGTTAATTATGGCCCACCTTGTATGTAGAATTAAAGAGTTGAAAGCGTTTTAATGAGGTGTCAACAATCTTTTCTGTCTAGATATTTTTTCATTATCTTACCCGTTAAATAACGAGTGACACTGACAGCTTAATATGCTAATCAAATATAGTCATTTATCATTGACGATAGAGTAAAATCTAACAACGATCGATCAAACTATCAATTATCGATTCAAATATTGATACTTTCTTATCACTCTTGATCTGCTTAACCTTTAGTTTAAAGACAACTGCAATTAAAGAACTGAAAAGTAATAATTATGCTATTTAGAGCTTTTATTGATGCTAATTTTGAAGGCTTTTATTTGTTTATGGTTAAGCAATATTTTTCATATAATGTTGTATGTGCAAACAAGCATAAAAAATAACTAAATATTTATTTTACATTCAGTTTTTTTAAATTTATTACATATATATTTTATTTGTGCTAATAATTGCCCTTGTATCAAAACACTCGTAGTGGCAAAACCATACTTTGCCAATATTGCTTACATTATCTATATCTTTGCCAATATTGCTTACATTATCTATATCTTTGCCAATATTAGGATAAACTGTTGTCACATCATCGTATTGATTACATTTTGAGAATATTTCATCATTATGAGCAAGAAATATTTCTATTTCAATTTAAAATCTATATTGCAAAAATTTCAATTCCAAATTGGATATTTAACTAATATTGGTATTTTCTCTAATAAATCCAGTATAGCAAATATTGGTTTGCTACTAGGGATTACACGTAATTTAATGATTTTTACTGATGTTGTAGAGTCTACATCGCCAAACCTTTAGTTAATTATTGTCAACGTTTATACTGAAACAACTTGTCTACATATAGAAATTGTAACAAACTTTAAATTTTTGATACCTAATACCAAATTTTGACATTATATTTGAATATCTCAGTAAATTTTACCTACGGATGCCAAACGGGAAGTCATATGAACACGTAGTTTAGAAGTTATGCAGGTCTAAAGTTTGGAATTCCTAATGTTAAATTCGTTTTTAATCGTTGCAAAATAGATTAAAATGCGAGTAGTTTTTTCAACGTAACTCAAAAACTACTTACAGGAACGAGCTGCATTTTTTTATACGCATATTTGAAGCTTGAAGAAATTGATTTCTGTTAAAAAAATTTATAGCTTACAATTCCTTTTTAAAAAAAATTATTTAAAAGAAAATATGTATTTTGACATTAATTTTCGAAAAAAATATGAAGTGTATGAAATTTACAATGCATTAAATTTACATAGCTTTGATTACGGCTTTCAAAGTGAATAAATCTAATTTCATCTTAACCATTATTTCGAATTATCAAAGTTCACTTAAGGAAAGTCGGCTGTATTAACAATATTATATTACGAAGTTTAATATGCAGTACTTCTTTATTTTAAAATAATGACTCCAATAAATGGGTTCAACTACATATAGTGGAGAGACAGGACACACCGGGAACCAGAGACGCTTTTAAAATGAAATCTGTATTTAGCTGTTCGTTAGATGTTTGACAGTTCAGTGATGCTTGTTTGGAGTGTTAGAGTGTTAGCAGAGGCTTAATTTAAAAACTTTTTTTTTTTGAGGGGGGGGGGGGGGGGGGGAGAGTTTGGGGGAATTTTTTTTTTTATTGGGGGCAAGGATTTTTTTTCTTTTTGTGCACATCTGAGAAGTAATTGATTTGCAGTTGACTTGATTTTCATGTTATTTTCTCATATATATTTTTAAAATTAGTCAAAGTACTTGTTGATGATAAAAATGTGTCTCACTTTGAGAATGTTGCAATAGAAAAGCTTTAGAATATATTGTTGATAAATATTAATTTTTGTGCTTAAATTTTTTATTGAATACTAATGTTTCTGATTTAGCCAAATCTGACAAACTATTTTAGATTTTTGCATTTTCTGAGATTTTTTATGAGTCTGACCTGTGATGAGTGATAGATACACTTTGAAATATCAAACTCCTTAGGATGGGTTCAATTGACCCCTCCCTCACATCTCTCAAGTGGATGTCCCTGGGTATCAGTGTGGATGTTATTTCCTTTAGAAATTACGAAAATAAATTCATTTTTCGGACTTACTAATTTAACTCTGTTACAGATCATAAACCTTCAATCTAATTGTATGCGGAATTTCAGTTCAAATATCATACATATGCCACTAAATTTCGCCTCTTAATACCAAGGATTTAATTCTAAAAAAGCCGAAGGAAAAGGTTTAACCATTTTATATCAACAATTCGACGTGGTTTACAGTGAGACATGGAACGCTGGCACACCGTGAAATAGTTTCTAACTGTGTATCGCTATAATTATATTTATTCTATAATGAATAATAGGCACTATATATTACTTTAGTATGCTTTTATATCTTTGAGACATAGGAGCCCGTAGATAGGGGTACTGTTTTCAACTTACCACCACGTAACGGCCACAAACATCAGTCTCTTGATTAAACTTTTGTACTCTTTAAAGTGTTAAATGTGGCCGTTACATTTTATGCTCAGAAATCTAGGCATAACTAAGTCACATACTAGATTGCTGAATTCACAAGCGTAATACGTAAGAAATACGTACTGTCTCACTTGGCCTTATTAAAGAATGGGCCAAGTGGAACGTGGCCCTGAAGCCAAATTTGTATGAAATTTTTACAAAGCTGATATTTTAAATCTATTTTAACCCTGTAATGATTATAATCAATATTTCTTACTTTTAGAGTAGGATAAAATTAAAAACAATATATTTATCTAAATATCTGTATGTTCTTATCTGTATTCGAAGACGTAAAAAATGTTTATTTTTTGTGACAGTTTATGAAGGGTGCCTCGAATGTGAATACGAGTCGCTGAGCTTCTCTTTGGCTTGATCGGGTCCTGCTATCTCACTATGTACTAGGTGTTCAGAATAAGACTAATGCTAATATTATTTTCAAGTGATTTTTTTTTCTCGTTTCTATTCATATGGTATGCAATATTCTTCCAATAAGCAGATTTATACGTAAAATGGCTAAAACTTCTTCAGTCGATTATATCTTGATCTCAATTAATGATTTTTAAAAATCCGTTAAACTGTGTACGATTCGCTCCTACTACGTAAAAGTTTATGTTCTAGAAGTGAAATGCCTGAAAGCTGTCAGCATTCAAAAAGCCAGTGGGCAACCTCATAATTGAAACAGGTTTAACTCTTCCCTTCCGCAAGCCTTGTTCAAGGTTATTAGGAAACAATAACGGTGAATTAGTACGAAAGAGGCATTTATCCAGTAAGCTGACAGAAACATTCTAGTTTACTTTATTTTTACTTGTTTTACTTAATTGTTCTTCACAGACAACATTTCTACAGTCATGTTGATACTAAGATTGATGGCGATATAAAATAAACAATAAAATGTTCACACTCAAAGCGTAACTTCGAAGCGAACTTGCTCATATTTTTTACCCTACAGTGCATAGTGTAGCCAATTGGAAACTCTTTAACTTTTAATAAATAAATCAAGTTCTTTGCAACCACTATATTTATATAGAAATATTAATCCTGTAAAAATAACATAAATATGCTACTAAATAAAGTTAAAAATCTATCTTAAAATTTCTGGTGTCGAATTCTTAACATAAGTATAAAAAAACACAATTCTAAAAGAAAAATTCATGCACTGTAGGGTTAAGTAATTGTTTGGTATATACAAAATATTTATATCAAAATTAATGTTGATTAAATGATCTTTGGACATTCGTCTCTCTAATAAGTGAAACAGAAAGTGGTAATTCTTGTTTAGGCAACAAAAAAGGAAATATAATATAAATGCTAAATTATTCAATTAATAAATTATGAGTGATGCATAGTCAGGATATTCTCCTGGGTGAGTTTTGAATCATTATTACTCAGAAAATGGAAATATCGTTGTTTGTTTTTAGTAAATACGTAACGTGTAAAAACCAACGCTTTCAAAAGCACACAGATAAAATGATCCTCTTCTTCACAGAAATGGGAAAGAGAGGGAGTGAGGAACAGTAGACGCGGTAACACGCGTATTTTGTTGCTATTGTTTATCATTTGCACTGAAGAAGGGGCTCCTATTATGATGCCTTTAAACATTTGTATGCTAAAGCTTTATAGGACGTTTATAATTTTCCAGTCGTTTGCTGTCTAAAGATCACCTATTACTCTTACACAATAGGTTTTGTATGCAACTTATCAGTTCTTAAGTCTTATAGGAGGGATTTAATCCCTAAATCAGCCCCCTCCCGTCACTGCTGAACCAGTGAATTATATACTTATTCGAAAAGTGAAACAACTCAGCAAATGTGATTTTTGAGATAGTAATGCGGGTGAAGTGCAACGTACTTCCCCATCTGTCATTAAAAACACATTTAAATATATTTTAAAAGCACCAAACTAGAACAGTTTTAATATTTTTTCACTTATGCCATTATTGTCTACAAATCTTCAGATAAATAAATCTAATGTGGCTCTTATAAAAGTAAATAAACCATTTTTAAATCTACAATTCTTGATTCTAGATATAGAAAAAATGAGTTATTTAAAGATCTATTTTAATTAAAAATAATTCGTTTTCAGGTTTGAAAAAGTATTTTGATTTACTTGAAAACTTCATTTTTTTAGTTGTCAATTTACGAATACGCGTGCGAAATGCTTTCAATTGTTTTAGTATTTTGATTTTCGGAGCTATTATTTATATATTGAGATATTATAATACCTAATCATGTTTTTACCAATTCGTTGCATGGGATCTATAACTTAGTCACGACGAGTTCCCACTATGGAAATGAGGCCCTTTTAGCCTAATTCCTTAAAGCAAGCTTTATCTCAGGGGTGTCCAAACTTTTTTTGGAAAGCCGTTTGTCACCACTTTTCCGAAATAAAAGTTTTTGTCTTTCTTATTCGCAAAATTTCAGCCATGAAATAAAGCGAATTATTCTCTTCAAAATTAGTGGTAGTTCTGCGGCTCGCTGGATGCTGCAGATTGGATATCCCTGCTTTAGCTAAACGTAAGAGTCGAAATTCGCGCATTCAATTCAGCATACTTTGAGAGAATCTGCCGAATAAATTTCTCAGGCTTTGTTTATCATCGCATTAGAGTCATCTTTACGTATTTTTATTAAGACATCCTTCCCTTGAATATATGATAATTGTTATAATCTACAAGTACTATTTCCTTGTTAATTAGCTTTATTAAAATTTATATAAATATATTTAAAAAAAAAACATATACACACGCGTGTGTGCGTGTGAGGAAGTAAGTAAGAAATTGAACGTGCCATGTGTGTATATAACAGTATATGCTCAGAATTCCATCTTCAGGTGTGTGAATGTACATTTCTCCATTTCTCAAGAACACAGAATAAGGTAGGTCAAACAATACACACCTTTTGACAAATACTTCAGATGCTGTTACTATGTAGTGGTAAGTATAGTAACTGTATAAAAAAATACTCAAAACATTTTAGGGAACTATACAATTAAAAATACACTCTTTACAAGTATATACATCTAGAAATTATTGATTTGCTATCAAAATATCATTGTTTTAAAAATATATAAAATCTAACTTCGTGAAATCATTTGAATATATCCGTCTAAAATAAACACATAGTTTATTGGTAGTATAAACGCCAGACAAAAGGAATGACAAGTAATTTAGAAATAAAAATAATGTTATAATAAATATCGTGTTTACAAAAATTGCCAATTTTCGTTACTCTGTCAAAAATGTACTGGCACATAATTGAAAGCAAATGTTAGTTACCTTTAGTTAAATTTGAAAAAAAAAATTATATTAATAAAAGAAGGTATTTTGAAATTTTCTTATTTATCTACTTTGCGTATATATATATTTTTAAGATAATATTTCAGAAACTTAATTGTTTTGCGAAATTCCACCTTAAGGCTGCTCGTCAGTAAACTTCCCGATTCCCCTCGCTAATGTTATTCCTATGGGCTTAGTATGCATTCGTGTTTTCAAAATATCTCCTCGGAAAATTAATATTTTTAACTTCTGTTTTCTTTGTACTGTTCTTTAAGAATCTCTCTTTTTTTTTCTTAGTTATCAAAATATTTCTAAACTATGTGCTTAATTTATATTTTTATGTTGTAAAATCTTAGCGAAACTGAATAACATTTTAACATTTCATATAAAATTCAGTATATATTTTATAAAAAAATTGACAACTAAGAAAAAAAGAGACATTTTTTAAGAACAGTACTAAGAAAACAGAAGTTAAAAATATTAATTTTCTGAGGAGATATTTTAAAAATACGAATGCATCCTACGCCCATAGGAATAACATTAGCGAGGGGAATCGGGAAGTTTACTGACGAGCAGCCTTAAGGTGGAATTTCGCAAAACAATTAAGTTTCTGAAATATTATCTTAAAAATATATATATACGCAAAGTAGATAAATAAAAAAATTTCAAAATACCTTCTTTTATTAATATAATTTTTTTTTTCAAATTTAACTAAAGGTAACTAACATTTGCTTTCAATTATGTGCCAGTACATTTTTGACAGAGTAACGAAAATTGGCAATTTTTGTAAACACGATATTTATTATAACATTATTTTTATTTCTAAATTACTTGTCATTCCTTTTGTCTGGCGTTTATACTAACTTATTTCTTTTCTGCAGTGGGATCTTTTCCATTAACAAAATTAATTTTGCATGCATTTCGCAAAGCTAGTTTTTTTAACAGGTTTTAAAATATTATATTTGGATTTCTCGATAAACTTCCTCAAACTATGGTAAAACCCACTCAACTCTCCCTCCTCCTCTTCAAATAAATAAAAGCAAATAAAATGCAGTATAACCCCAGTTTAACTATACTCGATAAAAAAAAAAAAACTTCCTTAATTTCACGATAAATTTTAATGGTGCTCATTCCTCTACACTTTTTCCTGCATTATATGATTCCTGTTTTCACGATACTTTGCCTCTACTTAACGACATTTTTTATAAATGTCTGCTACTTTAAATGCTTTTTCAGTAACCATAAACGTGAGATTTTCTTTCTAATGTTTATATACTAAAAAATCCGATAAGCTATGTGTGTGGTTATAGTAGGTATGTTCAGTAGGTATTTGATTGTAGATGAATATTTATACATGCTTTTGTAATTGAGAAAGTCATGTTACACGGGCTAAATTTAAGACGACCAGTAAGGTTTGAAATGATAAAAAATGCCTGAAATTTGATGGTTGATGGATTGATGGTTCATGTTTGAATTACGAAGCCTATAATTTAATTTAAACTATTACTTCTTTTTTAGTTTGTTTATTTACGTTTTATAGAAATATAAAAAGTATTTGTTATATTGTAGAAAACTAAAGTTTTAATATTGTACGACAAAATTAATCTTGCAAAACTAATTTTGCTACAATTGTGAAGTCCAGGTTTTTACACCTCTTCTGTGATTTCTTCTGTATATCTTCTTTCCCTTTATCGATTATGCTTGAAAAAAAATTAACAATTAAAGAAAAATCCTAATCTATAAAAATTTACAATACTTTTCGTTATAATTTGAAAAAAAAAAAAATATTTGTTTAACCTTTTTCAAAAAATACATTTTTAACATTTCTGGTTTCTTTAAGGCTGTTCTCAACTCCAAACTGGCGAATTTATGACACATCTTTTCTATTCCTTTTTGTTCACAAATGTATCAAATTAGCAGATGCTCTTTATCAGAAACTTTGTAATTGAAACACGTTTTCTACTTTTTGGTATAGGCATAAGATCTTTTACTTAATACTGTCAAAGTCGGCGGTTTGAACCGAATTCCCGACACACAAACACAAAAAAAAGGCGAAACGTTTTTGTACGAATCTCTTGCACTCGATATGTAATTCAGTTATCACGCATTTCGATTCCAAATCGCTTCAAGAGTAAGGCCTGCCAATTTTCTGCCTTTACAATAGAAAATGAGTCAGAAAATGAATCAAATTTTCTCGTTATTGGGCAGGCCATTTGAGAACCGCTTTAACCCCTTAATTCTCGCAACCGTGATATTCACGGGGTGTGTATTCTACTTTTTTTTAAATTCAGATTGTTTGATTCCCACCAGTTTTTTTAAAATAGTGAAATTGGCTTTATTCTCACATAATTTTTATCAGACATTACAGAAGGTGAATATTTCTACTTCAAAAAAGTGGTGGCAATCAAAGAATTTGAATTTTAAAAAAGTAGCCTACACAAAAATATAGCTATGCTTAAGGGGTGAAGGAAAAAGCAAAGCAAAATGTGAATAAAAGATTTATTTCGAAGTAAGATGTATATATTTCATGCGTTAAAAAGTATGCTTGGTTAAATACTACTAGTAAGTAAATATTTAAGGATTTATAACCTACTTTTATGTTGTCTTGTTTTATGTAATAACTTCTTTGATTTAAGGATAACCCCGATTTAACAATAATTTTCAAGAGACTCTTTGTAATCGTTAAACCGTGGTTAGACTACTTTATCAGTCTAAAATTAAGTAGAAAGTTACACGTTGAAATACGCAATAATTATAATTAAAAGCATAATAATGAATAAAAAAATACATTTAATTCAACGTCTGAAATAGGTTGGAATTGAAATTTGTTGAAATAGAAATACTTCTTTATACAGGGAAAGATCACGTATGGAAGGCTCCATTTTGTGTTCAAATATCTCATTCATATATTTTTGGCAAATATACCCATAAATACTTCAAAATGTGTCCTCACTTTTTGATCTCATATAACACATCGTAATACTAACTGGATGTTTTAAGGAAGGCGTAATGCAATCCGAATGCAAATCTTTTTTGATTTCTCTATTTGTAAATATTATGCCGTCACTATCAAACATGAAATTTTTGTTTCATCACTTCAAATAAGACGGCTACACTATTTTTTTTGTGCAGTTAACATGTATTTTAGACCAATTTATTCTTTTCAACATTCATTAGATTAATAAAAGTGTTTTTTTCATGGAATCGTAGCATTTAGACCAAAATACTGCAATCTGCACAGAACTGCACTGTGCTTCAACTCCGCATTGCAGTGCACTATTTTGTTCTGTATACACAGAAATGTTTCTTGTTTTCACCAAAACACAAGATTTCTACTTTTCTACCATCAGTTGTCTCGATCACTTTTTCCGGTCTTTACCAGTCTTGAAAAAAAATCTTGTGTGGATAAATATACTAAAAATATCAACGTTTGACACACAATAACATCGTGTAATAAACAGACGCACGTTTCATGATTATCCTGGACTCATTTCCTCAGTGTAAATAAACTTAAACCCTATTGTATCCCCCCAAAGACATGAAAATGAATCTAAAAACCCAAATGAAAAACAACAACACACCGAGAAACTCGTCCAATCTGATTAAGTCGGTTGGGTGGTTGTAGAGGATTCAATATGGCAAAGTAACTCAACCCAGAAAGGTGAGATGTACGGTACACTTGAAAAATCATTAACCAGGGAGTTACCAAATTTATGAATATAAACTGCCTCAAAGAAGTCTAAATCTAATGGAGTGTTACATTTCTTAATAATAGTGGCTGAGTCGAAGTTAAAATTATGTCCCTCACTCCAACAGTGACAGGCAATAGAGGACTTTTGTAATTCTTTTTTCTTAATGTAATTTATGTGTTCATTGAGTCTGAAACGGAGTTGTCGTTTAGTCTGTCCTATATAGGACAAACCACATTGACATTGGATATTGTAAATGTCCCAAAAGTTTTGATGTGAAATTTTATCCTTTAACTGTGAAAAATTTAGTTTATTAACTGGCTTAAAAAGCAAGTTGAAACACAAGTTGAAAATAAATTGTCCTTTCTTGATGTGTTAGTCACACGTCAGCCTTAATACATTTGATACCTGTGTATACCGGAAACCTTTTGCAGTCTCACTCCCCCCTCATTTTAATTCGTGTCACCCCCCTTCTCAGAAAGCCTCGGCTTTTCATTTCTTTATTAATAGAGCAATTTCCATTTGTTCTGATAATGTTTCCCTTGGTACAGAATTGAATTATATTAGATCTGTTGCTATTAATCGTGGTTTTAGTTTGACTTATATCAACCGTTTAATTTTTCGTTGTCTAAATAAAAATAGTAATCTTGTTCCTTCTGATGTCCCAGAATCTTTTTCTAACCTCATTATTTTACCATTTCACAATAGAATTAGCTATAAAATAGCTAATATTTTAAGGCAATATGATTTTAAGGTTGTTTTTAAGCCAGTTAATAAACTAAATTTTTCACAGTTAAAGGATAAAATTTCACATCAAAACTTTTGGGGCATTTACAATATCCAATGTCAATGTGGTTTGTCCTATATAGGACAGACTAAACGACAACTCCGTTTCAGACTCAATGAACACAGAAATTACATTAAGAAAAAAGAATTACAAAAGTCCTCTATTGCCTGTCACTGTTGGAGTGAGGGACATAATTTTAACTTCGACTCAGCCACTATTATTAAGAAATGTAACACTCCATTAGATTTAGACTTCTTTGAGGCAGTTTATATTCATAAATTTGGTAACTCCCTGGTTAATGATTTTTCAAGTGTACCGTACATCTCACCTTTCTGGGTTGAGTTACTTTGCCATATTGAATCCTCTACAACCAACCAACCGACTTAATCAGATTGGACGAGTTTCTCGGTGTGTTGTTGTTTTTCATTTGGGTTTTTAGATTCATTTTCATGTCTTTGGGGGGATACAATAGGGTTTAAGTTTATTTACACTGAGGAAATGAGTCCAGGATACTCATGAAACGTGCGTCTGTTTATTACACGATGTTATTGTGTGTCAAACGTTGATATTTTTAGTATATTTACCATTCTTGTTTTGTGTGACTTGGACAACACTTGATTAATTCTCTTCCACTTTTTCTTCGAATAACAACATCATACATTCCTTTTTGGGTAACTAATCAACTCCTTTGTACAAAGTTTTCTTAATTTAATTATGAAATGAATATGATAGATATGAATCTATCTCAATAATTATAAGAACGCATAGAACTTTACCAACTTGATACCAATCATAAAAATTTTTATAAAGTCCTCTTGTCAGTATCAATACATGACATCAATAGTTGAAATTCTACACCAGGCTTGGTTGATTTGTTACTAAATATAATTAAATCTCTCTGTCACTCCAAACATTCATGTACATTGGCTACATTCAAGAGCAAGGAAAATGCTTAACCAAATGCCTAACCATATTTTACGGTTTTTTTTTCTGTTTATTTGTCTATAACGTTTGATGAAATAATTATAATTCAACAAATTATATTATATGATATTCTTGATTAAATTATCTTTCCAGTGACAGGCAGGTTTTATAGTATTACTGAGAAAAGTGTAGTGTTATGAGCCGTCAAACTAAAAAAAAAAAAAAAAAAAAAAAAAAATCCCCAAAAGGTTTCCCTAATTTTGGCCCTAGTGTAAATGATCTCGCAAAATGCGGTTGGTGAACCATTATTCAAAAGGGAGTGACATCATTCTCTCTCAGATTATGGCCTAATTAAGACCCCGTTTGGTTTGAGTCCCTCTCTGATAATTTTAGTATTAGCTATTAAATATTTAATCATGTTTTAAGGAAAATAAAATCAGTTTGATTTTAATGTATTGCATATTTATTTTTTCACGCCATTGTGTATCAAAGAAATTTAAAAAAGAACCTACACTTCCTTGCACTATAACTTTATTACACCATATTTTAATTCAACTAAACAAACTTTAATCATGTTTCTGATATTAATTTTATATTTTATGAAGAAAAATGAATAGATATACTTATTCATATTAGAATAGTCTTTTCCATTTGAAGGAGTATTTTGGTATTTCTTCTGGAAGATTCGGTGTACCCGAATCCGATCGACAAGAACGAAAATCCAACTCGAAAAAATTAAAAGCAATCCGCAGAAGAAAAGAAATACAGCTAACTCGTCCCGAAACCAACTCGTGCTTGGGTTGATTTCGTATAAAATCGGATTACCGTATCAAATGCAGGACTCTAGCATCCATGAAATAGATTTTTATGAAAATATTTTGGTTTATTAGTAGATATTTCATTTTTGTTTTATTATTGGTTCATTCCATGCAAAATGACCAAAAATTAAAAAAAAGTCGTGGCCACATAGTAACCGATTTTAATAAAATTTGGTACTCAGATTCAATTCATATTTAAATAGAGCTATTCAAAATATCTTGACAAAAAATAAAATATTTTGACAGTTCTGGACATTTAAAAAAATTGTGACATAGCATGGCGTGTATGGAAGCGTTCAAAGTTGCAAGTTTAAAGTTCCATATCTTGAAAACTATTTAACATAAATTAAATTTTTTCGTAATATTGTAACCCATGGAAAATTATTATCATACTTATTCAGTAATAATAATTTCGTAACACCATGGTTAACCTTAAATTGATTGTAAAAATTGAAAAATTGAAAATTTTGAGAAAATTAAAAGTGTTATAAAAATCAAAGGAATTTAAAAACATATGTGAAATTGATGTGTGATGTAGTGCTACATATGAAAACCAAATTTCTCAAATTTGGAAGCTGTCATTTATTTTTTTCATCTTCAAAATAGCTTAGAAACTTTTAAAAAAATTACAAAATCACAATTTTTCCTCTTATGTATTCTTAAAAAATCAAATGAAGGACAAAATTTGACATTAACAATATTGCATAAGCATAAAGTTCAATAAGCCCATGATATGCTTAAAAAATTCAAGACTGCCTTTTGATTCCTAACATAATATAAATGGGTTCAAAAAGGTAATATTTGTTACGTTCTATGGGCTATTTCACTTCAAATTTGTACTCTTTTTCTACCACATTGCAAAAAAAAAAAAAAAAAAAAAAAAATGTAGTCTGCCATATATATTGAGTTATGATTTCTTATATAATTGTTTGTTAAACCACTGCCCCGTTCAAATCAATCCTTTATTCTACTCTAATTTAAAATATTGTTGAGGAAAAATAAACTGAAGGCAAGATTGAAAGTTTCTATATTTAAAATATACACTTTTATCTATGACGTCAAATAATTTAAAAATTTTAAGACCTTTCCTTCATGTTTAAACAAATAATAGAAATATTGCATTTTACTCTCAAAATTTTTCATTATTTATTTTTTTTTCTAATTTTGGAATAAAAGGACAATTACTAAATTACTCCAATCTGTTGCTTATTATTCATTCTTAATTATAAATAATTTTTGATAAAGTATTTCCACTCCTAAGGCTAATAATGAAAATTGAAATTTCAAGCATGTAGACACAACCTCGATCTTATATCGACTTTTAATGCAAGTTTTAATACTTAAATAAACAATCTGAAATCTATTATTTTACATTTACTCATAAATAAATATGATCTACTTATATGCTGATTTTCATTAAAATCTATGACATGTCAGCCACAGCTGATTTGCTCATTTAGCATGGAATGACCCTATTAGAAATTTAAATTTTAGATGTTTCGATTTTTTTTTCCAAACATGCGGTAATGCATGCATTGCATTATGGTTGAAAATACTTTAAAGTCATTTTTTCTTGTATCAGTCTGTTAAGCAAACTGACTTTCGAATGTGCTTCATGTAAGTAAAACTTACAAGTAAGTATAATAATAGTTACAGTATTTATTTTGTCTTTTCAGACATTTTGGAGGAGAAGTGCTTTAGCACAAGATTGTGTATTACATATTGGTGATTATTTTGCGGAGCGAGAACCATCGAATCGCGTCAACCCAGGTTTGATATGAAAGACAATTTACATTGATGCTGCATCAGTAGTCAAAATGAGCTTTCAGTGTACTATTTAGAAAAAATATATATATTTATTGACTCTCTTGTAGTTATCAAATAATTAAAAGTCCAGCTGCTGTCTTGAAAATTAAGCTGTAAATATAATTTATAAAAGACAAGGATCATATCAGTAGTTTGGAATATCCCCTGAACATTATATCTCAACAAGATCTCTGCAGTTCTCGAAGTTCCCATTTATTTTGTGTTTTTATACTGTGATACATCTCTATGGGTTACCAAAGCAACAGGTATTTATTTTCAGTGCTTTTTAAAGCAAGTTTACTGTAAATGTTTAATTACACTGTTCAACAAGGTGAATGAAGTAAGTGGTAATTTTTATATTTCAGAAGATGCTAAAAAAGAATATGGCATTGAAAAGTTTCCATCACTAACAGATTTTGAAAAAAAAAATTGCTAATTTGAATAATTTTTTTCTATTGGGCAATGAATTTAGTCGTAAGAAGTGCTTAAGGGCCATAGTCCCTTTCATTTGACGAAAATATCAATTTTAAAAATTTTTGCTTAATATAATTGAGGTATCCCTAGTATATTCTGGTAAAGTTACGTAAACACCTGGTGATTATAAATATGTTAAAATGACTTTTTAATGCATAATTTTTTTTTTAAATGGTTTAAAAATGCAATCTTTAAATTCTTTTTTCTCAGTTTGTGTTTCTTCATGATATCATTATGAGCAAAATGCTAGAACTTCAACGCACACTTTTCTATTAACTCGCTATTTTTTGGACAATCCTTAAGGGGAATTTCATAAAATGAGGAGTCTGATTTTCAGCAATATAAATAGTTTACTTAATATTTTCATTTTAAAAATTTAAATAGCCATTTTACTGTATTTTTACATATGCCATGACATTTTATTTGTTTTTCTATAAATTAATTAACTTTCTGAAAATCTGATTCCTACCGTTAATCCTTTAACGGGCGGTGGTCACAAAAAAGGACACCTAATTTTAATTCCAAAACTGACAAACGGCACCAAGAGTATTTAATTAAAATTTTTCTTTTATTCAGTACCAGAAAATAAGCAAGCTTTTATTTTCAAATAAATTCGTCTGTAAATTCCGGTGTCAGTCCATTATTTCATCATTTTGCAAACAGACTTACTCCGCGCCGGAAAGGGTTAAAGGATACACTTGTAAGAAAAACATGCAAAAACAGTTTTAAAAAGTTCCAAATTGTAAGAGAAGTAGTTTAAAATTTTATTAAAAATTCCTTAAAATTAAAAAGAAAATTGTTTTCAAGTTTTACCACCAGAATTGAATTTTTTTTTTATTAAATCATTTTTTTTCATAAAACCATTTAATAATGGTAGAGCATTGGCAGCTTCAGCCAAGAGGTCCCAGGTTCGAATCCTGGCCCGGACATTTTTCGTCCAGTTGGAAAATTACAACTCATAAAACTAAGCATTATTTGAATAATTGTGTTAAAATTAATCTAGTATAATCACGTATCATGCTTACTGGTTCCAAATTACCTGCGATTTATTCTGTTGAGCTGATTCAAATATCAGACCAGATGCTATGATCAATAAGGTTAACTGGATGAATTAGGTAGGTCCTCCAGATTCAACCGGGATGGCTCAGTTGGTAGAGCATTGGCTGCATCAGCCAAGAGATTCCAGGTTCGAACCTTTTCCCGGACATTTTTCGTCCAGTTGGAAAATTACAACTCATTTAATAAAAAAAAGAAACAAATCAAAGGGAAACACATTTAAAAACTTTTTAAATGAACACTTAAATAGCTGAAAAATAAACGTGCAAAAGTTACACAGTTTTATTACATTTTGGAGAAATAAAAGAGTAGTCTTATATGACAAAGAAAAATTCATGAAAATTCATGAAGGTTTAATAAACAAAATTACCAAAATAAAATTGGTTTTTACTCTGTTGTTGCATATTTTATTAAAGTGTGTTTTTATATTAAGCCCAATAAAATGATAAAGTAATGTTATCTTAATTGCTATGCAAATACCCATATACTTTACAAATTTTTAGTAAAATTTCTTAAACTTTAAACAAAAGAAATTTTTTACAGCATTTTCCTTTTTGGCACCCTAAATTCTATAGAAAACACGCAATGTGTATTGAGAAGCAGAAAGTACATTAAAATTTGTTGAACAGTGTTATCTTTTTGAAAGTAAGTTTTTCATAATGTTTGTGTTCAGCAGCGCTGGATTTTAGTTTTATGCGCCCATGGGGTTTATCAGATATGCCCCACTACCTCCGTCTTTTTTCTTTTAACGTCTAAAAATGAGTATAGAATGCTAAAAATTAATTAAATTCATATTTCTGGTATGGTAAGAATAGTTGTATTTGGATATAAGTAATAACAGAAAATAAAAGAAAAACTTGTAAAATCATCAGAAAATCGAAAAGAAACCAATAATTTTTATTGTGTGGTAAAGCAGATTAAAAAAAATAATGCGTTGAAAAATCCCAAAACAATTTGATTTCACATCACTTGAGAGATAAGCAGATAACTGTAACTTTACGCGCATTTTCTGATTTTAAAGGTGTCCGTATATTATTAGGCAATACATGATATAGGCAATCCGTATGATTTAAAGTAATCTACCCTATGGATAAGATTAAAAATTTCCCCGTGTTTACATGGTTTTTATTACATTCAGATAAACATTTATATTAATTTTAATGATTAATTATCATTTTTATCCAATTTCTTTTTCAAATTTGGATTAGTTTTTAAAATACTTTTGTCCAAAGGATTTCTGTGTTATTAATTCATTCTGCAGAATACAGCTCTGAGATAATTTTAATATAAGCTATATGTTCATACTTAGATACTGAATTAAGTTATCTTACAGACCGTGATACAATACTAAAATCTTTTGAAAATTCTGTTATATAAATCGCGATATATATACAAAATAAAAAAAAACGGTTTTTATGCATTTAATCATTTTATTTACAAAACAAAATCATTCTTACAGCATAAATAATACACACTTCATTTTACTCACACAATGTCTCATCATACATTGCTCTTATTGCACTTGTCTTCCCATTTCATCTTTATTATATTTCAATTTTATTTACTTCCTTTAGTTTCCTCACCTTTCAAATATTATTTGCTTGGTATTTTTTTTTAAATTCTTTTTATTCTGTTTTCTCTTTATTCATAATAGTTGGTAGCACTAGACTTATTATTTAACTTGTCTACAATTTCAGCTTTCACTTATATTTTTCAGTGATAGATGGCAGCACTACACATTTTATTTTCTAATCTCATTTTTTACTATGCAATGTTTCAGCATAGATAGCAGCCATTTTGAGTTAATGATAACTGGCTGTTTGTCAAGTAGTTATAATCCTATTCAATCTACTGTAAAATTTGTCTTTTTTGGTGAGTCTTGCACATTATTTTATATTCTAATTACTATTTAAATTGAATAATTGTTTATTTATCTAATTTCTATTTAAGCTACATATAGGCAATCCATATGATTTATTTATTTTGTTATTTAAACATCATGAAGGTTATTAATTTTCTTCTTTCATATATATATGTGTGTTATTAGGGACTTAATACTGTCGATTTTAGGTATAATGCTGGTAATATTTGATGAAATAACTATATTTACTATGAATATTCTTCTAAAGCCCTTCTGAAGTTTCTATAAGATATTAACAGTTTTCCAATTTTTACTTTTTCATCCTATTAAGTATAATTCCTACAGCGTCCATCCCATTGCTTTTTATAATGTCTTATCTTTTGTTTTTCACATGTGTTTTCACTGTATATATATATATATATAACCATAAATGAAACATTACCATAACACCAACTTAAACTATGAAATTATGATTTAGTATGTAATAATTAGTTGACAATGAAATTATTCCCCAACACTCTGAATATAGATACTAAAAACATATTTAAAAGAAGAAGAAATTAAATTAAAAATTGAATGAATGAAATGAAATTTGTGGAATTCAGACAGAATTATCAAGTCCCAAATGCCTAAATCCCACTATATATATATCGTAATCTATTAATGGTGTCTGTTTTATATTTTTCTAAGAGTTAAAACTGGCTTTTAATATCTTAGAAATTTTCTACATAAATTCAAACTGTGTTTAAAAGCATATGATCGATCAAAGCATACACACTTTCCATATGATCAATCGGTATATATTATAACCCTCTAAGCGTGTGGAACGTATTATTCCGTTCACTAAGCTCCAGGTTTCACTGCAATATATGCAATATTTAAGATAATATAATTGTATAGATTTAATGAATTTTCAAAACATTGAAGAATGATTAATACTCTCAAGGGTTACATTCATATTTGTAATTAAGTTTTATTTATAATGCTGAAAGAATCATACTTTTTTAGCATTTAAAACCAAATGCGGAGAAAACAACATTACAATTTTACCCTTTTTCAAAACGCTCAGAGGGATAAATATAACACCCCATACATTTATAATCGCCCAAATTTTAGCAGAGTAAACGAATATAGTCATTCTATTGAAAGTTATGTCTTTTTTATTTATATTAAAAACATAATGTTATTTTTAGGGCTCCATACTTAAAAAGTAAAAACGGAACCATTATCAGATAACTTCTGTGTCAGTCTGTCCGTCTGTCAGAGCCCTTTTTCTCGTAAACTATGAGACGTAGAAAGTTATAAAGCCTTTTTACCCACATATTTTCAGATTATTAGCCTTTCCCAAATATGTTTAGGAAAAATTTAGGGGTCTAAGCAAGTTACTTGAAAAAAACGTTTTATTTTTGTCTATCGTGTGAAAGATCTCGTAAGATCAAATTCAAAAATATATATTTTTTAATTTTACGCCTTATAATTTCAGAGATATCGTTGAAAATACAAAGCAAAAATATGTACCCCCCCCCCTCTCTCTATTTCTTGACGGGCGCTCCAGGTATCTATCGACGCAGAATCATCCAAGAATATTTGATAAGCGTTTTCGAAAAAAATTGTCGGTAATTAGCCGAAATATTAATTAAGTTATTTGAAAAATAAATTTTCTTTTTGTATATCGTGTAGGGTATTGGTCGAAAGATCTTGTAACATCTAACTCAAAAACATATTTGTTTTAATTTTAGGTATCATATTTTCAGAAATATCGTCGAAAGTACTGGTTCCTCTTCTATTTCCGAATCTACTGAAACTAAATTATGAAAAAAATTGAGGTAGTAGGAGATCATTAATTAATAAATAGTAATTAATAAATTCAATGTACGGAACACGTTGAGCGCGAGTTATACTCGCACTTGACCGATTTATTGTTAAAAAAATCAATTTAGGAGGCCGTCTCCAGATTGAAATTGTAAATCTTTGACATTTTCAATAAGAACATACAATTTTGATATCATATTTAATTCCTTTGGTAAATTTTACGTTTTGATATCGCACAGGAAGTCATTCGGTGAAATGGTTTAGGAATTAATGGAGATGTAAAATTTCGAACTCCTAATATTAAATTTCCTTTTAATTGCTTCAAAACAAATTGCAAGGCGGGTAGTTTTTTTTAACTAAACTATTTATTAACAAACACTATCTTGCGAAATGGACAGTAACTTTGGATTCGTATATTTGAAGCTTCTAGAAAGCGATTTCTGTTAAACTTTTTATATGTTACTATACATATTTTTTTCTAATATTAATTTCTTAATTTATATATTTTTGAATTAATATTTGAAAAAAAAAAAAACATGTGTATTGTAACCTGCAACAATTTCAACAGAAATGGAAGCTTTAAGTTTGCGAATCTAAAATTTCAGCTCAATCGCCAATTAGTTTTTGAGTTAGGCTTAAAAAGTTACTCTCATTGCAGTTGTCGTTGTTGTTGTTGTTTACTACTATTAATTATTAAAGTTTCTTAGACACTTCGTTTTTATTAGTCACCATGTTTTTTTACGTAGTATTTTTTGTTGATTTTTATTTGAAATAAGTATATGGATTTTTTTTTTATTAAAAATTATATCGAAAAAAAAAAAAACGTATATACTATATTGCTATATTTAAGCTTTTATTTCATTTAAGCAAAATCGCAACGTTTTACGTTCATAAGAGCACAAAAAACATAAAACTTCAAATTTTCAATTTTGTGCTAAAAATATGGTAGGCTCAGGCAATTAACGAGCTTAGTAGAAGATCATGTTATGTTACATTTTATGAGAAAATTGTTTTATTTTATGGATGAAGGTGTTATGCGGTATCTATCATATTGTAAAACTAAGATACATAGATTGTAATTATTCTTGAAGATATGATACGTTATTTATTGATGTTTAATTTTTAATATTTAATAATTTTAATGACTTTTAATACTTAAAAAATTAAATGTTAATAAGTTTTCTGAGACATTTTAGTATCGCCTGTTAACATACTAAATAAATGGCCAAAAAAAAAATGAAATTTACAACCAAAATCTTTCACTTCAATTCTCTCGAAATTTAATTTTTATCAAATAACATTTTCTGCCACTAATCTCTTTAATTGTTAGAATTTTGTTAGAATAATACACAATTAAAAAGTAATATTAAAGAAGAATTTTGGATATTTTATTAAAAAAAAAAAAAAAAAATGTGGTTCAGAACATTTCAAATCATATAGCTTTAAAATGAGAAATTTTTCGATGTTTACTTGAGATTTGAACATAAAAAGAAATATTTTATGTTTATTTTAGTTTGAAACAAGCATGCGGATTTTATTAAACCAGGCATTTTATTGAAAAAAGAAAAGTATTTAGTTACGTTATTATGTGTAAATAATTTCCTTTCATGTATACAGAATCGAAAACTTTCACGATCTTAAGGGCACAGAAGACATAAAACTTCAAATATTTATTTTTGTGCTTGAAAAATAAAGTAAACAAAGACAATTTCAAAAATATATAATTTATATAGTTTCAAAACATATAAATTCCAAAATTTATTCCGAACCTTTAAATTCGAAACAAACAATGCCACGCATATTGTGATAATTTTTTTTTTCAGTTTTATCGAAGTTTTAGGTATTTCCGTACATTTTTCATAAAATCTATTAAAGCTATAATGTTGAAATGTTACATACTTTTATTGGTAAAACTATCGCTTAAAACAATTTCTTTAAAATGTGAAGAAGTATATTTTTAAAAATGTGTCCTAAACTGACCTACAGTCATAAACATTTAAACACATACAAGCAGAAAATAAACACCCACACTAAATAAAACTATGTATGCAGCAGATGTTTTTTGTTATATATAAATTAAAAAGTATTTTTTTGTTAATTGAGGATAAAAAATTAACTATATTTTTATACAAACATGCTAAGTCTGCTTCGTTCACACTGTCGAAATGTCATATGGTCCCTTAAAGGAAAAGGTCTCTAAGCTATAGCTTTTGGTTTAGGCATTATTTTGTATACAGTAGTATGAAGTAACAATTCCGGCATATCAAATATTGTACTTCGCTCTATAGAATGGGTGACTGCCCTATTGAAAAAAGTTTACGTGGAACGCGCGCGACAGACCGAGAAATCGTGCAAGGAGGCAATCTTCTTTAAAAATCGGAGCTAATTGTGTTTGTGGAGAACGTGGAACTCGCACCAGCAGGGAGGCTTGGGGAGTTTTTTGCTGGACCTTGTCTTCTGCTATGCCCTTTCTTGAAGCCTGACCCTATGTTGAAAAGACACCAAAAAAACACCATTCTTAACGGCCAATTGGCGGCTGAATCGGCCGCAAGTACTTGCTGACAACGTGTCTATGATGCTAAAAGTAGGCTCAGGTTTCGGAGGTTGTAATGAGGAGTTAGATATACTCTTTTTGCGCGAGGTCCCGTATCAAATAGGAGGCCTTCAAAATTATATACGCCCTATTAGGTCATAATTGCTGAGTCAACATGGTGAAATCTTTCTTTGGGGAGGTCTTGTCAATTTATTAACATCTAGAATTTACTGATTATACTGTTTGTAAAGAAAGAATGTATAAAAGGTCTCGTAAATGCATAATCTGTGTGAAATCTAATTGAGGGTAATTATACTTTGGCAATTATATCAATTTGTGTCTTTCCAAAAACTGTCTCAGTTAAAAAGAATTGAGTTGTCAGTCTTTTTGCTTCCTCAGTTACATTCATTACAAGTTTTGATAGGAATGATTGTTTCTAATAATAACAAAATAAATCTTATACCGAAAAGGAATTTTTCTTCTATATCTTGGATTTATATTAATAATAAGAACTTGAGAAATTACCAGTTGTTGGCTGATTCTGAATACATGAATTTACTTAAATTTATGTTATTACACAAATTTAATCTCTGGAATAATACAGGTTTAGGGGGAGGAAGACTTAATTTCAACATCCCGAAAATCATCCTATTTAAAGTAGTACAAGAAAAGAAAACTGTGTAAATGAAGGAAATACAACAATACATTTTTCTGTATTTTCACATATTTCTGTGGTTTGAAAATCACATTCAAATAAAATATTATTCATAAAAAATTAATTATTTAAAGGACACAAAAATTAGCTTCTTAAAAATATGGATACTAAAATATGTATTTTGCGCGCACGATTTTAAAACTCTTTTGCAGATACAAATTTGCTATTTCATATATTTTCACTTATACTTCTATATTTTACATTAAAATCTAAATTTAAAAGTACGTACAAAATACAATATAATTAATGGCTTTTGTATTCATATTCGCTAAATTTACCAAAAAGTTAAAATTCATTTTTTAATACACAATTCTGGAGAAATTACTCATTGCTTTCTGGTTTTAAATTCTTGGACATAATTAACTGTCTGCAATTACACAAATTTGTGTATTATGTTAATTTCTTCAATAATACATGTTTATCAAAGTTTTTGTGATATTTTGTGATTGATAAAGATGTTTTTCTTCTATATCTTTGGTTTCATATTAATAGAAGAGATTGAGTAATTACGCATTGTTTGCAGCTTTTGAATTATTGAATTTAATTACATGTCTGCTATTACACGAATTTGTATATTTTATTGATCTCTCTCATAAAGTATCTTTGTCACAGCGTTATTTAATTTTGTGGATAACAAAAAATCCCTGACGGCTCGGCCTACAGGCACAGGTAGATTTCGAAGACGCAGACCGTGGGGCACCTGTTTATTGGGAATTGCTGAAGAAAGACCTATTTGCCATGATGTGGCTGTTGGGACCACTCACTGCGAAATATACCTCTGCCTGTAGGCGGAGCCAGCAGGGATTTTTTTGTTTTTAATTTTTTTTTTACCGTAAGAGTTGGTCCTATAAAAAACTTGTCAGTATAAAAGTTGTAGATAATATTAAGAAGATTTATAATAAATTTAAGCGGATTTGATATCTTGCGAATTGACGAAGTTATGAACTTTTTTCTTCTGAAACCCTATTCCCAACCCCCCCCCCCCCCAAGGGGTAATTTTTAATGAAATGAAAAATCTGTCATTCATAAGTTTTTGGCCCTTTTCCTAGAAGTAATAATAACTTTAAACGGATTCGATATGTATAAAAATTAAGAAGTTATGAGTTTTTTTCTGTTTTCACCTCTGCTTGTGGGCGGAGCCAGCAGGAATTTTTTTGCTTTTAATTTTTTTTTTTTTTTTTTTTTGCCGTCGGTCCTATAAAAAACTTGTCAATATAAAAGTTGTAGATAATTTTAAGGAGAATTACAATAAATCTAAGCGGATATGATATCTTGGGAATTGGCGAAGTTAGGGGTTTCAGAAGAAAAAAATTCATATTTCCCTCCCGCTTGGGGGCATTTTTGATGAAATAAAAAATCTGTCATACATAATTTTTTGGTAGAAGAAGAATTTCCTAGAAGTAATAATAACTTTAAACGAATTCAAATGTGTATAAAAATTAAGCCGTTATAGGGTTTTTTCTGTTTTCATAAAAAACCCTCCCTTTGTTCGATTTTGCCCATTAACGAACTTGACCGAGATTTTATGCCCCTTGATTTTATGTATGAGTTTGGAAGAGATTTGTGCATAATTATGCGAGTTATCGTGTCCATAAAAAAGTGACATAGATAGATAGATAGATAGATATAAAGTTTTGAACTGGGGGTGGTTTTGGGTTCTGGGAGTCATAATCGGCGTAGATCTGCAAAAAATTTTCAAAAATTCCAACTTAGGGGAGAATGTAATAGGTAGTATTTCTTACGAAATCTACCTAATAATTACATATGTTATAAAAAGTAACGGAACATTGAAAAGAGGGTTAAATTAAAGAGGGCTAAACGACTAAATTTCGTAAACAGGTGTTACGATTTTTTATGTAAAGTATAATTATTTGTCAACTGGATATGCATCAGAAGCAAAAACAGTATCGAACATTAATTGGTATTATTTACAAAAAGCTATTGTACACTTAAAATCTCTTATTAGCGAAATTTGATAAAGTGGCCCGGGAAATAAAAATCTCAGAAAAAACCCTCACATTTTTAATTTTTGGCTTAAAAAATACTCTGCAATACTAAGAATGAAATTTTCTAAACTGTATTTAAATACGGTAATTATATCATAATATTTAACGCTTTTTACGTTGCATTGTTTGTGATTGTAGCGCTCTCTTCCAAGATTTAAATGCAGTTATCTCAGAATGTATGTTTTCAAAGTATGTGACACTTAAATTGATGTATCTAAATATCTATGAAAGATAAAGTTATGAAACTTTGAACAATGTTTTTCAGTTATATATTCTTTAAATTGTCGGAATTTTATGTTTTGGGGAAAAAAAGTTTTGAAAATGTGATTCTAGTCCTAAAAATACTCATAGAAAAGACTTTTTACTTTTAAAAAGTATTCATTTAAAAAAAAATTCTGTAGACAAATTAAAATTAGTTCTCTTCTATACTCAAACATGTAAACAGTATGCAGAAAGAGTTAGTCATTCAGAAGATTAATGATATGTTTAAATTATTTTATTTTATTTTAATTTATTTTATAAAATATATATTTTTTAAGAATTTTCATTTGAAAAGGAACATATATATATTATACAGCAAAAACATGACTGTGAGTAACATTAAACGTCATATTGACGGTGGCAACACTTCGCCAATAAAATTTGCTTTTACTGCATTTTCTTTTAACTTTTAAACATTAAAATTTTTGCACCGTAGAAAAGAAGGGAAAATAGCAATTCTTTCAAATGCAATTTGTTTGAAAACAGTATCTTAATTTACTGAATTTTCGTTTTAAAAAATAATTTTCAAACAGGAATTATTTTTAATCTATATCGTGCAGTTCGATTACGAAAGATTAATCCGTTTGCACTTAAAATATTATAAAATAGTTCAGCATTTGTTTCATAACGAAATTAAAACTTCATCAATAAGTAAATAAATAAAATAATATAAATAAATCACATATTTAACAGACATGTGTTTCCAACTAAGTGCTTAAACCGTTGACATTATCAGAATCAAAAAGACTACTTTAAGTGTTGTAATCATTGGTGATTTCTTCGGCTATTAACTCCTGGCATGCGGCCGATGCGAAAGTATCGCTTTTAATTAATTTAACGGGGTTTTCTTTATTTAATTATCAATGTTTATGCACTTTGCTTGTTTTATATTGAGAAAATTTTTGTAGTCCGGTATAAATGACATATATGTTCTATAACAGTCACGCTATTTCATAGAAACAAACTTTCTCTCTGTCTCGTAACACACACATTCACACACGCACACTCATATGATTTGTTACAAAACATAATGTTAAAATTAGCTTGTCGTGAAAAGAATTTAGAACTTCCAGTCAGAGAAACTCATTCAACTGTCATGGAGGTTTTCACTTCATATTAAATCAAACTGCTTCAATCTTTTCCTCCATCTGTTCATAGCTGTTGTCGAGTCTCAAACAAGCTCTGATCTGCTGCCCCTTTAGCCTCTCGTTCGACAAATTTATTATCCCACATAGAGGCCTCAAGACACATAAAAAATCTCAGCGGACCTCCAGCAAGAATATGATGACTTAGGTTCGGACTTAGTTTAGGCCGAGCTTTCGAAATGCCAGGCATCATAAAAGCAAGCATTTCACTCAGCGGGGGTGTTCTGTGGCTTAAATGTGAAACCCCCGTTCTTGGCATGTTGGATAGATTGGTCTCATGAGTGTGCGGTAGGTTTGATTTCTTCCCTATCAAATTTGGATTCTTTATAACCTCCCGGTACATTATTGTCTCTGATTAAAAAGACATTTTAGGAAAATTTAGAAACACACTTCTTCTTTACAAGGGCGTAGGAAAAGAAGGGGCTTAGGGGGCTCAAGCCCTCCTCATTCAAACTGAAGACAGATATTTTAAGTTACCCCCGTTCTTGGCATGTTGAATAGTTTGATCTCATGAGTGTACGGTAGGTTTGATTTCTTCCCTATTTTAGATTCTTGAAAACCTCCCAGTACATTATTGTCTCTGATTAAAGAGACGTTTTAGAAAAATTTAGAAACGCACTTCTTCTTTACAGGGGCGTGAGAAAAGTAGGTATCAGGGGGATCAAGCCCACCTCATTCAAAGGCAAAGTCACTGAAAACAAATATTTTAAGCTACATGAGCTCTTCGAAGTACTATTATTTTCTGTCTTCAATTTTTGATAATTCATCACTGTAAAAACAATTCTGTAGATAAAAAATTCTATAAATATTAATTATATTTGTAATTAGTAAATCTGAAGATCAGGGGCCTCAACATCTGCTCTGCAAGTAAGATCTCAAATAGTCTCAGAGATTTAACTCTTAAGAATTGTAAAGTGAAATACGATTATACGCAGAGCTATTTTAAGACTATTTATTTTCAATGAAATTTTTTTTTATATATTCTCTCCCCCCCCCCCCTTAGACTCGCTGTTTCATAATTTGATAATTGCAATTTTCAATATTTGAAAATCTAAATTAATTAATATATAGATTTCCTGATTATAGCATTAATAGTTAGTTTGAATGATAATTACTTTCATAAATATTTTATTAATAACTTGTAATTTTTAATTTATTCGAAAGTGAGCATTAAAGCTCTTTCCATAATTTTTCAATTGCCATGCCACTGTTTCCTTATAACAGTTTAATAACTTTACAAGCAGTGGCAGCTCGTGGTTATTTAAATGTGGGTTCACAATACATAAATTGCGAAAATAAAATCGACCATCATTTGAGTTTCAAAAGTTAAATGAAAACATTGCACCTAAACAAAATAACAAGCACTTAGCAAAAGTGTAGCATTTTATTTTCTATGAAGGAAGATCATGCAATCAAACAAATAAACTAACAAAAATTAGCTATCTCAATGTAGGAAACTAAGTGATATTTCCGATACACAATAATCAAGAAAGAGACAGCGAAATACACGAGCTTTTGCACTCTGAATGTTGTGCGAACGGAAACATATGAATAGTCCCTTTGCCCCACGCTCTCCTCACAGCTTTCGTCCACAAAAGCTGATTTCGAAGGGAATTTCTTCGATCGCACGTGCACCCATCACTGGCTATTGATAATCTTCCAAATTTACATTATCACAGCAACCTTTTGCCACGTACGTATTTAAAGGAGATGAGGGAAGGGTATTTAAACTCATCCTGGAAATTGACAAAAATCTGGAAATGTGATTAATATTATGTTATTTAATATGTTAATTTGTTTTTTCGTTTTTCTTTGGGAGTTCACGTGCTCATGTACTCCAATAGAGGAGCCGCCACTGACTGAACCAAAAAAGGGAGGGCATAAAAAGAAGAAAGATAAAAAGAAAAATAACAATAAAATCACATTTATGAATATTTTAAACTAACCTATTAAACCTAATCAGATAAAGAACTTTTTCGAAAACAAAATTTTAAAATTGAAATAAATAATTTATTAATTTATAATGCTTAAGAAAATCTCAGAAGAGAAAAGTATGAAATTAAAAATTTTAATATTCGAAAATCAAACAAAAGGAAAATTTAACCAAAAAAAAAAAATCACAGTATCAATAATTGATATTTTATAATATAAATTTTAATAAATGTTGGTAGCATAATTAATAGCAAAGTTATAACCCATCAATAAGAAAAAGAGTTAAACCCACATAGGCCTGCCATATTTAGGGTTTATTGGCCACAAGCACACTTACTCCTTTTTTTTTTTTTTTTCTTTTTTTTTTTTTTTTTTTTTTTTAAGTCTGATTTTATTTTCCAATGATTTTCTTCCGTTATCTGGCCAGAAATTTTCTCTGACAGAAAATTTCACTTTCCTTTTTTATATATTCTCTCTAGTCGGTATGGTATGCACCTTGATTCTTGTAATCGCTGTACGGATTAATTAGGCGGGAAAATGCAATGATGCATGTTACTGAGATTTCGATTCTAATAAACGTTTTTTTTTATATATAACTTTAGATCACTGTAGTTGGTGGTTACCGTATTAATAAGTTGGCTACAATGGATCAAAGCAAATTTTTAGGCTTGTCATTAAGATCAAATAAACCGCTGTTGTGACCGCTGACGGCTGTTTTTGTGATTGAATAAGTAAGATCAATTACACATGTGAAAATCAGCTTGTATAAAATGGTAAAGTAAAAAATGACGCTACCTCCCTGACTTTTATAACGACGTTATAAGAAATTTGTTTTAAATATGACGTAATTTTCACCATTTAAATGCTTTTCGCATGTAATAATTTAATTATTTTAAAGTTTTCTTTCTTTTTTAATATTTGCGTGTAAATATATTTTTCAATAGTAAAATTTTTGAGGGGCTTTTTAAAATCTGAAAACAGTAGGTAAAAAACGGTTATTTCAAAATATGAATTAAATCTTTATTCAGATAATGAAATTTTGAATAAAAAATTTAAGAAAAACTTAAAAAATTAAACAAATAAAATAATTGGACACTGCACACAATAATCTAATCAAATATGTGCCTGTTAAAAAAAATGGTTAAATGGCTAAGCATGGTTTATGATCCTATAAAATTTATGTAATTGAAGTATCTTGACCGATTTAAAAATTAAATAGTGCTTAAAATATATATCCCATTTAAAAACTGTCTGCTTCAACGTGTTTATAATGCATTTCTCTATAAAACAACCTGTTTTTATATGCAATAGTATTTTTTTTTATGTAAGCCGAGTCACAATAAATTAAATTACGGCAGCAGCAGGAGCATTTAGTTATTATTTATTTTATAATAGAGGGCTTATTTAATTAAAAAAAATTGTGGTTGTACTTAAATTTTTGTTTTAAATTATTTTTCAGTTTGATGGTCTCAATTTGAAACATTCACCGATTAAATGTTTAAAGAGATTATTTTTTAAGACTATAATCAACTTAAAACAATGTCGGGAATAATTCGGTGTAAACATGCTTTCTAAATTTGTGCATTGATCATTGTGAAATTTTAGACTTCATTGTGAGAATAAACGAAGAAAATCGCATAAAAATTAACTGACTATTCCCATGCTAGGATCTTTCGCTGAAAATTATGAGAGGATGCCGGTGTAACGCATGGAAGTTTAATGTCATACTTGTTGGATTCTGGGAAAGAAAAAACAACAAGTTATTGTCAAACGAAAATCACCATTAGACATTAAACACAGTTACAAGTTTTGGAATAGGTATTGACGCTTCGGTAGACGGCGGAAACAAAAGCCTGTAAAATTTGATTTTGTTAAATTTTTAATTGAGCGCTGAATCAAGTGGCATTAGAAACAGAAGTAGGCTACAAAAATTATTCTTTGAAGGTTTACACTGGCATCCTTTGATAGAGTTAAATATAATCCAAAACTCTTTTTTTTTTAAAGTTTACTGTGCAAGTGCAGTATTCGTGCAAATTTTTATAGTAAAAAATTCTGGAAACCAAATTTTTAGCAGATTTTCCTATAATTTTCTCCATTTAATTTTACTGTGAATGCATATATAGACTAAGTGTAAAATGTAATAATATTGCGAGTTTTCGTAGATTTCTTTCATATTTTTATTACTTCAACTCATAAGTATATATTTGATAAATAAGTCTATTTTTTCAAGGAAACAAACGAATCAGTAAAGCAACTGGTATAATAATAATAATAATAATAGTAAAATCATCATTCCTGATGATGTGTGCAGTTTGATGAATTTATTAACACTGATCCGAGAACTCTATTATTCCAATGATTCTCTCAATTAAGGGAAGGTCTGTCATATAAATGGTCTCTTGAGGGGAATTAATGACACCTAATTACCCTCTGTGTTTAATGGTAATATTCCCCCTTAAATTAAAAGTAGTGTCTAAATACCCTCATAATAGAAACAAAAGTCAACTGAAGTTTGAAAAAGTTCTAAAGAATCCCGGAAATTTTTGAAGCATTAGCAGGGGAATGCTGCATGATAAATATTAATATTCCATTCCATAATTACGGAAATTAGCATTTCTAATATGAAAGTTAAGTTTATAATGTTTCTTTATTTTAAACAGAAGAGAAATGTCGTAATGAGATTATGTACTAAGAGTTTAGTATTTATTAAGACGCTAGTATTTACAGGGGAAGCTTGTGGAAAAGGAATGTAAGACTTTTTTAACGACTATGATTTTGTTGCAAAGTTGTGGAGATTTTTAATGGTTTTCTTTTTAGGAACACTCTTAATTAAAAAAAATGAATTATTAACTCAATAAAAGAACATAATAATTTGCGAGGGCATTCATTATTTCTGAGTACTGACTTTGTCAAAAAGGTACATTGCGAAAAAAACTGGTTTGATAAATTATCTGTATTGGAGTTACATACAAAATCACTTCAGTTTTAAATCGAACTAGAAGAATATCCTTAAAAGGGTGATTTAAGAATTTTTCCATTGATTATAATCCTGTCACGTGATATTTGGTTTGGCGGGATCCGGTTAGAAAAGTGTATGGCTTATTTCAGGCATGATTGTCTTGTCATTGTTAAGCGTCAAAGTTAAGTTTATTTAAATTAGCGTTACTCGACTAAAACATATAAGTCTGTTAGTATTTTTATTTAATGGATTTAAAAATGTGTTAGACATGTCGTCTCCAAAAGTAGGAATAATCATCATAAATAGTAGAAGAAATTTGTTTTTTGTTTCCCTGAAAAAAAAAAAAAAAAAAAAAAAAAAAGATGGCTATCGGCCATACCAGGACAAAATTTTTCTCCTACTATGAAGGTACGTTGTTTTATTTTATCTTTCGTATAAGGATAATCCTTGTTGTATTTTTACATTGTATATATAATTTTGGCATTATTTAACCTTGTTAATTTTAAACCGGAAACTTTAATTTCTTCGATTATCTTTTCTTAATAACAAATAAAATGCACTGAAAAATGTTTTCTGTGTGTCATATGATTTAGTACAATTATTTTTGGAAAAATTAAGCTACTTTATTATAATCAATAAAATACTCTTATAAATATAATTTTCTAGTATTCAAACTCTATAATTACGTTAGTTCAGATTTATTTTATGCTAACAAATATCATTTGTTGTTTATATGATTATTTATTAATATATTTTGCTCATGACACAGAGAAATATTTGTGGAACGCAGAACCCATAATAATAAAAACATTATTTTTTTAAAACTAGGATAAACGTTCTATTTTTCTTAAAATATTTCAGAACGCTGATGCATTTATTATATTCTGTTCATTTATATGTGTACAAATGTGCACTAAAAGATGACTTCTACACTTAAAAATTTGTAAATATACGCTTATGTGAGAACTAAAAAGTAATTGCTTTCTTCTTAATAGTAAACTTTATATCGTCAATTGTGCACATCTATACTTTTATTTATTTTCGAATTGACGTAATATTATGTAAATAGTATCAAATGTGAAAGATAATTTTAGAAATTGTCAGAAAATAAGAGATTAGTAAAAAATATTATTAATGAATTTTATGGAACAACTAATTTAAATTAAAACATATATCATTTTGTGAATTGGTATTTTTTGTGTTGTAACTTTTTGCTCTATGCATATTTAAAAGTCTAACTCCGCTAAGAACATTTGTCTCCGATTGCTATTTCAAATCTCTTCAGTATTTCATACTGTTTACATAATATTATGTAAATTCCAAAATAAATAAATAAATGAATAAATAAAGAATATATGTGGACCATTGTGTACATCTAAGTGAACATAAGTTAATAAATACTTGTATGGATAGCGTGTTGTCATGAGGTTTCAATTCTTGAAGAATTTTAATTTTATACGGATAACGCCGAAGAATGTGGCACAACACTTTATGCTCAGTTAACCAGGGAAGAGATTATGTCCGAGCCACACTTCTTGAGCTCACTTGTTGCAGCATACTGGCTCCTGAACTGCTACTCGTAGTCGCAATGGCGTCATCAATTTGTTGCAAATATTTTAACAAACATAGAAAGTACAGGGTGGCCATAATTAAACTGCAAGTGTTCAAGGGGTGCTGGAGAGAAAACTACCGGGTATATTCCAGTGAAATTTGGTATCTACACGTTTCAGAACATGCGCAAGTCAAATATGCAAAAAAAATCGCCATTTTCACCCGATAGATGGCGCTGTACCGTATTTAAACGTTCACCGGTGGCATATACAACCTCCAAAATCGATAGACAGAGCATAATGACATTCTAAGAGGTATATAAACAATATAAATGTCATTTACAGTCTATCAAAATTCCATACAATTCGCTTCAGTAATTAAAGTTTTACAGTATCATGTAATAAAAATTAGCGTAAGTAAGATCACAAATTAAACAATCCATAAAGACGCTTTGGAAAACAAGCCATTATTTATTCAATGATATTATTACATGATGTGCTCAATATGTGAACCACCAGATGCAACCACATGCTGAAAACGTAAAACAGCATGGTCCACCGTCGCATTTAAAATATGTGGTGTAACACACCTGACGTGTCTCGTTATGCTAGATTTCAATTCAGCAACAGAAGCATGTCGTTCTCTATAAACCATATCTTTCAGATGTCCCCACAGATAAAAATCGCAATGCTTAAAGTCCGGTGAACGTGGGGGCCAAGCGTTGTCGAAACCTCTGCTTATGACTTGGTCCGCACCAAAGGTATCATGCAGCAATTTTTTAACATCTTTAGCGATGCTAGGGGGTGCTCCGTCCTGCATAAATACCATGGTTTCTAAACAATGTCTCTCTTGCAATGCTGGAATCAATTGTTGTCTCAACATCGCACCGTAGCTAGTCCCTATAACACTCAGCGTTTGGGACCACTTGGAGTTTGGGTCTCAAAGAAATATGGGCCCACAAGAAAATCACAAGTCATTGCACACCATACAGTTACATAATCGGAATGGAGGGGTTCTTCACGTTTAGCGTATTGTTTGTTCGTTCCCCATATCCTGCAATTATGCGCATTTACACCACCTGATAGTGTAAAATGCGCCTCGTCTGTCCACAACGTTCTCTGTATCCAAGTGTCATCTTCACTGATTTTTGACAGGACAAGGTTTGCAAAATCAAATCTTAGGGTGTCATCATGAGGTTTCAATTCTTGAAGAATTTTAATTTTATACGGATAACGCCGAAGAATGTGGCGCAACACTTTATGCACAGTTGACCAGGGAAGAGATAATGTCCGAGCCACACTTCTTGCGCTCACTTGTTGCAGCATACTGGCTCCTGAACTGCTACTCGTAGTCGCAATGGCGTCATCAATTTGTTGCACTCTTTCCGGATTTACGGGACGTCGCCCTCTTGTGCCTGGAATAACGTCCAATTCTCCTGATTTTTCAAATTTTAAAATCATATTTTTCAATCCATTTACACTCATTGGACGTATTTTTAATCGTTTCATACGCCGGTATTCTTTCAGAGTAGCTGAATAATTGCTACCATTCTGATAGAATATCTTCACTAACAATGCACGTTCTTTCTTATTCAGAGTCATGACTGGCCTTTACTCAATGTATTGATGTTTTTATACTGTTCAATGGGTTTAAAATTTCCATATATGCCGTCGATAAGCATTGAAACACGGTATAGCGCCATCTATCGGGTGAAAATGGCGATTTTTTTGCATATTTGACTTGCGCATGTTCTGAAACGTGTAGATACCAAATTTCCCTGGAATATTCCAGGTAGTTTTCTCTCCAGCACCCCTTGAACACTTGCAGTTTAATTATGGCCACCCTGTATATCCTAAATTAAAATGGTTTCATGGATTCTGTATTCTATAAATATTTATCTGTGTCAAAAACAAAATAAATTAATAATATAAGAAGTAATTGAAGAAATTCATACTTTCAGGATAAAAAATAAAAACGTTAAGTAACGCTAAAATTATATATACAATGTTAATGTACAACAAAAAATATCATTATAAGAATGATAAAGTAAAAACGACGTATCTTAGGATATTGAGTTAGGAAAACAATCTTGTCTTGGTATGGCGCTAACCATCTCCCACCACCCCCACCTCTCAGCTTATCTTTTGAAAACGGAAAACAAAATGTCTTCTGCATCTGGATTAAATTAGAACAAATTAGAGTTTAAAAAAAAATTACAGTGGTGGAGGGGTGGGAGGCGGAATGGAACGTATACTTTCTATTACAAAAAGTAAGAAGATATTTATTGCAGCCGTCCGGAAGAAAGCAATTCCGGAAATTTTTGGTATATTTACACCGAACATAACCCCCAAGATTCCAAAATCACCCCCTCCCCTTTCAAATGTTGTTATATATGATTTTTGTCATGCTGTAGCACTGGTAATTTTGAACCGATTTGGATGTGACAGAGCATGTGTAAAGGACTTACCAATGTCTGGACCAAGTACATTGCCTTAATCCGCCATCTTGTATAGAGGCCACTAAAAAATTTCAAATTTAAAAAGATGCACGAAATATTAAAAATCCAAAAAGTTTTTACTTTTAAGTGCTCGGCCTTGATACAAAGATTCCGAGGAAATTATTTTCTCTTCTATTTTTTTTAGACCGGCGTCCAGGCCCCTACCTGCCAGGTTTCCCTAGCTAAAACGGGTTTAGTGCCTGGCACTGGGGCTCGTAGCGCCACTGAAGAGATTCCGCTTAGCGGCTGGCCATTGCTGTCAGGACGGCTATGTGGAGGCCTTTGTTTTGTTCTTATTTTTGTTTTGCTGCTAATTGATGTGATTCTTTTTGTATGGACCTGGGCTTGGCATCATACCCATACGTCATGCCATCGCTATGCAAGTTCGTCTCGTAATTTATAACCTTGATCAGGTGACGAGACCTTCACCTGACTAGATACCTCCAGAGGTATAATTCGCAGGTAACTTAGAGGACTTTGCTCCCACGACAGATTTTACATGCACCGGGCGTCATTAGTGTACATGATGAGAAAAAAAATAAACCTGTAAGGGAAGGGGGTTGTAAAGAATCCACGATGTTGTGTGTTTTTGAAATGGGGTAGCGTGGAGCCGTTTCACAATGAATCACCTTCATTAAATATTTCAGAACAAATTTTATTTAAAAAGCGTTCTTGAAATTTCTAGAGGTAAAAATTATTTACAACAATTTTTTTTAGCTGAGTTCGCTCGACTTGTAATTTATAGCAAATCACCAAATAGTCCAGTCTTTTACAGTAGTTTTAGAATCTTAAAGTCTTAACTAGTGCTATTTTTCACTCTCCCCGAAAGGTCAAATCCAAGGCTGTTGCCTTGACTTCAGAGAGATCGCACTCTCTCATTCAAAAATCTGTCAGCAAACCTGTCCTTAGATGAGTGTTTTCCACCAACACTCGTTCTCCTGCCGAAACTCTAACCAACCTCCTCTCGATCCTCTTCTCCGGTCCGTTTCTTCGAACAAAAGATTCTCCGATCACCAATCAAAAAAAGTTTTAGTTTACGTCATTGGATAAAGCCTTTTTAGGGAGGTCTTACTGAACTTTTAAATGTTCACGCAGGAAATTCCCACGATCTGAGACCCCACATATAGACGGTCAGATCAGAGAAATATTTGCTGTCTAGCAATTTCAGTTTCACAAGATTGATCGAAGCTCATCTTTTCCTATTGTAGTAACCGGCATTCTTGTCACCCCCACAGCTAAGCGTGAGAAAAGTTTTCCAACTCTTGGGAACTTCTATCTTTGATTACTCTGCCTAATTAGCAGACTGTGAGAGATTTACTGAAATTGTTACAACACCCCCACCATCAAAACATTTTCCGGGTTAAAACGCGGAAAATCTGCAAAAAAAGGATTAGCTCAACATATTTGAGTGGCTCAAATAACATTTCAATTTAACCTCACTATATACATCAGTGACCTGATTTCTTATATACTGCTTACCATTGCTTGAACATCTAGCTTTAGAGACTTTTTTTTTTTTTTGAAAGATACTTTTTTACTACACATGCCAAAATAACAATAAAACTAAAAATAATCAAATATGTACAAAAGATTGGATTTTACTCAAAAACTTACTACTGAATTTCTTTACTTGTGTTTGCCGAACAATACGTTTTACACAACCGTTCAATTTCTTTAACAAGAGTGTCACAAAGGCGTGAATTTCCACTGTCCCTACTCTCTTTCAACAGAATTTCGAAGGATTTTAGAAAACTCTTTGTGAATCCGCTCACTTCCTCCAGATTAACTTTCGAATGATAACCCTTCCTGTCAACACTCACTTCCATATTTGCGCGTTTATTTTTCGAATTACCCTGCCGGTCGAAAACCAACTCATCTACTTTCCTTGACCTTTTCAAAAGGGTTTCTTTTTCCCCAATACACTGAGAACGGTGGTTCTTCATTTCGGGGGGGAATGACGAAAGAATTTCTTCCTGCCCTTGTGGATCTGTTAAAGGGTTTATCTCAATCCCCGGGTTCTCAAAACTGGAATTAGTTTGCGATTTTTGCTTTCGCTTTATCTTTTCATTTATTAAAGCCTGCGTCTTATTACCTAAGATATAGTGTTTAATTTTAGAGTGTCTAGGCAGGATTGCCGCTTTCGTATTTACATATCCGAGACCTTTTATTTCCATTTTTATACGTGCCACTCTAAATCGTTTTGGATATTTATCAAATGTCTGTTTAAGCCAAACATATTCATTGCCTAATTTGCTCTTATTTACCAAATTCCATGGGCAAACACAATACGAGCTACCTGAATCTCTAAGTACACACGCCTTCTTCCCATTTATTTTGTTTTCACTCAAAAAAGGTCGGAACAAGCTTTTGTCTTCGCTTATATCGCCTAAGTGATTTATGCTCTCGAAAGATTTTACTTCCGTAATATCCCTTTGTCTTTTCGGACAACGTGCCATTAGGTGAAATTCGCTTCCACACGTATGGCAACGCCTCTTTCGTTCAAAGATACGTTCCCTGTCTTTAATTTCTTTGTCTCGCCAATTTATTTTTTTGTCGGAATTTTTTTCTTCTCCAGAATTTCCCTCGAGTTTCGTTTCTTCAGATTTCCTATCATAAAAAGATCTCGCATTCTCTTTTTTATCTGAAATCCCTTTCACTGCTTCGTATTCGTCCAGACATTTTGCCAAAACTAACGGGTCTTTGTAGTTTGCCCACGAATCAATGAAATGCTCTTTCATTTCACTAGAAGCACGGAGCTTGATCTGGTCAGTTATTAATAAATTTTTCAGACTACTGAAATCCGTAACATCTAACCCATTTAACCAACCCTCTAAATAACTATTGAGTTCAAAAATAATATCTTTCCATGGAGCATCTGGATTGCGTGGATGTTTCATTAATTTTTGACGATACGATTCGGGACTCATACGGAATCGTTCAAGCAAAAACTTTTTGACGTATTCAAAGTTATCCGTCTGATCTTGCGGTTCCCTTAAAATTAACTCTGCAATTTCTACCGGCACTAAAGCTAATAAATGCGTCACTAAGTCACCTGTCTCTATTTCCGCTTTGGTCGCCTGTCGTTCGAACAAGTTTAAAAACAAAGTTATATCCGAGCGTTCTGGATCAAATCGATGCATGATTGTTCGAAGCGGCAATTTAGGTGTGCGTTCCGACCCGGTACTGTTAGTTGAACTACGTCTATTTGCATCTTGCGTCAATCTAAGTTGTTCTAACGTAAATTCGCGTTCTTTTTGTTTTTCCTCTCTTTCTCCCTTTGTTTTTCCTCTTTATCCGCGGCTATCTTGTCTTCGCGATCTTTTATGATATACGCAGCTTGCGTGAATGCAAAATCTTTATCGTAATCATCGGCAGCTTCGATTTTTTGGATAATTACCGGTATCCTGTCATTTTTCCCTATTTCCACTCCCAATTCTTCCGCTAAATTCTGCAAATCAATTTTCCTGCACTGTTTCAGATCAGTTACTTCTTGCATTTTAAAATTTTATGTAAATACAATATAAAGATGAAAATGATAGTTTCGCTCGCTAACTTATGCAACAGGGATTCTAACACTTTATGGAAAATTTTCTGCTACTACCCACATAATACTAACAATTTTAAATACAATTCAATTTGAGGAATAATAAAAATAGTATACATATAAAAATAGACTTTCAATATTGTAAAATTTTCAATACACTGACACGTTTTGGTGTCGATCATACACATTTAAAACGAATTTAGAAATTTGAAATTCTGTGCACATAATTCAACCAATACTTGATATTTCTGACCCCGCAGGTAACAAAATGACCACTTTTTGCAACTGCTAAAAAATTTTCCTAACATCACATATTCAAAATATTTGATTATCAACAACATCTATTGTTTCACTAATAATATAAAAAAGTACACCTTTTGAAATCTTTCAACCATGAATAGACAATCGACTTATTTGAAAAATCAAAATTTTTATCTCTTTTTTTTTCGGGAAAAAAAATTATATATATACACATTTAGCCTGACAATCCTTATATTATTTTACTGCCAAAAGAAAGTTCACACTATCAAATTTTATGCTGATAACAAATATACATAAAATTTTTCCAAATATGTTAAAAGTTATTAGATTTAAAAATTTATCATAATTTATCATATATCAATATTCACATAAAAAATTTCTCAGAAATGAATTTTCCTCACTAAAGAATATATAAACAAAATGAGAGCCACTCAAAAATGAATTGAGCTTACCTTTTCTACAGTCTTTGTCTGCATTATCTGTCGCCGGTTTCGGGTCTGGCCTAGACGTCGTCGATTTCACAGGTTATCTCGGTTTGTCGGCTCCTGATGTTTCCTAGAAAGGGCTTGCTTCGGACTTGTTCTCTGTAAGCACGGGCTTGCTTCCAGGACGGAACTGTGGTCTGTCGTGACAATGCAAGGGCTTGCTTCGGGCTTGTTCTCTGTAAACACGGGCTTGCTTCCAGGACGGAACTGTGGTCTGTCGTGACAATGCAAGGGCTTGCTTCGGGCTTGTTCTCTGTAAACACGGGCTTGCTTCCAGGACGGAACTGTGGTCTGTCGTGACACTGCAAGGCTTGCTTCGGTCTCTGCTTTCCTCTCCTGAACTGGCGTCAGATCTTGCGCGCTTAGATGCGGGCGGGCGTCACTGCTACTGTCTGGACTCTCTTCACTAATGCTAATAAATTTTTGTCGAAATATCCGACTCGCTTGCCACCAGCTGTAAAGAATCCACGATGTTGTGTGTTTTTGAAATGGGGTAGCGTGGAGCCGTTTCACAATGAATCACCTTCATTAAATATTTCAGAACAAATTTTATTTAAAAAGCGTTCTTGAAATTTCTAGAGGTAAAAATTATTTACAACAATTTTTTTTAGCTGAGTTCGCTCGACTTGTAATTTATAGCAAATCACCAAATAGTCCAGTCTTTTACAGTAGTTTTAGAATCTTAAAGTCTTAACTAGTGCTATTTTTCACTCTCCCCGAAAGGTCAAATCCAAGGCTGTTGCCTTGACTTCAGAGAGATCGCACTCTCTCATTCAAAAATCTGTCAGCAAACCTGTCCTTAGATGAGTGTTTTCCACCAACACTCGTTCTCCTGCCGAAACTCTAACCAACCTCCTCTCGATCCTCTTCTCCGGTCCGTTTCTTCGAACAAAAGATTCTCCGATCACCAATCAAAAAAAGTTTTAGTTTACGTCATTGGATAAAGCCTTTTTAGGGAGGTCTTACTGAACTTTTAAATGTTCACGCAGGAAATTCCCACGATCTGAGACCCCACATATAGACGGTCAGATCAGAGAAATATTTGCTGTCTAGCAATTTCAGTTTCACAAGATTGATCGAAGCTCATCTTTTCCTATTGTAGTAACCGGCATTCTTGTCACCCCCACAGCTAAGCGTGAGAAAAGTTTTCCAACTCTTGGGAACTTCTATCTTTGATTACTCTGCCTAATTAGCAGACTGTGAGAGATTTACTGAAATTGTTACAGGGTTAATACATGTTTATTTAACTTTATATGAAAAAAAGATTACTTTTGCCTGTGTTGGATTTTTTTCCCCTCTCCTTTTATCTTTCCCTACTGTACTTACGGTTACCTGTTGTTTTTCTTTTGCTGCTTGATTTTTGTTGCATTTTGTTTCGTGATTAGGCTTCTCTCGTTGCTTTTTGGTTTCTCATTTGTTGCAGTTATTTTGGTTTCTCATTTGTTGCAGGTTTCTCATCGTGATTTGGATTTCTCATTTTTCGCTGTTAATTTTATACTCTGTTGCATCACTGGTAACCGTTGAATTTGTTTTCATGAATGCACTCTAATGGCGATCAGTCCGTAGATACCTTATGGCTGTTATCATGAACTCGATGAAGCTATTTGAAGACTTGCTGTGCTGTGGGGTGAGGCATGTTCCTTGGCCATTAGCCCGTTTATTAGTTCATTAACTTTCACCCTCTTAGACGCTGAAAGATCGATTTTTTTGTCGCAGGAAAGAGGTGTCCTTTACACTGCTTTTTTTGTTATACATATAAACTTATTGAAAAAATTAACCCTCATATACATAATTTTTTTTCCTTATTTTTTTCTGAAAGAGAAGATAAATTAGGCAGAGGTTATATACACTTTGAATATAGAAATACGGTGGCCGCTGGGACTTTTATGTTTTTGTTTATTTTTGTTGTACTAATCTATGTTTGTCTGTTTATGTCGTCTACTTTGTTCATTAGCCATCTGATCACTGCTCTACCTTTGTTTTGTAAATGTCTGTTGTTTGCAAGTTGTCTATGCAATAGTTTTTCGTTATTAACTGTGATGGTGACCAGATGGTGTGGTTGTGTCAGCGGGCAGGACGTGAGGTAGTGTTTTGGGGACCCTAATTCCCCGCATATGCATTCTGGAGAGCTAAATTTGGTAAATCTTTGTAGGTATTGTGGGAATGCTCCATGTTCTGTGTAGATTTGGCTCAGTAATTTACAGCTTGTAAGTCTTTTTGTGTCTACCTTTGGGAAGTATCCATGGGTTGTCCTACCCGTGTCCTCATAGTCCCACTCGAACTGCCATTGTTTATTGTTAGCTCTTTTAATATATGTTTAAGGTTTGATATTGGTCTTTCTATGTGGAAGAGTATATCATTTTTTTTTTAATTTTTAGCGGCTTCTTTTGCTAATTCGTCGGCATCCTCGTTTCCTTGGATGCCAACGTGTGCCTTAACCCAATTAAATTTGTTTGATTTTCCTGTTTTGTTTTGTATGTCTGCAATTAGTTTTACTGTATTGAATGATTTGCTGAGTGCTGGTATTGCTGATAAGCAGTCCGAGCGAATGCTATAATCCATCCCTGTTTCGTTGCCCCATTCTGTTGCCTTTATTATCTATCTTAAAAAATCCTCCATCCTCTATCTTAAACAAGAACGAAAAATCATGCGTCAAGCATAGATTATGTAACACTTTCCAACGCTTCCAAAGTAATTTTACAAATCATACCGTTTAATAAGCTAAAAGATAACATCTAAGTAAACAATTTGGGAAAACGCATAACATATTTAAAAACATAATTTCAGGAATTTCCAACATATACTTCATTCGGAAAAATATCCGAATACTTTTATTCAGCCCTGTATAGGATCTATAGATTTGTATATATACTACATAGGATGCTAAATTTTAGTTCAGTTAGGAAACGCGTAGCACAGTTTAAAATTCTCCGTCTGGAGTTTCTGTCCATAAACGGAAATGTGTTCGCGAACTTTTGTGCTTCCCTGTATAGGATCTACAGACTTTATACACACCACGTAATAGACAAAAAGCGAGTTAAAATTAAAATCACGTTCAGTAACTTAAAACGCACTTCCAGGAATTATTGTTAACAGACAGTAGAGAATTCTTTTGTGTGTCCCTGTAAATGAACGATGACTGATATACACACAATATTCTGTAGTAAGCCTCTTGTCATGAACCTTAGTGATATATATAAATTTCAATGCGTTTAAAATAGTGAAACATTATTTAAATAAACCGCAGACGATTTTTCTCCATAGACGTAATGTGACGGAATTCTTTTGACTGTCCCTGTAAAGTAACTATAAGTGCTATGCACACCCTATTCCATATATTCCACCCTATTCCATACATATACCCTATTCCTTCTAATGCACCTTAGTGATATATATAAATTTCAATGCGTTTAAAATAGTGAAACATTAATTAAATAAACCGCAAATGATTTTCCCCCATAGACCGCAATGTAACGGAATTCTTTTGAGTGTCCCTGTAAAAAAAGTATAAGTGCTACACAGTTCCGTTGAAATAGGGAACATGCTATAGATAACGACAATAACGTATAAAAATTGCAGAGCAATCCGAGCATATTTACGGGAGTTAGAGCACGGCCAGACGGCAGACAAACCGAAGTCAGAAACACTTTTTAACTAGGTTGGAAAGTGTTAAAAATGGCTGATATACAGCTATTTGAAATTGTGGGGTGTCTGATTTTTCCGTAATGAGGTTTAATTTATGAGCTTGAGGTGATTTCTCGTAAATTTACTTTAACTGGTCTAACCATTGTTTCTACTCTCATGTCTTTAAAACTGCGTAGTCATATCTACCTGTATCAAATTCTCGCAAAACTTGGTGATACTTGGCGAAATATCGAAAAATTTGCCTTCCAAAAGCCAACTTAGATATAGTTGATTAATTTGTCAAGAAAATAATTTCGAAACTTTTGTGTCAAAATACTAAAGAAAGACAATTATTTTAAATATCCCATAAGAAGAAGCTAGCTCAACGCGTTTGAAAGAATTAATCTTTCTTCATCAGTCACTAAAGTTTGTCCCACTACCACGAGAGCAGAAGGTAGTTTTCTTTCTGTTGTTTCTTTCAGTAGGGCGGTAAAACAAGTAGCGTGTATATCACATGA
The DNA here is from genome assembly GCA_963931845.1 of Maratus michaelseni. Classification (NCBI taxonomy): domain Eukaryota; kingdom Metazoa; phylum Arthropoda; class Arachnida; order Araneae; family Salticidae; genus Maratus; species Maratus michaelseni. The sequence continues at coordinate 409,849,836 of OZ007586.1, forward strand.
GTTGTAGCACTTTACAAACAGAATTAACGATTCACTCAAAAGGCTGGTGGTGTGCTTACTCCAATAGCGGGCGAAAATTCTATACCGTTTTCCATGGGAATGAGTAGTATTGAACGTTTTTTTTTTTTTTTTTTTTTTTTTTTTTTTTTTTTTTTTTTTTTTGCACGAACATGCAGAAAAAACCCCAATAAAAGATGTATTACGGGGATATATAGAGACCGAATGAATCTATCCAGATATAGGATGCAAGACGTTAAGGTGTTAAGTAAAATTTATTCGAAATGTAATTCAATATTTTAATTAGTTTTAAAATCGTAGAATGTCGATATCAAAAATACCCAGCCAAGAAGAGGAAAAATATGGATCGATGGTACTTTACAGTAGTAAATAAAGTGAAGAAACCACATAAAACAAGCAATTAAAAAAGTTAACAGAAATAAAAAACATTAAACACCGAAATTAAAAAAATATAGAGATACCTAATTGAAGCAATACAAGGAGAAGGACATTAAGGGTTGGGATACCAATGGCCGGCGGATCCAAGGGGGAGGTCACGGGGGTCTTGACTCCCTTCTGAACGAAGAGAGTTTCTATACAACGATACATTTTTTAATTTAAATACATATTTTTATATTTTTGCAGTAATAAAAAAAATAATTTCCCGCAAACAACACGAATATTTTTTATACTCAAATCAATCAAAATGCATGACATTTACAGACTAAATTTACTATTACTCTTTAAGCGTAAAAATATCGAATATTTTCTTTCAGTTTCGTATACATGTGATACATTTTCAATTATAACTAAATGTTCACTCCTGATGGTTGTTCCACGATTGTCGTATTACTCTGTATTTATTGTATTTCCAAAGACATTTGGTCAAACCACATCTACTCCAAATTTTGTAGTATTGTATAATGCGTTTACCTTTGGTGACATGATTGGCATTATTTTCTAATTTTACATCTATTTGTGTTTCGAACTGTATACCAATGTCACATCGCCTGGCTATGCTATTACAGTTTTCTCATTTACAAACAAAAAATTCAAAAGAAAAAAAAATTCTGTGTAAAAATATGGTTTTTTGAGTCCAATCATGTGTCTTAAACAGCTTTAATTTGCTTGAGTTAAAAACTGTAATTGAAAATAGGGCCAAAATATCAATGTAAATATCTTTTATTTTATTTAAACTAAAATTTCAACTCTGGATTGTAAATTAAATTCAGATTACATATCTAATTGTTTATGTTATGCTGCCAAACATAATTCTTTGAAAATTTAGTTTTTTTATGTGTCTGATCTTGATAGAGTGATTCCCGGAAGTGAAGATTAACTCGTTCTCAAATGGAAAAGAAAAGAATTGATATATCATTCTTATTTCCTTTACGTTCGTAGAATATAAAATAGCGTTTTTAAAGAAGACCACACAGCATGCTTTCATTTGGACCATGTTACTAATTAATCTGTTCAATTAATCTGTTGATATTAATTAAATATAAGGAGAAGTATAGCATGATGATATTTTTGTTCTTAATTAGAGCTATAAATTATTATGCTTTGTCATTTTAGTTCTCAAACCCTTTCAAATAAATCCTATAAATTAGAAAGTAAACGGAGGAACTAATTTTTCAAAAACAGTCTTTCATTTAATTTTAGTTTTCGGATCACCAGTTCTTAACAAGTAAGACCCCTGTTCACAATATAGCGTGAGAAAAATTGATTCCACATTTACTTTGACAGAACATCTAGGAAACATTTGGGAACATCTAGATGTTTCCAAATTTTATTTTTAGAAATTCCAAGATTTTTTGTCTTTTCTAATATGAAAATAAACGGCCCAAAAGAAAGTATGTTACAAGTAAGAAACATAATTCAATTCAGTGAATTCGTCGAAAATTACGTAAAATATATATATATATAATATGTAATATGCGTGTTTTCGGAAGTCTTAAGTACTTTAGGGGGGAAGGAGGGGAGGGCATGACCTTTTCACAGGTGCGAAGTATTACGGACTTTGATACCATTAAATCTTAATAGTAATCTTCACCCTATTTAATCGCAGGATTTCCTCATTGCATAAAGCGAAATAATACTATTCTGAAAAAATTATATTAAAACTCCCTTACCCTTGTCAACTATGCGTTTTTTTTTTTTTAAATATGAGTTTACAACCAATGAATGAAATGCAACAGTTTTGTGTGTGTGTGTGTGTGTGTGTGTGTGTGTGTGTGTGTGTGTGTGTATTCTTGCACATTTTTAAAGTTTTATATATATATATATATATAATACATTAAAATTATTTAAATGATCATGGCCAAATTGGCTTTTTAAGAACATGAATATTAAAATATGCATTTTGCATACAAAATTCATAAAAACATTATAAAGGATACAAATTTGATATTTCATATATTTTCGCGTATAATTTTGTTATTTTTTTCTTATTTTTTTCATTGTATTTTATTTTGAATCTAAATTAAGAAGTACATTCAAAATCTTTAATTTAATTAATGGCTTTGATTTACCAAAATGTTTAGAGTTCAATTTTTAATAAACAATTTTCCATGACAATCAGCCTAAATTTAGGTTCAGTAAATATGTATACATGCAAATTAGGATTTTTTAAAATTTCAAGCTTCAATGATTATTAGTTTTTTAATTAGAGTGGGCGCAATTAACAAAAAAATACAATCCTTTTCTTTCTTACTTTTTTTTTCAGTTTCAGTTTCACTTTTTTATTAAGACTTCGAAGCTAATTTAATATTTCAAAGTTTCATATTCTAATTAGAATTTTTGAAATTTTCTTTTTGCAGTTAATTTTTAACATCTTAATATTTACATGGTAAAAAAAAAAAAATTAATCTTTATTTTATTTTATTTATTTATTTATTTATTTATCTTTTTACCGCCAAAGTTACTTTTCCCTTATTATATGTGTTGATCTTTTTGTATTGATTGATTTGATACCATTGAATGCCATAGAAATAGTTAGCAATTGCATTTGAGTTGAAATTTAACTTTATGCATGACTATATAACCATTCGTTTAATTTGAACCACTGACAAATAATTTTCTGTACTTCGGCATTATCCTTGGACTAAAAATACAACTGTGCCAACAGTGGCGCCAATAATACTAATTGCAGTAACCCATATCTTTTTACAACCATATAGTATATTTATTATAGTTTATTTTTTTATTGTAGTTTATTTATTATAGTTTATTTTTTTATTATAGTTTATTTATTTTATTTTATTTTTATTTATCATTTTTAACCATTTTATGTATTTAACAATGTTAAATTACTGTTTTGAATGTGATTGGCAACGATAAACGAGATTAGCAATTGACAACCATTTTTGGCGATCTATCTTCGGTGCACATGGATAATACGTAAGTACCCAATTTTTAATTTTTCTGATCTTACTCTTTTATTTTACAGGTCCTTTGTTTTCGGAATAAAAACAGTCCTCCTGTTAAATGTTTTATTTTCAATGGTAAGTCTTGAGATTTATTTTACACTTTTATTGGAGTTTTATTTACTTTATACATATAAATGTAATACATTGCAAATGCACATAAAAATTTGCTTATCATGTTTCGGAAAATTACATTATTCTGTTAACTTTTTCCTTGTATTCCTTACCGCAACCAACGTAAATTATTCGTCACAATCTCGATTCTTTGATTCTGAAAACTATAGACATATTTGGCTATCAAGTAAGGGTTTTTAGCAAAACTGTACAAAACGTAATATAATTCAGATGTTTCCGTGTATTTTGGTATTTTAATGCCCAAAAAAATCTGACGATTGCTAAAACATTATGCGAATTAAGTATTATTATGTGAAGCATTCAAAACTGAATATTTTTAGTTCCTTACGAATAACCGAGACAACAACTTTAGGAATATTTCATGAAATGTCGAATTCTTTCCAAACGACTTCAAAAAATTAAGTAGTTTTCCTCATTTGCTCTCAAAAGAGATTTAAAACCTTGAATATTTTCAGTACTTCAAAATAATGAAAAAGCCTAAATTTTCTTCCATTTTCAATTAAATTAACAAAAATATTTTAATTACTTTCATTTGCGGAGTGATATTTCATCAGAAAACTAAAATTTTAATTTATTCGGTATACTTATCTTAAACACTTCAGGTCCGAATTTATTTTTTCAATTTTATAAAAACAATTACTTTTGCGTTTATAAAATTAAAAATAGCTATTCTAATCACAAATGTTGAGGTTTACTGAAATTTAACGAATATGCCATTTACGGAAATTTAACGAATATAGTTATTTTGTGGAATCTTTATATGAAAATGGGCGAAGGAAAATTTTTTAAGACGTTTGGAAAATGTCGTTTTACAACAGGATTAAACAGACATAACACCTTTTTAGTATTTTGTTACATTTTATCATAAATTATTTCCCCAGAAAAGCAGTCCTTAATTTAAATTTAAAGAGCAGGACATATCTTTGAAATAAAAGAATCAACGACGGTGCAAAGAGATTTAAGCAAATTATCATTATTATTACTAAATGCTGGATTTTGAATGAAGAAAAAATAATAAATATATAGACGTATACCATATTTAGACTTATGTTATTACTACATGCAGATAATAAAAAAATAATTGTTATGACAATAATAGTCAATAAAATGACATGTTCTATTAATAGGACGCCAAACCCGCACGGGATGATGTTGCTTTGCTGCCTAATTTACAAAATATTTCTAAGATATAAACTTGTGTCTTTTTTTATAATATTAAAATCTTAGAAGTGTTTATTAGCTGCGAATAAAACTTCTGAACAGATGAAAAACAAAATAAGCATACATTTTACAAATGCTTTGGCAATTAAATATCAAAGGGGCATCTTCTAAATGGGTAATACAGATTTTTTTTTTCTGATGAGCTATTTGAAAATTACGAATGCATGGCATTAGCCATTAGATTCAAAATAGGAGAAAGGAATTTCAGATATGGCAGATGACGAGTCTAAGAGGAAACTGGGTATCTTTTGAAGTAATTTTTTCCTGTTTGAGCATTTTATAATACATTTTTGGTATATTAAATGGTTTTATGAATGAAAATGCTTTACCGAAGGAAAAAATGTAATTCTTATGGTAAAATTTATAACAATTAATACTTGAAAAAAAAAAAATATAAAACCTCACTTCTTTTACAATTTTGAACTTTTTGTAAAAATCTTTTTTCACTTTTTTACAAGTGTGCTCTATAACTGTAAGGACTAGATTTTCAAAAAGTAAATTAGTCTAGGTTGTAATAAATTAAAAAGTCGGGACATATGTTTAAAATATAGTAAAAAAGGCTATTTAATTATTTTATTTTAAAACAGATCGAGTCAATTAAAAACCATTTGTTGAAGTTTTAGCATTTTCATCATATTAATAAATTGAAAAACACAAACTGAGAGAAATTAATTTAAATATTGAAACTTTGAATCATTAAAAAGGAAATGGGTGTACTAAAAAGTCTTTTCGAATATTTTTAATCATCCGATCTTTACTAAGCTTCATCACAATCAGGGATCGAAAGTAGTGCGCTACAAGTAGCAAAATTATAGTAGTACTACTTTTTACAGTAGTTTGTTGTGTAGCACGCTACATTTTGAACAGTGTTGTTCAAATATTATAGTGTTTAGAGTTGTATTTCTGTAATTTCTAAATTATAAAATTAGACAATTCAGTATAATTAACTCTCGACAGAACTCGATACAATTAACATATTAAGTGTGTATTGGAGAGTTAAGTAAACAAATCTATTGGTAAATACACGTCAACGGTAATTTTATACCCCATTGCAATAATTACTGCAAGAATAGTAAATAAAATTAAGTGATATGATTGATCATAAATATGTTATATATAAGAGTAGCCCTTCGTTATATCGCTTGTTCATATATATATATACACTCCAAATATCAAAAGCCCAAATCTATAGTTCAGTCACTCCAAATTTTTTTATTTAACTGCATTTAAATATTGATTGTATTATATGCATATATGTTAATTTCCCTAAGAAATTTGTAATGTATGTATAAACTAACATTTTGGAGACAAGCACAAGACATTATCTTGTATGTTACCTTTCTTAATTTTTTATTGCACTCAGTTATATAGCACTTATTTAATTGTATTCTGACAAACGCGATATAACGTGGGTCACTTTATTATTTAATTCCAGTCTTCAATTTCAAGTGTAAATTGAATCCTTTGACAAAATCTGAGAGTAGCGAAGTAGTGACTACTTTACAAAAGTAGTTTGTAGTCGCTACTTATTAAAACTAGTTGTAGTTGACTACATTTTCGATAAAGTAGATCTAGTTCGCTACAATAAAAAAATAGTATTTCCGACCCCTCCTCACAATATACTACGAATGTCTAAATTCATTTTAATAAACAAATTGGAAAATTGATATCTTCGTTGTTTTTTTTTCAAAGTAAAGGGTACCGTGCCCCCGTAAAATATTGGAGTAAGAATAAGTTGTGTATAAACGGTTCAATATCGGTGAAAAAATGCAATGAAAGTTAAAAAAAAAAAAAAGAATTAAACATTTCGAGTGAATGGCAGGTACTGATAAATAAAATATAGCAGATGATTTTAGATTCCGTTTTCCAACGAAAAATGACAAAATGCATTCTTCATTTTTTAAGTATCTGCACATATCGATAACAACGAGTAAAGGTAATTCTTAATTTCAATAAGTATATATATATATATATATATATATATATAATAATAATAAAAATATGTATATGTAATATCTGTTATATATTTAGGCTTTAGAGTCAAATATAAAATTTACATCTGTGTTGCATCTTCTAATTTTTATTTTAAAAAAAAATCTTCGGTTACATTACGTTTTCGGATATATCGCGCGTGTTTTTGTTTTTCACATGACATGCGTGATATAATGATGATATAATTCATAATTCTTACCTCAAAATTAATTAATTTATGTGATTTGGTTCGTAATTCGTTATTTTATTCAATAAAAAACAGTAACGGTGTATATAAGTCGTGGAACAGTCAATGTTCATTCTTCATAAAAGTTGAAATGACCATAGTAATTTAGCACAGATGATTTAATTTTACATGATAGATGATGGAAACCTTTCTCTTATTAGATATAACAAGAACGAAAAATCATACATCTCGCATAGATTATGAAACACCTTCCAACAGTAACAGAATATTATTAAGACATTTAGTTTTTTCATACTATGAAATGAGATGTCTAAATAACTAATTTAAAAAAATACATAACTCAGTAAAAATCCATTTTCAGCAATTGCTACACATATACGAAGTCTTTCGTGCAGCCCTGTATATGATCTACAGAATTTGTAAACACGTAATACACCAAACATTACATAAAATTGCATATCACAGCGGATAGTAGAAATTACCGATCATAGTCAGTTCTTTAACCGAATTTTCTTGTGCGTCTCTGTACATGAACGATAAACCCTACGCACTCCATAATCCAAGGAAAAATAAATTGTATTAAGCCTTTTAAATTTCATTATGTTTCAAGTTCGTAACATGTTCAAAATGCATTTCAAATTATTCATTTCATTTATTATGCATTTCAAATTCATATTATGAACATAATAATAGATGAAAGATAACATGATAAAGGAATTATTTTCTACATCTCTGTAATTGAACTATAAGTGCTACAAATTGTATACCCCAGTAAAAGCATACTGTAGCCCACCTCAGTAATGTATATTAATTTCATTTTTTTTTTAATATCCTAACATCAATAAATGCGCCGCAAACGATTTTTCTCCATAGATCATAATGTAACGGATTTCTTTTGTGTGTCCCTGTAAATGAACTATTAATGGTACACACTTCATTTCCACTATCGAACATTCTGTAGTAAAATTCAATAATGCATACAAATTTCATGAGTATATTTACGACAATTACAGCACCACAGACAGGCAGACAAACCGAATTAATAAAAACCTTTTAATTATATTGGAAAGTGTTAAAAATTCCCATTATTTTCTATTTTTAGTTTTCGTAATTTTGAAAGTTAGTTTTGAGAGCTGAGAGACTAATTGAAACTTTGAGGGAGAATTAGCATCCATGAAGTTACCGGAAAATTTAAAAGTTTCTAATAGTAATAAAATATAATTAACTTGAATTGTGGAGCAAAATAATTAAAAAAAAAGTCTTGCGCTGAGTCACTTATCTTATCCTTCAATGTCTGTTATTAGTGCTCTCAAATCCTCTTTGACTACTAAAAGCTACATTTTTCTATTCAGAAAACTTAGCACCAAATATTAATTATCTAATTAAAGACGATATTCTGGTTAATGATTTCAGATATTAAATCATAATTTTTCAGTCATAACCTAGTAGATTGCATTTAAATAGATCAAAGTACGATTAGTACAATATAAAATTTTACGTTTAGTTTGGAATACTTTACTTTTCTTTGCACTGCCATATGAAACATTACGTTATTTTTTTTATTACTTACCCATCATACGCAGTTTAGGATAAGTCTTGCTATCGTTATAAAAATCGAAAAAAAAACTTTTGTCGGATTTACACGTTTCAGACACTGGAGATTCCGAAAAACATATTTTTAGAGAAAAAAATTTGCCGCCCGTCTTCTGTGTGTGTGTGTTTGTGTGTGTCTGTAGACACGAACAAATTCAGATAGAGACTTGAAATTTAGTATGTACTTAGTATGTAATAATGAGAAAAAGCTTGTTGAATTTCAGTAACCTATATTATCCGGAACTACTTTTTTTGGACTCTCGAAATATTCGTTCTGATAAAAGGTATATATAAAATTTTCGAAATTGTTTATTTTAAGGAGTGAATATAAAAGACAGTAAAAAAACATAAATTTTGCATAAAGAATGAAGTTGATCGAATAATTAGTTGCCGAAATATTTGGAATCCTATTTACCACACTCTTCGATTTTTCGTGACCCTGTATGTCATTGAAATTGCAATTCAAAGATATATTTTAATTGGAAATGAGACGCTTAATCCGACGAAGTAAACTGTTAGTTAATATAGGATTAACATTTCTGGAGTTATAAGGATGTTTCTTTTACTCAATTCAGTAACAGAGCATTTAAAGTTTATGACGTCATCGAGCCACAATTTTATTTGAATTGCAATGCATTTTAAAAATAGTTTACGCATGTTTTATTTTCATATTTTATATTATGCATATCCATGATGGGTATGTATTACGGTAGCTCCCAACGACTAGTTTGTTTTTGAATCTATTAAGCAATCTTATCACAATTAAAGATTTATTTTATCAGTTTATTTAATATAAAAGTTTTTGATTTTTTTAAAGTTTTTAAGTTATTTTTTATATTTACATTTAAACTAAATTATGACTACGACAAAGGGGCTGCAACATTTGCTCATTTCAACAGAAATATCAGCTCATTGTAACATATATAAGATTATATTGAAACAGATATACAACCTTGTATAATAATTTATTGTAACAGAATTAATGTTCTTGGAATAAGTTTTATATGTAAAAATACGCGTAAAAGTTTGGTTAAATTATTAAGATTTATAAAATGGTTTTTATATTTCTGACACTGCTTTTTACATTTTTAAAACAGTTTTCTATTTCTGAATTGGAAAGATTAAATGAATTTTGAAATTGTAACTTATATTTATTGTAAGAAATTTTCAATTCTGAATTTATAAATGTGAACATTTTTATAATAGTAATTAAAGAAATTAGGCCATTTATTTATGTATTTTAAATTGATTAAAAAAGTTATACATAACAGGAGTTATGAGTCGGCGGTCAGAAGCTTGCAAGGCAAATGAAGTGTGCAGGGCAAAGGAAAAAAATAAACCGCGTTATAAATGTTAGATATTAGTGATCTCATTTACTATTATCCTAATTTATGGTTCTCTAATAGGAAGACAGATTTCCCGTTATACAGGGTGTTCCAAAAACATTGATCTCGGCTTTTATTCCTTAAATATTGATTATAGACATATATTATAAATTACAAATTTACGTAAAAAAGGTACAGAATTTTATTAAATCGATTACAATTTTCAGGGGATTAAATTTGCAGAAATAAAAATTTAAATTTTTATACGGCTCCCATAGAAAAAATTTCCCAATGAGTAAAATAGGCCCCATACACTAATAAAGTCATGTACAAAATTTCAGCATTTTTTCATAAATAAAGGCAATGGCAACCACTGAGTTCCATACATAACAGGAGTTCTGAGTTGGCAGTCAGAAACTTGCAAGGCAAATGAAGCACGCTGGGCAAAGCTTAAAAGTAGTTCGCGTTGTCAATGTTAAATATTAGTGTTCTCATTTACTATTATCCTAATTTATGCTTCTCTAATTAAGCTATGGTTATCAAATTAATAACTGATTCTCTAATCATATAAGAGAATGCGACAAATAGCATGTTTTGCCACGAATGCGAAATAAAATTATCGTCACTGTATCCTTCCGCGCTGACCGTTGGAAATCATGTTGGGGAACATGAAGTCAAATCTGTTATATATGGTTACAACAGAATTTTCCGCAATGTATCTTTATATTAGAAAAAAAAAGCCTTTATTTTTGCTTGGTAGAACCACGTTCTCGTAACATCTGAGCTCCCAATAACAGAGTTTGGTTATGTTTGTGTGTGATATGGTTGTTCTTACGTGTGTGGGTGCCCGGTCATATTCTCTTACATAATCGCCAGTTTCTCTTAAAACTCAATCCATAAAATCTGATTAATCCAGATTTTCATGTATTTTTAAAAGATCTTAATAAATAAAAATATTTACAAGCTGTTAGATGAAATCTTAATTTTTTACGTCTGAGACAACTTATTTAAAATTTCTGAATTGGATTTGCAGGATATTGGAGTTGATTTGAATTGAATAACTTTCCAAGAGGTACCCGCGATAATAACTATACAAATATAAAAACAAGGCATGAACAAGAACGAAAAATCATGTATCAGACATAGATTATTAAACACTTTCCAACAATAACAGAATATTATTTAGAAACTACATTTTTAATAGAATGAAATGAGATATCTCACTAAGCAACATAAAAAAACACATAACTCAGTAAAAATCAACTATTTCTGTTCATATCGAGTAATGTGTGCGAATTCTTTCGTACAGTCCTGTATATGGTCTATAAAATTTATACACCCCAGGTAATAAACTCAAAATTAGATAAGTTTAAAAATGCATACCACAGCGGAAAACGCACTTACAAAAATTTCTTTCGTGCCTATCTGTAAATGAACGATTTATGCTATACACTCCATAATCTATAGAAAACATGTTGTAGTGCACTTCTGTGATTCCACCATGTTTGAAGTATCATAACATCATTAAAATGCACCGCGAACATTTTTTTCCCGTCGACCATAATGTAATGGAATTTTTTTGTGCATCCTTGTAAACGAACTATAGATGCTACTTATTCTATACTCCTTAGAAAACATGTTCTTATCTCTCTCAGTAATACATATCAATCGCGATATGTTTGAAATATCGTTACATCAATAAAATGCACAGCAAACGATTTTTCCCCCATAGACTATAATGTAACAAAAATCGTTTGAGTAAATATCGAAAATTTAGCATTAGTAATTTTACGTTTAAATCCATTATTCAAATATGAGATTTTCATTTCTGTTAAAAATGAAATTTGAAAATCGTCTGCATTCTCATAGGAAAACATTATGAACTAAAAAGAAATGTTCTTATTTTTCGAACGAATAAACCAAATGTAACTAAAAACTATACAGCGAATTCCGGGTATCTGATCAACATACCCACCAAAAATCAACCTAATAGGACGATTTTTACGGCAGTTATCTTGGAACAGACAGACAGACGGAAACCAAAAACTTTTCGCGTCTCCACAGTGAGCCTCAACTGACGTTTCGGCATAGAGAGTACATCGATGCGGTAAATTAGAGATCATTAACTACTAAATGAATTAATTTTTCATAATTCTGATGCTGCTTGTAAAGCTGTATCTGTGTCTCGTATTTGCTGTGTATACACTGTGTCTAGTATTTGCTCATATAAAACAACATTTATTGGATTTTCGGAATAAACAGAATTTGAGAAAAAATTTCGTTGTTTTATAGATAAACAAAAATTTTACTAGAAATTTGGTTTTTACAATTTTTTGAAAATTTTAGGAATTTTGCCCCAGCTATGGGTTGATTGTCACAATGTGTAGAGCTGGATGCCACATAGAATAGCTATTGAAGTTATGACGTTGAACATTCATTATAAAAATTCAATTTGATATAAACAGTTTAACATGAATGTATTATTATTTTTTACATCATATGACGATAGTAGCTATGCAGACACAAAATGCATACCTACTATCCTCACAAAAGTATTAAAAAAAATAAAGTTAATACATTCGGGTCCGAATTTTTAATTTTATTTTGTCAGGAGAAATTTCTATTAAGTTTAAAAAATGAAAGTAGCTGTCTAAATGACGAAAATTAAGGTTTATTGAAAATCTAATGAATATAAGTATTTTTCGCATTTTCAATATAGGCTATAGAAGAATTTTTGAAGAAGTTTGTAAAATGTCGAATTACAATAGGATTAAATATAAATAAAACTTTCCTGTTTTACCATTAATTATGGGTTCGGACAGGTAATAGCTATTCCTAAATTTAACAAGTTGGAAATAGTACGTTAAACGTGACAAATGAGGTACGTTCGTACTATAGCTAGTTTTACAATGTAAAAAAAAATCATTGTTATTATTTCAGTGAAATGATTTATATCGTCTGTTATGAGTGAAATGAGCATGCATTTATTATTATTATTATTACGTATGCCACGTTTACAGATGCAATTTTTTTTCGACACCAGACAGTGTTACAAAATTCACCATGAAAATTTTGCTTTGCAAATGATTACCTCCATGGTTTAATATTTTTATGACTCACGATGAATGAATCTATTTTGTTTATTTACTTTAATGGACTGAGATATTTGGCTTTTAAACTAGCAAACAATTTTTTTGAACGATCTCTCTAAAAATGCAAATTTATGAAATTTTATCCGAAAAAATAATTTTGAATAAAAATGGCCGCTTGGAATATGAAAAAAGAAGTCGTTAGCCCGTATTTGTTTTCCCCAGTCATCACATGACTTGCGCTTTTATTATATATATTACGTATGCTGTTGTTGTTGTTAGTGTCACAGAAAGTGCCATGGGCACTCCTCCTCGAGAGGTTGGACTTCTACAGCTGGTCTCCTAATTGTTGAACCAATTCCAGATGAGAGACCTGCATCTGGATTGACACCCCCAGAGGTATCGTTTTCAAACTTGGAGGAAAATTGGAGCCACGAACAGATTTCACGTACACCAGCTCCCATTAACGTACACAGTCCCACAGCAGCCGCAGTCGAGAGAGGTTGTCACACTTCCAAGCCCCGATCATGGTCGATGCTGCTTCACTTTCGGTGATCTTGACGGGAACCGAGCTTAATTGTCTGAGCCACTGTGGGACATAGATTACGTATGATAGGATTTAATAGAATAAAGAAAATATTTTATTAATATCTTAGTGATTATTATTTTTATTTATAATTTATTAGTTTATTAGATTATTAGTTTTATTAATATCTTAGTGAAGTTTTGATTAGATTTTCATAAAAATTGAAATGACTCGACAAAATTCTGCAACGAATTATATATATTAAATTTCAAACCATTCGGCTGGGAAATTTTTGCGCTGTTATATGCGGACAGACGGAAGGACCAGACGACGACTATAGGTGCTACGTATTTATATAATTATGAACGCAACTAAAAAAATGAAACACGTGTTTGAAATGAGTCTCACAAGGAAGGTCTCCTTAAAGTGCATACTCCGAAAATTTTGAAAAAAATTCTAATGAAGCTACTTATGAAGCTACTAAAATGAAGCTACTAATGAAGCTACTAAACTTACTTATGTAAGTAATAATAAATCGGTCAAATTTAGATGTGGAATCCCAGAAAAAAATCTGTAAAAAAATAAAATACTTTCGAAAATTTCGTGCAAAAAGACGTGATATGTCGCGCAACAATTTTTCCTCGCCAACCGCAAGCGATTTTAATCCATTTGCAAATTCCTGGTTCAATGAGTGTTTAAATTCGAGTACTTTATGAATTTAAATGATTAAATAGTTTTTTTTCTATAAGCTTATTTATATATACAGTGGTGGTCAAAAGTGTGGACATTTTTTGAAAGTTTCATGTTTTTCAACTTTGTGTGCTTGTAGAATATATTAATTTTTACTTAAATGCAAACGTTTATATATCAAATTGAAGGTAATTTAATGTAGAATTTAATAATAATAACAGTATTACAATATCTGTATTACAAAAAATGTTATGCAACTAATAGTAAGATCTATCTTAGATTTGCATTTTTTTTTAAAGTGACACTTACGCAATCAATACTTAGTAGGATAACCCTTATTTTTTAAGACAGCTTCACAGCGTCTTTTCATCGAGTGAACGAGTGTTTGGAGTTCATCTTTCGTAATCACATGGTGCCAAGAATCAATTATAGCTTCAATAAGTTGTCTTTTATTGGATTTACGTTTTTTTCGTACAAGAATTTTCAAACGTCGCCACAAATTTTCAATTGGATTGAGATCACGGCTGTTTCCTGGCCATGGTAATATATCTATGCCTTTGTTTTGAAACCATGCTTTGCATACTTTTACTGTGTGGCATGGAGCTGAATCCGGCTGAAAAATAAATGGTACGTTGTTGGGGAAGAGATCCCTGATGGAAGGTATCAATTTTGGTTCCAGGACAGTTTCGATGTATTTTTTGGCATTCAGGATGCCATCAATCACTTGAATTCGGCCCACACCATCTGCAGACATACATGCCCAAATCATGACATTTGTTGAGTTTTTTGTAGTTGCTTCAATGCAATCAGGATGAAGTGCTTCTAATACTCTACGTCTCACGTATTTTCTACCATCACTACCAAAGAGCGATATTTTACTCACATCGTTCCAGATTACTTGCTTCCATTGATTTTCTGACCATTTAATGTGTTCTTTTGCCCACTTAAATCGTTTTTCGCGTTGCTTTTGATTTAAATATGATTATTTCCTTGGAATTCTAGCTTGTAGTCCAAATCCGGATAACCACCTTCTTATTGTTCTTGAACTTACTGCAATACCCGCTGCATTCATTTCACATCTAATGGCATCTGATGAAATTTTTCTATCTTGAAGGCATAGCCGTTTAATTTTTCTATCGGCACTAGCACTAGTTCATTTTTTTCGGCCTGATTTGGCCTTATTTTCCACTGATTTCGTTTTTTCATAACGTAAACAGAACTTTCGTACACCAGAACAAGTCACTGAACCACCAACTTGTCTTGCAATTTCAGCATAAGAGAGGCCATTTTCTCTCAATATGAAAATTCGGCTTCTTTTTGTAGATATCCAATTAGTTCTTCTTGTTGATGACATTGTTTAAAATTAGTTTAATTTAAAAAAAGGACTTTAAATATTCAAAAACAGCAATACTCTATTTAATTGTACTAGTATGCATCATTCCGCAAAATATTTCCACAACAATAACTCTTTTACCATCCAAATAACCTAAACTATAGTTACAGACATTTGATTTGTCCTCAGAACAGTGTTTGTGATTGGCTAGTACGCTTTTATTACAAAACACGTCCTTATTCAAAACGATTTGTGTTTGTTTGTTCTACTAAAATGAGCATAACTTTTTTTGTAATACAGATATTGTAATACTGTTTTTATTATTAAATTTTACATTAAATTACCTTCAATGTGATATGTAAACGTTTGTATTTAAGTGACAATTAATATATTCTACAAGCACACAAAGTTGAAAAACGTGAAACTTTCAAAAAATGTCCAAACTTTTGTCCACCACTGTATATATGTATACTCTCTTAAACCGAAAGAGCCAAAATAACTCAAGTTGAGCCGAAATCCACTCATCTCACGATTTGAAAGTGAGCTTCTCATGAAGAGTTGATAAGCAACTCATGATTGAGTGATCTCTATTTTACTCATACTCGAGTGAAATCAAATCAATGAAGGTTAAATCCAGTAGCATTTGAGTGATTTATAACTAACTCATACTTGAGGAGGGGAAGGGGAATTAAAATTCATGGTAAAATGTAATATTTCATTGTAAAATAATAAATTTCATGAACAGGTAGATTATTATTTTAGAAAAAAAAAAGTAATTTGCATATTGAAATGTATACATATTTATGTTTACATATATGTATATATTCAACAATTAAGTGAAAAGTATCATTTTTTTGTTTGTTTTGCTGTTGTTTCTGAGCTACTTGAAATATGTACCCCCCCCCCCCCCCTCCCGACCCAAAAAGAGAATTTTAAAAGGAATATTTGAAAAGATAAGAATTTCTGCTGATTTAAATATTTTAATCTTTTTTTTTTATTTTGTTATAATGATTATGTTTTCTATGCAATATTATTCGATACATTGCATGATATTTTTCAGTTTATATCAATATTATCATTAAATATGTTTTAATCCTAATACTATTTAGGAATATTCACACCGTGAATATCCGGGAATGTAGATATTTACCTTATTTTTAACAACATATGATAAAAAATATGGGATTTATACAGTTTCATAAATCAAGTATATTTTAAAATATTAGAAAAACAGCATGTATACTAATACAGCTACTTTTCAAAAAATTTCATTAACATGAAATAGATATACTAAAGCCTTTCTTATATGTTTTAGATACATTTCAAATAATCCAACTCTCAGCAACATAAAATAACTGAAATTTATGTATGCACTTTCGAAAAGCAAGGCAGGTCAATAAAAACATCCAGGAAAAATTTCTTCAGACTGAGAATAAAATAAGAAATATAATTTGTTTACTTTAAAACAATATTTTTAAAGTCAGACAAGTCAATTTTCAATTTATAGTATTATAAAAGTTAGAGTTCTGAAACATCGCTAAAAATATATACTATATAAAAGAACGTACCGCCAAGATATTTTCTTTAAAAGTTTAAATTGCTACTAAATGCTATTTATATAAATCATATTTATTGAAACAACCTTTAAAAAAAACAAAGAAGAGGCAAAGGATTTATTTCATTATATTTTAGAGTATTTTTTAATATTTATCCTTCCAACTTAAAAGATCTCTAAATGTTCGCTCGTATAAATAGTCCTAAATGTTAGGGTTAAGACATATTTAATAAAAATATTGATATAAACTGAAAAATATCACGCCATATATAAAATAACAATTAATATAAAACAGAATCATTATAAAAAGCATAATTAGAGTATTTAAATCAGCAGAAATTCTTACCTTTTCAAGTCTTCCTTCTTTAAAATTGTCAACAACGTGCTGTTAGCCACGTAAACTACACACACCACACGCCTGTCGTCTGCTCAGCGGATATGCATTGTAGAGGGGACAGTGGAAGGTCACGTCAGCTGAGTCAGCTGACTGGTATTTCCATTTCCGCTCGCCAATGAGTGCTTTTTTTTATCGAGTTGAGTTGTTTAGTATTCGCTCTTCTGGAGTGCATTAGAAAAATAAAAATTCAAATCAAGATGAGTGAAACATTTAAAAATCAACTTATTCACGATCCAATAAATTAGAGCTCTTTTCTGAGAAGCAAAATCCACTCTTTCGTTTTAAGAGAGTATATATATATATATATATATATATATATATATATATATATATATATATATGGCTGGATAGGTTTTAAGTGTATTTTAACAGTAACTGTCCGATTAAGAACACTCTCGTTATACATTTCGATATAAAATAAGTCGTTGTTTCCATGACAAGAATACTTTTCTATTGTTGTCTGCGACACTAACAATAGCGAAGTAAAATTGACAGTGCTCAGAATCGGACCGTAATTTTTAGTTTGCAGCATTTTTAATTAATTAACTTTTGTTCTAAATCGTAGAATACGATCGTTAATTTTCTTTATAGGTACATATAAATGTTTGACAAAACCGTAGTTATAAAAGAGTATTTATTTAAGTTAAATGTACTTAAACTAGTTTAGTATAAAGAGTAGAAAAAGTGTTCCTGAAACAGTATTTATTACAAAAGCGTCCTTTTTTCATTGCGTCGCCAACCAGCGATAAATCGCCAAAAACACGAAAGTTTCGTATTTTTTTAACGAACGTTATATCAAGGTTCCGCAGAATTTTTTTTTATGAACGTATATAGCCTCATGAGAAGAATATTCTATATTTTTTTCAAAATTTTCTGAGTATGCGTTTATGGAGACCTTGCTTGTCAGTAACTGTGAATAGAGCTTTAAGCGAAGTTTTGTTGTTGTTTTGTTTCTTGCTAAATGCGGAAAATAAATATAGTGATAATAGTAACTGTAAATATATGTACAATCATTACTACATCAAAAAAAAAAGTAATAGTAAAGACAAAATAATAGTAAATGTAAATATATATGTCCTATTATCGATGCCAGACGAAAGGGTGAATAAAATTGCTGAAGTCAAATAAAGTCGATTATAAGCTGAAAAATCGGATGTTGTTGGATATGCAGTTTTGAGACTTGTTTAGTGTATTTGCTTGTCCTAATTTATATGCCATCTTCCTTAGTTTCTTTAAACATTCTTACAACAAATAATTTATAAGCTCATTTTCAGCTCCAGCCGAGTACATTACATGTATTGATGGAACGTCAACACATTGTCATTTATGTCCGCTTCTACAAATGTAATTCACATATCTAACTAACGTGTGGTAATTGTTACTAAAGTCATCGGTAAATTGGCGAATTTAATTGTACTTAATTTTTACCCCCCTTACTCATTACAATATCAGGAGGAATTTCCTCACAGTAGCACTTTATCTTAAATTACTCACTATTTCAAGACGTGAATTTAATTATTAGGTGGTTTCTGCAACTGGAGTAGGTTGTCACATGAGAAAACTTGCCCCACTCATACTTTGACGACAACCCCCGTTCGAAAGTACGTCACTCTTTTTGCTTTTAAAGAGTTATACGAGATTGGTTCATTATAATGCCACATAAAAAGGTAAGCTAATAGTGCACTATTAATAAAGTAGAATTAAAATTTAGAACTATATGAGAAAAAAAAAATAATCAGCACGCAAACAATTACCAGTAAAACAAACATTTTGACATACAATAGCGTTTTTTGAAGACAAAAGTAAAACTAACCAATTAAGGAAAGTATAAACATATATATCGAACAACATCATCAGTCAGATGTGCTGATGAATTTATCAGCTGACACTGCTTATGCTTAGCAAGAAATGAGTTTTGTAGCAACCAGTTCCGGTCTCCTCTACTGCTCTCAAATATGAGAAACTCAAATTTGAAGCTCACGGGCAGTCGAAACCTCGTAGTCTGTGTGAAGAAGCAGTGTCAATTTTTAAGGGTTTGCCTTAGTTCTGCATCGTCTCGTGTTGAATCTAATTTAACTTGCTTCTTGTCAAATTCAGATTGGTGTAAGTGTAGATTTATTTGAAGCGAGTGGGGATCGAGTCGAGGTAACTCGAATTTTTTCGGGGATTAGGTGCGTTTTGGGTCAGGTCCAGCCATACCCAATTTATCGAATGAATGACCAAACTATTCTTTCAGATAAGCAAAAGACTCTTTATTTCAAGATGAATGAGTATTTCTAGTCTCATTTTTCTTTCATAAAAGATAAAATTAATATTAAAGACATGATTGTAGGCTATTTTACCATAATTGCAATAAAATGTGGCATTAATTTTCTGTCATTTTGTGTTTCCGGTTGATGTGTGGTGAATTTGGGTAAACTAAAATTATTTTCTCGTGTTTCGGGGTGATTTTAAATGGAACTTTGAGGTTCCCGGAGATTATAACCCGATCTATGCAGAACTCTACTGGATATCGCGTTGCTTATGCGAGATGGCAGAATCAGTATTTGCCTTGCAATGAGAATTAAGATCAGTATGTGTTCAAAAAGTCTTTTCTGAAACCATTCTTGCTGCGGCATTATTGCCAAAATTGACTGATGTTTCATAAAAGCACCCTTCCTGTAATAAATAATTATTACTCATGTGACGTCACTAATGGTCACAGTTGTCGCAGTCGCAACGGTGATCAAAATGGGATATCTTAAATTCATCACATTATGATTCTCAGTTAGTGTGAATTCACTGTGAAGTCACCGTGACCAATTTTTTGATTATTTTCGCCGGGTTACAAAATGCGACATATCGATTTCACAGTGATCCTTTTACATGCAATTCCCTTTTACAGCAATCTAAGTACTAAATGTTGCATTTATGTCACATTCTGGTCACAGTTCTATTAGGGTTATTAAAAAGGGGATCTTTTTGCATGATTTTAATAGCAAATTAGAATATATCTGAAATAAATATAGAAAAGGCATTGTGGTGAGAATTAAGGAAAAAACTTTGAAAAAAAGCAGAACTCCCAGTGCAATAAAAATACAGTAACTAATTACAAAAGAATCATTAAAGACTAGATAATGCTTTCTGGTTGAGAAAGACGACATGTTTACGGCAATGTAAATAATTTCTGATTTTTTAAATAATTAAATAATGATTAAATAATTTGTGATATTTTTCTCATAATGTTGTTGATAGTGAAAATATGTAAAAATAAGACACACTGAAGAAACATATCTAGTACTTCTCATTTTAAGTTTAACTACAGGAATCACTTAAAAGTGTGAGCAAAGTATGGTCAGACATTAGAACCCCTCTTTTAATTGCAAAATAAAACTTGTTTTGAAACTTCTTGTTTATTTTTTTGTTACTTTTCATATTACGATTTTTCTCCAACATTTTTATATTACACAAAATTGACAATCCTTTCCATGTTGTAAAATAGATATGCATGCCTGGGCAAAATAAAGAACTTTTAGCATCTAAAGGAGGCATTGGAGTTTTTCAGCTTGAAAAATTTGGATATATGTGAATTTGTTTTACTTCTAGGAGCGAGGTAGAAATATGTAAGTTTTTGCATAAAATGTACCTATTTTGAATAGTCAAGAACCACATTTTTTATTTATTTTTATTGAAAAATACACCTTTTGAACTAGTTTTTCCTCGGCATGTAGCGTTCAGTGATACCTACAATTTCTCTAAGTGGTTTCGTCTGAAAGCAATAAAACATGAAACACGATAAATTATGTATAATTGTCTAGTTCTTAAACAACTATTTTTTTTTAATTTGCATTTTTAACAAGAATAGCGGTCTGTCAAATTTAATGTATTAGTTTTCAACAAAAGATGTGTTTTTTTCCTAAAAAATGAACAAAAAAAAAAAAAAAAAAAAAAAAAAAAAAAAAAAAGGCATCGGTCAAGGATTAAGGGAAAATATACAAGCTATAATTAAAAAAAAGGAAAATAGAAATCAGTTCGTCCATTGCCGAGGTGTTTCTCGTATCGATTTAAAAAACATTGAAGTATCGTTTGAAGTATCGTTTAATCATTGTTTACATAGAGAACATCTGGCATATTTTTAATAATAACTAGCGCAATTATATAGGAATTTCTTTGTGCGGTTTTGTAGTGTAGAAAATGTTCCTCTTCCGTATATATTTTTTTGACTAATCAAGTTTTTGAAGATTTAAGAGTCCTGTGCCCTTAACTATTTTTGACCATTTCTTTTTTTTTTTCAAAAATTGTTGATTTACTGAGTTCTATTACTCTTGAAACAAGTCATATAAGTATTGAAGCGTCTTAAGATATGTATTACTTATTATTAAGTATGATGAAACGTCTTCAATGTTTCAGTTTACGAAATTTACGCAATCTAAAGAATGAAAAACGTTCCACAATGGAATATATCCTTACGTTAATTTTACGAGACTAAATTTTCAGAGTTCATTCATATATTATTAAATGTCAAAGTTCACTGTTATTTCTGCACGTTAAAATTAAGATTTTCGGTCTTTAGTTTAATAGAAAATAGCACTGCTCTACGACAATAAATAATGTTCATATACGTTAATCAACAGATTCGAAAATGTTAATTTATGAAGGTAGTTTTGTGTAAATAATATTGTTGAAACAAATAAATATGACCAAACTGAATATAGGAAATGATAGAAAATTTCATGACAATATTGGCGAGGATTTAAACAAAATGTTAAAAAATCAGCGAGTGACATGTCGTCTTATTGTTGCTGGTAAAATATACTATCTCTGAAATCTTCTCCGCGTTTGTTGACATTTTGATTTTTTTTTCTTTTTTTTACGTCAAACATTGTTCGTCCGTGTATTAAACACACAAATTGAACTTAAAAAAGTGCATGGGTAATATTGTTTATACTGTTTTTACTACATAAAAGAGCAAAACACGGGAGAATCTTCGAAATTATCTTGATATATGATTGTATCTAGTTATGATAAAAGTGTTAAAATTTTAAGTAGCGACTTAACTGTAACAGATATGGTCAAAAAATCTAGGCTTTCGTTTCACTGTGCATCGAGGGCTTTTCCATCACTGAAGATTTTGATTTCCTGCCGGTAGGAATTCAAGTAATCAAAATATGCTAGAATCGGAGCACTTTGATTGACGCCCTCTGCAAATAAAATTCTCGAAAATTTTCGTGTCTTTAAACGTGTTGCCCTTTGCAACTAGGAGTTTCTGTAAACAATCCAGAAAAAGCGTGATTTGCCTCTTTTCTACTCGGCCCCTGCCGTTTGAGCGATGACAGTTCCAATCAGCATCATAAAAGAACTGTCAGAAGAAATGTTAAAAAAACAGAATGCCCCCTGCGACATAGAAATGCCGAAAGGCTCGTATTTGAAGAAGGTATGTATCTGGAGCTATAGTTGGTATTGCAGCTAATTCAACTTCGTATTACAGTTATCAAAAAAGTGATCTGCTCCGTGACCAGTATCGGCCGAATAACGTTATTGACCTGACGTTGCCACGCCGAATCACGGAACTTTCATCTACGATGTAATTGCACGGCTTAACTGTTTTATATTAATTAAAATTTCATAGCATTTCTTTTCTAAATAAAGGAAAGCACTCTAGCGAACCAATATAAGTAGTTATATTAAAGGTCAATATTACAATCATCTGAAATACTTCCAGTTAAGCACTAATATTGATTAAATATTAGCTTTACATTGGAAATATTTGCAATGAAATGCTACTTTTATAGAAATATTGGGCTTTATATTATTAACATTTGAAATGAAACGCTAAATATTAGCAATCAGAAATATTAGCAATGAAATTGTAAAATATTTCCTGTCGGCATTGGACAATATTGGCAATGTCTAAATAGAAAGTATTTCAAAGCAGTATTGCCACTATAAATAATGTATAGCCAAGACAAATAATTTTGGCACAATATTGTCTGTTACCAGTATCAAATTCTACATTTTTCCTTGGCCCGTGACTAGTATAAAAACATTTGCAAATGTTTAACCAAATTAAATTTATCTATATTTTCTAGCTCATTTAATAGCCTCCTGAGTTTGTCAATAATGTGATTGCTGTGGCGCTTAATTTATCACATTTTAGTGTCGTGAAACATTTAAAAGTAATTAGTAGTTTCAGAGAGGGCCATTTAAAAAAAATCAAATACTTATTACTGCCTTGTTTCCATAATTTTAGTCTTATCCCTTTGTATCACATCTCCAACTGGAAAAACCTATCTTTGGAATAGAACCCTCTGTTCGCCAGCATTACCTAATTAAGAGATATGTACTTACCGTAACTTTTTCTCCCTTCGCATAAAAGAACTCTCGGAAATTATACTTTATATAACTTTTCTTAATTAAATTTTTACGATTTCTTAGCTAATTTTATACATGCGCTAGCAATATGATTAATGTATTCTGCAGGCATGAAAGAGCTCCTCCTAAAGGAGGAATTCCCCCTTTTTTAAAGCAACTAGCTGACCCGTCCGGCGTTGCCCGGGCAGACTGTCATTGAAAAATATAACAGTGGAGTGGACTTCATAAAAAAATAGAATGAATAATATTTATTTATACTAAACATTTGTAAAAGTATTAAATAAGGGCTAAAATTTCAAAAGTATAACAGTTACGTTTAAAAAATGAAACTGTCAGGGAAAATTATTACATTTACTTTTCCCTTTTTAAAAATCATTGCTTTGTTTACATTTTAAATTTTATATTTCTAATTGTATTTTTTAAATTATAAATACACTCTATTGCCAAAGGTGACCGGTCACTTGCGATTTTAGACGTTTTGTTAACTATCTAGAAAAATACATCAGGAATTAACCTGAAACTGCAGGTGTGTAGACAGTATAGTATAGGTTATATATTTCCGGGAAGATTTTTTCACGAAACCCCATAGGGGGCTGTCAACAAATTGAAAAAGAAAGAATATCTTTTGAATAACCCTGTAAAAACTAATGTAGCAAAGGCGTTCAAACTCGAGATTATTAATAAGTGGCTTATTGTAATATACTGTGTTCATTTTTATAAGGGTAGCATTTGTACTCGTAGAGAAATTAAGGTTTTTATAAAAACAGTCCCAAATTTCGCCTAGTTTTTTGCTTATAATTTGCAGAGTTCTTAATATAAAAAAAAGTTCTTTTCAGAAAATATGACAAACAACATTGTACATAATACTCTGCAATCAGAATTAAAAAATAATAAAAATTGGATGAAAAATGAGCAGGTTTACTAAAAAATGTTTCACTGCGCCTGCGCGAATGTAATCAAAATATAATATGCATAATGTATTAGCTAAGTATATAGAGCAACTTTTGTGAAAGTCTCAAAATCATAGCTTGAAAAATCTGAAAATTATCGTCGATAGAATAAGCTCGAAATCCGTTGTTCCCAAAAGGAAGCAAAAATATGAGGGGTTGTATCCAAATATAGTAGTACGTGCAATATTGTGTACGCTATCTTGGCACTAATCAACAGATATTTGATACAACCCCTCATCTTTTTGCTTCTTTTTGGGAACAACAGATTTCGAGCTTATTCTATCGACGATAATTTTCAGAATTTTTAAGCTATGATTTTGAGACTTTCACAAAAGTTTCTCTATATACTTAGCTAATACATTATGCATATTATAATTTGATTGCATTCGCGCAAGCGCAGTGAAACATTTTTTAGTAAACCTGCTCATTTTTCATCCAATTTTTATTATTTTTTAATTCTGATAGCAGAGTATTATGTACAATGTTGTTTGTCATATTTTCTGAAAAGAACTTTTTTTTTTATATTAAGAACTCTGCAAATTATAAGCAAAAAACTAGGCGAAATTTGGGACTGTTTTTATAAAAACCTTATTTTCTCTACGGGTATACGTGCTATCCTCATAAAAATGAACACAGTATATTACAATAAGCCACTTATTAATAATCTTGAGTTTGAACGCCTTTGCTACATTAGTTTTTACAGGGTTATCCAAAAGATATTCGTTCTTTTTCAATTTTTTGACAGTGCCCTATGGGGTTTCGTGAAAAAATATTCTCGGAAATATATAAGCTATACTATGCTGTTTACACACCTGCAGTTTCAGGTTAATTCCTCATTATTTTTCTAGATAGTTAACAAAACGTCTAAAATCGCAAGTGACCGATCACCTTTGGCAGTATTGTGTATTAAATGCTTACAAAAATAAATATTTCAAATGAAGATGTATAAAAATATATCTATTTAATTGTTAATGTTGACAAATTATAATTACAATTTAATTGCACTATGTTTGTTTCGCTTTTGTTCTTGTAGATGGCAGCATCAAACAGTTAAATGCAAAAAATCCTGGCCTAAATCTTGTCAAAGGACTTTTACACAAAAAACAATGAGATGCGTTTCATTCGGGCGTTGCCATTAAACAATTAACAAATAATCGCGATTTCTGTACCACGTACGATAGCATAATATGTAGGAGATTTTGGACATTCTCTAAATTGTTTCAAAAATGGAAAGAAAATATTGGGAACATATAAGTGTGTGTATGTGGATGGGGGGTCTGGAAAATTTAATAATCACACATTTTGTCCACTCAAATCCATGGAGTTTATTTCTGAATTGTTGTGCAAAAGAACTATCCAATCAAAGTTGAGATTTTATGACAAGCATCTGAAAGTCATGTAAATGAAGTTTTTTAAAGTGTCTTTCCAGAGGGAAAATTGTTTTTAACTTTGAGGAAGTTTTCATCAGGTTCTTTTTGGAATAGAATATTTTGTCCTATTTATACAACACTTTTGGGTAACTTCAGTGATGCATTTTTGGAGATGTGTTCCTGGAGCAAAGATCAATTTCATGTGCATATATTTAGCATGGATAATTTTTTGAAAGAAGGAGAAAAATTTTAAACAGCCAAACCATTCAGAATAATATTTGTTTTGAAAAATTAATCACTGTACCTCACATAAGTTCATCAGATATATTTGGATTTACATCTTTAGCAAACTGCCTTCAATGCCAAAACTGCCTTTTTTGATTCAATAAGCCTATATATTTATTGTTATTTTTAATTTGTTTTTAGTTTTTAATACTTTATAAGTTACGAAAACAAAATAAAAATCATACATATTTCATTTTATTGTATAAATAACTGCTAAAATGTGTCTAAATTATAATTTTGGCACCATTGTATAGGTGGAAATACTCTTTTTTTCTATCTTTACCACTTTCATGCCTGATTCTGTGTTACTGTAAAACTACTGCGCAATAGTGTCAAAAATTACAGCTCAAGTAACAAGTAATGAAAGAGTCGTTAATTTCAGAAACTTACCATAAATCTTGAAAATCCATAGATTTCTAAGATTTCTGATTGGTTTTTCTATAATTTCTGAAGAAAAAAAAATATGATGTGTGCAGTAAATTTTCGTAAAAAAATGTAGCAATTTTTTTTACAGTGTAGTATAAAAATTCAGTCAAAGTTTAAGTTACAAACTACGTATAGATTAATTGAGTCCAAAAATAAGTTACATTTAACGCTGGGTGACAAACAGATTGGTTTTAATGAGAGTGAATTCTTTTGGCGAGTACGACTAATCACAAAAAAATAGATATTTATGTTGCTTCTGCTTACATGATTCCTGAGTGATTTATTATGTTTAAAACGAGATTGTTGATGGGAGGATTGATTGTTTAAAATAGGAGGATTCTTTATTATGGTGCGTCAGTTAAGGTTAAAACACAACGTTTATACTAAGCGGTACCTTTCATGCGGCGAGGTGCTCTTTTTCATGTTGTCAGAACCCAGAAGCTTGCCTAGAGGTCTGAGATCAGCGGAGGCCTTACATGTTTATCACCGCCTCTTTCTTTTATTGAGACTCCCCTTTCTTTTGTTCATGACCACGGAACTTTTGGAAAAGAAAGACCAAGGGCGTGATTTACGAGTTTTTGTCGAGGATTGTTGAGATCTTAATATAAACGCTGCCTCAGACTTGTAGTTGGAGGTTCGAGGAGTTGTACGCTGGTCTAAACGCTTAAATTGCACAAACATATAGCGTGAAATTTTACGGCGAACATGAAATAACATCGCCATCGAGTGTCAAATGGTGCGAATTTTTTTTTTTAAATGGACGCACAGATCTGACTGAGATTGCATAAAAGTCTACTTTCAACCTCCACTACTCCTCTCGTAATCTAGAATTTGATTCGAAACAAATCAACGCAAAAAATAAATAAATAAATGAAATAAGAAATTAATCGTATACTAGGAAAATGAAAAAAGGCTGTATTTAACTGGTTAAATAACGCTGGAGGTGAATTCTATTTTAGTGCAATGAATCAACTTATTGTGCTTTATCATAAATGACTTAATTCGTTAGAAAACTTTGTCAAGAAATGAGTTATGCTTTATTTTTCCAAAAAGCAGAATATGCATTTTTTTGTAACCTTTTAATCAAGTGTAATTTGTTTTTTGATTCATACACATATTTTAATATCACTTTAAAATTAATGATTATCATTATGTTCAATGTCTAGTAATGTTTCTGATTTCTGTAGAAATAAAAAAGAAACTATCCTTGCTTTTCAAATTAAAGAACATAACAATTGTTTTGAAATGTGTTGGAGTTAGTACTGTTAAAATATTTATTAAAAAATGTTCTTTTAACTTTAGGCAATGGTTGTTTGTGATGATTTCTTCAACTATAACATGGTTTCTCCTGTAAAGAGGCCATATTCTCGTCGTGTGTCGCTCTACAACCTCTGTAGTTCCAACTACGTTGAAGTGATTGGTTCAAAAGTTTTTGCAAGAGCCCGTTCTGAAAGCAAAAATGGTAATTTTTTTCATATTTATTCAGTTACCATGTGTATGTTTAACTGTATAATGGTCAGCACTATGTATTTTAATTATGTATGTAAAAAAATACTTTATGAAGAATTACTTTATGAAACTTAAACTAGGGGAGGACAGGCAAACATATAAATACAGTCATTGCGATTCTTGATCTATGATAGAGAGCATTAAAAAGCATGTTGCACTACTTTATAACTTAAGCTTTTACCCATGCTGGAGTTGTTTATTTGTTTAAAAATGGTTCCTGTTGCTTCATGCTTCCACAAGAGCAAATTGTGGATTAAACTTTTAATTTGGACAAGTAGTTCCAAACTTTTTTTTATCCATGCCCTACCAGAGCATCTTTAAAAACATCATGTTCCCTCTAGGACACATAAATTTATAATTTTTGTTATTCAGAAAGGGATTATAATTTTTATTATATAAAAATATCTTGCTCGTGTAGAGAAAGCCTGAAAATGAATTAACACTAGCAAGTATAATGGTATAGCTACCGAACTTTCCGCTTTTTGTTACCGCTATTTCCGAATCTTCTCCTTATTTAGTTACAGAATTTCTGCGGTTAAATAAGATTTCAATTTGTAAATAATCCTACTTAAAAAGGGTATACGTTGGCAGCTATATTACATAACTTCAGTCACCTAGCATATTTTCAGTTTTTTGTCAGAAATTCTTTTATGACTTTACTCTGTGAATGTAAATGCACTCCAAGTGATTGTAGAGATTCTAATATTTAGCAATCGTTTCGTTTCATTGATATATTTTAGAACCGATATTAGTACTTGAGTAAAAACAGGAGAGATATTTTTGAATACCAGTTTCTTTCTATGAATAACTCAGTTCACAAAAAGGATCATAACAGGACCACCTTCTGCATTACAAAGTGTCATGTTTTCCATCAGTACATTATTGACATCTAAGTAATTTGTAATATTACCTGCATAATGCCCTAATAAGAGAAGCTATAGAAATCAATACATCAAAGTCGAAATTTGTAACAATATGGTGCACGCAATAATAGACTGTCGCTGGAAAAAGATGTTAGAAGAAGAGGGGAAAAAAAGAAGGAAAGGAAAGGAGGCGCCTGAAAAGTGCCCCCATGAAAAGTTCCCCCATACGTCATTTTTACGTCACAGCAGATGGGGGTAGATTTCCAGTCATAGATAATTTTACTTTCGTCGAAAATTGGAAAACTTCCCCCTGAAAAGTTCCCCCAAATCAGAAGGGGGAAGTTTTCCAGTGAGATGGGATTTTCTTTTCACTGAGATCTTGAAAACTTCCCCCATGAAAAGTACCCCCGTACGCCATTTTGACGTCACCACAGATGGGGGCAGATTTCCAGTCCTAGAGAGTTTTACTTTCGTCGAAAATTGGAAAACTTCCCCCATGAAAAGTTCCCCCAAACTAAAAGGGGGAAGTTTTCCAGTGCCAGGCAATTTCTTTTTCACTGAGATCTTGAAAAGTCGAAAATTGGAAAACTTCCCCCATGAAAAGTATCCCCATACTTCATTCTGACGTCATAGCAGATGGGGATACATATCAAGGGGGAACTTTTCCAGTGCTAGAGAATTTTCCTTTTACTGAGAGCTTGAAATCCATCCCCATGAAAAGTGTCCCCATATCTCATTTTGACGTCACAATATATGATCACATATCCAATGCTATAACATTTTACTTGTTTCTAGAGCTGAATATCTGGCACTCGAAATGTGTTTCTCTTTTATGTCTAGTTACTATTGTTATTGTGAATTATTATTATACGGACTTGAAGAAATGCGCAGAAGAGATTTAGTGCGTAATGTAAAAGTATCTTGCTTACTTTTCATATTCGGTTATCAAACACATACTAGGCGGTCAAAAAGGATTTAAGTATTAATGTTATATAATGTTGCTCAAAGCATTATCTGTTACAAGGCTCATGGAAACTCATCGAAAACAAAGATTTTTGTATTAGCGGAAAGTGTGTGCATATGATATTTGTTGTTGAGTAGAGCATCAAATGTGAATCTTTAATGAAAAATTCCCATTAGTTATTATTATTATTATTATTATTATTATTATTATTATTATTATTATTATTTTAAAAATTAGAATTTGCTCTTTTTTTTTAATTTTTTGTTAATATTCCCAATCAAATATCCAATATTAATAATTTAACACAGTAATGATCACTTTAACTTTTCTACTATTATATAAAAAAAAAAAAGTCATTAAATATCCATCATCAATCTATAACATTAATAACTAGAAATTAAAAATTAATTTTTTGAAGGTATTTCATGTTTTTGGCAAACATTTCCGTAATAATTTGACATCGAATTCCACTATAAAAAATATACAGATTTTTTACGCTTGGTAGAAATCACAAACAAGCGAATTTTTTCAAAAATACATATTTTTTTTTAAATCTTTTTTAAGGTAATGCAACTAAAAAGAAAAAAATAAACATTATTTAATTTCTTATTTTAGAATTTAAAATTTGATTTCTCAACGCATAATCGTAAATTAATTAAAATTAAATTACTATTTCATAAAAAGCTTTTTTTTTTTTTTTTTTTTTTTTTTTTAGAATATAAGTAACTTTTATGGATAGTACCAGATTTACAGGTATATTAATAAGAAAGAAAGGGGGTGCTTCAACTAACTCATTAACCACATGGTTTCCAAAAATAATAAACAGATTAAGAACTCTTAACTTTTATGCAAATTTTGTGCCTAATCCTTTTACAACCAAAAGGTGTTGATATTAATTACCGCATGTTTTCTTTGCTTTAGCAATTAAAAATAATTATTTTAACTTCCGTAAAGGTGCGCCTGTTGTCTTTCTATTTAAGTTGCTATATTTCTTTTTTATAGAATTTCTTCTAAACACGAGCATTTAAATAAAAACAAAGTCTAAATTAATCTACTTTAAAGCATTATATTTACATTATTTTTTATACATTATTATTAAGAGTGAATGAAATTGGGCTTCAGTACCAAGCGTGAATACTGCCTTTAAGATTTCACACAGTTTTCATGTATCCAATTATTTATCTCATGTTTAATATTTTCTTACGTTTTTGTGGCTATAATTTGAGAATATGTAATGTGCTAAGTAGAATAATTTAATTAAAAGTAAATTATTTCTGTGAAATACTTCATTTGGAAGTAGCATATTTTGCCGTAATAATTCAGAGGAAAACAAACATCGCGAATATAACAGTTTAGAAATTGTTACATAATGTATGCTTAGTTTTATTATTATTATTATTATTATTATTATTATTATTATATTATTATGCTTTCATTTTATGTTATCTATCTCGTGCTTTTAATGTGCATATAGTATGTATAGCACTTATACAGCAGGTATGTCAAACTCGTTTACCGCCGCGGACCAAATTAAGCGTTATATACAAAGCCAAAAAAAAAAAAAAAAAAAAAAAAAAGATAATATTATTACCATTGCACAGAATAAAATTTGTTCGTATAAAACACATCCATGTTAAAGAAATGTGCATGTAAAGTTCAAAAGTAAATAAAATTCATAGCTTGTTTTATCTTATTTTTCGAAAAAATACTCGAAATTGCTTTCTATCAACCGAATCAACTAAATTTAATTTATTTTTTTTCTAATTTGTATTTATTTTGCAATTTGGTTGTGCACGATGACCTGTTAATCTTTTTCCTAGCAAAGAAATAGCTGCCAATCTTCCGTATTTTTTTCCAGTGAAAAAGAAAACATATTTCGAATCAAAAAATTTCTTTAAAAATTTGTGTTTTGTATCTATGCTCTACTTATTCTTTTTTATTTTCATTTATTAAATACATTTTCTGGTTTAACGTATGTTGACTTGAAAAATAACAAAAGGTTGGCCGCTATACGCAAAGAAGCCGTACAAAAGCGCGCTTGTTCAAAAAATGTCCACTCCGATGTTTTTCTAATAATGTTTGGCAACATATAAAATAAAATACATTTTCTTTTTGAAAGTTGTTTTGTCAAAATAATACATTCTATTTGAAAATGCTAATCATGGCCGGATTAAGGGGGGGGGGGGGGGGACTGTTAAAGATAAGGGGTTAAGTTTAGAAAGTGGGGGGGGGGGGAATGCATCCGTAAATTAAATATTGCGTTAATGTTAAAGGAAATTCGTTAAATTTACAGGGGTGCATATTCCACCGCCTGGGGACTCATTTTTTTTATTGGGTTCTAAGGGCTCGATTTCAACAGGGTTTGGTTCATTCGACTCGATATTGAAAACTTGTTTATTTTATTATTTTTATTATTTTTTTTTATTTATTATCACGGGCGCTAGTCAGTTCGTTATTAATAAATGTTTGGTTCGATTTTGAGTAACTGGATATCATCTTTTGTTACAAAATGTTATTTTTCACAAAAATATAACAAATTTCAGAAAAATAAATATTATTTTTCACAAAATGCCCCCCCCCCCCTTCCAAAAAAAAACTGCATCGACACCTGATTAAATGCTTTTTAAATGGTAAGGTTTTTTCAAAAACATGGCATCTATTTTTTTTTTTTTTTTTTTTTAGATTAAATTATATAAATTCTCTTTTACAAAAAAAAAAAAAAAAAAAAAAAAAGAGTAAAATGTTTCTTAAAAAAATATCACCCTTAGTACTTCATTAAATGTTTCATATAAGTTAATTTTTTGTTTTGTCCTGTTTTTATGCATATTATTAGAATAGTAAAAATATTTTTTTTAAACCTAAGGAGTGTTTATTTAGTATAAAAATTATTTCAGCTAATAAAACCGAATTCTGACAAAACTTATGCTTCAGTTTCATAGATTTTCTTGTCATAATACAACATGTTAAAATTATATAAAAGTGTTTCAGAAAATAAGCAGTTTTGATTTGAGAACACTCATAGGTATCATTTTAATCGATCATTTAATCTGAATATAACGAGATTTGTAAAGATTTTCCGATTAGCTCAAGCAATAAAAAGTTACCATACGAACAAGAACAAATTGAACTACAAGTAGAAAAAAAGTAAATAAAACGTTAACTTTACGACATAATAATAATAAAAAAAAAAAAAAAAAAAAAAAAAAAAAAAAAAAAACTAAAATTTTTTTCCTACCAGCTACAACAAGTTGAAACGCTTCTTGAGCACTTGAATTCTTCCCTGGAAACTTTTTTTAAATAAGTTTCAATATCTGATGAAGCAACCGATGGCCAAAAAGCCATATCTGCTTTCCAATCTGCATCCACAATAATATACGGATCATCTAAAATAATAACACTATTATTCGGTTTGACAAATCTAAGCTTCGTTAAATAATCTTGATTAGCAACAGAATCTAAGTTCTGTACATAATCTGATAAAAGAAAATTTGTTTTTGAATAAATATGATCCATAAATTGAATGCAAAATTTTCGCTTTCTCATAGGAAACCATAGGAAATAGCGCATTGAGCGGAAATGTTTTGCCTACCGAAGAGGCGTGGTCTAGTGAGGAACCAGTTTGTTGACAAACATGCGCATTCTCTATTTTCCGCTTCTACCACCTAATCTCAAAAATCATGTGCACGCTCAGGGGAAGAATCTTGAATTGTAAGGTCTATTGTGTGCACGGCATACGATTTCTTAGAAATTAGTACAAGGTCAGGACCCCCCCCCCCCCCAATGCCTAACATCCGACACTTCCCAAGGGCAACCCCCTCCCCAATGACATGACCAGTATCTTTCAACAGTATTTTGCGTAAGAACTGAGAACCATTGGCCAGTGCATTGAGAATCATCTCTGTCTGCCTCTCCTGCATAAAAGTCTATGGGAAAAAAAAAAAAAAAAAAAAAAAAAAAAAACACAGACAGATAATCAAAAAGAATGTTTTGTTCGTAAACTTTTATTTTAATATGATAAGAAGTAGATTTTAGGAAGTGTGTTTGCTTCCCTTTTCCTTTATCTTTAATGTTTTTATTTAATACTAAGTAAAGAAAAGTGTTTATTTAATTGAGAAAAATGCTTATCCTTGAGTATGAGTACATTTAACTTGTAGAAAACCATTGTTTTTACTGCATGTGTTTAGGTGGCTTAAAAAATGAAAGAGAAAAAAAAGGTTAAATAATATTACACCTCTTATGGGTTCGATTGTTTGTGAAATATTTTTTATCGCCATCTTTTATCTTATCAATTTAAGTTAAGTTGATTAATTATGAATTTCATTATTTAAATGGCTTTACACACATCCTTATTTTATTAAAATTCCCATATTCATATATAAATTGTTTCTTTTGTGCAATTTTTACTAAAAATCAATACGTATGGGTTAAATTCTTTAATATACTCAGATTAATTTGTTTAAGGCGGTTCTCAAATTCCCTGCTCAACAACGCGAAACTACCTGACGTGTTTTCTAACTCATTTTTAAATGTAAAGGCATACAATTGGAAAATCTGACTATTGGAGGGATTTAGGATCGAAAAGCGTTTTAAATTTTTTGATAAATATATTAAGTTATAAGAGATTCTTGTCAAGTGACGACAAGTTTTAATTTTTTCTCGTGCTGCTGCGTCCGGAAATTTGATTTAAAATGCCATCTTTGACAGTATTTTCTAAATGAGCTTCTGCCTTTTCCAAAATATGTAAATCGCCATTCGATTACATAGTTTCTGAATAAGAACACTTGCCAATTTCATGCGTTTCCGAACAAAAATGAATCAGAAATGTGTCACAAAGTAACTCCTTTGGATTTGAGAACAGCCTTAATAAAATTAATCATATTTTGCACATAAATTGACATATTTCAGTCAAACTGGAAAATTTTAGCATATATCTACCCTATATATATAAAATCCTAATGAAACGAATTTGTGAAACGATTTTATGAAACGAATTTATGAAACGATTTTATGAAACGACTGATTAAACGACTGATTATGTTTCAGGGCTATTTTTAATAAAATATTAAACGCTTGATGGTAAAATTAATACAAATTGTCCATAAAAATCCGCGGATGTCAAAACTGGTAATAGAATTTTGAAATTGGAATTAGTTTTCGAGATATTAATTTTTTTCTAATTTTGATGACATTTCTGTAATGATGGCAACTAATTACTCAGTTTTTTTGTGACAAAAAAGGGAAAAAAATCGAAAAGGATCCCGATAGGGATTATTGATTTCTTTTTAATCGTCATTTTCAAATTGAAATTGAATTTATCTTTTATTTCAATCGATAATGAAGACAAGATTGTGATTAAATTATGTTTTTCAGGAAAATTTGAAAAAAAAAACATCACATTTCTATCGTCAGGATTCAATCGCCTGTCAGCATTTAATTTAATTTATAAATTGAAAATATTTTGAATAAATTCATCCAAATGACGTCATTTATGTAAACGCAAAAGAAAGGGGAGGAAAGGAATTAATAGTAATTATTATTTATTGATATCATTTTGTTATTTTTTTGTAAAATTTAATTAAAAGAATTTATTTATTTTTATGTACAAAAAGAGGTAAATTGAAAGAGAATTATAAATAAATTGTATATATACATATAAATACATGTATAAACAAGCATAAAAGTTCGGTGCTTTTCCAGTATATGGGGCCTTGACGAAACAGAGAAAATAGACTTGGCGGAAAAGGAAATTTGGCAACATACTTTCCGTCAACCTATTCACTTTGTCATTTCGTATACAGAAGCATTTTTTCAATATTTATACAATTTGTTTAGCGTAGAATGTCATTTATCCTATTTTATATATAATCAGAAGTAATTTGTATAGAAAAAATAATAATAATATACGTATAATTAAAATACGCATATAAACAAAAAAATCATCGAATTTGTTTCCATGGCTGTTTATGTCATTTGGCACCAAATCTCACTTTCTGATGCCGAATTGCGCCAAGCTTTTTAAAAAAGCGTCAAGACCCCCTATAATAGAAAAGCACCAAAAGTTCATCGAGTTTGTTTTTATAACTTTTGGCAACAAATGTATGTATATTAACGAATCTATCCGTTTTTGAAACTCGAATTACGCCAAACCTAAAAGCAAAGGATCCTACACTGAAAAAGTACCCGATTTTCTTATGGACAATATTCAAGTGACATAACATGGTGTAAAATTATCGCGGATAGCAAATTTGTTTAAATATCTCAATTGATGCCGAATAAATGCAGGCATGCATGCACAAAATATTTAATTAATTTTGTATGATAAATAATTATTAGAAAATTCATATATATAGATATTAATTAAAATAAATAATTTACATATTTAAAATAACATGAAAATATGCATGATGGTGCACTAAAATAGAGAGAAAATTAAAACCTGTTACTGAAAATGTCTATAACATAGTACTTTTCAATACCGTGGTTCTTAATGTTATTCACAAACAGATGTAATTTTTTTCATCCTTAAACGCAAAGGAAGAATAGAATACAGATCGTTGTTATAAAAGTCCGAGAGGTAGCCACAATTTAAACCTAACCATTTTATACAAGCTGGTTTTCAAGGTGTAATTGATTATACTTATCAATCCCGAAAACAGTCGTCAGTTGTCGCAACAGTTGTATATGAGGCCATGATAATAAAAAAATGCCCCCATTAAAACGTTAAAAGCATGGCAACCCAATTACAGATTTACCAATATTTTTAAAACAAAGCACGCTGTCATGTTTGTAGAGGCCTCGAAGTCTGAGCGGGGGTTGGCGAGCGTAGCTCGCAGGGGGTAGGCCCCCTAGTATATATATATTTAGATATTTTAATTCATTCTCAAGATATAGATTCCACTAGAAAAGTAAATTTTTTTAAAAGTTTGAGGTGTTGCATTTTTTTTAATCAGAAAAAAATTGCTTTTTGTAATAAAAGTTTTATCTCACATTTATATTTTCTAACAAAACTAGTGGGCTCTGCTCCCAACTCCCGTGCATACCCCGCAGAATCGAAAAACACGTTAATTGGTCTAAAAACACGCTAATTTTTTCTATTTTAAAAAGATTATCCGATTACGGAAGACTGATTGCAATGAATTTATTTAATAAAATTTCATATATTTTGCACAAAAATTGACTTGTTTTAGTCAAACTGAAAAATTTTAGCATGCATATTTATAACATTTTGCTCATTGTCAAGATATAAATTTAACTTAAAAAGTAAATTTCCTAAAAAGTTTGAAATGGTGCCATTTTTTAAAATCAGAATTTTTTTTTTTTTTTTTTTTTTTTTTTTTTTGTAATAAAAGTTTAACTCACAGTTACATTTTCTAACAAAACTAGGAATTTCCGCCCCCAACGAGCTACACTTCCCAAGACTTCACAGGCTCTACAAACACAATGATATAATCTGTTTTAAAAAGATTACTTGATTACGAAAGATTGGATGATATTAACACGACCAGTAGTGATCTTTTATAATCGGTTATCTATTCATTTCCCTGTGACTTGAACATTCCCAGGGCCGCATCCACCGCTGTCGCAACTGCTGACGGTCTAACTGCTGGAAGATTTTTTTCTTTTAGACGCTATAAGAAAATAGTTTTAAATAAATAAATATATATATATATATATATATATATATATATATATATATATATATATATATATATATATATATATATATATATATATAGTCTAATATTTTTACAATAGATGGCAGTAGTATAGCTTATTTAAAATATTAAAACTTGGAAATTTAGTATGGAGGTAATAATATCTATGAAATACTTTCAAATTATCAAGTAATATTATATATTTTAATTTATTAAATTAAAATTAAAATAAATTAATTAATGGTTTTTATTTATATGTATATCATAATTTTTTTTTCTACATTTTTTAAAATGTTGTAATCTATGTAGTTAAAACATAACTGTAACTGTAGGATACAATTTATGATCTGAAGGATTCTCTATTTAACTGTGAATTTAACTTCTTCTTTTGGATACAATTTTGTACATGTGCTCACACTATACTAAATATCTAGGGATATTATTAATATAAGTAATATATATATTTTTTTTTTCTTCTTTTTCACACTCCTTTTCAAATTGTATGTATAATTTATAATATTCCATTGTAAAGGTCTTGTTATTCAATATTGTTTCAGCGATTGTTCGGGCGAGATATGGCACTATATTTAGCAAAAGCTGGTGTCATATACAGAAAACAATCGTTCTTTGCTTATAAATGTGATTTTCTTGCCCTTGAAAAAGTAAATTACTTTATAAGCTTTTATTTGTGTATATACTCGTGTGGTTTATATTTCATTCCTTATTTTCTATTTATTATTTTTTTTTTCTTCTTAATTTGAATTAATACTGTTACATTTATTAGGACTACAATTTTAATTTGTAAATTGACAGGGCTCTTTGGTATCGGATTTCAGTGTATGTGGTCAGTTTCTTATGTTTCAATGGTTAAATTTTACTTAAAGTTTTATATATATATATATATATATATATATATATATATATATATATGTATATGTATATATGTATATATATATCAATCATAATCTTTACCACTGAATGCTTTCCGCACATAAAAATGTAATTATTTGAAAGTTTTCTTTCTCTTTTAATATTCACGTGTAAATATTTTTTCGAATTGAAAAATATTTGGAAATATTATTATTTGGAGTTTTTAAATACAATGCAAATTTCTTCATTAAATGCTTTACACACATAATAACTTAATTGTTTTAAATTTTCCTGTCATTTTTAATATTCGCGTGTAAATATATTTTGCAAATGGAAAATGTTTAGAAATATTACTTGGGCTTTATAAACATCTAGCACCAGAGGTAAAAAACGGCTTTTTGGAAAAAAGAAATAAATATCCATTCAAGTAATACAATTTTGGATTAAGGGAAAAAAAAAAAAACATAAACATAAAATTAGACACTATATATATATATATATATATATATTCGACACAGCATTTCATAATCTAATCACGTAATATATATATATATATATATATGCCTTCAAAAGAAGGTTAAATTGCTGTGCATAGTTTTTAATCCTATAAAATTTATGTAACTGAATTATATTCACCGATTTCAACATTAAACAGAGGCACTTAAAATAATTATTCGATTTTAAAACTCTATGTTTCACCATGTTTATCATACATTTCTCTATAAAACTATCATTTTTCATGTTTTTCTGTCAATTACAATACTCAAACATTATAGATAAAGATTCTCTAGACGCTTAATATTTTATTACGAGGATCTTGGCGATATTTTAAAAATAGAAATGAAATATTTCTCGGAATGTATTAGAAATGTAGATATCCAATGCTGTCAAGATGCTGTTAATCAATGATAAACAATTAATATCTGTTTTCCCAAATGTACTGCATATTGCAATTATAGTATATAGTAGTACCGCTTACAAACTTTGAAGCAGAATGATCATTTTCCAAACTAAAATTAATAAAGAACAGACTAATGATCGTTTATGATGGAGCCCAAACTTAGCGGTTTAACACTAATGTCACTAGATAATGACATAACAGAACTGTTTGCATTTCATGATGCCCTGCAATCACTTGGAAATTTAAATACAAGGATTTTTTTTTCAATTAACTTAATTTTTAGTAATGAAAATCTAATAATAATAAAAAAAAGCTTAAACATGTAATTAAATTTATTTATATTAATAAACAGATGTATTGAAATTATTTTTAATGTATTCAGTTTTTATACGCCTGGAATATTTCTATTTTTTTTTATGTTTATAAAGTAATTGTTAATTGTATATGTTTAAACAAACTAATTAAGAGCACTATTGAAGATAACAAACAAACAAACAAAAAAAGATCTTGATTAACAATATAAATATATCCATTTTTAAAATTTGTATTTCAGGATTAAAAAAAATAATAATAAAAGGTGTGTGTGGGGGGGAGGGGGGATAAATATTCAGTATCGTGGGAAGGGGCACAAAATTTCCAGTAGCAGGGGAAGAGGGGGGGGGGCAAAATGTCCAAAATAGCCCCGGGCCAAAGAAATGCTTAATCCGGCTCTGATGCTAATACTATCAAATGACATGATGAAATTATGAAATTTGCCCTGAGGTTGAAGTTTACTCAGGTGCTTTTATTAAAAATGAAAACTCCAAGTACTTTGTCTATTGGTGGTCTTTTAATAATTCACATTCATAATTTGTCAATTTAAAATGAAAATACTTACCTTGTTTAACATTTCGTAATTAACAGTTAAACTTTTATGATGGAAAGCCGTCAAATTTTTGTATAAGAAGGTAGATCTGGTTATATTCGTTACCAATATTATCAAGATATTTTCTAAATTGACGATGATTAAGCATGTGCGTACGAATATGATGTAAGTTTATAAACATGTATCCGGCTTTTATAAATCGATCCGGCTATACAAAATACTTTTTAGCAATGGTACTTTTGCTTATAGTATTTTCAAACTTCTTTAACTGTTCTGCGCATCCTTTCTTCCATTTCCTAGTAAATAATTTTGAATCACGGGATATTTAATGCAATAATTATTTTATAAAGTAAATGTATTTTCTCCAATAGGCTTGGTGAAAGCACTCTCTTTTAAGAAGTGTCAATTTCAATTCTGACAGTTTTTCTTTCTGATGTTTGGCCAGATTTTTAATGCTTTGTCCTGTAGCATCTCTTAATGTTCCATTCTTTCGAAACTCCAACAATGTTTGGATATCAACATATAATTTCAGTTTTTCTTTTAATATAATGGTATTGTGAATCAACTTAATTTTTTTTTAATGTTTATTTTCCGTCAATCATATATATCCATACTGGTAGAGTTTAAACTTAAAAAAAAATTCCTAGGTTGTTTATCAGTATGTTATTAAAATATGTGTAAATCGGTAAAAAAAAAAAAAAATAAATAAATAAATAAATAAAATAAAATAAAATAAAGAAAGAAAGAAAGATCAAGCAGGTTTCATTAACAATGACACATTTACTAACCTAAGTAATGAAAATAATTAAAGAACTTAAATCCAAAATATTTTTGTAAAACAAGAGTGGAGAAACTAGATAACATGACGTATTCGGGGGTTTTGCTTCAAGCACAAAAGTGATAATTTATGTCATTTCGAAAGCAAATCATTTAAAAGCCACTAAATTTTATACTTTGATTTTAAAAAAAGTTGTAACTGTTCTTAATTAGCCCGAATTTTATTAATTTTACTATACATTTCTTATTATTTAATAAATATAGCATGTGTAAAATTGAAGAGAGTAGTAAAACAAGTTGGAAATTGTACGTCAAACGTTACAAACGAGGTGCGTTCGTACTATAAAAAAAGTTATAGTTCTATAAAAGTTATAGTTCTATAAATATTCAGATCTTGATGATTTTTAATTCTGTGAAATGAATTATATCGTCTGCAGATTAATTTCTGTAATAAAATAAATTTCTCGGTCGCTTGGCGATCAAACTTAGAAAGCTCCTATAAAAAGAAAGCACCGATTTAAAAAAAAAAATCAAATTTCTTAATAAATGTTTTTATTAATATTTTCTAAAGTTTTGATTCAATTTTTTAAAAAATTGAAATGTCGCGATAAAATTCTGCAAAGATAATATATCTTAAATTTCAAACCATTCGGTTGGGTAGTTTTTGCGTTGCTATCAGCGCTGTAGCGAAAGAAAATTTTTGGGGGGGCAAAAGACAAGATTGGCCGACTCAAAAATGTTTCAAATCTGACTAATGTAAAATAGTCAATCTGTCGCATTATTTCTTAATTAATAGTTTTTACAATTAATTTTAACTGATTAATTATAATTGATAATTAAAAATAAAATATATGATTTTGTATTCCTAAAATGTTTCTTAGATATAATTCAGTAATGATTTAAAAGATTTACCAAGAACTTTACTGGAGAAAAAAAAAAAAAAAAAAAAAGAAAGAAAGAAAATATGTATTGATAAGAGAAAATCGTACAGTTACATTTGTGAAAAATGTTTTCGATTTTCCTTAAATAACTCACTTTCAATGCATTCGACAGAAAAAGCA
This sequence comes from Maratus michaelseni, assembly GCA_963931845.1. NCBI lineage: Eukaryota > Metazoa > Arthropoda > Arachnida > Araneae > Salticidae > Maratus > Maratus michaelseni. The sequence goes on from OZ007586.1 coordinate 409,892,148, forward strand.
CTTCAACCATTTTATAGAGGATAAAATTCTCTACAACATGCACTATTCTTCATGTTTGTAAATTGTCCAAATAGGGGGTGAGATATAGAACCGGGAAAATAGGGTAAAATTTGCAAAAAATCCACAAATGACATTAGTTTTTGCTTAATAACCCACTTTTAGTGTATTTTAGAAACAAAACTGTCATAATGAACTTTAGAGCATGAGATAGTCTATAGTTTCATTTATTAGGTAACTAATTATTCGTTATAGACCTTAAAAATCACAGCAAAAAGAATTGGGATGAAAACAGGAAAATACCGCCTGACAAGTTATTAATTTAAAAAACGAGCTTTTATTTTTTATATTGAAAACACGATGTGGTTAATTAATTATAGAATGTACAAGAAATTAACCAACAAATATATAGTAAGTATAGTACTTTGTCATATATGTTTCCTTTTTCTGCTGCTTGACCCTGGTAATGACACTATCGTCTCAGATACCGTCTCTGTACTTGACTCAATTGGTTGTTCTAGGTCATCAAAGTCTTCAAGGTCCAGTATAATATCAGGATCGTTGCCACATAGTTGGTTGTGCGACTTCACACAGATAACTGAGCACTTCAAGCCTGCCTTTCTACAACTGCACTTCGTACGACAACCTTTTTTGTATTATCAAGATATGAAATCGAGTAGAGTTTTAGTGGCTGGTTCGTTCATGATGGTGATTAGAATTAGCCCATGACCACCCCACTTCCAGCCCCATTCGAGAGGATCCTTCTCGTATCCCAGCCATATCTGAACTTGTAGACATGTTTAGAACGCATGATTCAGTAGCATCGCGAGTAGGTGGTAGTCTCGCTAAATTCAATTTAATATTGTTAGCTGCTCTAGCGAAGCTGACATACCGCAATACATTAAAGTTTTGGCTGCGATCACATCCTTACAGGGTAAGAAGTACAGCTTCTGTGGCATCAAAAGTTTGTGCCTCTCTGCATTTGAGTCTTTAAAGATTTGAACTTTTTGATTCAGAGATGGGTTCTGAAGAATTCTGCAATATTTCATTTTCCCATGGCTGTAGAGCGCAGAAGTGGTGTCGCGACCACTTACTGCATGAAGAAAAAGAATATTTTGTGCAATTTCCTTAAACTTGAAACTCTTCTTGGAGTAGAGAACATCAGACAGTTTCCTTCTACCGGCCCTTTGGAAATAAACATTGTCTGTAGTTAAAGAAGCCACAAGAACAAGAAGGTCCATGTCTTCACCATTGACAATGACAGCATCGCAATCACTGGCTAAGGATATAGATGTGTTCACTGTTAGTACATCTGCATCTTCAGTGGTCTGCTTAGTGATCATTTGTGCTTTTTCAAATTCATTTCGAAGCATAGAAATAAAAAGTTCTTCGTTTTTTTTCATTCGCCAAAAATTTCTCTTGTGGCATCTGTGGAAACATGCTCTCATTGAACTTAACCTCAGCAGAAGTATGAATTTTCAAGCGATGAGCCCTTTCTGCAATTTTTATACTTTTTTATTGTGTACAGGATAAGTTTCTAATATTTTATCTATTTTCAAATTTAAAACTGAATTCAAAACCCCGGAAAACAATTCTCCTTTATACAGGTTTCCGTCTTATCAGGTATAATTGTTGGTATTCTTCCTGTTGGAACTAACATTCGCAACGTGAGATGCATTTACCATCAATGTAAACTTTAACTAACTAACAAAAATATGTGGAACAAATTAATACAAACACGACAAACCAAATCTGCATTGTGTGCCTTCTCCTTCCGTTCTAGCGCCCGGGCCACATGCTCCTTTTGCTCCCCCCCTCCTTTAATTTCGGCCTTAGAAACTCCTTTTCCTTTTTAAAATATCTAAATTATAACCTTTTCATCTTTCAAGTATTTTTTACGATTATTCCCAGCTATTAATTTACTTTCGACTTTGAATTCTTGGCCCAACCTCTTTGCTTCGCCTATATCTACCGACCAGAGCCTAATTACCGACGGGGAACACTTCCACCAGTAAAATTTAATAGAAATTTTCGTCTTCATTAAAAATTACTGCCGTGAATAAGGAAAAAAATTATATTCTTTTTTACTGGTGGAAGTGTGCCCCGTTGGTAATCAGGCCCTGCTACCGACTAGGTTTTTTGGTTAATTTCGCTCCCCCCCCATCGACTATTCAACAGGTACTTTACATATTATAATTAATTAATTGCATCTTTTAATCAATATCAAATATAAAATCTCGTTTTTAATTAGTGACTTGTCAAGCGGTATTTTCCTGTTTTAACCATAAATCGGTTGTTCTGTTTTTAGGGATTATTATAAATATTTAATGATCTAATAAATAAAACTTATAGACTACTTCATGCTTTACAAACCTTATAGTGACACCTTTGTCTCTAAAACGCACTAAAAATGGGTTATTAAGCAAAAACTAACGTCATTTGTGGATTTTTGCATTTTTTGCAAATTTTACTCTATTTTCCTGGCTCCGTATCTCACCCCCTATTTATACAATTTGCAAACATGAATAGTGCATGTTGTAGAGAATTTTTTCCTCTACAAAATGGTGAAAGTGCTTTTTCAGTAAAATGCACTGAAATCGAGTTATTTAAGAAAAATCGAAAAAAGTGCCGATAAAAATTTGTTTTTTCGATATTGTGAAAAACGCACAAGGTCTAAAAGGTCGAAAATTTGGTTTTTTTTATTAGAGGGTCGATATGCAACATATCCCCAAATCAGAGTTACCCGAATTTTTGTAAGGCAAGGCCCTTTTTTCCGCTATTTTTTTTTCTAACCAAAGAAGTCGAGTTTACAAAAATTTCAGTAGAGACACAGACATTTTGGCGCCAACAGGACAAATCCGTCTCCACCCTTTCTATAACTTTTAGAAATATATTATTGTGAAAGTCGGAAGTTGTAGAATTCCGACAATGTACAGTTCAGAAAATTAGTGCAAAACTGGATTTGCAGGATTATCTGGAGATCATAACAAAAGACTTTTATCTACACCAGACCTGACACCTTTTCTGTATCTATTCCTAGTGGTCTGGGCCTGGAAAGAATTTTGCTTTACATGTCAAAGAAAATACGTGATTTGTCTTATAAAGAAGATATTTTCTGTTACTGATTGAATATTTAAAAAAAAAAACTAAGAAGTTTTTTAGGTATTAAATGTTAAATGCACGGACATTTTTTTTAATTTATTCATTTCTTTTTTTAAATAGTTTTAAAAATTCTTCGTTTTTATTTTCTAAACGTTCCTAAAATGGTTCCAAAGGGTGTAAACATCATATCGTTGCTAGAACCTACTATGTATCAAGTATAAAAATTTCTTGAATTTTCTTAAGCGACTTTTGCATTCGGTCGACCTAGTTTATATATTGATAGTTTTTATCTATGTAAGTTGCGAGTGTTACCGTAGGACAAATTTCTGATATTTTTCAAATCAATAGATCAGATTCATTTTTTCCCCTATTGGCCTATGTATCGACGGCCGACTTAGCTTTTCCCTGTGTGGGTAAGGTATAGTATATGTTCAACATTTCCGGCTCTGCAAACAAGATTTCTACATCAAAATGTTTTTCAGTGGGGGGCCGACTAGCTATTTATGTGATTCAAAAATGTGACAGAACACGTGACTTTCATACCGACTGACCAGATAGATCTATTGAAACCATTACTTTTTTTACTCATAACCTATCTATTGACAGACCGACTAGCTTTTGCCATATGATTGTAAGGGTGTAGTGAAATGCATTCTGAAGACTTAAAGTCCTGCCAACCAGAATTTTTCCGAATATTTTTTTTTTAATCGGCCTACTGACATACTACAGAGACTCTAATTAAATCTGCTGATAAGCCGACTGAAACTTTTTACCAAACATTGGGGGGGCAGCTGCCCCCCCTGCCCCCCCGGTCGCTACGCCCCTGGTTGCTATATGCAGACGGACGGACCAGACGACGCACCTAATAAAGCAATAGTTTCGTCATAAAACACATAAATATTATAAGAAAAATACTGTAAAAAAATTACGAATCTTTAAATTTTTAGACTCGAGATTTCGCACTTTTTTACATTCCGATTAGTTAACTGTGTATCTGCAATTTCTTGGAGCTAAAATTTAAAACTTTAAAACTGAGCTACATCTGTCTATATACATCAGTTATGCCAAATGAGCGGATTTTTTTTTTTTTTTTTTTTTTTTTTTTTTTTTTTTTTTACTACCACATTTTGAAGAAAAATATTTCCCTTAATTAATGACGAAATAAATAAGACAAAAATTACTATTAAAAAAAGTGGTAGCAATTGTGAATAAAAAAAGCAACTGGCAATACTTACATACATATGTTTGCCATCTCTAAGACTATTTGGTGTAAGTGAGTTCCTCAAAAGTGTATTTTCAGCATGCGTGTTCGAGCAACTGAATAAATGCCAAAATAAATGCACAGGTAAAATGCCAAAGGCTTCGCGGGCCACAGAGAAGTTGTCGGCGGGCCAGTTGTGGCCCGTGGGCCACGTGTTTGACATACCTGCTTTACAGGGACACTCAAAAGAATTCCATTACAAAACGGTCTATGGGGAGAAATCGTTTGCGGTTTATTTTATAATGTTTCAATATTTGAAACATACTGAAACAGATATATATCACTGAGGTGCATTACAAGAGGCTTACTATAGAATATTGTGTATATAGCATTCCTCCTTCATTTACAGGGTCACATAAAATTATTTTGTTAAAGTACTGTCTGTTAATAATAATGGTTGGAAATCCGTTTTCAGTTGCGTTTTTAAATGGAACTTTTTTTCCCCCTATTATACTTGATGTGTATAAATCCTATAGGTTATATACAGGGCAGCACAAAACATCTCGAATGCATTTGCGTTTATTGACGGAAATTGCCGACGGGCTATTTTCAACTGTGCTATGCGTATCCTAACTGAACTAAATTTTTGCATTCTATGTAGTATATATAAAAATCAGTAGATCATACACTGGGCTGCGCAAAATAGTTAGGATCGTTTTCCGAATATTGTTGGTAATTTCTAAAATTGGATTTTTAAATGTGTTATGCGTTTTCCAAATTGTTAACTTTAGCATCAGACTTAGACATTCTTAAACGGTAAAGATTTCTATAAAAGCATTTTGGAAGTGTTGAAAAGTTTTACATATTCCATACTTAACGCATGATTTTTTGTTCTTGTTTTTTTTTTTTTTTTTTTTTTTTTTTACTAGGAGACAGCAATTTAAAACCTCTGTCCCCCCACCAAAACAGGAAAAATCTTACGAGCTTCATCTGGTGACAACTTATTAGAAATATTTCCAAATTTTTAAAATGTTTTTAATTAGTTGTTTGTTGAGACACGAAAACGAATCTAACCATTCGTTCTATTAATTTTTGGGTTTAATTTAACAATTTAGATTTCTTTATTATTAGTTTTTTAGAGTTTAACGTGTCTGAAAAAAGTAATAGAAATAGAATCTTATTTTAAACTCAAAAGGTCACTAATTCAAGAGATAGAAAAATGGTTTTCTAGTTTAAAAAAATTGGAAAATTGTTTGAAAAATTCTTTTTTAGTTTCTAAACTAAAACTTTTATAGATTGTCAGAAATCATATGGTTAAAATAGACGTATCAGATAAAAAATAAGGAGTTGAAATTTATTTTCTATTTTTCTGTTGAATAAGTTTCCATAAAATGTTATTATTATTGAAAAAAAAAAAAAAAAAGCATGTACTAAGTTTCACATATGCTTTTTTTTTTTTCTACAAATAATATTTGAGTTATTTTAAGATACATTATGGTTGATGTAGCTACATTGCTAAGCTAAACAAATGTTTATTTTTGTTATTTTTTAGTAAGTTTTATATTAATTTCTGTATAAAATATTTTAGAATTATTCTTTATTCGGGACTCAAACTCTTCCATGAATATCTTACTTCTTTCTTTCTGTATCACCCTTTTTTTACTGTATAAATTTGACATAAAGAAAAACGAAATATAAACTAGTCGTTGGGGGCCACCGTAATACTTACCCATCATGGATATGCATAATGTAAAATATTAAAATAAAAATGTGTAAACTACTTATAAAATGCATTGCAATTCAAATAAAATCGTGGCTTGATGACGTCACAAACTTTAAAGGCTCGATTACTGAATTGCTTGAAAGAAACATCCTTATAACTCCAAAAATAATAATCCTATTAACTAGCGATTTATTGCATCTGATTAAGCGTCAAATTTTCAATTAAAATATATCTTTGAAGTGAAATTTGAATGAAATACAGGGTTATGAAAAATCGAAGAGTGTGGGAAATAGGACTCCAAATATCTCAACAACTAATTATCCGATCGACTTCATGCTTTATGCAAAATTTATGTTTTTTTATTGTCTTTTATATTCATTTCTTAAAATAAACAATTTCGAAAATTTTTATATACCTTTCATCAGAATGAATATTTCGAGAGTCCGAAAAAAATTGTTCCGGTTAATCGAGGTTATTGAAATGAAATAGGCTTCTTACCATTATTACATACTAAGTACATACCAAATTGCAAGTCTCTATCTCAATTTTTTCGGGAGATAGAGCGTTTACAGACACACAGACACACACACAGACACACAGACGGACGGCAAAATTTTTTTTCTAAAAATATGTTTTTCGGAATCTCCAGTGTCTGAAACGTGTAAATCCGTCAAAAAAAAAAAATTTCGATTTTCAAAACGATTACAAGACTTACCCTATACTACGTATGATGGGTAAGTAAAAGTGCTTAATGTGTATTTATAATTCAGGAGAAAGGAAAAAGAAGCACATAGAAAGGACTAGCAATTTGAAGCCAAAACGAAGGGTTGACTTGATAATGTGTTAAAAAAATAAGACTATATCGTTAACTTTATAGTTCCAGATTTTTCGGAAAACGCAAATTAATAAATATAAAATAATGAATCAAGAGTATGAAGTATTGTTTTATTTTCCTAATTTTTTTATTTCCTTAATTTTAATTATTTTACGAGCATCCTGATTTGATTACTTTTATAATTTAAAAGAAAACTAAAATAACCCCATATTTATTTATTTATTTATTTATTTTTTGAATTGCCTTTCTTGATTAAAGTGGTTATCAAATTCCCGGCTCAATAACGCCAAACTTTCTTACTTCTTTCAAAACGTCATGGCATAAAATTGGCAGGCCTGACTGCTGAATGAACTGCGATTTGGAATCGAATGGCGTTTTCATTTTTTGATAAATAAATCACTTATTGAGTTAAAAGCAATTGCTGTCACGTGATGATAGATTTTTTATCCTTTCGTGCGCCCGGAAATTGTGTACAAAACATCAACTTTGACAGTATTTTCTGAAAGATCACCTGCCTTTACTAAAACATTGAAAACACCACTCGATTACATAATTTCTGAATAAAGAACACCTGCCCATTTCATGCGTTTCCGAACAAAAATTAATTCAGAAATTTGTCAGAAAGTAGCTCCTTTGGATTTGAAAACAGCCATAATGCTATGCAATAAAGGGCTAATTTGTAAAACAAGTAACTAAAAAAATGCCATTACGAGATATTCAAGATTAAAGTTTTTTAATAAAGTAAAGAAAAATATAAACTATACTATTGTGATTGCTTCCTCTAAAATAGCTTATTTGTTAAAGACTGTATCCTCAGTTAACGTATGAGCAGCATATTTTGAATAATATATTTTATTTTATTGAATTTACGGAGTCTTCGTTTATAAAATTCACATCCCTGAATATCATGGCATATAGTGATTAAAAAATAAAACTTGCACGTTTTAAAGGTTGTCAGGCCAGGATGCAGTTTACATGAAAATGAGAAAAACATTTAAAAGTACAGTTACCATCGCCGCGGTGGACAGCCCTGCTCAAAGGCACCCACTCTGTCTGTAATTGATTACACATTTCAAAAATCTTAAAGATAATATTCTTTACTGAAAGCTGAATAAAATATTTCGATAAACTCTGCCAATTAATTCATAATATAGCCGATCTGGTTCGTTGCTCACATAAATAAGAAATAGAAAATGAATTAATGTTTTTCATGCTTTCATGTGTATGTTCCGTTCAGATAATCTTTTATATTTCTCAACTCTTTTACTGCAAATACGGTATTTTTAAAATATTTTCTTCCTTTTTTTTCTTTCGAAGAAAATTATATGACCGTTTAATTTTATAATTAAAAATAATTATAATTAAAAATATCTTATTACTTTATAGTGATGTTTCACTTTATTTATATCATATAGTATTTAGAAATGCATTTAATAATTGATGCATCTTTTATACATAAAGTTTGAGATACTAGCGAAAAAAAGATAAGAAAGACAGAAAACAAGGGGGGAAAATCGTTTCATATAATTCATAGGATTCACAGTTAATTATTCACATTAAATATTCATATCTTACATAAGAATATATATAAAAAGTTTGCATTATTTTGATAATATCGAAAAATCCATATTAAATAGAGTTTGAGTTTCAACCCAAAAAAAATTCATGGTTAAGCTGTTTCGCTAAGTACTGACTTGCAAATAGACTGTTTTCTACCCCGCCCGAGGCGAGGCATCTGTTTGCTTCACACAGCCCGTTCAGCGTCTTTTGTTAATGACTTATTGAGTGACCAGGCTATATTTCCGCTAACAATTCAAACGTATACAGAAGATGAAGAGTGGAAAACGGGTTTAGTACTCTGTACATTCTTCCTTTTATAGTGATTTTTCTCGGAACTAGAGCTCCTATTATAGGAGTCTTACTCGGAACGGTATTTCTACCAAAATTTTCACTTTTCATTCAGAAGAATAAATGAAAAAAAAATTTATTCATTCAATTTTAAACAAGAACGAAAAATCATGCGTCAAGCATAGATTCTGTAACACTTTACAACACTTCTAAAATAATTTTACAAATCTTTACCATTTAACAACATTAAAAGAAAAATAAATACATTAATTAAGAAAATTATTTCATTCCCGATAGTTAAAAACGTTAATAATTAACTAACTATTTATCTTATTTCATAGGAGACAATACGGTATTTTTTATTATAGGGACCTTGACATAACCCAGTCTTAAAAAAGTGAAATTTTTTGCCAAATAATCGCGAAAATAAAATTGCAACCAATGCAATAAGGAGGGCCAAATAAAATCGTGGAAATAGACGAATTGGGTAAAAACAAATATCAATTTTACCTGTTAAAAAATTTTACTTTTAAGTCTTTGTGAAACGTTTTAACATCCTTAAAAAAAACCTTAATTGGAAATAGTATATGCTTTTTCTTTAAATTCAATTCTGCCTCCTTGGTTTAATGTATAGTTGAAACAAATCTTGTTTTCTAAATGACAGTATGTTGACAGGCACTTTTTGTTCTCCAGAATAAATTGATTCATAAAGTTTGTATATGTGAAAATATGTTTTTGTTTTTCGGAAAATTTACTGAAATCAATTCAGTTTTAATGAGAAAATGGTGTAAAAAATATACTAATATGTTTTATTTCTCCTTTTTTATACACAAATATGGAGTAATTTCCTTTCCGTTTTTAGATAAACTTCGTTAAAATTTACAAAAAAAAAAAAAAAAAAAAAAAAAAAAAGAAAGAAAACGATAAAAAAATCTTGGAATATAATTTAATTTTTTAAATTCTGAGAGTTTGTGCGACATCCTCGGATCAAGTAAATCGAGTTGCTTTCAATAATCTAAGAGTAGTTGCGAAATACAAAAACACGGTCAGATTTTAATATAATAGATTCGTGTTCATTTTCCTTTTCTTAAAATTATGATGTGATTTTTAGCAGAAAACTCTCATCTGTATATAACGGATACTCATGCTTAATAATCAGTATAGATAACAAAACATTTAAATTTTTCGTTATAAATATGGCGTGAAACTCATCTACTTTCTATACTTACTGATCCTTGTATTATTAATGTAAGGAATTAATTCACACTCATTTTAAAACATATTGGAAAATTCCCGTTTTATTTCAAATATGAAGTCTCTTTTTCACCAGAGAAATCCCTTTTTAATGACATAATTCTTGTTAATTTTCTTTTCCAGGCAATTAATTTCAATACTGGCATAGGAGAAATTAAGTCATTTTAACGAAATAATATTACATCTTTAGGTTTCATCAACAAAAATGGAACTGTTAACATTCGTCATTTTTTTTAGGTAATCGAGTTATTTCTTAATAGTTTTAAGAAATAGTTTTAAGAATGAAATAACTATTTCTCGCTATCCATGACATCATTTTCGACATGGATAATTTTGCGGAGCATATTAATGACATTTGCTAACCATTTTCTTTTGAAACTTCTTTTTACTTTTTAAAAATTTAAATAAAAAATACGGTTTAGTTATATTAGCCGTGCGCAGACGGTAAAACGTCAAGTATTGTTACCATACAAAAGAAAAAAAAAAAGAAAAAAAGTGAAGAAAAAACCCAAGATCATTTTATTTCCCCACTTTATTTTAGATGAATATCCGCTTTATTTTAGATGAATGACGTCATATTCGCCTGTTTCATATGGTTACACATATTGAGACCTTGTATTATTATCAAAAAATAAAAAAAGTACGTTTTATTTCTAATAATATTATTTTATCTTATTTTTAATTCTTTAATTTTTTTATTTCATTTTCATTTTTCATTGAAAAATTTTCAGTTGAAACTAAATTGTTGAGTAAAAATTATTATTCCGGGTTTTGAATTAGTTTTCGCAACGATAAAGTACTAGCAACGGCAAAGTAAATTTAACCATTTTAAAATATTATACGAAAAAATTTCCATTTATTCTCTATGAAAATAATGAAATTTTGAATTATTAAGAAAAATATTTGAATAAAATAAACAAAAAAACAGCCTATGTTCATTTGAGGGTTATTATCAACCTATACGCAAAGATACAGGATCATTAAATGTTCCATTTTGACGCTGGCTTCAGCCTAACATTTGAACGCAATCAGATTTATAATATTATTAGGATAGGATGTAAAGAAAACATATTTTTAATTTCCAGTTATAGATGTTATAAATTTATGATGGATATTTAATGACTTGGTTTTATGTAATAGTTGAAAAGGTAAAGTTCAGTTTACTATTTAAATTCGTTTCAATGGGTTATTAGTAGTTCGAAATAATTTATCCTTTTAAAATAAAAATTCAAAACCGTGAAAATGCATTATGATCCAGACAACTGTGAGAGGTTGGGATCTTAGACCAAGACCCCGATTGTTAACAGGTTAACGCGGCACTGCATCCAATGTCTGCTTTGCTAATAAATTGTAGTATTTATGAGGATTTTATTTTAATGTGTCTCGATTTTTTTTCAAGAATTACAGCTGTTGAGAATAGGCTCTTCGTTTTCGTAAAATGTTAAAAATGAAAAAAAAATTAATAATAATAACGATTTGTTCCTAGTCGCTTTAAATTGAAAAAAAAAAAAAAAAAAAAAAAAAAAGCAAAGCCCTGAAAAAAATTGCCTTTGCCTCAACAATCGTAGAACAATTTGGTAAAAATAGTTTTTCTTAAACTATAAATAGGCTTAAAATTACACAATGTGCTAAATACTTAAAAGATGACAGAAATATTGAAAGAAAATTTTTATAATTATTTTAATTCACAGTACTTTCAGGCATAAACATAGCCGCCGTCAGAGAATACAATAAACCAATTAAATTGTTTTAAAAATATTTTTATCATCTTTTAATTAATCAGCACATTCTATAATTTTAAGTCTAACTTTTAAAGATGAATTTAGCATTCTATTTATTTATCTATTTGCTCATATAAATGGGGTATCACAGATTAATCAATAAAAAAAAAAAATAGTAATTTTGTTACAAATTCTGTTCAAAAATCAGATTTCTTATGTATTTTATGGTCTACTAAAAGTTAAAATTCCATTTATATTTTTGTAGCTAATGTTCGTTTACAACAATATAATTATTTATTTGTAAGTTTGTTGTACACTAATGACATAGTATCTTTTTTAGTTTGTTCTTAAGATTTGTTTACCTTTCAATTAATATGGTTATTTTTTTTAAAAACACAATTTTAAAGATAATAATAAAGAAGTTGATAGTTGATTTCAATTCTAAATTCTGATCTGCTGATTCAAGAATTATTTGTTTTTGTGTCAAATTATTGATATTGGATATTTGATTTGGAATATTAACAAAAAAAAAAGAGAGCAAATTCTTATTTTTCCAAAAAAAAAAAAAAAAAAAAAAAAAAAAAAAAAAAAAAAGCAAATTCTTATTTTTCCAAAAAAATTTAAAAAAAAAGTAAATAACTTATGTGAATTTTTCATTAAAGATTCACATTTGATGCTCTACTCAACAACAAATATCACATGCACACACTTTCCGCTAACATAACAAAAATCTTTGTTTTCGTCGAGTTTCCATGAACCTTCTAACAGATTATGCTTTGAGCAATATTATATCACATTAATACTTAAATCCTTTTTGTCCGCCTAGTATGTGTTTGATAACCGAATATGAAAAGTAAGCAAGATACTTTTACATTACGCACTAAATCTCTTCTGCGCATTTCTTCAAGTCCGTATAATAATAATTCACAATAACAATAGTAACTAGACATAAAAGAGAAGCACATTTCGAGTGCCAGATATTCAGCTCTCGAAACAAGTAAAATATTCTAGCATTGGATATGTGACCCTATATTGTGACGTCAAAATGTGGTATGGGGACACTTTTCATGGGGATGGATTTCAAGTTCTCAGTAAAAAGAAAATTCTCTAGCACTGGAAAAGTTCCCCCATGATATGTATCCCCATCTGCTATGACATCAGAATGACGTATGGGGACACTTTTCATGGGGGAAGTTTTCAAGATCTCAGTGAAAAAGAAAATTACCTGGTACTGGAAAACTTCCCCCTTCTGGCTTAGGGGAACTTTTCATGGGGGAACTTTTCCAATTTTCGACGAAAGTAAAACTCTCTAGGACTGGAAATCTTCCCCCATCTGTAGTGACGTCAAAATGACGTATGGGGACATCTTTTCATGGGGGAAGTTTTCAAGAACTCAGTGAAGAAGAAAATTACCTGGCACTGGAAAACTTCTTCCTTCTGGTTTGGGGGAACTTTTCAGGGGGAAGTTTTCCAATTTTCGACGAAAGTAAAATTCTCTATGACTGGAAATCTACCCCCATCTGCTGTGACGTAAAAATGACGTATGGGGGAACTTTTCATGGGGGTAGTTTTCAGCGCTCCCAAGGAAAGAGATGAGAGGGAATTCGTCAATCTCTAGTCAAATAAATAGAGAAGGGAAGGATATATGAAATTACAACTGATGGTGCTCTGGTTGGGACGAAAATGTTTTTGTAATGGTGACAGATTTTTGGAATTTTTTTAACAATTTTAATGATGATGGACTGTTTTTATGGAACTTTTACGATGTTTTGAGTGATGGCTGTTTGTAAAATTGGTAATGTGAAGAATAAAGAATAAAATAATTTGTAATGTTTCAGTGATGGTAGTAGTTGTTCGCTAATGATTTACACAACATTTCTTCAGGCACTTGTCCTTATTAATAAGGAAGAGGATGACACCTTGGGATACGTAATATTTCAGGAGTTGTAGTGGAAATAAACAGTAGAATTAAGAGGTAGTTGTAGATAACATATCTCTTCTCCTGAATGTAATATAAAATTCATGCGATGAACATAGTATTTTTAGTATAAAGAGTAAAAATTTATAAAAAGAAATGTCAAACTTCTAAAATACGCATATTTATCATGTAATTAAATCTTAAAATCTCCTTGTAGTCCCAAGCTTAACAAGCAGAAATTTTAAAACCAGATGATAAGAAGTAGGGCGAGTTTGGACACATGGTAATAAAGCAAGTTATAACAAAGTAAGATCCTTAAGATAAGAAAATTTATATTTCTGGTACCTAAAAAAGCTATTAACATGCAGTTATGAATAAATATAATATTACAAAAATTAAAAATTATTTATCAAAATTAGCTCAATTGCTATGATTTCTAATGTATTCGTAAATATTTTAAATAAATATTTTTCTATAATAATTCTATTGTATCTAATGGCTGATAACCTTTCTTATCATGTGTTACAAGATCAAATCCTTCTTTATTGAATAATGTGCCTCAACAGAGTAAATAACATGTATAACACTTGTCCCCCCCACCTAGACAATTGAACGTGTACACATTTATTTTAATTTAACTTTTTCTAGGGCACCTATTTCAGTCATTTTTATGAACATTTTCCAATATAGTTGAAAATTGTTTGACTTCGGTTTGTGTTTCCGTCTGTCTGACTGTACTCTAATTCGCATAAATATACTTGGATTATTATAAGCTTCGTATATGATATTGAGGTTCATCATAGACGTTCCCTATTGAAAATAGTGTGTGTAGCAGCTAACAGTTTGTTTACATGTACACAAAATAAATGTATCGTTACATTATGTTGCATGAGGAAAAATAGTTGGTAGTTCATATTCACAAAGTTAACCTTTTTCAAGCATAATGAAATTCATATGAATTATTGAGGATCAATACCACATTCTTTCTGTAGAAAATGGAGTGCATTTATCATTCATTGACAGGGACACACAAAAGAATTCCGTTACATAAGGGCATATGAGGGAAAAATATTAGCAGCGTAAAATGTTACAGCATTTCAAATATAAGGAAACTAATGTGTATTACTCAGGCGTACTAATACAAAAGATGCTTACTGTAGAATATGGAATGCATACAATTTATTTGTTCATTTTCAAGGACACAAAAAATGAATTCGGTTACAATGCTGTCTATGGCCGATAATCGCTGGAAATGCGTTTCAAGAAGCGGTATGCGTTTTTAAGCTTAAAATTTTTTTAATATGTTACTAGGTGTGCATATATTTTATAGCTCATATACACAGGGCTGAACAAAAAAAATTGTACTCATTATTGTCTCCGGACGTGAGTTACTTAGAAGTGTTTTTAATTGAATTATGCAATTCTTTATCGTAACTATATTTAGTACACTAAGATATGTTTGTAGAATATAAATAAATTCATAAACAGGGCTTCGCATAAAACTGGATATATTATCGGCTATGGTTGTTAATTTCTGGAAGTGTGATTTTTGTTGACTATTTCCTAACTGAATTAAATTTTAGTATAATATGTGGTAGGTAAAAAATTTGTAGATCATGTTCAGGGCTACACAAAAAATGTCAAGTTACCGTCTGTTGGCGGTATTTTATTGAAAATAAATTTAAAAATATATTATGCATTTTACAGCTGAATTAAACTTTAGCAAACCATGCAGGAGTATATAGAAATCAATAGATTATATACAACGCTACTCATAAGAATTCAAATATCTTATTGACTAAGGGTGCTTATCGCTGAATTTGATCGTTCAACTGTGTTATACGTTTTCTAAATTGTTTATTTAGATTGGGTGGGGCTAGTTGAGCTTAAGCCGAAAGGTAATCCTACCCTCCAGGTTTGACCGTGACCTTGTTTATTTAGATATATTTTTTACTTTATAACCCGTTTCTCACAGCTGTGAACTGATATATCCGTTCACTATACTGTAGGTTTCACTGCAATAGAAGCATTATTTAAATTAATATATTTCTACAAATATAATGCAGTTTTAAAACATTTACTAATAATTTATACTCTAAAGAATTGTACTCATATGCGTAATTAAGTTTTCTATATCAACTTTGAAAATTCATCTTTTTTTAGCATAAAAAAAAACTACAGAGAAAACAACATTACAAATTCGCCCTTTTGCTCGGCGGTCAGGGGGTTTTAAATAGTGAAGTTTCGTTACGGTATTCTGGAAGTGTTGGAAAACTCTTTATAATGTATGCGTGACGCATAATTTTTTTTCTTGTTTTAACTAAGGCAAGGGAACAATCAATACTTAGACTTTACATACAGTGTAAACATTGTGCAAAAAATAAAATGTACAAAAATCACGAATCCAAAAAGTGGCCCAAGTGCCCCCCTCCTATACCTTATGTAGATATCAAGCACCTTCAGTAAGAATACTCGTGTGCGCACACTAAATGTTTACTTTCTTTACAGATCGCGAGACTTGTATGTTATTCAGATTGCGCTCGGCTGTCAGCTGGTGACAATAGAGAGGTAAGAAGTTAGGTTATCTGAATCTTTAACTTTCTGTCCCCAGTCCTCTCTATTAGAGGGCTTTCCGATCTTCATTGTCAACAGCTGACCGCTATGTACATAGTCATGAAGAAGAGGATACATCTCCTGCCAGCTCTGTCACGAATCATCGTAGAAAAATATACTAGTATAGTACCAATGATTTGGAAATAACATACTACTATTAAACGGCATGCATGAATTAAGCTTCGGAGACTTTCTATTTATTAAAATTTAAGATCGCATTTAAATTATTAATGATTAAACCGAAGTTTAACGATATATATTTATTCTGAATTTAGATGCATACCCAAGTCATTTGAATTATAAGGAATGGAATTAACATTATTCTCGGTTTTGACCTTGAAATGTTAAGCTGTTTTTTTATATTTTTATTTATATTTCCCAAAATATGTATCTTTTCATTCTTATATTTTATATGAAACATAAATATCTTAGTCTTGTAATTTCTACAATTTTATAATATCAAATATGAATTGTGAATAACAAAATGTAAATCTTTTATCAGAAATCAATTTCTTAAAACTTCTAATATGCGTATACAATGTTTTACCTCATTCCGCCAATTATTTTTTTAATTTATATTTTAAAAACCATCAACACTATAGTTTGAACGACCATGCGTTCTATAAAAAATTCATTAATCTCATAAAGCTGTTAATAAATGTAACAATGATTTCTTTTTTTTTTTTTTTTTTTTTTTTTTTGAAGTAATATTTAATTGATTTATTTCTTCTAATACTAATATTATTTAATATTAAAAATAATTTAAAAACAAGCGGGGAAAATTCTACCTTACGACAGAATATAGATTGGCCACCCACGGCTTTTATCGTTTAGAGTTTTTCAGCCAAGTCTAACTCGTCAAAAAAAAGTATTTGTTAGCATAAGTCTGCTTCTCCACTTTAGAATTTAGTTAGCGCTCTAAGATTTTTTGTGAGGCTGGCGGAACATATTAGGCACGAACACACCAAGTTTTAAAAAGATTCGGTGACTAGAAGTATTTTTAATAAATATAATAGTAAAAAGATGTGGCTTCAATGGGCTGAGACGTGGCGAGGTAGTTGTTGTTTACAAATGTGCTGGCTTAATGACACCTCTTTAAACTGTTTTTAATGGTTCAAGGCATTTTAGCACTTAATAGATAACTTAAAAAAGGTAATGAAAAGTTCTATGATAGCAGCTTTTATGATGGATACAGCTAAGATAAGTTGTTTAACAAATGGTGAGTTAGCATTAATTGACGGGATCTTGGAAAGCGGTGGGGGGAAGGGAGGGGGGAGCTATACAAAACACAAGTGCTCTACGAGACCCGATTTAAAATGAATCCTCACTTGCAATTGAGAGATGGGACTTTAAAAGGGGTCCCCCTTTTCGCTCCTCTGACGGGCCCCCCAAGAAAGATACGTAAAAACCGAGGGCGCCAAAAGAAGCGGGGGGGGGGGGATAGCGCTTCGGGACCCTCTTCGAAATGTCGGCCTCGATGATTTTAACTTCGTTGGATCCTTTAGAAGAGGCCTACGTCCTCTGTGGGGATTAAAGGGGCTGAGAAAGAGGGAAAAAACTAAAATTTAAAAGGAGTTGAAACAGAGAACTATGTTTCTTAAGGGAGGGGGGAGTGAGAAGCGGAGAGTAGGACCAGACCATAGTGCTTGACGAGATCTATCTATTGATATGTTACATGAAGGGGTTTGCATGGGGTTTATATTTGGGGGGAGCACCAAAAAGGTCTTACTGAACCTTTCCCATGATTATGCCAAGGTTGCAGTTATGATTTTGCCAAGATCATTGCAAAGCTTACATAGGCATTCTATATACATATATATATATATATATTCCAAACATTCCTATATGTGTCATATACGTCATTATACACATATTATTTATGTTTTATATGTCGTATATAAATCATATACACATGTCATATATATACATGATATATGCATCATATATGGCTATAACTTGGCCACATACCTACAGAGATGTTCTATATATATATATATATCATATATTATTATAATGTCATACATACTTTATAATTTGGCGATATATCTTGGCCGATTGGCAGTTCATCCTTGGAAGCCATTATAACACGAAAGTACCAAATTTACAATATATTAATGAAAACAGAAACAAAAATATTTCATGCTTGGTGGCTGCTATAACACGAAAGAACCAAATTTCTTTTTTATTTTTCATATCTGATAATTTGCATCTATCCTTTTTTGTAATTTTAACATTTTTGTAACGATTTTATGCATTTCTATTGCCTATTCAAAGAAAAATTCTTCTAAAGTTACAGAATTTCGTTAAAAACGGTTAAAACGAACATCGTTTGGTCCATTCTCGGCCGAAAGCAACAAACGTTATCATTATCTTTTTACGCGTGAAAGTTTCGTTATGGTACTTCATTGTGAAGTTTGGTAATTTTTGAAATTCATTATTTGAAAAACGGCATAATAATTCGATTTGAAATTTATATCAAGAAAAAAACATTTTTTTTTCCCTTTCTAACGCAGTTTGTCTAACAATTTTGTGACAAATACTTTTTGAGCTATTAATTTTTTCAGTAACTTCAAATGTTTCATTTTCCGAGATTAATCTGTGGCAACGATGGATTGCTGTGACTTTTCATAAACATGAAAAATGATAGAGATTGAAAGAATAAGCCTCCCTGTTGGCGGCTAGAAAAATGCTTTCAATCTGAACCTTATAGTTATGGATTTAGTTCTATTTTACGTGTTGAATATCTGCGTGGAAATTTGTATTTTGTTGTAGGGTGTAGATTTGGAGGTTACCATTACATTTTGTCTACACTTTAATATATGTAGATAGTAGATGTAGATATAAGAAAAAATATCCATGTACCAAATAAAATTAGACCTAATTCAGCATTGAATGGCAAAAGTTTTATTTTCATAAAATTATTTGTGACAGAATTTGTAAGGGATATAAGTACAGTAAAATAGCTTTCTAAATGTGTTTAGTAATTATCAAGATGAAAATTGGTTTTGAAATTTATGTTTGTAATGATTAATAAGGTAAATGCACCTATAGTGGCCATGTAACAGAGTAGTGAGCCATTGTTTTTTTAAATTGAAAAAGAGGATCCCAGCATATTTTTGAAAACAACTGAAGGAAATTTGATTGTACAAAACACTTAACTCTTAACTGACCAATAACTTGTTTTAAATAATTGAGTGTTCTGTTGATGGAGAAGTTTTAATTTGTAGAGTGTCTTTAAAACCTGATTTTTTAGCAAATTTTTATAGATTTCTTTAAGAAGTAAATTTTTATTCAAAATTTTCTTTCTTTAATAGTGTGTTTGATTTTGAATTAAATTACCGTTTATATATATTTTATTAAACTCTAAATAATATGTTAAATAAGCCTAAAACTTAAAAACTGAGTATTTAAAAATTTATGAGGGACGGCACACTTCTGGATAGTTATTTCTAAAATTGTACCAATAGTGGGCATGGAAGTCTGCTATGGAGCGTATGCTAAATTTTAATTTTATATTAATTTATTTTTCATTCATTATTTTTTGTGATTCTAACTCTCTGTACATAATTTATTCAGTTTTTTGTTCGCCAGAACCAATAGTGGGCCAAGGGCCCTCTATTGGAGCACTAATAAGTTTCTGATTTTCTCCTAAGCCAACAATGTCCGGGTTTTGAACCCAGGAATTTTTAAGGCTTCCAACTGGCTTTGTCATTTTTAAAATACTCATATTAGATTACATTACAATCTTTATTTATAAATTGATTGGCTTTAATAAGTATTAAAATTACTCATAATACTTAATAAGCCACTAAACTACTTACAAATGTTGGTAAGCTGTGAATATGTTTTCTCTATAAACGCATAGTACTATAAATAATCACAATGATATGCAAATTTAAAATACGAACAGCACATAATTGTACTTGTTTCTTGCTAAAAGCAGTGTAAAATGGAAACATTAAACCTTAGTTAAAAGTCATATTCCTTCAACAGTTTCGGCTAAAACTATATAGCCATCATCAGGGACATCAAAAGATAAAACTGGTTATATTTACATCTTGACGAGACACGTCAAGATGTTTACGTCTTGATCTCGTCAAGTCTTATAATAACGTGTTATGAATAAAATGATTGTGAAGCCAGCAAAGCTAATGTTAAATGTATACATAAAGGAAATATATAGTGGCTTTTAAAATTTAGTATGAAACACCCATTCTCTTTTTTAAATGTTTAAAAGTGTAATAACAAATTCTCAATTAAGCTTTATATACTTAAAGGAATGATACAACACATTACGAACTATACTAGACTTGAGGAGCTAATAATATTTAAATTACCATTTTACAACTTTCAGAGTCACAAAATTGAATATACACATCATAAAAATTGCGATTTCTCTACCACAATATTTTTTAAATGAATCAATTTAATAGCCGTGTTGTCTTCAGACACTGGTCTTTCATTTTAAAGTAATATATAAGCTCTAGAGCTGAAATATTTGTGGAAATTCTGAAGTTTGTTATTCAGATGTCCAAAGAAGGTAAATTTCTATGCAAATCGCAAAATAAATGCAAAGGAAATTCAATGTTGTAACGGAAGAGTTAAAAAAATATTTAAAAGTATAAAAATTTGGTGGAATTATATAAAACTGCGGATGTTTTATTGGTTTCCTTTTTGAATACCACTATTTTCAAACTATGATCTTCGTGGTAGATTTCTTTTGGAATTGTTGCAGAAATATACAACGAAGATTATTGTTTTGAAGTAATGGTATTCAGAAAACGGGCCAGTGGGACTCCTGAAGATGAAGAAAAGGAATCTGAATTTACACAAGCTAGAGAAGAGCGATTTGAGAAATAGTCAAAATATTTCAAGGTGATTAATGCAGAAATAGCTACATAAATTTACCCAAGACTAGAAAGTATTCATGCAGAAGAGATTCAAAGAAAAGTAAATTACAATGGTCATAGATATTGAAGAAAAGCTTTCATCTCTAAATCAAATCACAAGAAAATAAACTACTGAAAAACATAATCTCAAAACGTTCGGAATAAAATAATATAAAATAAAAAAATAAATTCTATATTACTTTGGTGGAAGCGATGGTCAGTGTTATGTTATGTAGAAACTTCTTCCTCAAAACACCACTATTCTCATTGTCAAACATGGTTGTCATGCGGTTCATAGGTGGGTCTTTTTTTCACAAAAGGGGCAAAAAATTTACCAGTTGTGTTAGATTTAAATTTTAAAAGATTATTCGCGTGTTTTGCGAAAATATTTACCCATCCAGTTTTTAGATTAAAATGTAATAATCATAAGATAAAAGTGTAATTATTATCATTTATACATCTTATTAGATATTTCAGTCACCGTAAAATTCCTTAAAATTGATAAATTAGTTCTCGAGTTTATTGAAAGATTGGTTAATTGATTAATTCTCCCGGTTTTTCTCTGTTTTTCAAAAACTATTTTAGGTAACGGGATGCCACAACAACTGCAGATTGAACCCAGGGACATTCTTTAGCTGTTCCTCATAAGTTTAGTGTTTGTTATGCAAACGTTTCTGAGCCTATTCCGGAGAGACAGAGTATTTTTTTTTAAACGTTAGTTTTGACTATACATCGTCTAAATAATCGAATGAACTTAGAAATGCATGTTTTTTTTCTAAAACTCACAAACAGAAACTACAACTTTATATGTTTGTATAGATTCATAGGCAAAATGAAGTACTTGGATATGGAGGCTGACAACTAATGGGGGTGCCCACCCCATTAATTTCAGAAAGGTGGCTGCATTAATCATAAACGTGGTTTCTTTGTAAAGTGGCTATGTGCTTACGTGGTGACGCATTGGAGAAGTGTGGAATTATATATGCACATTTGCAAATAAAACTAACACATGTCGGATTGGTACAATTTAATTTAATAAGAAAATTACATTAAGTATGCTAAACGTGCGTTCACCATTGGAACGCAAGAAGAGTGCATGATCATATTAAGACAAATTTATATAGACAAATTTACGATACTTAATTTCAGTTTGTTATTAAAAATAAATTTTACCTTGCTTACACGATAAATATCCATCGGCTCTATAATGCCACATTTCTGAATGCGCGTATTTAAGCTGATGATTGGATATAAAAAAATGTACATTTCAGGGCTTCTAATAAAATTATTTTTACATGCAAGACATCATTTCATACTAAATCGAGGACGCTCTACAAGTTTACGATTGTCTTTTTTCCACTATTTTGTACTGTTTTCGAGATAGGAACGTTAACTCGGCAATTCGCCGCTAAGTGGCACTGCAAACAGTCTTAAAAAAAGTATTAAAAATATTTTAAGCCCTTAAAGAAGATAATTAGTAATGTATACTCAATTTTGTACTTTTTTTCTGTAATGTATACTCAATCACTGTACAAGTACAAAATGAGTGAAATAAATGGGATAAAAGAAAAAAATTGAGGAACACTCTATTTAAAATAGCTATGGCTGAATACGATTTATGTATTAATTTTGAAAAAGTATGTATAAATCTTCGTACACGATTATTTTAAACGAAGATTTCTTCAAAAATTCTTCTTTTACCTTATTGATTTCTTTAAATCTCATAAATATAATGAATGAAAATATAACATGAGCCGATATAAAAGAGTCATCCTTTAATCCTATGTACAAAATCTCATATTTTATCAAAATATATTAAACCCGCTGATAAGTGTAATTCTACATCAAATTTAACAGCCCTTATTTTTTAAACCCATTTTGTAATGTAATTTATAATATCTTTAACAGGTGATTGCTTCTGATTTGATCTGTAGACCGAATGCTTCTAACACAAGTCTTTTGGTAACTTAGCTCAAACCCCTCTTCTCCATCTTTCATCCGGCTCCAGTTGCTTTCTAATTGGCGATAGTTGCGCTGAAAACAATTACCTTTCAAGGGGAACCGCCATATCGCTAGCGCCCATCGAACTTGGGTAATCGCAGAACCTGAGTAGGCCCGTGTTACGTGTTCCCTTATCATGCAGATCGCGCGACGACCACCCTTGCCCACCTCTCCGCGTGATGTGCCTGCTTGCCAAGTAATTGGTCCTGCAAATATCCGCTTGTCAACTTGACATCTTGTCGGCCAACTGTTAAACAAGTGCCAAATGAATGAACCTTTCTCAATCCGTTATGAAGAGATTCATAGGTATAGAGTAAAAAGGTCGTGTGAAAGAAAGCTATTCTAATTTTAAATCTTACTCAACAAGTTACTTTGATTAAAATGAGAATTGTAGTTTTAAATCTTATTCTAACCAGATAATCATTATTTTTTAAATCAGAAGAATTTAAAGGCTTTGATAACGAGAAAAGTTAACAAAATTTCAATAAAATAAATGTTTAAAAATATGTTTAGTGTTTCATTTCATTTTTCTTTGAGAGATTATTTGGATGCATTGTCAGGATGCTTATTCTGACTGCATTGTCCAACTGAGGCCATTTAAGGCCTTAGTTACAGCATACACTCTCGCCCTCCTCCTCAAACACAGCTCCAAGTTCCGAATTTTTTTACGCCCCCTTCCCCCCAAAATTATCCTTCACTCAGTATATTTCTCAAAGATTCAGTAAACGTTTCATAAATAATTATATTTAATCAGTACATTTTAACCAATCCAAGCAACAGATCTCGTGCAAAATTTTATTAATGATGTTTTGCATGATAATTTTGCTTGAACTGAAAAATCTCGTATAAAATGTGATGCACTATGTATGCAAATATGGCCGAAAGTTACCGGACACTTTCGATTTTAAAAATTCTGTCGAATATCTACAGAAATACTAGACTAATTCTTCTGGAACTTCAGGCACACGAAGAACATGTTTTACATCTAAATTTTTCAGTGAAAACTTTAATCGTGAAAACGGGCTCAACAACAAATTGAATTGGAAAATGTTTGCAATCGCCTAGTAAAATAAAATGCTCGAAATGATCTGTAGCTGTAGCCACGTGACTATGTGGATCTTGTGCAACATCTTTGCTCATTCGTGTAAAAATATCACATATTACATGGAGATATAAAGATTTCTTTAAAAATTCATGAAATTTCCTCATGTTTTTTATTTACAGCAATTCGAAAATAAATATATCAAATATGTGATAAAATATGAGCATTTGTATGAACTGCTCATGAGCTAACGATATTTTTTTTTTTTTTTTTTTTTTTTTTTTTGCATATTGCAGTAGTCAACTTTAATTGTTTCAGCTAGTATAGCCGGTTGAAGGACAACAATCATTCTTTGCCCCCCCCCCCCCTCCTTGGTTCACATAGTAATTGAAGACGATCGTTTTTCTCACTTCATTTCCGTTTTGTGAGCTACGAACAGATGATGGGGAACACCCCCCCGCCCTCAAATGAAGTGTGAAAAAAAGTTTCAAACTGCGGAATCTGGCAACGCGTTACCATAGAAACACCCTGCTAGCTATGTAGGTCAACCGCCTATACTGTCTGAGACAAGTATATATATATACAGAAGCTAATCAAAGTGATTTATGAGCCAAATAGGCTTAATTATGGTATCATATGAAAATCAATAATTTTTACTAGATAATTATTGAAAAGAATATGTATAAACCATTCCATACTAATTTGCGCAATGCAGCAGAATTTTATAGAATGTTAAATAATTATAATATCTTTGAATTTCAAAAAACATATCAAGTTCTTGTAACATTCTAATTAAATCTCCTAAGAGATAATTAGTATTAAAGTGTAGACAGAATACCACATACTTAATAAATTAACAAGTGCAATCATAATATTACCATAGCATTTGCTTCAATGGTAATTGGCCAAAAATACTGAAAATATGAAGAATATTTAAAAAGAGAGAGAGAGAGAGAAAAAAATTATATAATAAACCATAAAATGTTAATAATTTGAAGTTGATATCAGGTGAATACAAATGGATTTTGAAATGAAATATGAACTAAATATAATGGAAAATTGGATAACAAGAGATTTAAATTAGAATTGGATATGAAAAAACACATGTAGATATAATCATCAGCCTGGATGTATCCCCACGTGTTTTTAAAATAATACAGTATTTCATAAATATACGGGCATTTATGCTAAGATCAGTATGTTCATCCAGGTATACTGTATTATTACCAAGAAACAATTGGAAATAGTAAAATTGGAAATAAAAAACTTGTAAAGAATAGATAAAATATCTTACTCACAATAATTATCAAAAATTCCGTAAACATCACAAGGTCCACATTTATATCGTTATGACCACATGGCGCACATCAGGAAATATCATAATCTAGATGAGATAGTAAAGTTGAGAGGACATATTTTGATAGTCAAGTTGAGAGAACATATTTTGAAATTAACGGCGGCGCAGTTAATTTAACGTGTAAAATAGCTTCTTTAATTGTATCAAAAACATCATTTCAAAAGAAAGTTAAGTAAGCATGCAGTCGCTTACCTGATTAGAAGTTCAAAACTTCCTTAAGTGTATTCAATTGTATGATTGGTGACATGTTGTAAGTTTCCGCACATAAGATGTAATCCGTTAGAGTACCGCCGATCAACTTATAAAATCACTGCTGAAATATAATAGCATTAGTATAGTTGAATATTCATAGTAGAATGATTGTACTCTTTCTATCCATTAAAATTAAGATTTAATATATGTTATTGTTCTGGGTTACATTTTTATAGAGCATTTACATTGCTCTGACATTTAACTATGACTACATCGTAAAAGAATATTTACACAACTAAAAGTCTAAAGTTTTTGAGTTCTTTGGTAGCCTTGGATGACGTCACAGGGAAAAACACGAGGCTAACGAAAAAGAAAGGCTGCCGCGGTGCTTCACGCGTATCTTTTTTTACAGACCGCCGGAGTCACGTGATGCTCAAATGCACCAATGCAGTTGTACGAAAAGAGCATCACGTCACTATAGCGGTCTGTAAAAAAAGATAAGTGGGATGCACCGCGGTAGCCTGTCTTTTTCGTTAGCCTCGGGAAAAACACATAACAGTTCATGATAATTTTTCTTTCGCGTGGGCGGTTATTCCATGTACGTAGCTGAGATGAAACAGTTTATGAATGGGTTTTTCGACGAGATAATTACAGTCATTTTGCTGCAATCTTAAAGTACTTTATTATTTGTTGATTGATGAGTTGTTGATTTCGCATAGAAGACTATCCTATAATTGGGATTTCCGTCAGAAATAACACCTTAATTATTACACCTTACCACAAATTGATTTAAAACACACAAAATTTATTTTTGTGATAAAAACAAATAAATACAATCAAAAACAAATTTATATTTGTGAATATACAAATTTTCATTTAATATTAATATTTAAAAGTAAAATTAAAATACATAAGCGATAAGCACCCTCTATAGGTAAATTAAAAATATTTTTAACAATTATTTGACAAGAAATGTGCTGCCCTCTATAGGAAAAATAATTATTCAAATTAAGTTTGATTTACATATTTATTATATTAGCTTTAATAATATATATAAATAGTAATAAATAATAATAACATTGTAGTTTTACATTAACATCAGACATAATCCCATTATATGAATTAAATTTATCTGGAATTAAATTATCTTACAAAATATTTCAAAAACTCTTAACAAGAGTAAATATTATGTTAAAAAAAAGTTATTTCTTATAATACATAGTGCTGCCATCTATGATCATCTACTTATATATATTATAGTATTTTTGGCCAATTACCATTGAAGCAAATGCTATGGTAATATTATGATTGCACTTGTTAATTTATTAACTATGTGGTATTCTGTCTACACTTTAATACTAATTACCTCTTAGGAGATTTAATTAGAATGTTACAAGAACTTGATATGTTTTTTGACATTCAAAGATATTATAATTATATATGGGGGAACTCTTATATAAAGGTCAGTAGAATATCGTGAAAAATTAAAAAATGTCGGCGCACCAATCTTTTAATTTACAGGTTGATCGCAAATATTATTTTAATTCAATCGGTTTGGTTCCCCAATTCCCCTCGTGATCAAAACTTGGCTGAAAAGTATGATTTCAAACATATTCTTTATTTTCTTGAAATTCCAGAAGAATTTGTCAAGTATTTCTCTAGACATTCGACAAAACGTCTAAAATCAAAAGTATCCGGTGACTTTTGGCCACATAGTATCCATATAAAAATAAAAACCATAATGTAAACATTCCCTTAGAATGAAGTTTTAAATGAATGTGCATTGCGTATTCATTAAAAATTATTTTTATTTTCACAGTGGTTTTAAGGTTATGACTGAACAAATTATTATATTTGAAATATATATATATATTTTAATTTCTTGTCTTTATCACGCCTTGTAGGTATAGAAAATAAGTTTTTAGATTGAAACTCCCGAATTTCTATTTGGCCTCCAAATTTTTAAGGTTCTCTGCAAGTGTCTACTGTGAGTGAGCCACAATCATTCCCTGGATGTATGAGTGTGATTTAAACCCGATCAAGTTTAATGACGCACTTTTAAAATATAAACTTTCAGAAATTATTAAAGGATACACATGCGAATTAATTTTCTTCCAATAACTTAAAAGTTTCTGAAATATACTAATGTTATTTACGTTTTTCTTTTTAAATGTGTATCTGTATCTAAAACAGAGAATAGCTAGCAAAGTTATAATTATCAAATAAAAAATATTTTGAAAATTTGCAAAATATGTGGAAAACTTATTTCTAAAGTATTGCACCCTAAAATTTCAGTAACAAGTAAAGTACCAGGTGATTATAATTAAAGTTACGATTTCAAAAGTGTATAATTTTAAAACTACTGGTCAGAATGACTTGATATTTTAGCAGAACAATTGTGAGGCAATGGAATTTTATTTGGCGAAGAAAAAAAAATATTTCTAAAAAGTGCCGATAGATGCCTCTGACAGGGTAATGTCAGTGAAAAGACCATAAATGTATTCTTTAAACACAGGAATGTTGTTAGCCAAAAGGAAAAAAATGGAGTTCAGGGATTTACTAAAAATGTATTAGCGAAAAGACAAGAATACGTGTTTACAGCAACAACAGCAATAATGACAAAAAATGAAAAAATAAAGTTTTATGGAACAAACACTTTATTGATGATTAAAGCATAAGTTGTTCGATATGCCCCCCGCCTTGTTCCGCTACTAATTGGAAGCTCAAAAGGACATGCTCCACAGCAGATCGAAGGGTATCTGTACTGATGCAATGGGTGTGGTGTGTGATGCTTGCCTTCAAGTCGGCTAGATTCTAAATTCGCCCGCTGTAAACAACATTCTTCCGGTACCCAGAGTTGCCACGTATTAGTAATTTGCATATCCACAGACAATGTGAAACCTGGCAGCGCCATCTATCGGCACATTTTGGAACTATTTTTTTCTTTCTCCAAACAAAATTCCATTGACTCACGATTGTTCTGCTAAAATATCAAGTCATTCTGACCAGTAGTTTTAAAATTATCGACTTTTGAAATCGTAACTTTAATTATAATCACCCTGTATATCAACTTAACACGATTAAAACAAGTTGAAATAGTTTGGTACGTCAAACGTGACAAATGAGGTGCGTTTGTACTATAGCTATTTATAAATATATTCATATCTTGATGATTTTTAATTCTGTGAAATGAATTATATCGTCTGCAGATTAATTTCTGTCATAAAATAAGTATCTCGGTCGCTTGACGATTAAACCTCGGACGCCCCTATAACAAGAAAGCACCGATTTTTCTTTTTATTCAAATTTCGTAATAAATATTTTTATTAATATCTTGTAAAGTTTTGATTCGATTTTCCTAAAATTTGAAATGTCTCGTTAAAATTCTGCAAAGATAATATATCTTAAATTTCAAACCATTCTTTTGGGTAGTTTTTGCGTTGTTATATGCGGACGGACGGACCAGACGACGACAATAGGTGCTACGTATTTATATAATTACGAGCGCACCTAAAAATGTGTATACATATAGAAGCTAAACCTATATTAAAATAATAATTGGTTTTGACTCATTTAAAAATCGCGTGGAGCATTTTTAGCACTTTCCAATATAGAGTAAAAGTGTTTATGAATCCGGCTTGTCTGTCTGTCGCCTTCTGTGCTCTAACTGGCGTAAATATATTTGAATTGCCCTGAAATTGATATATGATACCGATGTTTACTATGGCTTGTTCGGCATTGAAAATAAAGTGTGTAGCATTATAGTTCATTTATAGGGACACTCAAAAGAATTCCGTTACATTACGGTCTATGGGGAAAAATCGCTTGCGGTGTATTTCAATAATGTTCGACTATCTCAAACATATTGAAAGTATATATTATCGCATAAGCATATATTATCGCAATACATGAGTAGCAATACTTGACGTTTAGTATAGAATAAGGTGTGTATAGCATTCATCGTTCCTTTAAAGGGACACACAAAAGAATTCGGTTACAGTACTGTCTATCAATAATATTTGGTGGAAGTGCGCTTTCAGTTGTGATACGCATTTTTGAATATAACTCATTTTTTCCATATTACTCGGTGTACATAAATTCTAAAGATTCTATACAGGGCAGCACAAAAGATCTCGAGTACATTTTCGTTTGTTAGCGGTTTTTTCTGTAGCGGAATTTTGAGCTGTGCTATGCGTTTCCTAACTGAAGTAAAATGTAAAATATTATGTAGTATATATACAAATCTATAGGTCCTATAAAGGACTGCACGAAAGAATTCGGATGCTTTTACGACTACTGACGTTAAATCCTGAAATTGGGTTTTCATATGTGTCATGCGTTTTGCAAATTGTTTACTTAGACATCATATTTCACCTGATTAAACGGGGAAGTTTTTTAATAGTATACTCAATATGTTGGGAAGTGTTTAATCTATGTTTGATGCATGATTTTTCGTTCTTGTTAAGTATGAGTTTTTTATCAATTATTTTCTTTAGATAAACTTTCTTTCAACGAGAAAATGTTTATGCTTTATTTCAAAACTCACTATATGCACCTAAAAATGTTTTTGCATGTCAAACTTGGTTTATAGAACTTTTATTATAAAGATATACAATTATTATAATACAGACATACATACAATAAATACAATAATCCAACATGGAGTGAAAAATTAGCCAGAGCCAGGAATCGAACCTGGGTCCACAGCGTTCCGGGCTGTG
Source organism: Maratus michaelseni (assembly GCA_963931845.1). NCBI lineage: Eukaryota > Metazoa > Arthropoda > Arachnida > Araneae > Salticidae > Maratus > Maratus michaelseni. The sequence continues at coordinate 409,922,562 of OZ007586.1, forward strand.
ATTCCTGGCTCTGGCTAATTTTTCACTTCATGTTGGATTATTGTATTTATGTCTGTATTATAATAATTGTATATCTTTAAATGCTGAATGCAGGCGTTGTTTATGTGTGTTTTAATAAATTTTTATTATAAAGCTTTGAGCATCCATCAACACGTTAATGTGTTTTGGTGTTTTTCATCAAAATTTACGAATTATGAAAAGAAAATGGTTTCAAAGTCGGTAAAGATAATATTAAAATCTACATTATAAATAAATCTTTATATGCTGAACATGTATAAAGTTTTGTGCATACTATTTTACCCCTTACCAGTTAAACTTGTACTATTTGATATTAATCAAATGCAAATTGATTTGTGCAATATTTGATTTTTTTACACGACAGTCGAATTCAATTAGTTTTTCTTTCAAATGCACATTTAAATATATAATACTGTATTTTCTTATAATTCTAATTACACTTTTGAGAGGGAAACCTCGCGACACTAGTGAGGGATGATATAAAGTATTCTTCATTATTTATTCCTTTTATCTCCCTTATTTTCTAAATATACTTACATGGATGTAAAAGAGTCAATCATTTATTAAATCAGTATTTTATTATTTTAAAATTACATATTAATATAATAAAATAATAATAATTATTATTTATATATATATATATATTCATTTCATCAGTAAAATGAAAATATATTCAGCGAATTAATTTGTTCAAAACCGGTGCAAGGGTACCTGGTGCCGTAGGAAATGAAAAATGTACGCGCCCCTTACAAATATCTACTTTTATTTTTACATGCATAGCCAAACATACTGTCATTTCCAAATACAGTAAAACCCGTGAAGACGTAACCGCTAAAGACCGGAAAAATTCCGTATTAAACAGCTTTCCTTCTTAGCATGAAATCCCACTTTTGAAATAAACGATAAATGCTAGAATTATGAACTATCCATAGACATGCTCCAAAAAATTCAACGTACAGTACGGAACAAAATTCAATAATTTTTTTTTTCGATTTACAGAAAATATTTGTTATTTTAAATATAATTAATTTATAGAAAACGATTATGTAAGTAAATAAATTTATATGCGTTGCACTTATGCTCAAATAATCATCGTTTTTCAGTGATTTGTTATTACTTAGCATTGAGCATTTCAAAACATAAGTTTCATTATTATTACACGCAAATATTTAATAAAATTAATAAATGCATGCTTCATTAGTAACATTTTTCTGTTTTTATTCAATTCATATCATGTGCTCGTGAAGATAGTACCTATTTTATGTCCGGCACAAATTATAAAGCTTTAAAGTGAAAAGTAAAAATTCTTAATTTAAATGTTCACCATCCACTTAATGGATGAAAATTAATATTTTTTTTAGTATCATAATTGTATAGGGTATTTCCTTTTATTTAATTCACATTCACGCAAAACCTCTTGATACCACGAAAGTTTCACATACGGTGATAGTAAGATTAATTTATTGAACAAATTGACCACGTATTCGTGAAGTGCCACTTTGAAACTTGTGATAGATATTTTTTTTAACCACAAGAAAGCAATTCCGGTCCCAATAGAGGCATGGGAAAAATGGGAGAGGTTTTATTTCATTTGATGGACGAGCGTATGATTGAGCCTGAGAAATTGAGTATGAAATAATTGGTATCTTCAACTGTATTATCAATCTATAGAAACAACGATCGTGAAAAATTAAGTATGTGTGATGTAACTTCTCATGTAGGTTATACATTAGTTGTAAATGAAGGAGGTAATTTCTATAGCACCAACTATCCAAAAGAGAACGAAACATATTTTTCCCATCTGTAGTACTTTTTTAGGGTTCATGTTTCGATATTTTTTAATATGGATTTTACATACTTTATTTCTGGTTTGTAAGATGGCTTAAAAGTTATATGTATTTGATATTTCCTTCTATTCCCCTCTTTCGTTTCGTAGTTTTCTTTCTTTCTTATTGTAGAAAGAAATATCTTTAATCAAAGACACCGAAAATATAATGTCTCTTGTAAGTTATACAACTATCGAATGAGATATGAAGCATATTTCCCATTAGTAGTATTTTTATTAGTTTCATGTTTCCATATTTTTCAATGTATATGTTATCTACTTTAAATCTGCTTTGTAATTTTATGTGTATTTGATATTTTCTCTCCCTCTTTCCCCTCTTTCATTTCATCAATTTCTTTTGTATCAAAAAATATCTTGAAACAAAGACTTTTATCAGAAACTATAACTTCTCCTGTAGGGTATATATTAATTGTTGTAAAAGTAGTAGGTAATTTCAATAGCACCAGCTATCGATAAAACGATGAAACATATCTTTCCTATTGATATTACTACTTTTTAGTGTTCCACATTTCAATATTTTTCAATGTAGATTTTACCTATTTTAAATCTGATTTGTAATGTTATATGCATTTGATATTATACCCTCCCTCCACTCTTTCATTTAGTCACTTTTTTTATATCAAGAAAAATTTCTCAAATGAAAGACTTTGTATGAAAATATAACCTGTAGGATATACATTAATTGTTGTAAAAGTAGTAGCTAATTTCAATAGCATAAGCTAGCTAAAAAAACGATGAAGCATATATTCCCTAGTAGCATTATTACTTTTTAGTGCTTCATGCTTTAATATTTTTCACTGTAGATTTTATATATTTTAAATCTGCTTTATGATGTTATATGCATTTGATATTACTCCCCCCCCCTCCCCTCCCCTCCCTTCTCTTCTTTCATTTCGTCAATTTCTATTGTATAAAGAAAAAAGTCTCGAAGGAAAAGATTTTGTATAAGAACGTAACGCCTCTTGAAGGTTGTTCATTATTTGTTGTAACAACAACAACAAAAAGCGGGTAATTTTAGTACTTTCAACTATCGAAAAAACGTTGAAACACATATTTCCTATTAGTAGTAATTATTGAGGTTTCATGTTCTGATATTTTTCAATGTAGATTTCACTTATAAAACATTACAAAACAGATGTAAAATATAGTTTTTACTCTTTCACCACCCCTAATTCTATTTAACACTTTCCAACATAGTTGAAATATATGTTTATGATTTCGGTTTGTCTGTATGTCTGTCCGTGCTCTAACTCGCGTAATTATATTCGGATTGTCATGCAATTGATATATATGATTGTGGTTTATTATGGCATATTCGGTATTGAAAATAAAGTGGGTAGCACTATGAGGTTACACAATTTCAAGTCAGGCAATACATGTCAAGTCAGACATTTCAAGTCAGGCAAATATCAAAGATAGCCCGCGAAACTTACGAAAAAGTCATCTAAAATTGCCTCGGACGAATCAATTTCTGCAGAAAGTCCAAAGGCGGACATTTGACTGACATCATTTTTCATAACCAATATTCAATTAGTAAAAAAAATAAATACGATAATGTTACATTTTGTGTTTTTTTTGTTAAATAAAAATTAGGAAACATTATTGGGTCACCTTTTATTACAAAACTTACAAAAAAGATACATTGAACAAATATTAAGATACATTGATACATGATGATACATGATACATTGATACATGATGAAAAAACTATATTTTAATGACTTTTTTTAAACACGTTGTTCAACTTCATTTGTTGGACAGAATGAAATTTCTTCATAAAATATTTAAAATTCGTCAGGAGTAGCCTTGAGGCGATTTAAATCCTCAATCTTTTTTACATTAATGGAGATTGGTCCTTCATATACTTTTTCAGTTGGAAGCTCAACTGTATCTTTAAGAGGCTACTTCACTCACGCGAAAACACCCGCTCGCTGATGTTAATCCTATAGAGGAAATATTTTGCGATATCTCGTTCGCATTTCGATATTTTTAAATGATTTTTTTCGCATTGAATAGCTGAGATCGATCTCTATGCAGGCCCTTTTTTAGTTTTTTGATTTTGGTTGCAGTTTTTGTTATTGGGGATACTTTCACTTTCGAAACCGGTTCCGAAAGTCAAAGTATCTTAATTAAAAAAAACTTGTAATCAAAATTGAAAAAGTGAAAAAGGGCCTTCTTAGAGATTGATCTCAGCTATCCAATGCAGCCAAAAAAAAAAAAAATCATTCAAAAATATTGAAATGCGAACGAGATATCGTAAAATATTTCCCCCATAGAATTAACATTAGCAAGCGGCTGTTTTCATGTGAGTGAAGTAGCCTCTTAATTTAGCGAGAATGTGTTGCTGTTTAAGGCTCTTCAGCAGTAAGATTTCAAATACCCCTCGCTAATGTTAAACCTATGTCCGTGCGATGCATTCGTATTTATAAAATATCTCCTCAGTAAATTAATATTTTAAACTTTTTTTTCTGTGTATTCTTTTTGAACGATGTCTCTTTTTTTTTTAGTCTAAAAGAAGTCTAGTCCTTTTAGTCTAGTCCTTTTTTTTAGTCTTTTTTTTATTTCTAAAATAGATACTTAATTTTATGTGAAGTGTTAAATTCTTACTCTGTTTCCCTAAGATTTTAAAACATAAAATTATGAATTTAGTATATATTTTAGAAATATTTTAAGAACTAAGAAAGGAAGATGCATCTTTTAAGAGTAGTACACAGAAAAAAAAAGTTAAAATATTAATTTACTGGGGAGATATTTTAAAAATACGAATGCATCACACGGCCATAGGTTTAACATTAGCGAAGGAAACGTGCAAGCTAATGTTAAGTCCATGGGAAGGTTCTTGCGCGATTTCTCGCTCGCATTTAATATTTTTTAATGATTTTTTTTGCATAGGATAACTGAGGTCGATCTCTAACGTTGTTAGTTTTTACTTTTTCGATTTTGGTTCCAGTTTTTTTTATGTAAGGGTACTTTCACTTTCAGAACCGGTTCTCGCCGGTTCCAAAATTAAAAGTGTTTGCTTATATATAAAAAAAAAACTGTAACCAAAATCAAAAAGGTAAAAACTAACAACGTTAGAGATCGACCACAGCTATCCTATGAAAAAAAAAAAAAAACATTTAAAAATATTAAAATGCGAGCGAGAAATCGCACAAGAACCTTCCCATAGACTTAACATTAGCTTGACCGTTTCTTCGCGTGACTAGCGTAGGCTCTTAAGCCATCAATGTATTCTGTTGTAGTGACAATGTCCAGACTTTCAAATAACTAAGATACACTAAGAGGAGTAAATAAAAGATGCTTGTTGAATCGCACTTTAGGGTTTTTTTTGTTGGCATGTCTCCTTCTGGGTTCTTCTGAAATGTCTCCTCTTTTGTACAGGGATGGCCACCAATTAACAAAATTTAATATATCATCTGTTGGAACAACAAGTATAGATATATAATAGTGTATCAGAGCAATTTCTTATATTCGTATAAATTTTTATATAAATCCAGTAAAGAAAAATATTTCATACAATTTAAGAGTACTCGGTACCCTAAAAATATCGAAATTTCGTAAAAATTGTGATTTCCAGATTTTTTTCTTGTTACATACCATATACTTACGACTACATCCTGACAAAATTTCAGGCTGATACTCCCAATAGAACAAGAGTTACGACGGCTGATTTAACAAACATCCGTTTATCTCAGTTTGTGTTTTTCAGATTTTTCTTGCTTTCAAAATGCTAAGGCTTTTCCAGATATGAATGAAAGTGCTTGAATTTTTTTTCTATTTGAACATCATACTATATGTAAGAGATTTAAAGATCTGATTTTTAATATTTGGTAACTTAAAAAAAAAAAAAAAAAAAAAAAAAGAAAAATCATGTGTAAAAACTAGTCATTTTTTTCACTTGTATTTAGTTAATATTTTTTTCCTCTAAAACTATTGATATTAAAAAACTAGAAACCTTAAATATATTTAAAATATCATTGTTGACATGCACTAAAAAAATTAACTGAAAATTTGACAAATTAAAATACTAGTAGTGCTTTGAAATAAGTGGTTAAAATTGATTTCTTTTCAATTTTGTCGAAAAAATAATTTTATTTTTAAAAAATGTTTTTGGATTAAATTATTTCTATTTAACATTTACATAATAATAAACAAAAATATATTTATTTTATTATTATTATTTTTTTTTTTTTTTTGTGTGCGCCAAGTCCCTTTAAGGGATAAGTCATCACTGCTGAAAGTCCATGGACAAGTGCCTTTTGAATACTGATGGTTGTTTTCCTCTTACTTTAAAGATAGAGAAATAATATCTAGAGCTCGGATTAGTGCATTTTCTTTTCAGAAGTGATAGAATAAGGGAAAATGTATCATATTCTGCAATAAAACCATTTTTGACAATTTTAGACTAGTGCCCTTTCTAGAATGCCTGATTTAAATAAAATTAAATGAAGTCAATGATTTTTTTTATTGTGATTTGCTAGAATCAAGATTTTGGATTTTAGTATAAAAGAACTTGCGTTACATCTGCTTCTTCCTGATTTAAAAAAAAAAAAAAAAGAAAGAAAAAGAAAAACAAGAAAAAAGAAATGCAGCCAAAGGAAATTAGAATATGCAAGGGTGTTTTTTTGGTGAAAAGTACTAAAGATTCTCGAAAATTTTTGTCGTATTTTAACTGATTATTGTCATAAAATTCTATATTATTTAGTAAAATTTACAATATATTAAAATTATTTAACAGTATTTCATTTTTTATTAGCATTTTCAGTATGTCTTTATCTAATTGACTATAAATTAAAAAATAATAAATTTTCCTCCGAAATTTTGGAATACAATCACAAATTTTTTATGTGTTAGTTAACTTAGTGTGTCGTATAATCGAGAGACTATTGTAATCAATTTCCTTTAAATTACAATTTTGGAAAAAATACTTTGAATCAAACTTCTGTAGGTAAATATGCTCTTAAGAAAACTTATTGTGATCTTTCATTTCTAGATCAGACTTCAGGTATGTTTAAATGCACAGGTCTTCTTTTAACTTGCAGTTCCTGTTAGCATTGCCAATAATTCTGATTTGTGTTGTGAAACATCTCTATTTCTAAGTGTTCAAAGATCCGCCCCAAAAAAACACTAAGCAGGACATCAAAATTCCTGATTGGTTTGTTGGGGGCGTTGCAGTCAACATTTGTACACGAGGGCTAAACCGACAGGCATGAGTATAGAAATAGATAAGGACTTCTAACGAAATAGTGTTAATATCGTATCGTGACTTTGTAACTAAATGGCAGCTGACGTACAACTTTGCTAAGGTAGCGCCACCTACAAACAACAAACCAAAACTGTCACCAACATGAACATAGAAATAGATGATTTGAAGAAGCAGTTATGTAAGACTGGGATATTTTGTTTACTAAAATACAAACATGATTCAAATTACAAACATAAACTAAATTGAAAGAGTAACAATACTGAGACACAAAAGGGAACGAAAATTAACATTGTTAGGGAAGATATTCAAAATGTGACCCTTTTTCTCAGATACAAAGACGTATGGGTTTTTTCAAGTTTGAGGTCACTCTTCTCAATCTTGGAACACATATTTGTTGAATCTCATGTTCAATGTTTGTTTTCAGGTCAACAATGGAATGTGGATTGTTCGCAAAAACATGCCAAACTCCGTAGTTGACCTGAAAACAAACATTGAACATGAGATTAAAAAAATAAGTGTTCCAACATTGAAAAGAGTGGCCTCAAATTTTAAGAAACGCACATGTTTCAGAGAAAAAGGGTCACATTTTGAAGATCTTCTGTAACAATGTTAATTTTCGCTGAGTTTTTTGTCTCAGTATTGTTACTCTTTCAATTTAGTTTATGTTTGTAACCTGAGAAGAATGGCCCTCAAACATTAAAATCATGTTTGTATTTTAGTAAACAAAATATTTTTCACGGGTTGCGCGACTTTTCGATCACCGATCATTCGATTAATGTGTAATATTGTTATAAATTAATTTGCTATAGCATTTTTTTACAACATATAATATAAATGTAGCATGTTAATTAATCTTATGCTTATTATTTTTTGTATTACATCATTTTTTTGTATAACTTAATATTTTTATCATATTATATAAAGATATTTGTATCTTAATGTTAAAGTTCAGTCTATTAGATAGCTTTTTGTAAATTAAATATTGTAGTTTGTAGTTAATTTATTCTGAAAAACTATTACTTTTCTTTTTAGCACACTTCATTTTTAAGAATGTTAATAATGTTGGCAAATATAATGTCGGCGGCTTCACAATTTTCCACGAAAGGACGAAACGATATTTATGCTTCAACAAAAAGGGGAAGCTTATAACCAGGGTAAGTTTTACTGTTTCTACAACTTAAAGATATTTATAACATAACATCAAATTCTACGTTTTCACTAAAAATGTCATGCATAAAACTTTTTTATGAAATAAGATAGATACAATAAACAGTTGCACAAAACGTCTTATATGCTCTCATCCAGTTTCTGATTAATGATTTTTTCTAAATTACATCAGTCATAGTCCTAGATTTCTTTTTGAGATACTGTATACATTGTCCATGAAGCCAAATCACTAAAATTACATGTTCTTCAGCTATTTTAACATTTTTTTTCGAAATTAAAGCTAGTTTGCTGTGGTCATATTTTTGTATCTTGTATACCTACCTTTGTTGGTTATTCCAAGCCAAAATTGGACTAATGTATAGCGGAGAGCAGGTTAAAACCGGTTAAGAGAGTCAAACCTGGTATCCTGTTTTCTCGATGATGGATGCTTCCCTCTGTACAGCACCCGTATTAACTACACCCCTTAGCGTACCCTAGCAGTGTGCCATTGGCTTTTGAAGTGAGTTAATCTCTGTGTCCGTGCGGTGCTATTGGAAATAAATTCACCTTAAAAGTTTTAATTTTTCGCCATATTTTCTGTTCTTCAAATAAATCCAGCCTGACGGATCGATTTAGTTAAGTAAACTACTGTTTCTATAACTTTCACGCGATATTTTGATGCCAAGTAGAAGTGTGTACGTGCAGCTATTCAGGAGAACGACCATGATTATTTTTGGTTGGGGCAAAACCGGGTACCCATTGTTTGGCATTGAATTTTGCAACGAATTGTTTCTTCATTTAAAAGGTGGTGAAGGATGGATACAATGTTCAGTCTGCAAAGAGTAGACACATGAGGAGTGCAGCGGATACGAGACGTAAAAGCTGAGAAAGCAATTGCATGAAAATATTAAAAATTGCTTGAAAACCTGAAAAAAAGTTACTGACCTTAAAAAATGTATATATATGTTTTAAAGTTTGATTTAAATTTATTACAATAAAGCTTTTTGTTACTGGAAGTGTAAAAACTTAATTTCTGATTAGTACTCTGTTTTACCCTACCAGTAAAATTCGCAGCTGCTTCAGATGGTTCTAGAAAACGCCTTTTCCCAAGTAGAGAAGAATTTTTCTGTGGCAACAGGTGTGCTTTTTCAATAGCCCAGATATCCCCAAATACTTTTGTGGGTTGTTTCAATTTTTTCTCCCTTCTATACTTTTGTCAACAAAGAAAAACCGTTAGGTGCCCTGTTTTACCCTTACTTTTCTCCATATTTATATTAACAACCTCGAGTATAAAATGTTGTGTATATCTTGTATACGGGACGACTAATTTTCATCGCAAAAAAGCATAGTATAAGCAGAACTTATCTTGATTGATTAAAGCCTAAGTTGAATTAGCATAGTTTTTCATATTAAGCGCCTTACATATTAAAATTTTGCGCAATTCCATCTCATAAATGCGAAAATATATCTTATCACGCACGTCGTAGAAAGTACCACATGGCAGCGCCGCCTGTTGTAAACCGATATAGCCCAAAATGGAATATGCACCAGTTTATGCCAAAGTCCAAATAAATATGAAGTTTCATGGGAATCTATGCAATTGTTTCTGAGTTACAGTGTGCACAAATTTAAGGTGACAGGCATACGAAGGGGGCCAAATTGTATTCAGGAAACCCCTAAATGTGGAAATAGAAGAGAAACCAGAAGAATCAATTTTTTACGAATGTTTTTTTTTTCTTTATATGTATTTACCAGAGAGTAAGTTCTAGGCTGAACATACTGAAGATCGTTTAAGAAAAAAGACCAATAATAATACTTCCGTTGAAAATACCCACATCTATCTTATAGTATTCAGCAACACACCATTTATTCGATGGCTTAAAGATTAACATGAGAATTGAACGCGAAACTTAAAATATTTCCAAATAAAACTTTAAAATGGAACTTTAGCTTGCAAGTAAAATGAAAGTATTGAATTATTTTTTTGTAAATGACCGGGGGCATAAAAATCGCAAAATAATAACACTTTCACTTTTTTACTTAAAAATTACGCTAGAGCTTATAGAATAATGTGATGCAAACCGCATATAAAACGATAATTAGGTCAAAAGGTATGATTTTTACTGGTATGATTTTTCTGTGGTTGCCACACATTCTTCAAAGATTTAAATGCAATTATCTTAGAACGGATTTTTTGAAGATTTGTCACATTTATATTAATATATATAAATTTATATTATAAAGCAAAATTATGTCAGTCAGTAACGCTGACGTCATATTGACCGTGTTAACACCTGACCAATAAATTTCGGTTTTAGTGGAATTTTTACTTTTTTCAATCTATAATAGAAGAAAGTATTGTATTCGAAAAAATGTTCGAACGATTTAAACGTTTTCCCTTATACAAAAAGGGGCGCTTATGATAACGATTTTTCTTTTGTATCATCGGAAAATATACGAAGTTATGCAAAGAATTGGACCGAACTTTATATATTTTTTTGACAATGGACGTCAAGTAGCAGTTGAAAATGAGGATATTCCCCCGGAAGCGGGCGACTATGATACCGATTTTTCTGCAATTTTCTGCAGTTTAAGTGAAGAATTTATGAATATTTTTTGACAAAATTTTATATTTACATGTGATGTCATAGGCCGAGGTTTGTATAAAATTTTGGAAGAAATCTACCTGAAGGAGACTCTGTAATAGCGAATTTAGGTGTTTTTCTTTTGTATCATTGTAAAGTATATGAAGTTATGAATAGAATTGAACCAAACTTCATAGATATGTTTTTAACTATGGACGTCAGGTCCCAGTTCAAAATGGGAATATTTCCTCAATAAGAGGCGTTGTGATGACGATTTTTGTGCGATTTTCACAATTTTTTTTCAGTTTATTTGAAGAATTTATGAATATTTTTCGACAAAATTTTATATTTAGATGTAATAGGCCTAGATTTGTATAAAATTTAGGAAAAAATCGGCCTGAAGGGTGCCTGAATGTGATAGCGAATTTTGTTAGATTTCTGGGATGTGCGCGATAACTGTTGAAATAAATCATACTGAATCGCCCATTTCTCGAATCTAGGTTTAATTTGCATATTTGTAATACGCAAAATTTTTCACCTTTTCTTTAATATACACTGGTGTCCAGAAATTAAGGAGCAGTGACCAATTTCAGACGCTTAGTCAAATATCTACTGAAACTCGTGAGGAAATGCCCGAGAACTTTGAGGATGTAAAGAACATGTTTGACTTCATGTTTTTCAGAGGAGATTTTGTCGCATGGACAATTAAGGGGGGGGGGATAATAATTTTAATAATATTTTTGATCACTCAAGTAACAGAAAATGCTAAAAATGGTCTGTCACTGTAGCAAATGACTATGTAAGTTTTGTTCCACTTTTGTGTGCATTTGTGTAAGCATAGCACGTATATTCATAAAGATGTTAACGTTTCTGCGAAAAATTCAAAAGTTTTTTTTTTTTTTTTTTTTTTTTTTTTTTTTTTTTTAATAGTATGCAGAGTTTTCAGCCGAATTCAACAACCCTTTCCAAAAACTTTACAAAAAATCGTCACATTTAGATGTTTTAAAATAAATATTTTTGTTATATCTGAAAAAAAAAAAATTATTATTTACACTTTTCTGCACGTAAAAAAGGAAAAAAAGTACACAGGAAAAATTATTCTTTGAGAAAATATACCAAATTTTAAAAATGGCCAAAATTTAAATTTCTTCATTTATTAAAATTACAATTTTTCTTAAACCTTTTTACGTATGAAAAGGAATCTATATATACAAACACACTTTTTTTTTCTTTCTTTAAGAGTAAGAAATATTTATAAATAGAAAAAAAATTATAATTTTCTTTACGGACCAATTTCATGCTGAAACATTAAAAAAACATTACAATTTAATAGACTTTTGAATCATACAGATTTCAAAAGTACAATTTCAGTGTATTTTAGATAAAAGTTTGAGCTGGCACAGCTCATTTATATTTATTTTGATTTATACTTATTTTGATTACTCTAAGTGTTTAGTAAAACAACTGAAAAGAAAGGAAAGAAAGAAATCCATAATAACAAAGTACTTTTAGCATCGTAGTCTGTTGTTATTTACATTTCATAGTATATTTAAACTGCACTATAAAAAATATTTATTCAGCATTGAATGCTGGTCTCAAATTTAGACTGTCAACTTTCTGACACATTCCTGAATACATTTTTATTCGCAAATGCATAAAATTGGCAGGAGTTTATATTCGGAAGCTATTAAATAGAACAGAATTTTCCATTGTTCGAAAAAGACAAAAAATCTTTTAGAAAAAGCTATCAAATTTGATGTTTTGATTCGAATTTCCGGACGCGACAGCAATCGCTTTCAACTGTGTAATTTTATCTCTTCTGAAACTCTCTTTAAATACAAATACACTATAATTCTCGGATACTGGGATTGAGTTCGTCTCATGTATTCCACTAAAAATGTGTTCTCATGAATGGTTTTCCAGCATCTTGTTCTGCAAAGTTGCAGTCTTGCCAACATATAGGAGTGAGAAATACCAGACTATGTCGTCCGGTTTGGTTCGTTATACCCAGGGCCCGCTTAAGACTTAGAAGTAGGGGAAGGGGGAAGACCGCCGTCACACAGGGGGCCCCCCTTTAACTCTGCCAATTATGCTTCAACAATTTGAAATTTTACTATCAAATTTTCGAGTAAACAACACTTTTAATATTAAACTAAAACTACCTACCTATATACACATAAAAAATATTTTATTATATACATAATTATACATAACAAATTAATTTTGTAAATGAATTTACAAATATGGAACAGGTGCGAATATTTGAACTTCAAAATATATTTTATGCTTTACAAATTGCAGGATTTGCCAGTGCTAAGAACAATGCATTGACAACAAATATTTGACGTAATTTTTTTCGTGTCTGCAACACAATTTTGCTTCTATTTTATAGACAGAAATTTGGTATCACTGAATGCTAATTACTTTCCCTTTTATTTAAATAACCGATTCTCCATATTTTATATCATTTCTCCACTCTTTATGAATATAAACAAAATATAATTATACAGATTAAATTTTCTGTTATTTTTAACATGTTTGAAATTAAAATGTAAAACATATGCAAAATAAAAATAAGTTGCATTTAACTACTGTTTTTATACCATTTATTATATCAATAGAAAAAAATGGAGTATAAATTTTCAGTAATAGTCTGAGGGAAAATTTAGTAGCTATGATTAAGAAAAAAAAACATTTTTTACCCTGACTGATTTTTTTTCTCATAAAAATTAGTTTTGAAAAGCAAATTTGGGGCCCCTTTGTATTTCAGTGGGTAAGCTCGGGCTTCACGGGCCTATTCGGTAAACAGGCCCTGGTTATACCAAGGGTCCGGGTTTGATTTCCGGTCTGGACATTTTTCACTCAGTTGGCTATATGCTGCGTAGCATGTAAAAATTCACATCCTTTCTAATATTCAAGGCCATAGTGTCAACTTCTACGCTTTTTTTGTTACATTTTTTTTCGAATAGAAATCTTTGCCTTTATTTAATCAGAGAAATTCTGCGATTAAATGAGGCGAATGTATCTATTAGAAAAAGTTGTAACAAAAAAGCACTGGCATCTGTGCAAGACATATAATGCTTTTATTGCAAAATCAAAAACACCATTCGATTTCAAATCAATTCAATATTCATGCCTGGCAATTGCATGTTATTGCGTTTAAAAGTGAGTCTGTGAATGTGTCAGAAATTTTCGTGTTCATTGGGGGGAAATATTTATTTGAGAACTGTATTTTTTATACTCTTTTTTTTTTTTTTTTTTCAAGTTTTTGATAATTTTCTGCCAGTGGTTCAACAGCTACTCATTCCGGTCACCCAGGGATAGCAAGAAACAATTCGGTGCGAAATGAACTATTCGAACTCTGTTATAAGGGGATTGAATAGATCACTGCCTTTGCTCGTTATAATCAAGTTCTCGCAATAAGCGAGTTCAAGCTCTGTTCATTTATTTTATAGGAAAATAAATACAGGGTGTCAATAATTAAGTGACCCTATTTTAAGGTTGTCTACATACGAAACTATTGTTCAGAAAATTCTGAAATTTTGTGGAGGACATAATGAAGGGTGGGAATTTGTTTGAGCGAGAAAAAGAAAAAAACAGTTCAAAATTTTGCTGCCAGAGGGCATTTTTTTTTAATGAATTACACATTTAGCATGCATTTACAATAGTTTACAAATTTTATTACAACAAAACATGTTCAGGAGAACTTTTTTTGAAGTGAAAACTTCTTTAGGCGCGTTGGGCATTTTTTGAGATGGGAAAAAAACCATTGAACTCGCGACACTGTTACTGTAACAGACACCTCTGTATATAAGTATGTACATGTATTGTGTATAGTTCGGTATGAGGTAGGGCGAGGTAATATATATATGACAATATTAACCATATAATTATATAATATTATATAATTATATATTAATTAATTTTATATAATACAATATAAAAAAATATATAATATATAATATATATATATATTATATTAATATATATATATTAATATAATATATATTATTTATAATTATATCACTTTATAATAATATATAAATTTATGCATATATATATATATATATATAATAATCATACCATATTATATATTCATTTATATATATATTATTATATTTCATAAATATTTAAACATTTCCTGACGATTCAAAAAATACAGACGTAATTGTTCAAGTTTTCACTTCTGTCGGCACTTTAAAAAGTAAAATATCTTGTTTGACAGGATGGCCGTCTTGTATAACAGATTTTGTTGTAATAAAATTTGTTAACTATCGTAAGTGTATGTTAAATGTGTAGTTCATTAAAAAACGTCCTCTGACGGCGAAATTTTTAACTAACTTTTTTTCGCTCGAACAAATTCCTATCCCTTCATTATGGTCTCCACAAAATTTAACAACTTCCTGAACAATAGTTTCGTCTGTAGACAACTTTAAAATAGGGTCGTTTAATTATGGACAACCTGTACATTAAAATTTAATTGAATTCGTAAAAACAGCTTAATCATTATACTTTCGTAAATTATATCGCGAGGTAAATTTGCATCCTTTCACTAAAAACATGAAACGAAACTTTTAATTAAAATGCTGTGTGTAATTCTATTTTCGTAATATTTTACATGCTTAAGTAAATGAATAAGAAAAAAAGACCAATGAAAGAAGGCAAATAAATCACTCTTACTACTCATTTATTATTATTAGCAGGTTGAAAAAAAATTGTCTTACTCTAAACTAACTTAAGGGAGAAACATCAGTGAAAAAAATCTGATATTGACGTACCTTTTCTTCATGAACTACTTAAGGGGAGTCTTAACTCACTTGAAAACACCCACTCGCTAATGTTAGACCTATGGCCAGGTTGTTTTCGAATTTCTCGTTTAAATTTGAATATTTTTAAACGATTTTTTTTGCATAAGATAAGTTTTGAAAGTGAAAGTACCTTTATTAAAAAAATCTGCAGTCGAAATCGAAAAAGTAAAAAATAGCCATATTAGGGATCGACCTCAGCTATCTTATGCAAAAAAAAAAAAAAAAAAAAAAAAAAAAAAATATCGTTTAAAAATATTCAAATTTAAACGAAAAATCCGAAAATAACCTGGCCATAGGTTTAACATTAGCGAGAGGGTGCTTTCAAGTGAGTGAAGACGATTTTTCGCCTTCTCATTTGGAGAGGAGGGTGGGGGGGGGGGGGATTGCAACTGGCTGTATTCCGGTAGCTTTGCTTTTCTGGAAATTCCGTTATTATTTAAGAAAAACCCTAGCGTTTTTAGGAGTTTTATTTTATAAGTCAAAGTATACAGTGCGATATATTTTGAAAACGTTTCAAAATTTTATGTGAAATTGATTTACACATCTACAAGTAAAATATGTAAATCTTGATTTACATATTTATTACTTATTTAGTTATTAAGTTATTTACATTACTTTTCTTTCCGAAATTGAATGAATTTGGTTTAAAATATTACATTTACAAAATTGTCTAATTTTTTATCCAAAAATTCATATTCACAGTACTTTGTCATCACACCCAAATATATCGTGTATGATTGAAAGCTATAATAATTTTAACATATTATGAACCGAACACGTCGAAGTACAGAGTGGTCATAATTAAAGTGTACGTGTTTGAAGGGCTCTACAAGATAAACTTTTTGGAATATTTTTAAAAGAGTTTGTATTTACACTGTTTAGAGTATGCGGAAACAAGCTCTGCAAAATATATAAATAAATAAAATTCCAATAGATAGCGCTGTATTTCATTAAAATAAAAATAAACAAGAACGAAAAATCATGCGTCAAGCATAGATTATGTAACACTTTCCAACGCTTCCAAAATAATTTTACAAATCCTTACCGTTTAATAAGCTGAAATATAACATTTAAGTAAACAATTTGGAAAACGCATAACATATTTAAAAATGTAATTTCAGGAATCTCCAACATATATTTCCAACATATAAAATGTTCGGAAAAATATCTGAATACTTTTATTCAGCCCTGTATATGATCTGTAGATTTGTATATATACTACACAGGATGCTAAATTTTAGTTTAGTTAGGAAACGCGTAGAACAGTTTAAAATTCTCCTTCTGGAGTTTCTGTCAATAAAGGGAAATGCGTTCGCGAACTTTTGTGCTGCCCTGTGTATGATCTACAGAATTTATACACACCAAGTAGACAAAAAGTGAGTTAAATTTAAAATCACGTTCAGCAACTTAAAACGCACTTCCAGGAATTATTGTTAACAGACAGTAGAGAATGTTTTGTGTGTCCCTGTAAATGAATGATGACTGCTATACACACACTATTCTGTAGTTAAGCCTCTTGTAATGCACCTTAGTGATATATATATAAATTTCAATCCGTTTAAAATAGTGAAACATTATTTAATTATACCGCAAACGATTTTTCTCCATAGACGTAATGTAACGGATTTCTTTTGACTGTCCCTGTAAAGTAACTATAAGTGCTATGCACACCCTATTCCATATTAAGCTTCTTGTAATGCACCTTAATGATATATATCAATTACAATGTGTTTGAAATTGTGTAACATCATTAAAATAAACAGCAAATGGTTTTTCCCCATAGACCGTAATGTAACGGAATTCTTTTGAGTGTCCCTGTAAAAAAAAAAAAAAAAACTAAGTGCTACGCACTTCAGTTGAGATAGGGAACATGCTATAGATAACGACAATAACATATAAAAATTGCAGGGCAATCCGAGCCTATTTACGGGAGTTAGAGCACCGGCAGACGGCCGACGGCCAGATGGCCATACGGCAGACAAACCGAAGTCATAAACACTTTTCAACGAGGTTGGAAAGTGTTAAAAAAGAAAAGGAAAAGAAAATAGAGAATTTCCTACCAGTAACTTTTAAACTTTTCATAGCAAATTTCAGATGATTCTAGCTTAACGTTTTAGCCCGAAGAGACTTATGAGCATTAAAATTTTAGACACAAAAAGCCGCACTCTGTTAAAAAAAAGTGTTATTTATCAAAGTGGTAGTAATTGTAGCGCTGCTATGAAAGAATATCTTCGTCTCAAAAGATGTTGATTTATAATGAGTTATTTTTGTTAATATTTGGTATTAATTAGTATTAATAAATTTGGTATTTTCATAGCATGCAAGTGCCATTTATTAGTAAAATTTCAAATTAATCATTTTAATTGCATAACTCGTTTTCGCATACTCTAAATGGCAAAAATACCAAAGTTTTTAAAATATTCTAAATAGTTTATCTTGTAAATCCCCTTCAAACACGTGCACTTTAATTATGGCCACTCTGTACGCCTTTTGGATATCTCCGAATATGGATGCAATTGTCACTTAATGAATTTCAAACTATTTCTAAAAAGTAAATATATAATATTTATACAATCAGAGCAGTGTGCATTTACTCATAATTGATAAGAAACATTACTGTCACTAAATGCATTCATTTTTATTAGAACATGAATAGGGTTGATTGGAGTAACTTGAATATAGTGGAATAATTTGAGTATAAATTGCTTTTTTTTAAAAAATAGAACCTCATATTGTTTTTTGGATTAATTCAATTTATGACATATGTTTCTCTTATTTATTTTGCTAGCTATTGCTAAGGCTGCGTTTCTTCGTGGGCCATTTGTATACATTTATTTGTATATAGCTTTTGTATGTAACATTATTCTCCTTTTGATTTATTTTTAACAGCAAATACTTTATAAGCTTATATTAATTTTTTTTATTTCTGTATAATTATTTTAACATAATCTATACTTCATTTCTGGCCGAAAGCTGTCTTTATGTTGTCTATTTTTCTTTTCTGCTCTTCTTGGATCCATTTGATTTTTTTTCAGTGTAATTGTTGTTCTGGACTTTGGCTTCGATCATAAATCTAAGATCCACATTGCTCTTAGTAGAGATACGGAAACCATGGATCCAGGGACTCTGACTAATGAACACGTTCCAAGTTTAAGTTCCAATACCACGTTTCCCGCTGTTTCAAAAGTGAAAAAGTGTGTGAAAAATTTTTAGATATTTATATTCAAATTAACCAAACCAGTCCTAAATAAAATTTAGTTTCTAAATAATGCAGCATGCAAAAATAATACACACAGGCGAAATTATAGAAAGTCGATAACAAGTGGCGCAAAAGAAGTTAAATAATTAATGGTTGCCGTTAGGTTGCCAGAATATTTTCTGTCTCAGGGTCTGTGAAAAAGAATACTTCTTAATCACTGTTTTCAAAATAATAATAATTCCCGATGTTTTTATAATAAAAATAAATTATTTCAAATATATTTTTTAAAATACAAATCTTTTTATTTGAGTCTAAAATGCGATATGACTATTACGACACTTTTAACAGTATTTAAATTTTTAAAATAACATAGCAGCGTCATCTCTTGAGAATTCTAATAATTTCGCTTTATTGCAATGTTGTGGAAGTGCAATAATAATGAAATAGTTTTCGGAAACTCGATTTTCAAATTAATAGACCGATGATGTAAGTAGCATATCTGCAATACAGTTAGGGCCTGACTAAGTGATTTTTGCACCTAGGTCACTTTCTACTTTTCAGTGCCCCTGTAAATTTGGTATTTCTGGGGTTTTTTTTTTTCTACAGACAAAAGATTTAAACAATGCATCTTTTGACTAATAGGCATACTAGTCACTAAAAAATGCGAGTTTCATGCAAATTGGCATATCTGTATTAAACATTTTCTTGTAAAAATAATAGTACTCGTAAACAAAATTCACAGTACTCTTAAAATATTAAACATTATTCCTATTTCAGTTTTTAATTTTATGCATTTTACCCCACGCCAAACTTTAGAAAGTTATTTTCTAATAAGTCATGAGAAAAAAATCATGAGAAAAGTATTCGTGACATAGAAGTACGTTCAACAATCTGACACTTGAAAATGAAAATGGTTATACTGTAGATGTGATCACGGCTATTGTTATCAATCGCATAATATTATCAAAATCAGTCGGGTCCGACCACCTACATTCAATTCTAAAGTAAATCACTTTGTATGATCAGTTTTTCGTTTAATGTTATCACTTTTTCCGCAGACCAGTTCCTGAAAATTTAAAATAGGTAGATTTAACTTTGTGCCGCTATATTAAAAATAAATGAACAACGTAAAATAGCACAAATAAAAATATATAAGATGGCAAACAGCTGTTTTGGAGCCCCTAAAGCTCCATCATCAGTGCCAAATTTAAAAGATTAAAAACCGATTCAAAAGTTTAAGCCATGTAAATATGCTTGCGCCTCCCGCACGCGCCCAAGATTGAATGGCGGTGAGTTTTTCAAAAACAACAGCAGAGTCAGGAAATCCATGTGACGCAGGAGACCAATAGAAGCGCCCGGCCAGACTGGACGAGTTTAAATACGGAGGAGAAAAAGGGGAGGAAACGAAGTGAAGGAATTAAATGAAAGGTAGCCAGACATTTGAAAAATTTGGTGCACTGGACATATCATTAACTAAGTTGCATGAATTCTTCCATGTATGATAAGCTTCCCAAAAATCAAGGTCGTAAATAGATGAGCATTTCTGAATTATTGAACACTCTGAAAAATTAAAACTGTGATTTTTAGACCAACAATGGTTAGAAATCGCAGATCATGATGAGCATTTCTGAATTATTGAACCATCTGAAAAAATAAAACTGTGATTGTTAGACCAACCATGGTTAGCAATCGCAATGCGATTGCTAACCATGGTTGGTATAACAATCACAGTTTTAATTTTTCAGATGGTTCAATAATTCAGAAATGCTCATCTATTTACGACCTTGATTTTTGGGAAGCTTATCATACATGGAAGAATTCATGCAACTTAGTTAATGATATGTCCAGTGTACCAAATTTTTCAAATGTCTGGCTACCTTTCATTTAATTCATTCTCTTCGTCCCCCCCCCCCCCCACTTTTCACCTCCGTACTTAAACTCGTCTAGTCTGGCCGGGCGCTTCTATTGGTCTCCTGCGTCACACGGATTTCCTGACTCCGCTGTTGTTTTTGAAAAACTCACCACCATTCAATCTTGGGCTCTTGCGGGAGACGCAAGCATATTTACATGGCTTAAACTTTTGAATCTTTTTTGAATCTTTTAAATTTGGCACTGATGATGGAACCTTAGCGGCTCCAAAACAGCTGTTTGCCATTTTATATATTTTTATTTGTGCTATTTTACGTTGTTCATTTATTTTTAATATTTTTAATAGTTCCTGCAAAGCTTGCAATTGAAAGTGAAGATTGATATAAATGCCAATCAAAGCATACGATAGCCTGCTACAATTTAAAATTACGTTGTTATTACAGGATTCTGCTAAGATGAAAAATCTGAAGAACTGAAAACTTTTGACACTACGGAAAAATCCCTAGTGATATGACTAAAGATTATTTTAAGGCCTGGATGATGATAAAAACTGCAACATTTATGTAGCTGCAAAACTCTCATAAACAAAAATTTATCTGAAAGTTTGCAAATACATACAAAATAATGGTGATGATTAAGAAGACGCTGAAAGCAAATCAAAAGCAAAAATGAGGAACACATTAGTAATTTTAAAACGGGGAGCACAACATCGCTCTGACAATTTTCAAAAGGAATATGAGTATGAACAATTCATTAATGTTCTTTTAAGGGAGAATTGAAAACAAACAGAAATTACCAAACTCTTTCAATAAATATATTCTACAACTTTTTAAACAGTCACCATTTCATTAAGAGTGGAATTATCATTTTCTTAATAATACTAAACGTCATTATTAAGTATTTTTTAAAAATTGCTTATTCTTATCAATTGTATATTACTATCAAAAATTCGTGGTCATGAGGTCATCGCATTAAGCCGCTTCTGTTGTATAATAATACTCTTACGTTATCACGAATGTTTTCTCAGCCCTCTATATATTTAAGTGAATTTGAAAGTCTGATTACCTTGATTTAGAATTTAAAGTTATAAAGAGGGAGAAATATGAAAAAAGTCATTCATAAATTAACTGTTAGATTAATTGCATAAAGACTAGAAATGGTGATATTTTTAGGGGAAAAATCTTGGTGTCTGTTTGCAGATAATTTACACGTGTTCTCCTGGGATTTTTAGGACACAATTTCGTAAATTGGAAGAATTCGTTGTAATTCTCATTATCTTTTCTCCATTGTATCTTGGCGCCTATCTGAAGAACTTATCGTCATCTGAGAATAAAAATTAAAAACTTCTTTTTAGTTTTATTAGGATGTGCAGTTTCATGATTAGTGTGGGTTTCCTCTCGATTAAAAGCGGTTCACTACGACAACATCCATAACTGTTAATTATCCCCCACGTCAAACCAAGAGGGGTATCCACAAACGAAAGCAAAAGCTGCCTGGGATGCAACCAACTGACATGTTATGCTAAGTATCAAAGATCTGATCTTAGCAACACCCGGCGTATTTAATAGGTGGAGCGAATCAGCTTAGGCGACAAGACTTGGAACACGGAAGTGCCCAAATTATAACCTTCAAGGGATTTTTTCTGATGTATATAGTGAGACCTTTCAGGAATTAAAGTATCAGGCCGTTTTACTTGTTATCTTAGACTATATCAGAGCACCTCAAAATTACACTAAAATTTCTCCTGGACGTCGACAGGTGGGAATTAGTGGCTTCCATCGGCTTTATTTACCTATCAATGAGAAATTGTGGGATCAGAATGTTTTTATTGTTTT
Source organism: Maratus michaelseni (assembly GCA_963931845.1). Taxonomy (NCBI): domain Eukaryota; kingdom Metazoa; phylum Arthropoda; class Arachnida; order Araneae; family Salticidae; genus Maratus; species Maratus michaelseni. Next base: position 409,945,074 of record OZ007586.1, read on the forward strand.
ATTACTGTTATTGAAATCAGAGTCTGATGACTACTATACTTACTTAAATGTTGAAGATAGATGGAAACCTGAATTATTTTATGTTATTCATTGAGAGATAGTTTTTAAAGTCATTACTGAGATAGTTTCAAGTGTTATGTAACGTATTATGAGTATGCAGAAGGACTAGGTAACTAAAGCTGTAATTTTTAAAGTTTAAGCTTTTCAATCCCAAATCTTGGAGAACATATTTAATATTACATTTTCTCAAAAATTCATATCAGGAAATACTTGTAGAAAATAAAAGCAGTACCAAAATTAAGACATGACAATAGGTCATTCAGACTCTATAAAATAATCACAGTTATGATTTTCTATGCAGTCAAACTCTCTTAATACGATCATGGCTAAATTGATGACACGGTCAAAACGAGCAATTTACACGTTGAGCATTTAAACTATGTTAAGATTTTCAAACATTTTACCAGCTATAAAAGCAGGATCATGGCTAATACAAGCAAAACATCTGTTAATTTCAATATGATTTTCGGCAAAAAGTAGGGTAGAATTAGGAAAGAAATCCTTTTCTTATGGAAAACTGTTCTCTCTGATGATAATAGTTCTACATTATAATTGTCTGCCAAAATGTCATAATTTATCAGTTTTGCCAAACAGAATTTCACACACACACACACACACACACACACACACACACACACGAAAATGCAAAAAAGTGTCCTGAGGTCTTGCATGAATGAAAGAAAGAAGGAAGCGATAAGGCCGTTCAAGTACCGCCCCTTTTTAAGATTTAAAACTGAGCAATGGAAAGAAAAGAGCATTGAAGAAAACCTTTATTTATTAATTTTTTTAAAATCCGGACTCTGGGCCATATTAACTAGCTTTTTCATGTCTCTTATTGCACTGTTAAAATGAAAAGGATATGTGAAATCAATACCTCGAAAATTTCAGTAACTATTGCAATGTTAGTTCAGTTTTTCCTGGAAAAGAGAAAGTGGTAAGTTTCATTACCTTATGTCGTTCATTTCCTTTGTAATTACTAGTTCTTTAGAGACTTTGACATCTAAACTTCGATTTTATCTAAAGAAAATGACACTGACAAAGGTAATCTGAATATTTTATGTTAACATTATGATATTAAGTTAATTTTAACATTGAGATAATTAGAGCAATTAACAGTAGTAATTAGTTTAATTATATGCGCGTTTTTACGATTTTTATTATCTTCACGGATATTACTAGTAACGGTTAATACGAAAACTTTTATATTTCCCTTCCTTTTCGTATTAACATAGTTTGACTTTTCTTCGAATCTTCGAATCTTATTACTATGAATTTAGCATCTTTGAAAGAAAAAAGTCATTAAACAAATATCTGAATATTTATAGGCTGTGTTTCTAAAATAATAAAAAAAAATCTGTGGCACGTGGTACTGAGAAATTACGTAAAATATCAGGAAGATACGAATTTTTAAATGATGCACGTTGTAAAATTTTGATTTTAAAAATTAAAACTGCATTGAAAACATTTGAAAAATAACTTTTTAAAACACTGAAATCTGGAAATAGGCTTTCTTTTTAGCTTTTTGAGTAACACAATTTGTCATAAATGCCCTATTTCAACAAAAAAAAAAAAAAAAAAAAAAAAAAAAAAACGTCGATGCGAAAAAAAAAAAAAATTAAAAATCCTAACTTACAATTTTTTTCGTACCTAATTTACCGTATTTACTCACGTATATTACGCCCTCTTATTAAAATACTGTAAAACAAATATTTATGCAACGTGTACTTTTTTTAATTGGGAACTGTTTTAAAATATTTATCGAAACTGGAAATCGATACCTGCTCATAATACACAAATTACGGCTGTGTACAGTTATTTCCCTTATTTTACTTTCTACGTCTATATTCGTACTTTTTTTTTTTTTTTTTTTTTTACTAACTGCCAGAAATACCTACTTTGTAGACCTATTTTGGAAAAAATGTGCATTATATACTAATAAATGCGACACATAAAAATTATCACAATGTAAAATTTCAAGTTCCTGCGTTCATTAAGTTTATCATTAAGTTTTTAATTAGAGGGCATGCAATGCAAAAAATACAGTTTTAAAAAAAGAGCTTTAATATTAACTTTATACTAAAGTTTTTCGATTGCGTTGTCGGACTTTTTAGTGATAATTTCTGTTTTAATTGAAAATTTTCGGAAAATTTAACATTTCAAGTTATCACAGTAAAAATTTCAAATATAGTTAGGTTAACTGTCAAACTGACGGATTTTTTATTCACCCTTAAACTAGTCTAATTTAGTTGTTGGACCAGGATTAAATTGGTCAAATTTTCTATTTAATATTAATTTAATATTAAACAGAGAAAGTCAATTTCCGGTTCTTGTTAAATCTATCATTTTAAATTATAACAGCGTATGATAGTATCAAAGAAAGGTATTTTAATTAACAGAAGAAAGAGAAAGCATGGTCGATATATCGTTATGATACAATTGCTAATATCTACTTTTATTTGGTATTTAAAATTTTTCTTTAGATGCTATCTCCATGTCATGGAGATAGCATCTAAAGAAAAATTTTAACTGGTTTAATAAACCAGTTTATCAATGAATCCGAATGTTTTTTTGAGATAGATCGTCTTTTCAAGATATAAAGTTAAAAAATAGTACATGAAATAATTAAAATTAAATATATATGTTATTATATTCGTATATAATATAACAAATAATCTTACTCGTCTCTTAACTTTATTAAATTAAAATATTTGTAGATAACGTATTTATTCAATAAAAATATTTTCTCAATAAAGCTTAGATAATTAAATTTAAAATAATCAGAAAGAAAAATATTATTTATTTTTTTATACTTTTTTATAGTAAAAGTTTTCTGGGTAGTATTTAATTAGACAGGATTATTAATTATTATTTAAATATTAATTATATTACGATATTTTTTACAAAAGAAAACATCACGAAATCCAAAATTTTGTTCACATACGCAAGATAACTTTAACATACTCAGAGTTTCATTAAAATAGCTGCATGTGCCATATAACAAAGGAGCCACTGTTTTCCCTCTTAAAACAAAACTTTTATATTGCAGAGCTTCTTCCAATTACTGACAATTCCAGTTCTTTCAATTTACGTATGAAACAATTTTAACCTTCCAGTTGGATGAAACATGAACAATGTATTTTTATTTTAAACTCGCTTCCTTCTCAGATTCAGATTTCGTGCCCATCCCCCCCAACCCCCTCCCTAAAGCCTATGCAGCTGATTGAAAAATGTTCACCAAAAACAAAATAGCACCAGATATGTCCTAAAGTACAATAAATGAGACTTCTTGATGGCAAAATGACTGCTAAGTTAATTTCGTCCCCAGTTTACGGCCCCCGACTGACAAGTCTGGCAAATGGCGAAGACTTTAAAATAAGGGACTTTTTTTAAGGGGGGGGGGAGGGGGGGGCACGCCAATATTTATGATGGAGAAGCTTTATTTATTTTGTGAATACTATTGTTTTCCACGCAGAAAGAATCTTTATGCTGCGAAAAAAAATTGTAGTGATTCTGCAATAGTGATTTTGCAATAATTTCTTTGTAAGAAATTTGGATTCCTCTAAAACTGTGTTTCTCAATCTTTTTAAATTAGCGGCATACTAGTAAGGTATCAAAGGAACACTATAAATTTTAAAATGAATATTCGTTTGAATCTTTGTTATTTGAGAAAATATTATAATATAAAATGTATTAGAATACAGCCAAGTGAATAAAATATTCATTTCAGAAACATTATCATAAGAATATGAAAACGTAATGTTTGCATTCGCATATTTTTTCATGTAGGAAAATATAGTAGCCAAAAATGGTCCATGTATTTTTACCTCAAAACAAACTATTTTAAATTTAAAATCTGCCATAAAAACATTTTCCCTAGATTATCTGAATAAATTAATTTATATTTGCTTAGACTATTTGGCAACTAGGAATGCTAAAGAAATAAATAAATAATTTATCATACGATAAAAAATTTAACATCATCTGATACACAGCATCAATTGTATACATTCGAAGTGCTGATGAAGAGGAAGAAGCGCGGGGAAAGAGTCGGCAAAATAACATTTTTGATTTACTTAACATATTTTAAAACAATCTGAAACAAAAATTTAAAAGCTATATGTTGTTAAATTACTTCAAATTTCCATCAACGCAAACTGTGCCATGCTTTTTTTTTTTTTTTTTAATTTGGTTTTCGTAAAATGTCTTTTCTAAACATGGGTGTTTAAAACATACGCGGGTGGTTAGAATTATGCGGGTGGTTAGAATTATTAAATTAGTTAATGCAGTAGCTAGAAAGAGAGGAAGATTAAACTAATATATAAGTTTCTACTGCAGTATAATCTCAAAATGACATAGGTTGTAGGAGGACATCACACACACCTGTATTATACCGAGATTTATGATGCATATTTAATTGCACAACACTTATAATAACATTTTGTGAGGAAAACTCCATTAAAAAACATCTGAATCAAAGAAACTCTTCGCTATGTATATTTACTTAATTAGTTTGACTTAATTTCCTCTATTTATATAAGTATTTATGTGAGAATTTTTTTAAATTATTTAAGGTGACACCAAACATAAATAATTCTTTACATTAAAATATGAAAAAAGTTAAATGTAATTTTTCTATTATCTATTACTTTACACCAAACTGTTTGCCTCTAATTATTTTCCAAGAATAAGCTATAATTATTTATTGTACAATATTGTCAATCTTTCTCGATTTTTTTATATTTTTGAACGAGAATGCTTGGGGTCAGGGTGGCTCATTATTTTAGTCTACGTGAAGTCTTACGGTGCCATATCTCACGATTTTCCTCTCTTCTTAGACACTGAGAGGTGGATATCCATGCCTTAAACTTACCAACTAGAGGGGGAAGAATACTGTGGTCGACAAAAGCGAGCTCACTTATTTTAATTGTATCCCAGTTTCAACTGGGTGAATGTTCTTTTTTATTTTCACTTTTTTATGGCATGAAAGATTCATATTATACTTTTGAAACAGTTGTAATTCACTTATTCATTTTAAGATCTCCAGACATGTTCTCCACAATTTACAATAGTAATAGTCTACTGTAAATCATGTAATATAAGTTAGCTTTTACTTGACATCAAATTAAAGATTCTCAAACTCTGGGACATCAGGAAATGGGATGTAAAACTTCGAGTGATTTCTAGTGCCTTAGATAAGGATGGGATTAACGACAGGAATTGGAGCTTATTAAATTTGCATTCTGGATAGTTATAAAAGTAAAATGATCTTAATATAACGTAACAACGTAAATAAGAACATACATAAAAAATAAAAAGAAAAGAAAAAAACACGTAAAGTTGAAGTTTCACTAAGAGAACCAGATATCATAACTACGATGCTAGGAAATTCATAATTTAAAAAAAAAAAAAGTTATAAATACATAACTAAACACCGAATGTATTTATTCTGATACATTTTAATTAGAACTTTAATCCCCGTGTGGCATAATGGGACGTATTAATAGCTTATGAGATGTAATCTAACTGGACGAAAAAGTACCCTTTCACCCCACAAAAAAGATACCACAAATAAACATATTTTCAGTAACGTATAGATCGCAATTAAATCAGATTACTTATTCTTGATTGCGTATTCATGTTCACAGGCACACTTTTTCATGATTAACAGTTCCTCAAAAAATTAGATAAACATTGTTATCCTCTTCTTACAAAGTCCTACATTTTCAATGGATTGAATAAAAAAAATTTAACATTGCTTCTTTTATTATTGTATAAATCCATAGATTAAACAGGATGACACGCTAATAAGACATAAATCATTTGGCTACAATCTCTCTAATTAAAAAAATGTAAAAACAAGTGATCTTAGAGGAAAAATGAAGTATTTCATGATTAAAAGGTCATAGAGTGCCTCTGTTATATACAGCACAAACTTCGACATTTGACCCATTTATCTTTTAATCTGAACAGTCTTAATTGGATTGTGTAGCTTACTTTTAAGAAGCACTGTCAAAACTATCAGAAAGAAATAGATAAAGAGTTCATTTTAATGTTTCACTCGAAAAATGAAGAACTGCAGCATGCACATACCAGAATACTTCGATACACAGAAAATTGTTTTATAGATGATTTATAATGCTGTTTTATTTCAGAAATTTAAACATACATGCCTAATACAAAATAACCTGTTTGGAAGTTTCTGTAGCTAAAACTACTGAACAACATTTTTTTATTTAGATATTTGAAAATGTAGAAAAGTGAATTCCTTGGTAAAAATAATAATATTTGATACTAGCTTGGCATAAGGAAAATTTAGTTGAAACAATAATTGTCGTCATCGCTAGCAAACTGGGATACTTTTTTTTTATTATTATCTTTTGTGCGATTATGACAGCAGTATCATTAATTTCATTTCAAAATATATTGGAAACATGGAGATATACACATAATTCATTTGAATGACTGATGAATAGAGCTCAGTATGTGTTCAGTCTGTACTTTAGTACAGCAATGGGCTTTGGCATTTGACTTTCGGATCTACTTTTTTCGGTAAATTCATCTCCCCATTTCTTCAAATGGTGTAAGTGATAAAATGTAATTTCATTCCATTCATTAGTTTCAATTTCAGATGCCTTAAAATAGGGAAAGTTACTTTATAATACACCTGTTGTTAAAATACACATATGTTTGTTTCTAAATTAGCCTTTTCCTAGCTCCTGCTGCCTGGTACTAGAGTAAGAAAGGGTAACTATGCAATTAATTATTTAAACTTAAATAAGAGGGGGGAAAAAGCTCATTCGTTTAAAATTATTAAATTGTAATCATTTTATATCAAAAATATCTGTTATTTTATCAGTTTAGTTTTAAATTAATCAAGAAAGTCCCGTGTACCATTAGTTTTATTCATAATGAAATATTTAAATGTATTTTTACATTTTTAAAACAGGTCATATTTTTCAAGCTCTAGTAACGCAATTTTAAGTTAAAAAATGTGACGCTATTCTACTGGGTATGGAATTAATATTTTCATTTATTCATTTTGCAGTAGAACGTTTGAAATTTAAAGGATATAAAAGGTCTTAAAAACATTTGTAGTATTTAAAATTATATATTAAATAAACATCCCACAAGTAAAAATTTACGTTTGAACTTCTTTTGATAATTGTTACGTGTGAAAATATGTAATGGAAACTCTATGAAAACGGTTATTGAGGAATATAAAATTAATTTTTTTATTCTAAATTAATGCGTACAATTTTATTTCTTTAAGCGGAAAGTGGGTAAGATATAATTAGTTTTACTTCACTAAATATCCCACTTTAAGCAAAAGTAATGTTATCTTAATGTCATTTTTCAAATTCTAGTGTATATTAATATATTCTAATATTTTGGGATTACAACAAAATGTTTTATTTATTTTCATATTCAAGGGTGTAAGTATCCTAGTTTATGATTCCAACAGAGTGAAATATGTCCCGACCAGGACTCGAACCTGGGTACCTTGGCTTGCCATGCCAATGCTCTTCCTATTGAGCTACCGAACGATATCCTGGCTCCCTGGCTGTCATAATTCACTCGTCCTGTTATATATTATTATTATTATTATTATTATTATTATTATTATTATAAAAAGGGGTGCGCTAAAAGGTGAAAAATGTAAAAGTAGAGTGGATCGTTTACCACAGTGAGAATTTCCCCGAATTTTGTAAAATGGCGTCTTTGTCTATAAAGAATTATTTTTAATATTTTTGTGACAACTGAAATCAAATTAAATTCAATAGTTTACCAATTTAAATTTTCAGTAAAATGGGCGATTTTTTTTAAATGTGGGGACACAAAATATCAGGTCCTGGATACATGTACACCAGCCGCATCTTCCGTATTGATGGCCATAAAAAAAGAGAAAATTATACCGATGAAATATATTATTGCATTTACACACTGTAAGATTATTTTTTTGTGTGAAATTTTTTTCTGAACGGAAGAATTATCAATTTAAATTTTATTAATTTAGGCATTTCCTAAGTTATGTTTGTTTTATATGATATGCAAATTGAATGTGGATAAACAAAATAAATATTTATTGCTTGAACGATTTTGTTTAAATTTTAAAATGAGAGAGGGTGGGGGAGGCTTTACATTAAGCAGACTGAAAATCATGTTATTTAAAGTAGTGCGGAAATATCTGTAGTTTAAAAAACAATGAATGAAGTACACCATTTTTTTCTTTTTTCTTAAAACATTTGTATGGTTGGAAAAATATATTCAAATAGCAAATTCAATTATTTAAAATTATATTAAAAATTGGCGCTTTAAATATATGAATACTAAAATAGGTATTTTGCACGAAAGATTTTCGACAATTGGTTGCAGATAAAAGTTGATAGTTTATATTTTTTGAGTTATACTGATATAATTTACTCTGAATCTACTTTTAACAGTATATCCAAGTATTTAACATAATTAATGACTCTTGTAATCATATTCGCCCAATTTAACCAGGGTACATATAGTTCTACCACAATTTTTGAATAGAATTTGACACCTTATTTAATCGCAGAAAGATTTTCAATCTTGAAAAAAGTATTGGGCATAGATTTCTAATCTGAAATACCATGCTATATTTCTTGGAATTTTAAAGGAATGAACGCACCTTGTTTACCGAACATTTTAGAATTTATATTTTCGAAATATATTGTTAGGCGAAAAAATTATCAGACTGAATTTAGTTTCGGTATAAAGGTGTACATGCAATATTCAAATGAGTAATACAAAACATTTCAAAGTTCTATGATAACTTTAAAAAAAAATTAGAATGCATTCTGGCTAACGTTGTCGGATGTTTTCAGTTATAACTTCTCTGTTCCATTTGAAAATTTTGAAAGTTCTTTCTGCAGTGAATTTATAACATTTTAAGGCACCCATAGTAAAGATTTCGAAGGATCTGTTTTCTGCAATCGTCAGAATACCACCGCCCCCCCCCCCCCACTCCACTGCAACAAAGTTTAACAATTTTGGTTGTATTTCATAGTGATTTTTTGAGATTTTCATAGTGTAAGGAAAATGCAATTTCTAAATTTAACTAAATGACCAAGTCATAAAACAGACACAATAAGCTTATAAAATTGAATATGGATTTTTTGGAGGAAGGGAGGAATAGGGGAAAGAAAAAAGAAAACTCAACAGTATTTAGTGGTTCAGAATATAGTAATTTGCTCTCATAGCGGCATCATCTCACGAGACTTGTAATATCGCTCGGCCCACCCGTCGACTGGGCGCGTTCCCACCTAAGTACCGATTTTGGGATGTTTCAGCTCGTTGCCGAGTGATCTATGGGATTCTGTCATCATGCATGGATTCTTCAAAGTATCGTGACGTAAAGACGAGAGAAAAATGGAACTAAATTTCAAAAATAACTTTCTTACATGTTTCCACACCTGCTTTGGCATAAGAAATTTTTCATGCACTGTTTTTATCTGACGACGTCTTTGAAGATCCGGCTCAATTCTTTCAACGATACCTGGCGTTTCATTTATCAAATTAAGTACACGTGCTTATCCAGTGATAGCATGAATAAAATATAGAATCCAATATGGCACTGATAGCGTGTCATATATTCTACCAAGTTATTAATACCCGAATGGGATTTTTCAACAATCTGCAAATAAGCAGGTTATCAAATTTATTCCTCCACTGTATTAAAAATAATTTATTGAAGCATATCATTCATAGTTTTTCATTCATTAAATAAAAAGCAAATAAAAAACATGCAGCACTAGTTTCTCGTATGTATCTTAACAAGTCATTGATACTATAATGAAATTTTACAAAAATCTGCAAATAAAGCAGTTTATCAATTTATTCCCCCACACTACTTAAAATTAATTTAAATAAAAAACAAATGTAAAGAATACAACACGAATTTCTGGTTAATCTATAATATAAGTATCATGTTATTTAGGATTTTAACGAAATCATCTGCATCATTAATTTTGTTTTTTTCTTTTTCATACCTGCATATTTTTAAAATTTTCAACATTTATTTCATTTTAAGTACAATAGTTGCTGTTATTGTGATGTGTATATTGTTAATGTGTATAAAAATCTATAACTTTCTGTTTTCAGAGTTTGATGTTTATTTGATGTTTTTATTCTCTAATAATAATAAAAACAACTCTCTACATAAAAAGTGCTATAAATATTAATTACCTTTATAGTAGTAATAAAACTAGTAAATCTGCAGATCAGAGGCCTCAAACATCAGTGTTGCAGTTTTATTTTGAAATCCTTTTGAATTCTTTTACAGTAAAACCCCGGTTATCCGAAAAGCATGGGACCAAAGGATTTCCGCTTAACCGGGGTTCCATAGGAATTTTCGGATAACCGTGAGGCTTCTTAATTTTATTCTATTAGATGACACTACTCACCCTTCTCACTTCCCAACAGTCAGGTAAAGCGTTAGTGCTTGTAGGTGCTGGAAGAGTCCGTATTCTGTTCGATTTCCCCTTCCTGTTTACACATGTTTTAATTTCCTCCTAACTTTATTTACGATAAGTAATATTTTAAAATACAAACTGGTTTTTTTAAGTATGAAGAGCTCAACGAGTTGAAAAAGTTGATATTGGCACCTCACTATTATTGAAGTGCAGGAAGATGCAACAGCGTCAGATCTGGTGTTGTTTAAAAAGTGGCGTGATATGGTACCATTGAAGCAATGCGAAGTTGAAAAACAAAAACAAAATCGCAACATTTTTTGTAAAGAAATTAAGTGTTGTATGTGTCTATGCAATAAAATGCCTGCATTTACGCAATAGTCCAAACAAGTAAGTTGACGCTGTTTATTTATTTCATAAACAGCATGCTTGTTTAAAAATAAAAACTTTCATATTAAAAAAAATATAAAAAGTTTTAAGGTCTTTTGGTTAAGCCGATTTTCTGATAATCGGGGTTCTACTGTATTTAGCATTTAAAGCATTTAACCAGTAGTTTCATTTGTTTTATATTTGTATTACTAATTAATACAACATATCAAGTAGTTTCAAGAAATGTTACTCTTAAGAATTGTAACGTGAGATACGATTACATGCACTGATACCCCAATACATTTTTTTTATAATATTTTTTTTTTACTAGCCCTCCTAAATTCCCTTCTGTCTCAATAATTTGATAACTGTAATTATCTGAAATTCAGTATTTTAAGTCTCCTTTTTAAAATAAATAAAATATTGATCTTATGATAAAATTACAATAATTAATTTGATCAATTAATTATTCTCATAAATATTTTATTATTTATTGATATCCTAATTGTTAAATTTATTTGAAAATGACTATGTATTGTGTTTTATAAATATGCTTTCATTAAGTTCTGATTCTAAATATAATCATAAAAACAATTCTCTATTACTTTTTAGGGTTTCGTTCATCTCACGAAACCCTATTACTCCCGCTCCGTTGTCTGTCCGTCACAGAGCCATTCTAAAAATCTATGTAACTTACAGAGTTGAAACGTTGTGTATAAATCTGAACACCAGCTATGAAGAGCTCAAAATATTAAAATTTGAAAAATTCGTATTATTTTAATAAATAGAGATAAAAAACCAAAATTCTAACAGCCTTTTCCTATTAAATTTAAACATTTTTCGTTATAGCAGATGCCAAAAATTAAAAATCCACGATGAAATTCTTTCTACAATAATTAATTTTCTATCAGACGATTTCCACGTGAAAAATGAAATAAAAAGTTTCACCAATTGAAAAAAAGATTAATATGAAATAAAATTGATTGACGTCATAGTGGCAATAAAACGGAAAGATTTCTTAATAATACAAGGAGTATGTGTATGTGCACAAAACAGATTAATATCACGTCATTAGAGAATTAAAAGAAAATCTGACGTCATCTCGGAAGTTTAACGGATTTTTCAAATGTTTCAGAATAATACAAAGCGAGTATCAATATGAATAGTAAATATATGAGTTTGAGGAAGGTATTGAATCATGATAAAAACCCGATTATGGAAATATTCGCATATTTTAACATTTTGAAGGTGTAGAAGATGTTTAATTTTGAAATTATTATTTTTTTTAATATTGCATTTAGTCCACATGACAGATATTATTACTTTGCCCGCTATCGGGCTGGTTTAGATATTCGAAAAAACGAGAAAAATAGACCGGTAAATTTTTACTTTATAAAAAACATGACTTTTTTTTTTCTTCATTTGGTTGCTAAATGAAATTTATTTGGATTTATTAAAGAAAAGATAAAGTGTCTTGAAAGGAATATTAAACAAAACCCTTTGAGCGATCTTCGATCACACTTATCCACTTTTTTTATAATGCTCATTACTGGAATAGTTCGTGTCTATTATTGGAACAGTGTCCGTTACTGGAATTTTAATTTATTTCTCTTATTACAGTTAAATTTTGATTAACAGTGGAAAATGTGACTGAGATTGGTTCAATATCGTTAATAGAATAAAACAATAATAAAAAACAGGAATATAATAATTAATACTACTAATTTAAAACTAATTAAAAAAAATTCTGTAAGGGTGTCTATTACTGGCACATTTACCCTATATGTTCATTGTGTCATAACAGATAAATAATAATTTATCAAACTATAATAAATATATACCTGTTAACTTCAAAATAATTATTTTTGTTTAAAAGAAGTTTGTTTTAATAACATTTTTTAGAAATTTTTTTTAGAAAAAAACCCCATTTAAGGGAAATTTGGAATAATATGTCTCCATCCGTCAGTTGAAGGTTACAGTCCAAATTTTCCAGATCGAAACTACGCTGTCCAAGAGTATTGGATATATAATATAAGGTTTTTCCTATTATGAAAATAAAAATCTTAATCACACTGCTTCAGAAGTGTTTCATAAAGCCACCCTCTTTTCATATTAATGTAGACAATAGCCAAATTATCTGGTGAGTAATAATCACACACACTCTAAAAGACACAGATGATTTCAAATTTATTTTATATATTTGTTTAAGAACATTTCTTTATAATTTGATTTTATATAAAAACATTTTGAACTACAACATTTTCTCTTTAATTTCAGGTAAATGTGGCAAGAAACAGTAGATGTGTTTTTCAAGAACTAATGGACAAAGACTTTTACAGCCAGTTCATATCCTTATTTAATGAAACTTACAAAATGGCTTTCGACAAGAAAGGAAGATCACAGCCTGGAACTAGCAAGAAATGTCTTCATTTCCTCAAAAATTTCGATTTCGATATGCACTATAAACATGGACCAAAATTTAATCCAAATAAAATGAGCCACTATCTTCGCAAAGAAAAAGTAAACAGGAAACGCAGATCCCTGCTCTCAAGCTGGAATAGCAGATGATGAATTAAAGAATAATTCTTCCATCATGTAGAGATATTCTCATACAGACATCAGGCTATTTGGGCGATTCCCAACTTTTAAACTGAACTGTATATACATTCCAGCTTTTTTATTGTTAAGCATTTGAAGCTTATCTACAACCCGGTTTTATAAAGATTCTCCAGTTTGCGACAGGACGCAACACTAATGGGAATTCTGAATGATTCTTCCAATCCTCCATACACTGCTTGAAACTTGGAGATAAGGAAACTGGTGATTGTAAACTTCCTATATGGAAGATTAAAAATCTTGAAATAATTTTTCTGAAAGACTTTAATGCGAATTCTGGCCTTGTTAAATTATCAAGGGGCCAAACAAAACATTGATATAGGTTCCTAATATTTTATAATCTATTATGTAGATAATTCATAATATTAGTGTCATTTTTATAAAGTTTCTATTGTTTTATGAGTCACAATTGCACCAATTTTACTGTTCATCTACTTCAATTACTTATGTAAATATAGAAGTCAGTTATCTTCAGAACAGAAAGGATTCATATAGATCAACTCTACTATAATATCTTTCCAGATGTTGTAGAGCAGCGTTTTAACTGCATACAATTATTAGGACAAAATATTTCGAGCTTTGAAAGAAATGTCTTCTTAGCATTAAACCTTTCAGTTAATTATTTTAAAGTAAACTTAGTACTTATATAAAAAGTGATAACATATTTCATTTATGAAATTATGAAACTAATCAGTTACTTACCATTCCAAAAAAAAAAAAAAAAAAAAAAAAAAAAAAAAGGACTTCAACATATAATGTATGAAATTTATGTAAAATACAATGCATTTTGAAGCAAAATTTAATACTATTTATATATATTCATATATGTGTGTATATATATATATATATATATATCATAACTGCTAAACTTCCAATTTTTTAGTACCACCATTTCTCAATAGTAATAATGTTCGTTTCATTTAATCTCAAATTCCTGACTTTAAATAAACCTAATATTTCTGTTCGGAAATAGTGGTACTCAAGGTTTAGCAGCTATTATATATGAACCGATGTTACACACATACATATTTTCTCTTGTGTTTACAAAACCTATATATAATTATTTCTTTTTATGAAATTACAATAGTCAGCGTACGACATTCGCACGCTAATGTTACACCAGTGGAAACCTTCTTTATAAATTTCTCTTTTGCATTTCAATATTTTTAAATGATTAAATTCGCATAGGATATCTGAAGTTGAAGTCTAATATGATAGTTTTGTATTTTTTTTTTATATTTTTATTGCAGTTTCTTTCTGAGGATACTTTCAATTTCGGAACCGAACTGGTTGGTTAGTTCCAAAATTGAAAGTGTCATGAGAAAGTAACTGCAGCATAAATCGAAAAAGTACTTAACTCACATTAGACTTTGACCTTAGATATCCTGTGCGAAAAGAAATAGTGAAAAATAGTGAAATGCAAACGAGAAATTTGTAACGGACGCTTCCATCGATTTAACATTAGCTTTCGAATGCAGTGCAATATGCTGACTAGTGTACTCTTAAAATGAATCATTTAAAATTTTATTTTTGCTATTAGGTGCAATTAATATGTAAAAGCACCCATAGTTCAAAAATTAATAAGGATAAAAATAATATTTTTTATATCATTATGGTATCTCATTCGACGGGATCCTGTGAAATTTCCGTTTAAGACAGAATTTCGTTATACTCAGGTTTTCGCCGGTTTTAAAGTAGTTTATGTTATGCAATAGATGATGCTTCGAGATAAGTTTTTCTGGAAAAAAATCCTTTTCTTACTGGCTCACAAGGCACCTTTTTGTATATTTTTTTAGTACCATTTACATTACTTTGTTGCTGATAGATTAAATCCGGAAATTTGAGGTAATTTGTTTTCTCTTCTTCAGGATTTTTAAGGTTATTTTTAGAGATCCTACATATAAGAGAGAGATTGCACATTGACGAAATGTCTGCCATGTTTGTTCAAAAACAGAAGGATCGCCGTAGAACCCAATTTACGTTCATCAGCCTACCACGCTTTTTGTTCTATTAAAATAATGGAAAGTTCGTTTTATATGTCTTTCAAAAGTCACGCAGAACATATAAATATAAGTGCATTTTCACTTTTATGAATAATGATTCTTAGAAAAAGAATCTTCTGTTTTTGAACAAAAATGGCAAGTATATTGTCAATGTTCAATCCATGAACATAGAAATAGATAGGACTTCTAACAAAATAGTGTTAACTCTACTCTAATCTCTACTTTCGAACTTAATGGCAGATACGCGCATGGTAATGCGCAGCTGTTCTGCTAAGGTAGAGCCACCTGTAACAACAAACCGAAACTGTATATCATATCGGATACTCACCAGACGATGGCTGTCAAACAGATGATTTGAAGGAGCGGACGAATTGGTGACGTATAGAGCAACTGTCCTATGCAGGCGTCACCTATTTCAAACATTTTTCGAAGAACGATTTTCTTCTTCGAAGGGCTATTTCGTTAAAAGTCCTTATCTATTTCTATGGTCATGGTTCAATATCGCTCTTATGTAGAACTTCCATCATCTAAGATCTCTACATTCTAACTAGATTACTGTCAGCGACATCTGTGGGCAAGAAATAGAACGTCATCAGACTTTATTATTTTTAACTCCATGCCTGAAAAAAAAAATTGTTTAAAACTTATCGTAGAGGAGTAACCATTTCAAACATTTCATTTGGTTGTAGTTTTCTGATTGGTTATTCCCCTTATGGAAATGTTTTAAATAAGATAGGATATTGTATTGGTGTGATTTCAAAAGCTGAACATTTTGTAAGAATAAGCGAAAATATATTAAAATAATAGTCCTAAATATGTTAAAGAATATCGCTTTTATCTATCAAATCATTGCATGGAAAGTTTGAATAGCAATAATTAAAAAATTGAAATAAAATGAATTCTGAAAATTCCTTAGTTAGATAAATGAGTATTTTGTAAAATGTTTTGTTAGCGGTAGTCAGTTTCTTAAGATCATAAGTTTTACAACGACTGTCTGATAAAATACTTAAGAAATGATTTTTTAAAAATTCGAATGAGAGGCATTAATAATTTACGGATTTTCCTTCTATACTTTGTTTTATTATGAATTTCCATAGTGGTTTTAAGAAGTAAATAAAACAGTTAAACAAATTCTGTTTAATATGTGAATTTGTAGCTTTTGAATAGGCTCTAATTTAACCCATTTGTTCCGAGATTATTTCAGAATCTATGCATGTTAAAAATACAGTTCTTTGCTTTGTCATCTATTTTTAATGCCTGAGGATATATATGGCATTTATTGTTGAATTATTTGCTGTTTTTTGCCTGGTAGGAAAACTTGCTAATAAAAAAAGTGAAAAACAGCACGGTCAAATGTCGTGAAGTTTCATGGGACAATACCAAATCTAGTAATTAGGTTTCATGCAGAAAACAGGGACTAAATGTAATAGTAGAGAGTTACCAATAGATCATAAAATGGTTTACTGTTTCTTTTATTTTCTATTTATCAGACGTACGTGCAAAAAAAAAAAAAAAAAGAATCATACTAAATTTTGAATAGTTTTAACTTTCGAATACCACTATTATGAAATACGAAATAGAAATCTTCTCATTATTTAACCGCAAATTTCTGACATTAAAAATACAAATGTTTCTTTTGAAAATTTGTGGTACAATTCCGAAAATATACGTTGGCAGGAAATTCTGCCTATTGGAGCAAATGGGTTAAACATATAGTTAAACATTAAGTCTTAAAAACACCAGCCATTAATCAATAAGCTGGCAGACTACCACTGGTTCCTGAAAAAGAAGAAGCCGAAAACTGTACATAAGTGAAAACGTTTTTAACGAAGCTTCGAGGGGAAGAACAGACAAATATTTCTTACAACTATGACAAACTGAAGTTAACAAGTAATTTTGATACAAAAAAGTGAAAACGACTTCAAGTTTCTAAATCCACGTCTTGCTTGCAATTGTGCAAATACAGTCACATTGAATTTTTTATTTACTGATTGCCCGTCAGTTGGCATACGTTAACGTGAGTGGCTTGGCAAAGCAGAGTGTCTTTTCAGACAGCTCTTTAATATTATCTATATGCAATTTCATCTAAGTTGTTTCTAGTAGATTGTCTTTATATTACAGGAGTGCCTTTATAAATAAGAGAGTGTTGACTTACGAGCAAATAAAATTGGAATGGTCAAGATGATTTTGGACAAAAACTTGTCGAGCTTGACATTATCTCCAAGCTAAGGCTTGTTGACTTATCACATTCGTGTAATGAACTTGTCTAGACGAGTATTAAAAACTTTTGCAATGTGGTTTGCCATAGTTTGAACAAAAAGTTCCAATCTGAGCATGCGCCACTTGCTGATTCGCCACTCTCTTATATATAAAGGCAATCTACTAGCAACAAATTAGATGAAATTTCATGTAAATAATATTAAAGTGCTGTCTGAAAATACACTCTGCTGTGCAAAACCACTCACGCTAACGTATGCCAACTGACGGGCAATTAGTAAATAAAAAATTCAATGTGACTGTATTTGCACAATTGCAAGCAAGGCGTGGATATAGAAACTTGAAGTCGCTTTGTCTTTTTTGTTTCAAAATTACTTGTTAACTTTAGTTTGTCATAGTTGTAAGAAATATTTGTCTGTTCTTCCCTTCGAAGCTTCGTTTAAAACGTTTTCACTTATGTACAGTTTTCGGCTGCTTCCTTTTTAGTAACCAGTGGTAGTCTGCCAGTTTATTGATGAGTGGCTGGTGTTTTTAAGACTAAATTTATAGTTCGCCAACCCTGTAGAAATTCTCAATGTGTGTCGAGATTGTGCATGATTGAAATATTTCAGTATTTTCTTTTCCGAAATATACGAAAACACAACAAATTACTCTGTTCATCTTAATAAAAACCAGGCATGTGTTATTGAAAAACATTTTTATCCAATTTTTCTTACTAAAAATGCTTTTTAAACAAAGCATATAAATCTAAATACAGACTTGTTTGAAACAAAATACATTCAACTTTATAACTTTATAAAATTTACCATCTTGTATATTTAAACTTTTCACATTCCAGTAGTGTTCAAGGGAAAAACTTCCCATTGAAAAATTTTCTCATGTATAGCTATTGTGTGTTGTAGATACAGTTTTATGAAGTACTTCAAAATATTTGTTAAAGTAATTTTACTGTAAAAAAACATTCCGTTTTATTTTTAGAGATTTTATATTTGTAATATTTTTTATTTTCATTTAAAACTAATCATACATTCCTTCAAGCGCTAATTGTACTTTAATTTGAAACTGCATCAGTTTGCATACTCTTGTTACAGTTTTTATGTGACTGTTTATGTATATTTTTCTAGTCTTAATATTTAAGTAATCCGCTGGTCTCTTTTTTATAAGATAAAAACAGAATAGTCCAATGTTATTATTTACATATATCAAGTCATTGTTAATATTAAAACAAACAATATTTCAAGTGTGTTACTTTCTAATTATTTATAAATATTTTGTAATTTCTTATTTTACAATGTAAAATATAGGTAGTTAAAATAATTTTAACCTATAATCAAGCAATTTAATAAAATGTAGTTAAGTGTGAGAAGGCATAGTAATAAGGTCATTCTCTTAGAAACATACATTTTTCAAAGTCCTTTTCATTTAATAAATGTTTGTAGTCAGGAAATTTAAGCTTCAAATTGAAGAATATTTAAAAAAATGTTTTTAAATTGCTCCTTAGTTAGTGAAACGGTAGTTTTGTGACAAAAATGAAAAATAAAAAATCTCAGTCGACGGACATGACTAGCATATCCATGAAAATGTACATTTCTGGGAGAGTGACCCAATTGTATCTCAAAGTAAACTCTTCATTACATTTTATGTTGATATTGTATTAATGTACACTGTAAATGCGTGATTTTTGTAAGCAAGGTTTGCATGTACATTGTGCTCTAATATTGAGACTCAAATACACATGTTTTGTACTTAAGGTATGCCACTATGTTTAAAGAGCCAATTTTGAGCAAATTCCATAAATAAATTTTAGTCTTTTATTTGAAAGCCCGAACAGTTAGTTGTATAAAACAATTATTTCTTCTTACGATCATTATAAGTGTAGTTAGGGATGTTTTTGTTTCATCTCCCAAACCAAAAGAGTATATAATTAAACGGAAGTTTCTGTTTAAAGAGAACAAAAAAGATATTCTAATATTGAGATTTAGAAAGGCACAGTATATATAAATCTGGAGAGTTTTAATAACTTGAGATGAATGTATATGATAGATTTCCAGAAATAAAAACTTCAAATATGTTTTCTGGAAAACATTATTTTCGTGAGCAATCAGTTACGAAACACGTCCTATCTCAAAAAATTACAGTTATATATATAAAACTAAACGCCTACAGTTTGTGATGTTGTGAGAGTAATGAACTATCGGTTTAAATATCTAAAAAGTTTCCCGCGATTCTACAGCATTTTTTTTATTTTTTTTATAAATTAACAAACAGAAAATATATGAAAAATCACAAAAGAGATAATTTGAATGGTTATATATGTGAAACTTCTTATTTTATCATTTACATTATAATTCATTATATTCTTAGTAACACAAACTGTATTTAAAAAAACAAAAACAAATAGTAAACTATCATTATTTTTGTCGCGAAAACATTTTTGCAAGTATCAGATGTTGAATTAGTTTTCCTTAATATTAAAAAATATATAAATTATTTTGATGCATTTTTTTTTTTTTTTTTTTAACAAATGAAGTTTTCATTTTATATACTAATTTATTTGAAACAATCAGAATTATACTAATTTTTGCTTTTAAAAAAATGGGTGTCAAACGTAGTGGAATACCTAAAAGTACAGTACGAAAATTACTGTCTTAGTGAAGTTGTAAGAATAATTTATTTTTTACCTATTTCGTATAAAATATTTTTTCTTTACAAAACTGATTGCAAGATATAATCTGATATCCAAAAGTATTGCATATTTCAATAAATCATTGTTTTCTCAAAAAGTTTTCGTTGGGAAACGTAGAAAATTCATACACATAATATGAAAATGATATGCAAACTAGGGGTAATAATGATTTTTTTTAAACCAATCAAATCAGCTGTTTCAGAGAATCGGGCGACAAAAGCGTGAATCAGGTTGGATTGTGAGAACGGGTGAATTTTAATGTGTTGTTGTTTCGATCATTTTTATTGATGATAAGTTAATTACGTACCAAATGGATGAATTTACGCGTGGTCGTGTTATCGGTATGATTGAGCCTGGCCGGTGTCAGGCCAATGTTGCCGAAGCTGCTGGTATAGACTAATATACGGTTTCGAGACTGTATCAACGTTTCAATTCAACGTCGCGGCGAGTTTTGCATAGAGGTCACCTTACTTCATATTAATACAATTGAATTACCGGGAAGATAGTTTGGTATGATACCCATTTTTAGGTGCGTTCGTAATTATATAAATACGTAGCACCTATAGTCGTCGTATAGTCTGTCCGTCTATCCACATATAAAAGCGCAAAAACTACCCAATCGAATGGTTTGAAATTTAATATGTATAATCGTTGCAGAATTTTGTAGAGTCATTTCAAATTTGATGGAAATCGAATCAAAACTTTAAAAGATATTAATAAGCATTTTCTTTATTCTATTAAATCCTATCGTACGTAATCTATATAATAAAATCGCAAGCCATGTAACTGAGGGAAAAAAATATGAGCTGACCACATCTTTTTTCATATGTCAGGCGGCCATTTTTATTAAAAATTATTTTTTCGAATAAAATTGCATAAAAGTTACATTTTTAGAAAGATCGTTCAAAAAAATTGTTTGCTTGAGACATGAGTTACATTAAAAAATGTATAGATTCTGGGATAACTTCATTAAAAATTATGTTAACAGCCGAATATCTCAATCCATTATAGTAAATAAACAAAAGATTCATTCATCGTGAGTCATAGAAATATTAACCATGGAGGTAATCATTCGCAAAGCAAGATCTCCATGGTGAATTTTACAGCGCTGTCTGGTGTCGAAGAAAAAATTCGCATCTGTAAGCGTGGCATATGTAATAAGAAACAAAAAGGCTTCCTAATTTCGTTCATAGCAGACGATATAACTTATTTCACTGAAATAATAACGATGATTTTTTTTTTTTTTTTTACATTGTAAAACTAGTTATAGCACGAAACGAACGCACCTCATTTGTCACGTTAAGCATACAATTTCCAACTTGTTTGTTATGTCTTCATTGTAAATATTTATATTATTTATTATTTGCAATAAGCAAATAGAAAATAGTTTATTTAGTCCATTTTTTTGTCGATTCTGAACGACCAATATTCGTTTGTTTAGTACTTTTCTGTTTATAAGACTTTTTTCAAAATATGCAATACTTTTGGACACCAGTGTATATAACATTTTGTTTTATTATAATCAGTTCAGAATTATTACAATTCATCAGCATTACGAAAAAAATTGTAATGTGTGAGAAAAATGTATTTTTATAATCATGAATTGCCATTATCATTTTTCTAAGAGAATAATCAGTTATAAATTTATCATAATTTTTTTTTCTCATAAATCAAATGCATTATTTAGCAATCTGCTATGTGTGAAATTTCTTACTAAGATTATTACATTCGTTTATCCAATCTGCGCATAGATGTTTATTTTCATGTGCCTGGTCCTGGTAACATAATCAGACATATGAATATTTCTGTTATGTGATATGCAAGAATATTTGAACTACTCAGTCAAATATATTTTTTATAAAGTAAAAAAGTATCTAGTATTAAAAATAGAATTTATATTTAAAATTTATTTTTTTAATGTGAATGTGATAATATACTTATGTATATTTAAACATAACCTCCTTCTAAATCACTTGGAATAATTTTATGAACAGCAAAACGAATAAAAAAAATAAAAAACTTCTCAGTTTGATTAGGTGGTAATAAATAATTTAGTAGCCTTCAAACTTATAATAAATTCTTCAAACTCAAAAAATTAAGACTAGTGGATAAAATGTAATTAAAAATAACTATACTGAAACTTAGTGATAATTAAATTCCAACATTCTTATATCATTTTGCATTTAACAAGTAACAATACTGATAATTTACAACAATACTGAAGCTTATATCAAAGAAGTTGTTCATAGCTATGTAGTAACAACAGCATTTGGAGTGTATAAAGCTTTGTAATGTGATAATTTAGAATATTTAAGAAACAATGAAATATTGTCATATTTTATGTTTCAAAATTATATTAACAAAAGATCTTGAAATATGATTTTTTCAATAAAAGTTTAAATTTTTAATGACAATATTTATGTATTTTTTCTTAAAAAAATAGAAAAAAATCCTACAGAAATTTCAAAATATTTTCTGAATAATTTATGTGCCAAACCTATGCCAAATCTATGCCAAAAACATTGGTCATAGTTTACTTACGTTACTTATTATAGAAATTAGAAAACACTGCTGTTTTTTTGTAGAAGTGTGGTAACATGCAATAGTAATACGTAGACCCATTAAAAGTTATCTGGATATTAAAGTATAATTCATAATTTTTTTTTAAAATAATATCCTAACTATATGAAGTTTAGTTTTATTGTTATAAAGATTTTGCTTCATATTTTGTTATTGAATTTTTTTTTTTTATGCTACTTACATAAATTTGTTTTCGAAGACGTCAAATCAGTTGGATTGAGATCTATCAGGAATGAAGTATTTTATTTAAAAAAAGAATGTTGAAATAATGATGGAAATAATATGTGTATAGGCATATTTCATTATGTAAAATTTTAAGTCATTTCACATAACAACCATAGATGTCTTGTAAAACTTTATATACCGTGTTTCAATAAAGTTGAATTTTGTAGTCAAGGAAATATTTGCTTATATGTATTCTTTAATTGTGTACTTTTAATTCTATACTCTGACTGTTCTCTTAAATACAAGTTCTAATCTCAACTAATTCTTTCCTTGTAAAACATCAGTTCAGTTATGGTTGCAGTTGTAGAGCAAATCTCGGAGGCGCTATTTGTCATAGTTAACTATGGATAATGAACATAGAAATAGATAAGGACTTCTAACGAAATAGCCTTTCGAAGAAGAAAATCGTTCCTCGAAATTTTTTTTAAATAGGTGGCGCCTGTGTAAGACAGTTGTATCAGTTCGTCTGCTTCTTCAAATCATATGCTCGATCGCTTGTAGGTATTCGATATACGAATTTTATTGTCATATTGTTATTTATTTTAATTATGTATTAATATATGTATATATTTTTTAACTAGCAATGTGGGGAAAACAATATTGTTCACTGTATATTTATACTGGATTACAAAACATTGTTGGTGACAGTTTCGATTTGTTTGTAGGTGGCGCTACCTCAGCACAGCTTTACGCCGGCTGCCATTTAGTTCCAAAGTCGCGACTCGATATTAATAAATATGGACTAATATTATATATTTGATATATTAAATAAGATAAAGTAATAATATATTAAATAAGTATAAAGGGGGGGAGGACGAGGGATAATTCCCCCCCCCCCCCCTTATTGTCGATTTCTTTATTTTTCGAGGGCACTATTCTTTGAAATAAGAGTATAATATACAATTAGTGTGAATACCCTGTGAGCTCAGTGCCATCAGTTTAACTGGGCACTTTTCTTTTTATTAATTAATATCTCGGCTTATTATCAAAAAATGAAAAATCTTAGCCTCACGTGCATTTGGACCTGCCTTTGCTTATCCTCATCCAAATTTTTCAGATTTCTACGTACGGTAGGTTTCCCTAGCCATCGCCAACTCACACGCACACATCTTTTTTTATTAGTATAGATACAGAACTATGTAAATTTTAGACTATGCATTAATTTTACTGTTTTACATTATTTTTTAAATGCATAAATGAGTACATATAAGATATTTTTAAAATGTATTATTAAATAGATGCATTTTACTACAAAATATCTTGAATATACACATCCTATAGCGAGGATGGCGAATCTTTTTACTTGTTGATGTTGTTTCGGAATTTTTGGTACGTACATTATAACATGCCAAACTTTTGCATAAAAATATATTGCAACATATGCTGCTTATACGAAACATTGATTAATAGAATCGGTCACTTTGATGCATTAAATAGCTAAAAATCAAAATGCGATTTTTCTGTATATTGTAATCAACCATAATTTTAATGAAATTTTGATTCGGAAATATTCATTTAAGTGAGCTGTAATAGGGGTAAGTATAATGAGCTATAACAATAATTTTACTGTAATAAGGAAATAAATTTTATGATTTTTTTGCAATTTTTTATTTATCATTAATGCAACATCTAACATACAATAATTCAAGTTTCATTACAAAATTTAGAGTTTTATTAGTTATGAATTTAGAGTAGTGGAACGTTGGTAGTATGAATAACATTTCTAAATTTAAAACGAATTTTTATCGAAATAACGTTACTCTGTGTAAAATAATATAACTTTTTATTAAGTTGTCTTTAACTGTATTTTCGTGAAAAGAAGTTAAAATTAATTTTATTTCTTACAGTTAAAGTTGATAAAATTTTTGGGGAATGTATAGATGTAAACTTAAACACTAAAAATAAATATTTAAAATATTCTAAAGGATAGAAGATTTTTAGAAATTAAAAATAGTTAAACACATTACATGCGAAATAAATTGCATGCTTTTTTTTTCAAACACTTTATTCTGTATATTTAAAAATTATTCTGCGATATATATAAATTTTAAAGAGGATTTGTATTAGTCGAATATTGCAGTCAGAGTCTTTGGGCTCCGCGCGACATTGTAACGGACCTTAGTCTAATCAAAATTTAGTGGATGGAAAAGTACTATTTCAAACAACATTCATCTGTTCGCAAGCATTCTGATATTGCTGGCATATACAGTAGCACGATTGTATCACAGTCACCAAGCATATGATACAGACACTTAAGTGTCTGAATTTCTAAATTGTTTTAATTTCAGACATATCATCATTATTCAGACATTTTTCTCAGTTCTTTTATACCCTGATCATAGTAACACACTTATGTGTCTGAAGTTTTGCATTCAGACACTTAAGTGTCTGAATTGTTTTTTCAGACATATATGTGTCCGAATTTAAGACGCCTATTTGCAGTGCGTTCACTGCCCATGCCGTAACAGCTTCCGTATCATGAAAAGCTTTCTTTTAAAAGATATCTCTTCTCGAGAAAATAAATCGATATTTTAATATGCTGGAAATCCGAAATTATTATTATATATATATTTTTTTTTAACTAACAGATAATTACATGCTAATTAATTTGTGAATTAATTCAAACCCTATAAAGATGGATCAAATTTAACTCGGTTTTTACCTTTCATTCTGTTTAGCTGTTAAAACGTAAAAATATAAATTTACGCTTCAAAACTGTAAGGTTATTTTCAGCATTCTTAAACTATAAATTGAAAAACACGGTTTTAGTGACAGAAAACTTTGAAAATTCATAAAATTCACAGTGTCATAACTCGACAAGTTTTGTTTGTAAAAGAATGACATTTTTACTATTTTGCTTGTTGGAGCATGGAATTATGTTTTCTAAATATAACTTATAGGATCCAAGGACCGTATAGAAATTTAAATTTTGTAAATTTTAAATTAACTATTTTAACGCAAATGGATTTAGGTACGATCAAGAACTACATTTGAAACACTTTTGCAATTAGAATTATTCCTCAAAAATAATGTTTTAAGCATTAGCTGTTGAATAGCGATAACAGGAGGGCACCCTGTATATTCTAATTGGAATTTAGATAAAATACATATTTCTTAAAGATACTTATTTGCGTTTATATATATAAAAAAAAAATATTGTTAAAATTGCCTAGATTACGTATGTACAGCATGAAAGAAACTTAAATATGACTTTGTTCTTTGTATGAAACTAACGTATCGAATCAAAGCATTTTTAGCCTTTTGAATTAATTCCGTCGTAGAATTCGCAGTACCTAATAAAATAAGTTTTTAGGTAGTCTCGTTCCATTCATTGTTTACTTAAAGTGCACACCTATGTTATTAAAAAAATATCTTATCGATACGCCTGTCATTATTGTATTTATTTTCATATTTTGCTTTTCTGTTACTCATATTATTTTAACTTAAAAACTCCTTCCATCACCAGAAGTGAGGACAAATGAACGCGTCATTCGTAACTGAGTATTTGGGACAGAATGCATCTATCAATCGTGCCCCCCCCCCCCTTGAGATTTTTGGAAACTGCAGGTTTCCAAGGGTTCACTTCTCTAACGGATTCGAAATAAATAGGTAATTTCTATATTATCTCTTCGCTTCAGTGTATCTACTAGTGGCTACATTCTACATAGTCCCTTACAAAAATTTCTTATAGAATTCTATAAAATACATTTATAGAAAACTCATTATAGAATCCTATAGAATTATGGCCCGTTTTTCTATAAACTTGTTCAACCAAAATCTATAGAAATATCTGTAGAAGTTCAATAGAAATGTCTATAGAGCTTCTTTAAAAATATCTATAGAAAAAAATATAAAGCTTCTATAAAAAAATCTATAGAATTTATATAGTAGGTAGTCACCCTCCCAAATACTATCCACACTCGATGCTGCTTGACTTCAATGATTGGACGAAGAACCAGTACTCTCAGCATAACACAGCCATTGACAATGTCAAAACTCTTATTACACTATTTCAACTTTATTTAATTATATATGGTCCTGTAAAATTTCTTAAAAGTCTAATAAATAATTATTTGTTGAAACTGAAACAATTGTTAAATATTTATACTTCAGATTAAAATATTTGAATAAAAATTACAAAATTATTAAAGCGAATAACGTTTATTTAATTAAATGGATGGTTTTACAAATTTAACAGCAAATTAATAAAACATAATTTAATTCAGTATTTCGACTGTATTATTATTACATTGACAATTGAATCACAATGTATTAGAATTTAATTAAATTATATATATGTATAGTCATATTAAATCTGTGGAATACTGTTATAATGTATTAAAAATTATTTTTTCTTTAAATTTTAATATGGAGTTATAAGTAAATTACTACACACATAAATTTTAATACACCAAGAAATATATATATATATATATTTAATAGAAAACAAAAAATCTATAGATTCATTAGTCTATAGAACTTAATTATATAAGGTTTTTAGTACTATATAGAAAACTGTCCTACAGAAAGAAAATATATACAGAACTTCTAAGAATTCTATAGAAACATTTTCTTTAAAAAAGTATTCTATAGAACTCTTCAAAACTCTATAGAAATAGCATTCTATAGAATGGCTATTCTATAGAACTTGTATAGAGTTCTATACAGCTCTATGAACTATTTTCGTAAGGAGTTATTTCATCTGGGAACAAATGGTTAAGGCTCCTTTATCAGTCTAATCCAGGGGAAAGAGTTTTCCGTCCTGTGACGGAATTACGTCTATTTACAAGCTTTTATTTAATTTGGCTTGTCGGTCCGTTCGGCTCAAATCTTGCAATCCAATTTAACACACACTTTATGTGCTACAATTGTGGTTGTATGACATCTTTCTGGTGACAATACAATATTCTGTTAATATATCTACCCTATATATATAAAATCCTAATGAAACGAATTTATGAAACAATTTTTTGAAACGGCTGATTAAACGACTGATTATGTTTCAGGGCTATTTTTAATAAAATATTAAACGCTTGATGGTGAAATTAATACCAATTGTCTATAAAAATCCGCGGATGTCAAAACTGGTAATAGAATTTTGAAATTGGAATTAGTTTTCGAGATATTAATTTTTTTCTAATTTTAATGACATTTCTGTAATGATGGCAACTAATTACTCAGTTTTTTTGTGACAAAAAAGGGAAAAAAATTGAAAAGGAACCCGATAGGGATTATTGATTTCTTTTTATTAGTCATTTTCAAATTGAAATTGAATTTATCTTTTGTTTCAATCGATAATGAAGACAAGATTGTGATTAAATTATGTTTTTCAGGAAAATTTGAAAAAAAAAAAAAATCACATTTCTATCGTTAGGATTCAATCGTCTGTCAGCATTTAATTTAATTTATTTAAACTGAAAATATTTTGAATAAATTCGTCCAAATGACGTCATTTATGTAAACGCAAAAGAAAGGGGGGGAAAGGGAATTAATAGTAATTATTATTTATTGATATAATTTTGTTATTTTTTTTGTAAAATTTAATTAAACGAATTTATAAAATCACTAATTTGGATATTTGAAACGAAAATATAAAACAATAATTGCCCAACTGAACGGAAGGAGAATAAAATATCCTGCTTGGTTTTCTTTCCAATTTTAATGAGAATATGACATTATTTATGGTAAAATGACATTTACTCCTTTCTCTCTATTATTGGCAGCAAGGAAAAAATGCTCCCTATACATTAGAGAAATGCTATTAAAGTTTAAAACAAATGAATATGTCAGTAGCATTACTTTTTTAATAATGCATTATATGTTTACAAAAATGTAAATGTTATGTAAATAACAAAGCCTTGACGAAACAGAGAAAATAGCCTTGACGAAACAGAGAAAATAGCCTTGGCGGAAAAGGAAATTTAGCAACTTACTTTCTGTCAACCTATTCACTTTGTCATTTCGTATACAGAAGCATCTTTTCAATATTTATACAATTTGTTTAGCGTAAAATGTCATTTATCCTATTTTATATATAATCAGAAGTAATTTGTATAGAAAAAACAATAATAATATACGTATAATTAAAATACGCATATAAACAAAAAAATCGTCGAATTTGTTTCCATGGCTGTTTATGTCATTTGGCACCAAATCTCACTTTCTGATGCCCGAATTGCGCCAAGCTTTTTAAAAAAGCGTCAAGACCCCTATAATAGAAAAGCACCAAAAGTTCATTGGGTTTGTTTTGATAACTTTTGGCAACAAATCTATGTATATTAACGAATCTATCCCTGTTTGAAGCTCGAATTACGCCAAACCTAAAAGCAAAGGATCCTATACTGGAAGAGCACCCGATTTTCTTATGGACAATATTCAAGTGACATAACATGGTGTAAAATTACCGCGGATAGCAAATTTGTTTAAATATCTCATCAATTGATGCCGAATAAATGCAGGCATGCATGCACAAAATATTTAATTAATTTTGTATGGTAAATAATTATTAGAAAATTAGTATATACATATTAATTAAAATAAATAATTTACATATTTAAAATAACATGAAAATATGCATGATGGTGCACTAAAATAGAGAGAAAATTAAAACCTGTTACTGAAAATGTCTATAACATAGTACTTTTCAATACCGTGGTTCTTAATGTTATTCACAAGCAGATGGAATTTTTTTCATCCTTAAACACAAAGGAAGAATAGAATACAGATCGCTGTTATAAAAGTCCGAGTGGTAGCCACAATTTCAACCTAACCATTTTATACAAGCTGGTTTTTTAAGTTGTAATTGATTTTACTTATCAATCCCGAAAGCAGTCGTCAGTTGTCGCAACAGCTGTGTATGAGGCCATGATAATCAAAAAATGCCCCATTAAAGTTAAAAGCATGGCAACCCAATTACAGATTTACCAATATTTTTAAAACAAAGCACGCTGTCATGTTAGGCCTCAGGGGGTAGGCCCCCTAGTATATATATATATATATATATATATATATATATATATATAGCATATATATATATATATATATATATATATATATATATATATATATATATATATATATATATATAGCATATATATATATATATATATATATATATAGCATATATATATATATAGCATATATATATATATATATAGCATATATAGCATATATATATATAGCATCATACAAAGCGACTAAAAAAAAATCCGTGAAAATACAAGAGATTTTCCTTAAAATTTTACGGAGAAGTTAATTTTTTCCAAAACAACAGTAGAATTTCCGTAAATAACATTAGTTCCGTAAAGGAGATTTAAAATCCGTAAATATGCAGAAAGTTTTCCGTAAATTTAATGGATTTTTCCATATTTCTTTCAAAACAGTTCAATGTCCGTATTTTTTTCCCAAAAGAGTGTAATTTCCGTAAATGACGCTTAAAGTTTGCGTACAGATATCGCCTTGTTTGAAATGCCAATTAAGATTGTTGTATATACTAGAGTTCTCCAAGTATCCAGTACTGCCCCGGCTCGATCCGCTGGCCCATTCTAATCGGGGCCATGTCTGGACGGCAATTCTTTGTCAGAGTAATAATAACATTTATATATTTCAATAAAATATTTAGAAATTTATTTTATTTTTATGAGTTGCAGAAAAATATTTTTAAATCTACTTTTTTTTATACTTGATAGTGCTTTAAAATTATAATTTTTTTCATTATTTTTTTTTTAAATTTTATTTCAACTTTTCTAACGTGAGGCAATATTTAATATTATTATTATATTTAATATTATTATATTATATTATTTAAAGGTTTCATACCATAATATCTCTGCAAATTATCGCAATGTAAATTGGTATTAAATTAAACTGATTTGGCTTATAAATTTATGAATTAAACTAAAATTTATTATTTTATAAATTATAATTTTACAAAATTTATAATTTTTCCCTTCAATTTATAAAAATAGTTAATTTTTTCTTTACTAAAGTTTACTACTTTTATAAAGTTTATAATTTATTTCTTTAATTTATAATTTTATAAATTTAAACTTACTTATCCCAAGGTCATAATTTCAAAAATTTCTCTAAAATCTATTTTTTTTCGTTTTAACATTTTAAAAACTATTCAGTTTAACAGAAGCGTTCACAAAAGCTCTCAGCATAGCTCACATATAATAATTTATTATAAAATTGTTTATTTACATAGGTGTTTTTAAATAAGAGATAAAGAAAATTTATTTTAATAGCATCCAATAAATCGGTCTGCTTGCTTAAGATAATTATTGTTTTTATTGGAATTGATAAATAAACCATCAGACAAATCATTTAAAAAAATTATATGGTCGAAAAAAGAAAATGTTGGTACTGCTGCAAAAAGAAGCAATCATTATCCTTAATACAATATTTTACGCATATAATACATAATAAGTTAAAATTTATCTGTTATAAAGCATCAAATAATAAAGCAAAATATTAGAACTCTGAAAAAATCCATCTGCTGATAAAACTTTCAAGTTTTTGCATCATACAAAGCGACTAAAATAAATAATAACATTTGAGAAAGCGGCCATGTCCAGTCATAGCGTAGTGGTCGATGTCGTCACTTTAGTAACCGGAAGATTCCGGGTTTGATTCCCCTCGTGACAAGGGTTGGTAATTTACTGAAATCTCACTCCGAAATGAAAAACAGAAATGTATCTATCCCTTAGAAGGTTATCATTGGGATGTAACTTTTTTTCTTTAGTCCTATTTTAAGGACATAAAATTTTCTAAAAATTACGGAAGATAACTGTTATAAAGTGGAAATTTAAAATCGGATATTTCAAAAATCATGGACAATGTCCTGGAATTTACGGAATTTTTTATTCCGTTAAAATAAGGAAATAGTACTGGCGTCCCGATTGCCAATACAATTTCCGTTTTCTTCAGGAATTTTTTTTACAGTGATATATATATATATATATTGAATATTCCCCCGCCACCCGTCAGAGGACAAAAACATTTGTACAGTAAGGGTACGTAAATGTCATTGATTGCTTCAGAAATAAGCTGGTGTTCTTCGATTGAACCATGGAATGGTTGGTAAAGGCGTCATTTTCCAGTTCCACGAAGGGGATAAATGGATGTGAGTTTGATCCTCATGAGGATATTGATCGATTTTTTTTTCTTGCCAGGAAGCTGGATTTAAAAGTGTATATATTTTTATTTAAAAAATAAAACTAACTGATAAAAGAAAATCCCTCGCAATTTATTTTTATTCTTTTAAAAAAGGTATTTATTTCATTCAATTACACTTCAACAATTTTTTTTTCCTTTTTAGTACATTATAATAAAAACTTGTCTTTAAAACATTTTTTTACTTATAATTTATTTATATTTAAAAAGATGGAACTTGCTAGAAAAAATGTTCTTTTCCGACTGGATATAGCTTGCCTGGTAGTCTGCGACATGAAGAAATTACGGAAGTGACGAATGCTTGCAGACAAAATTAATTTTCTTTATCTTAGTCCCCCTTGAAGGGTGCCGGTATATTATATATACAATTTAATTTTAATCCCAAAATGCCACAATGACACCAGAATTTTAGAATCAAATTTTGAATTTATAAGGTAACATGAAGGAAAGCATTTACTTATTTTAAAATAAATTTGTTCGTGAATCTTGGTGTCAATCAATCATTTCAATATTTTAGCAACAAAAGTATTTTGCCACTGAAGGGGTTAAATAATTCAATTGAGAAATTCAACATGCTCACGCAGACCTATAAGATTATCATCATAGCTTGTTTACTTATATATTGTTACAGTATATATAAGTTATAAATATTTTGTTCGAGTGTTACGAAAACATATTACTATATTTTGGTCCTGTTTAATTTCATGACTTTCACCCATGGTGTAATCTCAAATTCCTCTTTCTAAAGTAAATCTGTAGTCTTGGAATTCATTGATATTTTCCAAATTTCTCATCGGAAAAATAAAATAAATTAACATATTTTCCTGTGTATTCTTCTTTTGCGTTCGTTTTTGTTTCACAAAATATTTCTAAAATATATACTTCATTTAGTTTTAAGTGTTACAACTTTATTCATAATTCGTCAGCTTCTCGTATATTTTAGCTCATAAAATGTATAAGTACATATTTTAGAAATATTTTGTCAATTAAATAGCAAAGTGGAGTCCTCTTTAAAAAGGGCATTAAAATAAGCCTGACTTAGCTTGGATGGACTATGAGAAAATTGGCAAAGATTAATTGGGTTTTTATATGAGGTATGTTTTTTTAACCTGGTGTTATGCGACGCATTTTCTCTTTCTGGACCATTTTACTTTTGCAATAAAGCAATTTAAATCTACAAATCTTAATCAGTATAAACATAGTTTAACGGCGAGGCAGACCTTAAGAACAACTTTCTGTTTATACTCTATGGGCCTCATTAGCTGAGAAATCTCGGATTTTTTCTCTGATTTTGAAGTAACACAGAAATTACTAAATATCAAAGCAGAACCTAGACTGCTAGAATGCATGTAAATGCAAAATAAGGCTTTTAATGAGGAACTGAAATAATAATTTAAAAAAAAACCTTTTTAATATGAATAAAAATAAAATTTTAAATAGCATTTTTTCATTATTAGGGATAATGAATATTAAAAGAAAGACCAGTTAACAGATATACAAACAAAAAATAAATACCCTTTTTATAAAACATTTGTGGACCAGAAAGAGTCGTAAGACAAAACGAAGAAAGAAGTCAAACATAAAAAAATGAAAATGGTTATTGGATTATCATAAGAACAGTAGCATCTTAATTTACTAATCAATCATATTTTTGATAAATAATGTTTCAAGTATATCGGCTGTGCAAATAAATTGACTGATTTTGCTCATTATACGGTGGAAACAAGATGTCTAGGTGAAGAATAATTGAAGATACTGATTCGACACTTCAGCCTTTGACGTCTACATTGAAACTACTGTTAATTACCCAGAATTTCATTAAAAACCGTGGCACGTCGCCTAGGCTCCCTACAAAGACCGTCCTCTAATTAAGCACTTTGGCGAGTGTGTGTGGTGCCCACCCAGAAGGCGCGTTACCCGCCCCAGAACACTCAACCTTTAATAATCTCACTAGAAAGCGAGATTTTTCTTAAAAAATCGGAAAAGAAAGTCACGATGAGGGTCATTTGGAAGATTTTGAAAATTTTTCAAGCATAAGAAGTGATGTAATCAGGCATTTAAATGGCGGTGACTGCAACACGCTTAAAGATCATGAAATACCGGTGTAGATATTTCTTAAATGAGTATTTTATCTTTTTACGCATCAGTAGTTATTTCTCAACTACCACTGAATGTCAAATAAATCTTCTGTAATTTTTTTTTGTAATACTTTAAAATAGGATTTATAATAAGAGGGGCTAATAAAAATTAGTTTGTAAGCCAATAATTAAAGTGTTGTTTTCATGTTTAATTATATTTTCTTTTGAAATAATTAATGTTTAAAAACTATTAATGTTTAAAAACTATTAATTCCCATCTTTTTTTTTTTTTTTTTTTTTTTTTTACTAAATTCTGTCCAAGTGATTAAATGGAGAAATATAGCAAAATTCTAGAAATTCTATTTTAGATTTGTTATCTAGTATATGTTATTATTTTCTATCTTTGAGCTCAAAAAAGAAAGCAGTCCTCCTTCTAGAAGTCTAAAGATTTTCCCGTATGCACTACTTGAAACAGACACATTAAACTATTTTACAATATTCACACAATATTTTATTATATTCACAGATACATACATGTCAAGTGGCCAAAAGTCACCAGGCACTTTCGATTTTTGATGTTTTATCAAATATCTAGAGAAGTACTTGGCAAATTTTCCTGAAACTTCAGGAATATAAAGAACGTGTTTGATCTCATATTTGTCAGTGAAGGTTTGATCACATGAGCAATTGAGGGACCCTCTACAATAACAAGGAAAGTGGAGTTACCTTGCTTCTCAATTTTCAGATTTACGTAGTGTATTTTTCATCATATAAGGAAATATAAATTTTATGATAAGCAAAGAAAAGATGCTAGAAAACTTTTCTTAATAGAAATAAGCAAAGTATAAGCAAATAAATATATGCAAATAAATACACTAGTGTGCAAAACTTAAGCAACAAACACAAAATGCTAATTTCTGAACACGTGAGTACTCAAAAGGAAATTCGATAAACAGCAAGTGTAGAAAATAGGTACTACCCTAAAAGCACAGACAGTCGATGTGAAGTCTTCTTGACATCAAACATGGTCACAATTGTCATAGTCACTACAATGAACAGAAATGTGATATCTTTCATTCGTCTCATTTTTACTCTCATTTGGTCACTCCACTGAACAGTCAGCAGGACTGTTGCTTTTTGACGAGTCACCAGGTGACTTTACAATGAAGTCATCCTGTGACTCTCATGTGACTGTCATTTTGACACTCCATTGTAAAGTCATCATGATAGCTGTTCAGTGAGGAGTTCCCAAGTGACATAAAATGAAATCATCTGGTGACTTTTCACAAAGGAGTGCAATGATGACTTCATAATAGAGGGTCGATCATCGGAAAGTCACCATGCGACTTCATTGTGACATTATTTGGCGACTCATCACAATGCAATGCTCACAATGACTTCAAAGTTCAGTCTTCAACTGACAGTGACTTGAGAATCACAAGGTGACTTCATTGTAATGTCACCTGGTAACTCACCACAAAGCGATAGTCACAGTGACTTTTCTGTGTAAACAATCATTTGAGAGTAATAATGAGACAGTGAAATATCCCATATTTTTATTCACCGTAGCGATTGTGACACTTCTAACCATGTGTGACGTCAAGGGGACTTCACATCGACTGGCCGTGCTGTTAGGGTAGTACCTTTTTTCTACACTTGCTCTTTATAGAATTTCCTTTTGAGTACTCACGTGTTCATAAATTAGCATTTTGTGTTTGTTGTTTAAGTTTTGCACACCAGTGTATATGCAAAGAAGTTATATTCTGAATTAAAATGTTGAAAGTAAATTAAAAGCTTTGTAGGTGAAAATTCCATTTTTCACTTGACTTGTTACTGCAAAGAGCCCCTCAGGGGACTAACAGCAATTTGATTAAAATATTTGCGATAACCCTGTAAAATAAAATGCTCGAAATGCTATTTAGCTGTAACACATGACTATGTAGATCTTGTACAATATTTGCGTTCATTTGTGTATGAATAGTACGTACCTTCATGTAGATAGAAAGGTTTCCTTAAAACAAAATTTTTAAATCCGCAATTTTTTTCTTAAACATGCAGGGTTTTCAACCAAATTTAACTCCACTTTCATGAAACTTGCACAAAGCACAGAATAAACATAATACTATAATTAGGATATAAATAAATAAAATATTTGATGAAATATGAGCATTTGTATGAAATACTTTTTAACTGAGATTGGGAGAACGATCACAAAAATTGTTTACATAATTTAGTAGTCAGTTATAGGGGAATCAGTATAGGCACGGCCACTCGATTCCTCACCGCCGGGTGAATCAAGTTTGGCCATAGTATAGGGCAATTCATATAAAAAGGCCTGTAGGAAAGATATCGGCTGTATAAGGAGCTGGATTTTAGTTACTTTCTAAAGCCAGCTAGATGATAATGGATTTTCCGCAATTTTTTCTTTTTTTTTTGTTTGCATTTTGTATGTATGCTTTAGTTTTTCTTGGAAGAATAATCAAAACGAGCCCATTCCAAGAAATAAATAATTATCAAAATCGCAGCATCGCGAAAGTATCGCCAAAGCTTTGCGTCGACATACATTAAATACTAACTCTTTTAATAAAAAATGACAATTTGTGGAAAACTTATCATTCATCTACTTTTAGAAAGCAACTGAAAATCAGCTCACGATATTTCCCATATCTTTCTGAATTTTCGCGATATTCAACTGGTCTTTTTATAGGTGTTGCCCTATATCGTTGACAACTAAATAATGCAAAACATTTTTGCTAGATATTTGACAGATATAACTAAAATATTCGACAAACTTCTAAAATCGAAAGTGTTCCGCGACTCTTGGCCCGATATTGTATATATAAAATCATCTTCACACAATCTTAAAATAATGTTATGAGAGGTAATTCAAGATTCCGCGTTCTGAATTTAAGCAGTGGTAGAATTCAGCAAAGCAAACGCTCAGCAAACAGCAAAGAACTCGTGGTCCAAGCAAAAACTTTAAGACTCTAGACGACGCTTTCTGGTTGTGGACAAAGACTTTTTTACAATATTATCACACAAATTATTGTTTATCTTCTTTTACACACTGTTTCTGCCAAAAAAAAAGAGGGGGGGGGGTAATAGGGAAAACGACACAAGAAGTAATCAACGATTTAGAAATACGTTTTATTTATTAAACATTTAAAACGTTAAAAGGAGAAGGATATAATTTATTAAGCACTAACAAGTCTTGCTCGCATTGGCTTTACCTTCTTTCTTGAAACGAAAGCACTCTGATTTTCGTTTTTGTCTTGCTGAGATCTAAAGAATACTGCAGTTTAGTAATTCATTTTTTGAGCAACTCTTCGTCTTACTTAATTCCATGGTAATAGAATACCTATTTATATCTCCCTGCTTAATTCTAAATAAAGCTCATTTTGTATTTTTAAATTTATTTATTGTGTTTCATTTTGCCATTTTCGATTTATTTATAATATAAAAAAGTTGACAATAACTTACAGTATTTTCTGAAAGAAACGGAATCTTCTTCAATCTGAAAGCTTTTTCAAGTGTTTTAACAACTTTCCGGGGCAAATAATTCTGTTGTTGTAATGTTGAAATATCACAAAAATTTACATACAATCTCATTTGAAAAAATATATGCAATTGAAATTTTTTTTTTTCACGCATATTATAAAAGCAACATTTTACTCAAAAATTATGGTGCAAATTTTGATTAAGTAATATAAATAATATACCACCGCTCTGCAAAGGGTTAACACTTCAGTTCTGAAAACTTTTTTTTTTTTGCTAAAAATATTTATATTGAGGAATTCTACTCTTAAAATTTGAAAGTGGGGTTTTGAATTCTCCCGTATATCGAATGTAAAATGGCATTATTATTATTAATTTTAGAGCGAATATATTGAAAGGCAAGCGTTAACATCATTTTATACTTCCAAGTACAGAATATTTTAGGAGATACTGTTCTTAAAAGAACTGGTATGAACTGTTGGTGCAGACTTAGAAAACAATAGCAACCTGCGCGGTAATTTCCTTATAGAATGAGGTTGGACAAATATCGCATCTTAGAGGTTCGACGCTTTCTAGCTGATTTCTTATCTCTGAACATAAGAACCGTATTATGTTTATTCTCCATAATGTGTGTGGCTTTGTACAAATTACATGAAAGTCAGAAAGATTTGCTCTCCATATAAACCAACAAGTATTAAGAAAATGAATTGCATAAACTTAGAAAACTAATATTTATACTTTTTGAGATGTATAAACATCTACATACGTACATACATATAAAATTGTGGCATGTGCCAAGTGTGGGGCGTACACATGTCCATTGTGCTAATAGATGTAGCAAATATATATTTTGTTTCTTTTTTTTATGAAGGACAACACATTTTGACTGTCTCATAAACTTTAAAATTATTTTTCAGGAAATTTGAAAGTTTATGCTTTGATACTTTATATACATAGTTTTACTAAAATGCGTTCTAAAAATAAAATTCGCTTTTTATCTGAAAATTTATGAGATTAGCCACGCAAAAGTCACAATTTATTTAACCATTCTACTCCATGGCCTCAACGAAATAGAGTTTGAATTGGTCTACGATTTTATACTTGTCTGAGGCAGATCTTACAAGATATTTAGCACATGTACAGGCAAATGTATAGGATAAAAGAGGTTGAATTAGGTGGTTGGGAAAAAAATCTTGTGGTGTCTTCTGTAGGTGATTTTTGTTTCATAATTTCTCTCCCAATTTTATTTGTATAAAACTTCTCAGTTTGAAAAATCCCCAAACAGTCTATAATATTCTTAACCGGGCAAGAATTATTATACAGTTTTTAACGTTGCAATAGGCATCATAAACGAGTAGATCTATAAGATCACCTCTTATTGACTTATTCTTCTCATTTGGTAATGAAGCTTATGCAGAACACCGGTTTTATAGATCTTCGAATATCGTAAAAATAAGTTAAGTGGTTTAATAAAAGTGCATTTGATAGAATTAAAATTTTCAGCAGTAAGGAGTTTAACAAAATTTCGCCCAATAGATAAATTTTGCTATTTAGTTTTTGTATCATTATATTTTGGAAGGACCAATAATTTATTAATAAAACAATTTTTTTTCTGGCAACATACAAAAATCATAAGAAAGTTTAAAGGGATTTATTCAGGAATGTTAAATCACCCTGCAGAGGAAAAAGCGGAAAGTTTAATATTAATGATTTTTTTAGACCTGTCCTAATCATACTATATTCTAAAGGTATGAGCTAGAATTATATGGCAGCACTAAAGGAGAGACCCCCTTTGTGGGGTCTTCTAATTATGTTGTTACACTAAGAATCCTAAATGCTATATTTTGCCACCTTCGTGTTACAGCAATTACGCTATGGGAGGAGCTAAGCTTACCTAAAACGGCCTCCTTTTGTAAAATCATATTTAACTACTGGGTTGTTCTAGATTAAAGCCAGTTAGGTATTTAATTACAAGATCATACTAGAAAATTAAATAGTCATAGTTTTCGTCACTTTGTCCAAGGAGCAATTACGGATGTTTGAGGAATATAAGTTATATAGTTACAGACGTTTAAGATTTATGAGAATAGAGGGCAGGATACCTTGTTGGTCTATCATTTATAATGCTTGAAAGTAATCTCAATAATTGCTTGAAGAAGAAAGCACTTATTCCTCTAGTATTTGTTTCCTGTCTCTATATTATTGAACATTAATGCTTTTTTGGGCGATGCTATAAGTAATATGATGATTATGAACTTAATAGTCAAAAAGTTTATTAATTGTAATCAATAAAATTTTAACGTGTTAAAAAATACAAAATTCAATTTTTGTTTAAAATGGAAACCATTTTAGCTTTAAATGTTTTGCTATCAAATTTATGTTTTAGTGCTTTTCTATTTAAAAAACGTTATATCAATAAAATCGCATTTTCTACGTTTTCATTTAATTTAAAACTTTTTATCTTGGGGTACAAATTATGATATTGCACACAGAATAGCTTCACAACCACTAATTGATAGGATCAGATACCTGAAATTTTTATAAATGCCAAATAATAATTACTTGTAAAATTAACTAAAATCTTGAAAATATTTTAGAAAATAAAAATTTTAATGCCCGAAAACGCTTTAAAATGATAGCAATGATTTAAAAATTAATAATTTAAAAATGAAGTATTTATTTATGTAAATAATTTAGTTTAGTCTACAGGAAATAATATTTATGATCTGAAATTTTTAAGACATTCATAAAGTTAGCGTAAAGAAATTTTGAACGGAATGGTAAAATTAATAATGCAAGATTTAAAACTTTTGAATTAAAAGAAAAAGGTGCAGAAATACGTTAATTCTTTGTATGATAATTTTGAAACGTAAAATCGCTGGGATAGAAATTTTATATCAAAATATTCAGACTGAAATAGCTTTCATTCTGCATAAAAAAATTATTTCAAAAATATAGACATTTTGAAAATTTTAGAAATAAATATGAATTGTAAATGAAATTTTAAAGAGAAATCAATTTCTAAAAGCTTCGAATATGCGAACCTAATCTTACCGAGCATTCCTCCAAGTAGATTTTGATTAATGCTTTAAAAACAACAACAACAACAAAAACTACTTACTCTTCAATCATTTTTTAACGATTAAAAATGAATTTATCATGAGAAATTCCAAACTGTAAGTTCTGAAGTGTAAACTGTTCCGAAGAATTCCAATATGATGTCAAAATTAGGTGTTTGTATTGAAAATTTTAAAGTTTTGTACAATTTCTATATGTAGATGACCTCCTAAGCTAAATTTAAATATAGCATTAATTAGTAGACGATATTACTAATCGAATGGTACCAGTCACATTTTTATATGATGATTTGCGGCAGAGTTAGTAGGAGGGCTAGTAGGTACCCTTTTCTTTCCACGATTGTTATTAATTTTTAACTCAAATACAATACAAATTAAATTAAATTTATTAATTGCAAATTCATGCTGGAAATAAATTTTGTTCAGGGAAGAGAGAATATATTCAGTCTCCAATTAAATTACAAGCAACTGCCAATGATTTATATTTTCTTAGTTATGTTCTGCATTTATGTCATGTATAAGCAATTTATCTTTTATGCCAAGCATAAGTATTTACCTATCTTTGGGATATCTTTGGAACTAATGAAAACCTGCGATTTTTGACAGCCGTCAGCAGAGCTTTGAGAAATGATGTTGTCTAATAACAGAATATCATTTTGCAATGGTTCTTCCGGAAGCTTCCCATTTTATTCTCTATTATGTCCAAATCTGTATATTTCGGTGTTCTCGGTTTATACGTTGATACCTTCGCTAAAAAAAAAAAAAAAAAAAAAAAAAAAAACGCTAACCAAGTTTACACTTGGTCCGCCTTCAAGTGACGTAATTCATTTATAGTATAACGGAAACAGTTTCATCGCACTGGATTATATAATGATAAATAGCTTTCGATCAGCTCATTTCCCAAAGTAATATGTATATTGATTTAGCATGACATATAATATAGTAATTTTATTGATGCAAGAGTAGTTTTGTTTTTCAGTATAAGTTAATTTATTTTGTTGCTGCTTAGATATTGTTATTATCATTATTAGATTGTATTAAATTGTATTTTCAGACATGTGATATTATCAGCGTTAGAATTGAAATATATTTGTCCTAAAAACCAGTGAACATGAAAACTTACTGGTCCTCAGACATCCTGATTAATGCAATAGCTGTTTTTTTTTATTTGGAATAACATTGCTTTTCTAGACTACTATATTACAAAGGAATTTTTAGTATGTTAAAAAATGACTTATTAAAACTTATGAAAAAAATCTGCAGAATAAAATTGAGGATTAAAAAAATTTAAATGTGAAATGAATAAATTCTGGAGAATACGACATACATATTGGAGTAGTTATTACTCTAATAAAGCATTAATGATATTTTTCCTTTTTTCTGGTAAAGAACATGCTTAAAGAAGCACATGATATACCAATATGAATCGTATGTTATGTCGATGGTAAGTTGGTTACGGGCGCTACGGTCATATTTTGCACATGAGGGAGGAACAGACCGGGACCTTCGTTTAAAGTGGAATTCGACCCACTATACAAACATCCATGACAAAGTCGGGATTCGAATCCGAGACCTTTTGTCTAGTAGCCAGTGCCCTGACAACTAGGCAAACAGGGGGGCTTAAGTTGTGCCAAATTTATCGAGCATTCAACATTTTATATACATAATGACTTGCTGACTTCCTTCGCCATCTACCAGATGTTTCTATGATCGGAACTTTCAAAAACCATTTTTTGCCTCTGCTCCATTTACGAATTTTGTTTACTCTTAATTTCGCTCAGTAACTTTCCTACATAAAAAATTGATGATTGAAGCGAATAAAGTTTGGATGTGAGACAAACTCAAATCCAAAGAGATAGTTTGGATTTGAGAATTTTGAGAATAGTCTTCTTTAAGGCGGTTTTCAAAAAAAATATTTTTTCCCGCTCAACAACGCGAAACTTTTTGGTACATTTCCTGACGCCTTTTTAAATGTAAAAGCATACTTATACAGACATGATTATTGAAATTATTTGTAATTGAACTCTGTTTTTTTTTTTCCTTTTCTGGTAAATGAATTACATCTTGAGTTATAAGCAATTAATTTGTCTCAGGATAGAAATTTTTTCCCTTTCCTGTGCTGCCGAATCCAGAATTTCCTGCACACTTTGACAGCATTTTCTGAAAAATCTTCCGCCTTTACCGAAAAACGGAAAAACAGTTACACTACATAGTTTCTGAATAAGTGCTCCTGCCAATTTGATACGTTTGAGAAAAAAATGTATTAAAAATCGTTTCAGAAAGTAGACTGTTTGGATTTTAAAATACATTTAAGCTCGATGAATCATCCTCATTTGCATAATTCCAGAAGATTGATTCGTTTTAGCACCCTCTATTAGTAACTTTTTAAACTAAAACCATTTATGCTGTTAAAAAATGCTCGTAATATCTCGCATTCCGGCGATGATTTTAGCGTAAACCGTTCTTCCGTGTCCTTATTTGTCTCTGGTTTTTTTTATGAATTTTTAAAATTTACACGGACTTTCAGCCCATAATTTACGTTTACGAAACATTTTCGAATTTCCTACTTTTATGAAATATTTAATTTTTATTATTGGAAGAATATTTTGTTTTTCGATGGAAGGTAATTTTAATGCAACGTTATTTGTCCAAGTATTAAAAAAAAGTTTATACGCCTCAGTTGTGTGATTGTTTTTCTGCGCGTACCTGGAAACATATGCATCT
Organism: Maratus michaelseni; assembly: GCA_963931845.1. Lineage (NCBI taxonomy): Eukaryota > Metazoa > Arthropoda > Arachnida > Araneae > Salticidae > Maratus > Maratus michaelseni. Next base: position 409,988,811 of record OZ007586.1, read on the forward strand.
ATTTAAAACTTAAAATTATTAATAATTAAATATATTTTATTTTCTGGAATGGAAAATTTAGAAGTTTATTTAAATACTTCTTTAAAGTTTTGTATAAATGGGTCAAGTCCAATAAATTTTAAGATAACAAGCTTTAAAACGTTCGCTGACTCTTGGACACTTCAGAGAGATACCTATAACTTCTTAAACGTATTCACAAATTTACACAAAAATGAATATAATTTTGCTCTAAGTACTGAAATTTTTTAGTAAATATTGTAATCAGTAATTTTCAGTTAAATAAAGATGTTGATGAACTTTAAAAGATAAAAATGTCCATTAAAATTTTAAACACCAATAAATAAATATACATCTAAATTAAATATCCATATTAAAAATGTAATGTTTTTCAATTAATGAGAAAATTTCTATATATATATTTAAGTGTTGGCTATTTTTCATTGTGGACTGTTTTATTGTTTACATGCTTAATGATTCGCACATTTTTATTTATTAAGGTGACTGGTTCAAGTAGGTGGTGAAAGGGAAATAAAAATTTGCTTACTTTTCAGTGATTTAATTCATAACAACTTATCTGATGCATCTCAGATATTGATATAACTATCATAGTATCGTTCTTTTTCAAAAGTGCCCCGCATGGGAAGTGAGGTGTTAGTTGCCGTTGTGTTAAAATTTAAATACAATTATTGGGCTTATTAGTTAAGATTTTGCAATGCAAATTTAAATGTTTAATAATAAATACAAAATAAATTTTGTAATACAAATGATCCGGCATTATGAAGTATTTGGAGAACAGACGTGTATTATTTGGACATGGAGTTTAGCACTATAGATTAACTGATGCAGTAAACCTTAAGTTTATTAAAACATTTATTGTACAATAGAAATACAATATATAATTGTATATTTATTGCACATTTCCATCCTTTACATAAAATTTTGTTTTAAAGTATGATGGATGACTTACATTTTATTGCTATGGAGAAAAAGTTTATGAAACTTATAGAAACACGGGCATATAGATGAATATATGTGCATCATTGCGTATAGATAAATAAATCTTCATGATATCAAATTATGAGAAATTAAAGACATACAAGATGATTATAAACTTTCTCTGTTTGAGGCATCCGTATCTAAAACTAATGGATGAAATGAAGCCGTATTATTCATTGTTTATCCAGACACGTCATACTGAACTCCAAAAGTCTAATGTATAAAACGCAAGAATTTTGAATGCTCATTCCGTTAATTAATTTGATCTATAGATGCCTCGAATAAGGGAAATTAATTTTATAACCACCCTTTAATTAACAAATAACGTATATAACTCATTATTTACCCAGACACGTGATACTGAACTTTTTGAAAAGTCAAGCAGCTTTCAGATACGCATGGAGAAAAAAAAATGGTAAATAGCTAACATTATGTTTACTGATTGCTTTCGACAATCTAAACCATCTCATCAGATTATCCTATGACAAGTATTTTATACGAGAATCATAAAATTCTTTTTCCTCTTACTGTGCTGACGCTTTGAAGCATCATTACTTTCTCTGAAAATAAGGGGAGAAGAAAGCAATGTGATGTAAGAGAATTCAGAATAGTTAGAGAATGAATAAGGGAAGTCACGTCATATTTATGCGTTAAAGGGCTTCCTGTGGGTGGTGGATAAAGCACACCTTAGATGCACCCATGGATCGGGAATTAAAGCATTGATAATGGTGATAAAGCCTGTTCGTTGTTTCAGTTGTTGAAGTTATCTTTGACTATCTGGGGGGTCACCTCCACCTTTCGTCGTCAATTTTATAGCCACGTGTCGCAAAATATAGTACAGATCGTAGGAGTCGATAACGTGCTACTTCCACTTTTATTGATGCGAAATATCCTCTCATCATGTAAAAGATTGAGCAGGATATTAAATACCAGGCAGTTTTAGTAATCATGATCAAAGTTTAAGCCATAAAATGTCTTGAAATGCGATTTGCGCGGATGTTTGTCTAGAATATTTTGGATAGGGGGATTTTTCTGGAACTTTTTAACTTATAAAGCAAAGAACTTGGATAATTTTACATATATATATATATGTGTGTGTATTAATCATCCTCGCAACAAGGATGGTGCGGACAGCGTCCCGGCACCAGGCGCCAAGCACTTTAATGTGCCGGCAGGCTCTTCATCGGCACCTTCTTTTACCACTATTAATACTCAGTCGATCAATAGAAAATGTACAAAATGTCACCTCTGATTTTCATGACAAAGGCAAATCGTTAGTTTCCGAACTACGCTTATAAACTATTCTTTTTACACTCATAAAAACTTCTACAAGCTAGGTTTATGGAACCGCTAAATCATTTTATTTCAGCGCTTTTTACGTAAGCCAAAGAAAATGTATTGCATTGTTAAGGTCGTTGCACTGCTCTACTATGTAAATGTCGTAGTAATTTTCGCTTAACGCTTTTAGTGGCAAAGTATTTTTATTGTTAGAATGCTGAAATGATTGAATAACACTAGAATTTGCGAACAAATTTATTTGGAAATAAGTAAAAGATTTTCTTCACGTTCATTGTAAAAGCAAATTTTTATTCTAAAATTCTGGTGCCATAGTGGCATTTGGGGATTAAAAATAAGTTGTATATATACTATGCTACCAGCCTTCAAGGGGTAAATGTGCGACAGCGAGCACTGGAGTAAAAAATTACAGCAGCGAATTTTGAGACGTTAACCGTGGCTATTTTTTACACTTGGTATAATACACTTGGTAATCTTATGTATAAAAACTTATGTCTTATGAATTTTTAGATTTGATTAAATAATCTCCCTTTCTAATCAAAGACATAAATCTAAAGATGCATTAAAGTTAAAAATAAAGTTCAGCGGGTAAACAGATTTTGATAAAGACAAGTAAGACTAAAGAAAGTCCTTCCGGCCTGTACCTGGAGGAAAAGGTATCTTTCATAGTCCATGTTTCTAAAAACTCAACTCATTTTACTCAAACACCCGAAGCTAAAATGATTGGAACCCGATTATAGAAGATTCACTCCCGGTTTTTCTTAATACTGAATTTGAATGCGAATTTCAGCATGAGAGTTACAGCATTATAAAAATCAGATTCTTTCAAAATGTCAGCCCCGCTAGAATTTCAAACTGGTATATCTCAACCTCAACCATTTTTTAAGATAAAGCCAAAACAAAAAAAGTTCCGGAATTCTTGTATCACTGTCTAACACTTAACGAAAACAACTTTTTCAATTTATAAAGTTTTATAAATCTTTTTGAATTTTTAAAAAAATAAAAAAAAATTAACTGGTCGTCATTTTGAAACAAGATGGCGCACGAAGTTGACCAACGAACTCGGTCGAGATATTGGTATGTTCTGTACACATGATCAGTAACATTCTTATCAGTTCATAAATACGAGAGTTACAGCATAACAAATATCAGATAGTTTCAAAATCTCAGCGACCCTAGAAATTCAAACTACCATATCTCAACCATTTTAGGTAGATTTCGTAAGAAATACTACCTATTACATTCTAACCTAAGTTGGGACTTTTGAAAAATTTTTGCAGATTTACGCCGATCATGAATGGGAGATCATGACTCCCAGAACCCAAAACCACCCGCAGTTCAAAACTTTATCTATCTATCTATCTATCTATCTATGTCACTTTTTTATGGACACAATAACTGCAATAATTTTGCACAAATCTGTTCCAAACTCATACATAAAATCAAGGGGCATAAAATCTCAGTCAAGTTCGTTAATGGGTAAAATCGAACCATGGGGGGGGGGGGGGGGCTTTTTGTGAAAACAGAAAACCTCCCATAATTTCTTAATCTTGATACGTATCGAATCCGTTTAGAGTTATTATTGCTTCTAGGAAAAAGGCCGAAAATGTATGTATGACAGATTTTTATATTAAAAATGGGTCCAGGGGGTGGAGGAGGGGGAGGTTTAGAGGAAAAAAATTCATAACTTCGTCAATTCACAAGATATCAAATCCTCTTAACATAATCTAAAACTTTTATATTGACAAGTTTTTTATTGGACCAACCTTTATAGCAAAAAAAAAAAAAAAAAAAAAAATTAAAAACAAATCCCTGCCGGGTCCGCCTGCAAACAAGTTAGGTTTCGAAGTGGGCGGTTGCAACTACCGCATCATGGCGAAAAGGTCATTTTTTCCGCAATTGTCAACAAACAGGCGCCCCACGGTCTGCGTCTACGAAATATACCTGTGCATGTAGACCGAACCGTCAGGGATTTTTTTAAGGTATAGAAAAAACAAAAAATGTTCTCTAATCCTTGTATAACGTTCTAAAATTAACGGAAAAAGTTTTTCAATTTAAAATTTTTTTGTACATTTTTTTGAATTTTTTAAAAATAATAAAAAAATAATTTGAAGCCATTTTGAAACAATATGGCGGATGAAGCTGGCCAACGAACTCGGTCGAAACCTTGGTATGCCCTATACACATACTCAGTCACATCCAAATCGATTTATAAATAAGTGAGTTACAGCATGATAAATGTCATGGTGACAACCCCTGCTCCAACATAGGCTATATTTTATGTCGGTGCCACTAACCCCAGGGGGGTGCAGGAGGGAAAAACGTTCTAAAATTGCAATTTTTTGTGTACGGAAGGAGCTAGAATTTGAAATTTGGCATTGTAGCTACTTATAAGATGTAAATGTTCTCTAGGAACAAATTTTTAAAAAAATCGAAATTTAAAAGGGTGAAATAAGCGAAAATCGTTCAAAAAACATTCTAAATTACAATTTCTATGTAATCTCTGGAACTACAGAACCGATTTCAAAAGTGATGGCAGCAAATTGATGGTGACAATCCCTGCTCCAACATAGGCTATATTTTATGTCGGTGCCACTAATCCCAAGGGGATGCAGGAGCGAAAAACGTTCTAAAATTGCATTTTTTTAACACTTTCCAACCTAATTGAAAAGTGTTTATGACTTCGGTTTGTCTGGCCGTATGGCCGTCTGCCGCCTGCCGTCTGGCCGTCTGTCCGTGCTCTAACTCCCGTAAATATGCTCGGATTGCTCTGCAATTTTTATATGTTATTGTCGTTATCTATAGCATGTTCCCTATTTCAACGGAAGTGTGTAGCACTTATAGTTTTTTTACAGGTACACTCAAAAGAATTCCGTTACATGACGGTCTATGGGGAAAAATCATTTGCGGTTTATTTTGATGATGTTACACAACTTCAAACACATTGTAATTGATATATATCACTAAGGTGCATTACAAGAAGCTTAATATGGAATAGGGTGTGCATAGCTCTTATAGTTACTTTACAGGGACAGTCAAAAGAATTCCGTTACATTACGTCTATGGAGAAAAATCGTCTACGGTTTATTTAAATAATGTTTCACTATTTTAAACGCATTGAAATTTATATATATCACTAAGGTGCATTACAAGAGGCTTACTACAAAATAGTGTGTGTATAGCAGTCATCGTTCATTTACAGGGACACACAAAAGAATTCTCTACTGTCTGTTAACAATAATTCCTGGAAGTGCGTTTTAAGTTACTGAACGCGATTTTAAATTTAACTCACTTTTTGTCTATTACATGATGTGTGTAAATTCGGTAGATCATATGCAGGGAAGCACAAAAGTTCGCGAACACATTTCCGTTTTTTGACAGAAACTCCAGAAGGAGAATTTTAAACTGTGCTACGCATTTCGTAACTGAACTAAAATTTAGCATCCTATGTAGTATATATACAAATCCATAGATCATATACAGTGGGTGATCGGTTAACGAACTTAATCCGTTCCAAAACAAAGTTCGTTAACCGAATTGTTCGTTAACCGATCATAGATTTAGTATAGATTTGTATGGGAATTAAATTAATTCGTTCTTAAAAGCTAAATAATATATAAAAATTAATAATAAATTCTCCCTAAATTTATTTAAATGTAATAATAATAAAACACACATTGCATGCATAATGTGTTGTCCTTCCTTCAGTCATGCTGTTTTTGAGTTTGTGAGGAATTAAATATTTGACAAAAGCTTATTTTTTCTTTCTGGAGTTTTCAATCTTCCCATTTGAATAGGGCTAATATACGTCCGTATTTAATATGGACATATCGCAGTTTCGTGGCTTTGTCCATGCCTTTATGTACTTAAAATAAATCATATAAGTTTATTACTTTGACCCATCAAAAACTTCATTAGTTCTCTAAAAGATTGTGTTTACTGCATAGCCCAATAAAGCTCCAGTGGAGCCTAGAGCCTGTTAATAATTTAGGAACTAAATTTCAGTTAAAATAATTAACTTGCAATTAAAAATATTTCTTTAAAAAGGGACACAAAGTATAAAAATTAATGTTTTTGTATTCTTCATTCTAATCTGAGGGCCCTAAAATATAGGTCCTGAACCCCTAGGTGCCCTTGAATAAATTAGGCCATAAGTATACAACTGTTAAAATGTTCTCTAAGTCGATGATAGTAGATGCAGAGATGCAATTAAATACGACTCTGCAAATCTGAAACACAGCAGTGCTTCTTCTTGGCTTTGTTTTGTCAGGTGTTTGTTAACCGAACATGTGTTCGTTATCCGAACATAAAATTCTCTTGCGAAAGTGTTCGTTAACCGATCTGTTCGTAAACCGAACAGTTCGTTAACCGATCACCCACTGTACAGGGCTGAATAAAAGGTATTCGGATATTTTTCTGAATATTGTATATGTTGGAAATTGCTAAAATTATGTTTATAAATATGTTATGCGTTTTCCAAATTGTTTACTTAGATGTTATCTTTTAGCTTATTAAACGGTATGATTTGTAAAATTATTTTGGAAGCGTTGGAAATTGTTACATAATCTATGCTTGATGCATGATTTTTCGTTCTTGTTTTATACTGAAGGAGCTAGAAATTTGAAATTTGGAATTGTAGTTACTTATAAGATGTAAATGCTCTCTAGGAACAAATTAAAAAAAAAAAATCGAAATTTAAAAGAGTGAAATGAGCGAAAAGCGTTCTAAAAACATTCTAAATTACAATTTCTGTGGAATCGCTGGAACTATAGGGCCGATTTCAAAAGTGATAGAGGCAAATTGATGGTGACAACCCCTGCTCCAACATAGAGTATATTTTATGTCGGTGCCACTAACCCCAGGGGGGTGCGGAGCGAAAAACGTTCTAAAATTGCGTTTTTTTTATACTGAAGGAGCTAGAAATTTGAAATTTAGCATTGCAGTTACTTATAAGATGTAAATGCTCTCTAAGAACAAAATAAAAAAAAAAAATCGAAATTTAAAAGGTGAAGTGAGCGAAAAGCGTTCTAAAAACAATCTAAAATACAATTTCTATGGTATCTCTGGAACTACAGAACCGATTTCAAAAGTGATGGAGGCAAATTGATGGTGACAATCCCTGCTTCAACATAGGCTATATTTTATGTCAGTGCCACTAATCCCAGAGGGATGCAGGAGCGAAAAACGTTCTAAAATTGCAATTTTTTTTATACTGCAGGAGCTAGAAATTTGAAATTTGGCATTGTAGTTACTTATAAGATGTAAATGCTCTATAGGAACAAATTTAAAAAAATTCGAAATTTAAAAGGGTGAAATGAGCGAAAAGCGTTCTAAAAATATTCTAAATTACAATTTCTGTGGAATCTCTGGAACTGTTAGAGTCGATTTCAAAAGTGATGGTGACAAAATGATGGTGACAATTCCTGCTCCAACATAGGCTGTACTTTATGTCGGTGCCACTAACCTCCAGGGGGGTGCAGGAGCGAAAAACATTCTAAAATTGCGATTTTTTGTGTAGGGAAGGAGCTAGAAATTTGAAATTTGGCATTGTAGCTACTTATAAGATGTAAATGTTCTCTAGGAACAAATTTTTAAAAAAATCGAAATTTAAAAGGGTGAAATAAGCGAAAATCGTTCAAAAAACATTCTAAATTACAATTTCTATGGAATCTCTGGAACTACAGAACCGATTTCAAAACTGATGGAAGCAAATTGATGGTGACAATCCCTGCTCCAACATAGGCTATATTTTATGTCGGTGCCACTTATCGTAAGGGGATGCAGGAGCGAAAAACGTTCTAAAATTGCTTTTTTTTAATACTGAAGGAGCTAGAAATTTGAAATTTAGCATTGTAGTTACTTATAAAATGTAAATGCTCTCTAAGAACAAAATAACAAAAATCGAAATTTAAAAGGTGAAATGAGCGAAAAGCGTTCTAAAAACATTCTAAAATACAATTTCTATGGAATCTCTGGAACTACCGAACCGATTTCAAAAGTGATGGTGGCAAATTGATGGTGACAATTCCTGCTCCAACATAGGCTATATTTCATGTCGGTGCCACTAACCCCAGGGGGGTGCAGGAGGGAAAAACGTTCTAAAATTGCAATTTTTTGTGTACGGAAGGAGCTAGAATTTGAAATTTGGCATTGTAGCTACTTATAAGATGTAAATGCTCTCTAGGAACAAATTAAAAAAAAAATTCGAAATTTAAAAGAGTGAAATGGGCGAAAAGCGTTCTAAAAACATTCTAAATTACAATTTCTGTGGAATCGCTGGAACTATAGGGCCGATTTCAAAAGTGATAGAGGCAAATTGATGGTGACAACCCCTGCTCCAACATAGAGTATATTTTATGTCGGTGCCACTAACCCCAGGGGGGTCCGGAGCGAAAAACGTTCTAAAATTGCGTTTTTTTTATACTGAAGGAGCTAGAAATTTGAAATCTAGCATTGCAGTTACTTATAAGATGTAAATGCTCTCTAAGAACAAAATAAAAAAAAATCGAAATTTAAAAGGTGAAATGAGCGAAAAGCGTTCTAAAAACATTCTAAAATACAATTTCTATGGTATCTCTGGAACTACAGAACCGATTTCAAAAGTGATGGAGGCAAATTGATGGTGACAATCCCTGCTTCAACATAGGCTATATTTTATGTCGGTGCCACTAATCCCAGGGGGGGGGTGCAAGAGCAAAAAACGTTCCAAAATTGCATTTTTTTTATACTGAAAGAGCTAGAAATTTGAAATTTGGCATTGTAGTTACTTATAAGATGTAAATGCTCTCTAAGAACAAATTAAAAAAAATTCGAAATTTAAAAGCGTGAAATAAGCAAAAAGCGTTCTAAAAACTTTCTAAAATACAATTTCTATGGAATCTCTGGAACTACAGAACCGATTTCAAAAGTAATGGTGGCAAATTGATGGTGACAATTCCTACTCCAACATAGGCTATATTTTATGTCGGTGCCATTAATCCCAGAGGGATGCAGGAGCGAAAAACGTTCTAAAATTGCAATTTTTTTTATACTGCAGGAGCTAGAAATTTGAAATTTGGCATTGTAGTTACTTATAAGATGTAAATGCTCTCTAGGAACAAATTAAAAAAAAATCGAAATTTAAAAGGGTGAAATGAGCGAAAAGCGTTCTAAAAATATTCTAAATTACAATTTCTGTGGAATCTCTGGAACTGTTAGAGTCGATTTCAAAAGTGATGGTGGCAAAATGATGGTGACAATTCCTGCTCCAACATAGGCTGTACTTTATCTCGGTGCCACTAACCCCAGGGGGGTGCAGGAGCGAAAAACGTTCTAAAATTGCGATTTTTGTGTAGGGAAGGAGCTAGAAATTTGAAATTTGGCATTGTAGCTACTTATAAGATGTAAAAGATCTCTAGGAACAAATTTTTAAAAAAATCGAAATTTAAAAGGGTGAAATAAGCGAAAATCGTTCAAAAAACATTCTAAATTACAATTTCTATGGAATCTCTGGAACTGAAGAACCGATTTCAAAACTGATGGAATCAAATTGATGGTGACAATCCCTGCTCCAACATAGGCTATATTTTATGTCGGTGCCACTAATCCTAAGGGGATGCAGGAGCGAAAAACGTTCTAAAATTGCTTTTTTTTAATACTGAAGGAGCTAGAAATTTGAAATTTAGCATTGTAGTTACTTATAAAATGTAAATGCTCTCTAAGAACAAAATAACAAAAATCGAAATTTAAAAGGGTGAAATGAGCGAAAAGCGTTCTAAAAACATTCTAAATTACAATTTCTGTGGAATCGCTGGAACTATAGGGCCGATTTTAAAAGTGATGGAGGCAAATTGATTGTGACAATCCCTGCTCCAACATAGGCTATATTTTATGTCGGTGCCACTAACCCCAGAGGGGTGCAGGAGCGAAAAACGTTCTAAAATTGCAATTTTTTAATACTGAAGGAGCTAGAAATTTGAAATTTAGCATTTTAGTTACTTATAAGATGTAAATGCTCTCTAGGAACAAATTTAAAAAAAAAAATCGAAATTTAAAAGGGTGAAATGAGCGAAAAGCGTTCAAAAGACATTCTAAATTACAATTTCTGTGGAATCGCTGGAACTATAGGGCCAATTTTAAAAGTGATGGAGGCAAATTGATGGTGACAACCCCTGCTCCAACATAGGCTATATTTTATGTCGGTGCCACTAACCGCAATGGGGTGCAGGAGCAAAAATTTGCGAAAATTGCGTCTTTTTTATACTGAAGGAGCTAGAAATTTGAAATTTGGCATTGTAGTTATTTATAAGATGTAAATGCTCTCTAAGAATAATATAAAAAAAAAAATCGAAATTTAAAAAGGTGAAATGAGTGAAAAGCGTTCTAAAATCATTCTAAATTACAATTTCTATGGAATCTCTGGAACTACCGAACCGATTTTAAAAGTGATGGTGGCGAATTGATGGTGACAATGCCTGCTCCAACATAGGCTATATTTTATGTAGGTGCCTCCAACCGCAATGGGGTGCAGGAGCAAAAATTTGCGAAAATTGCGTCTTTTTTATACTGAAGGAGGTAGAAATTTGAAATTTGGCATTGTAGTTATTTATAAGATGTAAATGCTCTCTAAAAATAATAATAAAAAAAATTCGAAATTTAAAAGGGTGAAATGAGCGAAAAGCGTTCTAAAAACATTCTAAATTACAATTTCTGTGGAATCGCTGGAACTATAGGGCCGATTTCAAAAGTGATGGAGGCAAATTGATTGTGACAATCCCTGCTCCAACATAGGCTATATTTTATGTCGGTGCCACTAACCCCAGAGGGGTGCAGGAGCGAAAAACGTTCTAAAATTGCGTTTTTTTAATACTGAAGGAGCTAGAAATTTGAAATTTAGCATTTTAGTTACTTATAAGATGTAAATGCTCTCCAAGAACAAAATAAAAAAAAAATCGAAATTTAAAAGGTGAAATGAGCGAAAAGCGTTCTAAAAACATTCTAAAATACAATTTCTATGGAATTTCTGGAACTACCAAACCGATTTCAAAAGTGATGATGGCAAATTGATGGTGACAATTCCTGCTCCAACATAGGCTATATTTTATGTCGGTGCCACTAACCGCAATGGGGTGCAGGAGCAAAAATTTTCGAAAATTACGTCTTTTTTATACTGAAGGAGCTACAAATTTGAAATTTGGCATTGTAGTTATTTATAAGATGTAAATGCTCTCTAAGAATAATAATTAAAAAAATGGAAATTTAAAAAGGTTAAATGAGTGAAAAGCTTTCTAAACTCATTCTAAATAACAATTTCTATGGAATCTCTGGAACTACAGAACCGATTTCAAAAGTGATGGTGGCAAATTGATGGTGACAATCCAACAGCCTCTTTAATTAAAAGCTATGCGATGCTGACGACTGGGTTTTTCGCTAATTGTTGCCACAGATTAATCTCGGAAAATGAAATCTTTGAAGTTACTGAAAAAAATAGTAGCTCTAAAAGTATTTGTCAGAAAATTGTTAGACAAACTGCGTTTGAAAGGTAAAAAATTGTATTTTTCTTGATATAAATTTCAAATCTAATGATTATGCCGTTTTTAAAATATTGAATTTCAAAAATTACCAAATTTCACAATGGAATACCATAGCGAAACCTTCATCCGTAAGAAGATAATGATAAGGGCGACGTGTCCTTACGTGTATATTGGCACGAGTCACAAATTATAGTAACCTTATTATTCTGTTAAAATATAAGAGTGAATTACGAAATGTCAATATTTTGTTTGATTAAAAGTTCGTTAAGAGAAATTGACCAGCGTAGCGGGCGTAGCTTGCTAGTATATATATATAATTATAATATCTTTGAATTTCAAAAAACATATCAAGTTCTTGTAACAATTTAATTAAATCTCCTAAGAGATAATTAATAATAATGTGTAGACAGAATACCACATAGTTAATAAATTAACAAGTGCAATCATCATTTTACCATAGCTTGTGCTTCAATTGTAATTGGCCAAAAATACTGAAAATATGAAGAATATTTAAAAGGAAAGAGAGAGAAAATTATATAAAAATATATAATAAACCATAAAATGTTAATAATTTGGAGTTGATATCAAGTGAATACAAGTGGATTAAGAAATAAAATATGAACAAAATATAATGGAAAATTGGATAACAAGAGATTTAAATTAGAATTGGATATGAAAAAACACGTGTAGATATAATTTTCAACCTGGATGTACCCACACGTGTTTTAAAAAATAATTCAGTATTTCATAATTATACTGGCATATATGCTAAGATCAGTACAATCATCAAGGTATACTGAATTATTACCAGAAGACAATTTGAAATAATTAAAATGGAAAGAAAAACTTGTAAAGAATAGATAAAATATTTTTACCTGATAACAGTTGGAAATAATAAAATTGGAAATAAAAAACTTGTAAAGAATAGATAAAATATTTTACTCACAATAATTATCCAAAATCCCTAAACAACACAAGACCACATGGCGCACATCATAAAATATCAAATACTTGATGATACAGACAAGCTGAGAGAAATTATTTGAAGGTGAAGTTGAGAGAACATATTTTGAAATATCACCTTAATTATTACACCTTAACACAAATTGATTTAAAACACACAAATTTATTTATGTGATAAATACACACAAAAACAAATTTATATTTGTGAATATACAAATTTTCCATTTAATTTTAATCTTTAAAAGTAAAATTTAAATATACAAGCGATAAGCGCCCTCTATAGGTAAATTAAAAATAATATTAACATTTATTTTACAAGCAATGTGCTGCCCTCTATTGGAACAATAATTATTCAAAATTTAGCTTGATTTACAAATTTATTATATTAGATTTAATAATATATATAAATAGTAAAAAATAATAATATCACTGTAGTGTTACATTAACATCGTATAAAATCCTATGATATGAATTAAATTTAACCAGAATTAAATTTATCCTACATAGTATTTCATAGATTCTTACATTGAGTAAATATTATGTAAAAAAATTTATTAATAATAATTAGATACTTATTATATATATACATATATCAACATTTGAACGGAGGGTGGTCTGGAGGTCATGATCGGTGAAAATATACCAACATTTTTTGAAATTGCTTTCCTGTGAACGGCTGCAATCTGCAATAGGTTTGAACGTCTACAATTTGCAATAGCTTTGAACGGCTGCAATCTGCAATAGCTTTAAACGGCTGCTTTTTGTAATGAAAGCTATCTAAAAGAGCGCAAAGCTTAGCGTTGATGGACAGAATAGCTGATTATTAGCTTTTGTATTGTCAAATAGCATAATGTCGGCGCAACTTTCTGTCAATTTGTTTTATGGAATTTGATCAGTGCGCTACATTACTTTGTTTGCAGTTCACGGAGCTATAGTTTTATTAGATATAAATTAACTAAATAAATTGCATTGAAAGTTTCCGAAAACATCGATTTCACAAGTAACTATATCCCTTTAAAAATTTTCTGATTTTATTTAAATTTTAAATTGAAATCAGTCTACTTTTTTTTTTCTTTCTTTCTTTAAGTCAAAGAAAGGGGAAAAAATAATTTAAATTGGCAAGTGCTTAATTTAATTCTAAAAAAAAAGTGTTATTGAGAATAATTTTATCGAAATAGCTCTGGTTACATAGCTGTCAAATCTTCCAATGTTTTTCGAATCAAATAAACATGTTTTAAACAAGAAAATTTATTTAATTAGATATGTATTGCTTTTATTTGTTATTTATTTGATTTTATTTACTAAGTAAAATTTTCTATTTAAAACATGCCTGTTTGACTTGAAAAAAAAAAGGTTTTGCAGCTTTGTCGTTTACGTATACTAATGTATCCTATACGTATCCTATTATTACGTATCCTATACCTATACGTATACGTATATCCTAATGTATGTATACGTATACTAATGTAAAAAAATGTTTCTATTAAAATCTTTTGATGAATACTTATAAACAAAGGAAATAAAATTTTGATTTCACTAAAAATTCCCAGAAATGTTAACTTTTAATATATTTTGATGCGTAGTAAGGATATTTATTGCAGAAAATGATTATTGTATCAGGCCATTCTCAACATTTCATATTCGTGCTTCTTTTCTGTTATATTACTTAAAGTGCTTCCCCCTCTAAATGTTTTCTTAACACATCCGCTAAAATAATAGTGGTATATTGTATGAATAAACAGGCTGTAATTAAAAATGCAAATTATTTTGTGTTAGGATGTATTTTTGCATTATTTTTATTCTAGTTTTGTTGTAATCCTTCTGCATTCTTCCTTCACGTGTTTCGGGCCTTAATTTGTTCAACTGCAAAATAATTCTGAAGCAGTCTCTTATTAAGAATGATAATTAAAATGAAAATAGCTATCGTTTTAATAATAAGTTTTTCAAAAAATTCCCTCATAAAATTTTGTGCGGAAGAAATAAAACACAAAACGAATATATTTTTTAAATATTTATTTTGTTTTCTTTCCATTGTATTAAAATAAATATAAATGCAAGGTAAATGTGTAATTTCTCTCTGTGTGTGTATATGTGTGTGCGTGTGTTGTTGTTCTGTGTGTTAATAAAAAAAAAATTCTGCATTTGAAAATATTTTGAACCAGTTTTCGGGTTTCACATCTAGATGAGATAAATTATTACAAGTATTAAAAATTACTTTAAAGGGACAATGTGCAACACCATCGTCGTCTAAGAACAGGGCTGTAAAACGTTTGTTCGAATAAATAGAAGGTGTATACAAAATTTTGGTAAACATGTCCAGGGAGACAGTTTAAACTTTAAAACGACTTCTACAGCAAATAATTTAATAAAACAAATTGATTTTCAATTTATTTTCTTATTTTACATGTGGTCTAATATACTTTGCCACATTGATATAGTAAATATTGTGCTACAAAATAAAAAAAATGTCGATTGATTGAGCATAAAAAATGACCAATGGACTAATATCATTTATCCAAGCTTTAAGAAATACTAGAATTCAAACCACTTTAGAAAAATCAATAAAATTGTGTGAAAATGTTGGAATAAAAAAACAATTTCACAATAAAATAAAAATAAAAATATTGAATCCGAATGAAGCTGAAGGTTTTTTTTTTATCATCATAAAGATCATTTGAACTTTAATGTAATGAAGCAATAGATAGTAATTTAGAAGAACTGAAAACAAGATATGAAGCACTTCGTAACATTTGTATAGATTTTGATTTTCTAAATGGAAAAAAAATAGCAACAATGTCTATTGGTACTTTAAAAGTGAGCGCAACGGATAGATTTAGCAGTAAAATAGTCTAACGATATTTATTGATGTCACCGAATTTTATTTTGAAGTAGGATGTTTTTAGAATCAAGCAAAATTTTTAGGTAAAAATCTTGAAACAGCACTTCCAATAGAAGTGTAGAAGTTAAGATATGTAATTATGAAATCCAAAATGTATATCTGAATGTCGCTGTAGCATTGCGGATATTTTTAACATTACTAGTGACGGCAGTGACAGCAGCTTCTTGTGAGCAAGGTTTTAGCGAATTAAAAATGATCAAGGATCGACAATGTCTCAAGAGAGATTAACAACTTTGGAAATGGGAGTATTCCATAGAATATAAAAGAGCAAGGTCACTGTACTATAAAAGTATAATCAGAGATTTTGTGTTGTATATAATATTGTATCGGGTGAACCAAAAGTTCGTTAAAACTTTAAAAATTTATAAAAAAGGAAGAAATTATGATAAAGAAGTGCGGTTTACAAGAAAGGGCTCACAAGATAGTCGGATTTTTTTTAGCAGCAAAAAAGTTTTTAGTTAAAAATTCATCTGTAGATGGCGCTAACATGCGAGATATTCAGCAGAATTATTCAAATTAATCCTGCAATAAAAGACCGGGATACATGAGGATTTCTCAATTGTTTTCAAAATGTTATTACCCGATCGAGCGTTTTTGATGAAGTTATTCTATTTAAACGGAGAGTTAGCAACTGTTGCGTTGAAAAAAATTTCGCACGGCGGAAGGACTGAAGACGAAGAATGGCCCCATATCGCGTGCTGGAATAATGAAGCTTGTCAAATGATTTGAAGAAACTGGCTCTTTAGAGGATTCCCTGGAGGAAGACCCTCGTTAGTGGAGGGCCGAGTTACTGACGTGGAAACCACTATAAATGATTTAGCGATGGAATAGTCCACGGGGAGTGGCAGTGTTCGCAAAGCTGGAAAGATATTGGATGTGCCTCAGTTATCGATTCAACGTATCCTCCACGGGATATTGCATCTCTATCCCTACAAATTGATGTCACTCCAGGAGTTACAATCAGGAGACACAGCTATGAAGGAATCATTTGCCGAATGGGCTATAGCAAGAATTGAAAACAACCCTCAGTGGTTGTTCAACGTTTTCTGGATGGATGAGGCGCACTTCACACTACACGGGGATGTCAACACCCGGAACACTCATATATAGGCGACGTCGAATCCTCGTGAATACACGACGAAATCACTGCATCCAGCCAAGTTGACAGTCTGGTCTGGCTTCAACTCATCTTTCATTGTCGGACCATTCTTCTTTGAAGAACCGTGTCCCATATTGGGCTGGAAAACGTGCACAGTAACCGCTGAGCGTTATCTCACTCTTTTGCGTGACAAAGTCGTGCCCGCATTAAATCAAAGAGGTGTGTTACCTGTAATAAGCTTTATGCATCATGGCGCACCGCTACACTATGTCAATCCAGTGAAGCGATTGCTTTTGAGTACCTTTGGTGAAGACAGACTTATCAGTCGAGGTTGCAAGATTGCATGGTCTCCACGATCACCCAATTCATTCCGTCAGGTTGCATTCAGCTGTAACAGGCGTTGTGAGTCGCCTTAGTTCCATTGTTCTGAAGGTTATGTTGAACAATTGTTATTGCAAGAATAAATGGATGGAGCATACTGTTGTCCTGTTAATTGTGTTTCGGGTCGTCAGTGCCCTCTACCAGTGACATTTTTAACTAATTTTTTTTTGCTGCTAAAAAAAATTAAGCTTTAAATTGTAGCTTATGAGCCCTTTCTTGCAAACCGCACTTCTTTATCATAATTTCTTCCCTTTTTATGAATTTTTAAAGCTTTAACGAACTTTTGGTTCACCCGGTATATATATATATATATATATATATATATATTTAATTATTTACTTATTTTATAATTGTCTATTTAATTTTTCAACAGACATTTGGAATAACAATCGAGTATATTGGTAATACAATTGGTGAAACAATTGAGCATATTGGGAATGCATGCCAATTTTAAAAAACATTAAAAATTTTCAACCCTGTAGTCAGATAATTAGTAGTTTTTATTTACCCTTTATTTTTATTTTTTTCGTACCAAGTGCCAAATAACGTTGTTGCGGCTCTCATTTTAATATATATATATATAATATATATTTTATTCCTTTATTCCCGATATATTTTGAGTTGAAGTGCGTATAATAATTTACTTGAAAAATTGTATAATGCTACCTTTTCTCCCCCATAATTAATAGAATTTCGACAAAATTCCCATGAAATTTCTTAACTCCATGCGAAAGAATTTTGTGATTTTTGAGTTCGTAATAAAAATTAATAATTAGAATACTGCTCCAATGCGGTAGGAAAAGCATATTCACTTATCTAAAAAAAAGTTGAGCAATTTTACAAATTTTCTTCACTTGGAGTAGCAAAGGACTGCTGTCAGAAAATAAACAAATAAAGCACATATATATATTCTAATACGAGCAATTCTTGTGTGTGTGGTTATATATATATATATATATATATATATATATATATATATATATATATATATATATATACAAATTTTATTTTAAAAACGGCTCTAACGATTTTTACAAAATTTTGTATCCTACCGTTTTGGGGCACCAGAAAACCATTGGGCTAGGTCACATGTTCGAGAAAATTCAATTAGTGGGTCATTTTGGGTCACCATGGATCAGGATCAAGCTAATTGTATTTAAAAAACGGTTCAAATGATTTTGACTAAATTTTGCATCCTACCATTTTTGGACATTAGGAGACTATTGGGCTGAGCACATGTTCGAGAACTTTCGATTAGTGGATCATTTTTAGGTCAACGCGGGTCAAGTTAATGTTATCTAAAAAAGGCTCTGACGATTTTGATTAAATTTTGTATCCTACGAGTTTCGGACACGAGAAAATCATTGGGCTAGGTCACAAGTCCGAGAAAATTCGATTAGTGGGTCCTTTTTGTGTCACTGTGGGTCAAGCTAATTTTATCGAAAAAACGGCTCAGACATTTTTGACTAAATTTTATTACCTACGGGTTTCGGGCACGAGAAGACAATTGGGCTTGGTCACATGTTCGAGGAAATTTGATTAGTGGGTCATTTTGGTCATGGGTCATGATATTTGAACTCAAAGCTAATTTTGACCGAGCAAAACTCGGTCTTCCCTGCTCGTATAGAATTTTAACGTAGCTCACACGGATATAAATAATATATTTTGGGCCCTCAATTAAAAAAATATTTTGCAATATTTGCATTAGTTTCTATTCAGAAGTTATTTGCCTTTTTTTTTAAACATTAAATTATGTCATTTTAGAAATAGTTACCAATATATCCCCAGTAGCAAAACCATATTGATCCAACATTATTTTGATTGCCTGTCTCATGCCTATATTTTGTCCAGTATTGGTAATATTGCCCAACATTCAGGTTTTTATACTTTACTAATATGTATGGTACAATATTGGCAAAAATATTCGGACATTCCATTGGTAATACTTTTACATTTGTGGCATTTCGGTAACAATCTTTCCCATGTAAAGTAATGGTGTTTCAGTAATTTTGTAGTAATGGTGTTCAGTGCAAAAATTCCAATGTAAATTCAATATTATGTACTAATGATATTTCATTGCAAATACTTCGACTTCAAAGCCAATATTTAACTAGCATTGTTATTTCATTAGAATTATTTCCGATGAATACCATATTGACGCAATTTTGGGCCCCAATGTAATCATTATAACTAATGTTGGTTTGGTACCACAGACTTATCAAAGAAATTGCCCAGTTTTAACAGCGTTCTTTGCTATTAAAAAACTAAACTATTAGTATGAAATCTTAAAGAAATGGTATTTGCTGTTTTTTTAATTTCTATTGCAAAAAAAATAATAATAATAAACTGGTTTAGAACATTTCTTGAAAATTTTCCTGTGTACCGCATTCTGAAATATACATTACATTTTTATCCCCGCAAGAAACATATTCTCACCTCTAAAATATCGATTCACACCCCTCAAAAACAGTTATAGAGCTTCATTAATCATTTCAAGGGATCAGAAGTCTTAAAATAGAAAATCCTCAGTTTTATCACATTTATAATTCCAAACTCTAACACAAATTTATGAAGCTGTACTGTAGTAATATATTAAGAATGCAGTTTTTTTTAGAAGCATTATGCAGTTATGTTATAGCATGAGAAATTGTGACTTGCCTGTAAGTAATGAAAAGTTAACTAAAAAAACTGCTACTTGTCGTAAGTAATGAAAAATAAAAAGTAAAACATGGATTTATTTTCAAGATTATATATATATATATATATATATATATATATACATAAGCTTTTAAAGTAATAATAAACATATTAAATTTGTTCATTTTTCAAACAAACATAGATATGTAAGTCCCTCAAGTCATCAGCAGTTAGTTAATAATACAGGAAATTGTAAACAAAAACAACATACATTATTACAAACAAGTTGTATTCGTCGATTTGTTTGGTTTTTTAATAATTTTTTCCGTTGTGCATAACAATGAAGATATGATATTACCGCTAATAAAATCCCTGGATATGCATTTCTTGTTTCATGTGACTTTCTAAACATTAAGTTACTTTGTTACATAATTTATCGGTGCACATTAAATCTGTTTAACTGAAAGTGATCTAAGTAGGTGATTACTCGGGTGGAAGAGATCGGAGACGGAACCTTACGGGATCCTATTCCAATATGCCCAATGGTTGGCTTCATAATAGTGACCAAACCTTGTAAATGTTCCACTATTTTCAACAAGAACAGGTTTTAAAAAGAGACTAATCGGAATGTTCTGCTTAGAAAATTATGTCTCCAAAAGTATTTTCCTTTTATTTTTATCAAAATTTAAATTTATCAATCGCGATATTATCCGATTTCCTTTTTTAACAGCCCCCACCAGTGGCTGAGATGTTCTGCTCTCAAAGCTCGTAAATGGGAGGTGCTGGGTTCAAACCCCTGTCGCGCCCGTCGACCTAACCGTTTGGAGTTTTCCGTGGTTTTCTAAGAACCTTGTCGTAAATACGGGTTAGGATCCCTTAGAAAGACCCCCACGGCGGGCATCGTCCACTCGGGCCTATATCCCTCGTGTAGATAATCGGCCGTCATAAAATCAACCAACCATTTTTAACAGTTTATAGCTATACAATTGTTTCATATGAATATATACACAAAGGTTTATAAAAAAAATAGCTATTATTAGCAATGAATGTGTGTTTAATGACTTTCTAGTCTTGGAAAAGTGTTTGTAGTACGAAATATTTGATTTTTGCTTATTTGTTTCCAGCTCCTACTTGTGATATTTCAGACCGATCCTCTGGAGGACTTTGTATTGGTTGAAAACTTGCCTTGGGTGAGAAAACGAAGAAGCAGTTCATCACTCTTGGAATAGTATCGGATCAGTGTTCTAATATGCATTTACCGAAACACAAAATCTTTAATACTAAATTAAAATAAAATAAGAAATGCTTCTCAATTTTCCTCCAGAATTCTTTAAAAGTACTGCGTACGCTTGAAGCAATCATTGATTTATAGTTAAATTCTGAAATAACACAATGAAAACAACTATAGTTTTAAACATATTTTTAGATTTTTAGGGTTTCGTTCATCTCAAGAAACCCTATTACTCCCGCTTCGTTGTCTGTCTGTCACCGAGCTAATTCTCAGAAACTATGTAACTTACAGAGTTGAAACTTTGTGTATATAGCTGAATACCAGCTATGAAGAGCTCAAAATATTAAAATTTGAAAAATTCATATTATTTTAATAAAGAGAGATAAAAAACCAAAATTCTAACAGCCTTTTCCTATTAAATTTAAACATTTTTCGTTATAGCAGATGCCAAAAATTAAAAATCCACGATGAAATTCTTTCTACAATAATTAATTTTCTATCAGACGATTTCCACGTGAAAAATGAAAATGAAATAAAAAGTTTCACCAATTGAAAAAAAGATTAATATGAAATAAAAATGATTGACGTCATAGTGGTAATAAAACGGAAATTTCAAAGATTTCTCAATAATACAAGGAGTATGAGTATGTGTATGTACACAAAGCAGATTAATATCACGTCATTAGAGAATTAAAAAGAAAATCTGACGTCATATTGGAAGTTTAACGAATTTTTCAGATGTTTGAGAATAATATAAAGCGAGTATCAATATGAGTAATAGAGAATAGTAAATATATGAGTTTGAGAAACATATTGAATTATGATAAAAATCCGATTATGGAAATATTCGCATATTTTAACATTTTGAAGGTGTACAACATGTTTAATTTTGAAATTATTTTTTTATATCGCATTTAGTCCGCGTGACAGATATTATTATGACAGAATATAATAGCCGGCTTCGCCCGCTATCGGACTCGTTTGGATACTCGAAAAAACAAAAAAAATAGACCGATATATTTTTACTTTATAAAAAACAAAAACATGAGTTTTTTCTTCTTTTTTTTTTTTTTTTTTTTTTTTTTGGGGGGGGGGGGGGGGGGGTTGCTAAATGAAATTTATTTGGATTTATTAAAGAAAGGATAAAGTGTTTTGAAAGGAATATTAAACGAAACCCATTGAGCGATCACACTTACCCACTTTAAAACCCACAAATTTAACATTATCTAAATTTATATATTTAGTCCAGAAATTATGTACAGCCAATTTTACTTATATTTTAATTTCTTGTTAACAGAATACTATTTCTGTATTTTCTGTGAACTAACCAAGCACGAATTCAAAGGTGGGGGGGGGGGTGTCTTGGGGGTCATGACCCCCTCTAAACGATGAACATTTCTATAGAATAATACATTATTTTAAATATAAATATATATAAACGGTGTTTAGATATGTTTTTTTCTTCGTTAAAAATGCTAATCTTATTCATAAATTCACAGTGTTATTTTTATACAGAAATGTATGAAAATTGTAGTCATTGTAGTATCAAAGAATCGAAGAACGTTTTTTATTTTTCTATAAATGTCGTACATCTTGAATTGTATCCAATTGCAACCCCAAGACGACATTTCCAGGACTGTTGAGTCTCAAAAGTCAGATTAAAATATGCACTTTGAGAACACTTTCTCTCAGATTAAATAAAATGAAAAATAAAAATGGAAACTCTGATTTCTTGGCATCTGGGTAGAACATATAACCAAAAAATTTTATACATTTACCAGGGTTTCTGAGGCAAAGGGAATTTTTCAGAGAAAATTATGATAGAAATATTCGCCAAATTTAGTCTCATGATCAAATAAGGCAAGTTTTTTTTCATAAGAAAATATTGTCATTTACCCTAAAAAATTCCCTAGCCCATAGCAATCCTGATTTACGAATATACTGCACATTTAATCCATTTACGATTGAAACTAAATTGAGGTATAGGTCAGAAAATATCTAATTTGGACTTAAGATGTAAAAATTTGTCATGAAGACATCTGACTTTCCTCATCTTCCCAAAAAGAAACATGACCCCCCCTCTAAATGGAGGGCTGGATCCGTCTTTGGAACAAATAGTTTTGAAATATTGTCAAAAAAGTCAGAATTTTTGTTAAAGAAAACTTGCTTTTTCTTGTTTAATGTCTGTAAATTAAACAATTTTGATTACTCACATAAACTTTTAAACACATTGAACAAAGAAAAGTATAAGGGAATACGGGCAAATTTTAAAAGAATATCTTTAACCCTATCACTATGCCCTATCAAAACATGCCCTGTTGTTGCCCAGGACAAATATGCTATCTATTTTTCAAATTAAAAAAACAAACAAGTACCACTTATATTTGTACAGTTTAATTTTTACCGTGTGTTACAAACATTATGATGTGAGATGTCACCGGCTGAAACTACTCAGTGAGTGATAGATTTTTTTGACAACTTGTTGAAAGTGCTTGGGGTCCGCGTGGACCCCAGGACATGGTGATAGGGTTAAAAACTATTGAATTATCAATGCCATCGCAAACCAAGATTACTAAAGAATAATTTTTTTGAACACACTTCCAATTACAAAAAGTATACAAATCAAGTACAAATTTTAGATATAGCTTTTTTTTTTTTACTAGGGGCTGTATACATATTAAAATATGAAATTTAATTTTATATGGTCCTTGGGCCCTTTAGGTTGTATTTAGAAAAATGTCCTTCGTTTATGACGGACATAAAAACATACTATTCTTTTACAACCAAAATTTACCAAACTATGATAATTATGTTGTGAAATTTCAGTGTTTCCTGGCGCTAAAACTGGAAAGAAGCATTTTTACTGCAGTTAAACATTGGAATTTCATAAAATTCAAATAGTCATAATTGAAAAGTTTTGGTCGCCACGTAATCAGATTTTTTTAATGTTCTTCCAGACGAAAGACAACATTTAAAAAAAGGTTTTTAGAGCACAGGGACCTTATAAAAAATAAAAATTCGTATTTTAATATCTATCGAACCCTTTATAAAACAAGTGCCGCATATTTAAAAGCTGTAACTTGATTTGTATAATTTTAACAAATAGAGGTAAATTTCTATCATCAGCGGTTTAAGATATAATCGAGGAGACATCCATTTTGATTCACCCGGCATAATAAAATAAGGAGAACAATTTTTAATCTTTTACATAAATTTTCTTTCAGAATGGATTTATAGTAAGTAATTTTACAAATTAACATATTTTCATGTAGACATTTATATGGAGTCTCTACATCAAAATGACTTTCTTAGTTTAACAATGAATTTTACTAGAA
Source organism: Maratus michaelseni (assembly GCA_963931845.1). NCBI lineage: Eukaryota > Metazoa > Arthropoda > Arachnida > Araneae > Salticidae > Maratus > Maratus michaelseni. Next base: position 410,013,160 of record OZ007586.1, read on the forward strand.
TAAATGAGCGACGTTGGGAGGTCGCCCAGGGAACTAAAAAGTAAAGAACGAAAAATAGGCAAAATGCCCGATTAAAATTTAATAGTTTCTTTAAAAGATATCATTCGTAGAGGTGTTGATCTCACACAGGCCATGTGGCTACAAATGTCGTCTCTGTGTAAATTCATCACAAACTGGAAACTGAAAAATTTCTTTTTTCTTATAACTATACAGAAGGGCGAAAAAAATGGGATAGTATTTTGAATACCGTCTATATGTTAATAACCTAAAATATTCAATAAATGAGTGAAACAAATAATATTTCACATAATTCCTTTTTCGCATAAAATATTAGCACGATATGACGAAAAAACCTGAAAGAACCCTTTTCTTTCGGGCCCGTAGGCTTCAGCCTACTCAGCCTAACGCTCGTATTCACGAATAACTTCGACCCCGAGTTAAGCCGAAAACCCGGGTCGAAAGCTAAAATGGTATTCATCGTCTACCTGACTGGACCGGTTTGAAGCCGAAATCTAACACTGGGTTCAGTTACTTGAACCTGGCTTTACAGAGGGTTGAGGTTGAAGTTTTTCAACCGAGCATGCGTAGTTAACAAAAAACAAGACGAGAGAGGAGCACGTCTGGTCACATTTTACAATAATGGCGGCCTACGTACTGAATCAAGTGTCTGTGTATAAGATATAATAGAAGTTTAATACTATTATAAAACAGAAGAACAATATGCAAAGGTATGTGATCTCATATATATGTATTAACTTCAATTTTTTTTTATCTGGTTTGTTTATATTTATATATAAATCCTCTATATTTTATGTTCAAGTGTTTGTTTATATAAATACGCATGGTCGCGAAGAATTTTATTTGCCATAAAAAATAGTCAACATTACATTAATGGCAGATAAATTGCTATTAAAATAAAAACTGTTGCATTTAAGGTTATTTGTTTTTGCAATTTTGATCTTAAAAATAATTTATGAATGTATTTTAATAGTTGCGAAATAAATGTAGTACTTACGTAAGTTCTAATTAAAATTTCAGACATCAGACTAATTTGAATTTTTCTTTAAGTAAAACATACTTAGATTATGTTCAAGTATCCATAGACTCAATAAAGGTTTTCGATTTTGGTACTCGTAGAATATGGGTAAAAGTTAAATTTTGGGTCTTGTGTGAAACATACACTATCATTATGTGTGTACGATCTGTTATATAAATATAAGATGGCCTCTATAAATTAGATATTGTGGTTTAAAATTAAAGAATATATCATCTGAGTTGTATTTATCTATTGAAGATTTTTTGTAGTCTTATTCTTTTTTTAAATCACGAATATCTTGCTTATAATAAAATCCAAAGGCGAGAAAGTGTCTGTAACGGTACCGGACTGTACCACTCTGATCTGCGAGTCGACCGTAGTTAAACGCCATGTTAGGCTTACTGAAAAATATATGCTAACACATAATAGCACTAAATGATAATATCTTCTACTTGAAATAACGTCTGTTCAGCATATTTTCGTATAAAACATGTATATCATATCCAGTTATAATGTTTTAAGTTTTAAATTAAAAATAACAGATTAAACATCCGATTACCTGATGTAAATAAACGAATAATGTTGCCATTCAAAAACACAAATCCCATATCTAGAAAAAATAAAAGGAATGACTCTTTGAACGTTTCATTAAAATATCCAATTATGCTCTTAAAATATTTGTAAAAGCATTTTAAAGTCTTTAAATATTTAAAGGATTTTCTCAAATTTATTTCTGTAAGCATTTTATTCCTGAAATCACTTTTTCAGAAATAGCGATGATACATTTCGAGGCTTTGCGATGCATCTACCAGCATTTTAGATTTCGTTCGTAAATACTATTCTGGCGCCATCTTCTGACAATAAATACAAATTATACGTTTCTGTTAGAAAAAAAAATTAATTAATAATACAACTTTATTATAATTTACATAATAATAAAGTACATAATAATAAAGTAATCATGTAAAAATATATTGTAATTACTTAGGCTAATTTATTAAAAAATATTCAAAGGCAGTCAAGTGAATACCTTTGAACTTGTAAATCTGATAATGGAAAAATTCTTATACAAAAGGGCTGAGGGGGGGGGGGGGGCTTCTAAAAGCTACAAAAGAAAAAAATACTTTTTGTAATATTTCATAGTTTTATGTAGACAGAATTCATTTACCATTATTTAGAAAAGACTTTACTCGATTCTGTGTTGAATGAAAATTTATATAGTAGCCTTAAAAGGTTTAACATATTAGTGTTCATTAAAATAACATCTAATAATATAATAGCAATATATCCATGGTAGACAGTTTAAACTAAAAATAAGTTTGGAGTTAATTATTTAGCGACTCGTTAAAATAAAATGTTTGTTAACCGATCGGAAGCGATAATTGAATGCGCCGTTGCAGCTCCTGAAAAACTTGGGTGCCTGGTGCCAGGGCACTGCTAGAACCACAAACACCACCTTTTAAGCAGCTCTGTTGATGTTATTTCCACTCTTTCGTTGTTGTTGTTGTTGTTTTTGTCAATGTGCATATTAATTACTATCTAATTCAATTAGAATTAATCATTTTAATTAGATTGCTGAAAATAAAAACAATCAAATCAATACATCTGGATATCATTTAATATATAAATTGATTCGACAAAATAAAAATAGTACTAGAGGCTACTTTCTGGAATTTTTTCTTTTTCTCCATTTTAATATTTTCTTAATTAGAAATTGTTTAATTAATTACTAATTATAGCTATTAATAATAGAAATCAACATAATTGCTGTTGAAATAAAATAATTTTCGTTTTGATCAAATCAAGTTTTCGTTAAGCTACTAAGCTAAATTTTATTTGAAAAATAAACTTATAAAATTTACTTTAGCAATTAACACATTTCATATCCCTTTCTTAACTCACATATATGTTTAAAAGTAATAATAATAAAACATAAAATTTGAATAAATTGTTAAACAAAATATTAAACTTTGTAAGAAATTAAAATAAGTTCATCTCCATATTTAGTAATTACAAGTTTTTATTTTGTGCATATATTTTGTAAAAAATAAAATAAGTACTACATTTAATTTCCTTTTTTTTCCGGCACTTTTCTTCCATAATATAAACAAACAATGCTTCAACGCGAAACCGAAAACGTCACCTGATTTTTTAAACCAATTAGCACGCTTTATTCAACCGGGGTCGAGTAACTCTGAGTTGGGTAACTTTTCGTCCGAAGTAGACGGTGAATACGAGTTTTCAACTCTCGGTTGAAAACCTCAACCTGGGGTTACTGGACCGTCGGTTCAACTCTCGGTCGAAGTTATTCGTGAATACGAGCGTAATGGGTAACCGACCTCTGGCTGTTGAACAATATGGATTGAAGTATTTTCATGCATGATATTACACGATCTGATTACTGTAAATGATCTAGATACATCCTTCACCCTCATGGAATTCATTCATAACTATTTTGAATTTTTGAAAGTTTTATTCAAGAGTAATTATTAGTTATTAGTATATTGTTAGTTTATTCGGTTAATATAACCAATTTGGAGAAAGTAAAATATTATTTTGCAATCTTCAAATGTGATTCCATGCATGAAACTTGATGCAAGAAGTAATTTGTTCATGAGAATATGTAGCTTGGAGTAACTGGTAAACAGGCAATAATTGACGGAATTCTTCATTCTAGATTGTATAGGATATTGCGAGATCAGTTGTTTGGACGAGATTCAGTTCATTACTCTGGGAATAGCGTCGAATCACAAAATCTCAAATCAAAAATATTTTTTAAAGAAATTCTCTTTACCCCCTTTTCTTTAGAATTCTGTAAAGACATTTTAAATTCTTTTTTGATATCATCCATTTTTTCTATCTAATAAATTGTTCCGTGCATGAAGAAATAAATTAAAAACGTGGGCGAGTAAAACGTGACTTTTCAACTATATGGATTGAAAGGTTTTCATGAAGTATATTATACATTTGATTACTGAATCTAATCTAGCATGCTGTCCTCATATCTTGTAAACGATAAATTAAAGGGACAGTGGGCATTAAAAACCAAATCCTAGAATTTTGAATGGATTCATTTGAAAATTGGCCGACTAGTTAATGACAAGCTCAAATAGTCATATTCAAAATTTGGTGTTAAAATAATAAAAAGTTTTTAAATTATTCAAGTTTTAAATTTAAAATTAACAAAAAATTATCGTATTTTAAAATGCCCCATGCGCATTTCTTTTGCATAAAATAAGACAATATTTATTTATGAGGTACTTTTTATATATTAGAATGGAAGTTGGCATGAATTGTCAATGTTCGCTGAATGTATAATCAGAAAAAAAAATATTTTCATAATTATACCTTGTTTTTTTTTTCTAAAAAAGTAGCTATTTTTTTCATATGCGCACATATTTGAACATTAAAATACTCCCGAGATACTTTTTTTCTGCTAACATTTATTCATTAATATATATACAACAGAATATACAGAATATACAACAACAGAATATACAGAATAAATTTCAAAAGAATCTGATAATTAGGAATGCGCATGGAACGTTTCAAAAGTTAGAAATGTGCAAAATTTTCACTTTTGATAAAACAACATTTTAATTAAAGAAACTGTATAAATATATAGAGTTTTAACAAAAATAAAAGATCATATCTGTGCAAAGAAGCCTCAGAATTGAAAAATTCTTTTTGCATCAGATAAATTTGAGCATCTAGTTAATACAAAAAATCAATTTTTCATTCACATTTCATGATTTTGAATGTCCACTGTCCCCTTAATCCTAAAAGGAAAGGAAAACGAAACGTAAGTATCATAAAAGTATAACATGCATACATATTAGCAATGCAACAGGTGCTTATGGCACACTAATATCTTAAATTGTATTTGTAGTAGCAAATTTTTCGTTGTTTCTTATGTGTTTCATATTCCTATACTAGTTTCATTTCTCACAAATTTTCTCGGAAACTTTCCATTGGTTGAAAACTCGGCTTAGGGGCTACTTTCAGACACATTTTTTAATTCATTTTTGTTCGGAAAAGCATGAAATGAGCAGGTGTAGTTATCAGAAACAATGTAATCGAAACACGTTTTCCATTTTTTGTTAAAGACAGAAGATCTTTGACAAAACTCTATCAAAATCGGTGTTTTGAAGCGAATTCCCGATGTTTCAGCGCAAGAAAGGGGAAAAAAGTGTTGTCAAATGACACGAATTACTTATAACTCGATAAGTAATTTATTTATCAACAAAGGGAAAACTCATTTCGATTCCAAATCGCTTCAATAGTCAGGCTTGCCAGTTTTATGCCTTTGTGTTTGAAAATGAGTCAGAAAATGTGTCAGAAATTTCGCGTTGTTGCGCAGGTCATTTGAGAACCACCTTAAATAAAAAAATATTGTTTAAAGAAATACCCCTCCACCCCACCTCTTCTATTTAGAATTCTTTAAAGACATTTTAAATGTTCTTTTGATATCATCCACTTTTTATCAAATAAATTATTTCGTGCATGAAGGAGTAAATTAAAAACGGGGGCGAATAAAACGTGACTGTTCAACAATATGGATTGAAGTGTTTTCATGTAGTGTATTATACATATGATTACTGAAGCTGATCTAGAATACTTTCCTCATATCTTGTGGTCGGGAAATTGATCTTCAAAGGAAAAGAAAACGGTTTCATTCTGTCAGAATAGCACGCCGCAAGTTGATAGCAGTCGCGGCATTTGGCCTTTGAACTCACAGCCATTAGTCTGAGCCATGAACAGTGTTGCGAGTCCATTCCATTCGATAATTCGCGTTGATTTTTTTCTTCTTCTAGAAAGGTGGGCATCAAGATAGTTGCCTAAATTCTTCATTATTTAAAGTTTTTGTTTCAAAGATTGGGGATTTTTCATCGATTCCAGAACATTCTTGAACTACAGATTTAATGCGTTAAGTTAAATTGCAATGCGTAACTCTGGCCATGAAATAGTTTTGTGAACAGGTAAAATATCGCATGTCAAGTGAAATTGTTTCTTATGTCGGTATTATGATTTGATGTGGTTTGGAGGCTATTTTTTTCACAATCACTGAAATACGATATTAGCCACTTGCACAAAAAAGATTATTTAGTCAAGAATTATTTCCGAAGCTGTCGAGTCTCGTACAACTATTTTTAATAGTAATCGCCTTCATATTCAATCACAGAATTTCTGCCATCAAATAAGACGATGATTACTGTTAACATACAGTGGTACGAGACTTGGGAGCTGTACAACTAATTCATAAAAATATTTGATGGGTGTGACACGTCTTTCCAGCGCAAATGGTCAAGGAATCTTTACGATCCTTTTTAGTATAAAGGCTGAGGAAAGATATAAAAATGTGATATTATTGAATGAATGTTAACAACGCACCATACGAATGAAAAACTATCCCTTGAATTTTTAACGTTTTTCTTTATTTTTGTTATAAACAGAAGAACAATCGATTGTATAATGTAATTTTCATTTCTATGAATGGTACGTGCTTCCTCTCCTTTAAAAAGTATTTTTATACAAATTTTATGAAGTGTAAAAGAATCTGAACAGTAGCATGCCTTATGTAAAACTGCCCATTATGATAATTTAACCCAAGTACATACAGAGCCGTCTCACTCGCTCATATCCAGGATGCGTACGGTTTTATCTTGTCACCGATACTTCCAAATAATAGTCGTCAACTTATTTAATCGCAGACAATTGATAAAAATTATGTGATACAATAATTCGGGTATTTTTCTGCTATAACAACACCATTGTCGCCAAGCGCGACAGTTGGCGCCAAAGGAAAATTTTGAAATAAATTAACATTGTTTGAGATTATAGTATATGATATAGATATATCATATAAATAGATACATTCTTACTTAAGAGTCTACAAATCTTTTATGCAAGAAAAATTACATAGATGGAACTAAGGATTTAAAGCACTCATGTGTCAATAGCACTTTTTTATAGGGTAAAGAATTGTTGTCGTAGAAAGCAACTTCTGTCTTCGATATCGAAATGTAATGATAGGGTTCAGAAAAACTCAACTGAATATTTGCATTCTGAGAGCTGTGAGTGGGGTGACAATGAACTTTTAATCATTGTTTGTGGATAATACCTCGTTTTTTAGCCATAGTTAGCATAACTGTAGGATTTTTTGTATGCGATTTGTTTTAAAATCAGCAGAAAATATTGCTTTTTTCATATACATGTCCCTCAAAAAATCAATTTTTTTTAAAGATTTAAGAGTAGTATGCCATCTAAAGTGTTTACTTCATGCACTCGTCGTCATTCACAAACTAATGCTTAACTAATAGAAGCGTTATTTGCAAATTTCTCGTTAACAATTCAATATTTTTAATTAGTTTTCTTGCATAAGATACTTGAGGTCAAAGTCTAACGCTATGCATTTTTACTTTTTTAAAATTAAAATTTGGTTGCAGTTTAATACTGATTTTCAATTTTAGAACCAATCCGCCATTCTTTTTCAAAATTGAAAGTATCCTCAGAATGAAACTGTAACCAAAATCGAAAATGTACAAAGGTACAGCGTTAAATATCGACTTATCCTATGTATGAATAATAACTTACAAATAATGAAATGGAAATGAAGTCGGAAATTTCTAAAGAACCCTACATAGGTTTAACATTAGCGTGAGAGTTGTCGCGTGACTAGTGTAGGCATTTCAGATAATGAAATTTAAATGTGTTAGTTTATTTCTACTAATATTTTTATGCTGATATTGTCATTACATTTTATAACTCAAGTGAAAGTCTTCAAAATATATCTGGTTATAGTTTTTTAATATTTAAATCTGTTTTATTTGTATAATCAATTTATACTAATAAAATTTCTAATAAAGCACATTAAGGTAAGTCACCAGTAGTCGACAGTGTATCAATCAGTGTTTGACAGTTCGAAAATTCGAAAAACATAAGATTTTAAGGCATTTTTCCGAGCATTCGCAAGTTTCAATGACAGCTTCTCTTCATTCTGTATGAATCGTCCCTTACATTGATTTCGCGAAAATTACGGTGTAGAAAAAAATAAGTCAGCAATTCTTGTCAGTCAATTGGGACACAATAAAAATTGTTAGTCGATTACATTTGCTACACAGTATTCAATCTAAGCAAGTTGGGTTGAATTTTGATTTTTTTTTTCAATCGTAAAAATAGCAGTAATCACATAACCATTTACAATTTATCATTTGGGGTATTTAACACTTTGAATACAAATTTTAAAATCTGAATATGTGTAATATTTATGGTATGAGATGATGTCGACTGCTAAAACACAAATGTTTTTTGGTGTTCGACACGGTGATTTAGTTTCACCATATAGTTTTTAAATATAAGAAGATTTCATCAAATATTATCCATAGCATCCCTCTTACGTGAAGTATAGGATGATCGGAAACAGGATAGACGAACTCCATTACATTTTATGAATATCTGGCAAACGTATTTTTATCTTTGGTTTTTGAAGAAAGGAGTTCTTCCTAATTTTGTTAGACTAAATGTGAAAAATCATAAAGTTTACTTGTTTCATAGTTGCTAACAAGTTTTAAGATAATATTTGTTATTTTAAATGTATTAATTCATTATCTGAGCATGGTTTCTAACCTGTCAACTGCTGACTCTTTCACTCGTGAACTCTAGATAGTATACTACTGATGCAAAAAAAAAGGACCTTTGAAGAACACTAATTTTTCAACTCTGAATCAGTATTTTTGGACTTTTCTGTAACCTCATATATCCTATGGAGGTTACAGGGAGGTTACCATGTACTTTGTTAAAGGGAATTCTATGATGATTTAAAAAAAAAAAAAAAAAAAAAAAAAAAAACTTTAAACAACCAGGAAAGTATTAGGAAAATAGTGTGAATGACTGCTTAATATGTTGCACGTTGGTGTCTTTATACCCTGGAATGTGCTGACAAATAATTGCATGGTCACAAGTAGATAGCTACTAATCCAGATTTTGCATAACGTGAAACAAAACGATGTAGATATTTTGACAGCTATTATTCCTACTGTTGAAAATCTACGTTAATTCTTGATATCATTTTACATAATATAAGGATGATTTTGAAATTTTGCAACAGCTATAAATCCTAGTTTTGGCAGGATTGCGAAATGGTAGGTTTTTGCATATAACCGTTCATATTAGTATAGGAAATTTCATACTTTTAACAAATTAGTTACCTGAAAAATTATGTCAGTACCTATTAATAGTTATTGGCTAGAAATTAAAGATTCGCAAGAGCTGTAGAGTATATTTAAGCTTTAAGATGTATATTTTTTTCCCTTTTTTAATAGTTTCAATGATTTACAATTTCATTAGTGAAGAATTGATGCTTTTCAAATTTTAAATACTGTTAACTGCTTGATTGAAAAAGTATTATCGGAATGAATTGATATCTATAATGATAAACTAATTTATTTCAAAGAAAATCTTTAATGTTTTTGTGATTTAACCGTGTTTGACGAAAAGGTAATCTAATATACTAACTAATATATTTTCTAATTTATTAGCCACATCTGTCTGTTTTGCAAACTATACTAGTACTTATATTACTTTTAAATGCTAAAGGTGTAAATTTAACAACGTAATATAAATTAAAATAACTTTTATTAGTTGTTTTACATGTTTCGACTCTTTCCGAGTCATTTTCAAAAACAAAATGAGAATATTCTAAAGCTGCACGGGCTTTGAAGTTATTATTTTCATGTACTTCATCACTTTTCATAACTTCAAAGCCCGTGCAGCTTTAGAATATTCTCATTTTTTTTTTGAAAATGACTCGGAAAGAGTCGAAACATGTAAAACAACTAATAAAAGTTATTTTAATTTATATTACGTTGTTAATTTTACACCTTTAGCATTTAAAAGTAATATATCATTACAAGGTGTAATAATTTATTATATTGATACTAGTACTTAGTAAAACATAGTTATTGCATTTACATGCTTAGAGTTTTTATTGAAAAAAAATCTAAATTGTATTTTGAGGAACTCAAGTTCTGATGTCTTAAAATCGAATTTCCCAAGGGAAACAGGGGGAAAAATAAGTGTTTTTCTGGTTGATCAGTAGCGATTATAACGACTTCACAAATAGCCCTAAAGACATGATGCTATCTGTAAGATATCGTGGCTTTCAAACCATCTGCTTTCTTCAGCTCAACGATATTAAAACTAGTGTTATTAATCGGTTTTTCAGGTACTTTAGACAAGATTTTATTTTATTGATAGTCCAGCTAATTTACTTTGTAGCTTAATTCTTTGAAACAGTGAGTACATTTTTACTACAAATTTTTATTAGAATATTTCGCCTTACTTAATCGCAGAAAAATACTACGAAGACTTAATTGAAATAAAGTGACTATAAAGATTGCGAATTGAATATTAAATAGAAATTTTCTAAAAAGAAATAGTGGTATGAGACTCCTTGGAATTTCCAAAGAGTGTAAGCACTTTGTGGAAAGCACCTTCCTAATTCAAAAAATATTTCTTTAATATACCCTTTAATCGATATATTTCTCTTTCTTTGTATATGCATGTGTGCATGCATAATAAACCTTTGTAACTTTTTCCGAACAATTGTATATTAAAATCCAACTAAGACTGACTACCATTTCAGTATAAGCCTTAAAAATAGCTTCTATCCGCAAAACATGCGAAAAACATGAGAAAAACATGAAAGAAATACAAACACTAAAAAATATATATATACTTTTTTGTTATATACCTAATGGTAGAGAATAATAAAATAGAGTTTAAAGGTTTTATTCTTAACAGGGCAATCGTAAACTTTTTCAGCAAAGAAAGGCTGACTGCTGAACAATGTTTGCAATTATGCTTATTCCAATAGAACTTCTGGTAGCCCATAAAAACATTGTTGTTGTAGAAGACACCTATGGATTCCGTAGATGATTCTCTTTGGAAGAATCATTACTGCGGTCAAGATCAAAACCACACCAGGAGAATATGAAAGGGTGCGAAACCTCTATTATTTTGCTCTGTTGAGCTATAGAATGCACCCCTCGATGCCACTGTAACGAAATCTCCCTCCCTGGTTCGATGGGAATTATATATATATCTCATAAATTAGTTTAGTAACTTTTTCTCTCATTGTTAACGAAAACGATGGATATGTAATTTTACCCTTGTTTGTCAGTATGAGTGAAATGTGGCCGTAGGTCTTATAACAAACATTTTTCATCTGTTTGTGTTAAAACAATCCTTTTTTTTTTTCAAACAGTTTGTGATCATTACGAGAAAGCAAATCGAAATTAAAAGCATGCATTTTATGGTACTGGGGCTAAATGTAACCAGATATTGTTTTAAAAGACTGAAGTGGTTGATCCAGAAATATCCTCAAGTGCTAAAATCATCGCCATATTAATGCATGGACACACGAAGCGCTGAAAGAGGGCCGCTGCATTTAAGAAGCACCAAATCTGTAAAAGTTTTTAAAAATTGCCGTGGACTTTTGTTCTTATATAACTTTATGCTGTACTATAGGAAGATGTGAACACTAATGAAAATCGTGTTTTTCTCTTCAAGCGTATGATCTCTTTGGTCAACTTTTAACCCTTAACTGGTGTTCTGGTGCCATTTAGTCACCAAGTATTTTCTACTCGTGTAATTTCTTCCTTAATCAGTAAGATTAAGATAAAAATAATAAAGTATATAAGTCATATACTTACTGATTTATTCAACTGACATATACAGTCATGTAAAAATACCATTGTTTTTATATTTATTTTTTTTAAATTATAATACTATAGCTGAGGACGAAATGGCACCATGACGCCAATTGTGTACAAAATTTTCAGGAAACCAGTTAAGAGTTAAATTTATGAACTTGCTATAGTGAAGTCAAAATCTGTTTAGTTAATTTAGTTTTGGAACAAGACTTAAAATAGTCCGGCGTACTTGAAATGTTGTAATTAATATAATTAATTTCTGACAAGCTTAAATACTTCAATTTCTTGGCTGATTTTTAGTATTAAATCCGTCTGGTAATTTTCTCTACAAAATGTGACTTACCATTAAAATATTAAAGAAGTGTATTTTTTAAGGCTATTATCAAATTTAAACTGGCTACTTTCTGAGACATTTTTAAATTAATTTTTTTCGCAAATGTATCAAAATGGCAGGTGCACTTATTAAGAAACTATGTAATCGAACTGTTTTTTCGTTTTTCGGGAGAGTCAGAAGAGTTTTCAGAAAATGCTGGCAAAGTTGACAATTTGAACCGCATTTCCGGACGAGACAGTGCAGGAAAGGGTAAAAACTGCATCCTGAGATAATTACTTATAACTCAAGATGTAATTCATTTATTGGAAAAATTTAAAAAAATGCTGCAGTATACAAATCAATCAATAATCATACCCTTGTGCTTTTATGATTTTTTAGACCGCAGACCAGGCCTCTACTTGCTGGGATTTTGCCCAGCTTAATGGGTTGATGCCTGGCAACGGGGCGAGGATTGGCCTGATCTCTGGATGGCGAAGATCTGTTTGATAAATCTCTAAGCCGATGTGGTGCATCTTGTTGACTAAGTTGTTTTTCCTTAGTTGGCCGGTTGCAAATCGATGTTTGGATGAGACGGTTCAGCACTGCACAGTGTAGCGAAGATATGCCGGACGGATGTGAGATGCTGGATTATTTACTAATTTCACGCTGTATCGCACATTCGTCGTGCCATCGCTACTCGAGTTGATCTCGTAATTTAGAACCTTGATCAGGGAACGAGACATTCACCTGACTAGGCACCTCCAGAGGTATACTTCACAGGGAACGGAGGACTTTGCACCCACGACGCATTTTGCATGCACCGGGCGCCATTAGCGTACATGACCGCCGCGCCTGAAAAGGAATGGGGTCAGACATTTTATAACACTTTTAATACTAGAAGCTAAGTGCTACTTTTAGACTTTAAGTACTATTAATTTACTTGGTTGTTTGTTTTAATTTACCTATAGTTCTACCCTATGATTATTTTAATTAAAACTAAAGATTCTACAGAGTTACTTATTCCTACAAGGGGGACATTACATGCATGATTTACTAAAATAAGAGAGGGGTTGGACCATCGGCTATATATTATCTATACATAATTTAATATATATAATTTTTATAACTTAGATAAATTTAAAGATGGGAGGGGAAAGAGAAATGGCTATATACTAACTAAATATAATTTAATTATATAATGTTTATAACTAGTACTAACTTAGCTGGGGAGGTGCTAAAAAGCTTAATAGAGCTAAAAGCTTAATAGCTAAATAGATCTAAATATAGCTAAAAAGCTTAATAGAGCTAAAAAGCTTAATAGCCCCTAGAGGGACAAATGGCTATATACTAACTAAATATAATTTAATTATATAATGTTTATAACTATTACTAACTTAGCTGGGGAGGTGATAAAAAGCTTAATTTATGTTAAAAGTTGCTAATAAAAACTGCTAAGCTGTACGTGGCACTTCTATCCCCTTAGCGCTGCGGTTAAAGGAGTGTTATTCCATACTTGAGGGGGTAGCCTGACAGGGAATGTGGTTAAGCATGTTTATTAAAAAAAAAAAGCTATAGCTAACTAGACACTAATTAATGATTACTTAGATAACTAACAATGAAGATACAGTTACTTATATTGCAAAAGTTACCTAGGCCATTAACTAATTGTTACTTGATTATTAAACATTACTATTACTAACAGAGGCTACCCTAAAGGTTAACTAGGTTAACCAAAATTATATATATCCTTTCACAGAAAAATAAGTTTCTTTATAAGTTAACTTAAATACAACTATGCGACTAATGCTTAACTACAATTAATGGGAATTTAAAATTAAATTAAAGTTTATAATCTAACAGTGACAACCCATGTATAAACTAAAATAAATATTGATAACTCAAGAATTACTTAGAAATGTTAACTACACCTGCACATGACTGTTGTAGTACTTGCCTGCTACTTAACTCTAATTAGCTCGGAGATGTTCTTAAGTTACTAGCTGAGTGTGCTTTTATTTTTAAAAATGAGCGAGAAAGTTTCGCGTTGTTGAGCGGTGAAAAATATTTTTTGAGAACCGCTATAAGTGATTCAAACTTAGCACATAGTCCAATCTTACTATTATAAAAGCGTAGAAAGTGTGGGAACTAATATGCATTTACTTCGTTTTCAATGTTTTTATTATTATATCCTGTCACTACGAACTTACTATTATACATAAATTATACATTTTTTTTGTTTAAAAAGAAGATATTTTGTTTATGGTAGCTGTCTCTGCATCTTGTCCTAGCCATAAATATTCTTCTTTATTTCTTCAATAATTTTACTTCGTCTTATTGCTCAGAAACACTTAATTTGGTATTTTAAATGCTGCTATACATTTATATGTTATAATTCCTTAGTAATTTGATTAGTAGTTTTCGAAATACAAGGTGTAACAATAGATATATGTTATTGAAGTTTACTGTGGCATGTTCAGTATTGAAAATGAAGTATGTAGCACTTACAGTTCATTTACAGAGCCACGGAAAAGAAATTTTTACATTATGGCCTATGGGGCAAAATCGTTGTATTTTAATTATTTTACCGTATTTCAAACTTTAATTTGATATACATCAAAGGGGTGCATTACAAGACGCTTACTAATATAATATGGAGTACATAGCATTCATCGTTTATTTACAGGAACACACAAAATAATTTGGTTACAGTACTGACCCTGAACAATAATTGCTGGAAGTGCGTTTTCAGTTGTTGCACGCATTTTTAAATTTAACTAATTTTTTGCATATTGTTTGATATGTATAAATTCTATAGCTCATATACGGGACTGCACAAAAGATAGCGAGTATATTGCCATTCATTGACGGAAATTGCCGAATGGGAATTTTATACTGTGTTTATACATTTCCTAACTGAACTAAATTTTAGCATGCTGTGTTGATTTCATCATACAAATGTATTGATCATATACAGGACAGCACAAAAAATCAGGATATTTTTCCGCTATAAATGGTAATTACTCAAACTGGGTATTCAAATATGTTACAAAATTGATACAAAAATTGTTTTCAAAATTGTTTACTTATATATCAGCTTTCATCTCATTAACATATGGAGTTTTGTTACAGTATCCTGAATGCGTTGGTAAGCGTTTCATAATCTGTGCTTATTGCATGATTTTTCATGTTTATTATCTTTTCGTTTTGAGCTTAGGTTCTCATTCATAACTTTTGTAATGATAAAATGTTCCGCTTATACGACAGAAGAATTTCATATTACATCGCTGTTTATGAATCACATACTTGTCCAGAGCTGCCAAGTCTCCGGCTTTTTGGACACCAGTATTTTAATACAGAAAAAGTTGACGTTTAATCGGAGCACTCTGCGATTTAAAAGAACAACATATTCTCTAATAAAATACTGGTGTGCAAAAAGCCGGAGACTTGGCAACTCTGCTTGTCAATATGTATCATTGAAAAATTGATTTATAGATCTAAAAATAATTCTTTTTTAAAATGCAGCCTCGTGAGTTACATGCTCTAAATAGATACATTATGAAAATGTTTAATTTCCTTATACTTTATAAACAGATTTTAGTAATACCTTTTAAATATTTTTTTCTAACTATTCCAAAGTAATTCTTATCTGTGATAATTATTTTATTTTCACGAATTGTATATTTATAAATAGATATATATTTTTAATTTTTTTGTTTGTTTGTAAATATTTTTAATATAGTGTTTTACAATTATTATGCTTCTAAATATATTCCTTTAAAAGTAATTACTTTATTTGTATAACTTGAGAAGTGCTGAGATAACCGGAGAAAAAATATATATTTTTATAAGTGCACAGTTCATGAAATAAAATAATTATTCACAGGAAATCTTTTGAAATAGTATCTCCACTTGCACGATTAAAAAATATATTTACTTAAAGGTACTAGCAGATCCACCCGGCGTTGCCCGGTCCCGTCAAAAATTTAAAATTAAAATAACGCAAAATCACTCTAAAAATCGCTGCACAAAACCCTTCCTCTGGTAGCTCTTTGTCTTTCGGAAATTAAATAGAGAGATGGACCGGAAGCGGAAATAAATTTAATACCACCTCCTCAAATGTCTAGATCATTTGATTCAAAACGAGTCAATTTTTGGTCAAAATTAAAAAAAAGGTTACCGTCTGATTTTCACAAAATTTGTATTTTCGGAATCAGGAAAAAAAAACTGTGAGTTTCGATTCAAATAATCCAACACTTTTCTTAATACTCGAGGATGAGTGAAAGTGAAATTTTTCGTTGTCTAGGATAATCTAATCGGTAACTTTCTTTTGCGGTCTCAATAAAAATAGCCACTTTTGGCGCAAAAACAGGAAAATCTTTTAGTTCCACTGCCAGGGGATGCATTTTGTTCTATACAAATTATCCGACACGTGTCCCCGCTGTCTACGATGCCGTGTATAGCAGACAAGCTATGCACGCGCTGCAAAAATTTTAAATCCAGTTTCTACCACCAGGTGGAGCATTCTTTTCTAAATAAACCTATTTCCGAACGAAATTCCGACACTCGTTCCTGCTGCTTACGGCACCGTGAAGCAGGCATGCCGTGTACGCGCGAAAAATCTGTTAATTCCACTTTCCACCGCCAGGGAGTTCCAAACCTATGTCTTAAATAATTAGCTACATCTTAATTAGTTCTTGTTAAGTTGAATGAACCGATTCCTGTTGAAATCGGACCTATAGAACCCGAGAAAATGAACCCCCCCCCCCCTCCCTGGATATTAATATTCATATGGTGGTAACCAAGGGCTGAAAAAATGATACCAAAGTTTTTTTAGTACCTGGGAGACCTCGGAAGAATGTAAGAAAAGATTTCGTTTGAATCGGACCAAGATTAAAAGCAAAATCTTTTAGTTACATTTTTCACCGCCAGAGAGTGCACTTTGTTCTAAACAAACCTCTTTTCGAACGAAACTCCATCACGTGTAACCGCTGCTTATGACAACGCATAGAAGGCGTTTTATGCACGCTCTGAAAATCGTTTAGTTCCGCTTTCCACCGCCAGGGGGCGCCAAATCTATGTCTTAATTAGTTATCTATATATTATTTAGTTCAATTTAAGTTGAATGAATCAATTGTCGTTGAAATCGGGACCTTTGTTTGATTCGGACAAATTTGAAATGCAAAATTGTTTAGTTTCACTTCCCACCGCTAAAGGGTGCACTCAAGTTCTAAATAAAACTCTTTCCGATTGAAACTACTGCACGTGTTCCTACTGCCTACGACACCGTAGAGCAAGCGTGCTGCGCACGCGCTGCGTAATAGTTTAGTTCCATTTTCTACCGCCAGGTTGCGCCAAATCTGTATCTTAATTAGTTATCTATATCTTTATTAGTTCGTGTTAAGTTGCATGAACTAATTATCATTGAAATTGGGCCCATAGAACCCGAAAAAATACCCCTTCCTAGTCATTAATGTTCAGAAATAGTGGTAACCACGGGCTGAAAAAATGATACCGAAATTTATCTAGTACCTGGGGACCTGATAAAAGGTTTCTTTTGAATCGGACTAATAATTAAATAGTTCTGATTTTGGAGCGAGGGGGGTAAGGAGCAATGTTGAATTCAGGGGGTGGCCTGGGGGGTAACATTCCCCCCCGGGGCATTAAAATGTCCCGCCGGAAGATTTGTGATTTTATGCTTTTAACGGTAAAAAAAGTGAAATTTCTCCCCCGGAACTCTACAATGTCCCCCCCCCCCCCGGAGCCACAGAAATTCCTCCCTTAGAAAAGTATCTGAATTCAACACTGGGAAAGAGGGAGTATTAACGCGATATTTAAACTACAACCGAACACTCACCTCCCCTCCCCCCCCCCCCCCACACACACACAGGATTAAGTCAACGACGTTAAGAAATTAGGAATTATCATTTTTGAAACAAAAACAAAATGTTTTTTTTTTTTTTTTTTTTTTTTTTTTTTTTTTACGTACAAAATTAGTAAGTTATCGTTGTTAATTTCTGAAATCAAATACATAAATGACTTATGCAGGAAAAAATTATAAAAATCGCATAAAACAAATCTGAAAAATTCACAACTCGCTGTTCGAATTGCAATCAGCTGACGGCCTTTTCGTCTGCCAATTCGTCTGCCGGTTGACTTCCAGCTGTGCCTACAATTCTATCAGCTACCAATCACAACTGCCCTCCAATAGTGTTTGACTGGAAGTGGGTGATTTGTGATGTCATTTGAAACAAAAAACGCTGTAAAACATGAAAAAATTTTTTAAAAACGCATAAAAAATGAAATTAAAAAAAAAAATCTCATAAAAAAAAATCGGGATAATAAATAAACCGCCCTTCCCTTTTAAAATTATGATTTTTTTTATATGTAAAGATTTATCAACTTTCTGCAAGCTAAAAAGAGTAAAAAAAATTACGATTCTAAGCGTATCTGAGGCTGATATGGAAACAACTACCGAAACAATCAAGCATTCTGGTCAAAATTACTTAGTGTCGAAGGAAAAAATTCGCCAAAAAATCAAAAATTGCTGTAAGAATTTCGCATAAACTTTATTGAAAAGAGGATAAAATTTACTATATTGGTTTAAAAGATTGGAACCCGATTCCGGTTACTAATGTGGGTAAATCGCAGCAAAACGTCAAAAAACACTAAAAATCGTATTTTTAAAATCATGATATTTTATCTGTAAAGAATTATCAACTTTCTCCAAGCTGAAAAGAGAAAAAAAATGACAATTCTGAGCGTATCTGAGGCTGAAATGGAAGCAGCCAGCGAACCAATCAAGCATTCTGTCAAAATTTCGTAGCGTAGAAGGAAAAAAATCGCTAAAAATTCAAACATCGCTGTACGAATTTCGCATAAACTTTATTGAAAAGAGGACAAAATTTACTACACTGGGTTAAAAGATTGGAACCGGATTCCCATTACTAATGCGGAAAAATTGCAGCGAAACATGAAACAGCACTAAAAATCGCATAAAAAATATTTAATTAAAAAAAATCTATTCAAAAATTCTAAAATCTGGCTTCGAGGTGCAAAACTAAATGCATAGAGGTACCTTCCCACCTAATTTTTGTAGCTCTGCGTGCAGAACAACTTCAGAACTTCAGAACACAACCGAGAAACACGCAATCTTCCTTCTTTACTAGCTGTTCCGCTCGGCATTGACCTGTACCGTCAAAAAATAATACGAAACGCGAAATCATTCTAAAAATTGCTGCACGAAACGGTACCTCGGGTAACACAGTGTCTTTCAGAAATTAAAAAGAGAGATGGACCACGAAGCGGAAGTAAATTTAATACCACCTTCTCCAATATCTGGATAATTTGATTCAAAGCCGGTCAATTTTTGGTCAAAATTAAAAAAAGGTTGCCGTCTGATTTTCACAAAATTTGTATTTTCGGAATCAGAAAAATAAACTGCGAGTTTCGATTCAAATAATCCAACACTTTTCTTAATACTCGAGGATCAGTGAAAAGGAAACTTTTTCGTTGTCTGGGATTATCAAATCGGTAACTTCCTTTTGCGTTTTCAATGAAAATAGCCATTTCTGGCGCACGCGCGGGAAAATCTTTTAGTTCCACCGCCAGGAGATGCATTTTGTTCTAAACAAATTATCCGACACGTGTCCCCGCTGCCTACGATACCGTGTATAGCAGCCGTAGTAGGCATGCACTGCAAAATCCTTTAGTTCCAGTTTCTACTACCAGGTGGAGCATTCTGTTCTAAATAAACATATTTCCGAACAAAATTCCGGCACTCGTTCCTGCTGCTTACGGCACCGTGTAGAAGGTGCACGAAAAATATGTTAGTGCCACTTTACACCACCAGGAGTACCAAACTTATGTCTTAAATCATTATCTATATCTTAATTAGTTCATGTTAAGTTGAATGAACCGATTCCTGTTGAAATCGGACTCATAGAACCTGAGAAAATAAATCACTTCCCTGGATATTAATATTCATAAATGGTGGTAACCAAGGGCTGAAAAAATTATACCGAAGTTTATTTAGTACCTGAGAGAAATCGGAAGAATGTAAGAAAAGATTTCGTTTGAATCGAACCAACATTAAAATCAGAATCTTTTAGTTATATTTTCCAACGCCAGGGCGTGCACTGTGTTCTAAACAAACATCTTTTCGAACGAAACTCCGCCACGTGTCCCCGCTGCTTATGACAACGCATTGAAGGCGTTCTGTGCACGCGCTGAAAATCTTTTAGCTCCGCTTTCCACCGCCAAGGTGCGCCAATCTATGTCTTAATTTGTTATCTATATCTTAATTAGTTCATGTTAAGTTGAATGAATCGATTGTTGTTAAAATCGGGCCCTTTGTTTGAATCGGACAAATTTTAAATGCAAAATTATTTAGTTTCACTTCCCACCGCTAGGTGGTGCACTCTGTTCTAAATAAAACACTTTCCGATCGAAACTCCGGCACGTGTCCCTGCTGCCTACGTCACCGTATAGCAGGCGAGCTGCGCACTCGCTGCATTTTTAAAAAATTTCATTTCTACCACAGGTGGCGCCAAATCTGTATCTTAATTCGTTACCTATATCTTATTTAGTTCGTGTTAAGTTGAATGACCTAATTCTCGTTGAAACTGGGCAAGTAGAACCCAAGAAAATATCTCTCCCTGGTGATTAATGTCCAGAAATAGTGGTAACCAAGGGCTGTAAAAAAGATACCGAAGTTTAACTAGTACCTGGGGGATCTGAGAAAAGGTTTCGTTTGAATCGGAGTAAAAATTAAAAAAGTTCTTATTTTGGAAGCAGGGACGAAGAAGGGCGTTTCGATTAGAGAATTAACTCGATTTTTAAATTACAACCGAACACCCCCCCCCCCCACCCACCCCCACAGAATTAACCAACGACGTTAAAAAATTAGGAATTATCATTAATTTTTAAAACAGAACAAAATGTCTATTTTTTTACATACAAAAACAGTATGTTATTGTTGTTAATTTCTGAAATTAAATACATATATGACGTCACGTACATGAAAAAAATCTAAAAATCGCATAAAACAATTCGCGAAAATTCACAACTCGCTGTTCGAATTGCAATCAGCAGATGACCTATTCATCTGCCAATCACAATTGACAGGTTGACTTCTTTCTGTGCCTAGAATCCTATCAGCTACCAATCACAACTAACCTGCAACGGTGTTTGACTTCTAGCGTCATCAAGTGACGTCATACGCTGCAAAACCTGACAAAAAGGTTAAAAAACGCATAAAAATGAAATAAAAAAAATCTAATAAAAAAATCGGGATAATAAATAATCTGCCTTTCCCTTTTAAAATCATGATTTTTTATCTGTAAATAATTATCAACTTTTTCAAAGCTAAAAGAGAAAAATAAATGACGATTCTGAGCGTAGGTGAGGGTGAAATGGAAGCAACCACTGAACCAATCAAGCATTCGGGGCAAAAAATCTTAGTGTCGAAGGAAAAAAATCGCCAAAAATTCAAACATCGATGTACGAATTTCGCATAAGCTGTATTGAAAAGAGGAGAAAATTTACTATATTGGGCTAAAAGATTGGAACCGGATTCCGGTTACTAATGTGGAAAATTCGCAGTGAAACGTGAAAAAACACTAAAAATCGCACAAAAAATTTGATTACAAAACATCTATTCAAAAATTCCAAAATACGGTTTCGAGGTTCAATACTACATGCATAGTACACATAGTACACAATACTACATGCTCAATACTACATGCACATTTCCACCAAATTTTGTAACTGTGCGTGCGGTCTCTTCATGACTCAAACGAGAAACATACAAACACACAAACTTCCTTCTTTATTATATCATAGTTGGAGATTTAAAAAATCCATCTATTTGGGGAAATAAAGCATTTTCATAATGTATATGTATCCATTTACAGGATGGAATTCACGAGACCGCATTTTAAAAAGAATTATTTATAGATGTATAAATCAAATTTTCAATGATATTTGTTTAAAAATGATTCATAAAGAATGAGATGAAAACGTATAGTATAAGTGAAATTATGAATTTCTTCTGTCATATAAACGATACATTTCACCATTAGAAAAGTTATGTATCGGAACCTACTCTCAAAACGAAAAGTTGATAAAGACATATAAGCGAAGCTATCTTGTACTTCATTAATACTAGAACTACATTATTATTCATGGAACAAGAGTATAAAGAAACTAATCGAACGAATTATTTAATTTTGTATGTGCAACAAGATTAACTGCAAATATATTAATATCATGCAATAAAATTGAATCGGATAATGTTAACTCTTTTTAAAAAGTGTATCGTTCTCCTAAATAAAAGATATTATGATTCAGAAATACACAGAAATATTTTCGAAATACACAGAATCATTTCCAATATATACATAAACATTTCCACAATATGCAGAAACATTTCCGAAATATTCAGGAACGTTTCCGAAATAGTAAGAAATATTCCCGACATGTACCAAAACGTTACTAAATACTTTACCTAAATATGCGGAAACGTTACTAAATATTTTCCCAAAATATACGGAAACGGTACTTCATTTACTGGGCCACATTGCTGCCCCATTAGATGGAGTAACGTTTCCGGATTAAGAATATTCTTCTTTAATTCTTCAATAATTTTACTTCATCTTATTGCTCAGAAACTCTTAACTTGTTATTTTAAATGCTGATATACATTTAAATATTAATAATTTCTTAGTAATTTTATTAGAAGTTTTCGAAATACAAGGTGGCCGTAATTAAACCTTAAAGGAATCGGTGTGTTCTGTAGCACGAATTGCGAGAATGGATCGAAATTTATTTGGATGATTAAACACGACGGGGGAGGAAAGATTCCCCGAAAAAATTGTTCCAAAAGTCACCACTAGGAGATATGTGACGCTCTTTTTGTCGCGGAATCCTTTGTCCCTCGTCTTGTTTAATAATCCTACAAACAATCACTCTATTCTCGCAATTATATCGCGCTACAGAACTCGCTGAGTATTTTCAGTTTAATTATAGTCACCTTGCATATAGTCCTCGAGAAAAGAAAGACAAGAACGAAAAACCATGCATCCAGCATAGATTATGTAACACTTTATAACACGTAATTCTTTTCTGAAGCCCTGTATATGATAAATAGATCTGTATAGTATATATACTACACAGAATGCTAAATTTTAGTTTAGTTAGGAAATGCATAGCACAGTTTAAAATTCCCGCAAATAAACGGAAATGTACAAAAGATCTTTTTTGCTGCCCTGTATCTGATCTATAGAATGTATGTACACCAAGTAATAGGCAAAAAATTACTTACATTTAAAAATACATTCCGCTGCTGAAAACGTGCTTCCAGCCATTATTGTTAATATACATACTTTAACCGAATTCTTTTGTGTGTCCCTGTAAATGAACGATGAATCCTATACACACAATATTCTATAATTAAGCTTCTTGTAATGCACCTCAGTGATATATATAAATTTCAATATGTTTGAAATATTGAAACGTTATTAAAGTAAACCGCAAACGATTTTATCCCATATACCTTAATGTAACCGAATTATTTTGAGTGTCCCTGTAAAGGAACTATAAGTGCTAATCTATTCCTTTTCAAAACAGAACATGCCATAGTAAACTTCAGTAACATATATCAATTGCATGAGAATCCGAGTATATTTACACGAGTTAGAGCTCGGACAGACAGACGGACAAACCGAATTCATAAACACTTTGTTGGAAAGTGTTAAAAAACATTCTTTTCGCCCATCACAAATTCTGCCTCAAATCATCGCATAGCATACAAATGATACCGGTTAATGAATTGTGAATAAAGTCTACTGTTAAATGTTCAGCAATAAATTAGATTTAGAGACATTTTATATATATAAAAATTTTATCAAACTTTTGTATTTTCAATAACAACTCACAATTTCAACAAAATATTTTAAGTTTATGCTCAGATACAAAGTACCGGATTTGAGTTGGGAAAGAGTCCCTGAAATCGGCTCTTTATAAAACAGTTAATATCTCTTAAGCTAATTCTTAGAAACGTTATGGGAATTTTTATATAAGCTAATTTAACACCATAGAAATTTTAATTGAGGCAAATTCGGTGGTTACTATTGAAAAAAAATTGTGTTCATTTTATGACAATTGCATTTTTAAAAATATTATTTATAGTCGACAGATATTAATTTAATTTTTTAATACTATTTGTGCGTAATTAATGGGGTCCGGGGCTCAAAATTCTATAAAAAATGTATTTTTGGTTTTTGCGGTACTCAAATACTATATAAAGTTAAATAAATTAAATAAAAACAACTTCGTATATACAGGGTTCGTACGGATCAGGGAATTTTTCAGGAGTTTCACCAGTATTTTTTTATAGAAAAAGAAATCTCGCGAAACTTCGCCTTATTTTAAGCAAAGATTTTCTGTAAGAAAATACTGGTACCGAAGAATTTCCTGGTCGCAAAATTCCAGGAACCGTACGAATCCTCTCTATATATGATGATTACATCAGCAGAAATAATACTTTGTGTGTTGTACAATCAGACTTTTCCCGCCCGTAACAAAAATTTTGATTCCATTTATCTCAGAATGCCCCCAGAGAAAAGTTTTTTTGAATCAACAAAAATTTGGTTGGCTCAACGAAACTTTCCGTTTAAATATGGGTCAATGGAAATTTTGTTTGAATCAACAAAAAAAATTTTTTGCAATTCCAACAAAAAAGTTTTGTATCGTCAGCAAAAAAATGTTTTGCTAATTCAAGTAAAATAGTCCAATTTTACTTGAATTAACACAATTCTCTTGTTGAAAGTTTTCTCAAGATAAATATAATTATCTATACTTTAAAAGTTATTTTTAGTTTCGGCAACGAAAACTTTTGTTTAAAGAACAATTGTTTTGTGTAATTTTAAGAATTTTCTTTGTTTTAACAACAAAAGGTTTTTGTTACAGAAACAATTATAATATTTACTTTAAAATTACTTTTGTATTAGAACCAATCTAAACTTAACTGGTTTTTTTATTTCATTTTCAGCAATGAATTACGCCTGTAATCCTTGAATAATAGCAAGTGAATTTTTACCCTGCTTTTTTTCAAGTGTAAACCAACAGATTGCACAATGTCCCAAGCTGGGAATCGAATCCGGGTCCTCAGAATAACGATCTGAGGCTCTACCACTGAGCTACAAGGAACGATATCCAAACTAGAAATTTCTCACTCTTATATATGTCGGACCGGCTGCAACCGCAGCACAAGATGGAAAAGTTATCATGAGCACAGGGCTCGCTTAAGACATAAAAGTACGGGAAGCCCGACGTTACTCTGGGGGCCCCCCTCTACCAATTGCTTTGTTATTTACTAAATCCATTTTTGGTATGCTGCAACAATTTGAAATTTTACCATCAAAATTTCGAGTAAACAACAATTTAGAAAGCGATTTTTAGATATCTTAGATAAAAATTTCAGGAAAAAATGCATTTTTTACCCTGATTGATTTTTTTTTTTTTTTTTTTTTTTTTGTTAAGTTAAAAAAAGTTATTCTGAAATGTAAATTTGGGGTGCCCCTTTGTATTTCATTGGCTAAGCACGGGCTTCTCGGGTCTATTCGGTAAACAGACCCTGCATGAGCATGCAAATTTCTGCGGCAAATATGAGACGAAAATACAAAGCCCAGCATGCGGCAACATATAGTTAATTTTTAATTCATTTTCAGCTGTGAATTACGCCTGTGAAAAGCAGGATAAAAATTCACTGGTTATTATTCAAGGATTACAAGCGTAATTCACTGCAGAAAATTAATTAAAAACTAACTGTGTTGCCGTATGCTGGGGCCTCAGAGCGCTATTCTGAGGACCCGGGTACAATTCCCGGCTTGGGACATTTTTCACTCTTTCGGTTTACGCTTGAAAAAAAGCAGGATAAAAATTTACTGGTTATTATTTAAGAATTACAGGGCGTAAATCATTTCTGAAAATGAATTAAAAATTAATCCATGCATTAGTTCTTGAGATTTAGTTATAGTGAAAATCGTGAAAAAAAGCAGCATAGCAGCGCCACCTGTTTGGCTATTTACACCAAAACGTAATTAGCTACTATTTATGTCAAGGTCTAACTCAATCTGTAGTTTGATGTAGAACAGTGCATTAGTTATTGAGAAATCGCGAATCTATTGCCGAAATCACGAAAATTGCAACATTGCAGCGCCATCTGTAGCGCGATTTACGCCAAAAACTAATCAGCACCAATTTATATCAGGAAGTAACTGAATGTAATGTTTTATTAAATTCCGTGCATTAGTTCTTGAAATAGAGCGCCCACAAAAATATTTTTGTCACATATTACAGGCAGACAGATTCATAGACAGTCATTTTCTAAAAACAGTCAAATCGTGTTCAGGACCTTCTAAAATCCGTCGAAAACCAGAAGTTGAAAATTCCCATGACTCCAATACTTTCTTCTTGTAAAGATAGAAGAAAGTAATAAATGGGATAGGGGATTTTTAAAACTACCTTGGTCCGTCCCAATTAAAAAAGTTTAATTATCCAAAAATTATGTTAATCAATTATATAGCTATATAAGTCAAATAAACCAAGTTACGTGAGAGAGTTAGGGCTACTACACAACAATTTAAATTTTGCAAAAACAACAAAATTTTGCTGGAATTACAAATTAAAATTACAAAATTATGGTAAAATTGAAAAACAGATTTTGTTAATTCAAGTAAAATTGATGAATTTTTTTTTTAATTTTGTAAGACTGTTAACAATATTTTTTGTCAATGCAACAAAACCAACTTTTTACTTCAACTAAAAATTTTGCTTGAAACAACCAAAATGTACTCAACAAAACATGTTTTGTTGTTTTAATCAATTCCTTTTTCTGGGTTGGGATTTTTTCATAATTTGCCGTGTTTAAAAGAATTTATCTAAACTTTCTTCTAAGATACGTGTAGGAAATTTTATACAGAGTCTTTGTTATGTTTTAATAAATTATCTTCAGGAGTTTTAATTTCACGTGAAGTTTTTAAAGTTATATTCCTCGACGTAAAAATCACATTCGAAATTCCTCTTTTTTTTTTTTACTTTTATATTTATGAAAAATTTTGTAAGTAATATTTTTATAAATCCTGAAGACCAATTTACAAAAATCTTTTTCTGCACGCTACAGTGAAAAATGCAATGAAATCGTGCAAGAGTTATATAAAAAATTATATAGGTTTAAATTTTTAAATTTTAATTTTTTTAATTGAAGGGTTTCAAAACTTATTTACCTGAGAATTAATCTTTACAGAAAGATGCATTTCAGGGAAAAAAGTGATATCAAAAGCCTATAAATAAAATAAATAAAAGTTTGACCCAACCCCCTCCCCCCGGAACTCTTAATCTAGAAAAAGGATGCTTATTTCTTTTCATGGATTGTACCCACACATCTTATAATAATATTTTATACCTTCATGAAATATAGGATCAAATAATACACTTATCAAATATACGTTAATATATGGAATAACTAATATATGATGTTCCTATTTACTCTGTAAAGCATACACAAAAAAATATGTTTATTAGAAAATCTAATGATGTAATTTTGAGGAACCTGCAAAACCTGCTAATATAACTTGTTAAACTGCATCTGTCGCTCAACCGAACATGGTGGGTGTGATTAGGCAGAAGATAAAATTTTCATTAAACGAACGTCCAGTATTTATGTTGGCTATTGTCTAAAATATAATCTTTGAATCCATCAGGGTTTTTTTAATACAATGAGTTGTTGTATGTAAAATTAGCAGTTTACGCAAGGAGAAAAATATTAGAAAATGGTCTACGTCAGAATAATTTAATATAAAAAATATACATAAAAAAGGAATGCAAAAAATTGCTTATGTGATAATGTTAGTGATTTTAAAGTGACAATTTGTGTAATAATTATTTACACCAATTATTTATTTATTTAAACTTTATAAATAGCGTTAAAAGCTTTTAAAATAGCGTTAAAAGCTATATACATGTCAGGAAATGCTAAGATATGTAGAAATGTAAGGAAAAATAGAAATTTGAAAGTAAAGAAGAATTTAAATGTGTATATTCAAATTGCTGTTTCTAAACATTTTTTACGAAATAAGGGATAATAAAAAGTTATAAAAAATTCTATCCATATTTTTGTGAGGATTTAAACAATCAATGTAACAGCATTATAATCCCTTTATAATCGCATTCTATTTTTCTCTAATATAACAGTTAAGTGATGTTCCCATTTTTATTGAAAATCAGTCGCTGTTATTTATTATCACGTAATTATGGAGTAGTCGTTCAAAATAAGAAATTTCTCTTTTTATTTAAAACCTTTAAAAACTATGACTGACATGGAAAATCGTACATAGATGAAATATAATTTTTTTTTTTGGGGGGGGGGCGAAAAAACTTCTTTAAACATGAAAAATTCATATTTAAAAATTATCTATGCAACTTCTAAACGATTCATATTTAATTAAGTCTTCATCGTGGGTTTCAAAGGATTTAAATGAGGGTGATGCCACTAGTTTTTTGGCTTTTTTTCATGATTACACAATACAATATTTCTCCTTTTTTGAAGATTTTCCATAGTTTTACCAAAAACAGAATAGTTCATCAACTTAAAAAAGGCCTTTTCAAAAGAAGATTTTGCGTTCTTTCTCTTTTGAATATTAAAATTAATATATTTCTGAAGACAAGGCGCCTGCATAAATTTTATGGCTTTATGTACATCTGTAATTTTTAATCCTGCAAATAATATTTCAAGTTGCGATAATTTACGATATAATTATTTTTATTATTCAAATTGGGTATACGTTTAGGTGTTCCAACAAATTTTCTTTGATTCAACAAGTTTTGTACATAGGGAGATGTAAGGTTTCTGACTTTAACAGAACTAATTAATTTAATTAATTATATTTAATTATTATTATATATTACTGTATTCTGATATATATTTTTCTTAAAACTTCCGTATGTGATTGACAATCGAATTTCCCTGATCCAATTATATATTTGTGGGTGATTCACGAGATCATTGTGAAAGTTACTAATCCGGATTTGGAAGGATAATACAATGAGCACTGGATTCATAGCGAACTGTGTTCAGAGGATAATAGAGGGGTGGAATGTTCGAGAAGAAGTGTTTCTACAGATATGGAAACTCCGTGAAATAAGAATCACAGGCCCGTTGATTTGGAGAGTGGCGTGAATAGTGGGAGACGTGTCAGTGACTAGTGTGTCACGGAGAGTGTTGGACGTGACTCGTTGATGTGCAACGGATAGTGTAGGACGCCAGCGTCGTTGGTGTGCAGCGCAGTGAATAGGTACAGGCAGTGTACTGGGAGAGATTAGAGGGTAGACGTGCAGAGCCAAGAGTGCAGAGGAATTTGTAGAATTACAGAGAGAACGTGCATCGAACAGCTTGGTCAAGGGTGAATTAATTACAGCGTAGACGGAACGGTGGGTATGAGTGGTCAAACGTGCGATCAGGGAGATTGTCATTCGACAGTCCCATACGGCAAGTGATAATAATCTGTATTGTCCAATTAGGACTATCACTTTAACATATTTTTATGCTAATTTAATCAATAAATTATTAGTTGATTATTTACGTGCGAACTTCTTTTCACAATGTGTCCGGTATCAGTCTAATACCGGTGGTGGCAACAAATACCATAAGGCTAAGGTCTCAAGTCTAGGAGAAGTATTACGGTGACCGCAAAAGGCGACAAGATCATAACAGGAGACAGCGTTGATTCTTCTACAGCGACTTTCTCTGGAGCAAGAGGGTATTCGTTATGCATATGATGAAGGTGTTTCGGATAATCAAGATCCACCTCGAAGAGGTACCCATTTTCATAATCATCAGGTAAAAACTAAATCCACTCTTCTGTAACATGACTTATCCCATACCATTCAAAGTCACCACATGGCAAAAATTGACTCATAACACACCCATATAAGTTATTAGCATCACAGTACATAATGTAACTGGGTGCCTGATCTGGGTTGTATTCAGGTGTTACGGGGATGTTTGCCAGAGCATAACGATGACTTATCATGCTTACACCGCCGCGAATGCCGTTTTCAAACATGAACAGCATATCAATATCGGTAAGTAGTTGTAGAGGTGTTTCAGACATCTTCAAAAGGAGCCTGCCATGCGAGCGAAGCTAAAGTTTTGAAATATATCAGCAAGTAGAACAACATCCATCTTGGCATAAAGATTATGATAATTGCCGAGAGTCTTCATATGAAATGTTTCCCATGGTACATACGTTCAAGGCATTTTGGTCGTCTTCATCTTGAATATCTTCATTGGTCAGGTTATTAAAAAATGCTGAAGGTGGGGGAGTTGCTTCTCTTCAAATTTTTCAAAACATGTGAAATAATCATAGGGATAAACCTCTTTGCGTGTCAATAAAGATAAATTACTATTTTGTTGGAAATTTTCTCTAAATATGGTGAATTGATCAGCTCGAAGATTTTTAACAATCATCATTATCCACATCATTGGATAAAAATTGGAAAGAATTAATAAATGCCATCTGAATAGAACATGAACGTTTCCTTAATTTAAAGGTTATATAGTTTTCCCTAGAGGAAGCAATAACGTCGATTTGATGATCTTTAAATTTTCCTAATTTATTCATAATATGATGACCATCGTAGTTTTTCAGGTTGTGGAATATAACAGGCATCGTTTTACACTGCTTATAGTTCAGATTGCAGTCCACGTGAGCAGCTTCTCTAAACGCACGTGAGATGTTATCATGGTCACGTATAAGTTTTTCATCTAATTTTTTTTACAAATGTAACAGTGGGTCGCCTTCTGAAACTCAAGTTCTTCTTCAGCTGATATTCCCATGGGTTTCACATCTAATAACCTTTGTCCTAATATTTCCTTCCCTTGCATCATTCGGTTTAAAAAGTGCTCTACACAATCTTTACCACGATATACTTCAGCTTTCTTTACACATGTTCCATCGGGTCCGATAACAATATAAGCGTGTCCACATGGAAAGAGCTAAGTTGTGATGGTGGTAAATGATGATACCGAAGGAGGTGCGGCTGTTGCAATTGGTATAAGTAAGCTCTCAAAGTCTGCATAGATTCTATAAGTTACAGGGTGTTGCAAATGAATACCACAAAACCGAAGTATATTGTTTTCTTCACTGGGCATCTTTATAACTTGTGCTGCATGGCGAGAACCATATTCACCATGTTTATCCAAAAGATCTTGTATTTTAAATCAATGTAAACATCGATAACAGTAATAGGTGGCGGCTCTATGCTTGGTCAAATCTCCTAAAAGTCGAGAAAAACTGTATATAAGACAATAGTGTTGTTTTTCACCATCACCAACCAATAACAATTTAATCACATTAGAATCTTCTCTTGGGGAAACATAAAGGGGATGCACTACTTCATCTTTATCTTTGTATACAAATACATCAATGCATAAATCATTAAGCTTCTCGATAACAGGTATCTTCTGAATAGAACAGGGCATTCCACTTGATCTAATTTAATATCATGTTCATAAAGTCGATAATGGTTGACTCGCTGAGGCTTTTTTGTAAAATCTAAGTTTAGTTTAAATGTCAAAAGACACCACACCAAACATTTATTGTCTTTGTTTTTTATGTTAAGCACTGCTTTTTTATCATCCAGTTTTATAGATAATGGGATGTATGAACTTGGAGCGAGAGGATGATATTTAGCAATTTTGAGTTCTAAATGATGAATTTTTCTCATTTTCTATCCAGATCATTTTTGTAAAAAATCTTAAAAGGATTTTGTTATTTTGGAAAATCCTTCTTCTATATGCTGTTGTATAGACTCTTCGATGAGTTCGGTCATACATGAGCATCGAAAAAAAGATTCAATTTCTTGTATCTCCTCATTATTTGTCATACGCTCAAGTGATATTTTTTCTAGCATATACCATTTAATGGCAACCTTTTCTTGAAGTTCACTTACTAAGCGTTCATGTATCACTTAGTACGACGACCCACTGTCATATTTGTAAAAAAAATTAGATGAAAAAACGTATACGTGACCATGATCACATCTCAGGTGCGTTTAGAGGATCTGCTCATGTGGACTGCAGTCTGAACTATAAGCAGTGTGAAACGATACCTGTTATACTCCACAACCTGAAAAACTATGATGGTCACCATATTATGAATAAATTAGGAAAATTTAAAGATCATCAAATCGACGTTATTGCTTCCTCTATGGAAGACTATATCATATATTCTAATACGAGCAAATCTGGTGTGTGCTATATATATATATATATATACAGTAAAATCCCGTTACAACGAACTTCACGGGACCGCAAATTTTATTCGTTGTAACGGGAATTTCGTTGTAACGGGAATTTCGTTGTAACGGAATTCAATAGAAAATTAAACATTTCAATTCAGATCCTCATATCATAGTTAATTATAAAAATATAGTAGTATAATACAAATTAGTAGATAATTAATTATTAAAAATAGTAATAAAAATTAGTAGTACCTTCTAATAACGTAAAGTTAGTATAATACAATGTATAATATTTTTTATAGAACTGAAAAATTGACTTACCACCATTTCAATGATCTTCAAATTGTACAAGAAAAAATTTAATGCAGAAAATCAGTGATTTTTTTTTGTACAAGGGAGTTTGAAGCTGCGGACAATACAAAATTATGTACATGATTAATATTAGAAAAAATGTTATCTGGTACACTGCTCTGTAAAGAAATAAAATTGCGCACTCTTTCTAAGCTTTCTAAGGCTTCAGCAGATGTAACTTTTGAAACCTCATTTTCTTCATCTTCAGAACTTTCTTCATCATTTTCTAAAATGCGATCATCAACAATAGACTGCACAATATCTGTCTCTGTTAATGAATAACAAGTTGCAGCATTGTCATCTGCAGTTAAAAAATCTTTAAAGCTTATGCTTTGAGACACACCAGATTTTTCTTTTACTAAGTTCCAAGTGGATTCGATCTCATATTCGACTGTCTGCTCCTCATCATGTACTACATCGCTAGATCCTTGAGCCGTCGATTCTTTATTTAAATCCTGGTCAATCTGCGCGTGTTTCCAACAGTGGGCTATTGTTTTCTGGCTTATATCATCCCACGATCCACAGATCATATCAATTGCCTCTTTCATGTTGCACTTTCTGTTTACGTTATTTTGCAGATCACAGAGAATGCGTTTTAATAACATAGTTTTGTATCGTGATTTTACGGCTCTGATAATGCCTTGGTCAAGAGGCTGAAGTATTGCAGTACAGTTAGGCGGGAAATACTCTACACGAATGTGATTCAATATAGGAGGATCATTGTGTGCTGTGCAGTTGTCTATGAGTAGAAGAATTTTACGTTTTTGTTTTTGCATATCTTTATCAAAATTTATCAGCCATTCATTAAAGAATCCTTGCGTCATCCATGATTTTTTGTTGGCTTTGTAGATGCATGGTAAGGACTTAAAATGTTTGAAACAACGGGGTTTTTCAGATTTGCCGATTATGAGTACTTTTCGTTTTTCTGTTCCTGATTTGTTGCAGCAAAATAGGGCTGTAATCCTTTGTTTGGAAAGCTTTCCTCCAATACACTTGTCTCCTTTTAACGCTAAAGTCTTCCTTGGTTCTAACTGAAAAAATATTCCGGCTTCATCGGCATTAAAAACATCGTTAGGACTATACGTCTTGATTATTTTTTGTATTTCACCTTTACGCCATTCGTTTACAAATTCAACTGGGACGTCTTTTGCTTCTCCTGAAATGCATTTTGCCACTATACCGTATCTTTCTCGGAATCGATTCAACCATCCGACACTGGCTTGAAAATTTTCAATGTTTAGCATTCTTGCAAATTCCAAACCTTTTTCTCTAATTAAAGGGCCACTTAGAGGGATGTTTCTAGAACGAACATCCATAAACCATTTGTAAACAGCACTATCCACATCTTGAAACTGGGCATTTCGAATTCGTTTTCTGCTTGGATCAAAGACTTTAACTTGAATTTTTTTCAAAATGCTTTCTTTATCTTTTAGAAAAGTGGATAAAGTAGACGGCGAAATTCCATATTTGCTAGCAACATCAGATTTTTTCATTCCTTTCTCAACTTCAGAAATTATGGCTTTTTTTTCTTCCAAACTAAACTGTTTTCGCTTAACAGCCGCCATTTTATGACCTACTGGTAAGATGAAAATTTTCAAACTGATTTCGAGCTTTGGAAATTCCTTTGCGAAAGTTATTCAGGTAGGGAGGAGAGGGAAGGGGGAATGTGCAATACTCATTTCACGTTTTGTTAAGTTTGCCTACATTGGTTACAGCTTACTTGGACTTCCAAGAAAAAGGGGTGGAGAAAAGGGGAGAGCGAACAAAGGAAACATTCCTTCTGCAGTGAAATGCCTATGCACACCGATTTTACAACAAAGCTCGGAGAAAAGCGATTGCTTTAGAGATAAGCTTGATTGTCCCTAAGACTAGGCATCGAAAACAAAAATTGTCAAGCGATAAAAATGTACAACTGAAAGTATTTGCCGTGTCATATTATTTCGTTCTAACGAGATTATAAAAAATTGAATATTTCGTTATACTGAGATTATGTTAACATTATTTGAATACATTTCAAAACGGGACTCGCTTGCATTTCGTTATAACGGGATTTTTCGTTGTAATGGAATTCGTTGTAACGGGATTTTACTGTATATATATATATATATATATATATATATATATATATATAACCATTAAAGAAACATTACCAAAACACCAACATAAACTATGAATTTATGATTTAGTAAGTAATAATTCATTGACAACGAAAGTGTTCCCGAACACGCTGAATAGATATCAAATACTTATTTAAAAGAAGAAGAAATTAAATTAAAAATTGAATGAATGAAATGAATGAATGAAATTTGTGGAATTTAGACAGAATTATAAAGTCCCAAATGCCTAAATACCACAAATAAAATGAAATGAGTGGTTTCATCATCATATTAGCCATAGCATTGCTAAAGAATATGATGATGTCTTTATATTATGATATCTTTTCATTTTGAATTTCAACAATTCATCTTGATCTTTTTTCTTATACATTATGGTATCGTATATATATATATATATATATATATATATATATATATATATATATATATGGGCTGTTTAATAGCCTCTGCTTGTTAACTAGGAGAAGACCCTTTAAATGCCTCAGAGGAGGACTTAAAGGAATCGACTGGGAGCAGGGACTTGATGTCCAATCCGCACCTTCCATCGGTGCAGCCTGTTAGTACCCTTGCCTAGTGCATGGGGAACGAACGCGGATGGGCTTCCTCCAACCCGCTTGGCCAGCGTGGAGGAATTTGGCCACCTCCCCCCTTATTTTACCATGAATTCACAAAACAAATCACGGCCCTCAATTCCCGGCAGTCTGCATGTTCCTGATTACGGCAGCGATCAGAAAGACATGAAGACAGAGGGTGCTAAGAATCACCGGGCTCGGTTTGGCTGCCATAAGTTGATGACCTTGGCTACGTATAATGGACGATCCTTATCTTCTGAAAGTCGTTTACAGGAACTTGAAGAAGAATTAGAAAGAATCAACTGGGACATCCTAGGATTATGCGAAATAAGAAGAAAAGGTGAAGAGAAGATTGATCTTGCCAGTGGACATGTATTGTACTACAGAGGTACAGAAGATGGAAAAACAAGTGGTGTAGGATTTCTGATTCATAAAAGGTGGAAGAATCACATCGTAGAATATGATAGTGCATCAGATAGAGTTGCAAGGTTAGTTATACAAGTGTCAAAAAGATACAAACTGCAAATTACCCAAGTTTATGCACCAACAATTAGCTATACTGATGAAGAAATTGAGGATTTCTATGAAGAAGTAGCTTCAATGCATCAAAAAGGAAAATGCTACATAAAATTAATAATGGGAGACTGGAATGCTAGAATTGGGGAGAAAAAGAAAGGTGAGTTCTCAGTAGGAATTCATGGATATGGGGTGCGTAATGAAAGAGGAAACAGATTGATTGAATTTGCAGAATGTGAACAGATGTATATCATGAATTCATTTTTCAAGAAAAAGCCACAAAGAAAATGGACATGGCGTAGTGCAAATGGCTCAACAAGTGAAATCGACTACATCTTGACAAACAAAAAGCATCTTATTCAGGATTGCAGCGTTCTCAATAACTTCAATACAGGAAGCGATCACAGGTTAGTTAGATGCAAACTGCTTTTAAATACTAAAGTGGAAAGAATGAAGCTTTTGCAATGCTCAAAGAAATCAGTCGATATTATAAATCTCCAGAAACATAAAGAAGAATTTAATTTAGAACTTAAAAATCGTTTTCAAGTACTTCAATCAATCTTAGAAGAAGAACAAGATGTTACAGTAGTGAACAAGAAAATAACAAATACTCTACAAGAAATTGCAAGGACGATAGCTGGTGAAGCACAAGTAAAGCAAACAAAGAAAATAACAGAAGAAACAAGAAGACTGATGAAGAAACGCAGAGAATTTAAAATGAAGAAAAACTATCCTAAATCAAGAGTTGAATATGCAGAATTATGTAAAACGGTAAGAAAATGTGTTACAGAAGATATCAGAAAATTTAACTGTGATCTTGTCAAAAAAGTTCTAGAAGATAACAAAAGTTTAAAATCAGCTAAGCGCAAACTGTGTGTTGGAAGAAAAGGTATTTTTGCACTGAAGACAGCAGATGGAACAATCACCAAAATCAATAATGAAATAGTACACATTGTCGAAAAATTCTATAACGATCTATATAAATGTGAAGATCAAAGGGAAATCAACCTA
This sequence comes from Maratus michaelseni, assembly GCA_963931845.1. Taxonomy (NCBI): domain Eukaryota; kingdom Metazoa; phylum Arthropoda; class Arachnida; order Araneae; family Salticidae; genus Maratus; species Maratus michaelseni. The sequence goes on from OZ007586.1 coordinate 410,050,089, forward strand.
CGTGATCCACTAGTAAACATAACAGAAACTGAAGAGATAATCCCAGTGATGACAGATGAAGTTGTACAAGCCATTAGAGGCATGAAAAAAGGTAAATGCCCTGGCGAAGATGGAATTACAATTGATCTTATCAAAGAAGCAGGAGAAGAATTTGCAAAAATGCTAGCCTTACTGTTTTCCAAATGTCTCGAGAAATCAGATGTACCAGAAGATTGGAATAATGCTGTGATGGTGTTAATTTATAAGAAAGAAGAAAAGGAAAACATTAAAAACTACCGTCCAATCAGCTTACTGTCAGTGATTTATAAAATTTTCACCAAAGTTTTAACGACAAGACTTGAATCAGCTCTGGACTCAGCTCAACCTAGAGAACAAGCAGGATTTCGAAGTGGATTTAGCACAATGGATCATATTCAAACAGTAAGGGAAGTTATAGGAAAACATAAAGAATATAATTTACCTCTCTGTCTTGCCTTTATTGATTATGAAAAAGCATTTGATTCGGTCTACACATCTGCAGTAATTACTTCTCTGGAGAACATTGGTATAGACAAACCTTATATCAATATCATAAAGAAGATCTACAAGAAAGCAACAGCCACCATCCGTTTGGACAAAGGAAAAGCGAAGATCAAGCTTGAAAGAGGAGTAAGACAAGGAGACACCATTTCGCCTAAGCTTTTTACTGCTGTCTTAGAGAGTATTTTCAAGAAGCTGGATTGGGAAAACAAAGGGATTAGAATAAATGGGGAATATTTAAGCCATCTCCGGTTTGCTGATGACATTTTAATTTTCAGTAATAGCCCTGAAGAATTGCAAAATATGCTAAAAGATTTGGCAGAAGCTAGCATTAATGTGGGATTAAAAATAAATTTGGAAAAGACTAAGGTGATGTTCAATTCATTTGCATCAAAAAAGAAAATCGTCTACAACAACACTGAGATTAAAGATGTTGAAAGTTATGTGTACCTTGGACAAGAAATATCTTCAGACAACAGTATCATGAATGAAATCAATAGAAGAATAAGAAATGGATGGAGTGCTTTTGGGAAGAACAATATTATTCTGAAAAGTAACATGCCTCTTTGTTTGAAAAGAAAGGTGTTTAACCAATGTGTTTTGCCTGCACTAACTTATGGAGCAGAAACTTGGACACTAACAAAACGGATGGTACAAAGATTACAAACAACACAGCGAAGTATGGAAAGATGTATGCTAGGCATAACCAGAAGAGACCGAAAGAGAATAACGTGGATAAGAAGTCAGACGAAAGTTTTTGACATTATCGAGAGAATTAAATGGCTAAAATGGAAATGGGCTGGGCACATTGCAAGAAGACAAGACAATAGATGGAGCACAAACACCCTACAGTGGTATCCCAGAGATGTAAAACGACCAAGAAGACGACCTCAAGTAAGATGGAGTGACGAAATCAGAAAAGTGGCCGGTGTTAATTGGATGACTAAAGCACTAGACAGGCAACAATGGAAAAATCTGGGGGAGACCTACATCCAGCAGTGGATTGAAAACGGTTGATGATGATGATGATATATATATATATATATATATATATATATATCATATTAGCCATAACATTGCTAAAGAATATGATTTTGGGACTACCACTCATAAACAAAGAATGAAACCTTTGAAAAAATCTTAAAGTTTGAAAAATAAATACAATATTAATACAATATTAAAAAGGAAAGGTACCTTACCCATAATTAAGAGATGAAAACTTGAAATTAAATCGTAAAGTGCTAAAAACATTAAAAAGGATGTTGGTGCACATCAGTGACCAGATATATGAAGATAAGTAAACAGAGGCTATGAATTGCAAAAAGTCTTTAAATGTTGCCAAAATCAGTTTTAGAAGATGATTAACTATGTTGCCAAAATAAGTTTTAGAAAATGAATTACCATGGAATATTGTAAAGCAACACAAACCATGGTGCTGCCATCTATGATAGAAAAAGTGAAATGCAATGAATTAAAAAAAAGCAGTGGAAAGAAAATCATTATTTAAAATTGAAACCATATACTATCTAAAGTGATAATAATTAGTTAAATAATAAATAAATTAAATTAAATAATAAATAAAATATCCAATTACCTTAAAGTAAAAATGGATGTATTAATGATTAATTCTATGTTAAAAATAAGATGTAAAGTGGTAAAATTAATGATTAATGCTACATAAAAATACATGTACCAAGAAATGACATAGCCACTATTAAATAGCTTTGCCAAAAATGCAACATCACAAAAATTAAATTAAATTAAAATTAAAAAACTAAATTGTTTGAATTAAGATGCTAAGGAATTGAAATTAATATTAATTAAATATTGAAATTAATTAGTTACATATTATGTTTTTGCATACAAAGTTAAAAATTAAATACACATGATAAAAGTGGTTAGGTAAGAACATTTATTAAAATTAATACATGTATTATATTAGCATTTAAGTTAGTATACATTATATTAGAAGTTAATATGATATTGTCCACCGTGGGCATTAATGTAAATACAATTAATCAAAAACATTCTTAATAGTAATGAATAATTCATTTAAATTAATTAATGAATATGTAAATATAACTACATTAATTAGCATATAAAAGTATCATATCATAGTCCATTATAAAATGTGTATTAGCAAACGTATGTGTAAATCAAAGTGCCCCATTATATATACTAGGGCATCCAACCCGTGCTTCCCGGGATAGAGAATATATATGAAAACCTTTTTTTTTTTTTTTTTTAAACTCTAATAGATTTTTTACATTTGATAATTTTGTTAGATTGCCCGATTTAGCACCAAAGAGCATTTTTATATGATGTATGTCAATTATATATTCAACTAAAATTTTGAAATTTATTAAAACCGGTAATTTTGTATTTTCTTCGAGTCAGAAGTTAATAGCCGCAGAAATCGCTAAAAATTTCGTTATCTGCAGCAGTTTTTTTTAATTCTGATAATTTCAGCAGTTTTAAGCGCTTATTTCAATTATATGTCTGTTAAATCTGTGTTTTATTTATACTATTTTATTTACTCCTTAACCCTTTATATCCTGAATTAAATTTCCAGCTACTTTTTAATTATATTTTTGCCTCATTAGATAAGTTTTGGTGCAGAATAAACATAGGAAAGAGGAAAATAATTTTTATAGTGTTTTAGTGGTTAATTATGCAACTGTAACCACCATAAATTTTTTACCCTATGATATAAAATAAAATAGTAAATTTCAAATAGTAAACTCCAAATAAAATATAGGAAATGTTCACCTGTAGAGTATAGAAAACAATAGAAAATAATAGTACTAAATAATCGGTAATAAACCACTAAAATTACTCAAATGGAGAACAACATGCATGTAAATTCTATTGCAAAATGGATTTCGAATGTAGCGTTGCAAATGTAAAATCCCTACAATGCAAAGAAAGAGGATATGTGTTTGAATTTGCCATCTCCTGCCTGCTGTCAGAAATACACTCTTTGTGCCATTGTGAATACCGTTAGGAAAAACGGTCATATTACGAATATATAGGTGTTTTATTAAAGTGGTACTTATAAGTACCGTCAGGATAAAAAGGGTTAATGAAGTTTTAATTTCGTATTGAATATTAGCTGGAAACAAATGTTGAACTTTTTATACTGTTTAAAGTGCAAACAGATTAATATTTTGTAATCGTCTGCAAGCGAGAGTGATAGATAAAAAAAAAAAAATCATGCTTGAAATTTAATTTAAATGATATAATAAATCAGTCAATTAAGATACAGTTTTCTAACACATTACATTTGAAAGTAGATTTTTTTCCCCTATATAACGGGGTAAAAATAAAAAATGTACGATGTTTAGAAATTAAAAAAATTGCAGTAGGAAAAATCGCAAAACCGAAATTTCATTGTCAACTGTTGCCATTCGCAAAATGACGTCAGCGTTACGCACGGACACGTTTGTCCTTTATAATATAGATATATATGCAAATTTTATCTTAAAAACGGCTCTAACGATTTTGATGAAATTTTGTATCCTACCGTTTTGGAGTACCAGAAAACCATTGGGCTAGGTCACATATTCGAGAAAATTTGATTAGTGGGTCATTTTGGGTCATTTTGGGACATGGTCAAGCTAATTGTATCTAAAAAACGGTTCAAACGATTTTGACGAAATTTTGTATCCGACCATTTTTGGGCACGAGAAGAGTATTGGGCTGGGTCACATGTTCGAGAACTTTCGATTAGTGGGTCATTTTTGGGTCAACGCGGGTCAAATTAATTTTATCTAAAAAACGGGTCTAACGATTTTGATTAAATTTTGTATCCTACGAGTTTCGGGCACGAGAAAATCGTTGGGCTGGGTCACATGGCCGAGAAAATTCGTTTAGTGTTTCATTTCTGGGTCATTGTGGGTCAAGCTAATTTATCTAAAAAGCGGCTCAATTTAAACTAAATTTTGCATTCTATGGTTTTCGGACTCGAGAAGACTGTTGGGCTAGGTCACATGTTCGAGAAAATTCAATTAGTGGGTCATTATGGGTCAAGCCATTTTATCTTAAAAACGGTTCAGATGATTTGAAATAAATTTAGCATACGACAGGTTTAGGGAACGAGAACACTATTAGGCTAAGTCACATGTTCGAGAAATTTCGATTAGTGGGTCATTTTGGTCATGGGTCATTATGGGTCAAGCTATTTTATCTTAAAAACGGCTCAGACTTTTTACACTAAATTTTGCATCGTATGGTTTTCGGGCACGAGAAGACTGTTGGGCTAAGTCACATGTTCGATAAAATTCAATTAGTGAGTCATTTTGGTCATGGGTCATGATATTTGAAACCAAATTTAATTTTGACTGAGCATAGCTCGGACTTCTCTGCTCGTAACCTTTTAATTAAGAAAACGTTCATGTTCTATTCAGATGGCATTTATTAATTCTTTCCAGTTTTTATCCACATCATTGGATAAACTTCTTAAAAATCTTCGAGCTGATCAATTCATCATATTTAGAGAAAAATTCCCACAAAATAGTAATTTGTCTTTATTGACACGCAAAGGGGTTTATTCCTATGACTATTTCACCTGTTTTGAAAAATTTGAAGAGAAGCAACTCCCCCACCTTCAGCATTTTTTAATAGCCTGACCAATGAAGATATTCCAGATGACGACTACCAACATGCCTTGAACGTATGGGAAACATTTCGTATGAAGACTCTCGGCAACTATCATGATCTTTATGTCAAGACGGGTGTTGTTCTACTTGCTGATATATTTCAAAACTTTAGGAAATCATAACATCAGTATTATGAAATTGATCCTGCTCACATGTTCATTGCGCCTTCGCTCGCATGGCAGGCTTCTTTGAAGATGTCTGAAACACCTGTACAACTACTTACCGATATTGATATGCTGATCATGTTTGATAACGGCATTCGAGGCGGTGTAAGCATGATCAGTCATCGTTATGCTCGGGCAAACATCCCCGGAACACCTGAATACAACCCGGATCAGGCACCCAGTTACATTATGTATTGGATGCTAATAACTTATATGGCTATGAGTCAATTTTTGCCATGTGGTGACTTTGAATGGTTGAGATAAGTCATGTTACAGAGAGTGGATTTTGTCTTTACCTGATGATTATGAAAATGGGTACCTCTTCGAGGTAGATCTTAATTATCCGAAACATCTTCATCATTTGCATAACGAATACCCTGTTGCTCCAGAGAAAGTTGCTGTAGAAGAATCAATGCTGTATCCCTATGCACGAAACTTGTTGAATCAAAGAAAATTTGTAGGAACACCTAAACTTATACCCAATTTAAATAAAAAAAAGAATTATATCGTACATTATCACAACTTGAAATATTATTTGCAGCTCGGACAAAAAATTACAGCTGTACATAAAGCCATAAAATTTATGCAGGCGCCTTGGCTTCAGAAATATATTAATTTTAATATTCAAAAGAGAAAGAACGCAAAATCTTCTTTTGAAAAGGACTTTTTTAAGTTGATGAACTATTCTGTTTTTGGTAAAACTATGGAAAATCTTCCAAAAAGGCGAAAAAATTGTATTTTGTAATGATGGAAAAAGAGCCAAAAAACTAGTGGCATCACCCTCATTTAAATCCTTTAAAACCTACGATGAAGACTTGAGTGCTGTAGAACAGCTTAAAACTAGCCTTTTAATGAATCGACCTATCTATGTTGGATTCACAATTTTAGAGCTATCGAAATTATTAATGTTTAACTTTTATTATGGTTATATAAAAATGTATGCAAAAATCAAGCGACATTTCTTTTTACTGATACAGATTCCTTAACTTACCATATAAAAATAAACAATAGTTTTGATGACATGAAGCAACATCGTGATTTGTTTGTCTTCTCAGACTAGCCAAAATCCCATAATTTATTCTCTGATGATAACAAAAAGGTTATTGGTAAGTTTAAGAACGAGCTAAATGGCGAATTAGCCGTTGAATTTGTTGGCCTTAAAGCTAAAATGTATTCATTAAAATCCATGAAACATAAGTGAAGAAGCGTGCAAAAGGTGTGTACCAATACAGATTGTTCGTCAGAAAATAAAGCATGAAGACTATTTGGAGTGTCTACGGCAGCAAAAAAGCAAGTATGGAGAATCAGATGACAATCGCCCCAAGATGACCATCGCCTATACACACTAACTCAGAATAAGATTAGTCTAAGTCCTTTTGACTAATTGTAGAAAGACTCCTTAACACTAGAACGCCTGGATATTTTACTCAAGTTTTATAAAAATATTTCTCATCAGAATTTTTATTTAAAACTATTTGACTTATTCATTTAACATATTTCTATGAGGTATAGATTTAACTAATTTTAAAAATAAATTTCTGGTTCGAATCGGAATATATTCATTTGGTTACGGTCAAAATGACCGCTCATGGTCGTTCTAGTGTTAAGCTACTTGTTAGGTTATGGGATATCCAGCTTAGCCTATGGACATTGTGAAATTAATGAACGAGAAAATACTGATTTGTGCTAATAATGTGGTGATGATATTGTTCTGTAAATAATCAATTTTGTAAATTACCTCTATTGTAAATAAGACTTTCTTGTAAAGTGTTTTTTATGATAAAATTGTTAATTTTAAATATGTGCACTTATTTAAAACTTGTACACAAACCTTTCTCATGAAATGTTATTTATACAAACTTTATTAAAACTTACTCTTATCCACATGCATTCGTCTACTCACCTACACATAGAAACCTTTATGTATATATATATATTTAATCTTGTAATTATTTTTTAAAAAGAAATTTTTTTTTACTTTTTACTTTTTTAAAGTTAAGTTTTAATTATTAAAAACTTTTTTCATTTTTTATTAAGTTATATATCTTTCAAAAACTTTTCCTATAGAAATTTCTTTTTCAAATAGTAATTTTTTTAACTTTTTATTTTTTTAAAGTTAAGTTGGCATTTTTTTAAAACTTTTTTCTAAGTTATAAATTTTTTAAAACCTTTTTTAATTTTTGTTAAGTTATATATTTTTTCAAAAAACTTTTTCTAAAGTTTTTTTTTTTTTTTTTTTTTTTTTTTTTTGTCAAATAGTAATTTTTTTAAAACTTTGTATTATTATTTTTTAAAGTTAAGTTATATAGATATAACATATGTACATTATGTATATCATGTATATAACATATGTACATCACTTTTATAACATATATGTATATTATGTATAAAACATATGTATATCATGTATATATATATATATATATATATATATATATACATAATATACATAAAAGCATATATAGAGAAAGGGAGGAACACACACACATATATGAACAGACATATATAGACAAATCGTTTGCTAACATAATATCAGATGCAGCAACGGAAAACAACTTTCATGATAAAGAGAGGTTTAAGCTCGAAGTGGCTTGTTCCTACTTACTTGCGAAATGTGAAATTGCCCAATTGCCCCTGTGGCCGTTGAACCTCTTTTTTCTTACTATTCATAATTATAACGTTGGTAATTATTCTTTATTTTTCATACAAATACCAATTTATTTCAAAAATATAACCATTAATATACTTAAAAAATTCTAACATAATTAAAAATATTTCAAATGCATAGCTGCCAACTTTTACGCTTTTTTCCTACCACTAAAATTTTATAGTAAATTATACTTTATTAAATCGCCGAAATCATGTGATTCAATAATACAAAAAATTCTATTAATTTTTAGTGGTAACAAAAAAGCGTAAAAGTTGGCAGCTATGCGCATGGGACACTTTAATCATTAGCTACAGGTCAGATTTTAAAACTACGTAAAACTATTAAAATCACCGCTCTCTGAATACTAGGCCTGAGCGCTGACGCAAAAATGGCATCTGTGTTTGGCGGAATATTTTCAGCGTGTGTATGGTCCATTGAAATTGAATACCAATAATTTCTAAAAGTTTCCTTCGCCTTATTTTTCTGAGATTCAATAAATCAAATAAAACTTTTAGAGAATACAGGTGTGTAAAATCAGGGGAACGTACAAACGGTTTAAAAAAAAAATCGGCCTACGAGCGCCACCATTTTTGTGTCAGAGCTCAAGCCTTGTGTTTAGCGGACGGTGATTAAAACTTGATTTGACATAAATCTCACTCAGATTAATTTAAGGTGAATGCAGATAATTTATCAAAGGCTGCATCCATCTAATAGCTGCATAATCCCGCGCTCATAAAATATCTGAGCTTTCTGGCTAAATAACTTATCCAGGGGAATTTTCAAGTCTTCTAAGGAAGTAAAGATTTTGAGATCTAAGCTGTTTCGAAGTAATCTAAATATATGGTAATCGGAAGGGCGCAAAGACTGGAGAGTATTTTGGGGTACATGGACTAAAACATATCTACAAACTTCTAAAAGTTTGTACCGGGAGCACAAAAAAAAAAGTGATCTAGAATTGTCTATTGTCTTGATGGAACATATGCCATTTCTGTTGTCTTATTCAGGCCGCTTCTGATCGATCCGTCGCTTTAATCGGCTTAATTATGAACTGCATTTCTTTGAGTTAATGGTCTGGTTTTAGGTAACAGCTCGTAATGAACGACTCCACTCCAGTTCCACCAAATACACAGAAAAATTTCTTTGAATTTAAACTGATTTTTGTGTTGGTTCAATGTGTATCTCCGGGTGAGACCATAACTTCCTACGCTAAACATTAATTTACGCAATCCATTTTTCATTCCCTGTAAATTTTCGCTTTAAAAAGACATTACTTTATTATAGTATTCCAAGCACTGATTTGTCTATTAATTTTTTTTCTCATTCATTCAAACAGCATTACATACCGGTCATGCTAACCTTTTTTTGACACAATCGCCTTTATATTGTTGAGCGGCTGATTCCAGGCATTTCTCCGATCTCTCAAATTGCTCTATGCAGATTCCTTTCATTTTGCACAAATATTTCGTTTTTATCAGCGCCAGTCGTTACCCAGAATGTAGTGCTACACTAAGATTAAAATTGTTTTTACGAAAGTTTTTGAACACCTACAGCACGTGGATGACGGGTTCCTCTTCATTCACAGCACATATATAAGTTTGCTTTGACATGCATTTTGCCTTTCAAGAAATAAGAAAATAATAGTTCGCAAATGCAATTTATTTTCTTCTGTTTTCAATGCTTAACAAATCTTTAAAAACACAAGCAAGTAACTCATTTTATTCCCCCAAGCACTGGCTGAAATTCCTTCTTACAGACAATATCAAAACTTTCAAATGTGAAGCAGATGATATATTGTTTTGCGATGAAATGTCATCTAGCACCACTAAAACGGGACAAATTTTTGCATCAAACTAATAAATCAAACGCTGATTTTTATTGTCTTTTTTAATGAGAATTTTATTTTTGCTCTTTTCATAATGTACCGTCCACTTAATTTGACACATTACTACTATTTCTATTATTCAACCCTATTTCTTTTTCTAATGTTAGTACTGTACAAAAGAACCTTATCAAGTGCTTTAAACTCACCCGCGCCCATGTTTCATAGGGGGTGTCGTTCCTTTTACCGACCACCCTCATAGCTTGATGACCCCTTAACCCAGGTGAGTGCCTAAAAAAGTGCGAATGCTACTTAACAGATATTTCGTGATACTTCGGATTTCTGGAACATGTTTTATATAGTCGAATGTGGTTCTTTACGGGTATGCACAAGGGGGATTGGGGGTGGGAGAGGGGGGAAATTTATGAGTATAAACAAAGCTGCTCTAACTATGTTTTAAAGAAGAAAAATAATTATTTATAAACCAAAACTGAAATGAACTAAGCGTTTTTAAAAAAACACACTCTGCGACTTTTTCATTGTAACTTTATAATTTAAATGCTTTTTTAAACACTTCTTTTTTTGGAAAAAATCTGCACCATTTTCGTAAATATCCAAGTAATAGTTAAGATATTTAAGTTAATGTTTTGGATATTGTAAACGAAATTAAATATAAGACTTCATGTAGATGTAATATTTTCCTATTAATGATTTATTTTGTTTGAAAAAAGTCGAAAATTTTGAAACGTAACATGTTAGAGCTTACAATAACATAATTTTTTTATTTTAAAAACTAATTAGCTTTCCTAATAGAAAAGCAATTCAATATGAGGTCATTAATGGTCCTAATTTTTCAGCATTTTGCGGCACTAAAAACACTTTTTTTTTTTTTCGATTATAATGCCAGCAAACGCTGAAAATTAGTAACATTGAAATTATCATAACTCGGTAAATTTTGGTTGAACAAAAATGAAATTGCTGTTTTACTTGTTAGAGCACGGTAAAGGGTTTTCTAAATATAACTTATAAGATCCAAGGAGCGTATACAAATTTAAATTTCAAACTTTTTAAAAATAATTATATTTCGTAAGTAGATTTCCATACTATGAAGAACAACATTTGAAACGTTTTTGCAATTGAAACCATACCTCTAAAACTATCGACACATGAAATGCCAACACGTTATTAAAAAACACTCTCAAAAATAATTGGAAGTTTCTGTCATTGATAGGTTGGAGGAATCTGCGTTCATTTTCACTGGGGCATACAATTTCGTTATCTAGTCGTTCTTAAAATAAAGACGTGCTGGTGTGTAAGTTTAAAAAAAGTCGATATCTTTACATTTATAAGGCCACGAGGCAAAAAAATATGAATGTCTTTATAATTTTAAGCTTCTATTACATACAAACTTTACGTCCGCTGTCATTCCATGCTGCCATTTCATTTTAATTTTGGGATACCGAAAGTTTTTGCCTCCAATTTCAAGTTCATTTTAGGGAAATAAATACTTTAAAATTATATCTCTTGTTATTTTCAGTAAAATATAAATTATTTCTTTGGCAGTTTTTTCAATAAAAGCTGGTTCATTGAGGGTTTTCTTGCTAAATTAAAATATGTTTTTTGAAAATTTAAGGTCCCATATAATGTACATGGGGGATTCTTATATGACAATTACATATTTTTGATTTCTTTGCTTTTTTGATATGATGAATGAAAATCTTTTATATCCATACATAATGTCTATGAGAAGAAACATACATTCGTGCAATATACGTTTATTTAAAAAAAACATATGAAATTATTATTTCCTAAAGTTATTTTTCTGGTTAAAATGCCCTACAAAATACGATTTTTTTCCAAGTATTATTCTTCAAACGTAAGTGTTTTATATTATACTCGTATATCTGTGCATTGAAAACTGAAATTAAACCGTTGTGCATATACTTTTGTAATCTATCTATCTATCTATATATATGTGTGTGTGTGTGTGAGTGTAAATAAAACTGTTGTTAATAATGTCACTGAGCATCTGTGTTCTTTTATTCGACTGGAATAATTAGTTTTCTTCTACGGGAATAAGTGGGGGGGGGGGGGGGGTGCTGGAGCTAATGAATTAGAAAGATTCTCACTAGAGTAGTTTAAAAGATAATTATTTAAAACACAGTTTCAATATGCAGCATTTAGGAACTATTTGAATTGGTAACTAAATCAATTGAAATTTAAAGATGTGTAGACTTATGGATTCTCAGGAGTCCTACTTTTCCTCCGAAAATGCAAGTTTGCATCATGTCACATTTTATTTTATTTCTGATTTCATATAACACACAATAAAATGAAATTTTTACCACTAATAGTTCAATATCTCCTTGATTTAACATAATTATTTCAATGTTGTACAATTCATATTTAATTATTTTTAAAAAAGTTTAAATTTAAAAAAATAGTAAAGAAAACTTTTTCGCCTGGTATCCACTGCGCGCAAGGTTGTAGCAAAAATATCGCTTCTAAAATAACAAAAAAATCTGATAATGATGTAAAATTGATGTATCTTGAACTTATACTTCAATTTCAAGCAATTAAAAATTTTTTTTTTTTATTTAAATTTAAATTGTAAAATGTTTAAAAAAATCATTTCTTTTTGTTGACAAAATGCAAATTTAAAAAATATTAAATATTTAATTGCTTGAAATTGATTAGCAATTCAAGCAAATTGCTATTGGCATTTGGAGTTTTATAATGCAAGTCTTTTTTATGGTAGTCATTGTCCAGGCAAGTGGATACAAGGTTACTGGCTCAAATGTCAGAATAATGATATTTTACAATGTTAATTTTTATTTTGGTAATAAACATCCACCAAATTGTAAGAAATAAGTTAAAAGAAACGTAAAAATTCCAACTTAAACAATTTAAAACATTTTCAATTTTAAAAGTTTCTCGTTTTGAAAATATCGTGTTTCACGTGAATCACCCATTTCACACGTGTGGATAACTTTTTCTAACAAACCATGCAAGTGACGAAAATAAATTTGGTATTATTTTGTAGAAAATGCCCAAAAATCATTGTCAGAGTTTATTGTCATTTATTGCTCTTCATGTCACAAAATAATTATAAACTTTTATTACGTATTTGAATTCGATATTTTAAAATGTTTCAAAGTACAAAATTTCGTCATTTTTGAATAAGATTTAGAAGGAATTTAAATTAGTGAATAATGAAGTAAACGTTATTAACAAGACACTGATTATTTTGGTATGGGCACCAAACATATTTAAGCGTTTGATTACAGTAAATATAATAACCTTTAAAATACCAAATATAAAGTTTATAAGTATTTTTCATTAAACTGTAATTTCGGTTGTTAATTAGCGGATCAAACAAATATGTTTAGACCCAGATATTTTATTTAACAATTGAAATCAACTATGAACCACGTTCCAATAAGTTGCATAATATTACATAAAATTTTTGGGTCTAAACATGTTTGTTTGATCCGCGAATTATAGACCGGAAATTACGGTAATAATTAGAACTAATTAATACCATAGTTGATTTGAAAATGAAGTTGATTTAAGATAATTTTGGCAGAATCGAAATTAAAGTTATAGCATATGGAAGCAATATCGTTGTAGTGAATACAATCAGGGCCTGAGTAAAGAATATGATCCAACACCATGAGCCAAATGGAGTATGGTCCTGAATTTCGTATACACCAATCTTTGGTATGCAAGTTACATATAAAGCTGATATTTTAAAGGAAGCTCAGTGGCTTAGTGGTCAGTGCGTCGCGCTACCACGCTATAGTTCGACTCCGGATTGGGCAAGGTTCTCGCAAACTTTCAAGCCTTCGAGGGCGATAAAATGAGTACCAAGCTTTCTTTTGAGCTAAACACTGGGGCCCCGTGTTAGGTTGATCACCTGACTGGGACATATGTTGAATAGCAGCCCAGGGCCCATGGTCAAGAAAACAAGTTGGGCATTGTAGGCCAAGATCCCTAGGGATTGTAGCGCTACAGAGTTTAGTAGTTTTAGTTTGATTATTTTAAATTTATTTTGACCTTGTATGGATTTATAATCAATATTTTGTAGTTTTATAGTAGGCTAAGATAACAAACAAAATATATATTTATCTACATATGTATTTATGTATTCAAATATATATATTAAAAAAAAAACATTTTTGTGACAGTATAGGAAGGGAGGAGGCAAATGAATACCAAGTTCTGGGGATCTCTTTGGCTTGATTATGCCCTGAATACAATCTAAAAAATGGGAGCTCATTCATCCTAATGATCAGAATTCTAGGCACAAAATGAGGAGCGCAGAATTGAAGTAATGAGAGACACACTGTTAAAAATTTGCAGCAAACTGTCCAGTCATTTGACCGTTTTTATAGAAAACGGTTGCATAACCGTAATTTAACACTATTCTAATCATAATATAGGCAATAACATGCTCAGAATAGACTTAAATTACGGTTATGTAACCATTTCCTATAAAACTAGTCAAATGACTCGACAGTTTGCTGCAAATTTTTAACAGTGCATTTTCCGTTAAAAGTATTCCCCGAAGACGCCCTTCCCGTAGTAATATGGACAAAACTGGGCATGGCTAATAAATTATCCCCTCAACAATCTAAAGTTGAGAAAATTTTCTATCCCATGGTATCAAAATAAAATTAGCAGTAATTCAAAATTCTCTGTTTAATTGAAATTGAAAGATTTTCTAATGAAAGTATCTAACATGGACAAACATCACGGGATGTATAGGCTGCACACAATCCTTCATTTCTTCCAATATTTTTTATAATAAATTTAGTCTTATTTAATCACAATATTCCCACGATTAAATTAAGCAAAATTTTCTGTTTAGCATTACTGATGCTAAAAGTTAAAAAAAAAGTGTATGGGACTCTGGTCATGAAGGAATTAGCTTATTTCTTTCGCTATCCTCATTTGGAGTTTTATAAATTTTCTGAAGTTGGTAGTACCCAATTTTGACATTTCGAATATTTTTTATGTTAAATGTGTTGAAGGTTGTCTGTTTTATATATACTGTTAAAGAGTTTCATGTGTATAAGCTTTTCATTTGAGAAACTGTAGAGGGTATAGGAATATATAACTTATTTTAAAAAAAATATTCGGAGAAAGGGTATATAAAAATTTGAAGTGATACAATAGCAGAAAAATTGTATAAAACTTTTAAGTATAAAATAAAATATAGACTATATATAATATAATCTTACATATTTTTTCTGATAAATGTTGTATTTATCGTGATCCCCAAATGCAAACATTTTGAAAAATTCAATACAAATTATTAATTTTATTTTTAAAGTTTGCATGTTCTTATTTTTATTTTAACACAAAACCTTTAGTTTTCAATAATAATAATAACAATAATGATAATAATAACAATAATAATAATAGTAAAAAAGAGATGAAAAAAATTATAGAAAATGGATTAAAACTAATTATACGGTATCTCTAAACAATCGAAATTCTACTCATAAATTAATACTGTAAAGAAAGTCATAAGGGAAAATAAATCCTATTTTTGTACCTCATGCTAAGGCAAAAGCTGTTCCTTGACACTAATATAACTATGATACCTTGACACTAATGTTATTTAGAATGATAGTCCTTAGCTTTATTTTCAGATCTTACCTTGTTTTTATTCTATTGGAGTAGAGGTTCAGAAATGAAATGAAAAGTCTAACAACCTCTAGAAAGTTATTTTATATGTTTATCGTAATTGAATGGATACAAAAAGTAGTTCTTAACACCATAAGTATCTATTAAACAAGAAAAATATTCACATTTTCTGACATTTACTTTAAAGTTCCGCCCTCGTGTCTTATCTATAACACAGTCCAAGGAACGATTTGTCAAAAGTAAAAACACTGTGACTGACTAAAATTTTTTTTTCTCTTTCATTTCATAAAAAGGTGGAGTGTTACTCACACAAGTTATACTGTTTAATTCAAAGATTTTTATAGGGACAATAAATAAGGGAAATCTTCCAAACCGTTTAATCCTCTCATATATCAACTATCACAGCTCGACTAAAAAAGAAAAATATTTCTTCCCTGCAAAAAAAAGTATGCAAACTGTTCATATAATATTCCTAAATCTGAATATGCCATCCAAATTGCCTCAGCACGTACCCTTTTTTCGAGAAACTGTTTTATAATAATAACAAATACTGAAGGATTATCATATTAATTTGCATAGGTAGACAAATTTGAAATCATGAAAAGCGTATTTTCAATGTCTTAGATAAAAAAACGATAAAATATATTAAAGAAATCTAATTCGGTGGCACTTTCATCGTGCATTTTTCTGTTGGTGTTTTCCCCTCTTTCGTATACGAATTTACTATTTGCTATCCACTAACATATTTTCATTCTTTATGCCGCTGTAACTCGGGTAATATTTTTTATGCATTTATGAATGTGTAATTTATATATCATTATATACATTTGATTATTTACATAATTTCCACTTATGTTTCAGCAAGACATAAAATACCTTAATTTTAAAAGAAAGCCCTCCTATCTAAATATGGTGATACAAGAGTTTCATTGCCATATTTTGATTTAGTAGCGTGAAATTTGGTGCCGACCAATATATCTTTAAGTGAATGAAAAACACATTTTGCCCTTGAAATAGATTTAAAATCGATTATTAAAAACAAATTAAGTTGATATTTTAAAAATCTTATATTTACTAGAAAATTACAAAACAATCCTAATGAGATGTTTGCAAGCATTATAATAATTTATAATACGATTTATTAAATAATTTTTTTTTGACATCTTACCACAAAATAACTGTTAAATAAACATTTTTGGTCACTTTTGTTGTTGTTGTTCAGAACGATAAGAAAAAAAATCATTGAGAAAATCCTGTCTTGTGCAGAACAGAATAATTAATGTTAAGGAAGAATTTAGAGTCTTTCACGATTCGGATTGTACCCGACCCAAAACCGAAAATTCTGTTTAAAATAAACCCGAATCCGACACACTTAAATCCGAAATTGGCAAGTGAAAAAAAATTAATCCTTATTTGTGGAAATGTTAGCCAACAGTTATACTTCTAATATCAATTTTATCTTTTTTGAATAAAAATGAACACATATACACTCATTAATATTCAAATATAGTTTTTGCATAAAAAAAATACCCAGGACGTTCTTTTGAAAAGTCGGGTCAACCCAAACTCGACCTAAAAGAATCAAAACTCAAACCAACCAGAACCCGAAACACTTAAAGCCAACCCTATCCTAACCCGACTCGCACAAAAGAAAATAGCGACAGACACAGCCGAGTGTCAGGTCGGTTTGCGTTAAATTGGGTAACCTGACCCAATGCAGGACTCTAGGAGGATTTTTCAATCGAATATTTGAAAAGGAAATGGCTCCGCTCTCTGTACTGTATTTCCCAAGCAGGGCTGTAGGAAAGAGTATACGGTGTTATACGTCATATATCTACTGTTTTTAACTCTGTTAATTACTGTTTTTAACTGTATATACTCTGTTTCTCATTTTTTTTTTACAAAAATGTTTTACATAATCATGGCGTGCCAACTAAAAAACAAATTTAGTGGATTGAAACATAATGAATGTTTGAAATTGAAATTTGAATTTGATTTGAAATTGAAATTTGAATTGAAGTTGATATTTGAAAATTAATTATTAGGATATGAAAAATATGAGTTACATGTATTTACTACATTGTAATAGTTATAGAAGCAAATCTCTCTCAGAAAAAAAACTTAATGCGATTAAATACGATTTCTAGTCTTTATTCATTTTAACAGAATGCAAATTGAATTAGAGTATTGTGGCAAGTGCTATTTAAGTTTTCTGTATAGTATTCATTTGCAAAAATAATGATTTGTAGACAGGGACGTAGCTTTAGGGGGGGAGGGGGGAGAGCCCCCAATAAGTTCAAGTAGTAGGGCGCCACAGAAGGTTTAAGGGCGTCGTTAGGCGCCCATGAAGAAAGTGTTTATTAGTAGTAATAAGTAATTATACAAACACTTTACTTTAAATCTTAAATTAGAAAGTAAGTTCCTTTTAACATACAAAATATACATAAGGCATATTTAATTTTAGATTTGTAGCTATTTCTGTCCCACAATTGCCGGACGGCAAATGTAATTCAATCCTTAGAAGTACGATTATTTCCTTCTTATCTTAGTAGTTGTTGGCTACCCTTTGTAGTAGAAAGAAAGTGTGAAGAAGTGGAACTGACTGGTGGGCGTTAGAACAGTTCTCCAATACGTTCAAATAGTTGAGTGCCACAGAAGATTTAAGGGCGCGGTCAAGCTCCCATAAGAGAGTGTTTAAATAGTAGTTACAAGTAATTATACAGGCACTTTATTTTAAATGTTAAATTACAAAGTAAGTTACTTTTAACATACAACATTTGTATAAGACATTTAATTTTAGAACTGTTACTACCTCTATTCCCTAACGAAAACAATTTATACATGCGGAAGAGAAAATTCTGAAAACAGGAATTGTAATCAATTGCGGAACAGTAAATTTAATTCGATCCTCAGAAGTACAATCATTTCGTTCTTATCTCAGTAGTTGTTGGTCACCTTTGACAGTAGGAAGAAAGTGCAAAGAAGTGGAAGCAACTGTAAGGGGTTAGAACGGTTCTGCAATACTTTCAAATAGTAGGGCGCCACAGAAGGTTTAAGGGCGCTGTCCGACACCCATAAAGAAAGGGTTTAAATAGTAGTTACAAGTAATTATACAAGAACATTATTTTAAATGTTTAAATTACAAAGTAAGGTACTTTTAACATACAACATTTGTATAAGATATTTAATTTTAGAGCTGCTACTACCTCTATTCCCTAACAAAAACAATTTATACTTGCAGAAGAAAAAATTCTGAAAACAGGAATTTCAATCAATTGCAGGGCAGTAGATTCGATCCTTATAAATACAATTATTTCCTTATCTCAGTTGTTGTTGGTCACCTTTGGTAATCGAAAGAAAGTGTAAAGAAATGAAAGAGACTGGAGAGGTTTAACAGAATGGCTCAAGGAGGGTGGGGGTGGTCTATAGAGGTCTCCACGGGCTGAAATTTCTGGGGTGCGACCCGCAGAGGCATGAACGAAAGCTATCTTGGTCCTGCCCAGTTCGTTCTAATGGTATTACGTTTGACACATTCTTAAAATCATTATCAGCTGTTTGCATATTGAATTTCATATATTTTTAATCAGGTCTCTAAGAATCAAAGAGTATTGTAATTTTTCTGTAAAAATTAAAACTGATATTTTAAACAGGCTTCCGAGACGCACAATTTAGAGATCTGCACGTCCCGGGCTTAACATGTTTCTGCAGACTTGGGCCGGATCGGGCCAGACTTCTTTTTTTTAGGACCAAGCTGTGCCTGGACGTCATTCTTCCTAGAAGTCTGTATGGACCGAAATTTGCAGACCAGTGTAAAAATCAGAAAATTGGGCCCGGTACAACAATTTTTGCGAAAAATGCATATATTTTTAAATGGCCATTATTCTACATAAATAATACAATAAAAATTCATTTTTAAAGAACAGTACATACTGTTATAAGCAAAAAAAAATTTAAAGTACAAGTAAAACCTGTGAAATAGAAACAGTCTATGATGGAAACCTTTCTTAAACAGTAAAATGTCCTGATCCGTTCAAAAAGAATATAATACATACAGTAGACGAGGTACTTGCTAAGATTGGAACCTGCCTATAACGGATTTTTCTTCTCTTACTGAATCTTCATTTGAATGTATTAGTCTAAGTCAATTTTTTAAATCAGTGTTTATGTATGTTATTGTCTAAGTGGTCATAAATATTGTTGATACTTTGCATTCCATGCATTTTGAAATAATCTGAAAAAAAATCTATACATAAGTAAGTGTGTTTTTTGAATAAATAAGTGTAATTTTAATTTTAGGTTAATGTTGCTTCAGAAATATCGGTATGCTTTGTAGAAATTCAGTCGGGCCAGGCCAGTTCGGGCACGGGCCGAACTTTTTGCTTTTATACCGGGCCGAGCCAAAAGAAATTTTTGAACGGGTCGGGCCAAACTTTTTGCTTTTATACCGGGCCGTGCCAAAAGAAATTTTTAAATGGGTCGGGCCGAATTTTTTGTTTTTATACCGGGCCTTGCCAAAAGAAATTTTTGAACGGGTCCGGCCGAACTTTTTGCTTTTATACCGGGCCGTGTCAAAAGAAATTTTTGAATGGATCGGGCCGAACTTTTTGCTTTTATGCCGGGCCGGGCCTGGGTCTGGAAATTTCGGCACCTGCAGACCTCTACCACGGCTGATTACAATGTGGCGAGAGAAAGAGGGTATGGGTGGAAAATTAAAATTATAAAAGGGCGCCATTGTCAGATCCTCCCCCCAAATAAAAATCTCAAGCTACGCCCCTGTTCGTAGGCATAGATAAACGAAATAATTGTTAAATTGGCAAGCTTTGTAATTAAATTCCAAGTTACCAAAATGTTATCATCAGCATTTTTACTTATAATGTTCAATAATCTTTCCTTTTCGATTGTTTCTGAATCTTGTCTTTGTTCGATACATTTTTGAGCCTATAATAAACTAGTTTGGACATTTTTTCCAATTTCGAAACTAGTTGTCTTTGTCCGATAAATTTTTGAGCCTATATTAAACTATTTTGGAAATTTTTTCCAATTTCCAATCAATCGAATTTAGAGAAGATCAATTAGTGGAAATTGAAGTTTTTTGTATGATCTCACTGTTATCTTCATTTACAGCTTCAATCAATACCGTTTCGAAATTATTTTTTCGCCAAAATTAGCACTCCTGTCATAGGTTAGTCTTCCCTTGCCGAGGGCTCGAGCTTACCGTCTGTTTTTTTATGACTACAAAACTGTTCACAAGAATTAATGATCTTTATCAGGTTTATATGTGATACAGGAATAAAAATAACATAAGCACAGTTCTCTTTTTTTTTTCTTATGAGGTTGCCATGCACGAGAGGGTTAATATTTAAATCAAACAATCTTTTGAATTAAGTATATTGATTTGAACATGGTATAGTAGATAATTAGTGTTTTAGAACAAATTTTCATTAAGAATGTTCCCCCAACACTAGAACGGTCGATAATATCGACATCCTAAAACAGCCGTTGGTGTCATTTCGACACAACTAATTTAATTACGCAAAATGGAGGCTATAAATTCCAATTTAACACTATATTGCGTCACTGTACTTTAATTAAGCTTATATTGTTACCTTTTCACAGAAGAACGATGATTTATTCTACAGAAAAATACATTAAATCAAAACGACCGAAAATTTCGACATCCTAAAACATCCGCCGGTGTCATTTCGACACCACTAATTTATTAATGCAAAATGGACACTATAAATTCTAAATTAACACTATATTGCATCATTGTATTTTAATTAAGCTTATATTGTTACATTTTCACAAAAGAACGAAGATTTATTGTAAATTCAAGTTGGTGGCGAAATAACACCAACGAAAGTTCTAGGTGAATTTGGCTGTGATTTCTTTAAAAATCGAATCGCATAATAAAAATTTCTACAGTTTGCTTATTACATAAAATGATTGAAATTCATACAGTTGAAAAGAGAATGAAAAAAAGTGACGAGAGATAAAGCTAAATTTTTAGTGTCGAATTTACACAAACGGACATTCAGGCGTTGTCAGGGGACGTTGTTATATTCCCGTTTGTTAAATTAATTTTCTTTCAATAAAGCGATAGATAACAATACGCGTATTGATTTTGCTTTTGACTGATTAATAACAGCGGCTAATTTGATTAACCAGTAATTCATCAAGCCGCAATAACTGTAACATTATTAGCTCTGGGATTCGCTGCGCCACTGTAAAACTAGTTTTGCCACAATTTTGAAGTCCAGGCTCTATATTTTTGAGTGGCCATTCTTATTTATACGTCTTATTCAGTTTTCTCATGATTATAATTAAAAGAAAAAAATAAGAAAATTTAAAAATTCTTATAAGAAATTAAAAATTCATAAACATTAATCCTATTTATAGTTACAACTTTTCTTTTTAGAATGTCTGGTTTTCAGGTATAGTTTACAGAGAATTTAATTTCTTTTACTTAAAGAAAAAAACTAAAACATGTAATTCTGTAAATTTGTTCAAAATTTATGGTGGCAAAACCGCTGAAAATTAGCGTTTCGAGGTAATTCAGTTTAAAATTTTAGACACCATTTTTGATAGTGTACGCGGCTCAACGTTTAAGGCTCGCACGACCGTAATTTTAGGAATTTTTCTATCGGACCAACTGCACGACATTCCCAAAGGTTCAAACATTACAAAATAATAATTAAAAAAATACATTTTTTTCGTCATTTCAAACCTTTCCGGTCCCCTTAATTTATATGAATTAAAGGATGGTTTATCAAACACATCTTAATGAGTACTATATTTCTTTGAAAAGTGCTGAATGAAAATGTATGTCAAATACCAAAAGCTGTTAAGTTAGTGTATCATTATCAAAACAGATAAAAATAGATTAAATATATTTTAAAAGAAATACTTTTGAATGATGTAGAAAATTTTTCATGATATTAGAAATGTTTATTTTATGTTGTACAACCCTTGACAAAAAGTTTCCGATCAGTGTTATCAAGTTTATGATTTTTGCATTTCGAAGCATATATTTCGCGATTCATGAGCACAGGGCGTTTTACAATATGCCAAATAAAAAACACGTACTAAAATAAAAATGAAATGTGGATTCAATATAACAATCATATAATTTATAATTATACTGCAGGCGAAAATGTTTCCTCGCAAAAAAAAAATATGCGATCAAGACGGAAGTTGGAAAATAGTAATCGATCACTTAGGAAATAAGTTTGAAAATTGCATAATGAAGACAGATAAGAGTTCCGGCGCATGCGTACAATATCTAAATACTATTTAAAAGAAGAAATATTCCAGCTGCGAGATCAAAATCAGCTTTGAAGTGCTGGACAATGGCTCGTGTGAAAAACCTGTCTCGTGATTTAAAAATCCGCATGATTAAATTGTTGCAAGAGGGAAATTCACAAAGGAAAGTGGCTGCTTTATTAAATTGTGCTCAAAGTATGGTATGTGATATTTGGAAAAAATATCAGTTGACTAACAGCATGAAAAATTTACCTCGAAGTGGACATCCAAGAATGACAACAACTAGGGAGGACACAAAACTTGTGGAAATAGCGAAAAAAAAAGCTGCGAGCAACCTCAAAATAACTCAATGCCGAATGGTCTAAGTATAACGTAAAGGTATGTGACCGCAATTTTTGTGAATAGAGCAATTTTTGTGAAATTCTCAAAATCATAGCTTGAAAATTCTGAAAATTATCGTCGATAGAATAAGCTCGAAATCCGTTGTTCCCAAAAAGAAGCAAAAAGATGAGGGGATGCATCAAATGTCTGTTGATTAGTGCCAAGATAGCGTACACAATATTGTACGTGCTACTATATTTGGATACAACCCCTCATATTTTTGCTTCCTTTTGGGAACAACGGATTTCGAGCTTATTCTATCGACGATAATTTTTAGAATTTTCAAGCTATGATTTTGAGACTTTCACAAAAGTTGCTCTATATACTTAGCTAATACATTATGCATATTATATTTTGATTGCATTCGCGTATGCGCAGTGAAACATTTTTTAGTAAACCTGCTCATTCTTCATCCAATTTTTATTATTTTTTTAATTCTGATTGCAGAGTATTATGTACAATGTTGGTCATATTTTCTGAAAATAACTTTTTTTATATTAAGAACTCTGCAAATTATAAGCAAAAAAACTAGGCGAAATTTGGGACTGTTTTTATAAAAACCTTAATTTCTCTACTAGTATACATGCTATCCTCATGAAAATGAACACATTATATTACAATAAGCCACTTATTAATAATCTCGAATTTGAACGCCTTTGCTACATTAGTTTTTACAGGGTTATCCAAAAGATATTCGTTCTTTTTCAATTTGTTGACAGTCCCCTATGGGGTTTCGGGAAAAAATCTTCACGAAATATATAACCTATACTGTACTGTTTACACACTTGCAGTTTCAGGTTAATTCCTCATGTATTTTTCTAGATAGTTAACAAAACGTCTAAAATCGCAAGTGACCGGTCACCTTTGGCAATATAGTGTATTAGTGGATTTCACATAGTATCATGAAAGTTAAATATAGATTAATCACAGGAAAATAACTTTATAATGTTTCTCTCATTAAAAAAAAAAAAGTTTTATTAATAGAGTATTTTTTTCTAAAGAAATACTCATTTAAAAAAGTAAAAGTAGGACACGTGCAGGCATGATTATTAAAGGGATTTGTAATCGAAGAGTATTTTTTTTTTTCCTTTTGTGATAAATGAATTACATTTCAGTTATAAGTGATCTCATCACAACATTTTTTTTTCCTTTCCCGTGTTGTCGCGTCCGTAAATTCAGTTTAAAAAGGCCAACATTCAAAGAATTTTGTGGAAAATCTGCTGCCACCAATAAATATAAAGAAATTGGCTTGATTGCGTAGTTTCTGAATAAAAACCTCTTTAATAAAAGAAATATTTCAGTAAATAAACCCATTTCGTGTATTTCTCTTTTATTCTCCTTATATTAGGGAGACTCACATATGCATCTTGTAGGATTTCCTGCTCTTTTTAATAACATAAAATGTATATCCGGTTATTAAATTAACGTATAATTTCTTAAATAAATTTTGCCAAAACATCTGGAAAGTTTTCTCTGATTTTAATGTGTCTTAAGGAAGCTGTTGCTAGAAAGGAGCCATTTCCCTAACTTTCTTGCTGATGAGCTGTATAATTCACTGTTAGTTTCCGACCTTTGCATTCAAAAGTCTTAAAATCTAATTATAACCTCTTGATATAATGGCATTTTTTGAAAAGTGAATATTAATGCTTAAGTTCTGGTATTTCTCAATGATATTTATGTTGCGCAATTAAAATTGCGTAACTTAGGATATCTCGCAGAGAAATTTCTTTTATGGTAAGGAATGTATTGATAATTCTTTTTCGATATGCAGAATTTAAATTATAGGATCGTTAATTTTGTAGTTTCAGGTTTGTTTCTATTGTTTCTGATTTATCTGGACAGATTGCATTGCCTTAAGGTGGTTCTCAAATGACCTGCTGAACAACGCGAAACATTCTGACACATTTTCTGACTCATTTTTTAACGCAAAGGCAAAAAATTGGCAGGACTGACTATGAAAGCGATTTGGAATCAAGATGAATTCAAAACGCCGACTTTGACACTATTTTCTGAAAGATCTTCTGCCTTTATCAAAAAGGGAAAACGTGCTTCGATGACATAGTTTTTGAATAAGAACATCTGTTAATTCCATGCGTTTCCGAACAAAAATGAATTAAAAAATATGTTATAAAGTAGCCAGTTTCGATTTAAGAACAGCCTTAACGGACTTGCTATAGTATAGTTGATGTTCATTTGCATTCCGGCGTGAAAGTATGAGTAACCAAAAGTACATTGCGATTTTGAAGATAACTTCTTTGAAATAAATATAACCGTCAGATGCGTTTCCTGTGGGAGAAAAAAAAAACTAAAATATTGGAGATACAGGGAACACACATGCTGTCGAAATTTAATCATTTATTTTGAAGAGACACATAAATGCATATAGAATCCAATTAAATAGGTGGATGACTCCTCCATATTTTGCAGAAAAGGAGAAAGTGGTGTTACATCAAAAGTCCAGCAATGAATAATAATGCAAAGCATCGTTGCAATTTTCAGAGGTCAGTGAGCAGTTTCACAGCCAAACCTTACAGAAGCGCAATTGGTAAGACTCATTAGTGCTAGGCAAAAACATCCGTTAGTGATGAGAGATTAGTTAGATTTAAATTTGGCGATTAAAGAGGGGATTGCAATTTCTCAAAGTAAATCATAACCTTTTCCGTGGTTTTAAGTCCCTGAGAAATATCTGTCATCAGCAGAAATATACTGAGGCAATAATAACATTTTATATAAACAGAAAATGCAGACATATATAGTTTTGCGTTAAAGTGAAGTAACTACAAGGTTAAATAGTAAAATGTATTTTGATAACTGGTGGATACTCAAAGTTCAGAATAAAATAAAGAAAGAAAATGATTCTGGAACAAAGTCTGTTTCTGGCAAAGCGTGAAACATTTTTGTAATTGTTCTAACTTTCGGCTTGCAGTGTGCATTTAAAATTAAAATAAAAAGACAAGAAACGCGAGAATAAAATGCATCTGCGTGCGTAAAAGGATAAAGCGTTAATCTATTAATAAACGAGATATGATTTTGGAATAAAAGGAAAGGGAAAGGCATTTTAACAAATGAATTAAAATATATGGTTTTTCTTTATTAATATAAAATGCGTATATATGGATCTATGCCGTACTTGCAGTACTAGCATTGAATATCTATGGTTACGGCAAAAATAGCAGCTAAATAAATTGGCAAAAACAAAAAAAAAAGAACTTATCATTTACCTGTAGCTATCAGTGTACTATAAACTTTCTTCAGTGAAGAAACTTAGTTAGCCTTTTTGTTCGATTTTGTTTTTTCAAAGGCAATCAGAATATTTTTTTTCTCCAAATTTACTTTTGCAGGTAGACTGAAATTTAAGTGAATCAAAAAATTATTCAATATAAATCAAAAGTGGAAGATCTTTATCAATTTCATTATTTATTTTTTCATTCTGTTTGGATAAAATAAGCTTTTAACTGTTGCGAAGGATACATGGTTATGATTTTTAAGAAATACAAAAATGAAATAAAACTGAATAAATTGTTAAGTATAATACATTTAATTTTTTAAAGTAACTATCAACTTACCATTGGTAATTACGCACACACACACACACACACACAAACACACTCATATATATATATTTAGAAATAAAATTTTAAAAAGACACATAAATAAATCACTGCTCCAATTGATATTTAATTAAAAATCGTTTTGAATATTGAAGAAATATATAGGGTGGTTATAAAATAGCTTTTCATTTTTGGGCACGTCAATATCTGAAACAAATGATACGGAATGTGTCATTTTAGGTTTACATTTTTGAACGCATGGAGAGGTAAATTGCGTAAAATTTATTTTAGTACGATTCAATACAATAGTTGCCGATAGGGAAAATTTTAGCACCGAGGGAGTCGAAAATAGACAATAGCATTAGTTGATTAAAAAATGGATTATGAAGTTATTTTGCGAGTAATCAAGCCACTAATTTTGCATCAGAAACGTTCTGGCGAACAATTATTCCTTTCACTGTTTGGCGAATTGTGCTCCGTATGCGTCCAGTCTTGTTATACGAAAGTACAGAAAGCTTTGGTACTTAATTTTTCACAAAAACTTTTCCGAGGAATTCATCTCCTGCTATCATCAAATGTCTAAATATAAACTCACTACGTTCATTAGTTTTACCTCCAAATAGGGAAAGCTATTTTATAACCATCGATATATTTTTTTTATTTCATTATTCTCCGTAAGCCATCAAAAATGGAAGAAATCGGGGAAGAAACATGTAAAAGTTAATTCCTTGTTATAAATACAGTATGTAGAAATAGATTTTTTTTTCCTGTTATATTCAATTACATATTACTTAGATAAAGATCTTTAATTTATATCTCAGTTCTTTTTTCCGAATCGTGTCAGAGTAGTCTATTATATGTGAATGAAAACTGATAGGAAGTTCGATGATCATGACACAAGAAGGAGAATTCCCTTACTGTTTCACCCCCAATTTATAAAGAACCAAACAAACGTGAGGTATATCATACGCATAATATAGCATTCCTGAGACTCTTCAGTTGGACCTGGACATAAGTCATTTACTCGAGATGCAGCCTCTGGTTCACCCCCCATGTACCTGTTTAACCTCCACGTCAGTGGGGTGACGATCTTTGAACGCGTACAGTTAACTAGGCATCACTTGCAAAAGTTGGGGGAGGGGCACTTCTTTTTTTTTATCCATATATTTTCATTATTTTTGGAGGCAAGATGTCTGTAACGTGAAACAGACATCATCTATTTCCTTAGACATACTGAAATGTTTAGGACTCTAATTTTGTCAGAAATTTCAGAATGAGAGAGAGAATTAGGCTAGTAAATATGACGGGCATGCCCAAGTTTCACAACTCTAAATTCAGAGTGGAGGTGGCATATTTGAGTTTCCGTATCAGCGTAATGACTCAATTTCATTGTATAATTTTTTTTTTTAGTTACATTTTTTTCTTTTACAAGTCAGAAAGCGTTTTCCAAATTTTAAAATCAAACAAAATCTGAAAGTTTCATTCAAATGATGGATTTAATCCTCCGAATACCGAAAAAAATACTGAACAAGAATTACCAAAAAAATGAAATACATATTTATGATATGTACATTAATAAATAATACAACATAATCTATACAAAATAGAAAGAACAAAATACCGTAATTTCCGGCGTATAATCCGCAGCTCAAAGAGTCGTTTTTCGACACAGAAATTTTATTCAATAATTGTAGTTAAATATTTACAGCGATCTTTTAAGTTACATTTTATAAAATAATATTTCTGGGTCGAAAAACGACTCTTTGAGCTGCGGATTATACGCCGGAAATTACGGTATATTGTAATGATTATACACTTGTTTTAATTATTTTCAATTCCTGTCCATATGGCAAAAGTCGACAAAAATTCCGGTGCAATGAACCCATCTTTGTAGTCGGAAGTTTCCATATTACATTCTTTCACCTGGTATATTATTTTATTCTAGCGTGAAACAGACATATTATACTGAAGTGTTTAGGACTCTAATTTTGTCAGAAATTTCAGAACGAGAGAGAAAATTATATAGGTAAATATGAGGGGAGGTGGCATACTTGAATTTTTGAATCAGTGTAATGATTCAGTTTCATTGTATAATAATCATTTTTATTTCGATAATTTTTCTTTTACAAGTGGAAAGTTTAAAATCAATCAAAATCTGAAAATTTCAATCAAAAGGTGGACTCGAAAATGAATCCGTATTTTAGTCTTATCTGGTTTATTATTTTATTCTAACGTGAAATATTCGTTATACAACTATTTCCTTACCCCTATTTCCTCTGAAATTATTTCCTTATGTATGCTGAAATTTATAAGACTCTAGTTTTGCCAGTAATTTCAGAATGAGAGAGGCAATTAGACTGAAACATATGATGGAGACACCCAATCTTCTCAATTCAAATTTCCGTATCAGTGTGATAGCTCAATTTCATTGTACGAGGGGCAGTCGGAAAATAAGTTTCCCCTGGCGACTGTGGACAGAGGTGTGTATGAAACACAAAAAATGTAATTTAGACATTAAAGATAAGACATAACTTTATTTTTCCACATAAGTACCAAGTACATTGAGACATTTGGCATACATAAAAAATCAGGGCTTTGCATACGGACGAAGCGTTGAACAGCTATGGGCGAAAGGCAACACAGGAGGTGAACGCGAACGTGCAAGACACCGATACACCATTGCGTAGAGGTCGACCGCGATCAACCAGATGGCGCTGTTCTGGCGCTGTTGACTGCAACAATGTCATCTGCGCAGGCATTGCAAAGCGCCATCTGCTTGAGCGCGGTCGACCTCTACGCAATGGTGTATCGGTGTCTTGCACGTTCGCGTTCACCTGCTGTGTCGTCTTTCGCTCATAGCCGTTCAACGCTTCGTCCGTAAGCAAAGCCCTGATTTTTTCCTGGGGGGGGGGGGAGGGCTTTTTGAAGCTTATAAATCGGTATGACAAATGTCTCAATGTACTTGGTACTTATGTGAAAGAATAAAGTTATGTTTTATCTTTAATGTTTAATTACATTTTTTGTGTTTCATACACACTTCTGTCCACAGTCGCCAGGGGAAACTTATTTTCCGACTGCCCCTCGTATAATTCCCAAATTTTACTGTTCAATTTTCAGATTATATTTCTTTTCCAAGTCAAAGAAAATTTGGAAGATGAAAAGTTTAAACTCAATTTAAATATTAATTTCAGTCAAAGGTTGGATCCAAAGAGGAATCCATATTTTATTCTAACGTGAAAGTACATCATCTAACTCTTTAGACATAATAAAAAATAAAACACTCAGACATTTGAGAAATAAGAAAGAGAATTAGAATGTTAAATATGACGGGCACACCGAAGTTTCATAATTCGAAATTCAAAATTAAAGTGGCATAAATCAGTTATCGGAACAATATAATGATTCAATTTCATTGTATAATTCCACCTTTTTTTTTTATTTTTCTTTGAGAGATATATATTTTTTATTATTTTTAAGCCAGAAAATTTTTAATTCATCCATAAAAAGAATCCAAATCTGCAAGTTTCAATCAAAAGCAAATATTTTCGTGGCGTGAAACAGACATCATCTATTTACTTAAACATACTGAAATGTCTATAACTCTAATATTGTCAAAAATTTCAAAATGAGAGAGAAAATGTGAGTGGTAAACATTATGGCACCCCCCGTTTCACAAATTAAAATTCAAAGTGCAAGTGCAGAGTGCATATTTGAACTATCAAATTAGCGCAATGACATATTTCATTGTATTCCCAAAATTTACTATTATCGCATCCGATAATGTGCCTTTTCCAAGTACGAGATTTAATTGGTATGTTTTAAATCAATAAAAATCTTAAAGTTGTATTCAAAGGATTCTGAAATTTTGTTATACAAAAAATAGAGAAGAAAAAGCAAGTAAGAAAAGGGTTATTTAGTTAAACTGGACAAGTTTATTGTAATTGTTTTCTTTTCATTTCGGAACACATAAAACATACTACTCCTTAAGACAAAGGTATTTATTATATATACTCCTGTTTTGTAATAATTTTCTTATTTTTTATACTTCCTTAATTTTGTTTAATATGCAAGTTTCGATTAAAACTAATTTTGGTTAGTTCAAAAATGTTCCGTATTCCCTTAGAATTTCAATAATAAAATGAAATAGAATGGTAGAATGGTCAATGAAATAGAATCAGCACACTGGTTCCATAACTCAAACGAGCAGGGAAGACCGAGCTATGCTCGGTCAAAATTAAATTTCAGTTCAAATATCATGACCCATGACCAAAATGACCCACTAATTGAATTTTCTCGAACATGTAACTTAGCCCAACAGTCTTCTCGTGCCGGAAAACCATACGATGCAAAATTTAGTGTAAATTGAGCCGCTTTTTAGATATTGACCCACAATGACCCAGAAATGACCCACTAATCGAATTTCTCGAACATGTGACCTAGTCTAATGGTTTTCGCGTGCCCGAAACTCGTAAAATACAAAATTTAATCAAAATCGTTAGAGCCGTTTTTTAGATAAAATTAATTTGACCCGCTTTGACCCAAAAATGACCCCCTAATCGAAAGTTCTTGAACATGTGACCCAGCCCAATAGTCTTCTCGTGCCCGAAAATAGTCGGATACAAAATTTCGTCAAAATCGTTTGGACCGTTTTTTAGATACAATTAGCTTGACCATGACCCAAAATGACCCAAAATGACCCACTAATTGAATTTTCTCGAACATGTGACCTAGCCCAACAGTCTTCTCGTGCCCGGAAACCATTGGATGCAAAATTTAGTGTAAATTGAGCCGCTTTTTAGATCTTGACCCACAATGACCCAGAAATGATCCACTAATCGAATTTTCTCGGACATGCGACCTAGCCCAATGCTTTTATCGTGCTCGAAACTCGTAGGACACAAAATTTAATCAAAATCGTTAGAGCCGTTTTTTCGATAAAATTAATTTGACCCGCGTTGACCCAAAAATGACCCACTAATCGAAAGTTCTCGAACATGTGACCCAGCCCAATTGACTTCTCATGCCCGAAAATGGTCGGATACAAAATTTCGTCAAAATCGTTTGAACCGTTTTTTAGATACAATTAGCTAGACCATGACCCCAAATGACCCAAAATGACCCACTAATCGAATTTTCTCGAGCATGTAACCTAGCCCAATGGTTTTCTGGTGCCCCAAAACGGTAGAATACGAAATTTCGTCAAAATCGTTAGAGCCGTTTTTAAGATAATTTTTGCATATATATATATATATATATATATATAACCACCCACAAGATTTGCTCGTATTAGAATATATGATATGCCACCTCTATTATGAATTCTCAGTTGCGAAACTTGGGTCTAACCATCATATTTGACTCTCTAATTCTCTCTCGCATTCTGAAATTTTGTCAAAATTTCATAATGCTTTGAATATAACTTTCAGATTGTTATTGATTTAAAACATACCAATTAAATCTCGTACTTAGAAAAGGCACATTATCGAAAGAGATAATAGTAAATTTTGGTAATACAATGAAATATGTCATTACGCTTATTCGATAGCTAAAATATGCACTCTGCACTTCCACTTTGAATTTTGATTTGTGAAACGGGGGGTGCCATAATGTTTACCACTCACATTTTCTCTCTCATTTTGAAATTTCTGACAAAATTAGAGTTATAAACATTTCAGTATGTTTAAGGAAATAGATGAGGTCTCTTTCACGCCCCGAACATCTTTGCTTTTGATTGAAACTTGCAGATTTGGATTCTTTATATGGATTGATAATAATTTCACTTCAAAACTTTTAAAAGTTAGGCTAATTTTTAATATAATGATGACCCACTTATAACAAAAAAATGGCATTCAATTATAAAGAGGTTTTACGAACTAAATCAGTAGATTTCTTTTTTTATTAATTACAGATAAAGTTGTCGCCTTTGTGCGAATTTCCCCCTACAATATAAGAGCTTTTACTTGCATATGTGCAACGTGTTAAAAAAGTATAAGACAATTTTAATTTTGCAAATATCAATCTAAACAGGATAATCTAGTTAAATTCCAAGTATCGTATAATATATTGTGCAACATAAAATTATTACTAATGGTAAATTATATTTAAATAATATATTTAAAGGTAATTACTAAATGTAATTAGAAATCTATGCAAAAAATATTGTTAGTAAATTATAAGACCACTTGTCTTTAATGAGGATTTTATGCAAATTAATAAGAAATCAGACCATCATTTTCTAACAACCTCGGACACTCTGTTTTGTATTTTAAGTGACTAAGTTTTGAAGTTTTGCGTCTAAAATATTTACACAAATTAAAACTTCTTTTACTTAAGTAAGGTGTCATACATATAAAAACACAAATATCAAAACTTGACATGTTTCGGTTTACATTCTAAAACCATACTCATAAGTAGATACCTCGTCAACAAAAAATCAAACCCGAATGACACTGGACACCATCATATATACAAGATACAGTATAACAAAACAAACGCCATCTATAATACAAAACACAAATTAAAAACACATAAAAATATTAACCCTCAAATCAAGCTTGTATACATAATTGTTTCCCTCTATTCAAATTCGCCCCACAATATTTACTCAAAAGCTCTAACCAC
Source organism: Maratus michaelseni (assembly GCA_963931845.1). Lineage (NCBI taxonomy): Eukaryota > Metazoa > Arthropoda > Arachnida > Araneae > Salticidae > Maratus > Maratus michaelseni. The sequence continues at coordinate 410,083,367 of OZ007586.1, forward strand.
AAAGGTGGAATAATAAAAGAGAAAGTATCATTACAGACTAAACCCCTTCGTAAATAAATTTCAATGGATTCTCTTATAAGGGACTTGCGGTAAAAACTCGAAATAAAAATTAATTTAATATCATTAAATAAAATTTTAATCCCCGTCTCCAAATATAATCTAGATAAAGCTGTTTTCATGCGGCCAAATTTAATGTCAGATTCATGTTCTTTCTTTCTTATACTTAACTTTCTCCCTGTCCCTGTCATACCAATATAATAACGGATCTCACCCCCCTCATTAACATACGGAATTTCATATAACCCTGAAAGATCCTCCTGCTTAACCGGGTCAATATGATGGTGTCCAGTGTCATTTCGGGTTTGATTTTTTGTTGACGAGGTATCTACTTATGAGTATGGTTTTAGAATGTAAACCGAAACATGTCAAGTTTTGATATTTGTGTTTTTATATGTATGACACCTTACTTAAGTAAAAGAAGTTTTAATTTGTGTATTTATTTCGAAAAGGTGAAGTTTTTGAGTTTTTAAATTTTTGTAATTTAAAAACAATTAACGTCTAAAATATTGCTCTATTCCTTAACCCCTTGGGGACGAGCGACACGTGTACGTGACGTATAAGATGCTCAGAATCTTCAATTATTCCCACTAGTTCATTTTTAGTGTAAGTTTTGCCTTATTTAATGGTTGCATTTCTGCGATTCAATTAGGCGAAAATTTCTGTTTTAAAAAACCGATGGTAAAATATTAAAAATTCCGTAAAGGACGCTGGTCGCGAAGGGGTTAATGACAGCAAATCACTGGAAGAAAACTGTCCGATGTTTGGATAAATCCGACAAGAAAAACTACCTTAACAGTTCTGTACTTAGTTCAAAACAGGGCCTCAGTTGAGAAATTTCTAATCATTTTTTTCTCTGTTTTAAACTAATTCTATGATAGATTTAGATACGTGACAAATAATATATTGTTGTTGAAATTGTAAACAAGAGCCACGTAATAAAATCGCAAATGGTATATGATGATAGTAAAAAATCATCGGACAAATTTGACAGTTTATTCCAATATTAATTTGCCATAGCTCACAATGTCTTTTTTCATTAAACATTCTCCCTAAATAATAGAGCTTCTTCCCATTTGTTGATTGAAACCGTCTTTAGTCTCTTGCCTCAAATCATACGCGATTAGTACTTCAACATTCAGGACTAACAAATTAAATTTCTTTCTCATCATATAAAAATAATGTCCTCCCGTTTTCATCCTGTGATATGAAATTTCGAGTCCGTTCATATTTTTTAAATATACGATGTTTCAACAGTTTTTTTTTTTATTTTACTTCGTCAATTCTTTATGTCTATAGTATAATTTGATCTTAAGTCTTTCCCGATGTTAACGTGGGATACAGTAGAATCTCGTTACAACGAACCTCGATTTAATGAATTTTTCAATTTAACGAATATAATTTGGATTGTAAAAAAAGTCATATTATTCTATTTCAGTATAAAAATATTTTCACTTTAACGAATATTTCATTACAGCGAATTTAATCAGTGGACTCCAAAGATTCATTGTAACGAGATTTTTCTGTATTTGTTTTCAATTTCTTTTGATATGTCACGAGTTGAAAAAATATTTTTTATTCATATGTAGAAAATTCGCCAATTGTCATGAACTGTGAAAGTCTTCTTTCATTTTTTGGCATAAGAATCGTTTTTAATTGTAATAACATCTACCGTTGGTTTATAATGTTTCTCTAACGTAGCAACTTCTTTTCAGATTTACAATCACCTTTATAAAATGAAAGTTTTCTCTCTTTTTGCTCTGATAATTGTTTTTCATGCAACATAAGATATTGCAAGCTCTAAATCAAAACTTGTATTTCTACCTCTTCTGTTAATCTTGACACGACAAGCGTATTTTACGAAATTTTTAATCTTTTAATATCGATATTTCTAAATGAAAATTTTTGTTTAATTTAATTTTAGAGATGCAGTGATTAAATAGGTCAAAATTTATTTCTTAAAATTATTGGTTGGAATTCTCAAGAATTCTCGTCACGAAAGGGTTAATAAAATTATAAACATTAATCAGTAACAAGTAATACGGAAATTGTTTTATCTGATGTTATAATTTCTTAACTCGTCATTTACATGTTTTTTCATAAAAATCTGTAAATTTTGAAAAATATCATATTTATTTTTTAAGTTGAAGTTTGTATAGTAATTATTTTACTTATAATTTTAAATATTCGGGCTGAACTTACCATGGTTTCATCATCTTTAGTAAATAAAATTAGCAATGCTTTTATAAATTCCTAACACCCTGTATATATATATATATATATATATATTTGTCATTAGACAGAATAAGAATCTGAATAATCTCAGTGTACCATGCGAGCATCTGAATAAATTAAGAACGCCTCTAAATAGAATCTTCAATCACTATATTTTGACCCTATTCCTTTCATGTGTGTTCATATAATTAAACGTACCTTAATTCGGCAATCATTTGACATTTCACTTTCTATGAGTTGCTCTTTTGCGTCTAACTTGGTTAAGCAGATTAATGTGTAGATATAATTAGAAATCTCTAATCTTGTGCTTTTGTTGCGAAATCTAGATGTTCAAAGAGAAGATCAAAACTAGGAATAATCTTAAATTGATATTATACTTGCATCTAATTTAAGACGGGAATAGAAACTCCCAGTTAGGTGTGGAGCTTGGATTTTAAGCAAACTTTTTAATTTGAAATAACTAATTATTGTAATTAAATTATTTTAATAAATTATTGCATTGGTTCCCCCATTTAATTATGATAATGATACGGGTTATTTCTATTATTTATAGAAAAAAACTTTGCTTCTATTATCTTACATATTTAAAATTTTCTTTATTATATTGAAGCTCATTCCACAAATTTTTGTAACAAATAAATAAATATATCGATAATAGGCTAAAAAAATGGTATTAGACAATTGGTAACCATAATTCATAGTTTCCAACCTTCCTTTTATTTCATTTTTTTTTCTTTCCAAGTTAAACTAAACAAGATCTTTTATTAAATAAAATAAGTTAATAAATAAACACATAGAAACAAGAAATAAAACAATTTTCTATTTCATATGATTCTTATTTCACTTGTAAAAAACGGGAAGGTAGACAGCTATGAAAATTATAGGATGTATGCCAATAGATGAATGATATTCAAAAATTCAGTGTTTGAGTTAGATATGAAACACAGTAGAGGAAAATTAGGGTATTATGGAATAGTCGGGTAATATGGAATACCAAGGTTTCTCTTTGGTAAAGTACTGCCACCAAGCGGCAACATCATAAAGTACTTAAGAACATTCCCAGAATACCCCCAGATCGCGCAGTTCTTCGGTCGGCATCAGGGCGCGGTGTGTGAATAAATATTTGTTTTTCGTCTTTGGAAAGTTTCAGGAGATAATTTTGCAATATTTTTTATACATTATTAGAAGTAATATTTTATATTGAAATTAGGCATAATTTACACCGAAATACTAACAGTTTATAATACTCGTTTTTTAGCTCGCGATTCACACCAATAAACACAGAGTATTTTTTTCCCAAACCGGCGGTGTCGGGTTATATGAAATACGAATATCTCGTAATAATGATTATGGTGATTATGGTGGCTCAAAGACAGAGCCTTATATTTGTAATTTATGCAAATCTGATGAATGAACAGAAGTATATTTTGATCATTTTTGATACCATTACATCTGTTTTTTGCCAAATTTTGTGCGTTCTCTTCATTTTTAACCCCCATTTTCCATATTTCCCGACTGTCTCACAATGCCACAATACCCTCAAAATACGTTTATTTTAATTATTATTTGTTTGCAAGTATGGAAATTTTGAAAAATAATTTTTGTCTATAAAAACTATTCGTAGGTAGTTGAAATTTGTAATTGTATTCGGTTTTTGGGTTTTAAACAATATCGGGATGTTGTATTGCCCCAAATGTAAATAGTATTCCATAATACCCGAAGTTCCTCTATATACGATGAAGAAATTTAAAATATCAGCTTTTTCAAAAAGTCTCGAAATTTCGGAATCTGTTTTTCATCTTTTTTCTTTGATGTTAGGGTAGAGGGGGTGAAAAGTCAGTACATGTAATAACCCTAATACAACAGCAACTTGATGACACGTTACAAATGGGTCACATTCACAACGGTGACTAAAATGCGTGTTTGTGATTTAGTGATATGGGAAGGTTAAATACCCAGCGAGTAGGCATTTATTTTTTGAATATATACCTGGTTTATTTACCCAAGCCTGGGATAAATATCCGAAAATTGGGTATTTTCATACTTAACTGTAAAAAACTTAATCTTGATAAGAATTTCTTGAAATCATAGGTTACAACAGTGCTTCAAATATGATAGTAGCTTTCACATTAGTTAAAGGAAAGTACTTGCATGTTGTCCGATTGAGTAGCCTTGCCCATCTTTTACATTTACGACATTCTAATATTTTAAAATACCAGTTAATTGATCATTTTTTAAAATTTCATTGATATAGTGAGCTCTATTAAACGAAGTAACCGTTTACATGCAGTGTTTTATATGAAATTGAAGCTTTTAGAAATTGACTTCTGTTAAAAAATCATAGGTTACAATTTGTATATATTTTTTAATTAATTAAATTTTTTTTTCGAAAAATTATGAATTGTAGCTTATAATATTTCTTAACAAAAATCGATTTCTAAAGTTAATGTGAATCGCAAAATTATAACTAATTCCGCAAAGTAGCTCCTGGGTTATACATGTTATATATATAAAAAAAACTATCCACAATGTAATATGTTTTGCAATGATTACAAATGAACTTAGTATTAGGAGTTCCAAATTTTAAATTTTCTTAATTCCTAAACTACTTGACCGAATGACTTCCCGGTTGGTATCTTAAGGTAAAATTTAATGACAAAGCCAAATATGGTATCAAAATCAGGTCTTCTTATTGAAAATTTCAGAGTTTTGTAAAATTGATGATCAATAAGCATTTGTTTAATGTAAATTAAAAGAACGCATAATTTTCAGTCGAATGGCTATTTTGGTATGTTTATGGGACAATTTTTGGATAAAAATGAAAGGGGGTGTTTGCTCTCTCTCGTTTCTTTGCTCGGGGGGGGGAGGAGGGGGGCTGCACCTTGAAATCATCAGATTTACTTGGGAGTTGACCCTTATTTACGAAATGTAGGTCATCATATTAAATTAGATACCACTCAGCTTAAGATATGTGTAGTTATTTGCACACAAAAAAGTGTATTCGGCAAAAGTCTTTTGAGAAGGATTAGAGACTATGTTCCTTTATTAATTTCTCATTTTATTTAAATTCAATATTTAAATGTAAAACGCTACGTTTCTTTAAAATTTAAGAGTTATAAGAAACCTAAAGTCCTAATTTTTTCTTTCTTTACACTAATAGATTATAACTAAGCAATATGATGGTGTTTTTGCAGCTATATTTAATTGAAGAAGAAATTAAATACCCAGGTAAATACAAAAAATGTGTATTTACTCGGATATATACCCTGGATATTTACCCTTAAAAATAAATATCCGGGTATTTTACATCACTGTTTGTGACTCTTTCTATTCGTCACATTATGACTGACAGGCACATTGTCTGACAATAATACAGGCAAACGTACTGACTGCCCCTGGCCCCATTCTTTTTGGAGGCCCCCAAATTCCATAAAACATCCGTACTTAAGGCATTTTCATATATTTTATTATCAAATGAATAAAATTTGAGATGATTTCAAATGCCGTCGGGGACCTCTACATGAAATTTTAGACAAGACCTCAAGTTAGGTTAGTTGGGCCTGCTAAAGTGATAGCCATTCCGTAACTCCACTGTGAAATCTCCATAATAGATTATTTGGTAATTTGCAACTCGTCACAAAATGGGTAGTATCGACGTAACAGTAACTTGAATACGACTCATTTTCCCTATCACGTGACGAGAATGTCGATGATGCGTTTAGATGTTTTTTTTTTTTCACAAATCCTTCGAATCTCGTAAATCATTCGACTGCCTTTTCTTTTCTGAAGTTTCTGTGGTCATCAGCAAAAGAAAAAAACGCTGATAAACCTGTCAGCGATGACCACTTGAAACTTTAGACAAGCTAGGAAGGCTGAAAACATCAACGAGAGTAAATGACCATATGAAAAAGAGCGTCTTACATAACAAGTACCACTTCGAAAATCGTAGTGTGTTTTAACCTTACGAGTTGCATTTCAGTCACGGTTCTTTCCCAGTTTGGTCATACATTAGTCAAGGTGTTATCGCAGTCAACGAAAGAGACAGGCTATCTAAAATTCGCATCTAAAAGAGACAGGCCAACGTAAAAGATAGGATATTCAGCCATCTCTTAGCTGTCGCTTGATCAACATAGGCTTGCTTCCGCCAACAGTTGATCCGGATTTCAGCCTACCTTATTTACATGACATTCAAGTATCACAGTCGGTCTCTAGCAAGCGGAATGAAAAAAATTATTAAATATGACACATAAAAGAATTTAACAAAGAATTGTAAATAACAAAGCTCCTTTTTAACACTTTCCAACCTAGTTGAAAAGTGTTTATGACTTCGGTTTGTCTGGCCGTATGGCCGTCTGGGATGTTTCATAATCTTATTTTTATTTTAAAAACACCCACGGAGGGGACAATCCCCCCCCCCCCCCACACACACACACACACCGACCTATATTCTTAGTGCAAATAATCGGCTGTAACAAATAACTAACTAAACGTACTTTTATTTTATTTAAGAATACTTTTTAACACTTTCCAACCTAGTTGAAAAGTGTTTATTACTTCGTTTTGTCTGGCCGGATGGCCGTCTGCCGTATGGCCGTCCGGCCGTCTGTCCGTGCTCTAACTCCCGTAAATATGCTCGGATTGCTCTGCAATTTTTATATGTTACTGTCGTTATCTATAGCATGTTCCCTATTTCAACGGAAGTGTGTAGCACTTATAGTTTTTTTACAGGGACACTTAAAATAATTCCGTTACATTGCGGTCTATGGAGAAAAATCATTTCCGGTTTCTTTAAATAATGTTTCACTATTTTAAACGCATTGAAATTTATATATATCACTAAGGTGCATTAGAAGAAGCTTAATATGGAATAGGGTGTGCATAGCACTTATAGTTACTTTACAGGGACAGTCAAAAGAATTCCGTTACATTACGTCTATGGAGAAAAATTGTCTGCGGTTTATTTAAATAATGTTTCACTATTTTAAACGCATTTAAATTTATATATATCACTAAGGTGTATGACAAGAGGCTTACTCCAGAATATTGTGTGTATAGCAGTCATCGTTCATTTACAGGGACTCACAAAATAATTCTCTACTGTCTGTTAACAATAATTCCTGGAAGTGCGTTTGAAGTTACTGAACGCAATTTTAAATTTAACTCGCTTTTTGTCTATTACGTGGTGTGTATAAATTCTGTAGATCCTATACAGGGAAGCACAAAAGTTCGCGAACACATTTCCGTTTATTGACAGAAACTCCAGACGGAGAATTTTAAACTGTGCTACGCGTTTCCTAACTGAACAAAAATTTAGCATCCTATGTAGTATATATACAAATCTATAGATCCTATACAGGGCTGAATAAAAGTATTCGGATATTTTTCCGAATATTGTATATGTTGGAAATATCTTGGAAATTCCTGAAATTACGTTTTTAAATATGTTATGCGTTTTCCAAATTGTTTACTTAGATGTTATCTTTCAGCTTATTAAATGGTAATGATTTGTAAAATTATTTTGCAAGCATTGGAAAGTGTTACATAATCTATGCTTGACGCATGATTTTTCGTTCTTGTTTAAACATAACCTTTGATCACTGATGTTATCAAATCTTTCTAAACATATTGTTCTCTGCACACCCTGTTGTTTCGATTTCTTTATTAGATATTTTTTTTAAGTCTGGGCTAATTTTTCTGAGGCTAAATATGGAGGACTTAGGGTTTGGATTTCTAGTTTATTCTGCAGTTAAATGAAGAGAGGGGTGTATTTCTTTTTTTGAATCTTGCGTGGTAGATTGATCTCCCTGATAATCCAATCTCACACTCGTGACTTACTCATAGAGCTGAGTTAAAAGACAAGTGTCTCAAAACTATCAGAATCAGGGCCTGATTATTGCACTGTTCTGCGTGTACGAGGACTTGGGCCGCTTAATTTCAGGGATCTCCTTTTCGTAAGATTTCGAAGAAATTTTGAATGTTTTATAAGTGTTTCATGTATTATCTTATTGAACTAATAGGTGACTGAAGGCGCGTTATATAGAATTAATGAATATGTTAATGAAATATAGCAAAAACTTTATACCTTCAAAACTAAATTACTTCGTTAATTCATTATCGTGTGAGAAATCCACAATATCTCACTAAACACCCTTGTACACAGCTCAGATATCAGCATAGGGTTTCCCATGTAAAAGTTACTTTGCTCAGTTTTTTGACTAAATCAAAAAATCCACCGCTAAATATCAAACGCTCCGATTCATCTTCACCCATCTTCCATTTAGAAGTTTCACTGACGTCTACTGCAATGGACCGAGCTAAGAGGTATAGCTTTCATCTTACCGCAAGACTTCACAAGGAGAAACCCCGCGATTGTGAAACTCGGGTTACTGTGACATCACAAGAAACCTCTCCTCCTATGAGAGAAAACTTTCACCGTGACATCACTTTTCAGCACTACAACTGGCTGTCGGAATTTTCTTTTTTATGTACGACAGAAACACAAGTTATATAAGAGTGTACCGAGACTTTTTAGAGTTAATGTGTCAGTTTGACAGATTTTAACTGAAGATCCGAAGTCTTTGCTCCGGGAGGAAAAGTGAATGCTTCGGGCGACTACATAGGGTTCCCGTTGTGAAAGGTCTACGTTAGGCTCACAATTTTGAGGTTGTATATTAACCTGGGATTAGCACTGAGAAGTCCCACCGATTCTTTAGGAGAGAAAAAAAATGGATCTCCCGTCATGTCGAAAGCGTATCTTAACTTCGAGCAGTTTGTGGAGGGTTCTATGCATAGAAAGCGCTTTTCCCCCTCACTCCAAAGCCTTAAGGCTGCTCGTCAGTAAACTTCCCGATTTCCCTCACTAATGCTAATCCTATGGGCGTAGGATGCACTCGTATATTTAAAATATCTTCTCAGAAAATTAGTATTTTGAACTTCTGTTTTCTTTGTACTGTTCTTAAAGGATGTCTCTTTTTTTCTTAGTCGTCAAAATTTTTCTAAAATATATACCTAATTTTGTGTGAAGTGTTAAAATCTTATTTAGTTTCGCTAAGATTTTAACACATAAAATTATAAATTAAGCACATGTTTTAGAAATATTTTGATAACTAAGAAAAAGAGAGACATCTTTAAGAACAGTACTAAGAAAACCGAAGTTAAAAATATTAATTTCCTGATGAGATATTTTAAATATATGAATGCATCCCACGCCTATAAGTTTATCATTAGCGAGGGGAACCGGGAAGTTTACTGACGAGCAGTGTTAAAGAGAACTTTTAAAGCTTTGTTGCGTCGTGAGTTCAGTGGAGAAATTATTGGATTTAATACTAGATTGGTTTTAATTGTCAGCTAGAAAGAACCCGTTTTTAAAACGTTGTGAAAATCTCTAATAATCCAGGAAATATATTACATTATTGCCTTTATGAATATAATAAATTCATCTTTGTTTTATGTGAGAGCGGTTCCATTGAAGCTCTACGCTACCACTTTTAACACAACATCGTCCTCCATCACAATCGGTTTCCATAATTTTTGTAGTCAGCTGAAGATGGTCCGGAAAAAAAAATAATATTTGTTATTCTCTTTTTTCTTGAAATGCATTCAGATTATTTTATAATTTAAGAAATCCCGTTCAACGTCGCAGTCCTCGCTCAACCGAAGAACTTCAAGAGGCAAAAACATGCTTAATTAGATTCGTAAAGGTAGAATTTTTTTAGATTTTATTTTTATTATTTTTAATTGTCCTTGGTGTTGTACTTGGTTTTAAGATAAAAACCTTACAAAAGGGATAAATTCCCAAAAGAGGACAGGTGAGTTGTTTACACACATTTTCTTTTTTTTATAAAAATAACTTGTTAAGAGTAGGGGTAGATTAAATAACGCAGATTTATCATTTGATAAGAAATTTTCAATATTGCTCCCTAAAGATCACAAATTAACTTTATTAATAATGACACATTTTCATCTTAAGTATTTGCACATTCGAGTCCAAACTTTACTCTGTCTTGTAAGGTAAGAATATTGGCTATTGAGTGGTAGAAATACAGCCAAAAAATTTTTTCATGATTGTGTAATTTGCTTCAAAAACAAACCAAAATGTGTTGAGCAAATTATGGGAAATCTTCTTTAGAAAAGAATTGTCCCCAGCCCCCCCCCCCCCCCTTTCACTAATGTAGGAATAGATATTTGTGGCCCGTTTTATATAAAATATATGGGTCAAAGAAAGGTCATTTATCATAAATGTTATGGTGTTATTTTCATTTGCTTTGTAGCCAACACGGTTCATTTACAAGTGGTCACTGACTTAGCTAACTTCAGAAGTAATGATAGCTACACTGAAGTGATTTTTCAGTAGGAGATATAAAAGTTCATCTATCTGTACTGAAAACGTCACAAATTTTGTTGGATCCAGTGCAGAATTAAAAGCGGCTGGGTAACATAATTAGAAACTAGTGCTCCCGATGCGATACGTATTTCAGTTATACGTTTAACCGATGTACGTATATACGTATAATACGTATTTAAGAAATACGTATACCTTAAACTATACGTTTAAACGTATCTGGACACGTATAAGCGTATATCGGTTAAACGTATAATTCAAGTATACGTTTAATTCAAATATACGTATATTTCAAGTATCGTATTTACTTTTAATGACAATGGGTCTCATCCGAGGCTAACGAAAAAGACAGGCTACCGCGGTACATTCCACTTATCTTTTTTTACAGACCACTAGAGTGACGTGATGCTCTATTCGTACGCCTTCATTGGTGCATTCGAGCAACACGTGACTCCGGCGGTCTGTAAAAAAAGATATGCGTAAAACACCGCGGTAGCCTTTCTTTTTCGTTAGCCTTGGTCTCATCCGAGGCTAACGAAAAAGACAGGCTACCGCGGTTAATTCCACTTATCTTTTTTTACAGAACGCTATAGTGTGACGTGATGCTCTTTTCGTACAACTGTATTGGTGGATTCGAGCATCACGTGACTCCCGCGGTCTGTAAAAAAAGAGACGCGTAAAGCACCGCGGTAGCCTTTCTTTTCCGTTAGCCTCGGTCTCATCAGTGTTACGTCACTGAACGGAGAACAAGTTGGAAATCGGTGGCGTTACTTTAGAAACCTGTATAATATGTTCTACTCGCAAAAATATGTTTCATGTATAGAATCCTGTTAATTTTCCCTATAAACGATTATTGTAAATATATACCGAAAGTAAAAAGACATTTTGAGCAAATAAGGAGAATATACACGTTTCAGATTTATTGTTAATCCTTATTAAGTATATTCTTTCTTTTTTAATTAAAAAAAATATTTTTTTTTTGTGTGTGTGTGCGTATACTCAAATTGCGCCCGAGGCGTCAAATGTTGTTCTTTCCCAGGTGCTAATGTTTTCTACTCTGTGTTAATGTACAACGCAATTTAATTTTTTAACCATCACACTCGAGGTATTTTTTATACAAAGTGTATGTGCATTACAAGATATTACGTTTTAAGAATTCCTGTTAATCTTGAGAAATTTCAGTTTTTGTGTTAGTTAATTTCGTGCTAATTAATGTGTTTAGTAAATTTCGATTACTTATAGCCTGACAAATAATCGTCACTGCAGGTTTCAGAACGCAATCACACAAGCTTAAAATGACTTGCCTTCTCTTTTCTTTTTTGCTGTAAAACGTATTTTCAAAATATTTTTAATATATAAACAAGAACGAAAAATCATGCGTCAAGCATAGATTGTGTAACACTTTCCAACGCTTCCAAAATAATTTTACAAATCATACCGTTGAATAAGCTAAAAGATAACATCTAAGTAAACAATTTGGAAAACGCATAACATATTTAGAAACATAATTTCAGGAATTTCCATTAATCTTGAGAAATTTCAATTTTTGTGTTAGTTAATTTCGTGCTAATTAATGTGTTTAGTAAATTTCGATTACTTATAGCCTGACAAATAATCGTCACTGCAGGTTTCAGAACGCAATCACACAAGCTTAAAATGACTTGCCTTCTCTTTTCTTTTTTGCTGTAAAACGTATTTTCAAAATATTTTTAATATAGAAACAAGAACGAAAAATCATGCGTCAAGCATAGATTGTGTAACACTTTCCAACGCTTCCAAAATAATTTTACAAATCATACCGTTGAATAAGCTAAAAGATAACATCTAAGTAAACAATTTGGAAAACGCTTAACATATTTAGAAACATAATTTCAGGAATTTCCAACATATACAATATTCGGAAAAATATCCGAATACTTTTATTCAGCCCTGTATAGGATCTACAGATTTGTATATATACTACATAGGATGCTAAATTTTTGTTAAGTTAGGAAACGCGTAGCACAGTTTAAAATTCTCCGTCTGGAGTTTCTGTCAATAAACGGAAATGTCAGAACAGACAGTAGAGAATTATTTTGTGTGTCCCTGTAAATGAACGATGACTGCTATACACACACTATTCTGTAGTAAGCCTTTTGTAATGCACCTTAGTGATATATATAAATTTCAATGTGTTTAAAATTGTGAAAAATTATTTAAATAAACCGTAGACGATTTTTTCTCCATAGACGTAATGTAACGGAATTCTTTTGACTGTCCCTGTAAAGTAACTATAAGTGCTATGAACACCCTATTCCATATTAAGCTTCTTCTAATGCACCTTCGTGATATATATAAATTTCAATGCGTTTAAAATAGTGAAACATTATTTAAATAAACCGCAAATGGTTTTTCCCCATAGACCGCAATATAACGGAATTCTTTTGAGTGTCCCTGTAAAAAAAACTATAAGTGCTACACACTTCCGTTGAAATAGGGAACATGCTATAGATAACGACAATAACATGTAAACATTGCAGAGCAATCCGAGCATATTTACAGGAGTTAGAGCACGGACAGACGGCCATACGGCCAGACAAACCGAAGTCATAAACACTTTTCAACTAGGTTGGAAAGTGTTAAAAAGTATTCTTAAATAAAATAAAAGTATGTTTAGTTAGTTATTTGTTACGGCCGATTATTTTCACTAAGAATATAGGCCGGTGTGTGTGTGGTGGGGGGGGGGGGGGTTGTGCCCTCCGTGGGGGTCTTTAAAATAAAAAATAAAAATAAGATTATGAAACATCCCAAGAGATGGATTGATTAATGTCAATATAAAATGTGAAGTCAATGTAAGTTTGTGTTCTGCAATACTTATGTTTCGGACGAAATGTCCACGCCATAAATCAAAATAAGCTATGCGCGTGTGTTACAGATATGCGAAAGGTAAATAATTTCATAGTAAATCATTTCATAATTAATAGTTTAGATTTGAGGGGGAAAAAAACAAAATCGAAACTGAGGAAAAAATAATTCCGATCTTTTTTGCAAGTACCGACTGCACAGAACTCAGCGGCTATTTCTCAAAGTCTCCGATCCGCAGACCAGCAGGAGAAAGGCATAATGTTTTAAGCAATCAACGAAAACCGTTTAAACGTTTATAAGTTTAACCGCTGGTGTAAGATCCGTATATACGATGTCCCGTATATGCTATTTCGTATAATACGTATAACCGCCTTTGTCGTATCATACGTATCCGAAATCTGCACCCCGTATAATACTTATTATACGTATACTGGTATAAACGTTTAATAGGGAGCACTATTAGAAACCATCCCGATGTTTTGTCTCATTATCTAACAATTGAGAAAATCGCCTGGAATTTCATTCCACTCAGGTCACCCAATTTTGGTGGTTTATTAAAAGCTGGGGAGAAGTCGTTTAAGCACCATCTAAAAATAACAGTAGGTAACTCGCGATTAACTCTTGAACATTTTTAAAAAGTTATCACGCAAATTGAAGGACTTTTAAATAGTCGACCTCTCACACCCATGTCTTCTCACCGCAATGATTTTGAAGTTCTAACACCAGGCCAGTTTCTCATAGGTAGACCTCTGAGCAGTGTGTCTGAGTCTGACCTTACTAGCGAACGCGATAATTATTTGTCACAATGGCAAAGCCTAAGCAAAATGGTCCAATTTATATGACGCAATAAGAAACGGGATTATCTAACAAATTACAAGGCAGGCATAAATGGCAATTTGAAAAGAACAATATTAGTCCAAATTCAATGGTTCTCTTAAAGGAGGACAATCATCCGCTTAGCAGGTGGACAATGGTTAGAGTTGAAAGGGTAGTTGATGGAACAGATGGTAAGGTTAGAGTGGTTCTTGTAAAAACCCCTCAAGGTATTTTCAAGAGAGGTGTAGCCAAATTGTGCTTACTACCATGTCAGTAAAACTGACAAATTATTATTAAATTTAGTTAAATTTAACACTGTATAAACATTCAATTGTAAATTTATTATTGTATAACCATGTGTTTAAAGCATATTGGTCTTTTCATTATTATTTCTATTATGTGTGTTATATTTGTATTGTATGTTATTCATTGTATATTTGGTTATGGTATAATGAAATGCTATTTCAACGTGAGGCGGTATGTTGGCGCGTCAATGTTTGACGTCACGTACCTCGTCATGTATCTGCCCACTCTAAAATGTTTCATCTTGTAATTAGTCAGTCTAGATGTAATCCAGCCCCCAAAGCAAACACTCGCAGCTCTTTCGAGCACCGCATAAATAAAATGATACAGTTCACTTAATAAATTTGTTATTGACTAATGTTTTTCAAGCGCAATTTCGCATACACTCACAAACAAAATGAATTTTTTACATGCAAAAAATCACGTATTTTTTTCCGAAAAACAATTTTACTTTTAATCCCTTTTGTTTTATCAGCCATCTTTAAAGAATAATTAATGAAAAATACTATACTGTTTTCTTTAAATCGAATTTTTATTAATAGTGGGCAATTATTGTCCACCTAAATCCAAAGGAGCTTAAGTATGCCTCCTTGGTTGAAGCTAAAGCTGAAAAAAGTTACGATGTAATGATTTCTAAATGTCAATATTTCACAGAAAATTTTTGGTTATCTATACTATTAAAATAATGTTTCGCTCTGTGTGTCTGTTGGCGATGGCTAGGAAAATCTAGCGAACCTAGAAGCCTGAAAATTTAGATTTAGGTAGTCCACACCCTCTTCTAGTGCGCCTGAGCCTTAGAATTTTAATATTTTGAAAATTAGAGTAGTTATTAATTAAAAACTGATCAAAGATCACAAATAAAAAATCACTCTTCCGAAATCCGCGCGCTCATGCTCAGAAGCCCTTTATCCGTTTCTTCGAGAATAGAAGAAACAAAGCACGAGTCATCCCTTTTTTTTTTTTTTTAAGTATTTCTAAATTCGCCATGGGCGAACGGCTAAAAATACGGATAAACCGTTTACATATTCTCAAATAATGTACTTTTACGTCTCGAACGATCCAGTTGGTTTGAAAAAAAATAACATTTAACCATTTTTTAAAAAAAATCAAGAAGCATCGAACTCATGTTCTTTATTTTCTCCCGTTTTCTAAGCCTTGCATCCACCGGCCTACAAGACATGCGGATAAACGAAGGTTACGAGTTACGACCAAATTATAGACTTGACTTTGCCCTTTTCAAAGCCACCTTTGGTTTAAAAAAATACTAAAGTTACCCTTAGAAAAAGTATATTTTCTGTATATCGTTTCGCGATTTTTGCGATTTCAAAAAATTCGCATCAGCGGTTCAGAGCAAGTTACGAAAAACTAAAAATACCAGACAATATCTACATTTATTTTTTCTCGACATCTGTATTTGTTTTTGAAAAATTAGAATATCGAAAAAAATTCGCTCGCAGGAATGCGCTGTTGCGAATTCCGATTTTCTGCGATATATAAAATCTGGCATCGGCTTTCTAAAAAACTCAAAAAAAAAAAAAACCTAAATATATCTACGTTCTATCAGGTTTAGGCAAAAACCTTTAGTTAAAAAAAAAAAAAATCACGCTAACCCTTTCAAAAACGTTTTTTACCGTAAGTCAATTTCGCATTTTTAACGATTTCTCCTATCTTTAAAAATTCGAATCGGCGTTTATAAACAAGATACGAAATATTAAAAATACCGCGCCTAATTTACATCCCTTTGCTTTTTAAAATGTGGTATTTGTTTTGAAAAATTTTAATTTTAACCCTCCGAAAAAAAAAAAATCATTTCCAAAACTCATTCACGAACTTTTCGTTTTTCGGCCCAGGTTTAAAAATTGGCATCGAATCAGGAAATGCTAATACGGACAAACAGTAGACTCCAGATCATAGGCACGTTAATTTTCTTCAAAACGCATCGTTGGATTTTTTAAAAAATATCTACATTAACTCTTTCGAAACCGATTGTTTGCGTAACCCACTTTCGCGATTTCCACCATTTTCGCAATGTTTACCCGTGAACAGATTGCGTCCCCTGGCGGTGGAAGGTGGAACTACAGGAGTATCTCTGGTTCTTTTCGCAATGTTTACCTGTGGTTAAATTTCAATTCTACAAGAAAATTTGGTTGGGTCGAGTGCTCTGAAAAGGCCTCTTCCAGAACGGGCCCGATTATGACGGGGCTTGGCTCATTCGACTTTATTTCGATAGCCTTACAGATTTCAGTCATATTTGTATAGAACAGATTGTTATTATATCAGGCTTGGGCAACGTCGGGCGGGCTAGCTAGTGTATAATAAATTGAATCATGAAGTTTGAATACGCAAAAATATGTTTTTATTTCTTCGAAAATTTACTTTAGAATTACCAAACCAGTGGAAAAAAAATACCTTTGTAAAATTAGGAGCTAAGTTATTTATTTTTATCCAAACACATCCATCCAACCAGGATAATTAGTTGCCGAGATATTTGTAATCCTATTTTCAACACTCTTCGATTTTTTATGACCCTGTATTTCATCCAAATTTCAATTCAAAGATATATTTTAATTGGAAATGAGACGTTTAATCCGACGCAATAAACCGTTAGTTAATATGATTAACATTTTTGGAGTTATAAGGATGTTTCTTTTACGCAATTCAGTAATAGAACATTTAAAGTTTAGGACGTCATCAAAACACGATTTTATTCGATTGGTTGGTTGATTTTATGACGGCCAATTATCAACACGAGGGATATAGGCCCTGGGGGGAGTGCCCTCCGTGGGGGGTATTTTCTAACGGATCCTAACTCGTATTTATGGCAAGGTTCGAAGGAAATCAAGGAAAACTCCGAACGGTTAGGTCGACGAGCGCGACAAGGGTTTGAACCCAGCACCTCCCATCTACCAGCTTTGAGAGCAGAACCTCTTAGCCATTGGTGGGGCCAATTTTATTCGAATTGCAATGCATTTTATAAGTAGTTTACACATGTTTTATTTTCATATTTTATATTATGCATATCCATGATGGGTAAGTATTACGGTAGCCCCCAACGACTAGTTTTTTACATCTATGTAAAAGAACTATAAAGGCGACTTATTGTACACTCCTGAGATGGCATGTTGTAGTCCATCTCAGTGATGCATATCATTCTTATTATATTTAAAATATCGTAGCATCAGTAAAATGCACCGCAATCGATATTTCCTCATAGACCATAATGTAACGGAATTCTTTGTGTGTCCCTGTAAACGAACTGTAAATGCTTACTTCATTTTCAATAACAAATATTCCATTGTAAACCTCAATAACATATAAAAAATTTCATGGAATTCCGAGTATATATAAGAGAGTTAGAGTACGGGCAGACAGGCTGACAGACAAACTTAACTCATAAATACTTTTCAACTATGTTGGAAAGTGTTAATGAGAAACAACATTATTGTATTAAATGGATTCAGTTTAAACGTGTATATTATTAATTAACGACATTAAAGATAGTGAAAAGAAGTCACCTTATAAAGATTAAATATATAAAGTGCATTAAACAAATAATTAATTTTATTATATATTTTCAAATAAGAATACTTTATATATTTATTTATAAAGCTTCATTAGTATTAATCATTTTTTGACAAATTGCAAACTTCGCTTCATATTTTTAGATAGATACGAATATTTTATATCTTATAAAATCTATTTAATAAATTACTTCAATAAACATGCCTTAAATATAAATAAAATAGGCAGAACAAAAAGGATAATTTCTGTTCAAGTAGTTTTTCAGACATGAACAAAAATGCAAATCAATATTGGTTTCCTGAGGTTTTTTTCTAGTTTTTAAGAAATATCTAATTTTGGTGCTGCCATCTATTGGAAAAACTGCGACTTTTTTAATAATTGTAAAAACAACGTTTTACAATAAGAAATGTGACTGGAAATGTACAAAAAAAAAAAAAGAGGCAGGAGTGTCATTTCAGATTTTGCTTGGACATGTGGGGAGGGAGGGAGTCATTTGTTGGACATAAGTAAATCCAGACTTTCCCTTAATTTTTTTTGCATTAGTTTTTTATCAGTATTTTCAAAGTGATAATTTACTGTCATAATTTATATTCAATTATTAATATATTTGTAAAAACATCGAAATAATAAGAAATTAAAGAAACAGATAATAATGAAAACAAAAGTCTGAAATTCAGAAGGGGATGGATTGCCCTACCATACCCTCCCTGAATGACGCTCCTTGAAAGAGGGGAGAAAAGGGCGGGGGTTCTTTCTTGATAAAGAGTAAATAATAAATTTCTTTCAATTAATAATAAATTAAAACGAAATGAAAATATATTAGAATAGAAAAATATCTAACAGTTTTTTTTTTTTTTTTTTTTTTTTTTTTTTTTTTTGTTTAATTATTATTATTTCTATGCTCGATTGCTTCCTAATGACGACTTTCTTCGGATTGCCATGTCATTAGCTCAAATCGCCAAATTTGGCACACTTTTCAGAAAGACCATTTAGCTTTACAGGAAAAAGAGAATCGTTATTCTATTTCTAAATATCTGAATAAGAATATATGACAAATTTCGTGCATTTAATTTAGAAAATGACTTTGTGAATGTGTCAGAAAGCGGGAGTTTGAATTAAAGTTGAGCCATAAAGCTATTCTTAAATCCAAACAGGCTAATTTCTAACACATTTTGAATTAATTTTTGTTCAAAAATGTATCAAATTGTGGGATTGTACTTATTAAAAAACTATGTAATTGAACTGTTCTTTCCGTTTTTCGATAAAAGCAGGAGATTTTTCAAAAATGCTATCAAATTTGGCGTTTTGAACCGAATTTTCCGACTGCCATCTTGAGACAATAATTGCTTTTATCTCAAGACATAATTCCTTTATCAGAGAATTACAAAAACTGCTCGATTACAAGTCATGCCAGCAAGTATCATGCTTTTACATTTCAATATGAGAAAATGTGTCAGAAAGTTTTGCGTTGTTGAGCACGGAATATTTTATATTGTACTTTGTTTTGAGAACCGCTCTATGCAGTTCAAAACACTTATAATACTAACATATCTGCAAATTTGGGACTTCAGCGTCAGCTACATGGTTGACATATTTATCTTGATATCGTTTGAGTTAATATTTAAAAAAAAAAATGCAGTCAGATTTTTCTTTTATTATTGTTTAATTTAATGCTCGTAAGATTTTAGATACACTGTTAAAATTTTTAGTTAAAATTTAAACCTTTCTATGACGAAAGTAATTAGAAAAGTCATAATATTATTCTCCTTAGCTTAAAAGAAAAGAAACAAAACTTCTTAATGGACCTTAAAAAGGACTTCAACGTTCACTAAAAAATTCAATAGCCAACCAGATCAAATAGTTCTATGTACTGTCAATATGGTGATTAAGAGAACGACGGTATCCGCCTATTTGTTTAGTGGTTAGAACGTTAGATTCGAATCCCGTTGGAGTCTAGGATATTCATAGTATATCGGATTCCACTTTAAGCAGAAGTCCTGATATGATGACTCCTTATTTGAAAATAAAAACCCTAACCAGTTTATTGTTCAACAACAAGCACATGGTTCAAACGTTTTATTCTCTTAGGGTTACCAAATCTTGAACGAAAACGAAAACCAAAATTGAAAATTTAAGAAATTATCCGGTTAGACATTGACTTCCCATGAAAAAAATATTAAAAATAATAAAATGCAAACGAGAAATTTGAAAAGAACGCTGGCATTGTTTTAACATTAGCTTACGAGCGTGTTTGCGTTACTAGCTTAGGCTCTTAAGGTGACAAATCTATTGGCATCATGTTTTGGTGAAATAATGAACCAAATATTTAACAGTGTTATGTTGAAAAAATTGAATTATTATGTTTTAAACAGAATTTCATGCAAAGATTCTAGCAATCATCTTAAACAATTACTTATGTTCTTTGTTATTTTCTTTTTTTTTTCTGCGTTCCTGAATCCCGCATTTTCTCATGAATTTGCTCGTCTTATATTTGCTTATTTCAGTGAGTTATTAATATATATTCAAAGTTCAAATATTTTTTACTTTTCTCTAAATATTAATTTTAATCTTAACACAATGCAAAATATGTATTCATAAACTGAGAATAAGAAGTTATTTTAGGTTTTAATGTTTGCCAGGGTTCTTTACAAATTTCATTGTTCATTTATTTGAGTTATCCAACATAAAGATTAAAAGCGCTTTTTTTTCAAAATTTCTTATTTTTATGAGCTTAATTTCAATATCCATGCATATGCACAAGCATTCACAAAACCGTACTTACAGTAGGAAGTAAATTCAAATTATGGAAATTAAAAACATCGTCTTAACTTGTAGAAAGTTTTTTAAAACTGTATATGATTTATTTTTCCATAAGGATCATCTATATATTAAAAATAGCCGAACTTTTAAAAGTTCAACAGCAAACTCAAAATTTTATTATACGTTTAAGTTGAGCATACTAAAAAATGTAGAAACGTTAATTTGCCTCAATTTTAAATTGATTAGTTATTGAGCCGTAAGTTATTGAAAAATGAACCAGCCAACGTTAATAATAAATGTTTGTTATTTAGACATAACTTGAACAATAACTTATGCATTTCATTTACTTTTTGTTTCATAGGATACTTTGTAAAATTCAAATATAATGTGCATGTATATTTTGGATTAAATTGTTTTTGAAATATTAGTTATTAATTAATAATGCAATTATCAAAAATTCATAAATAGAAACATATTTGTGTGATCACCTGTGATACACCATAATAATCGACAATTCGAAAAATAATGATTTCTCCCCTAGAATCGCAATGGTTGACCTCTTCCCCTATGAAAAGATATTTTCGATTACTTCAGACTATTGGTTGTGAAAAGTTTAACAAATATATAAAATCAGCAACTTTAAGGAATCACACTTCAGATTGAATTTAAAATCTTTTTCCTGTCATTTCTTGCATGCTAAAGTCAACATATATTCATAGACTTCCAGGTGAGCATCGTTACTCTTGTTAACGTATAATTGTGTATCATTTTTATGGAACTAGTAAAAATATCACTCCATCTTCAAAATGCGTTTATCATTATTGCCTGGACATATTTTAATTTATGTCTGATGTGGGTTTCAAGATAAAGCAATGTCAATTTGTATTTAAAGTAAATGCGATATGCCATAAGAAAGTATAAATGCAGCGCTAGATCAGCTAATTAGTGCCACTGCTAACGAATGTTTCGGCTAACGAAGATATTTTTTCCTTAATTTTTTTTACTTCGCTGACGAATGTAGATCCGACTAACGAATGTTTTATTGGATGCACGTGCCAATATAACGCAGCCGCGTTGCATTTAAAATGTATGGAAAATTATGTTAACCTTAAAGAATGGACTCATTCTTTAGTCTGTGGTGTTAACGGAGATTTCGAATAACGAATGTAATTCCGTAATGCAATATCTTCGTTAGTCAAGGTATCACTGTATAGCATTTTGCTTAGAAAATTTTAAAGTTCGTATAAAAATCAATAATTATGCATTCCCTCAAGTAAATTTAACAGTATAGTAGTGAAAAGCATAGATAACGAACTCTGATGAGAAGTTTTATCCTGTGACTTTTAGAACGGTAGTTAGGAATTGTGATTTTTTTAAATTAACCCATTGAATTGTCACTTCAATTTTTTCCCTTATACTTCAAATTTATTTCAATCAGTGCGTAGCGCAAGACTTTAATATAATTTTCATACGAATTATTATTCTATTATTCAGACATCTATATGCGCTCTTATGTGAATTTTACAGCATCTTTTATGTGATATGTTTATTGAAATTCAGAGATTGTAGAATAGCTTAGAAAGAACCCCCACGGACGGCATAACAACCCCACCCGTTCGATCTATATCCCTCGCGAAGGTCATAACAAAAACTCTAACACACCTCCAATAGAAATAGATGCAGATATATGCTGCGAATCCTGTAGGAAATACTCTTACTGTAAAGCTTAATTTCATTTTGATCCGATTGGATTTTATTGAATTTATCTTAATCTCCTTCTTCGAAAACAAGATTTAACTTCAAAAAAATTCTTAAACTGGATTGAAAAAAAAAAAAGTCTTGCAGGAAATCTTGTGAGAGAATATTCCGGAGTATAAATCTAAAACCATTATTGTGATGATCTATTTTTGTTGGAAATGGGGAGTTAAGATAAAAATATTAATATTAGAAATGAAATTTATGTACGTAATTTCTAAAAAACGATATTTTTTATCACGAAATAATAAAATAAATTAAATTAAAAATACATTTCTCAGAAAAGCTTTACTTTTGTTCTAGAGAGTCAGTGCTTTTTATTATGATTATTTTGTGTACTTATTTTCAAATATAAATGCTTTTATAATTTCTAATGTGAAAGTCCATCATGAAAGTCACAGATGAAAAGATAATTGAAATTTTTTTTTTTCATTATATTTATTGAAACATTGAAGTATTAAATACATATAATACAATTATTTTGAAAAACTTTACATAGAAAAATACAGAATTTGTTTCAAAATTGCAAAAGGTTTCCTTCAGAAAATCACTAATTTAAAATTAGTACTGATAGATATTAATAAAAAATATTGATTAAATGAAAATTTTATCCATAATTCTTATTTTGTCAATAATTCCTGGTTTTCGATTTCGCGCTAACATTTACCATAATTTATGCTCAAATTTACGTTTGGCATCTAATGGTGTTCCGTTAGCCTAAAATTACAAAATGGTATTCATAAATATAAAACAATCGCAATTAGTATATGCATTTTCAAAAATTCTATTATTATTATTATTATTATTATTATTATTATTATTATTATTTTGCATTTTTTCAAATTATGAAGTTACATCGATATATGTTGCCCCACGTTCGAGTACACATGACGAAAGACCAAAATAAGTCTTATGTAATTTCTTTATTTTATATTCATGTAAAAATAGTGTCGCGTCAATTCGTCGCGCACAATTCATCGCGGAACAATTAATCGCGTACAATTCATCGTAGCGTCAATTCGTCGTGGTGTCAATTCGTCGCAACGAAAATGGTTTCAAAGGTTATGATGATTAAAGTAAAGAAAATTTTGTAAAATTATTTAATGATAATTAGCTTTTGTTATAATTCTCTATATCTAAAAAACTAATTATCATTAAATAATTTTACTAAAGTATCTTTACTTTTATTATCATAGCCTTCAAATATATTTTCGTTGCGACGAATTGACGTCACGCCGAATGGACACCACGACGAATTGACGCTGCGACGAATTGACGCTGCGATGAATTGTGCGCGATGAATTGTTCCGCGATAAATTGTGCGCGACGAATTGACGCAGAACCTGTAAAAATGTATTAGATTCCTGAAAATTTTCGAATTCCGATTTTTGATGGATATACATATTTCTCCGATGTCCTAAATACAATTTGACTATTTTATACGGAGGTCTGTCTGTCTATTACGGAAATTTTGTGGGCGCTGTATGTAACTTAACCCTTTAATGGACATTGGTTTCCCTACGAAACCACAAAATTTTAATTACGAAATTCAACAATGACAGCAGAATTTTAATAGAAATGTTTTCCATTTATTATTTGTGTGTAATATCACTTTTTTATTATATACAAATAAATTTGCTCATAATTTCCGGTGTCAATCATTTATTTCAACATTTTAGCAATTGAAGTGCTTTATCCGTTAAAGGGTTAAGAGCTATTTCGCGGTATTCCACAAATCTTCATATTTAATTGGATCGTGAAACATCATATTTATTTATTAATGTAAGTGTTGGAAATCTGGCTAAAATTTTGTCCCCAAAATTTTGTGGTGCTTTCGGAAGTGATATCGTTCCAAATTGGTTTTTGTCTCCGTTTCGGTCGTAAAGGTACTCTCTTCTTTTACCTGTAACTGTATGCAAATTTTTCTAGTTTTATGTACTGAGTAAGTATATCTAGATGATCGAAACTCCCTGGAAAGAGGGATGGAAAACTGGCGGAGAAAATATTAATCTTCGTAGCAGTTGTAAGCTAAATATTTTTAAAGTACCGGGTGATTATAATTAAAGTTACGATTTCAAACATCGATAATTTTAAAAATACTGCTCAGAATGACTTGATATTTTAGCAAAACAATCGTGAGGCAATGGAATTTCGTTTGGCGAAGGAAAAAAATAGTTCCAAAATGTGCCGATAGATGGCGCTGTCAGGGTTCAGATTGTCTGAAGATATGCAAATTACTAATACGTGGTAACTATAGGTACCTGAAGAATGTTGTTTACAGTGAGCGAATTGAGAATCTAGCCGACTTGAAGGCAAGAATCACACACCACACCCATTGCATCAGTACAGATACCCTCCGATCTGTTGTGGAGCATGCCGTTTTGCGCTTCCAATTAGTAGCGGAACAAGGAGGAGGGCATATCGAACAACTTATACTTTAATCATCAGTAAAGTGTTTGTTCCATAAAGCTTTTTTTATCATTTTTTGTCATTATTGCTGTTGTCGCTGTAAACACATATTCTTGTCTTTTCGCTAATACATTTTTAGTAAATCCCTGAACTCTATTTTTTTCCTTTTGGCTAACAACATTCCTGTGTTAATAAATTTTTGGTCTTTCCCCTGACATTACCCTGACAGCGCCATCTATCGGCACATTTTAAAACTATTTTTTTCCTTCCCCAAATAAAATTCCATTGCCTCACGATTGTTCTGCTAAAATATCAAGTCATTCTGACCAGTAGTTTTAAAATTATCGATTTTTGAATTGTAACTTTAATTATAATCACCCTGTATAATATGATGAAGAAGCTCCCAGCAAAGCTGGATGTATATGTAAATGCCCTTCTTATTTAACATTCAAGTCAAATGAATAAATGAATCGAATGGAAATGTTTTGTCATGTGCTTTATTTGAAGTCACACCAAAGGCTTTAGACACTGTGGTTAATACTCTGCTCAATTATTATAATGTAAGTAGTATGCTATATGTTAGTCCCTTTTTTTAAAGTAAAAATTGCATTTCCATGTTAAATTCAAAGAAAGGTACTAAACTTCATATTGATAATTGTTAATGTGAGTGTATGTCCTCGCGCGCGTTGAATTAAGTTTGGTATATCCTTGGTGTATCCTCTCAAAAGAGATGCCTTATCAGAATACTAGACACATGATCCAATACCGAGAATAACAGAAGAACAACTGCGCTTTGAAGATCAACTGCGCCAAGTACTTACCCTATTATTTTTTCTCACGCAAAATTAATCTAACTGCCACATTCCTTAATAGCCAGAATCTGGTTATAATTTCAAAATTGCAATAAAAAAATTCTTCTAGGAATGATAATATAAAAGTAATAAGATGAATGCATTGATCTATTCAGGGACTGGCCCCGGGGGACATATTTCACCAGAAAATTTGGGATTTTATTCTTATTAATGGTCTAGCAATGCAATTTCCCTCACGGAACTCCATAATGTATCCCCACGCAGCTGCAAAAATTTCTTCTAGGAGAAAAATGTCTGAATTCAAGTCAAGATAGACAAACTCTATTTGTGTCTGTAAGTTAAATATTCAAACTCTGATTTATTCACAATGTCCAGGTTAATTCTGAATAAAAGCGTTAGAAGAGACAGTGCCGGCTTTCTCCTTGATCTTTTCAAGTAATTTTGTTGATAAAATGTTGAAATGATTGGCTGCCAGCAGAATTTACAAACAAATTGATGTGGTAATAAGTAAATACTTTTCTTCGCGTACGTTATAAAAGCAAATTTTTATTCAGAAATTCTCTTACTATTTGTTGTTCGGGATTAAAATTCAATGGTACAAACAATGTACCACCGCCCTTCAAGGTGTTAGGGGCATGGTACCAGAAACATTTTAGGTGTTCCTTCATGTTTCAGTTAATAAAAGGTCTGTACGACTTGTTGGGTTCCTTATAAAAGCAGGACTAGGTTCTGGCCAGGCTGCAAACCAGTTTTGGGACACTATATATATATATTTTTTCAAATAATAAAAATATCTTTTAGTTTTGTAAGCGGAGATCCCGGGTGTATCTCCTTTATTTCATATTCTAGAGAGAAGGAATCTAATATTTCATTTTTGAAAAATATTATAATTATCTTTTTTGTTTGTTTGTTTGATTGTTTTGTTTTCGATTGAAATATCCTAAGAATCTTCAACCAGCAGTAAAAGATTTTGTAACAAATTTAAATTGTTAAACAATGTTTTTTTTTTAAGTTTAATATTGCGTGAAATTATAAATGTCATAATTGTTTGCTATATAAAATGTTTATGCTGAATATTTGCAACTTGAAGTGTCTTGTCACCCAGGATAGGCCTTTGGTGACTGATATGCCAAATAATTGCTACGAGATTTTATTTATTCATTTGTAAATTCAGAGTTTTTCAAAAAATATTGCCAAAATTAAAATGAAATACAAACCTGCTTCGTTATTAAAACTACTAAATTCTAAAAATTATTTTAAAACTATTATCAAAGATTTATCACTATCAGAGGCAGTTTTTAAAAAATCTTGTGATTTGTACCTTAGAAATAATATTACGTGGTTTTTAGTGCTGCCACCTATCGGAAAATAGAAAACTTATTGAATATTACATAACTAGACTCTATGTTATTACACAGTAAGTTATGTAGGAAATAAACTTTCATTGATATAACCGCCCTCTTATGTTTGACATTTTCACAAGTTTTTTAATGTTTGTACAAATTTTCGATGTTGATAGTGATAGTTACAAAGGTAATTTTGATATATTCACCAATAAAGACAATTTAGTAAATTTCTTCTTAAATTTTATTTCTGGTTCGCTACGATGCATAGCATCAAGTCTATATAACTGTTTTTGTTTTTAAATATTCGTAAAGTAAAGATATGTAAGTTTGGACAAGAGACGCGAGAAATAGATAAAACATCAAATATAAAAACAAGAACGAAAAATCATGCGTCAAGCACAGATTATGTAACACTTTCCAACAGTTCCAAAATAATTTTGAAAATCTTTACTGTATAATAATGTGAAAGATGATACATAAATATACAATTTGGAAAATGCATAACATATTTAAAAACCCGATTTCAGGAATTACCAACAATATTCGGTAAAATATCTGAATTCTTTTGTGCAGCCCTGTATATGATTTATAGATTTGTATATACACTACATAGAATGTTAAATTTTAGTTCAGTTAGGAAACGCGTAGCACAGTTGAAAATTCACCTTCTGGAATTTCTGTCAATAAACAGAAATGTACTCGAGAACTTTTGTGCTGACTTGTATATGATCTATAGAATTTATACAAACAAAATAATAGACAAAAAATGAGTTAAATTTAAAAGCGTGTTCAGCAGCTGAAAACGCACTTCCATCAATTATTGTTAACATAAGTACCGAATACTTTTGAGTGTCCCTGTAAATAAACGATGAATGCTATACACAATATTCTATAGTAAACCTCTTGTAATGCACCTTAGTGATATATATCAATTTCAACATGTTTGAAATGATGAAAAAATATGAAAATATTCCGCAAACGATTTTTCTCCATAGACCGTAAGGTAACGGAATTCTTTTGAGTGTCCCATATAAGTGTTATGCACACTATATTCTAGATTAAGCCTCTTGTAGTGCACGTCAGTCATATATGTCAGTTTCAATATGTTTGAAATTGTGTAACATCATTAAGATGCAGCTCAAATGATTTTTCCCTATAGACCAGAATGTAACGGAATTCTTTTGATTGTACCTTTAAAAAACTATGTGTGCTACACACTTCATCTTCAATACCGAACATGCTATAGTAAACCTCAATAACATATATCAATTGCATGACAATACGAATAGAGTTACACAAGTTAGAGCACGGACAGGCAGACAGACAAACCGAATTCATAAACACTTTTCAACTATGTTGGAAAGTGTTAATAAAAATAACTAGTTTTTTACAATTAAATACACTTTTTAGCTATTTTGCAGCTTAATAGTTTCTCTCATCCGCAAGTATTTTTCTCTTCCTAGCAGGGGCTGAGTCCCCATTAATTAATTTATTCTTATCGGGAACCGCAAGTTTGGTCAGCAAGTAACGTATCGTCACCTCTAACACGAAGTGCATCCAGCCTCCATCCAGTGTGAGGGTTCCAGCGCAATTGTGTGGCGCTCCTTGTCGCGTGGGAATCTCACACTGGCACCTCCACATCTCAAGTGCCGTCATTTACGAACTGTACAATTGGTACAGTCTTATCTAAGAACTGCACCCTTCTACTAAATTAGCGGACTGTACAACTGGTGCAGGCGCACCTGTGGACCTCGTTCACCCTGTCTGTCGCTCCTTGTCGCGTAGGAACGCTGGTTCCAGCGACAGACCCAGTAATTTTTTTTTTTTTTTTTTTTTGTATGTCTTTAGTTCCTGCCACCTGTCGCGTGGGGCTTTGCCCGGCAGGACCAGCCATTCGCGAAGCTTCTACTGCCACGTTTAATCCCTGCGTGCCGGGGAGCTAGCCGGGGAAGACATTAAACGCTCAACGGCTGGGTTCGCCCTCAGCCGAGTGGTCTTCCTCAGGCATTAAAATTAAAATTAAAATTAAATACACTTAAAAACTTTCCCATAAGGACGTGTGTTTATGAAGACTGTTGTTAGGTTAGTCTTTCATTATCCCAAACCGAATAACGCATTTTTCCTTTAAATTACAAACAAACATACATTATATTATATACATACTTTTTAACACTTTCCAACCTAGTTGAAAAGTGTTTATGACTTCTGTTTGTCTGGCCGTCTGCCGTCTGCCGTCTGGCTGTCTGCCGTCTGTCCGTGCTCTAACTCCCGTAAATATGCTCGGATTGCCCTGCAATTTTTATATGTTATAATCGTTATCTATAGCATGTTCCCTATTTCAACGGAAGTGTGTAGCACTTATAGTTTTTTTACAGGGACACCCAAAAGAATTCCGTTACATTGCGGTCTATGGGGAAAAATCATTTGCGGTTTATTTAAATAATGTTTCACTATTTTAAACGCATTGAAATTTATATATATCACTAAGGTGCATTAGAAGAAGCTTAATATGGAATAGGGTGTGCATAGCACTTATACTTACTTTACAGGGACAGTCAAAAGAATTCCGTTACATTACGTCTATGGAGAAAAATCGTCTGCGGTTTATTTAAATAATGTTTCCCTATTTTAAACGCATTGAAATTTATACAAGAACGAAAAATCATGCGTCAAGCATAGATTATGTAACACTTTCCAACGCATCCAAAATAATTTTACGAATCATACTTTAATAAGCTAAAAGATAACATCTAAGTAATCCGAATACTTTTATTCAGCCCCGTATAGGATCTATAGATTTGTATATATACTACATAGGATGCTAAATTTTAGTTCAGTTAGGAAACACGTAGCACAGTTTAAAATTCTCCGTCTGGAGTTAAATAATACGGAACTTTTGTGCTTCCCTGTATAGGATCTACAGAATTTATACACACCACGTAATATACAAAAAGCGATTTAAAATTAAAATCGCATTCAGTAACTTAAAACGCACTTCCAGGAATTATTGTTAACATACAGTAGAGAATTCTTTTGTGTGTCCCTGTAAATGAACGATGACTGCTATACACACAATATTCTGTAGAAAGTCTCTTGTAATTAACCTTATACAGATTTCAATGCGTTTAAAATAGTGAAACATTATTTAAATAAACCGCAGACGATTTTTCTCAATAGACGCAATGTAACGGAATTCTTTTGACTGTCCCTGTAAAGTAAGTATAAGTGCTATGCACACCCTATTCCATATTAAGCTTCTTCTAATGCACCTTAGTGATATATATAAATTTTAATGCGTTTAAAATAGTGAAACATTATTTAAATAAACCGCAAATGATTTTTCCCCATAGACCGCAATGTAACGGAATTCTTTTGAGTGTCCCTGTAAAAAAACTATAAGTGCTACACACTTCCGTTGAAATAGGGAACATGCTATAGATAACGATTATAACATATAAAAATTGCAGGGCAATCCGAGCATATTTACGGGAGTTAGAGCACGGACAGACGGCAGACGGCAGACGGCAGACGGCCATACGGCCAGACGGCCATACGGCCAGACAAACCGAAGTCATAAACACTTTTCAACTAGGTTGGAAAGTGTTAATAAGGTTCATTACAAGAGACTTACTACAGAATATTGTGTGTATAGCAGTCATCGTTCATTTACAGGGACACACAAAAGAATTCTCTACTGTATGTTAACAATAATTCCTGGAAGTGCGTTTTAAGTTACTGAATGCGATTCTAATTTTAAATCGCTTTTTGTATATTACGTGGTGTGTATAAATTCTGTAGATCCTATACAGGGAAGCACAAAAGTTCGGGAACACATTTCCGTATTATTTAACTCCAGACGGAGAATTTTAAACTGTGCTACGTGTTTCCTAACTGAACTAAAATTTCGCATCCTATGTAGTATATATACAAGTCTGTAGATCCTATACAGGGCTGAATAAAAGTATTCGGATTACTTAGATGTTATCTTTTAGCTTATTAAAGAGTATGATTAGTAAAATTATTTTGGAAGCGTTGGAAAGTGTTAAATAATCTATGCTTGACGCATGATTTTTCGTTCTTGTTAATTCTGACCTAATTCACTTAAGCTCAAAATCGACCCTAACCCGAAATGAAAGAAAATTAAATGGAATATTTTAGTGCAATTATGGAAAAGTAAATGTACAGTCAGCCAAAAAACACAACACACCATACATTTTAATATTAAAATTTTCAGGAAAAAAAAGAAATAGACATTCGACTGGAAATTATGTCTATTTTTAAAATTTATGTTAAAAGAAAATGGGCATAGAGGTCGTCTTCAAACTGAAATTGTACCAAACTATGAAATCTTTGATATCAGCAACAAATTTTGACATCTAATTTGGCTTTCTCGGTAAATTTTAGTTTCGGATACCAAACAGGGAAACATTTGGTCAAGTAGTTAAGAATTATTAAGGTTTACAATGTAGAATTCCTAATTTTAAATTCATTTGTAATCGTTGCAAAACAGATCGCAAAACGGGCAGTTTTTTAATCATAACTCAAAAACTACTTGGATGAATGATCTGTAATTTGGATTCGCATATTTGAAACTTGTATAAATCGATTCCTGTTTTTAAAAAATATATAAATTGTAATTCATATTTGTTTCGAAAAGTAATTTAAAGAATATATTTTTTCGAAATAAATTATGAATAGTAACTTATTTTTTTTTAACAGAAATTCATTTCTAGAAGTTTTTCTTTATATAGAATGTCCTAAAATGAACTGACTGGCTTAAAAATTCAGTAATTGGTAAACAGTGACAGCAATTAAAGTTATTGTTGAAAGAGAGTAATGTGTAAAATCCGAAACTTCTTTACTACGCTTCCCTGTTTTATCTCCAAGCATCACCAGTAGATGGCCTTGCATTGTCTCAGAATGTAAAATGTTAATGACAATCTTGCAATTTCGAAACGCAAACCATTTTTGGGAAGCATATCAATTGCTTAACAGAATGAAAATGATAACAAATAAGTGAACGTTGATCTATTTTTATACGCTAGTTTGACCGTTCTAACAGTCCAAGACTATCTGTCGGTAATACTTAAAACTAAAACAAGGAAACATATTAAAGAATTCACACGTTAATATATTCCAAAAATAATTTCAATTGCTGTTAGCTTTTACCTGTTATGGAATTTTAAAAAAACAGTCAGTCGATTTCAGAGCAGTCAGTATTTGAAACAATATTCTCGTCTTTTTTCTGGAAAATCGGATATACTCGATCCTGACACGCAAGAACGAAAAGTCAATTCGAAAAAAAAATTGTCAACGCGATCCGAAACTGAACCGACACACAGCAAAAAAAATAGAGTTAACCGTACCAGCACACCAGGCTCGGGTAAGGCTCCTATTATAGGAGCTCTAGGCTCGGGTAGTGTTGCTAGATGTTCCGATCTATGCGGGATGTCCCGATTTTCAGGAGTTCTACGAATCGTCCCACGCAACCATTGCGCAGGACGTCAAAATTTCCGATTTTTCATGATGCACAAGTTCTTTTAAATTGTCTTTAACAGCATACTATTTGTTAGTCTGCATCGAATGGAACTTAATACAGTAAAACCTGTAAAAACAAAATCTATAGTGGATAATTTTTATGATTCCGCCGAAAGGAATAACTTACAAATCTACCTGTTAAGACAGATCGGTCGCTATCGACCCTGTTTTTACAGGTTTTATTATACAGGGTGATTATAAAAAAAACTATCCCGATATATGAGTCCTTAACTATCACACCGTTCACAGAAACTGACTGAAATTTTGGTTTTAAGTGTTTTGAGGTATGCGCTCAACAATCGTATGAAAAACAACAGCTAAACTCTAACAGTTACTGTTACAGAGACAAAATTTTGAAAATTTCAAATGGCAACAACTATTTTTTTTATTGGAATGTGATCTTCATAGTGAAAAACCATAAAAAGCATTGGAACGGTACCTGTAGCACGAAAATTGCCCGCGCTAGACAGACTAAGAAGAAAAGTGAAAACAACGAATAAGGACAGAGAATCGACAGAAAACAAAACATTTTATTGTGTTTCACAAATTTTCCACGTCACACACGAAGACACGTTGCATGCGGCAGATGGTGGATAGCACTGAATAATAAAATGTTTTACTTTCTGTTGCTTCTCTGTCCTTTATTGGTTGTTTTCACTTTTCTTCTTAGTCTCTCTACACTGTAAAAAAACTCAGAAGCGTTTCGGCACAAGGCGGAAAGGTTTCCGGAAATTTATAGTAAACTTTGTGTTCTCCTCAGTTACTTGTTAATTCGGAACAATTCGTGAAAATAAAATAATTACCACAGATATAAAATATTTCCGAAAATACGTGTAACACGTATTTTCGGAAAAATATTCAAAGCTGTGAATTACTCTGAAGAAGTCAGAAACGTTACATTCCATAGCGGAAATGTTTTCGAATAGGTAGTGTAAAATGTTGGTTACTGGAAAATTCGGAAATGTTACACTCATTCCGTGTAAAGTTTAAAAATGGAATTCGAAATGAAGTAATATTTGCGCATGCTCATCTACTCCGACCTATTGCACATGTCATTATCACGTGATTTCTATTGTTCTTGAGAGGAAAGATAGCTTAAAACAGATGCAGATGCAACGTATTTATATGAGCTGTAAGTATTCTGTTTTATAATTTCTGTTATTTGAGAAAACAATATGCTTTAAAAAAATTAATATTATCAGATTCTATTTTATTGCATATTAATATTACATGCAGTTAATCTTTTGTTGTATACACAAAGTTAAATAACTCGTTCGATAGTTTCTTTATACTCTTGTACCATGAATCTATAATAAATATTAGATATTTGATTGATGAATAATAATGCAGTACTAGTTTTAATGAAGTACAGATAGCACCGTATACACGTCTTTAACATCTTTTCGTTTTGAGATCGGTTCCGTTTCATAACTTTTCTAATGATGAAATGTATCGTTTATATGACTGAACAAATTCCTAATTTCACTTATACTGTACGTTTTTCCTTCATTTTTTATGAATCAGATATTTATAAATAAATGTAATTGAAAATTTGAATTATAAATAATTCTTTTTTAAAATCCGGTCTCGTGAATTCCATGCTGTAAACAGATACATATGCATTATGAAAATGCTTTATTTCCCAAAATAGATGTATTATTTTTAATACCTTTAAATAAATATATTTTTTAATCTTGTAAGTAGAGATATTATGTCAAAAGATTTCGTATCTGTAAGTAATTATTTTATTTTATGAATTGTATACTTATAAAAAGATATTTATTTTCTCAGGTTATCTCAGCACTTCTCAAGTTATACGAATAAAATAATACCTTTAAATGAATATATTTAGAAGCATGATAGTTGTAAACACTATATTAAAAATATTTACAAATAGACAAAACATTTTTATCAATATATCTATTTATAAGAATACAATTCGTGAAAATAAAATAATTACCACAGATATAAAATATTTTCGAATAGTATGACTATTTACAAGATTTAAAAAAAATTGTTGAAAGGTATTACTAAAATCTATCTATTTATCAGTATAGGGAAATTAAATATTTTCATTGTGTATCTATTTAGAGGATGGAACTCATGAGGCTGCATTTAAAAAAAGAATTATTTATAGATCTATGAATCAAATTTTCAACGTTATTTATTTACAAATATCTGATTCATAAAAACTGAGTGAAAAACGTATAGTATAAGTGAAATTAGGAATTTGTTCTGTCATATAAACGATACATTTCACCATTAGAAAAGTTATGAAACGGAACCGATCTCAAAACGAAAAGATGTTAAAGACGTATATACGGTGCTATCTGTACTTCCTTAATACTAGTACTACATTATTATCCATCAATCAAATATCTTATATTTATTATAGATTCATGGAACAAGAGTATAAAGAAACTATCAAACGAGTTATTTAACTTTATGTTTACAACAAAAGATTAACTGCAAATGTAATATTAATATGCAATAAAATAGAGTCTGGTAATATTAATTTTTTAAAAGCATATTGTTCTCTCAAATAAAAGAAATTACAAAACAGAAATACACAGAAACATTTCCAAAACACACAGAAACATTTCCGATGTATGCAAAAACATTTCCGATGTATGCAGAAACCTTTCCTATGTATACAAAAACATTTCCAATATATGCAGAAACCTTTCCAATGTATACAAAAACATTTCCGATATATGCAGAATTGTTACTGAATATCTGACTGAAATATAAAGAAACGTCTCTGAAATGCACGTAAATGTTTCCAAAATATACAGAAACATTTCTGAATATCTGACCGAAATATGCGGAAACTTTTACGAATATCTGACCGAAATATGCGGAAACATAACAGAACCGATGGGCTACATTGCTGCCCCACCAGATAGAGTAACGTTTCCGAGTTTTTTTTTACAGTGTAGCGCCGGCAATTTTTGTGTTACAGGTACCGTTTCAACGCTTTTTATGGTTTTTCACTATGAAGATCACATTCCAATAAAAAAAAATAGGTGTTGCCATTTAAAATTTTCAAAATTTTGTCACTGTAACCGTAACTGTTAGTGTTTAACTGTTTTTTTCCTACGATTCTTGAGCGCATACCTAAAAATGCTTAAAACCAAAATTTCAGTCAGTTTCTGTGAACGGTGTGATAGTTAAGGACTCATATATCGGGATAGTTTTTTTTATAATCACCCTGTACTTTATTTAATAAAAACCGTTAAAACCGAACTTTTTTACATATTAAAAACATAAACATTTTACATTTCCTCCTGAAGGAGTACCACACAATAACTGTTGAATCAGAAACTTCTCCAAAACGGATTTTTTTTTTCTGCTCCTAGCAATTCCGCTTTCACAGATTTTACTGTATAAGATTATTATGTTTATTCAGTACAATAGAATCTACTATGGGAGAATCTCAAATGACCAGAAAAAGATTCCGTTTTAGCCAGGTTTTCGTCTTAGCAGGTAGATTTGGCTGGTATTCCTTTCGTAGGGACCACAATTGTTTTACGTTTAAGACAGAATTCCGTTATACATAGGTTCCGTTTCATAGGATTTACTGTAATTTTATGTCCCGATTTATACGCCGATGTCCCGCATTTTCTTGTCTAGTTGTCCAGCTTTTTTGACAGTTGACCTGGCAACACTAGGCTGAGGTGTTATGGAATTACCCCATCCAATGCAGTTGAATAGCATCCATAATATGAACGAGTGCATATTGTAAAAATAAAAATTCTTATGCGAGATGATTGTTAACTGTTGCAGGGACTTGCAAGGACTTGCAGTGACTTAACAAATTACACAAGCAGCCATGTAGTCATTTTTTCCCTTCTTACTATTTATATTTCATATACCTGTAATATTACAAATCATTAAAAATATATATTGGTACCAATAGTGTAACAGGATCTATAAAATTATTGCAACTACTGTCTAAAATAGTTACTACTGTAAAAGACTACTAAAATAGTCCTGCTACCATAAGAGTCTAGTGTTTTGAAAACAAATAAAAACCATTTAAATGTATAAAGTTATTTAAAATTTATTTAAATTATAACCCGTTTCAATTTATAAGGGATCCATTCGTCGGATATTTCGGTGTTAAAACCTCTGCCACAGAATTGAAAAAAAGTATAAGATGCATACAAAACTTTTGTGTTAAGATAAAAATATGATGTGTAAAAACCAAAGTAAAGAAGAGCATAAAGCGATTAAAATTTTTACCATTCAAATGTTTCAAGGCTTCATAATAGAAGACTCTATTTCAACATAAAATTAATGAAAGAAATAGCTAGGATCAATAGAGGCAATGTAGTACATATGCTACTGTAACCGCTCTTTCTACATTTCTTTCTCTAAAGATTAAATGATATGAAACCTTTAAACGCATAAATGCTAAAGTTACATTAAATTTGTATTATGGTTGCTGGTGCTTTTTATTACGTCGGTTTTTATGTGTCACGTATTTACTAAACACTATTTTATGGACATGTAACACAACTAAAATGTTCCTTTCTATGAGTAAACAATGGTTCAAAATCTCTCTCACTCAGATGAAGAATCTGGCTGCGACACTGATTACAAAATCGAAAAAATTGTGTATCTATTTCAGTGTATTTAATATTTCACTTTAAATTCACACCGACCAGCTATTTCATGTGCCCAAGCAGTGTTTGGTTTACTAGGTTGGAGTACATATCACTAGTTTAAACAAAGGTACCCATTCGTACCCATTAAGACGAACAATTTTTGGGTAGAAAACCAGGGTCGCAGTCTACTTACCCAAGTAGCACAAATAGTGGGCCCATCGTTGGCTGTTTGTGAAAACCGTTGGGAAATGGTAGGGCTGATATGCCAACAATAGACCCGCAGAGGCCTTTCTAATTTGAAATGTTGTTCGGCCAACCAAAAGTAAATTCGTCGGGCCACATCGAATTGTACGAATATCTGAACAGCTAAAGTTTAGATCACTGTTGAGCCTTTATTGACGAATGGTTCGTTGGATAATGGCACGGCAAGGCGGACATTTCTTACTGATTGCCAACGTGGGACTCCACAGTTAGCAAACATTACCCCAACAATTTTATGTGATTGGGGTATTTAATGAAAAATACAGTGTCTCACTCCAAGCTGAATCCGGATTTTTATTCACAACTGTAAAGGTAATGAAGATATTGTTTTGTAACTTTTTTCCACATTCTTGTTTTGTTTTCTGTGAAACAAAGTTGATGACATCAAGAGAAGTACTGGAAATAGTTACCATTTGTAACCAAGCAGCATTAAGTTAGACGCTTTATGATTTTGAATGTAGCTGACAGTAAACATGTGTCACTGTCAAATTGTGGTGCACTTCCGGCGCTCTCCATGATGTCATCACATTTCGAACAAAGCAAAGTGAGTTTGTGGAAAATTTCTCACACTCAAATTACTGAAGCGTTTTCTGATGTAGAAGAAACGTCTGCGCAAATTTATTCCAATTTTATAATTACTTCCGATTCTGGTAACTTTACGAAGAAGAATTAATTAAAACCTCATAATCTAAAAAGATTCCAGAAATAACAGTAACGTCTTTTTTGAAGTTTAAAACAGTAAAAGGACCCTTTAATTTAAAAATGCATTTTTGTAAATCTTGGAAATTTATCCTTTTCTAAGCTTTATGATTGGTCATTCTGAAAATGGTTACTGAAGATAACTGAAAGATGTCCTGAGTCCTGGGTAACAAAGAGCTGCATTAAATTTTCTTAAAAATGTCCGTCATAGACCAGCTTTTGTGCAATTCTTTTATAATGTAAGCTGCGAGTTTTTTATTTTTAAAAGTATTTAAAATAAGTTTTATCACAACTTGTCACTAAAAATAATTGAAGCATCTTTTGTTAGCATTGAAAAAGGGTACGTTTGAATTTTGCACAATACTTAAATACAATTCTGGGGGTCGAATGGGTTATTTCGAATTTATGTCACTCAACACTCAAGCGTCCGTTTAAAAGAAGACGCACCTAAAAAACAGAAGAAAAAAGTCCTTCCGGCCTGTACCGGGAGGAAAAGGTAGCTTTCCTATATCTTCGTTTTAAAATTTTAGCTAATGTTACACGAAAACAGCAAGTTAAAATGCAAAGAAACGTTTACAAAAGATTCGTTAATACTGAATTTGAATAAGAAATTCGCCAAATTATTGAGCAATAGCCAAATTGGCTTCATTTATGAAGACTTATTTTGGTCGCCAAATTTGGCGATATTTCGTCAAATGTCGCCAATTTTGCCAATTTTATCGCCAATGTCGCCAATTTTGGCGCTAACGGATATGAATATATAGTTTTATGCGTATGATTGGGAAAATTATTACAACAATGAAAGAAAATAATTTGCGAGTAATCGCGTTAAAGTGCTGTTTTGTTTCAAAATGTCAGCCACCCTAGAATTTCAAACTGCTCTATCTCAGCCATTTTTTAAGATAGAGGTAAACCAAATAGAATCCTTGTATCAAGGCCTAAAACGTAATTAAAAAATAAATTTTAATTTTTAATTTTTTTGTATATTTATTTTAGTTTTAAATTTTTAAATGGCCGCCATCTTGAAACAAAATGGTGGACCAAGCTGGCCAACGAACTCGGTCGAGACATTGGTTAGCTTAATACACACAATTAGTTTCATCAAAATTGATTTATAAATGCGAGCGTTATCGTATGACATAGGTCAGATATATATTATATTTGATTTCCCATTTAAAGTAAATATTTTTACCAATTTTGCTTCATGTTTACATAAATCTGTTTATAAAAATATAATTATCAATTATCTACATCGTATAAAATACTTATGCTCAGATATAAATAAAAACAAAAATATTAGATATATTCGAGATCAAGCAAAAATATATGGTTATCCAATTTTTATGATAAATTCAATCATCAAATCTTTTAAATAACATTTATTATATAATTTAAATATAAACATGATATGTAATAAATTATTGTTTTAGTGTGCGATAACATATAACAAAAGATATAGAAAATAATAATTATAAGATACATTATTACAATTATAACATATTAGGAAATTTAATATTTAATAATTTTTTGAACATTATATACACTTTATATAGAAAATTACAATTATAACATACATAATTACAATTATAACATATTAGGAAATTTAATATTTGATTGAACATTATATACACTTTGTATAGTTGTGATTGTGCGTTGCCGATCACCTCTGTTTAAGGTGTTATTGATGTGCAGTTTTCATACAATTATAAATTAACTTATACAATAACAAATTAAATTATACATGGATAACATTGGTGATTATATCTCATAAACATATCCATTTGCAACATATATAAATATAAATATATATAGTTTTTATTTTTGTCTATGAATAATTAAATTTAACAAGTATTTTAATTACTGCATTGCATTAATTTGATTGAAAAACAGTAGTAATACTATTAATTATCAATTTTATAAATTTTGAGATATTTTGAATTGTTTATGAATTATTTAATTAGATATTTAAATTAATCTATGAAATATAAAATATATTTACAATGTAGTATAAATTAAACATTAATTATTTAATAACAAGTCTAATATATATTTAAGTAGTAGTAAAAATAAAACATTAATTATTTAATAATATGTCTATAATATCAGTGGATTAACACAGCTGGCAGCAAAAACAATTTGAATTAAAATAATATCTTTTTTACATAATATATTCTTGTTAAGAATATCTGAAATGCTGTGCAAGTTGAATTAATTCTGTGTAGATTTATTCATATAGTAGTATTATATTTTATTTGAATTTAAAGTAAAACTACAAGTTAGTATTGTTTTTTAAAGTTTATTTATATAATTAAATCTAATGAAGCGAGTATGTAACTAATAAAGTGGATATCTAACTAAATATTAATTAGGAATTATTATAATACCAATAGATGGCGACACTTTACCTTTCAGGTAGCTGTTGATAATATTGATAATATTATATTTAATTTAACTATAGAGGGAGCTATTGATTGTATATTAATTTTACTTTCAGGAATTAAAATTGGATGGAGTAATATATATTCACGGATATAATTTTGTTATAAGTGTATTAAAACCAGAATTATTTTGTGTGTTTTTGAATCATTTTGTGTTTGGGTGTCATCGATGGGGTTGTGTTTTAAAAAAAGTGTGCTCTCAACTTGTCTTTCAAATCATTTCTCTCAACTCGACTTAGTCAACATGTATGATGCATTGCCATGTGGATGTGAATATTATGCAGAAGTTGTGACATTTTAAGGATTCTGTATAATTATTGTGAGTAAAATATTTTATCTACACTTTACGTGTTCATATTTCCAATTTTATTATTTCAAAACTGTTATCTCGTGGTAATTTCGTGAGATGTTAAATACAGTTTTTGGGATAATCGATGTGAGTGAAATATATTGTATATTCTTAATGGTTTTTTATTTCCTATTTAAATATTTCCAAATTTTAATATTTCCAATTGTTGTCTGGTAATGATTCAGTGTACCTGGATGATTCTACTGATCTTAGCATTATGCCAGTAGAATTATGAAACACTGAATTATTATTTTAAACACATGTGGGTGCATCCAGGCTGATGAGTACATGTGCATGTGTTTTTTCATATCTAATTCATATTTAATTCTCATGTGGTCCAATTTTCCATTGTATATGGTTCATATTTAATTTATTAATCCATTTGTATTTACTTAATTGCAACTCCAATTTATAATTTTTTTCCCCTTTCTCTCTATTTCTTTTTTCTTTTTTCAATATTCTTTATGTATGAGTAAAATTTGGCCAATTACCATTGAAGCACAAGCTATGGTAATATTATGTTTGCACATGTTAATTATTAGCTATGTGGTATTCTGTATACACAATATCATTAACTATCTCTTTGGAGATTTAAGTAGAATGATAATAGAACTTGATATGTTTTTTGAAATTCATAGATATTATAATTATATATATATATATATATATATATATATATATATATATATACAGTGAAACCTCTCTAAGGAGACCACCCATTAGACCATAAAAAATCGGTCTTTCAGAGAGGTGGTCTCTGAATAGAGGTGATGAGTAAAGCAAAGTTTCATGAAATACACATTACAAAGAAATTATTATTGAATTAGATTAATATATTTCATATCTATACAGGTTTAAAGAAGGAATTACAGTGAAACCTCTCTAAGGAGACCACCCATTAGACCATAAAAAATCGGTCTTTCAGAGAGGTGGTCTCTGAATAGAGGTGATGAGTAAAGCAAAGTTTCATGAAATACACATTACAAAGAAATTATTATTGAATTAGATTAATATATTTCATGTCTATACAGGTTTAAAGATGGAATTAATATATAAATCAACATTTGAACGGAGGGTGGTTTTGTGGTCTGGGGGTCATGATCGGTGAAAATATATCGAAATTTTCCGGAACTGCTTTCCTCCGAACGGCTGCAATAGGTAGCTTTATACTTTTTTGTATTGAAAGCTACCTAAAATGTAGCGGGACCAAATTATCCAAAATTTATAATGAAACAACAGTTATAGGTTTCAGAATTTTACTCTGATGTTGATTTAATTGCGGTGGTATTGATTCAAAAAGTATATTTAAGAGTGTTCTGAAATCTAAATTGGCTATTTTCTGACACATTCACGAAGTCATTTTTCTTCTTAAATGCACGAAATCTGCATGTGTTCTTAATACGAAAATAACAAATCAATAGCATTTTTCCATTTTTCAGTTAATGTTGACAAATTCTACATTTTAAGCCGATTTTCCGAGCGCAAGAGCAAGAGATAGATCGCAATGAGATAGTAATGGACTGTAATTCAAAATGTAATATATTTATCGAAAATTCATTTCGTGACAGAAAAATCCGTTTTTAGTGCCAAAAAACGCTTAATATTCGTAAATTTAAAAATATCATAACTCGGTAAGTTTTGGCCTTACAAAATCTATTTTGACGTAAATTAATTTTCATACGATGAAGCACAAAATTTAAAACATTTCTGCAAGTGGAACTATACCTCTAAAGCTAACAGTTTAGAAATTATCTATTGAACATCTATAAGGGAGGATACCCTGTATACATATAATATATATATAGTACTCTGGAAAAAAAAGAAATAAAATTATACATGTATCTAACAATCTTATTAATAAAAAAATATATAAACTCCCTTTTTCATAATTAGCAATTTGTACATGCAGTTTTTTTCTCTTTGTCCAACAAAAATTTTAAAACTAGAGAGATAGTGGTTTGGTAAATCTGTAGCTTCTCGTTAATGTGCTTCATTTATAGTTAAAACTATTTCAACCTTTCCTATTTGTGCATTTTAAAACTTTGATTGTATTTGTACATGTGCATAATTATCACAGCACTTCTATTTATTCCCTAACTAGCATAGACATCAAGAAAAAAGGCAGCAAACCTAATGCATAACCTGATAAATTTATTATATCGCTGTTTAAAAACTATCGGAGTATAATATTTTTTGTAGAAAAAGTTTTATCGAGCATTGTTTTTTTTTTTATTATTAACATGTAAAGCTATACTCGTATTTATTCAGAAGTAAAAGTGTTTTTAGTTAATAACAGATAAAATTAGAGGTAAAAGCAAAAGCAATGTATTAATACTTTATCAGATTTTTTTTTTTTTTCAGTACATTGCAATCGTGATTGTATTTTGGTTATAAGTTGTAAAACGTGTATTTTCATTATGCTAGTATGAATTCCTTTCATTTAAAAATCAATAACCCTTATCTTACATTTTCTATGAGGTTGATTTTACTGTATGATTTTTTTATTCATTCGAAAAATATATATCATTTAAAAGTATTACCAGAAGGCTAGTGATTTCTCTTTATTTTTGTTATTCTTTAACGACGATAAGCTCATCGTTTTAAAACAAATTGCAGTGATAATATTTTCGGTCTAAAATGTAATGTGATAACAATTTTTGAATCAGAAAATGGAAAACAAATTTATCATTTAAAATTCACTTTTTTGAATGTTTTAATTTACTTTATTTTGCTTACGAGTGTACGCTCATCGCCAAGAACGCTAGAAGTTACCATAATTTCAATTATACAGTTATGCTTTTAACATTTCGTACACGCTATCGGTGTACATGGTTAATTTTAGAAAGTACCAAACTGGCAAACACAAAAAGTATTTGTTTTATAGAAAATAAGTAAATCAGAATGCATATCGGATGAAATATACAAATTTGTGATTATTCACATTTGCTTTTAAAAATAAGCTAACGACCAGCTATATTGTAAAAATTTGGTTCTCATTCATATACAGAAGTAAAGTAGCCTGGTTAATACTTGGAATGGTGACCGCTTGAGTTACACTGCATGCTGTTGGCTTCCGTGTGGATGCTATATACGTGCACATAAAATAAGTGATATGGACTAGCTTGGAGGTTCCGGTTACTTCCGAAGTGTGAGAGAAAGAGACGGAGCTGGGAGATTCCCGCTCCTTCCGATAACGACCAAAATTGCGGGGATTTCTGTGAAAGAAGTAAATGCAGTGATATTGC
Organism: Maratus michaelseni; assembly: GCA_963931845.1. NCBI lineage: Eukaryota > Metazoa > Arthropoda > Arachnida > Araneae > Salticidae > Maratus > Maratus michaelseni. The sequence goes on from OZ007586.1 coordinate 410,127,707, forward strand.
ACTATTAAATCAAAATTAGTGTCAATCTTTCATTCTGCGCTCCCCTAGGATTTATTTCTTCAAGTTGCAAGGCATCTGTTCGAAAAGAGCAATTTGTTGTTTCACTTTCTTAAAGTGGTGAAAAACATACCCAGCGTATGTTGCCCACGTCTATCATTGTTCATTTTTTTAAGTCTCTTATTCCCCAATTCCTACTTTTTCTTTTTTTTGTATTCTTGTTTTGATTTTCTATATTTTGCAATTGAACCCCTTTAAAATTTTGCAATTATTTTTATTAGTTGTAAACACTCATTATTATACACATATAATTACATGCACCGTGTAAATTGACAGCCCCATTAAGTTGACTTTTGCTCTCAAGATTTAAAAAAAAAAATGTTCCATGAAATCTTATTTTTACACTTAACCAGAAATACTTGTAGATTTTTAATTTATTTATTTAAGCTTTCAAAAATCCGTAATAAATCTGGGGAACTCCGAAAGCAGGAGACTCGGGGTTACGGCTTTGTCTACCCATCTATTAATCAGGGTCCGTGATTATAAAAAATAATTTATCCATTACTTTCAAAATCTGGAATAAAGTTTGTAATTAATAACGCATAGAGAACTTTCATAAAAAATCGATGCAATCTGAACAGTAATATTTACAAACAAATAATAATAATAATAAAACTTTAAATCATTTAACACATAAAATATCATTCACATCGAGACATGAATGATTTGTCTAATACAAATAAATCTTCTATTTTATTTTGATAATTATTCAACGCATTTTAACGAATATACTCTTATTATTAAAAATGTAATTGTTTGAGCACTATTAAAATAAATTTTCATTCACTAGTTTACGAAAATGTATTAACTGTTTTCGCTTTAAATTCGCAAGAAATTGTAAAATTGCACAAAAGGTAGGTAAATGGTAGATTTTACTGAAATGCATGTGTGTATACATATGCACATACATAGCAAACTGTTCTGCCAATAAAATTCCGAGAAAAAGGAAGTTTTTACTTGTCTTAACAAAATAAATTTTTCCCTCTTTTATGTAACAGCCAATATGTAAGCAAAAAATCTCTGACTTTGTGATCTTTTCTTGTTCGAAATTTTGAAAGGAGAGAATTGTGAAACTAGACCAAAAATAAATCGAAACATGCAAAAGTTTTGTTCCTAAACCTCTACTATGTCTCGAGGCTGACCAAACTTCTTATCTACAGAAAACACTCATATAGCCTAAGCTATAAAAAATGGAAAGAGGGATACTTTTGGCTTATCAATAAACCTTCCTTTAGTATAGACAATAGGGGGGAATCTAAAGTACGAGAAATATTAGGGAGCTTATATGTAAGGGATATTTTCTTTCTAGAACAACATAGACATGGTATGATATTAAATGCAATAGGGATATTGAAGAAAATGTGCTCAATTAGAACTCAATTGTTCTACGTTTTTCTTTTTATCATTAAAATTCCAAAAGTTAGCGATATTTTAAAAATTTGCTGTTTAAAAAGATATTAGACCCACCTGCACAAAATTTTAAAGGCATATTTAAATAACATTACTCTTTTGAATTTCTTTTTCACAGAAAATAATTATATTAAAATTTTAAAATGTTTAAGTCATAAAAAGATGTATATTTGCCACGAGATGAAATACTGCGTTCAGGATAACACTGACATAACTCAGCCATATGAGATATTATTTTCATTTAATATTTGACACATAATGTTTGATTTAAATGAATTAATATTGAAACAAAACTCGCATTACTTGAATAGTAAGAAATTAATATCTCATAAAAGTCGGAAAATCCTTTTTAAAAATCATAAAAAGACGTATTTAAACAAAATTAATTGAAGGATAAAAATTTTAAGCCACTTAATGTACTTCTTTTTACTGTAAAATATGTTAAAATTTCACGACAATCTTTTTTCGCTAGATCGTACCCGCATCTGCAAACATTTTACATAAAATAACTTTAAAAATGAACATTCTTTCTATCGTATATGGAGATAGCTGAAATTTGTTTTACTCAAAATTTTTATTCTAAAGCAAAATTTTAAATGCAATTTTATTTAAAATATTATAAATTAACTAAATTTTAATGTAAGCAAATAAAAATAAAGTATAAAAAACCAATTAAAGGTACCAGACCTTTTAAACGGAATATTTCTATAGGTAAGAATCTGATATTAATATACTTTTTATACAAAATAAATAAAAATTATCATGTTTGTAAAAATTTTATCGTTAAATTATACTTTTGTTACTAAACTAGAGCTCCGTTAATGTTAATTCAAGATTATTGATTAAAAGCATATTTTAAATACATAAATAAAACGAAAGTTCTATTTCACAAATATTTTATAGAAAATCGATTTTTAAATGGCTTTTTTACTTGTATGATCATTGTCTCTGCCTTAGGCATTTTGACGAATTTAGAAGTACAAGATGTCGTAAAGAAACAAAATAGTTTTATATTTTCATCTAATATAATTTATTCATTAAGTATTCATATGTGTAGATATTAAGTTTAATAAATCAATTACTAAGTATAATATTACAAGAATTATGAAAGAATGACATATTATCACTTTCTTAATAAAAAAAATTAAAAATATGTAGGATTAAAATATGTAGGGTCTTTATGTGAAAAATGCATGAAAAAAAAAATCTGTTTTATAAGTTGTGTCGTGCAGTAGAAAATGACTAATGTAATCTAATTAAGCTTGAAATAGTTAAAATAGATATAATAACGAGAATAAAATATCATGCAATGAGCATAGATTATGAAACACTTTCCAACACATTCAGAATAGTGTAACAAAATTTCATAGTTTAATATGTTGAACGATGATGTTTAAGTAAACAATTTGAAAAACGCATAACACATATGAAAACCCAATTTCAGAAATTACCATAAATGGTCAGACTAATATCCCAATTTTTTGCGCAGCACTGTATATCATTTATAGATTTGTCTATATGCTACATAGTATGCAAAAATTTAGTTCAGTTAAGAAACACATAGCAGCGTTTGAAATTCCCCTTTAGAAATTCCCGTCAATAAACGGAAATATACTCGAGATTTTTTTTGTACAGTCCTGTATAGGATCTATAGAATTTATACACATCAATTACTATGCAAAATATTAGTTAAATTTAAAAAAACGCGTACCACAACTGAAAACTAATTTCCAACGATTATCGCTCATAACACAGGTCTGCGATGAAAAAATTGTCCGTAAAGTAAGTGATGTTTTTTATAGTTTTTTGGATGCTAATTACTGGAAAAATATTGAAAAAATTCCATCCCTTACAGTTTTATCAAAAATCGCAATCATTTTTTTTTAAGACTTTTAGTATATCTTGGACCAAAACAGTATTATTTATATGAGTTTGATAAACATATTTGTGGACTTAACATAGTAAATTGGTGCATTAAACTACTAAACAAGAAAGTAGAAACTATTTCAATCCAGAATATTCCTCTGAATCAGTAAACTGCCTATTAAACACAATATTGAAAATAGAGGAAAGCAGTTGAAACTGTGGATAACTCTGCTGCTTGCACATGTCTGCTCTCCACCCCTTCTTCATACCCCTTATCGCTATTCTTCAATCAGTGTCTTTCTTTGCTCTGTGCTGTACACACATGTGTTTTTTTTTTTTTTTTTTTTTATACCGCTAACCAGGCCCCTACCTGCCCGGCATGAATGCCTAGCTTAACGGGTTAGTACCTGGGTGCGGGGCGGAAATCGCCTGATCACAGCATGGCTGTGATCCACCTGACTATTGATTTGTTCACATCGCTGCTGTGCTTGCTCTCTTGTGATTTGCTACCGCTATCTTTGTTTGCCGGTTCAAGGTTTCTGTTTAACTTTGTTGAATTGACAGATTTAATAGGTCTCGTAATTTAGAACCTTGATCAGGTGACGAGACCCTCACCTGACTAGGCACCCCCAGAGGTATTATTCACAGGTAACTTGGAGGGCTTTGCACCCACGACGGATTTTACATGCACCAGGTGCCATTAGCGTACATAGATTTACATATTTACCATGTCCGTTGGCTTGTCACGTTCATGGTGGGTTGTCGCTGTAGTGTTTATCGCCTCTTTTATGGGCTGATTTCCCTTCTTGTTGTATTTGTCTCTGTCAAGGCTTTTTGGCGTTTTTATAGGCTCGCCCCTGTTGTGGGTTGTTTTTTTGTCTATCATTCATTGGTTTTTTGTCTCTTTCTTGATATATTTTTACCTCTAGCTTGTGCTAGAGCTGGTTTTCCCATTTTGAATCTTGGTCTTCTTTCGAGAGTTTCACTGGTTATTATGTCACTATCGTGGGTTTTGTCACGTTGTAACATTTGTTACTGGTGGTTGTCACATTGTAACTTTTGTTACTGGTGGTTGTCACATTGTAACTTTTATTACTGGTGGTTGTCACATTGTAACTTTTGTTACTGGTGGTTGTCACATTGTAACTTTTGTTACTGGTGGTTGTCACATTGTAACTTTTGTTACTGGTGGTTGTCACATTGTAACTTTTGTTACTGGTGGTTGTCACATTGTAACTTCTGTTACTGGTGGTTGTCACATTTCTGGATGTTGCACACTCATTTTTGTTGTCTTTGTCACTTTATCTCACCCAAGCATTGGGGATTTTGATTTTTTTTTCCCTTCGTGAATACGCTTTTTGCGATCAGTCCATTGAATCCTAATGGCTGTTATCACTGCTTTTGAATTTTGTGCAACTTGTTGATTTGTTGTTTGAGAAACTTGTCGCACTAATGGAGTGGGGCTTGTTCCGTGGCCGTTAGTCCGTCATGTATCTATGAGGCTGTATTTACTTGATTTGACACTGTTTTTTTCCCCATTAACTTTCTTTGGCAGGTGTGCTTTGTGCATTCACCATTTAATTATTTTGTTCACTTTTTGTTGGCTATTTGCCTTCATCAGTTGGTGAAATTCAGTCCGTCACAGATGACTTCCACTTCTCACTAGTGCTGAAAAAAATCGATTTTTTTTTGGCGTAGCAAAGAGGTTCCATTGCTACTTTTTTTTTTTTTTTTTTTTTTTTTTTTTAATTTTTAATTTTTAAAGATATTATATTCAGACATGCGAGTTATAGGTTATAGTAGTAATTTTTACGGCTAGTTTTTGTTGCAATAGAGAACAATGGCTTCCAGAAGATGCGTTTATTCGTCGAATTATTTCTGCTATATTTGTGTAAGTATATAGTGAAAAAACAACAAAGAAGCATTTCGGATTTTGTTAAAAAAAAAGTGTATTTCGTTTATTTTGGCATGAAATTGGGGGATCAAGATAAGAATTGGGCTCCACACAAAGTTCGTTGTATTTGTGTACAAGAATTAAGGCAATGGTTTCAAAGTAATTGAGACTAAAATAGAAACTAACGAAAGAAAAGTCTAGAAATCTTTCAAACTAGTTATTGCTAGTTTTTTAAAAACAAAAAAGACCCAAACTGCAAATCTACTGTAGAAGAGATGGTAAAAAATTTGAAGATTTTAGGCTGTAGTATGAACTTAAAGGTTCATTTCCTCGATTCGCACCTGGACTATTTTCCTGAAAATTTAGATGCAGTTTGTGAGGAATAAGGTAAAATATTTCACCTGGATATAAAGGAAATGGAGAAGCGATATCAAGGAAGATGAAATGTCAGCATGATAACCGAGTACTGCTGGATGCTACAAAGAGACAATCCCTGCAAGCTTCACAAGAAGAAAAGTGGCAAAAAACGTTTTGATGTAAAGAAAAAAACGTTACCATAAGAACTTGTAACTTTATAGATATACTTAACAATTTCTTGAACTCAAATATAAATGTAATTTATATGGATTTATGAATTAATAAAATTTAAATGAAATATCAAAATTTAGTGATTTCAACTGTTACTTTCAAAATATGCAATCACTTTGTGAAAAATCCTTACGTGATAGAAAAAATGAATTTCCTTTTTGTAATCAGCATTAAAAATAGCATAAAAATCAGTCATTAAAATTAAACAATTTTCAAAAAGTATTTTTTTGCAGGCCTGTGAATCAGTAGTGGAACCGAATTCTTTTGTGCATCCCTGAAAGTGAACGATGAATTCTATTCACATCATATTCTACAGTAAGCACCTAATATCAATTTCAATGTGTTTCAAATAGTATAACATCATTAAATTACACCACAAGCGGTTTTCCCCCGTACACAATAATGTACTGCACACTTCATTTTCAGTACCGAACATGCCATAATAAACTTCAATAACATACATCAATTTCATGACAATCCGAGTATTTTTATGCGATTTAGAGCATGGACAGATGGGAGACAGCCCGAAATCATAAACACTTTTCAACTGTATTGGAAAGCATTAAAAACTCTGCAACGTTGTTATTATTATTGTGTGTCGACTACCTCGAAGTTCTAATTAGTAAAAATGAAATGTGTCAAGTAGTAAAAATTAACCGCATGCATTATAAAGGTGATAAAAAATACAGGAATTGCTTGAATCAAACAAAACTGCTAAAGGAAGCTATAAAGTACAGTTAATAAGTGTCACTTGTTATTTTTTCAGAATAGGCGGTTAACCTTGAGAACCACCTTGACCAGATGACATGAAAATCGCATATGGAACTGTCTTTCTTCTTTATTTCCACTCCGTTTCGACTTTCGACCGTGGGGAGAAAGATTTCTGAGGGTGATGTTGCTCTACGTATTTTGTAAAATGGCTCGGTTTTCACTAGGATTATATATATATATCAATGAACATATATCATGATATATATCCGAAATTTAATTTCAAAATATCATTAGGATTCATATTTTCAATATTTTCATATATTTGATATTTATTTTCAAAATATCATATCATTCTTTAAGATATCGTTTATATTTTCATTCAAAACATGTGTAAATGAATTTTTCAACTTTTATTGACTATGTATAGATAAAGAATTCCTCTGTCAGTATTACTCCCCCCCCCCCCCCGAAAAAATATTTTCTAAGCTTTATGTTTAAAGATAATTTTTTAAATGTAGAACCAACAGCGGTGGTATATTTTATATACCACTTAATTTTAATCCTCAAATGCCACTACGGTTTTATAACGTACGTGAGGAAAATATATTACTTATTTTCAAATTTGTCCGGAAATTCTGGTATCATTCAATCATTTCAACATTCTATCAACAGAAGTTCCTTATCCCCAGAAGTGTTAAGGCTGCTTTATGACATGTGAATAACGCGTTATCATGTGATACGATTCGCTTATAACTTGATAAATAATTTATTTATCAAAAAAGGGAAAACCTATTTCGATTCCGAATTTCTTCCATAGTTAGGCCTGCCAATTTTATGCATTTTCGTTTAAAAATGAGTCTCAAATTGTGTCAAAAAGTTTCGCGTTGTTGAGCATGGCATTTGAGAACCACCTTAAGTGAAAATAGTGGTAGCTGAAGGCACCGACTTTTTTCCCAGAGTCCTGTTTTTGTGAAATTGTGAACAGCTTTTTATATTTGTGAAAAATCTAGTCATAATTTTGTGAATTCGAAATGATTGTTTTATCCAGGTTCTTGTTTATACATTTTAAAGAAGATATATGGATGTAAAATACATATATTTTCTTTATATGTGTAAAAATGACAGGTCAGATTTTACTTTTAAATGACTAATTTGTGAAATGTTCAGTTTAAAGATGGAAAAAGTTTGTGAAAAACCTATTTTTAGACAGAATTTTGTGAAGGGTCCTGTTTAAGGGAAATTAGTTTTGTGAAGGGTCCTGTTTTAGGGAAAATAGTTTTATGAAGGGTCCTTTAAAGGACCCAATTTTTTCCTAAACAGATCCCTGAGAACAATACATTTTTAAAAATATAAATATGTATTAAAGGTGTTTTCATTTTTTACTGCTTAAAAATTTTAATATTTGATACATTAATGGAGTTATTTTTAAATAGAAATGAATGAAAATTGCAGGCATTATTGTTTCAGCACTAAAGAATTAAAATCGTTTTTTTTCCCTTAAAAATGTAATACATTTTGAATTGTATATGACTGCTTTATCAAGACAATATTTCCATGATTGTCGAGTCTCGAAAATCGGCTTAAAATGCGAACTTTGAGAAAAAATTCTGCAAGATTCTTTGCATTTATATAAAAAAAAAAAAAAAAAAAAAAAAAAAAAAAATGGGAAACTCTGCTTTCTTGGTTTCCGGATAAAACATGCATATTTTGTATATTTACGAATATTTATGTTTATATTATGTTTATTATATTATTTTTACGAAATTTCATGCACTTGTGAAAGAAAATGAATTCGCGCATATATCAGAAAATAGTCAATTTGGATATGAGCTATAAAAACTGCTAATGAAGACATGTGATTCTCCCCCCCCCCCCCCCCCACCTAAAAAAAAGTACATAACCAAGATACATAACCAATAACCTATATTTATTATGTTAATTGAAATGTGTATAAAAGTTCTTATTTTCAAGGGAAAACAAAAACTGTCCTGTTATTTGAAATAACTAATTTTAAATTATCTTAAATACCGTTTCCTTAGTCAAAAGTTCTTTTTACATGTAGTTCTATTTGTGCTATAGTGGTGTACATTTCTTAATCTTCAACACTACACCAATGTTATTCCAAATTTATTACATTTGCACTATACATTTCTACACTTAAAAAATGTTTTTGTATTGAGAAATCGATTAATTTACTAAAGCAAATCACCTTATTTTTTTCTTTAGAACATGGAAATGCTACATTGTTATATTATTACGTTTAACTAATAATGCTTATTAGGGTTGAACGTTTACCGTAGAAAAAATTGGCAGCAAAATATTTTATACTACTATTTGTACATCATTTGCAATTGAAATCTACCACAAAGTTTATTGTTTGGAAATAGTGGTGTTAAAAGTTTTGGTAATATTTCTTTTTCGACAAACGTTCAATCCTACTGATTATATTAACTTTATTATATAGGTTTGTTATATACTACTTTTCTTTTAATCTTATCATTTAAATTACCCCTTTTTTACATTATAATATAATTGTGTTGTGGCCCGCCGAACGTTTCAAATATATGTTTGCGTCCCACGAGAAGAAAAAGTTCAGTATGTCTGCTCTAAATGATGGGTAAGATCCGCCCCTGTCTCAAATAAGGTGTGAAAAAAGATGACCAACTAGGAAATCTACACTCGAGTACAATAGATACGGCCTAAGGGAACGGGAAGAGACGAAGAGGTCAATGAAGGGTAACCGCCAGCCTTCGTGGAAACCACTATAGTATGAACCAACATTGAATTTCTCATGGTAATCCTCCAACGTCCTTTGTCACCTATAGGTGACACATCTTTAAAAGGATTTCTAGACATAAATTTTAAGTGAATATGTACCGTGATGACCTTTATTGGGATCAAGAAGAGTTTACCTAATCATAGAAAAAACTCTCATATCTCTCGGAATCCGGAATTTCTTATATGATACTATGATCTTCCAGTTTTTACCTCCTCCAAACAAGAAAGGACTTGAGTTGGTCGTCTTTTTGGAATAAAAATGTCACAAAGCAGCAAGTCTTTTTTTTTTTTTTTTTTTTTTTTTTTTTTTGCCTGAATGTTAAAGTTAAATGAATGTTGAATTGATATTTGTAATATTTCTAATTCTTGACTAATTTTTGTTGCTGTACTTACTTGATAACATGTACTTTTTGATAACATTTCTTCTTTAATACTCTCTTTTAATGAAAACAATAAATACAACCTATGAATTTGAAAAGAAAAATTATATGTTTTATTAAGAGTTTTGAGGGTTAGGAAAGTTCCTGTGTTTAAGAACTTTAACATTTAGAATAAAATTATATAAGATGTTGCGCATAAAAAGAAAAATTTAAAAAATCATTGAAAAAAGAGAAACATGTGGAATCGAGATTTCTGAAATGTTTGATATCCCGATGATTTGGTTTCAAGATCAAAGATACAAACATTCATATCAAGTCTATCAAGGAGCTAGAAAAACCGGGTCAAAAAAATATAGTACAGTGAACCATAACGAGCTATTTTAAGATCAGTATCGCTGAGAAAATTAGTTGTCACTTTATTAAGATAAGTAATGACCATGAATTACACAGATAGCATACTCAGGGTCAACAGTTAAAAATATATTGTGATAAGAAACTTCTTTGCTACATTGATAGAGAGACTGGAATCATGATTCTAATCAACCGAGTTTATTTAACGTTGAAATGAATACGCTAATTCTTAAACGGCTGTAAATCGATATTTTTAATTTAATTTTTATTGTGTAATGTTTTTTAATTAATGTTTATTGCTACTTAGATATAAAGACTGGAATCGCAGTTCATTCTAATCAACCGAGTCTATTTAACGATGAAAGAAATACGGGCTTTTTAAATCTCTGAAAACGATATTTTACATTTAATTTTAACTATGTCATGTTTTTTTTAATTTTTTACGCGTATTGTTATTCCGATAGATAGACTGAAATAGCAATCGGCTCAAATCAACCGATTTTATATGAAATACGCTATTTCTGATTTTTTCCCACATAGTGTAACATTTATTGAATTATACTTATTTAATAATACATTGGAAGTATATTTTTTTAACTCTAAACCTGCCTTTCAATATATATATATATATATATATATATATATAGATAGATATAGATAGATATATTGAAACTAATGCTTTATATGCGATTTCAACTCGGCATTTAATGTGTAAAGCATAATAGCATATGATACTAGAACATTATGAAGAGAAATACTGTAAGATTGCTAGGTAATACTATTCAAGAACTCGTGCATGTAGATGATGATATATTAATTTTTTTTTTTTTTTTTGCAGAATTTTAACGGAATTTATCTTTTTTTTTCGTTATAGTTTTTATAGATATTTGCCGATTAGCTATTACAAAACTTGAAAATACACGCTATATAAAATATCTTTTCGAGGAATTACATGCACCAAATTAAAATACATTCTAAAATCTGTGTTTACTAAAGTGTGATATAAAATTGAACCTATTTAAGGGAATAGTCTCTTTCTAAACGTAACTATTTAATGTATGAGACTGCCACTTTTCTAGTAACTGAAAGAAATACAAGTAGTACAAGGAAAATATGTAAAAGTATGAAAAAAACACCAATAACATCAATAAAACATCAATAATTTGGGAAATTTTGCCAGTGTGCGAAATGTCCCAAATGGGTGGCCAAAACACAGAAATAAAATTTAAATTCGTTTCGCACATAACTAAGCATTATTAATGTAAATTAATGTCCTTAAAATATGGAGTGCTCATCTTTATTGCGTAGGGTAAATACAAAAAGGTGTAATTTAGGTCATGCTTTCGTGATACTGAATATTTAGGAAATAAATGTTGTTCAATGTTGCAGAAAAATAATTATTTTTAGCTATCTTTTATGATGAAATGTGTTTTACGAAGGATATATTGGTCAATTTTGAATTTAAACATGCAAAGATTTAAAAAAAAAAAAAAAAAAAAAAAAAAAAAAAACGAGATTATATATAGTTTCTTGTTCCTCATCGTCACAAATGGGGAATATATAATGATCCTTGTAATGGTTGTCATTTATCTTATATAGGTCAAACTAAAAGAATCTTGAAACCCACTTATAAGAACACTCCCGTTATGTCTCTATCAAGAAATTTCTAAATATTCTATTGCCAATCATATTTGGGATTACGGCCATATATTTAAATTTTTAAATGCTAAATTTATCTTTAATGCCAATAGATGGGCTATTTATCTTTGTTATAGCTGGTTTTTATTGAGATATTTAAAGTTTTCCCCATTTGTCTAAGCATAATTATTTTTATAACCCCCCTCGTTTTTTATATAAATACCTGTTACAATTAAAATCTCCCTTTTTTTTAACATGTCTTTTAAAATTATATTATTTACAAATCTTAAATTCTAAATGGAAACACCCCTTCCCCCTCTTTTCTTTCTATATATAAATATAATTTAAAGTATTTCTATATTCTTAATTCTTTCTAGAAAAACCGATTTTTCTTTTTATATCTGTAAAAAAATTGCTTCACTTAAACAAGGTTATTTCCAAATTATGTTAGATGTGTGCGTTATTCAAAGTTGAAATTCTCACAAAAATAGACCTTGGATAATACCTCTCTAAGCCTAATAGATCTACGAATGTATATTAAAACATATATAAATAACACTTGCATTCAGCATTTAACGATATGCAATTATTATACAGACATACATACATTAAATACAATAATCCAACATGGAGTGAAAAATTAGCTAGAGCCAGGAATCGAACCTGGGTCTGGCTAATTTTTCACTCCATGTTGGATTATTGTATTTAAGGTATGTATGTCTGTATAATAATTGTATATCGTTAAATGCTGAATGCAGGCGTTATTTATATGTGTTTTAATGTACATTCGTAGATCGGTGGAATAGTAAAAATCTATTCACCGTTGTCCGGTCATCCAAGACTATCTGTTAGATGGCTGGTGACCTTCTCCCCACATGGTTTATTAGTGAAAAATTGCAGACTCAGGAATCAGCCGGAGTGGCTCAGTGGTTTGAGCAACAGCCCGGAACGCTGTGGACCCAGGTTCAATTCCTGGCTCTGGCTAATTTTTCACTCCATGTTGATTATTGTATTTAATGTATGTATGTCTGTATAATAATTGCATATCGTTAAATGCTGAATGCAGGCGTTATTTATATGTGTTTTAATATAGGTGCTACGTATTTATATGATTACAAGCGCACCTAAAAACGTGCTTTTTTTTAAATTGCGCTCAAGATTTCTCTAGAACTACTTAATACTTTTACATGCAATATTTATGGATTTATCGATTATATTTATATCTTAAGACAACCTGAAGTTGTTCGTTATTCCAGTCACAAATAAATTAAAAGTATGCATAGATAAATTCCAAAAATAAACGCAATACTTCCAACTTCATTTTAAAAATTTGAATTTTTCTAAAATATACGAATTTTTAAGATTCAGTCTCAAGATATAAGTTACTTATTTCCCAACCCCTTGCATTTTTAAAATTAATTAATTAAAAAAAAACATACTTTGAACCTGATTATTATTATTATTATTATTATTATTATTATTATTATGAATGAAATCAAGTAGATTTCAAATGACTAGTGCATGTAAGTAAGACGCACTTAATTAAATACATTTTCTGATTCAAAATATGTGTTTTTGATTTTTTTTTAAACACGGGAGGTTGATAAGTAGGTAGGTAGTAGGTAAGTAGGGTTTAAATCTATAAATCCGTGAAAATTACGAGCGAAAATATTAAGTAGTTTAACAGTAATCCTGCGCAAAATTAAAAAAAAATTGCAGTTTAAAAATTTTAAATAGCTTTGAAATATCCTTTTAATCATTGCTTACAATGAGACTACCTGACAAATTTTTAGTCATAACTAACAGAATCATAGGAATTTTTTTGTGTGATTTATTTTAAAATTCTCAGAAAATAGTTATCTTTCATATATCTCCGAAAAAAAAAATGTTAAGATTTAACATAAGTATACCTCCTTATTCCGGAAAATTCTTCAATGCTGATAACTATTTTCTGTATCTAATGTTAGGCTAATTTATAAATTCATGAACAGGGAGAGGAATATTACATTTTTATTAGAATTATCTTTTGTTGATCCGATACACAAAATTATCGAAAATATCATATTTTTAAATTTTAGCTTAAAAAACACCTTAGAGTTTTAGAATGAAATGACGTAAAACTGCATGTAAATACAATAATTAAATAAAATGATTTAACGATTTTTAATTTTTACTGTCTGTGGTTTCTAAAATTTGATCCTTTCAAGGGCAACGCAATTCTGTTTCTAAATTGTCGAAATGATTGAATGACACCAGAAATTGCGAATAAATTGTTTTGGAAACAATAAATTATTTTCTTCATGTACAATTGAAAGAATCTGAAAACTCATCGAAATATCATGAACAATTGCTTCATGAATAATTGAATTCATGAAATATTTTATTCAAAAATTCTGGGTACAATTTTGCAGCTTGTAAAATTTCGACTTCGTACAGTTATTTTCATTTATATATTGATTAATTGTCCTCGGAAATTTTTAATTGTAAAGAAAATTTGAAAACATGATTCTCGTAGTAAAAAGTATCCATAAAAATAACGTTTTTCCATTAAAAAAAAATATTTAAAAAAATATTTTTGTAAATTTTAAAGACAAATTAATATTTATTCTTTTCTATACTCAAAAAGGAAGAAAAAAGTATGGAATAAATGTTATGCTTTCGGAAGATATATCAATTTTTAAATATGACTACAATTAACAATTTTAATTTTTAGAAATTAAATTTTTTTTTTCTTTTCTAAGAATTGACATTTGAAAAGAAATGTATATACAAAGAATTCTCGTTAGTGCGGATTTCCAAGAGAGGCCATTTTTCGTACGCACTAACCGAAGACGACAAATGAAAACATTCGATTGGTATAAAAATAATCCATTGCATTGAATTAATTGAATTCAGCTTTTTAAAGAAATTAAATAGGTTACAACTTTATGCTAAAAGAAACTAAGTTATTTTAAATTAGTATAAATGCAAATTAAAGACAGTAACGTAAATACAAAAGAAGTAATTACTCAGGACAAGCAAAATATGCAAATAAATTACCGTACTTATATCATTTAAATTTATTTGAATTAATAATTCTCTTTTTTGCGATCGTGAAACAAGTGATTTTTTTACTGCATCATTTTCTAATTTTGCGACACTCCAAAATTTGGTCTGCTACATCAGATTTTGATTGGTAATATCGGCGAACAGCCGGAAGCATTTCACGTTAATGTTACATTCTCTTCATCAGTGTCACTAACGGTGTTTTGATCTCTCAATAAAATATGTGGCAAAAAATTGCTTTTGAAAAGTAACTTTTGTACACAACAAGTGTCCTTATAGTCTGCCCAGTAATTGTAAAAATTTGTACGCATTATCCGATGAGAGTTGTACGCATCAGATCGATGAGGAAAACGAAATTGTCTTCGTTAACAAGAGATACGCCTTAAGCGGAGATGCATTAACGAGAGTCAACTGCATTTCTATACATTTCAAATAAGAAATATTTATAAGTAAAAAAGAAAAAGAAAATTTTGTGTCCGGAGCACTTCAAGCGAAAAAAGAAACAGATAAAATTATATCAACATGAAAACTATCATTTTACTAAACGACATTTCAACAATATAACACACCCTTATCTATTAAGAATTAAAACAGAAATGTTTTTTTGATTTGTTCTAAAATGTTACTTTTATGCACTTTGAATTTAGATAAAGAGTTTCGTTTAATGATCTGTAAACAGATTATTATCATTTTTAAAAAGAAGATTAAAGTGATAATTCTCTAATGCGTACTTTCATTTTCATGTTTATCATTTTATTAGGATAAATTATCTGGTGGAGAGTTTGATTTATGTAAAATAATTAATTCCTATAATACAAACATATTTAACTAAAGATCCTCTACTTACAATTATACAGGGTGCAAAATGTTATCTATCGCCGACCTTTAATTTCTCAACCGTTGGTTGTAGACATATAGTTCCAATTACGAAAGTGTTAAAAATCAGGTAAATATTCATGTTGTGGCCTTAATTAAAGTAAAAAATCAATTTTATAAAAATTAAGAAATCTAACATTTTTTACGGTCCCCCGGTCCCTATAGTTATATTTAGTAAATGTTTGCACATATCATGACAAATACAACACAAAAAGTTTGACTTCTGTACAACAAATATTGACACAGTTATTAAATTTCAAAGTTTGATATTTTTTTCACATGATTTTGTCTTTTATTCAGGGATCAGTTAAAAAATGAATTAGAGCAATTCGAGATCGAAATCGGGGTGCAATGCCCTTTTTAAGGCAAAACTACCTTTAGCCGGTATCGCTAAATCGGTGTATCACAAAAGAGGGTTATTTCATCTAAAATTTTGAGCTGATTTTTAGGGGTCGTATACAAAGCGAAGAATGAAATATTGAAATTAAACAGAAAAATAAATATCAATTTATTATCATATTAGAAAACGGTCTACTATAAAAAATAAATACATCAAATACCGGAATCTACTAGAGATACTGCTCAAAGCGTTCTCCATTGGTGGCAATGCACAACTGAATACGTGACAGTACTAAGTCCTGGACACGTTGGAGCATAGCAGGCGAAACCCCCTTTAACCGGTATCGCTAAAACCAGGTATCACCAAAGAGGGTTTTTTATCTACAAATTTAAGCTAACTTTTTGGGGTCAAACAACATTCAAAAGTAAAATTAGGCAGTGTTGAATTCAGGGGGTGGCCCGAGAGGGGCATCCCCCCCCTTCCCCCGCAGCATTGAAATGTCCCTCCCGGAAAATATGAGATTTTGTGTTTTCAATGGTCAAGAAGCGCAATTTCTCCCCGGAACTCTATAATGTCCTCCCGCCGGAGAAAAGTGTCGGAATTCAACACTGAAAGTAAGTATTGTTGGTTATCGGAAAATAAAACCTTTCGCTCTTTGTGAATGCGTCCATTCTTTTTCGATTTTATCAAAATAGGGTTTGTTTAGCTAGTTTGTTTAGCTGCGTTTGGCTGAGTGCCAATCTTAGTGACCACATACAAGAGAACGCAAACTAGAACTTCGGAAAATACTCATATTAGCGTAATACCCCTTTTGATTGTAGAATCGTCCCAGAATGCTATGCGCGGTTTTCAAAAACGAACAATAGAATCGACAACAGTAAAATAAAATATACTCACTAAAAACTTGATAAATGGCAGCGGAATGCAAACGACCAACCGAAATATAACGAGCATGAAAATCAAGATTATGCAAATTACAATAGTTCCGCAGCACAACGCGTGCGGAATATGAAACACGAGCCTCTAGCAGTGAACCTGCTAGTCAACGCAGAGATTTAGATGGCAGGCTATACGTACACGCAATATACCGAAATGATACTGATTTACGGTGAATGTCAAAGGAATGCCAGAGCGGCTGCGAGGGTTTATTCAGAGCGTTTTCCTAGAGATCGACATCCAACGCATGAAACAATAACTGATGCATTGCACCGTCTTAGAGAGACCAGCTCCGTTGCACCACGACCCAGAACAAGTAGACGTGCAAGGTGTAATGTTCGAGTGACACCGGAGGAAGTGCTGGCATTCGCCCTTTTAAATTCACAAATGAGCATGGCGGAAATAAGCGAAGCATGTGGATACACGCGTCAGCGTGTCTGGCAGTTATTACATGCACATGATGCGCATCCATACCATCAAACACTGGTGCAAGCATTGAAGTTGGGTGACCACGAAATACGGTTTGATTACTGAAATTTCATGCTTAACACTATAGAGAAAAATCCATCGTTCCTTTGTGACATTCTTTGGACAGATGAGGCAACGTTTACACGTAGTGGCATAGTGAATGTGCAAAATGTGCATTATTGGTCTCTGGAAAATCCTTACATCGCCCGCACAGTACGACACCAGGTACGCTGGTCAACGAACGTGTGGTGCGGTATATGGGGAACTCAGATTGTTGGACCCATCTTCTACGATGGAACCCTAACGGGCGAGCTTTATCTGCACCTACTACAAAACACGGTACGTGACTGGTATGAAGAGCTGCCTCTCCGAAATGCATGCCGGGTGTGGTTCAACATGATGGGGCCCCTCCGCATAAAACATCAAACGTCCGTGCGTATCTGGCCAACGAATTCGGTCAACAGATCATTGGATATGTTGGTCCGGTAGAGTGGCCACAGCGTTCACCGGACTTGCATCCCATAGACTTCTACCTCTGGGGATACATCAAGGCACATGTGTATGTGACTGAGCCTACTTCTCTGGTTGATCTGAAGCAGCGCATCATCCTTGCTTGTCGCACAGTTACACCTGCTATTATCCAACGTGCCCAAGACTCAGTACTGTCACGCATTCAGTCGTGCATTGCCACCAATGGAAAACAATTTGAGCAGTATTTCTAATAGATTCCGATATTTGACGTATTCATTTTTTTTTTATAGAAGACCGTTTTCTAATATGATAATAAATTGATATTTATTTTTCTGTTTAATTTCAATATGTCATCCTTCGCTT
The DNA here is from genome assembly GCA_963931845.1 of Maratus michaelseni. Classification (NCBI taxonomy): domain Eukaryota; kingdom Metazoa; phylum Arthropoda; class Arachnida; order Araneae; family Salticidae; genus Maratus; species Maratus michaelseni. Next base: position 410,145,879 of record OZ007586.1, read on the forward strand.
TGTATACGACCCCTCAAAGTCAGATCAAATTTTTAGATGAAATAACCCTCTTTGGTGATACACCGATTTAGCGATACCGGCTAAAGGTAGTTTTGCCGTAAAAAGGACATTGCACACTGATTTCGATCTCGAATTACTGTAATTCATATTTTAACTAATCCCTGAATGAAAGAAAAAATCATGTGAAAAAATCTCAAACTTTGAAAGTTAATAATTGTGTCAATTTGTGTCGTACAAAAGTCAAACTTTTTGTGTTGTATTTGTTATGATATGTACAAACATTTACTAAATATAACTATAGGGACCGGGGGACCGTATAAAATGTTAGATTTCTTAATTTTTATAAAATTGATTTTTTACTTTAACGCCACCACATGAATATTTACCTCATTTTAAACACTTTCGTAATTGGAACTATATGTCTACAACCAACGGTTGAAAAATTAAAGGTCGGCGATAGATAACATTTTGCACCCTGTATGTAATAACTGTTGTAATTTATCCCAACCAATTTATTTATAGGGAAAATCAATAAAAACTCCCGTTCTTCTACTTCGCTATATGTTTTAATTTATGATTAGTGACTTACTTTTTCAAGGAACATGTGGCAACATGATATTAAAATCTAGCTCATTTTTATTATATGCACATGTTTTGTGCTTGTTCAAATACGATTATATCTTATTTCCATTTTGAGATTTGTGTTTTTAATATTCTCACTACAGTTTTTATTTCGTAATGTGTTCTTTTCCATTCGCTTGACTAGTATATTCACCAGTGTAAAAAATTGCACCATATTTAGCTGTCAGCTGGTGTGAAATTGATGAAATCATACATACTTCATGTTGTGTAATTCTGTGTTTTCCACATGACGATTCCATATAGGATTTTACAATTTTATTACTTGTTGGAGGAATATTTATTTTTTGCATAATGTTTGTCATTATTTACATATTTGGATTTTTTGGCTAGTTTAACCTGTTTGCCTATGATAGTGTGCAGAGGAGAAAATAAGTACCTTTTTCACCAAGTACAGACATATATAAATATCTAAATATAAATGAATGCATTAACAAAATGCATGGTAGTTATTGTGATAAGGCAGAGACTGTGATATCGTTTGACAGCTGTCAACACATTGGTATCTCGAAACATTATTTTATTTTGTAGAGAAAGGATAAAACTTTTAATTAATTGATCGAAAATAATATAATAAAGAAAAGGATTTAAATATGTCGTACACCATGAAAAAACATTGTCACAACCCAAAAACGTTGTTTTTAAATTACATCCACAGTTAGTAAACCTGGACTCATTTCTGGACCGATATACAGGAAGGTCCAAAAGTCCCAGACACATTTTAAAATTTAATATAAAATTAAATAATTGTCGTACGGAAGTCCGGTTTGGACTAAGATACTTCTCCCGATGAAATGTTTTCTTGAAGCGAGCAAAATAATTAATTCCAATTTTCTTCCATAGATGGCACTGTGTCTTAAATCATCAGAAAAAAGCATCAAAAACTCAAGACAATCAGTTACAGATCATTTAGTTTGTCACAAGCAGTTACAAGGTAGCCATAAGAATGAATCATCTCGTCCAATCCTTCAGCCAGGAAACTCCTCATTTTCTCTTACAATTGTCCCCCAGTGTGGAGGTGCACCATCTTGCTGCCAAAAAATGTTCGGGTGCAAATGGCAAACTTGAGGGACAGCAAAAATTTGCATCATATCCAAGTAAACTTCTTTTGTGACTTGTAGGCTCAGCGAAAATGAATGGGCCAGTGACACGATTAGACATTAAGCCACACCATACATTAACTTTTGGACTATCACGGATTATTTCATGAATTTTATGTAGGTTTTCCGACCCCCATATCCTCATATTGTGCCTGTTGACCTTTCCAGACAAATGAAAAGTTGCTTCGGCTGTAAAAAGAATGCGTCGTAAGAAGTCTGCATCTGAGTCTATATATTCAAGCATCTCAATAGAAAAGTTCAAACGACAGGGCATGCCGTCACGGCTGTAATATTTGCAGTATCTGCACTTTGCATGCTTAAGGTGGTTCTCAAATGACCTGTTCAACAACGCAAAATTTTCTGACACATTTTCTGACTTATTTTTAAACGCAAAGGTATAAAATTGGCAGGTCTGACTATTAAAGCGATGTTTTCCATTTTTTGATAAATATATTACTTACCGAGTTATAAGCGATTCTGATCACGTGACGACACGGTTTTCTGACTTCTACTGATGCCGAATCTGGAATTCAGTTCAAAACGTAGATTTTGAGAGTATTTTCTGAAAAATCTTCTTCCTTTGCCAAAAAAATGGAAAATGAGTTTCGATTACAAAATTTCTGAATAAGAACACCTGCCAATTTCATGCGTTTCCGAACAAAAAGGAATTTAAAAATGTGTCATAAAGTAGCCAGTTTGGATTTGAGAACAGCCTCAAAAGATCGATGCACTGTTGTATACAGAATATCTAATTGTCGCGATACATTCCTTGTTGTTGTTGTTGGACTGAAAAAAAATGCTTGTACGATACGTGAACTTGACCAACCACTTCTTTGTCTATTCAAAACACTTCCATTTGCTAAAAATTTCTTATGCCAATCCAAACTGCTGTTTCGAGATGGAGGTTTTATTCACTATTTGGCACGAAACTTCATTTAAACAGTAATGATGGATTTGGTTTCAAAGTACCAACCTACGCAATACGCTTTTTTGCTGGGAGTCAGTCCTGCATCACAACGTCAAAACTAATCTGAAAATCAGAAGAAACGTATATTATAAACCAAACATATGAACAAGAAACACCATCTGTGTGCGAAGTTTGGAACTAGTATTTTTATTCGCTTCAAGAAAACTTTTCATAGTGAGAAGTATTTTAGTCCAAACCGCAGTCCCGTACAACAATTACTTGATTTTATATTAAATTTTAAATTGTGTCAGGGACTTTCGGATCAATCTCTATGGTTTCTCTTATAATGGATGGATAAAACACGTAAAAATACAATATGTAATGATGCAGCTTCATTTAACTTATCAAAATTGAGGCTCGAGTTACTCCATGGTTACAAATATAGAAATAAACAACCAAGTAAAAATAAAAAATAACGTGCGTAATTTAAAAAGTACGTCAAAAATTAAATGATAGCGTTTCAAATAATAACTTCATAGACCGTACAATTATAGAATATTCTTATTTATTTTATAATGGCTCAGATGGAGCCGAAACATGCCAACAGTCTAATAAAACTTATTTTACTGTTTATAATGTTTTTATTTTAAACATTTTAGCAATTAAAAGAAGTACATTATTACAAAGGTGTTATAATTTGTTATAATTTTATTACCATTTCCAGTATAATTTTATGTGGAGCTTATTACATAGAAATCAGAGAAAATAGAAGAATAAAAGAAGATTTATGATACAGTAACAAGCAAAGACCGCAATAAAAAATTGTGCACGCTTTTTGTCATAACTTTTGTTTTCTAAACAGGTTTATAAAAAGGGTGCAAAACTACTAATAAACTTTTCTGATTTTCATACTCATGTATATTATTTCTACTCTCTCAGAAAAAAAACACTCAATTTTGACGATTCGGCAATCCTTAAGCTGTATTTAGTTATTTTCGAAAATCATTTCGTCACAGAATCACGTGGTTTTTGACGAAACGCGAAACATCAAATATCTGGCGCATCAAATATCTTCCTCACTGTCAAAAATAAAAGTCTCACTTTTGACGATTCAGCAATTCTTGAGCTATATTTCATCATTTTTGACAATCATTTCGTCTCAGAATTAAGTGATTTTTAATGAAATGGAACCTCTCAAATATTTGACGAAACTAATTCCCCATTCACGGCCAGATTATTTTTGTTACAAAATCGTTCAAAGAAAATAAAATAATTCAAAATTTCAGGAGCTCTTTTTTTATTTAAGAAATATTCATAAAACAGTCAAATTTAAAATATGTATAACTGATCCCTTTCCCCTCTATAAACAGTAACTTGTTAAAATCTTATCCCCGATCATCTAAAATTGATAAACTCTCTTCCAATATGCACTTCAAAATTTATAATTTCTGACCAACAAATTAACTAGACCATATTCTAATCATTCATTGAAGAAAAGAAATGTCTCTAATACATTATATTAATAAAGCCACATTCTAATTATTTATTAACCATAGAAAAACCATAGTAATAATCTAGCCTTATTAATTAAAACATGCAGAAATTATAACAGCACCGATAAAAATACAATTTACCTTCTAGAAATATAAACACACATCGACATCCCGTAGATACATTTAAAATCAAATTTACGCAAGGTCCCGCTGGCGAGATAGACAGCGCATTGATCTCCCACGCCAAAAGGTCGCGCGTTCGAATACCCTTAAAGACTTGTGAAAAGCGACGTAATTTTTCCCTCTGTCAAGTACAGATGCTTCTAAAATTGTCAATAGATGGCAACACCGGACTTTCTTCACACTTTCGAACAAGCAATTTGAAGAAATTAATTTCCTCACTTTTTTGGGGATATGAATTTACTCGATTTGACGAAATATTCGCTCGGAGCATTTCCTAGGAAACAGTTTCGTCAAAAACGAAGATAATTTTGTGGAATTTGAGTATCCATTTCTGACAGTGCAAAGAAGCTCATCAACTCTGCCGCAGAAAGCCCTGATTAATTAGTCGTAAATATATATACGTTTTATTTCAATATTTTTCATTTTTAATATAATAGTCGTTCAGTATATTAATACATTTGTATAGTTTCATTTTTAATATAACTCATTAAAAGTTCAGTCTTTTATGCAAAATTCGATGCACTTTCGTATGCAGAATATCTAATTGTCGCGATGCATTCCTTGTTGATGTTGTGGGACTGTAAAAAATGCTGTAAAAATGGAGTGAATGACATACATAGAGTGAACATCGAATAAATTCTAAAAATATATACTACAACATTTCGTTTATACAAAATAAAATTTCTTATAAGATATTTTCATTTTTATATATGAATACACACTGATCTTATTTCAAGAACATTTCCTCGGCAAATTTTATGAAAATCATACCGATAAAAGAATGAGCTCAATACAAAAATTAAATTTAAAAAGGAAAGAATGTAACATATAACAATTTTGTATACGCAGTTAAAATGATGCACATCTCCCTTAACACATAAAGCAGAATACAGTTCTTTAGATAAGAAAGAAATCTTTAAAGAAACAGATAACGATTTAAGAGCTTTTCAAATAATCTCTTACAGTACCAGCTGTCAGCAATCTGTCATCAGTTGTTCAACGAAAGTTACTGCTTCTGATCACGTTTTTTTTTTTTTTTTAGTTATATAAAGTAATATTGAATGGACAACCTCCAAAACATTTTTGGCCCTTGGCCATTTAAACATACAATGACGTCTAGAACAGGTTATAAATTGAAAGATAGTTCTTATCTGATATTAAGAATCAGTGAAAAGAGTCGCAAAAAAAAAAAAAAAAAAAAAGATTCTAGTTTAAAATCTTCAGTATTTTACTCGAAAAGATAGAAACTTAATATATTTCTACATTACAATTTGAAAAGCCTCAGCAGCATTCCTCAGACTAGTACGTTTAAAGTTTAAGCAGCGAATATACAACTTTTATCTGACATTGAGAATCAATGAAAAATATTTCAAGCATAATATCGAAATTGAACATTTTCAGTATTTTACTTTAAATAATCGGTCAAGTACGAGTATAACTCGTGCTCAAATGGTTCCGTACAGCAAATGTATTAATTACTATTTATTAATTAATAAATTTCTACTACCCCTAATTTTTTCATAATTTTAGATTCAGTAGATTCGGAAAGAGGAGAAGGGGCACATATTTTTCCAGTATACTTTCGATGATACCTCTGAAAATATAATACTTAAAATTAAAACAAATATATTTTTGAGTTCGATGTTACAAGATCTTTCGACGATACCGTACACGATATATAAAAATAAAGATTTTTTTTAAGTAACTTAATTAATATCTCGGCTATTTACCGACAATTTTTTTCGAAAATCATTATTAAATATCCTTGGACAATTCTGCGTCGATAGATACCTCGAGCGTCCGTCAACTCCCTCGCTGATTGCCGGAAAAGTAAAGTTTGTGCGTAACAGAAAAACTATGTTACCTAAGAAAAACACTATAGTTTTCCTGCAAGGTTTAAATAAAGTCCTACTGCCCCTATTTTTTTCATAATTTCAGTTTCAATAGATTCGGAAAAAGAGGGGTAGAGGAACATATTTTTCCAGTGCATTTTTGACGATAACTCTGAAAATATAATATTTAAAATTAAAACAAATATATTTTTGAATTCGATATTACGAGATCTTTCTTACGATACCCCATATGATACACAAAAAGAAAACTTTTTTTTAAGTAACTTAATTAGCCCCCTAAATTTTCCCTAAACATATTTGTGAATCGCTAATAATCTGAAAATATGTGGATAAAAAGGCTTTATAACTTCCCAAGTTTGAACTTTCCACGTCCCAGTTTACAAGAGAAAGGGTGGTGACAGACGGACGGACAGAGACAGGATACCTCATAATCTCATAATGGTTCCGTTTTTACTTTTTAAGTACGAATCCTAAAAATAGGAATTTAATATATTTATAGACAGAACTTAAAAGGTTTCAACAATGATATTCTTCACACCACTATGATTAAAAAGCTAGGACAACAGCCATACAATTTTCTTTTTTAATCTGATATTGAAAATTAGTGAAAAAAGTCTCAAGAAAAACATTTTAATTAAATATCTTCAGTATTGAACTCCAAAATGTTGAAACTTAATATATTTCTACTTTGCTCTTTGAAAGGTCTCAGAGACTTCTTTAGACTACTACGCTTAAAGTTTAAACAGCGGATATACAATTGTTATCTGATATTGAGAATCCATGAAAAATATTTCAAGTGTAATCTGTGTTGAACATCTTCAGTATTTTACTTAACCCGGGAGAAATCGCGCATATCTAGGGTATGAGTAGTTTTTACTTTGTCACCAATAAATACAAACAATAATTCTCAACTTATTTAGTCAGTGACAACTGTTACAAATTGTAGGATAAAATACGCTAAAGATTACTTTTCGAAAAGTAGTGGTGATAATTGTAAAATCTGTACGCACTCGGGGTATGTCATACCCCATGCGACTTCTCCCAAGTTAAAAAAATAGAAATTTAATATATTTATACACTGCACTTTAAAAGGTTTCAACAATGATATTCCCAAGACCGTTACATTTAAAAAGCTAAGACAGCATACACACAATTTTTATCTAATATTGAGAATGAGAGAAAAAGTCTAAAATATTTAGTTTTAACATATTTAATATTTAACTCTAAAATGTAGAAATTAACATATTTTTACATTGCCCTTTAAATATTTTCAGCAATGATATTTCGTAGACCCATTGCGTTTAAAGTTTAGGTAGAGGATATAAATTTTATATCTGATACTGAGAATCATTGAAAAAAGTCTCAAGCGAAAGATCTGAGTTAAATATCTTCAATATTTTACTCCGAAAGACAGAAACATAGCACATTTTTTACATTGCACTTTAAAAGGCCTGAACTGCATGGTATTCCTCCTGACTATTAAGCTAAAAGTTTAGACAGCACATAAATTTTTCCATCTGATATTGAGACGTATTAACGTATAGAAACAACTTGGATGAAAGCCACAGAGATGCTTTTTCTTTATGAGTTTAAACTGAACCACAACACAGCAGAGGCAGCAAGAATTATCAACAAAGCATTTGGAAATGGCGAACCGTAGATTAACATTAAAATTAGAAAACTATAAAATTAGAAGAACGATCCGTACAGCGATGGTTTAAAAAATTCTGGTCCAACAATGTGAAATCTGGAAAATAAACCCCGCGGGCGCGCAGCATCGCAGTCACTAAAGACATCGAAATGCGAATACTATTTGAGTTTGACCCTCGTCAAACTGTAAGGGATGTAGAGTAGCAATTAGGCGTTCACTGTTTGAGTTTGACCCTCGTCAAACTGTAAGGGACGTAGAAGAGCAATTAGGCGTACACTATTCGGCAGGTTTTTGAATTTGGTAAAATCAAAAGGCTGAATAAGTGTTTTCTTCAGGAACTTCCCGAACAAAACCTAAAAGTCAACTGGAAGTTTGTACTTATCTGCTCTTTCGGGACAGAAAGGATACGATTTGAACAGAGTAATGACATGTGATGAAAAGGTGATCTTTTAAAATTATACTCACCGATCTTCACAATGGCTAAGATACAGGTGAGGCCCTGAAACACATGCCGAAACCAATCCTTTTAAGAAGATAATGGCGATTATTTGGTGGTGTATTCACACCTCGTTTCAGAAAAGTGGTGAAACTATTAATGCAGAGAAATACTACACACAGATGGAAACAATGCATAAAAAATTACGAGTTATGCGGCCTAGATTAGTCAACAGAAATGAAGTTTTACTGCTTCTTGACAATGTGAAACCACACGTTTCCAGAACAATTGTCCAAAAATTACGCAGCCTGCATTATGAGACTCTTCCTTACTCTCCATATTCCCTAGACTTTTCAACAACCGACTATCACTCAGGGTTATCACTTTCTTCAACATTTGGAACAATTTTGACTGGAAAAACGTTGTAACAACCATCGACAACGCCTTTGAGGAGTTTCTTCGGTTTAGAATGGCAGACTTCTATGTAACTGGCAGAAATGCTCTAGTATCTCGATGGAAGATATATTGCATCTAAAGATGCCTATTTTGATTAGTAAAATTCAATTTCTACAGATTTATTGTTGTTTAAAATTTATCTACTAAATCTTACATTTAATTTGCAACAATATAAAAATGTAAAAAATAATATGTAAAATTAATAGTTTCACACTTCGTTTTAGAAAAGTGGTGAAACTATTAATGTAGTGAAATACTGTACCCAGGTGGAAACAATGCATAAAAAATTATGAGTTATGCAGTCTAGATTGGTCAATTGAAATGAAAGTACTGTAAAAATAAGATTTCTACATTGCACTTTTAAATTCTTTAGTAATGATATTCCTTAGACCCATTACGTTTAAAGTTTAGGCAACAGATACAATTTTTTTCTGACATTAATAATCAGTGAAAAGCCTCACGAGAAAGATCTTAGATGAATATCTTCAATATTTTACTCCAGAAAATATAATCAATCATATATATCTATAACAATTATACTTCTCTGACCAATACGTTTAAAGATTATGCAGCAGCTATTCAATCAATCAGCTGAAAACTTGGATATTTCTGTTAAACTTATGTCAAAATTTTCAAAAATCCGTCTAGTTTAAGAATTTTGAAAATTATCACAGTATTGATCTTATTATCTGTCAAAATATTAAAAAAAGTTATTTTTTAATTTTGTATTGCGAGAATTTTTGCACGCGCACTGTTAAGTATAGCCATCGTACGATGTGGCTACTACTAAGGGGCCTTATGGGCTAATCTAATGGGCTGTAGCCTCTAAAATCGTGGCGAATGGTGTCAGGCACTATTCAGTTATTATTACCCTTTTCCTTAATTCTAGTAAAAAATCAATAAAATTTAAAAAAAACAGCATTTAGTCAACTTTTAAGTTATTTTGTTAGCTCCCCTTTTTTATATAAAATTAATTTTACTTTGCATAAAACTGTGAAATTCAGAAGATAGTTTTTATTTATTTTTTAAAGATTGCATATCTAAAATATAAAATTGAATTATTTAAGATTTTCAGACAAATGAGCACTCATTATAAGACTTTAAGACATATTTATTACATATTTTATCAAATATAACAAAAAAAAAAGAAAAAGATCAAAACTTTTCCTTTTGTCATATAAATTATTTTACAATTTCGCATACAATACTATATAGAAAAATCCAACATCACAGCAATTCTGAGTTAAGATTGAATGGGAAAATATTCCAAATAATTAATTATTAAAATATGTACATTTTCTCAAAAATTACAAAATTAAATTGTAATACGCAAGTTTATTTTCAATAAATTGCGGTACAGCTATAATAAAACAAGAAAGAGAATTCATACCTCATGTAGAGATTATGATACACTATCCTACACTTCCAGAATACTCTAACAAAACATCGCTGTTTAATAAGGCAAATAAGATACCTAAATAAACATTTTAGAAAACGCAAACACATTTGAAAACCAGATTTCGGAAATTACAATCTCACTGCAAATAGAGGCGTCTTAAAATCAGACACTTAAGTGTCTGAAAAAATGTGAAATTTCAGACATCATAAATGTCTGAATTTGAGACACACAAGTGTCTTACTATAATCATGGTATTAAAGAACTAATACAATTGTCTGAATACTGATGAAATGTCTGAAATTAAGACATTTAGAAATTCAGACACGCAAGTGTCTGAATGTGATCACATGTGTTATGTGTTATGCTTGCCTATATACGGCAGCGTCACCAAAAAAACTGTTTTCGAATAGGTGAAAGGTGTTTAAAATACTTTCCAACTCACTAAATTTTGCATTACTTCAAAAATAAATAATTTGATTTGATGATAGAATGTGTGCCAAAATTGCACAAGTCCGCTTGTCAAGTCTTGGAACTAAGTTATTTTCGGTCCATTAAGTAATTAAGAAATTGCTTTTCTCCAAATATATATATATATATATAGTTTTTAAAAGCTACTTGTACATGTATATATAGGTACTCGTATATATAGTGTACTTGTATATATAAGGGAAAGGTGCGGGGAATCCCTTCCCCCTAAATGTTAAGTCTAAAATTAAGAGATATAGCTTGAAATACTCAGAGACACGAGTGTTAACTGAAAGAAATGTAGGGCGGGGTAAAATTTTGGAAGAGCTACATCTGTGGTCCGCGGCCCAGTCCGCTGATTTTAAATGCAAAATATAAATACGAAATAAGCTGAACTAAGAAAACAATTAAGAAATATTAAATATTCAAAAATAAGTTTCTAACAGCATTTTAAATAAAGAATTGAAACAGTTAAAATCAAAATAAAGAACTGAAACAGTTTTTTTCCTTGGTCAGGGGTTTAGCCTTTTTGAACCAACCTCTAAGATAAATTAGAAACCCATGAACATTTTAAAAAAAAATGTGTTCCTCAAGGAATTCAGAGGAGGGGATTGCTCTGTATTCACTTGCAAGAATGAATTTTACCATTTTTTTTAAATAATCAGACAAAAAAAAATCGAATTTTAAAATTCAGGGAGGGGCAAGCCCCCCACCCCTATTTTCCTTCCAGGTCTTATAGAAAAAGAGAGTCTTGAAAAAACATTTTGTTATTTCCGGAGTAGCCACCAGGAAGCGCCATTTTATACTGCGCTGCGCATGCGATTTAGAGATGTTTTTCATTCGAACTTAATGCGTTCGTTGTAATTTAAACTGAACTTTTGTTTTTAAGTGTATGTGCGCGCAGATTTTAATTAATAATTTAGTTTTATTTGATTCGTTTTTTGCGGAATGTTAAATTTTGTAACTTTAATTCGTATTTCTTCGTTAAATCATATTAATTTGATCTCGTTAAAGCTTGATAAACATAACTTTGTCCCGCGGATTCATGTTCTCATCATGAAAACGAATCATTCTGCTAACATGAATTTGCAGGATATATCAAGGACTTTTCATTTGAAAACATGCAATACCTCCTCTTTCTTATTCATTGGGACAGTACAGCATTTTGGATAAAAAGCGCAGTTTTTCTCTCTCTCAAAAAAAAAAAAAAAAAAAAAAAAAAAAAAAAAAAAAAAAAACTTTTGTGACCTCTTGTGACAGCGTTTCAAGTAAGTAGTGTTCCTTAGACTTCAGCTACCACCTTTTTTAAATATTAATCTTCTTTTTCGGCATCAACTTACATTTGCTTACTACCGCCGTAAATTAATAATCGCGTTACTGTTAAGGATAAGTGGTTAAGTTTAAAGTTGGGGGGATTTCATCCGTAAATTAAATATAGCGTTAATGTTAAAGGTAATTCGTTAAATTTACAGGTGGCACCTTCCACCGCTTGGGGGCGCATTCTTTCCTCGGAGTCAATAGGCCTGATTTCAACAGGGTTTGTGTCATTCGACTGGATTTCGAAAACTTGAGGGGTTTTATTTAATTTATTATTACGGGGTCGGGCAACACCGGGCGGGTCAGCTAGTAAAGAATAAAGATTTAATTTTTTATTTTATTCTTTGTATACTGGAGGTGCGAATATTAGAGAGGGGGAGCATAAATTTGGGAGATTAGGGGAGTAATTTAGATGGTTATTTATTTTTTTTTTGTGCGTAAAAACTGTTTCAGATTAATTTTTTAAATAAAGAATTTTAACAATTGTAATCTCTGTATGCTGGAGGGGGTAAAGGGGGAAGTGGAAATTTCCGGGTATATATATATATTGTCAGTGAAGAGCATTAAATAAGCCAGAAGATTTTTTTATACAAAATATAGATATTTTAAAATATTTAAATTTTTTTGTATAATAGGGCGGGGGCAAAAGAGAAGGAAAGCGTAAATTTATGATGTTAGTGAAGCACCTCATATGATTATTTTGATTAGTGAGCGGTGTCTGTTTCCGATTTTTTTTTTAATAAAAAGATTTATAGATTAATATTTTTTGTTATTTTTCCCCAGAAAATAAATTTTTACACAGTAAAATTTAAAATTGTCTTTTATATCGGCGAAACAAACAAACAAACAAACAAAAACTTTAAAAAGATGCATTTTGCATATTATTTCAATATCGTACTAAACAGTTTTATTTTTCAAAACTATTTCAATTTACACATTATTTTAAAATTGAAGGATGTTTGTTTGGGGGATTTTTTTGTGTTTTTTTGTGTGTTTTTTTTTTTTTGGGGGGGGGGGGGGATTAAAGGCGAATGAAAATTAGGACTATGACTATGCTGTAGATGCTGTAGTCCTTAAATTTTCATTTTTCAACAATAACCGAAAAAATTTAATGATATCAGTAGAAAAACCCTTAACGGGTTAAAAGTTTGTGACGCAGCTCTTTCTTATTGCTTTAAGAATTTTAAATATGGGTCTTAAAAGTAATGACATCAAATTTGAGTGACGCTATGTTAATAATAAAAAAAAAATTCTTTTTCTTTTATTTTATATTCACAGGTGCAAATATTATTTTTAACATGAAAAGACATACAATTTATTAAATGATGCTTTTCCATTAACATCTCTCATGAATTCAAAATATGAGTTTTAAAAGAAATTATGTCAAAAATCGAGTGACACCTTCACGGGAATTTAATGGGATTGTTTTAAAATTCAATTTAAAAATTTTTTGGTTTGTCTTCTAAAGTATATTTACACAAACAAACATTACTTTTAATTTTCCAATACCCTGTTAAATATATTACTTTCACTGAGCCTATATTATGCATTTAAATGTATTTATTTCAATAAATTGATTTATTTTTTGCGCCACGTTATTCAAAATCATAAGTAAAATTTATGTAAATGATTATTTTGCGTCACATTATCCACTTGCATAAATTTTTCTTTGTTTAGATACTATGATGCAAAATAATCATTTCTTTACAGGAAAAATTGTTTCAGTTTTAAAAGTTCACAAACTTGCAATAATCCGTCACATAAGAAAACTAAGGTTTAGAAAACCGAAAAAAAGTATACGCGTCATCTGAACTTGTGCCAAGATTGATAGAGAAAATTGTTAACATTTGATGACACCCTATTTAAATTATAATTTTCTGCTGAAAAAATGCAAATCTAATACATTAAACTGAACAAACACGAAAAGATGCAGACATTTTAACCTGAGTAAGATACCCAGAAAGCTGCTTGGAGTGTATTAGCGTCTCCTGCACACTCAGGTTTATACACAACCCGAACGCTACAAAATAAATTTCGTCAACTTGAAACAGACCCGAAACCGCAATACTTAACTCAAATCAGAAAATAAATCTATATTTTAATACAATTTTAAAAATAGACTATAATTATATCTGTAATATCAATTTTATATTTTATGTTGAAAAATGAATATATATATACAGTCGAGCCTCTCTATAACGAAACTCCATACATCGAATTTCTCTATATAACGAACTTTTAGTAGGAATGGTCCCCTTTTCCCATGATCTCATTAAAAACAGTCTCCATATAGCAAATTATCTATCTCCATATAAAGAATTTTTTTCATAAAATGTTCTTTATTTATTCAGTTTTAAAAAAGCTTCCAAATCACATAGAATCAATTTTCCATCACTGATTCCTGATTTATCGTTCAGTGCTAAGTTTCTTTTTTATCTTACTTTTCTACCTTGAATCTCCTTGTTCTTTAATGTCCAACGAATTCATCTCCCCCCCCCCTCCCCATACATTCCAACATCCTTCTTAAGCCTTCGAGATCCACTGGCATGACACGTGACCTTATGCGTGCCAGAAAAAAGCGTGCGGGAAAAAAAAGCGCAAGCACGCTATTGGTCGAATGGAAAATTCTCCCTCGACAGCTGCAGCCGCGAGAGCAGATCATTGTCACCATTTAGAACACGTTTTCATCTATCCAAACTAAAGATCGCAACCCTTGCTGTTAGAGTAGATGTTTATTGTTTCTGAATTTCTTTAGCGTGAAAGATTCACAAAAGTTGTGCGTTTTTTTACTGCTTCTGCAAAAAGTGTTTCCTAGGGACTGCCTAACTCTCTGTGATAAAGGGAAGATTTCGAAAGAAATAGATAAGGGATTGAAAAAAAAGATGTGGCAAAAAAGTTTGGTATTCCGGCAAATACTCTTTTAACAATCAAAAAATAGAGAGTCAATCACCGAGAAGAATTCAGATCTTGGTTCGGCGCGAAAGAGGAAGTGCCAATACGAGGACTTAGACGAACTAATGTTTATTTGGATTAAAGTAGAGTTGCAAAGGCTAGAAAAAACCCGGTTAAAACCTGGGAATAAACCGGGTTTTTGGGGAATAAATTTGGTTTTTTGGAAATAAACCAGGTCTTTTGGCAATAAACCTGGGAATAAACCGGATCCATTGGAAATAAACCTGGGAATAAACCGGTTTTTTGCAACTCTAGATTAAAGGGATAAGGGACCGGAATCTACCACTTTCGGGACCAATGATTTTAGAAAAGGCTCTAGAATATGCTTCATCTTTTGGGCACTCTGACTTCCAAGCCAGCATTGGTTGGCTAGAAAAGTTCAGAAAGAGACATGGGTTATCCCAGAAAACTATCTGATGTGAAAGTGCGGCTGCTCCGGTGACAGCATGTGAGAACTGGAGTCTTAAAGTAGCAAAAATTCTAAAAAAAATTCGCTCCTGAAAACATTTCCAATGCTGACGAAACATGTCTCTTTTACAAGTGTCTCCCAAACAAGACTCTGGCGTTTAAAGAAGATAAATGTTTTGGCGGCAAACAAACAAACAAATGATTACTATTCTGTTGTGTGCTAACATGACAGGGAAAGGAAAATTAAAGATGTTAGTCATTGGGAAAAGTAAATCTCCTCGGTGTTTTAAAGGCGTGATGTCCTTAGAAGTGTACTATGACTTTAATAAAAAGTCCTGGATGACCACTGAAATTTTTGACAAATGATTAAAAGCACTTGACAATCAAATGAGAAAACAACACCGAAAAATTGCTTTGCTTATTGATAATTGCCCAGCTCACTCATTAAACTGTTGAAAAAAACTGCAAAATGTTGAGGTTATTTTCTTACCATCCAATTGCACATCAAAACTGCAGCCCATGGACTTAATAATAAAAAATGTAAAGGTGCGTTATAAGAAAAGAATTCTTAAATTGCTGATCACAGCTATTGAAAAAGATGATTCCACCCAAGACATCATTAGTCTTAGAAAGTGCATTGCGGAACTTTATAAAGCTTGGAGATTTGATGTATCTGAAAAAACAATCTACAATTGCTTCAAAAAAGCCGGCTTTTCTGAAAAGGAGAATAATGCAGATTCTGAGGACGAAGAAGATGTGGCTTTATCAGACTTAAATAAGAAATAAATGGAAATTAATTAAGGAACGTGGAAATGTTGAAGAAAATGTTACTCTTTCAGATTTTTTGGAAGTGGATGACAATCTCACTATTGCGGAGTATCCTACTGACAGTGATATTTTAAGCAGCGTTATGAACGATGATGGTGAGAGTGACAATGAGCATGAAAACGAAAACATATTACAAGAGAAAAAATCATCACGCAGTGAAATGATGAGTTCTTTTGATCTTATAAGGTGAGGATTTCAAATGGAGGAAAATGTTCCCGATACAATTTTCCATTCCTTCACTGTAAAAAAAAAATCAGAAGCATTTCGGCCCAAGGCGGAAAGGTTTCCGGAAATTTATAGTAAACTTTGTGTTCTCCACAGTTACTTGTTATTTCGGAATCGTTACACGTATTTTCGGAAAAATATTCAAAACGGTGAATACTCTGAAGAAGTCAGAAACGTTACATTCCATAGCGGAAATGTTTTCGAATAGGTAGTGTAAAATGTTGGTTACTGAAAAATTCGGAAATGTTACACTCATTCCGTGTAAAGTTTAAAAATGGAATTTAAAATGAAGTAATATTTGCGCATGCTAATCTACTCCGACCTACTGCACATGTCATTATCACGTGATTTGTATTGTTCTTGAGAGGAAAAACAGCTTAAAACAGATGCAGATGCAACGTATTTATATGAGCTGTAAGTATTCTGTTTTATAATTTCTTTTATTTGAGAGAACAATATGCTTTAAAAAAAATTAATATTATCAGATTCTATTTTATTGCATATTAATATTACATTTGCAGTTAATCTTTTGTTGTATACACAAAGTTAAATAACTCGTTCTATAGTTTCTTTATAATCTTCTTCTATGAATCTATAATAAATATTAGATATTTGATTGATGAATAATAATGTAGTACTAGTATTAATGAAGCACAGATAGCACCGTATATACGTCTTTAACATCTTTTCGTTTGGAGATCGGTTACGTTTCATAACTTTTCTAATGATGAAATGTATCGTTTATCCCCTTGAAGTGCAAGCACGTGGTCTAAAAATGCTAAATTTTGCGATATTTCAACACCAGTAATTTTTAATAATGAATTTTTAAATTCTCAATCTGCAAAAAACAATAGTAAATATTTTTATTTAATAATACTGGTGGCAGAGTTATATATTAAAAAGTGGTATATATTATATACCGGTGCCCCTCATGATGTTAAATGACAGAACAAATTCCTAATTTCACTTATACTATAAGTTTTTACTTCATTTTTTATGAATCAGATATTTATAAACAAATATAATTGAAAATTTGATTTATAAATCTATAAATAATTCTTCTTTAAAATCCGGTCTCGTGAATTCCATGCTGTAAACAGATACATATGCATTATGAAAATGCTTTATTTCCCAAAATAGATGTATTACTTTTAATACCTTTAAATAAATATATTTTTTAATCTTGTAAGTATAGATATTATGTCAAAAGATTTCGTATCTGTAAATAATTATTTTATTTTATGAACTGTATACTTATAAAAATATATTTATTTTCTCAGGTTGTCTCAGCACTTCTCAAGTTATACGAATAAAATAATATCTTTAAATGAATATATTTAGAAGCATCATAGTTGTAAAACACTATATTAAAAATATTTACAAACAGACAAAACATTTTTATCAATATATCTATTTATAAGTATACAATTCGTGAAAATAAAACAATTACCACAGATATAAAATATTTTCGAATAGTATAACTATTTACAAGATTAAAAAAAATGCTGAAAGGTATTACTAAAATCTATCTATTTATAAGTATAGGGAAGTTAAATATTTTCATTAAGTATCTATTTAGAGGATGGAACTCATGAGGCTGCATTTAAAAAAAGAATTATTTATAGATCCATAAATCAAATTTTCAACGTTATTTATTTACAAATATCTTAATCATAAAAACTGAGTGAAAAACGTATAGTATAAGTGAATTTAGGAATTTGTTCTGTCATATACACGTTACATTTCATCATTAGAAAAGTTATGAAACGGAACCGATCTCAAAACGAAAAGATGTTAAAGACGTATATACGGTGCTATCTGTACTTCATTAATACTAGTACTACATTATTATTCATCAATCAAATATCTAATATTTATTATAGCTCCATGGAACAAGAGTATAAAGAAACTATCGAACGAGTTATTTAACTGTGTATACAACAACTTCTAAACTTGTTGTAATTGTAAACTTGTAGTAGGTAAACTAAAGAAGTTTCCAGACGACTCAACTCTGTTCCTACAAAGGAAAATTTAGACGCCTCTCTTCAGTAGAAGGACATACTCTCAAATTTGGAGTTATTTTAAAATGACAAAAGTATTTGTCATAGAATTAAGTTTTTTCAAAGTTTATTTCACCTGCATAAATAACTTTAAAGTGATATCTTGAGTAGCAGTCTAATAATAAAAGGTAAATAATAAAACGAGTTCAGAAAAATATATGTTTTTCACCAGAAATTACAGAAAGTTTATAATATTTCTAATTCTAGAGTATGATTCATCTACAAGATCATACTTCATAGGATCATTTCTATAGTAAGATTAGCGAGTTTGCTCACCAAACTTCGCAGAAAACCTAACCACGATGATGTGGAGTGGGGTTTCGCCTCGAGCGAATGTAATATTAATTTTTTTAAAGCATATTGTTCTCTCAAATAAAAGAAATTATAAAACAGAAATACACAGAAACATTTCCAAAACACACAGAAACATTTCCGATGTATACAAAAACATTTCTGATGCATGCAGAAACATTTCCCATGTATACAAAAACCTTTCCGATATATGCAGAAACCTTTCCGATGTATATAAAACATTTTCGATATATGCAGAATTGTTACTGAACATCTGACTGAAATATAAAGAAACGTTTCCGAAATATGCGAAAACTTTTATGAACATCTGACCGAAATATGCGGAAACTTTTATGAACATCTGACCGAAATATGCGGAAACATAACTAGAAACGATGGGCCACATTGCTGCCCCACCAGAATGAGTAACGTTTCCGAGTTTTTTTTTACAGTGTTGCTAAAGTGTGAACATTTTTTCGAGAGTGTAACAATTTTGAAATCAAAACAGCGAACACTTACAAATTTCTTCGTCTAAAATTACTGTAAGTTTTCCTTATGTGATGTTTATTATGCTTTCAAATAAATGTCTGTTCTCTTTTTTGAAACTATTTAAATACGTAATTAAGAAATACAATATTAGGTTAATATTTATAGTTAAACATTTCAAATTCTTAATTTAACACTTCAAAAATAAGTTTTGTTCAAAATTTACACATTAAATAGGAATTTTTACTCATTCTCTATATAACGAATTTTTTACTGGAGCAATGGAATTCGTTATATAGAGACTCGACTGTATATATACCCATTAATGTTCAAATGTATAGATTTTTGCATCTGAAAATATTTGTAAACTTTTTTTGAAAAATCGGGTCAATCGAAAGAGTCGAATCCTAACCCAAAACCGACACTAACCCGACGCAAATAACTTCACCTGATCCCCAACAAAAAAATTAACCTGGGCCGATGGTGTGGATGGATACGACTTCCTGCGGCTGAGCAAAACCTTGTTTTAGCGAACCAAAAGCAAAATTCGGCGCTGTTTATTATCAGGAAAAAAGATTTAAAACACATGGTTAAGGAGGCTGAAAGACTGTTTCCAGTTAGAAATTTTGTTTTCACCAGTATTATGCACAATCACACATACCACATATACCACGATTAAATGAATTACAGATAAAATAAATTAACTTTCTACCTCCTCACCAATTGGTACCTAACTCTTCTGATGCTCCTCTATGCAATTATATTTCACAGGACTACATAAAAAAATCAATTTAAAAAGCATAAATTTCAAACGATTAGAGGGCCACCAAAAACATTAAAAGAACTCCAGAAAGAGTCGCAAAAAAATATCGATTTAAGCTATAGCCAAGGCACTTACTTGAAATAAAGTATATTGTGCCAAGGTTGAACAAGTCGAAAACCGTATGTAAAAACCATACATAAATGAGAGTTTATAACAGTTTGAATGTGGTCACATTATTTTTGCATCAATCTGAATATCATATTTCTGATATATTTGTTTATCTTAACAATACAAGATTATTTAAATTATAAAATATACTAATAAAATTACGATATTTTAAAAATACCAGTGATGTGTAATACACATTAGTAAGGGTTTAGCAGCTAGAGTTTAATAGAAAATATCCTGAAAAAAATAAATAAAAGCTTTTTTTAGTCGGGGTATTAGTATCTTGCATTTAACTGAACTTGAAATCTGTATTTTATACACGTTATTCATATATATATATATATTTAAGTTCATGTCTAGGTATAGAAAATAAATGAATTGGTTTTGAACTTTAAATTGCATCACTACAATTATTACTTTCAAATAGAGGTTCGGATTTAAGCATGGCATATAAATGTCTATCATATAATACGCAATCAAAAATTTTCGGATAAATAAAGAAACGTAGAGAAGAGTATTTATGTTACAAAATACAACTGAATGCTATTTAGAGAAAACTTAAATTAAAAACATTTTTATGTAAATACTAACCTTTGAAGGATTTATTACGTTTTTAAAACGTGATTTTTTCGTGAACACACAATGTTTATTTGGAAATTCTACGATCCAAGATGTGATTATCAGTCAAAGCTTACATAAGTAGTTTATAAATTTCGCAAGAAAGTTTATAAGATCATCACTTCTACAAGCATAAATGTGATAAGAGAGTTAAGTGTCATAATATTTGGTTGAGAGCAAATGAACTTTTCTAAAGTACCAAGCGATCCAAAAGTCAGGATGAATTAGAAAATTCAATAACTCCCAAAATAATGAATATAGAAAAATGCCGGATTTTTCAAGATATAAAAAAATAGTTCTAAAATAGTCCTTTTTTTTCTTCTTCTGTTTTCGAGTTACGGCCAACGATATAAAAATACATGGCTGATAATGACATTATTGAGACATAAAACGATAGTTGTTATTTAGTATAGGTAAAATAGGGTTTGAAAATGATAACTGGTGTGCATTCACAAAAATTTTGAATAACTTTGCAGTAGGAATAGAGATTAGATGAGTCCCCAAATAAAAAAGTTGTTTTACTTTGTTTGATAGCTAACCACCGTACATTGTTGAGTAGCTGCAACAACTTTTATCCTCGACAAACGGAGAGAAACTTACTTTCAATCGATGCTTTCCGCATACATGGTCACCAGATTTTCGGAATAAGTACTGCACGTGCTAGGTTATACCCGACCCAAATCTGCTAATTTCATTTGAAGTCAACCTGGAACTCGACCCCGAGGCCAACCCGAAAAGAAAAAAAGTAATCCATATCTCAATGCATTTATGTAGGGCCTGATTACTAACGGGGCAAACTTCCAACAGTAAATTTTAATATAAATTTTTGCCTTATTTAAACGACCTATTCATGCAAAATTACTTTGATGTAAAGGGATAACATTTCTATTAATTTTTACTGGTGGGAGTTTGCCCCGTAGGTAATCAGGCCCTGCATTTACAGAAAAGTAATCTACATTATGGCTCAACTATCAATTTTTTCTATTATGTTGATCAATAAGTATCTATATACTATTGTACTGGCAATCGGGATGCCAGTACTATTTCCGTATTTTAACGGGAAAAAAATTCGTAAATTCCAGGAAATTTTACGTAATTTCTGAAATATCCGTTTTTAAATTTCCGCTTTATAACATATATTTTCCGTATTTTTTAGAAATTTTTATGTCGTTAAAATAAACTTTATAGAACCAAATAATAATAATAATAATAATAAAGGTACTTCTCAAGGGCAACCTTATATATTTATGCTTCTTTTTTTTTCTCCGAGTGTGTTTTCAGAAAATGACCACCCCTTGCCACGATGAGAATCAAACCCCAAATCTTCCGTTTACTAAACTGGTGGTCTAGACCACTACGCTACGATTGGATGTGCTCCGCTTCCTCAAATGTTGTTACTTATTTTAATCGCTTTTCATGATGTAAAAATTTGAAAGTACTATGAGTTTTTTTCAGTTTCAATCATGAAGATGTTCCAATGTTTTTAATATTTTCTTTTCATAATTTTCAATATTTTGTTTTATTATTTGATGCCTTATAACAGATAAATTTTAACTTATTATGTATTATATGAGTAAAACATTGCATTAAGAGTATTGATTGCTTCTTTTTGCAATAGTACCAACATTTTCCTTTTTCGAACATATAACTTTTTAAATTATTTGGTCTGATGATCTATTTATCAATTCCAATAAAAACAATAATTATCTTAAGCAGACGTATTTATTACATGCTATTAAAATAATTTTTTGTTATCTCTTATTTTAAAAAACTTATATAAATAAACAATTTTATAATAAATTACATTGTTATACGTGAGCTGTGCTGAGAACTTTTGTGTACGGTGTTAAACTGAATAGTTTTAAAAATATTCAAACAAAAAATTAATTTTTAAGGACAATTTCGAAATTAATGATCTTGTGATAGGTAAGTTTAAATTTGGACTTATTGATTTAGCTTAAATTAATTTAGTTTAATTTATAAAATTATAAGCTAAAGAAATAAATTATAAACTTCATTTTTATAAAATGAAAAAAAAAATATATTAACTAATTTTATAAATTTAAGGAAAAAGTTATAAACTTTGTAAAATTATAATTTATAAAATAATAAATTTTAGTTTAATTCATAAATTTATAAGCAAAATCAGTTTAGTTTAATGCCAATTTACATAGCGATAACTTGCAGAGATATTATGTTATAAAACCTTTAAACAACCCAATACTGCCTCGCATCAGAAAAATTTAAATAAAATAAAAAAAAAATAGTGAAAAAAAAATCCTAATTTTCAAGCACTATCAAGAAAAAAAATGTAGATTTAAAAAATATTTTTTCTGTAACTTATAAAAATAAAATAAATTTCTAAATATTTCATTAAAAAATATAAATATTACTATTATTTTCACAAGAAATTACCGTCCAGACATGGCCCCAGTTAGAATGGGCCAGCGTATCGAGCTGAGTCAGGCCAGGATCCTTGAAGAACTCTAGTAAATACAACAATCTTAATTTGAATTTCAAACAAGGCGATTTCTGTACGCAAACCTCTAAACGTTATTTACGGAAATTGCAGCGTTTTGGAAGAAATACGGACATTGTACTGTTTTGAAAGAAATACAGAAAAAATCCATTAAATTTACGGAGAACTTTCTGCATATTTACAGATTTGAAATCTCCTTTACGGAACTAATGTCATTTACGGAAATTGTACTGTTGTTTTGGAAAAATGAAACTTCTCCTTAAAACTTTACGGAAAATCTCTTGTATTTGCACGGATATTTTTTACAGTGTACAGCAAAATTTAGTTGAAAAATTTATACCACAGCTGAAAAATGCACATCCAACAGTTATCGCTCATCGTCAGTCCTGTTACGGAATTATTTTGTGTGTCTCTGTAAATGAAAGATAAATGCTTTGCACTCCCTACCTACAGAAAACAGGTTTCAGTACACCAAAGAAATGCATATCAATTTAATTATGCTTGAAGTATGATAACATCATCAAAATGTGCCGGCAACGATTTTTTCTTATGGACCACATTGTAACGAAATTCTTTTGTATATCCCTCTAAACGAACTATAAAATCTACACATTTCTTATTTTCAATAGCGAACATTTTATAGTAAACCTCAATAACATATATCAATTACATGGCAATCCGAGTATATTTACGAGAGCTAGAATAAGGCTAGACAACCAGAGAGACATTCGACATACAGATGGTCAGAAAAACCGAAGTCTTAAACACTTTTCAACTATGTTGGAAAGTGTTACAAAATTAATTATAAAAATACAGTTTAACAGAACAGGACATTGTTTCATGAGTAAGCAAATCGTCAAGATATCCAGTTAAGGAAAAAAAAAAAAAAACATACACCGGGATTGTATTTTATCGGCACTACAACACTATCTATATTATAATGATTTAACAATATACTCTTAGTTCTTTTTTATTTCGGTGAAAATATGATATCAAAAACAGATTGTATCTAGATAAGGGTAAGGGTAGGGTAAGGGTAAATATACTTATGATCTGGTCCAGTGGTATCATTGGATGTTCTCCTGCTCTTTCCCTGCACTACAGCTTTTCTTACTACTCATGGAACTTTATCGGCTATTCAGGCTTATGTCGATCTCCTTGTTAAAACTTTAATTAGTGACAAACAATAAAGTATAGATAACTTAGAAAATAAAAGAATATATATTTATTTTTCAAAACATAATAAACAATGTCGAGCAGTTTAACTATTCGTTAGATTGCGTTGAATTCTCACCAAAGAATAAGTTTTTCATTTCATTGTTTTTCTGCATTGACTGGCGATTTTGCGAGAACAGCGCGGATCTCACAGACAAAATACGCAGTATTGGATTGAGGGATACGCAGCGGGATTCTTGTAAAAGGTGGAAAATCTCATGGGATTGCAATCCCTATGTATGACTCAACTCCCAACTAACACCTTGTGACTTCTAATTGTGGAGATACATGAAATCAAAAGTGCATCGTTATAAAAAAGCCACTTTGTCAATATTGAAAGATGTCACGTAGCAACATGTGTCTGCATACCAATAGAAATGTTGCTTAATGTTGTGAACAGTGAGACAGCTTATCTGGCAGCTGTGCTGCTGAGGGACAGACGGCCTAACGAAAATATGTAAGCAGTTATTCCTCTGGATGTTGTTTAACCTATATAAACTTTACTGGAAAACTTAAGTGTAAACTAAGTCGAGAATGTAAACTATGCTGCCAAAGATAATGGTTTCTTGACAAAAACCACATTTAATTTCCATAATTTCTACGCAAGCATCATATTTATAGCATCAAAATTGTGCGAATTATCGATTAATATTTTTCGCTTTTTTGGATCATATAGTACTTTATTACAATTATGTACATACAACCTGCTGTCGCGATATAAGAAAAAAAATAAGTAACACAGTTCTAATGCTTATTCTTCTACCATTTGTTCAAAGGCGGGAATAAATCTAATTTCCTCACACATTTTGTTTCTTGGTACATTCAGTAATCGCATATCTGTCGTTTGCACGTAGACGATAAAGCGATGATGTAATAGATTATGCGATTAAGCTTAATAAAACAGGTTTACTATGTTTTGTTTTGGTATCAACATTTTATCTGACACCTTGTTCGAAAAAGATGGGAACAAATCTTAGTATCTACAAGATAAATATTCTTCATCTGTTTTAAAACATTGCTTTTTTTTCTTTTTTTTTTTTTTTTTTTTTTGGGGGGGGGGGGGGGGGAGAGGGGGTAGATAAATTAAACTATCTTTTAGTAGTTTTCAACTTTTTCATCAAATGGCTCATAATTTTCACAATATTAAATTAAAAAATAAGATCAAAACCACGATTGATAAGAACCCAACAACACAAAATCCGGAAAGAAACTAGATTTTGCCCATACAAGCATTACCCAAATTTAAATAGCATTTGTTTAATATATATAATTTTTTTGGGAGGGGGGTGGGTAGATAAATAAAACTATCTTTTAGTAGATTTCACCTTCTTTATCAAATGGCTGATAATTTTTACAATATTAAATTCAAAAATACAAAAAATTAAACTAACTTTACTTTCAAAGTAAAATGCTTTACATAAATCGATGAAATCATAAGCTATTTTAGATAAAAGCCACGATTGACCCAACAACACAAAATCCAGAAGGAAAAGAGATCTTGCCCACACAAGCATTACCAAACTTTAAATAGCATTTGTTTAATAATATTTTTTTCTTGGAGACGGGCGGTGGGGGGGGGGGGGATATCTGTAATGTTTAATGATTATGTACGGTTACTTTCATTGTAAGAGTTTACCTTGGATTTGCAGAAATCCCTAATCACATTAGAAATGGCAGTGTGCAGAGGGTAGAAATCATCCTATAAAAGGCTGCCATGTATTGGGAATGGAGATTTATAAAACTGAAGATGGGTTACATAGTAAAACGTATTTCGTACATTAGAGATCATCCTAGACATATGCATAGCAATTTATTTTCGTATTGACAATTTCATGTAGCGATACAAATTTGCAGTTAATTTTTCGTACACTGACGCCTTTATTTTACAACATTATTCAGGCAATAGTTACGAATTGACATTTTTGTTGAGTTGAGATCCATTATTTGTGTGATATGGCTTTAAGAACAGTCCGAATGTCTGTTTTTTTACTCTAGGTTTGGTGGTTAGAATACTGGCTTTAAATTTAAAGTTCCGGAGATTAAATCGGATTAGAGATACAGCTGATTTGAACAAATATCTTTATATTCGAGATACAGCTGATTTGAACAAATATCTTTGTATAGCAAAATTAATAAATGTATAATTAAATAATACTTGCGTTTTCTCATTGAAACTTCTGATTTATAACATGTCTTTAAGTACATCAGTGTGGGTCCACAGGTTGTTCGAGTCGCTGTACCTACGGATAAAAACTGTTTCATATTTTTTTTCTAATTCAATCTTTAAAAATTTTTTTGATAACCTATTTTGGCATATTCATAATATTTGGCTTGATAAGCACTCAAATCTAATTAACAGTAAAAATAAAAAAACATTTTATTAAAGTTCAACAGGGGTTATTTATGGAAATGACAGATGTTTAAAATTTTATTGAAACTCTAAATCTCACTAAGATATGCCTTTACAAGTAAAAATAGCTATTAAATTTAACTTCAACTCAATACTGTCATACTTTTGAAGATTGTTAGTATAGAAGCAAGACTAATTCTTAAATCTAAAGCACATCAAACACTTAACTCCCAAATTTCAGAACGACCATGTACCGTGATACTGGATAAACTTCATGAGAGAGTATTTAACAACTTACCAACTTGAGTCACATCACTTAATGTGGTTCAATTCTGAACTGAAATTTAGTGCAAAACACCGACTTCTCCCAGTGAACGCCTCCCTGTAAATAGCAACCAAACAACAACGTGCTGTTACGACATTAGCATACTACATAATCTACTTAAAGTCCCACATTCTGTCGAATTTAATTACAACTTAAGAAACTTAGAGATCGGAAGGGTAGTGTTTTTTATTTACGAACACAATGTTTCGGTTCTTCTGAAAATTTTACCTTAGAATACCAACGGGAAGCCTTTAAGTGAAGAAGTTTGGGAATTATGCAGATTTAAAATTTTGAACTCTTAATATTAAATTTATTTGTAACACTTTCCAACGTAATTGAAAAGTATTTATCAATTCGGTTTGTCTGTCTGTCTGACTACCCATGTTCTAACTCACGAAAATATTCAACCTGTAGCCAGAAAGTTCGGTGAAGGAGCCTGTAGAGGTCGCTGCTGTAATAGTAGAATATCAATGCGCCGCGCGTGGTGAAGGTCAATATCTGTTTGAACGTTTGGCAAGGTTCCAAGTGCGTTTATTCCCTGTTACGTTTAACGACGAGCGCGAAAGGTTTACTGTGGATTGTCGCGGTAAACAAAATGAATCAGTGAATAAACATGACCGCCTTGGTTGTACGGCAGTTCCTGGCCGCGAATGGAGTTGTGACACTTGATCATCCCCCTTATTCACCTGATTTGGCACCTGCAGACTTCTTCCTCTTCCCCAGATTGAAGTCATCCCTGAAGGGAAAGAGATTTACGGACATCACCGGCATTCAACGCAACGTGCGGCCGAGCTCAAAGCCATTCCGAAAGAACTGTTTTACAGGATTTTCCAGGACTTATATACTCATTCCCAACAGTGCATTACCATCCATGGAGATTATTTTGAAGGACAGTAAATTGTATTTGATGCTGTACAATACTGTATTTAAATTAAAAATTCATTCACCGAACTACGATTGTCACTACGATTGTCATGTAATTCATATATGTCATTGAAGTTTACCATGACAAGTTCTGTATTGAAAATGAAGTGTGTGGTATTTATAGTTCATTTACAGGGACACTCAACAGAATTTCGTAATATTACAGTGTATGGAGAAAATTCATTTGCAGTGCATTTTGATAATGTTACATCATTTCAAACATATATAAATCGATATACATCACTGAGGTGTAATGCAAGATACTTAGTATAGAATTTGTTGCGCCTAGCATTTATCGGGGGTTAAATGGGGGTGAAAGTTTTTAGTCATTTCTCGTTTTTGTCATATCTCAGCAGCAGTTTTAGATAGGAACGTGAAATTCAGGATTAAACACATATTTAAGCGATTTTAGAAATTCATCAATTAAGGGAGTTAAATTGGGGTCGAACGTTTTAGGTCATTTTGCCTGCTCGCTATATCTCAGCAGCATTTTTAGTTAAGAGCTCGGAATTCGGGTTAACAAATCTACCAAATATATAGATAAACATATATTTCAGCAATTTTAGAAATTCAGCAACTAAGGGGGGGTTAAATATTAGGAGGATAAATATTTTAGGTCATTTTGCCATATCTCAGTAGAAATTATAGGTAGAATCATGAAACTCAAGATAACAAATCTACTAAAAAAATAGCTAAACACGTATTTCAGCGATTTTAGAAATTCAGACACTATGAGGGGTTAAATGGGGGTCGAATGTTTTACGCCATTTTGCTATCTCAGTAGAAGTTTTAGTCAGGAGCGTGAATTTCGGGATAACAAACCTACTAAAGAATAGTTAAACATGTATTTTAGGCGATTTCAGAAATTCCACTACTAAAGGGGTTAAATGGGGGGGGGGGCTCGATAAATTTCGAGGATTTCACCTTTTCACCATATCTCATCAGTAGTTTTGGATAAGAGCGTAAAATTCAGGATAACAAATCCGCTATAAAAATAATTAAACACATATTTCAGCGATTTTAGAAATTCACCCATTAAGGGGGGTGTAAATGGGGGTCGAAAATTTTAGGTAATTTCGAATGTTCGCCATATCTCAGCAGCATTTTTAGTTACGAGCTTGAAATCACAGATTCAGGATAACAAATCTACTACAAAATAGTTAAACATGTATTTCCGCGAATTTTAGAAATTCAGCCACTAAAGAGGGTTAAATGGGGGTCGGATTTCTTATGTTATTTTGCGATATCTCAGTAATAGGTAGGTGCGTGAAATTTAGGATAACAAATGTACTAGAAAATAGGTAACTATGTATTTCAGCAATTTTAGATAATAATCCATCAAGGGGGTCTCACTGTGTGTCGAAAATGTTAGGTAATTGTGCCATATCTCAGCAGCAGTTTTAAGTAAGAATGTGAAACTCCGCTTTACAAATCTACAAGAAAAAGTAGTTAATCATGTATTTCAGCGATTTTAGAGCTAGCGAGTTTGTGGGCAACATCGGCTATGAACCCGATTGCGGAGGATTAGATGAAAAACAGAACTATTGCTGATTTTTTAATATATACTAACCGGTCGCTTCCGAGTGGGGCCCAGATACAAAGTACTACTTGGGCTCCACCCTTAGATACTCACGGGTAGGGCCCAGTAGTATTTTGTCTGGGGGCTCATGAAAAAAAATTATTTATGTCGCGAAATCTTTAATTAAGTGCTTTTTTATATTTTTATTAGTTATTTTCCTATACTTTTAATTTAAAGTATTTTATTTATATTTTTTGGTTGAATATAAAATGCACTTTCTGGGCCCCAAGCGAAGTCAGGGTGGTACGGTACGCTGCACTATGTATCTGGGCCCCACTCGGATACGACCGGCTAGACGGGCGAAGACCGGCTAGTAAGATATATAAGAAAATGATATGATGGTTTTGACATAATCGTTGTAATACTTTTCAGCCTTTTAAATAAAGATGAACGTTTTATATTAAAATGATCTCGCACATTCACTAAGGACTCAACAAATTACTTTTATTTCGCTTTTTTACTACAATTTCTTCTAATAAAAGAGAACGATACATGAAATCGTCAAACTGGACTAAAAAGTATATTGTTACTGGCACTTCAATTATATACTAATTTACTCAGTTTTCGTATAGATAAAGCGATAGTTACAACAGAAATAATATAAAGTAAAACCTCTCAAAAAAGAGTCCGTATGTAAATCTTGCCTTGAATGGAAAATTTTCATGTCTCCGACGAAAATAACATAACTTTTTTTATAATAGAATGCATTCCTTTTAAGACGGAGACCTGCTTGAAAAGGAAATTTTCTCCGGATCATTTCGATTCCGTCTTTATTGTATGTGATTTAAGAATTTGTCTTTCAGCCAAAAAGTACTGATTTATCTGACGTCATTTTCTTCTTATACTGTTAATTTATAGTTATTTAAGCTTTTCTTAAACATTGGCAATCGTGAGAATTTAGTCTAGAATCAAAGGTTTTCCACATTTATTCCAAACATTCATCATGGTGTCATCATAGCATCTTTGATCCTTATCACAGAATTCAAAGTTCTTCTTGGTTATATCTACGTGTATTAACTTTATCATCTTATCCGATTCAAAATAAAATGACTTCTTTGTATCAGAAATATATTTTTGAATAAAAGTATCATAAAGTTCATAGTCCTTTTGAATATTTCATGCCTTATCTTAAAGTGTTAAAATTAACGCTTTCGTTGAAAGATAAAAGATATATATTACATAAAGAGTGTAAATATCGATTTGTTGATTGATATTAAAAGCATTTAACCATAAAGAAAGATGGTTTCTTTTCATTTTAATGCGTATTCTCTCGGGAGTTCAAAGGCATTCATTATATCTGCTCTAAGGAAATAAATTTAATCTAATATCTACTTACATTTTAAAATCAACTTCTTTTCTTTTTTTAATCTCTTTTCATAGAAGGTGGAATATGAAAGGATCAGAAACCTATGAAATGTCAAAAGTAACCGAAAGTTTTAAAGCTTGTTATTTTAAAACTATTAGACACACAAAGACAAAATTTCAAGGAATATTTTACATAAACGTACTCTTTTTAATTTTGTTTTTTAAAAAATTGAATATATTTAATTTTTATTACCTTTATTTCATAAATATATGCATATTTAATAGACTGAAATGCGGAGAATCACTCACATAACTCAGTCCGTATTAACGATTTTTTAAGATTAACTTTTAATACTTGGCATACTAAATTTAGCAGACTAGATAAAATTAAATATAATCATCTTTTAAAATAAAAATAGAGGGATACAACTGTTGACAAATTACAAGTTTACTTGTGTCTAATAAAGTTATTTAAAAATTTATAATTAATGGCACCTTCATTTTTATATATAATGTCAAACACTTCCTCTTTTTTATCCCCTTACCAGTGTCGCTATGTTTCTTCATTCCAAGTATAATAAGAAAACAGAGAATTATATATATAAATGTACATTTGAATTAAAAATTAATTGAATTCGGGTTTCGTGTAAAAGAATCAAATATTGCACAGATCAAATTGCATTTGAATAATCATAAACAGTGCAAGTTTGAGGTGCCCGAACTGGTACGAGTGACACAGGTATAAGGTTAAAAGAAATAAATTTTTAGAACATATTTTGATTAATACTATCATTTACATGGTGATTATAAAAAAACTATCCCGATATATGAGCCCCTAACTGTCATACCGTTCACAGAAACTGAATGAAATTCCGGCCTGAAGTATTTTGAAGTATGCGCTCAAGAATTATGTGAAAAACAACAGTTTAAATTCTAACAGTTACGGTTACAGTGACAAAATTTCGAAAATTTCAAATGGCAACACCTACTTTTTTTATTGGAATGCGATCTTCATAGTGAAAAACCATAAAAAGCGTTGGAACGGTACCTGTAGCACGAAAATCGCCGGCGCTAGACAGACTAAGAAGAATAGTGAAAACAACCAATAAGGACAGAGAAGCAACAGAAAACAAAACATTTTATTGTGTTTCATACATTTTCCATTTCACACACGACGACATTTTACATGCGGCAGATGGTGGATAGCAATGAACAATAAAATGCTTTACTTTCTGTTGCTTCTCTGTCTTTTATTGGTTGTTTTCACTTTTCTTCTTAGTCTGCCTATAGCGCCGGCGATTTTTGTGCTACAGGTACCGTTCCAACGCTTTTTATGGTTTTTCACTATGAAGATCACATTCCAATAAAAAAAGTAGGTGTTGCCATTTGAAATTTTCGAAATTTTGTCACTGTAACCGTAACTGTTAGAAAATAAATATTGTTTTTCACATGATTCTTGAGCGCATACCTCAAAGTAATTTAGGCCAGAATTTCTTTCAGTTTCTGTGAACGGTATGACAGTTAGGGGCTCATATATCGGGATAGTTTTTTTTATAATCACCCTGTATTTCGTTAATCATTTTTATTCCAAGCTCATTTGCTGTAGCGAATAATGTATTATTCACATATCCTTTTTGTTTCAAGATACCATACAAATTTATATAAAGTTCAGATCTAGACCAGCAAAATTCGGAAACTTCTCATAAACTGCAAAAAAAAATCTTTGACTTCAGATATTCTAAGCAAAACTAATCATTAAAAAATATTGAAATGCACACGAGAAATTTGTAGAGAACGCTTCCACTGGTTTAACATTAGCTGTGAATTGCGCATGCTGTCTCGTGTAGCCTCTCAAGTATTGCCAATGAAGTGTGTTGCCAAATGGTCCATCGAGGTTAAAATATTTTCATCAGAAAAAATACGTGTTTCTATTCTTTGTAGCAAAACATTATACTTTTGGCCTATTTGCAATCTTTGCTCTTCTTGATGGTTCATCATTTGAGGTCTACTTATCATTTTTCAAAATTTTGCATTGGAATTTTACTGCGAACATTCAAGACCATTGCATGTGATACTCTATTAGATAAATCATGTTATAACTTTTTTTTTTCCGAAAAAAATCTAATTTTTTTTTTGCCTATTTTCACTCTTCAAACCCTTAAAAACTTTGTGGTAAAGCAATTTTTTTGAAATTCGTATTGGTTCAAAAGTTCTCCGCCTTTTGGTGTTGCAGTGAACAGGCTCAATTTGTGTGTGGCGCGCAGGTAGAAACAAAAGAATTGAGAAAGAGGAAATCCGGGGGGGGGGGGTTATATTGGCATGTTATGGATAATATTATGCACGCTGAAAATTGTCACTGTTATTTATATTTGTTTAAAAATGTTGTAAAACATTAAACCTGTTTTTCTCGATACTCTGTTTTACGAATCGGTACCAGGTAATATCTCGAGATTAGATAAACCGATTGCGTTTTTCTATATTGTAAATATTTTTTGTGCGATTTATATATGAAAATTTTTGTAATTGAAATTTGAACAGCCGTCATTTTCTTCAGGATCGAAAAATTGATAAACCCATCCGAGAAAGACTATAAAATATAAATTTAAAGGTTTTTTTTTTTTTTTTTTTTTTTTTTTTGTTACTGATAAGCAGATTTAGAGATTCATCTAGTACCGCGGAACGCTTCGCTTTTTGCACACCCCTGTATCAAAGGCCGCCAGAGCCCTATTTTTTAACCAATTTACAAATAAAAAATTGCTTTTAAAACTTCATACACTCTTTCATTTGCAAAACACCCCCATTATTACTGTATAGTTGCGGTAAAAAAAAAAAAAAAGCAAAAAGTGGAGAATTTTTTTTTTTTTTTTTTTTTTTGTTTTTTTGTTATAACATGCCTTAACTAATTCGATATTGGAGGATCTGAAAGATATTTTTCTTTGCTAATACGAAAGTTTACTTTTATCACGAGAATACCTCGATTTTTTTCACACAGGTAATGCTTTTTTGCAAGTAGTTTCTTGAATTATAAAGCATTGCGAACCGCTGTTTAAGAATTTTTAATTAACGTAGGCATTTCTCTCTGAGATTTTGTGGTACACCAGTGTAATAAAGTATTTTTCGAACTTCATACTCAAATCTTTACCACACATTATTTTTTTTAATATACGGCTAGTTAGGCCCCTACCTGCCAGAAATGAGTGCCTAGTTAGACGAGTTAATACCTGGGCGCGGGGCGATATTCACCTGATCACAGCATGGCTGTTATCCACCTGACAAGAGCTTTGTTGGCATCGCTGCAGTGCTCTTTAGTGGTCTGCTACAGTTGTCTTTGTTTGCCGGTTCACGGTTTCTATTTAACTTTGTTGAACTGGCAGATTTACAAAAAAGCAAAAATTAAAGATGAGAAAGGAATTGGTCTCGTAATTTAGAACCTTAATCAGGTGACGAGACCTTCACCTGACTAGACACCTTCAAAGGTATAATTCATAGGGAACTTGGAGGACTGTACACCCATGACGGAATTTTACATGCACCAGGCGCCATTAGTGTACATAGCTTTACATATTCGTCATATTCAGGGCTTGACAATTGCGGTCGCCATGTCGCCACTGGTGGCGAAGTTTTTTAATCTGGCGACCGAATTATTTAATCTGGCGTTTTTGTTTCTTTGTTTGTTTTTTTCTTTTGTACAATAATTGACCTAAGAAATGAGCACAAATGGTATTTTTCTCTACCCCTACTCGTGTGTTCAAAACAATGTTCTTCCCCTTCTCTCGTACTTTTAGTGGAAGAACCAAGTTTAAAGGCATTTTTAATCTCATGCCCAGAAAACACCATTATTTTCCCGTTCTAGCCAAATAGCATGTCACGTGATTAAAATAAGGAGGGGGGGGGGGAGATTTTAATAAAACAGTAATAAATAGTATCAATCCAACCTCTGTGGCATCTAAAATGAGATATAATGCTAAACAATGCTCAAGTATTTTTGTAAGTTTTAAATCCGATTTTTGTGATCGGAATTAAAACTGATTAATATACCACATTCATTTTAATAACACATAAGTGATTATAAGTAATTCATTTGCAGTAAATCTATAAAACTTAATTAAAATTTGTAGAATACAACACAATACTGTAGTATAAATGTAGTTTAGTATTCTGTATTCCGCAGCTGAAGCTTTGTAACTAATAATTCTAAACTATGCTTGTTGTTATTTTTTTCTCAATTAATTCATAAAACTCGTTTGTGTTTTAATTTAATTATTGACGGGGGAGGTGGTAAATATTTTTTTCTGGCGACTGGAAATTTTTGATGGCTACCACATTTTATCAAATTTGTAAAGCCTTGGTCATGTCTGTTGGCTTGTAACGTTCATGGTGGATTGTTGCTGTAGAGTTTATCGCCGCTTTTATGGACTGATTTCACTTTTTTTTTTTTTGTCTCTGTCAGGGTTTTCTGCCACTTTTATGGGCTCACCACTGTTGTAGGTTGTTTCTGTCCATTATCATTGGCTGCGTTTTTGTCTCTATCTTGATAAATTGATAACTAGCTTGTGCTACTGCTGGTTGTGACATTTTGAAACTTTGAGTTCTTGCGAGAGTTTCACTGGTTAATATATCACTATCGTGGGTTTTGTCCCATTGTAACTTTTGTTACTGGTATACCTAGTTGTCACATTTTTGGATGTTGCACACTCATTTTTGTTGGTTTTGTCACTTT
The DNA here is from genome assembly GCA_963931845.1 of Maratus michaelseni. Classification (NCBI taxonomy): domain Eukaryota; kingdom Metazoa; phylum Arthropoda; class Arachnida; order Araneae; family Salticidae; genus Maratus; species Maratus michaelseni. The sequence continues at coordinate 410,181,474 of OZ007586.1, forward strand.
AACTCACCCGTGCATTATAGCTGGGGGTTTTGATTTATATTTTTTCCTTCGTGAATACGTTTAATGCGATCAATCCATTGAATCTTAATGGCTGTTATCACTGCTTTTGAATTTTGTGCAACTTGGTTGATTTGTTGTTTGAGAAACTTGGCGCACTGATGGAGTGGGGCTTGTTCCGTGGCCGTTAGTCCGTCATATACCTGTGAGGCTGTTTTCACTTGATGAGACATTATTTTTTTTTCACTATTCACTTTCTTTGCCAGGTGTGCTTTTTACATTCACCAATTAATTACTTTTTTGTGTTTTGATCATTTTTTGTTGATTATTTGACTTTATCAGTTGGTGAAATTCAGTCCGTCACAGATGACTTCTACTTCTAACTCGTACTGCCAAAAAAAAAAAAAAAAAAAAAAAAAAAAAATCTGGCGTAGCAAATAGGTTAAAAAATTGATAATTAATCTAAATGCTACAAATCGCAATTTCATTCTTAATTGCCTGCCTAATCAAAAATGCATTTTTAGATTTTTGTATAAAAATACATTATATATATCTTTTTTAAAATACTCTTATAATTTCTTTATAATAATTAGATTAATAATAATTAAATGAGGTGTTCGCAACCATGATAGACCAAGTCCGCTTTTTAAATGAATTTTTCATGTAGAATGTGCAGCAAACTCTGTTTTATCCACTGCCATAGTGAGCCAAGTCTGTAGCTCACATATCTTCTCATTAATGGCATCTGTGTCCATAGTTGGTGAAATAAAACAGGAAGCCTTCATATCCATACCGAATGAAGTCCATTAATCAGTATACTACTCTTTCAACTGTGGTCCATTCTTGTCTAAATATTGCCTCATTGCTATCAAAAGACATTGTAGTTAAAATAAGTAGCGATTTCAAATCTTCTGGTGAAGAATACATATTTGTGAATCATCAAATGGGAAAACCATGAATGGTAAGTAATATTGTTTTAATAGTGAATATAACATTTGAGCAATTACAATACTTATTGTTTGTTTAACGTTAACTTTAATCCTAAAAAGTATAATGCATTTAAAATATGGAAATAGTTATATAAATAATTATGTATGTACAGTTAACAATTTGTAATTATTTCAGATAACAGCAGTAATAAATCTGCAGAAATGTCCAGTTTAAGTATACCTATAAAACACTTAGATGATGTTGTCAATAATGCGGATAATGATAAATTATTTTATGTTCAGTTCATTATTTATTACTATTAAAATTTTATTTAATTGTTTTTAATTTTGTTTTTGACCTACAGAAACCAGTGAGAAAATGAAGGAATTGTTTCTGTAAGAGGACGCAAAAGGAAGCGGAATGAGTGTAGTTGAAAAAAATATATATATTAGGAAGCGATGTAGAAAAAATGGTAAAGATTACTGTGCTGCAAAAACAGGTCAAGTTGTGAAAGGAAGATATTTGTAATAAAAAATTCAACTGTCACTACCGTCGTCGTTGTGGTGATAAATGTACCATAGATCAATATAAAACAATTTTAGATTCTTTCTTGAATCTTGGAGATTATTCAATATGGAATGCCTTCATTCGTAGTTTGATGCAAAGGAAGAACATAAATAGATCGAGATGCGTGCTGTGAAGGTACTGGTGCTGAAAAGTGTTACACACATATGAATACTCTCTTACAGAGAAGAGCCGTAAGAAATATCACTTTGACCAAAAAGAAAGATATGATGAACCTTCTCCCACATTCCGCCGATTCATCATGTATACTACAAGAATCTTCCAGTAAAGCTCAATACTAGGCTCCAAGCTACTTCCTCTCGAGTACATGATGGTGATAATGATGATGATGATGATGATAGTATTGTGTTCAGTGAATTGTTTAAAACAACTGGTTACATGTTTCCCTCTCTGTGTTTAATTTAGAGTAAAATATACAATAAGTGAATATAAATAAAAATCAAGAATTTTTGTAATCATAATAAAGAATTCTATATTTACACTGTAATAGTCATATTTTTTTCACATAGAAATTTCACAACCATAGTGGGCGTGTCCTAGTTTGTTTTAAAGTGTAAATTTACAACTGAAATATTAATTTGTCATTTTTAAAAGTAGGACACTATGAAAATTATATTTTAAATTAAATATTGACATATTTAATTACTATAAATATCTGAATTATTATTTTATTAAGAACTTTAAAGTGTTATTATTCATAATAGAGATAAATGGACTTGGTCTACTATGATTGCAAACCCCTCCAATAATGACAAGATTATTTTTAAAATATAAAATTAATGTTTGGCTGTTTGGGAAATTCGTGCCGGAAAATTCTGTCATATAATTATTAGACATTAATTCCGATAGCTAATGTCTAATAATTAATGGGCAAGATTTTACGGTACGAATTAATTTCCCCAAACGGCACGAATTTTCCGGACAAACCAATACATTTTATTAATTTTAGACTATTTAAAAAAATTGCTATGATTTAAGGGATACAAAAGTAAGCTGCGCCGCAGGCGCCCTGAGGGAGCGACCTGCGCGTCAGACGACCACCGAACCCAAGTCCTGAGGGACTTATATCGCGCCAGCAGGTTTATCTCCCTGCGGCGCTTCGGCCGGTCAGAGGACCGCAACCTGCGGACCCTCTAACCTTGAACCCACGTGTCGATGACGTAGGCCGTTGCGATACGCGGTGAAACCACGGGGAGTCACCGCGAGACACTTGGAGACGGGCCGGCGTCCCCCAACAGCTTCGGAGCTGGAAACCCAAAAGGGAACCAGGCCCTAAGCCTTAAGTCGGGATGTTCCAACCCGTACTTGCTCTACCACAACTCCAGGGTGCGACTCAAACGTGAAAGGTTCCATTCTCCCATTGGTTGACAAAAAACCGGCATGCATTGTAGCTAACATAACATCGTTTTCTGCTGCTGCCCTCTGTGGGCAGGATAATAAAACACAATTATGCCTTAATACTTCGTACTAAAAAATTAAACTGTGTAAATTAACTTGTAAATTAAACTGTCTTTTACAAAATAAATTTTGGGATAATATAAATTTATTATACAAATAACTAAGTACATTTAATGTATGCATAAAATATATTTAATGGGATCTTTTTAATTAATTGATATTTGATTATTAGAAATACTATTTAATTATGTACGAGAATTGTTTTAACAAATTGTATAATATTAATTTGTAAAATTTAATACATATTTCTTTGCATTTCTTATATTATAATTTTTGTAAATAATTTAAATTAAATATTTATAAAAATAATATTTCCCATAGTGATATTTTTATTCTTGGTCATGAAATCATGACATGGTAAATTATAATAATAATAATAAAATTAATTAAAAAAGAAGAAAAATTAAAGAGAGATGTTATTGTATTCGATTAGTTTATAAAGTGACACCTAAAAATAAATTATATTTTGTTTAATACATTTTTACTTATTAAATATCAATTAAAATTTTTATTAAGAAAATATAGATTTTATACAGGGCCCCTAGATCAAACTTTTGTTGTTTCTTTCCAGTATGAGAGTATAGTAATATACAAAGATTAATCAATTAATGTTTTTTTATAATCAGTATAATATTGGTGTATTATTGCTGTAGTTTTAACATTTTCTTACTCTTACACTGCAATCCAATAAATCTGACATAATTTTTTCTCGTAAAAGTGAAAACATATACAATACACATATGCATGTATGATATACGTATGAATATATATATGTATATAATTATACGAATATATATATTTATATACGTATGTATATTTATATTTATATTTACATATATTTATATATATGTATATAAATATAGGTAATATATAATTATATGCATATATACATGCATACATGTCTGCATAATTTTTATATATGTAAGTCTGTGTTTCTAACATAGTCGAAGATTTTATATGATTTAGATATTATTTGCTACTCCAGTTTTCAAAAATTTATTGAGATCACAATGATATTTTATTATATTATTGATGTAGGCATATACAATAAATGAAAAAAAAAAGTCAATACTTCTGGATTCTAATAAGAACCAAGAAGCATACGTTTCTATTATGTATTTTTAATAACAGATAATATTTATAAAAAAAAAGTTTAGTTTAATCCTAAACATACGTACATGTAATGTTTGGGCTTCTACAAAGTGTATCATCCCAAACTAAAATTCATTGTTTGAGTTACATTTTAAAAAATCCCAAGTTTTTCTTTAAGATATATTGGCCTATTTTCTTAAATGTCTTATTAATTATTTGCTGAAAATGGAAGAGAATGTATTACAAACCACTGAGTGAAAATATTAATTACATGCATTTAAATAATAATATTTATTAATATTAATTATATATGTATATACCCACACACACATATTTAAATAAACTATTAAATATTATTAATTATATATATTTAAGTATAATACTAATTACTAACATTAACTATATATATTTAAATATAATAATTAAGATTTATTACATATTTACATAATAATTTAAAAAAATTATACTGATCTTTAAGTCAAGTAAATATTGTCTATTAATTAATTCCGTAAAGATCAAAACAAAACTGTAAAAAAGGATTTTTTTTTTTTTTAGATCAGAGAGGACAAAACTTAAAACCTTCCGTTTACAAGTCCGGTGCTTTAACCACCGCGCTATATTATTCACGGACAGATTGTGCTTTAAGCAGACTTGTAAGAAAATATAAAAATCAAGTGACTTCCGGTTTTTTTGTCAACCAATGGGAGAATGGAACCTTTCACGTTTGAGTTGCACCCCAACTCCAGGGGTGTGAAAACCTACTGAGGTAGTTACGGTTCCCTCTCGTAGTGGATGATATATAAAACTCATGCCATTAAATTTGTATATCTCATCTTCTTGGAGACGCATTAAAATTTTGATTGACTTTACATTTTCTTAATACAGTGTATATATAATACACTGTGTATATAACATTTTGTAAATGAATATTTATGAATTTAGAATAAAATTCCAACTGAATATGACTCTACCATAATTTTTAATTAGATCCTTAAAAAAATAAAGAATATAATAATAAATAAAGAATATAATATTAAGTAATGTAACATATACGAATTAAAATTTATGTCTTTGGACATCACAATTTATTCCCATAGTTATCAGATGACACTTCTGTTGTGTGCAACAATGTAGAGTTAATGATACATGTTATTACACAATGAATCTTGTAAAATTTAGCATTTACAAATTAATAGTGCATTTGAAAAGTAAAATGATATAAATCTTAATAAATAAATAAATAAATGCGTCTTCCAAATAATGAATAGGATATCGATTTAAATGGAAAAGAAACTGTCAAAAAAAAAAAAAAAACTTAAAAAAGCTTTAAAAAAGAAAACTATCAGACTTTTACTTTCAAAATATTTAAAATTTTAAAACACAAAAGATAAAACGAAGCACCATACAAAGGAAGAAAGAAACATCTGAATAAAAGATAAGACACACTTCCATTAAGTTTTCATTCGAGCACAATGAAAGAAACATTTGAAGTGTCAAAGAAACTGAAAATAAATAGTAAATAAACAGTGAACGATAAACTTATCACTGTGAATGAAATATGAAAGCAATGCACGCAGATACTTTAAAAAGATGGTAAAATGTTGTTATTTAAAAAATATATTCCATTTTATAATGCCTGTAGTATAGAGTGAATGAATGTTAGAATGCATTTTAGCATATGAATATCGTCGATGTGCATAATGAAATTACTCTGAATAAATAAATTTTTAGCTGAGACTTAAATGTTTGAATATTAAAATAATTTAATATATTTAGAAATAGTAAATCTACTTTTCGTTTCAAATGCAACAATATTCGAGTATAATATTTAAAGTAAAATTTTAATTTTATAAATTTAATTTAGTGTAATTTAATTAAATTAATTAATTTTATTTTATTTAGAATTTATAAAATTCTCTACCTTTCAGTAAATGTACTTACAGTGAAAAAAAATTATAAATTTATTTTCATTTATGTAGACATTATTATTTTATCATTCAAAAAATCACTGCATATAATAATTGAAACATACAGGGTGCTCGAGTACCACCGCACAAACTGTACAGAATGAGAACCCTCGCTATAAGAACATAAAAGTTGTCCAAAGAACCATACCTTGACAATCATAGTTTTTGAAAAAAAAATCAAAATAATAAAAAGAAAACTGCCCAGTTAAACTGAGGGCATTGAGCTCACAGGCTATTCACACTAATTATATATTATACTCTTATTTCAAAGAATTTGAAATATTCCCCTCGAAAAATAAAGAAATCAACAATTTATTAAGGGGGGGGGGGGGGTTATCCCCCCGTTACCCCCCTCATAGTTAACTAATGAACCCCTTAAACTAATCAGGGAAGTCTCAATGAATATATATACAAAATTTGAAGAAAATCGGATAATTCTGTATGAAAAACCCATTTATCTAAATTAAGGGGGGATTAGCCCCCCCCTTTCCCTCTTTATACTTAACCAATGAACCCCCAAAACTATTGACAGAAGCGCATTATCAAAATGAACCTATATACAAAATTTGAAGAAAATGGGATAATTCTGCATGAAAAACCCATTTATCTAAATTACCCCCTTTCCCCCTTTATACTTAACCAATGAACCCCCAAAACTATTGACAGAAGCGCATTATTAAAATGAACGTATATACAAAATTTGAAGAAAATGGGATAATTCTGCATGAAAAACCCATTTATCTAAATTATGGGGGGTTAGCCCCCCGTTTCCCCCCTTTATGCTTAACCAATGAACCTCCAAAACTAATCAGGGAAGCGCCTTATTACAAGGGACCTATAAACAAAATTTAAAGTAAAACGGATAGTTCTATGAAGAGTTATCGCGTTACGTACATACATACATACATACGTACGTACGTACACACATACATACAGAACCGGCGGGCACATAAGCTCTCAGGCTTTGATAGCCTGTGAGCTAAAAAGTATTACGCACAAATTTTCCAACAGTTTGTAATGTGTTACCGTTGCCCTGACTAAAAAGCAAGTACATATCGCAATACTCACTAACGGAATACATTATCACTATGCGAATACTGCCTACAGTTTCACGCTGCCGCCTTTCAAAGCGAGTCTAGCGACGGCTGTTCATTTGCATATTAGACCGCTACCTCCGTATATTACATAGGTACCGATTAGACACACGCTTACCGTCCATCACTTTTTAAAATGCTCTCCTTTCGCAATCCTAGGGGTACGGTTTTTATCTTTTAAAACCTTTTTTTTTTAATCTTGTCCCTCATCCGTTTTGAAATTTCAGATGGATATTCAGATGTTCAATAAAGCTTATTTTCAATTCTCCGGATGTGACGTCATATTTTCTTTTCGCAGTTTTCTCGAAAACTATACGTTTTAAAAGGCATGGTTCTTTGGCCACTTTTCTTGTACTCTGAGCGAGGATTCTACTTTTGCAAAGTTTGTGTGGTGGTATCCGAACACCCTGTATATTATTTTATTTCCCGATGTATTTTTGAATTTAAAAAATATGCATTTCGCGAAGTATTTTTTGAATATACCAAAAATATTGTTATCGGTGACTTCAAAATTTGTGTAGCGCACAGATAGACCGACTTTGATCCAAAAATAAAGAAATCGTATTAAGGCCAATACAAAACGTGTAAATCCACCGACAACCAGGTCGAAAAATTTCACAAATCATTTTCTTCTTGTGAATATAAAACAAGAACGAAGAATCATGCGTCAAGCATAGATTATGTAACAGTTTCCAACACTTCTAAAATACTTTTACATATCATTACCGTAAGGTATAAGATGATATCTAACTAAACAATTTTGAAAACACATAACATATTTAAAAATCCAATTTCAGGAATTACCAACAATATTCGGAAAAATATCCGAGCTCTTTTGTGCAACCCTGTATATGATCCATAGATTTGTATATATACTAAATAGAATGCTAAAATTTAGTTCAGTTAGGAAACGCGTAGCACAGTCTAAAATATCCCTTCTGCAATTTCCGACAATAAACGGAAATGAACTCGAGAACTTTTGTGCTGCCCTGTATACAATCTATACAATTTATACACCAAGTAATACACAAAAAATGAGTTAAATTTAAAAACGCGTTCAACAACTCAAAAAGCATTCCTAGCAATTATTATTAATAAGCAGTACTTTAACCGAATTCTTTTGTGTGTCCCTGTAAATGAACGATGAAATCTATACACACAATATTTTATAGTAAGGATCTTGTAATCCACGTTAGTGATATATATCAATTTCAATACGTTTGAAATAGTGAAACATTAGTAAAATAAACTGCAAACGATTTTTCTTCATAGACCGTAATGTAACGAAATTCTTTTGAGTATCCCTGTAAAGGAATTATAAGTGCTATGCACACCACATTCTGTAATTAGTCTCTTGTAGTGCACCTCAGTGATACACTGAAAAAAAAATGAGTAAGTCCATGTACTCATTTCGAAATGAGTATTTTTGGATAAAAAATGAGCATATGATCAAACCCAACATACTTGTATATTTCAGAATGTGTAATGACGAAATTTCGGAGCCTAAAAAGCTATTATTTGAAGGAAAAACAAAGAATAAGAGAAATGAAAAGTGGATCTGGTTGTTCGGGATTTTCATCAAAGTGGATCCACTACAACACATTTACTACTCTTTTTTTTTCTCACATTTTACACATCTACTTTTTTTTTTTCTTGATAGTACTTCAAAATTATGATATTTTTTCCACTAATTTTTTTAAAATTTATTTTAACTTTTTTAACGTGAGGCAATATTGTGTTATTTAAAAGTTTCATAACATAATATCTTTGCAAATTATAGCTATGCAAATTGGTATTAAACTAAACTGATTTGGCTTACAAATTTATGAATTACGCTAAAGTGTATTATTTTATAAATTATAATTTTACAAAGTTTATAATTTTTTCCTTAAATTTATAAAATAATATTTTTTTCTTTACTTTTATAAAAATAAAGTTTTTAACTTTATAACATTTTCAATTTATTTCTTTAGCTTATATTTTTATAAATTATACTAATTTCATTTAAATTAAATCAATAAGTCCACATTTAAACCTATCTATCCCAAGATCATTAATTTCTAATTTGTCTCTAAAAATAATTTTTTTAAACTATTTAGTTTTACAGAACCGTACGCAAAAGCTCTCAGCATAGCTGAAATATAATAATTTGATTTATTATAAAAAATATATATATATATATTTTTAAAAATAAGACATTAAAAAAAATAATAATAGCATGTAATAAACACGTCTGATTAAGATAATTGTTGTTTTTATTAGAATTGATAAATAGATAATCAGGCAAATAATTTTAAAAAAAGTATATGTTCGAATAAAGAAAATGTTGGTACTGTTGCAAAAAGAAGCAATCAGTATTCTTAATGCAATGTTTTACGCATATAATACATAATAAATTGAAATTTATCTGTTTTAAGGCACCAAATCATACAGCAAAATATTGAAAATTATGAAAAGAAAATATTAAAAACATTGGAACTGAAAAAATCCATCTACAGATGAAACCTCAAGTTTTTGCGTCATAAAATAACGAACAACATTTGAGAAGGAGGCTTGACCACTCATGGTGCGTTGGTCTGAGTCTTCAAGTTAGTACACCGGACATCACGGGTTCGATTCTTCTCATGGCAAGGATTGGTTAATTACTATAAACTCACGCAGGAATGAAAAAATGAGTAGAAATGTATGTATCCCTTATAAGGTTGTCCTCGCGAAGTAACTTTTTTTTTTTTTTAATCCTATAAATTTTATTTTAACGACATAAAAATTTCTAAATTTGAATACATCGATGGGATCAAAAATGAGTACATATCAGTTCATATGTGAATACATCCATGGGATCTAAAATGAGTACATGTGTTTCTCAATTTTGAGTACATTTGGATCGGAGCTATTTTGAGTATGTGACGTATTCAAAATTGAGTACTTTTTACTCAATTTTGAGTACCCATTTTTTTCAGTGTATATATCAATTTCAATATGTTTGAAAATGTGTAGCATCATTAAAATAAACCGTAAATGATTTTTCCCCATATACCACAATGTAACGGAATTCTTTTGAGTGTCCCTGAAAAAAAAAACTATAAGTGCTAAACACTTCATTTTCAATACAGAACATGCCACAGCAAGCCTCAATAACATATATCAATTGCATAATGATCCGAGCATATTTACGCCAGTTAGAGCACGGACAGACAGACAGACAATCCGAATTCATAAACACTTTTCAACTATGTAGGAAAGTGTTAAAAAGTAAAACTTAGTCGTAAATTATTGTAAAAAAGATATAAGTGCTATTTAGTGAAATCTAAGTTCAGAACACAGAAAAAGTTAGAGTTCTTTAGCTCCTCCCTTTTTAACACTTTCCAACATATTTGAATAGTGTTTATGAATTCGGCTTGTCTGTCTGACGTGTGTCTGTCTGTCTGTTCGTGCTCTAACTCGCGTAAATATACTCGGATTACTGTCGAAAAGTGTTTTATAATCTTGACGCATGAGTTTTTTTTTCTTGTTTTTATTAACGACATTTCAGATTTAAACAAGACTGAAAAATCATGCATCAGGCATAGATCGTAAACACTTTCCAACACTAACAGAGCAGTATTAAGAAATTTCATTTATTCCATAGAATAAAATGAGATATTCAAATCAGAAACTTAAAACAAATGTATAACTCAGTAAGAATCCATTTTCAGCAATTGCTATCCATATCCGGTAATGTGTGTGAATTCTTTCGTGTAGCCTTGTATGCTATCTATATAATTTGTAGGCACCACGTAATACACTAGCAATTAGATAAGTTTTAAAATACACACCACAGTGGAAAATGCACATCCAGCAATTATCGATCATTGTCAGTCCTGTAGCCAAATTATTTTTTGTGTCTGTGTAAATGAACGATACATTTCTATGTGCTCCATAATCTATAGAAACCATTTCGGTGATTTCATTATGTTTGAAGCACCATAACATCATTAAAATTCACCGCAAAGAATACACCATAATGCAACAGAAGTCTTTTGAATTCTCCTGTAAACGAACTATATATGCTACAGACTTCAGTTTCGAAACCGAACATTCTATGCTAAACCTAAATAACATGTAAAAATTTCACGGCAATCCGAGTCTATTTACGAGAGTTAGAGTACGGACAGGTGGCAGACCGCAGACAGACAGACAAACCGAATTCATAAATACTTTTGTGCTAGGTTGGAAAGTGTTAAAAATGATCCAATGTAAGAATCTAAAATGTTTAAAATGTGTAAAAATATTTCGCCTAAGATTTTTATGCACACAATTTTCTAAAAAAAAAAAAAAAAAAGAAAAAAAAAAATCTTATATCTTTTTCAGAGATTTTGCGTGTAAAAATATTATTAGAGTGAAGCTCGAAAAATTGTTTCAAAATATACGCAGAAAATATGAATGATAATATTCAAATTTCAATTTGCTCATTCTTTCTGATATTTTTTATGAATCATATTTATCAGATTTTCGTGATATTTCTTGTCGTTTCGAAATTTTAGCTTACAAAGAAAATGTCCTTATATATAAGAAATATAAGGAAAGAAAATGTCGGGATTTTATATAAAGATATTTCAGTCAATTTTCTTTCTAAAGAGAGAAAATTTCTCCAAGTTTAATTTATTTTAAGACTAAAACACTGTTTTAACTAGAAATTTGATGACTAAGGAAATAAATAAAATATCTCATATTTTCCAAAATTCTTTTTCATGTTGTAAGATAAATAAACTTAGTAAAGTTTGAAATTTTTGCCATGAAAGAGAAACCCTTACAGTTTCAAGGAAAAAATGTTGGATTTGATATAAAGATAGCTTTGTCTTTATTTGGTATAAAGATATTTTTTCTTCTTAAAGTTATAAGATTTCCAGAGCTTAAAATGTTCTTTTGAAAATAAAACTTTATTAACTCCAAAATTGGTGACAATAGGGATAAATAAAACAAATATTTTATTAAAAATATTTTTGGGCTACATAAATAAGATTTTTTGCTCTGAATCTCCTAAGAAAAGATGATACTTTTTGGGGGAAGGAAAAAAATAACTCATCTTGACTTTATAAGGTAACACATTCATATTCTTCGGATGTTTTGTACGAATGAGTCAGGTTTGGTCACCAACACAAATTTGAAGTACATAAGAGGTACATTGTCGTACAGGTTCTGATAATTTCTGGTGCCGAATGAATGTGTCGACGAGAACAACTTTCTAAACAGAGGCGGATCCAACCCTCCATTTAGAAGCGGGTCATGTTTGTTTTAGAGGGAGAGGGAAGGTAAATGTCTTCGTGATAATTTTTTATAGCTTAAGTCCAAATTGGCTATTTTCTGATCAAAATGTTATTATATTTCAAATAAAGTGGAGAGTCGAAATACGTCCATTAAAATTAACTTTTAAAATATACACTAAAACACTTTTTATTTTGCTTAAAAGACGTCAACATATCAATATAAAAATTAAAGATGTTAAAATTTAAAATTTACATGTTTCGATTTGTTCATCAAATCGTCATCAGAATATACACAAACCACAATATAATTCTTTCACATAGTGACTGTTCAGACTCTCTGGTTTTTATGTACATTGTGTTTGTGGTTTGTGTATATTCTGATGACGATTTGATGAACAAATCGAAACATGTAAATTTTAAATTTTAACATCTTTAATGTTTCTATTGATATGTTGACGTCTTTTAAGCAAAATAAAAAGTGTTTTAGTGTATATTTTAAAAGTTATTTTCTGATCTATAACTAAATTAATTTTCATTCGTAAATGCATGGAATTTGCAGTATATTCGTAAATAAAGGTAGCTACGGGTAAGGAAAAATTTCAGGGGAAATGTCAGTATTTTGTTATAAAAAAACTCTCCTTATTTGATCGAACGATTAAATTAGGTGAATATTTCCATAAGAAAATACTGCTATTTTCTCTGAAAATTTCCCTTGCCGTAGCAACCCTGGTAAATGTATAAAATTTGTATGTTCTATGTTCTATTCCGATGCCAAGAAATCGGAGTTTCCATTTTTATTTTTTATTTTATTTAATCTTACAGAAAATGTTTTCAAAGTTCACATTTTAAGAAAACTTTTGGGTCTCAAAAATCAGGAAAATGTCGTTTTGAGGCTCCAACTAAACTCAAGATGTACGACATTTATAAAAAAATTAAAAAAAAAAACGTTGTTCGATTCTTTGTTGCTTAAACAATTAGTGCAATTTTTATGCATTTCTGTATATAAAAATAACTCTGTGAATGTATCAATTAAGATTAGCATTTTTAAAGCAAAAAATATATACCAAAATACCTTTTATATATATTTATATTAAAAAAGTGTATTACTCTATAGAAATGATCGTCGTTTAGGGGGGGGGGTCATGACCCCCCATGACCTCCCCCTTAGATCCGCGCTTGGCTCTAAAGAGTACATTGCAGCACGTGCAAATGAAATTTTAAACGTGGTCCATTGCATAGTTCATTCCTTTCAGCGTGCCTTGAGTGAGCGTCTCGTATGCTTGACGTTAGTGCCTCTGCTGATTTAGGATTGAAATCTAGTTTGCTGTTTGAATTGATTTGGGTAAAACGTTGGTGTTCCATATAGTTGAGCTGTCCTGGTCATGACATTTCGTTTTGTTCCATATAGAAATAAAAGTATTTCTGGAGCTCACAGAGTTCCACTTCAAGTAAAGTTTAAGGAGTAATTTGTTAGATTACACTGGTCTGCACGGTTTTTGGAACAGATAAGCCAATGCGTGTTTTAAAAAGTACAGAGTAATGAATTAGTCAAATTGTGTCACCAACACTAACTTCAAGTACGTGAAAGGCTCACTATCTTACAGGTTCCCATAATTTCTGGTGCCGAATGAATAGGTCGGTGAGTACAAGGTTCTAAAGAATATATATCAGCATATGCACACTGTAAAAAAAAATTTGTAAATTCACGAGCATTCTCCTTGAATTGCTGCCGTAATTTTACGGGAAATGCCCCTTTTTCAAGGTAAACGCTCAATTTCCATAAATTTCATGTTTTTACGGGCAAAAACCGTTTATGTAAGAACAAAGCTCGTTTATCTAGGGACAAAACCCATTTTCTTATAGACATTGCTTGGAATCTCTGCTGCAGTAATTTTACTGCAGCAATTTTTTACAGTGAAATGTAATTTTAAACATGGTCGATTGCATAGTTGAGGTGTTTCAGTGTGCTTTGAGTGAGCTTCTGGTATGCTTGACGTTAGTGCTTTTGCTGCTTTAGGATTGAAGTCTCGTTTGCTGTTTGAATTGATTTAGGTAAAACGTTTCTGTTCCATATAATTGAGTTGCATTGGTGGTCATCTTTCTTTCTGGTCCATATAGAAATAAAAGTATTTCTGGTACTCAAGGGATTCCACTTCAAGTTCCACTAAAGTTTAAGGAGTGATCCCCTAAACTAACTTCAAGTTCGTGAAACATACACTATCTTAACCCTTACTAGCATGATTTTTTCTTTTATAATTGTGTTTTTTATACATATATTAAATATTAGACACCAGAAATTTTAAGATAGATTTTTAACTTTGTTCAGCAACATAGTTCATGGGAAATTTACTGGATTAATATTTCTATATAAATATAGTGGTGGCGAAGAAGTTGATTTATTTATTAAAAGTTAAATAAAAAGTGATGGAAATTTACATCACTATGCAATTAAGGGTTAAAAGGTCCTCATTGTTTCTGGTACCAATGAAAATGATTAAAATGTATTTTCACTGCAGAAACAAAAAAATGTACTCAAGAATACTCAATTACGTCACGTTTTCAACACTGTAAAAAAAAATACACATGTCTCTTCATCTAGGAAAATATAACCAGAAACGAATAAATATACAATAATCACTTCCGAATTGTCGACGACTCCAAAAAGCGTTCTTTATATTTAGAAACCTTGGAAACCAATATATTTTCTAGATTCGAAGAAGCATTTATATAAAAACAAAATGTATTTTGCTGCCATTGATTTTCAGAAACGTTTCCGATTGTTTTTTGTAGTGTATTTATCTGTATAGTGTATTAATCTGTAATAACAAATATGTTTTGCAGACAAACATGATGAATTAACAACATTAACATTAATATTATTTTGTTGCTCTTGCATGTATAAATTCAATTAAGCAGCTAAAACTGCTTAATTGATAATTGATAGCATCCTAAAAACCAATATTCCGGATTGATAAAACAGATTAATACACTATAAAACTGACTTGGAAACGTTTCCGAAAATCAGTGGCGGCAAAAGAAACTTTGATTTAATAAATGCTTCTTTAAATCTCGAAAATAATATTGGTTTCTGAAGTTTGTAAAGATAAAGAACGCGTTTCGGAATAAAGGGTATAATAACTCGGGAGAGTTTATTGTACATTTTCGATCATGGTTATATTATATTTTCATAGATGAAACATTTGTCTTTGTTTTTACAGTGTAGTTATAAAACATTAAAGATCCCTATTATGTCATGTTTGGAACATACTAGAAACGATCCGCTATCTTAAAAAATCTCTGACGGCTCGGCCTACAGGCACAGGTAAATTTCAAAGACGCAGACCGTGGGGCGCCTGCTTATTGACAATTGCAGAAGAAATGAACTTTTGCCATGATGCGGCAGTTGGGACCGCCCACTTCAAAATCTACCTGTGTCTGTAGGCGGAGCCGGAAGAGAATTTTTGTTTTTAATTCTTTAATTCTTTTATTTTTTATTTGTACTTTTATTTATTTTTTATTTTTTTTGCTATAAGGGTTGGTCCTATAAAAAAACTTGTTAATATAAAAGCTGTAGATAATATTAAGAGGATTTATAATAAATTTAAGCGGACTGGATATCTTGTGAATTGACAAAGTTATAATTTTTTTCTTCTTAAACCCATATTTCTCCCCCCCCCCCCATTGAGGCCATTTTTAATTATATCAAAAATCTGTCGTACATAAATTTTCGGCCCTTTAGAAGTAATAATAACTTTAAACGGATTCGATACGTATCATATTTAAGAAGTTATGGGGTTTTTTCTGTTTTCACAACCCCCCACCCCCCCTTGCTTTGATTTTGCCCATTAACGAACTTGACCGAGATTTTATGCCCCTTGATTTTATGTATCAGTTTGGAAGAGATTTGTGCAGAATTATTGAAGTTATCGTGTCCATAAAAAAGTGATATAGATAGATAGATAGATAAAGTTTTGAACTGGGGGTGATTTTGGGTTCTGGGAGTCATGATCGGCGTAGATCTGCAAACATTTTTCAGAAATTCCAACATAGGGGAGAATGTAATAGGTAGTATTTCTTACGAAATCTACATTAAAAAACAACGAGTCATCCATACGGGACCAATAAATAAAGAGTTATCACTTGTGTATTGACTTTAATCTATCAAGATGGTGAAATCAGATGTTGCGGTGATGTTACAACTTTTTCAAACACATTAATTAATTGTTTCTGTTTTCAAAAACTGATTCCAATTAATTGAATGGACGTGAAAAGCTTAAGCAATGACGAAAGAATGACAGAAAAATTTAAAAAAAAAGGAGAGAAAAGAAAAGAAATCAATACTTTCTTATAATAATTATGAAGAATATTATTGATAGAAAAGTAAGTAAAACGTAGAATATAAAAGTAAAAAAAAATTCTATAAATATACGAAATATTAATGGTAGTCAAATAATGAAATTACTGCGTTAATTGGGGGCGAGTAGGGTAAAACCCAGCACTCTGTTTTCTCACTGATGTTTGCTGCCCTGTGGACATCACCCGTCTTATACGTAACTACATCCTTTAGCGTTCCCTAGCAGTGTGCCATCGGCTTTTGAAGTTATATCGGCTTCGAAACCGGTTCCGAAAGTGAAAGTATCTTTGTAAAAAAAATCCGCAAATAAAATCGAAAAAGTAATCAACAGCGGAAATAGATATCGATCTCTGCTATACAATGCAAAAAAAATTGTTTAAAAATATTCAAATCCAAACGAGATATTAGAAAAATAATGCCCCATAGGAATAGCATTAGCGAGCGAGTGTTTTCAAGTGCGGGAAGGGGACCCTTAATTTAGCTATTTTATATACATATATTAATGTTTTTGTTTAGAATATGTTTTAAGTGCGAATACTTTTTTATAACTTTAAAAAATGAATTGCAAATAATACACTGCTCAAAACAATTAAAGGATATTGCAGTTTTAGGTGGATTTTGTATCTGGGAAACTTTTTAGCTGATTGATACATGGTCGACAGACATAGTAGGTTATATGAGAATAAATTACACATGTTTGGCAGAAAAAAATGCATTTTATTGCGCATTTGTGTACAAAAGAAAAAAACACAATTTGTGCATATGAGAAAAAAAGAATAAGAAAAGGTGTTTTCTTCAAAGAAAATCATCTTCAGTAGGGGGTATGGTTTCCACGGGCGGCCAGCAACGTTGAACACCTTTGAGGCATGGACTCAATGAGGCTATTAATGACGAGTTGGGGTATTCTGCCCCACTCTTCCAGAAGAGCTCTTTCCAGTTCTTGGAGAGTTTGTGGGGGTTGTTGGCGGCCAGAAACTCGTCTTCCTAGAGCGTACCAAACGTGCTCGATTGGATTCATGTCTGGAGAACACGCTGGCCATTCCATTCGAACGATTCCTTCCTCGAAAAGGAAATCCTCCACCAGGTTTGCACGATGTGGCCTGCAGTTATCGTCCATTAAAATGAAGTTATCTCCGATTGCTGCAGCGTAAGGGACTACAATAGGTCTGAGGATCTCATCCCTATATCGGCGACCAGTCAGAGCTCCAATTCGAATGATGTAGAGGTCAGTGCGCCCGTCAATGGAGATGCCACCATACACCAACACTCCTCCACCGCCAAATCTGACACTTTCGTGCACGAACGCAGGATTATTCCTACTGCCACGGTCCCTCCAGATGAAAATACGCCTATTATCCGGATGCACAGAAAAACGGGACTCGTCAGAAAACAGAATATTGCTCCATTCATTTCTCCTCCAGTTGACATGCTCGGTTGCCCACTCCCTGCGGTCGCGACGATGCCTTGATGTTAATCTAACACATACCATCGGTCGGCGAGCATACAGACCTACAGCATGGAGCCGGTTTCGGACAGTCTGAGTTGAAATCGTGGTGCCTGTAGCCGAGCGAAGGTGTTGTTGGAGAAGAGTAGCGTTCATGTTTCGGTGTCTCCGAGCTGTTAACGCTAAATACCGATCTTCATTGGGCGTTGTTGCCCGTCTACGACCTTGCCCTGGTCTTCGGCCTGCACATCCACTCTCCAAAAAACGGTTCCAGATCCTGGAAATGACACTTTGTGACACTCCAATGGCTTGCGCTACTTCGGCTTGAGTTTGGCCCCCTTCTAACCTACCAACAATTCTCCAAGCTTCTGAATCTGTCAAATGACTTCGCTGAGACATCGTACTCATCGAAACAAAGCAATCACTGAATGCCGATCATCCTTGTCTTCATTCTCTTTTATCCAGTTGAAAGTCAAATTTCATTCGCTGCCGCTGAAGCGACATTTTTGACGTCGAACTCAAAATTTGCATACTCCACAGTTTGAAAACCAGAAAAATTTGCATTTGTGATTCTCTTCTTCTATTTTCGGCAAAAAAAATTTCGTTTATATCTTTATTTTATATAAAACTTCAAATATCCTTTAATTGTTTTGAGCAGTGTATTAAAAGAATGGAAAAAATTATTTTTTGCTTTTTTAAATTCGAAAGCACTATTTTCTTGTTGTTGTTTTAAATAAACTTGAAATTTTAATTTATTGAATTTTTAGTTTTTCTGTGCAGCAACATGTCAGTTTTTGAAACATTGAAAATAAACATGCAGCAGATAACGGAATATCTCCGTTGGCTGCTTTTTTCTCCGTCCGTTCCGTTGTTTTCAGTTCTGCTTTTAACTGAAAATGCCCTTTTGTCCTGAAAAGGGACTTTTTCTGTGAAATTCAGGAAAATATACCCGTGAATTTCAGATTATTTTTAACAGTATACTGTCAATAAAAATTCCGTCAATTTACGGAAAAAGTACTGGCAGCAGAGTTGCCTCAATGTTTCCGTTTTTTGAGGAATGTTCCGTCTTTGTAGTCCATAAATGGCGCGATACAGACGCGAAGGAGTTGAAGCGCATGTGTGGCTATCAAAAATACTGCAATCCCATTCGATGATAGATTTTTACATTAATAATTTCGTATTTGAAACTCTGTAATCTTAAAAGTCTAAAAAGTATACAATTTAGGAATACAGTTTATGCACTTTTTGTGCACAATTGAGTTTGCAGATTTTATGCATAAGTTGAGGTGCCAAATACGCTCGGATTTTGTGCACTTTTTTTGCAAACTTTTTCTAGTTGGGTACAACAGATATACGGGATAGATTCCATTTTTCTAACAAAACGGAAACTTTCTGATTAAAATTCACGGAAGACAACCTGTCAATAAACAAAAATTTAACAGTGTACAGAGAAAGATAAAAGATCATCAAGTTGATAATGTGAATGGGTATATGGAATTTTTTTATTTTTGGTTTAGATTGTAGTTTAATATATTTTTAGTAAATTTATTTGTATATTTATAGAAAAAAAATTTAGTGAACAATCAATATTATTGTCGTGAGGAAATTTTTTGGTAAATATCAAATATTGCATTATCTTTCCTTCAAAATTTAAAGATTAAAAAGAAATTGCATCAAATAATTTGTTTAAAAAATAAAACTGTATTTTTGAACACTAATTTATTTGAAACAAGCAGTTTTATGCTCATTTTTGCTTTAATAAAAAAAAAATAGTGTCAAACTAAGATACCTGCACTGAATAAGTATTATTGTCTCTTTAATATTTTTTTTAATAATGAAGAGATTAATTCTTTTCCACATATGTGGAGTAACCGCTGTTTAAAATAATCATGTTTCTCAAACAAAATGTTTTTATAAAGATTCTAAATTAAATACACTTCAAAAAGTAACATAATTTTCGTTCTGTTCTCAAAAATTTTATTCAAAAAATTTTATTATTCGATAAAATATTAATTCAAATACACGTTGATAATTGTCATTTGAACGTATGTGCAGTTAACACTTCTTACAATATGCTATATATGTAAATAAAGTTCCATTTTTTAACATTAGCGAAAAAATCTATATGGGAGAGTAGCCGAATTTGGACCACTTCACTTATTTTCAGGTGCAACTCACTTCATTTTTGTAATATCTGCTAAATATCACTACACGTGATCGACCTGCTCATCTATTAACTAAATAAATCTTTAGAACATTTTCTTTTTGAAAATCTTAAGTTCTATTTTAATTTGAAAAATTTGTCAAAAGTGGTCCAAATTCAGTGACTGGTCGCTTAAGTTGGACCTCCCCTCCCCTCCCCCAGTCCTCTAAATTGGACCAAACAATATTAGACTGTTTTAATGAGTAGGTAAAATGACTACTTTTATTAAAAGCAAAGTTTGCGATTAATGAAACAATCAAACAAAACAACAGCAATGAAATATAATGAAATCAAATGTCTGAAAGTAAGAGTAATTGTTTTAAATCAAAATGTATTCAAAATATAAATCAAAGTTATAAGTAATTAAAAATAAAAATTATGGAACTAATTTCCAGTTACTTGAATATCATGGAAGGAGTGATGCAAGGCTTACACATGAATTTCTTTTGTTCATTTTTTAATGCACACAAATTGAAACCATATTTGGCAAACTGAACACTGAATCATTTCTGCTATTTTATTTTTCTTACAAATTAGGCAAAACCAATCATCACAGTCTTGACTTCAATTTTTAGATTCTGAATCATTAGACTTTTTATTTTGCAACAGAAGTTTTCTTTACCTTATGTCTGTAGTTCTTCCCTTCCATCATTTTTTTCCAATTGAATGACGCCAATTTTTACTTGATGTTCCAATTGCTTTTGTGCTTTGAGAGCTTCCTTTTGGTTGTTTTTGTTGTTTTTACTTTCTTCTATCTTTACAAGAAGAAAGTATTGGATTCATGAAAATTTTCGACTTCCGGTTTTCGCCGGATTTATACGTTTTAGAAGGTCCTGAACACGATTTGACTATTTTTAGAAAATGTCTGTCTGTGACTCTGTCTGTATGTGACAAAAATTTTGTGGGCGCTCTATCTCAAGAACTAATGCTCGGAATTTAATAAAACTTTAGATTCCGTTAGTCCCTGATATAAATTGGTGCTGATTAGTTTTTGGTAAAAATCGCCCGGCAGGTGGCGCTGCTAAGCAGCATTTTTTGCGATTTCCGCAATAGCTTTATCTCAAGAACTAATGCTCGGAATTTAATAAAACTTTAGATTCAGTTAGACCCTGATATAAGTTGGTGCTGATTAGTTTTTGGTAAAATTCGCCCGGCAGGTGGCTCTGCTATGCAGCCTTTTTCGCGAATTTACAATAGCTCTATCTCAAGAACTAATGCTCGGAATTTAATAAAACTTTATATTCAGTTAGTCTCTGATATAAATTGGTGCTGATTAGTTTTTGGTAAAAATCGCCCAGCAGGTGCCGCTGCTATGCAGCATTTTGTAGGATTTACACGATTTTAGCGATAGTCCTATCTCAAGAAATATTGCATGGAATTTATTAAAACTTGAGTTTCAGTTAGACCTTGATATAAATTGGTGCTGATTCTTTTTAGTGTATGCGGAACCTGTGTGAGATAGAAGAAAGTTTTGGGATTGACACATCCGACTAGTTTAATTTCAACGTTTACTTTATATGGCGAAGATGTTAACACCACTGTTTTTTGGCTCCCTCTATACTCTAAACTTGGTTTCATGATTACTGATGCCGACTCCAAAATCTCACTAAAAGGAGAATCAACGGTTCTATCTGCAGTGCCTATCTCCTCATCAGGAATAAGTGCAGAACAAAATTTATAGCATAAACATGTAAAAGATATATTTTATGTTTATATAGGTCTAAACTGTATAAGGAAATTGATTCAGATATACAATATATAAAATTGAAATAAAAAAATTACAATATATAATATTAATTATAATATATAAAATATTAAAAATTTTAAAAATAGTGTCCAAAGCGTACAGCCCTCGAAATTCATTACTTACTTTTCAAATTTATGATCGTATATCTGGTCCAATTTAAGCAACTCAAATTGGTCCAATCAAGGCAACTCCGCCATTTTTAAAAATAGATAATCTCAAGACTAACAACAAACAAATCCGCGTGAAAAATATTCGCAATAATCACGTGAATTTAGATATGTATATGAAAACATAACAACTTAACTTAGTTTTAAAGTATTCTCTTTCGTTTAGCAGGAAAAAATTAGATCATAATAGCTAATTTTAGGATTTTTAAAATTGTCTGAAAACAGCACGTGGAAAGCGAGTGCTTCTTCTAATCATAAATGACATCATTCTGATGAGTAGGATTTCAGTGGTAGATGGCATCTCTTTCTGTAATTAACGGCGGAATTGCAGCGGTCCAAATATGGCTACTCTCCCCTATTCATTATTATTTTTGGTTGAATTAAAAGTTTTAAAAGCGCCACAGAAATGCAAGATTAAACAAAAAATGCTCAGTTGATGGATTTTATTCAGTTTAAAGTTACATTATTAAAAATAGCATATTTTGTAACAGCAAATGCAGTCCTGGTAAAATACTTGATTATCCCCTACTATTTCTGCTGCAAATATCGCCTAGAAAATACATAGGTACCAAACGAATGGGAATAATGTGTACAATTTTAATGCTATGTACAAATTATCTTTCGAAGGTCGTATAAAATTGCACCAAATATATAAAATTTAAAATATTAAAAATTGCCCCAAATTATATTTTTCTAATAGTAACATGAACTTTTCACACTTATTTGCGTTCTTTGAATAAAATCACACCAGAAAAGTATATAGTCTATATATTTTAACTCAAATATTCACAGAGTTAGAAGAGGTCAAGTTTGATTATGCTAATGTTAAATCCACGTGACAAACTTTAATTTGTATCTCCCTCACTCCCCCCCACAAAAACAACAACAACATCCGAATGAAAAGTTTATTTTTAATGAGATACAATAAATGAAGCCAGAAAAGATTTCGATTCAAAATTGACTTTTTAATTATGAATTATTAGTACAGAAAAATTAGGAATTAAGAACTACATTAATTTTTATATAAAAAGAATCAACTTCATCGAAAACATTAATAAAATTTTACTTTTCAACAGTTGCAAAGGAAGGTTTATATATATATATACATATATATATATATATATATTACTAGTTTATTTAGAATTTCCGTAAAATCTTTTACGGCTACCAAATGAATTTTACATTTTTTTCCCTGCAAGATCTTAATTTTATTTTTCTAAGTTTACGAGTAACCCCTTAATACATTTTTTTATAACTCTATGAAGATTTTAAAAAAGTACATAAACTATATAATTTTCCAGGGTGCTTTGATCCACGGGCCTCAAATGAATCAAATGCATTAAATAATAGATATTTTCTCTAGTTGATTGGCATGTATGTCTTTTTTACACGATTATTTGCAGCAGAATTAGTAGGAAGTGATTACTTATTTTATTATTTTTTTCCAGAACTATAATATTAAAATACTTATTTGGAATTAATAATCCAAATTCTTCGTTTACGATTGATGTCGAAATGAAACATTAATGATTTGCCTTGTTAAAAAACAATGATTCATATAGAAACTTTAAAGAATATATATATATATATATATATATATATATATATATATCCCGATATGGTTTAACGGATTCCGTTTTTTTTTTAAATATTTTAATGATCCCATTTGTGAAAGAGAAAAGAAAGAAATGATTGATCGATTTTCGAATAATAAAAGGTATTGAAGTAAATTCTTTGAAATGAAAAACAGTTTTACAAGAAATGATATAAAAATTTCTGAGAAAACCAAAAGTTATTTTGATATTTTCTTAACGAGCTATTAAGGATGCGAGGTTGTGTTCTTGTGAGATTACGAGTATTCGGTGAAAGTTTTTTCTGCTTCAGTGATGCCAAATAATATAATTTTAATGCATATTTCACTTATAGATTTTATTTTTTAAGTTATTTATTTCAAGGTTTTTTATCTTCTGGAAATAAAGGACAAAATCGAAATACATGTGTATTTTCTGAGAATTGAAGGAATTTTTTACTAGAAATATATATATATACAGGGTGTCCGGAAAGTCTGGAAACGGTTGAATAACTCGAGAAATATACATCGGATTGAAAAACGGAAAAATACGTGTTCAATATTTTAGAAAAATCTATTTAGGGATATAAAAGTTGCCATTTTTGTAAAATATAGGACACGTATTTTTGGTTTTTCATTCCGATGTATATTTCTTGAGTTATTCGACCGTTTCCAGTCTTTTCAAAGGAAACGATTCTTACTGCATTTTATTCGATTACGGCGCCATCTACGATTTTCCGAAGAAAATGTTCAATATAAAAGTTACGCATTTTTAACGTGGAATCCGAATCTGCAATAAAAAGGGCGGTTACCATGTAAGATTTCAAAGTTGCCTCCCTTTACCCCCAGGGGGGCAGAGTTTAGGAGGGAAACTTTGATATCTCTAAATAGATTTTTCAAAACTATTGATCATGCACTTTTTTGTTTTTCAATCTGATGTATATTTCTCGAGCTATTTGACCGTTTCCTGACTTTTCAATGGAAACGATTCTCATTGCATTTTACTTGATTACAGTGACATCTACGATTTTCCGAAGAAAATGGTAAATGCAAAAGTTACTTATTTTTTGACGGAAATTACAATTAAAGGGTAATCTTCTATTCGGAATCAACTACTCTTCAATCGTCAGATAATAATAAAGTACTTTAAATTTGCAGTAAACAACTTTAATTATCTCGTCGGAAAAACCCATTCATAAACTGTTTTCAACTCAGCTAAGTACATGGAATAAACGCCCATGTGAAAGAATGATTATCACGTGCTATCATGTGCTTTTCCCAGTGACGTCATCCAAGGCTACCAAGGACTGAAAAACTCTTTAGACTTTAGTCAGTTGTTGTGTGAATTTCTTTGAATAATGTAGTGTGTAAAAATGTCAGAGCAAATGTAAATGCTCTGTTATGTAATAATCCAGAAATTAAATAATAGTTAATCGTAAGGCAAATGGCACTAATTTTGTCTATGAAGTTTCAATTGTGCTAATATATATATATTTCAGAAATGAGTAATGTGCTGATCATCATCGATAATCATTTGG
Source organism: Maratus michaelseni (assembly GCA_963931845.1). NCBI lineage: Eukaryota > Metazoa > Arthropoda > Arachnida > Araneae > Salticidae > Maratus > Maratus michaelseni. The sequence continues at coordinate 410,206,866 of OZ007586.1, forward strand.
ATTACATCGTGAATATGGAAACTCACAATGTGCTACGATATAACCCATTGGATAAACTTAAGGAAGGTTTGAACTTATAATCAGGTAAGCGTCTGCATGCTTACTTAACTCTATAACTCTATTTATGAAGTATTGTTTATACAATTAAAGAAACTATTTTACACATTAAATAAACTGCGCCGCCGATAGATTATGAAAGACTGATAGTATGTATTAAATAAAAATTCTAAGCACATCAGCTATATGCTGAAAAAACTCGCTTTATAGAAAAAAAAAAAAAAAACGAACGCAAAGAAAAGCGATTCGTATAAAATAAAATTGAATATCTTTAAAAATAATTAAAGATAGAAAATAAAAATGGCTACATTCAAAGAAAGTCAATTCATCGAGAAGCTAAATTCGAGCAATTATTCCAACTGGAAATTTAAGCTCGAAATGCTTCTCATTAAAGAAGACTTATTCGAAGTAATAAGTGATCAACCACCAACTCCTTTAAATGAGGATTGGAACAAAAGAGATAGAAAGGCGAGAGCTTTGATTAACTTAAGCATAGATGACGCACAAATCGTGCATGTAAAAAATTTTACCACAGCCAGGCAAACCTGGGAAGCTCTCAGAAGTACGCATGAAAGAGGAAATTTGAGTAGCAAACTCTATTTACTGAGAAAACTGTACAGTACTAAACTGCCCGAACAGGGGAATATGATTAATCATATAACAAATATTCTACAAATAGTAGATAAATTATCCGCCATAGGCGAGAATATAAATGACTCACACATATCCGCACTATTTCTATGCTCATTACCGCCCAGCTACAACACGCTTATCACAGCATTAGAGGCAAGGCCCGAAGCCGAATTATCCCCAGATTTTATCAGAAGTAAACTCATAGATGAGTATAATCGCAGACAAGAAATGTCTGAACAAAACAACAGCTCTGAAAAGGCATTTAAAACACAAAGAAAACACACTTATAACGACTACAAAAGAAATTCAAAATATTGCAGTCACTGTAAGATGACGAATCATAATAATAGCGAGTGCTATCACCTCAAGAGCAGATACACACAGCACAACAAAAACAAACACACATATCAAAATGTGAACAACTTTAATAATAAAAATAAATCTAAACCTTTCTCATCATCACTATGCTATGAAAACACAGAGAATTATAAAGAGAATACTGACTGTCACGATAACGCGAATGATCAGAAAATAAGCTCAAAAACTAATCAATCCGAAGATCGCGTGCTAATAACAGAAAAATTAGGAAAACAAAACTGGATACTCGACAGTGGCAGTACCTCACACATTGCAAATGATAAAATGTTATTTGATAAATTTAACAATTTTGAAAAATCATCAGTCAACATCGCAAACGGCAACAAACTCGAAGCATTCGGTTCAGGCGACGTTTTAATAAAAACGAAATCCCCAAATGGAGAAATAAAACTCACAAGACTACAGGAAGTCCTATACGTCCCAGAACTAGAATCCAATTTAATATCCGTAAGCAAAGCAACTAAAAATGGATGCAAATTAATCTTTGAAAATGACAAATGCGATTTAACATTCGATGGTGAAATTTATATAAGAGCGAAGAACAAAAATAATTTATACATAATCGAACAAACAAACCACTTAGAAAATGCAGAAAACTATGCAAACGTCACACTAAGCTGTAATAATAATAAAGAATGTTTAGAAGTATGGCATCGAAGACTAGGACATCGTGATTATGAAGCAATCAAAACAATTGTTAACAAACAGCTAGCTACCGGAATAAAAATTAAAAACTGCAGACACAATAATAAATTATGCGAAACCTGCATCAAATCTAAATTAAACGACGCGCCATATCCAAAATCGGCTACAAATAGAGCAAACAAAGTTCTCGATTTAATACACAGCGACGTCTGTGGACCTATAAGTACACCAACACTAGGAGGAAAACAATACTTGCTCACATTCATCGACGATTACTCGAGATATACAACTATATACTTACTATCTAAGAAAAGCGAAGTAATTGATAAATTAAAAGAATACATTGCAATGGTAAATAATCAATTCGGTAGAAAACCAAAAGAAATAAGATCAGATAATGGAGGAGAATATAATAGCAACGAAATAGAGAATTATCTAAAGGAAAACGGGATATTACACCAATTCACAATTCCACACAACCCGAGCCAGAACGGCGTGGCAGAAAGGAAGAATAAAAGCCTACTCGATATGACACGTAGCATGCTTTTAGAAGCAAATTTAAATAAACAATTTTGGGGAGAGGCAATACACACAGCGACATATTTACAAAACAGATTGCCAACAAGAGCGAACGACAAAACTCCATACGAACTATGGAAATGTATCAAACCTGATCTCAAACACTTAAGAACCTTTGGATGTAAAGCATTTGTTTACATTAATAAAATACATCGAGGAAAACTAGATATTAGAGCGCAAGAAGGTATTTTTCTAGGTTACGACACACGTTCCAAAGGATATCGCATACACACAAAAGACAAACAAATAATAATTGCCAGGACTGTAAAATTCATAGAACATGAAATAAAACACTCAAACAACATTGAGGAAGATTCAAATGTCGAAGAAATCTCCACTGATGATAGAAATCAAGAAGAGAAGAATAAAAATTACATTGAAATTGACATTAATGATAAAGAAAAACAACCATGCGAGTCCAAACAAACACAAATAGAACCAAGAAGGTCAAATAGATCTAACAGAGGAGTACCACCAGATAGATTTGTCTGTTTAGTTAAAGACACACAATCAAATGAACCAAAGAATTGGAACGAAATTATGGAAATGAAAAATCCACACGATAGGGAAAATTGGCTCAAAGCCACCGAAAACGAAATCAAGTGCCTAGCTAAAAATAAAACTTGGACATTAGTCGATCCGCCACCAGGCAAGAAAGTGATAGGTTCAAAATGGACTTTTAAATTGAAACGCGACAACCTAAACCAAGTGCAAACCTATAAAGCACGACTCGTGGCACAGGGATACAGTCAGAAATTCGGAGTAGATTATGACGAGACCTTTGCTCCAGTTGTCTCTCATACCACAATCCGTGCATTTCTCATAGCAGCATTAAATCATAACCTTAAAGTTAATCATATCGACGTGAATACAGCGTTTTTACACGGAAACCTACAAGAAGAGGTATACATGAAACAGCCGGAAGGCTATATAGCTCCAAATCAACAAAACAAAGTATGTAAATTACAAAAGGCAATTTACGGGCTTAAGCAAGCCGCCAGAGCATGGCACACGAAAATCTCCGAGAGTCTTAAAGCATTAAATTTTGTACAAAGTACATCTGACTCATGTCTTTTTATACGCGAAAATGGTGAAAACTCGACATACATTATAGTTTATGTGGACGATTTGTTAATCGCCGGAAAAAACGAAGATATAATTGAATTAATAAACAATCTCAAAAGGGAATATGAATTGAAAGATTTGGGAGAAGTCAATAACTATCTCGGAATAAATATAAAAAGAGACGATAAAAATTTCTACTTAAACCAAAATTCAAAAATTGAAGAATTGGTAGATAAACTCAATCTTCAAAACGCAAAACCTTACAGCACACCTATGGAAGCAGGTTACAATCGACTCAACGATGATGAAAATCTATTACCTAACAATATTAAATTCAGACAAGCAACGGGAACATTACTCTACATCTCAACATTAACCAGGCCAGATATTTCAGCAGCTGTCAACATACTCAGCCGTAGAAATGAAACCCCTCGAGAAAAAGACTGGAAAGCAGTCAAAAGAATCGTAACATACTTAAACAACACAAAACACCTCAACCTGACGCTAAGTTCGAAAAATAAGCCTATTCTCGAAGTTTATGCAGATGCAGATTGGGGAGGAGATCCAGAAACTAGACGATCCACAAGCGGAAATATATTTATGTTAGGAAAATGTCCCATACATTGGACAACGAAAAGACAGACATGCGTTGCTCTGTCATCAGCAGAAGCTGAATACATTTCTGTAAGTAACGCAGCACAGGAAATACTATGGATGATAAAACTCCTGGAAGATTTAAAATTACCACAACAGAAACCCATAACAATATACGAGGACAATCAGCCATGTATAAAAATGGTTGAAAGTGAAAAACATACTCGAAAAAGTAAACATATAGATATCAGATTCCACGCGATAAGACAACTCAAGGAAGATGGAATAATAGATTTAAAGTATTGTCCCACAGAATTTATGACCGCAGATTCACTCACCAAGCCCAACCCCAAACCTGAATTTATAAAACACCGAAACAATCTGAACTTACTTCCTTATCCTAGATAGAAGATTAAGGGGGAGTGACGGAAATTCCAATTAAAGGGTAATCTTCTATTCGGAATCAACTACTCTTCAATCGTCAGATAATAATAAAGTACTTTAAATTTGCAGTAAACAACTTTAATTATCTCGTCGGAAAAACCCATTCATAAACTGTTTTCAACTCAGCTAAGTACATGGAATAAACGCCCACGTGAAAGAATGATTATCACGTGCTATCATGTGCTTTTCCCAGTGACGTCATCCAAGGCTACCAAGGACTGAAAAACTCTTTAGACTTTAGTCAGTTGTTGTGTGAATTTCTTTGAATAATGTAGTGTGTAAAAATGTCAGAGCAAATGTAAATGCTCTGTTATGTAATAATCCAGAAATTAAATAATAGTTAATCGTAAGGCAAATGGCACTAATTTTGTCTATGAAGTTTCAATTGTGCTAATATATATATATTTCAGAAATGAATAATGTGCTGATCATCATCGATAATCATTTGGATTACATCGTGAATATGGAAACTCACAATGTGCTACGATATAACCCATTGGATAAACTTAAGGAAGGTTTGAACTTATAATCAGGTAAGCGTCTGCATGCTTACTTAACTCTATAACTCTATTTATGAAGTATTGTTTATACAATTAAAGAAACTATTTTACACATTAAATAAACTGCGCCGCCGATATTTTTCCCCCGTAGAATCCTAATCTGCAATAAAAGGGGGGTTACCATTTAAGAGTTCAAAGTTGCTACCCTTTTCCCCCCAGGGTGGGGGCAGAGTTTGGGGGGGGAATTTTGATATCCCTAAATAGATTTTTCAAAAATATTGATAATGCATTTTTTGGTTTTACAATCCGATGTATATTTCTCGAAATATTCGACCGTTTCCAGACTTTTCGGACACCCTGTAAGTAGAGGAAAAATAGCGGTCCGACTGCAGGTGGAGGGCGTAGGGCATGGTGCATGGTGCAGCACCTGCCCTCAGCCCTCCACCCGAAGTGCAGCACCTGCCCTCAGCCCTCCACCCGAAGGGCAACACCTGCCCAATTGCCCTCCACCCGAAGTGTAGCACCTGCCCACCGCTCGAAGTGTCCTCCACCACCTAAGATAAGGATTTCTACTATAAGATAAGGGGATTAACGTTAATTAATTTTAATTGGGGAACTTAGAAATTTTTCGAAGCATTTTTTTTTCCGCGTAGAAATATCTATTACAGTACAAGGTGAATTTTAACGAATTACAAATTTAATTAATTTTAATTGGGGAACTTAGAAATTTTTCGAAGCAATTTTTTTTTCAACTAGAGTAGGCCATTAGATATATATGTTAGAGGAGAATTTTAAAAGTCAATAATGGTTTAATTAAAAATGGTGATTAATTTTAATTGCAGAACTTAAGAATTTTCGCGAGATTTTTTTTTTTTCAACGAGAGTAGGGTATTCGATATACATGTTAGAGGAGAATTTTAAAAGTCAATAATGGTTTAATTAAAAATGGTGATTAATTTTAATTGGGAAACTTAGAAATTTTTCGAAGCAAAATTTTTTTTTCTGAACAAGAGTACGCAGTTTGAATAGGAGTGTATGCAGTAGAAGTGAATGAATAATTAAAAATGGTCATTCATTAATTTTAATTGTAGAATTTAAGAAATTTTTGCGATTTTTAGTTTTAAAAATTGCCAAAAAATAGAAATTTTAGTTTTAAAAGTCGCCAAAAGTAGAATTTTTAGAGTTAAAAGTCGCCAAAAGTAGGATTTTCAGCTGAAAGTAATCTAAGATATAAACTCTCAACTGAAATGAATTTTGCCTTAATGTGTGAGCTTTTAGTTAGAAGTGACCTAGAGTCAAAACTTCCTGGTCCCAGGAATCACCACGGGGAGGTAGATCACACGAACGATTCCCAAAAATATTTTTAGAAGATTTAGATATCTTCTTTTTTTTTTTTTTTTTTTTTTTAAGATTTTTTTTAACTCATTACGAAGGAGGTATTTTATAGTGCCCATAAGCTAGGCTGCTTATCCCGTCTTCCAGTAGATATCGTTTATCATCAAAGGGAGATAAACACTTTTTATTTTGCTTTATTGTATAGAGGTTGTGCAGCTGCTGAGCGATTCTCGTTTGGACTTCAAAGGATGTTTTCTGTTCTAATATGCAGTTGATGTACTCTTCGTGTCTTAATTTTTTTGTAAGATGTTTCTGGAAATCCCCTTGGCTCTCTTCTTTTCCTCATCCCCCGTCTTGATGGAATACATCTTAGACTTCAAACCTACAAATTGATGGACAGCTCTTCCATTTAACTCATCTTTAAACTTCCCCAAGACTTTTTTATTCGCTGTGGAATAGAGAGGATTTTCTGGGGGATAGTCTGAAAAGTCAAATTCAGAGCTGTGGAGTGCCAATTCCCTTTGTAGATTCTCAGTCTTGATGAGATATGTCAGAGAATCGGTGTCAGTAAAAAGCAGAGATGAACGATTTCCACTATAATTTTTTTAAATAAAATTGTAATGGAAATCATACATCAACACTTTGGATAACTCCAGTATCGTGAACCCGACGTAAATGGGCCGGTTCATTAAGATACTGGGTTTCTGTCTTTCTACCGCTACCAGACCCTCGTCGAATATCTTGAAGGTTTTGTAAAAGGGGGATGCAACCAGCTTTTCACCTCTGCGGGAAATGTTACACACCTCAATATTCCGTCTCTTCCTCAGGTTCTCGATGCACTTTCCATAAATGCTGTTGTTGAGCAACTTGAAGAAGTCTTTTTGGAATGTGCTTGTTGCCATCTTCCGCTTCTCTGTATTGAAATTAATATATTCTGCGAGCCAAGGGGACTGCTTGAATTCCAACACTTTATGGATTTTTTGTAATTTTAACCCCAACTTTAAATATAGCTGTAGATTGCGATAATGGCAGATATAATTTTTCTTATGCATCAAATTGGGGATGAGCTTGGGAGTACCTCGTAATCCTCTCTCCAATAAACTTTTTGCGTATGGTGAAAGCATGTTTTCTTCGACGGTTTACCTTTCAGGGGCCACAGGATAATCATTATGAAGATCATGTAAGGATTCAGTGTACTCCAGATCTATTTCGAATATGAAACCAGTTGATGAATTTTTCGGTATTTTCATTACGTCTTCTTCTGTGAATGAAGAGGATTCTTGTAACCACCGAAACCCTCCACTAGGCAAGTATTGAGACATTGCCCAGCCGTACAAATTATTTGCATCTAAATAGAGAATATGTGATGTTTCTTCATTGGGTTTATGATCAGGGACTTGTGCATTATTGGCGGTCGCAAATCTGTGGGTAATCTGCGACACACCACCACGGATACCCTTTTCGATGAAAAGCAGCATATCAATGTCTGTTAAAAGTTCCAAGTTCACCCCCGTCATCTTCAAACAGGCTTGCCAAGATAAACCTGGTGAAGCGACGAGATGAGCTGCATCGATGTCATAATACTGCTTACACAAGCCCCTGAAGTTTTCAAATACGTCAGCCAGCAGTAGCACGTCCGTTTTAACATATAGGTTATGATATTCCCCCAGCGACTTCATATTAAAGGTTGTCCAAATCTTCTGAGCATGTATGTAGTCTTCATCTGTTATATTTTCATCTGTTAAATTGTTGTGGAAGGCGTCTGGTGGGGGAAGTTTTGTTTCATTAAATTTACTGAAGTTAGTGAAGTATGAGTAAGGATAAACACCTTTGCGAGTGAGTAGGCTTTGGTCTATTGTACTGGGAATATTCTGTTTTAAAATTTTGAAGTCGCTGGGTTGTAGATTTGATGTAAGCTTTTCCAACGAAGCGAGGAGAAATTGCAGCGAATCAATGAAGGAAAATTGGATACTTGATGATTTTTCTTTTAGTTTAAAAGATATGTAGTCCTCCAATGTGGTGGCGATGACATCAGTTTGTAGATTGGGATAGCAGCCTAACTTTTTAAAGATGTGATGGGCGTCATATTTTTTTTAATTGTGGAAGACCACTGGTATAATTTTCGACTGTTTGTAGTTTAAATTACAAAAAGGGTGTGCAGCCCCTCTGTAGTTTGATGTTATGTGACAATGGTCACGGACACGTTTTTCTCCCAGGGCCTTCCTACAAATATAGCACTCTGTTGCTCGTTTGAATGATTCTTCTTCTTCGGGAGTTAACTGCATAGGTGCGATAGTCATGAGTTTATCTTGAAAGTCCTGTTTAATTTTCAACAGTTTCTCGATGAAGTGTCCTACAGCGTCTTCTCCTCTGTAAACTGTAACGGCTTCTTCTTGAGGTGTATGCTTGTAGGTGCTTCCGTCAGGGCCCACAATAACGTAAGCATACCCACAAGCAGAATGATGTTCTGTTTGCACTTGAAAGGAAGTAGAGATGGAGGGTTCGATGGTTGTGACTGGTACGAGGAGAGACTCGAAGTCAGCATATATTATATAGGGTATAGGTGCTTGTAAGTGGGTACTTGTAAAAGACAATATATTTTCACCTTCCTTTGGCATTTTAATAATTTGCGGAGCTTGTCTACAACAATAGGGAGAGTGGTTTTCTAAGAGTTCTTGGTTGGTAAACCCATGAAAACAACGGAAACAATAATAGGCTCTATGTTCATATCTACTTCGATGACTCATAAATCGTGAAAAATCACGGATCAGCGTATAATGGGTGTTTTCCCCATCGCTGATCAAAAGTAGATTGATCACGTCGCTGTTCGTTTTTTCTGAAACATGAAGAATGTATATTTCTCCCTCCTCGTACCCGAAGATATTTATTCTCAAGTCATTCTGACTTTCAATGCTGGGAATTTGAGTATAGGGTGTTGGAAATGCTATTCCTTGCATATTCAGAGTATCTTCATATGGTTTATACTTATTCACACGTTCTGCATTTTTATTATAATCTATCTTCATCTGATGGGCGAGAATCGACCATAGCACACATTTGTGGTCGTCAAAGTTTCGGATATTTAAAATAGCTTGACGTCCTTTTAAATCTTTTGGTAGTTCCATATAGCTTGATCCTTTTAAGGGTGCGTACATGGCAATTTTTAATTCAAAATGATGAATTAATTTAAGCACCCACCCACTACCTCTTTGCAAAAATTTTTCAAATGACGTCAATATTTTCTTGTGAGCTTCATCGAGATGGTTTTCGATTTGATCCGATGTAAATTCTTCATAGGTATTCGATGAAAAATAGGTTGATAGCGCTTCAGTCTCCCCCCAGCATTTGTTTTTTCAAGTAGAATCTTTATCAATAATCGCCACTTAATAGATTTTTTTTCTTCTACACCTTCCTCCAAACAATTTACTAATTCATTTCTTTTGCTCTAGAAAAAGATGGATATATCGTGAGCAGTGTCATCATTTGGTTCGAGAAAAATACTGCTGAAGACATTGAGAGCGTCTACTCTTTTATTATTATATTTACGAGGTTGAGGATTTAATCGTGGTTTCTTTACAGTTTTGAATGTCGACGAGCTACTGTGGCTGACACGTGTATGCTGCATAAGATTATCTTTTCTGGAGAACTTTTCATTACATTCTTGACAGGAATATTGGGGTTTCACGTGCGTGGCGAGATGTCTTTTCAAACTGTCAGCACGGGTGAAACCCTAGCTTTCATACCCTAGCTTTATAAATATGCCTACTAAAAAAAAGGATCTACTATTTATCAAGATTTAAACTTTAAGAATTAAACTTTGAGTTATCAAGATTTAAACTTTGAGTTATTAAAATTTAAACTTCGAGTTATCAAGAATTAAACATTATCTTATCAAGAATTAAACTTTGTCTTATCAAGTTTGAAATAGGCAATTTTAATAACTCAAAGTTTAAATCTTGATAACTGAAAGTTTAATTCTTAAAGTTTAAATCTTGATAAATAGTAGATCCTTTTTTTAGTAGGCATATTTATATAGCTAGGGTATATATTTCTTTTCAGGATCAGCATATATGTGAATTGTGTCAAAAATCGTTTTCAAGGGCGTTTACCCTGAAACGCCATAAGCTGATTCACACAAAGCAAAGAGAAGGTCAATCTGATCTTAATCCTTCTGCCCCAGTCGCAGGCCCGTCTAATGCCCGCCCTTCTATCGCAGGGGATTTCCAGAAACGTCGTACAAAAAAAATTAAGACACGAAGACTACATCAACTGCATATTAGAACAGAAAACATCCTTTGAAGTCCAAACGAGAATCGCTCAGCAGCTGCACAACCTCTATACAATAAAGCAAAATAAAAAATGTTTATCTCCCTTTGATGATAAACGATATCTACTGGAAGACGGGATAAGCAGCCTAGCTTATGGGCACTATAAAATACCTCCTTCGTAATGAGTTAAAAAAAAAATCTTAAAAAAAAAAAAAAGAAGAAGATATCTAAATTTTCTAAAAATATTTTTGGGAATCGTTCGTGTGATCTACCTCCCCGTGGTGATTCCTGGGACCAGGAAGTTTTGACTCTAGGTCACTTCTAGCTAAAAGCTCACACATTAAGGTAAAATTCATTTCAGTTGAGAGTTTATATCTTAGATTACTTTCAGCTGAAAATCCTACTTTTGGCGACTTTTAACTCTAAAAATTCTACTTTTGGCGACTTTTAAAACTAAAAATTCTATTTTTTGGCAATTTTTAAAACTAAAAATCGCAAAAATTTCTTAAGTTCTACAATTAAAATTAATGAATGACCATTTTTAATTATTCATTCACTTCTACTGCATACACTCCTATTCAAACTGCGTACTCTCGTTTAGAAAAAAAAATTTTGCTTCGAAAAATGTCTGAGTTTCCCAATTAAAATTAATGACCCTTTTTAATTATTATTTTTAATTATTCATTCACTTCTACTGCATACACTCCTATTCAAACTGCGTACTCTTGTTCAGAAAAAAAATTTTGCTTCGAAAAATTTCTAAGTTTCCCAATTAAAATTAATCACCATTTTTAATTAAACCATTATTGACTTTTAAAATTCTCCTCTAACATGTATATCGAATACCCTACTCTCGTTGAAAAAAAAAAATCTCGCGAAAATTCTTAAGTTCTGCAATTAAAATTAATCACCATTTTTAATTAAACCATTATTGACTTTTAAAATTCTCCTCTAACATATATATCTAATGGCCTACTCTAGTTGAAAAAAAAAATTGCTTCAAAAAATTTCTAAGTTCCCCAATTAAAATTAATTAAATTTGTAATTCGTTAAAATTCCCCTTGTACTGTAATAGATATTTCTACGTGGAAAAAAAAATGCTTCGAAAAATTTCTAAGTTCCCCAATTAAAATTAATTAACGTTAATCCCCTTATCTTATAGTAGAAATCCTTATCTTAGGTGGTGGAGGACACTTCGAGCGGTGGGCAGGTGCTACACTTCGGGTGGAGGGCAATTGGGCAGGTGTTGCACTTCGGGTGGAGGGCTGAAGGCAGGTGCTGCACTTCAGGTGGAGGGCTGAGGGCAGGTGCTGCACCATGCACCATGCCCTATGCCCTCCACCTGCAGTCGGACCGCTACTTTTCCTCTACTCCTGTATATATAATAAATAAAAATGATAATTGATGAATTTAAAATTACATTCAATACAAGATATATATATAACGAATTAAAATAAAATCACATGTGGGAAAACAAATGAAAAAAAAATTAAACACAGCAGAGAAAAAAAGATAATATAAAATATTAGAGAATAAACGCATGCATATTTCGAGTGAATAATAGATCAATAAATCATAAACAAACAAATGCATATATATAACAAAACATTTCCAAATATATATATATATATTAAAAAACAATTACATAGTAAAAATTACTTTGTTTTTATTTTACATAAGGCATTTGGTGGCTTTTGAATCTAGACAAATAATTCTTATCTTACTGTATATTTTTAACATCATCTTTTGTCGACTGGAAAATGGAATGAAAGCTAGGTGTAGTATATGGGAACTTAATGAAAATTCTACCAGCATTTTTTTTTTCTACAGGTGTGTCAAAAGTTACAAATTTAAAAATTCGTAAAAAAAATAACTAAATGTCCTAATGAAGTGCGGTTTGCACCACAGACTGGACAAAATGTCGGTTATTTTGTGCCAAAAGAAAAAAATAGCTTATATTTTCTTTGATCTAATTTTTTCTACAGAAATCGGGACAATTTACAAAGTCTTATGGTGTAAATCGCACTCCGATACGACAATTTGTATATTTTTCACGAGTTTTTGAAATATGAATGGACTTATGGAACAGTTTGAACTATTTTTTACCACAAAAAAAAAAAATCCACTTTTTGTCAAGTCTTAGAGTGTAGAGCGCACGTCGTACGACAATTTGTTAACTTTTTATAATATTTTTAAACCTGAACTTACTTTGTATCTTTTTGAATTTTTATTTTTCCGATTGCCGCAAAGAATTCGACTCTTTAGAATCTCCTATGGTGCAAAACGAACTCTTATAGGACAGTTTATTAATTAAAAAAAAAAAAATTAAGCTTGTGACGCACCCTGTAATAAGTAAACTACATTTTAATAATATCTGTGTGTTATAAATTTAATATTGGTGACTTAAAACATGTTTTCAAGGTTTTTTTGCCTACTCAAAAAGGGAACCACATTTATTTGCAGTTTCCGAGAGCTTAGTAAAAGTCCTAACGAAAGTTTTTTTATAATAAAAAAATACATTTTAATAACATCTATAGAGTCTATATTGATTTTTTTAAATGGTGGATTTTGTTCCACATTAATCCAGATGTATAATTCCTACTTTTGTTAGATTTGTTTCTACATTATCTCATGAAAATTACAAATGTCTCACAACATGAAATTCGCCATAATTATTTTTAAATAGGAACCAGAATTATTAAAAAAATGTTTCGAACATACAAAAGTATAATTTTGATGTTGGAATTTGTATTTGCGACTCGGTTATAAGTGTTGTTTTTTTACGGCCGATTATCTACGCGAGGGATATAGGCTGATGGGGGGGATGCCCTCCGTGGGTTTTTTCTAAACGACTCGGATACAACACTGAACAATGCACATTTTGCCTTGTAAAGGAAACAATACGCCTTTAACACTTGAGTTCCCAAATAGAATCTAATCGAACCATTTTCAGGTTCACTCAGCCATGTAGCATGCTGGCCAGCAACTGGGGAGCTTGGGCCGATGTTTGATGGTTCGATATCGACGCGTTGAGAACGGGGTGACTGTGTAAGTTTGTAAATGTTCCCACGGTAGTTGTTAATGATTCCACTTGTACGACACCAATATAATTCGAATAGTTTTCCCTTTAAAAGCAGAGGAAAGAGTCCTCCTATAGTATTATAGCTGAAACTGGCCAGTGTTTAACAAATTTCTTCCACACTTCCGGAGCAGTTTTCATTTTTTTTTTCAATTGTTTGTAGTTATCGAGCATCCAAATAAGACATACGGTACAGTGGGGTACAAACGAGTAGGCGGGTCAAACCGATGACCATGTTTTTTCGCTGATGTGTGCTGTACTGCGGACAGCACCCGTCTTAACTACATCCCTTAGCTTCCCCTAGCAGTGTGCCATCGGATTTTAAAGTGAGTTAACCTCAGTTTCAGTGCAGTGCTATTAGAAAGAAATTCATTCATCTCAAAATTTTTAATTTTTGGCCGTCTTTTCTTCTTTTCAAATAAATCCAGCCTGACGGATCAATTTAGGTTTGTAAACCACTGTTTTCTATAGCTTTCACACGATATTGTGATGCCAAGTTGAAACGTTCAATTATCGAGGAGAACGACCATGTTGATTTTTGGTCGTCTGTTGGGCCAAAACCGGGTATCCATGGTTTTGCATTGAATACTGCATCTATTCGTTTGTTCATCCAACAGGTGGTGAAGGATGGATGCAATGTTCAGTTTACAAAGAGTGGGTGCATGAGCAGTGCACCGGATACTAGAAGTAAAAGCTGAGAAATCCATTACATGACAACATTAAAAATTGTTTGAAAACCTGGAAAAAAGTTACTGACTTTAAAAAATGTTTATATGTTTTAAAGGTTGATTCAAAATATATTACGATAAGGATTTTTGCTACCGGAAGTGTAAATACTTAATTTCTGATTAGTATCAGGTTTTACCCTACCACCAAAATTCGGAGCTGTTTCAGATTGTCCTATAAAACGCCTTTTCCCAAGTACAGAATAACTAGGAATAATAAGAAAGATGCATAAATGAAGAATATTGTTCTTTATTTACTGGAAATAACTCATTTAAATACAAATGTATGATTTAAACCCAGTCTAATAAAAATCTCATACTTTCCAAACTTCCTATTTTAACGGGAGACTCATGTTTAAATAAACATGTTTCAACCAGAAATTTTATTTAGTAAATGCTTTAATTTCAAATGAATACCTCATAGAAGGAAAATACATTTAATTGAATAAATTTTCTGGTACAAAGTAATTTTTTTTTTTTTAATCCGAGAAGTTGGCAAGTACGAAATCCGAAAAGTGTACATTTTAAAATTTAATTTAGCTTTTTCAAAAGACTATAAAGGAGAGTAACTGAAATCAGAGGGCTTTATTTAAAGAAAAATAACATGTCGGAACTGCATTCATTTCGGTACCACAAAACTCTGGTAAGCTCTTAGACTTTCTACTAAGTTAAATTTATTATTTTCTTATAAACAAAAATGGTTATATATTTTTTTCGTAAGTATCAAATAATTCTAACAGAGCAAGAACAAATTCAAAATAATTAGGTCATTATGGAAATAAACATTTTTAAAATGAATATTTCAAGAACTTTTTTTAAAATCAAACATTATGAAAACTATTTATTTTTAAAAGATAAGGTTAATTCCACATACAAACTTACAAGGGAATTGCGATAATCATTTAAATATTATAAATGGCGAAATTTTTTTATTCTAAGATAAATGTGAAGATTCATGATACCCTGGTCACACATTCGCACACACACGCACACAGAGAAAAAAAAGAAGATTTTTTGTATTTGCATATTTGAGGCTTTTAGAAATCGATTTATATATATTTTTAAATGCATAAGTTATAATTCATATATATTTTTAAGAACTACAAGGCGCATTTGCTGTAATTTTGTAAATGTATATTTGAAGCTTCTAAAAATCTATTTCTTTTAAAAAATTCATATATATTGTAATTATGCAGACTCTTTGGATATAATGCTGCGTGACAGAATAGTCTGTGGTATACAGGACGAAGGAATTCGACGAAATTTGCTGTTTGAATTGAAATTAACCCTTGTGCGAGCATCGAAAATCGCTATTTCCGTGAAAGCAGCAGCAAGGGATGCTGTCGATTAGAAGATATCTCCAGGTTCAGAAGTACAGAAACTAAAAATTACGGCGCAAAGGCCGCGGAAGAACGAAAACGCTAAATGGGTATTCACTTCAAACGCCTTACATGCAGGAAAACATTGTTTTCGTTGTGGAAATCCCAAACACCAGTCTGCAGAATAAAAACACAATATGCCATAGCTGCAAAAACCTTGGACACCTATCCAAGGCATGTCTATCCAAGAATAAAGGTGGCTCCTGTCCTATACTAATCATTCTATTGGTATTTTGGGAGTTGCAAACGTAGATGTGGTGTTCCAGTCAAGAACAGAACATTTGCCTTTACTGGTGGTTTCTGAGGAAAAGACAAATTTAGCTGATCACAACTGGATTGTTCCGTTAAGCCTGATGAATACATTTGACTCAAATATGATCCACGGTTTGCATAATGTAAGTGTGTCAACTCAGATTGGATGGACTTTTAGAAAATTCAGAGAAGTTTTTTCTTCAGAATTGGGGTTAGTTAATTGAATTAAAGTTCATCTTACCTGTAAGAAGGACACTTCCGAAATTCTTCAAAGCCCGTCCCGTCCTTCATGCCTACAAAGAGAAAATTGACGAAGAAATTGATCGCCTCATTGCAGATGGAACTTTAGAACCTGTAAAAACCTAAGATTGGGAAGCTCCAGTTGTTCTTGTGCTAAAAACAAAATGGAAGAATAAGAATCTGTGGCGATTTCAATTTGACAGTCAATAAAGCGACAGAGCTGAAACAATACCACATTCCAAAGATTGAAGACTTGTATGCCGAAATGTCAGGTAATACGGCATTCAGAAAGTTAGATCTTTGGGACGCTTTTTTCCAACTAGAACTAGATGAAGAGTCGAGACGCCTGGCGGTGATACATACTCACAGAGGTCTTCTCCGATACACTCGACTGGCTTTTGGCATATCCTCTGCCCTGTTATTTTCCAAAGAGAAATAGAGAAGCTCTTACAAGGCATAAAAGGAGCTTCCAAGTGCTTAGATGATTTGCTAGTAAACGGTAAAGATAAAGAGGAACACTTAAAAAATTTGCAGGAAATCTTTAGCCATTTACAAGCAGCAGGTATAAAATTACACCCTGAAAACTGCGAGTTCTTTAAATCATCTGTGGAATACCTCGGTCACCGCATATACAAAGGTGGACTTCACCCAGTTGAATCAAATGTTACGGCAATTACAGATGCTCATGCGCCAGCGAATGTAGATGAATGGCGTTCATTTATTGGTTTAATAACATATTATGCCAAGTTTTTTACCGAATACGTCTACCTTGTTATCACCATTATAAAAGTTGTTAGAAAGTAAGCAGCCATGGAAATGGGAATTAGCACTTTTGTGCCAATTCCCATTTTTCACGGGGCTTTTCAAAAAGCTAAAGATGTCTTGCAGAATTCTTCCTTACTACAGTGTAAAAAATACCACTGCATTTTTACAGCAAACAATGCTGGCCATATGGGTGCCAGCATATTTTGCTGTAAATTTACAGCAATTTTCTTTTTCATGGGTAAAGAGAAAAATTTTTAAATTTACAGAATTTTTTTCTGTTTATTTTACAGCAGTGTTTACAGCCTAACTGTAAAATATATTTTAACTTTATATATATAGAGAGATAGATAGATATATTTTGTATTTCTACCCCACCCTCTGTATTGTTTACTTACACTCTTAAAACTGTGCCTCTGATATATAAGGCACCAGCGCATATGAGAGTCACACAGAAAAAGTGCCTCTGATTAGCTGATAAATAGCAAAGGCACAAAGAAATGAAAGGCACAAATGAAGGTCTCAAAACCTATCAGAGGCACGGATGACAGAACGAAATCTATCAGAGGCGCTAAATGTGTACCTTTTAAAAAAACGGTCATTTATTCAGCGGTACAGTGGGGAAGCGCGCATGCGCACAAATGTTTAACCCATGATGCATTGAGCGGGATATTTACTTTCAATGAGGGATAGGGGCATGAACCTCTATACCAGGACTTCTAACGCCGTGTGATAACATCGTGCCGAGACTTCGGCACGAAATGGCAGCTGCACAGCTACGCGCACCGTTCTGCGCAGCTGGCCAGAAACCGTGCTGCACTAGCGCCATGTCACTGTCAGTGTCAAACGGTGAAGCAGACAAATTTAGTGACGTAGGCAGAAACCATCCTCACATGCGCCACCTATTTAAAGCTTTTTTCGAGGAACGATTTCCTTCTTGGAAAGGCTATTTCGTTAGAAGTCCAGGTACATGGATAGGGGTCTGGAGGAAGAATGGACACTTGACCAGAAGAAATGGCGTCTTGTAGATTATTCGAATAGCGGCACCTGACGACACAAACAGAGTTTATATATATATCCTTTTCGCAAGACGATTATGTTGATTCAAGAGATTTTGTGCTTTCGTTTTTTAATTACGCTCGTGTTATTATTGTCGTTCAGGATTACAACAATATTAATCGCTGATTATAGGAGTTATGTTTTCCTACGATTTAAAACGACGCCGCAGAGGTAAATGTTCCTGTGGAAAATGCAATGAATTTATGTTAGGGAACATAAAATTACGTACAATGGATGGTGTCATTATTGCAATCATCCACCGGTGGATCATAATGAATATAGAGAGTTATAGAAAAGCCTGCAATAAGTAAGTATATTTAGTTTAGTACTTGATTATTTTCTTTGAATGTGTAGTATAAAAATTGACACTCTAAAATAAATGTTTTATGTTACAAACATATATATATATATATCGCGGGTAAATGTATCATTCTCTTGAGAAATTTAATTTTTTTATAATAGTTATAGCTATTAAAGTCCAGTTTCTTTTGTATTATATTAATCAGTATTAAATTCAGGGGGTGGGCCGGGGGGGGGGCATTCCCTCTCCAGAACAATAATCGAAAAGTGTGAGATTTTATTCTTTTTAATGGACAAAAGTGCAACCCCCCCCCCCCCCCCCGAATCAGCAAAAATCCCTCCCAGAGAAAAATGTCTGAATTCAACACTGATATTAATCTGTCAACGATATTTAACTAATCTCAGCTACATTTCCCACTGTAATCGAAATTTAACTGCAATAACAAAAATAAATCAAAACACCCAAAATTTCAGCAATGGATATCCTATACAAAAAGTAATAGATATTTTTTTATAATCGTATTTTATTTAGAATCGGAATTCAATGTAATGAAAATATATATTAATGAAACAAATTAGTTATTTTCAAATAAATTTAACATTTAGGATTCCAGTAATGAAATATTTATGATAAGAGTTACTTTTTAAAATTAATTGTTGTCATTATCACAAGATCAATATTATGATTATTTTACACTGATTATTTTTAACGTTTGTCTTATTTGTTTTTAATAAAGCTTTTATGCCTTTTTATGTATTTTGATATGTATAAAATAAATTGATATGTTGACAAGGTTCTTTATTGAACCACAGAACTGACTTAGGCCACATGGACACACATTTTAATATTTATTTCAAATTTATTTCAATAAATTGGGAGTGAGAAAATTTTCTATTATACATAGTATTCTGCCTTACACAAAATTTAATATATGTCTTTGGATATGCCATGCTGGAAAATCTTTCTGCAGTAGACAGAATTTACTGTAAAGATATAAATATAATATAAATTATAATTAAATTACATTCTGTGCCTCTTATAATGGTGGCACATGCATGTGCCACCATTATAAGAGGTACAGAATGTATTTTTAAATAAGAGGCACTTGAATATATAAATTCAGCGGCACACTGTGCCTCTTAATTTCAAAGGCACTTAGGCTGTGCCTCTGAATCTCAAAGGAACTACGTACCTCTTAATTTCAAAGGCACCACGTGCCTCTTAATATTCAGAAGCACAAAAATTCAGAATGTACCTCTTAAATCAGAGTCGCAGTTTTAAGAATGTATTTAAGCATTTTCTTATTTCATATTGGGACATATTTTAAAGATCAAGTGCGCTAAATATTATCTTTGTATTTACTCATACCTATTACTTATTGTTTTAATAACATTATGATATAACCAATTATTTTATACACACCATTCTAAGATGCAAACTTTTTTTTTGACGTATATCATGGAAAAAAAATTACGAGTCATCTAGCTAGAGATTAAGCATTTTTCTTTACATTATTACAAAGGAATACTTTGCTTGCTACCTAGTTTTCAAATAGTGTACTTTATCACCCAGTATTTTTTCACGGGACTTTGTTTCTGTTTTAATATTATAATATTTATTTAATGTACTGTAGGATATATACTGAGAACATTCAAAATATCTCATTTCAATATATAAATGCGAGTTACAGTAAAAAAGGTTAAATATTAGATAATGACGAAATTAAAAGACTTAATGCTGCGATCATAATAAACAAACCAGTGGAATTTTTTATGATTAATGTATCTAGATTGCGGACAGTTAATGATTTCAAAATTACATGGTTGGAATTAAATGTACATAAAAAAGACCATGCATGTATAAAATCTGAAAATTATTGACAAGAACTCGGCTCTGACTGCTAATGAAAGTTTAATGAACTTCAATAATATATTGTATAAATTAAATTATTCAAACAGTCACAGAAAGTGAACTTAAAATTATTGGAGAATTAATATATATATATATATATATATATATATATATATGATTTAGATTATTAAGTACAAACGAATAACCTGAAATTTTGAAAATAACAATAATAATAACGAAATAAAGATGGTTGCCTTTTTTTTATTAGCATGCATAAAGTTTCCCTTCTCTTAGACAACTATCAATTATAAATAATAACAAAGCCCTGTTTGGAAATATTGAGAGATAATGTAAACTAGATAAAAGCCAAAACAAGCAAAATCAGCCTTGTTACAATTTAAAACTAAGTACTTAACTAGGCAAATGACTCGAAGGTTATTGTCGATGATACACGCTGCAAAACATGAAATTTGTATCTTACAAATATGCAACATAAATTATGTAATGTTATTAAAACAACTAGTGAATCGAACCCGGGCTTCCCGGTTTACAGAACTTAGGCGAAAACCATAGTTTTTTAATTCTAATAGATTTTTCATATTTAATAACAACGTAAAGAATTTTTATAAGTGAAATATCAATAATATATTCAAATAAAATTTTGATATTTAATAAAGCGATACTTTTGTATTAACCGCATGCCAGGAGTCAAAAGATTTCGCTGTTACTGCATAGGTTTTTTATTCTGAAAATTTCAACTGCTTAGGCGCGTAGTTCGAGAACATATCTTCTAAATTTGCATTTTATTTAAATTATATTATTTTTATAGTTATATTTTGATGAAGTTTTAATTTCGTTCTGTAATATTTTCCGGAAATAAATGCGGATCTAATATTTATATTGTTTTAAATGCAAACGGATTAGTCTTTTGCAATCGGACTGCACGTGATAGAGATAGATTTAAAATTAATTCAAGCTTGTAAAGCATTCCATAAATCCTAAAATCAGTAAATTAGTCATCAAATATTAATATGAATTAATCATCAAATAGTTTCAAAGAAATTGCAATTTTTGTTTAGATTCGACTGTGTAGAAATTGAAATTGTGCGATATTTAGAAGTTAAAAAAGATGCAGTGAAAGCGAAATTTATTAGTCAGTTCGTTGCTACCATAAAAATGACTTCAGCAATAATCAGACATGTGTTGGTTTATAATACAGATTTTTATTATTAATCAGCCCTATTATTGGCAACATCATTTATGTGTAACTCTCCCTTGACACGGACCCGATTACGTAAGATTAGAATCAAAATTTAATAAAATAATTTTATTCTATATGTTTGAATCAAGGCAAAATTTGTCTAAAGTTGCCAGCAAATAGAACTACAATTCTAACAAATACCGAATCATTGTTTTTTATGTCTTTAACCATACTCTATAACTATAACCTATACATATTCAAATACTAATTTACTCATCAAGGGGGCTTCATCCCAGACTATGAACTCCGTTTCTCTTATTAATTCAGTAAGGTCAGATTGTTTACTAATGGCACACGTAGATGTTTTGTTCAAATTCAGCGGTATCTTGAATTTTGAATGTGCTATTCTACCTTGATCTAATAACAAAGCTGAGATCCCAGAATATGGAACAGCTAACGCAACCATATTGTATGATCTCATCATTTTAAAAACTCATTAAATAAAAATATTTTGCCAGTCCTGGCGCGCCAATAAAATAAACCTTAGAATTTTCATTTAAAACAGCAAGTGAAACTTCACCATAAATTGATTTTTGTACGTGATAATCCTGGCGGAAACGATAAATAGCCAAATAGTGTTTTGAGTTACAATTTTTATAATGAAAAATATTTTTATGTATCACAAACATTCCTTTGGTTTTTAAATTAAATTATTTTGATTTATAAAATTATCGCTCATCAAAACGTTTATTATTATTAATATTATTATTTTGCGTTTTATATAAAATCAGTAAAAGTGCTTTTGCTTTTTACTTTTCAACATGTCTGTATTAAATTATAACTAATAATACTAATTTCAATTCTTTAATCAACGATAATATGCGGTCGCCAAGAAGGGAAGAAAAATTACCAATGGCAACCATTAAACACGAAAAAGTGAAAAATACCAATTTTTTTTTTTATTTAAAAGCCTTAATAAATCAGCGAATTAAGATACAGTTTTCAAACAAATTGCATTTCAAAGTAGATTTTTTTTCCTATTTAACGGTGTAAAAATTAAAAATGTGAGATATTTAGAAATTAAAAAAATTGCAATAGTAAAAATTGCAAAACGAAATTTCCTGGTAAACTGTTGCCATTCGCAAAATGACGTCAGCGTTACGCACGGACACGTTTGTCCTTTATAATATAGATAATATAAGTAAATATAAAGATAAAAAATTACCCACACTCTTTAAACTTTTTGTGGAATCTGTGCATCCATATTGAAAAGAAATTGCAACTTGCAATAGTAAACGCCATAAAAATGCTGATGCATGCAATGGCAGCCGCGAAATACGCTGTATATCTTATCTTATTTGGAATGTTGTCAAAAAGCGGTCTTCCATGGTAGACGGCGTTTGGAGCTCTTAAAATTAACACATTTGCTATAATTTTTGTTTTTTGAATACTAGTGAAATATTTACAATGTTTTCTATAGCGATTTCTCTCATTTCTTTCCTTTTTTTACAATGTAGACACGTAGACAGATAAAATTATAGCGAGTTCGACTCTCTTATTCTTTGCTTCAAAACTTCGGCTTCAAATCTCTCGCGATTTCGTCAGTAGATGGCACTCAGAAATCACAGCAAAAAAGGCTGCGAACTGCTTTTTTTCCTTTTCATAAAACAATTACAACGTTTTCCACCGTAATTTTTGCTGTTATTTTTTAAAGTGTAGTGCATTTTTACCAGGACAAAGAAGTCATTATTGCTTATGATTCAAGTCCTTATGGTCTTTGGGCTGTGCTTTCACATAAAACCTCAGAGGGCGACCGACCAATTGCTTTTGTTTCTCACCCCCTTACAAAAGCTGAGAAAAATTACAGTCACATCGAGAAAGAAACTTTGGTCTTAGTTTTCGGAGTGACTCGTTTCAAGAACTATGTGTTAGGAGGCAAATTTACATTAGTCACTGACTATCGCCCATTAGTAAACTTATTGTATGAACATAGACCAGTACCAGCAGTTGCTGCAGCTCGCATTCAGCGATGGACCTTGACCTTATCTGCATATGCATACAATATTGTGTATCGTAAAGGAAAATTGCACGGAAATGCTGATGCTTGAATTAGACTCCCACTGAAATCTGAATCGGCAGATACTCAAGTACCAGTTGAGTCAGTCTTACTCATCTGGAAGTTGAATGATAGCCCATTGATAACACACCTAATCGAAAGGGAGATAGACAAGTGTCCTGCACTGAGCCGTCTGAGATCACATATTCAGAATGGATGGCCAAGGAGAGTATTAGAAAACATACAAGCCTTTTAGCATATCCAGAATGAACGATCAGTAGAGGAAAATATCATTCGTAGAGGTTCCTGTGTTTTTGTCCCAGGAAAATTTCGTGAATTCGTTGTATATGAACCTCACAGTACTCATCAAGGGTTTCAGCAATCAAATCTCTGGCTTGTTCACATGTCTGGTGGTTTGGTATTGATCTGGACTTTGCAACGAACGAACGTAGATAATTCGGAGGTACGGTATTGATTGCCAAAAAATTCCGCAGCTCCTTCTTCAACATAAATCTCTGGGCTCACACCTGACAAGCCTTGGGACAGAATAATATCCACCATGCATGTCCTGTAGAAGATCATTGGCTGTTGATTGTAGTCTATGCTAAAACAAAGTGGTTTGAAGTGATTTCTGTTCCTAGCACGACATCAGCGTCAATCATATTGGCCCTGTGCAATCTTTTTACACGCTTCGATTTACCACAAATTATAGTAAGTGACAATGGACATGGATTTCGTAGTGATGAATTCACTTATTTCTTACAACAGAATGGCATTTCGCATATAAAAATGGCACCCTACCATCCTAATTTTAATGAATTAGCGGAAAGAGTGGTGCGTACAGTGAAATCTGCATTGAAGAAAAATACAGAAGGAACTTTCGTGGGGAGACTGGCTAGATTTCTCTTAAACGTTCAAAATAAGCCATCCGGATCAACAGGTATAACTCCTGCTCTCGCAACGTTTGAACTCTCTCTTCGTACACGTTTAGTTCTCATTCGAAATTCTAGAAGCCAAACTCCTGAGAAGGAAGAAACTAGCTCAAAAAAATTTGCAGAGGGCATCCCGTTTGGGTGCTCTCTTTTAGTCGGGGCCCACAATGGGTTGCTGGAAGTATTCGTCCAGTGTGGAATGCAATGTGCAAGATCAAGACCCTTTGGAGTAACTGGATACGGCTCATTGACCAACTCCACTACAGACATGATGGTGCTAGTCAAATTTCCTTTGCACCAGAGATGTCAGCTCCAGCTGCTCTTCAGCCCAAATGCCCAGTGGATTTATCGCCTGCTGAGGTTACAAACACAGATTTAATCAACTGCGGAGGTTTCAAACACCCAGTAACTCCCGCCTCTTCTGTCTCCACAGGTAAGTGTTCAAGACAAACCCTTCTGCACTCTTACCTCAAGTTGTTATAGCGGATTCAGAAACTTCACAGCCTCGACGTTCAAATCGTCAGAAGACAAAACTTGCTTGTCTTCTATTATAGACACTTGAAATGTTATACATTATTGTGTAATTATTTGAACTGTTGCTCTGTGAAGAACTTTTAACATATTATGTTTATCTTTCTTTAAGAAGAAAGAGGATGTTGTGATCTGATTTGTTTTGCATGCATCTCACTAAATGGCGCCAATCTGCGCCTGTAAAAATGTTTCTTTGTAGTGATCGGCAATTTCCTGCAGTCTAATGCCATATGCGATGTACGAAAGTCGGTTTTGGCATCCACTAATAAATATAGTAATCTCATTGTATCCAACACAGTTCTTGGATTAATTACAAACTACTAGCGAAGATACGTTTCATGTTTCATATATATTTTTTGAATTAATTTTGAAAATATATATTTTTTGAAACAAATTTGAATTGTAACCTATATTTTTTTAAACAGAAATCGATTTCAAGAAGCTTTAAATATAAAATTATAGCTCATTGCGCCCAGTAGTTTTTGAGTTATGCTTACGAACTGTTCGAATTTCAATCTGTTTTGAAATGATTAAAAATGAAATTAACATTAGGAGTTCAAAAATTTAAAACTGCATAATTCCTAAACTATTTGACCGAATACCTTCCCGTTTGGTTACCGAAGAATTTAATTATATGTCAGAATTAGACGTTAGTATTGAAAATTTTAAAGTTTGTTACAATTTCTATGTGTAAACGTTCCCCTAAGCAAAATTTAAGTATAACATTAAATTTTAAATATTATGACTAATCGATTGGCACCAGTCACATTTTTATACGATGTCTTGTGGTAGAGATAGTATGGGTGATCCTTTTTTTTCTTGTACTGTACATAGGTTCGTACGGTACTTTTTGTTTACTTTTTTCTATTTGGATACCAGTATTTTGCTGCATTTAATCTGCGAAAACATACAGCGAAATTTTCTTTATTGAAATACCTGTATTCAAAAGGAAAAAAAAGTAACTGGAAAAATAATAGGAAAAGTCTATTTTTAAATAATTGTATACAAAATATATGAGCTACATTTTAAACATCACTTACTTAATTTTAATATTTATTATAGTTTATGAATTATTTAATTTTAAAGTACTTACTTCCCTTGTACTTTCCCTAGTAATATTTAAATTTTTAGTCATAGTAAAAAAAAAAAAAAAAAAAAAAAAAAAAAAAAAAAAAAAAAAAAAGATTTTTTTTTTCTAAAATTATTATCTTTAAATTTTTTTTTGTCTTAAATGAAATTACTTGTTTAATCCATCTTTGAGAACTATGACAGCTAATGCATAACAAAATATGAAACATATATAAAATAAACTGTAATTTTCGACAGTTGCTGCTCTGTTTTCGTCACCAAATGGTGCTGCTAATAACGGATAATGAACTATTTAAGCGTCGCGTGGCACATAATGACATTACAAAGAACTCTTTCATTTAATGAGATTTTTAACACGGTTCGCTTCGACGTGTTAAAATGGCTTAAAGACATGGCATCTAAACAGGTACATTTATGTAAAGTGAACTCATTTTATTTACTTAAAGTTGAAACAACTATTATATTAATCAAATTAAATAAATTTAAAAACTAACGCCAAAGATAATTATGTTTTTTCTTCATTAGAAAATTAGGAATTTGTAAATTTGTACACTGGTGACTTAACACATATTTCTCTTTAAAATTTTTAAGTTTTCAAAGATAGCAGAAACAGAAGGATTTGGTTCAAAATTAATTAACGTTCATAAAAATGTTCTTCTAAATGAAATCATTAGTTTTATGCATATTGTGGATGACTATGGCAATACAGGAGGAACTATTAAACATGTATAAAACAAACCGTAAATTTTGTCTGTCGTTCATAGGCGTAACTAGAGGGGGGGCCGGGTAGGCCAGGCCCACCCCAGTTAGTTCCAGTGCCCACCCCAGGATTTCAAATTCAAGTGATCTTTTTATGATTGCGATATAGTCAAATTTTAATTTCCAAATATTTGAAAGGTTACATAAAACAAATATATTACATATTTCTGATTTGAGAACCAATGCAATTAAAGTGGTGCACACGCGTATGTGAATGTGTGTGTGAGGGGATGGGGGGAGTTGTCAAAGGCGCAACAGTTCTGTGGCCCACAGCCCACCAAATCTGAGGGATAGTTTACTTTTCTGTCTAGAGGTGATGGGGAAAAAATCATTTCTAGGAAGTCCAGTTTAGCAATCTTTCAACAAGGTCATGAAATGTCATCTGCTGTAGTCAGAGCCAGTGAGAGAGAGGGGAGGGGGAGGATACAGGGGCCCGAATTGCATGCAACTGTACCTTTATGAAATAAAACAGAGATTTTTTTTTCTTCAGAACACTCCGAGTTTTAGAGAAATGACCAAGGGAGAGAATTCTAAGAAGTGACAATTAACCCATTTCCGGCAAACCAGGATATAGTTGTCAAACTGTTGGTCCATTAATTGTCCAAGAGGATTGCTGATTTCTTGCAGGAGGCCTTTGAGGATTAAGGAAGGGCGAATTTTTTGTCTTTTCCCTGTTGTAAGCGTGTGGGGGTAACTTTCAGTTTCCCTGCATAATTATCAGTTCACAAATAAATTCTGTAGTTTAAAATATAGGAAGCTTTTTATTTGTATTATTGCCACGTGGCAGTTTCTTTAAAGTTCCAGAGTGTAATTTTGTGAGTAATTTTTTTCCTTATCAGATCTTTGATATTCTGTATAAAGTGATTGGTGTAAGAAGATGTTACGTGATAAAAATGAAATTGCGAGAAAATTGAAATGAAAGCTTTTTGTTGTAATTTTTTTTTCTTGGTAACATATATGTAATAGGTTAACAGATTAACCTATTACTAAACACGCGTAAACTAAAACTCGTTACTAAACGCGATTAACTAAACTCTTTCTGTAAACATTTAATTTCCAAATATAAAAATTATTAATAATATTTAAATTTTTTATATTAAAATGTTAAATGTTAATAAATAATGTATGAAGTCTTAAAGACTAATTAGAATCTTGGTATTTTAGCTTTACCATATGATATTAGAATATCTCATAACACCTTCATCAACAAAATTAAAGATATTTTGAGAAAATGTAACATAACAAGTTCTTCCACGAAACTCTATGTCATTTGTTATTAAAAATATGATAGAGATAGAAATTGGTCAAATCAAGCCTTTTTTATTTAAATTTATTTAGAATTTATATTGCTGTAGTAGTTATCTTTGCGAAAAGAGTAGACGTTTAATGATGAACACATATAGAGTTAAATTGTCATAGAATCTTTCATTATATAATATAATTTTAATTCATCAACAATACCAATTCAGCCCATGTCTCGGTCTTGTGAGATACAAATAATTTTTTAAACGATCAGGGAATCATCTGTTTCTTTAGTTTTAATATCTTGTCCAGATTAAAACAAATTTGCTGCTACCGGCCTGGTTTATCAACTATCTTGGACGGGGTGAAATTGTTCAATCTATGAAAGAATATTTTGCTTGCAAGTTTTATTGAATTTTAAACGGACTGTTTTGAATACATGAGCGTCTTTTAGCTGCATACTTCTAAAAGAAATATTTCTTAATTTTTTAAAACCTAAAAATGGGGGGGGGGGGGAGTATTTATTTATAATAAACATCATAATATGTTTTAATGCCCATTTTTATCTGTGTGCGTTTCATTCCTATACCTTAAAAACTAGGGATGCAACGAATGATATGTGAATGGCTTATTTGATCATACTACCGAATATTCGGCCAAACCGAAGATATTGTAAGGATATTTACAACAGATTTATTTTGCTTTCTGTTAAATATGATGACATGACTAGAAGTGCTGGAAATTGCCGAAATTCACATCCAAACAGTAAGCTATACATTTCATTATTCAAAATTCAACTGATTATACATATACTGTGTCACTCCCAAAGATTTCTTTATATTAAGCAGCAGCAGCAATAAAGTTTTTTTGATTGAGTTGCCATCATTTGAATACATTTTAGGTAGATTTCGTAAGAAATACTACCTATTACATTCTCCCCTAAGTTGGAATTTTTGAAAAATTTTTGCACATCTACGCCGATTATGACTCCCAGAACCCAAAACCATCCCCAGTTCAAAACTTTATCTATCTATCTATCTATCTATCTATGTCACTTTTTTATGGACACGATAACTCCCATAAATCATCACAAATCTCTTCCAAACGGATACATAAAATCAAGGGGCATAAAATCTCGGTCAAGTTCGTTATTGGGCAAAATCGAACCAAGGGGGTGGGCAATGGGCATAATTTCCGGCTCCACCGCCGATCGACGATTGGGACGTTAACGCTTTCTAATTATTTGTAAAATCAAACGCTTTTTAAGTCATTTCCGGTATTTTGGAGGATTATGAAGATTTTAGAAGATATGATATTAGAAATTAATATATATTATTAGATTATATAGAAATATTAGGTTATATAGAGATTAGATTATATAGAAATTAATTAGATTATATTACTATAATATTTATTATATTACAGTTATAAATTAATTAGATTATATTACTATAATATTTATTATATTACAGTTATAAATTAATTAGATTATATAGAAATTAATAGATATTATATAAGAAACCAAGTTCAACCAGAAATGACTTAAGAAGCGTTCGGTTTAACAACTAATCAGAAAGCATGATAATCGCAATCGCGATCGGCGGTGGACAGGGAAATTATGCGGGAAATGGAGGGGCTTTTTGTGAAAACAGAAAAAAACCCATAATTTTTTAATTATGATACGTATCGAATCCGTTTAAAGTTATTATTACTTCTAGGAAGAGGGCCAAAAATTTATGTATGACATACTTTTGATATCATTAAAATGGCCCCAAGGGGGGGGGGGGAAAGGGGGTTTTAGAAGAAAAAAATTCATAACTTCGTCCATTCAGAAGATATCAAATCCGCTTAAATTTATTATAAATTTTCTTAATATTATCTAAAACTTTTATATTGACAAATTTTTATAGGACCAACCCTTATAGCAAATTAAATTAAAACCAAAACTATCCCTGCCGACTCCGCCTGCAAACAAGTTAGGTTTCGAAGTGGGCGTTTCCGAATACCACATCATGGCAAAAAGGTCATTTCTTCTACAATTCCCAACAAACAAGCGCCCCACGATCTGTGTCTTCAAAATCTACCTGTGCCTGTAGGCCGAGCCGTCAGGGATTTTTTTTTGTCTTACTTTAGTTTCTTTCTGACAAATGAACACTATGTGATTGTACTGTAAAATTTTCCTTCAAGGTCCATAAAAATCTCTTTTTGTTTATAAAATATTTGTTTTGAATACAAGAAAGTTTATTAATTTATTTTAATTCACAGAAGAAACAATGTAGTTTAACGTTTTATTAAAAAGGTTTTAAGACTATCCTCTTCTTGAATAAGAACTCAAAACATATATTTTTTGCTGTGTAATGTTTACTTGTAAAAAGGTCGTGTTCATGGATGTTTTTGTGCTAAATAATGTCAAATTGCTTTGAAGTTCTTTTTTTTTTTTTTTTTTATATACTCTTAATCCCTGTAATATTGGAGTTTTCGGTCAGCTAATTTTTCGTGTTCAGTTTACACGTGTGTAGAATATTCGGTGTTTGGCCAAAATCATTAATAGGTGCACATACTTATAAACACCTTTCAAATGCAATAGAAATAATTTTGACGAATAACTTTTTTTTTTTTTTTTTTCATTGAAAATGAAAACAAAACATTAGCTTATTTATTTTGCGCGAAAATTAGTTCAGGAAAAATATTTTCTATTCGAGTTTCCTTTAATCAAATCTCTTTTATACTGAATTCTGATAGAGATAATAAATTCAGGACCTTCTAAAACGTATAAATTCGTCGAAAACCGGAAATCAAATTTTTTCATGAATCCAATACTTTTTTCTTGTAAAGATAGAAGAAAGTAAAAAGGGCTTAGATATAGCAGTCTGAAAACAAAAATAGGTCGCAGTCAATGAAACCAACCTCGCGATACCTGACTTCGCCTAATGCAGTGTAATAATGAAGTTAAGTCAAACTGTCGCTTAATTAGTATTTTATGAATTATCCCTAATAGTAAATTTTTCTAATAAAAATAGGCACACAAATACCACTTGGCATTATTCAACTATTACGCAAGCAAAGCCGCGGGTTTTGCTAGTAAAAAACAAAGTTAATAAGCAAAGACAACTAACTAGCAGTGTCCGATTATGCTCTGAAGCTAAGGTAAACACAATATCCATTTTGGGGTGTCCATTTTATTCGGGAAATGTTTTCCAATTGTTACTTACATGGAACTTCATCAATGCTATAAACATTATTTATTATGCTGCATTAGGCTGCATTAGGCGGAATTTTTTGAAATTCCCATATAGTTTATATAGTTTCAATATAGATGAAAACTGCGAATATTTTATAATCGAGTTCCATGTACTGTAGCTTCGTGTATTTGAATAAAATTAGATGAATTCTTAAAAACAAAGTTACCTTTTCCTCCCGCCACAATCCGGAAAAAATTTCTTGTTTATAACAAAAAATTTAAAAGATTAAGTTTGATATTATTGCAGAAGAAGAAAAGAAAAAAAAGATGTGTGTGAGCTGATTAAAAGTTTTATGTGAAAAAAAAGTAAAAAAAAAAAAACAGAAAGAAATTGTTTAGAAATATAAACATACTTTTGATGAATATTTTTAGCAGCAAATTTTAGTAATATCGAATTTAATTTTTTGTAATAAACTTACTAATTGCCAGGGTCTAACACAAAAGGCACGTGAATCACGAGCTTCTCTAAAATTTAAGAAAGTTACAAAATGACTGTAAAATGGGCCTTTTTACATTGCATTTTATATTTTTTTAAAAGAAATTCTGCTTAATGCATTTTTAAAAAATCCACTCCACATACTACATTTATATCGGAAATTTTGATAGAATCAATATGTTGTTAACCAATCTTATGGAATCTGAGATAATTGTTAGAAACCACACATGTAACTAAACATACAACAACTACATATACTATAAATATATCTACATCTATAGTATATTACAAGTATTATAAGAAAAGCTGCTTAAAAGGCGCGGCTTCAGAATCTGTGAAGCTGTGTGAAAATTTTGTCAGCATAGCTATAATTGGTAGCTGCTAAAATACTATTAATGAATCAAGTATTTTGTGCCCCTTATTACTCAGCTCCCCGGATGGCAGCTCGACCTCCCCCCCCCCCCTCCCTTCTAAAATCGACCCTGCTGTTTAATAAAATGTATGTGAACTTGGCAAGATAAAAAAAAATCACTTCAGGAAATAATGTTTATAGCATTGATGAAGTTCCATGTAAGTAACAATTGAAAAACATTTCCCGAATAAAATGGAGACCCCAAAATGGATATTGTGTTTACCTTAGCTTCAGAACCTAATCGGATACTGCTAGTTGTCTTTGCTTATTAACTTTGTTTTTTACTAGCAAAACCCGCGGCTTTGCTTGCGTAATAGTTGAATAATGCCAAGTGGTATTTGTGTGCCTATTTTTATTAGAAAAATTTACTGTTAGGGATAATTCATAAAATACTAATTAAGCGACAGTTTGACTTAACTTCATTATTACATTGCATTAGGTGAAAATCAGACTTAAATTAATGAGAAGAACTCAAATTTTAATAAATAAATGATAATTTAGAATGTATTTTGAAGCTTTTACACTCATTTCAGTTTTCATTTGCGGTTTAAAATTTTTTAGAAACCGTTCTTAGCACGCATTTATGTCTTAAAAGTAACCATCATGCCATATTCCAAGCTTTTAGTCCTACCACTTGTCTGGTGGTAGTGTTGGAACACGGACTGTAACCATAAATTTGGCAACATAAATTTTGATATCGGTTTGGTAGTTCCTGAGATTCCATAGAAATCGTAATTTAGAAAGTTTTTAAAAGGCTTTTCTATAATTTTACCCCTTTAAATTTCGAATCTTTTAGAAACTGTCCTTAGAGAGAATTTACGTCTTATAAAAGTATCTATCATGCCAAATTTTAGGTTTCTATCTTTAACAATTCAATAGAAATCGTAATTTAGGAAATTTTAAGAACGCTTTTCGCTTACTTCATCCTTTTAAATTTCGATTTTTTAAAAAACTGTTCTTAGAGAGCATTTACATCATATAAGTAGCTACCATACAAAATTTCAAGTTTCTATTTTTAGCAATTCCGAAAAAAAATCGAAATCTAGAAAATATTTAGAAAGCTTTTCGCTCATTTAACATTTTTAAATTTGGAAATTTTTAGAAACAGTTTTTAGAGAGCATTTACACCTTATAAGTCAGTACCATGCCAAATTTCAAGTTTCTAGCCCTTTCAATATCACAAAAATTACAATTTTAGAATGTTTTTCGCTCCTACACCGCTCTTTTGGCAGCGGCACCGACAAAAAGTATAGCCTATGTTGAAACAGAGACTGTCACCAACAATTTGCACCATTACTTTTGAAATCGGCCTGGTATTTTCTTAGATTCCATAGAAATCATAGTTTAGAAAGTTTTTAGAACGCCTTTCGCTCATTTCACCCTTTTAAATTTCAAAATTTTTAGTAATTGTCTTTGGAATCATTTATACCTTATGTATCTACCACGCCAAATTTAAATTTTCTATCTATAACAATTGCATAGCCATCGCAATTTAGAACGTTTTTTGAACGCTTTTCGTGCATTTTTAGACCTTTTTAAATTTTGAACTTTTTCAACTGTTCTTAGAAGAAATTATATATTATAAATAACTATCCAGTCAAATTTCAACTTTCTAGCACCTTCAGGATTACAAAGATCGTAATTTAGAACGTTTTTTGCTCCTGTAACCCCCTGGTAGTAGTGACACTGACATAAAATGTAGCCTATGTTAGAGCAGTGAGTGCCACCATCAATTTGCAATCAATA
The DNA here is from genome assembly GCA_963931845.1 of Maratus michaelseni. Classification (NCBI taxonomy): domain Eukaryota; kingdom Metazoa; phylum Arthropoda; class Arachnida; order Araneae; family Salticidae; genus Maratus; species Maratus michaelseni. Next base: position 410,240,657 of record OZ007586.1, read on the forward strand.
CTTTTGAAATCGCTTTAGTATTTTCTGAGATTCCATAAAAATCGTAATTTAGAACAGTTTTAGAACGCTTCTTGCTGATTTCACCCTTTTAAATTTGATTTTTTTTTAAACTGCTTTTAGAGAGCATAACATTTCACGTTTCTATTTTTAACAATTGCCTAGAAATCATAATTTAGAACGTTTTTAGAATGCTTTTCGCGCATTTTAACCCCTTTTAAATTTGATTTTTTTAAAACTGCTTTTAGAGAGCATAACATTTCACGTTTCTATTTTTAACAATTGCCTAGAAATCATAATTTAGAACGTTTTTAGAATGCTTTTCGCGCATTTTAACCCCTTTTAAATTTGATTTTTTTTAAACTGCTTTTAGAGAGCATAACATTTCACGTTTCTATTTTTAACAATTGCCTAGAAATCATAATTTAGAACGTTTTTAGAATGCTTTTCGCGCATTTTAACCCCTTTTAAATTTTGATTTTTTTTTTCGACTTTTCTTATATAGGATTTACATCTTATACGTAACTACCATGACATGCCAAATTTCAAGTTGTTAGCCACTTCAGTATCACAAAAATCGCAATTTAGAACGTTTTTTGCTTCTACAACCCCCAGATGGTAGTGACACCGACATAAAATATAGCCTATGTTGGAGCACGGACTGTCGCCATCAATTTGCAACCATTATTTTTTAAATCAGTTTCGTATTTCCTGAGATTGCATAGAAATGGTAATTTAGAACGTTTATAGAACGGTTTTCGCACATTTCCACCCCTTTTAAATTTCAAAATTTTTTCGACTGTTCTTATATAGAATTTACATCTTATAAGTAACTTCCATGCGAAATTTGAAGATGCAATCTCCTTCAGTATCACAAAAATTGCAATTTAGAATGTTTTCTGCTCCTGCAACCCCCAAGTGGTAGTGGCACTTGACATAAAATATAACCTGATGCAAGGACTGTCATCATCAGTTTGCAACCATTACTTTTGAAATCGGCTTGGTATTTCCTGAGACTGCATAAAAATCGTAATTTAGAACGTTTTTAAAATGCTTTTCGGGCAGTTTCACCCCCCTTTTAAATTTAGATTCTTTTAAGAAACTGTTCGCAAAGTGCATTTATATCTTATAAGTGACTACCATGCCAAATTTCAAGTTTCTAGCCCCTTCAGTAACACAAAAACAGCATTTTTAGAACTTTTTTGTTTCCCCACCCCCTTGGAGGTTGTGGTATCGAAATAAAATATAGCCTATGTTGGAACAGGGGCTGTCACCTTTAATTTTGCTACCATTATTTTTTAAATTGGTTCGGTAGTTCCAGAGATTACCCCCTACAAATATTCAAACACACAAACTTTACGTCTTTATAATATTAGTATAAATAATATTGAGCTTGGCCTAAGCTTGGCCTGAGCTTGGATAATTTGAGCTTGATATATTAGTTGTATTTGATAGTTCGCATAAACTTCTTACAGTGCATCGGAGATTCATGATTACAATGCAGCATGAAATTTCATCATCAATTCTACAGCAATTAGTTTTTGCTAGATCATTCTTTAGGGCAAGCATTTGTTGAATTTATTAGTTGGTCACTTGAAAAAAGTTTCAATAGAAAGAACCAAATGAAAAAGGATTTCATAGGAATAGCAACAGTGGTACAAGGGTGGCCATAAAACAACCTGAAGTGTTATTATTATTATTAATTTTAATTTAATCAGATATTTTGCATACACTTTGCTAAATTAAATTAATATTGATGTTAAAACATTATTTATATTGTTTTCTAAAGTGCTTTGTTTAAAAAATTTTGCAATATCATATATATATATTATTTCTCCTGTCAACATCCCTTTTTCTGAGAAAATACAAAACGCAGAACGACGAATGAGATACCCTATTAAAGGATTTTGAACAGGCTTCTGACATAGCACACTTAACATTTCGTTAAAACATGTTTTTCGATTATAAAATGCTGTTAATTAAAAATTAAATCGGCAGTGATTTCATAAATGAAATGAAAGATTTTCTTCAAATTAGTGTTGCCACAAAAATAAAATACAGCATTATCGGATGACGTCATCCTCTGATGCAATTAAAATACGATTGTTAATTTATATCTTGCGGGTACTTTTTGAAAAAATATATCGAGCTTTCAATCGGGTTTTTATTTAATTTTTACGCGTGCGTCACCTATTGTTTTTTGTTTTCTTTGTTTAATCATGGCTGTGTATATGTGTACTCTATCGGAGCCCCAGTAGATTATGTAATTTAAGGATTATCTTCCAATTGATATACAGTTCATTAGGATTTACAAAAATTGTAAGTATTTATTTTTTAATATTTCATTAAGCTGTTAATCCGCCAGCGAAGTCTGACGTCACTGAAATGGCTGACAAACCACAAAGTTTGGACATCTCATGTTTAAGTTCCCATAGGCTTGCAAAAAAGTGGTGTACCAAATATGGATTTGTGTATTTAAGACATTTCTGGAACAGGTGTGCAAAATCTGAGGGTATGCTTTTATATGAATTCACTATACGTCTGATTCAATATTTCCATTTTTTTATGATTCTTTTTTTTTTTTTAGTATAGGGGTCTTGGCAATCTAGAGAAATGACCTTGCGAGAAGAAAATTTATTTCCATTTTCTTATACACAAGCAATCAACATATACGTATATGATTTCTGTTGTCAACATCCCTTTTTCTATGCACATACAAAACATATAACTATGAATGAGGTATCATTCGAAAAGTTTTTGAACAAGTTTCTGACATAATACATTCACATTTCGTTGAAACGCGTTGTTTGATTAAAAAAAATAGTTAATTAAAAATTAGTGCTGAAATGTACTAGGAAATAATCTCAAAGATTGCAGTGCGAAAGCTTCGCACGGGTCCTTCTGGTCTTATCTTTAATTCTAAGCCTAAATTCAAATAAGTGATTTGATACTATCAAAATAAATATATTAAAAAAAAAGTTTTTATGACTTATGTCTAAAGGTCACCAGTGAACATCGTTGACATGTCCATCTCCGCCTCTTTCTTTTGTTGATGACCAGAAAACGCTTGGAAAAGAAAGTCCAGTTGACATAGCGTCAGTTTTTTTCAGGGTAAACCAAATAAAAGCAAATAAACCGACCTTAAATGCACCTAAATAACTTATGAGATTGGGGGCCTGTGCCCACCCCACAAAATAGTTCTAGTTACGCCTATGCTGTCGTTATTCTTTCTTCATCACCAAATGATGCCAGTATTGACGAATAATAAACTATTTATGCGTCATGTGACACTTAATGACATTCGAAACAACTCTTCTGTTTAATGAGATTTTTTGTTTGGTACACATAGATATGTTAAAGAGAAATTGTATTTTAGCAGGTCTACTTAAGTAAAATAGGCTCGTTTTACTTACTACAAGTTAAGACAATCATTCATTGACTACAAATATAAATGGACAGCGGATTCCTTTCTTCTCTTCCGAGAGACTTCAAGAAAACATCTTTCACCTTTCATCGCCAAAAAACAGCGAAAGGGTGCCACTTTCTGGCGGTAATCCCTTTCTTGGCAACTTTCTGTTTCCGTTCTCGTAATAAAAGAAACAGGTCTAAAAACGAAACTCAAACTTAACAAGAAAAGCAAGCTGTTGCATTCACAAGGAAAAAACAGTTTTAGCATTTTATTTCAACTAGTCTACGAGTCTTTTTGAGTCAAATCCGCACCCAATCGAAAGATAAAATTGGAGTAACCAATTTATCTTGCATAATTTAATTTATATTAAATACATTTTTTATTTTACTTTATGATTTGTAATTTCAAAATTATCCTATGGACAAGACCGAGTTTTTTCTCTTTAAAGAAGAACTGGCACAAGAAAGGTTCTGAGGCCCTAATTTATTTTGTAAAAAAACCAGGGAAAAAAAAAAAGATAGTTTAACACCTATTGGGTGGCAATATTTTTGCTGATCTATTTTTGTTATTCAAATGATAAAAAAAAGGCCTGGGATCGGACAGGGCCTGATTACTAACGGGGCTCCCTTCCACCAGTAAATTTTTTTTTTTTTTTTTTTATCTACTTATTTTAATAGGGCATTTTGATAAGACGAAAAATTCTATTAAATTTTACTGGTGGAATAGTGCCTTGTTGCCGTCGGTAGACACTGGGACCGGATGCATTATATCCATCGCACCCCCCCCCCCCCCCCTATAATCCAAATTACTTTAAACAAAATATTAGTAACAAAATGGTTTAAGATTTCTGTTTAAAAAGCAAAAATTTGACAAAATCAATTCATACAGTGTTGAATTCAGGTGTGGATAGGTTGTGAATCTACCCCCCCCCCCCCCGGTCTAGAAGGTGCAAGCTTCAGGAATACCTCCCTGAGAAAAATGCCTGAGTTCAACACTGATTTCATGAATTATCAGAATATTAATTTCATACCTAACATTTTAACGGGATAAATTTCAAGGAATAACTGAATATTTTAGAAATATAGAATAAAATATTTTAGGAAAATGTAAAATAGGATGAAACACTTTCTTTTCTTCTAAAATGCATACTTTTCAACACATTCCTGAAATATTTTTTATTATTTATTACATTAAATTCAGCAGGCATTCTTTTTAAAATAAGAAATAGAAGTGTATTTCTCATTTTTTTTCAATAAAGGGGAAGAATTTTTGAAAAAATGGAGTCAAAGTTGATAATTTGCAATGGTTATTGACACATGGTAAATAAGAGAAAGTGAGTTATCAGTGATGAATTCAGAGCAACATCCCACCTCCCACCTCTTAACCCCTTTCTCCTGGACAAAAATGTTAAAATTTAATACTCATAGAATTATTAGAACTGAAGCTTTAATACATTTATAGAAAAAGGATATTCAATCCCAAATCAAATCCAATAATATTGAATAATTTTCATTCGCATGCCCCATAACAGTTTCAGATAATTTAACTATAAAATAAACAAGTTTTATTCTGTAAATGAAACATATTTTAGAAAGCTTGTGTTTAAAGGCTAAAATTGTAAATACTTTGAATATAATAATTTTATCAATTGGAATAATAATAAAAATGTTACGTTTATACATTTAAAACAACCTTAAAAGCGGAATTGTCACTCAAATGCAGCTTTTCTATTAAAAAAAAACATTCATCTAGTTGTGCTCAAAGAATTTTCCGTTTTTTTCCCTTTAAAATGCATTTAAATGTTTTGCATAATTGTAACGAAAAGCTACAACAGGCAACATCTAAATTTTTAGTGAATACTAGAATTACACTATATTTCCAATGATGATCGGTCATTTGCGATTTTAGACGTTTTGTTAAATATCTGGAAAGATACATGAGGAATTATCCTGATACTTCAGGAGTGTAAACAACATGATAAACGTCATATATTTCCGCGAAGATTTTTTCCCGAAACCCCATAAGGGGCCGTCAACAAATTGAAGAAAAACGAATATCTTTTGGATAACCCTGTAGAAACTAATATTTCAAAAGCATTCAAACTGTAGATTATGATTATGTGGCTTATTGTAATAATTTGGGTTCGTTTTTATGAAGATAGCATGTATACTCGAAGAGAAATTCAGGTTTTTATAAAAACAGTCCCAAATTTTACCAAGTTTTTTGCTTATAATTTGCAGAGTTTTTAATATAAAAACAAGTTATTTTCAGAAAATATGACAAACAAAAATATACACAATACCCTGCAATCAGAATTAAAAAATAATAAAAATTGTATGAAAAATGAGCAGGTTACTAAATATTGTTTCACTGCGCATGCGCGAATTCAATCAAAATATACTGTGCATAATATATTAGCTAAATGTATAGACCAACTTTTATGAAAGTCTCAAAAACATAGCTTGAAAATTCTGATAGTAATCGTCGATAAAATAAGCTCGAATTTCGCTGTTCCCAACGGGAAGCAAAAAGATGAGGGGTTGTATCCAAATATACTAGCTTATGAAAGTTGACATAATAAGAATGAAGTGTCTCTCATTCTATATTTGATACAACCCCTCATCTTTTTGCTTCCTTTTGGGAACAGCGAATTTCGAGCTTATTCTATCAACGATTACTATCAGAATTTTCAAGCTATGTTTTTGAGACTTTCATAAAAGTTGGTCTATACATTTAGCTAATATATTATGCACAGTATATTTTGATTGAATTCGCGCAAGCGCAGTGAAACAATATTTAGTAAACCTGCTCATTTTTCATACAATTTTTATTATTTTTTAATTCTGATTGCAAGGTATTGTGTACAATTTTGTTTGTCATATTTTCTGAAAATAACTTGTTTTTATATTAAAAACTCTGCAAATTATAAGCAAAAAACCTGATAAAATTTGGGACTGTTTTTATAAAAACCTGAATTTCTCTTCGAGTATACATGCTATCTTCATAAAAATGAACTCAAATTATTACAATAATCTACTTAATCATAATCCACAGTTTGAATGCTTTTGCAATATTAGTTTTTACAGGGTTATCCAAAATATATTCGTTTTTCTTCAATTTGTTGACGGCCCCTATGGGGTTTGGGGAAAAAATCTTCGCGGAAATATATGACGTCTATCATGTTGTTTACACTCGTGAAGTTTCAGGATAATTCCTCATGTAGCTTTTCAGATATTTAACAAAACGTCTAAAATCGCAAGTGACCAGTCATCATTGGAAATATAGTGTACTTATGCTCCATTACTTTCTCTGGGTAATATATTTAATAACTTTTCTTATAAGTTTCGTAGAAAACTGATAAAAATTTTGTAACTTTCAAATCTTTCTGATTTGCTTCACTCTTTTTAACCCTTTTGGCTCACAACAACAGTTTGATGGTGTCTTTGTTTGAGTTTACTATGAATTCTAAGTATTATTGATGTTTTGTAACGAGAAAATGTTTCCATATGGAGAGGGGGGGGGGGGCATATAATTTATTGCAGTTAGGTCAAATTATGAAAATATGAATTTTAATATGTTTAGCAATCATATGAATTTCATATTTTAGTCTTATTTTATGAATTTAACTACCGTATATACTCGTGTATTAGTTGACCCCCCCAATTCTTACGCAAAATTTTGAAAAAAATTGAGTTTTCGTGTATAAGTCGAACCACATTTCTGGTAGTATGTTGAAAAATGATTTGTAATTGAGGAAAAAAAATATAAATAAATGTTGCATTAGCAACGATATGGACGGATCAGAATATTTTTTATCAGATTCCGTTGAGACGTTGATAAGGATGGAATCCGAATCTGAGGATATGTACAATGAAATATCGGATTCCCAATTATCTGAGCTGTATAAATATTCAGATTATGAACAATAACTTACATTTTCATAAGCTTCATTGAAAAATTATAATTTTTAAATGAAAAAAAATAAAGGATTTTAGATTAATGATTCCTAGGTATGTATTATTTTCTGCTCTTTAAATATCCCGAATATCGGCAGTTGGGTATTTATTTATTTTTATTTTATTTATTTATTTATTTTTACTAACTCGTGTATAAGTCGACCCCCCATTTTCAACTCCCAAATTTTGTCTAAAATTCTTCGACTTATACACGAGTATATACGGTATATATATGTAAACATAGAATTTTAGTACTGAAAATAAAAAAAAATACCTGAATTCAGGTATGTAACCTATACACAATCACCCCTGAAATTGATCTGCGAACAAAATTGATTAACCAAAAAATAAAATAAAGATTTTTTTTTTTTGCTACAATAAGATATTTTTTCTACAGCAATATATTTAATGGAGACCAATAGTTGTAGATTTTTAATATATATATATATATATATATATATATATATATAATATATATATATATATATTTGTATTGGGCTGTTTAATAGCCTCTGCTTGTTAACTAGGAGAAGACCCTTTAAATGCCTCAGAGGAGGACTTAAAGGAATCGACTGGGAGCAGGGACTTGATGTCCAATCCGCACCTTCCATCGGTGCAGCCTGTTAGTACCCTTGCCTAGTGCATGGGGAACGAACGCGGATGGGCTTCCTCCAACCCGCTTGGCCAGCGTGGAGGAATTTGGCCACCTCCCCCCTTATTTTACCATGAATTCACAAAACAAATCACGGCCCTCAATTCCCGGCAGTCTGCATGTTCCTGATTACGGCAGCGATCAGAAAGACATGAAGACAGAGGGTGCTAAGAATCACCGGGCTCGGCTTGGCTGCCATAAGTTGATGACCTTGGCTACGTATAATGGACGATCCTTATCTTCTGAAAGTCGTTTACAGGAACTTGAAGAAGAATTAGAAAGAATCAACTGGGACATCCTAGGATTATGCGAAATAAGGAGAAAAGGTGAAGAGAAGATTGATCTTGCCAGTGGACATGTTTTGTATTACAGAGGTACAGAAGATGGAAAAACAAGTGGTGTAGGATTTCTGATTCATAAAAGGTGGAAGAATCACATCGTAGAATATGATAGTGCATCAGATAGAGTTGCAAGGTTAGTTATACAAGTGTCAAAAAGATACAAGCTGCAAATTACCCAAGTTTATGCACCAACAATTAGCTATACTGATGAAGAAATTGAGGATTTCTATGAAGAAGTAGCTTCAATGCATCAAAAAGGGAAATGCTACATAAAATTAATAATGGGAGACTGGAATGCTAGAATTGGGGAAAAAAAGAAAGGTGAGTTCTCAGTAGGAAATCATGGATATGGGGTGCGTAATGAAAGAGGAAACAGATTGATTGAATTTGCAGAATGTGAACAGATGTATATCATGAATTCATTTTTCAAGAAAAAGCCACAAAGAAAATGGACATGGCGTAGTGCAAATGGCTCAACAAGTGAAATCGACTACATCTTGACAAACAAAAAGCATCTTATTCAGGATTGCAGCGTTCTCAATAACTTCAATACAGGAAGCGATCACAGGTTAGTTAGATGCAAACTGCTTTTAAATACTAAAGTGGAAAGAATGAAGCTTTTGCAATGCTCAAAGAAATCAGTCGATATTATAAATCTCCAGAAACATAAAGAAGAATTTAATTTAGAACTTAAAAATCGTTTTCAAGTACTTCAATCAATCTTAGAAGAAGAACAAGATGTTACAGTAGTGAACAAGAAAATAACAAATACTCTACAAGAAATTGCAAGGACGATAGCTGGTGAAGCACAAGTAAAGCAAACAAAAAAAGTAACAGAAGAAACAAGAAGACTGATGAAGAAACGCAGAGAATTTAAAATGAAGAAAAACTATCCTAAATCAAGAGTTGAATATGCAGAATTATGTAAAACGGTAAGAAAATGTGTTGCAGAAGATATCAGAAAATTTAACTGTGATCTTGTCAAAAAAGTTCTAGAAGATAACAAAAGTTTAAAATCAGCTAAGCACAAACTGTGTGTTGGAAGAAAAGGTATTTTTGCACTGAAGAGAGCAGATGGAACAATCACCAAAATCAATAATGAAATAGTACACATTGTCGAAAAATTCTATAACGATCTATATAAATGTGAAGATCAAAGGCAAATCAACCTACGTGATCCACTAGTAAACATAACAGAAACTGAAGAGATAATCCCAGTGATGACAGATGAAGTTGTACAAGCCATTAGAGGCATGAAAAAAGGTAAATGCCCTGGCGAAGATGGAATTACAATTTACCTTATCAAAGAAGCAGGAGAAGAATTTGCAAAAATGCTAGCCTTACTGTTTTCCAAATGTCTCGAGAAATCAGATGTACCAGAAGATTGGAATAATGCTGTGATGGTGTTACTTTATAAGAAAGGAGAAAAGGAAAACATTAAAAACTACCGTCCAATCAGCTTACTGTCAGTGATTTATAAAATTTTCACCAAAGTTTTAACGACAAGACTTGAATCAGCTCTGGACTCAGCTCAACCTAGAGAACAAGCAGGATTTCGAAGTGGATTTAGCACAATGGATCATATTCAAACAGTAAGGAAAGTTATAGGAAAACATAAAGAATATAATTTACCTCTCTGCCTTGCCTTTATTGATTATGAAAAAGCATTTGATTCGGTCTACACATCTGCAGTAATTACTTCTCTGGAGGACATTGGTATAGACAAACCTTATATCAATATCATAAAGAAGATCTACAAGAAAGCAACAGCCACCATCCGTTTGGACAAAGGAAAAGCGAAGATCAAGCTTGGAAGAGGAGTAAGACAAGGAGACACCATTTCGCCTAAGCTTTTTACTGCTGTCTTAGAAAGTATCTTCAAGAAGCTGGATTGGGAAAACAAAGGGATTAGAATAAATGGGGAATATTTAAGCCATCTCCGGTTTGCTGATGACATTTTAATTTTCAGTAATAGCCCTGAAGAATTGCAAAATATGCTAAAAGATTTGGCAGAAGCTAGCATTAAGGTGGGATTAAAAATAAATTTGGAAAAGACTAAGGTGATGTTCAATTCATTTGCATCAAAAAAGAAAATCGTCTACAACAACACTGAGATTAAAGATGTTGAAAGTTATGTGTACCTTGGACAAGAAATATCATCAGACAACAGTATCATGAATGAAATCAATAGAAGAATAAGAAATGGATGGAGTGCTTTTGGGAAGAACAATATTATTCTGAAGAGTAACATGCCTCTCTGTTTGAAAAGAAAGGTGTTTAACCAATGTGTTTTGCCTGCACTAACTTATGGAGCAGAAACTTGGACACTAACAAAACGGATGGTACAAAGATTACAAACAACACAGCGAAGTATGGAAAGATGTATGCTAGGCATAACCAAAAGAGACCGAAAGAGAATAACGTGGATAAGAAGTCAGACGAAAGTTTTTGACATTATCGAGAGAATTAAACGGCTAAAATGGAAATGGGCTGGGCACATTGCAAGAAGACAAGACAATAGATGGAGCACAAACACCCTACAGTGGTATCCCAGAGATGTAAAACGACCAAGAAGACGACCTCAAGTAAGATGGAGTGACGAAATCAGAAAAGTGGCCGGTGTTAATTGGATGACTAAAGCACTAGACAGGCAACAATGGAAAAATCTGGGGGAGACCTACATCCAGCAGTGGATTGAAAACGGTTGATATGATGATGATGATGATATATTTGTATTTCATGTATTCTTATAAAAATCTTGCCAAATATATGTGTATTATTTGAAAACATGGTATTTCTAATAAAGCTGTCAGTTGGCATACTCTGTTTTAAATTCTTTGGTAAAAAGTGACACAAACATTACTATGAAATAAATGGTTTATTTGATAATATAATCTTATAATTGAAACAATGTACTTTACAAATTAGAATTTATAAATACAATACAACTGCAAAAATAAAAATTTATCAATTGTTAATGATGAAATTGAAAATAAAATACAAAAATGGATGAAACTTTCCAACTGTGAGAGAAAAGTACATTACTGATTAAAACTTTTGCTATTTATATAAGCTGAAACATATAAGTATGTAAGCAGTTTTGGATATAATTTGCTATGTTCGAGTTACCTAAGAAAATGGTACAGCTATTCAGTTTAAAAGAAGGAAGGGTTCCACTTCTCCCTTCATTCAAAATCAACTTCTTAAAATTGAAAAATAAGATAAACTACTTCAGAAACTGTTATTTTCTGCTTTTATTTACTAAATTATTTGTTTAAAAATAATAGAAATATTGAAGTTTTCCCCGTTCATTACCATTCTATAGGTCAGAATTATCGTATTTTCAGAAGAGTTTAACAGAGTAGTACTTATAATGTTGTCATCTGTGAAACTCTCTGTAATTGGAGCTTTATCTAAGGAGGACACCCATTCAACTATACTTTCTCCATTCAAGAAATCAGGCACAACAATTAGTGAATTTTTCTACCGATTTCTGTTTCAAGTTGACTGTATTTAATTTTTTAAATAATTGTAATTATTCAAACATTTTTATAATTTGATAATGACAGAGTCTCTCACAGAATTTGTAAATTGCCGTTCCCCTGTTTATCCTGTGCAGCTAAAGCTTTTTCAGAATTTCAAATTGAGCCAGAACAAAAGAAAATGATACTGTTAGTGTACCACATGTGCCTGTACAATTTGCAATATGTCAATCAGAAAGAATATTTATGGGGACAGCGATAATATATAGATCTTATAACAAATTACAATTATGACCAATTGTCGTCTGGTAAAAAAGCATTTGCACCTAAGCTATTTAAGTAATATATATATATAATTATATATTGGCTATTTTTTAGTTAATGAATTGCTAATTAGATATTACAAATCCAAATAAAATCTCTTCCTCATTAATGGAACTGAAGTGCATATTGTTTCTGTAAAATATTATGCAGAAATGCTAATTTTTTTTTCTGTAATCAAAAGTATTTTCCAGAAGAACCACAATTTTCAATAATCACTATCACAATTTTCATTTATTTTCGTGTTATGGCAGATGTCACTATTATTATTTTATACATAGGAATTATGCTTTGTGACATCGCTATGTAATGGCAATATCTGAATATTGCAACAATAGATTAATCAGGAAGATAATTTAAATCACGATTTCAAGCATGCTTGAACTGCCACAACAATTTCTTTTCTTCTTACACTTCTGTCATGGTACATATCCTGCTGAAATTTGTGAAGAACGTTCATGCATTAAGCTAATTTAATTTGGAAACGTCACGAAATGGAATAACATAACAGGATACAAAAAACGTCCTGAGGACTTCTAAAATAGATATTCGCAATATCCTATGACAGAGAGAAATGCTGAAGCTTGGCTGGATATGTAACTTATGCATTAATGTACTTAAACTATTTGATTTTGCCTCAATTTGAAGAGAGTAGTTGACTGCATAACTTATAACAAATACCATCTATTTAATACTTTAAACAGCCGAAATCTTTTGAGTGACAAGTCTCAATAAAGACATTTACGATAAAGATATTTACAATAGACATTTTAAAGATTTTATAAAATGAATGCCATACCGGGGGTCGATACATTTTTTTTTTTCGTTTCTTTAGGCTCTATTTTGTGAAAAATAAAGGTTATATTTGTGATTTTATACTTATCTGTTTGATAAACAGGGTTCGTATACATTTCTTTAAAGGAAATTCAAGGTCTTTCAAAGACCAAAACCCCAAAAATTTAAATATCTACTGAATAATCGAATGAATTATAATTTTTTTAACACGGGGTTACATTTTTGTAAATATAACTTTTAAACAATAAAATGAGCGAGATTAAGAAATAATAGAAGTAAAACTAAAGATTTTTTGCAGATTTTGTATAAAAATAGAGACTTAGAAGGAAATATCAACTTTTGAAAAGGTTAAGGATTTTCAGGCACAGAACAAACCCTGTAAAAGATATTTCACCAATGTTACACAGTTTGCTTCTTAAAATTTTACTGTTTATTAAATGAAATGGATTTTTACTGAGTTACAAGTTTTTAATTTGCCTACATAGGTATCTGATTTCATCATATGAAAAAAATTTATTTCTTAATGATATTCTGTTAGTGTTGGAAAGTGTTTAATAATCTATGCCAATTTTTTTTTTTTTTTTTTTTTTTTTTAAGATGACATGAGGATTGAGGAGCAAAAGCATTGACATCTCATACAAATTATTTATATTAGAAGTCAATGGGCAAAATGTTCTCTTTTGATAGGATATCTCTGGCAACAGTGAAGAAGAATTCTATAAGAGATTTTAAATCATGCATAACTGTGTACAGAGAAATTGAATAACAGGATTCTTGAGATTCTACAATTGGTTTCAAGTCCACATCACAACTAAAAACAGCAGCAATAGAATGAAAAATTTAGTTATATAGCTTTTACAAGACCTTCTTAACATGCTCTTCAGAATCAATGGAATAGGTGGCAAAACTAGTGTTCACAGTATAAAGAAAGGGGCAAGGTATTAAGTAGCAAAACGGGAACGAGTTCAAGAGAAATTGAATTTATGTATTTAGTACAGCAAAGAAGCTTTATATTTTTTGCAAGCTCTTGGGCACACAATTTTTGAAATTCTGTGCATCAGAGAAGTAATCATCATATTTTTTAAGAGAACTTTGGGCAGGAATAGGTGTACATTTCAATATTTTTAAAAAGAACATGGTACTGGGCTAGTAAATAATTATATAGAAGGAACACTAGGTATAACAATCCTTATGACACTCAGATAAGAATAGTTAAATTGCGAAAGGAATGAAAAAGAAAATAATAATAACAGAGAAGAGAGGGATACTGAGGGAGGGGGGGGGGGTAAAATCATAGACATATGATATAGATATCTTATAAATCTCTCCTCTATAGGTAAAATAGACAAAGAAAATATCTTGAAACACTATAAAAAAAGGTAAACACGTGACATTATTAATTATTAGTATACCATTACAATTTTATTTATTTAAGAAACAAATTGAGCTAAAAATTAAAGTTTTAAAGATTGTGGGCGGCAGAGGAGCAAAGCAAAAGTTTGATGGTCAGTGGATTTTAAAGAAATTTTTTAAAAAGTGAAAATCAACTAAAATGGGGAAAATCCTCTCCCCTGATAACAATATAAAGCTGCATGTTTCGTTTGTAGTACACCACAAAATAATGGCTACAGACAATCGCAAATTTTAAATGTTTCTTAATCAAAAAAGGTATTCATTTACTGTCTTAATGAAAAGCTAGATAAATATGCACCAGAGCAAAGAATTTGCTAACACTGAGTGAGTTCTGCAGTATACTGAGCATGCAATAAAACTTAGCTGAACATGAATGAGTTTTTAGAGCTATGTATATAAAATATGTAAAAAGTGCAACAATGTATATTGTATAACATATGTAATGAATTTAAATATATATATTATATAAAGTATGTAATAAATGCAACAATGCATATTATATAAAATATGTAATGAATCTAATATCTATTAAATAAAATATGTAATAAATAACAATGTATATTGTATAAAATATGTAGTGAATCTAATATATGTCATATAAAATATTAGTAAATATAACAATGTATATTATATAAAATATGTAATAAATGCAGCAATGTATATTGTATAAAATACACTGCTCAAAACAATTAAAGGATATTTGAAGTTTTATATAAAATAAAGGTATAAACGAAATTTTTTTTGCCGAAAATAGAAGAAGAGAATCACAAATGCAAATTTTTCTGGTTTTCAAACTGTGGAGTATGCAAATTTTGAGTTTGACGTCAAAAACGTCGCTTCAGCGGCAGCGAATGAAATTTGACTTTCAACTAGATAAAAGAGAATGAAGACAAGGATGATCGGCATTCAGTGATTGCTTTGTTTCGATGAGTATGATGTCTCAGCGAAGTTATTTGACAGATTCAGAAGCTTGGAGAATTGTTGGTAGGTTAGAAGGGGGCCAAACTCAAGCCGAAGTAGCGCAAGCCATTGGAGTGTCACAAAGTGTCATTTCCAGGATCTGGAACCGTTTTTTGGAGAGTGGATGTGCAGGCCGAAGACCAGGGCAAGGTCGTAGACGGGCAACAACGCCCAATGAAGATCGGTATTTAGCGTTAACAGCTCGGAGACACCGAAACATGAACGCTACTCTTCTCCAACAACACCTTCGCTCGGCTACAGGCACCACGATTTCAACTCAGACTGTCCGAAACCGGCTCCATGCTGTAGGTCTGTATGCTCGCCGACCGATGGTATGTGTTAGATTAACATCAAGGCATCGTCGCGACCGCCGGGAGTGGGCAACCGAGCATGTCAACTGGAGGAGAAATGAATGGAGCAATATTCGGTTTTCTGACGAGTCCCGTTTTTCTGTGCATCCGGATAATAGGCGTATTTTCATCTGGAGGGACCGTGGCAGTAGGAATAATCCTGCGTTCGTGCACGAAAGTGTCAGATTTGGCGGTGGAGGAGTGTTAATGTATAGTGGCATCTCCGTTGACGGGCGCACTGACCTCTACATCATTCGAGATGGAGCTCTGACTGGTCGCCGATATAGGGATGAGATCCTCAGACCTATTGTAGTCCCTTACGCTGCAGCAATCGGAGATAACTTCATTTTAATGGACGATAACTGCAGGCCACATCGTGCAAACCTGGTGGAGGATTTCCTTTTCGAGGAAGGAATCGTTCGAATGGAATGGCCAGCGTGTTCTCCAGACATGAATCCAATCGAGCACGTTTGGGACGCTCTAGGAAGACGAGTTTCTGGCCGCCAACAACCCCCACAAACTCCCCAAGAACTGGAAAGAGCTCTTCTGGAAGAGTGGGGCAGAATACCCCAACTCGTCATTAATAGCCTCATTGAGTCCATGCCTCAAAGGTGTTCAACGTTGCTGTCCACCCGTGGAAACCATACCCCCTACTGAAAATGATTTTCTTTGAAGAAAACACCTTTTCTTATTCTTTTTTTCTCATATGCACAAATTGTGTTTTTTTCCTTTTGTACACAAATGCGCAATAAAATGCATTTTTTTCTGACAAACATGTGTAATTTATTCTCCTATAACCTACTATGTCTGTCGACCATGTATCAATCAGCTAAAAAGTTTCCCAGATACAAAATCCACCTAAAACTGCAATATCCTTTAATTGTTTTGAGCAGTGTATGTAACGAATCTAATAATATATAGTATATAAAATATGTAATAAATATAACAATGTGTATTATATAAAATATGTAACAAATCTAATAATATATATTACATAAAAAATGTAATAAACGTAACAATGTATTATATAAAATATGTAATGAACCTAACTGTGAAGGAGTTGGCTGATCAGATCATAGTTTGTAGTTGTTGTTCGTGATCGAATAAATCCAAGGGAGTCAGGTTCGTGGTATAATAAAAAAAAACTCCAGAATAGATGTCAAGTCATTTTATTGTAAGATCACCATGAGGATGTCAAGATGGTCGCGGACAGAAGAGGGGGAACAAGAAAGGCCGCTCTTAAGCAGTCATTATTATGCGGAGACAGAAAGCGGAGTGAAGTTGTTTCCACGATACAAGTTGGAATTGCTCTGACAAGAATCTCGCCAAAATAGGGTTGTTACAGAGTGTCTAGGCGTAAATACTTTCAGACAGAGATAGGCATAACCAATGGTATTTACCCAGCAGGGTCACCAGATTTTGGCGACAGGACGAATTTTTGATTCAAAAATTAATATCACCACGGCAACACTAACCGACAAATACCTTTCTCATGAGAACGGATTTTCGACAGACAAAATAGTATATGCCTTTAACAATGAGAATATATTTTTAGACATGGGTGTGAGTGATTGCGTTCTTACCACTACCATATAAGGGCATGCATTTGGGCCAAATGGAAGGTTCGCATAACTTTTGTGGCCCCAAAAATGTGCAATGCACATATTGTGTTATAAGCTTGGTTACGGAAAGTAAAATTACGAAAAGGCATCTGTGCTGATTTAATTCTTTTCTTTTTTTTTTTTTTTATCGAAAAGCCGTGAGATATTAGTGATCGAGCATAAGTGAAAATGAAAAAGGGAAAGGGTATAAATTACAGCGGGCTTATTGTTTGAGGTTAAAGATAACACGATTAAATTTTGACAAAGGAAGGGGGAAAATATAAATTAAATAAAGGATAGGGTTTGTTAAAACTTAATATATGATTCTCATATCATATATTTCCCCCGTTTGCTCAGATAAAAGAATAATTTGATAGGATTTAAATTTCAGGCATGCTCCGTCTGAAAGTTTACATATAATCAATGCACAATATAAGAAAAAAATATAAACACATACAAATATCAAAAATGACAATGAAAATGAAAATAGAAATGGTATACCAAAACTTTTGCTACTGGTCATCATAGTGTACACTATTTTATTCCTTGAGTCCATGGTTTCTTAACAGTTTATTTTTGTAGATGTAGAAATTATTGTTGCTGTTTTTGCTGTTCCGGAACATGTGGTAGTATAACTACACTACATATACATTGATGACCAAATTATGACCAGAAAAGTTGCATTATCATCAACTAATATTTTTTTTGACGTTCTGTCATCACCCGCCCAGTATGATACAGTCTTATTTTTAAATATTCTAAAATAATTCCTTTAATTAATATATGAATGTGATTAACAAGCGTTGCTTGATCAATGCACCAATGATCTTTAAGTTCATCAAAGATAGGGCTTCCAGCAAATTTCCTAGTTGCATGAACTAACAATATTTGCATAATATATATATTTTTTAATTTCCCCAAAGCTTGGGCCATTCGGAATGTTTTTTCTTCAATTTTACAAATAATTATTACATCATCTGAAGCGATTATAAGCCCCCCCCCCTGTATTTTTTCTTTCAATTAACCTGCAGCGATTATTTAATGAAACGTCAGAGAGGGCAGAGAAACATATAGCACATATTAAAAAATTAAGTTTCTTTACTGCAAAACCAGCAATGTCAACAACATCATTCACATAACAGCTAGGTGTTTTAAAAATCAGGATTGCTACTCTTATCAGCACGAGCATGATTAACTGACTCAGTGTTATCGAAATCTGCAATTTGATCTGTAACCACACAGCTTTCATTAATAGTTCCAATGAATAAATTTTCTTTTGAAGATAAATCCAAAATTCTTGTGTCGTCCAACATTATGCAATTGGCACTGTCTGAAGTCATGATTTCATGATGTACGAGTAAACGAACATAAGCAGCTTTAAATAATTTAGCTGTTGGATTGTTATTATAGCCACCTTTAGATCTAAATGCACTAAAAAACAGTTCAAGGTGGTCCTGAGAAAATTACGTTAATACAAATTTCATACTACTGCCACTGTTTTCATATAAGTTAGAATACAGAGACCTGAAACTTCTGATACATGTAATCAATTCCAAGAATCCAGTTTTCTACTACTTTTTAAAATGAGATCTCCAGTTATGGCAGTCTTAAGACCTTTTATATTAGTCCAGTAGAAGTGTAGCATTTTACCTTGTAAAAATTCTTGGTAACTCTGATTTTTGGGTATGTTGTAAAGGTTGACCCTCTAATAAAAAAAAACAAGTTTTTGACCTTCTAGACCTTGTGCGTTTTTGACAATATCGAAAAAAGAAATATTTTTTGGCTCTTTTTTCGATTTTTCTTAAATAACTCAGTTTTAGTGCATTTTACAGAAAAAGCATGTTCACCATTTTGTAGAAGATAAAATTCTCTATAACAGGCAGAGGCACTATTCATGTTTGTAAATTGTCCAAATAGGGGGTGAGATACGGAGCCGGGAAAATATGGTAAAATTTCCAAAAAGTGCAAAAATCCACAAATGACGTTAGTTTTTGCTTAATAACCCACTTTTAGTGCGTTTTACAGACAAAAGTGTCATAATAAAAAAAAATTGTAAAGCATGAGGTAGTCTATAAGTTTCATTTATGAGATTATTAAATATTTATAATAGACTCTAAAAATCAGAACAACACGATTTATGGTTAAAACAGGAAAATACCGCCTGACAAGTTATTAATTTAAAAAACAAGCTTTTATTTTTGATATTGAAAACACGATGTGGTTAATTAATTATGGAATGTACAAGAAATTAATCAACAAATATATAGTAAGTATAGTGACTTTGTCATACATGTTTCCTTTTTTCTGCTGCTTGAACCTAGTAATGATATCAGCGTCTCGGATACTTCATCGTCCGTCTCTGTACTTTACTCGATTGGTTGTTCTAGGTCATCAAAGTCCTCAAGGTCCAGTATAATATCAGGAGCGTTGCCACATAGTTGGTTGTGGCACTTCACACAGATAACTGAGGACTTCAAGCCTGCCTTTCTACAACTACACTTCGAGCTGCAACCTTTTTTGCAATGGCAAGATATGAAATGGAGTAAAGTTTGAGAGGCTTGGATCATTCATCACGTTCAGTGGAATGAGCCCATGACCACCCCACTTTCAGCCCCATTCGAGAGGTTCCTTTTCGTTTCCCAGCAATGTCTGAACTTCTATAGATATGTTCGGAACGTATGATATTCAGTAGCATCGCGAGTAAGTTGTAGGTTCGCTAAATTTAATTTAATATTGTTAGCTGTTTTAGCGAAGCTGACGTACCGCAATACATTCAAATTTTGGCTGGGATCACCTCCATACAGTGCAAGAAGTACAGCTTCTGTGACTTCAACAAGTATGTGCCTCTCTGCAAAGATTTGAACTTTTTTGTTCAGGGATGGGTTCTGAAGAATTCTGCAATATTACATTTTCTCATGGCTGTAAAGCGCAGAAGTGGTGTCGCTACCACTTATTGCATGAAGAAAAAGAATATTTTGTGCAACTTCCTTAAACTTGAAACACTTGTTGGAGTAGAGAGCATCAAGCAGTTTCCCTCTCCCGGCCCTTTGGAAATAAACATTGTCTGGAGCAATAAAAGCCACAAGAACAAGAAGGTCAATGTCTTCACCATTGACAATGACAACATATTGTACTCACGGGTTAAGGATATAGCGGTGTTCACTATTAGAACATCTGCCTCTTCAGTAGCCTGATTAGTGATCATTTGTGCTTTTTTAAATTCATTTCGAAGCATAGAAATGAAAAGTTCTTAGTTTTTTTCATTCCCCAAACAATTTTTCTTGTGGCATCTGTGGAAACATGGTCTCATTGAACTTAACCTCAGAAGAAGTATGAATCTTCCAGCGATGAGCTCTTTCTGCACCTTTAATACTTTTTTTTATTATGTTCAGGATAACCATCAAAGACAGCGACAGCATTTTCACTGTGATGATGCTGTACTTCCTCACATATTTTGCGAAAATGGCAGAGAAACATTCGTTGCAATCCCAACTAACTTTGTGTAGAAGATATCATCCATCAACTACCTCCACTCTTTTCGTTCCCAATATTATGTCACTCGTTAGGGGGTTAAAAGCAAAGTAAAACATCGACTTGGTGCCTTTGCGCATACCTTTCTTCATTTTTAACAGTTATTCTTATTCGACACTTCTAGGGATAATACTTGCTTTTTTTTCACACTGGACAAACATGGATTTTTCACCCCCACCCCCTCCTCTGTAAATTAAATTTACACAGAAAATTTTATTAGTTTCTAATATTTTCTTTATTTTAAAACTTAAAACTAAACTTAAAAGCCCGGAAAACAATTCCCGTGTTTTACAGATTTCCGTCTTATCAGGTATAATTGTTGGTATTTTTTCTGTTGGGACTAACATTCGCAACAGGAGATACATTTACCAACAATGTAAACTTTGAATAACTAACAAAAATATGTGGGACAAATTAATACAAACATGACAAACCAAATCTTCATTGTGTGCCCTCTTCTCCTTCCATTCTAGCGCTCGGGCCACATGCTCCTTTTGCTCCCACCTCCCTTAGTTTCGGCTATAGATACTCCTTTTCCCTTTTAAAATATCTAAATTATAACTAATTTATCTTTCAAGTATTCTTTTACATTTTTCCCAGCTATTAATTTTACTTTCGACTTTGAATTCTTGGCCCAACCGCTTTGTCGCGCCTATATCTACCGACTAGGTTTTTTTGGTTAACTTCGCTCCCCCCCCCCCCTCAACTATTCAACATTTACCTTTTATTGTACCTACTATAATTAATTAACCACATCGTTTAATCAATATAAAAAATAAAACCTCGTTTTTAAATTAGTGACTTGTCAGGCGGTATTTTCCTGTTTTAACCATAAATCGTGTTGTTCTGATTTTTAAAGTCTATTATAGATATTTAATAATCTCATAAATGAAACTTATAGACTACCTCATACTTTACAAAATTTTTATTATAACACTTTTGCCTCTAAAACGCACTAAAAGTGGGTTATTAAGCAAAAACTAACGTCATTTGTGGGTTTTTGCACTTTTTGGAAATTTTACCCTATTTTCCCGGCTCTGTATCTCACCCCCCTATTTGGAAAATTTACAAACATGAATGGTGCATGTTGTAGAGAATTTTATCCTCTACAAAATGATTAAAATGTTTTTTCACTAAAACTGAGTTATTTAATAAAAATCGAAAAAAGGGCCAAAAAATATTGTTTTTTTCGATATTGTGAAAAACGCATAAAGTCTAGAAGGTCGAAAACTTGGTTTTTTTATTATAGGGTCAACCTATGCAACATATCCAAAAATCAGAGTTACCCGAAATTTTGTAAGGCAAGGCCCTTTTTTACGCTATTTCTACTGGACTATATACTGTTCAGCAATATCAAAAAAGTCCATGAAAATATCTTTATTTTCATGCTTCATTGGAGCTTTAAAACCTTTACTCAGAAGATTTCGACTGTTTAAAATATCAAATAAATTATTCATTATCTTTATGAAGTTAGCAGTTTATATTTGAAGTCAATGCAATCATTTCATTAGTTAATATAAATCACATTAAAAATGCAGTTAAAAATAATATTATGAACAGAAAAATCACTATGTCATATTCTATGTCGTTGGATCTTCTCTCTAGAGTTAGAAAAAAAAATCGAGTATATGTAACATTGTAATTTAAGTATGCTTGTTGCTTGATGTAGAAATTTTAAATTAAAAATTACCGAGATCATTAATATAGTATTATTTGTTTCAAAGATTAAAATCCGCTATTAGGATTTTTTATGCCCCTTTACCAGCCTAAGGCTAAATATTAAGGTGTATGAAAAAAAAAAAGAGGTGGGGAAAAGGAGGATAAAAAAAAAGGAAAGGATAAAACGGACTCCAACGGTAATGGAGTACAGATTCCTGTATTCTAGTTATCATATATGCGAATATTTTTATTTAAACGCTTTTTTTTTTCCACAGGCTGTAATACAGTGTGTCCAAAACACATTTGGAAAATGATTAAAACAAGTAATAATATGCACCTAATTTTTTTTGTACGATGAATATTATTCGGTAAATAAGTTGTGGAACGTTATAATTCCCGCATCCATTCCCTGTGTAAAAACTGAGCAAAAAAGTTTTAAAAAAATTACAAAGTTTTACAAATCTTAAACTGTATGTGCTGAGGATAAACTTCATTTTGTGGGAGGGATATTTAGATAGGAAAAAATAAATAAATAAAAGGAAATCAGTCGAGACTTGGAAGGTTAACATTCTTCCTTCTTAAATTATTAACTTTTACATTTTTAATAAATTGTTATTTTGCATTTATGATTTGTGATTAAATCGTGTAAACTAGATATTTAACTTATGAAATTTATTCCATAGAATGTTACTACGGATATTAGCATTTTAAGATTTGTTTTATTAATAAAAATATACACCATAACTTCATAGCACTGTAATAAAAATATTGGAGTCTAATGCATGTACATATGTATGCATATATATATATATATATATATATATATATATATATTGTAATTCTTAATTATCCATATAAAACATATCAATAAATATTAATTTAATGATTTTTTAATTTTAATATGGCATTACAGAAAAGCATATTTACACGTATTTTTTTTTACCTTTTAATTCATGATATTAAATATCTTAACTTTTTTGATTATATAAGGAAAATATTTTAGTATTGAAAAAGTGGTGTTTTGTCCCTATTATTAGGTTATTGTGTCAAAAAAAAAAAACGAAACTGTTAAGAAGTTAAGTAACTAAATTCACTCTCCACCTTACGTGATAAAACGCCAAGTAATACGTCCTAATCTGTATGCCGCCAAACATTTGGGCAATCACATGGTGGGATGAGTTAGCCCATATTACATGAGTCTTACAAGGAGAGTGCCAAGTTTGGTAATCACAGATTTTGATTATTTTTATATATGTTGTAGGGTAGAAGCCCATTAGTCTCAGGTTCAATGGATTTTATACAACGCTCCTTAGTTCTCGAGAAATGGGGGGTCTAATATTATAACATATCTTAAATACTTACTTTGTAACGAATTAACTGTGTCGGTTGTAGCTCAGTTGGTATGGCGTCTGCTCGTTGTTCCGAGGGCCTGGGTTCGATGCCTGAACGCGCTACGTTTGTTTTTCTCATTTTTTAAAAAATATACTTGTAACTATAATTTAATTA
The DNA here is from genome assembly GCA_963931845.1 of Maratus michaelseni. Classification (NCBI taxonomy): domain Eukaryota; kingdom Metazoa; phylum Arthropoda; class Arachnida; order Araneae; family Salticidae; genus Maratus; species Maratus michaelseni. The sequence continues at coordinate 410,264,630 of OZ007586.1, forward strand.
TCTCAATAAAATTTTTGTTAATATAATTACATTTTAATTGAGCATTTTTGATTTTTTAAAAATCACTTTTAAAATGCAATTTTTATCAATGCAACGATATTGAACAATTATGTCAATTCGTGATTGTAAAGAAACATCATTTATAAATTGCCTTAACAAGGGAAGTTAATGCGATGATAATACTACTCTGTTTTTAAAGTAAGAAGCATAATTATATTAAACATTAGCATAAGAAAATAAATTACAATATATTTATGTTTTATTTTATTGTAACTAGAGGGCGCCACTACAGGCTTTGGTTATTTCTTTTTTTTTAGTTTGATGCAGTTAAGTGGTTTTTGTTTTCAATCTTTATCGCACAAGTGCGTATCATTCTATAACAGCTCATAATTGTATAAAAATGGAAGAAGCAAGCTGCAGTTTACAAATTCATATTAATACTTGGAAATTTTTCCAGAGAAAATTTCTCACGCCTTGCATTCATAATATTCAAATTTTATTTGCTTTACTATATTACTTTTTCACTATGTTGGCTATACGCCTATTAAGCAAATAAAATTTGAATATGTAGTTTACAAGTTCAATCTGAAGTGTTGGGATTCAATGAAAATCGGAAAAGTGATGTCACAAATGCGTTGAAGTACTGTAAAATTTTATTGTAAAACAATGAATTTTTAACAAATAATCTAGCATCTGAAATATCCTCGTTTTCTATTGCGATGGGAGAAGAATTCTATAATTCGATAGTTAATATGCTGATTTTTTAACGATTTTTTAATTTTTACTAGTCAATAATAGATTCAATTTTTTAAAGCTCTTTAAATGATGAGAAATATTTAATAATGGTTTAAAAATCAAAAATGCTAAATTAAAATTTAATTATTTTAACAATTTTTTTTGAGATCATTAAATTATAATTACAAGTATATTTATTTTTTTTAAAAATGAGAAAAACAAACGTAGCGCGTTCCGGCATCGAACCCGGGACCTCTGAACAACGAGCAGACGCCATACCAACTGAGCTACAATCAACGCAGTTGTTTCTTAACAAAGTAAGTATTTAAGTTGTGTTATAATATTAGACCCCCCATTTCTCGAGAACTAAGGAGCGTTGTATAAAATCCATTGAACCTGAGACTAAGGGGTTTCTACCCTACAACATATATAAAAAATCTGTGATTACCAAGCTTGGCACTCTCCTTGTTAGTATTAAGAGTCAATGGAAATTACGACAATTTTTCCGTTTCAGGGTACCAGTGTGATTGAGCTCTAAGGCTGCGTTTAGTGAGCGTCCGTGCACGGCATCCGTACTAGGCAATTTGTCTTATCTTTATCGGAAAAACCGAATGATCACTTCAACAAAAGGTTGCTGTCTTTGGCGTTGAATCGCCATTGTAAGGATGGTAGATTTTTCTTCTTTTTATGATATTATTTTCATACTTTCTGTAGACACAATATAGCTGCGCCACTGCATTTTATGTAGGGTAGATGTGCCAGTAATGGACACCCTTCAATGTTTTTGATTTATAAAAAAAATAACCCATAAGAATTTATCTTTTATTACTTTTTTTCATAACTCCCCTTATATGTTTTATAATCTGGGTTATTGTTGACACTTCTAATCAAACCAATCAGGAAGCATTGAAAATAATATTTCGAATTTCTACTGTTTTTCAGTGAAAATCTTAATGAACATGCTAAGAGCTGGCTTCGTTTAATAAATTTACATAGTCTTTATTTTCTTGCAAAATTTGCATCTTGAAAACTTTGAATTTTATATACTAATGGCAATTTAGAAAATTTCATTTATTTTTAAGGTTTTAAGACACGTGTTCATTACTGGAATGCTTAATTAGTCAATTTGCAGTAATGTACACCCCATGTAGACACTGCTAAAAATGCAATTTCAATAATATTCATAATGCATGTAATCTTTTGACCTAACTGAAAACCCAAGTCATCAAATTTAATTTTTAAAATGCACTTACCAGTATGTAATAACACCATTTTTTTTTTTTTTTTATAAATAGCTGCTATTAATTAATTTCGTGTGGTTGATAAATTTTTCAATATTTTTATCAAATTAATTTTTTTATAGCTCTGACTTGCATATTTTATAATCTGGCAATCAATAAAGCAAATCAGGAAGCAGAGAATACTGTTTAAGAGCTTAGAGAAAAGAGGGCTAAATCTCTCTCTTAAAAAAAAAAAAAAGAAAGAAAGAAAGAAAGAAAAAGTTGCAGAAGTGTGTAAAAATCTATTATTTTTTGTCTTAAATGTTTGCTTACTCACCTCCGACAAAAGACAAAAAACTGTAATATTAATTAAATTTATAGTAGCAATGGAACTAGTAAATCTGTAGATCAGTGGCCTCAAACGTCAGTTCTACTGTTTTATTTGAAGTTATTTAATTTATTATTTAAAACATTGAATCCGCAGTATCATTTCTTTTATATTTGTAATACTAATTACTACAAATAATATATCAAGTTGTTTCGGGGTGTTTAACTGTTAAAAATAGTGGGAATTATACGAATCTAGTCAATACGAATCTTTTTTCAGTTTTTTTTTATTTTTCCTCAACACCCCCCCCCCCCCTCAATTTGAGAACTGTAATTCTTAATTTTTTTTTTTTCTTGTTAAAGGCAGAAGATATTTTAGAAAATTCTGTCAAAGTTGGCATTTTGAACCGAATTTCCGGACGCTGCAGCGTGGGAAATTAGAAAAACATGTCACGTGACAACAATCACTTATATCTTGATAAGTAATTCATTTATCAAAAAATGGGAAAGCAACATTCGATTTCAAAACTCTTCCAAAAGCAAGCCTGGAAGTGTCATGATTTTTACAAATGAGTCCGTAAATGTGTCAGAAAGTGTCGCGTTGTTTAGTGGAAAAATAAGCTACTAATGTCTAAAACAATCCTAACTCTGTTATTTTATATTTAAAATAAAAATTAAGGGAATGTGTTGAAAACCTCTCTTTTTACATTTATTTTGGAAATGAGGAGTGGGGGGGGAAGAGGGGGAATTTATGTTTGAGACCCGGATGTAAAAAAAAGAAAAAACCCTTAATTTTGGCACTAGATATAATTAGAATCGAAATAAATGTGAATGATTTGGGATCCAATATTTTTTCCTTTTCTTTCTTTCTTTTTTTTCATATTTTGACAGATGAAATCTTGAGTTATAAGTACATATTCAGTTACAAGCTAGTTTTTTACTCTTATGACATTTATCGGGCTGTCGCGAGCAGAATTCCTATTCAAAACGTCTACGTTCACAGCAATTTCGAAAAGATCTGCTGGAAAAAATGTTCACCTTTATAGTTTCTAAATAAGAGCATCTGCCAATTCTATGAGTTTAAGAACGCAACTGAATTCAGAAATGTGTAAGAAAATAGTAAATTTGGATTCCAATATCAGTAGAAAAGATTATGCGATTTCTGTATGGGCAAAAGGTTCATTTGCCCAGGGCTCACATAATTTAGTGTCCCAAAATGCATTATCTACATTATTATTATTATTATTATTATTACTATTTTGCTTTGTGCAATCATGCTGGCCAAATGATAGATTAAATCTTGAAAATCCCTATTTTTTACCCTCCTACGTCACATAAACTTCAATGTGTTCAGAATTTGTAATAATACTGTAGTATAAATATGATTAACGCGATACTTTTATTAGAGGTTACTTTTTAAAATGATTACTTTAAGAAAAAAGAAAAGAAAGAAAGAAACTATAAAATCGAACAGTTTTTCCATTTTTCGATAAAAGCAGAAGGTCTTCTAGAAATAGCTGTAAAAGTTGGGGTTTTGAATAGAATTTCTGCAAGGCGACAGCCCGATAAATGTCATCATAGTAAAAAACTCAATATGTACTTATAACTCAATCTTTCATTTGTCATAGAATAAAAAAAAACTATTTCAAAGCAACTAAGGAAAAGCATTTTTATTTCTGCTATGAAATTGTGTTTTCTTGGACCATTCAGTTACAGTATAAAATTCTAAAGTATAATTTTCTATTTAGTACAGCGAAAAATAAAAGAAAAATCTGTTGGAACACTTAGCGAAAATATAAACTCACATTTTGACTCATTGCGTGAAAGTTCCGCCAAATTTGAATAACCTTTTTTATTGCTTTGAGAGGAAATGCAAAATACTAGGATGGGAAAGCTACAATCGGAATGACAGGCTTCCTATGTATTATCTTCCCAGATTCCAATAATAAAATTGTCAACAGCGATCGGACCGCCGAGACGGAGTATGTCGGACTCCGGCAACACAAACGACAAAAGTCGCAAAGATCAAAGATTACGACATACCACAAGAAAAGAACAGTTACCTGCGGATATACACTGTTTGTAATTTAAGACCATACAAGGTCCCGCCCCCCGATTGTAATTTTTTATGTAATTCGCTTTTAGAAAGTATGTATTCGCAATCAAATAAAATCATTAAAAATTCATTTGTTTGGTGACTACAGTTCTTTATTCAAAGTAAACTTAATCTTCATTTAAAACTATTAAAAACATATTCAGATTTATTTTTAATTCAGAGCAAACGTATGGATAAAAACTAGCTTTATAAGTTGTAAACAAAACTTGATTTCGAATTAAAACGGAGTTTTAAAACAGTTTATTGAAATAAAACTAATTCCTAAAAACAACTCAAACTTTCTGTTAAATTATAATTAAAACATTTAAAAACACTGTAAACTTAAATCATATTACTGTAGAATTAAGTTAATCCAGTTTTAAAAGTAACATAACTAATTCAGTTCAAAACCAAAAGAAAAACGCTTTAGAAGTGAAGCTTTTTTCCTCAACCCGTTCGATAATATTTCTACGTTCTAAAATACGAAATAAAGCGATTCCACTTTGGCAAAAGGGTACGTTCCGCAGCAGTCTACTACGGTGCAACCAACGTCATCTACAATATGCTTTTAAATTAAACTGTAGATTTTACACCAGATTAATTTTAACACAATTATTCAAATTGGTAAAGAAATCATATGAATTGTAACAATTCAATTGTTGCAATTCATACTATGTAGATTTTAAACATCAGAATTATAATAACGACAGTTATTAAACCAAAATAAGTTTTAAACCCAGTTTAGCAGTTTAGCCATAAGTGACAAGTAAAAACCAGATGATTAGATAACAGTAGACATTGTCTTAACTTAAGATGGAGTTGAAGGCAGGGCCTGATTACCGCAGGGGCAAACGGGGCAGCTGCCCCGGGCCCCCATCTCAAGGGGGCCCCCAAATGACAAATTTTTGTAGCCCAATGTTTATGTTCCTGTATATATGAAAAAAGGAAAAAAATAGATAATATGACAAAAAAGTTTTCTGCTCTTATAAATTTGCATTCAAATGCTTCGCTACATGAAAATGCAAAATCTCTTCAACAAAGTTATCCGTTAGATTTAGAAGAAGAATTTTCTGATGAACTGAATCAATTTAGCTCATTTGTAAACAAAGATGATACTCTTCTCCAAATGTTAAAGACATTACAAAACCCTCATCTATCTTCAGCATTTCTTAATGTAGAAACTGCTTTACGAATTTTTTTAACAATGCCTATTTCTAATTGCTCAGGAGAAAGATCATTTTCTTTACTGAAAAGGTTAAAATCTCCTATCTTCATCAGAAAAGCTCTCATGCTTAGCTATATTATTCTTAAATGGAGATATTACTAATAAACTTTATTATAACGATATAATAGATTCTTTTGTTGAATGCAAAATTAGAAAGAAACCTCTAAAAATAAAATAAGAAATATGTTCAACACCATTACAAGGCTTAAAAAAACAAGTGAGTTAAATTAACCAAATACATATAATATATTTTTGTAATTAAAAATACATTGACGATTCCATAATAATTAATTTTAAGAAAATAAGACTATCACAATATTGATATTGCATATATTTGCATGTGAAATGTATAAAATGGAATTTTCTGATATTAATATTTAACAATAACATTTTTTCTGTGTATATGTGGGGGATCTTTTCGGGATATGTGTTTATCGAAGAGTTTTTAGTAATTTTATCTTTAATTTGATAGTTATCCATTGCATCTAACTCAATGCATCCTAACAACAGGTGATTCATTTTAGTTGTGCATTAATTCTTTAAAAAATATTTTATGTTCCTTAAAACATTACATGAATTTAAGATATTTAATTAATTTTTTAAGATATTTAATTAATTTTTGCTCTAGTACTTGTTAAATTCACAAATAATTTTTTGCATTTTCAGTTCATAACCTTGTAAAATGTTGTTTAATTTGTATTTGTTTTGATCTACACATTTTACATAAATAAAGTAATGGCAAATTTTATATACTGTCTTGTTACCTGGTGTGAAGAATAAAACGACTGATTTTTGATATTTAAATTATACTTTTTAATACAATATTTTTCTGAATAGAATATTTATCAGAGAGTAATCAGTTTTTCTGTGTTAATACTGGAAATAGCTGACAAGCAAGTGAAGTATATGTGCGTTTGCAGGTGTCGATGCAGGTTTTTTTTCTTTTTATTTTGTGAAAAGTAAAGGTTACTTTTATGAAAAATAACATTTTATAACAAAAGTTGAAATCCAGTTACTCAAATTTGAACTAAGCATTTATTAACAAAAACTTTTTTAAATCCTTTTTGCTGCAGCTTTCCTCTCTGGTGAACTTGTTTGTTTAAAAAAATACACATTTTAAAACATCACAAAAAGTAAATTGTGAGTTTTTATGGAATATAATTTTGTGAAAGGGCCTATTTTATTAAAAGGAATTTTGTGAAGAGGCCTGTTTTATTAAATAGAATTTTGTGAAGAAGTTCCAAATTTTGCCTGGATCAACCCTTGATTTGTAAATTCATTCGTGCTGTGGTAAAAGAAGATAAAATACCTGAATAGTTTTTTTTTTTTATTATTGCTATCTAAACTGTTTTTTTGCAAATGACTAAAGTATTAACGATGAAATTTTGTGTCTTATGTAACATAATCTTATCTGACTGGGAAAGTTTCAGCCCAATCCAACTAGTAGAAGCCAAGATATCAAATCAGAATGTATAGTTTTAAATTTGTTCTATAATTTCAAAAATTATAATGTATAAAAGCACTTTATATGTGCAATGGGTACTTTTCCATTAGCCGGGTGCCAGTTAAAGGGCAACACTGGGAAATTTCATTAGTGGCCAGTAGCAGCAGTTTTATAAGTGGCCACTTTGTTTAAACTAGTGGACACAATTTTATTCAAAAGTTCTAAACACTAAACTTTTATTAAAATTTCAATTAGTATTAATCTAAAATTAAAAAATGTGTTCTAAACATATTTCAAACAGCCATCCTTGATGAAATTTTTACTCTTTCCTTGTAAGAAAGTGACCATCTACACATTGGTAGCATGAAGCTGGTGGCTAGTGCGAATTTTGTCCTTTAACACCAGTGATATATATACATATAGATACACATATATTTATATGTAATGTACACATGTGTATATGTATATGTGTGTATATGTATATGTGTGTATATGTATATATATCACTGACGCTCCGCTAGTGGAAAAATACTGTGTAATGTTATCGTAGCAAAAATATTGCATATGAAAATTTTGTTATGGGGGGGGACACAAAAATTTAAGTCTGCCCCGGGCCCCAAATGAGCTTAGTCGGGCCCTGGTTGAAGGATCATCTCCCTGCTGGTAAATAGCTATATAATAATGAGTGATAAATGATGAGTTTCGTATAAAGGCTTGGATTTTGGTGAGGACTTCTTAGGGGCGTTGGGCAAACTTTTAGGAGGTATTTTTTTCTATGCTATCTTTAGGGGGTTCAGATTTTTTATCTTTGCTTTTAGCAATTTTGCATACGATTTTTTGAATTCTGCCTAAACTGGATATCTTTTGTTTCCTTTGAACTTAGCAGGTTGGTCCTCACCACAATTTAAGCAGAAGGGTGGATGTTTAGTATCATTATAGGGTGGATTTTTCCTTAGACAGTTATTCGAGGCATGGTTTTCGCCACACCCCACACACCTGGACTGAATGCTACATTGTTGCACCACGTTGAAATAAATTTGGCAATTAAAGCACTGCGCTGCCTTACTCTGAGTACTATATGTTCCAAGTTGAACTCTAATTTGATAAAGGGTTGCAAGCTTGAAGATTCTTTTAGAATTCTTAATACGCGAGAGATAAAGTGGGAAAAGAGAAGAAATTCTTCAGTTTTTTCTACTAGTCATTTGCGTGACTTGGTAGGCATCCGTGCCTTCTTAGTTTAGGAATATATTTTTATTTTTTCAGGTTGAGTACTTTTTGGAAGACCTCGGAGTACAACTTTTAATGGGGCCTCCAAATCCAGAAAACGTAGAACTGGAAGCTATCATCCTTCAGGAAATCGGTGATTACATTTTTCACGCTGTGAACAACTTCGTCCATCTGCCATCGACTTTGGCTATGAAATCAGGATTGCATTCTGTCGATATCTTTTCGGGGGAAAACTCACGTTACGAAAATAAACGTTACGTCTTCTATATTAAGTACCATTATACGTTTGGGCTTAAGAATTTTCTAATCGATGCTTTTATGCGGGAAATTACCACAACCAGCCCTTTTTTCAGAGTTTTCACTAAATTTAGGGTTCTTAATAGGGGATTTTTAGATTTTTGAACAATTTTATCAGAATTTTGAGCGCAATCTAGGATTAAACCGAATAAGGTCTCCACTGAGAAGTTCTTTTATAATCGTCCTCATTTGCATACTTCTGAAAGATGCATTTTCGGTAGTGTCCTCAATCGATGAATTTTTAAATTACAATCTTTTTTGCTTGTAAAAATATCCTGCATCTTGATAAGGCTTTTAGTGTAAACCGCATTTCTGTATAACTATTTGCCCTTTTTTAATGAATTTTTTAAATTATACACATTTTCTGCATACCCTGTCCATATGTATCCATAGTGATATTAATATAAAAAAGAATTGAAACATACACTTTTTGAAATATTCTTTCAATTAATGCAGTATTGTGGTTTCATTTTCTAAAGCAGTTCTTTGAGATGACCTCGAGAAAAAGCACTAAACGGTAATACCTTATATAGGCATAGGTCGTAAAATGTCGTAATAAAAAAAGAGTTAGGAAGGACAAATCTGGATGTGTGTTAAGTTTAAATTTCATCTTGGAAGAAATGCATCTGGATACACTCCATCATCGTCACAGTTGAGAAAAAACTTTCCTTGTTTTGCTTTTTATTTTAAAAATTGGATCCTTAAAAAGCGGTCATCAATTACTGAAACAAACAAACAGCTTAGTTTAAAGGCGAGAGAGATGTTGAAATTGAAAGATTTCACATTTCATTTTACAGTTCTATAAACAATTCCAAAACATGAAAACATCATCTTTATATGCATACAGCATGCTATAAAATAAAATTTGATAAGCTTAGAAAATAAAAAGTTCTTCAAAACACATTAACTTGTTTCTTTCATAATGGTATTATTCATTGTAATATTTCAAATTACTTTCGGCGCAGCCTCTCGTAACCAAACATTATTGATAATTATAATGAAATTTATAATAATATTTAAAAACTATTTATACGAAAAATTCTATTTACTAAATACATAAAATTTAAAAAATATATTTATGAAATTAATAACTATTTAAATTATTTTAAGTGATAATTGTTTACTTTAAAGTTAATTTTGGTAAAAAATCTCTTTTCACTTAAAGACATCATGAGTCTCTTATTATAAGTAGTAACAGTAAATTTATTTATATTTTTAAAGTGATTTCTGTAATTTAAACGTAATTTGGCTCACAAAGAATGCCGAGTGTAAGAATAAATCCCAGATACAGAGTGGCTAGAATGTTAGCAGGATTCTCAAATAACCTAGGTCAGACTAGCACTATTTATGAAGCTTGTATAAAATGTCGGGACTAGTTATTAAATTAAATAATTTGGATTAGGTAAATGGGAAATTGAAAGTTTTCTACAGCGTGGTATATCCGTATATATATATATATATTTTTGTTACTTAACAAACAATGTTTGTCAAAGAAAAAGTCATGTCTGAGTAAGGAAATTTATGGACGAATTTTACAGATGTTGATATTGATTTTACCAGGGGGAATTTTGTGTGTGTGTGTATGTGTGTGTGAAGAGAATGGGAACGGGAATTCATGAGAAGTTTAGCGTTCCGCCGTCCCAATGAACGTAATCTATGTAGACCACAATGCACACAAGTATGAAGGGTAGTTTTTATTGGAATTGGTTCTCCCCTGCTTGATTACCATAGACAGGTTATCTAACTTGCTTTTAACTGTCGAAAATTGCCACGGACGATATATCTCGTTTCTTTTTAACTGTTAAAAATGTCCAAAGACAAGAAATCTCGTTTCTCGTTTTAAAAAATCCTTCCGTATGATAAGGAGATATCTCGTCCATTGCACTCAATGAGTTAATAGAATCTCCGAATGGGTTCGTATCGATTTTCATTCTGGTAAGAAGACGATGACGTCTCGAATTTTTGTTTAGTGTGGAGTTGCATGTAGAAAAAAAGTGATATAATTTTAAACATGGTGTAAGCTATGGATCTTTAAACTATGACTCTCCTAAACAATGGTACTTCTGTTTTGATTAATTTTTCCTTCCTTGTACTTCTTGATTCTTTTTAGCACTTGCTAAAATAACAGTAAAATTTATGAGTTCTGTTATTATAAGTATAAGCAGTTCTTATAGCTAGTGTAGTAAAACAAAGCACCAGAAAACCTTAACACTGTTGACTGGCTGATATTAATGAATGGTTTAACGGATCTGTGACAATTCCTGCTCTATTATCCCTATAGTGCATAGTGTAGCCAATTGGCAACACTTTCTATTTAATTTTTAATAAATAAATTAAGTTCTTTACAACCACTATATTTATATAGAAATATTAATCCTGTAAAAATAACATAAACATGCTACTAAATAAAGTTAAAAATCTACCTTAAAATTTCTGGTGTCGAATTCTTAATATAAGTATAAAAAACACAATTCTAAAAGAAAAATTCATGCATTGTAGGGTTTGATACCCTGAATAAATGAAAACTTTGAACTTCTCAGAAAAAGTTGTATGGAAATTCTCTACAATCTGCAGTTTTTGATTCATAAGGAATGCTGTAACCTTCTCTTTGAGGTTATAAACATCACAACCAGCCACAAATAAGGATTCAGATAATTACGAGAAATGTATAAATTCGGAACCGTTGAAAACCAACAAATAAAAAAAAAATTATCCCATTGTGCGAACGTCCATAGAAACTATCTAAATTTAGCTTGTAAACAAGTCAAAGGATCGTAGTATACTGTAGTCAATGACTTTTAAACACATGTATTATTGAAAATATTACTTGCAGCGTTATAGGAACTAGGTAAGTCTTCATTTTATTTTCATTTGGTAATAATGGAAAAAAAAAAGTTATTTTGGAAAATAGCTATTATATTATGAAATACCTGAAGGAATAATGAAAAACTTTGAACTGTAAGTAATTAAAGCACTTTATGTTTTGTAAATTACCCAGAATTTTGAAAATGGCCATCAATAGTAACGCTCTTGTGTTTAATAATTTTATGTTCAGAGAGCCTGAGTATAATGAGTGTAATATAATGACTGAACGATGCAATATTTCTACATAAACAATCTTTCAGTAGAAAATGTAATTCCTTAAATAAATCTAAAAATGCTCCAGAGTGTATCTTCTGTACTGCCATAATTATAATGGAACCGTTCTTAGATAACTGTGTTATATGGTTATGCATCTACTTTTCATTTTGAGAATCAAATGAATGAACTGTAATTTTCGTAATCAAATGTGGAATGTGAGTGTTAAGGTGATCGTAATATTTAATAAAATAACTTGTTTCTTCCACTTGTAGTTTAGTTTTAAATGAAGTTCTTGAATTTTTTAACTACTTTCACGAGTAAATTTGTTATAGAGATAACTAAATTCGCATTTAACTTTTTTTCATTTATTTAAATTTTTATGCAGGGAACTTGCTCATGTACACATGTGTAAATTTCCAACATCAGTTTGAAGAAATTACCTTTCACGGCATTTAAAAAATCTATATCATTTTTATTTATACTCATAAAGTTTGTTAGGTTTAATTCTTTTCACTACCATGTTCTTGTTAAACAGAATGGAGTTGTTCTTCCCTTCGTGATTTCTTTAGTATTCAATATATTATTGTAATACATATAAATCAATCGTATCCTCAATCGTATGAATAAAATATTAATCATTTTCCGGTATTTTTGCATATTTTTAAAATATTTTTAAGGTGACTTGCTATCCTTTGAATTTTATTTTTTATTTCAGTTTTTAATAACATTTTATCACACATTATTAAATGGTTTTATGAAGGAAAATGGTTTAATAAAACATGCAATTCTTGTGTTAAAATTTAATTTATTTTTCGAAAAAATTATGTACATTGTTTTAAAACAATTTTGAACTTTAAAAAAAAAATTGCATACTTTTCTTACAAGTGTTTTCTAGGGATCAGATTTCCATAAAGTAATTGGTTTAAGATACAATAATAAAATGTCAAGACATATGTAAAAAATACAGTAAAAAACACGAGTTACTTAACGTTTTTACTTTTAAAAAATAAACTATTTATATTACGAAAAGTCTTAATCTTGAAATTTTCGACATATTTCGCAAAGTGAAAGGCAACGAGACAACCTTAATAGTTCAAAATTGTCAATCATACGAAAAGACAGTCGATAAAACCTTCTTGCAATTTACATTAAGCCAACAAAAGGTTCATCATTATTTTTATGTTGAGACATGAAATCAAAAACCAATGTTAAAATACCGATTTTATGTCAATCGATTTTAGTCTTTTTACTATTCATGAAGTAATAAACTCAGAATAAGGTTTAATTCTAAAGAGGATTGTAACTCTGGTGTGTTCTAATAATATTTTTTGCAGAATTTTTTGTTTCTATGGAAACAGTTAAAAAGTGGGGGGGGGGGGGAGTAATGGAACGGAACATAATTATGCTTTTTACACGTAAAAAGTTTACGCAGTCAGCCTTATAGCGATACATTTTTATAAGTATAAACGTATGCACATCTTCTATTCATATATGTCATTTATATAAGGCGAATTAAAGGAAGAAACATACAGTCACTCAAAAAGTTATTGTGAAACAGTAATCAACCAAATATCATATAAAAATGAATTTTTTTTATGAAATTTTACTTTTTAATGAATATATATTTTTACATTTCATCTTGCTAAATTCCATATAACAGTTAAAATTAAATCAAGAGAATAAATAAACGCATTTACATTATGCTTTTTATCTTCATACGAGACAGTCAGATCAAAGAAGTATTGGAAATTGTGATAAAATATGTGGTATACAATCAAACGTAGCTCACTTCCCTGGTAGCCAATCAATATTGGCTACAACGGAGATCAATATTGCGCGAATACTTCATTCATTGGAAATATTTCCAATGAAATTCCAATCTTGGTTATATATTGGCTTTACGTTGGAAATATTGGAACTGAATTGGAGAAATATTTCTTGTCAATATTTGTGCAATATTGTCAAAATGAAAACACCCAAATGTAGAGGCAGTATTTTATGACTATTTTGTAAATATTCGACAAGATAATAGTTAATATGTAGACAATAAAAATAATACTGTCTCAATAGTGTTTTTTTTTTCTACGATGTTTGCATGTACACAATTGTAAAAATGAATTCAAACCTGAAATTGCTTAATTGAAATGTTGCAATTAATTGGTAAGCATGTACCGAAAAAAATATTATGTTTCTATTGAGGTTAGTTTGATTAAAATAATATAATAACTAAGAGCAGTGTCAGCGAAATAACAAAAGTAAGTAACAAAAGTATCAAAAGTAAACTGTGTTCATAATTTAATTTGGAGGTATCATTAGAGAAATTTTACACTTAACAAATCATGAACTAAATGAACAAAATTTTTCACTAACAGTTGTATTTCCATAATTTTTTGAGCCCCCCCCCCCACAAAAATAAATAAATAAATAAATAAATAATAAATACATAATAAAATAAAATAAATAAATAAATGAAATGAAATAATTAAATAAATAAATAAATAAATAAAATAAATAAATAAACAGAATAAATGTGTTTGCCAAAGTATCAATGAATATCAATGTCAAAGCTGTTACAAAACCCTGATACAAACATTAAGAAAACTTTCCCTTTTCATTTTCATTTTAAATGGAAATTCTCTTGACTTTTTTTTTTTTACTATGCTACCATATATGTAAATATATGGCATTGCAGCGCACGTATTTTTCTCCGTCGTTTGCGGTTTTCAATGTAGATGCGTCCTTTGCTCTCCACTTTTTTTTTTCCTTATTTCCTCATGTTGAGTTGAAGTGTAACTAACATGTCGAGTTGCTCGCATCAGGCTCAATTTCAGAGATATTGATTAACGAAAAATACCTACTTGAAGTGATGACCTTCTTCTGTACGAGGGTGCAGTTAGTTTCAGTCTTTTTACACCTCCATAGCAGATCGCATATACATCACCTATGAAAAAATTCTAAACGTTCGGACGGCTAGAAGTATTTAAAAAATATAAAATCTGCGAAATTTTCGTTCAGAATACGAACATGCGGCGGTTTTGGCTCATGATTTTACTACTAAATATCCATATTTTTTCAGGAAAGTTTTACAAAAAGTTTCGATAATGTTATACTTAACACTGATAAAACTTTAAAAGAGTTACGACGATAACAACTATTTTTTTTTTTATGTCAAAGGACTCGACGCGAAAACAAACAAAAAAGCGAGAAGAAAACACAGTTCTTTTAAACTAGACAGCAATCTTTTTTAACGAATTTATTACACAGTCTGCAAAACCGTCATATTTATAACCGGTAAAAATTTCAAAGAGTTCGAACAAAAATAACTATTTTTTTATTAAGTGAAATGACGTGAAAAAAAGGGTATTTTTACAAGCCCTATTCCAATAAATATCCATATTTTTTCGTGAATTTCTTACGCATGCTATGGAAACATTGTGTTTTTTACTGATAAAAATTTCAAAGAGTTTGGACAAAACGTGCTAAAAAAAAAAATCTAACATACACGACGACCTTCTTCCCTCACTTTTTTCGGCATGCTACAAAAAAAAAAAAAAAAAAAAAAAAAAAAACGCAAACACGAAAAATACCAATCCACATATACTTTCATTCTCTTTCCAAAGGTGCATTTTGTTTAAAAAATACGAATATTAACCCTTTGAAACAAATTCATTTCCGAAAGCTACATTTGGCAAATTTCCTTTTTTCTGCGCATTTGCTCGTAGGATTAACATGATGCAAATTTTGATTTTAAAAATATACTTAATTTTATAGAATCGCATTGTTTATTCTAGCTTATATTGTTTATTCTAGCTAAAAATACAATCATTATTTCAAGATTTTTTTTTTAACCTTAACACTATTTTTAATAATTTTAATTTTTCTGAAATCCTTTACTTTTGGGAATTCTTTTATTAAAAAATGAAATATTCTAACGTATAATTTAAAAAAAGTTATAGGTAACATGTAATCAAGGTATGCAATCAAGATAAAGCAACCAATAAAGGCTCCAGTTCTAATCTTTAAAATTAAAAATCTAAAAATCAGTTAAAATTACGTCATGTTAACACAATCATGTAGATTTTTCTTTTTAGTTTTATCGTTGTTAAAATGCATTTCAAGCTAAGCATAACGTCATTTTTAACGGCGCAAAATTTTCACACGTACTTTGAATACGTTACTTTTATGCTTAAACACCATGTATACAAATAAAAATATATTTTGTGTTTAATTGTAATGAAAAAATGGCATCAACAAAGTTATAATGCATAATGATAAAATAAACCCAATGGACAATATTCCCGTGATGTCACAATAAATATGAATTTTTATTTGCTTATAAAACACGCGGATAAATATTTTCGCCGAAATTTAACTTGCAAATTAAAAAATTCGGCCTAAAAGCCACGTGCTTTTAATATTTATTATTTCTCTTTTTTCCTCGCAACCACAGAGTTTCTCGTTACTCTGTGCCTTGCAATAGTGGGCGTTATCCGATTGCTGACTTTATGACGTCATACGCAGAAGTAAATATTTAAATTAAAATTACGGCTAATTAATTAAATTTTCGAACAAACGAATGTACGATAGCAAATCTCTGTCCAAATAGCTTTCATTTAAAAAAATAATGATGTAAGTTAATGCAGTAGTTTGTTCTCACGGATTGTCGAAAGAATAAATAAAATCGTTTATCGTTAAAAATAGTCGTTTTAAATATATAGATTCTGTATCCTACCATTTTGGATTACGAGAAGACCATTGGGATAGCTCACATGTCCGACAAAATTCGATTAGTGGGTCATTTGGGGGGTCACTATGTGTCAAGCTAATTTTACCGAGCGTAGCTCGGTCTTCTCCGCTGGTTTATACTTATAATGTAAACTTATTTTTGCGCTATTACTCTAAAACTCTAATACCTTAAACTAACCTTTCAGCTGTTGTTTTAGTAGAATTTTTGTTTAAAAGTAATGAGATTTAGCGATAAAATAATGAGTATGAAATTAAAAAAATTTCATGTGATTTCGATCTCATAAAAAAACGTGAGAAGAATACAGTATACTTTGTATGACTAAATATCAATATTTTATCACAAAATTATGCACACGCTTCGGAAATATATTTCTATTTGATAAAAAAATTTGAAAAGTTTGGACAATAAGAAGTATATATTTTTTAATATTAATTGACCTGATGTGGAAGAAAACATTTTTCAGCTGCCGAATGCAGCAGGGCCCCAATTATTAGGTTATTTTGAGAATATTTTCGTTTAAATATATAAATTCATTCAACACTGATTTTAGATATGTTTACTGTTATTATCTCGGGCACGGGTTGCGCTAGTCTTCAGTTTAAAGATATAAAATCAAAACGGACTGGAGCGTGCGCAGTACGCCCAGTGTACGCTGCCGAAGGCAGTGGGGCCCCCAACACTAAGCTTGTTTGGATAGATTTTCATTTGAAAATAAAAACGCATAGAATATCGATGGTGTACGCTACCGAAGGCCGAGACTACCTGTCAACGAGAAGGCCTGTTATCCACTGTGGTAAAACATACTTAGGTACTATTTTACAAGCAAATTTCGTGACACTGTCACTTATACCGATATTCCTTTATATATCATGTGAATGATCCTAATGATCTCCTCGTAATCCAAAACGGTAGGATACAAAATTTAGTCAAAATCGTTTGAGCCGTTTTTTAGGTAAAATTAGCTTGACCCTGACCCGTAATGACCCAAAATGCTTCACTAATCGAATTTTCTCCAACATCTGACCCAGCACAGTGGTCTTCTCGCAATCCATTATGGGGGCCCATCATCATGATCGTTTAGAAAGATTTTCGTTTAAGTATATAAAATCATTCAACTTTGATTTTAAGTATATTTAAGGTTATTATCAGGAAACCAGGCAACGCTGGCCTGTTAGCCACTGCGGGAAAACATACTTAGGTACTATTTTACAAGCATATTTCGTGACGTTTATACCGATAGTCTTTTATATACCAATCAATATACTGTTCATGCACTTAACTCTGAACTTAAAAATTAGTGATTTACACCACTCTACTTTTTAACGCCTTGTCTTTCAAAAAATTCTTAGGCTACAATTAATATTTTTATCGAAAATATATACATTTAGATATTAATTTTCTAAAAATATCTCAATTTTAACCTATGAATATTTTTTAAAAAAATCAATTTCTAAAAGCTTCAAATATGCAAATCCAATCTTTTATTAAAGTTTCAAAAATTTTCTAGCAATAAATTTTGAATTCATAACTAAAAAGTCTTAAATATTTATGATATTTTCAGCTCACAAATTTATTTTAAAACCTTCGAGGGATAACCAAACTCTCATTTTCTGCGATGTTAGAAGCGGTTAATGGAATTAAAGCTTCAAACTATAAGCTGAGTAACCAACTAAACATCAAAGATTTATTTTAATTTATAAACTTTAAATATCTGGGAGGATTAAGAAAATGCGTCTCGGCAATGCTTTCACCTGGACAAGCATCTAATCTGAAAATGTCATTTTAACATTTTCTCTTTCAAAATGTGTTAACAGTCATATAAAGATATGAATATTTCTGTACGGACATTTAAATAAATATAAACGTAGAATGCAGTTCTGTTACGGTATTCGCCATAATTAGCTGAGAAATTATTTTTTTTTTCTTAATAACTTTTCAAAACCTGGAAATCAACTGAATAATTTTACTTTATTCTGTTATATATTTACAAAATATACAACAAAACAAAATTAAAAAGTGTACAAATTACTTACAAATAAAAAAATATATATATCGAATAATAATCTACCGTTTTGAAAATTTTGTACGAGTTTTTTTTTTCTTTTTTTTTTTCCTTTCTTTCTTTTTTTTTCATGGTTTAGTTTTCGTTAAATATAGATTAATAATGAGAATGAAACGATTGTGTGCATTCTTTTGAAGATTTTTGTTAAAGAATTCTCTCTACATTTAATAGCTAGCTTTTATTTCCGTTTTGTTTATTTATTTATTTACTTGCAGTGCTCGATAATATTTAGAAATTTGACGGGAAAAAAAATTGCTCCATGAAGATTAACTATGGAACAACGAGATTTTATTAACATCGCCATTTTTTTATTACTTATTGAACGCCCTTAACACCTTCCCTGTTGTTGGGTATTTATTTCCTCTCTCTTTTTTATTAGCACTTTCCAACCTAGTTGAAAAGTGCTTATGACTTCGGTTTGTCTGGCCGGATGGCCGGATGGCCGTCTGGCCGTATGGCCGTCTGGCCGTCTGGCCGTCTGTCCGTGCTCTAACTCCCGTAAATATGCTCGGATTGCTCTGCAATTTTTATATGTTATTGTCGTTATCTATGGCACGTTCCCTATTTCAACTGAAGTGTGTAACACTTATAGTTTTCTTACAGGGACACTCAAAAGAATTCCGTTACATTGCGGTCTATGGGGAAAAATCATTTGCGGTTTATTTTAAAAATGTTTCACTATTGTAAACGCATTGAAATTTATATAGATCACTAAGATGCATTAGAAGAAGCTTAATATGGAATAGTAGGTGTATAGCACTTAGAGTTACTTTACAGGGACAGTCAAAATAATTCCGTTACATTACGTCTATGGAGAAAAATCGTCTGCGGCTTATTTAAATAATGTTCCACTATTTTAAACGCATTGAAGTTTATATATATTACTAAGGTGCATTACAAGAGGCTCACTACAGAATAGTGTGTGTATAGCAGTCATCGTTCATTTACAGGGCCACACAAAAGAATTCTCTACTGTCTGTTAACAATAATTCCTGGAAGTGCGTTTTAAGTTACTAAACGCGATTTTAATCTTAACTAGCTTTTTGTCTATTACGGGGTGTGTATAAATTCTGTAGATCCTATACAGGGCAGCACAAAAGTTCGCGAACACATTTCCGTTTATTGACAGAAACTCCAGAAGGAGAATTTAAACGGTGCTACGCGTTTCCTAACTAAACTAAAATTTAGCATCCTATGTATATATACAAATCTATAGATCATATACAGGGCTACATAAAAGTATTCGGATATTTTTCCGAATATTGTATATATTGAAAATTCCTGAAATTACGTTTTTAAATATGTTATGCGTTTTCCAAATTGTTTACTTAGATGTCATCTTTCAGCTTATTAAACGGTAATGATTTGTAAAATTATTTTAGAAGCGTTGGAAAGTGCTACATAATCTATGCTTGACGCATGATTTTTCGTTCTTGTTTTCTGTTAACTTCGATGTTGCACAAGAGAAAAGCCATGTTTATTTATTGAGTGCCAATAACTAAATAATAATTAAAAACAAAACGATTCCCACAATTAGCAAACACCCGCTAAAACTCAAGAATTAACAATTTAGAAAAATACAAGCCAACATCAGGAATGAAACCAATTAAGAGAATTAATCTACCCAGCTGCTTCTCTGAGATTCTGCATATTACCTAAGGGGCCTGTATGAAAATTAACCAACTTAAACTTCAATAAAGAAATAACGACAGAAAAGGTCAGAACAGGAAACCAGAAATTATAAAAAAAAAAAAAAGGGAGGGGGTAATATCATATGTGTATTAAGGATGAAAAACAAAAACTCTGGCAAGACTAGAATCATATAGCTTGAAACCAACCTTCCAGTTATTAGAACGCGTTGAGTTTTTAAAAGTTTACTCAGATTTTCGAGACAGTTTAATAAGCAAATTAGTTAAGTGAAAATATCTGACAATGAAAACCTACCAAATGATAAGAAAAGCAAACTAAACTTCTCAATAAATATCTCAAAAATATTAAGTGAGTTTGCAGAAAACAACTTTGCTATTAATTAAATTTTCCTTGATATTTTAAAATTATCACTAATAAATCTCCTTTATAAAATCTGTAAATTTGATTATATCTCACAAATAAAATATGCACTAAAACTTAACTAACACTGGAAAACAGGTGGAAACTGACTTATGAATATTAAGCAGGAGTGAGATTTAAACTGAACAAGAAAAAATATGAATTTAGTACTCAAATTTATATTGATCATGCACTACAATTACCTTTTTTGATTAAGATTTTAATATAAATCCTCATTGTAAATACTCCTCATGTAAGCACTATAGGGATATGATAACTTAAATGAATTTATTTTCTATTTAGCCAAATTTAATTTAATTTAGTCTCTTCACCTGCAATTTAATAAATTAGCCCCTTCTTTCTACAGAAGAAGTTTCAGATAAAATGTGAAAATGAAAGACATTAAATAAATAAAAAAGGGAGTAATGAACAGGGGAAAGTATATTCAACTGGGTAAATTATATTCAATGGTTGGAGTATCGCAGTTGAGATTTTTTCCCCAGGATATCGTCGGGATAGCTCAGTAAGGAGAGCGTAGGTGCGGCAAACCAAAGTACCCAGGTTCGAGTCCTGGTCCCGGCATATTTTCACTCTGTTGGAAAAAATCTCAACTGTGATACTCCAACCATTGAATATAAAAAAGGGAGTTTATTATAATAGTATTATTACTTAGGTGAATATTTGCATATTATTCATATTAAAACAATATACTATTTAGTACAATAGAGTGGCATAAATATTCCAAAAACATTACTCATATAATTTGTCGACTAATTATAACATTCATTCAATAACAGAGATTTATTGTTACAGGACTTCAATAATTCTTATTTACTATTAATATCCACTGTCACAAACATATTGGAGAAGTCCACCCAGACTTTACTTGGTTCCTTTTATTTAGATTCAGTAAACAGAAAAGATAAATGGGCACTCAACAAAGTCCCCAAGCTTCCGGCAGGCGTTTAGTTTACATTTATATTAAATTTGTAGAGGCACATTTTCAAGTGACCACTTCCTTAAACTCGATGACACCAACGACACATTAAACGCTGTATCACTAATCGTAGGCCACAATTTCACCTCTTTTGAGGGGTTACCCCCCTTTTTTTTTTTCATTATGAAAATCACTGCTTGATAGCTTCCATAAAGGATTCTTTTGCCGGGAATCAAAGTTAAGCTAACCGGATATTCCGGAACGTCATGTCGAGATGGGCTACGTACACCAATTAGCCGTAATACGGTGGTGGGAGCACGCTAATATCATTGTCGTAAAGAATTGTGGAACCCATTCCGGCACAATTCTGCAGTACGAGACTTCGGGCATCGGTGCCATGCTAAACAGTCATCGCTAGCTACTGCTATTCGAAGGACTTTGCCAGGAAACCCTCGCCTCACTCCACCTAGATTTCCACCCACTGCTCTTCTAGTCAATTCTATGTGAACCATAATATACAAATGTTCGCTCCCCTCCAGTGGATGGGTCCTCAAAACTTCACATACACAATGACTCCCCTCCCTGATGCCAAAATTAAAATTATATCACATCTCTGCATTTTGAGCATTGCCCCAGTCTCCAAATAAAACGTAAACGTCCATCTCTCAAAATACAGCCACGAAAAGTGCACTAATTTTTCAGGGCAAAACGTCCCTCTACAATATGTCGAGGGATTTGTCTTCTCCAAAGATTCTCATTGGCTAAATTCCTCCTAGCCGGCTGCTGTTTAGCTAAATCCCCATACCAACAAGTCAACTCGCCTCTAGCTGCCTGTGTCTAAGAAGAAAAAGTAACGTGCAAAACGGCACTTACAAAAATATAGTGTGGTGAATTTTAGTCTAAAAGGCATTGTAAGGAAACGAATTTATAACACAAGAATTGATAAAAGAAAATCTTCCCATAATAAAAACTTGCACATAAAATTCAGCATTTTCGTAAACAGCCCCTCATATAGATATAGACTCCAGAATTTGCATCTGTGTGCGATCATTTAATTAGTCCTAAAAATTCAGCTGCAAACTGCCCCTCACGTCACGTGAGAGGACGGTCGAGAAATTAGACACACGTTTGTTATTCAGAGAAAGGGATAGAAAATCGCCATTACTCCGAATAAACTTTAAAATATATTCAAAATTAATTACCAGACAATAATTTAAGGAACATAGAAGCAAAATAATTGTTTTTAATGTACCTAAAAATTGGAGTAATTAAAGTTTAAATAAGGATTTAGATAACTATCATTAATTATTGTTATTGTTATTATTTTTTATATAAAGCTGGATTTGCCAAAACACTAAAACAGCGGACCGCGGTATGCTAAAAGAAATTTTAAACACTAAAACTTTTTTTAAAAAATAGCAACAAATATGCCAAACACACATAAAAAAACATATCCACTCCCAGTTAAGAAAAAAAAATTAAGTCATCACTACTGTACGTAAAGTTACCTACCGTAAAATCCAAGAAGAAAACATCAGTAAATCTACCAGTGCTAACTCAATTCAAAAACAGAGCTGCAAAATTTTCAAACATCGACACATTTACAAAGTCTCTCAATAAAAACAAAACCAATCTCACACACGCTCGACCTGCACCCATAAGATTTGCATCGAAACTCCATTAAACTCAGAGACTGACATTAGCAACTATACAAATATTTCAAACACCAAATTTTAAACGATTAAATAAACACCTATTAACTACTAAAACTACTACAAAAATAAACAAATTATGACAACCCCAACTGGGATCCCTAAACCACTGAACCTGGCGGATTACACACAGGAACACGAAGCCGATGTCAATAAGCTCATTGGTAATCATCCAGGGAAAAATTAGAAACGTTAGGCATAAATTTTATCGACATAGAGAGCATATATATAAATTTAAAATAACACTAAATATAGTAATATTGTAATATTTTATGTAATGAAAATCTAAAGAGATCAAAATATAGAGAGAGCTAGTACAGGAATTACCTCATGACAACAGTTATTGCATTTCAAAAGACATTGGATAACAACACATGCATTATATATCTGTTAGTAAACAAAACTCAGCCATAGCATATCAGCAGTAGCTAATGAAAATATTTGCAATAAACATAAACCACAATAAGAAGATATACACATATTATAAATCGAATACATCCCCTCCCACCCCCCGCCCCGAATGCCGCCTTCTCGGCCCTTCATCATTATTTGAATGATTCATTGTAGTACAACATCATAAAGATTTAAAGAAAATGATGAAAAAAAACTGTACATGTTTGGGCAAAGTGAATTTTTCTTGCTGGAATTTCTCTTACTGGCTTCACTCTTTAGAAAGATATAGCTTTTTATGATGTGTGAATTTTTGCATACTATTTTTGTAAATTTATCTCGTTCTCAAAATATTTCTCTCTATCAAACTTACTACTTTGATAGACTATATAAATTTGCATCTATTTAAATAACTTTAGTTATTCAAGAAAAACATTCTGTTTCTTTGAAGATTGTGCAATGATGCACGATGGTAGTGTTAAGTGTTAAGCATTGCTGCTTTTGCAGAATATTTCGACATTTTCGTTAATTTTAAAACGACTTCCAACAAAGGGTATTCTAAAATTCGTTTCTATGTTTCTGTCCATTTTTGTTTATACATATTCCGCGAATAACTTTTGTACGGATGTTCCGATCATAATTTTGTTTTTGGTGGAAAGGACTCGTTCTGGTGGTGATTCCATTATAAATTTTATCACGATCCAAAAATGGTATGTTTTTTTGTTGATCCATTTTCTTTTCTCTTTCTTCAATTCCTACTATTAGTTCACACTCTCCCTATATATATTTATATATCGTGTTCAATTTTTCAATCGTTAATAAAATACTTTTCATTCATCCACTCAAGTTCAAATATATTTTTTTTAACTTGTAGTGGATGACATTTTATGTTGTTGTTGTTGTTGGCGTGTCAGAGAAAGTGCCAAGGCACTTCTCTGAAAGAAGGGGTGCCAGAACCTCAAGAGAGGTTGGACTTCTAGAGCTGGTCTCCAAACTTTGAACCAATTCCAGATGAGAGACCTGCACCTGGATTGGCACCCCCAGAGAGACATTTGATGTTAATACAGTTTTTTCAAATATTAATTCATTAATTAAATTTAACTAATTAATCTTAGTTTTATATGGGAGAAAAAAAAACAACACGCAACCGACGACTTATTTCAGACATTAGTTCCATTTAAAAGCACTCACTCACAAGTCTTGATAGCGCAGTCGGTTAAGCTCTGAGCTCGTAACCACAAGGTCCCAGGATCGAGCACCCCCCCCCGTCCCCCTGGGACGGAAGGAAATTCTTCCGTACTCGAAAATAAATTTATCTTATACAAGATATTTAGCAGATATTTAGCAGGATATGAATTTAGGAATAAATACCGTCAGTGGCGAAGCGTGTAGATCGCTGGAAAAAAAATTTATTTTTGACCTTTTGACCTAAATAGGAATTGATTTAAATTTTTTGTTTTTTTATATTACTTTTTTTTTTTAGATTATAGGCTGTGACTTTCGTAATAATTTGCCAATCGCCGCGAACTTTTCATTTTCTAAGGAACACGTGTTTTTAAAATAATCTTCATATCGTATACACTTTTTTACAAAATTAATATATGATTTTCTACTGGGTGTCAAAATGAAAGATATTGTCAACAATGAAATTTAAAGCAATGTGAATAAAAATAAGAGTTGCTGCAAAAAAGCTCTGTTGTACTAAATCATTCTCATTAAAAGACGCGAATTTCATGCGAATAAGGTAAAAACAGTATCTTAACGCCGTTTTTTTTGTATTATTTGCTTCAAATTTTCTTGTCGTTTAAGAGTACCGTATTTACTCGAATATAAGACGCACCTTTTCTTTCTCCAAATTCGAATCCGTTTAACAAGATGCGTTTGGCCATTTAATGCGAAGACAACTCGAAATGATTTACTTGTTGTATCCGAGAACTGATTTCCCAATTTCAGCTGCTCGATGTATGCAAAGATAGACCATTTTAAAAGCCGAAATTCACATGCGTTGCTGTCGCAGTGAATGAAAAAGATAGGCCGCGGCACTTCCCCGATGTCGGCTGCTTTTTAGTTTACACTGTACAAACAAGATAAATGTTTCTTAATCTAGCTCTAATTTTCCACAAGTTTTATCAAACGAAATATAACCTCTTCCGCGTTACCCGCGATTCCGAAAAGCGTTCCTTTAGCTTTAGAAACATCTGAAACAAATTGATTCCCGAAATTTAAAGAAGCATTTCTGAAAAAAAAATGTTCTTTTACTTCCCTCAATTTTCGGAAACGTTTCTGAGTACTTTTTACACTATATTAATCAGCTTTCTCTACCAGGATCGATTTTTCTTATACTATCAGTTCTCATGTAAACATTTCCCGCTGCGTAACAGAATTTATATATGCAAGAGTAAAAAAATAATGTTAATTTTAATGTCAATATTAATGCTGTTAATTGATCATATTTGTTGAATATGAAAATGTTTACTTATGAATTTATAGCACCCGAAAACCGATACTTCGGGTTGAGAAAACTGATTAATTACAATGTAAAATCTACGCATAAATGTTTCCAAAAATTACGAGCAGCCAAATAAACATTTGTTTCAGAAATACTTCTTTAAAGCTTTGAAATCTATTGGTTTCTGACGTTTCTGAAAGAAATGCTTTTTGGAATCGTTGGTAACTCGAAAGAGGTTATAATATATTTTCGTAAACCTTAAAGAAAGATATGAGCTGGATTAAGAAACATTTGTCTTTCTTTTTTTTTTTCTTTAACAGTGTACCATGATCACAAAGCAGTTCGACAGTTGGTGGAAAAAAAGTCTATCTTCATCACGTGACTGCCAATTCCGGCTGGAAGTAACACGGCCTGTCTCTTTTGTTGGCTGCGGTTGTAATGCATGGCTTACATCGGAAAACACAGAACTGACAAAACTGAAAGTATTCAAAAAATCTACATTTTATATAGTTACAATGTATTTTAGATGCATGGAAGTTCATTCCTAATAGTTTAGTTAACCCTCCTAGTACCAGATTTTTAATTTTGATGAGCGTTCCTAGTTTTGCATGATTTGAACCAGAAATTTAATTATATTCTACGAAATGATTTTATTTATCAAGATTATTTTTTTCTGGCTCGAAACACAAAAAACTTCAAAACCAAAAATAATGGGGTCAAATAATACCCTAATGGTACTAGGAGGGTTAAGAAATTTTTTTTTCATGTGTGGCATTAAAAATGGACGGAACTGAAGATACACTTTTTTTGAGCAATCTAACAAGGAATCTACACTTGAAAACAGCAAAAATAGATACATAATGTGGTAACGTGGACACATGTATATATAAATAATGAAATCCATTTATCGTTTGAAACGAAAAAAATTTATTTTAAATTAACACATTGAAAAAAAAACAAAAGTAAAAATGAAAAATATGATGAACATATCCAAAGTTGTAAAAGTATCATTTCAGAAATCCTAAGATTCTGAAGTCCGCTCAAAGACAACCACTCTCTAGCTTGTTCCACCTCCAACTCGTTCAACATCCAACTCCGGTCTTTTCATATCTCCTAGCATTCCTTCCTCTCCGACAAAACTCGTATTTTCCCCTTAAGGAAAGAAACGCCATCTAGCCTCCTATGAGTGACAGCTATTTTAATCCCATACTTATTCAGTTAGAATTTTCACCTCATATGGGCTAGATCCTTTGTATCCAAAGAATGCCTTTCACATTTCTTATCCACCCTTTTCAGATAACACATTTTTCAATACAAAGCCTGCATTGCAGCCTTGCTTATCTTAAAGTGAAATTGAAATTCACCCTTTTGATAGAATTTTTCTCAATAGAGATCAATCTGTCAGATTATTTTCTTCCAGAGAGATTATCCTTTTTCCACAAGTAAGGGAGGAGTTGATTCATTTCAACTCATCACAATAAACTGAAATTTCTGAAGATGTCGACGAAGCTTCTTAATTTTCATAATTTTTTCTTCCTTTCAAATTTTTGTGTGTTTACGAATTTAAATCAAAAATCCTTATTTTCGCGGCTAAAATATAAAATTCGTCTTAGATTCAGAGGCATCTTAGATTCGAGTGAATACTGTACTTAAAATTTTAACTGCTATATCATATTTTATTTCTCTCTAAAGAAAAAATGGTTATGATGTCTTACACTTACGCACAGTTTTATTCCTTTTTATTAGTTAAAAATCAGAAAAAAGTCGCCAAGCTTTGGCGATCATTTCCTTTAATGGTAACCTGGATATTATGCTTGGTATTGAGTTATTAGTTTGGCGCGAGCTTAGAAAACGTGCCAATCAAAAAATCGCTAAACATCGGTACGTAAGTGTAACACATCTTTTCCAAAAAATATCGCCCTGTTTCTACCACAACCGGATTTCAACGCAGTCAAAATTTTTTAAATGTTTACTCCATAAGTTTTTGAAAATTATAACAATCACCCATTGCCACCTACAGGGTGTCCATAATTAAACGACCCTACTCTAAAGTAGTCTACAGACAAAACTATTGGTCAGAAAGTTGTGAAATTTTGTGGAGAACATAATGAAGGGATGGGCATTTGTTGGAGCGAAAAAAAATAGTTCAAAATTTTGCCAGCAGAGGGCGTTTTATAGATAATTTTATAGATAATTTAGCATAACATTTAGCATACATTTACGATAGTTTAAAAATTTTATTAGAACATATGTTTCACACGACGGACATAATTTTCAGCTACCATCTGGAATCGTAAGATAGCATGTTCCACAGTCGTCCGGAGTGTGTTTTGGGAAATGCTAAGAACATGTCATAAAAAAAGTTTTGTTGAACATCTTTTGCTGTAATAAAGTTTGTAAACTATCGCAAATATATGCTAAATGTGTAATTCATTCAAAAACGCCCTCTGGTGGCGAAATTTTGGAACTATTTTTTTCTTCGCTCAAACAAATTCCCATCCCTTCATTATGTTCTCCACAAAATTTCCCAACTTTCTGACTAATATTATCGTCTGTAGACAACTTTAGAGTAGGGTCGTTTAATTATGGACACCTTGTACTTACAAAAAATTATATAACAATTGCAAATTTTGAAAAAGATATATGTAAATTCAATATTTTATATGGAGATATCTTAATAAAATAAAATAAATCATTGAATTTTATACAACACATTTTGGGGGATACCAAATATGTAGTGTACTTTTTATACAAATAGTAAACATTTATTTCATTTGAAAATTTTTAATATTCTGGCACAATTTGTATGCACTGTAAATACTTTATTTGTAAATACTTTTAATATTATTCGAGCATAAATAAATAAATATATAAATAAATATATATATATATATATATATATATATAAACTTATTGCAAAAATTAACCATTGAAACAGAAATAACTGACCAAATGCAATGAAATTATTACCCCAAATAGCTATGTCAAATTACACATTATAAAACATAGTCCTTATATATATATATACAGGGTGTTTTTTTTAAACTGACGCTATTCACAGCCACCTGTAGCTCGTTCTAATAACTGGATTGACACAAAGTTTTGTGAATGGACTAAGAAAACTATGGGAAAAAAGATTCAAAAAAAAAAATTAGTTCCAATCACCGCCGATAGGGGGAAATGTGGCGCTGTACATTGAAAAAAAAACATCAGAAACAGACAAAATTAATAATTTGGATAAAATGCCATGTTTTATTCATCATTTACACTTTCCCTTTCGTTGATCGCAGTTGAAACATCCGTTATCACTTTTTCTGCCACCGGATTACGTCCTCTGCCTGACCGAACTGCTAGCCAGCCTGTTTCTTCGAATTTCAGAATCATTGCTTTCAATACGGATAAGGGCCTTTGCGCAGTTTATGGCGTGTTCTAAGTAAACGAAGAGCGGCTGGTGCATTGCACTGATTACAATAATAGAACTTCACAAGTAACGCGCGCTGCGGTAACGTGAGATTCATTTTCAACTTGAGCTGAAATTGTTTCTCGGTGTTTTTCGCATGCATTTATAACTTAAACTATTGGTGCTACTGTCGCTTGCGTAAGAAAAAATTTGCATTTTCATTTATTGCCCGTATTTTATGCTAATTCTCAGTTGCATAAATTACCACAGCGCCACATTTCCCCCTATCGGTGTTGATTGGAACTATTTTTTTTTTTTTTTGTTGGAATCTTTTTTCCCATGGTTTTCTTAGTCCATTCACAAAATTTTGTGCCAATCCGGTTATTAGAACGAGCTATAGGCGGCTCTGAATAGCGTCAGTTTAAAAAAAAAACACCCTGTATATATATATATATATATATATATATTTAACATAGAATAAAATTTAATATAAATAATGTGAAAAATACTTCAAATTTTAAAGCAATCAAAAAGAAAAATGTTTTTTATAGTCTATTTTCTGCCAGCTAAAAATTTCTTTCTAAAAAGATAAGAAAAGTGTTTTATGACAGTTTGGCAGGTGTCGGGATTTCCGAACGCTTTTTTTTTCTTTTGAAGCTGCGCTCAATCTTAGCTTCCTAACTTAGGAATTTAATAGAAATTTATGATATTTGCGTCGGTGACAATTTTTGTTCGTTTAAAATGTCAGAATATCTGAACTTTGAAGAAGATGATCTTTTTAAAGACCATTGAATAACATGAAATTAGTGAAGGTATTAATTTTCTTGAAATACAAATACAGTCAAGTCTCTATATAACGGAATCCATTGTTCCAGTCAAAAAAATGAGTTATATAGAAAAATTCGTTATATAGAGAATAACGAAAAAAATCCTATTTAATGTGTAAATTTTGAAAAAAAAATTGTTTTTGAGGTGTTTAATTAAGATTTTGAAATGTGTAACTCTAAATATTAACTTGATATTGTATTTATTAATTATTTAAACAGTTTCAAAACGGAAAATAAACTTTTATTTGAAAGCATTAGTAAACGCATAAGGAAAACTCACATTTGTTTTAGACGAATAATGCTGTAATTTAACTGTTACACCCTCGTAACAAGGAATGCAGAATTATATTATAAGAAAATAACTTATCATTAAAGTGAAAATGTATATGCTTAAAGTGATAACAGTATACACAAAGGCTTATAAATACATTTTAATAAACATATCAACAATTTTTGTACGCTCAATTGGCGACATTTTCAAGATCAATAATGATAAATAAACTATTTTGCAAAATTTTTGTGAAGATAAACTTGATAAACAAAACAAATAATAAGTCAGAGCAAAGAATAAAGCAATATTCCTATAATAAGCAATGTATTTTTTTTTTAGCTTTAAAATTGAATTCTATGTCATGTTTTATATGTCTGGTTAAATGATGCAATTTCCTCATAATATCTCCACATTTTTCATCGCGACAATTTCAAGATCAATAATGATGAAGAAGCTATGTCGCAAAATTTTTGTGAAGATAAACTTGATAAACAAAACAAAGAATAAGGCAGAGGAAAGAATAAAGCAATATTCCTATGATAAGCAATTTTTTTTTTTTTTTTTTTTTTTTGTAGCTTTAAAATTTAATTCTATGTCATGTTTTATATTCTATGTCATGTTCAATTCTATGTCATGTAAATTCTATGTCATGTTTGTCTGTTTAAATGATGAAATTTCCTCATAATATCTCCACATTTTTTATTATTTATCTCATATGAAATGTTGCGCTTTGGCTGTTACTGTAAAAGGATAGAAGATATTGAAAATCAATACTATACAAGTTCTTTCAAATTGAAATGCAATGTATAGATACAGATTACATTCTTTTTACATTCAGTAACTGAAATATTAGGTCGGTAAATTTTATATATGTTCAAGAAATTCATAATTAAGAACATTGGGATTTTCAGTGTTAAAATTTCAAGATGTTTTAGATTAACTGCTACATTTCTTTGTAATGTGTCAAACATCAATCTAGCCATGGATTTGATACACTAAGGAAATGTGTAAATAAGTTTTATTCGAACTAGCTTAGTGTTTGTTATACTAATGTTAGTCTAAACTTGTTAGTTTAGATGAACTTTAAGAAATGCGTTATTAATTTTTTCTCCATTTCCATTTATTCATTTTTCCATTGCTGCTTTGAATAAGTTAGCACGAACATTAGTTAAGTTTAAGTTCTGATGCTAAGTGCGTAATTTAAAAAGAAAACAATCTATTACTAATGTAGGATTGAATCGGAGTGATACGGTATTTACAAAATTTTTAAAAATATTTATTTTGAAATTTTTAAATTCCAATTCCGAAATATGTTATTTTAAACTTATTGCTCCTAAATAAAAATTTAATTATTTATTTATCTGCATTTTATACATACAATAATTTTATATATCATAGATTATTATAAGCTTTTCTAAATGTTTCATGTTGCTTTAAATATGGTTTTATATTACTAAAATGTGTTTTATTTTATATTATTTAATTTTCGGTTAGTATGCTTGGGACGCTTCTGTTATCTTTTGCACAGTCGGCCAAATATATTAATAATAATAAAGAAAACACCCCGTACATTTTGATCACTAAACTGTTCCAGAAGAAAACGGAAGTAGCCATTCTACTGGAAATTATGCCTTCTTTAAATTTATGTTCAAATTATAAGTGTAGCGGTCTTAGGGGGGGGGGGGGGGATTTCGTCTTCATGCTGAATTTGAATTAAACTCTGAAATTTTCAATGCGAACACCTAATGTTGACGCTATATTTGGATTTTCCGGTAAATTTTAGCTTCGGATACAAAACGGGAAATCATTCGGTCAAGTAGTTTAGGAATTTCGCAGATTAAAAGTTTGGACCTCCTAATATCAAATTAAATTTTCATAGTTTTAAAACACGTTGCAATGCGGGTAGTTTTTAAAGCTAAAATCAAATTTACTTTGTGTAATAAGCTTTAGTTATGGATTTGCACATTTGAAGCTTCTAGAATTTGACATCTGAGGCTTAAACGCAAAATAATGCAAGTAACCTTTATTTTAAATGCCCCAAAACAAGGATTTTTCTGGACGCTGTAATGATTTCCAATTGGGTAAAATATCTTCGGGGCTTCTTACAGCTAAATTTCGTGAAACTATCACTTAAACCGATATTCCTATGTGTAGATTTATATGTCACGGTACTGTCCGTGTACTTAACTCAGTTTTTGAAAATTAGTGATTTACACCACACTGCCTTTTAACGACTCGTCGTCTGTTAAAAAATCTTAGGCTTCAATTATTGTAATTTTTTTCGAAAAAATATTTATTTTCAACGCCATATTGAGACTTTTCGCTAAATTTTGCATTAGGTTACCAAGTAGGAAGTCGTTTGGTCAAGTATTTTAGGAATTAATGAAGGTTTAAAATTTGGAGATCCTTTTGTTTTTGAATATTTGAAAAATAAGTGCTTTGGCTACAAAAGGCTCGATACAAAGGCTGTTGTCTCGAATGATCCATATATATTTTTATTCACAGAAGCCTATACAAGGGCTCGACAATTACATAAATCTTTTTGCTGCGGACAGGATAGACACAAGGAAGTAGACATTACTAAATAATACAGCCGGAACCTCCACAAAGAGTGTGCATCCAAATGTTAAATTTATTTGCAATCGTTGCAAAACAGATTGCAACGCGAGTAGTTTAAGCAAACTCAAAGAGTAATTGAGGGAATGAGCTGTAATTTTGGAATCGCATATTTTAAGATTTTTTAAATCCATTTCTCTTTTTAAAAAATTCATAGGTTACAATTCATATACTTTTCAAATATTTATTTTTCAAAAAATAAATAAATTTTCAAAACAAATATTAATTGTACCGTATAACATTTTAAACCAAAGCTTCAAATATAAGAATCCAAAATTACAGCTCACTCCGCCAAGTTAGTTTCTGAGTTAAGCTTAAAAAACTACCTACGTTGCAATTTGTTTTGCAAGAATCACAAATGAACTTAGGATTTCCTTTTAAACATTCACAATTTCTAAACTACTTGACTGCTTGACGTTCTGTTTGATATCCCAAGGTGAAATTTACCACAGAAGTCAATTATGATGCCAAAAGTAGTTGTTCCGTATTGAAATTTTCAGAGTTTGGTACAATTACTGTATGAAGACAACCGCACTAAGCTTATTTTTTCAAGACATTGAAAAACATAACTTCCAGTCGAATGACTATTTCCGTTTTTTAATTTCTGTGACAACTTGGAGATTAAAATGTATGAGTATTCTTTCTCTTTTTTGTCTTTCTGGCTAACTGCGTACATGGCATATTACTTTATGGTAAGCACCGCTTATTTTATTGTACTTCCACTAATTTTTTGTGTAATTTCCTAAGGGTATAGTTATTACTTGGAAAAATATTGATAAAAGTTTATTGATCAATTTACGAAATTTAAAACTTACACATGCGATACCTATTTCAATAAAAGGGGAAGGCCGGTACAACGTCCGTTAAATTTAGATAATTTTTGTAGGTATTTGGTTAAAAAGAAAAAAGAAAAAAAACTTATTTCTAACGAAAATCACCATTAGATTACATAAACTTTAAACAACAATTTCCAAAGAGATAAAATTTCATAAAGATATGAATCTGATCATCAAGAAGTTCAGACCAATAAATTAGTCTGCAGCATATAGAACCCTTCTGACTGGAGGGCACTGCTGCTTGGTAATGGCGGTTCGGAAACAAACAAAAAATGGTTTCAATTTTTTTACTTGAATGTAGAAATCTAACAAACCAAGTCCCATTTCTCCGAAAAATAAGAATTATGAAAACAAATTTAATGGTTCACCAGATCAGTACATGTATTACCTACTTTTAATCCATATTTTATAGCTTAATTTCTAATTTTCCACAGTGACCATTACTTTGAAAAACATTATTTTGAGGAAAAAGCATTTAAAAATTTTGGGAGAGTTATTGACGCTTCGCAGACGATACATGTAAAGACCAGTGAAAACGCAAAATTTCACTGAGCGCTCAGTAAAGAGGCTTTGTAAAAGGAAATACACATGTAGATTTTAGGATAAAACACAGAGTTTTTTAAGGTTCACAACATCACTCTTAATGCAATAATGAGTGATATTCCTATTAATAGTGATAACCCTATTTCTCCTAAGTCCACTCCATCTGATTTCAAATATGGAAAACCGTTTAATGGTCCATATCCTGAACTTGTAGGTTGTTAGGAAAAATAGAACATACGTGAAAATACGTTCAAACTACCTTCGTTAAAAGAACGTAAGTTGAAAGTACGTTGCTTTGTAATGAGAATGGTCTGACTGAAAAAATCGGCTAAAATTAAATGACATGATCTCTTGGATGTTTTAGTCTTATCCACTATTTAAGCTCAAAACATTTGCAATCTTTTGCTACGCAATCTAGTGAATATGTCGACAGTTAAAGTTATATTCGACAGTGAATTTTACAAGTTTATAACTGCATTGTTGCCTATGGACAAATGATACTTTTGTCTAATTTTTCTCAGAAAAGTGATGAAGTTAGAACTTTATAATTCCAAAGCAACGAAGTTAGTACCTCTGTTGTTAATATTAGAAAACATGCATACACTTTTATTTAAAATCAATATCTACAGTCTGTTTTAAAATTTTCATTAGGTTCTTTCTTGTCAAATGAAGGCTACATTTCACTGGAAATTTTTCTAAGTCATCTAAAAAGTAAAAAAGAAAAAAAACTGTCCTTTCTGGCCATATAATTTCTGCATAAAGTACAACATTTAACATTCCCTTTACATAGTTGCTAATTTTTGTGAAAGTTCTCTGCAGCATATTTTAATGGAAAAAAGCGTATTTGTTTTTTTAAAATAAATTAAAAAATTAAGTGACAGAAAATATTTTTAATTATCTCTCACAAAAATCGGACAAGTAAATGATACATCTTTTTTCCGTGAATTAAATTTTGACATAATTTGCATGTGAATGATATTTATCGTGTAGATCTAGAATAAAAGATAAATGGCAAATATACGTTCAGTAAAACAACTCACCATTACAAAGACTATCTTACAGAGACTTCATGCAAAAAGTCCCAAATATTCTTCCATTCACGTAACATTATTCACATCCAGTACCTAGACCATTAGCTAGAATCATATGTAACTTTTAATGTCACGACATTTTGAGCTTTCTTACTAAACTTTGTTTGACAGAGTTTAAATTTGAGAAAAGCTAAAAAATTCTATGTAGTTTTCTAAAACACAAAATAATCCTTTTTACTTCTTAAAATTAGTAGTTTTTTTTTCTCAATTATCGAAGAAAAGTTTTCAAGATTTTTTGAGTGACGCATGTATACCTATTTTGGAGACGTGTCCAATAGTTATTGCAGTAGTTATTTGACATCAAAACCGTTTGAATACTTTTTAAAGCAATATTAATCATTCAGTAATAGAAGATGGTGTAAATTAAAAGAATTTCTGAGCTGAATTCTGAATGTCTAGCTTCTGGTTAACTGTCTAATTCATACCTTTATCTGCCTGAGGCCTCAATACTTGAAAACAGCACAAAAGGCAAAAAAAGGAATATAACAAATTGGAAACAGGAATATTTTGTGCTGTTATGGAGAAACTGATATTTTCTAACCTAATAATTAACAAAACTATACTCTAAGATCAAGACCCACACATAAAGTGTTAAATATTTTAATTTTTACGTAATTATAAAAAATATCTTTTTAAGAACTTTCACCTAATTATAATGACCTTTTTCATGAGGACCAAAACGCCGATAGTTGGCTACATTCCGTTTGATAAAATTATTTTAACATATTTTAATTTCCATCAGCCTGCTTTATAAACAACATGATTTCAATCTACAAACTTAGAAACTTCATATACGCATTTATCATATGCTGCTGGAAGTAGGTCCTTTTGTGATTTTATGGAAATGGGGTCGTCAGCCTTGTGCTTGCGGGTTCACTTGCATCCACATAACTTTAATAAATGCACATGTATATCTACATATTTAGCTCTTGTACTAGCCCTTGTACATTACAAGCATTAATTTTGATTGAAAAAAGATAATATTCTGTATAATTTTTTCTGTGAGCAATATATCGCAAGATTCTCAGAATTAAAAAAAAAATTTAATTCTTAGTAACTATTGTGTTACCTTTTCTGCTTGAATATTCTTTATAAATATATTCTATCCATTCATATTTGAGACTGTGTTTCCTCGTGCAATGTGCACCCAACACCTGAATATATAAGTAAATTTTGAGCTGAGGGGAGGGGCGGAAAAGGATGCTCCCACGAAGTTGCGTAAAAAAATCAAATGCACCAATCATAGCACAAAGGTTGGCGACCCTTGTTCTAGTCCCTAATATATATTTACTAGAAATGAAAACGTCGGTGATTTTCTCTTTGAAAGTGCTCCTGGTAGGATTGAGCCTGATAACACTTCTACAATAACTACGACAGCAGTGCATAATTTTATCACTAGTCCGTAATGTGAATGAAAGGCTTTACCTAATTTAATATTTAAGATAAAATTTAAAAGAAGCGAAAAATAAGTAAGTGTAAAACTATTTTTAAAAGCCTAGATGAATACTTTAAGAAATAATTATTAAAAGGTAAATGATTAAAAGTAGATATGGCATCACTGCCTACTCTTTTCAAAACTAATTTCTTTTAATTATGGAACCACACAAGCGTATATTTTGCCAGAAGAATTTATTAAAATTTCAGAATGTGTCAAAGGAAACTGTGATATACGCCGTGATAATTTGGAGCTCAAGTAGGTAAAGCGTTAATTATTTAGTTAGGAAGAATAAAATCTAAAATATTTTCATTAATTTATTTTTAAATAAAAAGTTTTGAAAATTTAAAAGTGAAGTTGTGTTTTAAAGGAGAAAAAGCTGCTAAAGTTGAAAATTTTTGTTGGATTTTCTCCATTTACTTTTGAATTCTCAGTAACGAATTAAAAATACAGTATAAGATAATTCTAAGGAATCACCCTTGCTGAAAATCGGAATTGCTGATGTAGAAATTTTATAATATTTCTTTTTAAATGAGTTTTTAATAACATTAACCGATTTAAGAAAAAATTCTTCTTTATGTATTAAGATAGAGTGATTTTATGATATTTTGAAGATTATTTTGTATATTCCAACTAACATTTATTCCGAAATTGTTTATTATCGAAGAGTATAAAAAAAAATCTTTAAAAAGAACTAACAATGTATTACTTTTTTAATTCAATTTTTAAATATTAGAAAACTGATAGTTATATTGATTGCTGTCTTTCGCATCAGATATTCGAGATTTTGATGAGATATTTACGCATTAATAAATTTTAAAAACCATTTTTTAATATTATGGAATATAAGTTATAACACACTTTTTTGCTTTTTCGATGCTAGATGGTCTTTATTATTTATATTTGAAAAGAGTTTATATATGATATTTTTTTTTTTTTTTAAATCTCATTTTGTACTTTCAGTATATTTATCGACTAAATTCTAAAAATAAAATTGCCTGTAACTTCAGAAATTTGAGTTTGTTAAATTTTCTCAGCAATGCATAATATCGATTTAATGTTTTGAAGATTTTTGTCAATGTCTAGATTAGATTCAAGAGTTCCATTTTGAAAACTTCATCTTTATACAGCATTATACTGAACTATACAAAACCCTACAATGATATGTAACTGATACTAGTGTACTATAGCGAGTGTTTATATATTTGTCAAGCACGCCTATATCATTTTTGCTAATGAACATTTTTATATAAATAAATAAATAAAGATTGAAAAAAACACAGAAAAAATAAAAGAGAAAATGGTTTATAAGATTTCATTTTATTTATTTACTTTATACCTATCCTTGTATATATACATACACCCACATATATATTTTATATAATACTAGCAAGCTACGCCCGCTACGCTGGTCAATTTCTTTTAACGAACCTTTAATCAAACAAAATATTGACATTTCATAAATAACTTTTATATTTTAACAGAATAATAAGGCTACTATAATTTGTGACTCGTGCTATAGCCAATATACACGTCAGGACACGTCGCCCTTATCATTATCTTTTTACGCATGAAGGTTTCGCTATGGTACTCCATTGGAAAATTTGGTAATTTTTGAAATTCAATATTTGAAAAACGGCATAATCATTAGATTTGAAATTTATATCAAGAAAAATACAATTTTTTACCTTTCAAACGCAGTTTGTCTAACAATTTTCTGACAAATACTTTTTGAGCTATCATTTTTTTCAGTAACTTCAAATGCTTCATTTTCCGAGATTAATCTGTTGCAACAATTAGCGAAAAACCCAGTCGTCAGCAACGCATAGTTTTTTATTAAAGAGGCTGTTGGAGCAGGGATTGTCACCACCAATTTGCCACAATCACTTTTGAAATCGGTTCCGTGGTTCCAGAGATTCCATAGAAATTGTAATTTAGAATGACTTCAGAACGCTTTTCGCTCATTTCAGCCATTTAAATTTCAATTTTTTTTTAAATTTATTCTTAGAGAGCATTTACATCTTATAAGTAACTACAATGCTAAATTTCAAATTTCTTGCCCCTTCAGTATAAAAAAGTCGCAATTTTCGACATTTTTCGATCCTGCACCCCACTGATGTTAGTGGCACCGACCATAAAATATAGCCTATGTTGGAGTAGGGATTGTCCCCATCAATTTGCCACCATTACTTTTGAAATCGGTTCTGTAGTTCCAGAGATTTCATAGAAATTGTAATTTAGACTGTTTTTGAACGCTTTTCGCTCATTTCACAATTTTAAATTTAAATTTCTTTTTTATTTTGTTCTTAGACAGCATTTACATCTTATAAGTAACTACAATGACAAATTTCAAATTTCTAGCTCCTTCAGTATAAAAAATAAAAATAAAACTGCCCAGTTAAACTGAGGGCATTGAGTTCACAGGCTATTCACACTAATTGTATATTATACTCTTATTTCAAAGAATTTGAAATAAGCCCATCGAAAAATAAAGAAATAAACAATATATTAAGGGGGGGTCATCCCCCCGTTACCCCCCTCATAGTTAACTAATGAACCCCTTAAACTAATCAGGTAAATCTTTAATTACAATGAATATATATACAAAATTTGAAAAAAATCGGATAATTCTGCATGAAAAACACATTTATATAAATTAAGGCGGGATTAGCCTCCTCCGTTCTCCCCCTTTATACTTAACCAATCAATCCCGAAAACTAATCAGGGAAGCGTCTTAACCCAATGAACCTATAAACAAATTTTGAAGCAAATGGGATAATTCTGCATGAAAAACCTATTTATATAAATTAAGGGGGGGGATTAGGCCCCCGTCCCCCCCCCCTTTATACTTAACCAATCAATCCCGAAAACTAATCAGGGATGCGCCTTAACACAGTGAACGTATAAATAAAATTTGAAGGAAATGGGATAATTCTGCATGAAAAACCCATTTATATAAATTAAGGGGGGTATTAGCCCCCCGTTCCCCCCCCCTTTATACTTAATCAATTCCGAAAACTAATCAGGGAAGTGTCTTAACCCAATGACCTTATAAACAAATTTTGAAGCAAATAGAATAATTCTGCATGAAAAACCCATTTATATAAATTAAGCGGGGATTATCCCCCCGTTCCCCCCCTTTATACTTAACCAATCAATCCCGAAAAACTCATCAGGGAAGCGCCTTAACACAGTGAACCTATAAACAAAATTTGAAGGAAAACGGAATAATTCTGCATGAAAAACCCATTTATATAAAATAAGGGGGGATATGCCCCCCGTTCACTCCTTTATACTTAACCAATCAATCCCGAAAACTAATCAGGGAAACGCCTTAACACAGTGAACCTATAAACAAAATTTGAAGGAAATGGGATAATTCTGCTTGAAAAAACCATTTATATAAATTAAGGGGGGGGATTATCCCCCCGTTCCCCCCCCCTTAATACTTAACCAATCAATCCGGAAAACTAATCAGGGAAGCGCCTTAACACAGTGAACCTATAAACAAAATTTGAAGGAAAACGGAATAATTCTGCATGAAAAACCCATTTATATAAAATAAGGGGGGGATTAGCCCCCCGTTCCCCCCTTTATACTTAACCAATCAATCCCGAAAACTAATTAGGGACGCGTCTTAACACAGTGAACCTTTAACCAAAATTTGAAGGAAATGGGATAATTCTGCATGAAAAACCCATTTATATAAATTAAGGGGGGGGGATTAGCCCCCCCCGTTCCCCCCTTTATACTTAACCAATCAATCCCGAAAAACTAATCAGGGAAGCGCCTTAACACAGTGAACCTATAAACAAAATTTGAAGGAAAACGGAATAATTCTGCTTGAAAAACCCATTTATATAAATTAAGGAGGGATTAGCCCCCCGTTCCCCCCTTTATACTTAACCAATCAATCCCGAAAAGTAATCAGGGAAGCGTCTTAACCCAATGAACCTATAAACAAAATTTGAAGGAAAACGGAATAATTCTGCATGAAAAACCCATTTATATAAATTAAGGGGGGATTAGCCCCCCGATCCCCCCCCCCTTTATACTTAACTAATCAATCCCGAAAACTAATCAGGGAAGCGCCTTAACTCAGTGAACCTATAAACAAAATTTTGAATGAAAACTGAATAATTCTGCATGAAAAACCCATTTATATAAATTAAGGGGGGGGAAATAGCCCCTTGTCCCCCCCCCCTTTATACTTAACCAATCAATCCCGAAAACTAATCAAGGAAGCGCCTTAACACAGTGAACCTATAAACAAAATTTGAAGGAAAACGGATATTTCTATGAAGAGTTATCGCATTACGTACGTACATACATACATACAGAACCGGCTGGCAAGCTCTCAGGGCTTGATAGCCAGTTTGATAGCTAAAAAATCGCAATTTTAGAACGTTTTTTGCTCCTGCACCCCCTGGGGTTAGTGGCACCGACATAAAATATAGCCTATGTTGGAGCAGGGGTTGTCACCATCAATTTGCCACTGTGGTAGCGTGAGACGTTGTATATATAATTAATAAATTCCATTTATCGTTTGAAACGAAGAAACTTTATTTTAAATTAACACATTAAAAAAAGAAAACAAAAGTAAAAATGAAAAAATATGATAAGCATCCATGCTGTAAATTTACATGGTCAGCCAAACTCTGATTCTGACGTCCGCTCAAAGTGGAACCTCACTCTCGAGTATTCCAAATCCAACTGCCGTCTTTCGTATCCCCTCGCATTCCTTCCTCTCCGGCAAAACTGGTATTTTTCTCTCCATAAGGAAAGAAACGCCCTCTGGCCTTCCTATGAGTGACAGCTATCTTAATCCCATACTTATCCAGTTAGAATTTCCAACTCATATGGGCTAGATCCATTGTATCCAAAGAATGCCATTCACATTTCTTATCCACCCATTCAGATAACATATCATTCAATACAAAGCATGTATTGCAGCTTGGCTTATCTCAAAGTGAAAATGAAATTCACACTATTGATAGAATTTTTCTCAATAGAGATCAATCTGTCAGATTATTTTCATTCCAGAGAGATTATCCTTTTTCCACAAATAAGGGAGGAGTTGAAACATGTCAACTCATCACAACACCTCCCCCTAAGAAAAAATTTCTAGAAGAAATTTGGCATATATATTAATAGAATAAGCTCCTTCAATCAATTTCTAAAGAGGTCAACAAAGCACAAAGGACTTTTGAATAACACATGAAAAATCCCTATAGAAAACAAACACATTCCCATACTCAGTATTTGATAGACCACACTGTCAACAGGATTTACTATAATCCCATAACTACAATACCTAAGTATAATTCCAGGAATAATTTATACAATTGATGCCCTAAGAAACAATTTTGAAATATTTCACATACCTATAATACCAAATACAGATTACACTTTACATGATTCTAACAAAAAAATAATAATAAAAAGAAAGTATAAACCTATATATAACACAATGCCTAAAACAATCCTCTTAAGAAAACACTTGCTTAAAAGCTTAATTATGGACACTTCTACAAACAAAAGAAAGCATACTAAATTATGCAATCATTAAATTAATGAAGTTTTACCATTGCGAAAATATTAAGCATTAAATGATAAATAAACACAATATAGATATTACAATAATGAGTACTCCCAAATTTAGAATTAAACTTAATTTAGAGAATTCTCCCGAAAACCAATATCTAAATTACTTTATCAGAAAATCTTTTCGACAATAAATTTCGCTTTACAACTTCATTTCAATCATAATTTTTCCTTTCAAAATCTTCTTTGACTTTAATAAATCTTTCTTTATGATCCGTTTTAAAAGCAGAATGCTCCATTTTTTTTAACTTTGAATTTCCATATTCACTTTCTTGGCATTTAGCCCCCCAATATTCTCTATCATTGTCTTTCATTCCAAAATTAATTTTTCTGGCCACAGTCATAGGCGAACTCAATTTCTTTCTAATTCTATTTCTAACACGCTCAACTCCCATACTACCAACAAAATACCTGGGTATATTTACATCATGCTCAGAATTCTTTTTTTGAAATTGACCTCCTTTACCTGACCTTTTATCACTATCCGTTCGAGACGCATCATCTTTTAAATCGATCAATTTAGACCCTTTTTCCAAATTCTTATCAGTCACGTCTTCCGGTGAATTTACCTCCATCTCATCAACAGACTTATTATCCCTTTCACAGATTTCATTCACAACCGTTTTTCTAACAACTCTTTGCTCATGATCGCTAGATAATCTGAGGGTTCCTTTCCCCTTTAATTCTCTTTGATTCCCCACTTGTTTATACACCGAATTTTGCTTTTCCATATTTCCTAACTTTAATAAGTCATAAACAGCTGGTGTTATAAGGAGCGGAGAATTTAGTTTTCTCACAACTGCAACCACCACATTTTTTTCAACATACTCTTTTTCACCTTCCATCAAAGTAACCGGCACTGACACCAAATCCGCTTTTTGTCTATTTCCGAGGGCCGGTATAAGAAAGACATTTCCCACTTTCTTAGCACTCCACGGAATGTCATTAGCATCAAAAACCGCAATTTGCGCACCTGTGTCCTTAATCGCTTTTACTTTCTTACCATTCACGCATAAATCAACCATAGGTAATTCGGTTTCCACACCTTCCCTATTATTTTCACTTGTCCCATCACTAGTAATGATCCAAGCTATGCTTTTATCTTCATAATTAGTTTTACTTTTTAACAATTCCGGACAATTTGGACGAATGTGGCCCACTGCCAAACAATTATAACATTGGACTTGTCTTTGCTTTTCGAAAGCATTGTCCTTCTTAAATTGATCAAATTTCCCACACTCTTTCGTATTCTCAAATTCCGATT
Source organism: Maratus michaelseni (assembly GCA_963931845.1). NCBI lineage: Eukaryota > Metazoa > Arthropoda > Arachnida > Araneae > Salticidae > Maratus > Maratus michaelseni. Next base: position 410,308,514 of record OZ007586.1, read on the forward strand.
TTGATTTAATTTTCTTTCTACTTTTAGAATTAAAGTTATCTTTTTGATTATCCTGAAAAGATTTATTTTCCCAAGGTTTTCTATCCGACCTCTTAAATTCTCTTCTTATACTCTCAAATTTATCCGATTTTTCCGCGAGTTTAGAAGCAATCTTTATTTCCTCCCAATCATCCATAAATTTTTCTTTTATCTCAAAAGGGACACGTTTTTTCAATTGTTCCGTGAGCATTAGTTCTTTTAAGGACTCAAAATCCCTCACTTCTAATGACTCTAACCAATTATCAAGATAACCCCTTAACTCATAAATCAGATCTACCCATAATTCACCAGATTTTCTTTGATGAGTTTCAAATTTCTGTTTTAAGGCGCCTGTACTTAGCCTAAACCTATCTAACAAAATTTTCTTTATATTGTAACAACGGCTGCAGGGTGCAGTATTTCTCCAAAAGAACGCTTGTTTCCTTCTGAACGTTAGAAGATGCTCGCAGAAGTGGGGAGGGGGTTGGTCATTTTGGAGCAATGACCGAGAACTTTCGCCCTTACCCCCAGTGGACAGTGTACACGTAGACGTAGAGAAGCAGGGAGGCTGTTGTTGGAAAGCGAGCGAAGAGGTTCGCTTGTAAACAGCTCCGGTTTGAGTGAGATGTTTTTTTTAGTGCTTTCCGCTGTGTTCTGCGGTGATTATGAAGATCACGATTAAATTGTAAATCACAAAGAACTTGTACAGAATATTTTTTTTAATTAAAAATTTTTTAATTGAATCCAGTGGATTCTTTATTAGTTTAGCTGTGCGTGAATGTTTATGTTTGAAATTAACACTCGCTACACCACAGCTTATGATTAATGGTGGCAGCGGTGGGATGTTGGAACTAGATTAATTAGTTCCACGAATCCTTAGCCACCTTCTGCAAAAAAATTATAATTATAAAAGTCGTGCAGTTATCGTATAAGCACGCATTTTGTGGTAGAACTTTGTCGACGATTTCCACGAGTTTTGGAACGGCCAAGTATCCAGAGTTTTATTTTCTGACATTTGGAGTCTCTGTAAAGAAGAATCAGTGTTCTGTCCGGAAGGTCAAGGATTCATTCTTGTGAAGTGGAGCGAGTGGATACCATCGATAAAGATCCGGTGTGGAGCTTCATTTCTGTTGGACTGTTTATCTGCCGACCCTGGAATTTGCCTGGAATTTGCTATGTGTCCCCCAGCGTAAACATCAAATATGGAATGGTAAGCCCCTATATTTCTCGTGCATGCTGAATTTTGGGAGGTCCCATTGTTATATATACATGTACATAAATTTAGTAGAAATAATGTTGGGCTAAGTAATTTGAAGTAGGGTTTATTATTATTATTATTACTTCAAGGTTCATGCGTACGGGATAGCTATAAGTTATTTTATATTCTCTGGTTATTGTACTAATGTTCTCAGGTAAATATTTATTGCAGAAGTGGCGGGTAATTTATTTTATGTGTGTTTTTGTTCTTTTGTGATAAGTATAAAGATTAAATTATTTTTTATGCACATGTAGAGTGCTAATGCAGCTAAACAATATGTGTTACAGTGTGAAAGCATTTGTTTAGAGGTAGGAGATTGAATTAATGCAAATTATCACTGTGAATTCATTTTTAAAATAAATTCATATTCCTAGTAGAAAGGAATTTTGTTTAAATTAATCTACTAAGTCTTTTCTTTACTGTGTAGTATTTTTATGAGTGTTTTTTTGGGTTTATCTTATCATTTATGGTGTTTTATTTAGGGAGTTACTCAGTTTTGAAAAGAAAAGTAGATCCTTGATTTTCTTTGCTTTTTTATTGCTAATTGTGTTCAGGAAAATTATTGTGCTTTTTTGTATTTTGTGTTGAGATATTTTCTGTGTTTAATTATGGCCAGTTTCTTGAATAAACAAAATAAAAGCGTTCTGCTATTGCTCGCGGCCGATTTTGATACAGAATTACCTGCGGACAGTAAAAAGGTAGCGATAATTCAGGCAATTTTGCGTGCCGCTGATTATGAGGAGCAAATGGCTAAAGATATGTTGGAAGGGATATTAATAGAGAGGGAAAAACTGGCAGAGCAAGAAAGATCAGACAAATTAGCGGAGCAAGAAAGGTTAGATAAATTGGCAGAAAGAGAGAAAGATAGACAGTTGGAGTTAGAGAAGGCGAAGTTACAATACAATGTAGATACTACCTCTGTAGCTTCCACAGTTTCTGTAGTGGCAGAAAGTAAAGATAAAAAAGTAAGTTTAAAAGATTTAGTCCCAAAATTTGACCCTAAATCCATTGACATTACTTTATTTTTTATGATTTTTGAGAGTCAGGCGTTAAAAGAAAATTTAGATGAATCTAATTATGTATCACAGCTTATACCCTTGTTGCCTGTAGATGTTGCGGAAATTATTGTAAAGGAACCGCTAGAGAAAAGGGATGACTATCAGCACATCAAAAGCGTTTTGTTAAAAAGGTTTAGATTAGGAGCTGGTGCCCTTAAAACTAAATTTGAAAACCATCAAAGGAAGTCAGGTGCACTGTGGTCTGAACTTGTGTATGAGCTGAGAGGGTATTTGGATAACTGGTTGGAAACGGTTGAAGTGAATGATTTCGAATCCCTCAAAGAACTTATACTCACAGAGCAGGTGAAACGTAGAGTCCCTTTTGAAATTAAAGAGAAATTCTTAGACGAATGGGATGAGATGAAGACAGCATCCTATTTAGCAGAAAAATGCGATAAATATGAGAGTGTGAGAGGGAATTTTAAGAAAATGGAAAATAAATTTTGGAATAATAAGTCATTTGGTAGGGACAGGAACGGTCAGGATAACTTCAAGAGTAAGGGGGAACAGGCAGTAAAATCGGGAGGGGCTGATAAAAAGGATCACGCAAGTAGAAATTCTTGGAATAAAGATAAGTTTGATAGAAGGAAACCTATTGTCTGTTTCCAGTGTAACCGTGCAGGGCATATCAGACCGGATTGCCCAGATTTAAAACGTAAAGACTCTGGAGATGTAGTTAGTCACCTGGGTGTAGATGTTAGTTTAGGAGAGTGTTTTGCACCGTATTTCAAAAAGGCAGAAATTAATGGAATAGAACGGGATTACTTACGGGATACTGGGGCTGGCATTGATCTTTGTGACCGTAGCTGGATTGATAATGAGGATTTGATTGGTGAAGTCACTTGGATTAAACAACCCCTGGATAATGAATGTAAATGTTTGCCATTGGCTAGAGTTACAATTAAAGGAGATTTTGGAACGGTGGTCACTAAGGCAGCTGTGAAACCTATCGAGTTAGAACAAGGTTATTATTTGTTAGGAAACAAAACGGCTGAGCTTATTGAGGAGACGAGGGGTAATCCTGTACCGGTAAATGCTGTAATGACGCGCAGTCAGAGGCGGGGACATGAGAGAGAAATGTCCGCTGTGCAAGTTGAGAGTGAATTTGGTTCGGAGGATGGAGAACCGGATGAAGGGGAGTCTAGTAGCGGTGAGGAAGTAGATGGGATAGTTATTCCGGAAAGGTTAGAGGCAGAGTCGGGTTTGGAGAAGGTATCCGCAGAGAAATTTAAGGAAGAGCAGATAAATTGCGCTTCACTTAAGCAGTTGTGGGAGAAGGCCAGTAAACCTAACGAAAAAGAATTTTGTGTTAGAGATGGTAAGCTTGTGCGGGTATCGCAGTCACGGAGAGGTGATGATAAAGTGCAGTTATGTGTGCCGGAAGTTTATCGTAGAGAAGTTCTAGCATTGTGTCATGAGCAGGTGTCAGGGCATTTGGGTACGACTAAGTCCAAGGATAGGGTTCTGAGATGTTACTTTTGGCCAAACTGTTATCACGATATTGAGAATTATGTTAAGACTTGTGATACATGTCAAAAGGTAGGTAGCAATCGAGATAGGCAAAAGGCCCCTTTGAAGTTAGTACCGATAATTTCGGAATGCTTTACCAAAATAAATTTAGACGCGGTTGGTCCCCTGAAAACTAGTAATAAAAACAACAAGTACTTAATTACATCCATTTGCCTCGCTTCTAAATATCCTGATGCTATTCCGGTGGAAGACATCACTTCCACATCCGTTATTGATGCTTTGGTACAGATATTCGCTAAGACAGGTTATCCGCGAGAGGTGCAAAGTGACCTAGGAAAATCTTTTACCAGCGAGTTAACATCAGAATTTTTTAATGTATTTGGTATCAAAGTGTCGCATAGCTCAGTTTGCCATCCGGAGTCGAACAGCGTGGAAAGGATGCATTCTACTTTGAAGAAAGTACTTAAAGCCTTATGTCTAGAGTCAGGTCGAGACTGGGAAGAGGTTTTGCCTATGGCGTTGTTTGCTTTAAGAACTGTGACGCATGAAAGTACTGGGTTTAGTCCTGCCGAGCTGGTTCATGGAAAAAATTTGCGCATGCCGCACACGTTAGTTTATGAGAATTGGATGGGTCAAGGTAACACGGATCAAAATGTGGTTGATTACATTTTGAACTTGACGAATAGGTTGAAAAGGTGTCAGGATTTAGCAACTAGGCGTATAGAGGAATGTCAGGACAAAAGGAAGACATGGTATGATAGGAATGCGGTAACTAGAAAATTCAAAGTTGGTGACCAGGTGTTGGTTTTGGCAACATCAAAGCCTCATAAGATGGCCGTAAATTGGGTCGGGCCGGGAACTGTCACTGGAGTGATTTCGGAAACAAATTACACAGTTGACTTGCCAGAGAGGCGCAATAAGGCGACTATCTACCATGTGAATCTTTTGAAACCTTATTACAAGCGGCCTGAATTTGTTAATCTGCTGATTGACATAGATGCGGAAGAGGTGGAAGAAGATGCTGAGATCCCTTATCCCCTGCCAAACCCCACACAAATTGACTTCTGGGAAGTTGTGTATAACAGCGAGTTAGAGAAAAAAGTGACAGATAGCCAAATAAGTTTGTTTAAGGAGGTTATAGAGAGAAATAGAAAAGTTTTTTCTTCAGACCCTGGACGTACCCATCTGGTAGAGATGGATATCGAGTTGACAGATGAATCGCCGGTGAGGGCGAAACCTTATAGAATGTCACCTAGGCAGACCGAAATTTTAAGAGAGGAAATCAGGAGACTATTGGAATTAGGAGTGATAGAAGTAGGGCAGTCTGATTTTACGTCCCCCATGATTTTGGTAGAGGTTCCGGGAAAGGATCCTCGTCCCTGTTTGGACTATCGCAGATTAAATGCGAAGACCCGAACGGAATTTTTTCCACTCCCCAATATAGAGGAGGTCGTAGAAAAAGTGAGTTCGGCGACTTTCATCACGGTAATGGATTTAACCAAAGGTTATTTCCAGATACCACTGACCAAAAGGGCCCAAAGGTACGCTGCGTTTGTGACACCTTTCGGAGTATTTTTACCCAAGGTCATGATGTTTGGTCTCCTGAACGCACCTTTCTACTTTTGCAAATTAATCGCAAGTGTTTTGGGTGGGCTTGAGTTGTTTGCCTTGCCATATATCGATGACATTGCAGTGTTCTCTCTTACATGGGAGAGTCACATGAAGGACATCGCTGAGGTTCTGAAGCGATTGTTAGAGGCCGGCCTAACAGTGAAACCCACAAAGTGTAAATTTGCACAGGATAGTGTGAGGTTTTTGGGTCACGAGGTAGGTTCGGGGAAGCGGTCTCCCAGTGACATAAAAGTGAAGGCTATCCAGGAATTTCCAACGCCTTCCACTAAGACGCAAGTGAGGTCATTTCTGGGAATGACGGGTTATTATTCACGGTATATAAAGGATTATGCTGTAATTGCAGTCCCCTTAACAAATGTTTTGAAAGGGAAGATCAAAAAAGAAAAGATAGAGTGGAGTGAGGAGTGCGAAAAGGCTTTCCAGGAATTAAAAGAGAAGTTAACCCAGAGTCCCGTATTGTACGCCCCAGATTATAGTCAGGAGTTTATTGTGCAGACCGACGCAAGTTTATATGGTGCTGGTATAGTCCTGTCACAGGTACGAGATGGGGAGGAACATCCCATTCTGTACTTGAGTAAAAAAATTTTCCAGGGCAGAGCAGAATTACAGCACTGTTGAACGTGAATTGGCAGCAATTGTGTACGGTCTGAAAAAACTGAATCACTACCTGGACGGGCAGCGGTTTGTAGTCCAAACAGATCACAATCCTCTGACGTACTTAAAAACTATGATGGGGAACAATGCGAGATTGACTAGGTGGGCATTGTATTTGCAGTCATTCAACTTCAAAATCGAACACAAACCTGGGAAACTTCACGGGAATGCAGATGGGTTAAGTAGGACCGAATAGTGTAATTTCTTTACTTGATTCCCGAATTAGTATTTGTTTATAATTTTTATTTACGAGTTATTGTTTTTTTTTTGTTATTTATCACTTGTATATATTTTGTGTGTAATTTAGTATTTTTTTTAGAATTAATGTCAAGGAATCGCACTGTGTCAGTTATTGAACTCAGATAAATATCTCATCTGTTATATTAGATTTGATTACGAAAATGTTTTTATTATTTGAATTGTTATGGAAATTCATAAGTGAAATCTAGGATTATCATGAGTCTTTCAAAACTGAGTACGCGTGCGTCTGTATGAACCTTGTATAGAGAAAAAATAAAGTGTATAAAGTTATTAAGGTATTAGCAAAAGGTAAAAGTATTAAGGTAAAGTTATTAAGGTATTTCCTTAGCACTTCCAACTGGAGTTTAGGTGTTGGGACCTCTCAGATTTAGTGTGTTAAGAATGAGGGGCTCGGTACCTGGTTCAAATTTACATTTTCATAGGTGTATGCACCGTATGAAAATTCTTTAGGGGGAAGGAGCTGTAACAACGGCTGCAGGGTGCAGTATTTCTCCAAAAGAACGCTTGTTTCCTTCTGAACGTTAGAAGATGCTCGCAGAAGTGGGGAGGGGGTTGGTCATTTTGGAGCAATGACCGAGAACTTCCGCCCTTACCCCCAGTGGACAGTGTACACGTAGACGTAGAGAAGCAGGGAGGCTGTTGTTGGAAAGCGAGCGAAGAGGTTCGCTTGTAAACAGCTCCGGTTTGAGTGAGATGTTTTTTTTAGTGCTTTCCGCTGTGTTCTGCGGTGATTATGAAGATCACGATTAAATTGTAAATCACAAAGAACTTGTACAGAATATTTTTTTTAATTAAAAATTTTTTAATTGAATCCAGTGGATTCTTTATTAGTTTAGCTGTGCGTGAATGTTTATGTTTGAAATTAACACTCGCTACACCACAATATGTTGAAAATCATCACATTTATCTGCTGGTTGTTTTACTATAATTTCGGCAATATCAGAAGGTAACAAAGGAATTAATTGACTAACCAGATCTTCCTGAGAAATTTTAGCTTTCTCGGTTTGCCTTTCAAAAATCATAAAGAAAAGAGTTATATCAATTAACTTAGAATCAAAACGCGGAACCAAATCCTTTAAATTTACCTTAAGAGTTCTATGAAAATCTACATTTGATTCATTAGATGAAACACTAACAACATCCGCAGAATTTTGAATACGCAATTTTTCTAATTCAAATTGCTGTTCTTTTTCACGTTTTTGTAATTCAAGTTGTTGCTGTTTTTCGAGTTTATCTGCCTCAAGTTGTTTTTCAAGTTTATCTACCTCAAGTTGTTTTTCAAGTTTATCTAACTCAAATTTCCCAAGTTTATCTTTTTCCTCTTGCGCAATCCTATCTAATTCAATTTGCCTCTGTCTTTCTTTACGATCTTTTTCGATTTGTTTTTCCTGCTCTTTCCGCTCCGCCTCCTGTTCAAGAAAATATTGCAATCGAATTTTAGCGAAACTTTCATCATAATCCTCTGCATCTACGATAGCCTGAATTATAGCTTTATTTTTACACGTTTTTGACACATTGGTCTCAAATTCCTCTGCTAATAACAGCAAGACACTTTTATTATATTTTCCTAAATATTCTGCCATATTTTCCCCAAAAATATAATAATTTTCAAAATATCAGATATATTCAATTTACAATAATACAATAAACAAAGAAATAGAATTTTCTTCACTATACGTATAATAATGTATTCAAAAACGACACAATTTTAATATAGCAAATTCTCATGCAACAGTGACGTCTTTCAAACTGAGTATATCCCCCAAAATAAATTTTATACCCAACAGTACAGTATAACATCAATTTATTTTGAAACATTAATCATAATCATCCACAGTATACCCATAAAATTAAGCTATAACTTTATTACTGTAAGAAATAAAATGTATATAAACAAAACTCTTATTTTCAAAAGTTTTACACAAAATTATGATTAAAATACCCTGATTAATAATCTCAATTAATCAATAACAATTTACTATACCCCAAGTAAATTTTTAACATATACATAAGTATATAATTTTCTTAACCCAATATAATACCAAACAGATACCAGAAAATCAACAAACATAAAAATTCTAACTAAAAATTTAAGTACCAAATTAATAGCTTCCCTAGAATTCTTAAATTTTTCATAGAGTTTTGTTCCCCAAAATTAAAATTTATACACAAAATTTAATTTAAAACAGACCTCTATAGAAGATATCATAAAAGAGCTTACCTCCCGATGCAGATATTTCCTCCACACTGATACCAGGTTTCCAAGCACTTTTAAAGATGACACACACAGATGTTTGAAGATTTGAAGACACTAGTTTCGCTGATGAGGCACTAATTTCACCTCAGATCCGTATGTAGACAACTCAGATGGTACGCCGCATATCTTCATTCCACTGGATATATTAAGAAGCACAAACACGTATCACCAAATCTATAGTTGACTGTCCATACACTACACAGCTTTTGTCGATAAAGTTCTTTTACCAGTTCTCTGCTTGCTAGAACTCCGAGAAAAAACCACGACTCCAATTAGACTTCACGAATCCACAACTCTGCTTGTCCGTTTTCCACTGGCTCATCATCTGTTTAATCAGGTTAACATAGATCCGTAATCTAATTTATTCTAGATTACATATCCCATTTGCTGCCACCAATTAATTATATATACTATTGCTATGGTAGCGTGAGACGTTGTATATATAATTAATAAATTCCATTTATCGTTTGAAACGAAAAAACTTTATTTTAAATTAACACATTAAAAAAAGAAAACAAAAGTAAAAATGAAAAAATATGATAAGCATCCATGCTGTAAATTTACATGGTCAGCCAAACTCTGATTCTGACGTCCGCTCAAAGTGGAACCTCACTCTCGAGTATTCCAAATCCAACTGCCGTCTTTCGTATCCCCTCGCATTCCTTCCTCTCCGGCAAAACTGGTATTTTTCTCTCCATAAGGAAAGAAACGCCCTCTGGCCTTCCTATGAGTGACAGCTATCTTAATCCCATACTTATCCAGTTAGAATTTCCAACTCATATGGGCTAGATCCATTGTATCCAAAGAATGCCATTCACATTTCTTATCCACCCATTCAGATAACATATCATTCAATACAAAGCATGTATTGCAGCTTGGCTTATCTCAAAGTGAAAATGAAATTCACACTATTGATAGAATTTTTCTCAATAGAGATCAATCTGTCAGATTATTTTCATTCCAGAGAGATTATCCTTTTTCCACAAATAAGGGAGGAGTTGAAACATGTCAACTCATCACACCACCATCACTTTTGAAATCGGTTCGGTAGTTCCAGAGATTACCCCCTACAAACTAACAAACAAACAAGCAAACAAGCTTTACTCCTTTATAATATTAGTATAGATTAGTATATATATATATATATATATATATATATATATACATATGCAGAGAGGGAGAGAAATGCTAACCCTTCTGATTTTTGAGTGCCCGTATTTCCGAATTGTGAACTTTGTCTTATTTAATCGGAGAATTTCTGCATTAAACAAAATGGAATTCTATACGAAAATAGAGGTGCTCGTAAAAACGGAGGTTTGGCAGCTTTGTATATATATAAATATCCCCAGTAGCAAAGTTGTGTTTTTAAACTGTTGAAAACACAGCAACGGATCTCGTTGAAAGAACGTTATTCGTTGACATAATAAATTCGAAAATATGTCTCGTTGGTTCCCTTATTTTTCAACAGCAAATTTAGTTGCACTTTCAACGCAATAAAAACCGTCTTGAAAATGTTGTTTAAAGTCGCAATAAGTGCGCAATACTGTTGTTAGCATTACTATTTTTCAAAGGCATTTTAATGCGTAAAAAACGTTTAAAAATATAAATATGTCTACAATATTGTCTAATTGTCTTGATAGTTTTAATATTTTTCAACTACATTTTTATGCCGTAAGAAAAGCGTTTGAAAATGGGCAAAAAGAGAAAATTTCAACCTGTTAATGTAAAATTAGTTTTCCAGTGAATTTTCATTTCTTTTCTTTTTTTTAAAAATATTTATAATTAAGAAATCGCAAATTTTCAAATTTTGAAGAACTTTTGTAAAAACGTCTCTGGCAAGTTTTTGCTTCCTTAGAAAAATAGATGAATTTATTTTTAGTAATCGGTTTTTCCGTAAAATTTTTTCAATAAACATGAAAATATATATATATATTAAGAATATTTTTTTCTTTTTTAGTAAATATTATGAAAAACTGGTACTTAAAATATTTTAAAAATATCTTTATATTTCTCATTGCCTATTTTACAATCAGACATCACTTAAAACATGCTAAAAGCTCTATATAAAATGATCAGTCCATAAAAATGTTAAAAAGTTTCAAATAAAAACTTGCATCACTACAAGAACGTTTTCGCTTCAGCCGGAGCATCATCAGTTGTAATTTCATGATTTTCCGGCTGGAACGAAAACATTCTTGTAGTGGTGAAAATTTTTATTTGAAACTTTTTACATTTTTATAAAGATGGACTGTTTTTTTTTATATAGAACTTTTATCATGTTTTTAAGTGATGTCTGATTGTAAAATAGGTAATGAGAAGAAGAAAGATATTGAAATACAGACATTAGAAATTGAGATATAGGATATCTCTTTTTGATATATTTTAAATATTTGTTCAACTTCTTAATAGAGGAAGTTTCTTAACGTAAAACATAACACACTTCAAAACAAAGCACAATACTGCTAAATTTTGCATTTTTCTGCCCGTTATTTTATAGTACTGTATATACTCGTGTATAAGTCGACTCGTGTATAAGTCGATCCCCCTAATTCTTGCGCAAAATTTTGAAATAAAAATAGAATTTTCGTATAAGTCGAACCACATTTCTTGTAGTATGTTAAAAAATTATTTGTAATCGAGGATAAGAAAAAATAACAACTTTTCATTAAATTAGTATTTTTTTTTCCTTTTTTTACGATACTATTCAGACTTTTTTTTAAATTCAACGTTTTAAAATTGTATAATTATGTAAAACTGAAGAAACAAACTATTTTGAAACCTATTCACATCAATTTAATGATACTTAAAAAGAAAAAAATTTCTGAAAAATCTATTCAAGCCTTATTTATAAGGGTAATAAGGCTTATTATACCCTTGTTACTTCAAGAACGACTATTCAAGTAACAAGGTTTTTATTTAATTTCAAACATTTTTTAACGCAAAAATAATTTTATTTAGTAATACAGGAGCTAGAATACATTTAATGTGGTTTATATATAACTGAAATAAGCATTTTTTTTTTTTTACTTACTTGTATATAAGTCGACCCCCCATTTTCAACTCCCAAATTTTGTCTAAAATTCTTCGACTTATACACGAGTATATACGGTATATTTAATTGAAGAGTTTTCTTATAACTTTTCAATGAATTGTCTTTTTGCTTTTATAACTTCCTAATTATAAATAGTAAGATTTCCTTTGTTTCAAGGCTTTTTTGTAAATTTCGATGATACCGTTAAAATAGAAAAATATCCAGGACATGTTGATCTTTTTGCGTTTGAATGTGCCATAACCTAAAAATTTTGCTATAGAACTAAGCAATCGTCTTTCTTGTTAATCAAAAAGAAAAATAAGATAATTACTTCAGTTAATACGTAAGAAAAGGGGTCTAGTGAACTTTTATATAATACTAGCTCATTGGACTTTTATATCTTCAAACCTATAGAAATAATTGTTTTATTTTTATTTTAATTAAAAAGTGAGCAGAGGACTGCTAAGTTCTACCTCAAATTTTTAACGTTCTGACACATTCAAAAAATAGGAAGCAATATCTCCTGAGAACTTTCTGTTTTAGTGGCATTATCCGATTTTATAGAGTAATTGGTGGATAAAAATTCAATATAACGTATAAATCGCCAATGCCTTAATCTTTCAGATCAATGATTTAATACACCAGGCGTGATTAATTCTTTTACAATATCAATGTTAATATATCGGCGATCGATTGACAAAAAAATAAATAAATAGAAAAATAAAAAAATAAAAAAAATAAAACCAAGTCTAAACGGAAGTTGCTGTGGTACTGAAATCATTATACCACATTGCTTTAAATAAATAAATAAACAAATTCTATCGAAATTAGAAAGTTTTTAGAAGAAACAACTGGAGCAGCGATGGCGGACTTGGGTGTTAAACCGTCTCTAAAAATATTGAAAAGCTGACAAATTAAATTCCAAATATTTTATACTACGATGTAAGAGTAACGATATAGGAACCAGTGTAAAGAAACGCAAAAATAGACATAAAATGTAACTTATACTTATTTCAAAGCTTAAACAAGAACAAAAAATCATTCATCCGGCATAGATTAAGAAACACGTTCCAACACTAACAGAATATTATTAAGAAATTACATTTTTCCATACGATGAAATGAGATAACAAATTAAGCAATTTAAAAAATACATAACTCACTAAAAATCCATTTTCAGCAATTGCTGCCCATATTCGAAGACTTTCGTGTAGCCCTGTAAACGATCTACAGAATTTGAAAACAACACGTAATACATGCACTAAAAATTATATTAAATTTCATACCACAGCGGGAAAAAGTCTTCAAGGAATTACCGATCATTGTCAGTCTTTATCCAAATTCTTTTGTGCGTCTCTGTACATGAACGATAAATCCTACACACTTCATAATATATAAAAAAATAAGTTATAGGGAACCTTAGTGATCCTTTTAAATTTCATTGTTTTAAGTATTATAACATGTTGAAAATGCACTGCAAACGATTTTTACCCATAGATCATAATGTAAAGGAATTATTTTGTACGTCCCTGTATTTGAACTATAAATGCTACTAATTGTGTGATCCGACGAAACCATGATGCTGTAGTTCACCTCAGTAACACATATTCATTTCATTATGTTTGAAATATCGTAACATCTATAAAATGTGCCGCAAACGATTTTCCTCCACAGACGATAATGTAATGGAATTATTTTGCGTGTTCCTCTAAATGAATTATTAATGCTACATATTTCATTTTCAGTACCAAATATTCTATAGTAAAATTCAATAATGTATAAAAATTTCATGAATATCTGAGTATATTTAGGAGAGTTATAGCATAGACAGGCGGACAGACAGACGCACAGACAGACAGACAGACAAACCTAATTCATAAATACTTTTCAACTATGTTGCAAAATGCTAAAAAGACGTCCTTCAGCTGCGTTGTTTCTTTTTTCAACTCTTTTGATATGGATGATGCTGGATATATACTAGCTATTAGCGCTTTTCTATACTTCTTTTTAAATCATGTAATGATAGAATAACTATTTTTATACACTTAAATACAACGAATTTATACCTTTTTTAAAAAAACTTTTTGTAATAAAAATACGGACATCTCATATTGAAATCCCGGCTGAATCAGAGCCATATTATTTATTGATAAACATGCGTACAGTAATTGTAAGAACTGTTTTTAATTTTCCTTGAAAATAAAATTGTAACATTAAAACATTCCTTAATCTGGAATAACTTCAATTCAAATGTGCAATTTTCTTGCAGATTTAAACGTTTAAAGAAAGCTTTGGGGCTATTTTAGTAAATATGAATACTACTACCACATATGATAGATTTATTTGTAATAATTATTTCTTATATCTTATTAGGATATATTTGCTTTTATTTAATACACTTATTTTATGCCACTGTGTATAAATAAACATAAATTGAACTCTAATGTTTTGACATTATTTTGAAAATCAAATAATATAATGCTCTAATAAAGTCTATGCTATTTCTCATATATTTTTTAACAGCTCGAGCAAAAATTTCGGAACATTTTAGTTATTAAGATATACTTACTTGAAATTTTAGTAGTATCCAATTAAGGATAAATTTCAAATTACGAATACTCTTTCCAATAAAATATGCCATAAAAATATTTTTTCTGTAATTACCTAGAAATAAATGTATATTTTTCCTAAAAATAAATATTTAGTCACTGAGTATTCATCATATTCACATCTTTGATTTAAAGCATGTTTGGTTCTCAGTAGTGTTTGATGAATTAATCTGATTATTTTTTTTTTAAATCACAGATTTTAAACCATGTAAGTTTTCAATTGCTACAAATCAATAGGATTAATACAATTCGCACATATGTGCACACACACAAACAAATAATTATTTGAGAATCATCATATAACTAATCGTTAAATAGTTAATGGTATGCAAGAAAAACTACAAGGAACGTGGTATCAAATCGCGTTTCGTTAACATTTTGACCTTTTGTTGGAGCACTGATGTAATTAAAATAAATTTACAGTTTTGTATTTCAATGAACTATAACTTAATTTTTGCTCATTCCATTGAAATTCACTTTTCAACATTGTACCGTTGAAAAATGTAAAAATAAAAACCATTTTTGTCAGACTCGAATTGTGTTTGTCAAATGTAACTTAGTGATAGTATGTTCAATGCTGCGCTTGTTTGCATTTAATATGAATAATTTTGCTGGCATTTAGACAGCATGTCTTGATGCTTTCATATTTATCATAGACTTTTATATAAGCACTGTTTTGAACATGGAAACATTAAAATTTTAAATCCTTTCATTGTTTTTTTTCTAAAGAATATCGCAATGTAAACAGGCAATTAAATAAATAACAGTAATAAAATAACACCTTTGTAAATTTACTATTTATATTTACTATTTATAGTCATATCAACAACCTATAACTAAATCAATAATAATGAGAGTATGCAAACCATATTGAAGGTAACTATTTTGTGTCAGAAACTTAATAATAAGCAAAATGAATTGAGTTTAACTGAATAAGTGAAAAAGAGTGATTAAATGCAAAAACAAGTTTCTTTTAAATAACATTTTTAGATCTAAAATGGAGGCTTAGAGAAAAGTTAAACAATATAGTGAATTAAAAATAAAATGAATTATTGAAACAATCAAGAAAAGACACATAGACTTTAATAAAACAAAAAATATTTATTGTAAAAAAAGACATACAATAATGTAGACTATTATCACGTTTATCATATCTAATAAACGCGTTTTCAATAACAAAATTGAAGTGTAAAAAATGTAATAAAACTGAAGATTTCAGTTTTTTTTCAGCGGTCTTTTATTACGAATCATAACTCTCAAAGGTGTTTATGATAATATATTATATATATATATATATATATATATAATCATACCTTTTGTAAGGTTTATCCAAATGCTAGATGCAAAATTAACAAATGCCTGCCATTATAAAATATCATTTGCCTTAAATGCATTTATATTCTATATATATATATAGATAGATAGATAGATAGATAGATAGATAGATAGATAGATTATGAACAAGTTGAGTACGATTTTAAAATAATCGGACAGAACAATACTAACGTAAATTCAGAGATCAACGTCGTTATAGAATTATAAAATTCATTAAATATTACATAAAAACAACATCCACATGATTAAAACAACACAAAGCCTTGTGTTATGGATACGCAATCATCCTAGGCTGCTGCAGTTAATGGTAAGTGAAAGGTAGGCGATATAAAATTTTAAAAATTAAACTCGTTTAAAATTTTAAAAATACCAAAATGTGTTTTGACAAATGAACATTCCTTTCAAAATATTTCTCATTATGTTTCACCACTGAGCGCTGTTTATACAACATAATTAGTTTTCGATCCAGCTTTTTAAATAAATGTTTCATGGGCGAGCTTGTTTAAAGATTTACTAATAGACCGGGAGGCGGCAGCACAGACAACCACCTCATCGAGTTCACGGCTGAAATTCCAGAATTAGTTAAAACTCGATTCGCATATTAAAACGCAATCGGTCTGCCAAGTCATATCTTGGTGGAAAACACCTTAAAACCCGATTTTAGCGGTTGACTCGTAGGTTTACCATTGTGTTTTCCTGCACCCAGTGTTCCATGTTTTCATACTTTTGTGTGCAGGAAAACACAATGGTAAACCTATGAGTCAACCGCTAAAATCGGGTTTTCAGGTGTTTTCCACCAAGATATGACTTGGCAGACCGATTGCGTTTTAATATGCGAATCGAGTTTTAACGAATTCTAGAATTTCAGCCGTGAACGCGATGAGGTGGTTCTCTGTGCTGTCGCCTCCCGGTCTATAATACTGTCTGTTTGTTTAATCAAGATGGCGGCTGTTGATCGAGATAGAATTTTTAATTCGTCGGATTTTAGTTGGGGAAAAAAGGGTTTTTTATTCGTTGAAAATCAGTCAGACAAAAACTGCAATATTATGACGAATAAGAAAGTCTTTTAAAAGTCTTTTTTTTATCAATGATTAAATTTCCAAATTGTTTAGTCAAAACTATTGCGAAAGAAAGTATATTTTTCAACGAACATAAAACAACGTAACCAGTTTTCAACAGTTTAGCCTTATTTCCAACGCTATAATAATACCATGTGCTACCTGGGACACATATAATAAATTACAGCCATGGAAAAAATTATAAGGACACGTGGAAAAATGAGTAATATGTATTAAAGTAATCATCAACTGAAAACAAAATCAAACATAATTTACTGCTCGTAATTAGGAAATATTAGGGACCTATTAATACGAAATTAAATTATAATAAAATGTATAAATCACATATTAATAGAAATATATGACGTGAAACATGGAAAAAATTATAAGGACATAATGAAATATGTCTGAAAATAAATTACTATTCTACAAAAATACTTTTTTTTTAATGACCCTTATTAATCGTGCAGTCATTAACTCAGAAAGTTCAGTTAAAGTTTATCCACGCTAATTCGATGGATGATGTCAAATCATCTGTATTTGCATATTCTATGCCAAGCTTATATACATATCTAGCTAAAATTCCCCATCAGAGCTTCTTGTCGTCCAATTATAAAGTTGGACAGAACTGGCCTCGAACCATGGACGTGATGCACGAGACACATGGCAACTTGCATTGTCTTGTTGAAACAAATAAGGGGTGATTCAGGCAATAATGTTTCAGCTAGCATATCAACATATGATTCTGAATTCATGCGACCTCGAATGGACAGGATTAGTGTTGTTCCACTGGCTGCAAAACCTGGCCACAACATCACAGAACCTCCTCCGAATTGGCGTTTGGAAAAAAAAAACAGGTTTATCTTTTCGCAAGTCATACCAAGAATTGCGAAAACCATCTAGTCCATCCAAATTAATTTTTTGTCCGAAAATACCAGATTTTTCTTGTGAGATCCAAAAGAACGTGCTTCTTTGCAAATTCCACTCTAAGCTTCTTATGCATTTTTGTAAGTGGTGAACGTGGCCGTAGTTTAGCATATCTAACATTGGGATTCTTTTGCAGAACATTACGCACTGTTCGGCTATTGCATATGATAGATTCATTTCTGTTTTAATTTGAGTAGAACTCTTTTTAAGGAAACTCGACATGCAATTCCACGTTTCTGGCGCATAGTCAGAGAAACTGGCCTACCTGTATGCTTCTTCTTGCCATAATCTTTTGGATTCTTCAAAAATATATAAATTACTGTTTTAGATTTATTTATATTCCTTGCAATTTGACGCCCACTCATTCCACATTTAAAGTAAGCAATAATTTTTCCCTTTTCAAATTCAGATAGTTATGTGCTATTTGGCATGATGAAGAACGAGAGAAACTGAACAACAGTTTTATAGACCGGGAGGCGGCAACACAAACAATCACCTCATCGAGTTCACGGCTGAAATTCCAGAATTAGTTAAAACTCGATTCGCATATTAAAATGCAATCAGTCTGCCAAGTCATATCTTGGTGGAAAACACCTTAAAACCCGATTTTAGCTGTTGACTCGTAGGTTTACCATTGTGTGTTCCTGCTCCCAGTCCTCCATGTTATCATACCTTTGGGTGCAGGAAAACACAATGGTAAACCTACGAGTCAACCGCTAAAATCGGGTTTTAAGGTGTTTTCCACCAAGATATGACTTGGCAGACCGATTGCGTCTTAATATGCGAATCGAGTTTTAACCTATTCTGGAATTGCAGCCGTTAACTCGATGAGGTGATTGTCTGTGCTGCCGCCTCCCGGTCTATAGGCTGCTTTAAACAATCCTATGATATTATCAAATATACAAAATTTTGTTTCCGATTTCAAAAGAAATGCGTGTCCTTATAATTTTTTCCGAGTAGCAAGCTATTAAAACCTTTTAAATTCATGCCTTTTAATGATTTTCTAAATTTTCAATTTAAAGTTTGTTTGAAAATGTGTTCCATTTCAAACATTTTTATCATATAATTATTTGCCAATCGGCTCCTACATTTGACAACTTTTCGCTTGTCCTTATAATTTTTCCCATGGCTGTAGTGTGTGTGTGCGAGAGAGAGAGGGGGGTGGGGTGGGGGGTATGTCTGCTGTGTTCCACAACGAATATTTGCAACTAAAGTTACCGCATTTGGAAAGAAATTAGCGCCCTAGACTAACATTTATGCATTTGGAGGCCCAATTTCCAATTTTTTTTATTATTTTTAATTTTATGTTTTTATACAATTACGCTTTAACGATTTCTATTCGCGTTAGCAATTTTCTTAAAAGCAACCCGATTTCAATGTTTATCATCTTTTTCTCCTCAATTCAATAAACTTTATTTGGAAATCGTCCATCAATTTTCCAATTTTTTAAAGATTATTTTTTTATTAAACCGTACTATGTTACGAAAATACATTCATTTTTTATAATAAGCGATTTCAATCTAATATCATTTTCATCAAGATTTGAAATTTAGACCCTATACAGATTAATTCTCCGCTAAATTAAAAAAAAATCAAAAATATTTATTAGGTGGTTATTAATAAAATTTTAAAAACGCAAATATCATATCGATGTGATCTACTAAGAAGATATTATTTTCATTCTAAAGTTTGAATTTGTGCTGGTGCGGAAGATAAATTAAGGCTTATTACAACATATTAAAAACTTATTAAATAATTAAAAATAGTAATATATAAATAATAATAAAAAATATATAAAAAAATAATATATATAAAACTAATTAAACTTATTAAAAATTTATTAAATACTTATTAAACTTAATAAAAACTTATTAAAAACTTATTAAGCTTAATAAAATTTATTAAAAACTTATTAAACCTTATTAAACTTATTAAAACTTACTAATCTTATCAAAAAATTATTAACATTTAAAATTATTAAAATTATTAAAATTTAAAAGTATTAAAAATTATTAAAATTATTAAAATTTAAAAGTATTAAAAATTATTAAAATTAAAAAAAAATAGTAAAACCTATTACCTTATTAAACTTATTAAAAATTTATAAAACTTATTAAACGAAATAAGTCATTTCTAATTTTCATTGACAACAGAAATGCATTTTGTTATTTTCTTTAATTTTCTTTATTATTTTCATGAAAAAATGTTCATACAGCCAAATAAAAATTTAGACAAAAAAAATCACCAGAGAAGGACGCGGACAATCAGTTCTGAAACAATTTTTTAAGTAAGTATTTTCTAGAAAGATACCATCCCGAAAAAAAAAGAAACATTTCCGGATTTTTCACATAGTTTCTAATATTTGCATATAGGATAACTTCTATTTTTTCTCGTACATGCTGTAGAATTGACAAAAGATCACTATTCACATCCGAAAATTCTTATTTGTGTTAAAGTAACCAACCCAATACTAAAAAAGTAAAATGAAGAATTCATTTAATCCGAGTGGATTGGGCTAGGATTTCGAAAAAATAACATTTTTACATTTTTAGTTTGTTATAATGTACCTGGTATTTATCATTTTGGGAATTTGAATTGTTTAACAACGTATTATAAAATAGATAGATGTATTCATCTTTTCTTTATGAAAAAACTTATTAGTCAATTTTTTTTTTTTATTTATAATCTTTTGCTCCATGCAGGGTAAATTTAGTGGTTATTTATATTTTGTGACAGACAATATTGCTTACACAATTAATTTGAATAGATTCAAAAATTTTATTGCACAAAAACCTGTTTTAATACTTTTAAAATTTATTTAAATATTTGATGTAATACATTTGAAAAAGTACTCACATTTTACATACAAAAGAAAATATTGCCTATCACATTTTATTTTTCAATTATTTCTCTCATAAAACATTTATTTTCTTCAGTTTATTTTTTACCTACAAATAATGATATATGATACGCACGTTTAATTACGTAATTTAAATCTTTCAAACAACGATTTTCCTTTGAATGCAAATTAAATCTCTTTTGTAGTAATGAAATTCTAAAAATACAGCGACTTCAATTTAGCAACAAAAGAATATAATCCTCGCCGTCATTTATTATTTTACAATCACTGACTTACACAATAGATGTTATGTAATACATTTAAGGAGAAGTTTCACTTATCTTAATAATTATATTGTGATATTCATCTTAAATCGCACAGTTTAATGCTTTACATTATAAGAATTTTCATTTCCCTTTCAATTAATTTTTTATGAAGATTTTTGTAGAAAATATTCAACTCAGATAACAAAGAAAAATAACTCTCACTTGCTGTGTTATTAATTTACAATTGTTACAGCCAGATATCTAATGATTATGCTTCTTTTTATACAGGAATGTGGTTTTACAAGTAATGGATGATTGGATAATGCATTTTAATTCCATAAAACATTTCTTTCGCATAAAAATAAATCTTTTAAATACACCGGCTTTCAAAATGTTAGGTAAAAATAACAGTTTTTTGAGTATATCATAAAATTTGGAAGCAATGTTTTTTAGCACTTTCCAACCTAGTTGAAACGTGCTTATGACTTCGGTTTGTCTGGCCGTCTGGCCGTATGGCCGTCTGTCCGTGCTCTAACTCCCGTAAATATGCTCGGATAGCTCTGCAATTTTTATATGTTATTGTCGTTATCTATGGCACGTTCCCTATTTCAACTGAAGTGTGTAGCACTTATAGTTTTCTTACAGGGACACTCAAAAGAATTCCGTTACATTGCGGTCTATGGGGAAAAATCATTTGCGGTTTATTTTAAAAATGTTTCACTATTGTAAACGCATTGAAATTTATATAGATCACTAAGATGCATTAGAAGAAGCTTAATATGGAATAGTAGGTGTATAGCACTTAGAGTTACTTTACAGGGACAGTCAAAATAATTCCGTTACATTACGTCTATGGAGAAAAATCGTCTGCGGCTTATTTAAATAATGTTCCACTATTTTAAACGCATTGAAGTTTATATATATATATTACTAAGGTGCATTACAAGAGGCTTACTACAGAATAGTGTGTGTATAGCAGTCATCGTTCATTTACAGGGACACACAAAAGAATTCTCTACTGTCTGTTAACAATAATTCCTGGAAGTGCGTTTTAAGTTACTAAACGCGATTTTAATCTTAACTAGCTTTTTGTCTATTACGTGGTGTGTATAAATTCTGTAGATCCTATACAGGGCAGCACAAAAGTTCGCGAACACATTTCCGTTTATTAACAGAAACTCCAGAAGGAGAATTTAAACGGTGCTACGCGTTTCCTAACTAAACTAAAATTTAGCATCCTATGTATATATACAAATCTATAGATCATATACAGGGCTACATAAAAGTATTCGGATATTTTTCCGAATATTGTATATATTGAAAATTCCTGAAATTACGTTTTTAAATATGTTATGCGTTTTCCAAATTGTTTACTTAGATGTCATCTTTCAGCTTATTAAACGGTAATGATTTGTAAAATTATTTTAGAAGCGTTGGAAAGTGCTACATAATCTATGCTTGACGCATGATTTTTCGTTCTTGTTGTACTATTATATATATATATATATATATATATTGTTGCAATCGTGTATATTTTACGAATTATGTACTATTATTTTGTTCTGTAATGAAATAGATTTTATTAATAATATCTAGCGTTTTATTTAATTTTTTACAATAATAGGTTGATATACACACCACCATTTTATATACATACTAGCTACCCGCCCGGCGTTGCCCGGGCCCGAGATAATAACAATCTCAGTGCAAGGCGTCAACCCCCTCCCTCCCTATACCCGTAAATATAACGAATAATTTGTTCAAGAAAACCACCTTCACCTACACTAACGCGATCATTAAAAAAAAAAAAAAAAAATTCTGATAAATAACATAAAAGCTTTGATATTTATATCAATTTACATCTTATCTATTATTTATTTAGTTTGAAGTCCAAAAATTGACAAGAGCCCCACAAAATATTTCCTGTCCACTTGCAACCTGACCTCACTTCACCCCGAAACACACCCTAACCCGAAATGCTTAAACGACCTTTAACCCAAAATGAAAAATAAATAAATCTATATTTTAATGCAATTATGGCAAAACTGTCTACAATCATATCTATAATACAAATTTTATTTTTTTCTGTAGAAAATTGAAAGTATATAAACTTATTCATGTTCAAAGCTCAAATACATAGTGTTTACCATTTGAAACCGTATTCTGGACTTTCTTTCAAAAATCGGGTGTACCCAAACCCGACCCGCAAGTTAAAAGTAACAACCTGAAATCAGACATGTTTGAGCCTTTCGGAAACAAAGAAACATCAACAATAACAAAAGTAGAGTCAACCCGACCTCCAGTAAAAAATTAGAGTCAACCCAATTCGCACTCGAATCGGGTATGGGTTGATTTCTGATAAAATGGACTGCCTTGCCCGATGCAGGATTCTAGCCCGATGCAGGAAGCTTATAACTCACGCATTTTGTTACAATTTTTTGAAAACTCCTGTGTGTTGAAAACTCCTGTCGGGCTGTGTAATAAACTCAAAGTTTGGAAGCTTTAAAAAAGTTGCATGAAATATGTTGAAATTGTCGATAAAATATGAATTTCCCTCTAAAAAATTCTTATTTCTTTCTCATAAATGTATGTAAAATATCACTTTCCACATTAAACTACATGGCTAGTTTATTATACAACAAAAAATGAAAAAAGCAACACTTTCATAATCATATATGTAAACAGACTATATATGTGTGTGAGTATTCATCGTCATTACAAATCAGAATTATGTAAAATCAAGAATTTTTCAGAGAATGCTTCTTAATTTTTTACATTTGAATACTAAAGTATATGGAAGTTGCCTGCAAACACTTAAAATAGGAATAATTTATATACGAGACACTCCTTTATGTAATATTTTAGTTATTTTCGCATTTTGAGTATACACAAGCAATATTTAAAATGTTTACTGTTCAACATTTTTTGCAATTTCACTTTTTTTAGTATGAAAACAAAGTCACTCATTATAAATGTATTTAAATTTTGTTTTAAAACCATAATGTTTTGTACTCGTTCTGTGCACAAATAAAAAAGAACAATGTGTTATAACATTTTCATAAGCATATATTAAACTAAATCGAGTAATCGACTCATCACTAACTGAAAAGTCTCAAAATTGACCTGGTTCTATTTTAAACTTTTTTCATTGCTGTTATAGTATGTGCTACCTGGGTAAGCATTGGGAGCCCCACATGAAAAGTACCCTGATAACTTAGTGTTGGTTTGAAAACTGTACTTATTTGAGGTAACCTATGCTGGGTGCCTCAAATAATAATCTTTTACAGAAAAAATAATTAAAGTTTTTTTTTTCTTTCTTTTGGGGTATCATCTTTAATTTCGGATTTAAATTTTTTAGATTATATATGTATTTTATATTTGCTAAATCATTACATATGTGTAAAAATTACTTTAGGGCCCCCTTGTAATCATTGTTGCTTTCACGATTAGAAAATAGGTCGTATTTATCTGTTCATATATATTATTGTAGGACAATAAATGAGTTTAATTTTTTCTGACAATATATGCAGAGGAAGGAGGAGCGTATGAATGTCAACCCCTGGCCAATTCATTCATAGCACATTTTTTTTGCTGTCAAAAAATATTAAACATTTTCTATGCTTTATATGTAAACATACTTATATATGGTTAAGACTTTTACAATTGTTAAAATATTGATTTTTACATTTTTAGAAAGATAATTTTATTCTGAATAAATTTATACCAATCTTTTAACTGCGCGATAATCATTTACTGAGATATCGGTTAAAATGTAAACATCACTCCTTCATTTTCGATTTGTATGACTTGCGACAACTGTCATGGCGGTTTGTTTTCATTTTGCTGTCACAGTTTCACATTATCACAACTTTGGATATATGCAAAAATGTGTTAATTTTGTTTAGTTGAATATTTCAAATGATAAGAAGAAAGCTTTAAAACATTAACTTCAACTTCCACTTCCACTAAGTTTGTTTATTTCCATGAGTTACTAAGGATTGCTTTGTGATCGCAATTGTTCTTAAAATTTTACTTAGTTTTATTCGCTAGTAAATGTTTTATTTAAAACAAAACTGCTCTTTTCAGAACAAAATGATCCTGATTTTATATTATTATTCAATTTCTTTCATTTATTATTATTTTAAGTGAGTGATAACATAAAACGTGCTTCAGGACAACGTCCAAAGAAGCGCAAGTTTTAAGGAAATCGCCATACAAAGTGCGATGACAAAAAGTTGTCTGAAGGTGCTAGTGCATCGTCTAAGAAATTAAATAGCAGCATTTTAGATAACAGTTTTATTGAAATAAACAATTTGGGATGTAGGCTAATTGGTATCGATATTTTATCTAATGATATATCAAACATTTTGTGCTGCAAAATATGTGGTTCAGATATGAAACTGTCAGAGACTGCGAGTCGTGTACATGGACTCTCATCTGTATTCAAAATTAGCTGTAAGAAGTGAAATGAACTTACTTCATTTAGAAATTCGTGCATGATGGGTAAAAAATCAAATTTACCAGAATTAAATATGCAATGAGATGCAGTGGTCGAGGTTTATGCGGAATGAAACATTTTTTGTGGTGCAATGGATTTGCCATCACCTGTGCAAAAGTCTGCATATAATACATCACTTGAAAAGATTGTAAATTCAGTGCTAAATGTTTTGCTGGTATATCAGCGCTGAAAGCTATGCAGCAAGAAATTCAAATGACTGCCAGTGGCTATGGGTCATGGAAAACAGGCGGTCACTCTTTGAAGATAGGAATTACCAGTGTAATTGGTGTTGAAAGCGGCAAAGTTTTGCATCTGGAAGTAATGTCTTCCTATTGAAAATGCTGTGAAATAGGAACGAAGAATAAAAAGGGAAAATAACTTGAAAACTGGAAGAAAAATCATGAAAATAAGTGTGTAAAAAATTCCCCTGGTTCGACTGCAATGATGGAAGTTAACGGCATGTTAAACATTTTTAGCGTTCTGAAGAAAAATATAAAGCTCAATATTTAGATTACATTGGTGACGGAGACACAAAAAACTTCCCTTGAGCTTAAAAAAAGTCATGTTTATGAGACATATAAAGAATTAAATAAAATGGGATAAGTAGATCATGTCTAGAAAAGAATGGGGATCCGACTTCGAGAACTACAGCATTCTATGCGTGGGGAGAAATTAGAAGATGGCAAATCATTGGGAGGCAAGAGACACCTAACTGACAAATTAATCGATTAGTTAACTGTTTATTATGGTGGTGCTATAAACAACAATAAAAACTATGTAATGGATATGCGTAAAGCTATATGGGGGAGTTTTTTTCATAAATGTTCAAATGATCAAGAGCAGCTCCATGATTTTTCTTCCATGATTGAATATCATTATTTTTTATTATTTTGGGGGTTTTGTCCTCTATGGGCCAAAGGCCGCGGAGTAGTCGGCCTGTGCAAAAATCAGGCCTTGGTTACTTATTTTATTGATGGTTTTAAAAATGGCATACGATGGGTATATGTGTTTCGTGACTACATTAATTTATCTTTGACTTTAGTTTTTGGTAAATGTTAGAAAATATTTAGAAAAAAATACATTTGAATGTTGGATGCATTATTTAAATAATTGTGTCGTTGTCGTTGCATTATACATTCGTTTCCATTTACATCCTTGCTTTATTGGAAATCGGAACTAAGAATAATTAAAATCAAAATTAAATGTCTGTACTTTTTTAATTCAATACTTTTTTTGCAATTTCTTCAAACCACATTGATGTTACTGCAACTGTGCTGCGTGTTACTTTTCCGTATTAGAAACTGAATTTTTACGTATGATTTTTTCCTCTTCAAAACACGAAAAAGTCAAGAAACGAAGGTCAAATTTTCCTGAAATTCTCCAATCACAAGACAGAAATTTCTTCAAATAACAGAAAAATCTCTTCCAATCACAGGGGTGTTCCGGCAACTTGCTGTCTATATTTTTTATGGTTTTGACGAAATTTATTTTGAGAGTGCATGTGCTTTAATCGTCTTCAAAAATTAACATTACTACTATCCTGCATTATATGCACGTCGTTGATGAAGAAAATTGACTCTCTAAGTTAAATTTCCACATAAATCCAAAAATGATTAGTGAGATCTTTCACACTGTTAAAAATAATCTGAAATTCACGGGTATTTTTTTCCTAAATTTCACAAAAAAAAGTCCCTTTTCACGACAAAAGAGCATTTTCCGTTAAAAAACAGAAAATTTCCTCATATTTCCTGAAAACAACAGAACGGGAGACAAAAGGGGCCAAGGGAGATATTACGTTATCTGCTGTATATTTATTTTCAATGTTTCAAAAACTGACATGTTGCTCCACAAAAAACTAACAATTCAATAAATTAAAATTTCGACTTTATTTAAAACAACAACAAAATAGTGCTTTCAAATTTAAAAAAAAAAGGTAACAATTAATTTTCACATTCTTTTAAGATTATTTGCAATTTATTTTTTAAAGTTATAAAAAATATTCGCACTTAAAATATATTCTAAACAAACAGATTAATATATATATTCATTGTTATAAAAAGCACTCGCACTGAAAATATATTCTAAATGAACACATTTAAAAAATATATAATAGTTGAAAAAAAAATTATTTTCTCAAAAAAGCAAACATTTTTTATCGAATTTAATTCAAAATATGATATTTATATGTTACATCTAACAACCAAATTAAGAATATATATAATTCATGTTTTTATCCTCTATTAATACTAAGGTTTTAAAACCTCAACCATCATCTCATAACGAAATCGCCCAGCAATTAACTTCAAAATTACCAGGTTTCTAAACCCCAAATTGCTTAAGTGCCAAGCCGTCATTTTAAGAAATCCCATATCATTGTTTCAAACTATTATTCTAACAAGCGCCCACTGTTCTTACCGGCAAGACACTTGACTCAAGGTACTATAATCCTTAGTTCGAGCCCAAGGTCGGTCAGAAAATATGCTTGAAGTATATCAAATAACAAATACTCCCATAATAGTCTACAGATGACAGCACAAAGAGAGATGTAATTTTTTTTTAACCGAGGTTATTCATAACGGAAAATTTCCCTTCCTCACAGTGCTGCCAGGAATATTTCCGTGATTTGAAGGAAGTATTTCTGAGAGCGTAACGGAAAGTTACCGCTTCTTCAAACGGAGTTTTTCCCCCTTTTATCTCTCAAAACGGAAAATTTACTAACGGAACGGAAAAAGTCCTGCAAGTTTACTGCCAGTAGTTTTACCGTGAATTTACGGATTTATTTTTAACAGTGCAGTTTTTTCTTCAACGAAGCAGTTTTTTTTTTGTGCGGTATTCCTTACTGTAGCGTCTGATTTAATTTTCTTCATGGTCATTTCTAAATGACTTGTGCTATTTACATTCTTGAAACCTCGATAGGGTATTTTTTTCAAATTGTGCATCTGATCTGTGCTAAATTTCTATAAGTTAGATTATTTTCATTTGTTGAAAGTTTTCCAATTATACTTTTTGAAACCGCCCTAGGTACTTTGTTTCATTTATAACGCTAGCAACTAAATAAATGAATATGTAAAAAATACAATGATGGAAAAAGTAGACACTAAAAAACTTATTATACATGACAACAAGTATAAAAAAAAAATTGATATTAAAAAAGTCTCCTTTATATTTGATCCGTCCTCAAATTTCATTTTGTGCAAACACTGTGCAAAATAGTATTACATAAAACTGAAATGTGAACACCAAGTCAGTTCAGCGCAGCGTCACGAACATGTATTTCTAAATATGATGCGGATATATTTCTAAATATGAAACAAGAGAAGCTTTATTTTATAATCCGACATTCAAACATTAAAAAAAAACCTTCATAATTCGATAGTAAAGAACATATTGTCTCGCAATATCTTACATTAAAACCTCTAAATAACGGACACCTTAGGAGCTCAGAATTTGTCCAGTATTCCGAAGTGTCCGTTACCCAGAGGTAAAAGACCACGAATGTATAGGTGATGGGGATTGAAAAAATGTCCGCTATTCGGGAGTGTCCGTTATGAAGGTTTTACTGCATTTAATTTTAGATTCTAAGAAGCTTTTTTCATTCTAAGTAATTCATCTGTGGACTAAATAGGGTTAATATAACTCAGATATTATGATGAAAATATTTATGACTATTTCTAATAATATTCTTAT
Organism: Maratus michaelseni; assembly: GCA_963931845.1. Classification (NCBI taxonomy): domain Eukaryota; kingdom Metazoa; phylum Arthropoda; class Arachnida; order Araneae; family Salticidae; genus Maratus; species Maratus michaelseni. The sequence continues at coordinate 410,337,371 of OZ007586.1, forward strand.
TATTCAAATAGTATTAACATTCTGAACACAAATATTGAGTCTGAATGCACAATGAGCACATATATTAATTCTGAACATATTCTGAACACGCTTATTTAAAAAATTCTTAAATATTACTTGTTCTAAAAGGATTATTTTATTTAGCTTATTTGTTTACGCAATTGTGCAATTGTGCAAATGTAATTTGTATTTTTTATTTAGTAATCTCTTAAACGTTTGTTTTGGATAAAAAATAAAATAAAAGGGCATAAATGTTGAAAAGAAAATGGTCTGTAAAAAAACTCTTATTTACAGTAATATTTTAAACTCATCCCTCACTTCTCCCAACTAAAGTGGTGATTCAGGTACATACCTTAAGGTTTCTTTTCTAAAGGGATGGGAGGAGTTTGGGAAATACAATCTCTCCCATTTTTAAAAGCCTCACGTATTCACCTTAAAGGATCCCCCATTCCCAAAAAATTAAACAGTTATTCAGAGGTCAAATTTTTCTTCCGCTTTCAATCTAACAAAAGAAGTTCAGTTTTTGACACTTTTGGGGTGACATATTTTTTGAACAGCAGTATTTTATTTTTTCTAATAGCTTTCTGTTTCCTAAAAAGATTATAGAAGTTTGCTATGTACTTTAGAAAATGTGTACATGTTTTTAAAATACCTTTTCATCTTATTTATTTTTAGACCGAAGACAATGAAATATGCAGGTATCGTAAGAATTTACGATGTTTCTCCTTTTAAGTTGCTTTCGAATTCAAACTCACATCTTTCTAATACCTCCGCAAAGTAATTTTTAATCTTACTTAGATGAATGAAATTGGCAGGCGTTCTTAGTCAGAACAGTCCATTTGTCTGAAACTGTGAAATTGAATGACAGCGTTTTCCCGTTTTTGATAAAGACAAAGGATCTTTCAGAAAATGCTGTCAAGTTTGGCGTTTAGAACAATATTACCGGGCACTACACACGAGAAACGTTGTCCCGAGACCACAATCCCTTATAACTGAAGGTGAAAAATGAAAAACGGTATTCGATTTCAAATCCCTTCAATAATCCACTGAGTTCATATATTGTGCAGCTCAGTGCTATAGTCGCGCTTTCCAATTTCATGCTTTTACGTTTGAAAATAAGCACGTAGATGTGTCAAAAAATTTTGTGGCATTCAGCATAGAAAAATATTTGATTTAGAATAACTTTAAATATAAGGAATAAAAACAATTTCATGAAAATTAGGAATCAAAATTCTTTTATCATACATTTATGGGGTTATTTGTGTCTTTAATCTTAATAATAATAATAATAATAATAATAATAATAATAATAATAATAATAATAAAGAATTGTTTCAAAAGATGCATATAACAGGCTGGCTTATTCGACGTAAGAAATTTTGGCGCGAATGTAAAGCAAACACCGTTTGTGTGTATCATTGTTTACCAAAACACACTATAATCTGGGATATCCACGAAACCATGACAGTTTAGATAAGCCACTGAATAAATAAAACTTAAGAAAGAGCACTTGAGCTATATTTAATTTGTAGACATATGCATGAAGGTAGTAAATCATTTGATTCTAAAAACACAAATTTCAGTTCATCCTTGTTGTTTCTTTGTCAATTGCCACACTATAGAAATGTTTATATACAGATAAATTACAGAATGACAAAAATAAAATAATATATTTCTGTATTGCTCTATTTAATTTTCGCCCTTAGTCTCAGAACTCAATACCAACCTTTAGCTATCACGTTGTAACTATTGTCGTTGATTAACAACGGATTAGATTTATCCCTATAACCAACCTCCTCGTGTCCCATGTATGGTAACGGATTCTACGTGTTTAAAAGTACATTGCGTGAAAAATAATCCAGGTGATATGCATCCACTGAAAGTAACATAAAAAGGCAGTAGGCTGTAGAATTAAATGCTCTGAAAAGATTCTTTACGATATTAGTTTATTAAACTTTAAATTATAAGCGTACGATTACAAAGTACGTACATAAAGGGATGGGATGGTGCCCGAGAGCATTTTCTAGCAACGTGATCTTACATTATTAACTTCTTATCTGAAGAGCGTGCGAGAGAAAGAATGTCCCCTCCGCCACATGTCGATTTTCATGCCATACACATATTGGCAACATGAAATTGGCGAAAAAGCATATGAAAATGAATGATGTCATATAAGCTAAAAATTATGAGTTACGCATTAGGCAATTAGGAGAATTTTTGAATTACAGGACAGGGGTACCAGAATAGCAGTCCTAAAAAGTGAGCCAACAAGAATGTGAATGCCAAATGTACGTTGAGAGCAAAGTTTTGGGAATCTAGCTGAATTAGTCAAAACAACTCGCATGTATTGGAAAATGTTTAGGATTTTACCGAAAAGGCTAAACTCAAAAATTAAGCGACACAGACATTTCTAACGAACGTTGGACGGAATGAGAAATAAAATGCAAACCGAATACAAAGTCAATCTTTATCTCTTTTCTTTTTTTTTTCTGGATATCTAGTGATGGTGATTAATCGTTTAAATGAATTCTATCTATGTGAGAATGTTTTATTGATAAAGGGCATATGTTAAAGATATTTTCTTTTAATGGAGGAAAATTACGGCGGGAGCTAAATAAAAGTTAGGATAAAATGACTAAGTATTTAAAAGTTAGTTTAAACTGAAAATTAAAGAAAAGGATTAATTTAAGAAAAATATATGTGATACCACATCACACCATGTTACATGAAATGAATTTTTTAATGAATACTTTAAATTAATTTTCATAATGTAAAGTAAAACCAATGCTAAAGCAATATATTTACTAAACCCTATGTTGTTTCCTCTTCAAGAAACTGAAACATCAAATCCACAATCAATTCTAGCCTTTTCATTATTTTTAATAAGAAATAGATTTTGCAGACAAAAAAAAAGAAAAAAACTAGAATTTGTCAGACTTCAAATGAGAATTTCTTGTTGACAAGGACTACACGAGACAGTGGCTTCTTAGTCACGGAAGTTAACCAAGCATACAAAAATAAAGTACATACAGACTAATTCTGTCACACATCTAATACATTTTTGGGATTTCTCGGAAATAAATTAATGAAGATTCTTTCTTTTAAATGCGCATTGCTTTAGGAAAACTCTTCTTATTTCCAATGATGGTTGGTGGTAAAATTAATGAGGAATTTACAAACTAAATTATATTTTTGAAAATTTTATGCCGAAGTTAAGGATTAGAGCTTGAACTTCCATATTGCGATAACTTGGTTATAACGAGAAATAATTTTTGATCACTTCATCCACGTTGTAACAGAGTTTGATAGTAGATGCAATCTATTGTAAAAGCTAATTTAAAAGTCATAAAGCAAAACTTCAATTGTTTAAATTACCAAATACCTATCAAAATACATGTATAAATTGTGGTTTTACACAATTAAGAAAAAATCCCCAGTTACAAATAAGAATTCTTTTGAAAGTATAACATATTGTCATAAAATTCAGTAAAAACACTTAAAATAAACAGATTTTCGATAAATTTACATTCATTTTGGTTAAAGACATTCGATCATTAGTTAACACGATTTTATAGATTTGAGGAAGAAATTAGTGATATCGCCAGGAATTCTGTACAGAGAAAGACTGGGAGTGTAATCGAATTCATTTTTATTTACACCTATAGTACAGCAGTTTCAAATTTATTATGAGATACTTAACAATAAATTTCTTGCAGATTTTTTGAAACGTTGCCCGCCTTTGCTATAAAGTGCAGGTACGAAATACCCAGATGTAATGTAATATAATTTATTCACAGTATGAACAACAAAGTCAAAACAGACTTCGGATTTTTTCCATGTAAAATTAAAGTCTTCAGTACTTTTGAGTGTCTAATTTACAGAGTCTTGTGTATTCTCATACATGTAAGCGTTCAGAGTCTATGGTAAATTTACATGCAGAATATTAGTTTTCCTGTTTTTTAATATATTCTAAGTTTTCTGCTCCCCTGTATTAGATTTCAGATAAAAATATTACCAGTAGATTTTCCGTTATTTCAAACGAAATTTTTTAACCGGTCATATATTGTGGTTTTACAGTAATTAAGAAAATGTTACCAGTTACAAATACAAATTCTGTAAAAAGTATATATAATTTTTTTTTTTTTTTTTTTTTTTTTTTTTTACATTTGTAGATTTTCAGTTCCCGATTTATTTTTTGTTCTTTTTTGTTCTTGTTTCGAAGAGAAACATACCATACAGCATTTTACTGAAATACGCTTTGGAGGGAAATCGAATACTCCCATATGTAAATTAGTTTAAGAAGGCTAAGTTCTGAAGTACAAGAGTAACAGCTGGAATGAAACTTTGCTCCACACAGTGTTTCACGCAAAAGCTTTTTGTAACTCACTCCGATTTAAAAAAGGCTCTTTTCAAAAGTTGTCTTTCTGTACATTAAGAAAAAAAGGGTTTACTCTTTGCAAATTTAAATATTTTGGCATGCTTAAACTTAATTTTTTCCTTTTACTTTGCCTCAATGAAGAATTTATTAAAGAGCGTTATTTCAATGCCTTAAATAAAGGCTGAACAGGGAAATTTTATTTTATGAAAACAAAATATTTAAATATGGGGCTATTGTTTCATAAATTTGTATTTTTATGAATATTTATTTTCTTCTGTATTTATCATAAAAAATATTGTATTCGTGACATTTTTTCGTCTTCGGATTTTCGATGGATTTACACGTTATGGGATGTCCTGAATACGATTTGATTATTTTTGAACCGATGTCTGTGTGTTATATGTTATGTAACTAATGTGTTACATTAATTTTATGGGCATTGTAATTCCTGAACTAATACATGGAATTCTGTAAAATTTTATATTCAGTTGGATCTTGTCATAAATTGTGCTGCGTAGATTTGGTGTGTATCGATTAACAGGTGGTGCTCTAGATCTGTACTTTTCACGATGTGCGTAATAGTTATATCTCGGAATTTATGGAATAGAACTGTACCGAACCTAACATGTAAGATTCTTATTATGCTCTTATGATTCTTATTCTTATTCCCTTTATAAGCGTACAAATCCCTCCTCCGTTAAAAATATAGTTCTTCAAATGAACAAAGTGTACTGCAGAAATCTTGGGTGAATTTAAACGCTTTAAAATTTGTTTTTATTTTTACTGATTGTTTACGTCATAAAACTTTTTAACGATTAAAACATTGCTTTTTGGTTTTCTTTGCAACAATCCTAGAAACAAAACAGCATAAAGAGGGAGAAAAATCGCCGGGTAGCGACTTTCTCGCTAAGGCTCCGTCGTGGGTGAAAAGTCCTCCAAGTTACCTGTGAATTATACCTCTGGGGGTGCCTAGTCAGGTGAGGGTCTAGTCACCTGATCAAGGTTCTAAATTACGAGACCTATTAAATCTGTCAATTCAACAAAGGTAAACAGAAACCTTGAACCGGCAAACAAAGATAACTGTAGCAAACCACAAGAGAGCAAGCACAGCAGCGATATCAACATCAACAAGTCTATAGTCAGGTGGATCACAGCCACGCTGTGATCAGGCGATTTCCGCCCCGCACCCAGGTACTAACCCGTCAAGCTAGGCATTCATGCCGGGCAGGTTTGGGCCTGGTTAGCGGTATAAAAAAGGGGGGGGGCAGCTGACGCATATCCAGCTTGTTGCCCAAAATAACCGCCATATTAGAATCCAGATCAGCATTAATTTACCGCCAAAACAGGTGTTTGCCGTCCCTGTCACTGTCACTCGCCGTCTCAACTGCGGTAAGCAGCTAACCGCTTGGTGTTTCGTCCGTCCGGTTATTAAATGGCGATATGATTCAGCATTCAGCAGGAGTTCTATAGGAGTTCTATTTCTCGCCAAACAGTCACTTGATGAAAAAAGTTGAAAATGAAATATTTTAAAGATGTTTATTCATTTATTTATTTATTTATTATTGGTTTTTGTTGAATTTTTAAAAAAGTACTCAACCAATTTTGATGAAATTGAAATGGGACCTATACGAGAGTATCCTCTTTCAGTAAAAAAAAAATCACATGATTCGGTTGCATACTTTCGGAGTAATAACATACAAAAAAAAAGGAAAAAAAACATACGCGTCGAATTGAGAACCTCTTCTTTTTTATAAGTCGGTTTAAAAACAACATCAAATTAATTATTCGAGGCCGTTAATACAAATATGAATGCTAGTTCGGTTTTGTCTTATAACACCCATTAGAAAACGCAGTCGCGCTGTGCTCAAAGTAAAATATTCGTGCTATTTAACCCTCCTAAAACCTTTTGGGTCTTTTTTGACCCCATTATTTTTTATTTTTACGTTTTTATGTTTCAAACCAGAAAAAATAATAAGTTAAACTTAATAAATAACATCAAATCGACACCTCGTAAGATCAAGTTGCATTTAAGACAATTAAATTTCTGGTTCAAATCATATGAAAATAAGAAGGCTCATAAAAAATAAAAACCTGGTACTTAGAGGATTAAATTAATTACATTGAAAATTGAAATGATACAAAAAATCGTTTTGTGCTAGCCACAGCCTAGTTATTTTTCTTTTCTTCACTCATTGACTTTAGAAATAATTTAAAATTCTAGATTAATAATCGAAGTTGTTACTATATAAATTTATATATTTATGAATAAAAAATATTTTTCTGCCTTCACACACACATTCCAAAGGAAATTCCGTCATGAGTACATTTAGACACCACCAAGAAATTGAATAAGAAAAATTACATTTGTAACTACTCTATATCAGAAACAGCTGTAAATTAAATGTAACTTTCATAAACCATTTTACTTGCTATGTGCAATGTCTGTATACGCATTTTCATAAGAATAGTACGCATATTCATGAAGATACACTCATGTTTGTAAAATTTGCAACACCATGAAAGAATTATGCAAATTGAACCAAACTTTCAGGAAATGTAAAGTGAGGTAAGACATGCAAATGATTAGAATTACAAAGCGATTGCGCATGTGTGGAACGAGGACCAGCCCCTTATCAGTCGCTTGTTCCAGGTATATAAAGGACTGTTAAGATGCGTTGAAATCCGTTTATCTTCCTCTGTCTGCGGTAAACGTTTCATTGGTTGTCAATATGCCTCGTCAAAAGCGGAGGAAGCCATATCAACAACTAACGGAGTTCGTACGAGGCCGCATCGTCGGTATGCGAGAAGGTGGATTTTCGTACCGAGAAATCGCAGCCCGCACGCAGTGTAATGCAACAACAGTGATGCGTGTTTAGAAGAAATGGACAGAGGAGAATCAAACAAGGCGAAAACCTGGCAGTGGGGCGCACAAAGCACAACGGCACGGGACGACAGACACCTCATCCGCATGACTGTGACGAACCGTACAGCGTCCTCTCGTGTGTTACCACAACGTTGGAGCACAGCTACAGGTGTTTCGTTGTTTGGCTCCACAGTTCGTCGTCGTCTGCTGCAGCATGAACTGCGTGCAAGGGTCTCTCTACGCAGGATTCCCCTCTCACTGAATCACAGACGCCTTCGACTTCAATGGGCTCAGCAACACAGAGCGTGGCGTGTCCACAAGCCGATGAATCTCGCTACAATCAGGAGTACAATGATGGAAGAGTACGCGTCAGACGTTACAGAGCAAAATGTCTACACCCACAGTGTGTTATCGTGCGTCATACCGCACAAACGCCTGGCATCATGGTGTGAGGAGCTATTGGGTATAATTATCGATCCCATCTAGTGCACATAGCGGGCAACCTCAAAAGTTATCGTTACATAAGGGAAATAGTAGAGCCAGAGGTCCTCCCTCTCCTTGGTCGCATTCCGGGTGCTGTATTTCAGCAGGATAATGCCCGTGCACATGTTTCTCAGACTGCACAAGCCTTCTTCAATGCACAACTGGTTTCGCTTCTTCCACGGCCTGCTTATTCCCCGGATATGTCTCCCATCGAGCATGTCTGGGATTTCATTGGTTGGAGACTCGCTCGTACAGTTGGTGGGGCACACAGTAAGACTGAACTTTGGCTTCACGTCGAAGCCATCTGGAATGCCATTCCCCAGGATTACATTCAAAACCTGTAGGATTCAATGCCACGACATATACAGGCTCTCATCGCTCAGCGTGGCGGACACACAAAGTACTAATTTCCGACGTTCTTTTTGTTTTTTTGTCTTGTAAATTTGATCTTTTTTTTGTACCATTATGAGTAATATGTGGAAAAAATTTCATTAATTTCTGACAATTCCTTCATGGTGTTGCAATTTTCACAAACATGACTGTATAAACGTTTCTCTGAAAAATTCTAATTTTTGGCATGTTTTTGATATGTCAAGTGCAGTTTTCAGCCACGTTTCATCAAACATACAAAAATTTGACAACGAACAATAAAATCACTATACAGAAATTTGAAATGAATACATTAAATACTCGATCAGATACAAGCATTTACAGAACATAATATTTAACTACGCATAGGCGAAAGACTTACTTATTTTTCTTTTATAATTTAGTAACTAAGTACACTGCTGGCCATCCAAAATGCAACACCATGAAGGAATCATCCAAACACAGTGAAATTTGCACTATGAGTACGCCTTGATAGGATATGCAACTGATTACGTTTTCAATGCACGCGCGCAGGCTTGCCTGCAGCCTGGTTTCAACAGAACAATGCGCGATCACATGTTACACACAATGTTCAAGCTTTCTTCTTAGCCCACCATATTGAATTGTTACCCTTGCCTGCTCGTTCCCCAGATTTATCGCCCATCGAACATGTCTGATCATTGATTAGACAACGCCTATCCCGGCATGCTGCATCCACGGGTACACCAGATGAACTTTCGCTATGTGTGGAGGCAGCATGGGCTGCCATTCCCCAACAAAACATCCAAAGCCTCTTTCACTCAATGCCACCACGTGTAGCAGCGGTTTGTTCACAGACGTGGAGGCAACACTTCTTACTGATTTTCTCGTCTTCCTCACCTCCAAGAAGACTATATTTCAAATCAATTAAAATTGATACTATGTGTAACTTAAATTCAAGTCCTTTCCTAGCAGATTTGTACATGCATTATTTTGAGGATAAATTGTTTAATCTTATTAGTTTTCCGTTTTATTGTAGATATGTTGATGATTCTTTTGCACTCTTAGACCCATCTATTTCATCCATTGATAATGTCTTAACCATTCTAAACTCAATAGATCCTGTTATCCAATTTACATATGAAGTTTAAGTTAAAAATAAATTATCTTTTCTTGATGTGTTAGTTACTCATCAGCTTAATACATTTGACACCTGTGTGTACCGTAAACCCTTTGCAGTCTCACTCCCCCCTCATTTTAATTCGTGTCAACCCCCCTTCTCAGAAAGCCTCGGCTTTTCATTTCTTTATTAATAGAGCAATTTCCATTTGTTCTGATAATGATTCCCTTGTTACAGAATTGAATTATATTAGATCAGTTGCTATTAAACTTGGTTTCATTTTGTCTTATATCAACCGTTTAATTTTTCGTTGTCTAAATAAAGGTATTAGTAATCCTCATTCTTCTGTTGTTCCAGTATCTTTTGCTACAGTCATTATTTTGCCATTTTACAATAGTATTAGCTACAAAATAGCTAATATTTTAAGAAATTATGATTTTAAGGTTGTTTTTAAGCCAGTTAATAAACTAAATTTTTCACAGTTAAAGGATAAAATTTCCCATCAAAACTTTTGGGGCATTTACAATATCCAATGTCAATGCGGTTTGTTCTATATAGGACAGACTCCGTTTCAGACTCCGAACGTGCTATGCTTACACAAATGCACACAAATGTTGAACAGGACCTACATAGTCATTTGCTACAGTGACAGACCATTTGTAGCATTTTCTGTTACTTGGTTGATCGAAAATATTATTTTATTATAAAAATTATTATTGCCCCTCCCCCTAATTGTCCTCGCGACAAAAACTTTACTGAAAAACATGAAGTCAAACATGTTCTTTACATCCTCAAAATTATAGGGTATTTCGGGCATTTCCTCATGCGTTTCAGTAGATATTCGACGTAACGTCTGAAATTGGTCACTGCCCCTTTATTTCTGGACACCAGTGTACGTATAACGATCAAGGTTCTTTTCGATATTATATTGGAACAACACGATCGCGTTACGTTGTGTTAATTACGTTAACGGTAAATTATGCCTCCTAATCGTTTTACCGACAAAGTCCTAGGTATCTTTCCCTTTGGACTTTTCTATTGTCATCAGAAATGTGTAGTCCGGGAGGCTGCCATTTTTCTTATAGCATGAATTTCTTCATTGCCTTGATATTATGCTTTTTTTTTAAATCACCATAATGATACTTTTGAGAAACGGTCATGGGTTAACCATTTTCAGCATGTATACATTAACGTAATTTTTTTTAGATATGTGTTATTGGGTTTTAAAATTATGCATAAAAAATAATATAAGGCGTTCAGTTAAGTCAACTTCATTTCTTCCGCTTCTTTTCCATTAATTCCTCTACAAGCCTTTATGCAATTTTAATAGAAAGAAACAACAAGTTTTTATAATGGTTTCCTTATAGAAAATGGTTGCTTATTATACTTATAAGAAATTAGGTTGGGTGTGCATTGTAGGGTGCACTTATTTTATGCCCAATCATATTTTTCTGAGAAAAATTAACATTTTCTGAAGTCTATGTGTTTTTTTTTTTTAGATAAATAAGCAAATATGCAAAAAGCATATTAATTGCACGTGAGTAAAACTCTATTGTTATTTACTATAAAAACTACAGTCCAACTCGTTTATAGTGAGCTCGGATCTAACTAGAATATAGTTTTAGCGAGCAAAAATAAATATTTGGTCTTATACAGAGTTGAAAGTGTACAAATTACACAGCCATTTAATTTGCGAACAGATGTAGGTACAACTAATATTTCTTGTCATATTTCGATTCCGATAATATGACCAAACCCAGAGTCACAATTTATTTCGAGGGGTTCATGCAAAACTTTTCAATAACTATGCAGATACATTTAATACGTTTATTTATCACAGCACAACACCAAATAATTCCGACGACAGAAATATTTAAAAGTATTTCACAATGTTAAAATTTAAAACTTCAACGTTCTATATCAGCACACACTCCTCCGTCCAGTTCGAAAGCTGTACTAAATCATTTTTTCGTTGTCATTTATGGCTCACTGAAAATTCGGCTGCCGGCAAAATTGTCCAGGGAGTCTAGGCAGGCGATGCTGTTTTTTGTCCTTTGGAATAACGACTGTTAGAGTACAGTTATAAATGTGGTGTCCATACACAGGAAAGTGAATATGAATTACACAATAAGACCACGGTAAAGAGTGAAACTTAGCTATCCTATTTTGAAAATTTTTGAAGAAATGAGAACAAAATCATTTATGAAGTTGTTCAGCATCGTCGAATTACTAGGAAATGACACTCAATGTGCATGAACAGACTAAACCGAAGACAAAAAAATGATTTAAATTTGTACGATTTTCGTAGATACTACAGTATTGATTTTATTATATAATGTATGAAAAATGTCTGAGAATTACAACCAAACAACATGATTAAGACAGAAGAAACTGAACTTTATTTCTATGCAAGAACTGGCCACAGTTGGCAGCAAATCACTTGTTCTCGCCTGAGCAATGATGCAAATAGCACCAGCTGAAATTTACACCTTTCACTTTCGGTTAGCATATTCATGAACATCGAATGTAATTATCAATTGATTAAATCGACGACGCTGGACACCTATCTAATTGAATTTTTTTCAATATCTCTAGTAGTTTTCCAGATAGAATCACTAAGTTCCGTATTTCTCCATTAAGACATTAGGAGCGCTACGAATGTTCTCATTATGTAGCGCATACTCATTTACCTACGTGTACACAACACTTTTATAACTGTAACCTCATACGTTTACAAATTAAATGACTGAGTATTTTATATGATTTCCACCCAATATAAAATTACATTGCAGAAAACTCATTTGTAACGAAGAAAATAGGCTATTACGAGCAAAAATTTGGAAGTTCTCAGTTTTTTTTCGGTTTTTCTCACTTTTTACAAGCAAAATTATATTAATTCATACGTATTCTAAAATGTTAAAGAACTACGGTGACAGTCTTTAAGAGAATATCATTTACACTGAGTGGCCAAAAACTTCACCTCTTATTTGAGACACCTCTTATTTGAAAGTAAACCAGTTCTACAGTGATGTAGAATGACGTAACAGCGCAAAGTTCCTTATATAAGGGATTCTCAGCTTTGTACGACGTAATTAGCACGGAAGTTAATGTAAAAATGGGTAAGACGGAAGATTAAATTGACTTTAAACGAGGGATGATCGTCGGTGCAGGAAGAGCTGGTGCTAGTATATTTGAAATGAAGAGTCTTTTAGAAATTTCTTACCCAACATTGTCTCGGGTGTTTAGAGAGTGACAGTTAAGGGAAAAAACTTCAAGCGATAAGGACAGTTCTGGTCCAAAAACGCTGGTGAACGAGAGAGGTGAAAGGCTAGTAGTACGCATAGTTCGCAGCAACAGAAAAGCAACAACACGACAAATTACAGCTGAAAGAAATGCAGGCGCATCACAAAGCAAATCCCAACGCAAAACAAGACGGACTTTGCAAAGGATGGGCTTTAGCAGCAGGAGACCATCAAGAGTGCCTTTGGTATCACTGAAAAATCGGAAAAGGCGCCTGATATGGGGGGAAGGACGACGAAATTGATCACTTGAGGACTGGAAAAAAGTAGTCTGCTCCGATGAATCTCGTTTCCTCCTCCATCATGCAGATGACAGGATCAGAATATGGCGTAAACAGCACGAATTCATGGACCCCCTCCTGCCAGATGACAACTTCGCAGCTGGTGGCGGTAGAATTATGGTGTGGGAATATTTTCTTGGAGTACACTGGGTCCCTTGATATCTGTGGACACAACTCTAAACAGCACAGCTTACCTCAAATCTTGCCTATCACGTGCAGTCGTTTATGGCTACAATGCTCCCTTATGGAGATGGTCACTTTCAGAAGGACAATGTACCTTGTCACCATGCTCGATGGGTCTTGATTTTGCTTGAAGAACATCAATCAGAGTTTAACCTGCTTCCCTGGTCAGCTCAGTCCCCTGACCTCAAACCTATTGAGCATTTATGGGACGAAGTCGAAAGAGCACGTCAGTAGTAAGATAGTGCGGGTTCAACGGCCACAGGAGCATGAGTATTGAGGAATGAGGATTCCTCAATGAGGAATGAGAATATCATAATGGAGAATGAGGGGTAGGAGGTACTTTCTTAACCGGAAGTGTAATCTTCAGAGTCATTCTTCTCTATATAACAATAATTTCTGTTCCATTTAGCTGATATAGCTGATATTTTGTAGAAAGTTTTGTGTATAAAAATATGTTTTAAAAAGCATATATGTCTTATAGTTATTATAAATAGTTCTATGTGTGTGTGTGTGTGTGTATATGTGTGTATGTATGTGTGTGTGCGACAAATAGTTCTCTTTGTGTGTGTGTGCGACAAATAGTTCTCTTTGTGTGTGTGTGTGTATGTATGTGTGTGCGACAAATAGTTCTCTATATGTGTGTGTGTGTGTGTGTATGTGGGACAAATAGTTCTCTTTGTGTGTGTGTGACTATTTGCTTGTTTATCAAAGTTTTAGAAATATTTTTCATGTTTTTATAACGAAAAAAAATATGCGTTAGTTAGTTAAAAAGTTTCACAAATTAAAAAAAAATTCTTTTAGAAAAAGTTTCACATTATTTAAAAAATTTAAAAAAGTACTCAATAATAAAATCAACAATTTTTATTATAACAAAATAATTTACAGAAAGATATTTACAGATCAAAATATACATCGCGATTTTGCGTTAGCAAAACAAATCAACATTTTCTTCTTTATTACAAACGGTATTAATGTCATAATGGCCATATGCTAAACTGCTTATTCCATCATCCAATAAGTAACGCTTGTCGTCAAAGGGACTTAAGCTAATTTTATTTTGAGTTAATGTATATAGGCGATGGTCATCTTGGGCAATCCTTACCTGTTTCTCCATACTTGTTTTTTGTTGTTGGAGGCACTCCAAGTAGTCTTCATGTTTAATTTTCTGCCGAACAATCTGCGTAGATACGCCTTTTGCACGCTTCTTTTCGTCTTTAACAGATTTTAGAGAATACATTTATGATTTCAGTCCGACAAACTCAAGGGCTAATTCACCATTAAGTTCATCCTTAAACTTTCCGAGCGTCTTCTTATTATAATCAGAGTATAGACGATGAGATTTCGGGTATTCAGAAAAGTCAAACAACTCACGATGCTGCTCCAGATCCTTATAAATATTATTGGTTTGAATATGATACGTTAGGGAATCTGTATCCGTAAAGAGTAAAACTGCACGATCTTTGTATGTTTTCTTTATAAAATTGTAATGGAAATCATACATACAAAGTTTAAATAGTTCGAGTATAGAAAATCCAACATAGATGGGTCGGTTCATATGTATGCTAGTTTTTAATTTCTCCACAGCAGTCAAGTCTTCATCATAAGTTTTAAACGATTTAAAAGTAGGCGATGCTACTATTTTTTTGGCTCTTTTTTCACCGTTACAAAGCACAATATTTCTTCTTTTTCGTAGATTTTCCATGGTTTTACCAAAAACAGAATTGTTCATTAACTTAAAAAAGTCTTTCTCAAAAGAAGATTTTGCTTCTTTCTTTTTTTCGGTGTTGAAATTAATATATTTCTGCAACCATGGTCCCTGTTTAAATTTTAAAGCTTTATGCACAGCTGTAATTTTTAAACCAAGTTCTAAATAAAATTTGAGATTACGATAATGGGTTATATAATTTCGTTTATTATTTAAATTTGGTATAAGTTTAGGAGTTCCCACGAATTTCCTATTGTTAAGTAAGCTTCTTGCATGAGAAGATAGCATCTGATCCTCCACAGTTACTCTCTCAGGGGCGACAGGGTATTCATTATGCAAAGGATGTAAATGTTTCGGGTATTCCTTGTCTACCTCGAAAAGATACCCAATTTCGGAGCTATCAGATAAAGATAGAACCCACTCTTCTGTGATATGACTTGTTTCACACCATTCAAAACCGCCGTAGGGTAAAAATTGGCTCATAGCCCACCCGTATAAGTTATTGGCATCCCAATACATGATGTAGCTGGGTGCCTCCTTTTTCTTATAATCGGGCGTACCAGGGATGTTTGCTCGGGCATATCTTTTACTTATCATGCTAATGCCGCCTCGTATTCCATTTTCAACCATAAGCAACATATCTATATCACTGAGTAACTCTAAAGGTGTATCAGACATCTTCAAACAAGCCTGCCATGCTAACCCAGGTGCTGTAAACAGGTGAGCAGGGTCAATTTCATAATACTGCTGACATAATTTCCTAAAGTTTTGAAACACGTCAGCAAGTAGTAGAACATCTGTCTTCACATAAAGGTTGTGATAATCACCAAGAGTCTTGATATCAAATGTTTTCCATACATTCTGGGCGTGTTGGTATTCCTTTTCACCTATAGGCTCATTGGTTAAACTATTAAAATGGCAGAAGGCGGAGGAAGCTGCTTCTCAGTAAATTTTTCAAAGCAAGTAAAACAATCATAGGGGTAAACCCCTTTCCGTATAAGTAAAGATAAATTATTATTTCGGGGGAATTTTCTTCAAGTATAGTGAATTCATCAGGTTGAAGGTTTTTAACAAGTTTTTCCGATGACGTAGGCAAAAATTGGAAAGAGTCTATAAACACCATCTGAATATAAGATGTAGGCTTTCTGATTTTAAAGGTGATATAGTTTTCCATAGAAGTAGCAATAACATCGATTTCATGATCTTTGAATTTTCCAAGCTTTGTCATAATATGATGACCATCATAGTTTTTCAAGTTATGGAATATAATAGGAATTGTTTTATACTGTTTATAGTTCAAGTTGCATTCCACATGTGCAGCTCCTCTGTATGCACCTGACAGGTGATCATGGTCACGTGTACGTTTCTCATCTAAAGTTTTCTTACAAATATGACAAAACTCTGCTTCTCGAAATGCCTTTTCTTCCTTGGGAGAAAGCTTCATAGGTTTAACATTTAGTAACTTTTGACCTAAATTTTCCTTCTCTTGCATCATTAGGTTTAAAAAATGATCAACACAGTTTCTACCACGATATACCTGTGCTTTCTTCACACACGTTCCATCGGGTCCAATAACCACATAGGCATAACCACATGGCAAGTGATAGGTTGTTTTCTCGGTATAGGATGCTTTAGAAGAGGGAGGGGCTGATGAAATAGGTATAAGTAGACTCTCAAAATCCGCATAAATCGTATAGGCAACAGGATGTTGTAAACGAATACCTGTAAACTTTAATATATTATCATTTTTACTAGGCATCTTTATAGCTTGCGCAACATGTTGAGAACAATATTCATTATGCTTATCCAATAGATCTTGTCTTGAAAATCGATGTAAACATCGATAACAATAATAGCCAGTGGCTCTATACTTGGTAAGATCACCTAAAAGTCTTGAAAAACTTCTTATCAAACAATAGTGTTGTTTTTCACCGTCACCAACCAATAACAAATTAACCACATCTTGATCTTTCTTTTCAGATATATACAGGGGGCAAACTTCATCCTCTTCATAACCAAACACATTAACCCGTAAATTGTTGAGTTGTTCAATAACAGGTATCTTCTGAAGGGGTACGGGGCATTCTACACTACCTAATTTAATATCATGTTCATAAGGTCGATAATGCGAAACACGTTCAGGTTTTTTTGTATAATCTAAGTTCAGTTTAAAAGCCAAAAGACACCATACTAAACATTTGTTATCTTCGTTTTTTATATTCAGTACTGCTTTTTTATCATCTAGTTTTTTAGACAAAGGAATATAGGAACTCGCAGCGAGGGGGTGATATTTAGCAATCTTGAGTTCTAAATGAAGAAATTTTCTAATTTTCCAGCCAGAACCTCTTTGTACAAATTCTTCAAAGGATTTAATAATCTTCGAAAATCCTTCCTCAATATGTTGTGAGATAGTATCTTCTATAAGTTCGGTCATACACAAACATCGAAAATAACATTGAATTTCTTCAAACTCCTCATTATCAATCAGACGTTCAAGTGCTATTTTTTCTACCATATACCATTTAATTGCACCTTTTTCATGAATTTCACTTATTAAACGTTCTTGTATTTCAGTTTGTAAATGTCTATGAAATACCTCTAAATCATTTTCCTCACGTTCATCAGGATGCAAAATCATTGTTTTAAACACATTAAGTGCATCAGAAGGCTTTATGTTTTTCGACTTTGCATTAGATAAGCTCATTTTAAGTTTTACACTGACAAGAGGTGTGCGAGAATGTTGAGTGCGTACATGTTGTCTCAGTTCAAATTTTCTTCCAAACACTTTATCACAATCAAGACAAGGAAATGTTGAATTCCGATGTGACTGTAAATGGTGCTTCAAATTATCCTTACGTGTAAAAGCTTGATCACATTCATCACACTTAAATGTAGACTGTCCATCAGTATTATGGGTTTCTGAATGTCTAATCAAGTTCGATCTCCTTCCAAAACACTTTCCACAAGTTTCACAGGTAAACGACTTTTCATTAAGATGAATCTTAACATGTTGTTTTAAATGAAAATATGTTGCAAAGACTTTGTCACAGGTGATACAAACATGCTTCTTTTCCACATTCGTAGGAGTCACAGTCTTTAAAGAAACATCCTCTTCAACTTGCTGATTAAATATGGAAGAACTTTGAGATATAATATCTTTTTCTGAAAAAACTTCAGAGAATCCCTCATGCTGTATCAATCCAACACTATCATGTGTTTTTAAATGTCTTTGTAGGTTTGATCTTCGATAAAAAGACTTCTGGCAGATATTACAAGTATCTAATTTCTCGCCAGAATGAATTTTCATATGGCGGTTCAGATTAGAAATGCTTGAAAAATCTTTACCGCAGGTAAAACAGCTAAACATCTTCTTAGCAGATACAGAATCTCCCACAATCGGGGTTTCATCAATAGGCATAACAACATCCATAATATAAAATCAATAAAAAAAACTTTAACTCTTAATAGCAAACAACAGCAATTCGCACGGATAAAAAGCGGGAGCAATCTAAAACACGTTTAACCACTAGCGATAGGAATCCTCAAATGATGAAAATCCTAATTTTCCCCCGTCTATTTATACCGACTCGAAGGCAAAGTTGAGTTGTAGTATTGCTTGATATGATTGTTATCAAAACGCGTCATACGATTTCGGGGGCCTATAAGTTTCTTTCCCCTCTTTATAATATAGCATATTTAAACAGATAAACCCGAATGTATACAAATTTAAATTCGTAAATTATAATATATCACAAACTATAAAAAATCCTACAGAATAAAAATAGAATTTAGCACTTACCCCAAAAACACGTCCACTTTGGGTGTTAGTCTTTACACAACTAACGTTTCTCCCTTATCTTTAGTAGGGGGCGCTGCCATCGCCGCGAGAGGCACTAGCAGTCTTGCGGTGTGTGACGTAGTTTCCGGTTTGAGATAAGAATAAACCTTAAATACACACGCTTAGTCATTCTTCCCTCGGTCTTACTCGCTAGTAGTTGCAAGTTTCTTGTTTAGACGTGTTGGGTGACATCATTACGTGTTTGCGATAAGAACAAGATTATCCCCTTATCAACAGGTAAAAAGCTGCGCTTCAGTGACGTCATAAGTCATATGACATAGCTGATAACGGTAAGATTAGCTGATAAAAATTTGTACTAAACATCTATTTCCCTTCAAGTCATTGCATGAGACGGTTGAGCTCCAACAGCTGTATATAAGGTAAGAGTAATTTATATATTATAATAGGATTTTAAATTAATTTAGTAGCTGTTACAATTTGATATTTAAAAAATTTCATTCTAAACGATATGATTATATGTTGTTCATCATACTAAATCCACAAATTTTAATTCGAAATAAATATTATTAAAATTATAATCTAAAATAAATTAGTTAAAATGACTAACAAATTTCAACAAAAAGAAGCTAATTAGTAAAGGAAATGTACAAAGTTTATAAATTTACACATGTGTTAAACGCGTTTACAAACCTTATCATGGGCACAAGTCTAATTCGACTAGCCTATTTGTTATAAGTTTAACTATAAGCAGGGCTACACTACATACCGGGCTTGCTCATTCATTATGATGACGTCACAAAAGGTGGCTGACTAGGAGGAAAGACATACAGCGATTGGCACAAAACGATGGGCGCGTTGCTTTGGACCAATCGCTGGTCGCGGTCAGCCACCATTTGTGACGTTTTGAGAGTGAATGAGCAAGCCCGGTATCTAGTGTTGGCTTGCTATAAGTCAACATGTAAGATATTTGTGAAAAGGAATCTTATGATTTTTAAATTTCCTAGTTCAGTTTCAATCATACTGTAAAAGGATAATTCCAACTTTGAGATGATCTATAATAAAATACTTAAATTAAAATATATTTTTTGATAGTTTAAGATTTATAAACTACAACTTCGACTACTTTTTAAAATGTTTACCCAGTAGGAAACTACAATAACATGTTTATGCTTGAATTTTTCTGATAACATGTCTGTGTTCGAATTTTTCTGATAACATGTCTGTGTTTGAATTTTTCTTATAACATGTCTATGTTTAATTTTTCTTATAACATGTCTATGTTTAATTTTTCTCTCTTTTTGAAATGTATAAACTTTTACTATACATGTCTTACGATTTCATTGAAGAAAAAAGTGATTGATCAACTTTATCAAACCATTTTAATGTTAATATTTTTAAACGAATGCGATAATCAGATAAAAATATATGTAGCTAATTCATATTATTCCACTAAACATTGCAAAACAAAAAAAACTCTTAAAACAATTTTATACTTCAACATTCAAAAATTGACACTTTTTCAAAAAAATTGACCAAAATACCGATAAACATCAAGTAGATAATAAATAGGGGTTCTGCGCCAGAGGCGTTCGAGGCGTATGCTCAAAGTCGAAGGAAGGTCACTGGAAGTGGTAAGTGTGGACACCGGATGTAGCAGGTGCTGATAACAGAAATGTTGGAACAGGAAGTGGGGCATGTTTAGACAGGAAGTGATTCCGGAAGTAAGACCGGAAACGCGATGGAAGTGGAAGCCGGAAGTTCCAACTTCGACTTCCTGTCGTATTTCCGGTCTTACTTCCGGGATCACTCCTGTCTAAACATGCCCCACTTCCTGTTCCAGCATGTCTGTTATCAGCACCTGCTACATCCGATGTCCACACCTGCCACTTCCTATAACCTTCATTCCACTTGCGACGTACCTTATTTATTATCTACTTGATGTTTATCGGTATTTTGGTCAATTTTTTTGTAAAAGTGTTTTAAATAAGTTTTGGATTAATTTTTTACAAGTTTCGAAATGATTTTTTCACAGCAGCGCCCCCTATGAACGGTTTTAGGAGTTTGATGATAGTTTAAAGTTAGATTTATTTTTTAATATATTTTAAACAACTTTGAGTTTATTTTTTTCAGCAACGCCCTATGTGAGCGGTTTTAGAATTAACAATTATTTTTTAAATATTTCTAATTGAAAGTGATTGTTCTACAGGTTTTTGTTAGTTTAAAGTTAGATTTAATTTTTTTAAGTCTTTTAAACAAGTTTTGAATTAATTTTTTTCAACAGCGCCATCTATGAGATGTTTTAGAAGTAACTTTTTTTTTAAAATTATCAGTTTTATCACTTTATGATTAAAGATTGGTATATTAAGTTCATAAGTAAAGTTTCTAACTTGGGCCTTGTTGATATGAAATTTTTAGATTTTGTTACAGGAAATACTGTAAGATAAGGATTGTTTTTTAGTATTAAGATGTGAATATTGTCAATTTTTGAATGTTGAAGTATAAAATTTTTTTAAGAGTTTTTTTGTGTTGCAATGTTTAGTGGAATAATATGAATTAGCTACATATATTTTTATCTGATTATCGCATTCGTTTAAAAATATTAACATTAAAATGGTTTGATAAAGTTGATCGATCACTTTTTTCTTCAATGAAATCGTAAGACATGTAAAGTAAAAGTTTATACATTTCAAAAAGAGAGAAAAATTAAACACAGACATGTTATAAGAAAAGTTAAACATAGACATGTTATAAGAAAAATTCAAGCACAGACATGTTATCAGAAAAATTCAAACACAGACATGTTATCAGAAAAATTCGAACACAGACATGTTATCAGAAAAATTCAAGCATAAACATGTTATTGTAGTTTCCTACCGGTTAAACATTTTAAAAAGTAGTCGAAGTTGTAGTTTATAAATCTTAAACTATAAAAAAATATATTTTAATTTAAGTATTTTATTATAGATCATCTCAAAGTTGGAATTATCCTTTTACAATATGATTGAAACTGAACTAGGAAATTTAAAAATCATAAGATTCCTTTTCACAAATATCTTACATGTTGACTTATAGTTAAACTTATAACAAATAGGCTAGTCGAATTAGACTTGTGCCCATGATAAGGTTTGTAAACGCGTTTAACACATGTGTAAATTTATAAACTTTGTACATTTCCTTTTATAATTAGCTTCTTTTTGTTGAAATTTGTTAGTCATTAGATTATAATTTTAATGATATTTATTTCGAATTAAAATTTGTGGATTTAGTATGATGAATAACATATTAATCATATCGTTTAGCATGAAATTTTTTAAATATCAAATTGTAACATCTACTAAATTAATTTAAAATCCTATTATAATATATAAATTACTCTTACCTTATATACAGCTGTTGGAGCTCAACCGTCTCATGCAATGACTTGAAGGGAAATAGATGTTTAGTACAAATTTTTATCAGCTAATCTTACCGTTATCAGCTATGTCATATGACTTATGACGTCACTGAAGCGCAGCTTTTTACCTGTTGATAAGGGGATAATCTTGTTCTTATCGCAAACACGTAATGATGTCACCCAACACGTCTAAACAAGAAACTGGCAACTACTAGCGAGTAAGACCGAGGGAAGAATGACTAAGCGTGTGTATTTAAGGTTTATTCTTATCTCAAACCGGAAACTACGTCACACACCGCAAGACTGCTAGTGCCTCTCGCGGCGATGGCAGCGCCCCCTACTAAAGATAAGGGAGAAACGTTAGTTGTGTAAAGACTAACACCCAAAGTGGACGTGTGTTTGGGGTAAGTGCTAAATTCTATTTTTATTCTGTAGGATTTTTTATAGTTTGTGATATATTATAATTTACGAATTTAAATTTGTATACATTCGGGTTTATCTGTTTAAATATGCTATATTATAAAGAGGGGAAAGAAACTTATAGGCCCCCGAAATCGTATGACGCGTTTTGATAACAATCATATCAAGCAATACTACAACTCAACTTTGCCTTCGAGTCGGTATAAATAGACGGGGGAAAATTAGGATTTTCATCATTTCAGGATTCCTATCGCTAGTGGTTAAACGTGTTTTAGATTGCTCCCGCTTTTTATCCGTGCGAATCGCTGTTGTTTGCTATTAAGAGTTAAAGTTTTTTTTATTGATTTTATATTATGGATGTTGTTATGCCTATTGATGAAACCCCGATTGTGTGAGATTCTGTATCTGCTAAGAAGATGTTTAGCTGTTTTACCTGCGGTAAAGATTTTTCGAGCATTTCTAATCTGAACCGCCATATGAAAATTCATTCTGGCGAGAAATTAGATACTTGTAATATCTGCCAGAAGTCTTTTTATCGAAGATCAAACCTACAAAGACATTTAAAAACACATGATACTGTTGGATTGATACAGCATGAGGGATTCTCAGAAGTTTTTTCAGAAAAAGATATTATATCTCAAAGTTCTTCCAATTTTAATCAGCAAGTTGAAGAGGATGTTTCTTTAAAGACTGTGACTCCTACGAATGTGGAAAAGAAGCATGTTTGTATCACCTGTGACAAAGTCTTTGCAACATATTTTCATTTAAAACAACATGTTAAGATTCATCTTAATGAAAAGTCGTTTACCTGTGAAACTTGTGGAAAGTGTTTTGGAAGGAGATCGAACTTGATTAGACATTCAGAAACCCATAATACTGATGGACAGTCTACATTTAAGTGTGATGAATGTGATCAAGCTTTTACACGTAAGGATAATTTGAAGCACCATTTACAGTCACATCGGAATTCAACATTTCCTTGTCTTGATTGTGATAAAGTGTTTGGAAGAAAATTTGAACTGAGACAACATGTACGCACTCAACATTCTCGCACACCTCTTGTCAGTGTAAAACTTAAAATGAGCTTATCTAATGCAAAGTCGAAAAACATAAAGCCTTCTGATGCACTTAATGTGTTTAAAACAATGATTTTGCATCCTGATGAACGTGAGGAAAATGATTTAGAGGTATTTCATAGACATTTACAAACTGAAATACAAGAACGTTTAATAAGTGAAATTCATGAAAAAGGTGCAATTAAATGGTATATGGTAGAAAAAATAGCACTAGAACGTCTGACTGATAATGAGGAGTTTGAAGAAATTCAATGTATTGTTATTTTCGATGTTCGTGTATGACCGAACTTATAGAAGATACTATCTCACAACATATTGAGGAAGGATTTTCGAAGATTATTAAATCCTTTGAAGAATTTGTACAAAGAGGTTCTGGCTGGAAACTTAGAAAAATTCTTCATTTAGAACTCAAGATTACTAAATATCACCCCCTCGCTGCGAGTTCCTATATTCTTTTGTCTAAAAAACTAGATGATAAAAAAGCAGTACTGAATATAAAAAACGAAGATAACAAATGTTTAGTATGGTGTCTTTTGGCTTTTAAACTGAACTTAGATTATTCAAAAAAACCTGAGCGTGTTTCGCATTATCGACCTTATGAACATGATATTAAATTAGGTAGTGTAGAATGCCCCGTACCCCTTCAGAAGATACCTGTTATTGAACAACTCAACAATTTACGGGTTAATGTGTTTGGTTACGAAGAGGATGAAGTTTGCCCCCTGTATATATCTGAAAAGAAAGATCAAGATGTGGTTAATTTGTTATTGGTTGGTGACGGTGAAAAACAACACTATTGTTTGATAAGAAGTTTTTCAAGAATTTTAGGTGATCTTACCAAGCATAGAGCCGCTGGCTATTATTGTTATCGATGTTTACATCGATTTTCAAGACAAGATCTATTGGATAAGCATAATGAATATTGTTCTCAACATGTTGCGCAAGCTATAAAGATGCCTAGTGAAAATGATAATATATTAAAGTTTACAGGTATTCGTTTACAACATCCTGTTGCCTATACGATTTATGCGGATTTTGAGAGTCTACTTATACCTATTTCATCAGCCCCTCCCTCTTCTAAAGCATCCTATACCGAGAAAACAACCTATCACTTGCCATGTGGTTATGCCTATGTGGTTATTGGACCCGATGGAACGTGTGTGAAGAAAGCACAGGTATATCGTGGTAGAAACTGTGTTGATCATTTTTTAAACCTAATGCTGCAAGAGAAGGAAATTTTAGATCAAAAGTTACTAAATGTTAAACCTATGAAGCTTTATCCCAAGGAAGAAAAGGCATTTCGAGAAGCAGAGTTTTGTCATATTTATAAGAAAACTTTAGATGAGAAACGTACACGTGACCATGATCACCTGTCAGGTGCATACAGAGGAGCTGCACATGTGGAATGCAACTTGAACTATAAGCAGTGTAAAACAATTCCTATTATATTCCATAACTTGAAAAACTATGATGGTCATCATATTATGACAAAGCTTGTAAAATTCAAAGATCATGAAATCGATGTTATTGCTACTTCTATGGAAAACTATATCACCTTTAAAATCAGAAAGCCTACATCTTATATTCAGATGGTGTTTATAGACTCTTTCCAATTTTTGCCTACGTCATCGGAAAAACTTGTTAAAAACCTTCAACCTGATCAATTCACTATACTTTATGAAAATTTCCCCCGAAATAATAATTTATCTTTACTTATACGGAAAGGGGTTTACCCCTATGATTGTTTTACTTGCTTTGAAAAATTTACTGAGAAGCAGCTTCCTCCGCCTTCTGCCATTTTAATAGTTTAACCAATGAGCCTATAGGTGAAAAGGAATACCAACACGCCCAGAATGTATGGAAACATTTGATATCAAGACTCTTGGTGATTATCACAACCTTTATGTGAAGACAGATGTTCTACTACTTGCTGACGTGTTTCAAAACTTTAGGAAATTATGTCAGCAGTATTATGAAATTGACCCTGCTCACCTGTTTACAGCACCTGGGTTAGCATGGTAGGCTTGTTTGAAGATGTCTGATACACCTTTAGAGTTACTCAGTGATATAGATATGTTGCTTATGGTTCAAAATGGAATACGAGGCGGCATTAGCATGATAAGTAAAAGATATGCCCGAGCAAACATCCCTGGTACGCCCGATTATAAGAAAAAGGAGGCACCCAGCTACATCATGTATTGGGATGCCAATAACTTATACGGGTGGGCTATGAGCCAATTTTTACCCTACGGCGGTTTTGAATGGTGTGAAACAAGTCATATCACAGAAGAGTGGGTTCTATCTTTATCTGATAGCTCCGAAATTGGGTATCTTTTCGAGGTAGACATGGAATACCCGAAACATTTACATCCTTTTCATAATGAATACCCTGTCGCCCCTGAGAGTGTAACTGTGGAGGATCAGATGCTGTCTTCTCATGCAAGAAGCTTACTTAACAATAGGAAATTCGTGGGAACTCCTAAACTTATACCAAATTTAAATAATAAACGAAATTATATAACCCATTATCGTAATCTCAAATTTTATTTAGAACTTGGTTTAAAAATTACAGCTGTGCATAAAGCTTTAAAATTTAAACAGGGACCATGGTTGCAGAAATATATTAATTTCAACACCGAAAAAAGGAAAGAAGCAAAATCTTCTTTTGAGAAAAACTTTTTTAAGTTAATGAACAATTCTGTTTTTGGTAAAACCATGGAAAATCTACGAAAAAGAAGAAATATTGTGCTTTGTAACGGTGAAGAAAGAGCCAAAAAATTAGTAGCATCGCCTACTTTTAAATCGTTTAAAACTTATGATGAAGACTTGACTGCTGTGGAGAGAATAAAAACTAGCATACATATGAACCGACCCATCTATGTTGGATTTTCTATACTCGAACTATCTAAACTTTGTATGTATGATTTCCATTACAATTTTATAAAGAAAACATACAAAGATCGTGCAGTTTTACTCTTTACGGATACAGATTCCCTAACGTATCATATTCAAACCAATAATATTTATAAGGATCTGGAGCAGCATCGTGAGTTGTTTGACTTTTCTGAATACCCGAAATCTCATCGTCTATACGCTGAGGATAATAAGAAGACGCTCGGAAAGTTTAAGGATGAACTTAATGGTGAATTAGCCCTTGAGTTTGTCGGACTGAAATCAAAAATGTATTCTCTAAAATCTGTTAAAGACGAAAAGAAGCGTGCAAAAGGCGTATCTACGCAGATTGTTCGGCAGAAAATTAAACATGAAGACTACTTGGAGTGCCTCCAACAACAAAAAACAAGTATGGAGAAACAGGTAAGGATTGCCTAAGATGACCATCGCCTATATACATTAACTCAAAATAAAATTAGCTTAAGTCCCTTTGACGACAAGCGTTACTTATTGGATGATGGAATAAGCAGTTTAGCATATGGCCATTATGACATTAATACCGTTTGTAATAAAGAAGAAAATGTTGATTTGTATTGCTAACGAAAAATCGCGATGTATATTTTGATCTGTAAATACCTTTCTGTAAATTATTTTGTTATAATAAAAATTGTTGATTTTATTATTGAGTACTTTTTTTTAATTTTTTAAATAATGTGAAACTTTTTCTAAAAGATTTTTTTTTTAATTTGTGAAACTTTTTAACTAACTATTGCATATTTTTTTTCGTTATAAAAACATAAAAAATATTTCTAAAACTTTGATAAACAAGCAAATAGTCACACACACACAAAGAGAACTATTTGTCCCGCATACACACACACACACACACATAAAGAGAACTATTTGTCGCACACACATACATACACACACACACACAAAGAGAAGTATTTGTCGCACACACACACAAAGAGAACTATTTGTCGCACACACACATACATACACACATATACACACACACACACACACACATAGAACTATTTATAATAACTATAAGACATATATGCTTTTTAAAACATATTTTTATACACAAACCTTTCTACAAAATATCAGCTATATCAGCTAAATGGAACAGAAATTATTGTTATATAAAGAAGAATGACTCTGAAGATTACACTTCCGGTTAAGAAAGTACCTCCTACCCCTCATTCTCCATTATGATATTCTTATTCCTCATTGAGGAATCCTCATTCCTCAATACTCATGCTCCTGTGGCCGTTGAACCCCCACTATCTTACTACTCACGTCAAAGCTTGGAAAAGCCACCATCCAATCTGACCCGACTTACAACTGCCATTATGTCAGCATGGGCCAAAATTTCTCAGCAACGGTATCAGCAACTTTTTGAGTCCATGCCAAGAAAAATTTTGGCTGTGATCAGAGCTAAAGGTGGACCAACTCTTTATTAGAGGGTGTCTCTAATTTTTTGGCCACTCAGTGTATATAGTCGTTCTTTTTAAATGATTTAGGTTTTTCTTCGACAAAACAAATAAATTGTAATATTTATCTTTTTCTGACTTCGCATTTAATGCAGGATCACGTGATCAAAGATTCGTTTTCGCTTTTAACACTTTCCAACCTAGTTGAAAAGTGTTTATGACTTTTATGTTTGTATAGGCGTCTGAAGTCTGTCCGTCTGTCCGTGCTCTAACTTCCGTAAATATGCTCGGATTACCCTAAAATTTTTGTATGTTATTGTCGTTTACCATAGCATAGTCCCTATTTCAACGGAAGTGTGTAGCACTTATAGTTTTTTTACAGGGACAGTCAAAAGTATTCCGTTACATTACAGTCAATGGGAAATAATCGTTTCAAGTGCATTTTGATGATGCTACGTCATTAAAAACATAATGAAATTGATAAATAATTATGAAACGCATTAAAACATGCTTTTTGTAGAATATGGTGTGCAAAGCTTTTATTATTCATTTACAGGGTCAAACAAAGGAATTCTGTTACACATCGTTCTATGGGGAAAAATCGTTTACAGTGTAATTTAGTGATATTTCACTATTTCAAACATAATGAAAATTATATGATTACTGGTAGGTGCACTATAAATTGCCCGCTTGTGTGCATTGCGTTTATTTACAGGGACACACAAAAGATATTGGTTACAGTACATGTGCACAATATTCATAGTCTATGTGTGATAATTGCGTTTTCAACTTTGGTTTGCGTTTTTAAGTTTAACTAAATTTTTTCACAGTACGTGTGTGTTTATAAACTCGGTTGATCATATACAGGGCTACACAAGGGAATTCGTAAGTATTACAGACTATGGGAGTGAATTGCTTAAGGGTCGTTTTTAAATGTGTTACGCATTTTCCTGCTCAACAATATAAGGAAGTTGTTCTTCTAAGTTTTCAATATTTTCTGCTGTTATATTTTCTCCTGACTTGGTTGTCCTTTCCAAATAAAAATATACAACCCGGAGATCTTGCATCCCTATCCTGCTTTTGTAAATCTATTTTCTTGAAAAGTATTTTAGGATCATAAAAATCCTTGTACATGTACGAGCCGAATTCCTCCCACCCCCCTAATCCGTTTTACATTGTCTCTGAAAGCCACCTTTACATTGAGGACATTTTTTTTGCTAGTGATGAGATTGAGTTTATTTCGGAGATATTTGAAATTTCCAAAGTGAAGATTATGGTTTTTACCTCTCATCAGTATAATTTTATGGTATCGCTCAAGATGGAAAATATATTCATGTTTCCTTAAACTTTTATCAACCTTTCCGAAATCTTGATCGCTATAAGAATAGGAATGTCCTATCTTTGAAAATTTATGCTCAACAGCTCAACCATCTTGAACAATCCTTTAACAATGAGGTTTTGGTAAAGGAATAACGCGGCGGAGTTATTGGTTTGGCCCAAACAAGTGCATGATCAGATAACGAGATAATCTTTATTCCTTAAAGATTCATTGAACTCTTGGAAGGTCAGAAGTAGTCACCAGTGCCGTGGCTAGGCGTGAGTTTTCGTAGTGGTCATCTCTAGTTCACAACTTTCTTTTAAAAGCAAGGCCTATAAATCCATAAGTTTGCCTCCACCATCCAAGGAAAAAAATCCTGGTTATGGACTTCTCCCACCCTTAATCATTTTCGTGTTTGCTGTTAATTGAAAGTGTTTTTTTTGCTCTTTAAGTACTTCTTTTAAATAGAAATTATAAGTTTAAGAAATTTTATTTTATTTTATTTTGTTAAAATTAACATGAATACTGAAATATAGAAACATTATTTTTGATAATGCAATGTATGCTATTTCATTTGTAAATATATTCCGCTCTTTGTGTTTTTGTGACAAATCTTCCAATTACAATAGGATAATTCCATGTCAAGTGGCTTAATTTGAATACAGCTCCTGCTCGACCCCCTCCAATTTTGATGCAATCGCAAAGGAACATACACGTATAAAGTCTAAGCTAGACATCTGAAAACTATCAGAGTCATAAGTAATATACACTGCTCAAAACAATTAAAGGATATTTGAAGTTTTATATAAAATAAAGATATAAACGAAATTTTTTTTGCCGAAAATAGAAGAAGAGAATCACAGATGCAAATTTTTCTGCTTCAGCGGCAGCGAATGAAATTTGACTTTCAACTGGATAAAAGAGAATGAAGACAAGGATGATCGGCATTCAGTGATTGCTTTGTTTCGATGAGTACGATGTCTCAGCGAAGTCATTTGACAGATTCAGAAGCTTGGAGAATTGTTGGTAGGTTAGAAGGGGGCCAAACTCAAGCCGAAGTAGCGCAAGCCATTGGAGTGTCACAAAGTGTCATTTCCAGGATCTGGAACCGTTTTTTGGAGAGTGGATGTGCAGGCCGAAGACCAGGGCAAGGTCGTAGACGGGCAACAACGCCCAATGAAGATCGGTATTTAGCGTTAACAGCTCGGAGACACCGAAACATGAACGCTACTCTTCTCCAACAACACCTTCGCTCGGCTACAGGCACCACGATTTCAACTCAGACTGTCCGAAACCGGCTCCATGCTGTAGGTCTGTATGCTCGCCGACCGATGGTATGTGTTAGATTAACATCAAGGCATCGTCGCGACCGCAGGGAGTGGGCAACCGAGCATGTCAACTGGAGGAGAAATGAATGGAGCAATATTCTGTTTTCTGACGAGTCCCGTTTTTCTGTGCATCCGGATAATAGGCGTATTTTCATCTGGAGGGACCGTGGCAGTAGGAATAATCCTGCGTTCGTGCACGAAAGTGTCAGATTTGGCGGTGGAGGAGTGTTGGTGTATGGTGGCATCTCCATTGACGGGCGCACTGACCTCTACATCATTCGAGATGGAGCTCTGACTGGTCGCCGATATAGGGATGAGATCCTCAGATCTATTGTAGTCCCTTACGCTGCAGCAATCGGAGATAACTTCATTTTAATGGACGATAACTGCAGGCCACATCGTGCAAACCTGGTGGAGGATTTCCTTTTCGAGGAAGGAATCGTTCGAATGGAATGGCCAGCGTGTTCTCCAGACATGAATCCAATCGAGCACGTTTGGGACGCTCTAGGAAGACGAGTTTCTGGCCGCCAACAACCCCCACAAACTCTCCAAGAACTGGAAAGAGCTCTTCTGGAAGAGTGGGGCAGAATACCCCAACTCGTCATTAATAGCCTCATTGAGTCCATGCCTCAAAGGTGTTCAACGTTGCTGGCCGCCCGTGGAAACCATACCCCCTACTGAAAATGATTTTCTTTGAAGAAAACACCTTTTCTTATTCTTTTTTTCTCATATGCACAAATTGTGTTTTTTTCCTTTTGTAGACAAATGCGCAATAAAATGCATTTTTTTCTGCCAAACATGTGTAATTTATTCTCATATAACCTACTATGTCTGTCGACCATGTATCAATCAGCTAAAAAGTTTCCCAGATACAAAATCCACCTAAAACTGCAATATCCTTTAATTGTTTTGAGCAGTGTAGTTGGGTTACCAGGTGTCCTGTATTTCACAGGCACAGAAAAATGATAAAATCACTTAGTTTGTCATCTTATTGCTCATAATACAAGAAACCTTACTCATTGAAAATAGGTGATCTTGTACAACTTTTTGTGCTAAAAATCATAATTAAAGTATTAAAGATCAGAAATTTATTCCTTCGTCATTACATGGCCTCAAATTAGTCCATACGGCCAGTCGCGATGAATTTTACCCTTACTTTAACAAGCTGTAACTACTAAAAAAATTACTTAAGTTTGTCACTATACCAATTAATTACCCATGAAGATGTCGTACGAGTAGAACTACTAAAGTTGTTTCTTTCCTCTTAAATATTCAGTAATTTATTCATCTTTGAAATCCCTTTAAAAATGTTCATAAATTAAATCCCATCTTAAGAAGACAATATCTCAAAAGGGATACTTCTGATTTAATTATCTTATGTACTACTCAAAAAACACCTTAATGGAAAAGAAAACTTTTATATCATTTTGGGCTTTTTGGTATACGGTAAAAATAGCAAGGTTTAAAATTTCTGCTTTATGTGAGATTTGCAGCTATATACGCCGTAAAAATTGACTCTAAAAATGTGTCTGGAATGGAAGTGTCTGGAATACTGAGAACACTGCAGTAAGGAAAGAATAACAGAAATGTATATGAAATAAGTCCGTCATTGCATGCCAACTAGCCTAAGGAGGCGAGGTACTGACCTGGTGTTCTTGGTCGTGTGCAAAAGTAATGTTCCAGTACACTCAAATATCTCTTGAACGTATATGGCTAGAATAGTGGAATAAGTGTCTACCTGTAGTAACATGCCTTGGCACGATCATATAAGAGAGGTTGCAGCACCCCTAGTGGCTATATATGATAAATGTCACCCTATCTCGAAAACTCTGAGAGACAGCGAAAAAGTGCCAATCACAAATGCTTAGAGCATACTCGATTTAGTATAACATGATGTCTGACTTTTTTTTTCGGATACTCCCGGTAGAACGTCTGCATATGAAATGCATGTAAAATTCGCATATGACCAATAATAAATTAGTTCAATAATAAATTTAATTTCAAAGAGTATATGACGATAAGTAGACTGTGTAACTTTGAACAGTTCAAGTTTAATATTTGCTCACACTTCACCTAAATAAAGGGCATACATATTTTTCAGTCAGAAAAGGGTACTTCTTGTGCATGTTTTTTTTTTTTTCATGAATAATGTGATTCTTGAAAAGGAAATATTATTATGCGATCTTCAGTGTAGTCCACAATAGCTGAAGCTATCGTATGAACCCGGATCTTGTGTTTACGTGAGCAGTCAGGGGAAGAAATCCTGTGGCCATAAACTTCTGGATTTAATCAATTTTTACCCTACCGATTCAAAACAATTTTGCACATACGGACAATTCCACATTCATTTTTCACCATAAAGAGGAAAGACGAAGACTTGTATTTGTTTGCATTTTTCTTTTGTCTCTGTACATTGACCTTTGAAATAAAGTTGTAGAAAAACCATTTTTGGTATTCATGATTAATTTTAGAAATGAAAACATTCTGACGTTGTTTTTTTTCCTGAATTTTACATTACACTGTTGGTTACACAATTGGTTACACTTCATTACACAACATCCCCAAATTCAGGGTTCGTACGCTTCAAGGACTTTCAAGCACCTTTTACCAGAATTTTCGTAAAGTAACATTTGGTTTATTTACGGAAAAGAAATTCTATCTTCACATACAGCGACCAGAATCTATGACATTTCTGGTACTAAAACACTTAAATTTTCCTGAATCCCCTGATGCGTACGAACTCTGAAATTAGATATTTTGTACGGAATATTTTTACCTGAATAATTTTTTTTAAATTTTATTCAAGGTCAACGCATATCTCATGGAAGAAGACTGCCATCTGTCCTCGACATGTTCTTCCACTAATGAATTAGCACGTACATAACATTTTCTTCCTCTAAAAATCTGCCTTATTTGAAGTTTCTTCTGGAAAAAATGGACGTTCTATATTTAAATTAGACCCTAATATGTTCTTCGGAAATCTCTATTTTTTCAAAATTATCACTTAAAATATTCATCTACTAAACTCTTCAATTATTTAGCTTCACTATGGTCATCTAATAATATAAAATTCAGGTTTCAGAGCATTCATTCTGTATTATTCAATAATTTAATTGAACTTTTAGTTATTTTCTTCTGCTGAATTGTATGGAATCTTGAACTTGGTAACTGCGAGAAGTCTGTTATTCGAGTTCCCGAACTCCGAGAAAATCAGCTTTTATTTTTCCTCATTAAATCTGTATTTAAAAAATGTAAATTGGAAAATAAAGAGCAGAAAAAAATCCATAAGCTAAAAAAACTGTAGATGCTATTAAAAATAATACCTCGCAATTTCTGTGAAAATCGTAAATTAAAAAAGTAACATACCTTAAAACAATTTCCAAATACCGAACACAAATAAGTTTTGCCAATTTACTTTGAAATTTCACTGTATTGTGTTTCATTGTATGAAAATGAATACTCTTTTCTCTATAATGAGAAAATGCTTAGTTTCCGTTTCCCCATTAAAATTACATTTAGAAAATCTATATAAAAAACAAAGAAGTGAAACAAAAAAAGTTTTCAGAATTGACAAAATGTACCTACTATTTAAAGTAATGTATTTCAGTTTCTCAGAAGTCAAAAACTAAAAGAGTAGCAAACCTCAAAACGATTTTAATATAGCAAAAAATACTAGCACATTTTACTTGGTTTAATTTGCAATTTCATTGTATTGTTTTTGTTGTATGAAATTTTAAACTTAGTCATTTTGAGAACTCTATTGCAATGAGCAAACGCCGTGACCCCTTCGTCCTTGTTAAAACTGCATGCAAGAAATATAAAAATGGTAAAACAAAGAATACAATCAAAAAAGTTTTAAGATTAAACTAAAAAAATACATTTCAATTTCTTAGAAAGTCATAAACTCAAAGAATAACAAATTTTAAAACAATATTCCATAGTTTTTTACCGATTTACTTTGAAATTTCATTGTATTGTGTTTCGTTGCATAATAACTTAAACTTATTGTGAGAACTATATTACAATGAGCAAATGCTGTGGTCCCTTCCACCATGTTAAAACTGTATATAAAAAATATAAATAGTAAAATAATAATAATAATAATAATAGATTGAACTACAAAAAATGTGCTCAAAATAATGACTTTCAATTTCTCAGAAAGTCCTAAATTTAAAGAGTACCTTAAAACAATTTTCAAAATTTTTTGTTACCTGATTTACTTTCAAATAGTTCGGCAATTTCGAATATCTTTATGTACTTAAAATAAATTTCTGCGAGTTTCCTGAGGATCTCCTGAAAATAATTATCCCTAGTAATGTAATATAGTTTTATAATATTGTATGCAGTTTTTTCATAACAGACAGCTTACATTTAAGTTTGGCGGAATTCCAGCCCATAGATGCCGAATTACAGCTATCATGCACTTCGCGAAAAGTATGACCTAGAAGCGCCACCTGTTTGATGATATACGCCAAAATCTAAACAGCATTAATTTATGTCAGGATCTAACTAAATAAAAAGTTTCATGGAATTATTGAAACAAGGTCTTGAGTATTATGCCCACAAAATTTATCTAATATAGACAGAAATATAGATATCGATCCAAAAATAGTCAAATCTGATTCAGGACATCTAAAATATATAAACCAATGGAAAACAGGAAGTTAAATATTTTCACGAATACAGTACTTTCTTCTTATAAAAGAAAGTATAAATGTATCCTACTTAAAATAATACTTTTCAGTTTCTGAGAAAGTCATAAAATAAAAGAGTAACAAACCTTAAAACAATTTTCAAATAGCGAACGCAAAAAAGTTTTACCTGATTTACTTTGAAATATTTCGGCAATTTCGGATGTCTTTACGTACTTAAAATAAATTTCTGGGAGTTCCCTAAGGGTCTCCTGAGAATAATTATACCTTGCATTCCACCAATCTCTCCTCCTTAAAGTTAGAGGTCGGAGAAATGGAAAACACATGAGGAAAATTACAGCAACTCCTGAATTATGTCAAAATGGAAGAAAACATATCGTGTTTCACGTTATACTCGGAAAAATATCTTCAGCAATATTCACTATTAAAGTGAAAGAAAAGCATTTTTAAAATTGAAAAAAAAAAAAAAAAAAAAAAACTTTTATGCGAACACTGATTTTGCTGCTACACATGAGCAGCTTACAAATAATAATGCGGTTACTGTAATGTAATATCTATTAACTTTGTTATGTCTGTTTTCTTCAAAGGAAAATAAATTCGGAATATATATAAAAATTCTCAAAACATAAAATAAAGAAATTAAAAAGAAAAGTATACAGGGTGTTCCTTTTTATTGATAAATGTCTAATTTTCCAAACGTTAGTTTTAAGAGGTATAGTTTTAATGGAAAATATGTTTCAAATGATGTCCATTATCATATAAAAATCAGTTTACGCCAAAATATTTTATTTTAAGTTACGAAATTTACATTTTTATGCAATCCCTGTGTCCTACACATTTTATTCAGAAAAAACTGCATCTATGCTCTAACAAGTAAAACAGAAAAATCCATTTTTGTACGACCAAAACTTACCACGTTATGATACTTTAAATTTTATGAATTTTCAGCTTTTTCTGGCACTGAAACAGAAAAATGCATTTTTGACTATAAGATAGAAAACATTGTACTGCATATACACACTGTACATATTGCATATAACGATAGTTAAAATAATAAGGAATAATGATGAATGTACGCTAATGGTACAAACGCGTCTCAAAAGTTCATATTATGTAAATCAAGTATTTAAAAAAAAATTACAGTAATATAGTACAGTAACTAAATATAGTATATTATAAGAACGACATAGGACATTTTTAACAAATCAATACCTTTATTAAAAAATTGGTTAAATTTTGTTATATGTCATCCTCCTGGCTTTGATCTATTTACTTACTTCACCAGCATATGATTAATTATTTTTATGGATTAGTACATCATTATAAATGTCCGTACTTTAATCATACTCTGAAATGTTTAACAAATTTATAACAGAATATGCAAGAATACCTTTAAGGCTGGTCTCAAATACAAAAGGAGCTACTTTCTGACACAATTTTGATTTAATTTTTGTTGGGAAACGAGTGAAATTGGCAAGTATTCTTGTTCGAGAAACTATGTTAATCGAAATGAGTTTTCCATTCTTTTGGTAGAGACAGAAGATCTTTCAGAAAGTGCTGTTAAAGTCAGCGTTTTGAACCGAATTCCCGAGGCATCAGAGCAAGAAAGGGGAAAATCATGTCGTCACGTGACATGAAACGCATATAACTCGATAAGTATTTCATTTGTCAAAAAATAGAAAACTCATTTCGATTCCAAATTGCTTCCATAGTCAGGCCAGCCTATTTTATGCTTTTGCGTTTAAAAATGAGTCAGAAAATGTGTCAGAAAGTTTGTTGAGCAGGTCATTTGAGAACCACCTTAAGTCAGTTCTCAAATTCCCTGTTCTGAAACAAGAAACTTTCTGCACATATTTTGACTGATTTTTAAACGTAAAGGCATAAAATTGCCAGGCCTGACTATTGAGTCGATTGGAAATCGAATGATGTTTTCCATTTTTTGATAAATATCGAGCTGTAACTTATCGAGTTATAGGCAATTGTGGTCACGTGACAACAGTTTTTTCTTTCTTCCCGCGCTGTCGCGTCAGGAAATTTGGTTCAAAACACCAACTTTGACGGCATCTTCTGAAAGATCTTCTGCCTTTACAAAAAAATGGAAAACTCATTTCGATTACATATTTTCTGACTAAGAACACTTGCGAATTTCATTCGTTTTCGAGCAAAAATGAATTCAGAAATGTGTCAGAAAATAGCTCCTTTGGAATTGAGAATAGCCTTGAAAGATAATAAAAATTTTATTTAAACATTTTTAAAAGTATAATATTTATTTCCTCCAGACATCCTGCTTTGATTACGATTCTAGAGCAGGGTTTTCTAACGACTCAACTGCGGACCACAGAGACACATTATTTCCGAATAGTACACTTCACCTTACTTAATCGCAAAATTTATCGTATTAACCAGTGTTTTTCTATCTTTGGCCAAAATAAAGCATTTTTTGTGTGTGCGTAAGGGGAAGGAGGGGTTCTTAAGCTAAGATAAATAATATCAACTCAGGAGGGATTCTGTACTAAATTTCATGAAGTTTAGACAAACTTCATAAATTATTTCAATCTGAAATTGTTAAACTTTGCTTTAGATGATGGAGAGCATCTTACCTTTTTACATCTTTTCATCTTACCTTTAGGAACCCTCTTATTAGCTAATGAACCTTATCCACCACGGAGTTCATATTAAATTGTTAATACTGGCGAAAATTAACATTTAGTGCCATTGCGTTCTAGAGCAGGGTTGCCAGTTTGGACTATTTTAAAATACAGAAATTTCGAATTCATACCGAAAGAATAATTTTTACTTTAAGTAAGCCCAAAATGTCTGTCTTTAAATAAAGCACAATTTTCAACTCCAAATTTCTGTATTTAAATAAGGTCAAACTGGCAACATTGCTGTAGAGAGTATGAGACGAATCTGTATCAACAGCCAACATGTTGGACGCAGATAAATCAAGTTAGTGAAAAAGTTTTTTATCATTCACTGTTAAAATAAAATAAAATAAAAATAAAGCATACTATATGGTGAAGTTTACTTACAACCACACCTCAGCAAATTAATACCAAATAATTAAACAATATAGGCAATGGTCAAGAAGTCCACAAGTCACATTCAAAACTTGCTATCTGTCACATCTAAGTTTACATTAAAAATAAAATAAAATTTATGTTTATTTGTATTCATTTATCGTTTCTTTTTTTTCCTGTTCGTGACTCATGCAAGTGAAAAAGAAGTACAGCAGCTACATATAATTCTTGGAGAGATGCGAGAAATAAAAGTTTGAGAATCCACGGACTAGTAAAACAGCTAGCGGTTTTTCCATTACCAGTAAAATGGTTAAGTTTTTCCAACGGTACATATATGCAAGAATAACTTTTAAAAAAATCATCATTTAAGCAATTTTTAAACTAAAATTTTCATTCCCTCCAGGTATTCCGTTTTGATTAAAATTCTAGACTTTAAAGGCTTGTATTTCTCATTCAAAAAGAAAGAAATACCTTTGAAACATTAATATGACTATCTTTCCTTAAACTAAAGATTTACTTTCGTATTTTAATTAAATATTTGTATGACATCTGAACTTTCGTGATATGCTATATTCAAAATTAAAGAAGTTTCTTTATATATTATGCTTGAGGTTATTCAGGAAATGCTTTTATTAAGTAAACTTTTGATTATAATATGCATTAATTAATGGAGAAACTAATTACTTGTTAAAATGTCTCAAACTTTAGTTCAGTGTAGAAATTTTCATTGAATAATAATATTATCGCACACATTTAAAAGTTATTAACATAAAAGGACAAGGGAAATTCTAATTAAAAATTTTCATTTTCCATTTTGTAGCTCCACAAACATGCCGGGTTAAAAATTAATGTATATTACAGGTTTTGAAGTAAGATGGAGGTAAATCACACATTATATAAATAATGTTTTATATAAAAAAATATATATATTTCATATGCATTATGAATTGTTCAGAATAATCCATAATTTTAATGATAGTTCAAATGAGCGGAATCATAATTCATTTGCGTTCGGGTATTTGTTCAAAATTTTCGATATGAATGAAAATCACTTTGATTTTATTGCAAAAAAATATTTAAAAAAAAAAAAGTTTTACATGGACAAGCTAAGGAGCTTCAGAGAAAATAAAATAACGAAAACTTATTTGTAATAAAAAATATTTGAGTCTTGTTCTAGAAAAAAAAAAGAAAAGAGAGGAATGGGAAAAAGAAGAAATAAAGTAAGATTTCTCAATTAAGGCTGTCCTCAAATACAAATTGACTACTTTCTGCCACAATCACGAAGTCACTTTTCTTCTTAAGGGTTAAAAATTCTTAAGGGTCTCAAATCTTCCTAGTTATTGTTAAACCTACGGGCGTGGAATGCATTCGTATTTTTAAAATATCTCTATGGCGGGAAAGACGTCTTTAAAAGTACAGGATGATTACAAATGAATATCCCAACTTTGAAGAGCTATATCTTCTGAACAGTAAAAGGTGGTGTTTCATTTCACACGTCGAAGTGAGTGAGAAGTTATAAAGTTTCATAAATGTAAAGGTTCGTTTTTTTTTTGTTTTTTTTTCTTTGGGGGGGGGGGGGGGGATAGATGGTGCAACAAGCGGCGGGTTGAAAGTGAACCGGCATGTTCCGTTGCGAGTTCATTTAGTCAGCTGCCGCCGAGATACATAAAAGCAGAGAGATAGAAATAAGAAGGAGAACAGTGAAGATAGTCTTTCAAGATCATAACACGGACCGGAAATTAGTACCCAGTTCGTGGGGCTGGTGCTCACAAGTGCTAGTCACGTCACCTGTCAAACATGACAAATTATCGTCTGCACTTCCTGCATTTTGGTTTCGAGTGTCATAAAAAGTTGTCAGTCGAAACCGGACATAGAGGGCGCTACACTCCCCAAGTGCCCAAAAAAAACGGAAACGCCGCCATAGTACAGTTCCATTAGTACAGGGAGATATAAATAGATTATAAATAGATAGAGGTATTCTATTACCATGCATAAGTAGAAACATTATCATTGTTCTCCTTCTCTCTATCTTCCTGCATAAAAGATAAAGAGTTTTTTCCGCCTCTACCAGTCATTGCTCTGACACTGGAAAAATACTTTATCTTTTATGCATCTCGGCGGCAACTGACTGAATGAACTCGCAACGGAACATGCTGGTTCAATTTCAACCCGCCGCTCGTTGCACCATCTCTCGCCAAAAAAAAGAACCTTGACATTTATGAAACTTCATAACTTCTCACTCACTTCGATGTGTGAAATTGAACAGTACCTTTTATTGTTCAGAAGATATAGCCCTTTAAAGTTGGGATATTCATTTGTAATCACCCTGTATATTGCGTGATCAATATAGTGCAGGTCCAAATCCCTGGAAATTGACAAAAGTCTGTAATAAGTATGTTATAAACTAATATTCTTAAATGGTTCTTTACGATGATGGTTATTTATTAAAAGTTTGAAGAATAAATGTTAGGTTAAACAGTCAGTACAGATAGGGATATGGATGGTGCCTTAGAGCTGATATTGTACTGAGAGCTCACATTTGTAAAGTCCAGAAGAGAGCCTGTTAGAGAGAGAAAACACACTGCATGATGATTTTATAATGCTCAAATTGGCATCACCAAATCGGCGAAAGAGCATATCAATTTATTGATGTCATCCGAGGTGTAATTATCAGTTACCCTTTTAAACAATTAAGAAATTGGAATTTTATGACAGGGATACCAGAATAGCAGTCCTAAAAAGTAAGCCAGCATGAATTTGAACTCCAATTGTTCGTTCGAAGAAAATATTTGGAAAAGTAAGAAAGAATTTTTGCCTAGACATAACCAATATCATCTACTGGAAAAGTTTATGATCTAATGAGCATGCAAAAAACAATTTCTAACGAACGCTAAACAGAATGAGAATAAAATGCAGAGCAAAAACAAAGTTCGTCTTTATCCTTGATTTTTTTTTTTTTTTTTTTGGCTATTCATTGACGCTGCTTAATTATATAAACGGATTCTATCTGTGTGAGAGCCGTAAATGATAAAGACGTATGTTGAATATATATATATTTTTTTTGTCATGGAGGAAAATTAGGACGGGAACTGAAATAAAAGTTAGAATAAAATAAGTAATTAATTAAAGTGAGTTTTAATTTTAATTTAAAGAAAAGGGTTAATTTCATAAAAACATATGTGATTCCATATCCCAAATATCTCCCCTTAAACCGACAAAAAAAAAAAAAAAAAATAGTAATTAGATGAAAGGAGAGAAAATAATGTTCATATACTCTTACGACTATATCAATTGTAGCACATATACATGCAAATGAAAATAAGCAGGTTAAAGAAACAAAACAAACTATAAGTGAAGATCTCTCTTAGGCATCCTTCCAAAAATAAAAATATACTATGATATAATTATATTAGTGCCATAAATACTGTCATACACAGATGACATCATATTTTGTTTCTTTCATAGAAACAGCTGCAGCAATTGTAATAAAAGTAATGATCACTTCATCAGTTCGTCTTAGTCAGACATTGACCTGTATCATATTGTGCAAATACAAATAAAACAAACATTAGGCTTAAGTTTACAGGTCAGTTGCCAACTGGCATTAAATTTTTAAATATTTATGTCATAATAAACATTAAATATGCTTATTGATCAATACCATGATAATAATAATATAATAGAGTAATATAATGTAAATAAAAAATAATATAACACACAGGTAAACAAAAATATAGCTTAAATAGGCAAGGGTTATATATCACTGCCCATAATAATTAATAGAGGTATAATTTGCAAAGTTATGTCTTTCTTTTATTTTTATAACTCACAACATGAATCTTAACGCAAAGTCATATTATAGATGACGTTTCAAGAAATGTTTGAATTTCAAGAAGCGAAAAATTATGTGTAACATTGCCATAAGACTTCCAATTTCATAATGCAGCAAACGAATGTGTCTATTAAAATGTAATTTCTTTAAAGAAAAATAAAACTATTGACATAAAAATGAAATCTGAAATTTTGAGAAATCCGTTAATTGCATTGATTTGTAAGAAGGTATTGATATGTAAAACAAGGATAAAAATCCACATAAAACATTAGGTATCCCCTTTAAAAATACCTTGACTAAAACACAAAGACAGCTGATTAGAAGACACTTAACATTCTCGTAAAAAGTGTAAAAAGGCAAAAAATATGTGAAAAAAAAAAACGTATGATATATCAATATACAAACCCATATATGTAATCTCGGCGGAAGATGCAGCTGGAATAAACACCAAACAAAAGCTTGCAATAAAGATTATAGAAAGAGTACAACTCAGTCTTTGATTATAAAATATTGACAATAAGAAGTTTGTAATCATTGACTGGTATGCAAATATTCATAAAACCTTTACTGGTGTGTGAAACATTGACTGCTGTGAGAATAATATTGACTGTTGTGTGAATAACATTGACTGCTGTGTGAATAACATTGACGGGTGTGAATAACATTGACTAATGACTAATATGTACATAACATTGACTGGTGTGTGAATAACATTCACTAATATGTACATAACATTAATTGGTGTGTAAGAGTTTTCTTTTTTTTGGTAACTGTGAACAAATGTGGAACTACCTTGAACAAATGAGAGAAGAATGATCATTGAGAAAAAAATAACAAGAGGTGTAAAAAGTTGAAGTACTAAACTTGACAAAAATATGATTATATTTTGTAAAATGATAAAGTTTGAAATAAAGAAGTAGTAAACTCACGATGACAAAACAGATAGTACGTGTGTAAATATACATTGACTGAAAGAAAAAACTTTTACTGTATGTATTAATAAGTATATGTGGTGAGGCGTACCTCTGAAGACCATGTGTATCCCAACGTAACTAAAGAAATAAGCATTATAAACTGTTTTTCAAAGGGTGTTAGTAACTCATACATGAGTTACTGACACCCTTTGAAAAACAGTATGACATGTATAAACATTTAATGTTTCATTGTAACAAGATCCATGAAAACACCAGAAAAATAAATGTATGTAACAAAATAAAGAATGCAAAGTATAACATGCAAAAGCTTTCTGATACAGCTCCTGAAAAATGAAAAGACTTATAGTACTTAAAAAAATATCAGGAACAAAATATCAGAAAAACAGGAAAAATTTCATGCTGAAAATTTTCCAATTTTCTGTGTTATACCTTTAAATGATGTCTGAATTAGTGATGGGTGATTCTCGAAAACTCAAAAATCAATGAAAATCGCCTATCGTATAAAATGACTGTCGATAAAGATAACAATTGATTCCCAAATTCTACTATCCAGATGTTCTACAATCGATTGTCACACCGATAAGTTAAAAACAGTACTAGCAAAACCTAGCGATTAATAAATTGACTAGTTTCGCATTATTTGTTTCACATCATCTCTTGAAACATTGGAGAGCTTGTTTAAGGTTCCAAGAAGAGTCGAGGGTAGCCAAAACGCTCAAGGTAAGTTCCATCCACCGAAAACACGTCGAAAATAAGAGCTGAAGACAATATAGAAACCAATACAGGAAATTGCAGCCCCCCCCCCCCCCTCGCAG
This sequence comes from Maratus michaelseni, assembly GCA_963931845.1. NCBI lineage: Eukaryota > Metazoa > Arthropoda > Arachnida > Araneae > Salticidae > Maratus > Maratus michaelseni. Next base: position 410,380,948 of record OZ007586.1, read on the forward strand.
AGAGAACTAGAAAAGAAATGATCGTGGTTTGGGGGAGGAAACAAACCAAGACGAATAGATCAAGTTGTATGAGGATCGGAGATCGAACCCATAGAACTTGACATATCGGATAAAGAATAAATGTACACTATCAGCAGCGCCAAAAATGCTCAAAAAAAAACTTTAAAAATGATCCGATCTTCACTAAAATTATATAAAAGTTAAAGAAACTTAAAAGAAACTTAGCAATGATAAAAGAAAGGGTGGGGGAGGCCATGGGGGGAGAAAATGTGAAAAAAATGCCTGTTTCTACCATAAATAAATATATGAGCGATTGAAGCTTAATAGTAGACATAGGAAATGGGTTAGTGGTCCACGTGGACAAAGAGCAAAAAACATATTTCAGGGGCCACTGGAAGTGGTTGAAAAGGCCGAAAAACTGCCTAAAACGGAAAAGCTGAAGTTAAAAATTTCATATCAAGGAAACTAAAAGGTCTAGAGCCCAAAGGACCTTAGAATAACGCTTAATCCAAGAGTTGGAAAACAGTGGAAAACAGCAATAACTCAAAAAAAAAAAAGACCATCTAGGCTAAAAACGAAAATGGGGATGAGAAAGAGGGAAGGAAAGCTAACTAGGGAACAAAAAAGATGAAACTGGAGGAGGAGGAGGAGGGAGGCCAAAATACTCCAAATGCCCAGAAAGAGTCGTAGGCCTGTTGCATTTTCCAACTTACACTTCCACAGGCATTTTTTCACATCCCCCCCCCATTCCCCATGACCTCCCACACCCTTTCTTTTATCCCTGTTAGGCTTCTTTTAAATTTCTTTAACTTCTACATAGTTTTAGTGACGATGGGGTCATTTTAAACGTTTTCGAGCGTTTTGCATTATCCACTGTGTGGCATTTTTTTATTCGATATATCACGTTCTATGCATCCGATCCTCACACAACTTAGACCATTCGTCTTTGTTTGTTCTCCCCCCCCCCCCCACACACACACACCTTTTTAGTTCTGTTTCTCTCTGCCAGGGGGCGCTGCAACTTCCATCATTTGCTTCTATATTGTCTCCAGTTGTCATTTTCGACGTGTTTTCCGGGGATGAAGCTTCCCTTGATCATTTTGGCTATCCCTGGCTCTTCTTGGAACCTTAAACTAGATCTTCAATGTTTCAAGTGTTCATGCAAAACTAGTCAACTTATAGCCAAACTAGTCTTAATTTTTTCCATGGCGATTCTTGATAAAATCGGATCTGATACCGAATAAGAATAGTAATTTATTGACTGGATACATCGATAAAAAAAATAGATATTATCGAGAAAATCAATGAAACATATCGTTATCACTCATCACTATATGCGACACCGTGAGAAACCATGGGTATGTGTAACAATGCGTAGCCCCTCTGAACATAATCTCCATGACAAGAAGGACATGTCAAAAAATAATTCACAGAAAAATGCCAATATTATGTTTTATAATTATTATCATGCACGACAACCTGTGCAAACTTGTAAAAGAAAGAAAAGAAGAAAAAAAAAGTGCAGCTACATAAGTTAAAAAATAAAACACAATTGAAAATGCTTGTAAAAAATGAAAAAATAAATTTATCAATGTAAACACTCTCTGTAATCTTACATAAACAATACTGCGAAGAAAAAACATGTTATTAAAATATTAAAAACAAACAGAAGTTGTGTGAAAGAGTTCAACAAAATCTATAACTCACACCTGACTAAATTGGTCTGGCGCCAGCGCCTTAAAATTAAATCAAATATGATATAATGTTTCTCCTCATGAAGACATTCCTGCAGTAATGGCTAGACGAAAAGGAGTAAAACACTCGAACAATAACTTTTAAATAATAATAATTAATAAAATTTTGCGAAAAAGATTTAAAAAAACTGGAAAAATTTTAAAGAACGTGAAGAAAAACGTCAATATAAAGAAGTGTGTTCAAATAAAACGTACCAAATATAATGAATAAGAAAACATGTGTACATACTTTCAATGTTAAGAAAAAGTAACCAAAAGTATACCAAAATAAAATATGTGGTGTCGAAAGAAAAAAAAATGAACATGAGAAAAAAATGCCTTTTTTAATAAAGTTATGACCCGTGACATTGAAAAGAATAGGAAAATGCAACAAGATTTGATTAACCAGCTACATTAAGTAAGAAGAAATTATATTTATTCCTTAAAAAAAACTAATATAATGATGACTAACATGAGCTGAGATATGTGTATACTGATTCGATTATTAGGACATTTGAAATAAGTGAAATAAGAGAGAAGAAAAATCTAATAATTATGCCTGAACTGTAAAGGTAAATGGAATCAATGTTTGTCCGAAAAAGTGCAATATTATAAAATTACATGTCTATCTTATGGCAGTTTCAATTCAATAGGAACACATCCAAATGCAAGTTATTCATTTATCAATAATGTTTGGATATCGAAACAACACACATTTATCCAATATGTCATTTACATATTACCATTCCAATATAAAAATAAACCAACTAAATCAATTATACTAAATAATTGAAGTCAAAATCAAAAATAGAAAAGTTATTGCGTGCAAAATTATTTTTGAATCCTTACCTTATAATTTAAAGTATGACATTATGCAGTTACTTTCACATGTGCAAAACCTGACACAACTTTAATAACAATATAGGTTATTTTCAAATCACATTAAAATTCACCCAAATTTTAGAAAATTACTAAGTATCTAATAGAAATTAATATTTAACAGGATTTTTTTTTTTTTTTTTTCAAATCTTATTCTTTGTATTTTTAACAAAATGCATAAGAAATGCCATACTGTGTCAAGAAAACTACACAAAAGAAAAAATATATATATGCAACAACCTAAAATGAAAATTGCCACAAGACAATAATCATAGGTGGAAAATAATCCTGAGTGCAGTATTATTTATAATAAAGCAATATTATTTTTTTAAAACATCAATATAAAAGGATAAGAAAAAAAAATTTCATGTGCTCCTTATAACTTAAAAAAATCCCTGACGGCTCGGCCTACAGGCACAGATAGATTTCGAAGACGCAGACCGTGGGGAGCCTGTTTGTTGGGAATTGCGGAAGAAAAGACCTTTTTGCCATGATGGGGCATTTTGGAGACGCCCACTTCGAAACCTAACTTGTTTCCGGGCGGAGCGGGCAGGGATTGTTTTTGTTTTTAATTTTTTTTGCTATAAGGGTTGGTCCTATAAAAAACATGTCAATATAAAAGTTTTAGATAACATTAAGAGAATTTATAATAAATTCAAGCGGATTTGATATATTCTGAATTGACGAAGTTGTGAATTTTTTTCTTCTACCCCCCCCCCCCCCCCCTTTGGGGCCATTTTTAATAATATCAAAAATCTGTCATATATAAATTTTCGGCCCTTTTCCTAGAAGTAAAAATAACTTTAAACGGATTCGATACGTATCATAATTAAGAAATTATGGGGTTTTTTTCTGTTTTCACAAAAAGCCCCCCCCCCCCCAATTCCGCCCCTTTGGTTCGATTTTGCCCATTAACGAACTTGACCGAGATTTTATGGCCCTTGATTTTATGTATCAGTTTGGAAGAGATTTGTGCAGAATTATGGGAGTTATCGTGTCCATAAAAAAGTGACATAGATAGATAGATAAAGTTTTGAACTGGGGGTGGTTTTGGGTTCTGGGATTCATAATCGCCGTAGATCTGCAAAAAATTTTCAAAAATTCCAGCTTACGGGAGAATGTAATAGGTAGTATTTCTTACGAAATCTACCTAAAACTGCAAGGACTAGTTCTAGTTGAATAGAATGTTACTGGGGAATCTACCTTAAAGTTATTAATTAACTAGATTTAATACTGAAGTAAGAACATGCGGTTATTAAAACTGCAATGCAAATAATACTGTTAAAAAAAGAATTCCAATAAAAAATTTTACCATTCACAAGACATACAAATATAATCGCACACTTGGACGTAAAATTTTTAATTACAATTCTTTTGCAAAACAAATGGTCTCTTCAAATAATTACCCATGTTATTGTAATGACCCAAAATATCAAAAGTACATAAATACAACACATGGTCATATCATTACTGGTGATCTTAATATTGTAGAACAACCTATTTTACAAAACTTAATGCATAATGGAACAAAATTTCGCCTTCCATATAAGTGTAATATCAAATCCATAATATTGCAGTTTATTCAAGATATTGATTTATTTATATATAAAATTGCTATTGATTACAATAAACCAATCGAGTATTTTAGTGAATGGAGATTTTCTGTTATAGATAAAATGAAAAATGAAATTATAAAAAATTATCATCATATTACACATGCAGCTTTTAATAATATAAATAAACATATATCAGAATTACAAAACAAATTTATAATTACTTATGTAGATAAATCTCCAAATAATTATGCTATCATTTGTAAAGAATACTATAAAGTGTTAATTCACAATGCAATCAACACAAGTAATATTTTTAATAAAACTAAATTAAATATTGAAATAAATAATAGAAAATTATTAAATTATCACAAATTACTAAAAATCAAATGTAATAATTTAAATTATCCTTATCTTGTTATAATTCCAAAATTTCATAAAAATCCTATTAAATTTCGCACTGTTACCATCGGGTGTAACACATATAATAATAATGCAAGTAATTTACTACTTAATATTTTAAAGCAGATATATGATATAACGTTAAAACATAATAACCAACATTGCCTAAAAAACAGTTTTCAACTCATTAATAAAATACATAATATCAATCCGGTAAAATTCATAAAAACATTGGATTTTAATGATTTATTTAATAACATTGATATAAAAGACTTACATAAAACAATGTGTATATTATTTAAAGAATTTAAATCTCAATTAAAATTAAAAGAACATATTTCAGTAAATTTTTTTAAAACTTTACTAAATTTTACATTGCATAATAATTACATCATATATGACAATATTATTTATAAACAATGCCAGGGAATTCCGCAGGGCGGAACAGCATCTAGTATTCTCTCTGACCTTTACTTATATTATTATGAAAGAAATATTAGTACGAACAATGATTATGTATTTTATCGCTATATTGATGACATTATCATATTTTATTTCAATGAAAAAAATTGCACATCACCACTCAATTTTTATCCTACTCAACTTAAATTAAGCGAAAATGATTTAATTAATAATAATATTAACTTTCTTGACTTAAAAATCAATATTAATAATAATTATAAATTAATTTTTGATATTTATGATAAGAGATTTGATTTTCCATTTAAAGTAAATATTTTTACCAATTATGCTTCATGTTTACATAAATCTGTATATAAAAATATAATTATCAATTATCTACATCGTATAAAATACTTATGCTCAGATATAAATAAAAACAAAAATATTAGATTTATTCGAGATCAAGCAAAAATATATGGTTATCCAATTTTTATGATAAATTCAATTATCAACTCTTTTAAATAACATTTATTATATCATTTAATTATTAACACTGTATGTAATAAATTTTTGTTTTAATGTGCGATAACATATAACAATAGATATAATATTACAATTATAACATACATTAATACAATTATAACATATTAGGAAATTCAAAATTTGATTGAACATTATATACACTCTGTATAGTATGTGATTGTGCGTTGCCGATCACATATGTTTAGGGTGTCTTTGATGAGCAGTTTTCATACATTTATAATTTAACTTATACAATAACACATAAAATTATACATGGATAACATTGGTTATTATAACTCACAAACATATTTATTTGCAAAGTGTATAAATATATATATAGTTTTTTATTTTTATCTATGAAATTAAATTTAATAAGTATTTTTAATTACTGCATAGCATAAATTTGATTGAAGCACAGTAGTAATAATAATAATTATTTAATTTGATATTAAATTAATCTCTGAAATCTAAAATATAATTAAGTATAAGTATAAACAATACATTAATTATTTAATAACAAGTCTAAAATATATTTAAGTAGAAGTAACAATAAAAAATTAATCATTTAATTATAAGTTTATAATATATATCAGTGGTTTAGCACAGCTGGCAGCATAGCACTTTGTTTTAAAATAATATCTCTTTTACAAAATATACTCTTGTTAAGAATATCTGAAATGCTGTGCAGGATGAATAAATTCTGTGTATATTTATTCATATTGTAGGATTTTATTCGAATTTAATGTAAAAACTACAAGGAAGTATTGTTTATTAAAATTTATATATTGATTAAATCTAATGAAGTGATTATGTTAATAATAATATGGATATGTAACTAAATATTAATTATGAATAATTATAATACCAACAGATGGCGACACTTTACGTTTTAGTTAGTTGATGATATTATAGATATTATTTTTAATTTAACTATAGAGGGAGCTATTGCTTGTATATTAATTTTACTTTCAGGAATTAAAATTAGATGGAGTAATTATATATTCACGGATATAATTTTGTTATAAGAGTATTATCAACAGAATAGTTTTGTGTGTTTTTGAATTATTTTGTGTTGGGGTGTCATTGATCGAGTTGTGATTTTAAAAAAAAAATTTAAAAAAATGAGCTCTCAACTTGTCTTTCAAATCATTTCTCTCAACTCGACTCGAATGTCAACATGTTTGATACGTGCCATGTGGAATTGATCATTATGCAGAAGTTGCTATATTTTGAGGATTCTGGATCATTCTTGTGAGTAAAACATTTTTTCTACAATTTAAGGGTTCTAATTTCCAATATTATTTCAAAAATGATATCTGGTGGTAATTTAGTGTGGTGATTTATAAAGATTTTAGGATAATCGTTGTAAGTGATATATTATATATTTCTTAATGGTTTTTTATTTACATTTTACATATTTCCAATTTTAAATTTTTCCAATTGTTGTCTGGTAATAATTCAGTATACTTGGCTGATTCTACTGTTCTTAGCATCATGCCAGTAGAATTATGAAATACTGAATTATTTTTAAAACACATGTGGGTGCAGCCAAGCTGACGAGTACATCCACATGTGCTTTTTCATATCCAATTCTTGATTGGTTCTCTTGTGGTCCAGTTTTTCCACTGAATAATGTTCATAATTAATTTATTAATCCATTTGTGTTTACTTAATAGCAACTCCAATTTATAATTTTTTTCCCTTTCTCTCTCTTTCTTTTTAAATGTTCTTCAGGTATGAGTAAATTTGGCTAATTACCATTGAAGCACATGCTATGGTAATTTTATGATTGCACAAGTTAATTATTAGCTATGTGGTATTCTGATTACACAATATCATTAATTATCTCTTTGTAGATTTTAGTAGAATGATATTAGAACTTGATATGTTTTTGAAATTCATAGATATTATAATTATATATATATATATATATATATATATATATATATATATTCGTATATTTGTAATTTGACAGTACTATATGGTATAGTAATTTCATTGTATATGGTAATGTTTTAGATGTATGTTTAATCAATTAAAAAAAATTAATGAAAACATAACATAAAGATGAGAGAAAGAAAAAGAAAAATAAAAGTGTCCAGTTAAACTGATGGCATTGAGCTCAAAGGCTAATATTCACACTAATTAAGGGGGATATTACCCCCGTTTCCCCCTTTATGCTTAACCAATGATCCTCCAAATCTAATCAGGCAAGCGCCTTATCAGAATAAACCTGTACACCAAATTTGAAGCAAATCGGATAATTCTGCATGAAAAACCCATTTATCTAAATTAAAGGGGGTTAGCTCCCCCATTTCACCCCTTTATACTTAACGAATAAACCTCCAAATCTAATCAGGGAAGCGTCTTATCAGAATAAACTGGTATACCAAATTCGAAGCAAATCGGATAATTCTGCATGAATAAATTAAGGGGGGGTTAGCCCCCGTTCCCCCATTTATACTTAACCAATGAACCCCCAAATTAATCCGGGAAGCTCCTTATCACAATGAGCTTATATACAAAACTTGAAGCAAATCGGATAATTCTCATGAAAAACCCATTTAGCTAAATTAAGGGGGGATTAGCAGCCCTTCCCACACTTTATAGTTAACCAATGAACCCCCAAAACTAATCAGGGAAGCGCCTTATATCAGAATAAACATATATACAAAATTTGAAGAAAATCGGATATTTCTATCAAGAGTTATCGCATGACGTACGTACATACAGAACCTGCTGGCACATTAACTCTTAGGTTTTGATAGCCAGTGAGCTAAAAAAAATCTGTCAATTTATAATTCTTCAAAAGAGATATGCAATGAAAAATAAACAAAATATGCAGTCATTGTATAATGAGTGAAATAATAAAAAAAAAACATTTTTTTTTTTTTTTTTTTTAACACACAAAAATGCAAAAGAATGCGTTTAATTAAATTCTTGCTTTGCACTGAATTCTTTTGCAATAGACTGTTTTGAACTTTGGGGAAAATATGAAAAACATTCCAGCGCAATGGTGAACAGTAAATAAGTATTTTAGTAACATTAAAATTGTTAACTAAAATATTATTTCATCATGCTATCTTTAGAGTTTGGCATTTCAGTTCTTAAACAGCACCTGAATCATGAGACATTGCCAAGCAATCCAAAAATATTTCTAAATGTTATTATTCAAAGATTGTAAATATGAGCATGAGAAAACTAAAATGCATGAGCAAAAATACTTAGAAAATTCCTTTACGTATGAATTTAGAAACTAGTCGTTGGGGGCCACCGTAGTACTTACCCATCATGGATATGCATAATATAAAATATGAAAATAAAACATGCGTAAACTACTTATAAAATGCATTGCAATTCGAATTAAATCGTGGCTTGATGACGTCATAAGCTTTAAATGTTCTATTACTGAATTGCTTAAAAGAAACATCCTTATAACTCCAAAAAGGATAATAATATTAACTAACGGTTTATTGCGTCGGATTATGCGTCTCATTTCAAATTAAAATATATCTTTGAATTGAAATTTGGATGAAATACAGGGTCATGAAAAATCGAGGAGTGTGGAAAATAGGATTACAAATATCTCGGCATCTAATTATCCGATTGACTTCATTCTTAATATATGTATATATATATATTTACTTTCTTCTATCTTTACAAGAAGAAAGTATTGGATTCATGAAAATTTTAGACTTCCAGTTTTTGACGGATTTATACGTTTTAGAAGGTCCTGAAAACGATTTGACTGTTTTTAGAAAATGTCTGTCTGTGAGTCTGTCTGTCTGTCTGTATGTGACAAAAATTTTGTGGGCGCTCTACCTCAAGAACTAATGCACGAAATTTAATAAAACTTCCTATTCAGTTAGTCCGTGATATAAATTGGTGCTGATTAGTTTTTGGTGAAAATCGCCCGATAGGTGGCGCTATTATGCTGCATTTTTCACGATTTCCGCAATAACTCTATCTGAAGAACTAATGCATTTTCATCATACTTCAGATTTAGTTAGACTTTGACATAAATAGACGCTGATTAAGTTTTAGTGTAGATATCCCAACAGGTGGCACTGCTGTGTTACTCTTTTCATTATTTTTACGATAGCTATATCTCAAGAACTGATGCACGGAGTTTCATCAAACTTCAGATTCTGTTAGACCTTGACATAAATAGATTCTGCTTATGCTTTGGTGTAAATAGTCAAACACGTGGTGCTGCTATGCTACTTTTTTTCATTATTATTATGATAACTATATCTGAAGAACTAATGCTTGGATTTTCATCAAACTTCAGATTCAGTTAGACGTTGATATAAGTTGTTGTTGATTAGGTTTTGGTCAAAATATCCTAACAGGTGGCGCTGCTATGCTGCATTTTTCAGGATTCACATGATTTTAGCAATAGTCATAGACCTTGGGGGCCGCTATAACACGAAATTACTAAATTTCTACTTTATTTTTCAAGTCTGATAAATTGCGTCTATTCTTTTTGTAGCTTTAACACTTTTGTAGCGATTTTATGAATTTCTATTGCCTATTCAAAGATAATTTTTTTCTAAAGTTACAGTTAAAAACGCTTAAAAAACTCTTCTAAAGTTACAGAATTTCGTTAAAAACGGTTAAAATAGTAAAATGCGAACATCATTTGGTCCATTTTCGACCGAAAGCAACAACCATTTTCCCAATGGTTTAAAAAAAAAATCAAAATTTTAGGAGCTCTTTTTTATTTAAGAAATATATTCATATAACAATGAAATTTAAAATATGCATAATTGATCTCTTTCCCCTCTATAAACAGTAACGTATTAAAATCTTATCTAAAATTGATGAACTCTTCTCCAATATTACGCTTTAAAATTTATTATTTCTGACCAACAAATTAACTAGACCATATTCTAATCATTCATTGAACAAAGGAAATTTCTCTAATAAATTATATTAATCAAGCCGTACTCTAATTATTTATTAACCATAGAAAAACCATAATAATAATAATAATTAAAACATGCAGAAATTATAACAGCACCGATAAAAATACTTCTCAAAATATAAACACACATCAACATCCCTTAGATACATTTACAATCAAATTCATTCGAGGCCCTGCTGGCGTAGGGCGCAGAACAGCGGTCTCCCACACCGAAGATAGCGCGTTCGAAACCCGTTGAAGACTTGAGAAATGTTTCTTACTTTTTAACCCTGTCAATTACAGATGCTTCAAAAATTGTCAATAGATGGCGGCACAACCAATCTTTTTTGCACTTTCTTTCGAACAAGCAATTTGACGAAATCAATTTCCTCAGTTTTTTAGGAAAGATATTTACTCGATTTGACGAAATATTCGCTCGGAGCATTTCCCAGGAAACAGTTTCGTCAAAAATGAAGAAAATTTCGTGATATTTGAGTATCCATTTCTAACAGTGTGTCCTTAGAGTTTGGGCTTCACAGCATATTGCAACAACCTCTTTCGTCAATTCATTTGTGGTAGGAGAATGATATGCAGGTGGCGTATGCTCCCCAGACCGAAGAGCCCACCTGTGGATGTGTCCAGGTAAACCGGCCCTCCTGGTGGATCATTCGTATAGGTTCACGTGAACCTGCAAATCACAAGCTGGTGCTGCTAGACGTCTGAATGTGTCTCGTAGTATGGTCCAAAGGCTCTGAGATCAATTTGAATCCAAAAATTCAGTATCAAGAAGACTTGTTCCAGACCACTCATGGGTTACATCTCCTGTACAAGATCGCTTTCTAGCACTTTTGGCAAGAAGGAGGAGCATCACTACTGTGGCTCAGCTCGTTTTAGATCATCGTAAAGCAACAGGGATGACAATACCTGCGATTACGATGCATAGACGTCTTCACAATTAAGGACACCATGTAAGACGACCCTTTGTGTGTAGCCCTCTTAATCGACAACACAGAAGTGCCCGTTTATGTTGGCCAAGAATTATATTGGCGTGGAACTCCACAACAATGGGCTGGGCTGCCGTACTTTTCACAGATGAGTCCCAGTTTGCTTCGGAGAGTGATTCAGTTCGTGTGCTGATCTGGAGAGAACAAGGCATCAGATTCTACCTATGTAACATTGTTGAAAGACACAGTTATAGAGGAGATGGAATCATGGTTTGGGCTGGAATCTCTCGTTTGGTCTCAGTAACTTCCCTGTGTGCCAAGGAAGAATTCTGACTGCTGTGAAATATCGGGACGAGATCTTTTCTCCTTTTGTCACAATTTATGGTGGTGCTATTGGTGATGAATTAATTAGCCACAAATTTATTATAAGTAGGGCCGGATACATGTCTTATTAAATTCCGTTTATTTACTTTTTTTCACAAATAACTGCTATTTATTTTTTTAATCAAACAATGGGCTTTTGCAAAAACTGCAATTTTTTATTTTTAAATCATGCTTGATGTTAAAATTAAGTAAAATTCGATAAATAACTGTTTAAAGCACAATTCTTTTAAATTTCATGCTTTTATCTTCATTTGTTTTCAAATTAAACGCAAAAGACTGGTTGTACCTTAACTTTTGGAGGCCCGTGTAATATGTGATACGTAGATATGTCTTTTTTTTTCTACATAAAAGATAACATTGGTATTAGAGATAAAATTAGAGTATTTTTTCATAATTGCAATAAAATTTTCATTAATGCATTAAAATATGGGGGTACAAGTAAGTCAGGTTTGGGTTGGATTTCGAGTTACTTCAAATAGAATTTCCGGTTTCAGTTCGGTGTAACCCGTCTCGTTCAGAACTCTAATGCTGCTAACAAAAAAGTGTTACCTTAAAAACATGAATGTAAGAGCCAACTTCTTGAAGTCGGTTTTATTTTTTGTCAAAAGTACTTGTTCAACAAACGAAATGATTAAACTTAAAACAAAAAAATAAATTGGATAAAAAATAACTTATTAAAGAATTTTTTAGCTACTGCTTAAAGAAGAAAATTTATAACCGAGAATAATCCAATTAGTGTTCGATCATAATTTTGTTCACTTCAGATGAGTTTCATCCATACTCGGATTAATTAAAAGAAAATTTAAGCTTAAATGGTAAACTGAGACCTTTTCTATTTTGCAGATTTGATCATTATGACTTCACTTGTTTTAAAGCATTACTTCTAATTATCTGCTTTAACTGAATGAGCTCTATTCATATAGATATATTGGCAAATTTAAGTTCCAATTAACTAGTAAACATGAGGTGTCGAACTTTTACTATGTTTTTCGGCTTCAATGAAATATTTTGGTTCAATTGTTACAAAATGAGACATGTTAAAAAAATATCAATAATAAGAAAAGTCGTGTATTTCGAAGGAAAGTATTCTTCTTCTTCTAGGTATAGAGTGTTACACATGGTTGTTGCGGGTTGGCTAATTTATTTTTGTTTGCTGCGGATTGGATTGATCCAAGTTATTTTCTGCGGATCGGGTTCGGGTTAAAATCCTGCATCGGATCGGATAACCCGATTCTGCCCCGTCTTTAATTTAAAAAAAATGAGAGGTAGGGGTTAAGCCCCTAAAATCAGCCCCTTATGCACGGTCTTGCATCTCACTATTAAGAGGCTACTTCATACTCACGGGAAAACACCCACTCGCTAAAGTTAATCCTATTGGAGAGTTTTTTTTAAATATTTCATTTGCATTTCAATTGTTTCAATTTTTTTTTTTTTTTTTTTTTTTTTTGCATTGGATAGCTTTAGAAAATTAAAGTATCCTAATAAAAAAAACCTACAAACAAAACAAAATCGAAAAAGTAAAAAAACGGTGTAGAGATCGACTTCAACTATCAAATGCAAAAAAAAAAAAAAAAAATAAATAAAAAAATAAATAAATAAAAATAAATAAATAAATAAATAAGATAAAATAAAAGTAAAAATCAATAAAAATATTGAAATGCAAACGAGATATTTTAAAAGAACTCTCCCATAGGATTAACCTTAGTGAGTGGGTGTTTTCGCTTGAGTGAAGTAGCCCCCTTAAGGTGAAGCAGCGATATACATTATATGACTATCCTACTACTGAGAGTCTAAAATTGTCTTTGAAGTTAAAAACAAACAAACAAGCAAAACCAAACAAACATGTGATTATAAAGAAGTAGAATTCATCCATATTTTAAAAAAATGATTCTAACATTTGAGTAATTTTTCTATTTCCTTTTAAATTTCAGGAAAATATTTCCAACTTTAATTTTAAGTTTTAAAAGGCGAAAGAAAATTTCTAAATAAACAACTTAGAAAACGCTTTTGAAAACCAGGTTTCTGCAAATACTGCCCATAGCCGGAAAGATACTCGAATTCTTTGGAGCATCCCTGTACATGATCTATAGATCTGTGCATACATCACATAGTGTGCTAAAATTTAGCTTAGTTGCAAAATGCCTAGCACTGTCCAAAATTCATCTTCAGCAATTTCCGTCAATTTGTCCGGCGGAAATACATTCGATTAATTTTGTAAAACTCTGTATATTTATTGTCTACAGATTTTTATACACACCTTATATTAATTTAAAATTTAATTGAGGAGAAAAAAAAAAAAAAAGGAACAGCACATCTGAAAAATCAATAGACGCTAATGTATCCAGTTCTTTGCGTAGCCCTGTATGTGAATTTATTTTAATTCAATAAACATCTTTTAATATACTACATATATAGTTCATCTTGAAAATGGTAACTCAATTAAAAAACGCCATTAAGCAATTCTTGCTCATACACAATAATGCTTTCGAATTATTTTGCGTATCCCTGTATATGATCTATGGAATATATACACACCACGTAGTACTAAAAAAATTAGTTAAACTTAACCCATTCGGGACCATGGTCGCATATATGCAACCTCAAAAAGAACATGCAGAATTTGTTTTAGGCACCAGTAAAAAATAAAAGTAATATTTGCTTTCTCTAATTAGAGCATTTTTGTGATAGTTTAAGTAAAGGAAGCTTTTTTAAAAAAAGTGGTGCAAACCGAATAAAATTTGTGTAAAAGCCGCCGGTCCCGAAGGGGTTAAAAACGCATACCACTATTTAAAAAGCAATCCAAGCATTTACCACTCATAGACAGCATTGCAACCGAAATCATTTGTGTCCCTGTAAATAAGTAAAAACTGTTATGTACGTCATATTCTACAGTAAGCATCTTACAGTGAACCTAAATAATGTGTATAAATTTTATTATGTTTGAAATAGTGGAATTTCTGTTAAAATGCGCTGCAAACAATTTTTCGCCATAGACCATTTTGTAATTGAATTCATTGTGTCAACCTGTAAATGAATGATAAATGTTTATCACTCCATATTCTACAGAAAGCATTTTTTAGTGCACTTCAGAAATGCATTTGAAGTTCATTATGTTTGAAATTGTGTAACATCGTTAATCCGTCAGCACACGCGCTGGGATAAAATCTACCCCAGCTCAGAATCATTACTTAAAATTTGAGAAACTCGTTCGTTATTATTCTGAGCTTTATACTTTTTTTTTCAAGCAAGAACGTCTTATTTTAAGTTAAATTATGTTCTTTATTGATTTCCAGTTTATTTCAAAATATAAATTTTTGTTTATAATCAAACCGTCGGAAAATTGACACAAGAAAACCAACTGGGGTAAAATTTATCCCGCGCGTGTAGTAACGTAATGGAAAGGGGCGCGTGTGCTGACGGGTTAAAATAAATCGCAAGCTATTTTTCCCCCATAGACCACAATGTAAAGAGATTCTTTTGGGTGTCCCTGTAAACGAACCATAAATACTATGCATTCCATTTTCAATAACGAACATCCAGGGATGTAGTGGAGGATATGTAGTGATATACGCTGTTTACCCTTTGAATTTTTAAGAAGATTCGTGTACTCTTATGTTTCTCAAATAAAACTACAGAGTATACTGTATAGCGTATACCCTCTGTCTACAGAGTATACCTTCTGGTATTTTTACGTTTATAACATTGCGAACATGCCATAATAAACCTCAATATCATATATCAATTACATGGCAATTCGTGTATATTTACAAGAGTTAGATTAAGGACAGACGGCAAACAGGCAAACCGAAATCATAAACATTTTCCAACTAAGTTGGAAAGTGACACATTCTTTTTATTACACATACGCATTATGCATTTTACTGAGAGAATCAACAGTATTCTTTGAAGTAAATAATAATAAGAAAAAAGAAGAAAAAAAAGAGAAATAAAGAAGTAGGATTTTTAATTCGCTAATATTTCAAAAATGATTCTAACTTTTTAATAACATTCTAATAAATTTCATACGTGTATGTGTGTGTGTATATATATATATATATATATATATATATATTATCGAGAGAGTCAGCCGTTTTTTTAAAAGTAAATTAGTAAAAAAAAAAAACCCTGCTTTTAAATTGTAGCAAAATATTTACAACTTAATTGGAAAAACACTTGCATTTTATTTTCTCTTTTTTTTTTCACCTGTTAAGTAAATAGAATTTTGAACTAAAAGTAATTGATCCTTGATGCTCACAAACGTTTGCGCAAAATTTGCTTTAACACAATTTTCATCTCGCTGTAAGAAAATCAAAGTTCTTAAGAAGCGAGGAAATATGTTGTCAAAACCTTTCTCTTTTCTTCTCGGCAGTGTGCCGATGCCGACAGGGATCATTTCCTCACGTACGTAAGAAGTTAAACAAAACAGACAATGATTCAGACGAACGGCAGTTTGGGGATGCCCCTTTAACTCCAGAGACTCACGTGATACTTATGGAGCGCCGTTATTGGTTGGCGGGTTGGTTTCGCACCACCATATTCCATGTGTTGAACTAAAGCCAGTTTGGGTACATACACTCACTTTGAGTTAGAAATTCTTAGCGGCGGGTGTGTTTGTAAATTGTAGGATGAAAACCGTGCTATAAACAGAAAAATTTGCAAACCCTTTCACGTGTTTCTCTTGGATTTTTCGAAAGACATTGCGAGTGTCGTCGTGTGACTTTGTTTTGTTTTATGTTTTAGAATTGGCATCAAAATACTGTGCTGGTTAAGGATCAAGACGATCCAACGGAATATTTTGGTAAGTTTGTATATATATATATATATATATATATGTACATATATTTTTTTAGCTATAGGTCTCAAAGCCCAACCCCCTTCAAAGTTCAAAGTATATACTTTTTTTTATTGAGAATTGAATTATAATGTTAATAACAATATCTATTAATTATATGATCATAGATTGTATTTATTTTTAAGGTGGTCTATTGAGGAAAGTATTTTGTTTAAACATTTTTTTAAAGTAAAAAATAGAAAGAAAATCATTTTTATCCCTATTTTTTAATTGAAGCGTTTCATGATATATGTGTACAAGCTTCGGCATCTTAGAATTTTAGTATTGAATTAAAAATAATTATTAATATTCTTTATAACAGACTGCTTATTAATAATCGTCAGTAATTTTAATTAGCTTAAAGCGGCTTGAAAATATCCATGTGCACGTGTGTGTGTATGGGGGCAGGCGGTGCAGGTCCAGCCTTCTTTTTAAAAGCGTCTGGACGCAAGAATAATTGTAGGGACCCTTTTCAAAGGTAAGAAAATGGTCTCTCTGTATCGCAGGGCCCTTTTATTAGCAACGAGGGGTAGGTGCCTGTCCCAGGTACAAACAATTTTAGGACCTTAATATTTTTTCAGAAAAGTTAAAAAGCTTTTGTATTCTCGTTGGGGATCTTTATAAGCACGGGACCTGGATGCACTGTACTCGCCTTTGGCGATAAGTGAAGTTAATTTGAATCCTTGATCTCCAACACTCAGTTAGAGTTAATTTATACAACACATATTGCTTCTAGTAAAACTGTCGCGGACTTTTGTAATAAAAATATTGGTTCTAGTAATATTAATACAATCCTGAGATTGAACATTGTTCCGAGTAGAAAATATTGTTGCAAATGAGGAAATCTAAATTTCGCTGATAAAATATATTTGCAACGAATTTTCGATTTTGAATAGATAATTTTCACATTTTTTATAACTGTAAACTAGTTTTTGAGCAATTATATAAGTGAATGGTATTTTATATTTTGTTCCTTGGGATGACATCTTGAAATAATTCAGCCATGACTTAGTAAATTAGTAGGTAACTACTAAAATTAATATATATCGCTGGTTTTCAATTAATATAGAATAATTTTAAAGTTAACAGCTGTTTACTATTACTATTTTGTAATTAACATATTTATTGATTAAAACAAACAAACAAATATTTTGCCTTTGAGCTGATTATGATGCTATGTATCTTCGTTTTCTTCAAAATTTGAAGTCTATCTTAAAGCAACAATTTTGTATTTCTTTACCTTTATTCTCCTTTAATTGTAGCACTTTTTGTGTGAACTGTAATGGTGTCAATTGATTAATGTTAAAAATTGGAGCCTGAAAATTATTTACTCTGATGTGAATTTGAGTGTGAAAACTCTTAAAATATATTAAAAAGGTGCACGTGAAAATTACCATTATTTTTCAACCTCAAATTAATAATACAATATATTAAGGGCAGATCGATAGATTAGAATCAAAATATCTAATTTCGTCTCTGAAATTTGATTCAAGAGTTTTTTTTTTTTTGTGTCAGTATTAAGTAATTTAGTAAAATTTCTGATTTGCTGTTTGTAAAAATAAAACGCTCAGAATTCATGTATCTGTTTATTATTTTGTTTAATTGCAAATTATCTTGAAAATCTTGAAACTGTAATAGCACAAATAAGTTAATTACTGGGATAAGGTTTGACGATTTTGCCTTTCATTTAAACATGCTTGAATTTGTATTATGAAAAAGTGCCTACTTAAAACAAAAAATATATTTTTTTATTATGTTTAACATTTTACGTAAAGCAAAATTTAAAAAGATCTCTCATTTCTCTTTTCAATTCCTTGAATAGTTCGACGAATCTCTAAATATTCCCGCCAAAATCATTCACATTCTATTTCTGGATAAGTTTGTCTGGATCTATAAAACAATGGGTATTGATTTTTGTGAATATTTGTTTAATTTGTTTTACCTTTCAGTGATCGGAGTGGGAAAAATAAGGAGAAAATATTCTAGCACGTGGCGCGTTTCTGATAGTTCGACATAGGTGAATGCGTTTCATAACCTTGTTTATTCTGATTTAATTACACAACTTGTATTCGAGAGGAAACCGCTTATAAGGAAGCTGAAGCGCTTGAAAATTATTCGTTATATGCGACCCTCGTTATAACAGATTTCCTTACAACATTCCGTAACTTTATTAAGGAATTTATGTACTCTTTATTAATGGTTTCTAATCGTACTTACAATAATATATAATTACATATATAACTATACTAGCAAGCTACGCTGGTCAATTTCTTATAACGAACTTTTAATCCAACAAAATATTGACATTTCAGAATTCACTTTTATATTTTAACAGAATAATAAGGCTACTATAATTTGTGACTCGTGCTATAGCCAATATACACGCCAGGACACGTCACCCTTATTATCTTTTTACGCATGAAGGTTTTGCTATGGTACTCCATTGTGAAATTTAGTAATTTTTCAAATTCAATATTTGAAAAATGGCATAATCATTAGATTTGAAATTTATATCAAGAAAAATACAATTTTTTACATTTCAAACGCAGTTTGCCTAACAATTTTCTGACATACTTTTCGAGCTACTGTTTTTTTTCAGTAACTTCAAATGTTTCATTTTCCGAGATTAATCTGTGACAACAATTAGCGAAAAACCCAGTCGTCAGAAACGCATAGTTTTTTTTATTAAAGAGGCTGTTGGAGCGGGGATTGTCAGTTGTCACCACCAATTTGCCACCATCACTTTTGAAATCGGTTCGGTAGTTCCAGAGATTCCATAGAAATTTTAATTTAGAATGTTTTTAGAACGCTTTTCGCTCATTTCACCCTTTTAAATTTCGATTTTTTAAAATTTTGTTTTTAGAGAGCATTTACATCTTATAAGTAACTACAATGCCAAATTTCATATTTCTAGCTAATTCAGTATAAAGAAAATCGCAATTTTAGAACTTTTTCGCTCCTGCACCCCCCCCCCCCTGGAGTTAGTGACACCGACATAAAATATAGCCTATGTTATGTTGGAGCAGGGGTTGTCACCATCAATTTGCCACCATCATTTTTGAAATCGGCTCGGTAGTTCTAGAGATTCCATAGAAATTGTAATTTAGAATGTTTTTAGAACGCTTTTCGCTCATTTCACCTTTTTAAATTTCGAATTTCTTTTTATTTTGTTCTTAGAGAGCATTTACATCTTATAAGTAACTACAATGCCAAATTTCAAATCTGTTCGGTAGTTCTAGAGAATCCATAGAAATTGTAATTTAGAACGCTTTTCGCTCATTTCACCCTTTTAAATTTCGAATTGTTTTTTATTTTGTTCTTAGAGAGCATTTACATCTTATAAGTAACTACAACGCCAAATTTCAAATTTCTAGCTGCTTCAATATAGAAAAGATCGCAATTTTAGAAAGTTTTTCGCTCCTGCACCCCCCTTAGGTAGTGGCACCCACATAAAATATAGCCTAAGTTGGAGCAGGGGTTGTCACCATCAATTTGCCACCATCACTTTTGAAATCGGTTCGGTAGTTCCAGAGATTACCCCCTACAAACAAACAAACAATCTTTACTCCTTTATAATATTAGTATAGATAGCAGACCCACCAGACGTTTCCCGGGATAACATAAAATTACCATTAATATACAAACGAACGTAGGGCTGGGGGGCCCACACTGATTTCGGAAAGAATTAAAGGCCCGGCCCAAATATGCAGACAAAAAAGCAAAACCGGGTTCGGCCCAGACAGTCTGCTGAGAAAAATTAAGACCGGGTTTCAGGCCAGTCCCGGATCCAAGCAGATCTCTACCGAATGTGACAACAAAGTCTTGCATTTTCACGATTAATAGTTGTTATAGCAACCACTTTGACATGCTAAACAACGTACAATATCAAATTATGGAAATTCAAACAGTTTAGTTTATATAATGATTTAACTTTTTAGGTATCATTGGATTAGGGCTGTATAAACTTTCTGTCCAAAAGTCGTTTGCTACCACAATTTTCCGGAAAGTAATCTTCGTCTTGTTTAAACGCAGTGTGTTTGTTATTAAATAAAACAAATTATCCTGTTCTAAGTGTAGCTTGGTGGTCCGCAGCCGCAATTTGTGCACCCTGAAATTATATTGCATTATTTAGTACTAATTTTATTAATTTATCATTAGCAGCTAATGTAAGAACTGTTACCCTCTAACAAAATTAATCAGCAGTTAGCACATCAAATATTTTTTAGAGATTACATATTTATATTAAAAGTTTCACGCCTTTATATTTCGAAAGCTAAATTTTATACTACAAAATGTAAATCTTTAGTAGCAAGCATCTAGTTATATTTATTTTTTAGAAACTTGATATATTTGCAACGGATTTTTTACTATCAGTTAAAGCGATTGTCAAAATATCTTTTATTTTAAGTTAGCTCAAACTTTCAATCGTCATTTTGGTTGCATCTCTAAATCTGCCCCCTCTTCCACTAATTTTTTCACCTGCTTGCACTTGATTCAATACTTCAATAGTATTTTGATTTTTTTTAAATTATTTATTTGATCTTTTTTTTTTTCTATGACGGTATCTGAAACATTCTGACTGATTCATCAATCTGGAAGTAAATTTTTAAGGAAGTATAAAAAATAAACGATTGGGAATTAGCTATTAGATTGCGGAGGGGACACCATGTGTGTGTGATGGGGGGAGGGCACTTTTCGATAGATGAAACTTATTTCGCGTGAGTTTCTAAGAAATACGTGTGACGATTTGAGAAGTTTTTAATTTGAAAACAGCATTAACACTTTTTTTCGTAAATTATAAGCTATTTCTTTTAAAAATTTGTGTCGTTATAAGTAAAATATCTAACATAAATAATCATATGTAAATGAAAAGGAAAATGTTATTTTAGTGTATATATTATTATTAATCACGAATCTATTCAGACATTACTTATTCATTATATATTCCATACCTTACATTCCATTCCTTACATATTCCCTACATACATACTATTCAAAATTCGTATTTTAGTTGTTTCAACACAAAGCATCTTTCGGAAATTCGGTCAAAGTTCCCACATTGTGAAATATTGTAGCTGTCATTTCATATGGAGAAATGCCAAGTTGTGCTGGGTTTCGCTTCCCCCTTTAATGACTTGTCGATAATGAAGCAAAAGATTTTTTCCCACCTTTAGTCCTACCTTTTTTAATGCAATATATATTGACTGACAAAGAAAATAAATGATTTATAGTTGAATTTTGATGTAAAACTACGATAACATGTAAAATTTAGCTACTGTATATTCCATCGCGCGTACTTTTAATGCAAGAAAATTGATCGAAATTGTCTAGTGCGCATTATACGCCGGTTATAAAAATAGAAGATTAAGGAAAAAAATCATAAGAACTAACATTTCTAATTCAATGAACACGCTATCTACGTACAAAAAATAAATTCCTTTATTGCAGTATATGAAAAGTAATTGTTATAGTATTTGACAATAACTATTTTATTTTTTGCTATGTATCTCATTTTTTTTTTTTTTTTTTTTTGGGGGGGGGGGGAGGAGGAGAAGGGATTGCGCGTTTTATTGCACATATACCTAAAAATACAAAATTGAAGTCTCAAAGTGTAGGTGCGCGATGCCGCAATATACAGTAATAATTAAATGTTTGCATTTCATGTTAAAAAGAGGCCGGGTGAATTTATCAAAAGGGTGTTTTTCAAAATAGCATGTTGCTTTTATTCTAAATTATATACTCCTTTCTTAATGTTAAAATTATATACATACTAGCTGACCCGCCCGGCGTTACCTGGGCCCGTCATAATAAGCTTCAATATACCTAAAATCAATGTTGAATGAATTGATATATTTAAGCGAAAATCTCTCTAAACGATCCTAATGCTGGGGTTCCCCCTGCTGCCTTCGGTACTGTACACCCTTGATTATGTATCATTTTTTATTTTCAAAAGAAAATCTATCCAAACCAAAATAGGGTTGTGGGCCCCACTGCCTTCAGGGCTCCCACTGACTTCGGCAGTAAAAACGTGTTTTCTTCTTCCTTTTTTTTTGTCACATTGGGACATTTAATTTAATATTAAAATAAATAGTTCTTATTGTCCAAAATCTTTTGAAATTTTTATGAGTTATAAATATAATATTTCCGAAGCCTGTGTACAATTTTCGTGCTAAAATTTTGAACTGTAAAAAGCAGTGTTTTTTTTCTCACTTTTTTTTTTCTGGTCGAAATCCTGTTTGAAAATGTTTGATTTTCTGGTTATTCTAGCCTTAAATCTCATTATTTCTAAAAAAAAAAATTTAGTCTAATAACAGCTAAAACGTTAGTTTTAAGGTACTGTAATTTTAAAGCATTAGCGCAAAAATAAGTTTAAATAAGAGAACACAATGTTAATCCTATGGATTTTTTTTTTTTTTCAAATTGATTATTTTCCACCTCAATCTCAGAATTTCTGAACTAAATTTATGCTCAATCAGTAGATAAAAGGTTAGTATATGGTATTAAGATTTCAGAGTGATTGTATATATATATATATTTTTATGAAAATGTATATAATGTTAATCCTACGGACAAAATGCGCGGAAAAAAGAACATTGACGGTCGAAAATTAATTTTCTTTCAAAGGATTGATATTCGTATTTTATTAAACGAAAATCACCGTTAAAAGAGAAATGAGCGTGCATGTGGTTTTGGTATTTTTCTTTTTTGGATATTTTGATTTCCCGAACTGATGCGTAATTTTGAAGTATGCCGACAAAAAAAGGGGGGGGGGGGGTCGGGTCGTCGTGCACCTTCGATGTTTTCAAAAGAATGCTCGTTATCGTCCAAACTCTGAAAATTTTATGAGTTAAACATATGTTTTTACAGCCTTCGTAAACAATTCGTGAAAAGCTATTAATCTTTAGTGGTAAAAGTGCTTGTAAGAAGACTTTTTTGTTTGTTTTTTTCACTTCGGCTCTTTTCGAGGCTCATTCACTTCGGTACAAAAAAAAGTCAGAACTCTTTGAAAATTTTATCGGTTATAAATATGACTTATGCAGCCCAAGAAAAAATATTGATATCTAGTTACAAAATAAATGTTTTCTTCTCGCTTTTTTTTTTGAGTTTTTGCGTCGGGTCCTTCAACATAAAATAAGTTATTATCGTCCGAACTCTCTAAAATTTTTATTGGTTATAAATATAACTGTTCCCCAGCCTGCATAAAAATTTCGCGAAAAAAATATGCACATTTACTTGTGAAATTATGAGTAGAAATCGCCCACGTTTTCGCAGAATTTCCTATCAAATAGTTCGCAGGTTTTATTTTTTTAAATACATCTACTCGTTCGAGGCTTCAAAATTTTTATAGGTGAAGCTAGTCCAGTGTGTCAAGAAGGTGTAAAAAGATTGTGTCGAAATACCGATGTTTACTACTTTTAGCATAGAAAAAAAAGTCTCCGGGATGCGCGAAGTGACTGCAGTCGCGAATCTTTTTTTCGAAAAGGTTGAAATTTGTATTTTTGAAAACTGATTGCACCGTAGAAAAGACTGTCTCAGCTTTAAGAGGGTGTTTTTTGTTAATCGGTATCTCTGAAATTGAACCCGATGGGAACGTTGGCGAAAGTGAGAAAAAGAGAACCCACGAAATCGAACCTTTTTAATGTTTTTTTTTATTTTTTAGGGATATTCATAATGTTTTTTCGAACCGATTACGGCGTTTAAAACGAAATTTAAGAATGTCATCCCTTTTTCTCGTATTTGAATGGCTCTGCCGTAGCGCATTAAAAGACAAGGCGTCGATGTAAAATAATTTCAGTTTTTTCTCTGCTATGGCACGCCAGCGATGCAATAGACTTCATCCTGCTACGCTGGAACTTGAGATGAGTTTTTTAAGTTTCGGGTTTTAATTAATATTTCGGCTAATTAAAAAAAATATCCGAGCCTCAGGTGCATCAGGACCTGCCTTGGACTATCCTCACCCAAATGTTCAGGCTTATGCGTGCGGTATTTTTCCTAGCCATCCAGACACACACACACACAGAGAGATCGAAACTTTCTTTTATTAGTGTAGATATATATGAATATGGGTAAATTGTTTTCCGTGAAACAATATTAATTATTACATGAATTTTGAAATAACTTTTGTCGCGTGCGGACAGACAAAACCTGAAAATGTCAGATTTTTGTTTTTAAATAGCTGAGTTTAGAAACCTTGTTCATAAAAAAAAAAATCCCATTGATTTAACGTTGATATGACTTTCATGAATAGGTCTATGAAATTTTTTAATAACTGAGCTGAAAAGAGGAGTAGTTTACCATGACCTTCCGTTAAACAGAGTACAAAGAACATCCATGTCGGGAAATAAGCTGTGTAACCTGTCGTTTTTCAATCGTTTGCCGTTTTGTATCTTAAACTGAATAAGTATGGGGGAGGGGGGGTAACCAGGTGGAATTGTTAACAGAAATTATTGAATTTTTTTTAATATGTATGATATGTATGATTTTTTTTAACAACATAAGCTGCTTCTGAGTTTTAAATTTTATTTTCAATAATTTTTTTAATGCATTAAACTTGTATTTTATTGCTAGCTCGTGTTTATAATTAAAAGGCTTCTTTTTTTACGGAATTTTATTTAAGAAAAATGAGAAAGTATGAATATAAGCAATTTCTATCTAATACATGTACTTATTGCAAAAATATTAACCATTGAAACAGAAGCAACTGATATGAATAAAAGAAAGTTTCGCTCTGTGTGTGTCTTATCTGCGATGGCTAGCGAAATCTTAAGCACCTAGAAGTAGTGCACCTGAGAATAAGAATTTTAATATTTTGAAAATTAACCGAAATATTAATTAAAATCCATTAACCATCGCTTCCAAAATGCCATCTTTTTCTGAAAATAGAGCCAAAAGAAATGTCAAAACCGCAAAAATCAGGTCTGTGTCGGGAGAGGAAAGAAAGATTTTAGGTTTACACGAGAAAGATCGGGTAACAAAAGATTGACTTTTAACTACGCCTTTTCGCAACATGTCGAAATAACAAAAACTATTAAATCTTTCGACACGAAAATTTGAAGATCTAGATAAACAAAAAATTGCAAATTCAAAAAATTCCCACAACTTTCAGAAATATTAATTAGAAGTTTTTAATTTTTCGAGCGATTTAATCTTGCAAGAACACACGCGTTCAGTAAAAATTTGAGTGTCAGTTGTCTGTTATAATGAATCCACAAAGAAACATGGTACTACGATATATTTTAGGGGACTCAAATTAAGAGTTCTAACTAAGCTACGATTTTAAAATTAACATCGTTCGAATCCTCCCTGTTTCCACATTTCAAGTTTTTAAATATTAAGATTATACGATACTTAGAATCCAAAATATTTTATTATTTTACATTAATTTTATTGCAGAAAAATAATTTAAACGCGTTTTTTCACGAATCCGGCATAACAGATGTTATCTCTGGAATAAAGAAAGATGCAAAACAAGTAATAAAAAGTCTGAGTTGTGTTATTAGAAACTGTATAAAATTATTAAAAATCTTGGATTTTTTGATTGGAAAATTATGCATCCTTACATAAAACAGGCTGAGAATTAAAATTTTCAAATAATCGAAATAATCCACCAATAAGTTTTCATTTTATAAAAATATTGATTTTTATGAAAAAAGAAATAAAAGTTTATTTGAAAATGGAAGCGATAATTAAAGAAACGTTTGCATCGCGCTTTTCTTGAACAAATTATTCGTTATACTTGCGGGTATGTGGAGGGGGGGGGGGGTTAACGCCTTTTTATTTAGTATAGCATAAATTTTACTGCATGGCGAGCCCCCTGAAGGAGACTTTTTCATTGATTGACAGGGTGGCTAGTGGTCAGGGAAAAATACAGTAAAAAAAAGTGATAAACACCCGTATATTCTTATAGAAAAATTTAATTTGATTATTGGATCAAATAATCAATTTGAATTTTTCTATAAGAATATACTGGTAATTATCATTTTTTTTTTACTGTATTTTTCCCTGACCACTAGCCACCCTGATTGAGAACTCTTATTCATAATAATAAAAAAAAAATGTATTGCTCTGATTTAGACAAAACAAATTCCATTTAAGAAATTTAATATTTTCAACCTTACTCGTAGCGTTTTATAAATGATATATGTAGAGAATACCGGAAATTTCAAATTACGATTTTCGTAAAAATTAAATTTATGTTCCTAATAAAAGTACGCAATCCGTATTCACTTGATGCACACAACCAATCAAAGGAAGGGATTTGTTGTTGTGCACTTGACTAAGCGCCCCTTGGCGGGCAATCCTACAAGTTTTTTCTCTAACTGTGCATTTTATCTCTGGTTCTATGGGCCCGATCACAACGGGGTTTGTATAATTTGACTTGGTTTTCGATCGCATTACAGATTTTAGTTGCACCTCCCACCGCCAGAAGGCGCATTATTTTCTCGAGTTCTATGGGCCCGAGTTCGACGGAATTGCTTCTTCAACTCCCTTGATATAATTGGTACCGTGTCGGATGTTCGTATAGAACAAAGTAGCGTCCCCTGATGGTGGAAGGTGGCACTAAAGGACTTTGCAGCATCACAATCCCACCTATGCAATCAAAAACAGGCTGTCTCATTACAAACTAAACTCGAATTTTCGTTGACAACTTTAACAATAATTAAGATATTTGTGAGATTTTCATCAAATTACCTCTGCTGTGTTATGAAATGGGACATCATTATTGGAAGTGCGTTGAATTTTGATTAGGGAACAGTGACCCAATGTGTACTGTCATCTGCATTCTGAATCTAGCTCAGTGTTGTTTGGATGTGAATGGTGTCAATTTCAAGCACTTCTTGCCATGTCATCATATTTCACAGAAAACAAAGCAAGTCTTGAAAATATCGTTACAATATCTTACTTATAGTTAAAGTTACAGACGAAAATCCAAGTGCAGCTTGGATTGAGATACATTGTATTTTTGACTGATAAGTGGATTGCGATCTTATTTTCCCGTACAAAATTGTCTTGATGTGTATTATCTCCCCTGAAAGTTTGTCCCATTTAGTTACTCTCTATTCTGAAAAAGCAAGTGTTAGACTGTTACCAGACGATATTCAGGAACTTGCATTTATGCATCATTAATTCCTATGAATGTCATCAATAATATAGTAAATTTTCTTGTCACTTTTCAAACAAATAAACAATGTTAAAGCAATCTCTTTTATTTAAATAATTTTATTTAAATTTAACTCTTTCTCATTTATTGTGAATCTCTTTTCCTCTAAATTTTATTTTGAGAGATATTTCTTAAATACCAGGCCTCGTGTATATATTTTTCTACACAATCTTAAATAGCATTTTAATTATTCTAATTCAAAGTGTGATTCGTGAAAGAAAATTCATGAGTGCGAGGGTTAAGCATTCAGATTCAAGCTTTGATAGTCCGATTACAAGAGCATCCCTGTTTCTTATCTTTCTTGTTTCTGCACTTAACCCGTTACGCTTTTTAGACGTGACCTTTAAAAAAAAAACACTTCATAAATTAAATCATTTAAATATTTATTGACAGAAGTGTTATTACATTTCTTTTTTTTTTTTTAAATTAGAGTTATTTATTTGAATACTGCTGCGGCGTGATGTGTTGAAGTAATGTTCGTATCTCATTACTCTTATCTTGGTGATTGACATAATGTGAGAGTTAAGCATGGTATTAAGAATAGTCTAAGTACCATATAGTTAAAAGTATGTGCGTTGATTATTCTACATCTAGAATAAATATTAAATGTGCGTCTCGCACCCAAGTCGGGTGATACATTATAGACCTAGAGGAAGGTCAGGAAATTTAAAAAAAGACCCTAAAAGTCAGAAATTGCAAAGATATTCATTATGTCAGGGAGGTATCGGGGAAAAGCATTTCTAGATATGCAATGCGATTCAGCCTCTGGTATAACTATCTACTATTTTACTTTGGTACCTTTAAACAGCTTCAATTCTTTAAATTCTGTAGTTTAAAAACTTAATGGAAGAATCTTTAAATTTTCTAGTGACACGTGCATTATTATTTATCATAGGGAGAATACAAAAGTGAAACAAATGCTGTAGTTTATCAAAAAATTTGAGGAACTTTTTTTTTTCTGCAGAGGGAAAAAGGAAGAGTCAATAAAGGAAGCCAAAATTGTTAAGAAAAGACAGCAAGGAAAATTTTATATGAAAAAGCAGCTTTCTTTAAACATATTTTATACTATTAATGCAGAAATTACAAATGTATGTTTGTTGCAGAATATCCATTCTGTGTTCATGCTATTCAAAATATCATTTCTTATTGTTAAAAGAACTATCTTCCGTATATATATGACAGTTACACTCATCTACTATGATGCATGTCTAATACGTGTATTCAACATGCATTGTACCGCAATTTGACGCTAAACCAAAATCTTTTAAAGAAAAGACAGGTTTTCATTTTATGTTTAACATAAATTTTAACCAATTAAACATTTTATTTTATTTTTACATATTTTTAATTCTTAATTGTATTGCTCAATTGATTTGAAAGAAACCTGACGTGAAATGTGAAGGAAGTAATATATTAATAAATAAGTCCCATTCAAAAACGTATGCATGAGAGTATCAACTTTACCGTTCACACCTTGTGATCTGGAGTGCGACACAAAATGTTTCCACTTCTTAACCATGCGTTCGCCGCTATTGTTTTAGAGAGAGTTTGAGTAAATAGAGGTCACTGACCTTGGTTTGGTATGTTATTTTAGTGCTTCCGTATTATAATGATCCCTCTTGAATTAGCTGCTTTCGCCAAGTACCTGTGAATTAAATTTCTCAATGAGTAAGATTTTTGGCAAATATTTTTGCGAAAAGTAAGGTTGGAAATTGCCCGTCAGTAATAGTTCTCGTGCGATTCAAGATTTTATAAGGCTAATGAAGATTGATTTTTAGGTGCGTTCGTAATTATATAAATACGTAGCACCTATTGTCGTCGTCTGGTCCGTCCGTCTGTCTGTCTGTCCGTCCGTCCGCATATAACAACGCAAAAACTACCCAACCGAATGGTTTAAAATTTAAGATATATTATCTTTGCAGAATTTTGTCGAGACATTTCAAATTTTATAAAAATCTAATCAAAACTTTAGACAATATTAATTAAAAACATTTATTAAGAAATATGATTTTTTTTTTAAATCGGTGCTTTTTAGGTGCGTTCGTAATTATATAAATACGTAGCACCTATAGTCGTCGTTTGGTCCGTCCGTCTGTCCGTCCGTCTGTCTGTCTGTCCGTCCGTCTGTCTGTCTGTCCGCATATAACAACGCAAAAACTACCCAACCAAATGGTTTGCAATTTGAAATATATTATCTTTGCATAAATTTGTCGAGACATTTCAAATTTTATCAAAATCGAATCAAAACTTTAGGAGATATTAATAAAAATATTTATTAAGAAATTTGATTTTTTTTTTAAATCGGTGCTTTTTTGTTATATGAGCTTCTGATGGATGTTAAATCGTCAAGCGACCGAGATACTTATTTTATGACAGAAATTAATCTGCAGACGATATAATTCATTTCACAGAATTAAAAATCATCAAGATCTGAATATTTATATAACTAGCTGATACATATATATCTGAATATTTATATAACTAGTTAAGATATTTGTATGAACAGTGTCATAAAATATATACTTAACTAGCTGTTTAACCCGTTCTACGCACGGGATATCATGAATTTAATTCTAAAACGTGCGTACGAACGCACCTCGTTTGTAACGTTTGACGTACAATTTCCAACTTGTTTGTTATAGGAGCTTCCGAGGTTTAATCATCAAGCGACCGAGATACTTATTTTATGACACAAATTAATCTGCAGACGATATAATTCATATCACAGAATTAAAAATCATCAAGATCTGAATATTTATATAACTAGCCATAGTACGAACACACCTCATTTGTCACGTTTGACGTACAATTTCCAACTTGTTTTTTAAAATTTAAAAGGGTTGAATGAGGTTGTGTTGTGATGAGTGTATAAATTTCCGGACCAAAGGAGAAATTTATCAACTCCATATAGAAATTCTGGTCCGATATTTAGCCCTTTTCTAATGAATTCTTCTCTATTTAAATATGACACATTCTTTTAAATGTTGATCTAATTGTGAGGTAAATTATGCTGTGTTGGATTATGTTCGAGCATTTTCTGTTAGTTCAAGTCAATGAAATATGTTTTGTTATGTTATCGAAGATTTGAAACTCTTGAAGATTTTGGGAATCTTATTTTTCTTGTTTTTATCGGGTATTTAATTTTTATAAATATTTACTTTTCACACTTTAATGTTGGATGTGTAAGGTTTTTCATTTAGTTAATACAGTAGAACCCCGATTATCCGAATCCCGGTTATCCAAAAATCAGCTTAACCGAAAGACCTTGAAACTTTTTTAAATATGAAAAATTTTATTTTTAAACAAGCATGCAGTTTATGAAATAAAGAAACAGCGTCAACTTACTTATTTGGACCATTGCGTAAATGCAGGCATTTTATTGCATAGACACATACAATACTTAATTTCTTTACAAAATATGTTGTGATTTTTTTTTTGTTTTTCAACTTCGCATTGCTTCGATGCTGTCTTCTCAGGCCTACTTTTAAACAACAAATCTGACGCTGTTGCATCTTCCTGCACTTCAATATATTGAGGTGCCAATGCCTTAGTAGCACCTGCAAGCACGTCATCTGGCAAGCAGTGTCATCTGGTAGAATAAAATTAAGAAGCCTCCCGGTTATCCGAAAATTCCTATGGAACCCAACCGAAAATCGTTTGATCCCATGCTTTTCGGATAGCCGGTGTTTTACTGTATTTGAGGTAGCATCATTAGCATTAGTTTCAATGTACTCATCTTCTTACATTAGATAGTTTTCTCTAAATTTTTACTTTTTAATGGTCTATACAACAAAGTTTTTCACATGATTATTAAACTTCGATTTAGATAGACATGCAGGCACAGTTGAATGGTATAACCGTCTTTCCTTGAAGTCTGTTAAAAACACGATCATAATTAATGCACATTGCATGATTTTTCATCATTTACCTTTCTAGTAAAATTACGTTATTTTTTACGGCTTTTACGTACTCAGCAAACAATGGCAAACTATTTTCTTTTTCATTTTTAATATTTAATTTTTAATTAACTGCAATTTTTAATCATACAACGTGTTTTAAGGAAATGTGGGTGTACTAGGTCAAAATCATGTTCAAAAACTTTTCGGATGATACCATATTCCTCATTGTGCGTTTTATATTTGCATAGAAAAATTAATGTTGGCATTAAAAATAATATATGATTATTTTTTTCTTTGATTGAACATTTTATTTTTGTTAATAACTAATAAAAGTGCCATGTTTTCGATTTGTTTTTCCATCATAAGTTTACTGTGTCGCGGAGGTATAATTATATATTTAAGAAAAAGAGAAACATTACGAAAATTTTCTTCAATATTGCTATATAATGCAAACTCGACATACTGTAGACATACAAATTATATGCAAATACATACAAAACATGTACAGAAACAATAAGTATAAAGTAAAAGTGATAACAATAAAGGAAATATACTGCACAACAAAAACAACTTGTGATCATATAATAGAGAATATTTCTCAAATATCAAACATGTGATCTTACAAATATTTCTTAATGAAAGAAAAGTGTTTATTTAATATGTTAGAGTATTCTGTAAGTTTTATAAAATTATCTGGATTTTTCAAAGTTATTTGAAGGACTTAAGAAATTTTCCTTTATTTGAAGGTGTTCCTTGAAAGAGATTTTACTCTATCTGCAAATATATATATATATATATCTACTTATATTAAAATCCGAAGGCAAGAAAGTGTCTGTAACCATTCCGGGCGGGACCACTCTGGTCTGCGAATCGACCGTAGTTAAACGCCATGTTAGGCATAATGAAAAACCTATGACGTATGCTAACATATGACACCTAATTGATTATATCTTCTACTTGAAATCATGTCTGTTCAGCATATTTTTCCTATAAAACATGTGTACCATATCCTATTATAATGTTTTAAGTTCTTAATTAAAAATCCAGATTAAACATCGGAATCCCAGATATAAACAAAACGGAACAATATTGTTTTGGCCAGTTGCGAACAATATTGTTTTGGCGCCATCTACTGGCTTTAAAATGTGCTTTTCTACAACACAAACTTTTCAATAATAAAATCTTCATGCTGTTTGTATGAAGTCTTATGAAAATGTAACGCAGATCAACAATCCGTCATTTTTGACGGGGCTAATATACTAGTATATATATTTAAAAATGAATACACATGTGAAGAACGAAGGATAAAACACCATAAGAAGCAATAGATATATATATATATATAATATTAAACTTTTGATTAATAATAACTATAAAATCTCATGAAAATCGACAATATATGTGAACCAATAAATATAATGCAATACAAAAATGTCTAAAATATATATATATATAACATTTTAAAGTAAAACATTATTCAGTGGCCAAAATTACAAAATATGAATGTTGGATTCAATAATAATAAGTGCATTACAGAAAGTGAAAAAAGCAGCAATTGTACACTAAAAATAATTGAAATAATTAAAATGAAGTAAAGAAATATATAAGTAACACAACTAAATGCGCATATGCAGCAATGAAATTATGAATTTTAAATTTGATAAACTTAATTTGCCAAAATATGGGCAGGTTGTAGATGATAAAACTGTGTAACAACTGCATAATGCTTTTTAAATGGGAAACAAAATAACTATCCAATAATATAAATGCGAAATTTGCAGCAGTTCATTAAGAAAGTTTAATAATAATAAAACTTTTTTTTAATAACAATTTCATAAAAATCGACAATATATATGAATCAACTAACCGGTCTTTGTCCATCGCTTGGGGGAAGGAGGGGGGGGGGGGAGATGCCTTCTGAAGCGTAAAGCCTGGACTACGCCTGGTTTCCGGAAAGTGCATTTTACATGCAAACAGAAAATATAAAAAAAAAATTTAAATTATACGGAAATAACTCTTGAAAATATAAAAGCATGTAAATAAAGATTTCGCAACATGTATACTAATAAAAGAAAGTTTCGCTCTGTGTGTCTGTGTGTCTGTTGGCGATGGCTAGGAAAATCTAACCCACCTAGAAGGCTAGAAATTTAGGTGTAGATAGTCCAAGGTCTGGCCATGTGCACCTGAGCCTCAGAATTTTAATATGTTGATAATTAGCCTAGATATTAATTATATTATTAACCATCGCTTCTAAAATGCCAACTTTTAAATCAAAATGGCGAAAGAAACGGACTGGCGCATTGGATTTGCGACCGGAAATGAACGAATTCGAAATTATTTAACTAATTAGTGAATTTTAAGAAAACTAATTGAGATATCAATTTGAAAATTTCTGAGCTTATGTAAAAAATATTCTGTATATGACTATGTGATTTTTGAAAAATTCGGTTGGTACTTTTTTTTAATTTACGCAAAAAACTGCCAAAAATCTGCAGGCGCTACTGAAAACGATCCCAGAAAGTTTCAGACAGGGATCGGCTTTCATTAAAAACTGAACTACAAAGAGATCTGTTTCTCGGGAAAATCCCTCCATTTAGTTTGCGAACATGAAAGGAAATAATTGCCAATTTTTACTAATGAACAAAAATTTAGGTAACTAATTAAGATATAGATTTGAAATTGAGGTTGGGAAGTGGTGTCATCTGCCGGCTATTTTAGCGTAGCGTCTTCGTTATGTTCTAATTATCAGAAAAATGTAATTATTTTTTTAATGATCGCGTTGATGTAGGTGACGGTGGTTCTCTTGAACAAATTATTCATTATATTTGCGGGTATGGGGAGGGAGGGGGTTCACGCCTTTCTCTGAGATTGTAATTATCTCGGGCCCGGGCAACGCCGGGCGGGTTAGCTAGTAAATTATAAAGTTAATTGACGAGTCCCCCGACAAAGGCCTGCTCTGCACTTGGCCGTGCTTATCTTAGGGGGATGGGAGAATTTCCGGATAAAATAAATATAAATGGCATAACCTAACATTTATGGCGATCATAGAACATGGGCCCTGTGGATTTCTCGCTCATATATTGTTAATGCAGTGATCAAAATAATGGTGCCCTCTGTGCTTCTCAGTCAAATATCGTTAACACAGCGATCACTATAATGAGGCCCTGTTTTTGCGTGCATAAATCATTAAAATGACAATCATTTTAACAGAGCCCTGTGGGTTTCACGCCTATAAACTGATTATATGGCAATCACTATAACGAAGCTTTGTGCATAACCGAGCCCATAAATATAACAATCAATATTTAAATCGTAAATCTTTACTTCCAAAAAATGGTTTTTTTAGAAGAGGAGGAAATGTACTATGTTTTGTATAAAGATTGAAAACCGATCGCTAAAAGACGAAAAACGCAAAAACAATTTATAAAGTGATTTTTTTTTTTTCAGTGGGGGAAAAATGTTTTAAGCAAAATATATCTTAAAACATTAGGAATGATATCTTATTATTCTAATCTTTTATTATCGGGTTCATAGCCAATGTTGGCGACAAAATCACTAAAATAGCTCTTGCTGAAATAAGTGTTTAAACTATTTTTTCAGTAGATTTTTTATGGGGCATTTTACGCTCCTACCTTAAACTGCTGTGAGATATGGCGAAATGACCTAAAATTTTCTACCCCCATTTATCTCCCTTTGTGGTTGAATTTCTAAAATCGCTGAAATACGTATTTAGCTATTTTTCTAGTCGATTTGTTATCCCGAATTTCACGCTTCTACCTATAAAACTGCTACGGAGATATGGCGAAATGACCTAAAACTTCCGACCCCCCCCCCCCCCCATATAACCCTCTTGGTGGTTGAATTTCTAAAATCGCTGAAATATATGTTTAACTACTTTTTTAGTAGATTTGTTATTCAGAATTTCACGCTTCTACCTAAAACTGCTGCTGAGATATGGCGAAATGGCCCAAAACATTAGACTCTAAATTTAACTCACGGTGAATTTTCAAAAATCCTTTCTTAGTGGGTACCTACACTGTGTCAGGAACACGTCTTCCAAATTTCATTGTCCTAGGAGCAACGGTTGAGGCTCGGCGTTGATTATGCGTCAGTCATGACATGTTCTATTATAATTTATAAGTATAGATAATTATAATTGAATATATATATATATATATATGTATGTAACATTGTAAAGCAGTGGTCAAACTTACAAAATATGTATGTTGGAATATGTTGTTCAACAGTACGTGTAAGCATTATAAAAAGTAAAAGTTAAAAAAGTAGCAAATTGTACACTAAAAGTAATTGAAATAATAAAAATGAAGTAAAGAAATATATAAATATATAAAATGATTTCAGTGTGCTGATGATGCGCGCACACACAATACTACATTCCAGTGTATAATTGCAAAGTCATCGGAGAATAGGAGTCAATTTTAATATGATTGCCTGAGATGTAATTGCTAAATAACCCACCCACCGTGAGTTATTAAGGGAAAATGGGATCAATTTCAGAGAAAACAAAGCACTAGACCACCCACAGCGAAGTTACCAGCGGAAAGGAAAATTGTTTACTCTTGTCCTCAGTGGAAATACTTAAAGCCTCTTGTGGGAAAAATAAAAGCATCAACAAACGTCATATATTATAAACAAAATATTAAAGTGTTAACTAAATGATGGCTAATTTTTTTTATGTTTTGTACCTATATCTTTCCTTTTTCCACCTCCGAAGTAAAGGTTATATTCTTTTCTCATAAAAAGAGAGTTATATTCTGCTATATTCATTCTATTTAAGGCTGCTCTCAAATTCCTGACGTATTCATGAATACATTTCTTTCGTAAACCAATGAAACATACGGAATTGGCAGGGTATTCTTATTGAGAAACTATGCAATAGAATTGTATTTTTCCATTTTTCGATAAAGGCAAAGGATTTTTCAAAAATACTGTCAAATTTGTCGTTTTGAACCTGAGAGCGCAATCCGATAAAGCTCGTTATGAGACGACAATATTTTATGACTCAATGCAATTCATTTATCCGAGAGAGAGATTTGTTTTCTAATTGTATATAATTCTCTCCCTGTCTGTTTTATTTTAGGTTTTACTACTTTTTCACTATGGCAGTTCTTGGTAAATTATTAGCGACTAGCATATGCTCCCGTCAAAAATGACGGAAAAGTGTTATTTTAAGTTTGGAACGTTGTCATATTATTTCATTTAAACATATATAAAATGAAATATTGCGTGTGTTTTTAATTGGAGATCCAATATGGGGATTTCTGTAATGTTATCTTACTGTCATCTTGTTTTATGCGAGATCATTCCAAAAGTGGCAAGTCATCAAAATCATCCCAAAAGCTGTGTTTGCAAAAGTCAACATCCAGAGGAAAAAAATATCGCACTTCCTATGCTTTTAACTACAATTTGAATATAAATCTTTGCTTAAAGTGCGTAAAAATTTAAGAAGGGTTAAAAATTTTAGGAATACAGAAATCTATATTTTTTCTTTGTTAATGCTATTTGTCATTTCTAAAAAGTGAAAAAAGTGTTACTTTGAATGAATCAAGGCTTTTTTTGCAAGCAGCTTAATCAACTGATTTTTTTTTTTAGAAATCTACTGAATTTTCTTTTGCGTAAGTTGGCAGCTAGGTGTTGGCAAAGTAGGTTAAATAAGAAAGTTAAAAAAAAAAAAAAGCTTTTCTATTTCTTAAACAGAAAATAATTCACAGAAATATATTAAATTCAGCTTAAAATATGCATAGGTTAAATAAGAAGATTAAAAATAAAGCAAAAAAAAAAAAAAAAAACCTGTTTGCAAATCTCACAAATATTTTATTAATAATTAGAACTATTACCAGTAAAAGCAGGAAAATGCAATTTAATTACCTATAATGATTAACACAGCTCATATCTTGAGGTCGATCTAGACAAAAATTAGGGCCCCCTTCAAAAAATTCTATTTAATAAAAAGAAGTATTTTCACAAAATTTAATTTAATGAAAAAAGACCATTATTAAAATTCTATTTCAGAAAAAGGTTCCTTAATTTAAAATTAAATTCCAAAAAAGTAAACTCATCATAAACTTGGTAAAATTTCACAATGATATTTTATAAACAACTAGCTGACCCGCCCGGCGTTGCCCGAGCCCTTGTAATAAACTTAAATCTCTTTAAAAACTCTGGCCACGGTCTACGATAGCTTCGGAACCGTATACCCGGCATGCTCGTACGCTCTAGAAAATCTTTTATTTCCCCCTACCACCGCCAGGGGAGCATTCTGTTCTAAACAAACCTCTTACCGAACGAACTTCTGAGACAGGTCCCCGCTGCCTACGTTACTGTATAGTAGGCGCACTACAAAATTGAGCTGGTTTCGAGAAGATTGGAACATTATTAGCCCAGTTATTGCAATAAGGCACAGTTAAGAGAAAATAACCTTGAGTGAGGTGCCGAAGGGAGAAGATGTTCGAGTGTCCTTCAGAAAATGACTAATTAGGAGGCCCACTATGCATGCATAAATATTCGTTCGTTTTGTTAAGCTAGAAACTTAATTACAAAGTTGGCTTAAACTCTTATTTGTAAATAGTGGTAACCACTACTCATAAATTTAATTTAATGTTATAAAGGGTGACTATTAAGTTAAATATAATGTTTGGAATCACTTGCGTTGAAATCGGAAAGATAGTTGCTGATATATAGAAACGGGGCATAGTTAGAGAAAAACCTTGAAGGAGGGGCCGGAGGGGGGGAGGGTTGTTCAAGTACCCTTCAGCAAATGACTAATTAAGAGGAGCACTATGCATCTTTCGAAATTCGTTCGTTTGCTTAAGCTAGGAACTTAATTACAAATTTGGCTTACCCAATTATTCGGAAATAGTGGTAACCGCTACTCATAAATTTAGTTTAATGTTATAAAGAGTGACATTTAAGTTATAATGTTTGGAATCACTTGTGTTGAAATCGGAAAGATGGTTGCTGAGATATGAAAACGGAGCATAGTTAGAGAAGAAAAACCTTGAAAGGAGTGCCGGGGGGGGGGGGGGGAGGGGTTGTTCAAGTGTCCTTCGGCAAATGACTAATTAGAAGGACCACTATGCATCTTTCAAAATTCGTTCGTTTGCTTAAGCTAGGAACGTAATTACAAATTTGGCTTAAACTATTATTCGGAAATAGTGGTAACCGCTACTCATAAATTTAGTTTAATGTTATAAAGAGTGACTATTAAGTTAATTATAATGTTTGGAACCACTTGCGTTGAAATCGGAAAGATAGTTGCTGAGATATGGAAACGGAGCAGAGTTAGAGAAAAAACCTTTAAGGACGGTCCGGGAGGGGTGGTGGGGGGGGGGGGTGTTCAAGTTTCCTTCAGCAAATAACTAATTAGGAGGATCACAATACATCTTTAATGATTGATTCATTTGGTTAAGCTAGGAACTTAATTTGAAATTTGGCTTACTACTTTTACACTACTATTCGGAAATTCTGGTAACTGCTTTCTAGAAATACACCTTGAAGCTTAAATGTAATTAGACCCTTGTCTTTCTTAATTCCCGCAAATATGAAAAAGAATCTGTTAAATAAAGTTTTCTGTATTAACAATCTCAATCATAATAATAAATGTCATGTAAAAAAAAAAACTTAAACCCGACTAATTGTCATGAAGAAAAATATGCCTGCAAAATATTTCAATCAGTGGGACGTATTTGTAATTTGTCATGTACAGGTGGCGTGACATTCGCATGGCTCCTCTACGCTGATAACTTCAATCCATGTTGACACTATTTAGTTAGAAATCCTTATTTATGCATCGCTACTCTGGTTTATTTAATTACTTCTGTGAAGAATCGATGTAACCAACCAGTGAACCAACCAACCCAAGAGAATAAAAGCGTATTTTTAATGAGAGTTCTTAGTGCATTTAAATTAATATTTCAGAAAGTAATTAAAATATTAAAATTCTGAAGTAATGGTGCAACAGGAGAGGGTTTGGACTATCTAAATCTAAATTTCCAGCCTTCTAGGTGGGCCAGATTTTCCTAGCCATCGCCAACAGACACACACACAGACACACAGAGCGAAACTTTCTTTTATTAGTTTAGATTAGCTAATCCGCCCGGCGTTGCCCGGGCCCGAAATATTAATAATCTGTTCTATACGAATATGACTGAAATCTGTAAGGCTATCGAAATCAAGTCGAATGAGGCAAACTTCGTCGTAATCGGGCTCATAAAACCCAAGATCGGAAAGCGCATCCTGGCGGTCGAAAGTGCAGCTAAAATATTTAAGGCTATAGATATCAAGTCGAATGAGCCTAACCCCGTCATAATCTGGTCCATAGAACCAGATATACTCCTATAGTTCCACTTTCCACCACCAGGGGGCGCAGTCTGTCCTGGAAGAGGCCTTTTCAGAACACTTGACCCAACCAAATTTCCTAGTAGAATTGAAATTTAACTACGGGTAAACATTGCCAAAATAGCGGAAATCGCGAAAGTGGGTTACGTAATCGATCGGTTTCTAAAGGGTTAATGTAGATATTTTTTAAAACCCAACTGTGCATTTTGAAGAAAATGAACGTGTCTATGATCTGGAGTCTACTGCTTTGTACTTGCATTTCCCGAGTCGATGCCGATTTTTAAATCTGGACCAAAACATGGAAATTCGCGTGAGTGAGTTTTGGAAAGGATTTTTTTTCGGAGGGTTAAAATTATATTTTTTCAAAACTGATACCAGATTTTAAAAAACAAAGGGATATAGATTAGGCACGGTATTTTTAGTTATTCGTATCTTGTTTATAAACGCCAATTCGGATTTTTAAATATAGGAGAAATAGTTAAAATAGCGAAATTGACTTACGGTTAAAAACGTTTTCGAAAGGGTTCACGTGATTTATTTTTTAAACTAAAGGTTTCTGCCTAATCCCGATAGAACGTAGATGTCTTTAGGTGTGTTTGCTTTTTGTTTGGTTATTTTATAAAGCCGATGCCAGATTTAATATATAGCAGAAAATCGGAATTTGCGAAAGAGAGTCCTGCGCATGAATTTTTTTGAAGGGTTAATATTCATATTTTTCAAAAACAAATACAGATGTCGAAA
Organism: Maratus michaelseni; assembly: GCA_963931845.1. Classification (NCBI taxonomy): domain Eukaryota; kingdom Metazoa; phylum Arthropoda; class Arachnida; order Araneae; family Salticidae; genus Maratus; species Maratus michaelseni. The sequence goes on from OZ007586.1 coordinate 410,421,663, forward strand.
AAGGAATAAATGTAGATATTGTCTGGTATTTTTAGTTTTTCGTACCTGTCTCTGAATCGCCGATGCAAAATTTTAAAAATTGCCAAAATCGCAAAAATTGCAAAACGTCATACAGAAAATATACTTTTTCGAAGGGTTAATTTTTGTATTTTTTAAAACCAAAGGTAGCTTTGAAAAGGACAAAGACAGTTCTTTAATTTGGTAACCTTCGTTTTTCCGTATCTTTTGTATGCCGGTAGATGCAAGGCTCGGAAAACGGGAGAAAATAAACACGAATTCGAGGCTTTTTGATTATTTTTTTTTTTGAAAGGGTTGAATGTAAAATTTATTCAAACCAACCAGATCATTCGAGACGTAAAAGTATGTTCTTTTAGAATAAGTAGACGGTTTTTCCGTATTTTTAGCCGTTTGTCCATGGCGAATTTAGAAATACTTTAAACAAAAACGGAATGTCTTCTGCTTTCGTTCTTCTGTTCCGGGAGATACGGAAATTGGTTTCTGCGCATGCGACAGCTCGCTTCAGAATAATGACTTTTTTATTTGTGATCTTTGATCAGTTTTTAATTGATAACTACTTTAATTTTCAAAATTTTAAAATTCTGAGGCTCAGGTATACCAGGAGAGGTTTTGGACTACCTAAATTTAATTTACAGACTTCTAGGTGCGCTAAATTCTCCTAGCCATCGCCAACAGACACACACACACACACAGAGCGAAACTTTCTTTTATTATTATAGATAGATAATTTGCTCAAAGAAAGAAAAATATTAGGAACAGGCCTTTAAAAATGCTAATAATAAATTCATAATTTGCAGCATTCGATCTTTCAGTGTAAAATTTTTGTTACAAAAGTAAAACAACAACAACAACAAAAAAAAACTTGCATCAATCCCTGCATATAAACTATGTTCTTTCCTCCGCTCCCCTCCCCCCTCAGAGTAGTTTAAAAATACTAATTTTGAAAAAATAGCATCTTAAAATATTTTATTTTACGCTTGGTAGATGGCGCCACCAAATTGACGCTAGAACGATTTTGGGAAAATTTCATTAACAAATTAACAATTGGGACTTAAAAAGGCCTAAAGAGGGCGCTAATCACAGCTGTCGGTACAAGTGTCATATAAACACAACACTGATGTCACATGAAATCTGAAATTGTGAAAAAAAAAAATAATAAATGTGAACAAATTAAAAATACATGTAATGCAATGGGTTTGCACAGGATTTTCTTGAAGAGAAAAGTTAAATGTTTTCTCCACCAGATGGCGAATTCGAGCGCTTTAATCGGCGATTAACTCCATTTATGACAAAAACATCAGTCGATATAAATCCGGTATGAAAAAGTGAAAAACGCACTTAAAAATATTTTAAGTTCTTTAATATGCTTTTACAAATATTTTAAGAGCACAAACAGGATGTTAACCTGTATTTTTTAATGAAGCGTTCAAAGAGTTGTTCATTTGGAACTTGTAATTCTGAATGGCAACAGTGTTTGTTTGTTTATATATGGTAAACCGATGTTTAATCTGGTAATTTTTAATTTAGAACTTCAAACATTATAATTGGATGTGATATACATGTTTTATATGAAAATATGCCGAACAGATAGGATTTCAAGTAGAAGAAATTATCATTTGGCTGCCATATGTCAACATATGTTTTTCATATTAAGCCTAACATGGCGTTTAGCTACGGTCAATTCGCAGACCAGAGTGGTCGCACCCGGCATGGTTACCAACACGCTTCTAAACTTGCATTTTATTACAAGTAGATTGGCAGTTTTAGCTCTGTTACATCTCAGCGTAATGCTGGGTACATGGTTTATTACAGGGTTGCCCATACATCGTTATCCAACTACCTATTTTCTTCTCGTAAAATAAAATCCGATAAGAGTTCTAGATCAGAGGTGTCATTTAAGAGAGCGTAGGGAACACCTCCCCCTCGGATTTTAGATTTTATTTTATCATTAACTGTTTCTTATTAGTTGAACGTTTTCAATTAATTTTACTACCAAATGCATGTAAATAAATTATAACGTTAAAAAAAAAAGAAGAAATCCTATACAAACTTCACGTTGAAAAAAAAAACGTACCTGATTCCACCACATATTTTATTACCTCTACATGAGAAATAAATCCCGAATTTTACTGATAAAGATTGTTTAAGCTTTATAATATATCTCAAATGACATGAATATCAATCAGGAGACGGTCCGACAAAAGGTGAGAGTTTCTTGTATGCCAGCCTTACAAAATGAAGCAGAACCAGAAACTTACTGTAAAAAAAAAAAAAAAAAAAAAAAAAAAAACGTTACTCCATCTAGTGGGGCAGCAATGTGATGTTGCCCAGTAAATGGAGTAACGTTCCTGTATATTTCGGTTAGATATCCCGAAACGTTTCTGTGTATTTCTGTATCATATTTTTTTTATTATTTAAGAAAACGATACTTTTTTAATAGAATTAATATTATCCGATTGAATTTTATTGTCTAGTAATTTTCGAGTTGCTGTTAATTTTTGTTGCACATAACAAACTTAAATAACTCGTTCGATAGTTTCTTTATACTCTTGTCCATGAATCTATAATAAATATTAGATATTTAATTGATGAATAATAATGTAGGATTATAGTGAAGTTCAGAAAACATTATTTATACGTTTTTATCATCTTTTCGTTTTGAGATTAGGTTCCGATTCATAACTTTTGTAATGATGAAATGTATCGTTTATATGACAGAAGAAATTCCCAATTTCACGTATACTATATGTATCAATTTTTATGAATCATATATTTGTAAATATTATTGAAAATTAGATTTATAGATCTAGAAATAATTGTTTTTTAAAATGTGGTCTCGTGAGTTCCATCATGTAAATAGATACATATACAGACACATTATGAAAATGTTTAATTTCCCTAAATAGATGGATTTTTGTAATACCCTTAAATAAATATTTTTTTATCTTGTAAGTAGATATACTATTTCAAGTTATTTCATTTTCATGCATTGCATACTTATAAAAAGATGATGTATTTTCTCAGGTTATTTTAGAATTTCTCAAGTTATACAAATAAAATAAATACTTTCAAGGACTATATTCAGAAACATGATAATTGTAAAACACTATATTTTAAAATATTTACAAATAGACAAAACATTTTCAAAAATATATCTTTTTATAAGTATACAATAACTTCTTTAACAAATGTTAACTTAGTTTTAACATATGCTAGTAAAATATATTTGATTAGTATTAAATAAATTTAGTAGTGAATTTCAGTGGTCAAAATTTATTTCGACCAGGACGTTTAAAACCAGTGGTTTAAACCCCCATGTTTAAAACCGATACAACCCTGCATTAAATCAACTCTGCTACATTTAAATTTCGGATGAACAGTATTACCTTCTTCTTGCCACCTTTGTGAGAATCCACAAATGGATAATCCATTGTACTAGGATGATAACTGTCGCCTGCACGGATCCAAAATTGTTACTGACTGGTTTGACCATGAACATATAACTAACAAAGGACTTCCAACGAAATAGTGTTAATATCCTGTCGCGACTTTGGAAGGAAATAGCAGCTGCACAGCTACGCGCATGGTTCTGTGCAGTCGGCGAGAATCCCTGCCAAGGCAGCGCCACCTACAACATCAAACCGAAACTGTATATCAGATACCCACCAGATGACAGACGGTTTGAAGAAGCAGACGAACTGGTGACCTATGGAGAATCCGTCTTACCACATGCGCCACCTATTTGAGATTTTTTTTCGAGGAACGATTTTCTTCTTGGAAAGGCTATTTCGTTAGAAGTCCTTCTTTAGATCTGTGTTCATGGGTTTGACGAGCATTCCAAGAAGCCCCGCCATATTCTCAGGTCGACGAAGTCCCCAGATTTGAATCCAATCGAAAATATGTGTGGCCATCTATAGCAGTGCATGAAGCGGAATGTTTATATCCTATCAATCTCAAAGACATTCGGGAACAATTGATGACAATGGAAACATCATCCACAGGGTTTTTCATTCACTGAAACGACGTTTTTCATCTGATGTTCGTGAAAAAGGTGGGCCAATAAAATATTAGTGTGTACGAATTGCATCGGTCCAATTTTTTATCCTATGTGTGTATAAGGGTGAGGTGTTTATTTATTTTTTTTTTTTATTTTTTTTGTGGGCCCATCCATCCACCCGCTCCTTCGACTGAAGGGGCCCCACATACGGCCACTTCACGGCAGGCCTCTCCCACGAAGAGACAGCTGATGTGATCCTCATCCGACCCCCTCCTTCAGACGCGGGTTACGCGTCGTCATATGCTGATGAAAGCGCCAAGCAGCGACCCCACCAAGAAGGACCCTCGTACTGATGACCTTTAATTCTTTTTTATTGATAACACCAAACGTACAAAGGTCATCTATGGAGGCCGCCGACATTACGCCGCGCCAGTTGGTGGTGAAAGATGAAAATAAGACTCCCCGGGGTCGTAGGGGTTGTAAACTGGCGCGTAAGGCGCTTTCATATTTTTGGCTCTTTGTTCTATGAGCCGAGTCGAGATGTATCTGATCATTTACCACCTGAGCGTCGATGACGATGACTTGCTCAGGAGAGTACGCTACTAGGTCGGGCTTAAAGACCCCAGCCTCGACCCTGTGCACCGGCTCCATATGCACGGAGTAGCCCCTCTGCGACAATGACCGGCTGAGGTATTTAACCACAGCGTCGTGCCGCTGGATTCTCCGGAAGTGTGTGGCGTGGCACTGTTGTATTATATGGTTGAGGGTCTCAGGGACCCCACAACCCCTGGAACACATTTTATCCTTGTCCCTGCCACGAGCTGCACGAGATTTATTGAAAAGACAATTATATCTCATATGTATGCAGCTGATGTAGTCCCGCCCAGAAAGAAGAGATGTTCCATCGGAGACCCATAAATGGGCCTGCGGCACTTTTGCCGCCTGGGCGAGTCCTACCCCATCACACTTCCGGGACAGCTCCACTCTCCACATTGACTGAATTTTCGCTTTGGTGTTTAGTATTCGATTTTCGTACCTAAAGGATGTTTTCGGTACGTGTGGAGCTGTCACCGAGACGTCTCCGCGCCAACATTGGGACATTCCACCTCATAGATGGAATCCCCATGCCGCCATCACACACAGAGGCGTGAATGGCACTAGATGGTAGGTCATGGGGGAGGTGGAGGCAATCTCTAACAAACTTTCTTACTCTAATATCTAGGCGCTTAAGATGACCAGTGTGGAGACGTCCCATGATCAGTTGGTGCATGCAAGATGGAATAACATGCACACGTAAGATATACATCTTCTGCTGGGGCTTCAGACGGCATCCACCGAGAATTTTTAATTTCTCAGTTAGCGAAGATGGATCCGTGAACTTCCGACCATCTGGAGTGAAGCTGACACCCAGATATGAAAAGCTATCATGAATCTGTAGATTTTTCAATGTTCTGCCATATACAAGGAATTTTGTTTGCCCATCGAAATAGGTAGATCTCTTTTTCTTGTTAGCCAGCCAGGAAAATGTAAAGGTTTTTTCAGTGTTCAGCCTCAAACCAGTGGTCGAAAGGGCCGTCTCGAGGGATTTTAACATTCTATTAAGCCCCAGCGCATCTCGACTGATGAGGACCAGGTCATCAGCATAGGCAATGTATGGGGTCTTACCTGAGCCTGTCTGGACACCAGACTCCGAAGGAATCTGGGCCAGGATCATGTCCATGACCAAAAGGAACATGATCGAACTTAGGGGATCCCCCTGCCGGACCCCCCTCGTTGGATGGATTGGCTCAGAAACATTGCCTTGGAAATTCAAGAAAGTTCTTGAATTCCCATAGACGAACTTCATATATGATATGAAGTCGTCAGGGAGTCCCACTGACTCCATGGCCGCAAAGATAGAGTTGTGCGAAACCGAGTCAAAGGCCTTAGCCAGATCACAAAAAGCTAAAGAGGCAGAATTTATTGATTTTATGTGCTTATATACATCATCCAACAGATTTACAGCTTTTGATATACCGTCAATAGGACGAAATCCTAGTTGAAAGTTATTGAATTTTAAGCTATTTATCAGGCGTTTTGCTAAGACCTTGTGGAACTCCCTAAGCATAATTGACGATATGCTTATTGGGCGGAACTTTGAGGGTTCCGCCACTTGACTTTCTTTGGGAATAAAGATCGTTTTAGAGTCAAGTATATGCTCAGGGACCCATCTGAGCTTGAGCCAGAGCGTATAAAGTTTGGCTCTGGCTCGGGCACTAATTTTGAAGCACTGCGCAGTAGTAATACCATCGGGTCCAGGAGCCGAACGATATGATATCTTTGCCTCATTGACTTCCTCAGGTGTTATGTAGTCAACAATGTCTGTTCCATCGTACCTCCCTAAAAGGGGGGTAAAAGTCGGAGCAGCATTGTAGTCAGTTTGAGTTAGCAGCCGTGCCCAAAACGAAAAGATGTCATTGGCCACTAACTCAGGTGAAACTGACGTATTACTAAAGATACGTTTGACCGCAGTGCTCCGATTCTTTTTATATGCGGCTTGCAGCCGCTGGTACTCGACTTTTTTAGCTTTCCTCCTGGACAAGGTACTAGTTTTATCTGTATTGCACTTTTTATCAGAAATTTTCTGCTTCATAAAACTTGGATTCATATTTAGGACAAAGGTCATAATTAATGCCTTTGCCCTATCCGGATCATGGGCATAGCAGCTTAAAGCCTCATCCAGGAGTTCCGCTTCGTCAGTACCAATTGAACCAAAATTTTGATTCGTATTGAGATCATCAATGTAGTAGGCAGTGGTGCCCACTAATAAGGTCTTATCGGGATCAGACTCAGATGGTAATTGACTCATAGATGGTGTTTGAGTCGAGCAGGGCAGGCTGCTCGAGTCTGATCCACCCCTATGAGGCATTGTAGGGGTTGGTGGGGGATTGATGTTAAACCCCGATGTTGTTGGGGCATCCCGGAGTCTATTAAGATGTTCCACCATTAACTTTTTGTACTCCGCACCACGCCTTTTCCCTTTTATGGCTTCCAAGGTTCGCCCGGGGACGACACAGAGGAGCCTTTGGTTGATATTTCCTTGTGCATTCTCAATCACAAACAAGGCCTCCGCCTTCGCCATATTCTCTATCTCAAGAGGTGACCACCTTGACTTCATATTTAATTGGCGGTCCATTTCCCTTTCAACCTCCACTCGATGGAACTGAGCGGAGTGGGCCTTCCTCCGGTGTAATGTGAGGCCCGCTTTACTTTTCAGGGTCCTTCCACAGAGATCACACTTATTTGGGGCGCTCCCATCAGCAGGAGTCGTTGAGGCACCAGCCGCCGAATTTGCCACAGCAGTGCCAACAGCACCGCCGTCTGATTCTAAATTTGTACTCGTGACAACAGCAAATGAAAGTGGGAAATTGGGTTGTCAGCCCAAGTCCCTGGAGGGTTCGCTTGCCTGGTTCTGCACGTGCAAACGGGACGAACCCGCTACACCCTAGCTGGACCAACGTAGAGGTACCAGGTCAAACTTGGATAAGGATAGGCTAGATTTGCCGTACGTCAGCGACTGAACGACAAATTGAGGTACGCTTCACTTATCCCATGTAACTACGGAGTCCCCATCGGAACACGGGATCAGAAAAAAATTCCCAAAGGAAAATCCCCCTGACACCATGCCCGAAGGATTCTTCCCTAGGACTCTATTTTAATAGAGTCATAGTTACTCCAGCCTTAAGCTATAATAATCTTCTCATTATTACATACATTTTGAAATAACTTTTACACAAGATCAGAGGAAACCTGGAAATGTTACTTTTTCTCTTTTTTTATGAGTGTAAAAACCTTGCTGTTTTTATATTTTCTTTTTATATAAAATCATAACGAACTAAAACATAGACGCAGAATATTTATTAATACTGCCAAATTCAAGGAAAAACGTTCGAAAAGTAATTTAAGGAGGGAACAGGAGGTAATTGCTTTTTCTATTTTTGCTCATTTCTCAGTATTTCTCCACGAAAACTATATTATGTGATTTATCGTTTTGGAAGACTTCCATTTGCGAGCACTTGTTGAGTAAATTCATTAATCTAAATGCCTTTATATTTGTTTTCAGCGTAATATTTAGAATTAGGGCCTGCATTTTCCTGTTTCTTCAAAAGACTCTAATTTTGTGAATATTTTCGAATAACTGACTTTTTTAGCAAATTTTGTTCCAATAACAGGGTGGCCACTCAAACTAAAAAAATTTGGGAAAAGTAATAAAATGATTAATACCAAACATTAAAACCTAAAAAAATGCTACAGCAATTTCTTAAATTCGATTTTTTATTTAAATAATACAGTTCATGTACGCTGATTGTTAAGCAGATGGGCACCTTCAAAATTGTATAAGCCCACTAGACCAGTGTTAGCGTACTGACAATAATAGCAAGAATCTTAAAGATATTAGCACAGTTTTCGCGGAATTGCTCTACAACACGGGTCGTCAACCACTTGGGCTTATCAACCCCTTATCTTGCGCCCACGAATCCCCTGTAAATGTACATAGTATATATAAATACAAATCTGACACTCATGGGGGTAAATAATGGTTTTGACGGAAAATAGAAAGTTCTCAGTCCGTACAGTTTTTAATAAGATCTGATATGAACAAAAAATTGAGATTGTCAAAATTTAAGACATTTTATTTTCATTATTTTTATTTTCGGCGGTTTTGAAGAAATTTGTTATGTTTGCATATTAATATTTTCATAAATATAAGTTTTATTCATTCAAAATTCATATGTATGTGTAATTCTAATAAAAATTGTAAACATGAAAATTTAAATAAATTTTAACCACTTTTGCAGCACAGCCGTATGTAGAAAGAGTTAATTGAGATATCTAACACTTACTGTTGTCTGTCACTAAAACTAAGAACGGTACCCTAAAAATAAACGAAAAATGTTCTTATAATGTCCACTATTACAATTACCTTATTTTCAAATGTTTTTTCATCTGAAAAATTATTCTGAATTTTCTTTTGAAAGATCGGTTTAACACGTATCTGACCTTATAAGAGGTAAAACCGAACTCGAACTTATTGGAATCAACCCGACCAACAAAAGAAAAAAAATGTACTGATACAACCCGAGACTGGTTCGGTTAACATTGGGTTACCCGTCCCTATGCAGGACTGAGATTTTAAAGTGTAGAAGCAAAATATGAAAAAAAAAATTTAAAATGCTCTTGGATCTGAATTCGGAACGTAAAAGTAAAAAGATGTTTATTACGAATTCATGTGTTTCATGGCTTGATGAACAATTACCTGTAATATAGGACATGACAAAATTTCAAACGGGAGAAACTATTAATTGGAAAAGTAAGAAATGTCTTCAAAATAATGGAAATTTTCTTTAATCCTCTTCTAAACGTGTTCAAACAGCACAATAGACACCTGCACAAGTTATTAGGAAAACTAATGATTTTAGAAACTAGTTTTGACCTCCTTTTAAAGTAGTTTTCTGCCTGTTGCGTATAACATTGTGTCATGTGAAACGATTTAGAATTTATAGTGTTTGGGATTAGTACATTTTAGACTTAATTTTATAAATAAGTTAACTTTTTAATAATAAATCGCTATTGAATGAGTTATTGAATCATTGCTTGTTAAATCCTTAAATTTCATATATCCAAGAAACTTGAAAATAGATAGTAAAAATTAATTATTTTTACAAATCATTCATTTGAAAAATCATTTTTGTTATGACAACTAAATAATCACCCAAGTAATTACACCACCAGGGTTCGGAAAAATCAATCAATTTTTTTGCTAAAAATGTAAAGTACAAATTAATGCTTAAAAAAATTAAATGTTCTAAAATAGATTTTCTATTTAAGATAATGTTTTAATTGCAAAATATCTAAATATTGTACATGTCGTGCTTGTTATACATTACATTAGGACAAAATGACTTGGGAAATTTTTTCAGTTGAAATGAATTTGCATAGTATTAATTATTCGGCCAATTGACTAACCACTTCATCCCTAAACTGTACTAAATATTTCCTGGCGCTTTTTTTACTTGGGGAATACTATAATTTTTTTATTTTTTTAAATGAAGCGTATATTAAATGAAAATCAACATGCCTATAAATATGATTTACATTCCAGTGTCTGATCGCTATGTGAGATGTGTTTGTGATACAATTCGTTCGCTGATATTATTTATAAATGTTTTTATTAAATCATTCTAGTTTACTTTTATTATTTTCTCTTAAAATAAAAAAAAGCTGCGCGAGGACATTATTACAAAAACCAATGAGGCATCTGACAGATGAAGCGCAATCTTTTTTTGTGCCATTGCAAGCGTGATTACTGAAGTGTTAAACGATAAAACGGGATTAAAATGTTCGTAAAGTAAGAGCAATAAAACTTTAACGAGAGGCGCGGACTTTGCGTTTGTCTTGAGAGCTGTCTTGCTGCTGATAATTGCATTTACATCTGATGGTTTACAGTTATTTGCATATAAGATTTGATTGCAGTCTTCTCTTTTCTCTTGCGTGATTGAAGCCAGGATGAAACTGCAGGTAAGATATTGAAATTTCGATAATCTAGTGCGTTGACATATACAATACATTAAATTACGTCAGTTATCTGATTTCTTCAGTCAATTTCGATAACGTGTAAAAGGCAGTAAAATGAAAATAGATCCCCCGCCATAAAACCACCATAGTGTGTGTTAGGTTTTCGTTTGACTGCCCCTTATATATTGATCCATTTTGGATTTGACTAAATTCTCAAAATTCAATGCATGTGAAAGGAATCAAGGGCACAATATCAATTAATGTTGACATTCTTTTCGAAGAAGATGGAAAAAAGCAGGGCTGTGGAATCAGTGGGTAAAATGATCGACTCAGACTCCTGTAATTTTAGAGACCGGCTCGGATGGCTCTTGTACCAGTGTTGCGGGTTCTTTTTATTCGAATTGTTACCACTTGTTTAGAAATAGTAATATTCGCCTTATTTATTTATTTCATTAAATAAGGGATATAGTACTATTTTAAAAGAGTGGTAGCAATCAAGCAATCCGAAAAAAAATATCCAACTGGCAACATTGTAACCTACTGACACACTGCTCTTTGACCTTTGAAGCACGTGATGTGCATATCGATAGATGTCTTTTTTTCCCCTTTTATTTCTTTGGATAAATCATGAGTGTAAGTTGTGGATAGGTGGTCAAAACTAGACTATTACTGCAGAGGCCAACTTCCACCAGTATTTTAAAATAGAAAATTTCACCCTTTATTTTAAACGCAGAGTTTGTTTTAAATAAAGCAAAATATACTCTTATAAAATACCGGTGGAAGTTTTCCCTTGCATTAATCGGGCTCTGATCAAGACTGAAAATATTTTGAACATATACCCCCAATCCTTTTCCGCGCTCACATTATATCAATCGCGCTTTCACAAAATCCAACATAAATTAAATTTGATATGCTTAATTATGCCAAAACTGCTTGTAAACAAAACTGCATATGTATGTAAAATACTGATATGCATGTACAGGGGGTGGACAAAATAATACTAACACTCATGAAAAATGGAGAAAAGGGCAATATCTAGAAAAATACACGAGGAATTAACCTGAAACTGCAGGTGTGTAAACAGTATTAGTATAAGTTATATATTTCCGTGAAGATGTTTTCCCGAAAGCCCATAGGGGACTGTCAACAAATTGAAAAAGGACGAATATCTTTTTTATAACCGTGTAAAAACTAATGTAGCAAAAGCGTTCAAACTCGAGATTATTAATAAGTTGCTTATTTTAATATACTGTGTTCATTTTTATGAAGATAGCATGTATACTCATAGAGAAATTAAGTTTTTTATAAAAACAGTCCCAAATTTCGATTAGTTTTTTGCTTATAATTTGCAAAGTTTTTAATATAAAAAAAAGTTTTTTTCAGAAAATATGACAAACAACAACATTATACTTAATATTCTGCAATCAGAATTAAAAAATAATAAAAATTGGATGAAAAATGAGCTGGTTTACTAAAAAATGTTTCACTGCGCATGCGCGAATACAATCATAATATAATATGCATAATGTATTAGCTAAGTATATAGAGCAACTTTTTTGAAAGTCTCAAAATCATAGCTTGAAAATTCTGTAAATTATCGTCGATAGAATAAGCTCGAAATTCGTTGTTCCCAAAAAGAAGCAAAAAGATGAGGGGTTGTATCAAATATCTGTTGATTAGTGACAAGATAGCGTACACAATATTGCACGTATTACTATATTTGGATACAACCCCTCATATTTTTGCTTCCTTTTGTGAACAACGGATTTTGAGCTTATTCTATCGACGATAATTTACAGAATTTTCAAGCTATGATTTTGAGACTTTCACAAAAGTTGCTCAATATACTTAGCTCTAATACATTATGTATATTATATTTTGATTGCATTCGCGCATGCGCAGTGAAACATTTTTTAGTAAACCTGCTCATTTTTCATCCAATTTTTATTATTTTTTAATTCTGATTGCAGAGTATTAAGTACAATGTTGTTTGTCATATTTTCTGAAAAGAACTTTTCTTTATATTAAAAACTTTGCAAATTATAAGCAAAAAACTAATCGAAATTTGGGACTGTTTTTTATAAAAACCTTAATTTCTCTGAGTATACATGCTATCCTCATAAAAATGAACACAGTATATTAATTTAAGCAACTTATTAATAATCTCGCGTTTGAACGCTTTTGCTACATTAGTTTTTACAGGGTTATCCAAAAGATATTTGTCCTTTTTCAATTTGTTGACAGTCCCCTATGGGCTTTCGGGAAAACATCTTCACGGAAATATATAACTTATACTATACTGTTTACACACCTGAAGTTTCAGGTTAATTCCTCATGTATTTTTCTAGATATTGCTCTTTTCACCATTTTTCATGAGTGTTCGTATTATTTTGTCCACCCCCTGTAAATTGTAATCGAAAAGTTAAATTGGAAGGAATTAGATAGAAACAACAGTTGAAAACTAATAAATTTCCAACATTTACTTTGAACAACACACACAAAGATCTTGCATAGCGGTCTAAACCAATCAGCATATATTATTCTTATATATCGTTTCAAGACAATAACTGAAATATGTTAATTAAATTATTGAAATTGTAAATAGTTAATATATATCATAGAAGATATTTCGAATTATTTTAGAAAAAAAATTTTCAGCAAAAAATACTTACCTTTAAAATTGCAAAGGGATAAAAGGAAAGCACCATCAAGGTTATATATTTATGTTCAGTCCAACTTCGCCATCACCTTTTTTCATGAATTATTATAAGTTATTTATATTTAAAAAAGGAAAAATTTGTTATTGTGACACTTCAATTTTTTTAAAGACAAGTTCTCAGTAATATATTGTAGTAATAGTAGTTTTCTTCTTGCATGCTGGAGAGCATTTGATGTACCTTTTTTTTTTTTTTTTACTTTTGGAACAATTGAGTTACAAGGCTTGGTAATGAAATTACTAGAACTAGGGCACGATCTGCTTTCCTAACTTAACTAGCCCCACCAGTGGCTGAGAGGTTCTGCTCTCAAAGTTGATAGACGGGAGGCGCTGGGTTCAAATCCCTATCGCGCTCGTCGACCTAACCGTTCGAGTTTTCCGTGGCTTTCTTCGAACCTTGCCGTAAATACGGGTTATAGGATCCTTTAGAAAGACCCCCACGGAGGGCACTCCCCTTTAGGTCCTATATCCCTCGTGTAGATAATCAGCCATCATAAAATCAACCCACCTAACTTAACTACTTAGTTATTTCCCTCCAAAACAGAATTATTTATCCTCACTTAAATTTGTTCATTTTATGTAGAATGCTTGCGCTTCATGTTGGAATAGATCTGTCAACTGACAAACGACATGAAAAATCTAATAAATTTTACCCGCGAGTCGGGTGCAACAGAGTTCGCGTTTACACACTATAGCGAATTTTTTATGAAAATTCTTTAGAGATGCAGACGCAATTTCGAAGTGCGGACACAAAAAATACGAAAAAATATATATATATTAGTGTAGGCTTTACTTCGGGTTTCTCAGAACCGAAACATTACCAGGAAATGCAAACAAAATAAAAGCAAAAATGAATTTTACCATTTCGGCATTAATTCGGTTCCCACTCCTTTTAGAAAAGGCGTAATGTAACATTTTCCGCATTATTAATTGTGCAATTGTGAATTTTGCAGACCAAAATGTTAAAAATCCAACTATCGAAAGCGAAAGAAGGAGAAAAAAAGATTGTACTATTTTAAATCCCACGGACTCTTAAAAGAAAGTTATTTCTTTTCTTCCAGACCTGAAAAATTCGAAGGAGGGGGAAAAAAAAAAGATAAAAATGTTACTATTTCGGAAATAATTTGGATTCGTAAGATAAGGGGAAATTTTTATATTTTCTGCATTATGAATTTTATAATTTCGGCCTGTTTTGGGTCCTGCAGACCTGAAAGGAAAAAGAACGGAAATTTCATCTTTATTTCGGGCATTGCTGACTTACGGGAAAAAAATATATAATTTCACATTATTTTGTATCCCACATACGCGAAGAAAAGGGGTGAAAGTTTGCAATTTCGGCTTTACTTCTGGTTCCACAGACCCGAGGGAGAAGAAAAAAAAGGGTAAAATATTTCTATTTCAACTTTATTTCAGATTCCTTAAGACTGGAAAAACAGCAGAAATTTACAATTTTTTCATTTACCTTGGGTTCCATAGACCCGAAAAATCCGAGATAATATAAAATATCTATTAGTTTTCAATTAAAAACGACTTTCATGCGTTTCATCCCTAAGCTGTAGAGTACACCCGCCGAGCAGTATTTCAGGCACCTTTAAGCTGGGTAGCACGGATTTGATTGCTATTATATAGTCCAAAAATAACAAGTTGGAAATTGTACATCAAACGTGACAAATGAGGTTCGTTCGTACTATAACTAGTTTTATAAATATTCGGATCTTGGTGCAGTAGCTGTTGCACTCTTGTGCTAAAATGCATGAATACAAAACTTATTTTATGTGCAGATTTTCATTTTATAGATATTAATTTATTTTATGAAATTAAGTTTCCATACACTTTTACAAACAATTAATTACAATTTTGTTACATAAAAATTATACTATGCGTAAATATACAATCCAATACAAGACAATGTACAAGAACGAAAAATCATGCGTCAAGCATAGATTATGTAACACTTTCCAACGCTTCCAAAATAATTTTACAAATCATACCGTTTAATAAGCTAACAGATAACATCTAAGTAATCTGAATACTTTTATTCAGCCCTGTATAGGATCTATAGATTTGTATATATACTACTTAGGATGCTAAATTTTAGTTCAATTAGGTAACGCGTAGCAGAGTTTAAAATTCCCCGTCTGGATTTAAATAATACGGAAATGTGATCGCGAACTTTTGTGCTTCCCTGTATAGGATATACAGAATTTATACACACCACGTAATAGACAAAAAGAGTTAAAAATAAAATCGCGTCCAGTAACTTAGAACGCACTTCCAGGAATTATTGTTAACATACAGTAGAGAATTCTTTTGTGTGTCCCTGTAAATGAACGATGACTGCTAGACACATAATATTCTGTAGTAAGCCTCTTGTAATGCACCTTATATAAATTTCAATGCGTTTAAAATAGGGAAATATTATTTAAATAAACCGCAGACGATTTTTCTCCATAGACGTAATGTAACGGAATTCTTTTGACTGTCCCTGTAAAGTAACTATAAGTGCTATGCCCACCCTATTCCATATTAAGCTTCTTCTAATGCACCTTAGTGATATATATAAATTTCAATGCGTTTAAAATAGTGAATCATTATTTAAATAAACCGCAAATAATTTTTCCCCATAGACGTAATGTAACGGAATTCTTTTGAGTGTCCCTGTAAAAAAACTATAAGTGCTACACACTTCCATTGAAATAGGGAACATGCTATAGATAACGACTATAACATATAAAAATTGCAGAGCAATCCGAGCATATTTACGGGAGTTAGAGCACGGACAGACGGCCAGACGGCAGACGGCCAGACAAACCGAAGTCATAAACACTTTTCAACTAGGTTGGAAAGTGTTAATAAAAAATATCATCGTTCTTATTTCACTGAAATGATTTATATCGTTTGTTATTATGATACGATTATTTCCGTAACAAAATAAGTACATTTTAAGTTGGCAACATTTTAGCTTTTGTTGACAGTTAATGAAAATTCCAATAGGAAACTTAAGCCTAGTTTCCAAAATTTCTGAACTTAAAATCCATATATAGACTTTTTTTCATTTAATATCTATTTCTCCGGAAACATCTATCCAAAAAACTGTCGGTAGATTATATGATTGCTATAATTAAACAATTTTAGTATCCAAATTCGGTTTTTAAATTCAGTAATATGGAAATATTAGGATTCCATCTTAAATATGACGTAATCATCATGGCAACATAGAATCATTACCTATCATGGGATATCATTGAATTAATTACGTATGATAGGATTTAATAGAATGAATAAAACTTTTATCTTTAAATTTTTATTCGATTTTTATTAAAATTGAAATAACTCTACAAAATTCTGCGACGATTATATATATATATATATATATTATATTTCAAACCATTCGGTTGGATAGTTTTTGCGCTGTTATATGCGGACAGACGGACGGACCAGATGGCGACTATAGGTGCTACGTATTTATATAATTACGAACGCACAAAAAAAAAAAAGTAATTCAGCTTATAAATTTAAAATTACATATAATTTGTTTATTTCTGGACTTTAAAATGTCCAATAAAAAGGCGGAGTCCATTTGTTTTAAGGGGCTCAAACTCAGACTCCCTTTGCCCGAAAAAGGACCTGACTCCGACTTTTTAGTCACTGGTACCACGGACCATCTAAATTTTGTCTTTCGTGCTTAAAATAACTTGCGGTGGTACGTTTCTCCTCGCCATCTCCCCCCCCCCTCCCCTGCAAATTTATATATATTATAAAATGTATGCCTCTTTAGTAAATATATATATGCCTTTACAAAAAATGTCGCATCTATTGGAAGATAGTTCTTTCTCTATATCCGGCACAATTTATTAAATTTTAAAATGAACAGTGAGGCTTCTTATTTTGAACGTCCCATCTCTTTGCGTATAGCTATCCTGAAAGCTTCGTAGTAACAATATATTTAGTATACATTTCGCAGAGAAATAAAAATGTTTTGACGGAAGTCATTTCTATCTATAGTATGGGGCCATTTCCAAAAATAGAACCAGGGACACTGAATAGTGGAAATGGTCTTCCGTCGCATTACAGTTATTAATGAAGGTTATTGCTATCTCAAAAAGAAAAAAAAATCAACAATGCGAAACTTTGACATATTCACAGTGACATTTTTATTTATAACAAGATTAATTTTATTGGTATGACTTGAAGTGTTTTGGAATCAAATTAGAATTTTCGATAAATCCACTGCTCTCCAAAGACTGCATTTCCCTGACTGTTGTTTCTCTAAAATTGGTTCAGAACGCAACTAAAAATTTTGCGCCATTTTTTCTTAAAGGTCGTTTGTTTTTATGGGAAAAAGAGAAACTCTATTCGATTTAAGAATATCTGTTTAATCTTTCACATTTTTAGCCCCTTATCAGTGTCGCCCGAACCCAGTTTGGGCAAACCGAATGAGCTATAATATTTGTGATTACTTCAAATGCAATTTGATTTGTGCAATATTTGTTTTTCACTTGAAGGGCGAATTGAGCTTTTCTTTCGGTTAGACATTTAAATCTACAAATCACTAGAGGACCTTGCGACACTGTTAAGAATAAAAATGACTTAATCAATATGTCAGAAGGTAGTAAGTTGAGATGTATGAATAACACCGTTCAGCTAAAATCCCAAACACCGTATAATTTACGACATTTTGTATTTATTTTGTATCTCTTACTTTTGAATGAAAACTTGGGTAAAAAAACAAAGATCGCGTAATTTTCGCATCAAGATTCTGATGAGATGATAAAACCGCATGGGTCAGTCATTTTCATTTTGCAGTATTCAAGGTTGATTATTTAGTTTAATTTTTACCCCCCCCCCCCCCCCTACGATTTTTTTAAACTGCAGCACCACTGTGTACAGCTAGTATTATAACTAATAATTCGATATCATCAATTCTGTCATACCTATGTGCTAATTTGTTTATACTGTAAAGTTTATATCCATGGTACTGTTTCGCTGAGCAGATGGATAATTAGGAGTGAATAAATCTCTTATTTAATTTTAACGTAAACAATAATATCTACTAAAAAAAGGTGAATGAGAATTTTGTGGTCGCGAATTTGCAAAATAACTTATAGTAGCTGTTTTGATTATCTAAATTCTAAAGTATATGATATTTAATTGTACTAAATATTTCTATATCGACCTCATAAATTGCTTTCTTTGTTGGCTCATTAATTTAAAGGGTTTTTTCCCATACTTTATTGCAAAATACTTCAAAAAAATAAAAGGTTTACATCTATTGATCTTAGTCTCACTTCTCTCTTTAAGTTGCCTTTCGACTTGGGGGGGGGGGGGGAGTGGAATTTTTGCACCCTCTTCGCCACTTTCATCCCTACTTTTAGAACGGAAGAAAAAGTTCAACAAAATACGAAAATTAGACGAGTAAATATTGCAATTCACCTAAAAATAAATCTCTTTTTCTGTTTACTTTTAAACTTTGTCTTCAATTGCAATGCTGCATCATTTCTAGATGATTCCTTTGTTGACTTTTTACGTTCTTTCCAGACAATGAAATCAAAATGCTCGAAGCCTTATTTCATGTTATTAATACTCTGTTCTTTATTTCGAATGTTTTGTATTTATCACCTTCAAAATCAACGAACATGTGTCACTTGAAAAGCAGCTTGAGTATATCTTGGCACATGTCAACATTTTTGCGCAAAGGGCTTAATCCTTCCTTATTTTGTTTTCCTCGTCCAAAGATAATGGTCGAGAAATACAGTTGCTCATGACAAATGTAAAAATAAATAGAGATGTCAAATCACATTATTTTTGGTATTTGTTTTAAAAAATTCGTGCACTAGAGTGTTTTAAGTTTTTATTTTTGTTATCTGTAAATTATTTTCGCGATTTAGTTTTAAAAAGTACATAAAATATATTTTGGGCAATCAGTAGAAAATAATTTTTTTTTCATCATTTATAATACAATCAACTGGTTTGTACAATTTGAGTTGTACTCTTCCATTTTTAAAAAACTTTTAACCCTTCAGTTCCCAACTTTCATTTTTTTATTATTATTTAGCCTCTAAATATATGCAATTTTAACTCTTTTGCGACGAGCGTCAAGTATACGTGACGCATAAAGTGCTCAGAATTCTTGGTTATTCCTACTTATAATTTTTTATTGTAAATTCTGTTTAAATTTAACAGAGCATTTCCCAATTAAATTAGGCAAAAGATTGTTTTGAAAAACCGGTGATTAAAAATTATGTAAATAACTCTCGTCGCGAAGGGGCTAACGTTTATTTGGTTGTTATTGTACCGCATACCACGGTGTACACTGGCACTGGAGCAAAATTGGACTTCATGCACGCGACCTGAGGTCAAGGCTAAAATTTGACTGCTGGCGGTATTTACTTTTGAATATTAGCATAGCACTCTATGAGGTATGTGTTATTACTGTTTATTTGTTAAAAATATCCCAACAAAAATCATTGGTGTAGCAGTAGATACAAGTAAATTCCAATTAATTTTCCAGGAGTGAAATTCGCCCGAAACTAATGAGTAAACAAACAAGTGGATGTTTATTGCTAAACTAAGTGATAATCCGACAAAGTGAAAAATGTCCCAAGCCGGGAATCGAACCCGGGACCCCAGAATAGCGCTCTGAGGCTCTACCACTGAGCTACAAGGAACGATATCCCAACTCGGCATCTCTCACTCATTTTCTCTGTCGGATTATCCCTTAGTTAGCAATGAAAATCCACTTGTTTGTTTACTCACTAGTTTCGGACGAGTAATCAGTAATTGTCTTTGACCCCCCCCCCCCCCCCCCCACACACACACACCGAATTTATCTCCTTATGCTTTACAGGCACAAAAGAATTCCTCCTTTTTTAAATAAATTTTAGACATTTTCTTAATTGATTTAAAAATGCAAAGAAATTATTGGAATTGTATAGGGGGTGGGGGGATTTAATAATCAAACATTTTGTCTCCTCAAACCCTTGGAGTTTTTCTGAATTGCTGTGCAGAAGAGCCATCGAATGAAAAGTCACCTTACATTTTGTACGCTGATCCTCCCCCATATTTATTACCCCCATTAAATTCCCCCCACCCCCACATGTTTCCAATAATTTCTTTACATTTTTGTATCAATTCAGAGAATGTCTAAAATTGATTAAAAAATATCCCATTTATTCAACACTTATTGCACTTTTTCACAGCGATAGAATAATTTTAGTGATGTATTTAGATATGTATTTCTGGAGCAAAAATCACTTTGACATGCATATATTTCGCATGGAGAATTTTTTTTCTTTTGAAAAAAGAGTGTGAATCTTAAGCAGTTAAACCATCCAGAATAATATTTGTTTTTAAAAATTTATGGCTGTACTTCACATAAATTCATCGGATATATTTAGTTTTATAACATTAGCAAACTGTCTTCCATTCTCTTGTGATTCAAAGAATCTACGCATTTATAGTTAATTTAATTAATTTTTTTTTCAGTACTTTGTAAGTTACAAAAAGCAAATAACAATTCTACGTACATCGTACAGTTAAAGATTGTATGCGATTAAGTACAGTTATACGATTGTATGAATCGGAAAATTTTTCCACCTTTTTTTTATTTTTATTATTAACACTTTCCAACATAGTTGAAAAGTGTTTATGAATTCGGTTTGTCTGTCTGTCTGTCCGTGCTCTAACTCGCGTAAATATACTCAGATCGTCATGCAATTGATATATGTTATTGAGGCTTACTGTGGCATGTTCGGTATTGAAAATGAAGTGTGTAGCACTTAGTTTTTTTACAGGGACACTCAAAGAATTCCATTACATTGCTGTCTATGAAGAAAAATCGTTGGCGGTTTATTTTAATAATGTTTTCCTATTTCAAACATATTGAAATTGATATATCACTAACGCGGACTACAAGAGGCTTACTATAGAATATTGTGTGTATAGCTTTCATTGTTCATTTACAGGGACACACAAAAGAATTCGTTTTACTGCTTATTAATAATTGCTGGGAATGCTTTTTCAGTTGCTGAACGCGTTTTTAAATTTAACTCATTTTATGTCTATTACTTGGTGTGTATAAATTGTATAGTTTGTATACAGGGAAGCACAAAAGTTCTCAAGTCCATTTCCGTTTATTGTCGGAAATTCCAGAAGGCAAATTTTAAACTGTGCTACGCATTCCTAACTGAACTAAAATTTAGAGTTCTATTTAGTATATACACAGATCTATAGATCCTATACAGGGCTGCACAAAAGGGCTCTGATATTTTTCCGTATATTGTTGGTAATTCCTGAAATTGGATTTTTAAATATGTTATGCGTTTTCAAAATTGTTTAGTTAGATATCATCTTTCACTTTAATAAACGGTAAATATTTGCAAAATTATTTTGAATGTGTTGGAAAGTGTTACATGATCAATTTTTGACGCATGATTTTTCGTCCTTGTTTTCCACGTTTTTATGACTGGCTTTAAAATGTCTAAATATGAAGAGTTTACGCTTGCAGCGTACGACATTCGAATGCTAATGTTAAATCAACGGAAGTGTTCTCTACAAATTTCTTGTTTGCATTTCATCTTTTTAAAATGATTAATCTTTCATAGGATATCTGAAATTGTATAGGCTCTTGTCCATAAAAATAAATTCCGAATTTTGTTTCCATGGGTTTTAAATGTCTATAAAGGAAATGATACTTCGATTCTAACCGGTTCCAAATTCAAATAAAGTTGCAACAAAAATCGAAAAAATACAAAATTCTCATGTTAGCCTTCGACATCGGATATCTTATGGAAAAAAAACAATCATTTAAATAAATTGAAATGCAAACGAGAATTTAAAGAGAACGTTCCGATTGGTTTAACATTTGCTGACGAATTCGTATGCTATGAGTGTTAGGCTCTTAAATGTGGTCACATTCCGTTCATCAGCTTTAGTTAAGAAAAGTTATTTCATATCCATCCTGTAAGACTGATATCCATTTCTGCTTTTCACTACATTAATCATTGCTTCGCTGCATCAATATTTTGGCGGTGTTATATCGGAATTGTCTCCACGTTTTCATTCATCATCGGTACGGCAGTGATAAGTGAGTGAATCTGGGTCTCGCTCTTAGAGCCTATTTGGTTAAATAATTCATGAATGGCCTTTCGCTGTGCACAATGGGAGCTACAGCACTGTAAGAGGGATATTTACGCTATGATAAGGTTTCTAAGCACAAAACGTCTTTCTGTTTCCAGTCTTGAAGTTTATGAAATTTGAGAACTTTCAAAATTAACTAGTTTGTATAGGATCTATTGCAAAACAGTAATTTATGCCAGGTCGAATTATTATAATCAGCTTTCAAATTCTTCTAAATCCATTTGGAAGCGAAATACTTTGATTAAATGTCAGGTTATACTGCATATTAATCTCTGATGTTTAAACTTTTATTTTACGGACAGAGTAAAGAAAAACGGTATTAATTTTTTATTTAGAAATATTTTCAGATAGAAATATATTCAATAGCTATAATTACGAACATTCGTAATTTTGCAATCTATTGTGTATCTGAGGGGAGTCTACTAGTGATATAAATGGCGAATAAAATAAAACATCAAATTCATTAGAAAATTCATTTAAAAACTAAAACAGGGGTCGTCAACTTTCTGACTATCATGTGCGCATTTCTATTTTTTAGCCTTTGTGAATGCACCTTTTCTTCACACGCATATTGTTTTATAGGTATGATTTTAGGGAGAACATTTGCATAAAAATGCACAATCCAACATGTTGAGGTATCAAATAGATATAAATGTGAGGGCTAACAAAGCTTCTTTTAAACTACCACCGAAACAAAGAATGGAAAAATGCTACACGTGACAAATGAGGCGCGTTCGTTTCGTGCTATAACTACAACTAGTTTCCAATGTAAAAAAAAAAAAAAAAAAGAACGAAAAATGATGCTTCAAGCATAGATTATGTACCACTTTCCAACGCTTCCAAAATAATTTTACAAATCATACCGTTTAATAAGCTAAAAGATAACATCTAAGTAAACAATTTGGAAAACGCATAACATATTTAAAAACATAATTTCAGGAATTTCCAACATATACAATATTCGGAAAAATATCCGAATACTTTTATTCAGCACTGTATATGATCTATAAATTTGTATATATACTACATAGGATGCTAAATTTTAGTTCAGTTAGGAAACGCGTGGCACAGTTTAAAATTCTCAGTCTGGAGTTTCTGTCAATAAACGGAAATGTGTTCGCGAACTTTTGTGCTTCTCTGTATAGGATCTACAGAATTTATGCACATCACGTAATAGACAAAAAGAGAGTTAAAATCAGTTCAGTAACTTAAAACGCACTTCCAGGAGTTATTGTTAACAGACAGTAGAGAATTCTTTTGTGTGTCCCTGTAAATGAACGATGACTGCTTTACACACAATATTCTGTAGTAAGCCTCTTGTAATGCACCTTAGTGATATATATAAATTTCAATGCGATTAAAATAGTGAAACATTATTTAATTAAACCGCAGACGATTTTTCTCCATAGACGTAATGTAACGGAATTCTTTTGACTGTCCCTGTAAAGTAACTATAAGTGCTATGCACACCCTATTCCATATTAAGCTTCTTCTAATGCACCTTAGTGATACATATAAATTTCAATGCGTTTAAAATAGTGAAACATTATTTAAATAAACCGCAAATGATTTTTCCCCATAGACCGCAATGTAACTGAATTCTTTTGAGTGTCCCTGTAAAAAAACTGTAAGTGCTACACACTTCCGTTGAAATAGGGAACATGCTATAGATAACAACAATAACATATAAAAATTGCAGAGCAATACGAGCATATTTACGGGTGTTAGAGCACGGACAGACGGCCAGACAAACCGAAGTCATAAACACTTTTCAACTAGGTTGGAAAGTGTTAAAAATCATCGTTATTATTTCAGTGAAATAAATTATATCGTCTGCTATGAGCGGAATGAAGATGCCTTTTTAACACTTTCCAAACTAGTGGAAAAGTGTTTGACTTCGGTTTGTCTGCCGTCTGTCCATCTGTCCGTGCTCTAACTCCCGTAAATATGCTCGGATTGCCCTGAAATTTTTGAATGTTATTGTCGTGTACGATAGCATGTACCCTATTTCAACTGAAGTGTGTAGCACTTATAGTTTTTTTACAGGGACAGTCAAAAGTATTCCGTTACATTACAGTCATGGAAAATAATCGTTTCAAATGCATTTTGATGACGCTACGTCATTTAAAACCTAATGAAATTGATAAATAAATATGAAGCACATTAAAACATGCTTTTTATAGAATATGAGGTGTAAAGCATTTATTATTCATTTACACGGTCAAACAAAATAATTCTGTTACACATCGTTCTATGGGGGAAAAATCGTTTGCAGTGTAATTTAGTGATATTTCACTATTTCAAACATAATGAAAATTATATGCATTACTGAGGTGCACTGTAAATTGCTCTCTTGAAAGTGTAGTGTGCATTGAGTTTATTTACAGGGACACACAAAAGATATCGATTACAGTACATGTGCTATATTTACAGTCTGTGTGATAAGTGCGTTTTCAACTTTGGTTTGTGTTTTTAAGTTTAACTAAACTGCTTCATAGTACGTGTGTAGGTTTATAAACTGGTTGATCATATACAGGGCTACACAAGGGAATCCGTAAGTATTACAGACTATTTGAGTGAATTGCTTAAGGGTAATTTTTAATTGTGTTACGCATTTTCTTGCTGAACTATATTTAGTAGACTAATTGAAGTTTGTGGAATATAAATAAATTCATATACAGGGTACGCAAAGAAAAAGATACATTGTCGTTTACGGTTGGTAATTGCTGCGAGTGAGTTTTAAGTTACAATTTATCTTAATATCTCTCATATACAGGGCTGTACAAAAAATTTCGAGTGCGAAAATTGCTAACTGTGAATATTCTAACTGAAATTAAATTTATCATACTATATATCTAGGTAATTTCGAAAACTGTATATTTCAATGTGTTATGTTTTCTAAACTGTTTACTTACATATCTTTTTTTCACCTAATTTAACGGTGAAGTTTCGTTACAGTTTTCTGGCTGTGCTGGAAAGTGTATCTTAATCTATGCTTAAGGCATGATTTTTCGTTCTTGTTTTTTTCTTATGTATGCCATGTTTACAGATGCGAATTTTTTTTCGGCACCAGACAGCGCTGTAAAATTCACCATGGAGATCTTGCTTTGCGAATGATTACCATGGTTTAACATTTCTATGACTCACGATGAATGAATCTTTGTTTATTTACTTAAATGATTGAAATATTCGGCTGTTAACCTAATTTTCACTGAAGTTATCTCAGAATCTATACATTTTTTAATGTAACTTATCTCTCAAGCAAACATTTTTTTTGAACGATGATCTTTCTAAAAATGTAATTTTTATGTAATTTTATTCGAAAACATAATTTTGAATGAAAATGGCCAGTTGTCATATGGAAAAAGATGTGGTTAGCCCGTATTTGTTTTCCTCAGTCACATGACTTGCGCTTTTACTATATAGATTAAGTATGATAGGATTTAATAGAAAACTTTTATTAATATCTTTTTAAATGTTTATTTGATTTTCATAAAAATTGAAATGATTCCACGAAATTCTGCAACGATTATATATATTAAATTTCAAACCATTCGGTTGAGTAGTTTTTGCGCTGTTATATGCGGACGGACGGGCCAGACGACGACTATAGGTACTATCTATACTAATATTATAAAGGAGTAAAGATTGTTTGTTTGTTTGTAGGGGGTAATCTCTGGAACTACCGAACCGATTTCAAAAGTGGTGGTGGCAAATTGATGGTGACAACCCCTGCTCCAACATAGGCTATATTTTATGTCGGTGCCACTACCCCAATGGGGTGCAGGAGCGAAAAACGTTCTAAAATTGCGATCTTTTCTATACTGAAGTAGCTAAAAATTTGAAATTTGGCGTTGTAGTTACTTATAAGATGTAAAAGTTCTCTAAGAACAAAATAAAAAAATATTCGAAATTTAAAAGGATGAAATGAGCGAAAAGCGTTCTAAAAACATTCTAAATTACAATTTCTATAAAATCTCTAGACCTACCGAAACGATTTGAAATTTGGCGTTGTAGTTACTTATAACATGTAAATGCTCTCTAAGAACAAAAGAAATCGAAATTTAAAAGGGTGAAATGAGCGAAAAGCGTTCTAAAAACATTCTAAATTACAATTTCTATGGAATCTCTGGAACTACCGAACCGATTTCAAAAGTGATGGGGGCAAATGGATGGTGACAACCCCTGCTCCAACATAGGATATATTTTTTGTGGGTGCCACTGACCCCAGGGGGGTGCAGGAGCGAAAAACGTTCTAAAATTGAGATTTTGTTTATACTGAAGGGGCTAGAAATTTGAAATTTGGCATTGTAGTTACTTATAAGATGTAAATGCTCTCTAAGAAAAAAAAATTAAAAAAAAATTCGAAATTTAAAAGGGTGAAATGAGCGAAAAGCGTTCTAAAAACATTCTAAATTACAATTTCTATGGAATCTGTGGAACTACCGAACCGATTTAAAAAATGATGGTGGCAAATTGATGGTGACAACCCCTGCTCCAACAATGGCAATATTTTATGTCTGTGTCACTAACTCCAGGGGGGGTTGCAGGAGCGAAAAACGTTCTAAAATTGCGATTTTTTTTTTATACTGAATGAGCTAGAAATTTGAAATTTGGCATTGTAGTTACTTATAAGATGTAAATGCTCTCTAAAAACAAAATAAAAAAAATTCGAAATTTAAAAGGGTGAAATGAGCGAAAAGCGTTCTAAAAACATTCTAAATTACAATTTCTATGGAATCTCTAGAACTACCGAACCGATTTCAAAAGTGATGGTGGCAAATTGGTGGTGACAATCCCTGCTCCAACAGCCTCTTTAATAAAAAACTATGCGTTTCTGACGACTGGGTTTTTCGCTAATTGTTGCCACAGATTAATCTCGGAAAATGAAACATTTTAAGTTACTGTCAAACAATAGTAGCTCGAAAAGTATTTGTTAGAAAATTGTTACGCAAACTGGTGATTATGCCATTTTTCAAATATTGAATTTGAAAAATTACCAAATTTGACAATGGAGTACCATAGCGAAACCTTCATGCGTAAAACGATAATGATAAGGGCGACGTGTCCTGGCGTGTATATTGGCTATAGCACGAGTCACAAATTATATAGTAGCCTTATTATTCTGTTAAAATATAAAAGTGAATTATGAAATGTCAATATTTTGTTGGATTAAAAGTTCGTTATAAGAAATTGACCAGCGTAGCTTGCTAGTGTATTTATATAATTACGAACACACCTATGAGGGCTACCTTTTCATTGCGAGCTAGTCTTAACCCTTTTTTTGGCTAAACTCAATATTTACTGCATATTACCGCAATATTTACCCATGAGTACAAGATATATTTTTCTACGTACAAATTTATAAAGACTTCGCGGGCGCAAAATAAATGATCGAGGGCCACAAGTACACCTGCTGAGTATAGTTGACGCCCCTTGCTGTAAAAGCTAAGAAAAGCAACGGGTTTAAAAGGAATATATTTTTCAGTCTAAAACACGCAAGTTACTACAGAGTACTGCACGAGTCTGGTACTGTCCGAAGGAAAAAGAATTGTCGACCGCGAACCTAGTATTATTTTACTAGAATCGGACCAGGAAAGAAATACAATCAAGGCCATAATAATAATTTAATTTAGGGTGGGGAAAACAGTTAATAATCATGTCTCTAACATTGTATATCTATCCACTTTCATTCATAAAAATATATTCATTAATTATGCACATTGTTGAAATGTGTACAGTGAACCCTCGATATTACGCTTCCCGCATCGTACGATTTCAGTTCCTGTGTCATTTTTGACCGGTCCTCAAAAAAATCTCGTATCTGTAACGTTAAGAAAACTGATTTTTCGTGATGTTCCTCATCGTTCGTAGTTTTCCTACAGTCAATCCGAATGGGAATTTTCTTAAAATTTATACTAATTTTCAGCTGGGATTCCGAATGGATCAAGATTTTATGCCTTCTGATAGATGAAAATCACTAAGAACATACGAATAATATGCCCACATCGACCAAAGCCATTACTGGCTTTAAAAGTGTAAAAAACTTTTTAATTGCACGTAAATCCCAAGAAACTAATTCGCAAGAATTACAACTAGAGGAAATGTTATACATGAAATTCTTAATCTTAAAAAAAAAAAAAAAAAAAAAAAAAAAAACCCGCACCAATTAGATGTTTTGAAATAAAGCAATATTTCCAAAGCTATAAAGGTGAATATGTTTTCAAATTTCCTTATATTGCAACTTTTCAAAGACTTCCTTTCTTTTGACGGATTTTACTTGTACGCCTTCCTATGAAGTATATTTTTTGCGGCAATTTCGATAAAATTGGAGTTTTACTATAGTTTTTTTTTTTTTCCCTTCTCTGAAAGAATATTATTTTCTTGCCTTGGAAAATGTAGTAGCCCGAATCCGTAGTGAAATAAAAGGTTTACCCCAAGCAAACAAAAATAGCTAGTCGATTCGACCCGATACGGGCTCTACAAGATACTATTACTACCACAGATGGGATATTTCCATGCAATACTCGATCACTTCTGATATCTGCCATGCAATTGACACATTTTTTAAAAAAATCTCTTTTCGAAGAGAATACAAATTATGAAGGTCGGTATTTGTCTTTGACATGCAGTTGCAACGTATGCGGAGCATATACAGTATAATGTGATTTCACAGACCAGATATGTGAAAAGGCTCCATATACTTTACATTTTATTTTACATGTAATTTTTGAGGTAATTTGTATACTGTGTACTAAGAATCACCGTTTAAATCACTTGTAAATTTAAGTCGTTTTTTAACGCATTTAAATAGTATTTTTGACTATTGTTGAATAAAAAGTATTTATTATAAATTAAACATGTCGGCAACAGATTTGTATTTGAGAGTTAAAATCTTTGTATGTTAACCACAATTCTTTCATCGGAATTCTCTCTCATCTTTCTGTCGCTAGAAGCTATGTTTAAAAAGTAAAAGGGACCAGAGATAAAAATCGAAATACGAGAGCACTCTTCAGAAGTTTTCGATAAGATAAATTGAAAGTTTATTTGCATGTCAAAAGGTGGGTGTTTGAACACTTTTACATTCAGTTTTCAATAATTGAACAATGGTTTTCTGAATTCGTTTTTATCCTTCTGACAGCCTTTTATTATCATTTGTTTGTGTATAAGTATACAACACACACACGCACAAAGAGAGAACGAAAGAATGAAAATGAATAAAATAAACTGAAAATAAACTTTTTTGGATAAAATGTTAGATTCGAAAACACTTATTCATGGCCGCCGCGAATTTGTTTTTGTATCATGTACAAAAAAATAAAATGTATGTTATGTCGTAAAATGGGACTGACTCTTTTTAAATCCAGCTGCAAGTAAACGGCGAAAGCTTTTAAGGGGTTTATACCTACCTGCAAATAAAAAAAAAAAAAAAAAAAAAAAAAAAAAAAAAGAAATGCATTTTCTGAAAGTACAATTTAAAAAATATTCAGTTACATTTTCTAGTCGATCTGATAAAAATTTAGAAAGTTACACCGCTTTAATTTACTTTGTTCTACCATACATAAATCATAACTGGAATTTTTAAACGTAATTATCTCTAAAGTTTGTTTATAAAGTCTGTGATCACGATAACTCGAACACATCTCAACCAATCTCTCGGGGGTTTTTTTGGCAGGGGGGGGGGGGGTTATAATGTTAGATTGGGAAAATTTATTCATAACCGGGGTAAATCCGTTTTTATATCATGTCCTTTAAAATGAGACTGACTTTTTTTTAAAATTCAGTTGCAAGTAAACGGTGAAAGCTCTTAAAGGGTTATACCTACTTTCAAACTTAAATGCATTTTTTATTGCATTTTCTGAAAGTACAATTAATAAAGAATATTCAGTTACATTTTCTAGTCGATCTGATAAAAATTTAGAAAGTTACGCCGCTTTAATTTACTTTGTTCGATAGCACATAAATCATATCTTGAATCTGTAAACGTGATTATCTCTAAACTGTGCTTTTAAAGCCTGCGATCACGATAACTTGAACACATCTCAACCAATCTTCTTCTAATTTTGACCAATTTTTAACAACAATATTATCTAGAGAGTAATCGTTTCTTTTGGCGATCTAATGATTTTTTTCTGTGTTATATAAACAATCAAAGTTCAATTTTTTTCTGAAAATCTGTCCTTAACTTTGAACGGCCGCTATTTTGTTCAAGATCAATTTTTCCAAAAACCGAACAAAATTACTCTTTAGTTTTAAGTGTTCGGAGTAAAGACATGCTTTTTATAAGTTTAGATAACATTTGACAGAGTTAACGCTGATCACTGTGGACGGCTACCATAACGATACCATCTGCGGGGAGCGGGTCTGCTGGAGATATCCAACTTTATTTCGTCTTTTCAAAAATCAATTTCTTTTCTTTAAAGTGTAGTAAACAAAATACAAAAAGAGTTTCATATATTTTGTTTTATTTTCCGGAAAAAAAGAAAAATCCCCAAAATAAACTTTTTTTTTTTAACCTTGCATTTAGGTATAACTAGAGATTGACCGAAACAGGTTTTAAGACCGAAACCGAAACTTAAACCGAATTTCGGTGATCTTTCCACTTTCGACCGAAACCGAAAGTGTCAAAAAATTTAAAAACTGATTAATACATACATAACTGCATATAATTATTAATTAATAAATTAATTAATAACAAATAATTAATAATTACTTAATAATAACTAATTACGTTACTAATTAATTTATTAATTACACGTGTATTGATCTACATTTCTAACAAACAAACGTACATATATATATGTGTGTGTATAAGTTTCAAACAAAAATGAAACATGAATAATACAACTTTTATATTTTATTTTATAACAACCGATAATTATAGGCATTTATCAATAATTAACAGTGTAGTTAAATAATGTAAAACAAATTCAATAATGAATATTTAATTTTTAAATATATTCATATTTTCAGTTCATTAATATTTTGCATTTAAATTGTTTAAGTATAGAGTTAAGTCGAGGCTAACGAAAAAGACGGGCTACCGCGGTGCATTCCACTTATCTTTTTTTACAGACCGCTAGAGTGACGTAATACTCATTTCGTACACCTGCATTAGTGCATTCGAGCATCACGTGACTACCGCGGTCTGTAAAAAAAGATACGCGTAAAGCACCGCGGTAGCCTTTCTTTTTCGTTAGCTTCGGTTAAGTATTGGTTAAGTAAAAGTAATTGTTTAAGTAAAAGTTTGAGTAAAGGGCACAAAAGCTAAAATAATTTGTTCAATTTGACTAAAAAAGGAATATTAGCATTAAGACAATATTTTAATCCTAGGAATTATTAATTATAAACTTTATTTTCCATTTCAATATTCTCAAAGTGAGACATGTTTAACACTATTTTGTACTTTAGCTAATTTTATATATATATATATATATAAGGATAAAAATGTAACAGTTGTCAATTTTCTTTTAGGATGTGCACAATAAGATCAAAATAAATCTCTGCTCACTCACCGCCCCCCCCCCCAAAAAAAAAAACTTTGCCACTCCCTGACTCCCTAAGAAAGTATTGAAATGGCACCCCTGTTTAAAAATTTTATCTCCGGTGCCAAGTTGACTCTCAGTGCTTCTATCCAAAACAATTTTTTGTTCATATAAAATAAAATGTGATTAATTTAGCAATAAGACAGAAATAGTTTTCAATTATATGAATTTCATGTAATAAAAAAACATTTTAAGTGTACATACCTCGATATATCTTTTGTAACAAATTTCGTAAATCTTCATATGTTTTAACATCTTTCTCATGAAGCATTCGAAACAATCTAGAGTTTTAAAGTAAAAAAATTCTATTACTGTTAAGTTTCCAGCTTTTAAAGATCACGTGATAAGCGTCTTTTAAGTTTAGTCATATATACATTGCTTCCTTTATAATTTACACTCACATCATGGATCAGTCATGACCGATAATGATAAACACTGGAGTTCACAGCAGTAAACAGTGCCGCATTTGAGCCGATACAATTCATATCAATGAGTAAAATTGAAAATTTCCGAAAGAAGAAACGAGATTTTGAAATACAGATAGTTTCGGTCAGGCCGAAATTTTGGCAGCAGTTTCGCCGAAAACGAATATTCGGCGAAACTCAGATTTTGCGCCGAAACCGAAACCGAATTGTCGGTCGATCTCTAGGTATAACCCATTAAAGTCGAGTCGAAAGCAGTTAAAACTATTATTGCGTGAAATCTGGAATTTCATTACTACGCTTCCTTGGTTGAATTCAAAATACCATCAACAGTCAGTGCTGCACTGAGTCAGGGCGCACATTGAGACGCAGCCAACACGCGCGGGGCAGGTTCTCACATCACGCGATTTTGTAAAGCATTGAAATGAACGGGAGAGCGCATATTGACTCACGCGCAGTTTTTCTGACGCAGGTCCTGCCTGCCACTTGTGTTCCGAACACAGTTTCAAGTGCGAGTGTGTCACGTTTTTCAGCGAAAATGAAGGAAAAACTGATCGAAGCTGTTCGCGCCTATCCTGTTTGGTAAACATTTCAGTAAATAATGGACGTTGGTCCTAAAACTTTAAAAATAAATGTAATTTTGTAAATGGTTATTATTATATAAAATTAAAAGTTTTCTATTCTGTTTTTCAGAGTAATAATGATAAAAAAATCTTGTTTAATATAAAAAGTTTTATTAATCACATGAAATTTATTAAAACTAGCTATTTTTTTAAAGGTACTTTTCTGTTACCTGGGTGCCAGTGATATGTATATTTATGTTTATATATATCACTGGCGTCCAGCTAGCAGAAAAGTACCTAAAAAAATTGTTCTTAATACGTTATGGTAAGTGGAATTCAAAAAATTTTATTACTTCCATTTCAGTTACATAAATTTTAAGTGCTATGAACATTAAACTGAAATTGTCTTTTAATTATAATATCCATTACTGAAAATTGCCTAATTAAACATTTCAGCAATGGATATTGGTCCTAAAACTTTAAAAAAAAAAAAAATGTAAATGGTTTTTATTATATAAAATTAAAAAAAAATTATTCTATTTTTCAGAGTAATAATGATAACAAAAAAATTGGTTTAATATTAAATATTTTATTACTCGCTTAAAATTTATTATAACTAGCTTTTTTTTTTTTTTTTTTTTTTTTTTTTTTTTTTTTTTAATGTTCTTATTAATACATTATGGTAAACAATTGCATGTTTTTGATTTTAATCTGCTGCTAAATAATAAAATTTTATTTTTCAATTGTTTACCATAATGTATTAATAAGAACATTTAAAAAAAATAGCGAGTTATAATCAATTTTAAGCGAGTAATAAAATATTTAATATTAAACCAATTTTTTTTTTTTTATCATTATTACTCTGAAAAATAGAATAAAAAAAAAAATAATTTTATATAATAAAAACCATTTACATTTTTTTTTTAAAGTTTTAGGACCAATGTCCATTGCTGAAATGTTTAATTAGGCAATTTTCAGTAATGGATATTATAATTAAAAGACAATTTCAGTTTAATGTTCATAGCACTTAAAATTGATGTAACTGAAATGGAAGTAATATAAGTTGTTTAGCAGCAGATTGAAATCAGAACATGCAATTTTTGCAAGAAAATGAAGAAGATATAAATTAAGTAAAACCAGCTCTTAGCTTGTTTAAAAATTTTCAATGAAAACAGAATACTGTGAAACATTTTCTGTATGAAACTTGCAAAAGAGAGTTATAAGAAAAAATTAAAACTGGATTTTTATTGGTTATTTTTTTTTATAAACAAAAAACTTTAGAGGGGTGTGGGGAAGGAGGGGGGGGTCCATTACCAACACATATACTGTATCATGAACAGTACAATTTTTTTAGTCTAAAAATAAAAAATCCCTGACGGCTCGGCCTACAGGCACAGGTAGATTTTGAAGACGCAGACCGTGGGGCGCTTGTTTGTTGGAAAATGCGGAAGAAATGACCTTTTTACCATGATGCGGCAGTTGGAACCGCCCACTTCGAAACCTAACTTGTTTGCAAGCGAAACCGGCAGGGATTTTTTTTTTTTTTTTTTAATAAGGGTTGGTTTTATAAAAAAACTTGTCAATATAAAAGTTTTAAATAATATTAAGAGGACTTATAATAAATTTAAGCGGATATGATATCTTGTGAATTGACGAAGTTGTGAATTTTTTTTCTTCTTAACCCCCCCCCCCCCCCCCCCCTCCTTGGGGTCATTTTTAATGATATCAAAAATCTGATAAATTTTCGGCCCTTTTCCTAGAAATAATAATAACTTTAAACAGATTCGATACTTATCATAAATAAGAAGTTATGGGTTTTTTTTCTGTTTTCACAAAAAGCCGTACTAATATATGCTAATAAGCACGCATCCATTTCAGAATCAGATAATCGGATTCTGAATTTAAATCTATGTACTGAGCCATGGCGAAAAATATCTAAAAATCCCAAAAAAGGAACTAATTGTTTCTTATTCTACGAAAAACGAGCCGTTTTACACGCGTGGCATACGTCAGCAATGTAAACAAACGTGAACGTGACGGAAAACTGAGTCGCAATATGCGCACACCCTGCCGCGCGCAGTTTTTTCCCGAGCAGCGTCGCTTCACCTGCGCGTGGCAGCTGTGTCTCAATGTGCGCCGCGCCTGACAAGGGAACCACTTTTGATGCAGCTCGCATAGCATTGCGACCTGGTGCATTTTAAAGCCCAATATTACGAAGTTTGAGAATCGATGAAATTTTTCTGTTAAAATCATATTCTTTGATTTTACAGCATCATAACTTTCCGAAAATGCAATTTTCGTGACCACTTATCGGACTATTAACATTTTTTTTTTTTTTAAAGTACTTTAAAATAGAAATTAGTTAATAGTAAGAATGAAATATTGAAAAAAAGGTTAAAAATTCCGTTAACAACCTAAGAATTTCATTTTGAAAAAATACAACATTATAATTACATTTTTGGCGGCACGACATTGGCTTTATTCATTACCGGAGAATTTTTCCGGCAACCCTGGTCGAATGTCATAATCGGCTGTGTGTGAGTGTAGAAGTGGTTTGGATTCGTAGCACCCTATTTGGCGACTTAAAAGCTTTTGGAGTAAAATTAACAATTAAAAATCCAATAATAAAAATTTAAAAGCATAAAAATATATATATATATATGATTTTAACAGAGAAATATTATCGGTTCTCTAACTTTTAAGTATAGGGCTACAAAATGCACCAGGTCTCTATGCTAGGTGCGAGCTGCACCAAAAGTGGTTACCTTGTGAGTCGAACTGTTTGAACGCTTATACTAAACGTATGAAAATGAATCAAACTTGACTCAGTGTTCATTTTCGGTTTTCCATTGAACAGTCCATTTTCGATCAATCTGTAGTTTAGTTCTGTGTCTATTACTACATTTCCAAAAGGAAATGTAGTTACTTCCTACACTGTAAAAAAAAATCCGTCAAATTTACGGCAAAAACTGCTGGCAGCAATGTTGCCAGCAGTTTTTACGTAAAAATTGCTGTAAAATTCGATGTAAATTTTATCGCATATTTTCCGTCATTTTAACGGTTATAATTGTAGTAAATTTCACAGCCATTTTTCCGTACAAACTACCACAAAAAGTTCTGTAATTTTAAGTCATATTTCCGTACAAATTATCACAATAGCTGTTGTAATTTTAAATGCCATATTTTTTTAAATCATTGGTTTTAATCAGCTTTCACTTTTAGATGATTATTAGAATTGTCATAAAGTTCATAGTTTGTTTGAAAAACACTGGAATTCATTATTTTATATATAGAAATTCAATCCAACATTAAAACATTTCTTTACTGCTTTGTATATGATATATATAAGAATTCAGAATTTATTAATATAAATTTTTTTAATGTGGCAAAACTGAGATATCAAATATTCATTATAATACTATGTGTAAATATATAGAGAGAGAGAGTATATTTGTAATACTAAAAATAGAAACACTTCAATTCTGAAGGGCGAGAAGAATTTAGATAATATATATATATATTTTTTAGATAATTGGACTAGAATTAAAAGCTTACGTTTATCTAATACAAATATAAAAAACCATTTGTAATTGAACACAGATATATAAACGATTCAGGCTCGTAAGCGTACGTTAACACACAATTTTACTCGCTTTCGCAGTCTGGCGGGAAAGAGCACGTATTCAAAAGTAGAAGTTCCTTGCGCAGATCATGCTAGTAAGATGTCTGCGCGCAGGCGCCGATCAGCAAAATGAACGATGTGATCTGATTGGTTGTTCGCATGATAGGATGTTGAAATCGAAAACACTGGTTAAATCTACTGTTATATTTGCGGTATTTTTACCTACGGAAATATTACGTTGCGATTTACTGCAATAAATGTAGTGAATTTGACAATCATTTTTTACAGTGTGGTTTTACTAAAACTTTAAAATTGAAAGCAAGTTTATTGTCATACTATACTGGGAAGTTCGATGAGGGGATAGTATTTAGTTTGTATTATTTAAATAAATGAGAGTTTTTAGATGAAAGTACTCTTATTTTTAAAACTAATGCTTCTGAATTCTGAAAGTCATCAGTACTGCCGCAGTCATATCTGCAGATGGAGTCTTTTATTTCTAGAAAGAACTAAGCGTGTGGATTCTGGTTGATGAATAAGCAGAGGAAAATTAAATGGTCCTTCAGCACACTAATAGATATTTGTTTTATGAGGTAGTCCTCTGAAAACGAATTTCACTTTTATGAAATAAATTATCCAGTGTATAGGATATTAACATTACCGTCCAGTCTATAAAATCTTAGTTTTGATAATACTAATAATAAACACACAAGAAAAGTAGAAGCTACAGATACTAAATTCGGAGAGATCAGAGTGGGGTTTGCCAATCACTGAACATCAAATGTGCATTTTAAAATATGTATGACATTTTATAATCTTGAATCTTGGAATCTCATTGTTTTCCTGCTCAAAAGAACAAAAGATTGATTCAATACAGTCTAAATGCTTCAATACAGTCTTTGAAAATTCCTTCCTGTATTTATTCTCTGGCTTTTATGTATTTTTTCATCGGCTTTTATTGTTAAACTAGTATATAACCCCCGTCAAAAATGACGGATTGTTGATTTGCGTTCCATTTTCATAAGACTTCATACAAACAAACAGCATGAATATTTTATTATTGAAAGGTTTGTATTGTAGAAAAGTACATTTTAAAAATGACAAATGATTTCTAAAAATAAAAATGATGAGGATATATTTACTCAATATTAAATTTCTGAAATAGTTCAACGATTGGACAAAACATTGAAATTAAATATAAAAAAATAATCCATGTGTGAAAGCTTTTGTAAAAAAATGTTATCAATGAGTTTCTAAACAGCTTGACTCACCACATAACCCATTGTTTGATTACATAAGCAAAATTAAATGCAAATTACGCTGTACTATGTATTCCTTATATTTAATTACGTTTCATAAGAAAAATCATTTTATTTACGATGGAAGCAAAATTTCAAAATCCGCTGGTAGATGGCGCCAGTATACTGGATTGATCACCTCAAAGCATCCCTAAGAAAGAAATCGCCGCTATTTCTGAAAAAAAAGTGTTTACAGAAATGTTGATATACATGTTTTATATGAAATAGTTTTTGAAGGTTTTAAACAAAATTAAAATATTTAAAAGGTTTAATATGCTTTTACAAATATTTTAAGAGAAGAAACGTATGATAAACTGTTTTTTTTTTTTTTTTTAATGAAGCTTTCAAAAAGTCGTTCATTTGTGATTAATTTGTGATTCTGAATGGCAACAGTGTTCGTTTGTTTATATCTGGGATTCCGATGTTTAATCTGTATTTTTAATTAAGAACTTAAAACATTATAATAGGATATGATATACTTATTTTTTAGGAAAATATGCTGAACAGACATGATTTCA
The DNA here is from genome assembly GCA_963931845.1 of Maratus michaelseni. NCBI lineage: Eukaryota > Metazoa > Arthropoda > Arachnida > Araneae > Salticidae > Maratus > Maratus michaelseni. Next base: position 410,460,052 of record OZ007586.1, read on the forward strand.
AGTAGAAGATATCATTTAGCTGCCATATGTTAACATAGGTTTTTCATTAAGCCTAACATGGCGTTTAACTACGGTCGATTCGCAGACCAGAGTGGTCCTACCCGGAATGGTTACAGACACTTTCTTGCCTCCGGATTTTATTATAAGTAGATGCTCATGAAAATTAAAATATTTTCCGTGATCAAAAACTATCTACGACTGTTGAAAATTGTTATACATTTTGTTTAATTTTAATTATACCTTCATTAAAATGTTACATTCATCTTATAGATCAGTATTTCTCAACCGCAAACTTGCAATTTTTTTTCTCAACTCTAATCAGTATAGCAATTTTAATGCTTTTTTAGAGTTTTATTAAAATATTAATATATTTTTTGATGATGTTGATGCAGAAGCATGTTTTTTACGTGGACTTGCATTAAATCAAACATGGCTGACTGCCAAAGTCACACCTGGGCGCAGGCAATTCCAACATTTCTCGCTCCTCAAATGCCTACAGAAGAGGAATGTACCAATGATTTTGCGGAATCTTGACTTTACAAGACGAAAGCAGTGGCGCAGCCAGAATTCGTCTCTAGGGGGGGGGGGAATTTCTGATAAAGATATTCGCCGGTTATTTGAATCACTTGTTAATGTGATCTGTCTTTTTAATGAATGAAATCATAATGCTTGTTTTTCTGCAGTTACGTTGGTTATGTTTCATTTAAACAGCATTTGCAATATTTGAGTTAGAAAAGTTAAAATACATCAATGAAATAACACAAAACTAAGGTTAGATTTATAAAAACTGTTTCAGAAACGAAAATATAAAAAGTGTTTCGAAAAACGATCTAAATTATAATCTATTAGGAATTGTTAGGGCCAGATATGTGAAATTTGGCATGACTGTTACTCTAGAAACGTAAATGATCACCAAGAACGGTTGTCTAAAAATTCGAAATGCAAGAAGGATGCAAGAGGAAAAAGCATTCTAAAATTGCGATTTGTGCGATGCAGTTGGTATAAAAGCTTGGTTTTTGACATGGTGATTACTGTTAAGGTATAAATACTCGCTCAAAACGATTTTTTAAAAAATCGAAATTTAAAAGAGCGGAAAAGGTTTTAAAAAATGTACTAAATCATAATATACTTAGAACTGTTAGAGCTAGAAACTTGAAATTTTACATGGATGTTACTTAAGAGAATTAAACGCTCGCTCAGATTTTTTTTAAATTCAAAATTTAAAAGAATACAAGAGTAAGAAACATTCTGAAATTGCGATTTATGTGATACAGTTGGTTTAGAAGTTTGGAATTTGCCACGGTGATTACTTTCATGTAGTAAATGCTCCCTTAGAGTGGTGTTTTTAAAAATTTAAAAGGGTGAAATGAGCGGAAAACGTTCTACATTATGATTTAGTTGAAACTGTTAGTGTTATAAACTTGAAATTTAGTATAGAGATTACTTTTAAGATGCAAATGCTCGGCATAAACAGCTTATTAAAAATTAGAAGTATAAAGGTGTGAAATGAGCTGAAAGCATTCTAAATTACGATTCATTCAGAACCGCACGTCACTTCGCGCCTTTGAAGACGATCTTTTTTCTACTCTAAAAGTAAGTAAATGTCTGTATTTCGACACAATATTTTAAGAGCATCTCGAAAAAACAAATTTACAGTGCCTACAAAAATTTCGAAACGCTCTGATGAATAAAAGTATTTAAAAAAAATCTGAGAATTTTTCGATGAAAATGTTAAAAAAGGGTAGGTGTTTCGGCATGGGTTTGCTCGGCTTCGGTTCCTGTTTTCACTGTTAAATATGCAATTCTTTTCACGAAATTTTAAAAAGGGATTGGATACAGTTATATTTACAACCAAATAAAATTTCAGAAAGTTCAGACAGTAAGATTTTTTTTTTTTTAAAGGACCCGACGCAAATCAAACACACAAACAACAAAAAAAAAGCTAGACGAAAACGTTTTTTTTTTACAGATAGATAACAATATTTTTCCACGATCTGTAAAACCGTTATATTTATAACCGATGAAAATTTTACAGAATTCAGACAACAAGGACTATTTTTTTAAAACTATAAAACAAACCTACAAGAAAGAAAAAAAAAAAAAAAAGAAAGTTTTCTTGAAAGTGCTTTTACCTCTAATAATCAAAACTTTTTGCCAAAATTTTATTTCAAAATATAAAATCATATAAAACCGGTTTAAATATATAAAATCATGCAAATTTGAGGTAATTATCATGGACCCGGGCAACGCCGGACGGATCAGCTAGTATAATTTTGATGATATGCAGGTAACATTCTTTAAAATGTAATAAATGTAAATCAATGTATAACTAATTTATTGGATATTAATTAAAATTAATGAATGATTAGCATAAAATTGTGTATAATTATCGATTTTTTTTTTTTTTTTTTTTTTTTTTTTTTTTTTTTTTTATAAATCCTAAGTAAATGTCTTACATTTAACCCCTCTCTTTTCAAAATCTATACTCACAGGCATGTATCTATAAGTCAATGAAATTATAATCAATGCTTCATTCCTATATGAGGCACGGGTGGCAGTGCTTCCCCGAGAGGAAGCAGCATTACTCGTTGCTACATTACCAACTAATGAAATATATTCTTTAAATTTGTGTACAGGCCCCTTACGGAACAAATGGTTCGAAAGAAACACTGATTGCGATAATTTGTTCAATCACGCTCAAAACAGCTTTTCATAAGCTTATAGTACTATTTTTAAAATTTTTATTTTTACAAAGATTTTTACCTGGGTACGCAAAAGTTTGGTCTTTAGATATAATTGAGAGCAAAAATCGTAAAACAGGGCTTTTGAAACTGATAGAGATCTACAAAGTGTATGTTTTATGTTTTTGTCTGGAATTCATGGTCTATTATTGTTTCGAACATGGAACAAAGACAGAAGTGCAATTAAGAAACGGTCGACTGTATAATACTTAAACTCAAAGTGTCAGTGTGGAGGAAATGACTATTCTTTTAGCATAAGACGTCTTGAAAAAGTGACTTAGTCCAAATAACCAATTTTCACCTAACCAATGCATGAAATATGCGCTGTCACCACTTTAAGTTGAATTTTCGCCGTTTAATTGAATCACATTGTAAAATAGAATTTGATTTAACGAAGCGCGAATTCCGAAAAAAGCCAAAAAGTTCAAATATTAACTTTGGCTTTTATTCGTATAAGCGGCAATTATAGTAATTTTTCTTAGTTCTGGGGGGTGTTTTAACCCCCAAACAACCCCCTTGGCTGCGCCACTGGACGAAAGTATTGAAAATTTCAAAAACTATACATAGCCAAACTATACATAACCATACATCAAAACCCAATTAATAATAATAAAAGAAAAATAGGTTCAAAATATTGCTCGCAGGACACACAAAAATTTACAACAATATAAAAAAATTGGAATTGCATAACAATTTATTTTCAACAGTAAACTATTTATTGTTTTTCACCTGTTTTTCCTACTTTACCGATACATTCTCTTCCAAGAAAGTGGCTTGCCGATATGTAAGGGGGGGAAACATATGGTTTCTTATGATGTTGTACTTATAAAACAACTCTACATAGTTGACAAACTTTGGGAAATTGCATCTAATTTTCACCTATGTCGCGAAAATTCTTCATTTCGGCACACTTTGTAGCGCACCGGTTGAGAACCATTGTTATAGGTCATTTTCCTGCTCTTTTTACTCCAAGTTTCCCTTTGAAAAAGAAATAAGTACCGAAAATAAATTTCTAATTTCTCGCACTCCTAATTATTTCAATTACTTAAGTGAAATTATTTTCAGTTTGAAATATAAACTTTTATACATCAAATTGACACTATGGAAATTTTGATTAGTAGCACTTTAAAATTTGTTTAATAAAAAAAATAACTTATTGAGGAAAAAGTGCTAAACACTAGCGATCATCGACCGAAATAAAGTTGCAACAAAAATAAATCTTTGTTATGCAAATAAAACGTTCCTTTTATCTCCAAACCCTCTTTTAATGTAGCTCTTGAATTGACTTTTATCTGAGAGCTCTTTTGATTGTATAAACATAGCACAACGCCGAATGCGATGAAACGTGAAGGGCTTCTGATACGGAAACTTTCATTTTTTCTTATCATTCAAACGCGATAGCATGATTATTGATCGTCGTATTCTATTAAGAGGGGCAGTACACCTTTAACGCGTCAAAAAATCGAAATTGCATTAAATTTTACATTAAGTAAAGACAATTTAAGTTCTGAACTTTTTTTAATACCAAATTTAAATTTGAAACGATTTTTTACTTTAAAAATGTGACATAAATGAAGAATGCGTTCCTTTTCATTCAAAAGTTTTAAAAGCTTTTATCTCTGGATACAAATTACAGTACTGAACGCAGGATAGCTTCATAAGCACTGAATGTAAGGATCTGAAAGTTTCATAATTTATAGATGTAATAATGATCTGTGAAATGAACTAAAATATTAAAGATACTTTAGAAAATAGAAATATTCTAACTTGGTGTAAAAACTGGGCACCAATGAGCCGATTGCCACCACTAAGTTTTTAGTTTTCTTATAGTAATAAAATTTAGGCAAAGTATAAAGACCAATAAAATGAAGGAGAAGAATACTAATAAAATTTAGTGGTGACAATCAGCCCATCGGCGCCTAGTTTTTACACCCCTGTTCTAACAGAAAAAGCTTCAAAAATTCTAGTAATACTCAATTTTTTCATTAAATTTTAAAAATTGATTTTTTAAATATTTATATGTTAAAGATTTCAATTCTGCCTATGGCATAGTTGACAAACCTTCCTGTTTTTCAGTACTACTCTTTCCGAATAAAAATATTCGTTTTATTAAATGACAGAAATATAAGACGAAGATTATATTCGGAAATATTGGTACTTAAAAGTCTAAAGGTTTGGAAACTATGCTATAAAAAATTGTAATATTTATCTTCTGAAAATTTCAAGACATTTCATAAAGTGACTGTAAAGAATCCTACGCGCATTATCAAAATTAGCTTTCTAATATTAAAAGCGTTTAAAACTTTTGAAATAAAAGGAAAACGTTTAAATACTCATTCTTTATGTGATATTTTTAAACCCAAAATCGCTAAAATATAAGCTTGGTATCAAAATTTTGAGACCAAAAAGTCCTCTTTTTATCCTACGTTTAGCATGTATGAAATATAAAGTAAAACCATGAAAATACTTTTAAATATAATCACATTTGATATTTGATATCAGTAAAAAATATAAATTCGCAAAGTTTTGTGGAAGTATTATTTTAATCTTATTTACATGTTTCAGGTCAAAAAAGATAAATAAGTCTTATGATGTTCGCAAGTATTTAAAATTAAATACCTCGCAGTCATATAGAAAAAAAAAAAAAGGGTGATCAGTCAGTGCTGTTTTGAATTTTCTTTTTTATTTGTGGGAAAATGACACTTTTATTTAGGAAGTTGTAAACTGATGTGATGCAATGACGTTAGCGTTTTACTTCTTCGGATGTAGCTGGTCAACCATAAAATGTGTCACTGGAAGTTCTTGCGTGATTCTGGCCATTCTAGTTATCGATCTCACACGGGAAAAAATTTACTTATAAGCGAGGCTGTGTTGCGATTTATTTTTTAACGCTGATTAAACCAAATAGTCTGTTTAAACTTAGTCTGTTTAAACTTTAAAATATCATTAAATGTGCAAACAAATAATGATACGAAAGTGCGGTTGCACGAAAAGCATTATCGAGATGCGGACTTTTGTTTTTCCTTTTTAGAGCAAAAAATAAGTAAAAAATGTGAAGCATCCTCCCGCATGCATCTACCGGAAGTATGCAAATGAGGATGATTATAAAAAAAGAACTTGTCTACTCGGTGGATCTCCTATTTGATTTAATGATCAATCTTCTATGTAGAAAAAATTGCTGAATGTTTGTTACGTATGATTTTCCTAAAGAAGGAGAAGCGACAAATAATGAGTTTCGAAAATTCCAACCACAATAACATATAAAGAAGAAAATTATCTTCCTTTAGCAGTAAATTGTTTTACACTCCAAATTGATGATTCCGTGGAATAAAGGATCCACCGAGTAGTCAGTTCTTTTTATAATCACCCTCCTTTGCGTACTCCCGAAGATGCAGTCGTGTTAGTATATACCCCCTATTTCAGACTTTGTACAACAAGAAAATCCCCCATCCTGCAAATGCTTTTAGTGCGATTCATACTTCCTTATCATTGTTTGTTCTTTTTTTTATGAATATTTAAATTTTATACAGACTCTCTCTGCCCATCTTGTATATTGAATTAATTTCGTGATTGGGTTAAATACGATTGTTAAATTATATTCTAATGATCTAAAACTTTCGTGATAAAGGCATTTATCTAACTTCATTAAAAGTAGCAATTGGAAATTGGTTAGATAATTCACCCTTTTTATTAGCTTTATGTCAAAGTAATAATGGAGTTATGGAGTAATTTATTTCCGTCGGATTTTGCAGGATTGTACGGAAGTAACGGGAAGTAACAAAGTTTCCCGTTTATGACAGTTGTCCGGTTTGTCCAAAACCTGAATTCACATTTCGGTTGGGGAAATCTTTCAAATGCTCTCAGTGGTGATCTAAATAAACTAGAATGAAATCTAGGATGCGAAATAATAAATTATAGGGTATATAATGTTTAAGTGTGGGTTTAGCGAACTTGAATAATAAAACTCCTAAAACTTTTTAGAACCGGGAGAGTTGTAGAATTTTTAATGCATGTTTTTCGGCAATTACCTGTCATTTGTGTGTGCAGCGATTGGTGCGCTTTCTACTAGAATAGTGGTACAGGAATCGAATCTTGGTTCGTATTTGGATGCCCATAGTAGTTCGGATTTATTTTAATCTGAAATATTCAATCTATTTGCTCAGCCTTCGTATTAAAAAAAAAAAAAAAAAAAAAAAAAATTGCACACTTTTAAAACCAACTTATCTTCTATTATTTTCCAAATATTTAGTATGTCTTGCTTCGAGGTTTTTTTTCTTTTTCTTTTTTTTTCTTTTTCTCAATTGAAATAACTTTATTTCCCTAATAACTATTATAATATGATAATACGGTGTATTGTACAGTGTAATATTTCTTGTATTTTGTTATTCAGACTCAATAATTGTCAGATAAATTACTGAATGTTATGGTCCCTCTATAATGCAATTTTTAACACCCAACATGAAAAGTGTTTTTATATTTATTAAATTAAAATCCCCATTTACGAAATATCGAATTATTTAGAAAGTATTTCATTTTCTGTTTACTAGATGCACTTATTCCCCGCCTAGCTAATGTAGTTAGAGATAAATCTAAATGAAATCTTTCTTCTCTTATGTGTAATGTTCCATTCAAAGCACTTCTATAATGAAGTACGCTCAATGAAGGAATTTGCGTAGATCCATTAAAACTGGCAAATTAGAAATTGATTAGAAAATTCGCTCTTTCCATTAGCTTTATGCCAAGCAACAATGGAGCAATTTTATTACTGTCTGATTTTGCAGGATTGTGCGGAAGTAACTAAGTTTCCCCATTTGTGAGGACCGGAAGCCTGAATTCACATTTCGGCTGAGAAAAGTTTTCAAATGCTTTCAGCGGTGATAGTCAACAGGAGAGAAATCTAGAATAGGGGACAATGCAATTCCTTTTGGATTATGTAACGTTTAGTGTGGATTCGTATTCACATTAAGTATTTGATATTTCATTGACCCTTTTTTTTTTAATTTTTCATTTTGTAATTGTCTTCTAAACATTTTTTTTTTCAATTTAAATTACTTAGATTAATATCAAATGTGTATCGGAATTGTTATGGGATTACAGAACGGCCATACCGAATGAATGACTCTGGTAATACAAATGGATCTGGAATGCTTTAAAGATATTATTTCGAAAGGAAATTTACTGACTAATTTTAAAACGAAACATGCGGATGTTAATGCGTGAACGATGCATAAGCATGGTTCTCACTTTTCTTATGAAGTCCATAAAACTCTATATTTTCACTTTTCATTTGTAAGGGCTCTTATTTTTCATGAATAGTTTTTAAAAAATCCTCATTTTTACTTGAAAATTGAATGCAGCTTTCAAAGTGACAAAAATTTTCCCGATATTTACTTCTTACCAGCCCAAAAGCAGTGATAAATCTATTTACTAGCATACGATGGGCAATAATTCGGTAATGTGTTCTTTGAACGGAAATCTTTAACCCTTAATTGATGTGACAGAAACTGTTCCATAGCTACTGTGAGAGACCGCTAAATCTACATATAAATAAAAGCATCGATTAACTCATAGGATACTGTTTTTGTACTAAATTTTAGGTACAGGTCTATTATAATAAAAATTCACCTATTCAGAAGTCTCTAGCAATGGTACTTGGGCTCCAAACGAAGCAAAATTTCACTAGAATCTGTAGTTAAGACGGTATTCAAAAAAAATATTTTTCCACGCTCAACAACTCAATTTTGAGAGACATTCCCAGACTCATTTTTAAAAGTAACAACAGGAAAATTGGCGGCGTGATTTGTAAAGACATTTATAAGGGCCCCGTGTTTTTATTTTTCGTTCAATTAATTAGAAATTGATTTACAGACAATTATTTTCACAGTACGATAATTTTTTTTTTGTTGTTTCCAGCGCTATCGCTTCTGGAAATTCGGTTCAAAATGTCCACTTTGACAGCATTTTTTGAAATATATTCTGCCTTTATCAAAAAATCGAGACAATACGGACATTATAAAGTTTCTGAATAAGAGAACCTGCCAATTGGATGCATTTTAGAGCAAAAATGAATTTACAAATGTGTCTCAAAATAAGCAGTTTGGATTTGAATACACCCTTAATCAGAAAATTACAAGTTAAACTGTGAAAATAAAAAAAAGCAGCTGTCTGTGAGACCGCTTACAAGCAGTTAAGGGTTAATATGGGGGAAATAATGGGAGTAAAAGTGGACAGGTGCATTACCTCTCCCTTGCATTATTTTGTTTGATGAAAGCCCTTAAAAAGTGCTTAGAAAGTCGTTAATTCCTTTTTTGATAAAAGGATGGGAGGATTATATATATTTTGAATAATATGTTTCGGAATTAAAAAAAAAAAAATGAATTCTAACCTACCTATGAAAATTTTTAACAGAAACCGATTTCTAGAAGCTTCAAATATGTGAATCCAAAATTACAGCTCATTTGCCAAGTCATTTTTAAGTTATACTTAAAAAACTATTTTCATTGCAGTTTGTTTTCAAACTATTAAAAATGAATTTAACATTAGGAGTTCCAAACTTTACATTTCCATAATTCCTAAACTACTTCACCGAATGGCTTCCCTTCAGGTGTCCGAAAGTAACATTTACAGGAAATTTCAAATATGATGTCAATATTGGGTGTTCGTATTTTAAAGTTTGTTACAATTTCAATATGGAGACAGATACCTAACCTTTTCTTAATATTAACAAATTAACTGAAAGAAATTATTCCCAATCGAATGGTTACTTTCATTTTTCTCTGCAACAATTTGGCGATTAAAAGTATGGGGTGTTCTCTCTCTCTTTTATTTATTTAAATTTTTGACGACTTTGCAACGATTGTATCTTTTGAATTGATATATTATCACCTTTTTATGTAGAATTGTTTAAATACTTTATAAATGGGAAAATCTAAATCTTTTTTAACGTTCTTAAAAGCGGATTGAATCTCATTAGCTTAAAGTGACATATTTTTCAAAATCTTCAATTTATTTCCCAAAGTAAGACTTGATCTTTTGATTCTCTTTGGTTCTGAGCAATTTTTTGTCATTTCGTAGAAAAGTTGCAGTCGTAAAATAGTATCCATATAAATAAGTGATTTTATAATAATGAGGATGATGAAAATCTGGATGGTGAAATACTATTAAACAGTCAAAGAAAACAAGTACTATGTGTAAAATAACCCTAGATTCGACTGTAAATCAAAGTTAGAAATAAAAGGGAACAACTGCATTTTTAGTTGAAAATCTGTTTTGGACAAAGTACATTTGGCAAGTACATGTGCATTTTTGGACAAAATAATTCTATTTTGGACTGAACAAAGAAGCCTAATGCGTGAGCGTGACCTGCATCACTTTTCCTATAGGAATATAGAAAAGCATTTGAATGGCGAAAACTCCAAACTATTTATAATGTAATTTAGAAACGCTTTTTGTAAAATCCTTTTTTTAACGTGCAAAATTTACTATAATAACCGGAATGACAGTAGCCTATTATGTCTGATAGACCTATAACATGGCTTCAATTTCAATCGATAGTAGGAGGAAAACTGGGGTACGAGCTTTGTTTCTACAAACCAATTTACTAAAATATACATTCAACTAAATATAATTTTTTGTGATTTAAGGACGTTTCAAATGGTCAATTAATCTGTTTATTTATGTTTTTTGAAGCACCTTTTGAAAATAAATCTCGGCAGGCAGCCCAAAGGTAAACGACTGGTTACCTAACACATGGAAGAACTGGATGCCATCGTCGTAGTGGAGGGTAACAGTGGTATACGCCGTATACCCTCGAGATTTTTTTAAGAAGCTCCGTATATCCCCTATTTTTCAATTAAAGCTACAGTGTATGCTCTCTAGCGTATACTCTGATTATTGCGTATACCCTCTGGTTTCTTTATGACTACAACACTGTTGGATACCGACTTCTCTCAGTTCGGATCGGCGAATTAAACGAGCTGGACTTTTGAGAGTATGTAACCAATGGGAAAAATGAAATAGTATTTTTTTTCTCTTTTAATATCTTGATGAGATATTTAGTTTCCTGTATAAAAAGTTCTACAATATGAAAACAAGATATCTCGTTAATGGCACTCAGGTGGTTAATGGTCCTATTCCTAATAATCGGGAAGGCAGCGTCACATTTTTGCAACCCATTTAGCAACGCTAATATTTGTATATGATAGATGGTACTAATAATGAAAATACCAATCAGCTGGAGCACGAACATAGGGGTGGGAGTGGGATAGTTGCCTTAGCAACACAGCACAGACCGCTGCAAAGTAAAATGAACGGTGTCCTGATTAGGGATAGTAATCCGAATACAGTGGCATTCTCCTTAATCGGGGTATCATTAAACTTAGTTTGCAGTGGGCTGTGCGAAGTCTCAACAAGCAACACTCCCAGTAGTGACTGGCTGTTTCGCTATCTGTATTATCTAATCTATCATATATAAAAATATCAACGACGCTAAAATTGGTTGCAAAAATCGATGTGACACTACCTCTCGGATTATAAGCTGTTGATTGAAATAATAATAAATCACCATTGCAGCTCTATATCAAGCAATACAGAGAAAAATAATTCCTTTTTTCTGCACTATAAAACAAAAATAAAAGGATTTACCTTAAGATTAAATCTAAGCATGTTTTAGTTAAATCATTGATTTGCTGTCTACTAAAATATAAAGACCTCAATTCTATAATCACCAGAGCACTGAAAACAAAACAGAAAGAAAATATTCTCCAGAAGAAAAAATCTACCTTAAAAGAAAATAATTGGATTGAAAAATACCAACAATTGCGAAAAAAGATTACTCTTGTTTTCGCAATTAAAAAGAATAAATTAATTATTACAGACGCATCTCATCCAATTCTAATAATCATTCTTTCACATGAGATTAAATACCTAGCAATTGCTGACTCTTAAAAAAAAAAAAAAAATTTTTTTAATAATCTGATTAAACTCGAGAAAAAAAACAAACCAAAGAGAAAAAGCAAAGAATTTAATTACTGAAACAGAGCTAAAGGCTATAAGCGAATTGCATTAGCGCCAATATTAAAGTTGAAATTGGACTTTTTTTTTTTTAAATGCTAATACTTGAAAAGAGAACAAAATTTGTTTAATGGGGCTCATTAGAGAAACCAGTGTTTTGAATATAAATATAAACAAAATTTATTTTGAGGAGATATTCAGTGTTATAAGGACATTTTCACGAGATAAGTTTAATTCATTAATCGGAAATAATTTTTTTGTGTAATTATCGTAAAATGAGAATTTTAGATTAAGAGAAAGTTTTCATATTAAATTTTTATATCAAATATTACATTGTCTTCAAGTATATTTTATTTTCCAGAGTTACACAATATTTATATGAAAATATTTTTATTTTGCATTTGAATTTTTGTATTTTCAAAAATAAACTAGAAATTCGGTAATAGTAAAAAAATACACAACAGTCCGAAAAGGGTAGTTTGGCGAAAAAAACTTCTTTTTGCATACTGAAATCGTTAAATCATGTTAGAAGAGAATTTTTGAATGTTTTTTTTCATCCTGAATTGAATGCGACTATTGTCAGATCCACATGATTGAGTGTTTAGAGTTACGAAGATTTTTTGGTTGAAAATCTCTAACGAGAGTGACTGTGTGTGTGTGTGTATATATATATATATATAAGCTCAAAAAAGAATAAAAATAAAATCCATGCGATAAGCGCTATAGCTGCAGATAACCACACAGATTAGATATAGCATATTATGTGTGAAATGCATTCGGCAGACCCAGAATCTCGCACCATAATTAAACTAAGAATAAACAAGAAACAACAAAGAAATTTCAACAAATATAACTTGAACAAGAAAAAACCAAGAAAAACAACCGAAAAGCTGTGGCCTCGTCAGCAGTGGGCATATTTTAAAAGCACAGCAATGTTTCAGACTAATTACCATACACAACAAACTATTATTCAGTAGTGGCGGTAGGTTTCAGCCAGAGCGTCGTTAAGCATAAATCAAATGCATTAAAAACAATTAAAAGCATATCACGAACACTCCCCCACGGCACCCGATGCCACAAATAAACAGCATATCTCGAAGATACAGATGATTCAAAACGTATGTGTAACCTACACTGAAACAGCAATAGAATTACTTTACCTAAGTCTGAGCTACACAGCCACAAAAATAATAAACAATAACCAATATCCAGTGATCCAAAATCTGTCCATGCTCGTTCCATGTCTGTTGCCACATAACTGCTGACATCCTTGTAAAACCGTCCAAAAAAAGGCTTTAAGTGATACAAATCATTAACTGCCAATCATGTAGCATACTCAAAAATGAAGACTGTCTGTAAAACTAGTATATCTATTAATGAAATTCAAAAGTATGTTATTTTTATAATACAAAATACTGATAAATTAAAAAGTTCTTTTAAGAAATAAATTTTTATTCGTACAGAGTTTATAGTAGCGAAAAATTTGACGTAGTGTAAAAATGTTGATGTAAACACGTTTATGCATATTCGAACTCCAGTTAACTAGTTGGTTTGCTTCAAAACTGAAGTTAACCCGTTTATTGAAGATTGAAATTTGCATACCATTTGAAATGTTTATTTTCAAATCTGGATAATCAGCAGCACTATTATTTTCATTTGTTTTTTCAAATTTAGCATATCTTGGTGATATCATGTCACATTTATCCATATATATATATATATATATATAATATGTAATATTTAAAAATAATAAATTAATTTTTATTAAATGTTCTACCCTCTCCACTTAAATCATATGTATTTAATTTTTAAGGAAGTTTGTAGACACATTAAATGTAACTCATTAATTTTAATATTTAATTATTACTATTAATTCCTTAGTCTCTTTATTATATACATTTTTTTCTTTTTATTAATTATAAATTAACTTAAGTTATGATGCAATGTGTCACAGTAATATAAATGGTGATGTGTCATCGCTTGGTACAAATATTTATAATATACATTAATCAATAATCATAAGTTTCATTTATTTTAATTACATTTTTTTCTTTATTTATATATTTATTTTTTAATTATACTAATACAATAAATTATTAACATAATTTTGCTCAATTATCTGTCTTAAGGACAGTCTTTGTTTTAAACATCATCCAATAATGAAATAAATTATTTTATATTTGTATATATTTACCAATAGAGGGCAGCACTTCATTGATTTATTCTTTTGAATTTATGGTGGAGTTCAATTTTGGTTATTCTATAGATAGTGCTGGTTTTGTATATTGGAGTATGTTCTTGGCTATGCATTACAAGTTGTTCCATGATCTATGGTCCATTAATTTTTAAATGACTTACCCCCCCCCCCTTTTTTTGGGGGGGGGGCATATATATATATATATATATATATTTGTAATACTATGTTTTTGGTATCTATGTTTATTTTGTTGTCAATTTGTTAAGTTAATTTTTTTCATAATTTCACAGTTTTTGTTGGTGGTTATAACGTTCATTTAATGGTTATATATATATATATATATATTGGACGCAATTGTACTTGAAATGTTGGGAGCAATGTTCATTTGCACATTCTATAAACTTTTTCTAGATAAAAATAAGGTATTTCTTGCAAACTAGGTATGAATAAAAAGTTCTGTTATAACTATTTTACCCCCACCTGACCTTACCCCCAAAATTTGTACAATTTCTAATTAAAAATAAATTCGCGTCCAAATCAGTAACAAACTTTTAAATAATAAAATGTTATTAATTTTAAAATTAAACTTTCTTTTCTTAATTGGAAAAAAAAAAAACCTGCTTTCATGCACATTTTTTCACGATTACCGGAAAGAGTTAATAAGCATCAGCCAATTTGGGGTTTTCTGCGTGAGATGATTTATTTACCTCTCTAAATTTATAACTATAATTTATTATCATTATATGGTTAACTGTTTTATTAAGGTTACATTTTATTTTGGAATACAATGTTTAGTTTTAGGAGGCTATACTCCATAAATTGAAATCAAATATATTTTGCACCCAGTATATTCCAGTCTTAATTTTGGCGTACGCGATGATTAGTCTAACGATATTTAGAGCTTTGGACTGATAGTTGAATATATGAATTATATTTCATCGCATTAATATGGAGTCGAAATTAGAAATGATTCCATGAATACCTGACATGAATATATCCCTTGTAAGCGCACCTTATTTATTATACAAAGTTCACGAAAACTAAATATTTTGTGCTGCATTCTTCGCAGTGAGAAAATGATGGAGTAATACAAACATGCACGACTACCCTTTATATTTTGTATTTAGTTAATATGATAGTTAAATTAGCTTTTATTTAAACTAGCTTTTAATCATAAGATGAATTTTCTTCGTTCACGATTAAATTGATTTACTCTGCTCTTAGCGAATATTGTTGTATGTTCATAGTTTTTATTTAATAAATTTTTGTAAGCATATTTTTTTTTAATATGCTTTATTTTACTTGTTAGGTAAGTGTCTGAATATTATCAGCGTTGAAAGGAATATATAAAGTACGTAATATTTATGTTCACTCAACTGTAAGTTATTAAACGGTTACATACTATGTATTTTGAAACAGTTTTTACAAAATTGTATAATAATAATAATGACAGTAAATCTGTGAAATCATTTTTTTTTAGTTTGTGGAACTGAGAAATCCGCGGATATTTCAGCTATTCAAGTAATGTTTGAATGATTATTTTGTAATGTGCAGTTAAAGTATTGTTTTGTACATGGGAAAATAATGTTTTTACTTTCTTCTGCTTGTTCAGTAGTATAGTATTTTATTTTACTGCAAATTTGTCACATAATAAAATATTAAACCCGAATTTTAAATCTGAAGGTAAAATATATTTTTTCAAAAATTTACTACTACGTCTGTCGTCAGACATAAATGCTAAACCAGGGTTCCCAAACCACGGCCCGTGGGCTGTTTGCGGCCCAGTGTTGTAGTGAATTCGGTATGGCAGAGAATTAAAAATTTCCTTAAAATATTAAGATTTTATGAAGTTTATGAATGAAGATATGAAGTTTTTTAATTTGGTTGATTCCACAATATATTTTTTGAAAATATTGTAACAAGATCATGGGAGTATACATTTTTTACTCCGTATGTTGCCTATATCACATTGATCAGACAAAATATGACAACCTCTGTGTGTTTAGACGTGTGAGCCTGGCTGGCATATAACTGTGTGTGACAAGGTCGGAAAAGTATGCAATATATGATAGGAATATAAAGCTATAATTTTCTTGGATCAGTATAGGTCTAATGGGAAAGCTTCTGATTTATGTTTTCGACACAGGTCACAATTTGTTATCAGACTCCATCTGAAAGTGCGGCGCGTATCTTTGGTCAACAGTATCGATGAAAATGGCAAAGATTGTTGTAAAATCAATAGCATACGTGACAACGTTAGACTATATAAAAATACAATACCATAGTACTCTGATTTTATCGGTTTAAAATACAAATATATTTTGAAAGTTTACTTCAAATACATGTATTTTCGATACTGCCTAAATTTGCCGTGGACATACATAAAAAAAGAAAATATACAAAGGAGTTGCACTTTGTTAGAAGTTGGTTTAAAAGATCTCTTGTGCAAAATCTTTTCGGAATAAACCAAAACAAAAATAGCTATTGCAAACGATCGGTTCAATCAAACGATCGCCAATATTTTCTAAGCTGAAGCAGAACCGGTTAGTCAATGTGCCACAAGCAATATTTTATGATAAAAATGATCGTAACCCTTCACCACCTACGCCTTCTTAAGAAGGGGAAGGACAAAGAAGCAAAAGATATAAGATATCTTTCTAATCCTATTTCAACTTACACAGACTTCATCACTGTTTTCGCAATATTTCATTTGGCCTATTTCGAAGGCTTAGCGTTAATTGATCCGATCAGGTTAGAAAAGATAGAAACCTCACTTTAATACTAGTTGGCACATGGTAGAAAATGTTTGGTATGTTACTAGAATATAAAATAGAGATTAACTGTATGGTTAGAGTTTTCCATGTTTTGTATAGAACTCCTTTTTTGAAAATTCAAGCCAAATAAAAACTTACTATTATTTGAGCTTAAATCAGATTTTCCACAATAGCTTTCTAACATCAAACATTTATGCGTGTTCAGCTCCATTTGATGAAAGAAGCTATAAATTAGTTCTCAAAGTTAAAAAGTGTGAAGGAGAATTATCTTTACAACTTTGACCTTCAGTAAAAATATAAAGGAGCCAAAGTTATTGTGCTTATATATGTAACAACAAGATATAAAATTTTATTTGTAAGCAGAGCAAAGCGTTTTTAACCCTTTTTCCCAAAAATTAGGAATTAATAAAAATGTCACCTTTCAAATCATTTTTCATGAATTTTTGAAAATATACTAGAAGATTCATTTATAAAATAAATTTAAGGAAGATTTCGTCTGTTAGAATTTATAAACTAAGTCTGAATGTATGAGTTTTGTAAAATATTTACAACTCTATCCAAATCATTTGTTTAAAATTTTGTTTTAAATATTTTTCGGAATTGGTAAATATACAAATATAATGACCTTACATATAAATATTAATATTTTTCAGACCTGAAACTTTTCACTCCATGTCTTTCAACATCAAAATAGTAACTGGAACACATCCTAAATTGTATTGCTGCAATCGACTTTGTTAAATGAATTTTATATAACAAAATTTTCATGGTACCATTAAGGATTGGACATAAAGAATTCAACCACGGCCAACTTCATTAGCGCTGAGGAAGCTCTTAATGTTTAAGTGCTGGCTTAGAATAGGGTTCTTGACATCAGATCACGTCATCTCCGCCTATCCAATCGGTCGAGAAAGATGTCAGAGGAAAAGGGAAAACAAACAAGAGCATTATCGACCGATTGGGTTGACGGAGATGACGTGTTCTGACGTCATGAACTCCGTCCTAAGGCTGCAGAAACAAACAAGTGATTTCTCGGTCGGTACTGAAGTCGGCCATGGTTAAGTCAACAAGCATTTGTAAATTTATAAGCAAAAAAGGAATTCTCGGACCGATGAATTGGTCATGCCGTTTCTATACCAGTTAGATCACCAGGTATATGCCAGGTAGATCACCAGGTATCACGTTATTTTTTTCTGCAGTGATACATAACTAATATCAATGATTTATAGACGAAAATCACGTTTGAAAATGCTTGACATTTCTCAACCTATTTTATGGCACACTTGAACGCATGTTTCAATTTTCGCGGCGCACTAAATTTATTATGGTGTAATATATACGAAAAGAATAGATGCATTTAAAAAATTTACTTAATAACATGAACTAAATGCAACAGCCAAAAAGTAAAATATTTTGTTACAATTTGTTATAAAAATATTTTTTTAGAATATAAGATTTTCGGATAGGTTCATATTTGTAAATCTTCTTCCGAGGATCTAGTCGAGATTTATTTTTGTTTTTAACAATACTACTAGATCCAACCCAAGCCTCCCGCGTTACAGAATGTGCGTGAAAACCATTTTTTTTAAATTGAAAACTGAAATAGTTTTTTACATTTAATGTTTTTAGATTGACCACTAACAATACTATATAGCATTTGTATGTGAAAAATATCAATTATGCATTGCGATAAAGTTCTGAAATTCATTAAAAGCGATACTCTCATATTAGCTGCATGCCACGAGTTAATTGCCGAAGAAATCGCCAAAGATTTCGCTACTGATTTCTGATTCGACTTTTTGATTTTGGATAATTTCAGTGGTTTAAGCACGTAGTTCGATTACATATCTATTAAAATTGTGTTTTATTTAGATTACTGTATTTATTGAATGAGTTTTAATTTCGTTATGGAATATCAGCCAGAAACACATGCTGAACTATTTATATTGTTTGATTTGCAAACGGATTTGCAATCTTTTGCGATCGGCCTACATACGATATATATATATATATCATGCTTGAAAATTATTTTATATATCATAAAACATCAGTAAATTGAGATACAGTTTTCAAACAAATTGCATTTGGATTTTTTTCCCTATTCGACGACGGTGTAAAACTTGGAAATTGTGCGACGTTTAGAAATAAAAATAAGTGCAGTAAAATCGAAATTTGTTTGTCAGGTGTTGCCACCGTCAATATGACGTCCGTGTTACTCACGGACATATTTTTACTTTATAATAGATTCTCTGCAGAAAAGTTCCTTCCTCCTGAATTTAATTTTAAAAGTAGAATATTTTCTTTTTAATATTTGTAAATTTGCAAATGAGAGAAAGCCAATAGATTGTATTATCCGTTTTGTTTAATTCTTTTCATTGCAATTCTCTACACTTTCTTATTTTTGCTAACTTTTCCTCTTTTTTTAATATTTTAGTTTGCTGAAGCACATGCACTCGGAACTTAAAACAAAGAATTCCTCTTCTGAACCAGAAAGGGTTGTGTCAAATGTTTTTGTGTGGATGTGTTTTTTAAAATTTTTGTACCATAAATCTAAAGTTTGTAAAAAAATTGTTCGATACTTTTTATATCATTCAGTTAATTCATAAGCTTGTTAGAATTTTACTGAAAAATTTTGCGGCATACCTGAACTCTCACTGCTTATCAGTGTGCAGTGGCACATCGGTTGAAAAACACTGCTCTAGAGTGTGCTGAGAAAGAATTCACTATCGCTAGCATATTAAAAAAATAATAAAACACTCGCAAATAAATCTAAATGCTGTTATATATATCTTATTTCTTTCTGACTGAGTAACAAAGTTGTAAAGACAATTCTTATTCACCCTGTAGTTCTGTGACCCCTTTCTCCAGAATTTCAAGAATTATTTAGTAATTCAAGTGTATGTCTATTTTTCCTAAAATATAGTTTTTTGGCCCAATTTCTGTCGTATTACAATTTTATCCATTTTTTCTTCTACCGATCGCCGGTGCCTAAGTAGTGATAATTGATAGTGCTGATGACGTGCCTAAAGGCTTGGCGTCTAAAGGGGCACCATCCTTGCTGCATCTCCGATGACATGGATCAATGCAGATTTTTTTTAATTGGGTTCCCAATTTTTGGGGGTAAAGAATGTGTTAAATGTATTGTATTTTTGTGAAAAAATAAAATTTTGTAATGGAAGATCAAATCTAGTTACTGGAATTCAAGCTAAGAATTTATTAATGTTGACATTAACTACTAAAGTTTACCTCTTGGTGAAATTGTTTTGTTTACAAATTGCGCATTTCAAATCATAGAGTTCGCTTTTATGGAATGAAATTTTGTGAAGGGGTCCCAACATTAGCCTGGATCGACACTGACGTGGAGGGTATACGATGATATACGCGTATACCTTCTGGAATTTTCAAAAATCTCCGTATACTCTCCGTAGTTATAGCGTATCTACATATAATGCGTGTATTCTCTCTCTCTCTGCTATGACAACACCACTGGGCATTAACATATTAATAACTCAGGTTTAAAAAATCAGTGTTCGAAAACGAGTGATCCCCTAACGTTAAAAAAGATAACAAGCATTAAAACATCAAATAAACTTTGCATCAAAGTTTAAGTGGCGAAAAAAAATAGCATTATAAACTAATAATAGACTATTGATTATTACGATTATGTACGATAGACTATCGTTCAGCAGTGATTAAAAATAAAAAAAACATAGGCATATACTGGAGTAATGAATTTATTAAATTAGGGATAGCATCATTTGTCGTATTAAGGTTTTGGATTACAAAAGTGATTTACTTTAAAGAGTGAAACTTAAGAATTTGGAACAATGTTTAACAAGAGCGAAAAATCATGCGTCAAGCATAGATTATGAAACATTTTCCAACACAGCCAGAAAACCGTAACGAAACTTCACCGTTAAATAAGGTAAAAGAAGATATGTAAGTAAACAGTTTAGAAAAGATATAACACATTGAAAAATACGGTTTTCGAAATTACCTTACAGCATCAAAAAAGTAGTCGAATTATTTTGTGCAGCCCTGTATATGATCAATAGATGTGGATATATAGTATGATAAAATTTAGTTCAGTTAGAATAGTTAATCTCATTTAACAATTTTCGCCAATCAATGGTAATGCACTCGAAATCTTTTGTACAGCCCTGTATATTATTTGAAGGTTTTTGTACACACAACATATTAAGCTAAAAGGGAACTTAAAACTCACTCGCAGCAATTACCAACAGTAAACGACAATCTATCTTGATCTTTGCTTAGCCCTGTATATGAATATATTTATATTCCACAAACTTCTATTAGTCTACTAAATATAGTTCAGCAGGAAAATGCGTAAACACAATTAAAAACTACCCTTAAGCAATTCACTCCCATAGTCTGTAATACTTACGAATGCCCTTGTGTAGCCCTGTATAGGATCAACAGAGTTTATAAACACACACGTACTATGAAAAAATTTAGTAACCGAAGTCATAAACAATTTTCAACTAGGTTGAAAAGTGTTAAAAATAGTCGCCAATGACAGTCCTGCAAACACACACGTACTATGAAAAAAATTTGTTAAAAACGCAAACCAAAGTTGAAAACACACTTATCGCACATAGGCTGTAAATATCTCACATGTACTGTAACCAATATCTTTTGTAAAAATTTCAGGAAAATCGAAGCATATTTACGGGATAGAGCACGGGCAGTCGGCAGACAAACCGAAGTCATAAACACTTTTCAACTAGCTTGGAAAGTGTTAAAAATCAGCGTGAGACAAAAAATGCGCTTTCAGATTTTTAATTTAAAACTCAGTTTAACTAGTTATTTGTCCATTAGATTTTAAATAAGATTGAATCCGATCCTTTGAAAACAGATTCGAATGATGACAAAATTTCATTTTGGATTTATAGATATATCAATGACTTTACCGAAGTCATGCTAGTCTTTTATAAAGTCCAAGAAGCACATGAACACTTTAAATTTTATACAATTTATTGTTGAAAACGTTCGTTCACTATTTTTAATTCGCAATAAATACAGCCAGAAAAGGAACAGTTTTTAAGGGAAACAAACCCCCCCCCCCCCAAAAAAAAAAAAAAAAAAAAAACCTACTAGAACATTTTATTTTTGTAAAATATTTCAGAATATGCTCAATTCACTGAACAACTACTTTAAGACTGTTTCGTGCTCTGTGCGCGTTGGAGGGGAAGGAGGTCTAAATCGTTTTGAAACATTTCCTGTGAAATATTTCCTACAAAAATGAGTTACAGAGGGTTCATGTCCAAAATTTCTCTCAAGTGACATTTTTAAAGGCGAGTCTATCTTGAAATGGATATATTATAACGCACAGTTAGGATTTGTTTCAGAATGTTCAAATAGGGTAGACATATTTATTGTTTGTCAAAGTGGAACTTCTCGAAGATAAAATAAAGAGTGGTTATAAAATAATTTACCATGACCTTTTATATTTAGACTTTTAAAGGCATGGAGAGACGAATTTTTCAGTGGAAAAAAAGGACCAAAAGTAAAGTATTAAAGCTTTGCCACACATTGCATTAATATGGCAACGCTAAACTTATTGTTAGTACAATTTGTCAGTCACTCGAATGTCGAATGAAATATTACCCTAACGTTTCCATCAATATCTTTTCGAGTTAAATTGACCTTGCTGTTACGTACACACAAAAATAAATTATTTTTTCAGCTATTGATGAAAATATCTATTGTTTTCCATTCCGACAGTTTCAAAAGTTTTCCTTATCGTCCAAAATGTTAATTTTGGTACTAATTGCCCCCTCCCCGTGCTGAATTAATCTCTCCGTGCCTTCAAAAGTTTAAATATAAAATGTGGTCTCATTCCGTTCATTACTTTTAAGACCTCGATTTGAGGCATCTTAGGTGGAGGCCTTATTAAAGGAAGTTTGGCCCGTAATTGTGTGTGTGCCATAACCCGTAATCGCCGTCGTTGTATTCCAACTTCACAACGGACAAAAAAAAATGACAACTCGATTTACGAGATAAATTTCTCCTTACCAACTGTTATCATTTTTTTCTGTGCTATAAACAGGGCTGTAGTAGTGGGGGTATACGCTTTATACCCTCTGATTTTTTTAAGAAGCTCTGTATATGCCCTGTTTTTCAAGTAAAACTATAGTGTGCACCCTCTGCCTTATATCGTATACCCACTTCTTATTTTATGTCTACAGCACTGTCTGTAATAATTTACCCATTAGGTCAGCTAGATGAGAAATATTTAAATTTGTTGCTTTTTTAAATTTCCATGGTGAATTTCTTAATTTTGAAAAGTTAAATGAATAGCACCTCACAGTATTCCGTACGTACTGTTTATTACTGGTAAAGAATTGGACTTTTTTTCAATGCGTTGGTTTCATTTGCGATGCTTTATTTAGAAAGCAATTGATTTTATTAAAATAACGCAGTCAGCATCTCAATCGTTTACTTCAAACCGAAGCAAAATGTCTCGGTTTATGTAAATTTTCTCTTGACAACGAATTCAATTTTAATTGTAAAAGGGATAATGTCCCCAAAATTCAAGCTTTTATTTACTTCAAATTTTTAGAACTAAATATGTTTCCTTTGTCAACTTCGTATTAGTAACATTAATAACAAGCTTGAGAAACTTTAATTTTAACTAACATAATCTCCATTGGAAAACTATTAAAGCAATTATTAATATTAAATATAAAGTAAACTAATTTTTCTCTCAAACTTTACGACAACAGAAGTGTGACACTGAATTAATGAAGCAGAAAGATTGAGCAGTATATTTTCTGCTTCATTCCTTCAATATTATATTATTACATTAATATGCTTTGTGAGGAAATTTTTTTTTTTAACAATCACACTGAGCTTTTCCATACAGTTAAACACACAGCTGCTGTTAAAGAATCTGTAACGCTACAAAGAAACTTTCATTTTAATGAATCTTGTTATGACTGCCCACATACTAACTTTATTGGGATAGAAAAGAATGACTCGGCAGGAGAGTCTGACCCATTTTACCCGACCTTGCATTTTGCCCTAAGATTATACGCAAATGGTGGAGTACAAAAGGTAGAATAGATGAAGCGTAAACCAGCTGCAAAGATAGCAATAATTCTTTTTGATACTATACGAATACGAAGCATTCTGGTGTATAGCGCAAAAACTGTTTAAATCTGACGCATTAAAAATATTTACTTGCACTTACGTAATGTTTTAGTTTTCAAAATATATTTTTAAAATGCCATCAATCGTATTAGTTGCTCCATTTAATCCGATTTATATATGTGTTCCTCTAGTGTGTGTATTTCAAATAATTAAGAAATATTCTCGTCAAACTGCACAATTTAATACGAATAATTTTAACAAAATGTAACTTATTTTTTTCGCACATATTAGTGTATGGAGATTTTTTTTTTTTTAAATCCGGTATAAGTTGTTCTAACTAGGGGAAACGTCCGTCCCTCTCTCTCATATATAAAAACTTATTTATCCCCACACGCACACACATTAAAATAGATAAAAGTTAAAAAAAAAAAAAAAAAAAAAAACCTCCCTATATTCAATTATATTTTATCGTCAACCTTCCACTGATTTGAAAATTACAATAATCATGTTCACCCTCTGATCCAATATGTACCGGCAGGTAAATATTTTAGATTTTGGGATTATTTGTAATTCGCATATTTACTCTAAGACGAAAAATAAAATTACTTTTCTTTTTACTTAAAATTTGTATAATTTATGCATTGTTATTTTGGTTTATTTATTTTGAAGAATTTCCAGTGGTGCATTTCTTGCATCATCCGTAGGGTTGTGTGGTCATTAGACAGTACACCTTTAACGCGTTAAATCCAATTTTTATATTAAATGAAAGCTACTTTAATTATGAACATTTTGATACCGAAATTTTTATAGCAATTTTGTTTCAAAATTATTAACGGAAGCATTTTTAATTGTTTTGTTTTAGTTCAAAAGCTTTAAACGTTTTTCTCTTTAATTTTCATGTTACACGCGAGATTTTTTTCAAAACCAATTTATGAAAGGTCTTGAAATTTTCAGAAGTCAAATGTTACAATTTTCTACAGACTGCATTAAAATAAAGTACATATTTAATAATAAAATATCAAAATTAATATGAAGAAATGAATATTAAAATAATTTAGTTCATGTTGCAGATAATTAGGGGTCTTCCATTAATTACGTCACACTTCAAGAGGATGTAGCTGGGAATATTCTACAAAGTGATACAGTGTGACAGAGGGAGGGGTGTGGGGCAACGCGTTTTGACGTCACATCTAAAATATGAAAACAATTAGGTAGGCGTTTCCAAGCGCAATAATAACGTTAATTAAAAAAAAAAAAAAAATATTGAAGTAGTATTAAACATAATATTTTTTCATTTTTCTTTGAATTCCAAGTTTGAATTAAAAGCAAACAATGATTTTATAGTATGTATATATCAGTGTGTAATAAATATATAACTTCATAAAGTTAATCCAAATTAATAGTTGCATAAAATGTGACGTTACAACAGGGGGGGGGGGGGAGGGTTTCACTCGAGTGTGGCAACCTGTAACATATAGAGGGAAGGGTAAAAAAAAAATCACGAAATTTACTTCACGTAATTAATAACCCTTATTATAATAGTTGTGGAAATTTCAGATCTTTTCATTCAGTGGTTGTGAAGTTATTCTGCGGACAGTACCATAATTTTGTATCCCGACATAAAAGCGGTTAAAACTTTCAGTTAAAGGTTAGCATGATAGAAATATGTTCTTTCTTTGTACGATATTTTTAAAATAAAAATGGGCTGAAACATAAATTTAGCATAAAAATGGTGAGAACTAAAATGCTTTAATTTAATATAATGGAAAAAATTGATAAAATTGAAGTGAAATTTGAAAAAAAGGTAATTAAGTTGTTGACACGCTATATTTGTACTGTCCTCACATCCTCACAATATGCGGAAGGAAAATTTTATGACTTTGGTGAGTTTTGATATTTGGGATATAATATGTATTTACAGTAAGGAAATACCAATAAGATTACTTTTCTACAAATTTGACTAATTGAAAATTGATTACACTATGTATGCATTGTTTTCTTTTATTTATGCAGATTCCTGTGATGTACATCTTCTGCACAAAACGTGTTAAAAGAAATGGAAATAACATTATGCCGAGTAAGATTAGAAATACAACTTTTTTGAAGAAGGGAACATAATTGCAGAGAATGTTATGTTAAAAAAATGGAAACAAATAAAAACCTCTTTGTTTGAATATAATGTAAAATTCTTGGATGAATGACCACTTTGTTTCAATGTTTGAAACACAGCCAACAAAAAAGAAAGACCACTCACTGTACACCGATATCTGCTGCTTTTCAGCCTTCTTTAATGACATGAAAGTTCCAGAATTGGTGGAACCCAGACTATCTGGATCACCTGACAGCCAAGGGGGATGGAAGCATCGCACGATGCCTCTTTCGTTAGCTGTAGTTTAAAACTAATTCGCGATCAGGAATAAGATTAAGATGCCTTTTGCGTTCATATTTAACCCTTTCCGGCATGGTGGGTTAAATTCTGTCCCACTTAATTTTAATCCCCAAATGCCACAGCGACACCAGAATTTTGAAATAAATGTTTGCTTTTTAAAAGGTACGTGAAGATAAGCTTTAATTATTTTAAACTAAATATGTTCGTAAATCCCAGTGTCAATCAATTATTTCAACATTTTAGAAAGAGAAGTACACTGTGCCTGAAAGGGTTAAAAGTAGTTAAATGACGGAGACTCTCGTCTGCAACAATATTTTTATTTACATCGGTGTAACATCAGATTTTAATGACTCAGTTACCAATTTACTCATATTTTTATTCAGTTTTTACGAATTTTTAACCTATGCTCAACATTTAATAGAAACGAATCAAATATTTTACCAGTGAGTTTCTTTAATTCTATTTGGTAGATAGAAATAAGAAACCTTGAGTGACAAAGGGACTGGAGGGAATGGGAAAAAAGTATTAATTTTCCATGAGTGTTTTGAAATAACAATTTAATAAGTTTCTGCATTTAGGGGAAGCGTCATTACCGTAAAACATTCGCCACCTCTTCTAATGCGATTGAATCTAAAAATTGGTTATAGAAAATCCATTTTGGCTAAATATTTTTCGAAAAATTACTATATTGCCGATCATTTTTGAAGTAGGGATAAAAATGCCTCGAAAATTTATTAGTTTTCTTTTTTTTTTTCTTTTTTAATAAGCCAAAAGAGGAAGGGGAGCTAAATCTAAAATACGAAATGGACTCTTAGAGATGAATTCATTGGAGGCTTATAGCCATCTTTGTGACATTTCCACTATAAAAATTTTGCTGTGTAATTGACAACCACAGCTTTGACGTATACTATGGCAACCACAAATGGCGAAAGAGATTGTAGCAAGCAAAATATCATTACCAGTTTGAGACGCAGGTGTTTATTCACTTATCGAGTCTAGAAACACAAGTGTTTTTGGGCATATTTTGAAGAACATTACCATGTTTCCCAAACCGGACTCATAGTCGTGTGTATGATCTAAAACATTAAGAAACTAAAAAGAAAGTTTCATTTGTTAAATAAATTATTTTGAAGCAATTTATTTTTACAAGTTTAAGCAAAATAATGCAATATTTGATATTTACTGAAGGTGTTCTCATGACAAAAATAACGATAGTTTACTATTTTTTTTCATAAATATGCACTTTGAGTTGTTAAACTACAATCTAAGCCATAAGATAAAAACTTCCAGAGACATCTATATATTTAAAACGAAAAGCGCACTCTGTCAAATCCACATGAAAATTGTCTCTTTGAGCATGCGTCAATGTTTTTGAAGGCTTCTACCCTCAGAAACTGGAAACCTGATTGATTAACCCAACCCTCACCTGTTTAGCCTGAGGGGATTGAAAAGTGTTGATTGAAAAGGAATGAAGCAGTACCGTTGCATTGAAACCATAGACCTTCTAATATATTTTTACTCTCTGAGGTTGAAAGCTAAAGCTTTTTTTTTTAAGAACTCATGTTTTCACTACTAAATATGCATATTTTCCCCCAAATTTTTAAAGAGAGTTTGGATGCAGTTATATTTATAACCGATTGAAATGTCAGAGAGTTCGGAAGATGAGAACTGTTATTTTATTGCTATGTTAAAGGAGCCGACGCGAAAACAAACAAACAAACAAACAAAAAAGTGAGAAGAAAACATTTCTTTTACAACTAGATAACAATATTTTTTGACGAAATTTTTACACGGGCTGTAAAACCGTTTTATTTATCACCAATAAAGATTTCAATGAGTTCGGACAAAAAGAACTTTAAAAAACAAGAAAATGAGCACTTTCATCATTAAATATCAATAATTTTTTCGCGAATTTTTCATTTAAAAATATAATTTCATACAAAATCGGGTTAAAGATATAAAATAATAAAAACTTGATGTTTTTTTTAAATTTGCTATCACGAGCCCGGGCAACGCCGGGCGGGAGTCGGCTAGCACCTATTTGAATTATTTCTTTGGTGAATTTTCATATATTTTTGTGTATGTTAATTTACAAAGAAATAGCCGTAATATTTCTGAAAATTCACGGATATTTAAGCCGATAGTTTCTTACACTGACAACATCCCATAAATTGTAGGCGATCGGTCTCATATAAATATAGTAATAATTTTTGGAAATATGTTTTTCGCAACTGATTGTTCGTAAAAATCATGTTTTTCAGAAAACGCGTTTCAAATTTTTAATGTTGAAAATCTTCAAGTTACAACATAAAAATCTGATTTTTTTTTTAATCTTCTATAACTTCAATATTAGAATATATCACTTAGCGATTTCCGGTTAGTTAAATACATACTTCCTGTATGACAGCTAAAACATAAACAGCCATAACTACACTTCCAATGATCGTCAGATGAAAACACAAACTGATTTGGATAGCTGGATGTACAGACTTTTAAATAACCATAAAAAAACATTGTGTAATATTTGCCGGCTTTTTAAACATAGTGGACACCATAAGACCACTCTATTTATTAATATGAAAGTAAATATTCCTTGTGTTTTAACTGAAATGTTCAGTGAAGGGCGAAACATGAAAAGTTTTAATTTTGATCTAGCCTTTGCTGGAGCACAAGTAGGGACAAGTGCTTGTTTGATATATGAAGTATAATATATGAAAGTTTAATTGTATATTTTATATTAAATATAATTTAATTTGGTATTGTAAGCTGCATTAAATTATTCACAAATTATTTTGAACTTAAATTTAGTGTACTAAAATAAATATCTTAAAAAAAACTTAAGAGCAACTTTTGGCAAATACTTCTAGAAATTTGCTTATAACGTGAAATGTCTCAAGTAGCCCATGTATAAAGGCAGGTAGCAAGTCTGCAGAGCTGCTCTCTGTCTTTCGATGTGCGTAATGCTATGCTTCAATATTGAAGAGTTGTGTTCCTCTGGGGGCTCGCTTATTTCAGGTACTTCTGGAGTGTCAGGGATTTTTTCTTTCGTTTCAGTATTTTAATACTTTTAATTATCATTACAATGATACCTTAACAGATTTAAGAGTGGAGGGGGGGAGGGGGTGCTTTGAGTAGATAAACTGAAAATGATTTTCAACCCTTTTTCGTTTTTTCTTTTGAGTCAATCAATTCTAGGTTTCCGAAAACTGTTTTTCTGTCGCGATATCATTGCTCCCGCAGCATATTGATTGCCCGGCAGCAGCTTTTTCATTTCGGCCGCAACGCGATCCAGCGTGTACTAGACGAGATTTTTCTTCCCTTTTCTTTAAAATGTCAGTTCTCTAGAAATTCCTCGGTACTCTTATTTCCTGACATAGGACGTCGGTTTGACTTCTGCTTGGGTAAACAGGACAATTCTCTAGGGCGGAATATTTTTTTCTTAGAAAAGAGGACAAAGTTTCATGTAGAGTGTTTAGAGCCTTAATGGGACCCTTCATTTTGCGAAAAATGACGAAAATATCAATTTTCCAACTTTTCGCTTATAACGAATTTAGAACACCCGTTGTATGTTCTTACGAAGTGCCGTAAAGATTTGATAATTAAAAATTTGCAAGGATATTTACTGCAACCATTTTTCTTTTAATGATTCAGAGTTGCTATCTTTAAATTCATTCTTCTCAGTTTGTGTTTTTTCAGTATATCAGTATGATCAAAATGATAAAATTTCAGCTTATATTTTTCAAGTGACACGATTTTGTTTGGTGGATGATCATTCTGGTGCATTTTATCAAATTAAGGATCCGATTTTCAGTAATATAAATAACTTATTTTTTAGAAAAAAAAATGTTGAGTAAATAGTTATTTTTACTCTGTTTCTACCTATATCATGATATTTTATTTTTCTGAAACCAATTAACTATTTTTAGGTAGATTTCGTAAGAAATACTACCTATGACATTCTCACCTAAGTTGGAAAATTTGAAAAATTTTTGCAGATCTACGCCGATTATGACTCCCAGAACACAAAACCACCCCCAGTTCAAAACTTTATCTATCTATCTATCTATCTATGTCACTTTTTTCTGACCACGATAACTGGAAAAATTCTGCATATAAATCTCTTCCAAACTGATACATAAAATCAAGGGTCATAAAATCTCGGTCAAGTTCGTTAATGGGCAAAATCGAACCTGGGGGGGGGGGGGGACTTTTTGTGAAAACAGAAAAACCCTCATAATTTCTTTATTATTATACGTATCGAATCCGTTTAAAGTTATTACTTCTAGGAAAAGGGCCAAAAATTTATGTATGACAGATTTTTGATATAATTAAAAATGGCCCCAAGGGGGGGGGGGGAGGGGGGTTTTAGAAGAAAAAAAATCATAGCTTCGTCAATTCACAAGATATCAAATCCGCGTAAATTTATTATTAATCCTCTTAGTATTATCTAAAACTTTTATATTGACAAGTTTTTTATAGGACCAACCGTTATAGCAAAAAAAAATTAAAAACAAAAAAATCCCTGCCGGCTCCACCTGCAAACAAGTTATTTTTCGAAGTAGGCGGTTCCAACTCCCGCATCTTTTCGAAACTGATACATAAAATCAAGGGGCATAAAATCTCGGTCAAGTTCGTTAATGGGCAAAATCGAACCAAGGGGGGGGAGAATGGGGGGGGACTTTTTGTGAAATCAGAAAAAACCCATAATTTCTTAATTATGATACATATCGAATCCGTTTGAAGTTATTATTACTTCTAGGAGAAGGGCCAAAAATTTATGTATGACAGATTTTTGATATAATTAAACATTGTCTTAAGGGGTGTAAGGGGTTTTAGAAGAAAAAAATTCATAACTTCGCCAATTCCCAAAATTTCAAATCCGCTTATTATTTATTATAAATCTTGTTAATATTATCTAAAACTTTTATATTGACATGTTTTTATAGGACCAATTCTTATAGCAAAAAAAAAAAAAAATCCTTGCTGGCTCCGCCTGCAAACAAGTTTGGTTTCGAAGTATGCGGTTCTAACTGCAGCATCATCGCAAATAGGTCATTTCTTCCGCAATTCCCGTCAAACAGGTGCCCCACGGTCTGCGTCTTCAAAATCTACCTGTGCCTGTAGGCCGAGCCGTCAGGGATTTTTTTAAATCTGGTTCTTACCGCTATTAAACAAACTTGTAAGAAAGGTATAAAAAAATGTTGCAAAAAGTTAAAAATTGTAGGAGATATGTGGTTTTAAAATTTCCTTAACTTTTTAAAAATTTAAATGTTCTTATTACAATTATAATTTTTCATGATAAAATAATTTTCCTTCATAAAATCATTTAATAACATATCAAAATGGTATTATAAAATACTCAAACAGAAAAATAGTTCAAAGGGTAACAGAGTTCGTTAAAGATAATCAAGCTCTAAGAGTTTTAAGGTCTAGATTTGAACTCATTTACCTTTTAGTAAGAAAGTTTTTTATCTGCCAGTTTAAGAGATTGGATAAGGTGTGTTATTGGGTTTCAGCTTTATTCATATAGTCTGTAAAGGATTGCCTTAAGAAAAAAGACTTTTGAAGAGAAGTGACCGCCAATGTTTCCGATTTGCCACACAGTTTTAAAATG
This sequence comes from Maratus michaelseni, assembly GCA_963931845.1. Taxonomy (NCBI): domain Eukaryota; kingdom Metazoa; phylum Arthropoda; class Arachnida; order Araneae; family Salticidae; genus Maratus; species Maratus michaelseni. The sequence goes on from OZ007586.1 coordinate 410,491,892, forward strand.
AAATATATTAATCCATAAGTGTTATACGCTTTAATGAAACGGGAAGGAATGGGAGTGGGTATCTCGATGATTATCGTATGTATGATATGTGATATCTACAGTCATTTTTCGTAAGTCTTGGTTTATTTTTCAACAAAAGAAAATACAGGGTGATTACAAATGAATATCCCAACTTTGATGGTCTTTATTAAAAAAAGTATAGAAGATACACGCATTTGTGAAAAAAAAAAAAAAAAAAAAGATTGTGAAATTACTAATCGCAAAAATTTATAAATGTTCAATGTGACCACCAATAGAAACACAAACGAAATCCATTCTGTAGGAGAATTCGTCCCACATGGTTTTCAGCATGTCGGGTGTTACAGTTACAACAGCTGCAGTCAGGGCTCGAAATGTACCGGTGCAAACCGGAACGGTGTCCCGGTTCGTGAAATTAGGACAAATATTGTTCCGGTTCGTGAAATCAGAACAAATATTATTCCGGTTCGTGAAATTAAAGTAAATATCGTTCCGGTTCGTACAATTATTAAAACACATTGTTACATTTCGTCAAAAACATTTATTTCCGTTCTAGTCAAGGTTCATCCAAATAAATATAGATAGAACGTGTGGTGTGATGCACTTAATATCACTGTGATAAGCCACCACCCATACCCACGGCTGTAAAGCGATTGCTATATAGTATATTTTGGTGAAAACTGAACTTTTTATATACTTGGCTATGTACATTTAAAAAATATATATATGTTTCTAACTGACACGCCCGGCGTTGCCTGGGTCTGTGATAATAGCCTTAAATGTACCTAAAATCAATGTTGAATGATTTTACATAATTAACGAAAATCTTTCCAAACGGACATAATAATTATTTTGCTATCGATAGCTAAAAAGAGTTTTTTTCTCACTTTTTTTGTTCCACATTGAGTCATTTACTTTTCAAGAAAACAGTTCTTAATGTCCAAACGCTTTGAAATTTTTGAGAGTTATAAATATAATATTATTCAATCCTGTGAATAATTTTCCTGCTAAAGCCGATATTTCGTGGTAAAAAATTTTCTTCCGAACTATTTTATTATTATTATTATTATTACTTTTGTACACATTGAAGTCTTACGGGATTTATTTTTTCAAACTGATTATTTTACCCCTAAATGTTATTATATATAAACCAAAATTTTACTGGAATAACTCCTGAAAGGTTATTGGTATTAAAGTACATTAATTTGATTTTCTGGAGTCGAACATAGAGCTCGAAGCCGCAGGAGTTCGTCGATAGCTTCAGAGCCCCGAGCCCAACCCTTTCCTCATATCGAGGTGTTTAATTTGTTTATTTTTCCTTTTAAATTTGTTCGGTTTCAAATTTTTAGATTTTCTTTCCCTTTTTTTCTGGATTCCGCTAGCGTCTCGGTATAAAAGAGACGTAGCAGGAACCATCACGCGAAATGCCGCGCTCCGCGAATTCTGAGGGGATAATTTGTAAATACATTTAAGGTATTAAACGCAAAGATGTTCTAGTATTTTATTTTTTATTTTATTTTTCTATTTTGATTGGAAGCGTGGATACGGATTTTTAAAAAATGGCGCAAAACGGCGTACGGGAAAATAAGTTATTTCAAAGGGTTAATATTAATATTTTTTAAATCAAAGGCGGCGTTTTGATCAGAAAAGGACGATGTTTAGTTTGGTGTAAGACCAGTTGTATATCGCATTCATCCAATACTGGACATGACAAGGCTATTAAGCAAATCCGGAGAGTTGCTATAAAACCCACTCGATAAACCGAAAAGGGCCGGAGCAGGTCCGGTGCCTTTTCGGGTACACAAGCTACACCCGACGGTTTGCACTTTGCTTTTTGTATTTTTGGTAGGGTCGGAAAGCTCGGAACTGAGCATGCGCGCGGCGTTTAACGATTTGCAAATAAAAAAAAATCTTTTTTCAATGAGTTTTTAATTAAAATATCGGTTAATTATCAAAAATGAATAATCCGAGCCTCATGTGTTCCAGGATCTGCCTTGGACTATCCTTAACCGAACTTTCAGAGTTCTACGTGCGTTAGATTTCGCTAGCCCACGCGTAGACAAACAGGCAAGCAAACTCTCTTCTTTTATTAGTATAAATACAGAATTTAATAGAATTATTTTCCTTACAAGATTAATTGCTGTAATAAAAATTTAGCTTTTTTTATTTGCGAGAAATACATAGTTAAAAGGTATATAATTTATTTCGTAAATGGAGAAAAAATTCAAAGGGTTATAATATAAAATATAATCTTTTATTGTCACATTAAGTTATGTTATTTACTGATAATTTACAGATTGGCTTTTGTTTAAGGAATAGTTCCTGAAATTGAGAACAAATGTGATTAATTCGTCATACCACTAGTAAAAAATGAAACCTTTACTGTTCTTGTTATATATGAAAATTTTCTCGTTTTGTGTGTAAATTATGGAAACGTAAGAAGCAAAAAGCTCAAAATAAATCCACCTTAATGCAGGTTTAGATAAAAAGAAAAATTCTAAGCCTGAAATATAATTCAATTTTTTACCACAAAAAAGCCCCCAAAATAAAATTAACTGTTATGTTACTGTAGAGAGTTGTAATCCTAGTCTAAAATCAAATTCCTACTTTGAAGGAAAATATAACAGATGCCAATGTATTTAGCAGTTTTCAGCTAAATTCTCGCTACGGGCTTGGCGACCTACGTTAAAGGTATGCGCATTGTGAAACTGTTAATGTTTTGTTTATATTCGATACTCATATTTCATACAGTGATCACTATCCTACATCCAACCTCTTTAAATTTGAGTGACTAAATAAAAATGACGGGCCACACATCCAAGCTTTTTAATTTTAATCTTTTGATATAAGGAAGATGCAAGCAGCCTTACCGGAAACACGTAATTTGTTTACACTCCGCTTGTTGTCATCGGCCAAAAAAAAAAAAAAAACGTCGTTTTCCGCCACGTAAACGTAGCGATTTTATATATCTAGTTTATTGTGCTCTCTCTAACTTTCTTTATTATTTAGAATCTTGCATGTATTTTTTAAAATGTTTTTGAATGGTTAGAAATAAAGTTGTCTATACTTTAAAGAAACTTTAGTCAACAATAATTTTGAAATAGCGTTCCGGTTCGTGAATTTTTCCATTTCGGGCCCTGGCTGCAGTTATCATCGTTTTCAGTTCAACAGTGTCAGCTGGTAGAGGCGAAAAAACACACTATATTTTATGTATCCCCAAAGAAAAAAATCGCATAAATAAGACTGAATGAACTGGCAACGGAATATGCCGCAGTTCACTTTCAACCCGCCGCTCGTTGAGCCAGCTCTCGCCGAAAAACGAACTTTTACATTTACGAAACTTCATAATTTCTCACTCACTTCGATGTGTGAAATGAAACGCTACCTTTTATTCTTCAGAAGATATAGCCCTTAAAAGTTGGGATATTTATTTGTAATCACCCTATTGTATTTTCCCATTTCTAAATTCACTAAATTAATGAGGAAAAAAGTGAATGTGCGTGAGTGTAAGGGTATATTGCAGAAATTTTTTTTTAAAAATATGTTTAAATTGACAAATTATAAACGTGATTTCTTCAATTTATATATATATATATATATATATATATATATATACTAGCTAACCCGCCCGGCGTTGCCCGGGACCGAGAAAATTACAATCTCAGAGAAAGGCGTTAACCCTCTCCCTCCCCGTACCCGCAAATATAATGAATAATTTGCTCAAGAGAACCACCGTCACCTACATTAACGCGATAATTAAAAAAAGAATTACATTTTTCTGATAATTAGAACATAACGAAGACGCTACGCTAAAATAGCCGGCAGATGACACCCCTTCCCAACCTCAATTTCAAATCTATATCTTAATTAGTTACCTAAATTTTTGTTCATTAGTAAAAATTGGCAATTATTTTCTTTCATTTTCGCAAACTAAATGGAAGGATCAGCCCGAGAAACAGATCTATTTGTAGTTCAGTGTTTAATGAAAGCAGATTCCTGTCTGAAACTTTCTCGGATCGTTTTCACTGGCGGCGGCAGATTTTTGGCAGTTTTTTGCATAAATTAAAAAAAAAATTACCAACCGAATTTTTCAAAAATCACTTATGCTCAGAAATTTTCAAATTGATATCTCAATTAGTTTTCTTAAAATTCGCTAATTAGTAAAATAATTTCGAATTCGTTCATTTCCACTAGCAAATCCACAACAGCAGTTCTTTTCTTTAGCCATTTAGATTTAAAAGATGGCATTTTCGATGCGATGTTTAATGATATTCTAATTAATATCATGAGTAATTATCAAAATATTAAAATTCTGAGACTCAGGTGCACATGGCCAGACCTTGGACTATTCACACCTAAATTTCCAGACTTCTAGGTGGGCTAGATTTTGCTAGCCATTGCCAACAGACACACACACAGAGCAAAACTTTCTTTTATTAATATATATATATATATATATATATATATATATATATATATATATATATATATATATATATATATATATATTATGTATATATAAGCCTTTGAAATCAAAATACGACAAACAAGTTCTTCAGCTAAATCTCACCAAATCTCTTAATTTAAAGATGGCAAGTATTTAATGTATATAGAATAACTTTTAAATTTAAACAAAAGCTATAAAATTCGAACAACAAAATGAGCAATAATGCAATTTAGAGATGACACGTAGTAATAATACATTACATAAGTTACAGAGAAGAAAAGAAAAAAGAAATATACATATAAAATGATAAATTGAAATAAATGTAATCTAATCATATAAATGAAATTTGTATAATGAAGATGAGATACCAAAGCTATTCATCACCACACATGTCGCAGAAAAATGCCTTATTTCATATAATAAATAGACTAGCAAATTTGCCAATAATAGTCTATTACTGCTGATATAATGCATTAAAAGAAAAAAAAAACAATTCAGAAACACAAAATTAATCAAACTAATTTGACGCGCATTCCACGCAACCTGTCATAAGAAAACAACACACGTGCATCAAACATCATGCGGAAACAGGCATTTGAACTATATATCAAGATGCTTGATAACAACAGTTACAGTTATGTTAAATTGAAGACATTAATTAAATTATTGAAATAAATATCAAAAATATCAAACAATAATTATAATACTATTTAAAAAAACAATATTCAATAAGAAAACCAAATATAATTTTAAGACGTTCCACAATTAAAGGAAAAAATTATATAATTCAAATCTTACTGTAAATTAGAACAGCATTTATAAGTTCAGTGCCGCTGTCTAATACAGTAATGAAATTACTTGTAGAAAATAGATATACATGGCAGTACCATGTATATTAAAAACTATTATATAAAATAAATATATAAATTAATTATTAAATTTTATTTTATTATAGAAAATATATTAAATCTATTTTTAATATAATTTTATTTTACCTCATCTAAACGTAATAATTATAAAATTTAAAATAATAGTCTAATACAATTTTATAAGAAGTTGATTAACTTATTCATTATTTCACATTATAGTAAAACAAAAAAACTATGACATTTTATGTAGAAAATTAATAAATAATTTTCATCATTGACTTATAATCAGTAGTTCTGTATGTAAACCAATTTATTTTAATTATAATTAAATTACACAATTTTTGTTTAGCGTCTAATTATCCTAAATGTTTTTTATAAAAAGAAAATCGATATTACTTAAGTTTTTAGTATTATGTAAATCTCAGTTTATTATTAATGACCAGTCATAAAACAATAAATTCAATAACATTAAATATATATAAATATATTGATGAAATTGTTATTTAACACGTTGAGTGCCACCATATATATGAATTAAGCTTGCAAGGGTACCATTATTACATTTACAGGGTAAACTGCGACTGGCGACTATTTTATATTCTATTCGCACCATTATTTAAAAAAAAAAAAAAAAAAAAAAAAAAAAAAAATGTAGTGAAACAAACTTGCACATGTTGTCAAAGTGTATGTGAAAAAAATTTGTTTTGAGAAAGCGGTGCAAGATAGAATTAAACAAGAACGAAAAATAGTGCGTCAAGTATAGATTATGAAACACTTTCCAACACAGCCAGAAAACTGTAACGAAACTTCACCGTTAAATAAGGTGAAAGAAGATATGTAAGTACAGAGTTTAGAAAACGTATAACACATTGAAAAATACAGTTTCCGTAATTACCTTCCAGTGTCAAAAAAGTAGTCTAATTTTGTGCAGCCCTGTATATGATCAATAGATGTGGATATATAGTAAGACAAAATTTAGTTCAGTGAGAATAGTTAGAATAGTTATTTACATTTAGCAATATTCTCCAATAGATGTAAATGCACTCGAAATCTTTTGTACAGCCCTGTATATTATTTGAAGTCTTTTGTACACACAACATATTAAGCTAAAAGGGAACTTAAAACTCACTCGCAGCAATTACTAACCGTAAACGACAATGTATCTTTATCTTTGCTCAGCCCTGTATATGAATTTATTTATATTCCGCAAACTCCTATTAGTCAACTAAATATAGTTCAGCAGGAAAATGCGTAAACACAATTACCCTTAAGCAATTCACTCCCATAGTCTGCAATACTGACGAATGTCCTTGTGTAGCACTGTATATGATCAACAGAGTTTATAAACACACACGTACTATGAAAAAATTTAGTTAAACTTAAAAACGCAAACCGAAGTTGAAAACATACTTATCACACATAGACTGTAAATATAGAACATGTACTCTAACCAATATCCTTTGTGTGTCGCTGTAAATAAACGCAATGCACACAAGAGAGCAATGTATAGTGCACCTCAGTAATGCATATAATTTTCATTGTGTTTCAAGTAGTCAAATATCACCAAATTACACTCCCCACTATTTATCCCCGTAGAACGATGTGTAACAGAATTCTTTTGTTTGACCCTGTAAATGAATAATAAATGCTTTGCAACCCATATTCTACAAAAAGCATGTTTTAATGCGCTTCATAATTATATATCAATTTCATTATGTTTTTAATAGCGTTGCGTCATCAAAATGCACTTGAAAAGATTATTTTCCATTGACTGTAACGTAACGGAATACTTTTGATTGTCCCTGTAAAAAAGTATAAGTGCTGCACACTTCTGTTGAAAGAAGAACATGCTATAGTAAACGACAATAACATACAAAAATTTCAGGACAATCGAAGCATATTTACGGGAGTTAGAGCACGGACTGACGGCAGACAAATCGAAGTCGTAAACACATTTCTACTAGGTTGGAAAGTGTTAAAAATAGTCGCCAATGACAGTCCTGCATTTAGCGGTAAACTAATAACTTTAGTGATATTTATTACAAGTGTAAGTAGAATTTATTAAAAAAAATGTGTTTTATGCACCGACCGGCTGTCACGCAAGTAATTTGTTTTTAGGAATTTTCTCTTTTTTTTTTCAATTTAAAACGATACCAATATTGTTTTTATTTTAGTAATAACCAGAATAGAATTATAGCAATAAAAATGGTTCTAAGTTTTTTTTTTTTTTTTTTTTTTTAGATGAAAAAGTTAAAAATGATGAATTGAGTTGTTTTATCATAATGTTGATGAAATAAAATTTTGAGTTGTAACCAAAATGTTTTTTATTAGTTCTATAACTCATCCGAAATACAAGATTAGAAATTAATTTCAAAAATATTTTAAAAAAATGTTTTATCTAGGTGCCATAGAACAACAGTCATGTATGTTACTGGAGTGTCATCAAAATTAATATGCTTTAAATTTAGATTTACATTATGATTGCCATATGGTACACACGGTACTGGAATGAAAAAATAAAGTGTGCACTGCCGGCGGTACACATGGCACTCAACGTGTTAAAGAAATAACATAGCAATAGCCACAGTGTTTATTTTATGTTTTTTTAAATAGATATGCATAAGCCAACATCCACGATCTCATCCTCCTCTAATTTTTGTATATAAACACCAATTAATGTCTCTAAACACCAAAGTTTTATGTATGCTACTTATAGTACTTTACTTCTTTTATAAATATATTATTACCGTTTCTAAAACATCTCGCTGTTTCTTTTCGATGCCAGATATTTAAAACATACAACTTCAACATGTGAGTTCGGCATAGTTCATGTTCATAAATATATATGGTTTTATAAAGCTGAGATAAGATTTGTGCACAAATTTCATCTGAAAGAAATATTGTTTTGAAATGATATTACTGTTATATGCTTATATAGACTTCAATACATACGTTGAAATCGGTTTGTTTCTCATAAAAAAAAAATATTTTCGTTGGAATTTTTTTTTCTTATGCTGAAGATGGAATTACAGGAATGGAATTGATATCGCTAATATTTTTGTGTGTTTAAGAGAATTCTGCACCCTTCATTTTGTGACAAGTAACGAAAATATCGATTTTCGAATTAAAATGAATTTAGTCATTAGTTTATGACAAAGTTTCGCTTATATCGCTTATTTCGATAGTTAAAAAATTGCCTAAAAGAGCTTTTATAGCATCATTTTCCCTTTAAATGATTCAGAGTTGCAATCTTTATTTTTCTGTTTTTTCAATATATCGGTATGATCAACATGCTAAAACTGACTTTTTAAATTAACTGCGTATTTATTTAGATGATTCTTAAGCTGCATTTCATAAAATTAAAAATCGGATTTTCAGTAATATAAATAGTTTGCTTACTTGGCATTTTTATTTTTAAAAAATAGTCATTTTTACTGTATTTTTAGATGTTTTTACAGTTATAGAGCATTCTTGTTAGAAAAGTATGAGAACAAAATTGGTGCAAAAAAGTTCAAAATTATAGAAGTGTGGTTTTAAAATTTTCTGATTTTTATTTTTATTTTTAGTTTTAGTTTTTAGTTTTACTATAAGATATAAACTTTTTTTCGTAAAACTATTTAATAGGTCAAAAAAGTATATTAAAATACTCAAACAAAATAGATCAAAGGGTACTGAGCCCACTTAATAATAGTCTTATATTTAGTTTTAAACAAATATCATGCTTTGTAAAGACAAACTTTTCGACGGCTTAAAACTTTTATTCAAAGAATTTTATACAATGGAATCTGAATGTTGAGATGGGAAAATACAAAGAAGAGGAAGCAGTGAATATGCAGGTACACTTCAGATATAAAGAGCTGACAGCTGGAAAGTAATGCACCTGGACTCTATTACATTTACATTTTTTATTATATATTATGATCTTAAAGGAGAAAAGTACATGCATAGTTGCCTATTTCTGCTCTTTTTAAAATCAAATATGATTATATTAGAAAGACTTTCTGGTTACAATGTATGTTGAATTTGTTTAATGGAATGATGTACGTAGTTTATTTATTAAATAGTTTCTGGTTACAATGTATTTATTTGACTTTAAGAAAAAAAAAACGTAGAAGTTGGCAGCGATGAATATGTAAGCATGGAGGAGCTACAGTTTAGACTATTATGTTCATGGCATAATTAAAAATATCAAATTAACTGAACTGTACACATTTCAAATAACTATAATAGTTAAAACTCTGAAGAGACAATTGTTTGCCTGAGACGATAATGGCTTATAAATCAATATGTAATTCGTTTATCCAAAAATTTCAAAAACTATTCGGCTACAAATCAGTTCAATAAACATTCCTGCAAGTATCATGCTTTTATGCTTAAAAATTAGAAAGTTTCGCGTTGTTGAGCGGGGGGGAAAATGGTTTTGAGAACCGTCTTAATTTTTATGATCCCTTAGAAAGATCCTCACGGAAAAGCACCCCTCACCGCCTGCCTAACGCAGATAATCGGCCGTAAGAAATAACTAACCAACGTTATTTTTTATAGGTTACAAGACACATTTTTTTAGAATAGTTCGTATTGTATATATATATAATATTAATATATATTCGAAAAAAAAGGATGTAACCTATAAAAAATATAATATAGATTTCTAGAAGCTTCAAATATGTAAATCCAAAAGTGCAGCTTATTCTGCCAAGCAGTTTTTGAGTTATGCTTAAAAAACTGCTAGTTTTGCAGTTTTACAACTATTAAAAATTAATTTAACCTTAGGCGTGTTCAAAACATTAAATCTGCATAATTTCTAAACTACTTCACTCAATGATTTCCCGTTTGGCATTATAAGTTAAAATTTATCGAAGAATCCAAATATGTCAACACTTTGATGTTCTTATTGAAAATTTTGAAGTTTGTTGCAATTTCTCCCTAAGCTGCTTTTTTTTTTTTTTTTGGGGGGGGGGGGGGGGAGGGATAAATTGTATTCTTTTCTCTTGTTCTGTGGCCCGATTTCAACGGGAATTGGTTCATTCAACTTGGCTTATGATTGAGCTACTCTTAGTCCAGTAGAAATAGCATTTTACCTTACAAAAATTCGGGTAGTTCTGATTTTTACGTATGTTGTAAAGGTTGACCCTCTAATAAAAAAAAAACAAGTTTTCGACCTTCTAGACCTTGTGCGTTTTTCACAATATTGAAAGAAACCAATATTTGTCGGCACTTTTTTCGATTTTTCTTAAATAACTCAATTTTAATGCATTTTACAGAAAAAAGCACTTACCATTTTGCAGAGCATAAAATTTTCTACAACATGCAGTATTCATGTTTGTAAATTGTCCAAATAGGGGGTAAGATACGGAGCCGGGAAAAGGGTTAAATTTGGAAAAAATGTAAAAATCAACAAATGACGCTAGTTTTTGCTTAATAACCCACTTTTAGTGCATTTTAGAAACAAAATTGTCATAATCAACTTTTTAGAGCATGAGATAGTCGATAGTTTCATTTATTATAGGTTGACCCTCTAATAAAGAAACAAAGTTTTCGATCTTCTAGACCTTGTGCGTTTTTCACAATATTGAAAAAACCAATATTTTTCGGCACTTTTTTCGATTTTTCTTAAATAACTCAATTTTAGTGCATTTTACAGAAAAAAGCACTGTTACCATTTTGTAGAACATAACATTCTCTACAACATGCAGTATTCAGGTTTGTAAATTGTCCAAATAGAGGGTAAGATACGGAGCCGGGAAAATAGGGTTAAATTTGGAAAAAATGTAAAAATCTACAAATGACGTTAGTTTTTGCTTAATAACCCACTTTTAGTGCGTTTTAGAGACAAAAGCACTTTTACCATTTTGTAGAGCATAAAATTTTCTACAACATGCAGTATTCATGTTTGTAAATTGTCCAAATTGTTGCTTTTGTCTCTAAAATGCACTAAAAGTGGGTTAAGCAAAAACTAACGTCATTTGTGGATTTTTACATTTTTTCCAAATTTAACCCTTTTCCCGGCTCCGTATCTTACCCCCTATTTGGACAATTTACAAACATGAATACTGCATGTTGTAGAGAATTTTATGTTCTACAAAATGGTAACAGTGCTTTTTTCTGTAAAATGCACTAAAATTGAGTTATTTAAGAAAAATCGAAAAAAGTGCCGAAAAATATTGTTTTTTTTTCAATAGTGTGAAAAACGCACAAGGTCTAGAAGGTCGAAAACTTGGTTTTTTTTTTATTAGAGGGTCAACCTTTACAGCATACCCAAAAATCAGAACTACCCGAATTTTTGTAAGGCAAGGCCCTTTTTGCGCTATTTCTACTGGACTATCTCTGCATTATAAAAGTTTATCTTCTGTTATCACCATTTACGAACATTAACGGTGCTTTCTTTTCTCAGGTTCTATGGGCTCGATTTCAACGGGAATTGGTTCATTCAACTTTAGCTTACGATTGTTTTACAGATTTTAGGTTCCACCTTCCACCGCCAGGGGCGAATTCTTATCCCCTGTTCTATGGGTCGGTTAATACGGGGTTTGGATTAATCAACTTTGTTTTCGATTGTGTCCGGCGTGTGGGTAGTAGTCCCGATATATGCTGCCTTAGGTAGTGGTGACCCATGTCATAGGCTCGTTCAGAAAGAGAGGTTTGTTGAAAATATACTAGACGTTGCCGAAGTCATTGGGGCCCCGGAAACTAAGTTCATCTGAAACACTCTACGCTGCCGAAAGCAGTGGAACCCCGAAATTTCATTTGAAAGATTTTCCGAAGATATAAAATCATGCAAACATGAGTTTTGTTTAAGGTTATCATGGGCCCGGGCAACGCTGGGCGGGTCAGCTAGTTGGTTATAAATTACAAGCTTAAATATCGTCCACTCCTTTAATTGAGTATGTTGTACTGACAACACAATCTATACATTATATCTATAGAAATCGCTTATACAATATATCAATTCTTCAAGTTTTCAATACTTAATTAATTTAAAAGCAACTAAATAAAAATACAAACATTTTTCTAATGAAACTTTCAAGCTGTTTTCCATCAAATCTGGACGGATACTAGCGGATTAAAATGTATAGGGTGTTCTTTTTCATTTTTTCTTTGACCGTCTGTACAAAAGCTTCCTTCCATCAACTGAGATAAATGAATTTTTGTTTCTAGTAACAATATGTTTGCTGTGATGGTTTACTTCCGTTTCTTATTGATGAACTTGTCTCTAAAATTTCGGTGTCTAAAAGTTTCTATACGTCTTTGTTTAATATCGTTCGTTTTCTTAACATTTCCAATGCTGTCATTCTTTTGCCTCTGTAAAGAATTTTTGAATTATCTTTTGTCTTTGCTGCGTCAGAACGAGCGGACCCCGTAAATTGTTTAGGTTCCGACACTTTCCTATAATGAGTTCATGCGCTATTTTCCCCAGTTTGGAGGTAATTTTTGAAAAAATAATTTTGACGATTTGTTTCTGCGTTTAATAGCTATGTCATTCCGTTCCGTCCACAAAATAAAGTGCTTTAAAAAAAAAAAAAAAGAATTTGCAAAATCAGCAGTTTAACCCTTTCACAGGCAAAATAATATTGTTGGTAAAATGCTGAAATGATTGACTGCTACCAGAATTTATGAACAAATTGATTTAAAAAAAATTCTTTTTTTCACGTACATTATATAAAAAAAATTTCAAAAATTCTGGTTCAATTTTGACGGTTAGGAATTAAAATTAAGTGGGAAGTATACTTGTTTCACACCTCATTTCAACGGGTTAAGAAACCATTTATTTAAGATGCTCCTGTACTAAGGTCTCAAAAAAAAAAAATCTCAATGTGTTTTTATTTTTTTACAGATGAAGCCTTTCAAACTAGAAATTTTTGAAAAACTTCAATGGTTGGAGCTATTCAATGTTTGGAGTATCATAGTTGAGGTTTATTCCAACATATCTAAAAATGTCCAGGGAATGAACCTGGGTCCCTTGGCTTGTCGTGCCAATGCTCTTCCTACTGAGCTACCCGAACGATATCCTGGCTGGCATACACTGTAAAAAAAATTTCCTGAAAAAAACGGAAATTGTACTGGCAATCGAGACGCCAGTACTATTTCCGTATTTTAACGGGGAAAAAATTCCGTAAATTCCAGGAAATTTTCAGTGATTTCTAAAATATCCGTTTTTAAATTTCCGTTTTTTAACAGATATCTTCCGTACTTTTTAGATATTTTTATATCGTTAAAATAAATTTTATAGGACCAAAAATATATATATATATGTCTCAAAGAACATCTTATAACACTTTTTTTTTTTTCATTTTTGTGCGAGTTTTCAGTAAATAACCAACTTTTGCCATGAAGGGGATCGAACGCGGAAACTTCTGTGTGGTAAACTGGCGGGTTGTACCATTACGCTAGGACCGGACACTTCGTTCCCTCAAATGTTGTTATTTAGTTTAGATGCTTTTAATGATGCAATAGTAGAGTTCAGAGAGTTTCATAGTTAGATGGATTTTTTCAATATTTTATTTTCATAATTTTTAATATCTTGTTTTATTATTTTATGCTTTATAACAGATAAATTTTAACTTTTTATGTATTATATGCGTAAAACATTGTATTAAGACTGCTTCTTTTTGCAATAGTACATATACTTTTTAAAATTATTTGTCTGTTGATCTATTTATCAATTCCAGTAAAAACAAAAATTATCTTAAGTAGACGTATTTATTACATGCTATTAAAGTAAATTTTCTTTATCTCTTATTTTAAAAACTTATGTGAATAAACAATTTTATAATAAATTAAATTATTTTATTTAATCTTTGCTGAGAGCTTTTGTGTACGATTCTGTTAAACTGAATAATTTAAAAAAATCAAAACAAAAAAATTTATTTTTAGAGAAAATTTTGAAATTAATGACCTTAGGATAGGTAAGTTTAAATTTGGACTTGATAATTTAGTTTAAATTAATTTATAAAATTATAAACTAGCAAAATAAATTATAAACTTTATAAAATTATAAACTTCATTTTTATAAAAGTAAACAAAACGTTATTAATTATTTTTTATAAATTTAAAGGGAAAAAATATGAACTTCGTAAAATTATAATTTATAAAATAATAAATTTTAGTTTAATTCACAAATTTATAAGACAAATCAGCTTAGTTTAACACCTACATACCGATAATTGGCAAAAATATTATTTTATGAAACCTTAAATATATTAAAACAAGAAAAAATAGATTTTTAGCGAAAATTTTGAAATTAATGACCTTGGGATAGGTATATTTAAATTTTTGATTTATTAATTTAGTCTAAATTAATTTAGTTTAATTTATAAAATTATAAACTAACTAAATATATTATAAGCTTTATAAAATTATAAACTTCATTTTTATAAAAGTAAAGAAAAAATCATCAATTATTTTTTATAAATTTAAAGAACAAAATATAAACTTTCTAAAATTATAATTTATAAAATAATAAATTTTAGTTTAATTCACAAATTTATAAGACAAATCAGTTTTTTGTTCAATACCAATAATTTGCAATGATATTATTTTACGAAACCTTTAATAACCTAATATTGCCTCACGTTAATAAAATTAAAATAAAAATTTTAAATGTCAGTGAAAAAATTCATAATTTGAAGTACTATAAAGAAAAAAAAAGTAGATTTAAAAAAATATTTTCTGTAATTTATATAAATAAAGTAAATTTCTAAATATTTCAATAAAAAATATCATTATTTTCACAAAAAATTACCGTCCAGACACGGGCCCGGTTAGAATGAGCTCCAGGATTGGCCGAGTCTAATGACAGAAAATAGGCCCACGGGTAGGACCGGTCCAGGCCTGGATCCTAGAAGACTCTGGACCCTAGTAAATACAACAATCTTAATTCGCATTTCAAACAAGACTATATCTGTATGCAAACCTCTGAACGTTATTTACGGAAATGGGGAAATACGGACATTGTACTGTTTCGAAAAAAATCCATCAAATTTACGGGAAACTTTCTGCATATCTACGGATTTGAAATCTCCTTTACGGAACTAATGTCATTTACGGAAATTCTACTGTTGTTTTGGAAAAATGAAACTTCTCCGTAAAATTTTACGGAAAATCTCTTGTATTTTCACGGATTTTTTTTAGAGTGTAATGCACTCTTATTTGTTGGACATGCTGGGAACAGCAGCGCTAATTTCATTCATCTGAGATATAACTATATTATTTACATGACGAAATTAGGATATAACATGGAAACTCCTGTATACCATGTAATTAAGTCATAAGGAAGAGAGGAAAGTTTTCTTCAACTAGGTAAATCATATTCAGTGGTTGGAGTATCATAGTTGAAGTTTATTCCAACAGAGCGAAACCCGGACATTTTTCGCTCTTTTGAAATTCAACTATGATACTCCAACCATTGAATGATTTACCTAGTTAAAAAAAACTTTCCTCTCTTCATTAAGAACTTAGTTTTGTTTAAAAAGTTAATTTTCAAGCGTACTTAACTTTTTAAATAAATGCTGAACCACAACCGCTCATTTTCCATAATTTTTTTTTTCAGTTTTAGGTACAGAAAAGTTTTCCTGTTTGTCTCCAGCTTTTACAAAATTATTCCTTATAGAATTTTAAATTGGTGGAAGGGGGGAGGGGGGTGTCATCTTTTTAGAAGGTTTCGCTTCGATAAAAATATTTAAGCATTATTTCAAGTAAAACGTTCTTTTGAAATGAAAGAAGTTTTCCGCGGTTAACATCTATAAAGTACTCTTCAGAATTCCCTACGTTTTCCTAAGAAAGAGTTTGATATCACTTGAATGTTGACAAATCATTAAAGAAGGTAATTTGATATTAGGTTACCTGGGGCAACTGAACCTTGGTTTTAGATTCTGACTCTGGTGTTTCTGGCAATTCAATTTCCAGAAGCCAATATTCATTTTGGATTAAAGTCTGAACCTTTTGTAAATGTGTTCAATGCGGTTCTTTATATCAAACAAATTTTCAAAATTGCACCTTTACTGTTTAAAAATTAATATATATATATATATATATATATATATATATATATATATATATATATATATATATATTTCATCTTAAAAATATATATATATTTCATCTTTACCTCTCCATGGAGTAGGGCAACTGGACCAGGTAGGTCTATGTTCCACACTCATTCGTTTTGTTTAAGTTGAGGTATCAGGCCCTGTTTCCAAAAATGTAAATAGCTTTAAAAAATATTTAAGCCAAGTAGATCATGTAAATTATATATCAACTAAAGAGTGTTTAAGGGAAACCTTTTCTGTCAAGGTGTCTTAAAAAAGCACCAAAAGTGTAGTTATTACGGTTATTTATACAGAAATTATAAGAATTAAATAAGTACTTATATACTTTAGTATAAGTAAAAAACATAAAAGCTACATGGGTATTTTAGGTTGGGGGGGGGGGGAGGGGGATGAGCAAGAAAAATCTGTTAACAAACGGGTTATTTTTAACTGAGCACTGTAAGAAAAGTCCGCCCTTTGTTTGCCTTCCTAATATAGGTTCGAGCCATATCCTGTAATAAAAATAAAAAAATAATCCAAATTAATTAAGTGTTTAATATTTCGCCTAGCAGCTACCAAGTAAGTATTATGTAATTAGTTTTTTATAAACAAAAACTTAAGTTACATACATAAACGTGTGTTCAGTTTAAAAACTGTAGATATTGTATAATTTTCGTTATTGCAAACAAAAAACAATGGAAAAATTAATTTCACGTAACAAAATCAAAAAAAAAAAATATTTACATATATATATATATATTTAGAACTGTTGGGGTAACTGGTTACCCCTGATACATGACCCAATTGTCCCATTCTTGGAAATTTTATGGGGTAACTGGAACACCAGCCTTACATTTGAAACATGACGTAAATATGTATAGATACCTAATAATATTAATGTATTTGTGCCTAATCTTAGGAGGAGGAAAAAAGAATGTTTAATAAAAGCACTTACCGTATTTTGATAAAAAGACGAGGAACAACCAATTCGAGGTTGTTTATATATATATAAAAAAAAAAAGCCTCCTAAATTTTCGGCAACCTATCGCAGCAAAGGCAGAGTTACGATTGAGCTCTCACACGTTGTTTTAAGAAGTACAGATGATGCTGTAATGTTGCCAAAGGCTAAAACTTAAGACATCAACGGTATAAAATAGCCTTTGGCCCAGTTACCTCCTTGGACCAGTTTCCCCATCTTACCTTAAATACATTTAAAAGTACCAGGTTTGTATTAATTAGTATTCCCATTTCTCTATAAGAACGGAGTTGCTGTATGGTGTCAAAAGTGGGTGATACTATGCTTTAAAAAAAAAAAAAAAAAAAAAAAAAAAGTTTATACAATTTTTAATATGTAAGACGTCCCCTATTTCAAAAAATTTCTTTTACATTCTGAAAGAAAACATTATTCTGAGTCCCGTCCTTTGCTTGGATTTAACTATTGACGACCTGCTATTAAAAGGGATGTATCTTCTTTTTACCCCTCAAAGGATTACAGTAATTATATCATAGGTCAATAAGCATCTTTCTAAATTTTTTATGTTATTTCAAATGTCTTTATATTACTGATTTTTTTTTTAGGTAGATTTCGTAAGAAATACTACCTATTACATTCTCACCTAAGTTGGAAATTTTGAAATTTTTTTGCAGATCTACGCCGATCATGACTCCCAGAACCCAAAACCACCCCCAGTTCAAAACTTTATATATATATATATATATATATATATAATCTATCTATGTCACTTTTTTCTGACCACGATAACTGGAAAAATTCTGCATAAATCTCTTCCAAACTGATACATAAAATCAAGGGTCATAAAATCTCGGTCAAGTTCGTTAATGGGCAAAATCGAACCAGGGGGGGGAAATGGGGGGGCTTTTTGTGAAAACAGAAAAACCCTCATAATTTCTTTATTATTATACGTATCGAATCCGTTTAAAGTTATTATTACTTCTAGGAAAATGGCCAAAAATTTATGTATGACAGATTTTTGATATAATAAAAAATGGTCCCAAGGGGGGGGGGGGAAGGAGGGTTTTAGAAGAAAAAAAATCATAGCTTCGTCAATTCACAAGATATCAAATCCGCGTAAATTTATTATTAATCCTCTTAGTATTATCTAAAACTTTTATATAGACAAGTTTTTTATAGGACCAACCTTTATAGCAAAAAAAAAAAAATTAAAAACAAAAAAAATCCCTGCCGGCTCCGCCTGCAAACAAGTTATTTTTCGAAGTAGGCGGTTCCAACTCCCGCATCTTTTCGAAACTGATACATAAAATCAAGGGGCATAAAATCTCGGTCAAGTTCGTTAATGGGCAAAATCGAACCAAGCGGGGGGAGGGGATGGGGGTCTTTTTGTGAAAACAGAAAAAACCCGATAATTTCTTAATTATGATACGTATCGAATCCGTTTGAAGTTATTATTACTTCTAGGAGAAGGGCCGAAAATTTATGTATGACATATTTTTGATATAATTAAAAATTGCCTTAAGGGGGGGGGGGGGGGGTTTAGAAAAAAAAAATTCATAACTTCGTCAATTCCCAAGATTTCAAATCCGCTTAAATTTATTATAAATCCTCTTAATATTATCTAAAACTTTTATATTGACATGTTTTGTATAGGACCAACTCTTATAGCAAAAAAAAGAAAAAAAATCCTTGCTGGCTCCGCCTGCAAACAAGTTTGGTTTCGAAGTAGGCGGTTCCAACTGCAGCATCATCGCAAAAAGGTCATTTCTTCCGCAATTCCCGACTAACATGCGCCCCACGGTCTGCGTCTTCGAAATCTACCTGTGCCTGTAGGCCGAGCCGTCAGGGATTTTTTATATATATAGTATATTAATTGTTAATATGTTTGGGGCGCTACTGTCATCTTTTCTACAGTCAACGCCCCCCCCCCCTTCCACACACACACACAAAAAAAAAACATACTTTACCAAATTGTCCCAAAAGAAAACGGAAAAGCCATTTGACTGTAAATAGTCTTCTTTAAATTTGTCTTAAAAATATTAGCTTAGGCGGTCGTTTTCATGCTGAAATTCTACCAAACTCTGAAATTTTCAGTATGAACATCATAATTTTGATGCCATTTTTGGATTTTTTGGCGTATTTTACCTTAGAATAGCAAACGGGAAGTCATTCGGTGAAGTTTTTATAGGAATTATGCACGTTTAAAGTTTGGAACTGACAATGTTATATTCATTTGTAACTGTTACAAAATAGACTGCATTGCGGGTAGTCTTTTAAGCATAACTCAAGAACTACTTGCAGGAATGAGGTGTAATTTTGGATTTCATATTTGAATTGTATGGAAATCGATTTCTGTTTAAAAAAATTTGTTACAATTCATAATTGCTTTGAAAATTATTTCGAAAAAAATATTTTTTGAAATTAATTTTCGAAAACAATATGAATTGTAACCTATAATGTTTCTAAAAATTTAAATCTATTTCTAGAAGCTTCAAATATGTGAATCGAAAATTACAGTTCATTCCTCCAAGTAGTTCTTGAGTTATGCTTAAAAGACTTCCCGCATTTCAACCTATTTTCCAACGATTGTCATATGAAGTTAACATTAGTAGTTCTAAACTTTAAACCTTCATTATTCCTAAATTACTTGACAAAATGACTGCCCGTTTGGTATCTGAAGGTAAAATTTACCAAAAAAGCCAAATCTTCAAAAAATCAAAATTAGATGTTCATATTGAAAATTTCGAGATTTGTCCGGCTATACATTACGTATTGAATTGTAGAACTACAAACTTAATCTGAAATAAATTAAATAATAATTTGTCTTATTTCTGGTTATTATATTATTTTTTAAACATTAAATTTCATTTTACATTTTTTTAAAAAGCAGAATATTAAAATATATCTATACAGAATGAAAAGTTGATGTTCTAAAAAAGACAAGGTGCATTTTTTGCTTGTAAAAAGGGCAAAGTGCAGCACCTTTAAAAAAAATCTAATAGGACCATTATATGAAAAGTGAAAAGTAGAAGATTAACTCCGGTTGTGAACATTCTGAAGACAAGTGGTTTACGCATTATCTGATCCCGAAAACTCAGAAATTGCAGCGTCCTGTATTTTTCACGTATTTACTACCCCTATTTTCAAATAAAATCTTCGGAATATATTTCTTTAACATGTGCAGCAGGAATCTACCATGAATATTATAGTTTAAAAATAGTGGTAGCTGCAAACTTCGAGGCTGTGACCCCTGCGAAAACCATATATGGGGTATTTTTAAACCGATTAAAATTAATGTGGTTTAAAAATTTTGAGGTCCAATCCCGGATCACATTTAAGAAAAAAATGTTTCCTCTTATTCTGTGTAAATAATTTATGTAGTTATTTCTATCATTTACAACAATGCAGTGTTTGTAATAGGTCTGCCCGGGCCTGGTCTGAAACCCGAGCCCGGTCCCATTTTTCATTCACGAGACTCTGAACGGACCTAGTTTTCACACTTTCCGGGCCGGGCCGGGCCGGCCTTACTTTTTTCTACAGGCTTGGCCTGGACTTCGTGGTACTTCAGGGCCGAACTTCAGGCCTGGTCCCAACCCAACCAATAGAAAAATCGGTAAAATGGGCCCCAGCACAAATTTTAGCAAAAAATGCATATATTTTTAAATAGCCATTATTCTACAATTAAAAATTCTTTTAAAGAATAGTACTTAAAATTCTAAGCAAAAAATTAAAGTACAGTAAAACCTGTGAAATATAACCTGTCTATGACGCAAACCTGTCTTAAACGGAAAAATGTCTTGATCCGTGCGAAAAGAATATAATGCATTTGAACAGACCATGTACCTTCTAAGAATGGAACCTGTCTATCACTGATCTTTTTTTTTTTTTTTCCTGATATGTCTTTTACTGAATCTTCATTTGAATGTAATTGTGTAAGTAAATTTTTTTACTCTGTGTTTATATACTTAATTGTCTAAGTGGTCATTTAAATTGTTGATATTGTGTATTCTATGAATTTCGAACGTAATTTGAAAGTAAAATCGATACATAAATAATTGTGCTTTTGAATAATTTTAGGATAATGTTGCTTTTAGAAATGTCGGCATGTTTTGTCGAAATTCTGTCAGGTCTCGAGTGGAACTTCAGATTTTATACCGGACCGCGATTTTAACTCTTATACCGGGGCGGACTGGACCCAAATCTTTAATTCTTTATAGAGCTTTAAAATTATGATTTTCTTTATCAATATTTATATTTCATTTTAAACTAACATTATTTTTTTTAATGCGTGTTTATGTACGTAATTGTCTAAGTGATCATTAATATTGTTATTCCATATTCCATGGATTGCGTACATATAACTTGGAAAATGTACTTTAAAATTTTTGCATAAATAAGAATGAAATATTCTTTAAAAGAATCGTAATTGTAGGATAATATTGGTTAAGAAATATCAACAGTATTAGAAGCAATTGAGTCTGATTGAACCGAGCCTGATTTAATTGATTTTGACACGAGTCGAGTCCTGACCTGTCAATTTCTGCTCAACCATATCTAACTCGAATGAATAATTTTTCGCAATTCTTAATTTAAGGAGCTTGGTTTGAAAAACTTGCATTCTTACATATATAGATATAAAAAAGAAATAAGTGAGAATTTTTTTTAATTAAAGAAAAAACAGTGCAATTTTGTCGGAAGTTTTTGACCCAATGGAACATACCTTGATTACGCCACTGATTCTTACATGCACATAATAGTTCGCTTAACAGCTATTCAACTTGCGCCGCAACATTTGAACATAAAGAGAAAGCTTTCTCTTTTCGCAGAGGTAATTAAAGTAAGTGAGCCCTTTCGGTTGAAATTACGATGGTATAGTTGTTTACTTGGTAAGTATCGTCTTTATGAAAATAAAGATATACATATAAACTTTCCCGTAAAATTAAATAGCTGCTTTCTTCATAATGAAAACTCTTTCCATAGATTTAGTGACTGAATAAATTGCGAAATTATAATTTCCGGAGCAGTGCGAGTATTCATGGTGTTTTTCATCTCCATGGCTAGCGTTATTTCCAAAAATATGTAATTTTAATACGTTAATGGACTCCTTGACCGAAATTACGATTCTTTACTTTCCCGGAAATCATTCTAGAGGCAGCCTGTTGATGAATTCTCTTTCTATATCCCCGCTTTACTGGCATTCTTTATCATGAACTTCATATTTCAGCGACATCGTAAATATTCCGGATTACACAAATTTAATATGAAATACCAAAATTGCGGAGAAGTATTTTCTTTCATGATTTTACTTTCTTCTTTTTTAACTGAAGTAACTGTTTTTATTTCAGCTTTTAATTTTTTAAATTGTTTAAGAGAATTGGTAAAATAATCGTCTGATTAAAACTAAAAGATTTCATTAACTCTTTCCTGCAAGTTATAATCGTGAAAAATTGTGCATGAATGAAAAAAAAAAAATTATTAAAAATGTTTCATTTAATAATTTGTACATTTTATTAATAAAAAATATGTTACTGATTTAGACACAAATTTATTTTCAAGCACTCTATTTTTAAGAACTCTACGAATTGTGTGGTGGTAAAAAATGTTCGAGTAACTTCAGTCGCAAGCCTTATGAACTACACTCGTGTTTTCACCGGAAGGGGTTAAAAAGTAAATGAAAACTGTCTACCTAATCAAAAATTCTGCAGTAAATTTGTAATTATTTTCTTTTTACTTAATATATATGTTTCATTCCCTAAACGGACGTTACACATGTATACAAACTGGTGTAAAAAGTGATATTGTAAAGGTTAAACGAAAAAACAATGTAATCGCTCTATCAGACCCGTAAGTAAAATATATACTGACATTTAAAAGTGCTTTCAGTTTCAGCTCTGGAGTTCCTTTCGCGTTTTATATTCTGAACAAACTTCTTCTCATTCTCCTTTTATCTAATACAGTGGCAGTCCAACATTTGAGAGAAGGGATTCTAGAATGTAACCCCCCCCCCCCCATTTATATCGTTGTCAGATATCCCCTCCACAATCCAAAGAGAAAACTTGACTCCAGGACGTGATCTGAAAGGTCCTATTTTTATTGGCATTTAAATTTATAAATTCTAATCTTCGGGCACAGTCGATTTTTCCGTGTATTGAATGTTTTTAAATATATAAATTTATGTCAGTTGTGACGAGTTACGTGTGAATATTTCTTGCAATCCATAAGTCATGATTATTTTAAATTGAAAGTGGTAACTCTCCAGTTGCTTGCGCGATGTATCCATGTAAGATCATACTTATATGGATATCTATGGATATCCTGTCTTCCAATAAGATCATACAGTTGTCTACTCTAGAGGGCAATGGATGTAACGCGTGAGAGAAATTTATCTATTTTCTGAGCATCCCACGATTTCCGCGGGCTACTAGCATGCTTTTCCCAGCGTAAGCCACGTTCTTATAATTAAGTTAAATATCCCACTTGTATACCGAAATCCCGACAAATCATGTACTTGATTTTTCTTCATTGAAAAAAAAACAGATTTACTATTCGCTATTCCACATGTTTAAATATTGGTGTGAATGTACGATGATCAGTATGAACTTTCATTAAACATAATTTTAATACTATTACATACATATAACATACTGTTCCGATAACTGAATTTTGGCATATACAATGTACTTTTTTTGTTCGGAAATGTAATTTAGTAAACTATCTTGGCTGTTTTGATGATTATGACTAGACTCCTGCACTCTAACCCGAAAATGTTACTTAATGTCAAAAATATTAAACCCGAATCAGGTACAAAACCCGAATTTAAAAAAAAAAAAAATCTACAATCACGTCTCTATTACTTTTAAGGGAGTAGATATATTCCATTCCTATTATAAATACATAGTCTCTTTTATCTGAAATTAAAATAGTGTGGTCTTTCTTTTTGAAAATCAGGCATACCCAAACCCCGCCCCCCCAAAAAAACCTGAACCCGATCCGCGGTTAGGACAAATATTTTTCTACCATCAAGAACATTATTGGTAAAACTGATCACACAAAAAGGTTCTTGGTATCAAATTTGTAAAAAAATATTTTGTTTCATGGACTACATCTCCAAATATTTTTATTCTTGCATATCTTTTGACAGCTAAGTCTGCAGATTATTTACTCTCTGTAAGACAAGCAAAGCTAGAATTTTTCAGGTGTATTATAAATGTTTTACATTTAGAAGCTCACTACAGACATTTTATATTTCCTAGGTTGAAGATGAACCACGGAGTTGCGATTTTCAGCTTTTCAGTGCTAGTTTAAATTGTTTTATCATTTTATGATGGTTCCCTTACTCCCTAATTTTTTTCGGTACTTACCTATTATATCCATGCCAGGTCAAACACACCGCCCCAAAAATGGCACCGATTACAGTAACCCTATTTTTTTTCTTTCTATATTGCATTGTATATTCTGTATTTGTAAATGCGACGTGTGTTTTGAATTATTTTCTTTCGACATTTTTTTTACATTACGCATTTTGAATGATGTGTTTGAAGGATTTCTATAGAACTGAAACAGAAGCTATTCTTTATTTCCAGGAATGTGGTACTATTATACCAAAAATACGTGTTCAGATTCCCACTAAGTAAAATTGTACATTAATAATTTTATTTTTGCAGTATATTATGCAGAGGTGTAATTTAGATAAATGCAGACAGCGTATTCAAATAAGAAAAGACAATTCGTATGAGGGAAGTAGAATCCCATTCACAAATGCATTACAACTTATATATTTCTGGAGCAAAGAACTAACTTCCAATAAATTTTGATTTCCGCCGTTGCAATTCCAAGATAGTAGCCAAGCCGCGGCAAGTCTAAATTTCGTGTACTTTGCCATAGAACTTAGCTAACTTATTAAACCAATTATTTACGAAGTCTTTGTTTTTTAGTTGATCAGATGTTTTTTCTTCAGCCACACTTTAATTTTGTCGTATTTAAGGATAAGACATCAATTTACTAAAATTTAATGTAATATAAGAAAACATCATGTTCAACGAGGTTTATTATTTTTGTCGAAATTTATATAATGCAACAATCCTCCATCTAAATTTAGTTGTACCTTTTAATCTGCTTAATTTTCGAGCAGTGCTAAAGTGATTTTGAATCAGAAACCGAACCCTGCACGTAAACGTAACTAGCGATTGCCAACCATTTTTAGCGATCTATCTTCCTGGCACGGATAATATGCAAGTACCAATTTTTCCAACAACTTTTACCTGTGAAACGAAATGAAACGGAAGAATGGGAGATTATACTAACTCTGTATTCTACCTATTTTGACTGAAGACTGAATTTTAAGCCTGTCTTACCGTTTGTCCACTGCTGCATGTAATTATAATACAGTAAAGCATCTTTAATACGATTCTCTATTTTGTTATCGGTTGTTCGTCTATTTTTTTCTGATTCTGAACAGGGGTGTAACGAATAGGCTGAATAGTAACATTTTAAAGAAATATGCATACATATTAATTTAAGTATATATATCTATGTATATTAATTATCCATGCATATTAATTTAAAAATGGAAATACAATTAAACACAAATTAAAATTCATTTTTTTTTTGTTATATGTATGTAAAAGAAAAAAGAAAAAATAATTTAACAGCTACAGATGTATTTTTGTAATATACCAAACACTTTCATGCTAATAATGAAACGTTACTTTTACCAAATCTAAATTACTGATTGCATAATTTTATCTATTGATACGTGCAATTTATATGCATTTTATCTAATATGAGAACTTATTGCCATTGTAAAATGTACTTTTCAGTTTATTTATTTTTTCTTAGAAAACTTCTTTCATCACAAAAAAAATTAAGAATTTGCTTTTTTTTTTTTTTTTTTTTAATACATAGATGCATCAAATTGGCTATCATTAAGTTAGGATGGTAAGTTAATATTTCTATTGGCTATTTCCATGCGTGAATGTGGTGTCAGTCACAAATATGTCAACGGCTACGATTTTGGCTACCAGTATTTCAGTATAGGAAAATTTGACTTATTTTACCACATATATCTACAATTAAATACGTGGAACAATTATTTTTTCAAAAATACCAGTGGCCAATAATCGTAGCATTTTGCAGCTATGTGACTTACACTACATTCACGCATGAAAATGGCCTATTAAAGTATAAAGAAAATTCTCCATTTTTACTATTCAGCTATATACTTTTATCCTTTCTTACATTCAAAATTAATGAGCCCTCTGAATGTATATTCTACCCGATGATTCACAAAAAGACACTGCTTGAAATAACTCTTACTTAGTAAGGTCTCTCTCTCTACCTCTCTATCTCTCGGTCAACAAACTTGCAGAGTAAGAAATATATAACAAAACTTTTAACAGTTGAATCAGTAGATGCGCAACACAAAGTTTTACAACTTACTGAACATATATTGAAAATACACACAGAAACTGAGATCAACAGTATGAAGAATGAAAAATCATTATTTTTCTGCAATATTTTGTATTAAATATATTTAATCCTGTTCTTTTAAAAGATATTAAAAATTTACTGCTGAGCAGTGCAAATTTTTCTGTCACAATTTCAAAGCCATTTTTATATGCGCATGGAATTTAGAAACACTAATATCCAAGTGTTTACACTGTTAAAAAAAAACCTCTCAAATTGACGGAAAAAACTGTCAATTTTGGCGCCAGTGGAAAACCGTTTAATTTACAGAAAATATCCATATATTTTCGTTAAAACAGTTTTTTTTCTGTAAAACATATAGATTTTTTCTGTAAAAATGACAAAATCCACATTTTTTTTTACAGGTAAAAACTGTTTTTTCTGTAAAAAAAAATACAATTTTTTTTGTCAAAATTACAGATTTTTTTTTACAGTGTAGAATCGAATAGCGTTTTTTTCTATAACTGCATTGCATCTTGAGTTTTAATCGATTGTTCCCCAATAAATACCCTTCCCTGACAGTTGTCTATAAAAATTAGTTTAAATCTCCAACTTTGACACAATTTTCTTTATGATCTTTAGCCTTTATAGATAATTCTATTTGATTTCTTAGTTTCTGAATCAGAATATCTGGAAATTTTGTGCATTTAAAAATGAAAATAACTTTATGAATGTGCCAGAAAATACCTAATTTGGATTTAAGAAAAGCTTGCATAGAAAAAGAAAATTTCAGAGGAATGTAATTCAGCTAAATATCCCAACGTTATTCGGCCAATTACTGTTCAGTATTCGTCCAACCGAATATTTGGTAAAAGGGCCGAAAATTCGTTACATCCCTAGTCCTAAAGTGTTCCGCTGTTTAACAATATAAAGTTTCATTTTTACGTCAAATTTTTAATTGTCTTTCATTTATGTCACTGTGAAAATGTTGATACTTGCTAGAAAAGTTATTTCTCATTTCCTTATGAAATACTGCGACATTGGCTTTTTCTAACAAACATCAATGCGCTGAAAACATATAACCTTGTTTTGCAAGTACTAAAATGTAACTTTAACTGGTCACAAACGATATACCATAATTTTACCAAAGGTCATCTCTCAAACAATTTCGCTGCCCAAATAGAAATTGAAACGGTTGATGTTTGTAGAGTATGAGGCGATTTGTTTACAATTTTGCTTGTGAGGAATTAAATTGCGAGGTAACATGAATTTTGATGTAGATTTACCTACGTCAGTATCTTCTCTGTGAATTTATTGCCTCTAGAGAAGTAGATAATGGAAGCTACGTGAGAAAAACGCTTAAGTATTTATCCCCTCCCTATTTTAATGAAGCTTGTTAAATGCATTGATGATCTACCAAACTATTTTATCTGTCCAAACAAAGAGTAGAAAGCATTTAGATACTATACAAAATATTGGGTTGCCGGGAAAGTCATGACGCATTGATGCCAAATTGTTCGCTGTTGGTACCACTAAATCATTATAATTAATAATCACCTTTATTTAATCTCAGAAATTTTACGATTAAATAAGGCGAGAAGTACTACTGTGATTTAGTGGTAGCAAACAGCGAACTATTTGGCAACTATGTGCCGTGACTTTCTTGACAGCCCATACATTGTTGACTGACGTCACTCGATATGCCATTTGTTATTACGTCTTTTTCTATTGTCCCCTTCTGTGACGTAAAAGGTGCTCTACTGTTTGTAGTACACAGTTCAATACAACGTACTTCTCCTGAGTTTTTGATATTTTAAAAGAAAATTAATATTTGTCAACCATTTACCTTTGAAAGTCGTGTCATGACTTGCTGTGTTCAGTCTACGCCAACGATGGACGTCAGTATTAATGTTTTAATAGATCAAAATAAAGCAATACAGTGTTTTGAAAATATTGGCATTATTTTATAATTTTTGTAGCGCTTCTTAGTTTTATTGCAATAGTTCTAAAAATCATAATTCGAACCCATTGAATATGCACTTCTCAGGTCAAATCTATAAAACCCTGAAGGTTGCAGAAAATATAAAGAAAAAAAACCCTTGCATTAACAGTATTTTATTCGGTCATCTTAATAAAGTAGTTGTAATTAAAAATAAATTATGTGTATTTTCCTCTTTTTGATTATACATTCAATTTTCCCCCCTAATCTTCGCGTATTTTCCTCTTTTGAATGCCCATTGTTTTTATCCCCGTAATTAGGAAAAAATTGAACGGATGAGGGGGAAAAGGATAACATTCCAGCTGATGGTAAAAATTGAGGAAGCACCAAAAAAAAAAAAAAAAAAACTTTACACAATTTTACAGAAATGTTTACTGCTTTTCGATTGTAGGATTAGTCGATGAAGGTTCATCCTATGAATTTCAAAGAAAATATTGATTAATTTATTAGTTATTATTAATTGAACTATCTTGTTTATTTTTCTTATTTTTGAAATATTATCTTTTTTTTCACTCACCGATTCAATTGCATTGACAGTTATTTATTGTCACCTTAATAAAGTGTTTGTAGTTAAAAAATATTTTGTGTATTTTTCTTTTTTTGTATGCCTACTGTTTTCATCCCTCTAATTCTAAATTATCCATAATACCATTTGACGGAATTCAATCGTAAGCCATATAAATTCCAATTATAATTTCCTCTCGTACCTGAGGGAAATTTTTTTCAGGAAATTTCACAAAGTCCATAAGAAATCATGTGTTGCGATTAAAATATAAATTTATTAAATATTTGATGAAATGGGTCATTCCCGCGAAAAGGTACATTTTACTGTCCCGAAATGATAAATTTTAGGAAATGCAGCAAATTTCCTAATATTTTCATTCATATGTATATTTAAATCTCATGTAAGCTACACTGTTAAAAATAATCTGAAATTCACGGGTATTTTTTTCCCTGAATTTCACAGAAAAAGTCCCTTTTCACGACAAAAGGGGCATTTCCGTTAAAAACAGAAATTTTCTTCATATTTCCTGAAAACAACGGAACAGACGGAGTAGAAAGGGGCCTACAGTGACATTCCGTTATCTGCTGCATATTTATTTTCAATGTTTAAAAAAACTGACATGTTGCAGCACAGAAAAACTAAAAATTCAATAAATTAAAATTTCGAGTTTATTTAACCCTTTCCGGCACAGACAAATTCTGTAAGTAAAATGAGAAACTACTGACTGACACCGGAATTTACAATCGATTTTTTTAAGTAAGAACTCCTTATTTTAAGCTTTCATTGTAAAAGCAAAATTTTATTAAAATATTCTTGGTGCCGAATGCAAGTTTGGAATTAAAATTAGGTGTGCCCGGAGTGGGACCACTGTGCCGGAAAGGGTTAAAAGAAAAAATAGTTCTTTCTAATTCAAAAAAGCATCAATTAATTTTCCCATCCTTTTAAAATTATTAGCAATTTATTTTTTTAAAGTTTTAAAAAATATTCACACTTAAAATATATTCTAAACAACTAGCTTTATATATATATATAATAGTTAAATTAAGTGGGAAAAAAAATCGATTTTACTCAAAAAAGCCAAAAACAAAAATAGTGCTGAATTAAAAAAAATAGCAAATAATTTTCTCATTCCTTTGAAATTATTCGCAATTTGTTTTTTTAAAGTTATTAAAAACACTCTCACTGAAAATATACTCTAACCGAACACATTTAAAGAATATATAATAGTTGAAAAAAATCGATTTTCGCAAAAAAAGCAGACATATTTTATCGAATTTAATTCAAAATATAATATTCATATTTTGCATCTAACAATCAAATTAAGAATATATATAATTCATGTTTTAATCCTCTATTAATACTGAAGTTTTCAGTCATAATCTTATAACAAAATATCCCCCCAATTAATTTAAAAATTACCGGGATCTAAACCCCAGATTGTTTAAGTTTCAAGCCACGATTTGAAGAAATCCCGTATCATCGTTTCAATTCCTTATTCTAGCAAGGGACCACTAGTCTTGCGATAAAACACTTGGCTCAAGGCGCTACCGTCTCTGGTTCAAACCCAAGGTCAGCCAGAAGATATTCTTGAAGTATATCAAATATTAAATTAAATACTCAAGTTATAGTCAACAGATGGCAGCACAAATAGACATTTTTTTTTTTTTTAACCGAGGTCATTAATAACGGAAAGCTACCGTTTCTTCGAACGGAGATTTTCCTTCTGTTATCTTTCAACAGCCCCTCAGGATTGCACTAAAACTCTAAGGCTTAGGCTGCGTTTCCCGAGGTGGTCATCCCTGTCCCCATCACTGTTATCTTTCAAAACGGAAAATCCACTAACGGAGCGGAAAAAGTCCGGCAACTTTGCTGCCAGTAGTTTTACCGTGAATTAACGGGTTTATTTTTAGCAGTGTATTAAATAAATTTCTGATAAAATAATTTTAATATTTCACTTATATCTTTGAATGAATAAGTCTAAAGTCCTCTCTGCGGACGTCCATATACCTAAAACACAACATTTATTTCACTAATATTTAAACAATTTAAATTTTTCCATTTTGTTTTCAATAATAACCAATTACATGTCTTTAAGTTATAACTTAATAATTTAAACAAGTGGGTAAGTGTGATCGAAGATCGCTCAAAGGGTTTCGTTTAATATTCCTTTCAAAACACTCTATCCTGTCTTTAATAAATACAAATAAATTTCATTTTTCAAAAAAAAAAAAAAATAGTCATGTTTTTTATAAAGTAAAAATTTACCGGTCTATTTTTTCGCTTTTTTCGAATATCTAAACCAGCCCGATAGTGGGCGACGCCCGCTATTATATTCTGTCATAATAATATCTGTCATACGGACTAAATGCGATATTTAAAAAAATAATTTCAAAATTAAACATGTTGTACACCTTCAAAGTGTTAAAATATGCGAATATATCCATAATCAGATTTTTTTCACGATTCAATATGTTTCTCAAAGTCATATTTACTATTCTCTATTACTCATATTGATACTCGCTTTGTATTATTCTCAAACATTTGAAAAATTCGTTAAACTTCCAATATGACGTCAGATTTTCTTTTTAATTCTCTAATGACGTGATATTAATCTGCTTTGTGTACATACACATACTCCTTGTATTATTGAGAAATCTGAGAATTTTTCCGTTTTATTACCACTATGACGTCAATTTTATTTCATATTTATCTTTTTTTCAATTGGTGAAACTTTTTATTTTATTTTTCACGTGGAAATCGTTCAATAGAAAATTAATTATTGTAGAAAGAATTTAATTGTGGATTTTTAATTTTTGGCAACTGCTTTAACGAAACATGTTTAAATTTAATAGGAAAAGGCTGTTAGAATTTTGGTTTTTATCTCTATTTATTAAAATAATAGGATTTTTCCAATTTTTAATATTTTGAGCTTCATAGCTGGTATTCAGCTATATATACGCAAAGTTTCAACTCTGTAAGTTACATAGTTTCTGAGAATGGCTCTGTGACGGACAGACAACGGAGCGGGAGTAATAGGGTTTCGTGAGATGAACGAAACCCTAAAAAATGGTTTTATTTTTATTAAGGAATTATAAACTTTGTGCCCTAGCCAAAATAGTCTTTCTGTGATCACTGAAAACAAAAAGTACCATGGATGACAATACATGCCAAATCATTAGGAAGTTTGGGAGAAAGAAATACTTTTCATTTTTTAGATACAACTCTTTGTTCTGTTGTGAAATTATTGAATCTTTTCCAATTTATTAGTTCCATTTGGAGTTCGGCAAAGTTCTCAGTTTTTATACTCCGTGGTCATCATGAATAAGGTAAGAGAAAGCTAATTTATAATACAAATTTTAGACATCTTTAAAATTGCATTTAATAAAAAGAAATGGTCTGTTCTAGCAACCTGAAAACAAAAATAGTAAAAAATTCAAAACTTGTCTCCTCCATGGACTTGGAATATCCATTTTTATTGATATTGTCTAGTTTATCAGTTGTTTATTAAACACTGTGTGCAGTATAAAAAGGTCTCAAATACAAAGAAAAGTTTGAAAGTAATGAAATCCTGATGCGCTTTGTTTTTCAGAAAATTACATTTTCTACAAATTCAAAAGTTTAAAACAAATTTTTTACCCAAATTTTGCCTTTTCTATGTGAATGATTATGTGTGTCATGATGTGTCAAAATTTTGAAAAATAAAAAACTTCTAAAAAATAAAGTAGAAAGCTTGACCACTAATATACGGTTATAATTAATTACGTATTAAGCATAAATGAAAACATCCATGCAATTTTAAAGATTTTTTACATACTTTTTATAAAATAGTTTTTGCTATTTTGCACCTTTTCGTGAGAATTGCCCAAATATGAGCATTTGTATGCAATAATTTTTAGCTGAGCATGCGCGAACGATAATTATTTTTTTTTCTAATTTAGTAGTCAACTATGTAGGCAACTCTTATAAAAAAAGCCAGTCGAATATCGTAAAGATTCAGAAAGATACCGCCAATATCTTTTCAGTTGTGGTATGCGTTTAACTAAAGTTTAACTAAATTTTTACACACTACCTGGTGTCTATAAATGCTATAGATCATATACAAAACTACACAAAAGAATTCGTAAGCATTACTGTGTATGGGTATGACTTGCTTAAAGTGGGTTTTTAATTGAGTTATGCATTTTCAAGCTGAACCAAGTAAGTTTACCAAGAGATGTTTGAAGAATATAAGTGAAATTCAATGCAGGACCACGCGAAGAACTGGATTACATGGCCGCTTAGGGATGATAATTTCTGGAAGTGTGTGATTTCAGTAGTTTTCAGCGTATTTTAGGCTGAATATTTTAACTTCAATAAAGGCGTGTATAAAAACCTGTAGGTTAATATACAGGGTTGTACAAAAGAATTAAAGTATGTTTCTGTCTATTGGTAGAAATTGCTGAAGGTGATTTTGCAACCTATTATATATTTTCTTACAAAACTAAATTTTAGCGTAGTATGTAGAATATATACAAATCTATAGATCATATACAGGGCTACACAAAAGAATTGGGGCATTATTCCGGTTATTTACGGTAATTGCTGAAATCTGGTTTTCAAATGTGTTATGCGTTTTATAAAATGTTTACTTTGTTATCTTATTAAACAGCGAAGCTTTGTTAAAGTATTCTGGAAGAGTTGGAATGTGTTTCATAATCTATGCGTGACGCATGATTTTTTCTTTCTAGTTTAATTAAAAGTGGAGTTACGTGTCCGAAACATTAAGGTATAAAACTGAGCTGCGCCGCCAGCGCCCATGTCTAAGAAGTTTTGATGGTCGTCTAACTCTAAATAACAGAACTTTCTTTAAAATAGAATGTTATACTCTGTTAATACAAGAAGCTAGGAGTTTATAAAATTTCTAACATTAGAGTATTTTTGTAAAACCAATAAAAGAAAAAAAATCTAAAATTTAACTAATTACGACAATGAACTTTTTTAAAATATCACAGTGCAAAGCTGCTTTTTTAAATACTTCTCATTATAAAATTTAAAATAAAAATTTTAATTAATTTTCAGATATATTTTTCCTTTCATTCAGAAAGACCACAAAACAAAATCGCAGTGCTAGAGTCAAAGCTTCTAAAGAACAATTTCAGAAAGTTATGAATGTCGTACAATGCGACTGACCGCTTCCCTTTTTTCCATGAAAAACTGTTCAAACATATGCACTTCACATATCCTTTTCATTATTAAGAGTGCAATAAACAGGCATGAGAGTTCCTCCAAAAGGATCCATTCCACATTTTTTTAAAGCAGTTTTAGACATTCTCTGAATTGATGCATAAATGCAGAGAAAATATTGAAAGCATATGGGGGGGGGGAGATTTAATAATTAAGACATTTTGTTTACTCAAACCCTTGTAGTTTGTTTCTGAATTGTTGTGCAGAATAGTTATCCAGTCAAAAATCAGCTTATGTTATGAGCATATAAAAGTCAAGTAAATGAAGTATCTTTCCAGAGTGTTTTTACTTTAAAAGGGAAAGGTTCTTTATAGAAGAGAATATTTATGTCTCATTTATACAACACTTTTGGGTAATTTCTGTGATGTAGTTTTGGGGCAAAGACGTGCAATATTTATCATGGAAAATTTTTCTTTTGAAAGAATCTTAAACAGCCAAGCCATCCAAAGTAATATTTGTTTTGAAAAAAATAATCGCTGTACTTCGCATAAATTCATCCGATAGATTTGGATTTACAACTTTAGCAAATGGTCTTCCATTCTCTTTTCCTTTAGTCAATGGACCTGTCGGATTCCACTTCTCCGTCCACACAACTTCGAAATAGATCCGGTCTCTTGATATGCTGCCACCACCGATATGAAAACGTGATATCGGGCACGATACTTGATGTATATTCAAGAAAAACCTAACTCTTTCAATTAAAGTTAAAGTAACAATTTATTAACAATATTTACACTTAAACTCGGATGTAAATTATCCGGTTTAACACTAAATCAAAACAATTACAGAAAACGCTCTACGTGTACCGTTAGACTACGTCAATTCATTCCGCACTCAGATTTCTATTCATCTCACACCCACTCTCAGCGCTCATTCCCCGAGCAACCTTCACACTTCGCTGCTCCGTCCGAACTAACTTTTTCTCTCTCGTAAACTGCAGAGCACCTTCCTTTCTACGGGGTTTCTCCCTCTGTTTCCAAGGGTCCTTGACAACCCTTCCTCCCTCTTGACGGATCTGTCTTCCTAAATAAAAGAGTGCAATAGCTTTCTTATCTATGAAAGACCACATTGCAATGGAAATACTTCTTTCATTCTGTTCCACCTTCCTTCCACTCATATTCTGAGTCGCTCCCCTTCGGATTAAGATTCTTCTTAAACCAGCCTCTAACGGTACACAATAGATACAGATACAATACGCTAATCCCTTAAGAATAGCTTTCAACTCTTGCAGCTGTGAGAAAAGCCTGACAGGACCTATACATTTATTGTTAGTGTAAATTTGTTTTTTGCTTTTAATATTTTCGAAATTATGAAAAGAAAATAACAATCGTATGTACAGTTATATTTCATTTTATTGTATAAATTTGTTAATGTGTCAATTTAAAAAAATTGTCGCTATTGTATAGATAGAATTTTTTTTTCACCTTTTTAGGGTTTCGTTCATCTTACGAAACCCTATTAGTCCCGCTACGTTTTTTGTCCATCACAGAGACGGTTCTCAGAAACTATACAACTTAGACTTGAAATTTTGTGTACTTATAGCTGAATATCTACTATGAAGCTGAAAATCATAAAAAAAAAATCTTATTTTAATATAGAGATAAAAAACCCCAAAATCTAACAGCCTTTTCCTATTAAATTTAAACATTTTTCGTTATAGCAGTTCCCAACAATTAAAAATCCGCAGTAAAATTCTTTCTACAATAATTAATTTTCTATTGAAAGATTAAATTAAAATAAAATAAAAAGTTTCACCAATTGAAAAAAGATTAATATGACGTCATATTGGTAATAAAACGGAAATTTTCAAACATTTCTCAATAATACAAGGAGTATGAGTATGTTTAAGTACAGAAGCAGGTTAATATGGTGTCATTAGAGAATTAAAAAATATATAATAATCTGACGTCATATTGGAAGTTAAACGGACTGTTTGAAATGTTTGAGAATAATACAAAGAGAGTATCAATATGAGTAATAGAGAAAGCAAGTAGATATGACGTCAGCAAGTGATTATAACGTCATACGAGTTTAAGGAACGTATTGAATCATGATAAAAAACCGATTATGGAAATATTGGCATATTTTAACATTTGGAAGGTCTCTATACACAACATGTTTAATTTTGAAATTGATTTTTTTTTTTTTTTTTTATATTGCATTTAGTCCACATGACAGATATTATTATGACAGAGTATCTTCGGCCGCTATCGGACCGGTTCAGATTTTCGAAAAAAATGAGAAAAATAGACCGGTAAATTTTTACTTTATAAAAAAAAACATGACTTTAGAAAATTAATTTGGATTTATTAAAGAAAGGATAAAGTGTTTTGAAAGGAATATTAAACGAAACCCTTTGTACGATCTTCGATCACACTTACCCACGTCTTTTTTTCTATTTCTTGCTTTCATGCGTGAATAAAAAATACATGAAAATACTGGTTACCAAAAGTATGGAAATGTAAAATATAAGACACTGATTCAATTCATCTCTTATGTGTATGTTAATTTGTTTTAGGGATTTACGTCCAATTTTGCCGCGCAGAAAAACTTTGATCTAGCGGTAACTACAGGTAGTTTAAAAGACATTTCTTTAGAGAAAAATGAACTTCAATTCGAAAAATAATAGCACTGTGGATATCTGAAAAATGATTATTTTTGACTTGTGTTTTAATAAAAAAAAAATTGAATATTTCATATAAATAATATTGAGCAAAAGATAATACATCAAACGTTAGTAACTATCCATATATACATATATTTAATGTAATAATACATATAATGTAATAATACATATATTTAACATATATTATCAATATTAATCATTTAAAGTTGAGAATATTATGTAACACATTTTGACAACGCTTTTCCTTCTACTAGGTATTTATAACAGTGACGCTACTCTCTTAGCTAGCTAAATTTAGCACTGTCTGTGTAAACACTTCGTTCAGAAAAGAACCATTATTTATACGTCTGAAGAGTAAGTTTTCTAAAAAGATATTTTTCTTCCAATTCAAAACAATTTTGTAAGACTTCAACAACAAATCAAATCTAGAAGAAAAAAAAAAAAAAAGTTTTAATGGAAGTAATTTAATTGTTTCGAAACTTTTAAGGGGATCCATTTCAAATGTGACATAACTTTTAAATAAAATATTTAGGAATAAATACTGTATTTACTCGCGTATTTTTCTTTTTTTTCTCCTTATTCGGTGCCAAAAGTAGGAGTTAATAAACATACTCGAGTTATTTTAGATATTTATTCATATGTGACCTTATTAGACATTTTTTAAAAAGATGCTGCACCCTGCCACTCCCTTTTTTTCCAAAGTGGCTATGTACCCTGCCATTTATTCTCATCATTTTTTCACCGTGTAATTTTTTTTTAATTTCCCCTCCTCCTTATTTTATAAATGTAGAAATCAGGTTAATTGTTTAAAAAAGTACAAAGACCAGCAATTAAGCAGTATTATATAATTTATTTCAGATTAAGTTGTTTGTTGTTCTACAATTTAATACGTTATATATGTTTTGAATACAAAATAATCCAGTGGGAGTAAAGGAAAAAGTGCTCTTTCACTCCCAATAAATAGTCCTTTTTGATAAATCCACCCTGTCCCTTATAAAAATCAATGTGAATTCTTTACATACATTAATTTTTGACAAAACAAATTAAAGGAGTATTATTAAGATTATAATCTATACTAATAAAAGAAGGTTTCGCCCTGTGCGTGTGTCTGCGATGGCTAGCAAAATCTAGATCACCTAGAAGTCTGAAAATTTAGGTGTATAGTCCAAAGCCTCTCCTGGTGCACCTGAGTCTCAAAATTTTAATATTTTGAAAATTAGATTAGTTGTTATTAATTAAAAACTGATCAAAGATCACAAACAAAAAAGCACTCTTCCGAAATCCGCGCGCGCATGCTCAGAAGCCCCTTTTTCACACCTTCCGTGAAGAGAAGAAGAAAAACTCGAGCCAGCATGTTTCTTTTTCCGTTTTTCTAAATTCGCCACTGGCGAACGGCCGGAAATACGGAAAAACCATCTACATATTCTCAAAGAATGTACTTTCTCGTCTCGGACGACGGAAATACGGAAAAACCATCTACATATTCTCAAAGAATGTACTTTCTCGTCTCGGACGATCTGGTCGGTTCGAAAAAAAAATTACATTTTATCCTTTCAAAAAGAAAATAATCAAGGAGAGTGGAATTCATGTTTTTTTTTATTTTCTCTCGTTTTCCGAGCCTTGCATCCGCCAGACTACGAGAGATACGAAAATACAGAGTGCACTAAATTAAAAATCGGACTTTGCTCTTTTCAAAGTCACCTTCGGTCTTATAAAATACGAAAGTTAACCCTTCGAAAAAGTATATTTTCTGTATGCCTTTTCGCGATTTTTAAAAATTCGCATCAGCGGTTCCGAGCAAGTTACGAAAAACTAAAAATACAAGACAGTATCTATACATTCGTTCCCTTTTTGACATCTGCAATCATTTTCGAAAAATACGAATATTAACCCTTCAAAAAAAATTCGCGCGCAGGACTCACTGTTGAGAATTTCGATTTTTTGCGATATATAAAATCGCGCATTGGCTCTCAAAAATAACCAAACAAAAAACAAACACACCTAAGGATATCTACGTTCTATCGGGTTCAGGCAGAAACCTTTAGTTAAGAAAAAAATAAGTTCAATCCTTTAGAAAACGTTTTTTACCGTAAGTCAATTTCACAACTTTAACGATTTCTTCTATCTTTAAAAATTCAAATCTGCGTTTATAAACAAGATACGAAAATAAAAACAATTGCATTGCTCTGATTTAGACAAAACAGATTCCATTTAAGAAATTTAACTTTTTTAGTTTCACCCGCAGCGTTTTTTAAATGTTATATACAGAGAATACCGGAAATTTCAAATAACGATTTTTGTAAAAATAAAATTTATAGTTTCGCTCTCTGTGTATGTGTCTGCGATGGCTAGCGAAATCTAGCGTACCTAGAAGTCTGAAAATTTAGGTGAGGATAGTCCAAAGCCTCTCCTGGTGCACCTAAGAATAAGAATTTTAATATTTTGAAAATTAACCTAAACTAGGGGGCTCAGCCCCCTACTCGCTAACGCTCGTCAACCCCCCGTGAATTGCAAAGCAATTCACATTGAGACCGACCGCTAAGCGGTCACAGCTCGCTTCGCTCGCCCGCCCCTTTTTATTTTTCTAGTAATTCTGGCCGGAATAAGTACTACAATAAATCATTTGAACATATGAAGATGACAATTTTTTTAATGTAAAAAAGTAATTGCAAACTCCGGTGAAAACACAACTAAAAATGCATTTAGTTGATGCTACTAATGGGCATATAAACCATTTAAATACTATAAAAAAGGATCTTGGAAACATAATTAGTTTAAAACTTATTGCACCTATAATATTGTACAGCACGGCTTAAATTCATTAAAAAAAAAACACTACGTGGTAGGAAGATAGTTTATCACCAATGATTGTTTTTAATTCGTTCGACATTTTATTAGTTTAATTGATTATAGATTTCGGCAAAAGAAATTATTTTTACTTTAATAAAACAGCAATAGATGGCAGCAGGGGCATTCTAGAAAGTTTATATTTTATTATCTCCGATTTTTTGTGTGAGTGAAATTCGTAAATAAATTCTAAATAAGAGTTGAGAATTCATTTGAAATTAACAATATTACTCATAATTAAAATGAGGAATCATCTCAGACGCTTTGGATTACGTTCATATTATTTTATTTTTAAGAATTGTTAACTTGAGTTTCATTGCTCTGACACTGACCGCCATATTGGAGGCGGAGTTAACACAATCTTGTCTGTTCATTGGTCTGAGCTCTGGAAACTACGGTTGTTGCCAACATTAAGGTAGAAATTCAGCCCTATTTCCGCGCCACGTAAGACAAACATATATATAGATGTTCATTAAAATGTGCTTTGAAAATGGTTATTTTTATCGTGTAACCGCAAAAGAAATTCCGACTGAAAGTTTTCTTTATTTTAGCCAAAAACTGACCAGACGGAAAAGAGGTTACTGTAAATGGAGGGGGGGGGGGGGTTGCCACATTAAAAAACAACTCCGAGTTTTCTGGACCTATTCAAATAAATAAAACTATTACGTTTATCAATCGAATAGGAATGTTTTATTTTTAGGTAGATTTCGTAAGAAATACTACCCATTAAATTCTTTCACGAATGTAAAAAAATCGACGCGGAACGCCAAAGAGCAGTAGAACGCACGCCTGAGCTCATCTACTCTGATATCTAGCGATGTCAAGGATTTGACGAGCAAAAGAAAGGAAATATTTTGTCTAATATAAAAATGCATTGCCCCCCAAAATAAAACAAAAAGCTTGTAACTAGTAAAACTCTAGTACAACAAGATATTTGTAATCCCCCTCTCTCTTGAACGCACTGCAGAATCTTCTGAAATTGGATTCTGAACTTATTTTGCTCTAGCCTTGTATGTTAAAAATTATCAAATTGACATTGTGCTTTCTGAATCTTTCTTATTTTTAATCAGTGATGTCTCACTTTGCTAAATTAAGAACATTTAATCCGGAAACTCGTTCGGCGATTTAATTGTGTACTGTAATAGCTAGCTTGTAATCTTAAATGTTATAATGGCTTTTCTATTGATTTTTATGAAATACGATTCACCTGAGCTTGAGGGCAAGTCCATCATGCATAAGTCATTTATTTAAAACAGCTAATTACCGAAATGCTTTGTTACAACTGCTTAATTTTTCCCCTTCTAATTAGCAATAGCAAACTATTTTTTGGGGTTATTGAATGCAATTTAAGCTCTTTTTTAAGTTATTTCCAGTTCTAGTTATTTTTAATCTGATGAAAAATATTTTTGTTTTCAAATAAGGGGTCATTCACATTAAATATGTCAATTTCATTGGTTGTTTTTTGCTCCCTTCTTCTATCTTACAGGTTGTCACATTTGCGTAATACGCCTAAGCTCTTGTGATGTGACACTTTTTGCAACTTTTAATTTAGAGCCAATTTTTCTTTAAAAATAATATCATTGCTATTAATAGTATACATATTATTTTTTAAATCTTTCACGAATGTGTAAATAAATTAAAATCCTAAAAATTTCGCTCCTTTTCATTAACAGTAATACATTAATCTGCTATACTGATTTCACTTATTCCTAAAGTATTGCGGCACTGCAGGCCTTCAACTTTGTCAGTTTTTTTTTTTTTAATACCCCCTTTTTTAAAGAAAAATCTTGATTTTTACAATTTTTTTAGATACTTACCTGGAACATAAATTTTGTTGTAGATGTTGTAAAAAACTAGCACGCAAATATTTCTTTAGAAATACTGATATTCAATAAATGGACCAGTGGGAGCCGTAGGCAATGTAATAAGGTGAGACTTTTCCGCGGATCCGCGATTATCCGTTTTTTTATATATTAATCCAATTTCCGCTGAAAACACCAAAAACTTACTTAATAAACCGGCTACGCAGAAAAATCAGATGAGAAAAATTTTGGGTCACACTCATTAAAATTTGGGTCAATGGTGTTGCTGTAAGCACACCATCGCTAACCATTGAATTAAATTTGGAAAAAAAAGTCAACCATCAAAGAGATGTTTTTACAAGCAAATACCAAAAATAATGATAATTTTTTAGAAAGCGATTTTATATACTTAAATTTAATGTAAATATATTGTATTTTTAAATGGTTATATTTTTTATTGTTTGCAAGTAAATATCATTCTTATGAAATATATTTATTACAGAAAATATTATAAGAGACTGATTTTAATATACCATTTTTTTTATACATTTTATTTTCAATATAGTGTAGTTTTCAG
This sequence comes from Maratus michaelseni, assembly GCA_963931845.1. NCBI lineage: Eukaryota > Metazoa > Arthropoda > Arachnida > Araneae > Salticidae > Maratus > Maratus michaelseni. The sequence continues at coordinate 410,534,207 of OZ007586.1, forward strand.
AATTCATGCGTAAATGTTGCGAAATGTGTCACAAATTTTATTTCACGCAAGTGTTAACGCTCTCCTCCACATCTTTTGAAATGCGATGTAATTAATGGATCCCCCCCCCCCCCCTAAGTACCTCCAGTATGAATTAGAAAATATTTTTTTTAACGTTCCCTACTTCACTAACTCAATAAAGGATTGTTTTTGCACAAAACTTCCGACTTTTATTACTTTTTCTTTTCAGCGAATTTCACTATACTACAAAGTCTTTTAAAAATACAAAAGAGCTTGTTACTTTCAAAGAAAGTGATTTTGATTATGTGAAAAGGAAAATCAAGGAACATGACTATTTTTTCCTGTTCGGGAATTCCATTCATATTTTCCATTATTTCTTAATTTGATTTATCTGATTTCTGCAATTGGCATAGATTAAATGAAATAAAATTGACCGGATGTCTTCAGAATAGTTTCATAATCTCACCAGCTCATTTTCCTATTAAATGCGGGAGAAGGGGAAAAACTCGCAGACAAGTTTTTTTGTTGAACGGATTAGTATTTTAAACCTTACGGGAATAAGACAGGGAAACGTGTATGGCTAGAGATATTTATAAGTCTTCATTTCCTAAGTAAAGGAATGATTTTGAATACAGTTTTTGTGCATCGGTGATATAGAAGATAGAAATATGAAAAACACTCTGTTGGTGTGTTACGTCTGTATCTGTGTTTCCTAAGTTTTTGGAAATCCTAGGCGCAGGGCCTAATTACCGTGCACGTGCAGGCTAACTATAGGCCGCGGCTTTGGGCTCACTAGACGGGGGCCATAAAATGTTTTTAAAAAATCTTATCTCATAGGGGAAAAAATTATTTCTATCTCCGATATCTAAGTAACGGATACTTCTATAAGCGCCTTGCCTGTACTTTTCAGTTATCTTAAAACAGCTTAAATTAGGAATCCTGTTGACAAAATATTTTTTATAGGAAGTATTTTTTAAGAAATATTTAACATTAACAGATATTTAAGTTTTATAGTATCATACAACAGAAAAAACATTTAAGTTAACCTGAGTTTCATGAGCATTTTGGTAATGCAGGAAAATTTCCGAATACTCCCAAAATCCTTTCTAGCTGATATTTTGGTTTGAGGAGGGGGGTGGGGCCCTGGACAATGTTAGTGGGGCTTTGCCTAGGAGCTAAATATTTGAAGTACAGTCTGGTTATAAAATATCTCTCCCTGTTTCGAGGAGAAAAATATCTGTTATATTATTTATTTCGTTCAATAAATGCACGAAACTTGTTTAATTTTGCATTGAAGTTCACAAAATTGCACTCTATATTGTACCTGTGAACTCTTTCAATGATAGATCATTTTATAGATTGCGTGCAATCTTTAATTTTGGACATTTCCGATTAGTAATTGTCTTATTTAATCATAGAATTTCTGCGATTAATATATATATATATATATAATTATATACGGGGCATTCGTAAGTGAAAGGGTTGAAACTCTTAGTTTTATATTTTTATATTCAGAATAGGTTTAATTGCCCATGCTTCTGTACAATGATTTATATGGCTTGCAGCTTTAAAAAAGTTTCATGAAGGCTATTATTTTTCGGGGGTTGACTGAACCCATTTTGTGGTTCATCATTTCTTTAACATTTATGTGATCATATATTTTTACTAACTTTCTCATAAACGTAAAATTTATTCTGCAAAATCTAATATATTTTTATGGTTGGGAAGTGAATCTACGCGTTTCTCTTTTGTTCTAGATCAAAACGTAATTTAATCTTCTTGGCCAAGTATATTTTTATTCTTTTGTAGAATAAAGGTTTTAGTCTGCTTTTAGAGATACTAAACATATTTTTCTTTATGACTAATGAAACTTTAAGTATGCTGCCCCTGAGGTGTTTCCTTCTAGTTTTGCTCTTTCAAAAAAATTTTGAATTTTGTTTTGTAGAGACTCTAAAATAGTTTTATGCCATTGAAGAAAGATCACCTTTATTTTATATTATCAAGTGATTTATATTTTGGGTTTCGGAAAACATTCATTTTATACGAGTAGTTGCAGAAAAGTGAAGTTTGCAGGCTTTTCTGATAAATTAGAAATCGTTTAGTACTGCTGTTTATTACTAGACAGAAATATTTATATTTATGTGTATGCTATTTTTACTAAAATGAAAACGTTTTAAAATACAATTTTTAAGGAAGACATTTTAAGAAGTAATTTCTTGTGTGAAATTTCCGAAATCGCAATATAAAAAGAATGCTAGAATGGATTTTTATATAAACGGTAAAATACAGTGGCTTAAACCCTAATATTTTTTGATCGGGTTCAGTTAAAGCAGGGCCGGATTTTTAGGCATGATGGTCCACATCGATAGGGCCTGACTATGACCTTCGAGGATCATGCGCACAAATATTATATACATATTTTTTTAATGTAAATCAACTGCAAATCACTAGGAGCTCCATGTGTTAGTCAAAAATTAATGTCTTTATTGCTAGAAAATTAAGTTCTTTATTAAATTTTAACTCTCTTAAATGTCATTAAAATTAATTAAGCATTTAAAAACGTGCAGTTTGTAATTAAAATGCTTCACCGTATTAAGTCCAATTTTGGCCATAAAAAAGGACCAGCTACTGGCGTGGCTTTTTTGCAACCCTGCCCCCTCCTCCTATAGGACAAAATTAGCACTCGCCAATCGGCGAGTAATAACTTGGCGATTGACTTTATTGCCACAACTGGCCAAACTTAACAGTCACACTCGCCAATCGCGATGATTGAATGGAAAATGCGGTTTTTTTTCGCTGTCGCTCGACGAATTTAGCAATTTTTTTTTCCGAAACCATTTGGCGAATTTCGTGATTATTTTTTTTTTCTCTGAAACCATTTGACGGATTTCGCGTTTTTTTTTTTTGAAACGATGTGACGATATTCGCGATTTTTACCTCAGACTATTTGATGAATTTCGCGATTGGTTCTGATATCGATTAACAAATTTCCCGATTTTTTCCGCTATAGGTCGACGAATTGCGAACTTTTTCAGAGATCGTTAGGCGAATTTCGCGACTTTTCCTCCGAGATCATTTGACGAATTTCGCGATGTTTCCCCGAAATAATTTGACAAATTTCGAGAATTTTTCCAGAGACTATATGGCGAATTTCGAGAATTTTTGCACGATAGTTTGACAAAATTTATTTATTTCCATTATTCCTTTGATTCCTTTACAAAATTGTCGCTTTTTTTAGCGGTCGTTTGATGAATTTCACGATTTTCCCCACAATTGATTCACGGAATTTTGCGATTTATTTCCCGAGACAATTTGCCGAATTTCATGATTTCTTTCCCGATAACATTTGACGAATGTCGCGATTTTTTCCCCGAGACCATTTGACGAATTTCGCTAATTTTTTCTGCAATTATCTGATGAATTTCTCGATTTCCTGAGGAGATATTTTAAATATTCGAATGCATTCCACGCCCATAGGTTTTAACATTAGCGAGGGGAATTGACTTACCATGAGTCTTAAGGGTGTACTCAAATCCAAACTGCTTATTTTGAGACTTATCTTTAAATTCATTTTTGCTCTAAAATGCATCCAATTGGCAGGTTCTCTTATTCAGAAACTTTATAATGTCCGTATTGGTCGATTTATATAATAAGTTTATATAATATTAAAAATTTATATTATATAATTCTTTATTATTAAATAATTTTTATTCACATGGTTATATATATATATGAACGTAAAGTGTTTACTTTGAAACAATATTAATCTAGTCTATGTTAAAAGAAAATTCTATCGCCAATAGGGTGTCTTTTGTTGACAGAATGAAATAGGTCTTTCGTGAAAGAAAAACAACGTATGCCTCTTTTAACCATCAGACTACCGAAAAATATATTGTACTGTACAATAACTACCAATCGAGCCCATTTGACCCATATATAAATATATAGAATTACTAAAATAAAAACGAACTACTCGTGTATAATGAGTATACAAAAAGTGATTTTTGGTCCAATCGATCCGTCATGGTAGTCGGAAGATTAATGGATTTCACAAAAAAGAGCTTCTGTTATCGGCCGTTATGTACCCGTGTAATTAATGTTCGCAATTTTCTCAACAACCACTGAACGGATTTAAATTAAAACTAGGGAACTGATGCTTTACACTCACGCTAAAATGTAAACAAAAGATTGGCGACTGTTTGGTTGGCGCGATTTCCAAGACTGCGCCAAGCTACTATTTTCCGTTGCCATTTTGGAAACATAAAAAACAGAACATTTTTAAATAACGTATTCGAAAACACAGAAAATCGTATTTCTACACAACAATTAAAATAAACCAAAAATACATTTTTTACAACATAAATTTAATGAAAAATGTTAATTACGTCATTTCAATCTTTTTAAAGTGCACTACTATATTACAGTAATCCTTCGCTGATGCTAATTTTAATTTCACACAAACTTTTAGTTAAAATCATTACGTCATTTCAATCTTTTAAAGTGTCCTACTATATCAATGTAAACATTCGATTATTTAGTTTCTAATTTCATGACGAACACATTTATAAATAATGACGTATTAGTAAAACCAGAAAGTAAATATCAAAATAAACGAAAAATAAATTTTTTTAACATAAATTTAATAGAAAATACAGCTCGTCTAAAACAGCTCTTTTTGAGACGATCATACTCATATTTCCCCCGCATTGCTCGCACTTCATTGAAGAAGCAATTAGAGAGCAATCCTGTAAAAATCTTGCCGGCCTTCTTTCTTTTTCAAAAAAAAAAATTATAAAAAAAAGCTCTATTTGGAATGCCAGGAGGGCCAAAACAATTTCCAAATAAATCCTCACCGTCTGCTTCCTCATAAAAACTTACCTGGTACTCTCGAAAAATGGTATCCATAGCCACGGACTTTTTCCAACTTCTACCAGCAACTACAAACGTCAAAACAATTTCGATAAACAAAATAGAATGATAAATTCAATTCTACCGCTCTAACTGCCACTGTAATAACCGCCACTGTAACCGCCAATACGTAATAAATCACATGACAATTAAAAACCAATCAGTTATGCAAATTTATTTCCCTCCCATATATGGTTCTATAATACGTGACTCTCCAACCAATAACGTGCAATAGAACGTTCTTCTACAACCAATCACGTTTTCTCTACTTTTCATCATCAATGACGTAATACAGACATGCGCAAACATTTCCCTTAACATCCACGCAAATACGGATTACAATAATAAATTTCAACACCAGTAACTAAATACAAGCTTAATAGCCGGGTTGCCATAAAAGAAAAACAGTCCCCAAAGTTTGGCGACTTTTTCCTGTTTTTGACCGATTAATTTTTTTTTCAGCGTGAGTGTAAAGCATCTGAGCCAAAACTAGTCGGATGTGCCAATCCCAAAACTTTCTTCTATCTCACACAGGTTTCGCATACACTAAAAAGAATCAGCACCAATTCATATCAAGGTCTAACTGAATCTAAAAGTTTTATTAAATTCCGTGCAATAGTTCTTGAGATACGACTATTGCTGAAATCATGTAAATCCTGCAAAATGCAGTATAGAAGCGCCACCTGTTGGGAGATTTAGACCAAAACCTAATCAACAACAACTTGTGTCAACGTCTAACTGAATCTGAAGTTTGATGAAAATCCGTGCATTAGTTCTTGAGATATAGTTATCGTGATAATAATGAAAAAAGTAGCATAGCAGCGCCACCTTTTGGGCAATTCACACCAAAATGTAAGCAGCATCTACTTATGTCATGGTCTAACAGAATCTGAAGTTCGATTAAATTCTGTGCATTAGTTCTTGAGATATAGCCATCGTAAAAATCATGGAAAAAGTGGTATAGCAGCGCCACCTGTTGGGATATCTACACCAAAACGCAATCAGCGTCTATTTATGTCAAGGTCTAACTGAATCGGAAGTTTGATGAAAATAAGCGTATTAGTTCTTGAGATAGAGCTATTGTGGAAATCGTGAAAAATGCAGCGCCACCTATTGGGCGATTTTCACAAAAAACTAATTAGCTCCAGTTTGTATAAGGGGCTAACTGAATATAAAGTTTTATTAAATTTCGTGCATTAGTTCTTGAGATACAGCGTCCACTAAATTTTTGTCACATACAAACAGACAGAGATAGTCTGACTCGAAAACCGCTGGCCAGGCCCCTACCTACCGGGATTCGACCCAGTTTGACGGGTTTGAGTGCCTGGAGAGTGGGGTGAAATTCGCCTGATCGCCTCATGGGGCGATCCACAATGACAAGTACCCAGGTCGGCTGACCAATAAAGTCCGGATTTTACTGGGTTGATCACTCCTAGGTTTTAGTATTCTGAGATCTGTTGCCGCACGCCACATACTCGTCATGATAGTTGGAATGGGGCTGGACAATTTAGTGCCGAAACTTTGGTACTCAACTTAGCTTGAAAAAGGGGGGAGAATTTTGCGGGAAGACAATTAAAAAAAATTTTTTTTTTTTGCCAATAGCTAAGCAAGGAAAATTTTGGGGCCGAATAGCAAGGCAGACGAAAACGCTGCGGGGACTGACGGGACTGCGCCTTTCTACCGTACTCCACCTGGTAAAAACTGGCTCCGTGGGCTGTCCCATTGGAGCGGGTCCGGTAGCTTGTGCGGTAAAATGTCCATTTGCACCTAATAAAGAGGCGGACAGTCGAAAAAAAAATGAAAAAAAAACTGCTTCTAAAAAAACCCTTGTGCTACCAGTTGGGGCCGGCCATTGGCCCGTCCCAACCGGCAGTACGACGAACTGCAAGGGGAACCTGGAAGAGAAGAATGTTAGTAACATTTTAAACTGAACTTATTCTGTATTATAATTTAACTACCTTATTGAAATTGATTTACTTTTATTGTGCTAATTGACTTGGCTACCTATCCATTGGGCCCATGAAAGGTTGTTAAATAATTAACAATTTGCATTTTAAAATAAGTACTTTAAGATAGTCTGACTCACAGACAGACATTTTCCAAAAACAGTCAAACGTGTTCAGGACCTTCTAAAACGTAAAAATCCGTCGAAAACCGGAAGTCGAAAATTTTCATGAATCAACACTTTCTTCTTGTAAAGATAGAAGAAAGTAAAACTTTGCACTATAATTCCAATTCATCAAGGAAGTTTTAAAGCTAAAATTGGTAATCGTATCTGTTATAGTTTTTTTTAGGTAGCTTTCAATACTAAAAAGTATAAAGCTACCTATTGCAGCCGTTCGGAGGAAAGCAGTTCCGGAAAATTTCGATATATTTTCACCGATCATGACCCCCAGACCCCAAAACCACCCTCCGTTCAAATGTTTATATATATATATATATATATATATATATATATATATATATATATATATATATATATATCTATCTATCTGACATATGTCATACAATAACGCTCGTATTTATAAATAGATTTTGATGAAACTAATTGTGTGTATTAAGCTCACCAATGTCTCGACCGAGTTCGTTGGCCAGCTTGGTCCGCCATTTTGTTTCAAGATGGCGGCCATTTAAAAATTTAAAAGTACAATAAATATACAAAAAAATTAAAAATTAAAATTTATTTTTTAATTACGTGTTAGGCCTTGATACAAGGATTCCAGGGCATTTTTTGGTTTACCTCTATCTTAAAAAATGGCTGAGATAGAGCAGTTTGAAATTCTAGGGTGGCTGACATTTTGAAACAAAACAGCACATTAACGCGATTACTCGCAAATTATTTTCTTTCATTGTTGTAATAATTTTCCCAATCATACGCATAAAACTATATATTCATATCCGTTAGCACCGACATTGGCGACATTTGGTGAAATATCGCCAAATTTGGCGACCAAAATAAGTCTTCATAAATGAAGCCAATTTGGCTATTGCTCAATAATTTGGCGAATTTCTTATTCAAATTCAGTATTAACGAATCTTTTGTAAACGCTTTCTTTGCATTTTAACTTGCTGTTTTCGTGTAACATTAGCTAAAATTTTAAAACGAAGATATAGGAAAGCTACCTTTTCCTCCCGGTACAGGCCGGAAGGACTTTTTTTCTTACTGGGACACATAAAAATATTTTCTACTGCGTGTCAAACTTGAGTGATGCTGGCAACTTAGAGTATCTTTATAAATAAGAGTGGCCACATAATCAGGGCTTGACGAATGTAGTCGTCAGGTCACTGACGACCAAAGTTTTCTTTCTGGCGAATAAGTTATTTAATCTGGTGGCTTTTTTTCTTTTCTTCGTTTGTCAAGGAGGATAGAAATTGACCAAAGAAATGAACAGAAACGGCATTTTTTCTCTCCCCTTCCAATATTTAGAAAAGAAACTATATTCAAACAAAAATTATTTTTAACTTTTATTTTTAATTTTAAAAAATAAGTTCATCAACTGCAAATTTTAAAATAATAAAAACAGAATAATTGACTTACTTCGACAGGAAAATAGGCAAAATATTTTTTTCCTGCTTCACTATTTTATCAATGCCCTTCTCATCATCATATATAGATTTTGTAGCATTCAACGTTCCGGAAATTTGAATCATTTGGCAATAAGCATTTTCCAAACATACCGGTTAAATCATAACATACCTGTTTCACAGTATTTCTTTCCTTTTTTTTCCCAGATATATATAATTTTGATAAGTTCATTAGAAAACTTAGATATCTTTCTTTTGTACTGTTCAAAACTATGTAACTAATAATTATAAACCATGCTTGTTATTATTTTTCTCTCGATTGATTCAAAAAGAACCTTTTTGTTTTTTGAAAATGCAATTAAGGGGAGGGAGGGCGATATTTTTTATTGGCGAGTATAATTTTTTGCTGGCTACCAGGTTTTATCACATTTGTAAAGCCCTGTACATAAGAGACATAAAATTCTATTGGTCGAGAGTATTTTAGACAAACACTTGGCTAATTAATCAGCCATTATCGCCAAAAGAAAATGTTTGTTGACTTGTCTCACTCGTCTAATCAAACTAGGTGATTATTACCGAGTTCTGGAATGAGCGTTGCCATATTTTCTACAAAACTTACCATGATATCCTTGTGCGTGTATCGCCACTCTTATTTATAAAGGCATTTTACTTACATCAACGTAGGTTAAATTGAATGTGGATAACAACAAATGTTGTCACGGGAAAGTTCTCTTGTGCCAAACCACTTTCGCTGAAATAAAACTATACCGTGCAATAAGAAAATAAAAGTTGGTATTATTAAACCATTAACGACGACTTATTTTACACTTCTTTTAATACTTCGATACCAGTTGACACCAGATTTCCCCATACTGTTATATTAACTGATTCTCTGATAGTTTCACATTAGAAAATATGAATTTTTTTACTGAGATACTGGTGTTCATATTTAAAAGTTTCGTATCACTTAAATGGTAAGTTTTCGTACCAACCGTCATTAATGAGTTAATAACACGAGTGTTTTTGCACAGTTGCAAGCAAGTCGTACAATAAGTAACAATCACCTGAATTCCTTTATTCTTTTGTTTAAAAATTACTTGTTCAAACATTAAACTCATAAAATCTATTTAATAAATGTTAAAATTAATAAAAATTCTCGGTTCTTTGAGAATGTCTCATATCAACTAATTGCATTATTCATCAAATGTTAATAACCCTACCGTCCGTAAATATGTAGGTGTAGATTGTTACTCCGAAGCTTTTACTGCCGGATACGCTTGTAGGTGCTCAGAGTAAATTGGCAATTAGTATCATTATATTAGACTTATCATGCACTCATTCGAATTATGGAATTTCGCTGTAATTACTGAGCTGTGCATGAAGTTTATTACTAGAGGCTCTAGTATGTGATTAAAATGTCTATTTTCTCTTTTTTTCCACCCTGATAGTTATGCGAATTCAAGGGTAACGCGAAAAAAAAAAAAAAACTTACGTATAATCACATAAGAAGAAACTTCAGTTTTCTTTCGATTTTAAGTGGTAAGGGCGTACAATATTCAGCGTTAAACAAAAGGCTTCTTTTGCAAATTTCTCGTTTGCATTTCGATATTTTTTGAATGATTCTTTTTGCATTAGGATATTTGAGATCTAATTTTAGTGTTGCAGTTTTATTCCACCATTTTCGGAAAAAGTAATTCGTTGCAGAGCCCGACTAGCAAGTTTCTGTGACCAGGGCACTTTCAATTTTTCATGCCCCCTTAGATTGGTTGATTTACTGATACTAGTTTATTTACATATTACATACTTATTCGAAAAGTGTCAACTCAAAAATTTAAGTTTTCCGGAATATTAAAAAACAGTTCCAGGAATAAAAATAGAATATTTTTCTAGTTATTGAAATGTGCTTTTAATCATAGAGATATATTTTTGTCATTTCACCGTATTAATTTTTCAAATATCACATTTTTTTTTAGTTGTGTCACTTTCTGAATAAATGTGCAATATGATCAAATTGAATGACTTGATAAATACAGTAAATCGATTACTTGAAAATAATAATAAGTCTACTTATTAACAGGGCTCTTATTAACAGTGTCACTAAAAAACAGGCCGACTCCGACTCCAGATTGTTTTTTAGACAGTTTGAAGTAAAATTAAACCAATTCTATGGAATTTTAAATTTATAAACTGAATTATTATTTTTAATTTTGGACTAGATATACCAGGCAACCCAGTTTAAACAGACCAAATGTTTCAACAGACCCTGTACAGCATATATGAAAACTGTTTTTAATTGAAACCTCTAGTTGGTATTTTATATTTAGTATATAGTCCTTTATCTCGTTTTTTTTTTTTTTTTTAGTTTGCGGAACTCGAGGTAATGCGAAAATTGGAAATATCTGCTATTTTTGGAGTTTACAGAACCCAAAATATCATTGTAATAGAAACCTTTTTCCCTTTTTTTCTTATTAGATTCTTCGGGTCTATGGGACCTGTAGTAACGCCAAAATTGTAAATTTTCTCTTCCCTTTTATTCAGGTTCTTGAGACCCCAAATAATGCGTAAATTGTAACATTTTCGTCTGCTATTTTTGGGGTCTTCAGAAATGGATATAAAACCAAAATTAAACATCCCTTTGCCCATATTTTGGTATAATATATAGGAGAAACTAGGGATACTTGACCCAGTTGTTAGTTTTGGATTTTTAATTTCTTTTTTACATTATTTATGGGTGTGTAAATGCATTGTATTTATACTTAATGAAGTATTACACAATATTTATTATTATTCCGAAGTATTAATTTTAAAAGTAGTAAAATAGGAATATTCAAAAACTTTCAATTTGGGTCAAGTATCCCAATGTATAGGGATACTTGACCCACCCATTAGGGATACTTGATCCAAGTCATAAATTTGGGGTATGATTTAAAATTTTAAACAAAACACTTTTACATAAGAAAAAAATTAACATTAAGGTTAATACTTTTATATTTTCGTCTAACAAAATTAATACTTTTAATTTTTATTACATAGGCCTAACACTAATATGCCCAATTTAAGTTTTTACTGTAGAAAGTTCAAAATATTAGCAATCTGAAAGTTCATCCTGTGCCTAAAGAAGTTCCAGAATAAGAAAATAACAATTTAATCAACTCCATATATAAAGTCATATATAAACACAGAACTTGTAATTATATCATTTTGTATTGAAAACTAAGATGGATGAAGAATAGCCTCGATTTGATCAAGATCAACTTCTGATATATTATTCATTTCAAGCCATTTAAATCATGTACCCCCTCTTTTCTTTTATATTTTTGGGGCATCTATACGAAAAAAATGAATAAAACATGCTAAATGCATTTGAATAGTACTAATCCCTTGTGTCAAGTATCCCTAGGTGACTTGGGTCAAGTGTCCCTAGTTGCATATTTACTACATAGCCCTAAAATGCAGCCATTTGCTAATAATTAAATGAATACTATTATACATGTTATTGTAGCTAACAACATGTATAAAACAAATGACCAATTAAAAAAGTCTTACCTTTAAACAAAAAAAAAATATAACATCAGAGTTTACAGCACAAAAAATTTACTTTTAGAGCATGAAAATGAATTTTGTCTGATAGTTGAAAAACTTATGCAATTATTCAGTTGTTATTTTCACCATATGGCCAGCAACCTGAAAGAAAAGAAGTGATGCCACTTCCAACTTAAAAAACTTTCCCAATTCTGAGAAAAAGGCCTTGTGTCAAGTATCCCTTTGGGTCAAGTATCCCAAGTTCCCCCTATTTGATATTGCCCCATATTTGACATAAAATATGTTGGTTATTGTCTTAAAATGACATACCAACATAATAAATGCTGTTTGGATTCAATCGATAGATCTTTGTGTGTGTTGTTCAAAGTAAATTTGGGAGATTTATTAGATTTCAACTGTTTTTTCTATCTTACTAGCTTCAAATTTAACTTTTCAATTGCAATTTACCTGCATATAAATATTTTACATACAGTTTTTGCACAGTTTTGACGTAATTAAATTTTACCATACATAAAATTTAATGCACATTGTGTTTTTGTGTGATTGTAAAAGAGTATCTGGGAGGAGGAGGGGTTCACATGTTCAAAATATTTTCAATCTTGACCAGAGCCGATTAGTGCAGGGGCAAAGTTTCACACTCATTTTATAAGAGTATTTTTGCCTTATTTAAAAAAAAATCTGCATTTAAAAAAGGGGAAACTTTTTATACTAATATACCAATACTGTTGGAAGTTTTCCGCTGCAGTAATAATATGCTTCAAGGTTAAACAGGAATGTGCCAGTAGGTTGCAATATTGCCAGTTTTTTTTCTTTTCTTTTTTTTTTAACTCTGATTGCTTGATTGCTGCCACTTTTTTTAAATAGTAATATTTCCTTTATTTAATGGCAAATTTAATAAAGCTACTATTACTGTTTCAAAACAAATGACAGCAATGAAGTCATCTGAATAATACGAATCAACAGGCAATACTAGTTACTTTAGCTGTCCCAGAGTCAGTCTGAGTCGGTTCCTTTAAAATTTCAGGAGTCAGGGTCGGAGTCTATCATTTTTGCCACCGACTCCGTAGCCCTGCTTATTAATTATGTTGCTGATATTAAATGATAAAACCAAACTGATACTGAGTGCAAACAAAAGTTCTAAAATTATTAAAACAACTTCTATTTTAAACATAATTATGAACTTTCTGTTTTCCCCTCAGATTTCAAGTGACATGAGCCTGAAATGAAACTTAGAAAAATGTATTCCCAAAACAACTATTGGATTTTTATGCTCATTTTTTCAGAAATAAAATCGTTGGCACAATTATATTTTTTAAGGGAAATTTAGAGGTAATTATGAAAAATTTCGCGCCCTTCAGAAATTTTGTACCCAGAGCACGGGCCCCGGGTGACCGAGCGATAGTCAGGGCCTGATTGGTTGGTTCCAAAAATGTGTTTCAACAGAATGAAATAGCACCCAAAATCAAAAAAGAAAGGAAAATCATGCGTCAAGCATAGATTATGAAACACTTTCCAACTCATCTAGAAAATTGTAACAAAACTTCACCGTTAAATAATGGGAAAGAAGATATGTAGTAAACAGTTTAGGAAGCATAAAACACTTTTAAAAGTCCAGTTTTAGCATTTAATTTCCATAGTCAAAGTAGTCAAATTATTTTGTACAGCCCTGTATATGATCTATAGATTTGCCTACTTACTACATAGCATAAAATTTAGTTTAGTTAGAAAATTCCCATTTAGAAATTTTCGCCAATCGATGGAAATGCACACGGAATCTTTTGTACAGCCTTGTATATTGCATTAAGACTTTTGTACACACCACATATTAAGCTAAAATTTAATTCGGGCAAAAAACGTATAAGGCAACTTAAAACTCACTTACAGCAATTACCAACCAGAAATGGCAATGTAACTTGTTCTTTGCGTAGCCCTGTATATGAATTTATTTACATTTCACAAAATTTTATTAGTCTACTAAATATAGTTCAGCAGGAAAATGCGTAATACAATTAAAAATACCATTAAGCTGTTCACTCCCATAGTCAGTAATACTTACGAATTCCTTTCTGTAACCCTGTATATAATCAACAGAATTTATACACACCACGTACTATGCAAAAATTTAGTTAAACTTAAAAACTCAAACGAAAGTTAACAAGAACGAAAAATCATGCATCAAGCATAGATTATGTAGCACTTTCCAACGCTTCTAAAATAATTTTACAAATCCAAACCGTTTAATAAGCTGAAAGATGACAGCTAAGTAAACAATTTGGAAAACGCATAACATATTTAAAAACGTAATTTCAGGAATTTTCAATATATACAATATTCAGAAAAATATCCGAATACTTTTATGTAGCCCTGTATATGATCTATAGATTTGTATATATACATAGGATGCTAAATTTTAGTTTAGTTAGGAAACGCGTAGCACCGTTTAAATTCTCCTTCTGGAGTTTCTGTCAATAAACGGAAATGTGTTCGCGAACTTTTGTGCTGCCCTGTATAGGATCTACAGAATTTATACACACCACGTAATAGACAAAAAGCTAGTTAAGATTAAAATCGCGTTCAGTAACTTAAAACGCACTTCCAGGAATCATTGTTAACAGACAGTAAAGAATTCTTTTGTGTGTCCCTGTAAATGAACGATGACTGCTATACACACACTATTCTGTAGTAAGCCTCTTGTAAAGCACCTTAGTAATATATATAAACTTCAATGTGTTTAAAATAGTGGAACATTATTTAAATAAGCCGCAGACGATTTTTCTCCATAAATAATTAAAAATACCATTAAGCTGTTCACTCCCATAGTCAGTAATACTTACGAACTCCAAAATAATTCCGTTACATTACGTCTATACGTAATGTAACGGAATTATTTTGACTGTCCCTGTAAAGTAACTCTAAGTGCTATACACCTACTATTCCATATTAAGCTTCTTCTAATGCATCTTAGTGATGTATATAAATTTCAATGCGTTTACAATAGTGAAACATTTTTAAAATAAACCGGAAATGATTTTTCCCCATAGACCGCAATGTAACGGAATTCTTTTGAGTGTCCCTGTAAGAAAACTATAAGTGCTACACACTTCAGTTGAAATAGGGAACGTGCCATAGATAACGACAATAACGTATAAAAATTGCAGAGCAATCCGAGCATATTTACGGGAGTTAGAGCACGGCCAGACGGCCATCCGGCCAGACAAACCGAAGTCATAAGCACTTTTCAACTAGGTTGGAAAGTGCTAAAAACGCACTTATCACACATACGCTATAATTATCGCACTAAGACTGTAACCGAATTATTTTGCGTGTCCCTGCAAATGAACGAGAAACGCAATACACACCATACTTTTCGGTGACCAATTTATACTGCATCTTAGTAGTAAAACATATAAATTTCATTCTTTTTGAAATAATGGAACATCATTTAAATTACACTGCAAACGATTTCCCCCCCATAGAATATTCTACAAGGAATTATTTTATGTGACCCTGTAAATGAATAATAAATGTTTTGCACACTATATTTTATAAAATGGTGCGTTTTAGTGCGCTTTATAATTGTATATAATTTCATCATGTTTCAAATGACGTAACATCATCAAAATGTACTTGATTTTTTTTTCCCATTGACTGTAATGTAACGGAATACTTTTGACTGTCCCTGTAAATGAACTATAAATGCTACACACTTCATTTGCAACGTTGGTCATGCTGTTTTACACGTCAATTACATATATCAATTTCAGGGCAATCCGAGTAATTTACGTTATATACTCGACGAGTATAGACCAATCTTAGTGACCGCGTACAAGAGAACGCAAACTAGAACTTCAGAAAATACTCATATCAGCGTAACACCCCTTTTTGATTGTAGAATCGTCCCAGAGTGCTATGCGCGGTTTTCAAAAATGAACAATAGAATTGACATCAGTAAAATAAAATATACTCACTAAAAACTTGATAAATGGCAACGGAGTGGCCACCAAGTTTACCTGTCTTGACGCCCATGGACTTCTACCTCTGGGGGATACATCAAGGCACAGGTGTATGTGACTAAGCCTACTTCTCTGGTTGATCTGAAGCAGCGCTTCATCCTTGCTTGTCCCACAGTTACACCTGCTATGCTCCAACGTGTCCAGGACTCCGTACTGCCACGCATTCAATTGTGCATTGCCACCAATGGAGAACACTTTGAGCAGTATCTCTAGTAGATTCCGGGATTTGGATGTATTCATATTTTATAGTAGACAGTTTTCTCATATGATAATAAATTGATATTTATTTTTCTGTTTAATTTCAATAAATCATTCTTCGCTTTGTATACGACCCCTCAAAGTCAGCTCAAATTTTTAGAAGAAATAACCCTCTTTGGTGATACACCGATTTAGCGATACCAGCTAAACCTTTTTGCCGTAAAAAGGACATTGCACCCTGATTTCGATCTCGAATTACTCTTAATCCATTTTTTAACTGATCCCTGAATGAAAGACAAAATCATGTGAAAAAATCTCAAACTTTGAAATTTAATAACTGTGTCAATTTTTGTCGTACAGACGTCAAACATTTTGTGTTGTATTTGTTATGATATGTGCAAACATTTACTAAATATAACTATAGGGAACGGAGAACCGTATAAAAAGTTTTATTTCGTAATTTTTATAAAATTGATTTTTTACTTTAATTAACGCCACAACATGAATATTTACCTCATTTTAAACGCTTTTATAATTGGAACTATACGTCTACAACCAACGGTTGAGAAATTAAAGGTCGGCGATTGATAACATTTTGCACCCTCTATATGTACGTTTGTTTGTTAGAAATGTGGTTCAATACACGCATAATTAATAAATTAATTAGTAACGTAATTAGTTATTAAGTAATTTTTAATTAATTTAATAATTATATGAAGTTATGTATGTATTAATCAGTTTTTAATTTTTTTGACACTTTCGGTTTCGGCCGAAAGTGGGAAGATCATCGAAATTCGGTTTCGGTCTTAAAAACCTGTTTCGGTCGATCTCTAATATAGACACTGAGTGGGAAAAAAATTAGGAATTGCAGTACTAATATCGTGTTGAACCGCCTTTGGCTGGCTTTGGTAGCAGCAGATATTCTTCTAGGCATGGACTTTGCAATTTGCTGAAATCATTGAGGAGGAATGCTTACAAAATGGCAGCTCTTAATTTCCCCAGATTGAATGGTGGTGTTTAGGAGTTTTTAATAAATCTTTCCACTTCTCACAAATTTGGTTGAGGTCGGATGATTGAGAGGGCCATTGAAGCAACTGAAACTTGGAATCATGTTCCTCCAACCAATCTGAGATTATTCAAGCCCGGTGGCAGGTTGTACTGACCTTCTGGCCAGGGCTTGGCGGCCAGATTTTTTTTATCTCGCGACTAAATTATTTAATCTGGCGAGGGTTTTTTGTGCGGGGGGGGGGGGGGATGTTTTTTACTGGTGACTACAATTTTTTGCTGGCTATCGCATGTTATGAAATTTGTGAAGCCCTGGTCATAACCACCAGGAAACTTTATGGGTATAAACGAGTGTACGTGGTCAGGAACGATGGAGGGAAGAAGCTCTTGTCATCCTCGACTATTTCCAACGCAACTAAAGGACAAAGTGTATGCTAGGATAAATCGACATATATTTTGTGTATAGTAGTTATTCTATTACTAATGCAAACATAACAGTATTAAGATGCCTGTTAGAAGAAGAATTATATATATCAATAGTATAGTATAAATTTAATTTAGCAGACCTATGTGAGAACAGAATGTAGGCAAAATCATTTTTGTCGTAAAATTTGCGACAGCGCGTCAACTGCAAGGTTAATGCAGTTATGGGGAAAATAGTCTGCAATAATGTCTCTAATATCTTTTATGAAGAACAATTAAGAAATATACCAATTGTTATTAAAATAATAATCAGTTTCATCTGAAAGAATGTTATGATATTTTGGGTACGCACGAACTTGACCAGAGAAGAGCAAAACCCTACCCGAAACTGACCTACAGCGAAAAAATTAAATTAAAGCCAACCCATCCTTAAAAGCTAAACGAAGCATAGGCTCTTTACGTAATAGCTTCCTTTCCTTTTCACTTAGAGAATCTGTAGCGTTGATTCCTCCGATGGAATTTATCGAATTTATGCACGTGACGTCACAACCCAGAGCTGGTGGTATTTTGATCCATTATTTTAGCCACTGTTCCCTGCCAGAATGCCAGTATGCGCAACCGCAAATACCGCCAGCAGACGACTTTTAGCCTCGACCCAGGGTGCGTGCATAAAGTTTAACCAAAATTTTGAAAATTTACCGATTGTTCTTGGATGCAGAACAACATTTTGAATTTAGATTATAATATATTAAGTATCTATTGCACAACGATATTTTTTGCGGTATTTTTAACAAACACCATACTCCATAGACAGCCATGCTAATATTCAAAAGTAATTACCGCCAGTAGATGTGTCATTTGTCAAGGAACGATTCCAAAGGAACGACTCCGGCAGTGAAATTGAAGGAACGATTCCAGTCGTTACAAAGGAATCGGTCCTTTTGGGAACGATTCCGAAAAGGAACGATTCCTCGGATTCGGTCTTTTTGGAATGATTCCTAAAAGGAACGATTTCTCGGATTCGGTCCTTTTTGGAGCGATTCCTTGTATTCGGTCCAAAATATATCGAATCCAAAAAGTCCAAATGTTCCTTCGAATCGGGCCAGAATGTACAGACTCCGAAAAGGACAGATTCCTTGGAATTAGTCCAAAATGTACCGATTCCGAAAAGGAACGATTCCTAGGAGTCTGTCCAAAATGTACCGACTCCAAAAACGACTGAGTCCTCGGAATCGATCCAGAATGTACAGACTCCGAAAAGGACCGATTCCTCGGAATTAGTCCAAAATGTAGCGATTCCGAAAAGGACGATTCCTAGGAATCGGTCCAAAATATACCAATTCCAAAAAGGATCAATTCCTCGGAATCGGTCCAGAATGTACAGACTCCGAAAAGATCGAGTCCTCGGAATCTGTCCTTGTTCTTGTAGACTGGCCAGTTTTAATAAATTAAAATACGCTATTTTATTTTAAAATAGCAGATTTTGATTCGATTAAAGCTGAGTTTCTGGCCAAAAAATCCTTCTAATGTGCACGTGATAAAAAAATAATAATGAAGAGAGAGAGAGAGAGAGAGGGAGAAGTGTGGGGGGGGGGGCGATTGATTTATAAACTACAACTGTGTATTACTTTCTCTTAAATATATTTTAAGATAAATAGAAGTATATTATTGTACTTCAGTTAAAATTTGTCTATTCAAATATTGTCTATTCAAATTTTTCTGCTTAATAGATTTATGTTAAGATTACATTAAACAAGTTTTATAATATATGTATATAGCATAGCTGCCAAATTTTACGCTTTTTGCTACGACTAAAAATTAATAGAAAATTTTGCCTTATTGAGGGACATGATTTCGGCGGTTTAATAAGGTAAAATTTACTATAACATTTTAATGGTAGGAAAAAAGCGTAAAAGTTGGCAGCTATAATATAGTATGTAGTAAAAATATATAGTAAAAAAAAAAAACACAATTTACAGTAAAGACATTTATGTTTTTTCTTTTTTTTTTTTTAACTGATTCTAGTGCTAATATAATTGTATAATTGTGTACGTGTATACAGATTAATAGACATTTTTATATTTTGCCAAAAAAAAAAAGGAGCAGCACTATTACACTTATTTCTTTTTTAATTATTGATCGCTAAAGAATGCAAGTTGTGATTTTGTATAGTTTTTTATTTTTTATTTTGTCATTTTATTTCTATTTCTTGCTAAATAATTAGAAGTTAAATATCTTTAACTTTGTTTTAATACAACGTAAAATATAAGCAAGACAAAAATCGTTTTTCACAATAATTTCTTGTGACAATCGCGATTCCACGATCAGGATTGATACTCCCAACTCCCGAAATCAGTTCCCGGATTAATGGCTATTACTGTGGTGGTGGATAACAGATATTTGCAGTGCCGAAATTACGTAGGAGCAAAGGAGGCATATGCCCCGGGCGCCAGTGTAGAAGGGGGCGCCAAAATAGGATTTGATTCTTCTTTCGGTACAAAAAACAAATAACGAAATTTGAACAAAAAAGATTTGTAATCAGGCAACCTAAAATAAAAACGTATTCGTTCATTTTATTATCTTTGCTTTCAACAGTTCTGGTTTTTATCATTAGGTGATCACATAGAGACAACAAAACAGTACTTGATTAACGAATTCTTCCAAGATATTTGCAAGAACAACATACAGTCCTAATTCGGTTTAAATTTGCTCAGTATATTTCGGATGTTATCGTGATGACAAGCTTTGAATGTTTTATGCTTTTGTGTGCTCCTGTAAACGAACTATAACAGCTACATACTCTATTAACGAACTCATAGAAGATACTGGCAGATCAATTTACTGTCCCAAATAGGTTCGAATTGATTCAGTATTTCAGACTTTATCGTGAGTTTTTTTTTCCATATATTGAAAGTTTAACAGAGTTTTGGAATTATATAGCAGAAATTCTTATTAAACAAAAATTATTAGAAAATAAAATCGATTAAAAAAAATTTGTTTACACCAATGAATAAAAAATTTTAGAAACAAATTATCATTCCTGGTTGTTTTATATTATTAATGTTAATTTTTTTTACTATCATGAAACTGTTGTTGAATTGTTTGTTGTACTAACATTTTAGCCTGCTTTTTTGTTGCAGATTATTTTAGGATTTCAACAAATTTTATATATTCCTATTTTTGAAATAAAATCTTTTTTAAGAGTATCGTATTTTCTTATTTATTTTGTGTATTTGAAATCGTATTTGTATTAAACTATAAAGTTGACGAAAGTTAGTTAAGTTATTGAAATGTATTGAACTATATAGTTATGATTTTGTTTCTTATCTCAATATCTACAGTTCTAATTATGTGCAATTTCTAAATTTAAATATACTGGTATACCTTTTCAAAAACTTTCAATCTAAAAGTTCAATTTCAGAAAACACCTTTTTAATGGATTTTTATGTCATAACAGGAAGTAACAACTAAAATTTTACGATTTCAGGTGCAGGCATTTTGGTTTCGGCTGTGCATTCATAATGCAGTCAGAAAGGACATTGTTATACATTAAGACTCTCACATATACTTCGTGTAATGAATTATGTTTTTCCAAATCGACAGGTATCCGAATTTGATTTTGTAAAAGATTCTATTCACACATGCACTTAATACTAAAAGGAGATAGTCCTGGGAATTGTTTAGAAATGGGCAGTCTGAGAAAATGGCCGATTTCCGAGTAATCGTACCGAAATGGAGTGACTCTGAAAACTGCCGGTTCCGAGGACTGAGATGTAAATGAATGGTTGGTTATCTTGGGGTGGATTTTGAAGAGGGATCTAATTATAAGGCTTAAAATTGCGTAGACCCTGGTGCCAAAAACATCAGAACTATAATAAAGATTCCTGCATAAAATAATTAATAGTATAAATGGAGGGTCATTCAACGATATATTTTCAAGAGGAAACCCGATTACACTAAAAATCGAATGTGTCGCCACCCTGGTGGGCAAAACAAACAGCTACAATAAAAATTTCTTTGATAAACTATAGCGGTAAATGAAAGGTCATCCAGGGGTAAATTTTCAAGAGGAATTGAGTTTAATGCCATAAACCATAAAGTCAAGGAGTATACTTGTATTATGGTAAATAGAAATAATTGCTAATTAATTGCACACACTCATTAATGAAATGAACTCTTGAAAACGAAATCATCTGTCCAAAAAATTTAAAAATAAGGCGGATGGCTGCGTAAGAAAATGGACGAATACGTAAGAAAATAAATTAGCATTATCAATATTAGGATTTCATGTTCGTTCTAATACTTCCGGATTCGTTCCTTTTTTTCTCAAAATTATCCCTTTTATCTTGAAATCGTTCTTTTTATCTCGGAAGCGTTTCTTTTTCTCGAAAATCTTTTTTTTTTAAGGATTCGCTCCTTTTTCTCTGAATTGTTCCTTTCTTCGGAATCATTCCTTTTATTTCGGAATCGTTCCTTTTTTCGGAAAGATTCCAAAAGGAACGACTCCAAAGAATTCGTTCCTTTCGGTGAACGACTCCGGCTGGGACGATTCCCTAAAAGAAGCGATGTTGCCCATCTCTACAGTAGATGATTTTTAGCCTCAACCTCAGGTCACGTGCATAAAGTCCATTAGTCCAATAACCCTATCTAGAGTATTCAGATCGTCCATCTGTAGGGGACCAAAAATGTTTGAAATGACGAAAATTGACCAAAATTCGATCGGGAATTATGAAGCCTATAATTGATTTAGACTATTACTTATTTTGCACTCATTTATTTATATTTTATAGTAATAAAATAATTTGTTATATTGTAAAGAACAATAACAAAAGCTTTAATACTGTAAGACAAAATTAATCTTACAAAACTACTTTTGGAACGATTTTGAAGTTTTTTTTTTTTTTTTTTTTTTTTTTTTTTAATCATTTCTTTATATTTCTTATTACGTTGTATCGATTATACCTTGAAAATAAAGTAAACAATTAATTCAAAATCCATCAAAACTAATCGTAGTTTATGTTATTACTCGGGAGGGGGAAAAAATTGTTTCTCAGGTATAGTTTTGTAGAGAATGTAATTTCCTTTATTTAAAAAAAAAAATTGTAAACCCGTTAAATCTTTTCAAAAGTTAGTGTGACAAAACTTCTGGAAAATAATGTTTCGAGATAGTTCAAAGTTTTTCTTCACCGGTTTACGGCTCGTACGACTGTAATTTCAGGAATTTTCTTATTGGACGGAACTGTACGACATTCTTAAAGGTTCAAACATTAAAAGAAAAAAAAATGCATTTTTTCGTCATTTCAAATAATTCTAGTCCCCTGAATTAAAAAATTTCCCAAAACTTTTGTTATTTTAGAGGAAATCATAGAAAAAAAAATAGTTTTTTACTTTCTCATTTCTTGATTGCTCCGCATCATGTTATAAATTCTGCATTCTCGTTAAACTGTTTATCTTCCAGAAACTCTTTGATATGACTTACGTTTTATCAGCTGTTCTAGGAACTTAGTATTATATGACTGTCAAATTTAAATGTTTCCTTAACAAAGGTTCATTATGCGTTGAAGTGTTTGTTTCATTAAAAGATCCCACACTTTATCACGAGTGTTAAGCTTTCATTGATCTACTTACGCAGCTCTTGTCTGTTTTAACTTTCTTTAAGAGGTAAAGAAAACACTGCTTTTTTTCTTTCTTTTTTTTCTGTTGTAGAGATTGTATTAAGTGTTTTTTTCGTCTTTTTTAAACTATGCTTGGCAGTTATTAGGGTTTTCTTGGTCCATTCTTTTATTTTTCAGGAACCAAAAATAATTTCTACAACAAAGTACAACAAAGCGTTTTTTTTCTTTTAACCAGTTTTACATCATATTATAATACAAGCAAATCTTGTGTGTCTGTGACTGTGTGTATGCAAATGTTATCTTATAAACGGCTCTAATGATTTTGACTAAATTTTGTATCTTACCGTTTTGGGGCACGAGAAGACCACTGGGGTAGGCCACATGTTAGAGAAAATTTTATTAGTGGGTCACTACGGGTAATATAAAATTTATCTAAAAAAGTCTCAAACTACTCTGACTAAATGTTGCATCCTATCATTTTGGATTACTAGAAAAACATTGGGTTGGGTCACATTTTCAAGAAAATTTGATTAGTGGGTTACTATGGGTCAGGGTCAAGCTAATTTGATCTAATAAACGGGTCAAACGATTACGACAAAATGTTGTATCCTACCATTTTGGATTACGAGAAAACCATTGGGATAAGTCACATGATCGAGAACATTCGAGTAGGGGGTCATTTTTGGGTCCCTACGGTTCAAACTAATTTTATCTAAAAAACGGCTCGAACGATTTTGACTAAATTTCGTATCCTACCATTTTGGAGTACGAGAAGACCATTGCGCTGGGTCACATGTTCGAGAAAATTAGATTAGTGCGTCATTTTAGGGTCGCTACAGCTCATTGTGAAGCTATTTTTTTCTAAAAAACGGGTCTAATGATTTTGGCTAAATTTTGTACCTCATACCGTTTGATGTGACAAGAAAATCATTGGTCTAGGTCACATATTAGAGAAAATTTGATTAGTGGGTCATTTTGGAGTCACTATGGGTCAATGCATTTCAATGCAAATGGGGGGGGGGATTGAAACAACTGTTAAAATGTTGAACATTGGGCAATGGGCAGTAAACGAAGTGCAAAGTTGGCAACATTTCGCCAAATTTGGCGATATTTCACGAAATGTTGGTGACAATGGCGAGATTTAAGCGGTAAAATAGACTTTCTACCAATTCGCCAAGTGCATGCTTGGCGCCAAATAAAAGAACGTTGCCAAGTTTGAGACATTTCGCCAAATTTTGGCGACATTTGGCAAAAAAATTGGCTTTCAGAATCTGAAGGAATTTTTCTGAAATTCTCAATAAGAGCCGATATACAGGATTCAACCAACCAGAGTACATAGAACGTTCTTGAGCAACACAGACGTTCCTTACAACGCATACCTGCTGAAGAAATATAACTGTCACATCGACGTTGATGTTATGTTGAGTTACGGACAAAGCTGATTTTAACCGAGCGTAGCTCGTCTTCCCAGCTGATATATAATAACAATCCATTATTTCGGCCCTTCTATTATAAGGATCTATCCCAAATATTTATTCATATACATGTTACTGTTGCATCGAATTGAATGACCGATTAAACATTAGGATAAACATTGCGATATAATTAACCTTTTCTAATTTTCTACCTCTTTTTTATGTAAGAAAATTTAGATATAAGATTTTCTTGTAAATGTTTTTAAGAATGTCAGTCTTTCCAAAAAGAGAAAAATAATGTAAGTGCACAATTAATGGGCCATGTATGTATAATGGGCTTCTATATGTCTGTTTTAGTCTTTCCAAAAAGAGGAAAAAAAACATAAGTGCACAACTAATGGGCCATGTATGTATAATGGTCTGCTATCTTTCACAAATGTTATATATTGAATTTTTATTTATTTTTTACATTTTCCTGGATATTATTCAAACAGGTATGCGTTCATTATTCATATTTGTTTTATTTATTTTTTCTCCATTTGTTGCATGTTGTTTCTGTGTTGTCTTTTAATGGTTATATATATATATATATATTTGTATATCTCACTCATAAGCAACTAAACTAACATGTGATTGGTCAGCAATTCTACCAATCTCTTGTCTCTTTAGTTGTTGTGTCTGGTGATTAATTTACACTTGAAATAAAAAAATAACTTAAAATTCGTATAACAAAAATGAGCGAATTTTTTAGTTAAAGATCGCATGTAATTATATTTTACATATTGTTAAAGTAAAAAAAAAAAAAGTGTAGAAAACATTTTAATAAATAAAACCTACTAGAAAATTGCAACATATTTAGAATCATAAGTATACTTTAAAGGTTGAAGATATAAAACAAGAAATTAAATTAAAAGGATTTAATCTGAAGCAGATGTAACAAAATTTAGTTTAAATAATAAATTGGAACAGAAATGGAATGTAGATATATGAGAATGGAAAAAAGAAAAACAGACACATGAGTTTTAATTTTTCCGTCGACAAGAAAATACGCACCTTTCGCAAAAATATATTTCATATAATACATACTTGCCACAACCTCCAACTATTTTCCCGTAAAATGTGGTTTAATTTGACACGTTTACACTGTTTGTTGTTCAATTTGACACACAGGTTAAACACGTTTCGAACCATAAAATGCATTTTATGAATATCTATTTAATTTCATGTTTCTTCATGGAACTTGTTTGATTTATTTGTAAACAAAATTTCTGGTTCAAAACGTGTTTAACCTGGGTTAAATTAAACCACGTTTTACGGAAGAATACTGAGAGATTTGTAGGTATGTAAAATAGACCGCCAAGTGACCAAGTTAGTCTATCACTGTCGATATAATGTATTGAATGTATGTAAAAAACAAGAACGAAAAATCATGCATCCATCGTGAAACACTTTCCAATACTAACAGAATATTATTAATAAATTTCATTTTTTCATTCAATGAAATGAAATATCTAGATAAACAATTTAAAAAAACCCCACATAACTCAGTAAAAATCTATTTTCAACATTTTCTGTCCATATCTGGTAATGTGTACGAATTCTTTTGTGCAGCTCTGTATATAATCTATGGAATTTATGTATGTCATGTAATTCACTAAAAATTAGATAAGTTTAAAAATGCGTACCACAGCTGAAAACGAACTTTCAGCATTCGATCGTGGTCAGTCCTGTAACCGAAATCTTTTGAGCGTCTCTGTAAATGAATGGAAAATGCTGCGCACTCCAAAATCTATAGAAACCATGTTGTAGTGCAAATCAGTGATCCTTTTCATATCCTCCTTTTTATGTATGAAGTATCATAACATCATTAAAAATGCACCGCGAATGTTTTTTCCCCATATGTAATGGATTTTTTTGTGCGTTCCTGTAAACTAACTATAAATGCTCCCTATTCTATATTCCTAAAAAAGTATGTGGTAGTCCACCTCAGTGATGCATATCAATATCATTGTGTTTGAACTATCGTAACATCAATTAAATGCTCCACAAAAGAGTTTTCCCCATAGAACATAATGTACCGGAAATCTTTTGTTGTGCGCACAGTAAACTTACTGCAAATGCTACACATTACATTTTCAATTCCAAACATTCTATATAACCTTAATAAATAATATATAAAAATTATATGGCAATCCGAGTATATTTAAAAGAGTTACAGCACGGACAGACAGACAAACAAACAGAATTCATAAACACTTTTACACTATGTTGGAAAGTGTTAAATCATTAAATCACATGGAAAAACACATGGAAAAATTAAAAAAATTCAATAATGTTAA
The DNA here is from genome assembly GCA_963931845.1 of Maratus michaelseni. Taxonomy (NCBI): domain Eukaryota; kingdom Metazoa; phylum Arthropoda; class Arachnida; order Araneae; family Salticidae; genus Maratus; species Maratus michaelseni. The sequence continues at coordinate 410,561,191 of OZ007586.1, forward strand.
AAGATTTTATTCGCAGCATTCCATAACATGAAAGAAGCATTATAGATGAATCTAACAATTATACTACAGCTACACATAAGTGACGAATCGAACAGACAAAATGTTTAATTACTACGGTTATAGTTAAAATATAGTACGAACAGTTGTTTATTATAAAATTAATCATCAATAAAGTATTTTTTTAATTAACTAAAAAAAAACTAAACTAAATATAATTATTTTTATTTAATTTTTAAGACAATATGATTATTTTTATTTAACCTATTAGGAAAGTATTATATATTAAAATTTTCGGACTGTTGAATAGTTGCAAAAATATGTTTTATAATAAAAAAATTATAATGTAAACTTTTAGTATTGCTAAAGTTGTGACGGCCATCTTTGTTTGTCAGGCCGTGCGGTAGAGCAGGAGACGAAAAACAAGTCTAGTTTAAAACCAAAACCAGTTTATTAAAATCTAATAGGTAGGGAAGTTGAGCGAGCTCCACTTGATTTTCCTCAAAATTAACAAAAAAAGAAAGACTTTTGCTATCGACTTGTAGCTGCTTAAGAAATCAAAACTATATAATAATTAGAATTAAACTATTCAGGTACAAATTCACGATACAACAATTTTATATTTCAGACTTAAGCACTGATGCAGGCTTAAATCAACTTAACAGCAGCACGAAACTTAACTATAAATGCTGAGACTAATTATCAATCTCAAGACTCGATGCGAAGTCTCGAGGCTAAATCTAAATTTATCTAAGTCTCAATCTAAATCTCAATACATATACCCTGTTCACATCGGACATTTAAGATATCTTAGACCGCCATTTTTGAGGTGGTACCCTCCCGGAATTGAATACATGTCCACACCGCAAAACTCATCTAAGATAACTCACTGAACATCACCGCAACCGAGATATGAACAAACGTAGAATGTGCGCATGCGCATAAGTTAAAGGCAACCTCAACAGCCAATCGGCCTCCAGAGCCAATCAGAGTGAGTGGTGTACTGGCTGTATCTAACAATAGAAAGTTCGAACTCACTGAGTGAGTTCCAGAAACTCACTCAGTGAGTTCGGCGGTGTAAGATATCTTAACTATCCGATCTGAACGTAGTATTTAATACCCTGTTCACATCGGACATTTAAGATAACTTAGACCGCCATTTTTGAGGTGGTACCTCCCCGGAATTGAATACCTGTCCACACCGCCAGACGCATTTAAGATAACTCACTCAACATCACCGTGTCCAGTGCGCATGCACATATGTTAAAAGCAAACTCAACAGCCAATCGGCCTCCAGAGCCAATCAGAGTGAGCGGTACTGACTGTATCTAGCAATGGAAAGTTGGAACTCACTAAGTGAGTTTCTGGAACTCACTCAGTGAGTTCAGCGGTCTAAGATATCTTAACTATCCGATCTGAACGTAGTATAAGTCTCCCAAGCTAAGTCTGCTCTCCCCAGCTCCTCTGAGCTCTGTTCTGAAACGAAAATTCACTGCTTATATACTCCACGGTATCGATTGACCAGCTCCCAAAAATTTGCATAACTGAAAGAAAACAGCAACTCACAATTTCCGAGATTCCGGCATCCGTCGAATGTTAGAGAAAGAGAGCATTGATAAAACTTATACGCACATGGCCGGTTATTGGACAAAAAATTACGATCTCATTCAAACATCGCCTTCTCACGTGACGAGAGTAGTCGATCCCTTACAAAGTGTACTATCCATTATCGAATTCATTATTTTTTTAATGAATTATTTTATTTATAATTTTCCAACACATTAATAATGAATTTTAATTTCTTATATTTAAATTCAGAATTATTCCAAATCAATTAACCATTCTTTAAAATTGTTATAATAGTAATTGTCATGTGAGATTTATAAACGAACTAGCTGTAACCTGTAACTTCGTTCACGTAACATTTAAAGAAAATTAATACATTAATTAAGCAACATATCCAATTAACAAACTCTTTATAATATTTTATAGTAGAAAATATTTTTGATAGTCATAATTTGCGTATTTTCATATATATATATATATATATATATATATATATATATATATATATTAGGTAGCTTTCAATACACAAAAGTATAAAGCTACCTATTGCAGCCGTTCGGAGGAAAGCAGTTCCGGAAAATTTCGATATATTTTCACCGATCATGACCCCCAGACCCCAAAACCACCCTCCGTTCAAATGTTGATATATATATCTGACCTATGTCATACGATAACGCTCGCATTTATAAATCGATTTTTATGAAACTAATTGTGTGTATTAAGGTCACCAATGTCTCGACCGAATTCGTTGGCCAGCTTGGTCCGCCATTTTGTTTCAAGATGGCGGCCATTTAAAAATTTAAAACTAAAATAAATATACATAAAAATTAAAAATTCAAATTTATTTTTTAATTACGTGTTAGGCCTTGATACAAGGATTCCAGAGCATTTTTTGGTTTACCTCTATCTTAAAAAATGGCTGAGATAGAGCAGTTTGAAATTCTAGGGTGGCTGACATTTTGAAACAAAACAGCACATTAACGCGATTACTCACAAATTATTTTCTTTCATTGTTGTAATAATTTTCCCAATCATACGCATAAAACTATATATTCATATCCGTTAGCGCCAAAATTGGTGACATTGGCGGCAAAATTGGCGACAAAATGGCAAAATTTGACATTTTTCGAAATATCGCCAAATTTGGCGACCAAAATAAGTCTTTATAAATGAAGCTAATTTGGCTATTGCTCAATAATTTCGTGAAATTCTTATTCAAATTTAGTATTAACGAATCTTTTGTAAACGTGTCTTTGCATTTTAATTTGCTGTTTTCGTGTAACATTAGCTAAAATTTTAAAACGAAGGTATAGGAAAGCTACCTTTTCCTCCCGGTACAGGCCGGAAGGACTTATATATATATATATATATGATTATTTAAATTTCTTTCATGAGCTTGAACACATTTTTTTGGTATTCTATTCCTGGAAATCGATTTAAGTTTTCGTGCCGAAGAATATTTTTTAAAGTAATTATATTAGTTAATATTTTTGAGGAAATTTATTAATTAACATGTCACTAGATATGACTTTTATTTGATTAAAATAATCTAAAAATCAATATAAATTGTTTCTATTCCAAAACACTTCACATCTTTAAAAACAAATTGGAGTTATATGATATTTAAAAAAGAAATTAAAATGTGGCGGAGCATAAAAGTTTAAAAATAAAGAAAATAAGTAGAAAAAATACCTTTTGACCATCATTATATGTATCGTATTTTTATTTCACAGTGCTACACTTTTAGCAGCTGTAGATCTACCAACAATATCAAAATGTTTACCACGTTTCAAAGACTTTCCAAGCGTAAATGCTTACTTGTTAAACAATAGAGTTGGCGAAAAAAAATCTGAAAAAGCACCCCAATTATGGATAAACATTGTCATATCGACTTTTGTGTTGTAGTTTAGGATTATGGGAGTTTCGGAAATTGAGAGGCATATATTCCAATGAGGAGCAAAAATTAATTACCCTGAAGAGATATTTTTAATTATAGATTTAAATAATTTAAAATTATAAGGAATTATATAAGTATCAGAGAAACATAACTAATAATACCTGGATTTTTAATTGGCTTTTCTCTTGCGCTTTTCCATAATCATGGTACCTTTAAAAAAATAGGAGGGGGGGTTTTCTTGTTTAATTAGTGACATCTACAGTTCTTTGAATTTCACGTGAACTATGTCAAAGGCAAATCGTATTCTCCAATGAAAATTGCATATGCAAACAACTTTTAAATCAAATTTAATATATTTATTAATTTTTATCCAAATTTAATAGTCTGGAGGATTGTACGGTAAAGGGATGTTAAATTTATGCTTTGGTGACCAATGCATTCTGCGGAAATTACGCTACTTTTTGTAATTGCTATAAAATGTCACCGGGGATAGTTTTTCCTATGAACTGATACTTGTCTAGTTAAAAAAAAAAAAAAATCTTTCACTTCATGAATCATGTACAAATGTGCATTTATATTTCTAGATAGTGTGCATGTTTGTCAACAAACTGATTTGTTGATTGTCTACTCAACTTAACGTATGCAAAACGTTGAGCTAAATTACTTGAAGTTCCACTAAATTTCCCGTAATTTTCAAGTAGTTAGGATACATTATATTATTTGTAAGAAATAATAAATTATGAATTACTAACTCTGCAAGTATCGTTACTTTTTGCCTACAATTTGTTGAGAAAAAAGTCTTTACTTGAGTGCGTAACATGCAAATTATCTATTTAAAACATGAAAGCGCTTAAAGAAATCCAATATTATTGTACTCATAGAAAAAAATTAAACATTCATATTATTAAATACTAAATTTAACTAAGAAATTATATTCACAATGTAATTTAAACAGAATTTTCTAAAATCCCGTTTTGAAGTTATCTGAATTTTGATGCAAAACGTTATTTCTTAGAAATATATATTTTTCTTTTAAAAATTAGACAATTTCGAAGCTGGTGAAATGAAAATGAAATGACGCCACTTTGTCGAACTTATAACAAATGCATTATTTTTTAAAAATTAAAATCAATGTTTTACGTGAAAAAGAAATTACGTCATTTTTTTTCGATAAACCATTTTACGTTTAATTTTCCTTTTTTAACACCCATTAATTAATGGAAAATGCTATTATGTGTTCTTCAAATGTAATTATTGTCCACCTAAATCCAAAGAGTTTAAATATGCCTCCTTGGTTGAAGCTGAAGCCGAAAAAACTTACGATGTAATGATTTCTAAATGTCAATATTTGACAGACTATTCTTGATTATGTATAAAATAAATTTAATCATGAAGTTTGAATACGCAAAAATGTTTTTATTTCTTGAATAATTTACTTTAATATTAACAAACCAGTGTAATCAATTTGCCCTTGTAAAATTACGAGCTAAGCTATTTATTTTTAGCTCCAAATACATTTAAATAAATGTACTACGTCATTTAAACTCACCTGTATTAATCTTTCCAATATTCGAAAAAAATGAATATCTTCTCTGTATGACGTCAGTTTCGGATTTCAAATTATGGTGAGTGGATATGAAATTTGATCGGTTTATAAAAAATATTGACCCTACGCAGTTTCTTTTAATGGCAATGGGAAAGAAATTGCATTAGAAATTTGAAAAAAGAATAGATTTATGATGATAAACTATGGGAGATGTTTGAAAAAAGTGGTAAAGGATGATCTTAGAAATTTTTAAAGTTGGCGGTAATTTTACTCGTGTCCTAAAACGCATGTACACCAAGTTTCATTCAAATCGGACAAAAACTGCAGATTTGTATAAGGAACATACACACATACCAAGAACGACTTTTATATATATAGATAATAAATATCTTTCATTTTTAACTTATATTAATTTATTCCAGTTAACCAATTTATCTATATTTTATTACATAATTCTTAACTTGGATCTAATTTTCATAAATTATTTTAATAAAAGTAAATTTAAAGTTAATTTTTAATATTTAATAATAATACATTTCTCATTTTAATTTAAATGCAAACTCATAAAAACAACAAATTTAATAACATTTTTAATGAATCAGCAAGTAAAAGAAATAGCATAACAATGAAAACATTTTTTTCTCCATGTTTAACTGATCAAATTAATATCACATATCGTGATTTTTATTGTTTATTATTATTATTATTATTATTATATATAAAAACTGAGTACATTCCCCATTTTTTTAATTTGAGTTTTTAAAATAATTTCCCGTATATTTTTATGATTTTTCTAATTCAATGTTTTCTTGTATCTTAATTATTACTTACATTCAAGTATTATATTATATCGGCAAGAATAGAAAAACTCGGTGACTCGACTGTCTATTTTATGAAATCAAGGCATTTTTTGAGACACCTAAATTTTCTTGCAGACTGAAGATTTAACATTTACGTGTCGCTATGTGTTTGAATTTTCTATCATCATATGATATCTATATTTCATTTCTGTACCAATTTAATAATTATAATGTATTTTGCTAAATTTCTTTCAGATTTAATAATTTTTATTTCATTTGTTGTTTGGCATCGTCTACCTTAAAATTATATTTATGATTCTTCATATGTTGCGATTTCTTCGTAGGTTTTATTTATTAAGATGTTTTCTATGTATATACACACATTTATTAAATCAAAAATATCACCTAAGAGTAATTTAAATACGAAATAAATATTTATCAACTATACAGCAATTTAAATCTTATGTAAATCTTAATAATAATAAATGCCATATTCTGAAACCATTTATGTAAATAAATTGCTGTATATTCAATAGCCATACAAACACATTTTATGTTGTAGGTCTTAGTTAAAACCATGCAAATACCTAAATATGTAAGCGTGTACTGTTTTTAAAAAATGCGAAATGTGGCAGTTCTCAATCAAAAATATTTTTTTTGTATAGGAACCAGGATCGCAAACACTTATATTCTGTCAAAAATATAATGTGTTTTACGCCTAGCCGAGCCCGGATTTTCTTTCACAACTTTAGAAATAATGAAGATATTGTAACACACAATTTTGCTTTGTGGGAAATGTGATGACATCACGAGAAATGCTTGTAATGGTGCACATACAGAAATAGTTGTTCCATAATTCAGAATGTGACTGATTGTAGACTGGCTGAATTGCAGTGCACTTTTAGTATTTTCGGTGGGTTGATGGTACCATATTTTTCATACAAAAAAAAGTTACAAAATGAAGTTAAACACTTCGCTAAAATATCTTTAATGTTAAAGTTATAAACGAAAATTCGGGTCCACCTTTGAGCGACACATCGTGTATTTTTGACAATAAATGGTTTGCGACCCTGCTTTCCTATAAAAGAATTATTTTGTGTTGATGAGCACTATCAATTATCTGATTTTGTAAAGACAGATTACGAACACCCTGTATATCTAAGCTGTTAAAAAGCAGACCTATTCCTGTGAAGTACGAGTTACAAATGTATAGACATTATTAATTTATCCCTCCTACACGATTAAGTATAAAACACCGCGGAAAACATTTGGTCGCAAAATACCAGAAGATTAAATTTTCTTTCATCCCTATCGAAAAAAGTCAGGCGGGAAAGAGCTATTTTTATCATCTCTTATACTTAAAGAGAAAAAAGTGCCAGGTGGCAATCGCATTTATATATATATAATATTCAAAAGATACCAGGTGATGAGAATGCGCTTTACCTACTTTCATAAGCAAAAGTAATATTGTCTCATTGTATTCAGCGGTACTGTTCAGCGGTAAATAGACTGACTATAAAATAACTTTCCCTGTTTGAAGGCATATCTGTATCATCTATGTCTAGCTAAAAATAATGTACTAAATGGGACCCTACTGAAGGCATGCGGAAATGAAATCCTTGAAAACAATTTAATACTAAAAAAAAGAAATCGTATTTTTCATTGTATGCTGCGTCATTTTCCCCCTCAAAATTTATTTGAAAATCTTGGTTGTGCGTCGTACATTGGTATTTCGGATTTGAATGTCCTCTCTCTCTATATATATGACCATTGGTCACTACATAAAGTCGTCGGGTGGCAATTTGGTATTTAAATTTGCAAAAACTAAAGCAATACATTGTGATACTGTGCAATTTTAGTAATAATTGTTATATTTTAATGGGATAAAATCTTTTCGAAATGATTTTCTCCCGATTTAATTTTTTTTTTCCTAAATGAGGTATTAAAAATCGGGGCGAGCGTGTTACACGAGAGGCGGGCATACACGAGGGGAAAAAAAAACTGTATTTAGTAAATACTATTTGTCTATAAAGAACTTTTTGGCCCCGTCACTATTGAAAACAGTTGGATATTTTATTAAACGTTACTAAAATGGATTTTGCGTGTGTGTGTGTGTGTGTGACCGTACAAACAAGTAATTCAGTTTAATGACTGAAAAGTCACTCGCTCTTTATGTCGAGACAATCTTCCTTAAAAAAAAATTCAAGCTGAATACATACTTTTGCTTCATACTTCTGAATGATACTTCTGTGCATTTTTGATAGTTTCTTTTCGCGGAATTGATCTCCCCATATGCCAGCAAAAGTCTGTTTTTTGTATACCCACCCTGTACTTTTATGTCTGCAAGCATAAAATATTGGCTAACTAGTCGGTAAAAATAGAATATTCAAGTACAGAAGAATGTAAGATCAGATTTGAATTAATACTTTATATTTGTGAAATCAAATTCAGCAGACTATTTGGCTTCAACCCTCCAGTTCCCAAGGCATTCTTCAGGGTGCACCTCTCCAGTGCCCCCTCCCCCAACCAAAGCACTCCACAACATATTTGTCTTAGTTTGTGGCTAAATAACTAAAAACAATTGAAAAAAAGGAAAATTGCTCCGGTAGATACTATGTAGAAACTGAAGAGGATTTAATACAGTATCGTTTAAAATTAAAACAAATATCTTTTGATCCTTGAGAATTGAAAAAAAAAAAGATCACAGTTCTGCCAAAAGTAAAAATAACATTTTATGCATTTTTATGATGAACTTTAATTTTCTGAATCATTAGCAATTACAAGAAGAGGGAAAGAGTAAACTGAATGAATGGAGCAATTGAATTATTTTATGAGAGCAAAACAAAAGCGTTGGTTTTCCTTTTAATTTTTTCTTTCATGTTGCAAACCCGTAAGTTAAGTACTTGAAGTTAAATAAAAAGAAAGCGCCAAAAAGAAAAGAAAAATACAGTTTGACATTTCTTACGTGATGAACGAACTGCCTAAAATACGAAAGGATCTCAAATTACCTTCCTTTAGGAAGAAAAAGAAAATCGAACGGTACTTTACGTCATCTCTAAAAAAGGGAAGAAGGAAAAAAAAAAGTTTGGAAATACGACACGCGTTTATTTGACCATAATAAACAAACCGTGTAAAGTAACAAACTGTGTTTACGCAAGATTAATTTTCTGTTGTCATGTCTTTCGGTTTAAAAATAATAAATACTCGAGTTGTTTATCGAAATGTGGACGCTGGAAGAAATTAAATTAATGCATTTAATTTGACAGTTTCGTTCTTTTACTTTTTCTAATAATTGAAATTGGTCAAACGTTAAAATAAATTAATAAAGTAAATGTACCAATAGTGGGCCACTTAAGGGCATTTATCTAATTATCATTAAAATATTAGTGAATTCCAAAAGATACATACGAGGGCCTTTTTTTTTTCTATTTCCGATCGAGCCGCTAAACAACCAGATGAGTGATAGGCAAAGATGCGTGGTAAGCGACTGCCCATCTCCCTAACTATAACATCTACTACAATCGACGCCAGCTCGTGTTTTTAAACTCAGCTGTAGGCACGTAAACATGGATGGTACGATTGATGCTGCCGCCGAGTTGCGCAGTGTTATCCTTTTTCTTCAAGCAGAAGGGAATAGCACAGTAGAAATTCACAGAAAAATGACCCAAGTGTATGGGGCAAAACTGTCTGCGTGAATTGTGTCGAAAATTTAAAGACGGGCGAACCGACGTTTTTAAATGGGACGTGTTTGATCACCCACCGTATAGCCCCAACTTAGCGCCGAGTGATTTCCATCTCTTCCCTGAATTAAAGAAATGGCTAGGAGGCAAAAACTTCCAGACGAATGATGAACTTTAGCCACCGTTCAAGCTCATCTCGCATCACTGGCGGCAACGTTCTTCGAAGAGGGGATCGGAAAGCTCACCCACCGATATGACAAATGTCCCAATCTTCACGGCGATTATGTAGAAAAGTAACCATGTTTGTACATAACTTTTGGTAATACATTCATTTTGTTCTTTACATTTGTCTTTTTTTTATGGTCCATCGGAGATTGAAAATAAAAACCCTCGTATATATTGTTTTAACCTAATCTTAACCCTTATCTATCAGGATAAACATTCAAAGTTTCAAAATATATTCATTGGAAAAAATTAAAAATGTTGCCTTCATCTACTGTCTTGTAATGGGTATAGCAAATTTCTGATATACCAGTAGTGTCTCCCCACTTTTTCCTAGAATTGAGAAACTCAAGCCTTGAGGTTAGTGTGTACCTTACAGAAGTTATACTTTGTTCTAGAATTCTAGAATGAATTATACACAATAATGAAAACGTATTTAGAAGTTTAGATTGTTACGTTAAATAGTTAAATTATTTCATTAATAAATCTGCAGATCAGGTGCCTCAAATTTAGTTCTGAAAATCGTTTTTATTTTGATCTTACTTTACAAAATATCCTATGTCCTACAATCTGCACTGTAAGTTTTAGGTTATATATTGGATGTCCCTCGTTATCGTTTACCTATAGCTATAATTCCTAAGCCGCTATTTTCAGAGATTTAATTATAATTGCAGAAATGCTTAAAATGTTATTCTTCATGTCATGAAAGTCTAAGTTACAAAATTTGCATTTTTATACGGTTCCTGGGGTCATGTTATATTTAGAAAAACACCTCTATGCTGTATCAAGATAAACAGTTAAAAAAAAAAAAAAAATCTTCTACGACTAAAACTTATCGAGTTATGATGCATTGAATTTCATGAATTTTCAGCTTTTTTTTACACTAAAAATGAATTTTTCCTTTTTTAGAACCAGAATGGTATAAATGGTAGGGGGGGGGGGGGGGGGGTGGATATTAAATTTATCATTAATGAGAATAATAGTGGGCCGCCATGCCAAATATTGGAAGTGTTTAAGAAATAATGACCCAGAAGCGGCCACCCCGAAAAATTCATAAAATATTCATTTTCTAAGTTATCCGCTTATCTTGTGGTGAGTGACTTAATCTTCTTAATAATATCCCTTTAAATGTATAAGTTAAATTACTTTAGCCATGATTATATTTACATTGTGTTGTGTCCGCAATAACTCAATTAAAAATAACCCAGTAAGTATACACAAGACATAGTTTAAATAATTAACACTAATATTATCAAAATCAAATAAAATTATAAACTGCGATATACATAATACAATAAATTGTAAATATGTGAATTTACTATCTGAAATGCCAGAAACTAATAGTAGGTAGTAAATTGTTAAAATAAAACCATCTTTCCCTTTTATTTACTCGACTTAAGTATTTATAATATTAATACTCCAAAAAATAATCTTAAAATCTGTTTACATGTAATCCAGCTCATCCAACTGCTCTTTCCTTGGACCTCGAATTTTTTCACTTACGAACGTTTTACTCCTTCCAAAACTCTTTCCCCTTCGTTGCTCCAATCTCCTGAAATGGACAACGCTTAGATGCTAACTAGACTCTTACATATAATAACTAGTCGTTGGGGGCCACCGTAATACTTACCCTGCTTAACAACGCGAAACTTAGACACATTTTCTGACTAATTTTTAAAAATAAAAGCATGACACTTGCAGACATGATTATTGAAGTAATTTGTAATATAACAGTTTTTTTCGTTTTCCGATAAATGAATTGAACAGCTTGAGTTAGAAGCGATTATTGTCTCGGGTCACTGCGCGGTAAGAGCACCTGCCAGTTTGACACATTTGCAAACAAAAATAAATAAAAAATTTTGTCATAGCCTGTTTGGATTTTAGAACAGCCTTAACAAAAATGTCGCAGGAGCCATTTTTATAGCCTTTATTGACCCTAGTCCTTTGATTAAACATTTTCTTTTAACATTAAGTTTAAAAAAAACTATATAATCATATATATTATTAAATGTCAAAGTTACTGTTAGAAACCTTCGGTAGCATAATAAATTTTCTATCTTTATAAATTGTTATATCAATCTTCATATTTTAATTTACATTTTCATCTTTTGATAATGGTAAAAAAGGTTAGTTCAGCTTATCTGAAATTTGCCTTCGCGCTAAGAATTAATCGACAGTATTATCCAAATACTTATTCTTTTGAATCATCATCGTGTCGCTGTATTGGAATAAGAAGTAACGAGCAGGGAATACCGAGCTATGCTCGGTCAAAATTAAATTTGAGTTCAAATATCATGACCCATGACCAAAATGACCCACTAATTGAATTTTCTCGAACATGTGACTTAGCCCAACTGTCTTCTCGTGCCGGAAAACCATAGGATGCAAAATTTAGTGTAAATTGAGCCGCTTTTTAGATATTGACCCACAATGACCCAGAAATGACCCACTAATCGAATTTTCTCAAACATGTGACCTAGTCTAATGATTATCGCGTGCCCGAAACTCGTAAAATACAAAATTTAATCAAAATCGTTAGAGCTGTTTTTTAGATAAATTAATTTGACCCACTTTGACCCAAAAATGACCCCCTAATCGAAAGTTCTCGAACATGTGACCCAGCCCAATAGTCTTCTCGTGCCCGGAAACCATTGGATGCAAAATTTAGTGTAAATTGAGCCGCTTTTTAGATCTTGACCCACAATGACCCAGAAATGACCCTCTAATCGAATTTTCTCGAACATGCGACCTAGCCCAATGCTTTTATCGTGCTCGAAACTCGTAGGACACAAAATTTAATCAAAATCGTTAGAGCCGTTTTTTAGATAAAATTAATTTGACCCGCGTTGACCCAAAAATGACCCACTAATCGAAAGTTATCGAACATGTGACCCAGCCCAATTGACTTCTCATGCCCGAAAATGGTCGGATACAAAATTTCGTCAAAATCGTTTGAACCGTTTTTTAGATACAATTAGCTTGACCATGACTCAAAATGACCCAAAATGACCCACTAATTGAATTTTCTCGTACATGTGACCTAGCCCAACAGTCTTCTCGTGCCCGAAAACCATTGGATGCAAAATTTAGTGTAAATTGAGCCGCTTTTTAGATCTTGACCCACAATGACCCAGAAATGACCCACTAATCGAATTTTCTCGGACATGCGACCTAGCCCAATGCTTTTATCGTGCTCGAAACTCGTAGGACACAAAATTTAATTAAAATCGTTAGAGCCGTTTTTTAGATAAAATTAATTTGACCCGCGTTGACCCAAAAATGACCCACTAATCGAAAGTTCTCGAACATGTGACCCAGCCCAATTGACTTCTCATGCCCGAAAATGGTCGGATACAAAATTTCGTCAAAATCGTTTGAACCGTTTTTTAGATACAATTAGCTAGACCATGACCCAAAATGACCCACTAATCGAATTTTCTCGAGCATGTGACCTAGCCCAATGGTTTTCTGGTGCCCCAAAACGGTAGGATACGAAATTTCGACAAAATCGTTAGAGCCGTTTTTAAGATAATTTTTGCATATATATATATATATAATATATAACCACCCACAAGATTTGCTCGTATTAGAATATATGATATGATATTAGTAGTAGTATCACAAATTGGCGTGTAGTAAGTAGATGTTCATTTTGTCTGAATATAATATTATTATTGAAATTCTTGGCTACATTTATACATTTATATCGCGTTTGGAGACTGCTTAAAAATGCTCCAATTTTACATTATATTTGAGATATATACATTGTATTTTCACGGACGTCTTCACTGTGCAGTTACATTTTAGATTCTGAGAAAGTTTGTTATTGAGTTCACGCGCGCGGTATCAGATTGAAGGTTAAAGAGGAAGTCTGGAGTATTTCTTAGTTGATTGGTTTCGACATAGGTCCATCTGGTTTTATTCAGTTTGTTTCCAGCTGCGGTCATCACTTGAGGTACTAGAGTTTAATTGGGGTCTGGTTTTTAACATGTTCTAAGTGTTCTTTCCATCGTTCACAACACGTGGAGATTATCAATGGCATAAAAAGGTTTCTCCGTCAGTTACTGTATAATTACTTGTAAACTTTTTAAATTAATGTATCATTTGTATTCGTATATTCGTAAATTATTCGTTAATTAATTTATATTCGTAATTTTTAAAGCAATTAAAGTATGAAAGCACATATAACCCTTTATATATATATATATATAAGAATTTTATACTGGAAACTTTTCTTAATCTAAATAATTAATATTTATTTAGATATAGTTTTATATCTTAAACTAGATGGCAGCACCAAATAAAGTTTTTAAATGATCTAAAATTTATTACTATTTTTTTAGATATAGTTCAATATTCTTAAAATAGATGGCAGCACCAAATAAATTATCCAAATTACTAATTGAAATTTGGTATACAAGTGAAATTTTTAAATTTTTCAATAATATAATATATATATTAAATTTATTTAAGTTAAAAAATATTTTTAGTAACTGAATTTATAGATTTTATATTATTTTTTTGTATTTTTTAAATTTTAAATTAGAAATAGTTAAAATCTCAGTGGTTAAATTAATAACTGCTACTTTTACCTTATATGGTGGTAGCTACTTAACTGTAATTTTCACCTGTACTTTTGAATTCACTTATTCGCTTTTACCATGTGCTTTGCAAAATTTGGCTTAGGATTATGGATAAATGATGTTGTAATGTATAGATTTTCTTTGTCTTCCTTTGTATTTATTTGTTTATACATGTATTTATTTTCTCCCCTCTATATCACATTGTTGGTTTAATTTGTAGTGTTCGATTTTCAAAGGTATCCTTGTTTTTCAATTTTGTTCCAATGATTGTTTGGGCTCGGAGTTGACACAATTTTTGGTGTTAAGCTGGTGTCAATTACAGAAAACAATCATTCTTTGCTTATAATGTGGTTTCCCAGCCCTTGAAAAAGAAAATTACATTATAAGCCTACATTTGTTTTTACTTTTGTTTCACTTTTTGAATAAATAATACTTCATTTGTTAGGACTATGTTTTTTAATTTGTAATTTGACAGTGCTATATGGTGTAATAATTTCATTGCATATGGTCAGTTGCTTCTGTTTCAATGGTTAATTTTAGCAATAAGTTTTATATATATATATAGAGAGAGAGAGAGTTTCCCCCCAGACAGTTTCAGAAGGGTGCTGCACCCTGCCGCCCTTTAGTTTACAAAATAGCACCCTTCTTGCCCCCTCATAAAAAGAATTAGCACCCTTCTTGCCCCTCAGTAAAAAAAGTGTCCATTCTCTCCTTTTTGTATTATAAAATTTGCTTTCATAGTAAAAATTGACTGAATGTTGTCTTGAAAAGGGTGCACTGACTTTTAAATATTAAAAGTGACTTTAAAAACCAAAAGAATGCCTTTAACAATAAAAAAAAGTGCCCTCAAGAATCCAAAAAGTGTCCTTAAGAATTAGAAAACTGCCCCTTTTACATATATAGGGAGAGAAAGAGGGGGGGGGGTTGAAATATGTCATCAATCCATCGTTATAACATTTCCTGAATATATTATGTCTTTTATTAAAAGCCAATATGTTCACGAAATATAATTAAAAATATCGTCGAATTTCATAAATTTTTATAAGAGAATGCAAAACAATAACAATTTTTGATCTCTAAACTTTTATGATATAACACATGAAAAGATAAATTTTTCTATCTCCCCCCGAAGAGTTAAAGATCATTCCTTGAATAAGTTTGAAAAAAAAAAAAAAAGGAAAAAGAGAGAGTACCTTTAGCCCAGATGTTTCCTTAAGACTCCAAGATGTTGCTACTTGGCCCACTGCCAACCTCGTTTGTATTTACGGAAATTCGATATTTTTTGACGAAGAAACTGACCCGAATCGTCCTTTCTTATTTATTTTTTAAAGATTGTTGTTGCTGAAAAGTACTAGCATAAACCTGAAATTATATAAATTACAGAATTAATTTATCTACCTTCAAAACAGAAAGTTTATTGCATTAAAACACCTGGAAATAATTTATGCCCGTTTAATTCATAATAATATTAGTGAACATGACGTAGATATTTTCAATCAATTAACACAATTGATATTGGGAATATTCCTTCCATTTTGAAAGATTAAAAAAAAATAAAAATCCCTGACGGCTCGGCCTATAAGCACAGGTAGATTTCGAAGAGGCAGACCGTGGAGCGCCTGTTTGTCGGGAATTGAGGAAGAAATGACCTTTTTGCGATGATGCTGCAGTTGGAACCGCCTACTTCGAAACCAAACTTGTTTGCAGGCGGAGCCAGCAAGGATTTTTTTTTTTTTTTTTTTGCTATAAGAGTTGGTCCTATAAAAAACATGTCAATATAAAAGTTTTAGATAATATTAAGAGGATTTATAATAAATTTAAGCGGATTTGAAATCTTCGGAATTGATGAAGTTATGAATTTTTTCTTCTAAAATCCCCCTCCCCCCCCCTTAATACAATTTTTAATTATATCAAAAATCTGTCATACATAAACTTTCGGCCCTTTTCCTAGAAGTAATAATAACTTCAAACGGATTCGATACGTATCATAATTAAGAAATTATGGGTTTTTTCTGTTTTCACAAAAAGTCCCCCCCCCCCCCCTTGGTTCGATTTTGCCCATTAACGTACTTGACCGAGATTTTATGCCCCTTGATTTTATGTATCAGTTTCGAAAAGATGCGGGAGTTGGAACCACCTACTTTGAAAAATAACTTGTTTGCAGGCGGAGCCGGCAGGGATTTTTTTTTGTTTTTAATTTTTGTTTTGCTATAACGGTTGGTCCTATAAAAAACTTGTCAATATAAAAGTTTTAGATAATACTAAGAGGATTAATAATAAATTTACGGGGATTTGATATCTTGTGAATTGACGAAGCTATGATTTTTTTCTTCTAAAACCCCCCTTCCCCCCCTTGGGGCCATTTTTAATTATATCAAAAATCTGTCATACATAAATTTTCGGCCCTTTTCCTAGAAGTAATAATAACTTTAAACGGATTCGATACATATAATAATAAAGAAATTATGAGGGGTTTTCTGTTTTCACAAAAAGCCCCCCCCCCCCCCTTGGCTCGATTTTGCCCATTAACGAACTTGACCGAGATTTTATGACCCTTGATTTTATGTATCAGTTTGGAAAAGATTTATGCAGAATTTTTTCAGTTATCGTGTCCATAAAAAAGTGACATAGACAGATAGATAGACAGATAGATAAAGTTTTGAACTGAGGGTGGTTTTGGGTTCTGGGAGTCATGATCGGCGTAGATCTGCAAAAATTTTTCAAAATTTCCAACTTAGGTGAGAATGTAATAGGTAGTATTTCTTACGAAATCTACCTAAAAAATTGCTCAGGAAATTCAAAGAATTTTTAATTTTTTCCGATGTGCGAACTTGTTAAAATATAACGAAAGAAAGAAAGAGCAGGATGTTGACTGATCATCAAGAAAAATTTTCAGAATTACCACGTTATGCCGGAAATGTATAAAATTGAAATGCGTGAAAAAAAAAATATAAATGTAGATTTTGAAAGAAAATAAAAAGACAAGAGGGGAAAATTCTGCTATAAGGCCGAATATAGATTGCCACACACGGCTTTTATTTAAAAAATAAATAAACTAGCTGTAACTCAGAATAAAAACAAACAATTTTAAAATATCTAAATCGCAAATAAAAATTCCCCTGTTAAAGTGTTGAGTTGTTCAATAACCATTCGATTTAGAAAAATATTTTTCTACCACTGAGCAATTTTTTTTAATGAAATTTAATTCATGTTGCTATGGCAGCAGACGATAAAACGATATCTTTGGAATAAGGGAATAAATAGAAGAAAAAATTTTGTTGATGTTTGTGATAAAATGTTTTTCTTTATTTTTTAAATTCACGTTTATATTTTAACAGAATAATAAGTTTACTATAATTCGTTACTCATGCTATGGCCAGTATACACGATAAACGTCGAGCCACAATGCGTTTATCATTATCTTTTTACGCGTAAAAGTTTCGCTACGGTACTCCATTGTGAAGTTTTGTAATTTTTGAAATCTAATATTTGAAAAACGACATAATCATTAGATTTGAAATTTATATCAAGAAAAATACAATTTTTTACCACTCTAACGCAGTTTGTAAAACAATTTTGTGACAAATACTTTTCGAGTTATTAATTTTTTAAGTAACTTCAAATGTTTCATTTTCCGAGATTAATCTGTGGCAACGATGGATTGCTGTGACTTTTCATAAACATGAAAAATGATAGAGATTGAAAGAATAAGCCACCCTGTGTGTGGCTAAAAAGAAGAAACGTGGTAAATAGAGATTGAAATCGTGATGGGATATATATGAACTAAAACAACATATAAGTTATGAAAACCAAAGAGCGAAATCATAGTGTATTCCGGTCCTCTGTCTTCGAATTATGTTAACTTACCTATACAGTTCTTTTTTCTGGGGGGGGGGGGGTGCTAAGTATTAAAGTGGTGGAAAATTTATTAATGATATTTTCATTAGTTTTTTAAATCAATCTTCTCAGGGTGTTTGTGTGTGTGTGTGCATGTGTATGTAGATATTTAATATATATTTATACGAAATGGGTAGAATTTTTAACACAAAGCCTAAATCGGTATTTAATTACTGAAAAATATTCTTATTTGCAAACATGTATTTATTATTATTATTGTCTGGCCATTACTTGAAAAAACTAATTTAAAACTTCATTCTTTTACTAATGTTCATGAATTTCTAAAATTTTATGCTATGTCAAGAAAGCAATCGCAATTATTTTTAGATTTTTTTTTTTTTTTAAATCAGTATCATATGTAATTATTATATATCACATCAGCACCTTAATTCAATGCCACATATAATTTCTTTTAATAGCATATTGCGTGAATAAACGAATTATTACAGTGTGTTCATTTATTATAAGTTATTTAAAATTCAATACTTTTCTATTCATTTCATTTAAAATATTTCTTTATTATGAATAAAACTTGAAAAATCTAATTGAAATATTTTCTTTTCTAGGTTTTCATTGACAATGGTTTTAAGTTCCAAAGTTATTTTTTGTTATTCTTAAGTTCAGTTCATCAGAATGTCTTATCGAGCTAATTTTTATTCTGACCCATCTGGTGATGTCGATCAACAGTATTTAATGCATAACAGTGGCCGAAGTCGAAATGGACATCCGGACACATTTTACGGGGGTGATACCTTGCCTCTTCATCAGATGTCATCAGACGGTCATCCTGTGCAAGTAAAAAAGCGGATTGGAACGCTAGGTAATCTACTCTAAGAAATGTATCTTTGTTATGAATATGGCGAGTCTTAAGGCGGTATTCAAAAGAATTTTTTTCCACGCTCAACAACTCAAAATTTTGAGACACATTCTCAGACTCATTTTTTAAAATAAAAACATGAAACTTGGCGGCGAGATTTATGAAGACATTTATAAGGGCCCCATGTTTTTATTTTTCGTTCAATTAATTAGAAATTGATTTACAAACAATTATTTTTACAGTACGATATTTTTTTTGTTTCCAGCGCTATCGCTTCTGGAAATTCGGTTCAAAATGTCCACTTTGACAGCCTTTTTAAAAAAAAAATATATTCTGCCTTTATCAAAAAATCGAGACAATACGGACATTATAAAGTTTCTGAATAAGAGAACCTGCCAATTGGATGCATTTTAGAGCAAAAATGAATTTACAAATGTGTCTCAAAATAAGCAGTTTGGATTTGAATACACCCTTAAGAATGTAATATGCCTCTGTTTTTAAAGGAGGCAACAACAGTTGTGAAATCATATGTAAATATGTTTATGTACCTTTTCTCGGTAACTACTGAAACGATTTCAATATCTTATTTTGTTTTTCATTCTTTTGGCAGTACTTAAACTATAGTTTGGCATGAAAAAAGGAATAATAAATGCAATAGTTACGTTAAAGGGATAGTTTACCTCAAAATTTATCAAAAAATATTTTTTTCTTTTTTAAATATTAAATAAAAGCCTGTTTAATTGTGAATATTTTGACACCTCATTTTTACCCATACTGCAATTATATCGCGAGATACTGTAAATTTTGTTAATACACCCAGAGCAATTACCCAGAAACAGCCCTTTAAATCCCTTGTTTACATTCGCTGTTTTTTTTATTTGTATACTAAAACTCCCTTATTTTTGTCAAATTAGTTGGATTTTCCCTCATTTGTTTTTCATTTTTACGTCTTTTGAAAGAGAAAAGATAACAACTAATCCGTTTGTTTACATCAACAATGATTATTTCTGTTTTTCATATTTTAAAATTGTTTTGAAGACATAAAAAGTACCATTTTTTGTATTTAAATAATATATATAATGCTTTGATTGATGTGACAGATAGTGTTTCAGATTTAATTTATTTAAATTTTCTTTCAAAAGTACATTTTAAACTAAAATACGCCTTTCTCGATCATTTTCTTTCATTTACAGATATTTGTTTTTTACCATCATGACATTTTTTTATGAATATTTACATGAAACGTTTCGTATATACTTACATTTATACAGTTTACAATATTGTATGTGTAGTATGTACAGGATTGATGTTTAAGGGGTACTTTTTCACAAATAAAAACTTTAAATGGCTTTTTCGCCATGTTCATATTTTCTCCACTCTCATGTTTTTAAAATGCTAATGCTTTTTTTGTATTTGAGATAGATTTAAAATTTTTAGTACATGTTCTTTATTATATATGTGATAAATCTACGCATGGAATTAGCCTTCAGATTTTTAATTATTATTTTTTAAAATAAAAGTATATGAAGATGTGTTAGGTTTCATCATTTTACACTATGTATATCAGTAATATATATATATATATATGGCCATTAATGACCGGCAACTTTCAATTTTAGACATTTTGTGGAATAGTTAAAAATGTACTTGTCAGATTCTTCTGGAATTTTAGAATTAAAAAGAACAGGTTTGACTTCATATTTATCAACGTCGATTTGATAAGGAGTATAATTAGGAGGCCAAAAAAATTAAAGAGAAAAAAAATACTTGGGATCACCCTGTAAAATAAAATGCACGAAATGATCTATCGCTACAGAATATACACAGGCAGACATTGTACAATATGTGTATTCATTTATGTAAGAATAGCATGTATATTAATTGAGATATAGCGATTTTTTTTTTTAAATTAAAAAAATTCTTGCATGTTTTTTGCTTATAACATAAAGGGTTTTTAACCAAATTTAACGCCAGTTTCAGAAAATTTGACAAAATATAGTAGAAATAATATAGTGCAATTGAAATGTAAATATATTAAATATTTAAGGAAATATGGGCAGTTGTATAAAATATTTTTTATCTGCGCATGCGCGAACTATAAAAAGGAACTTTTTGCATAATGTAATAGTCAACTCTATGGAGCAACTTATTAAAAAAAACAGTCAAATATCGTAAAAATTCAGAGAGATATCGGCGTTAGAGTGAGCTGTTTCTTAGTTTCTCACTAAAACTCGTTAAATGATAAGGGATTCTCCACAAGTTGTCATGTTTAATTTTTATACTATATTTCATTTTTTATTGATACTTTGGTTCGCCTTCGAAAACTTTATTGCACCAGGTTATAATACTTTTGGAATGTATCCTTTGATTTTGATTTTTTTTCGAATAAGCTCGTTAGGGTAGTTTTTCAAAGAGAACTAAAGTATCATTAAAAATTGGAAAATAGTATGAAATAAAAAATGGCAATTTGTGGAAAATTCCTTATCATTCAACGAGTTTAAGTGAGAAACTAAAAAACAGCTCACTCTAACGCCGATATCTCTTTGAATTTGTACGATATTTGACTGTTTTTTTTTTGTTTTTTTTTAAATAAGTTGCTCCATAAAGTTGACTATTAAATTATGCAAAAAGTTCCTTGTTATCGTTCGCGCATGCGCAGATAAAAATTATTTTATACAACTACCCATATTTCCTTAAATATTTAATATATTTATATTCCAATTGCACTATATTGTTTCTACTACATTTTGTCAATTTTTTTGAAACGGGCGTTAAATTTGGTTAAAAACCCTGTATGTTATAAGCAAAAAACATGCAATAATTTTTTTAATTTAAAAAAAACAAGAACGAAAAATCATGCGTCAAGCATAGATTATGTAACACTTTCCAACGCTTCCAAAATAATTTTACAAATCATAACCGTTTAATAAGCTGAAAGATAACATCTAAGTAAACAATTTGGAAAGCGCCTATAACATATTTAAAAACGTAATTTCAGGAATAATTTCCAACATACACAATATTCGGAAAAATATCCGAATATTTTATTCAGCCCTGTATATGATCTATAGATATGTATTTATACTACATAGGATGCTAAATTTTAGTTCAGTTAGGAAACGCGTAGCACAGTTTAAAATTCTCCTTCTGGAGTTTTTGTCAATAAACGGAAATGTGTTCGCGGGCTTTTGTGCTGCCCTGTATATGATCTACCGACTTTATACACGCCAAGTAATAGACAAAGAGTGAGTTAAATTTAAAATCGCATTCAGCAATTTAAAACGCACTTCCAGGAATTATTGTTAACAGACAGTAGAGAATTCTTTTGTGTGTCCCTGTAAATGAACGATGACCGCTATACACACGATATTCTGTAGTAAACCTCTTGTAATGCACCTTAGTGATATATATCAATTTCAATGTGTTATTTAATTAAACCGCAAACGATTTTTCTCTATAGACGTAATGTAACGGAAATCTTTTGACTGTCCCTGTAAAGTAACTATACGTGCTATGCACACCAGATTCCATATTAATCTTCTTATAATGCCCCTTAGTGATATATATCAATTACAATGTATTTGAAGTTGTGTAACATCATTAAAATTAGCCGCAAATGATTTTCCCCCATAGACCGTAATGTAACGTAATTCTTTTGAGTGTCCCTGTAAAAAAACTATAAGTGCTACACACTTCAGTTGAAATAGGGAACATGCTTTAGATAACGACAATAACATATAAAAATTGCAGGGTAATCCGAGCATATTTACGGGAGTTAGAGCACGGACAGACGGCAGACGGCCAGACAAACCGAAGTCATAAACACTTTTCAACTAGGTTGGAAAATGTTAAAAATCGCTGTATTTCTATTACTATACATGCTATTCTTACACAAATGAATACACATATTGTACAATGTCTGATTATGTATATTCTGTAGCGATAGATCATTTGGTGCTTTTTATTTTACAGAGTGATCCCAAGTATTAATTTTTTTCTTTAATTTGTTTTCGGTCCCCTATTTGTCCTCTTTATCAAATCAACAATGATAAATATGAAGTCAAACCTGTTCTTTTGGATCCTAAAATTCCAGAAGAATCTGACAAGTATATTTTTAAATATTCGACAAAATGTCTAAAATTGAAAGTTGCCGGTCATTAATGGCCATATAGTGTATATATATTAATTAATTAAATGTAATATTAGATTAATCTAAAAGTACATGCGCAGTCTTGTGTATTACATATGTGAAAATCTTTAAAAAAAATTGGACAAAAATATTAATATTTAAAAATATAGTATTGTTTTTAAAAAATTTTAAACTTTTAAAAATTTTTAATTAAATTATGCAGAATTTCTTTTTTCAATGTACTTTTAGTTGAACATTGAAATGCACTGAGTTCACCATTTGAACCATATTTTCTAAAATAAAAGAAATTGTTGAAAAGGTAAACTGTCCCCTTAATTAAATTTTTTTTTTCGAAATTGCGCAATTATTGTATTAACTATTGTATTTTTATTTCTTAACTAACAATTTATAGTTTAGCTACTGACAGAACTATTAAAGTATTAAAATCGCTTCATTAGTTCCCGAGAAAAGGTGCGTCAATGTCAACTGTTACACTTGTGACAACAAATCGTGAACCTCGCACAGTTTAATAAATTGGTACAATGTTACAAAACCTATCTTATTTTGCTTCTTTCCATTAAATAATTTGCTTCTAAAATTCACTAAAGGGTCCATGGCTTGTCTAAAATAATGTTAAAACGTATCACGTTTAAATTTTATTAGCAAAGTTTGTTTCTGAAAAAAATATTTTATTTAAATTGACAGATTTCTTGTTTATTTTTATTTTATTATAACTATAGTTGGGAAAAGCCTCAGAAGATAATAGGCGAAAGCTTGACAGAGCCTGTTTTAGCCCGTTGGCATTAATTTGATAGCCACATCGGGCGATATAGCGCTCATTTCGCCAACTTAAAATTATTTTTAAGTTATGCTTGCAAAAATCTTATTGCATGGCATTTGTTACTTTTCGTCTTCTTCTGAAACATTAAATATTTGGTTATTTTTATCTATTAGGAATGCATGTTATTTAAATTAGAATGACATGTCATTTTTCAGGAAATTTTTATCTTGGAATGTAATCTTGAGTTTTTAAATATTTTGAAAGGGAAAATTATAAAAGAATAAATACACATTGTAATTTAACATTACTTATACATTTTTGTAGTTGTTTTTTTTTAAAGCATAGTCAGTTGTTTTTCATTCAGAAATGTGTTTTGAAGGTAATGCAAATGTATTTATTAGGTTTAAACTGATATCTAGGTGACAGGTGTCTTCTGTGGCAACATGCGCAATCTTGAAGAACCACGTTAATCCACATTTATATTTTATATACAATCATTTCATATTTTAAATTAAGATGAGACAAATAAAAATTAGTTTTAAAACTATTATCTTCAATAGACATGAAATATGAAAATCGCTGGAAAAGCTTAATTGTTGAAATCGTGATACAAAGTTATTGCAGTAAGAATTTTTTTTAATCAAAATATCCCGCGCAAGATAATTTTTAAAGCATATCAGTGTTAAAATTTATAAAAAAAAAAAATTATAAATAAAAATTTCAAAAAATTCTACCAGCCTAAAAAAAGAAAAAATTAACAGTAATTACATTTTTCGTTACGGGGAGGGGGTTGCCTTCTGAACTGCCTTTAAGATATATTTGCCCCACTTAAAATTTTAATATTTCTTCCTCTTTTTCTGAGCTTTTAATTATTTTAAATCATTTGAGAGGAATAATTTTTACCATTCTTTTTCAAGATCATCATTGGAAAAAAAGATTAGTCACTTAAATTTTACAATCCAGTGAGGAGCAAACAATCTACCCCTCCCCCTCCCCTTTCCTGTCGTTGCCGACGTCTATAGTGGGTTGCGTCGATCTGTTTTCCAAATGTGTAGAGCCATCCTACCCCCCCCCCCCCCCCCCACACTACTTTTTTTCTAATTTACATTCCTACAGTGAGATTTATTTTATAATTTAATTTATGCATTTAATTGTTTCATATTTAATTATGAATTTTAAATGCTTACATATCGAATTTTCTTGTTATGAATTGTAATGAAGACTTTAGTTAGCCGTGAAAACTAATTTAAAATAAATAGTGGGAGATATACATTAATGCAAGTTCTTTAAAAATATTGATAAATCCATTTCTGGAAGATAAAATTGAGTCAAATACGTCTTTGAAAATTTTGAAAAACTTTAATCAAAAGGACAGGAAAAGCAGAATAAAATAGGCAGGTGGGTGGTGCCTTAATTCTCGTACAGAAAGGCTGACAATCTACATGTTTGCAGGCAGGCGGTCAGAGAAGGAATGAAAAAACTCATACGCCGTAATATCTTCCTCGTTTACATTTTCTGGCATCATAATTTTGGCGAGATTACATGAATCATAAAGTATCCATTAATAAGACCACATTGATGACTTTTTGAACTTATAGCCAAACTAGCAATTTAGGAAAATTAAACATCGCCAATAGTTACGTTACAGAAGAATTTTCACAATACGGGCTGGGTTGCATATCCTTTATGATTCAGAAAGAAACAACTGCATAATGAAATAATATAAGAAACATGAAAAGGAGCAGAGTTAATTTGGTAGCCGGGATATTTCTTTTAATTTTTTTTATCTGATTTAAGCGTTTGATCGCTCGTGAGGACTAAAGATGAGAATTATAGAAAGGTAAATTTATTAAAGTAAAAACAGCTAATTTAAAACTATATGCGATTTCACATCACATATCTCCCCTTTCACCGAAAAAAAAGACTCTAGAACGAGGGAGTAGAAACTATCATATGCTTTCGCCAATATATCTTAAATAATAAATTGTCACTCAAAATATAAATTTCCACAATACAAAAAGTAATAATGGGATTACGACAATTTCACGTATATTATCAATCAGTGGTGTGAAAGGGAGTGTCAAAGGTACAATTGATAGCATAGATAAGGATTTTTGAAAAAAGTAGAATCACCACCATTTTGAGTCCCAAGTACTTTATTAAATACTTGTGGATTTTGGAAGCATACAACCGGAAATAAGTCAATTACAGAATGATCGATTTCTTATTCAAACAGCACACAATTTCTGTTGATCTTTTTCCTCTATTCATTAAATAGATAGCCCCTTAAGATACCCCTTAGGGACATCTGGTTGTTTCCAAGAAAAGATCCTTTCATTGACATCTGGTTTCCAGAAAAAAGATGTTTTTATGTCTCCTAAAATGTTTGCAAAAAAGTCAGATTTTTAACAGAAAATAGGAATTACTTATCAACAATTTTTGTACGTTTCTTCTCAGATTAGACTTTATTTTAAATTATTATTTTCTTTATTTTTTAGAAACGATGCATTCAAAACCGAAACTTTACTTAAAAAATAACTATATTTGTAAGGTTTAATAGATTAATTTTAATTCATTTATTTATTATTAAGTTATTAAACGATTTCTGTCTTAGGATCCCCTTAATTGGGCTGTAGTTCTCAGAAATTCGGTTCAAAACACCAGTTTTGACATCGTTTAATAATAAACTTTTTATCTTTACTAAAAAATGAAAAATCTTAGTTTCTGAATAAGAGTACCTTCCAATTAGAGTCCTGCATAGGATCACATTACCCGCTTTTACCCGCACCCTACCCAAACGGTTCGGGTCCTACCTATTACATTCTTTCCTAAGTTGGAATTTTTGAAAAAAAAATTGAAGATCTACGCCGATTATGACTCCCAGAACCCAAAACCACCCCCAGTTCAAAACTTCACCTGTCTATCTATCTATGTCACTTTTTTATGGACACGATAACTGCAATTATTATGCATAAATCTCTTCCAAACTGATACAAAAAATCAAGGGGCATAAAATATCGGTCAAGTTCGTTAATGGGCAAAATCGACACAAGGGGGGGGGGGGGGTTGTGAAAACAGAAAAAAAACCATAACTTCTTAATTATGATACGTATCGAATCCGCTTAAAGTTATTACTTCTATGAAAAGGGCCGAAAATTTATTTATAATAAATTTTTGATGTAACTAAAAATGGCACCAAGGGGGTTAGAAGATAAAAATTCATAACTTCGTCTATTCACAAAATATCAAATCCGCTTAGATTTATTATAAATCCTCTTAATATTATCTAAAACTTTTATATTGACAGGTTCCTTATAAGACCAACCCTTATAGAGAAAAAAAAAAATAAAAATCCCTGCGGCTCTACCTGAAAAAAAAACAAGTTAGATTTCGAAGTGAGCGGTCCCAACTGAGGCATCATGGCAAAAAGATCATTTCTTCCGCAATTCCCAACAAACAGGCGCCCTACGATCTGCGTCTTCGAAATCTACCTGTGCCTGTAGGCCGAGCCGTCAGGGATTTTTTTATTATGCATACAGTTTTAAAATTTTTAAATGGAAAAAGAATTAAACAGAAAATGATGTTTTATTATTTATATGCGATAAAAAATTTTAATAGCTTGATGTATTTCTTGAAATATTTCATATGGCTTGATTGTAATAATAAAACAATTTTTAGTATATCTAAATTATAATAGTATAATTTTTTCTACAGCAAAGAAATTCATAAACATTTTATCTAAAATAAAAACTTATTAGTCATTACCACTATATTAATGTACATTTTAATTTAAAATTTTATTTTAGCAAAAAAGTTATGAAATTGCATTGTATTCTTTTAAGTTCAGTGTCTAAGTCAGGAAACTCAAGGTTTATCCTTTCTTACATTCAAAATTCGCGATAATACTTACTCTTTCTCATAATTAATAGCGAAATGTTTCCTGAAATAACCTTTAATCAAGTAACTTTTAATTGTGAGGAGTTTGTGTCCCTAGTATTGTGTCCCCAGTATTGTGTCCCCAATTTGTACTCTTATTTGTACTCTTAAAGATTCGGATGAGCGAGAAAGTTAAATAGAAGATTATTTAGCTGCAAAATTAATAACTGCTCTTTATATATAATTATATTAAAAAAAGAAGGAAAAAAATTTAACCATGAGTTCAGTGATAAACCATTATTGCTGGTGACTATCTATGTATTAAACTAAACTTGTTTCAATTTTAGCAATAGTTTCGAAATTTTAATTGTAGAATGCTAGTTCTATATCTCCGTATATCTCCAATAATAAAATAAATTGACTGCATGCGTTTTTGCAACTTATTATTATTTTTAAAAATATTAATATTTTAAAAGTTCATATAGATTATTATTATTACTATATATATATATATATATATATATTAAATTAGAAATAGTTAAAATCACAATGGTTAAATTAATAACTGCTACTTTTAGAAAATTAACTGTAATTTTAACTTGTACGTTTGAATTCATTTATTCACTTTACCATGTGCTTAGCACATAACATTTTTGGCTTCGGATTCTGGACAAATTGATGTTGTAATGTATAGATTTTCTTTGTCTTCCTTTGTATTTATTTGTTTATAAATGGATTTATTTTCTTCCGTTTGATTTGTAGTGTTCTATTTTCAAAGGTATCCTTTTTTTTCAATTTCTTTCCAATGATTGTTAGGGCTTGGAATTGTCACAAAATTTTGGCTTTAAGCTTGTGGCAATTACAGAAAACAATCATTCTTTGCTTATAATGTGGTTTCCCAGCCCTTGAAAAAGTAAATTACTATATAAGCTTAAGCTTACATTTGTGTTTTTTTTACTTATGTTTCACTTTTTGAATAAATACTTCATTTGTTAGGACTATGTTTTATAATGTGTAATTTGACATAGCTATTTGGGGTAATAATTTCATTGCATTTGGTCAGTTACTTCTGTTTCAATGGTTAATTTTTGCAATAAGTTTATATATATATATATATATATATATATCTACATATATACATATATATATATATATATATCTACATATCTACATATATATATATATATATATATATATATATATATATATACAGCGTGTCCACGTATAACCTGACCGACCTTTATTTTCGCAACCGTTGGTACTAGATGCATACTTCCAATTACAAAAATGGTTTAAATAAGGTAAATAATTATTTTTAAAGCGATTTGGCTCAAGAAAAACATTTATTAAAAAAATACGAAAGTTAAATTTTTATACGGTCCCCCAGTCCTATAAGTGATATTTAGTAAAAATTTACTGTGACACTAACAAGTAAGACAAAAAAAGTCCCATTCATATAACATTAAAATCGACCGAGTTATGAAACTTTAAAATGCATGACTTATACCACTTTTTTTGCATCTAAAAAGAGATGATTTCGGCCATGCTTTCAGGGGTCGTATATGAAGTACTTAAACTTATTTCAAGGTATCTGCGCTTTGAAATAAATCGTACAACTATTACGATTGAGTTAATTTTTATTAGTTAAGTTTCAGATTAATTAAAATAACTATTGTAACATATGTTTTATTTTGAAAGGATTTGAGGCTATGCTTTCTTTTAACAAAAATTATGTTATTTTCATAAGGTTTTATTTAACTTGCAAAGATCGTCTTTCCAGTTTAAAATTTGTACTCTAAGTTTAACTCACTTTCAAATGTCCGATCGAAGTTAAATTTTACATACTGACTTAAATCCGATGGCAATGTAATATTATTATGATTTTCGACGCTTACTATCTTATACATACTTATATTAGAGGATAACACAAAAAAAAATTCGGATAGATTATCGTCAACAAGTTTAAGAAAGAGTTTTAGATTAGATAACAATAACCTGCGATGCTTGTGTTTTTTAAATTTTAAAATTACGTTTTATGTATTTTTTAACGATGAATAAAAAAAAAAATTACCCTCACTTTTAACCATCATATCAGGATTTTTCGCAAATCGTAAATTTCAAAGTTAAAAAACAGCAAAAAATCTGATATTATAAAATAGATGTAAGACTTTTTTATTCAGTTTAATTTTATTTAATTCAATAGTTTATTCAAATTTTTGGCTTATACTGGGTTTCTTGCAGCTAAATAGCTCAGGGGTCCGATGAGGTTGGGATTGGAGGGGTGATCAATTTTAACTTTGAGCTTTTTAACTTTGAAATTTGCGATATGAGAAAAATCCTAACGTGATGGTTTAAAATGAAGGTCATTTTCGGATTCAGCACTAAAAAATCCACAAGAATCAATTTTCAAAAGATAAAAAACATGGCACAACCCAAAATTTGAAAGACAGTGTAATCTAACAGCATTTTAAAATCTGTATCATTTTGTAAAGAATTGAGGCTTGTTTTTCATCCTTTTATTTAACAAAAATTCTGTTATTTTTATCCTCTTATATGTACAGTACAAATAGTATATTTTGCATTAATATGTCAGAATGATTATAGATTTCACAATTATATTAGATTGCAATGTTAATTTTTCTCTCAACTGTTTTTTTGATATATCTGACGATTATTTATATTTCTACTACATTTGTGAATGACCCCTATTTCTCAGCAAAAAATATACTCCAACTTTAAACAGCTATTATTCGGTCAATTTTAACGTTAGATGAATGGGACTTTTTTTGTCGTACTTGTTAGTGTCACAGTAAATTTTTACTAAATATCACTTATAGGACCGGGGGACCGTATAAAAATTTAAGTTTCGTAATTTTTTAATAAATGTTTTTCTTGACCCAAATCACGTTAAAAGTAATTCTTTACCTTATTTAAACCATTTTTGTAATTGGAAGTATGCATCTAGGACCAACGGTTGCGAAAATAAAGGTCGGTCAGGTTATACGTGGACATGCTGTATATCTACATATATACATATATATATATATACACCTACATATATATATATATATATATATATATATATATATATATATATATATAATATTTATTTATATAATATATATATATATATATATATATATATTGTTTTATTATTACACAGCTAAATCTATTGCCATAATATATAGAAAGTAAATTCGAGTTTATTTAGAGATAGGGTATTTGGACAAAATAATAAAGAGAAACTTAATATATTCAACATGAATCGTTATACTTTAAAAACTTAAAATTTTCTAAATATTACTTATAGTTTTCGCAATTAATTCACCGTGTTTCAAAATGATACATTCTCAACAAATTGTGAATTAAACTTTAAAAAAAAAGAAAAGAAAAGAAAAGAAAAAGATATAAAGAAAAGAAAAAGATATAAAGAAAATAAATAATAATTAACGAGAGATATTTATGCAATATATTAAAATTTAATCGAAATATAAACAATAAATACAAATAGAAATAGCGATAAATATCGGAAAGCAACATTTCATCATTGGCAATGAATGCAGTTCATTTTAAACGTTTGTTAAAATTCATAGTTGCTAATATTTTTGTCACAATTCACATTAATGGAATTTTGGAATATCAATAGTGGTGAAAAAATAAACCAATGTTTTTTTCTTTTTGTTATTTTTGTTCTGAAATGCATGAAAATCTCAGTTTCTTTTTTCAATAATTATTCAAACAAACTTTTTTTTTCCCATTTTTCGGTAAAAGAGAGAAGATCGTTTAGCGCGGGGAGGGTGTTACATTTTTAGGAGAGGTTCTACTAAAATTTAGAGAATGTTTCCTTTTTTTTTTTTTTTTTTTTTTTTAAGGGTTTTGTATTTAAAAAGAAAAAACGAAACCAATATAAGATATCTCCTGTGTCCGACTGTTAGAGCCCTTTTTCTCGTAAACTATGGGACGTGGAAAGTTCACAACTTGGGAAAGTTATATAAAACCTTTTTAGCCACATATTTTCAGAATATCAGATTATTAGCCAATCACAAATATGTTTAGAATAAATTTAGGGGTGTAAATAAGTTACTTAAAAAAAAAAAAAAAAAAAAAAAGTTTTATTTTTGTATATCGTGCGAAAGATCTCGTAATACCGAACTGAAAAATATATTAATTTTAATTTTAGGTATTATATTTTCAGAGATATCCTCGAAAATGCACTGCAAAAATATGCGCCCACCCTCCTATTTCCGAATCTGCTGAAACTAAAATTAGGAAAATATTAGGGCTAGTAGGAGTTTATTAATTAATAAACTTGATGAACGGTAAACTTTGACCTCGAGATATATATATTCATTTATTTATTTATTATGCGTGTGTGTTACAAAAAAAAAAAAAAAAAAAAAAAAAAAAAAGATAAACTACCTTCGGTTTTTTAACATTATATTTATTGACGTTTCACTTTTACATTTAAATTTTTTGTGTGTAAAAAACAATAATAATACGCCTTGTGTGACGGCGAGTAATTGCAAGTTACTTCCAATCGTGCGAACGTTTTTCTCCGATTATAAGCATGTGAAAGAAACTGGGTCGACAAATTATAAAGCCTATACCGATACTATTTACTTTTAAAAGTTGATTTTTTTAAAAAATTTCGGGCATTTAAACAAAAAAAAAGTTTTTTTTTACTTTTTTACATTTTGCTAGCAAAAAAAAAAAAAAAAAAAAAAAAAAAAAAATGAAAATTTTGACTCACAGAAATAACAGTAAGAACTTAAAGATTTTTTTTTTTTTCGATTATGATATTTTCAACTGGAATACGTATTAGCATAAAAATTCTGGCACATTTATGTACTCATTTTTAAACGTAAAAGCATAACACTTGTAGGCAGGACTATTGGAGAGATTTGAAATCAAGTAGTTTTTTTTCATTATTCAACAAATGAATTATATTTTGGATTATAAGCGATTTTTGTCTTATAACCAACGACCTTAATTAGGCTGTCGTGTTGGAAATTCGGTTCAAAACACTAGCTTTGACAACGTTTTCTGAAAGGTCTCCAGTCTTTACCAAAAAAAATTGAAAATTATTCCGATTTCATAGTTTCTGAATAAGAGAATCTGCCAGTCTAATGCGTTTACAAGCAATAATGGATTCAGGAATGTGTCACAAATTAACCAGTTTGGATCTGAAAACGGTTTGGTTATTTAAGTTTCTTTAAAAAATGGTTATTTTCTGACGAATTCATGACTTTTAAACAAAGATAAAGATATTTTACAACGAAAGTTCACCATTTCGGATAGTAGACGATACCCCATTATTTATCTTTTCTTTCCTTAAAAAAATGAATAAATTTAGTTGCCCTTTAGAGAAGAACTAATAGAGTTGCCCTTTAGAGAAATTTCGTTAAAAGTTACAAGAAAATTAATATCTCGGAAAATAATAAAATTTCTGATATAGCTATTACGACATCCTCGGATCCATGCGAATAATTGGTGTTAATTTCACCACACTGCGTTCTATATTTCAGGAACAGTAGCTGTGAAATACAAATAAACTGGCAGATAAAAATGTCGTTTAAATATAAAAATGTCGTCTTTAAAAATAATTCTTTAAAAGCTGAAATAGTATAAATGAAATTCATCGTAACTCATTTTACATTGACTTGCAACCCAACCGGGACACGACAAATGATTTTTCACCGGACGTTTTTAATGTTACAGCTATTTTATTAAATAAAATTTTTGTTTCAAATATTTATATATTAGCGTGTATGCATCTTGTAAAATTTTCAATGTATTGCAAATAATATTTTTAAATATAAAATCTTGTATTATAATGTTTTTAAATCGATATTTAATAAAATTTTAGACGCACTGAGTCCGTTTAAGGTTATTCTCATTTTTATTTCCTTAGATGAACAATATTAATATTTTCAACATATATTTAGAATAGATTTTTATCTGTAAATACATGAAAATTTCAGGAATTACGATTAAGGTTGTTCACAAATCCACATTGGCTACTTTATGACATATTTTTAATTTATTTGTGTTCGCAAAAGAATGAAATTGAAAGGTATTCTTTATCAGCAATTTTGTAATCGAGAGATGTTTTCCATTTTAAGGTAGAATATATTTCAGAAAATACTATCAAAGTGGGCGTTTTAAACCGAATTCCCGACTCCGCACCACGAAGAAGGGGAAAAATGTGTCGTCACGTGACATTAATCGCTCATAACTCGAAAAGTAATTTATTTATCAAAAATTGAAAGACTCATTTTGATTCCAAATCGCTTCCATAGTCAATACTGCCAATTTTATGCCTTTGCATTAAAAAAATGAGCCAGAAAATGTGTCAGAAAGTTTCGCGTTGTTCAGCACATCATTTGAGAGCCACCTTAAAGTGTTTACAGTATACAACAGTATTTTTATTTTTCCTATAAATGTGAAAGATTTTGAATCTTAGTTGTATTCCGATGGCGACATTTTCGTGACCATTGTTCCGAAACTCGACTTAAAACTTTAACGATATATATTTTTTAAGATCCTTTGCTTTTATAGAAAAAAGTCTGAACGATTCCTTGGTATTTGAGTAATAATATCAGCAAATTTTATGCACTTAAGAATAAAAATAATTTCCAAAATATGTCCGATAGTAACGAGTTAGGAAAATGTAGTCTAATGCTTACTTAATTGGGGTTCAACCAAGTTTTAGTGCACATTTTCATATTTTCTCTCTTTTTAGAAAAAAAAAAAATAGAAAAAATGAAAAAGTAAAAAAAAAAAAGAAAATAAATAAAGGCAAGAGATTCTAAAAATCAAGTTCTTGAAATATGAATTAAAATTACAAATAAGAATGCAGAGAAAGGTGAGCTAATAATTTTTACTACAGATACATTACATAATTTTTAAGATTAAATATATATATATATATATCAAATAAAAGAAAGAAAAAATTCTCTGCTCAACTATTCGAAACTTACAGATTCATTTTTAAACGTAAAACATGGCATTTACAGGTCTAACTATTGAAGCGATTTGAAATCGAATAATGTTTTCCATTTTTTAATTAAATGAATTATTTATCGAGTTATAAGCGATTTTATTCATGAGAGGACCAGCCTTTTTCTTTTCTCATGCCTGTTCAAAAATTTGGTTCAAAACTAACTGTGCTTTCTGAAATAAATGGAAAACGTCATTCTATTACAAAGTTTCAGAATAAGAATACCTGCCAATTTCATGCGTTTCTGAACAAAACTTAATTGAGAAATTCGTCAGAAAGTTAAAACCTTAAATTATACTATAATTAATAACCTTCCTAATAATCCTAATAATTAATAACCTTAAATTGTGAATTCTGCATTTTTACATGCTGCCACGATATCATACTGCTGAAAAAACATTGAATCCATCACTTTCAATTTGTTCTTATCTTCTCACCGCAGGTTAAACTAGTCGTTGGGGGCCACCGTAATACTTACCCATCATGGATATGCATAATGTAAAATATTAAAATAAAAATGTGTAAACTACTTATAAAATGCATTGCAATTCAAATAAATTCGTGGCTTGATGACGTCACAAACTTTAAAGGCTCGATTACTGAATTGCTTGAAAGAGGTTTTTCCTTATAACTCCAAAAATAATAATCCTATTAACTAGCGGTTTATTGCATCTGATTAAGCGTCAAATTTCCAATTAAAATATATCTTTGAAGTGAAATTTGGATGAAATACAGGGTCATGAAAAATCGAAGAGTGTGGAAAATAGGATTCCAAATATCTCGGCAACTAATTATCCGATCGACTTCATGCTTTATTCAAAATTTATGTTTTTTTATTGTCTTTTATATTCATTTCTTAAAATAAAAAATTTCGAAAATTTTTATATACCTTTCATCAGAACGAATATTTCGAGAGCCCGAAAAAAATTGTTCCGGTTAATCGAGGTTATTGAAATGAAATAGGCTTCTTTCCATTATTACATACTAAGTACATACCAAATTGCAAGTCTCTATCTCAATTTTTTCGGGAGATAGAGCGTTTACAGACACACAGACGGACGGCAAAATTTTTTTTCTAAAAATATGTTTTTCGGAATCTCCAGTGTCTGAAACGTGTAAATCCGTCAAAAAAAATTTTTCGATTTTCAAAACGATTACAAGACTTACCCTATACTACGTATGATGGGTAAGTAAAACAGGACGACAGAGGAATGCAGTGAGGGAGCATATAGCAAGTTAGTTTCTTTGCGCCGTATACCTTAATTAGCGGAAGCTTTAATGGGATTTCACAGTAGGCGGTGAAAGATAAGAAATTTTCATCTGTAGGGTCGCGAATCTCAGATGTGTGCTCAAATATGGCGGATTTGATGATTTGGTTTTTCGCGTTTTATCACTATAATCATTTCATTTCCAGCCGACCTTATCAGTTCTTTTCCCCCCATATTGCTTTGCCCTCCCGTAAGACCGTCATGGACCCAGTAATAATATATATTCTAAACTGTCATCAAGTTCATTCGACACATTTTGCAGTTTTACACTGTCAAACGGGTTCTTAATGCAGCACTGATGCGTTCTTAAGGTCTTCTGGGTGTTTTCGGCAATGGTGATTCATAAAAAAAAAAAAAAAAAAAAAAAAATCTTTGATGTAACCGCACAAAAAGAAATCACATGGCGTAAGATTCGGGAATCTAGGTGGCCATGTGAATAAGGGTAAATCATCGGTACTCACACGTCCAATCCAGCGTTGAGCGAAGGCGGCAAAAAAAAAAAAAGACTTGGAATGTTTTTCTTTATTTTCATATATAACTTATAATAGTTTTGAAAATATAAATTTTTAAATTCCGGTCATTCATTTATTCTAACCCTGTATATTCTCAACTTTTAGGTGCGTGTTATATGTATATGCTGGAACATACGGTAGTTATAATAGCGATTCAGCAGTAAAAGACAAGATCTGATTTTAATAAAATATATTTTTTTAACAAGCTAATCCTGTTAAACTTTAATGTTATACATTATTTTCCATGACAATTCAGTTTTATTATTAGTATCCACTTTTAACGAAAAAATTGAAAATGTATTAAAAATACTTTATTCCATCCGCAAGTTTCCTTTTCCGTTGTTGTATGTTCTTATGTGGTCAGTTAAATTTACTTTCTCAGTGACCTGACGTTCATAATCTAGCTATTTTATCTTTCCCAGAATAAAATTCCCGTGGATTTAGATCCGGAAACAGCACAATCCTTACAACAGGAAATGAATTGCTAATCTTTCTATTATCAGGGAAAATAATTCATGAAAACTGCTGTTTGGGCAGTTTAATCGCAGAAATAGTACTAGGTATTTTCCCCTTTCATTTTGTACTGAACTGAATTAATGATTATATATTTTTTATCTCCTATTATTTCTATCGCGTACTTTTCTCATTTATTGGCCGATCGTATCATGTCGGACGCTTATTCGTAAAATGATAGAATTCAACTTTTCAGAAAGGAAGGGGAAAAAAATTGCTTTTTCTTTAAAATAGATCAGGGAATAATTCTAAATTTTTAAACTAGATTTGAAATGAACTTGTTTACTTGAATACAAATGAACTTATATGAGCCACATAAATCGATTATCTGTAGACAGTAGGGTTGTATAATGTCGTCAGTAAAAATACATAGGAGTGATGATGTATGCTTTCAATGACTTATGTGATTCCCTCTTATTAATATCTAATAAAAAAAATAATATTCTACTGTATAAATAATAGTGTGATGTTTTCCGATTTTAGAGGAATTAATTTTTCGAATTTATAGTTTTCTGCTTCATTGGCGTCCCCACGTGTGTGTGTGTGTGGTGGGGGGGGGGGGGGGGGTATCGGGAATTACGGAAGTGATTTAAATACTTTTTTATAGTCTTGTAAGTAGTTAAACTATAAATTGAACGTTCGGTAAGGAATAAGAATACAATAGTTACGCGATTTCACAAAAAGAAAATAATAATAAAATATACCAAAAAGTCGCACATAAAGCATATGACATTCGTGTACGGTAGTGGAAAAATAAATAAAACATACCCCCTTCTAATTCTGCCTAAAATCATCATATAAAAATGCGACTCGTACTAATCGATTACTAATAACATCTGTTAATTAATGTTATGTTTAAATTTTGGGGGGATCGTTTACATATAGAAATTGTAAAAAACTTTAAATTTTCAATATTAACACCTAATTTTTCATCTTATTTAGATTTTTTGGTAAATTTTACCTTCGGATATCGAACAAGAAGTCATTCGGTCAAATAATTTAGGAATTATGCATGTTTAAAGTTTGAAACTCTGTTAAATTCATTTTTACTCGTTGCAAAGCCGATTGCAATACTAGTAGTTTTTTTAAGCATTACTTAAAAAAAAAACTTGGCAGAATGGGATGCAATTTTGGTGTCACATATTTGAAGCTTTTAGAAATCGATTTCTGTATATATATTTTGAAATTTCCGGAAAAAAAAAATATGACCTGTGATTTAATGCTGCTTAAGTAATGAAAATAACAACAAATCCCATGCTTTTGTGCTATGGTGAAGTTTTTATTTGAAACTGTTTTACATTTTTGAAATGAGGGACGTTTTTACTGAAAATTTTTAACCATGTTTTTAGATAATGTCTGAATGTAAATTGGTAGTATGGACAATAAATAGTAAATTCCATGTATTTCAAATGATTTTTCACAACTAATTTTTCTCAGCCTGTATCTCTTTAAAATTCTTTCTGCGTTATAACTGTCCGCCAAATTTAAAAAATTGGAAAAAAGGAATTGAAAATTGGAGCATATGCCGCATTTTAATGTTTAATGTAATTTAATAGCTTTTAAAAAATCTTAATTATCAGTAAATTAAATATTTTTTTCAAATATTTATTGAATGTTCGATACAGAACACTTCTTTAAAAATTTCTTTTCGGAATTACGTAAATAATGAAAAATAATTTTTTAAATGTCTCTCCTGAAAACAACAGCAAAATTTGCAGATGTGTAAACAAATTGATGTTTTTGCTTTATTGTATAAACTAATTAAACATTTGTCTTCATCGAGCGTAATTTTTTTTTCTCCGAACAGAGGAAAAAAAAATGGAATTCCATATTAACATTTTTCATCCTGCATAGGGATTAATCGACATTAACAGAAAAAAATGTTTTCTCGTGCATTATCCTGATTGTTTTGTTCGTTTTTAATTTATTTGTATTACGTCAGTTTCTCTCAACTATTCCGTATTAAAAAAAAACTACACGAATTTTGCTCTTTTTTTATAGGTGAACAAATGTTTTTTAATGCAATAATCCTGTTTAAAAATATCTTTTACTGTTAAAATGTTTGCATAAGATCTAGTACTTCTTTGCCATCACATTTATGATTTACTTGCACTCGGACGTCTTTTCTTATATTTGCTAAGGTAAATTTTCTACTATTACTTACACTTTAACTTGATTATCATTATTAAATAAAGACTATTGTTTTCTTTCTTTCCGTGGGTTTTTTCATAATACTTTTTGAAATTATGAACCTATAATATAGAACCTACAACAATTTTTTAAGCCTATTCGTAAATAATATTTTTTCCCCTCTCAACAACACGAAATTTTGCATATTCACGGATTCATTTTTAAACAAAAAATCATGAAACTGACTGGATGACTATTGTCACGATTTGAAATCTAATAGTGTTATTCTTTTTAAGATAAATGTTACATCATGATTGTTGTCTCATCGGATTACCTGGCGGCGGAGTCTCAAAAATTGGTTCAAAACGCCAATTTTAACAGCATTTTTGAATGGTACTTTGCCTTTATCGAAAAATTTAAAACTATTCAATTTCATTGTTTGCAAATAAGAGCAGCTGCCAATTTCATGTGTCTAAGATTAAAATTGACTTCGTGAATGTGTATAAGATATTCTGTAACATCTGTAAAATGGCCTTGAGTTTGATATTAAGGTCAACATATCGTCAAGTAGTTTAAACAATTTTAATATGTTACTTAGTTAATACAATGTAAATTATCTTAGTAAATTAAGTTTTTTTTTTCTTTTGCCAGACTTATGGTGCATATTAAATTCATTGCAATATAAATTTCAGTGCTAGTTTGAAAAGTGATTAATTGTATTATCAAAAATACATTTTAAATCACTTGATATATATATATATATATATATATATATATATATATATATATATAATTATAAAGGACAAACGTGTCCGTGCGTAACGTTGATGTCATTTTGCGAATGGAAACACTTGACGGTGAAATTTTGGTTTTGCGATTTTTGCTGCTGCAATTTTTTTAATGTCTAAACATCGCACATTTTCAATTTTTACA
Source organism: Maratus michaelseni (assembly GCA_963931845.1). Lineage (NCBI taxonomy): Eukaryota > Metazoa > Arthropoda > Arachnida > Araneae > Salticidae > Maratus > Maratus michaelseni. The sequence goes on from OZ007586.1 coordinate 410,601,338, forward strand.
CAGTTATATAGGGAAAAAATTTACTTTCAAATGCAATTTGTTTGGAAACTGTATCTTAAGTATGCATTTTTAATCTTTTTTTTCACTTTCTAATGTAATTATTCTTTCCTGTTCCCACACCCTAAAAACGGCACAATAATAATAACAAAAAATTATACACGTGTATTTTGTTTTTATAAGCCAATAAAAATTCAGACTCAATCGCTATTTTTCTGCTCTTTTGAAATTGACGTCATTATAAGCAGAAATTTCTCATTTTCCATACATAAATAGAAAATGATAACTGTAAGTGGGTTAAAATGATGTAGTACCTTAATTAAAAAATTTTTGAAGTGAAACATTTACTTTAATACGGATACAGATGTTTAAATTTCATGTTAATTTAGGAAAAAAGGGAAAAAAACATGATTGCTAGATGTGACGTCAACTTTCATTAAAGGTTTTCAATTTGACATTAATCTGACTCTAAATAAACGGTAGCTATGTTTTATTTTATACTTCGATTATATACTACAGCCAGGGGTCTGAAAAACTACTTTTTTATTGTAGCGAACTAAAACTACTTTATCGAAAATGTAGTTAACTACAAGTACTTGTTTTAAAATCGAAAATGTAGTTAACTACAAGTACTTGTTTTAAAAAGTAGCGACTACAAACTACTTTTCAAAAGCAGTCGCTACTTCGCTACTTTCAGATTTTGTCAAAGGGTTCAATTTACACTAGAAATTGAAGACACATTAAATATTAAAGCGACCCCTTGTTATGGCGTCTGCTTGGATACATTTAAATAAATGCGACCTAATCGAGGGCATCAAATTACATGATTCTTGTTTTAAATGAGATATTTGGACACAGTTTTGTTATCGTGCATTCGTCTGTTCAATACTTTTACAAATTAGCATAATTTTAATTTTAAATGTATTTTTATTTCTTTCTTCAAAATGGTGGCAATCGAATTACTTCCATTGTTGCGAGGATTAAATAGAAATAATGTAAAATATTCAAACACGTGGCTTTTTGGCCGAATTTTTTAATTTGCAAGTTAAATTTCCGTAAAAATCTTCATCCATTATAACATTATTGTTAAAATGGATCGATTGTCATTTTCTCCTTACAATTCAATACAAAATGTTTTTTTTATATGTATACATGGTGGTTAAGCATAAAAATAACGTATATAAAGTACATATGAAACGTTTGCGGCGGTGAAAATGACGTTATGCTTAGCTTGAAATGCATTTTTACATTGATAAAACTAAAGAGAAACATTTATATGATTGTGTCAACATGACGTAATTTTAAGTGATTTTTCAATTCTTAATTATAAAGATAAGAATTGGAGCTTTATTGATTGCATAACTTGATTACATGTTACTAATTACTTTTTATTTTAATTATAGGTAAGATGATCACATAAATTTATAAACAATTCACAAAAGTAAAGGATTTCAGAAAAATTAAAATTATTAAAAATTAGTGTTACGGTTAAAAAAAAAAAAAAAAAAAAAAAAAAAAAAAAAAAAAACTTGAAATAATTGTTTTTTGAGTTAGAATAAATAATGTAAGGCTAATATTTTATAGGAATTATTTTTGTAAGTTTATAAGTGCATTTAACAGTTCTTTATTAGCGGAAAAGTCCTATTTCTTTCACTGTGGATTTTTCTGTCGACGTCAAAAAATCGTAGTCTACTTTTGGACGCCAACCAAAACCCCGTGACATTTTTTTTTTAGAAATGTATAACGATTGTGACAACAAACGGCGCTTTCACTTTTATCGCACTTACATCGCTTCTAAATACCGTACAATTTCAATTCTTATATATCATCAATTAGAAAACATTTATATCGTGTTGCAATATATTGTCTCTTCTTCCCACCCCCATCGTAATATCTTCCTATTTTATTTCTCCTTAAAATTCATCCAATTTAGTTATTTAAGTAATATTATATTAAGTGCCACTATTCATATAATAACACGATCACGCCTTTTTACTTCTGCCGTAATGCATAAGTGCCGGTAGAGAAAGTAGTCTCTCTATAATTTACTTTCGAATGAAATTTATTCGAAAACTGCCGCTTAATTTAACGACTTTTTAAATAATTTTCAAGCATAAATTATTTTTCAAATCTATCTCGACCATGAGTTTGCTTCAATAATGTAAAATTGCCCCTTTGAAAGTTGCCACAATTGGAAATCAATTTCTCTAACCAACAAAAAAAGTTAAAAAAAATAATATCAATAATAATAATAATAAACCCGATAAATCATAAGATCAGATTACCCATTTTTACGCTAAACTGAAATCTGTCAACAAAAAAACAGATTTTCAGTTTATGTTGAGCATAAAATTTATATGTTGCATCAGATTATGCTAGGAATTGTATTTTATTAATTTTTTAAAGATCCATTGGGTATTTCACTAAGAGGGGAAAAAATCCCCTATTGTGGAAAAGGGATAATAATCCTAATTATGGAAAGGAACCGAAGAAACCATACAAATAAGGTACACATGAAAACATTAAAATCTGCCTCATCTGCAGTTTGTATATTATTATTGTAAAAAAATATATTACATAAAAATTGATTAGTTTAAAACAATGGATGCGATTTAGAAGATATGAATTTGAAACGAACAATGATTAAAGAGGACATTTTGAAACTTTTTAAAAACATTTTTTAATGTCTAATTTTTACGGTGCCTTAGGACCGATGCAATGTACATGCGCATAGAAGTTCACTCGGTTGCATTATCACGGGGGATGTGTGCTTTATTTACTGTGTTCTTTTATTTACTGAATATGATATGGGCGTAGGAATATACTATTTGTTGATATGGAGTGTTTGATGGTTTATGATGAGCGATTTTGACTAAATTTTGTATCTTACCGTTTTCGGGCACGAGAAGACCATTGGGATAGGTCACATGTTCCAGAAAATTTTATTAGTGCGTCATTTTGGGTCATTACAGGTCTGGATCAAGCTGATGTGATGTTGATACACTGATTAAAAATAAACCCAATGTGTGTCGAAAGATTCTTAGGTATGTGCCCAAATTGGGTCATGCCTGTTTTGATGCCTGTGTATCCATTTTGGGAACTGTTAAATACCCATTTTCATTTTTTTAAATGGGCATTTAACAGTGCTCAAAATGAATACATAGTGGTAACTAAAACAGGCATGGCCCAATTTGGGCACATACCTAAGAATCTTAAGACCCTTTTTTTTTTCCTTTGTATGTGATGTATGATATTTCAAAGGTCAATGAAATTTTCTTTCTTGCGGTGGTCAATATGGCGGTAATGCGAACTTATTTGCATTACACAGTTGTTTATAGATTGATTGTTTGAAGTTTGCATCGAAAATAGTACTGTATTTCACTGGGGGGGGACAAACTTATATAATAAAATTTTTGAAACACTGTTTCATACTCTACCCCTCTTAAATAATAAAGAAGCTTATTTTACTGATATTGTTATAAGATTTTTTTTCCCCGTTTTGACGGTTTCCATCTACAGTTATTTATAAAATCATGATTATTTCTAATAATGATTTTAAAAGTTTCATTTCGTATCATAGTACAGGTTGGACTTTAATACGTGGTTTATAGTCAAAATTGAGAGTTCACATAGTCAGGGCCGGATTCAGAGAGATTTTTGGGGGGCGGGGGGGGGGGGGGTATAACATAAATTATAATATTAGCAAATCTTGTGTCTGTCTGTGTGTGTATGCAAATTTTATCTAAAAAACGGCTCTAACGATTTTGTCTAAATTTTGTATCTTCGTTTTCGGGCACGAGAAGACCATTGGGATAGGTCACATGTTCCAGAAAATTGGATTAGTGCGTCATTTTGGGTCACTACAGGTCTGGATCAAGCTAATTTTATCTAAAAACTGCTCTAACGATTTTGACCGGATTTTGTATCCTACCGTTTTGAGATACGAGAAGACCATTGGGCTGGATCACATGTTCGAGAAAATTCGATTAATGGGTCAATTTTGGGTCTCTGCGGCTAAAGCTAATTTTATCTAAAATACTGCTCTAACGATTTTGACTAAATTTTGTATCCTACCGTTTTGGGGTACGAGAAGTCCATTGGGTTGGGTCACATGTTCCTGAAAATTCGATTAGTGGGTCATTTTGAGGTCACTACGGGTCAATAGGTTTCAAATGGAATGAAGGTTGAAACAGTTAAGTTGTTGAGCAGTTGGCAGTAAACAGAGTCTCGAAGTTGATAACATTTCGCCAAATTTGGTGAGATTTCGCGTCTTTGACGAGATTCGGCGGAAAGATCGACTTTCAAGATTACCAATGCCAAAATACACACTTGGCACCAAATGAAAGAAATTTGCCAAATTTTGTGACATTTGGCGGAAAAAAATGGCTTATCGGCATAGTATTGTATAGTAAAACCTGTGAAAACGGAACCTGTCTATAACGGAATAATATAAAAATCTAGACAGAAAGAACACCATATAATTATACCTGCTAAGACAAAAACTCTAAAACGGAACTTTTCTTTGGTCCCTAGCAATTAATTTTCACGGGTTTTACTGTATATAAAACGACATAGTACATTAAATAAACTTTGCATCAATCACAAACCTTGTCCCCTTACGGACACGTGTTTGCTTTGGCTGATGACGGCTGTTAAAAATTTCCAGCTCGAAACACGTCCTGTGTGTTATTTTGTTTTATGGTGATTGATACAAAGTTTCTTTATTTAATTGCGATTTATCGCCAGTTTGTCGGTGCTGTTTCATAGATAGTGATCTTATTGTTTAATATTATATCTGTCATAATTTCTGTTGGTAAAAAGGTATATAGTAAAATTTGCGTGAACAGAACTTGTTTTTAACGAAATCTTTTGTTAATGGTCCCGAGTAAGAGTACCCTGCAAATCTACCTGCTAAAACGGAAACCTGTCTAAAACAAATTTTTCTGGTCTCTATAGCGATTGCGTTTCACAGATTTACTCTACTTAGGTCATTATTAATTGTTAATAAATAAAACTAATATACTAAAACCTGCTGACAGAATAGCTTGGGACCAAAGATTAGTTCCTTTTTAGACAGGTTTCCATCTTAGCAGGTATAATTATATATTTTTTTCCTCCGGGACCATGAATTTTTTTTTCTGTAACGAAAGAACTGTCTATAACGAAATCTTACCTTAACGGAGGAATTTTATGGTCCTGGCAAAAGTAAACCACACAAGTATTCCCACTAAAACGAAAATCTGTTTAAAATGAAACTTTTCGTTTGGTTTCAAGTGATTCCTTCTTACCAGGTTTTGCTGTATTTCATTACGAATAGCTCTTTATAAAATAATTTTTATTCTTTAAAAGTAGAAAAATTATGTAGCGAATTTACTAATAACATTTTTCAAAATTAAACTTTCAAAAGAATTTCAGTAATGCAAAAATTTCATGATTCCGGCGAACGGAATACCATACAAATATATCTGTTTAAACAGAAACCTGTCTAAAACGGAACTGTATTTTGGGTCCTACTGATTCTCTCTTAGCAGGTTTGCTATAGTTACACTGACACAGCATCGGGTTAAAAGAACTCTTAAAAATTTATAAGATAATTACAACAACTATTGTGTTCTGTGAAGAAATAACGTATAAAACAACGAAAAGAAAAACAGAAATAGCTAAATAAATAGCATGGAATCATTTCAAGATTTCGTAATAAAAAAGGAACTCTTTCAATGCAAAAGGCAATATGAAAGAGAAACAGCAGCAGCACACTTCTTTGCTGTCGCGATTTTCCCATAATATTTTTCATTTCGCTCTAAAAAAAAAAAAAAGTTAGTGGGGGGAGCTACCTTATGAAGCCATGAAACATACTTTACTCTAAAATCTGTTTAAACGGGATTGCTAGAGACCGGGAAAAAATTCCATTTAAGATAAGTAGCGGGTATAATATGCATAGTCAGAGTTTCCCCCAGGTTTAAAAAAGGGCAGGGTGCTAATGGTGAAAAGGGGACACTTTTTTTATTCTTAAGGGCACTTTTGGATTTTTGAGGGCACTTTTCAGATTTTTAAAGGCACTTTTTTTAATTGTTAAAGGTATTCTTTTGGTTTTTAAGCCACTTTTGATACTCCAAAGTCAAAACACTCTTTTTAAGACAACATTTAGTCAGTTTTTACTATGAAAGCAAAATTTTTAATGCAAAAAAGAGAAATGGCACTTTTTTACTGAGGGCAAGAAGGGTGCTAATTATTTTACTGAAGGGGGCAAGAAGGGTGCTAATTCTTTTTATGAAGGGCAAGAAGGGTGCTATTTTGTAAACCAAAGGGCAGGCAGGGTGCAGCACCCTTCTGAAACTGTCTGAGGGAAACTCTGTGCATGGTATTCCTTCAGTTGAGACTATACTTAGGGAACGAGCAAGTTGACAGTACAGAATATACTGGGAGCTTTATACTTCCGCGACAAAAAGTAGTGCGCTGCCTATTTTAATAAAATATCTCTCTGTAGCTGATTTTTTTAAATCTTTAAATACAGAAACAATTGACCGCTTAAATGAAACTGATTTAAGTTGAAATGTGCCACTGTTATGATATATATGTATTAATATTTCGTAAAGATGTATCTTTTCGCTTGGCGGAATTTTGGCAAAAAACAGGGACACGTTGAAGAGAAACTGCAAACCTAATGATGATAATTCCACCCCACTTCCAAGTTACCGATAATTACATTAAGGATTGTGGTTTTAAATGCACAATATATGTTTTTTATCTTTGAAACTATTAAAGATACAGCAAAAATGTTTGTGGATTTGAACTTTTCGAGAAATTTTATCTGAAATGCATACCAAGTATGCCAAAAATATATTTAAAATAACAAAACAAAAAGAAACTTTTGAAAATTAAATGAATGGAAATGTGTTTAAGAAATGCTGTGGTTGTAATTAAAAAACAAACAAACAACAACAAAAATCTTTCATTATATAGAAACATGGGCAAGGACATAATATTTAAGACTGCCAATAATATTTAAGACTGTTCTCAAATCCAAACTGGCTACTTTATGACATATTTTTTAATTTTTTTTTATTCGGAAACGCATGAAATTGGCAGGTGTTCTTATTCAGAAACTTTGTAATGGAAAGACGTTTTCCATTTTTTGGTAAGAAGATCTTTCAGAAAATACTGTCAAAGTCGGTGTTTAAAACCGAATTACCAACGCGGCATCTCGAGAAAGGGAAAAACGTGTCGTCACGTGACACGAATCGCTTGTAACTCAGTAAGTAATTTATTTATTTAAAAAAAAAAGAAAAAAAAGGAAAAACTCATTTCGATTCCAAATCGCTTTTTCTTTTTTTTTTTTTTTGGTCGGTGTGCGGGCGTGGGAAGGCACAGCTACAATATCATTCTTTTAAAGAAAATTATTTGAATAGATCTTTTTCTATCTATTACGAATGGTGAGAGCTCGTGCCCCCCCCCCCCCCCCCCGTTATGTCAAATTAATTAATACTTTTGAAAATTATATCTGACTCAGCGAGTGTATTTTTTTTAAAATGTGGGTGGGGGAGAGGTAGGAGAGGAGAAAAAGGAAGAAATATTGGAATATATATATATATATACACATAGTTAGAGAAAATCCCCGGTAGGTTTTATTTATTAAGATGTTATATATATGTCTGCATGTGTATAAATATAACTGGAGATATCCATTTCGTATTTTAAGGATGTTTAGAAACGAGTTTCTACCTTTTTTCTTCCAATGTGACAATAGTCACCAATAGACAACAATAGGCTGTAATGCAACTTTACGACCGCCACATGTGTTAAACATCATGTGTATGCCTTATGTGTAAAACCACCTGATTTCTAATTTTAAACCTGTTTCCCATAACTATACTATTAGCCTAACTCTTCAGTCGTGTGAAAACTGGATATCAGAGTAAAATTTTACCTGTTACCTATTTCGCATTCTACCTTTCCTTTTAGGCTGATTAAAGATAATAGATTTTAAAATTTGTTTTCTCATCTTAAATTAAGATTACTTTACATAAAAATATAAATGGGAATTAATGTGGTTCTTCAAGATTACGCCTGTCACCTACATATCAATTTAAAACTGATTAGAAATATATTTGTATTACTTAAAAATAAATTCTGAACGAAAAAAATATATTATGCTTTAAAAAATAAGAAAAAAGTTATATATATGATGTTAAATTGCAATAATATTATTTTTTTTTCCCTTTCAAACTATTTCAATACTCAAGATTACTTTCTGAGGTCAAAAGATCTTGAAAATTGACGCATGTTATCTTAATTTAAGTAATGTGCATTTGTGATACATTGTAAATTAAATAACTAATTAAATTCAATTTAAAAAAACACACACACAATAAAACATCCCTGAAATAAGGTTTCTGGAAACGCAGACCTAAAATAATTTTATGCCGCCGAAATGAGTGCTATGTCGCCCGATATGGCAACCAAATTAAGCCAAGGGGGTTAACAGGCTATCCCAGCCTTGTACACACTATCTTCTTAACCTTTCCCGAAGATAGAGCGCCTATAATAGAGACTGAATCACCCGCCATCCTTCTGTCCAATGGAACAACAAAACTGTAGGGACGGCGCAACCATCGGACAAACGGGGCACCCGAGCGTCTCTATACAATTCGAAATAACGTTTCTCTGTGTAAAGTAATGATACTATTGCTCTAAATTGGTCTTTAAATGTTTTTTCGCGGAAAAAAAAAAAAAAAGTTAGTATTAACTTTATTTCTTATACCCAAAGTTGATATAATTGCCGGGAAATGTATAGATGTGGCGAATGTATAGATGTGAGGATACTGAAAGTAACCTTAAAAGCAAAAAATAAATATTTAAAGTATTCTAAAGGATAGAAGGTTATTAAAAATAATTATACGCATTACATGTGAAAGAATTTGCATGTTATTTTTCATACATTTAATACTCTACATTATAAATTATTCAATGATATATATAATTATTAAAAATGTTTTTTATTAGTCTAATATTGCAGTCAGAGATGTTGGGCTTCGCTAAGTGATTTGCCAGGGCTCCATGCTATATTGCGCCGGCCCTGTAAAGGGATAGAGGAGCCGTCGGCGAAAGTGACGATGGCAGCTATTTTAAACTTGACTTTGTTACCTATTTGGTTTCATTTTCACTATTACTTCGCACTTAATGTAAGTAAACAAAATCGGTTAACGGCAGAGTGAGTAGCTGAGAACAATTTATGCGAATGATACAAAACAGCATGTGGATTTCTGAAAGAAAGCATAAGGGGTCAAAAAGCCTCATGGACGTATACCAATTTTTGGCTACCATGGGGTCGTGTGAAATTGGGTACCTCTCTCCTAACCAGATCTATAGTCTTAACTTTCTGCCATCGTCACCTTCGCCGCAGGCTCCTGTACAGTTTTGTCGTCCCGTTGGACGGAGACATGGCGGATGATTGTCTCTAGTTTTTAGCGTAGAAAAATAAGTCTCCCAGAGGCGCAAAGTGACCTGCGGTCGACAATGTTTCTGAAAGGGTTAAAATTCTTATTTTTGAAAACAGATTAAACAGTCGAAAAGAAGGTCTCCGCTTAAGAACACATTCTTTGTTTGTCGGTGCCTCTAAAATCGAGGCGTTGAGGAGCGTTTCCTTAAGGAGGAAAACGGCTCTTTAAAAAAAAATATTTTCAAAGTGTTAACAACGATATTTTTTCAAACTAATTACGGCGGTTAAGACGCGAAAGTGCAAACTTTAAGAATATGTCTTCCGTTTTTTCATATCCCGATTAGTTTGGCCGATACATGGTAAAACAAAAGGCCAAAAAACGGCATCATTAAGGTATTCATTCCTTTCTGATAGAAAATTAGGTTCTGGGCATGCGCGCGCATGTCTGTCGATTTTTGAAAAAATATAGCTTTTCTATAAGTTTTTTAATTAATATATCGGTTAATTATACAAAAATTAAAAATCTGATCCCTCATGTGCAGAGACATCTTGGACTATCTTCACCCAAATATTCAGGTTTCTAGGTGTGGTATATTTCACTAGCCATCGCCTACAGACTCGCACACACACACAGAGAGAACGAAACTTTCTTTTATTAGTATAGATGGTGACACATTTTAATATCTCTGATGGGGATTTATTTATGTTAACCTGTCATAAATGAATCTCTAAGTATCTGTCCTATTTTGTACAACCCTTTGTTGTTCGCGTAGTAGTAGAGGAAGAGGTCCAAATACCGGCTACCCCTTTTATTTTCAATCTAGATCCTATAATTTCCAAAATTAGTAGAGGAAACAGTCATGGTAGGGTACATTGCTATGATTCACATCTTCTTTACGAAAAAAAATTCAATTTAGAAGGGTTTTCTGTTTATAAAAAGAAAAATTCCGAAAGCTTGCAAATTTTGAGTTTTGAAAATGAGGTCTAAATACCGGCTACTTTAGTTTTTTCCAGAATAATCACTCAAATAGGCCTAGTTTCTCTAATTAAGAGAAAATAATATTGTTTTAATAAATTTTATGGAGTAATAACATTTAATTTCTGCAGAAAAAATATGGAATTTATAAATAAGCATTTTTGTCATATTTATAAAGATCTTAACGACTATCTCTGACAATCTTGTTTCCATTATGTTCCTAGTTTTAAACAAAGAAAAATGCGTGTTAAACAAAAAAAAATGCTGGCTGCTTGATATGTAGATTACGTTATCTACAAAAATCACAAACATAGTAATCACTCGCTGCGTTGGTGCAGTGAATATGGACCCACATGCCGCATTCTAAACATCGAACCCAGAGTTCTTCCTTCTTGTCCGCACAGAAAGCACCCTCGCAGAAGACACAAATTGCATCATCTTCCTCTGTCAAGTATCTATCATTTTTTACCTTTTTAAAATTCAATTTCTGCCCCTTTCGCCCGCATTTTCTTAGATTTTCCTGCATCATTTGTTTTCTTTCTCTTCCTATTTATTGCGGACGATTTTGACCAACATTCTAACCATAGCCACATTGTAACAGTCAAAAGGCGCAACAAAGCCATACAGTATCCGTGATCCCATAAATTAATTTATTTACGGAGCAAACCAATAGTTGTCTAATATCAGCTAGCCGGTATTTAGACAACTCTGAGTGGTCGATATTTGGACCACTTTCTATGTTTAAGTTAAAACCGCTATTATTCATTCATATAGTAAAATAACAATAACGTGCTTGCAGCATTTGGAGCTAAATATGTGTAGAAAAAAATTTCATGATAAATTCAGGCCAATATGCGGTCAGTAATCTCTTATTTCATCGTGTCGACACTTTTACTCTTAATGTTTTCAGACTTCAGCGAAGTACTTCTCGTGACATTCTTCTCTCAATTAAAAAATTCTGCCTATCGCCCCTAGTTTGCGCTGCGCACAGTTCTCGGAACACCGGGTAGCCGGTATTTGGCTTCTCCTCTACTGATAATTTGAAAGTGATTTCTTTTACAAATGGCATAACAAATTGATCGTTAATTTTTTAAGTACATCGGTAAAGTTGTGCATTTCCTAATTCAAATCCTTTTTTGTGTCGGTATATGAATGAAATTTTGTTAATCATTCAGTTTTCTCTTTTATTTTAGATTTCATGAATTCTGTAAATTTCTGCAGTTTAAAGTTAGGAGACTTTATACGTTCAAAATTATTTTATAGTACAGATTAAAATAAAATGTTTGATATTTAGTCTGGGTGTTAAATATTTATAACCAGCTGGGATGACCGAGATACGCCCAGTTAAGATTAGCATTGTGTTCAACTTGATATAACAGTAACTTTTCTGTACAACATTTAACAGTCAGTTCTTTGTAACCTGATTTGTTCAATTCTATGTTTGAGAACGTTGTATGGACTCTGATTAGTTAAATCATGTATCTATGCTTCTATTGGGAATTTCTAGAAAATTCCTTCAGTTTCTGAAAGCCAATTTTTTGCCAAATTTGCCGAAAATCTTTCATTTGGCACCAAGCATGGCTTTTGGTATTGGTCATCTTGAAAGTCTATTTTCCCGCCAAAGAGCCAACATTTTACCAAATTTGGTGAAATTTTGCGAACATTACAACTTCGTTTACTGCCAACTGTTAAACCATTTAATAACTGTTTCAACCTTCATTCCTTTTGAAATGCATTGACCCGTAGTGACCCAAAAATGACCCGCTAATTGAATTTCCTCGAACATGTGACCCAGCCTAATGGTCTTCTCGTATCCCAAAACAGTAGGATACAAAATTTAGTCAAAAGTATTAGAACCGTTTTTTAGATAAAATTAGCTTGACCCTAAAATGACCAACTTCAGTGACCTAAAATGACCCACTAATCAAATTTTCTCAAACATGGGACCCAGCCCAATTGTCTTCTAGTAATCCAAAACAGTATACTAATACAAAATTTGGTCAAAATTGTTAGAGCCCTTTTTTTTAGCTTGACTCATAGTGACCCAAATATGACCCACGAATCGATTTTTCTCGAACATGTGACCTAGCCCAATGGTCTTCTCGTAACCCAAAATGCTAGAATAAAAAAAATTAGTCACAATCGTTTGAGCCTTTTTTTAGATAAAATTAGCTTGCCCCTTACCCATAGTGACCCAAAATGATCCAATAATCGAATTTTCTCGAACACGTGACACAGCCCAACGGTCTTCAGTAATCCAAAATGGTAAGATACAAAATTTAATCAAAATCGTTTGAGCCGTTTTTTAGATAAAATTAGCTTGACCCAAAAATGACCCACTAATTGATTTTTTCGATTATGTAACATAGCCTAATACTCTTCTCGTAACCCAAAATGATAGAATAAAAAAAAATTAGTATCAATTGTTTGAGCCCTTTTTTTTTAATAAAATTAGCTTGACCCTGACATGTAGTGACCCAATATGTCAGTTTAATCGAATTTTATCGAACACGTGATCTACGGCAATGGTCTTATCGTGCCCGAAAACGTCATGGTACAAAATTTAGTTAAAATCGTTAGAGCCGTTTTTAAGATAAAATTTGCATATATATTAAACTTTTAATAGATAATTAAAGTTATTTTTAAAAAATTCTCAAACTATTATATTACGTTTATTTATAGTTTAATTATAAGGCATGTGTTATTATAGGGATAAGGTTATAAAAAAGATTATGTAGTAGTATGCATTTTAATTTATATTATTTTACATAAAATATAATCTTATTATATGTAGGTTGTTGCATTCTCAAATTACTATTAAGAATTTAATTTCTAGATTCAAACGTTGTCATATTACTTGTAAATTGTTTTATATAATTTTTCAGTAGGTAAAAATAACCTCAATTCTATAAAATGTTTTAAATTATTTTTATTATTATTATTATTATATTTTAAATCTTATTTTTTTTTTATTTACTTGTATTTAATTTTAATATTAACTTATTAATTTTATTTTTATTTAAAGATCCTCTCTTTTTTGAATGATACAAAGTTTTATTTTAACACTGGCTGACTCGCCGGCGTTGCTCGGTCCCGTAAAAAAATTATAAGAAACGCTAAATCACTCTAAAAATCGCTGCTCGAAACCGTTCCTTTGATAACTTTTTATTTTGAAAATTAAATAGATATGGACCCCGAAACGGAAGTAAATTTAATACCACCTCCTCAAATGTGTGGATCATTTGATTCAAAGCGGGTCATTTTTTGGTCAAAATTTAAAAAAGGTTACCATCGGATTTCCACAAAATTTGCATTTTCGTTTATCATAAAAATAAACTACGTATAGACTGAGAGTTTCGATTTCTATACCTCCAATACTTTTCTTAATACTCGAGGATGAGTGAAAATGAAACCATTTCGTTATCTGGGATTATCAAATCTGTAACTTTCTTTTGCGGTTTCAGTAAAAACATCCATTTTCGGCGCACGCGCAGAAAAATCTTTTAGTTCCACCGCTAGGGGATGTATTCTGTTAAAAACGAATTTTCCGACACGCTTCCCCGCTGCCTACGATACCGTGTATAGCAGACATGCTACGCACGCGCTGCAAAATTTTTTAGCTCCAGTTTCCACCACCAGGTGGAGCATTCTATTCTAAATAAACCTCTTTCCGAACGAAACTCCGGCACTCGTTCCCGCTGCGTACAGCACCGTGTAGAAAGCTTGCCGTGCAAGCGCGAAAAATCTGTTAGTTTCACTTTCCATCGCCAGGGGTACCAAATCTTAGTTAACTATATCTTATTTAGTTCATGTTAAGTTGAATGAACCGATTCCCGTTGTAATCGGGCCCAAAGAACCCGAGTAAATAAATCACCACCCTGGATATTAATATTCATAAATGGTGGTAACCAAGGCCTTAAAAAGTGATACCAAAATTTATTTATTACCTGGGAGACCTCGGAAGAATGTCAGGAAAGATTTTGTTCCGACGCCAGGGGGTGTACTCGGTTCGAAACAAGCCTCTTTCCGAACGAAACTCCGGCACGTGTCCCCACTGATTATGGCAATTTATAGAAGGCGTGCTGTGCAGGCGCTGAAAATCTTTTACTTCCACTTTCCATCGCTATGGGGCACCGAATCTATGTCTTAATTAGTTATCTATATCTTAATTAGTTCATGTAAAGTTGAATGAATCTATTCTCGTAGAAATCGGGCCTTTTGATTGAATCAAACAAATTTTAAATGCAAAATTTTTTAATTCCACTTCCCACCGCTAGGTGGTGCACTCTGTTCTAAATGAAACTGGTGAGCTGTGTACGCGCTGCAAAATCTTTTAGTTCCATTTTCTACCGCCAGGTGGCGCCAAATCTGTATCTTAATTAGTTCGTGTTAAGTTGAATGAACGTCGTTGAAATTGGGCTCATAGAACCCGAGAAAATACTCCTCCCTGGTGATTAATATTCAGAAATAGTGGTAACGAAGGGCTGGAAATATGATGCCGAACTTTATCTAGTACCTGGGAAACCTGAGAAAAGTTTTCGTTTGAATAGGACTAATTATAAAAAAGTTCTGATTTTGGAAGCAGAGGGAAGGAGGGAGTTTCGATCAGAGCATTAACCGCGATATTTGAATTACAACCGAACACTCCCCCCCCCCCCTCCCAACAGAATTAAACCAGCGAAGTTAGAGTTAGGAATTATCATTAATTTTTGAAACAAAAACCTAGACTTTTTTTTTGACATACAAAAACAGTAAGTTATCATTATTAATTTCTGAAATCAGAAACATAAATGACGTCACGTACATGAAAAACTTTAAAAATCTCATAAAACAAATCGTGAAAAATTCACAATTCGTTGTTCGAATTGCAATCAGCAGACGACCTTTTCATCTGCCAAAATCACCCGGTTGACTTCTCACTGTGCCTACAAGCATATCAGCTACCAATCGCAGCTGCCCTTCAACGATGTTTGACTTCTAGCGGCATCAAGTGACGTCATACGCTGCAAAACATGAAAAAAATGTTTAAAAACGCATAAAAAATGAAATGAAAAAAAAACAGGTTAATAAATAATCCGCCCTTCCTTTTTATAATCTTGATTTTTTTATCTGTAAAGAATTGTCAACTTTCTCCAAGCTAAAATGAAAAAAAAAAAATGACTATTTAATCGTAGTTGAGGCTGAAATGGAAGCAACCACCGAATTAATCAAGCATTCTGGGTAAAATTTCTTAGGCTCGAAGGAAAGAAATTCATCAAAAATTTAAAAATCGCTGTTCGAATTTCGCATAAACTTTGTTGAAAAGAGGACAAAATTTACAATATTGAGCTAAAAGATCGGAACCAGATTCCGGTTACTAATGTGGAATAATTGCAGCAAAACGTGAGAAAACACTAAAAATCTTATAAAAATTTAAATTAAAAAAAATCTATTCAAAAATTCCAAAATCTGGCTTCGAGGTGCAAAACTACATGCATAGAGAGGTACCTTCCCACCAAATGTTGTAGCTCTGCGTGCAGCGGTCTCTTCAAAACACAAACGAGAAACACACACACAAACTTCCTTCCTTATTATAGTTGAAGATTATAATTCATTTAAATTATGTAAATGACAGCACCAAGTTATCGAGTTTAAAATACTGTATTAGAATCTAAAGTTTTGCTACTTAATTACTTTGAAGTTTGTTCTAATATTTTTTGGAATTTATAATTTCTCAAAAAAAAGGAAATAAATGCAATTATGTCATAATTTTATTTACTTTTGTTTTATTAAATATTTTTATTAATATCTGCTTTTTACAAATTAATAAATTATAAAGTTATTTTTCTTTTCTTCCCTCATAGATGGCGCTTCTATAACACTGATATATCGTAGCCAATATCGATTATCATTAAATATCATATCATATTTTCTTTTTTTTTTATGTTGTAAATATTTTAATTTCTAAATTCCTTTCATTATTAACATAATTATTAAGATTGAGTATTGTTTTAAAATAACATAAGAATAATTTATAGGTGTATATGAATTATTTTTAAATTTGTAAAAATAGTTAATTTTATTAACTGTCAATACAACGGTTATATGCAACGTGCATTTCTAACAGATAAGGTGGTTTTTTATGGCTAAAATGTTGCTGTTTCGGTATGTTTTACTGATATCCTTATTAAATATGTTTTTGTATTTAATAATGCTACCTATTCATTGATTTTTGCACATTGTACCTTGTTCAGTTACTCAATATTTGTCCATTTTTATTCAATTTTCTTCAAATTTGACTCAGTAATTGATCGGGCAATTTGAGTTACTAAATTTGGCTCATGGCTATTAACTCAAGCAAAAATAAATTACTTTTACTTATATTAGTGGAATATTGCCCTTATATTAGTGGAATATTGCCCTTGATTCCAATTGCTTCTTGTAATAATTTTTACTTTCTGCACATTGGATTTTTTCTCTACATATCTTTTAAGTATTTTCTTCTCACTTATTTTAATTTTGAGAATCTTAAAAATTTTGGATATATTTATGTATTGTATTGTAATTATCAGTTTATGTATTGTCAATTATTTATGTTGTTTAATGGTTATTATGTACAAAAGTTTATTTAAAAATGTAAAAAACATGTTAAAAACAAAGGATGAATTATATAGACACACACACAAGATTTGCTCATATTATAACATGATATTGGAAAGTACATATTTTCCGTTTTTTTTTTTCCTTTGTTGCTTTTTTATTCATTACTTTCACAAATATCATTGGTGCTTGAAGGTTAAACATATGCCTCTGCCGTTTTTGTACCTTTCGTTATGTCCTACATTTTTACCCCTTTCTTTTTTTATCATCTAGCGAAAAACTCTCTGAAAATAATGTAAAAAAGTTTTTAGTTATCGTATAACGCAAACCGCTATTAGAGGTCTGCACTAAACGAAGGTTTTTACATATGATGTAGAGTAGTGCTGCACAACCTTTTTGTATGAAAATTGTTTGCCACCACTATCTTCGAAAGGTAAGCTTTGATATATTTAATAGCAAGGTTTCCGTCATTAACCTAAGGTAAATTTTTCTGTGTAAAAATAGTGGTAATGTTGGTGGCCCGCGGGCCACAGGTTGTGCATCCCTAATATAGAATTTGAATCAGTGTCGAATATCTTTAACCCTAGAAGAATAAACAGTCGTAATAATTACGGCTATGTTTGTTTTACGAGCGACAGGTGATTGACGAGTAGGAGAATAATTATAAGAATTGGAATATTTGTTTTCTAGGTAAATTGTTTATGAAATGTTGAGAAAGTACATTGTAACCATTTTTAACTTATTTTTCCACATAAAAATTCAAAATTTACAGAATTCGTAATTTTGTACGTTCCCGAGTACGTCTAGTCATCTAGGGTTAAATTATAATTAAAATATTTTTAAATTTATGATGTAATAATTTGTATTAGACTTGCCGAGTTATTCAGCGATAGTATCATATCGGCCATTTTTTTTAGTTTTCGCACATTTCTCGGAAAAATAATTCAATGTTTCCATATTAAAATAAGAGTAATTTAATTTCACGACAGGAGTTCTTACCTACTTTTGAAATTACTAAATCAGGTATGAGACTTCCATTTGTGTATATTTTGTGCAAAACAGTTAATATGCCTAAATATGTTAAAACGTCTTTGCAGATGTAACAAATCCGATGGAACAGGAGACTCTGTTGGATCCCGGTCCAGTGAGATTAGCACCTTGCTGGGAATCTAGGCATGCACCCAATGATGAGCTTAATTCAAAAATAGCCCCCAAAGCAGAATTCGAAGGCGCCCCACCCTTAGATAGGTAAGTTTGCTCAACCTTTTTTTTTTAAGCTAGCTAATGTGGAATACATTCTGATATCTGAAAGATCTGTGACTGTCCTTCTGTAGTCTCTTAAAATAAATAAACACATAAGTCACGCGAAAAGACTCGCAAGCTAATTTTAAACCTATAGGGGCGTTCTTTTCAATTTCTCGTTTGCAGTTCGATATTTAAAAATTATTTTTTTCAATTTCAACCTTATTAGAATGAACATATATACAAAATTTGAAGCAAATCTGATATTTCTATCGAGAGTTATCGCGTTACGTACATACAGAACCTGCGAGAACATTAGCTCTCAGGCTCGGGTAGCCTGTGAGCTAAAAACCTTTCCCGTAGGATACGTTTAAAAAAATGTTATTTTAAGCAATTCTGCGTTTAGTCGGGTGATTTAGATTTTAGCCGAACAAGATCGCACTTTATTGAGTCAGCTGATTTATTTGCTGCTGCAGGTCGGATTTGGGTTAGAATCTTGGATCAAGTTGAATAACCAGATTTTATCAAAACCGGACCCCGGTTGGGTTCGTGTAAAACCTGGATATCTGAACTGATGCAAGATTCTAATCGAATCCTATCCCCAGCGGTAAAAAAAAGAAACTAGATGGCACAATAACGTTGGACCGGGTTCTGGTAAAATCTGGTCGCCCGACCCGATGGAGGAATCTATTCCGAATCCTGTCTACGGGTAAAAAAAGCAGCCGATTCAATATTGTCGGGTTCGCGTATAATTTGGTCACCCGATCCGAAGATTTGTCACCGATATCGTACTTTTCACAAATTGGTCACGTCACAGTAGTACTTAAAAACTGCCATAAGAGCTTCACATCCACGTCACTGTAACTTCACATCGACGGTCACAATGGGATGTCGTCATGACGTCAGAATGCATTAAGGGTTTAAATCAAAGGTTTTAAATGCTTTTGTCTCAGAATTTTGCACACAGAATTTCTTTATAACTGCTTTATGAAATATTTTGGAAGTTATAAATATTAAAATTCCCTATACACTAAACCAAAATCTTGTACATTAATATTTCATAATGAAATTTCCAAATTAATATGAAGAAACTAAATTTGGTAATAATAATAATTAGTGTTTTGTAATGTTTTCTTTTTTCAAATATATAACACATACTAAAAATATGCTTTATACTTCGTGATAATTTCCCCCAAAATTTTCTAAAATCCCCCCCCCCCAAAAAAAAAAGTATAATTTTAAAAAAATGTAAAATAGCAAAATCTTGCTATTCGAGGGGGGGGGGTGACTTTGATGTTGTTGAAACAAACAAAAAATTGTTGTTGAAACTGTACATGAACACACTTTTGATGTGTGTGTATATATATATTTTTTCCCGCCCCCCCCCCCTCAAAAAAAATTATAAAATAAAAATACTATTTAGGAGAGATGTGGCGGGATTGCTAAAAAAAGATTTAAAAAAAATATTATATACATTTTGATTGTTGATATACACTGACGGAAAAAAAATCCCAACACCAAGAAAAAAATATTGTAGAGCAATGAAATTTGGACAATGCATTTGTCTAGTTAACATGTTTAATTGATTAGATTTTCAAGATCACAGGTTAATTTAAGCTCAAGAAAATGCATTTAAAATGTGAAATGCTGTTACATTAATAGCCGGTGTAACGTCCAGAATTTTGAATGCAAACCTTCAAACGTGCATGCATTGTGTCATACAGGTTCCGAATGTCACTTTGTGGTATAGAGTTCCATGCTTGTTGTACTTGTTGTGTCAATACTGGGACGGTCAGTGCTGGCTGTGGATGATGCTGGAGTTGTCGTCCAATGATATCCCATACGTGCTCAATTGGAGACAGATCTGGTGATCTCGCAGGCCAAGGTAACATGTCGACACACTGTAGAGCACGTTGCGTTACAACACCGGTATGAGGGCGAGCGTTATCTTGTTAGAAAACTCCCCCTTGAATGCTGTTCATGAATGGCAGCACTACAGGTTGAATTACCAGACTGACGTACAAATTTGCATTCAGTTTGGGATAACCACTAGAGTGCTCCTGCTGGCATAGGAAATTGCTCCACAGAATATGACTCCAGGTGTAGCTCCATTTTGTCTAGGCCGCAGACAGTTTGTTGTAGGCGTTGCTCTGACCTCCTTCTGACCAACACACGGCCATCAATAGCACCAAGGCAGAACCTACTTTCATCAGAAAACACAACAGATCTCTACTCCGTCCTCCAATGAGCTCTGGCTTGACACCACTGGCGACGCAAACGACAATGACTTGGCGTTAGTGGAATGCACGCTACAGAACGCCTGGCTCGGAACTTCCCTTGAAGTAACCGGTTTCTAACAGTTCGTTGTGTCACTGTGGTACCAACTGCAGCTCTGATTTCTTCCGCAGACGCAGTAAGATGCGCCATAGCCGTACGCCGAATACAGCAGTCTTACCTCTCAGTAGTGCAACGTGGCCGCCCGGAACCCGGTCTTCTTGAGCCTGTACCATCCCTTGACCACTACTCCCAACAATCATGCACAGTGGATACATTCCGGTCAAGTCTTTGTGCAATATCGCAGAAAGAAAATCCAGCTTCTCGTAGCCCTATAGGGCAGTTGCAATCAGCTGATCAACAATTGTATTCACTTGGGGGTAAGGGTAATTCCACCAATCAGAACTGCCTATTTGTACTGTTTACCTCCAACATGAAGTCAATTGCAACTGCCCTATTATACGACCTCGTTCAACTTCAGTGAGTTGTTGATAATGGCTTCTTCGTCTTCCTAAAGGCATTTTTGGCTAACATTAACTCAATACGTCAAATTTTGAAGATAAATAACGCTCACGAACTTTACAGCACGCATTTAAAGCAAACCTGATTTGCAAGTTCTGAGTGGCGCCACTCAGAACTTGCGCGAGTCGCGAAATTTGAATCGATGTCATCTTTCAGATGTATAAACACGCCTACCAAATTTCGTTTATCTAACACAAGTCTTTCTTGGTGTTGGGATTTTTTTTTCCGCCAGTGTATTTGGCTAAAGATATGACTCCTTTGTGTGCGTGCTGCATAGGATTATCTTAGTTAAATGTCATTCATAAATTAAAATTTAAATGAGTGCGAATTCTATATTTATTGTTACGATTGTATGGAGTTGTAACAAAAGTTAAAATTATTAAGGATGTTACAAAGGTTATTCAATACAATATAATATTATGTTAAAAAGATATTTAAATATAGTACATAATACATATTTATTAAATATAGTACACTAATATATATATTTCTTAGTTTAATATTATATTTTTTATTTTAGATCATTTAAAAAAAATTAATTTTTCTGTTTTTTTTTTCTTCCCCTTATGTTTTTTAATTTTCATGGTAGATATTATTTTTAGCTGGATTTAGATTTCAATAAGTGCATTGCCATATTGAATAATCTATGCTATTTCTAAGTATGATACTAATTCTTTATAAAATGAAAATATCATATGGATTCTACATTATTGTTTTAGCTGAATTAAGATTTATATTAGATGGGAAAGTTAAAATAGCATTCAATACTTTACAATAGTTATAATATTAAATTAAATATTGTCATCTGTAAAAAATAAAATATATCATTAATATTAACTAGTAAAATTAATATATTTACACTACATAACAGCTGCAAATTAGTTATTTTACGTAGCATGTAGCATTAAATAACATTCCAGATAGTTTAATATCTATTCACTAGATGTCAGCAGCAAAAGTAATTTATATGTTGCATTAACTATTATACTAATATTTTTTACACTAGATGGCAGTAGTATAAGTAATTTAAAACATAACTGTTGGAAATTTAGAGTAGCAGGTAAAAGTAGGCTGCGCCACCAGTAGCCCATGGGGGCGCCCGACCGTCACGCCCAAGTCCTAAAAGACTTATAATGCGCCAGCAGCTTTGTCTCGCTACGGCGCTGCGACCGGCCTAGAGCCGCTCCCCACTGCGGACCCCCAAGCCAATTTACCAAGAGTCGACGACATAGGTCGTTACGACAGCAACCCCACTCTGGGGAAACTTCCGCATGGGACATACTCCTGATGAACCGCCGAGAACACCCAGCGACTTCGTCGCCGAAACTCCAGAAGGAGAGCCGGGTTCTAGGTCGTGATCCAATCCTCACGACGGCTCTTGCTTTCCCACGGCGTCCAAACGTGAAATGCATGGAAGGGCAAGCAAACTAGTCTCTTCTTCCGTGGGTTGTCACTACGGGTGACGAAGGCGCCTCTCTCCGACCCAGGACCACGAGGAAACTCGGTCCTTTCCCATAGGAGGGATTCGGATAGGTTGTCACTCACAGATTGAATTCCCGCGAGGCTGGAACCCCCTAGGCATTTAGAATAGTAGTGATAATCTTTGATATAATTTTAAATTATCGAGTAATATAATATATTTTAATTTATTAAATTAAAATTAAAGTAACTTAATAGTTTTTATTTATATATATTTTTATTTATTTTTTCTCCATTTTTAAATTAATAAAATGTTGTAATCACTGTAGTTAAATAAAAATAACTGCAACTGTTGGTTACAATTTATGATCTGTGGATATTCTTTTTAACTGTGAAATTAACCTCTTTCGTTAGATACATTTTTTGAACATGTGCTGGAATTATACTAATGAATATGGGTAAATTATTAATGTAAGTAATATGACTTTTCTTTATCTTTCTTTTTTTTTTCTTCTTTTTCCCACTCTTATTCAAATTGTTTGTATGATTTATAATATTCCATTTTAAAAGGTCCTGTTATTCAATCTTGTTTCAACGATTGTTCCGGCAGGATATGACATGATTTTTGGCATAAGCTGGTGTCATATACAGAAAACAATCGTTCTATGCTTATATATGTAATTTCCTAGCCCTTGAAAAAGGGAATTACATTATAAGCTTTCATTTGTGTTTATACTCTTGTTGTTTTTCTTTTCATTTTTTTTCATTGACTACATTTTTTTATTTGTAATATGACACGGCTCTTTGGTATTGTAATTTCATCGTGTATGGTCAGTTTTGTATGTTTCAATGGTTAAATTTTACATAAAGTTATATATATATATATATAACCAAAAATGAAACATTACCATAACACCAACTTAAACTATGAAATAATGATTAAGTATGTAATAATTAGTTGGCAAAGAAAGTACTCCCCAACACACTGAATATAGAGACCAAAAACTTATTTAAAAGAAGAAGAAGAAATTAAATTAAAAATTGAATAAATGAAATTGAATGAATGAAATGAAATTCGTGGAATTTAGACAGAATTATCATGTCCCAAATGCCTAAATACCCCAAATAAAATGAGTGGTTTCATCATCATATTAGCCATAACATTGCTAAAGAATATGATTTTGGGACTACCACTCTTAAACAATAAATCAAACCTGTGAAAAAATCAAAAATAAATACAATATTAAAAAGGAAAGAAACCATACCTATAATATACAGATAAAACTTGAAATAGTCATGAAGTACATAATCCATTTGGATTAAAAAAAGATACCTGTGCACCACATGAACCACACATGAACACAACCAAACAGAGGGAATGAATTGCAAAAAATCATTACATGTTGCCAAATTTAGTTTTAGAAAATGATTTACCATGTTGCCAGAATAGATGTTAGAATAATATGAATATTACTGTAAAGCAACAGAAACCATGGTGCTGCCATCTATTAGGGTAAAAAGTGAATATACGCTGAATAAAAATAGCATTGGATGAAAATTAATATTTAAAAATTAAACCATATACTATCTAAAGATGATAGCAATTAGTTAAATAATAAATTAATTAAATTAATTAATAATTAATAAATAGAGTATCCAATTACATTAAAGTAATGGATTTATTAATGAATAATTCTATGTTAAAAATAAGATGGAAGATGGAAAAATTAATAATTAAAGCAACATAAAAATATTTGTACCATGAAATGACATAGCAACTATTAAATAGCTGGGCCAAAAATGCAACATCACAAAAATTAAATTAAAATACTAAATATTTGAATTAAGATACAAAGGATTTAAAATTAATAATAATTAAATATTGAAATTAAGTATTAACATATAATGTTTCTTCATACAAAGTTAAAAATTAAATACTCTTGATATAAGTGGTAAGGGTAGAACGTTTAATAAAAATTAAAACATGTGTTATATTCACACTTTAGAAAAGTATACATTATATTAGAAGTTAATATGATATTGTCCACCGTAGGCATTAATCTAAATGCATTAGATCAAAAACATTCTTAATATTAATGAATATAAATTCATTTCAATTATTAAATAATGAATATGTATATATAACTAAATTAATATACATATAAAAATATCACATCACAGTCCATTATAAAATGTGTAATATCAAACGTGTGTGTAAATCATAATGCCCCCTTTTTTTAAATATAAATTAACCATGCGTATTTTTTCCATACAACTCCGCCACACACCTCCTCAATCCAACATCTACCCACCTAACCGTTCTATTATAATTTTTACTATTTTCTAAGATTATATGTTTTTTTATACATTTTTTTAATGCATGTGTTAATTTGGTTGCAAAGCTCATTTAAGTACTAATTATATATTAAAGAATATATGAATTTTTTTTTTGGAAAACCATGTTGTAACGCATCATAGATAAGTTTTTTAATATTGTTGTTAATTAGTTGAGAAGAACATAAACTTTTTATTCTATAAATATGATTAAGGAGTATATTACGATATACAGAATTATGAAGACATGAATTAAAATTAGTAAATGAATTAACTTTAAATTTAAATTCTTTACGTTTATCAAATAGATCAATTATTGTTTTGTTTTCTTTAAGTGTAATTTTAAGATCTAAAAAGTTAATAGTATTGTTAGAAAGGAGGTTTTTCGTTAATTCTAAATTAGTAGGATAATCAACTGGAAATATAGAAATATTAGTGTGATCAGTGGCAATTAAAATTATGTCATCAATATAACGATATAAATGTATATTACTGTTAATAAAAGTACGTTCATAGTGATACAAGTATAAGTCTGATAGTATACTAGATGTACATCCCCCTTGTGGTATACCGACTTTCTGTAAATATAACGTGTTACCATGCATTATATAATTATTATATATAATGAAATTTGTTAAAGTTTTAAAATAAGCTGTATCTATACGAATTGGTAAATTTAATGAATGATGATACTTATTAAATAATGCATTTATAATATTATGTAGATCTAATAAATCTATATTATTAAATAGATCTTTGAAATCATATGTCATTATATTGTTAACGGATTTAAGATTTTTCAAAATATTGACGAGTTGATAGCTATTTTTTAATATATATACAGGGTCATTCATAATTCCCTCCGGGGTTTCGAAACGTTATAGTAAAAAAAACGAAGACGAATATGAAAAAAAGAAACATATGAAATTATTCCGAAACTATTCAAGTTTTACTTACATACATTACAGGTGTTCTATGTGTGAACCCTTGGTCACACGGCATACATCCATGCGATAGTCCAGTTCCTGCCATACTCCGTTTCTTTAAATTTCCGGTACCACACATGAATTGTTTTGTCAGTTGGTCCTTGTTTTCGATATTTATTACGAAAGGCCCGTTGAACTGACACCACTGATTCAGATTTAAAGAAACGAAGTATGGCAGGAACTGGACTATCGCATGGATGTATGCCGTGTGACCAAGGGTTCACACATAGAACACCTGTAATGTATGTAAGTAAAACTTGAATAGTTTCGGAATAATTTCATGTTTCTTTTTTTCATATTCGTCTTCGTTTTTTTACTATAACGTTTCGAAACCCCGGACGGACTTATGAATGACCCTGTATATGTAAAATATACATAGGGGGTTTTATGCATTTATTCATTTTATTTACATCACAACATCATTTCTACACCATATATACACCTCTTCCTTTCACTCGCACAATGCCTCACTATACATTGCTAATTATTGTACTTGTCTTCTCATATCTACTTTATTATATTTAAATTTTATTTACATATTTAAGTTTCCTCACATTTCAACTATTATTTGCTTTGCCAATATTTTGCTTTTCTTCTTTCTTTTTCTTTTATTTTATCTTCATCTAATAATAGATGGCAGCACAAGAATTTTTATTTAACCTATGTACAATTTCAGCTTTTACTTATAATTCACTGGGCTAGATGGCAGTACTGCATAACTTTATATTATTATCTTTCTCAGCAATATGATAAATTATAACACCTTGTAATATATATTACTTTTAAATGCTAAAGGTGTAAAATTAACAACATAATATAAATTAAAATAACTTTTATTAGTTGTTTTACATGTTTCGACTCTTTCCGAGTCATTTTCAAAAACAAAATGAGAATATTCTAATTAATTAATACTCCAGTCAATACTTATTAATTGTTAATTTTACACCTTTAGCATTTAAAAGTAATATTTCTCAGCAATGTTTTGGCAACGATATGCTGCCATTTTTGAGTAGGTGTCTGGTTGATTTTCAAGTACCTTAAATCCATCTACATTAAAATTTGTCTTTTCTGGTGAATCTTAAACATTATTTTATGTTCATATTTCTATTTAAGTTGCATAATTGTTTATCTAATTTCTATTTCAGTAGCATATTTACTTGTTTTGTTATTTGGACCTCATGTTGGTTTTTTATTTTCTGGTTTCATTTTTGTATGTTATTTGGGGCATTATTGTATATTATTATATTGTCGATTTTAGGCATAATGCTGACAGTATTTGATGAAATAACATATACTTACTATGAATATTCTTATAAAGCCCTTCTGAAGATTCTATAAGATATTCACCAATGTTGTCAAGATGTTTTCCAATTTTGCTTTTTCATCATTTTGGGTATACTTCCTTCAGTGATCATTCCATAGCTTTTTATGTCTTTTCCTTCGTTCTTCACATGTGTTTTCATTTTTAAATATATATATATATATATAGCTTAAATTTCAGGGCAGGATTCCCGCCGAAAATTTTGAAATCCCGCCCAAAAAATTTCACCATTTTCTGGAGAAATTTGCTTATTTAATTTACCTGCAACCGAACGATAAATTTCTTGATCTTTTTTTCCCCCGCAACCGATCGACAACTTCGCGTTTTTTCTGCGGCTGATCAACGAACATTGCGTTTTTGAAGCGAGTGATCGACGAACTTTGCGTTTTTTCCGTGACTGATCCACGAACATTGCGTTTTTTCCGCGACTGATCGACGAACTTTGCGTTTTTCCGCGACCGATCAAAGAACTTTGCATTTTTTTCCGCGATCGATCGACGAACTATGCACTTTTCCGCAATCAATCGACGAAATTTGCGTTTTTTCCGCAATCCATTGACGAAATTCGTGTAATTTCTCGTTTTTTTCTTTCGACAGATTGACGAAGTTCGTGTTTTTTTTTTTTCCTGTGTCCGACTGACAAATTCTAATTTTTTTCCTTGCATTCGACTGATGAATTTCACGATTTTTCCCTGCGACCGACTGATGAATTTCACAATATTTTCCCGCGACTGATTGACGAATTTCGCGATATTTTCTGGCGAGCAATCGACGAATTTTGTTATATATTCTAGTGAGCAATCAACGAACTTGACCGACTGACCCCCTTGACCGACTGACGAACTTCGCGAATTTTTCCATAACCGATTGGCAAATTATTCGGTTTCTTCTGGCGAAAGGTTGATGAAATTTACTATTTTTTTTCCTCGCGAATATATATAGAAAAATATATAAACAGCAATTTAATATAATACATATATATTAAATATTAGAAGTATATAATTAACTATTTTCGCATTAAAAATAATGAATAAATTTATCTCCTACATGCAGAAGTCTTAACTGTATTCGTGAAGCGATTATTTAGCATACGCTGATCGCAGAAAAAAAAAGAGTAAAAAGTCTAATGATAGTCTATGAAAAAACGCGTAGGAAAAGAGTCCGATTTTAAAACTGGATTATATAGAAAAAAGAGTTTTCCTAACTTCACGCATAGTCTTATTCGCTTCATCTAAAACAGATTAATATAATATAATATATTAATTTAAAAAGAATCGTCCGAGCCGTTTTGGAGATAACAGATATGACGCCCTTACATTTACAGAAATTTAGTTAAAAATGGACTTCCAGGTCATAAAATCTACTGCATGTAGAAATGTAGAAATTCCAGGATTGAGTTAGGCCGTAGGTATAAGACTAATGTGGAAAAATCAGAACGGTATGCCTCATATTTGCTGAGATATTAAATGTCGGCGTTTAGCTTTTCCTTTGATGTCCTTCTAGCTGTATATAATAAGAGTGACGGAATCTTCGGTTTTCGGTTTTTTGCTGCGTCACTCAAGATACTACCGTCTCTCATGATTAATCAAACGACAAACCAAATCTTCATTTGGCACTCGCGGCACATATGCCCCCGTTTGTTTCGGCCCTGTAGTAATAGCTTACTCATGAGCATAAACTGGGGGTTACTTTTGTTAAAGAAGAAAACCTCTTATCTCTGAGATACAATTAGTATAGTCTATTCAGGGGGTCCAAAGTCTAAATTTAGCAAAAACATTTTGTGATTTTTGCTTAAAAAATACTACCAAGTTAAATAAACCAAACCGCGTGTTTCTACTGTGATTATATCAGCAGACATAGCAATTTTTGTGTTGTACTCTGACTTTTTCGCCCGTAATTTCATGTGAAAATTCTGAAATTACATTCCTCTGAGTAGAATTCACTTTCAAAAATTCTCTTTTTTTTTACTTTTAAATTTGTTATAAGTTTTGCAAGTAATATTTTTTTTAATCCTGAAGAAAAATTAACAAGAAACCTTTTCTGCACACAATAGTGAAAAAAGCAATGAAATCTAGCAAGTGGTGCATTAAATTAAAAAATAAATAAATAAATAAATAAAATAAAAGTTTTGAAAACTGCTTTTTATCTGACAATTTTTATAAAAAGACACATTTCAGGGAAAACATTTATTAAATATAGCCTATAAATAAAGAAAAGAAATTTCGACCCCCAGACCCCCTTAAGCTATTTACTCATTTGCGTTATTTTGTTCGGAAAATTGGGTACCTTAGTGATGATTTTGGCTATCGAAAATCATGTTTTTATTGAATTTGCAAAAATCTTATTTTTTTAACACAAGTTTTTCATTATCATTTAATGTTAAATATGTAAAACACTTAATTCTGTACATGTTCTTTACATTCCCGAAGTTCAAGGATTATTTATCAAGCATTTCTGTAGATTTTCGCCGAAACGTCTAAAATTAAGTGTCCGGTCATCATTCTTAATTTATAAGTGTGGATATATGGGTGCAGGTGTCGGAAAAACAGCGAACTACAAGTACTTGTTTTAAAATGTAGGGACTACAAACTTAGTTTTCAAAAGTAGTCACTATTAAGATACTTTCAGATTTTGTCAAAGGATTCAATTTACAATCCAAATTGAAGACACAGATTAAATAATACAGCGACACTTATATGCCGGTATAGAACTAAATAAGTGGGATATAACCGAGGGCATTATAAGAATGAAGAAAGATAATATACAAAAAAAAAAAAAAAAAAAAAATTATGTTCTAGTAAATTACAGAAAAGCAACTCTAAATGTAAACAATAAATAAATCTGGAAATAAAGCAATTCCAGATAATAAGAAAGCCGGCATTGAAACATGAAGACTTAATAAAAAGTAAATGGACAAGCAAGAAAATTAATTCCTTTGGTGGATTAGTATACTTGATTTTAGCAGCAAGTGTCAATGGAAAAAAAATCTGATTTCATACGAAGCGTTGTTATGCACTGCAGCTGAGATTTGCCACTAATATTTTCAAATTGGTGAGCAGAACCAATTTTTCAGAAAAGAAGCAAGTTACGGCCACGTGATTTTTAGGATAGCACATTTTTTTTCCCCCTTGAAGTAACGTTAAAAGTAGCGCCGGTTCTAGCTACAAACTACTGATTTTTTGTATCGCGCTACTCGCTACACTACATTGTTCAAAATATAGCGCGTTACACTACAAACTACTGTAAAAAGTAGCGACTACTATAGTTTCACTTCTTGTAGTGCGCTACTTCCGAACCCTGTATTGGGTGTATTATGTCATTCGTAATACTTAAAAATACATATCCGTTCCTTTTTACCAAAACCAACACTTACTAAACTTTTCCATTGATGATCCCCTATAAATTTATAAAAATTTGCCGGAGCAAAAAAAGGATCAGTGAACGCAAGTGCGCCCGCGAGCGTGTGGTTAACGACCCCTGTTGTACTGAACATAGTACGTAATTTTACTATAATCGTTACGATTTTTACGTTAAATAATATATTTATTCATTGAATTGTAGATTGTATCTTTAAAGCGCATCTTTCGTTCGGATTTTTATTCATTTTGGTTGGTGGAAGGGGGGGGGGGACGAAAGAGAATATGGAAGATTTTTTTTTTTCGATCTGTTATGTTATTCGGAATATATTTAAAAATATGTGCAAGAATTTTTCAATTTATATATTCGAAAGTATTTTTGTGTGTCAATGACAAGCATGGCATGTTCCCGCGCTTAAATCTGAGCTGACTGGCTGCCAAGTTATTGATTTGCTATCCCATCATCCCGTGGAAACACCTCCCATCGGCCTCAGTTCCCTATTTTTCTTAACACTGTGCGGACCCTTTTCAGTTCAACGCTCTCTTTTGCTGAATCATTAATTTTTTATCGTCTTATGTTAGTTGTAGAAAACTATTGCATTTCCCCGATATTTTACAGATCCAAAAATTATGGAAAAACTTACCTGCGTTTATAATTCATCAGCCGTTCGTAAAGTATATTTGCATTAAACTGTTACATTATAGCTAATATGTTGCACGGTATTCGAAGTAATAGATGCACGATGTGGAGATAGTTCTTGAAAAATTTTAACTTAAATTGGAAGACAAAAAATTAAAAATGGAGAAAAAAGGAGATCGAATTCCTCTTGCTTCCATGGAGGAGCTCAACGTGGAAGGTTCTCCACAAACTCAAGCAAAATCTACCTCTGGGAAGGAATCGGTCAGTTGTATTGCTTATGAAATGCAGTTAACAGCGGATGATGACACGGCATCCTTAAGTGGCAGTACAAAATTTGAAACATCAAAAGTTAAAATTATTTCATCTCAGCCTATTCGCGACAGGTACGTCCAGTCT
The DNA here is from genome assembly GCA_963931845.1 of Maratus michaelseni. Classification (NCBI taxonomy): domain Eukaryota; kingdom Metazoa; phylum Arthropoda; class Arachnida; order Araneae; family Salticidae; genus Maratus; species Maratus michaelseni. The sequence continues at coordinate 410,632,819 of OZ007586.1, forward strand.
ATTAATTTTTTTTTTCATTTTAGAACTGATGTATTCATTTATTGCATTGTAATTAATTTTTTATATTTTCCAATTTTATATATTCGATAAGAATACAAATATTTGTTTTAATATAGAAACTATAGCAAACTTTAAGGCATTTAATTGGTTTTATTGCTCTTTTAAGTTTCCCACTGCAATATATATATATATATATTTTTTTTTTTTTTAAACTGTTATTTACATATTCATTTTTTGCATTGTAATTTCTTTTTTTTTTTTTTTCTTTTTTAAATCTTTTTAAAGTTTATAAATTCGATAAAAAATACAAGTATTTGTTTTAATGCGAAAACCCTCAACAATTTATAATGCATTTAATTAGCTTTATTGCTCTCGTAAGTTTCCCACCCATTCCCCGCCCGCCAAAATAATAGTATCGCACAAATCTGTTCATGGTGAAGATTATTCGAGTGCGATAGGGGGCGGTGAAGTGCAATGAATATTTAATAAATTTTAAAAGAAAAATTTAGCATCGCGTATCATCATGAGCCTCTCCCTGGATTTTAAATTTTAATTAACTATGTTTTCTTTTTTTTTCTAATAATCTTGAATAAATGATAAAATGTATCATTCTTAAGTGACTTAATTATTTTCCCCTTACTGTGTAATTATTTTAAGGATTTTTCACCAGAGGGGATCTGCCCCCCTGAACTCCGTGCTTAAGACAATTTTTAGTTAAATTTTTCTTATATAGTTTCTTCATATAGTTGAAATGCAATAAATATTCAATACTATTTTAAAAGAAAAATTTAGCATCGCGTAACATCATGGGGCCCCTCCCTGAATTTTAAAATGTAACTATATTTTCCTTTTTTTTTCCTTCTAATTTTGAATAATTTTTCTCAATAGACTTAAAATAATTAAACACAAAAAAAAAAATAAATAACTAAAGATTTTTCACCAGGTAGGAGCTGTCCCCTTAAGCCCCTTCCTAGACAATTTTTTGTTCAGTTTTTTTACGTTCCTGTTTTTTTTTTAATTATTTTAAAAGGACTGTTCAGGTGAGGGTGATGGAACGCCATTGACCAAAAATAAATAAAATATGTTGCTTCAATTTTCCATTTTGGAAAAAGCTGTGAATTCTATTTATTTTATTTTTCTTATTCGTTACATTTCCGTGTTGTTTTTTATGTTGATACGTTTAAAAATTGTTCTGTATGATATGTTCTAACAAAAAGTTCTTAATTTAGATTGTATTCTCCGTTTTAAAAAGGTGCCACTTTGGCAGAGTATTCCAGAATCTTGCCCCTCCTTGGGTTTCGCACTGCTAGTACCCATGTTATACCATTAAATATATGAGTTTTATGGATTATAAACTTAGTTTTAGTTACTTAACAAATCCGATTTGAAAAATATTTTACAAGGATGTTAGAATATATCATTTTAAGCATGTAAAAAATAATTTAAAAAAAATTAGAAAATAGAAATATATTGACTAAAAGGTACTTTTCTTCGAAAATTACATTCTTCACATAAACATTGTCAATTTTTTAATACAAAACTGTAAAGTATACGAACTTACCTTTTTAAAAAATCTATTTTGGGACTTCTCCAGCCTTTTTAATTTTACAAAAATTACGAAGTTAATTTTAGCAATAACCATGCAAAACTGCTCAAGGGCGATTCAACCGTTGCGTATGTGACTTTTAGAGAGTTTTTTTTTTTTTTTTTTGCAAATTGAGACAAATTTGGAAGTGAAATTATTTAGATAACGTTTTACTTTTTTTATTGCTATTACAGGACACATACAGAATCATTTTTGTAGTGACACCTTTAGTCTAAAGTAACAACGTTTTTTTTATTTTTTTTATTTTATTTTTTTTAGATAGTAAAGTCGTTGCTACGTGTGCGAGTTTTCTGAGTCACACACGTAACAACGACTTTACTATTTAAAAAAAAAAAAATTGTAGTGACACCTTTAGTCTAAAGTAACAACAAAAATGATTCTGTATGTGTTCTGTAATAGCAATAAAAAAAGTAAAACGTTATCTAAATAATTTCACTTCCAAATTTGTCTCAATTTGCAAAAAAAAAACACTCTCTAAAAGTCACACGCGTAACGGTGGAATCGCCCTCAAATGATAAATAAAACTTTGGTATGAAAAATTAACTTCGTATCGCCGTTTGTTGAGAATTCTATAAACAATTTATATTAAGTGCTGTGTTGGGAGATAGCAGCAATAAAAAAATCATTTTTTAAAGCCCACTGTATAAGTAACATTGACTTTTTGTTTGTTGCAGATATGCAACGCTGTGATACAGAGAGTGAGGTTAAGTACCTTAAAAATTTATTTGATCCACTTTTACAAAACTTTTAACTTTTTCAGGGACAAAGTAATTTTGTTGCTAAAATGTTGAAATGATTGATTGCCACCAGTGGCTGCTCGTGACTGGCTTTATTTGGGGCACTAAATGCATGGCTCCTAAATTTATTCTTTTTTTACCACTATTGTTAAAAAGGAATACTTTATTTTATTTACTGTCAGAAACTTCTGCCATTAAACAAAGAAAATATTTCTTGTAAAAAAATAATGGTATGAAAATAATGTGTTTCAGGCATGTATTTAGTGCCCCAAATAAAGCCAGTCACGAACCGCTACTGATTGTCACCAGCATTTACGAACAAGTTCATTTGAAAAGAAAATGATATTCTCCATGTACATTATAAAAACAAAATTTTATTCAAAAATTCTAGTACAATTTTCGCAGATGGAGATTTAAAAAAAAAAAAAAAAATGTTTATTTTACAGTATAATACTGGCATCTGGGATGATAGTATTATACCATAAAATTAACATGCGCGGCAGTGTATTACTGTTTATTTTACTGTTTATTACTGTTAATTTTACGGTATAATCAACGATTTTTTTTTTTTTTTTTGCAGTGTATAAATGATATACCACACCTTCCTTCTAAGGTTAACGGAATGTTTAAACAACCCTACATCTTTCTTCCTTTTTAAGAAATTAAATTTGATTTTTAAAATTTTTTTAAGTTATAGATTAGAAACATTTTTTTCTTTTCAAAATTTGTTCCACTGCACGCAGGATAATACTCGTATAAACTCCGTGAATATCTAGAGTGAGATTTTTTATTTTTTAAATACATAGTCATTGTGTCTAATTAAAATATATTTCTGTTGTTACAAAACTTACATTCTTTCAATAAAAAAAATATTTCATAAATGTTGACATTCGAAAACATTTTAGAATTATTAGTAACCATATTTTAATATTAACTGAAGGATCAAAATTTTAAGTCATTTATGTACACCACTTTACTATATTAGATGCTAAAATTTCATGAAGATCCGGTCCATCATTTGCGCGGAATAGATTTCAAAAACTGGAAAATAATCCTTTTAGCCGAAGTTCTCTTTAACAAAATTTTTGTTCTGATGCTAAATTTTGATTGCACTTTCGTTAATTGGCTGTATGCTTAATACAAATAAATAAAAGACAGTTTGGGATTTTTTTTTGTTTTTCAACTTAAAGGCACTTGGGACGCATTCTCCTGCACAATGAAACTGTGGTCGTGCCTAGTACATAAGCGGTCACGTTAGTCATAAATTAGCCAATAAAATTGGCTGAATTTGATGAAAAGTGTTCTGTATCTTTAGACGTGACGTACAGGATGGAACTTCTCACGAACGAACGAACATGGCTAAATTTACATTAGTGAGTTTTTAGCGCTATAGTGGTTTAAACCGTCTACAGCCCCTCTTTCCTATTCCGTGACTTTCAAAACCAAATTTTTACTTGCCATGTTTTTAATTTAATTTATTATGTGTCATTTTCACAAATAATGAGTTACTTGAGACACTAAAACTAGAACTTGAATTAAACATTTTTCTATTATTAGGGCAAAATACAGCTTTTTATTTGTTTACTTTTTTAGGAGAGGGGAGGGTACATAAAATTAATTGCGAGTTATTTTGAATAGGAGGACGCGTCAATTTCTCAAGTAACTCATATTAGTACAATATGAGTGTATACAATATGATAAGACAATATGATATATGTGTGTGTATATATGTGTTTTTTATCTATTGCAGTTGAATCATGTTTTTTTTTTTTTTTATCTCTTGTTCTTTTCACTTTTTATATGTTATAAGGAGCTTAATATTGTCATTTTTAGGCTTAATGCTGACAATATTTGTTGAAATAACATATCTTTACGGTGCATTATTCTTATGAAGCTCCTCTGATGATTCCATAAGATATTCATAGTATTTCCATTTTCATTTCATTATGTTTAATTTATGTAATATCTTATCCTTTGCTCTTCCTTTGAATTTCACACATGTGGGTCATTTTGAAACAAGGAGTCTTGCGCATCAGTTTCTCAAGTAACTCATAGTAAGACTGAATAATAATAATAATAATAAAACTCCATTTAATTACGTGTCATTTTGAAGAGGGGTTTTACGTATCAATTTCTCGAGTAACTTATATTAGAACAAAATAGATTGTTTTTTTAAGTGCTGATTCAATTTAATTGAGAGTCATTTTTAAGAAGAGTTTTGCGTATCAAACCAGTGTATCAATTTAATTGCGAATCATTTTGAAGGAGTTTGGTATTTCAGTATTGTGTATGGAAGAAGAAAAAATCCGTATCACAGGGCTGCCACTGGTGAGTTTTTTATTCTTATTTTGCTTACCACTATTTCTAATCAAAAAACATCTACTTCGAAGAATAGTAGAAATCTTCCACGAAAATTTGTTGTATTGAAATAATGGTAAATAAAATAAAAATAGTCGCCGTAGCCGACCTGGTATCTGATAAAATGCTTTAAAAAATATTGTATCATCGATGTAAACGATACATTTGTCACACGTTGATAGTGTAACGCTTTGTACTATACAGAGGTGCCAAGTGCCCACTAATCTTTCGTAATATTTGGTTTAATCTGACCCAGTTTAACAACGCTTTAAACCAAAAAAATTATTGCATAAATCTTTATTTAATTTCAGGTTTGTACGTGGAATTTATTTAATTCCATTTCTTATTAAGATTTCTGGTGTGAAACGTGTTAAACCTGGGTCAAATTAACCTACATATTACGGAATATTAATGAGAGCTTGGCACCTCTGGTACTATATATAATAACACAAAACTCGCTAATGTGAAAATCTTTACGAATCGGTCGTTTAATAAAATTATAAAAATACATAATGTTAAACTCGCAACAGATAACCGAGGCATGTACATGGAAAAGGCTGTAAGTGCCAAATTACGATAAAATCCGTCTTTACGCTGAAATTGGTGCTGCAAGAGAGTCATCGCCAATGTAATGGAAACTGCCGGATTTTCACTTTTTCAGATTTTTAAAACGCATACTAACAAGGAGAGGACCAAGCTTGGTAATCACAGATTTTGATTATTTTTATACGAGCAGGGAAGACCGAACTATGTTCTGTCAAAATTAGCTTTGAGTTCAAATATTACGAAATATCTTTCAATTTGCGTCAAGTATGTGCGTAGATTCTTGGTAATCTTGAAAGTCAATTCTTCAGCCTAATGTCGCCAATATTTCTCCAAATTTGGCGAAATGATAACTTTCCGGCTTCGCTTGCTTGCAACTATTCAATAACTTAATAACTGTTGCAATATTCATTTCCATTGAAATGCATTACGCATAGTGATGCCAAAATATTTTTAATTGAGATAATTAAATTATAATTACAAGTATATTTATAAAACAAAAAATGAGAAAAACAAGCATAGCGCATTCCGGTCTCGAACCCGGGCCCGCGGATCAACGAGCAGACGCCATAACAACTGAGCTACGATCTACACAGTAATTTCGTTACAAAGTAAGTATATAAGTTGTGTTAAAATATTAGACCCCCTATTTCTCGAGAACTAAGGAGCGTTCCATAAAATCCGTTGAACCTGAGACTAAGGGGCTCCTACCCTACAACATCTATATATATATTTCTCTTACGTGGCGCGGAAATAAGGCTGAATTTCTAGATTACCGTTTGGCAACAGCTGTAGTTTCCAGAGTTCAGACCAATGAACAGAGTAGATTGGGTAAGATCAGCTTTGCCCTGCCTCCAATATGGCTTCCAGTGTGAGAGCAGTCAAACTCAAACTAGCAATTATTAAATATAAAATAACATGTACGCAACCCAAAGCATTTCAAATGATTCCTCATTTTAATTATGAGTAATATCGGTAATTTCAAATGAATTCTCCACTCTTATTTACAATTTATTTACGAATTTCCCTCCCACGAAAATCGGACAGAATAAAAATATCAACTGTCTAGATTGCACCTGCTGCCATCTGTTGCTATCTTGATGAAATAAAAAATTTATTTTGCAAAAATCTATAATCAATTAGATGAGTAACATTTCCAACGATATTTAAACAATGATTGATGATATATATATATAAACTATCTTCGTATCACGTAGTTTTTTTTTTTTTTTTATGAATTTAAGCCGTGCTTTAGAATATTTTAAGTGCAATGCGTTTTAAACTAATTGTGTTTCCAAGATCAGTTTTTCATAGTATTTAAATGATTTATGTTCATTGGTAGCACCAACTAAATGCATTTTTAATTGTGTTTTCAATTACTTTTTTTACATTAAAAAAAATTGTCAATTCCACATGTTAAAATGATTTATGGTAGTACTTATTGCGGCTAGAGTTGCTGCAAAAACAAAAAGGGGCAAGCGAGCGAAGCGAACTGGAACCGCGTGGGCGTGGCGGTCTTAATGTGAGTTGCTTCGCAATTCACGGGGGTAGACGAGCGTTAGCGGGTAGAGGCCCTTAGTATATAAAAATAATAAGCTAAATCTGTGATTACCAAGGTTGGTCCATTCCTTCTAAGTCCAACAAGCACTTTTTGTGTTTTTCTCGAAAACAAAAATATGGCGACTTGCAACCTTTTCCACGAACGTGCCACAATTAGGAAAAGGATAATCCGAGAGGAAAATCAGGTATGTTTGAATGTCGTAGGCAGGCCACGATGCCCTTAGGCAGTTGCCCAGAGATGTAGTCTTATAAAAACCAGAGGGTATACGCTATAGACAGAAGGTATACATTAGAGACTATACGCTATGATCATGGAGGTTATACAGAGTTAACCAGAAAGTATACGGTGTATACAACCGTATACCCTCCACTACATCCCTGCAGTTGCCTACTCTGACTATTTGCTAATCTGGAACTGGTAGCGGTATACTGCCAAAGAGAATGGTGGTAGAATTTTTTACGGCCGATTATTTACTCAAGAAATATAGGCTGAAGGCGCAGGGGGTGTGGGGGAGAATTGACCCCCATGGAGTCTTCTAATGTCCCGCTCGGAAGAAAATTATCCACCTTATGATGGTAGTAAGGCTCCGTTTATATGCTTGCTAAGGAAATGTTGGTAAGAGTCTTAAATCTTTCGACTGGCCATTCTTTTCCAAAAGTTCTGTGGTCATCAACAAAATAAAGAGGCAGTGATATATCTGCCATCCCCCTCTGACCTTTACGCATGATGAGCCATAAATTTATTGAAGTTATGCGTCAGACATGGATCACAAGTTTTCTTTTGCAGAATACAATTAAATAAAAATGAAATTATCCATGCGTTTGATTACTACGTTTTAAAAAATAAATAAATAAATAAAAAGCATAAATATAATTTATATTATGTAACTGCGTAAATGGTACTGTATTTACACTCGTGAATTACGCTCCAGCGTATTTTAAAAGAAAATTTGGGTAAAAATAAAAGATCGCGTAATTTTCGCATCAAGATTATAAGATAATTTAAGGTAATAAAATCACATGTGTCCGCATGATTTTCATTTTTTTAAATTTCAGTTTAGTTATTTAGAATATATTCTCAATTTTTTCCCACGATCCTCAGCTGCAGCACGACTGAGTGCAGAAGGTATTGCAACTGATAGTACGATATCAGCAGTACTGCGATACTTAGTGATGATTTGTTTACACAGAAAAATTTATATTTATGGTAGAGTGGTTCGCTGAGCAAAACAGTAATGCGGCGTGAATGAGACACTTGTGTGATATTAGCGTAAACAATGATATCCGGGGAAAAAAAATTAATGACAATTTTGTGGCCACAAATCTTGAAAATACATCTTTTAAGATGTCTACAGTGTTTTTATGCTTTAAACCATATAAGATATAATAGTGCTGAAATATCTTATAAATTATGGTTTCTGTATTTGCTCGTTAATTTTTCATTTTATTGTAGAATGCTCCAAAAAATTAAAAGATTTTATGTATGCAAAGTTTAAAAACTACCTGCGAACTTTTAAAATAACTGAACTTTTGAAATACAAATTTATTTAATCTTAATTATTCACTAAGATATTTATTCCTAATATCATTAAGTCATGTCGATTTTCATTCTGAAATGTCCATCGAGAAAAGTGAATACTATGAAAAACCGCGTATTTGTCGCATCCCTCACTTTTAGACCCAAAGAAATGGTGAAAAAAGTGCGCAAAATACGTGAGGATATTATATAAGATACTATTGCGTAGCTGCAATGTGGAAAAATTCCTACATGTCTTCAAATTTTTTCAATCGCCTGAGACATCAAAATGAATTAGTATTACAAACATCCATGCTAAAATACAATATCTTTAGATAAATCGTTCAGTATTTAGATAAGTCAAACATAATTCAATGATCATCAGTTGATGGCAATTAAAACATTTTGAAGAAAATTACTTCGTAAACTATTACAAACTTTCTTTTTTTTACTTGAAATAGCATAGTAAAACTTTTCTCAATACTTGGTAATAATCTTACAGTAATTTGTTGTATTTTCTTTAGTCTTTAAAAGTACACATTTCTTTTATTAAGAAAAGGGGATATTGGAATAGTCTAGTAAAGTATGCCTTTTTTTGTATCCACAAAGAATAATATGGCTTCGAGTTCTTGTAAAAACGTCTGTAAAGATTGTAGTAGATGATAGCTTTTATACCTATGGTAAACATATTTCACATCCTCAATCCTAATTATACTTATAAATAGAATATTAAATTTTTAATAGATGAATCAACTTTAGGCATATTTATTTTAAATTATCCTTCTTTTCTTTTGCAGGTTAAATTTGGTATTTTTGATTTTTATGTTGCACGGTATAGGAACCTTAACGCCTTGGAATATGTTCATCACGGCGAAATCGGTAAGTTCTCTAAATTTAAATGGATCATTAATAATTGTTGCACGATAATGTTATAAAAATTTGCATGTACAGACGGCCAAATATATTTTTAATCCCATATTATAGGGAAGAGAAGCGAAAACTAACTTCTGTTGGGGATTATTGATATAGATTTAAAAAAGACATGTTTACAGAACCTTCTCCGCATTCAAATAGGACCAAGGATTAAGATAATACCAGTGGAGTATCCAGAATTTTCTTTCGTGTAGGAGAGGGGGGGGGGGGGGGTGAGCTTGGAAATGAGCTAAATCGTGTCCAAAATTAGGTTTAAACAAATTTTGACTGATGTAGGAGAAGGGGGAGGCTACTCAGACCCCCCCCCCCCCACACACACACACCCTGTTTCCCTGTCAGGGTACGCTTCTGGCGAACTTTGACACCAGTAAACAAATCTAAACTTTATAATTAGCCTAATTATAATTAGCATGACGTTTCTGCGTATAATTCCAGAAAGATTAAGTATTTAAAATTGAAATAATTCTAAGGGCGGGAACAACAGTGAAATTTATCAGTATAAGTATCGGATTTAATGCAAATTTCCTTAATATTGTTCGATGTAAATTTCATCGGTGATTGAAAACACGCTTAATTTAAGGGAGACTCCTAGGAAAAAAAAATCGAAATTTTTTTATTGTTCATAAAGCAGCAATTTATTTTTCATATACAGTAGAATCTCGTTACAACGAATGTCCCTTTAACGATTTTTTCAGTTTAACGAATATATTGTGGATTATTAAAAAACGTTCTATGTCTTCATATTATAAAAATATTCACTTTAACGAACTTCATATTAACGAAATTTTCAAATTAACGAAATTTTAAAATTAACAAATTTATTGAAAGCTTAAAAGGAATATTTAATTCAGTTTGATGAATCTTGAGCTGACAAGAAAAAACTAAATGTTGAGTTGACAAAAAAAAAACTATCTCCATTATAAAACTAGAATTTGGAATAAAACTTTCTTCGGAAACTCAATCTATAGGGGAGGCAGACGACAGTGAATATGGAGCTGATGATAATTGTGCATCAAGTACCGAAGATTGAGTTGTATCAGGTGCTCTATAGAAAATTGGAAAGTCTTAAAAAGTAATTATTCCAAAAAAATAATGCTCTGAAAATATTTTATACAATTTGTTTTGAAAAAATGCATTGCCAACTTCAGTGCAGAAAAAAAAACTTCTGATTTTTTTGTTAAGAAATAAAGTCACATTAACGACAGAAGTTAGTTGGTTTTTTTAATCCGTCAAGTTAATCCGTCAGGTATCTAAGATAAATTATAATTCCTTTATAATAGTTACTTATAAAATCTTGAAACTTAAGGAAATTAATGATTATCTGATTTTTTACTAGTAAGCTCACACTTCATTAATTCTGTATATTTATTATTTACTGATATGTTTGTATGTGAACCGAAATTTAATATAAATATAGTAATATATTTATTTATTCAATGTGCATGAAAATTTCTTTTTTTAGAAAACGCTATATTGGAATTTCACATTAACGAATTTTTCAGTATAATAAATTTAATAGATGGTCTCCAGAAATTTGTTATAACGAGATTTTACTGTATATATATATATATATATATATATATATATATATAACCATAAATGAAACATCATAACACCAACTTAAACAATGAAATAATAATTAAGTATGAAATAATTAGTTGACAATGAAAGATTCCCCAACACACTTAATATGGAAACAAAAACATATTAAAAGAATAAGAAATTAAATAAAAATTGAATAAATGGAATTAAATGAATGAAATGAAATGAAATTTGTGGAATTTAGACAGAATTATCAAGTCCCAAATGCCTAAATACCACAAAATGAAATGAGAGGTTTCATCATCATATTAGCTATACATTGCTAAAAAATATGATTTTGGGACTACATCTCATAAACAATGAAGCAAACCAGTGATAAAATGAAAAATAAAATACAATATTAAAAAGGAAAGAAGCCATACTTATAATTTACAGAGAAAACATTTAATAGAGTCAGTAAGTATAAAATCCATAAAGATTAAAAAAGATACCTTGCATCTCAAGAACCAGCATGAAACTCAACCATGACTAGGGAATGAATTGCAAAAAAAATCATTACATGTTGCCAATTTCAGAAATATAAATTGCTTTACAATGATGCCAGAAATAATGTTAGAATATTATGGATTGTACACAGGAACATTAGTGCTGCCATCTATTGGTAAAAGTGAATATAATCTGAATCGAAAGTATTGGATGGAAATTAATGTTTAATAATTAAACCAAATTACTATCTTAAATGATACCAATTAGTTAAATAATAAATAAAAGAAATTAATTAATAAATAGAATATCGAATTATATTAAAGTAATGGATGTATTAATGAATAATTCTATGTTATAAATAAGTATTAAGATGGAAAAATTAATTATTAAAGCAACTTAAAATAGTGCTGCCATCTATTGGTAAAAGTAAATATAATCTGAATAGAAAGTAATGGATGGAAATTATTGTTTAATAATTAAACCAAATTACTATCTTAATGATAGCCATTAGTTAAATAATAAATAAATGAAATTAATTAATAAATAGAATATTGAATTACATAGAAGTAATGGATGTATAAATGAATAATTCTATGTTATAAATAAGTAGTAAGATGGAAAAATTAATAATTAAAGCAACATAAAAATATATGTACCTTTAAATGACAAAAACGATTAAATAACTGTACCAAAAATGCAACATCAATTAAATTAAATTAAAATAAAATACTAAATATTTGAATTAAGATACAAATAATTTAAAATTAATATTCATTAAATATTGAAATGAATTAGTCACAAATAATGTTCCTTCATACAAAGTTAAATAAAATATAAACACTTAATAAAATTAAAATATATTATATTAACACTGTATAAAAGTAAACATATATTAGAAGTAAATATGATATTGTCCACCATAGGTATTAATCCAAATCATTAGATCAAATACATTCTTAATGTTAATGAATATAAATTCATTTAAATTAATTAAATAATGAATAAGTAAATCTAACTAAATTAATATACATATAGAAATATCACATCACAGTCCATTATAAAATGTGTATTATCAAACAATTGTGTAAATCAAAATGCCCCCATTTTTTTTATATTAATAATATAAATTAACCATGCGTATTTTTCCATACAACTCTGCCACATACCTCCTCAATCCAACGTCTACCCACCCAACCGTCCTATAATAATATTTTTTTTTTTTTTTAATAAGATTATATGATTTTTTTATACATTTTTTAAACGCATGTGTTAATTTGGTTGTAAAGATCGAATAAGAACTAACTATATATTAATGAATATATGAATTTTTTTGGAAAACCATATTGTAATGCTTCATAAATAAGTTTTTTAATATTGTTGTTAATTAGTTGAGAGGAACATAAACTTTTTATTTTATAAATATGATTAAGGAGTATATTACGATATACAGAATTATGAAGACATGATTTAAAATAAGTAAATGAATTAACTTTAAATTTAAATTCTTTACGTTTATCAAATAGATCAATTATTGTTTTGTTTTCTTTAAGTGTAATTTTAAGATCTAAAAAGTTAATAGTATTGTTAGAAAGGAGGTTTTTCGTTAATTCTAAATTAGTAGGATAATCAACTGGAAATATAGAAATATTAGTGTGATCAGTGGCAATTAAAATTATGTCATCAATATAACGATATAAATGTATATTACTATTAATAAAAGTATGTTCATAATGATACAAGTATAAGTCTGAAAGTATACTAGATGTGCATCCCCCTTGTGGTATACAGACTTTCTGTAAATATAACGTGTTATCATGCATTATATAATTATTATATATAATGAAATTTGTTAACGTTTTAAAATAAGCTGTATCTATATGAATTGGTAAATTAAGTGAATGATGATACTTATAAAATAATGCATTTATAATATTATGTAGATCTAATAAATCTATATTATTAAATAGATCTTTGAAATCATATGTCATTATATTGTTAACACATTTAAGATTTTTCAAAATATTGACGAGTTGATAGCTATTTTTTATACAATGTGTATTATCAGTGGATGTTGTCTGTGTATAAATTTGATTGAGAATTTTTAATAGATGTTTATTGGCTATATTATTATATGTATTGCATCCTATAGTTACAGTCCTAAATTTAATTGGATTTTTATGAAATTTGGGTATAAGAACTAAATAAGGATAATTAAAATTAGTAGATGTAATATTTAATAATTTATAATAACTGTGAATTTTACGATTGTTTACAATTACATTTTCATTAGTTTTTTTAAAAGAATTGTTAGTAGAAATACAGGATGTAAGTAGTTGGTGATAATAAGCTTTACATATGATTGCATAATTATTAGGAGATTTGTCAATATATGTTATTTCATAGTTTTTTTGTAATTTAGTAATTTGCTGGAACAAATGTTTTGCGTTAATTTTAACCATATGCGATATATTATGTTTTAAAGACGAACTTAATTTTTCAATAACCAGTATTTTCCATTGATTAAAATATTCAATAGGTTTACTACATGAAATTGAAATTTTATAAATAAAAATATCTATATCATATATAAACTGTTTTATAGTAGAATTTACATTAAATTTAGATGGAAGTCTATATTTAGTGCCATAACCCATTAGTTTTTGTAGTTTATAATCATTCACAATATTAAGATTACCAGTGATTATATGTCCATGATCCCGGACGCAGAATCGGCGCAACGCTGCGACGCACGTCGCAGACTCTTGAGAAGGTCTGCAGACTAATTTTTAACTGTTAGAATCGGTTCGCGATCGAACCTAAAAATATCGTGAATTTTGCCGATCGGCTGCGTAAAAGTCGCGATTTTGCTAAATTTTGCCAATCGGACGCATAAAATACGCGAAATTTGCCGATCGGGTGCGTTTAAATCGCGAATTTCGTCAATCAGGCACGTAAAAATCGTAATTTTTGCCAATTAAGCACGCAAAAAGCATGAATTTCGCCGATCGGACGCGTAAAAATCATGAATTTTGCCGATCGGGTTCATATAAATCGCGAATTGTGCCGATCGGGTGCGTATAAATTTGTAAATTTCGCCAATCGGGTGCAAAAAGATCGCAAATTCTGCCAATCGGGTGCGAAAAAACGCGAATTTCACCGATCGGGCGCATTAAAATAGCAATTTTCGCCGATTAGGCGGATAAAAATCACGAATTTCACCAATCGTACGGTTAAAATTCTCGAATTTCGTCGATCGAGCGCGTAAAAATCATGAATTTTGCCGATCGGGTGCGTATAAATCTTAAAATTCGCCGATCGGTTGCGTAAATTGAAAATTTTGCCTAACGGACGCGTAAAAATCGCGGGTGTGTATAAATCGCGAATTGTGCCGATTGGGTGCGTATAAATCGTAAATTTCGCCGATCGGGCGCATAAAAATCTCAATTTTCGCCGATTAGGTGCGTAAAAATAATGAATTTCGGCGATCAGGTGCGTAAAAATCATAAATTTATCGATCTTGTGCGTAAAAATTGCGAATCTTGTCGATCGGGTGAGTATAAATTGTTAATCACATTATATCAATCTTTTTAAAAATTTTAGAAACTGGTGTTCAGGTGTTATTTTTACTGTTATTGTATTTTCTAACTTCAGAAATTTTGACAAATTTTATGAAAGATTTTTCAGACAATGTATGGTGTTAAAAATTCTGAGGACAAAGGTAAATTATTTTTAAAAGTACTTTCCTTTTATGTTAATCACAAATAATTGGGGGGAGGGGGGGGGTTGAGTGCATGTAACGTAATGCGAGGGACGTTTGTCCTTAAGTTCTGCAGACTGTTTTTAAAGTTTCTACTTGTGTTGCAGACTGTAGAAAAAAATTCTGCTGCTGGGCCCATGATCATTATTAATGAATTTTTTTAGAGGTCGGGTCATTGCATTTACACTGAAAAGTACTAGCATCAGATGTATTTTTTTGAAAATGCATTATAGTTAAAAATCTTTCTTCCGATTGTATTAGGATATTTAAATGTTTTTTGAAAGTTGAAGATTTTTTATAGGAAAATAACAGTTTTTATCATTAATTATAGAATTAATATTAATTTTATTAAAGATTTGATTTGAAAAAGTTATAATCATTTGAGTATTAGTGTTTTGAATTTTGTTTTTATTTAAATTAATGTTAAGATTAGCTCTTTATATATATATATATATATATATATATATATATATATATATATTAGGACGGTTGGGTGGGTAGACGTTGGATTGAGGAGGTGTGTGGCGGCATTGTATGGAAAAATACGCATGGTTAATTTATATATTAAAAGAAAAAAAAAAAAAATAGGGGCATTTTGATTTACACAATTGTTTGATTATACACATTTTATAATGGACTGCGATGTGTTATTCTTATGTATATTAATTTAGTTAGATTTACTTATTCATTATTTAATTATTTTAAATGAATTTATATTCATTAATATTAAGAATGTATTTGATCTAATGATTTGGATTAATACCTTTGGTGGACAATATCATATCTACTTCTAAGATAATGTTTACTTTTATACAGTGTTGATATAATATGTTTTAATTTTATTTAGTGTTTTTATTTAATTTAACTTTGTTTAAAGCCACATTTTTGTGACTAATTCATTTCAATATTTACTCAATATTAATTTTAAATTCTTTGATTCTTAATTCAAATCTTTAGTATTTTAATTTAATTTATTTTAAATGATGTTGCATTTTTAGTACAGTTATTTAATCGTTGTTGACATTTAATGGTACATTTTTAATGTTGCATTAATTATTAATTTTTCCATATTACTACTTATTTATAACATAGTATTATTAATTTATACATCCATTACTTAGATATTATTCAACTTTCTATTTATTAATTAATTTCATTTATTTATTATTTAACTAATGGCTATCATTAAGATAGTAATTTGGTTTAATTATTAAAAACTAATTTTCATCCATACTTTATATTTACTTTTACCACTAGAGGGCAGCACTATTTTAAGTTGTTTTTTATTATTAATTTTTCCATCTTAATACTTATTTATAACATAGTATTATACATTAATACATCCTTTAATGTAATTCGATTTTCTATTTATTAATTAATTTCATTTATTTATTATTTAACTAATTGGTATCAATTAAGTTAGTAATTTGGTTGATTTATGAAACATTTATTTCCATCCTATTCCTTCGATTCAGATTATATCGATTTTTTTTCTACTAATAGATGGCAGCACTAATGTTCCTGTTTATTTTATAATCCATTTTATTTTAACATTATTTCTGGCATCACTGCAAAGCAATTTGTATTTTTAAGCAATTTATATTTCTAAAATTGGCAACATATGATTTTTTATGCAATTCATTCCCCAGTCATGTTGGAGTTTTCATGATGGTTCATGAACTGCAAGGTATCTTATTTATATCTCTATTCATCTTTATGGATTTTTTTATAAGTATGGTTTCTTTCCTTTTTTATATTGTATTTTATTTTTTATTTTATCACTGATTTGAATCATTGTATTTGAGATGTAGTCCCAATAATCATATTTTTTAGCAATGTTTGGCTAATATGAAGATGAAACATCTCATTTTATTTGTGGTATTTTGGCAATTGGGACTTGATAATTCTGTCTAAATTCCACAAATTTCATTTCATTTAATTCATTTAATTCCATTGATTCAATTTTTATTTAATTTCTTATTCTTTCAATGTTTTTTGATTCCATATTAAGTGTGTTGGGGAATCTTTCATTGTCAACTAATTATTTCATACTTAATTATTTCATGGTTTAAGTTGGTGTTATGATAATGTTTCATTTATGGTTATATATATATATATATATATAATATATATATATATATGTATGTGTGTACACATGTTTATTAGTTATATTAATGTAAAAAAACTTTTTTTACACAATTGTTTTATATCATCTATTGTATGCATTTTTTTAGCTGAATTTCACTATTTAAAAGATTAACTACTGCGTGAATTTTTAATATTTTTTGCATTATTTAAAAATTTCAACAAGTGTGTTATAATATGCACTAACGAGATATTGAAAGATTAATTTTAATTTATCTCATAGTTTTTATTATTTTATTTCTTATTACATATTAATTTTCAATTAACAATTTATTAAACTTCCAGTTTTACATGTTAATTAACTTATAAAAAATCTTTCTATATGTTTGTTAAATGAATATTTAAAAGAAAAAGAAAAAAAGCGCGCATTACATAAATAGTGCAGAAAAAAGCACGGGATATCCGAAAGCACGATATAAACTAATACACTAAAATATTGAGGAAGATAACTTGCAAGTGTGTTATACTTATCTCTAAAACTTTAGTTTTACGCATTTAACAAGCATTCTAATAAAATTGACAAAACACGTATTGTAATCGACATGCAGTCGTATATTATAAAGCTGCTTTAAAAATGATATTAAGGTATTTTATTCTTTCGTTGGGAGAGCCCGAAAATCAAGAGCCATATGATCTAATGAGCGATATAAGAGAGAGATATTGTAATTAAATGACTGATACTGCCTTTAAATGTTTCAACTAATTAGAAAATTATTAATTAGCATAAGTCTCCAAAATTAGCACATATCTCTCAAAATTTGAAGTTTCCTATATGAGTTCTCAAATGAACAGTGTGTCTGTGTGTGTATATATATATATATAATTTTTAAGAACATTTTTTATCTTTGTGACACTTTCTTCAAAGGCAGTTGGGAACCCCACTTGGAACAACCACTGGTCTTCCCACTTAATTTTAATTCCCAACTTCTGAAATTATACCAGAATTTCTGAAAAAAAAATTACTTTTATAATGAAAGAAAGCATTTATTTATTTTCAAATCCATTTGTTCGTAAATTATGGTGGCAATCGATCATTTCAACATTTTACCTACAGTAACATTTTGCCCGTGAAAAGGTTAAAATAGTCGATCATTTGAGATCGCTGCCACGTTTTGAAATAGTTTCCATTTCGCGTTTGTTGGCAGTTTTCATTAAATACTAGCAAACCCGTCTGGCATTTCCTGGGCCCGGAAAAATTAAGCCCAGGCTTGAGACCGGACCCTGTCTAATGATAATTTTTAGAAGATCATACCGGTATCCAGTCTGCCGAGAAAAAATAAATCCCTGGCCTGGTCAAGGCTATCTTAATATACCGGGTTGAGACAGCTGGTCAAAAATATCATTTCGTCTGTGTTTTGTCTCAGTTACACGGGTTTCACATGAATTTTAGAAAAAAAACATACTCTCGAAACCGGTTTCTATTGTAAAAGTGCCTGCAGATTTAAAAAAAAAAAACCTCGAAAAAATTAAAACGTGTCCGTTAAGACATCGACCTCAAATATCCCCCCCCCCCCCCTAAAAAAAGAATCATTTAAAAATATTGAAATGCGAACGAGAAATTTGAAACGAACACACTCCCTTCGGTTAACATTAGTTTGCGAGTAAACATTTAGCAATGACCTCTTCTTTTATATGAAAACAATTTTAATATTTTATACTGGTTCATTTCGTGTAGTATATATAGTTATTTAATTTTATTATTTTTATTTTTAAAAATTTTAAAATATATAATGATCTTGATGAGTAAAGATATATTTTGAATTATCTTTCACAATGCCTGTCATCTCATTGCAGGTGACTCATTGTTTTCACGAAATGTTCAAATGTTTGACCAAGTTATAATATTTTAAGTGTATGCGGGAAGTACTGATACAAAATTATTTATAAATGAATCTGAAAACTACTGGTCATAGTTTTCTACTCTAAAATGAGTCCATGAGCTTGCCTAAGTTTTGTATGTTTTTAAATATGTAACGAATGGATCTTATATACAGTAGTAATAAAACTAGTTAATTTCTCAAACAATTAATGGTGTATATCTGTATAGTTATATCTGTTTCGACCTATGTATAGCTAAGCAGTATGCACACTACTACAAAACATGATAAACAACTAAACAAGAAAGAATAATTACATGGCGAATTAATGTTAATCACGCATAGATTGTGAAACATATTTCAACATTACGAGAATATTGTTACAAAATCTTCTTTTGATATGGTGACAAAGATCAGTAAATAAACGAGTTCATTTAATCATACAAGTTGTAAATTTCCCACTGGACGAAAAATGTCCGGGCCAGGATTCGAACCTGGGATCGCTTGGCTGAAGCCGCCACGCTCTACCACTGAGCTATCCCGGTCGATATGTATTCACGTATCCAGCGTTTACTGGAGTTCCATTACCTGCGATCTTTTCTGTTGAGCTGATTAAAATATCAGACCGGATGCTTTGATCAATAAGGTTAACTGGATGAATTATGCCCTCCAGATTCGACCGGGATAGCTCAGTGGTAGAGCGTGGCGGCTTCAGCCAAGCGTTCCCAGGTTCGAATCCTGGGAATCTATTCTGGTGTTATCGGAACGCTGAAACCGGTCGGAAAAAGCCTTCTTAGCGACAATTTGCTATTCTGGTGTAGTAGAGTCGAAATTTTGCCTATCGGAGCGGGTTGATTTTCGTCGGCGTTTTTCCGAGTGCTTCAAGCTGTCGAGATCGCAGCGGCAAGGCTCGGAAAGATTTTTTGTTTTAATTTGGAGGGGGGGGGGGGTTGGAGCCCTTGTTTAACATAAAAAAAATAGAAAGAGGGCAGAGTCTTTTAATTACCAGGGTTCGTAAATAATTTTAAAAATAAAAAAATTTATTACACTTAGCATGAAAACTTAATATAAGGGTCAACTAATTTAAAAGACACAATTTGCTTTTTACATTTAAAAAAAAAAAAAAAAATGTAGGATTTAATATCAAGAAAATGTTGTTTAATACAACAAAATTTGAAATACAAAATAGTTTCTGTAACTGAAAAATTGGAACGTAAATGCAAGCTTGTCTGCTTTTTCATTCCATAACCTGTTGTATACCTTGAACTAAATTAAGTAAGGCCTGAAAAGATTCTTTCTTATGAAGATTTAAATAACTTATTTAAATTTGACAGTGTTCCTTTTAATGGGTGTTCTACATTTACAAATTCAGCTTCAAAAGTTTTTTTGTGGGAGGGGGGGGGGGGGGGGTGCTAAAGTCACTGCCAGAGGAAAAGTTCTTTATCTACAAAACGGTACAGTTAATAACAGCTGAAAAGATCATTTACACATGTTTTGAATAGTGTATTTACACTGAAGGTATAAAAAAAATCCGAGTATATATTATATTTGATATTAAATGTCAAATATCGAAATTATCAAGCTTCATGATATTTTGAAAATATCGCATATATATCAATATCAACGAACGGTATTTATCACAAAATGTTACTTTCTTACATAAAGCTTTTTTACAAATCCTTTGAAAGTTTTTTAACTCAGAAATCTGTGTATTCTTTTTTTCTTATCAGTAGAAAAGGTGCAACTAATTTACTTACAGATTTGATTAATAAATCTATATTAATCCAGACAGAAAAAAAATAATAAACTTTAAATTTACATAAAAAGAAATTAGTTCAAACACGGTATTAAAAACAATGCGTATATTTTAGACTTGTAAACAAATCAAAAGTTTCGGCGGAAAAACACGACAGCTGACACTTTTTTTCTGTTTAATATTAAAGCTGTTCTCAAATTAAAACTGTCTATTTTCTGACACATTCCTGAGTTCATTTTTATTCGCGAACACAGAAAATTGGTAGGTTTTCTTATTAAGAAACTGTGAAATCGAATAGCATTTCCCATTTTTCGATAAAGGCAAAGGATCTTTCAGAAAATGCAGACAAAATAGGCATTTTGAACCGAAATTACGAAAGCGACACCCGAAAAAGGTCGTCATGAGACAACAATCGCTTACAACTCAAAATATAATGCATCTATCTATCTATATATATAATAAAAATAAATAAAAGACGTTTTTCGATTCCAAATCACTTCAATTTTCATATCTACCAATTTCATGCTTTTACGTTTAAAAATAAGTCTGTGAATGTGCAGGGCTCGATCAAGCAAAAGAGAGGACGAAAGTCAGATCCTTTTGATATGCTGTCACAAAAATTAAACATGTTCTATGCCTGAGACTACTAATATAAATATATAACTACATATTTAGAAAAATATATAATTTGTGTTTAATCTTTTCCGACTCTAATTGTACAAAATATGAGTTATAATCAGTTCAAGGTCGAAATAGATTTACAATATTAGCCTTAAAATATTGCTCACTAAGTTTGGGACTCCTAAAATCAATGGGGCTCAGAGCCACGGCCTAGTTGGCACTTTCTTTAATCAGGCCCTGTGTTTGTGTCAGAAAATATCGCGTTGTTGAACGGAGAAAATATTTTTTTAGGTCCACTTTACAATATATATATATTTTTTTTAAATTTTCAAAACTTTTTAATATTTGTTTTTACGTTTAATGATTTAATTGATTCAAATTATCTTTTTCACTAAGAACCGCGATTTTCAATTTAATTTTTGATTAACATATTTAGTTATTTTTGAAATAAGTAATAAAGCGAATTGTGGTGATCTGTTTAAGTATTTAAAATATCAATAAATAAAAAAAAAACATTTGAACGACTTTCTTTAGAATCTTTCAATTGTCACAAAAATAATTAAATCTTGATGAATTTAAAAATGACTTTAATAAGGGAGGTGGGAGACATAAGTATAAATCTAAATTAATATACTTATTTTATTTTATTTTTTAAGTATATTGTGGATTTTTGAGATAAAGAACAACTAATTACCCGAGTCCTTAAGCAAAGCTAGATTTTTTTTTCTGCAAAGATACAACTAAATTATATTTAAATATTCAGCCTAATTTACATTTTTTTCAGTACTGGTGTCACAGTTAAATGTTTATAATAATCGGTCTAAAGATACAAATAAATAAAAAAGTTACTATTTTATATTTATTTTTAAAAAAATTCGATTATATTCTTAAATATTCATGTAGAGCTTGGTAGAACCTACAAAAGTCCTCCTCCCCCTATTTAAAAAAATATTTTGCAGTGTATAAAAAAAAAAAAAAAAAAAAAATCTGACAATTTTACTGGAAATTTGCTAATCTTTTTCTGAGATCAAAATAGAGCAAAGTTACTTTCCAAAAATTTTGGTTCAAGAATAATAATAATAAATATTGTTTTATGCACAATTAAAAATGCAAATAGATATTTTTTTATTTTTCACTTTGGCCTGGAAATATTACACAGTTTGCAGGAACGGACACGCTAATATGAAACAATCGCATTCCCTCTTTCAACCCTTTTTTAAGATAACCCAAACATTCTTTTGCACTGGACAATAGCCCAAAGGAAAACAGCTGACATCCCCTCTCTCCCAAATAAACGAAAATACGTGCGTATTTGCATCTGATTGGCTACAAACATGTCCGACTGCAAGCAGGGGATTTTCTGTCTTTCATCCTCTACTGTAGGATAACGATGTGAGACCAGAATAGCTTTTGTCGTGTATGTCCAATACCTGTCGTTATGAACTGGAGATTCCGGTTCCGACATGTAGTTATGATCCGATAACACCAGAATAGATTCCCTGGCCCGGACATTTTTCGTCCATTTTGAAATTTACAACTTGTATGATTACTTTACCAATTTGAAATAATTGTGTTAAAAAATAATCCAGTGAGTTCATTTAAATCAAAGTAGTACGCAAAAAAATTGCATGGACTCTACGTTCAGTCTCTAAACATACAGTTTCTTACTGAAAACTCTTGCTCTACGAGGAATGGAAGATGTCGCTGAAATTTTCTTGCACCACAAACAATGACTTTGTCAGTTAAGGGGCTACTTCACTGGCTCTCCCAGACAGAGCAGCTAATGTTATTTCAATGGGAGAAATTTAGAAGTGTCATCTTTTCGCATTTTGCTCGAATTTAGTAATTTTTGTAGCTTTCAAAACCTGTACATTTAAATTATGCATGCTCCTTTCAAATTTTATTATTATTATTTTTTTTAATGTGATATAAGTGCGTTATTTTGAAGATTCATGTTTAGTGTCTTATCGCGAAAAATCTGTTTGACATTTTAAAATTTGGTAAAGACACAATCGTAGCCTGATTATTTAGCTTTCCAAAAATGCTTTTTATTTCGATTAAAAAAAAAATTTAATCGATGCTACAATCCTAAAAAAATTGTACTGCCTTTTTTAAAACAGCCGAAAACAGTAAAATGACAGCCCCAAACAAGTTACCTCCCTTTCTTTCCGGGAAGTCAACGGGAAGTCAAACGGGAAAAATCTTCATTGAGCGATAAGAAAGACCACCTAATGTGTGAAATTTTGCCTTTGGCTATCAGTATGCAACTTCTAAAGCTGAAAATTTCATTTTAAGAGCAGAGAAGAAAGTTTAAAAATGGTATTTTGAAATGATGTAAATAGATGCTGATTATTTGTTTTACTAGGCATCATACAGATTTTTAAAAAACGTTATTGATTTGGGATCAATAAAGATTTTTTTTCACCTCTCACCTCTGAAGTTTAATACCCGATATATTTTTTAATTGCCTACAATAGTAAAATGAAAAAGCATTTATTTGCTAAACAAAAATACTAGAACTATCATTTATTCACTCTTTCTCGGGAAAAAACAAACATACAGTGGCAAGTGTCATTAAAATGAATAGATAGACAATAGACATATCCAGCGAATAAATACAGTTGTATTTAAATTTTCTACAATACCTTTTTTCTATTATTTATTACATAACTCTTACTGAGTTAGTTTTAACGTTTCTTTCGAAAATATTAAATATTTATGCGGTAGATTAACTAAAAAATAACTATTGTATAGCTTTATTATTAAAATTTGTTACACTAATTTAAAACTCAGAAATGATGAGATTATACGGGTTCTCTTTTTTTCGGTAAATTTCGTGATTCTCCTTTCACAAATGAAACATTTTTAAATTATACTTCAAAGATAAAAAACAAAACAAAACAAAAAAACATATTTCAGTGCGATTTATAATTAGTTACTATAAATAAAGCATTATTTATTTTACATGTAAGAATTTAAATAAATGTGTCAGTAATCAATTTTTTGTCAGACGTATATTTTGTTTAAAGCTGTTTTCAAATCCAGCGGACTTACTTTCTGACACATTTCAGAATTCCTTTTTCTTCGGAAACACATGAAATTGGCACTTGTTCTTATTCAGAAACTATGCAATCGAATAGCGTTTTCCATTTTTTTGGTAAAGGCAAAAGTCTTTCAGAAAATACAAATCGAATACACGGAATTTTATTCAATTTCAGCAACATATGATATTTAGTGGTTGAAAAATAAGTATTCTTTTAAGGATAGGATAAAACCTCCTGTACAAAGAGATGGTTATTCTAATGAAATTAAAATAGTAAATACATTCAGACATATACTGAAGAAATGAAATAGCCGAATTACTGGAAATTTAGGATATATAATTAAAGCTACAACGGAGGGTTCAGGGGGGTTCCACCCCCCTGATGTAATGTAGTTATTCTGAAAAAATACAGTAATAAATAGTTTATCATATCATTGCATAACATTGTGTTTAATGCGATACTTTTAAAATTTCCGGAACTTTCGATAAATTTTACATTCTTATAAATGTATAAATAACTTTAAAAAATTGAATTTTAGGATATCCAATATTATGCAGATAATGTTAAAAATTAGTGAGATCAATGAATAATGATTTGTGGAGCTGACGTTGAGGCCTCCGATCTGTAGATTTACTAGTTATTATTATTATTATTATTATTATTATTATTATTATTATTATTATTATTATTTTCTTTTTGAAAATAAATGATGAGGGAGGTTTGGGTGGGGGGATATTTCTTTTTTCTTTTTTACTGGCGACTAGATTTTATTACTGGGTACAAATTTGATCAAATATGTAAAACCCCGATGTGTGTGTGTGTATATATATATATATATATGTGTGTGTGTGTGTATATATATATATATATGATTAAAATGAAATCACATTACGTGAAAATCAAAGGAAAATATATTGTAAAAATTAAAAACAATAAAATGAAAGTGTAAAATGAAAAACTATGAATATCTTATGGATTCATCAGAGGAGTTTCATAAGAATAATTCATTGTAAACATATGTTAATTCGTCGAATGTTGTCAAGCATAAAAAATGATAATATAAGCTCCTTATAACATATCGGAAAAACCCTGAGATGTGAAAAGAATAAGACATCTACTATATATATATATATATATATATATATATATATATATGGTTTAATGGTTATTATTTACAAAAGTTTTATTATATATACTATATATATCAATCATTTGATTTTGCAATCTAAGTAATGCATTTGAATGTAAACAGAATTACTGATTAATTCTTTTTATATATTGTTTTGGTTTTGAAAATCTCAGAATTGTAAAGGAAATTAATTTTTAATATAAAAATATTTACATTTTGATAATCTTTTAAATTACAAAAATTCTTTCAGTGTACAATATTTTAAGTACTGTTTGCAAGTCTAAAGATGTTTTATTTCTTTTATATGAAGAAAGTGTCAATTCTTAGAATTTACTAATAATATTTTAAATAGTCTAATTTGATTTTGAAAAGAGTAGTAAGTATGCTTTTGTGCGCGCAAATTGTGCAAATAAAATTTGTAGTATCTTTATATCACTCGTATATTTTTTATATTATGTATATATCATTGAAATCATTAATAAACAGGGTATTTATTCTCTTTTGTGTCGTGTAATCGTTAGTGTAGTATGTGAACAATCAATGAAATAGTTTTGATAATCACAATTTGCGTATTTTTTTTTATGTATATATGATTCTTTAAATTTTTTTTAAAAGCTTGAAATTTCATACTTTTTCAATAAAATTCAGTGTTGAACAAATTTTTTTCTTTGTTATTCTATATTAGTAATTTCTATTTATTCTTTTTTACATTTATTCCGTTCACGGAAATTGATTTAAGTTTTCGTGTCGAAGAAAACTTTTTAAAATGATTATATTAGTGAATATTTTTGAGGAAATTTGTTAATTAACATATCACTTTTGATATGATTTTTATTTGATTGAAATAATCTAAAAAGCAACATAAATTATGTTTCTATTCCAAAACCCTTCACATCTTTGAAAACAAATTGAAGTTATATGATATTTAAAAGAGAAATTAAAACGTGGTGGAGAATAAAGGTTCAAAAATGAAGAAAATAAGTAGAAAAAAAAAACCTTTAACCATCATATATGTATTGTATTTTTATTTCGCAGTGCTACACTTTTAGTAGCTGTAAATCTATCAACAATATCAAAATGTTTATCATGCTTCAAAGACTATAAATAAAGGGACTATAAACAAAGACTATAAAAATAATTATACTATTCTTTAACACTTTATGCCCCAACAGTACTTTAAAGTATCATTGAAAAAAACTTGTTATAAAATTCATTTAATACATAGATTAGTAGTAATACAGTATACAATGAGTTAAAGATACTTTCCTTTATCTTATTCCAAAAGCATTGTTGATTGCACAAAACAAAAATATATTTAAAAGGATGATTTCTATTTCATTTGCATCTTTTCAGCTTTCTTGATGCTGGAAGATGGTGAGTTAAAAGCTTCAGTTCTGAAAATTTTTTGTATTTATATTCTAATATTTGTACATTTCCTAATTCTATAAATTAAAAATATTTTTTTTAATTAAAAAATTTGAATGGAGATATAAATATTGCACGTAATTCCTACACATTTAGCTTTGGTTTATTAATTTTAATTGGCAAAATCCTTCTAAAATTGATTGAATGATTATGTAAATCCTCTAACGTGGTTTCAAAAATTCACGAAAAATACTTTAGAAGATGAAATTTTCATGAATTCATATTTTGGGACATAAAGTATTAAAAATAGTTTCAAATCATCATTATTCAACGAATAAATTATCTGTACTTTTTACAAAGATTGTTGCCAACGGCTGATCCAAGGAAGTGGTCATGGGTTCATGACCGCTTCCTTGAACAAAGAAAACTTCTAAGGAATATTTTAAAAATATATATTAAATTATTTTAAATTTTCCCCTTGCTCAACTAAGAGAATCTTTCCGACTGTCTGAAGCTCTACTCAAATCCAAATTAGGCAATTTCTGAAAGATCCATGAAATCATTTTTAATACCAGATGCAAGACAATTACAAGTGCACGTATTCAGAACAAATATAATTGAATAGCTTTTTCCATTTTTCGATAAAGGCAAAGAAACTTTCGGGGAAATATCTGTAAAACAGGTGTTTTAATCTGAATTTCAGGACACATCAGCCAATTGCTTCCTCATGACGGCATTTCTGTAACTGCCAAGTCTTAAAATGCTCATTTTAGGGATGATTCTTTGCCTTTATAAAAAAAATGGGAAATTCTTCAATTTCTTGGTATATCAATAAAATGTGTAAATTTTATATTTTTACTAAGGAAAATGACTTTCTAAAAGTTTCAGAAAAGTAGCCATTTTGGATATGGCAACTGCCAGCCTTTAATATAAAAGTTGCTTATTAAAAGATGTGATCCCCCCCCCCCCCTCCAAAAAAAAAAAAAAAAAGGAGTCATGTCTCCCCGTCTAATTGCAGGGCTGGATCCGTCTTTGGTTGTTGCGTCGGGACACATTTTACTGATTTTTGCATGGATCGAGCCTTAAAGTTAGTGAAAATTTACGCATTTCAAACAAACATCACAAATGCTCGCTCACACATCCACATACATAATAAATGTTCTTAAAAATGTGGCAAACACTTCTGCACTAAAAACTTAGTAATTTCCGAATTACAGTGAATGAAACTATACGAAAAGAATATATGAAAAATATATTATTATTAATATCTGAAAAAGAATGTTTGAACTATTACTTTTTCATATGAAGTGAATGTTTAAAAGAGGAAATAAAATTTCTAATTCTATTGTTTCATTACATTATTTAAAGCTGTTTTAAAAAAAAGAAATACGAAAACTCATGCATCAAGATATAGGTTATAGAAAACTTTCCAATACTTCCAATATACTTTAACAAATCTTTACCGTTTAATAAGATGAAAGATGATGTCTACGTAAATAAATTGGAATAAGCATAACATATTTAAAAACCAAATTTCAGGAATTACCAACAACATTAAAAAAATATTCGAATTCTTTCGTGCATTCCTGTATATGATAAATAGATTTGTATATGTAATGCACGAGCAGGGAAGACCGAGCTATGCTCGGTAAAAATTAGCTTTGAGTTTAAATATCATGAACCATGACCAAAATGATCCACTAATCAAATTTTCCCGAACATGTGACCAAGCCAATTGTTTTCTCGTGCGCGAAAATTCTGGATATAAAAAATTCAGTCAAATGGTCTGAGCCGTTATATTTAGATGCAATTAGCTTGACCCTGACCCATGGTGACCTACTAATCGAAAATTCTCGAACATGTGACCTAGCCCAATGGTTTTCTGGTGCCCCAAAACGGTAAGATACAAAATTTCGTCAAAAACGTTAGAGCCATTTTTAAAATAAAGTTTGCATATATATATATGTAAAACAATAAAACCACACACAAGATTTCCTCGTATTAGAATATATATAATAGAATGATAAAATTTTGTTTAGTTTGTAAACACATAGCGCAGTTTAAAATCCCCCTTTTGAAATTTCCGTCAATAAACGAAAATGTGATCGAGATATTTTGTGTATGATCTGTAGAATTTATACACACCAAGTAATACACAAAAACTTAGTTAAATTTAAAATAGCGCACCGCAACTGAAAACACACTTCCAGCAATTATTGTTAACAGACAGAACTTTAACAGAATTCTTTTGTGTGTCTCTGTAAATGAACAATGAATGATATGCACACAGCAATCTATAGTAAGAAAGTCCCATGTAATGCAACTCTCAGTGATATACATCAATTTCAATATATTTGAAATCGTATAACATCATTTAAATAATACGCAAAGAATTTTCCTCTATAGACCGTAATATAACAGAACTCTTTTGAGTGTCCCTTTAAAGTAACTATAAGCGCGACACACTTCATTTTCAATGCCGAACATGCCATAGTGAACATCAATAACATATATCAATTTGCGGGACAATCTGAGTATATTTACGTGGGTTAGAGCACGGACAGACAGATAGACAAACCGAATTCATAAACACTTTTCAAC
Organism: Maratus michaelseni; assembly: GCA_963931845.1. NCBI lineage: Eukaryota > Metazoa > Arthropoda > Arachnida > Araneae > Salticidae > Maratus > Maratus michaelseni. The sequence continues at coordinate 410,662,335 of OZ007586.1, forward strand.
TATTAGGAAAGTGTTAAAAATAAAGAACAGAGACTCGCTCAACAGCGTGAATCTTTGCTGACATTATTACTCAATCACTTTGGAATCGAATATCGTTTTTTTTTTTTTTTTTTTACAGTTTTATTTTAATACAATTTGAATTATAAAAGAATGGCTACTCGAATACAACTTTTTCCTGTTGTGTATAAAATCAATACAAAACACCATCTTTGCCATCGTTTTCCGAATAATGTTTTGCCTTCATAGGGAAAAAAAAAAATAACACCTGAATATCTGTAAATAATTTCGTGCATTTAAAAAGATATGTAATTGATTTTAAGAATGTGTTAGAAAATAACGTTTAGACTTGAGCCCAGCGGAGCTATCTGAGAAAGTGTGATTGGAAACCTATCTCCTGTTTGCTAATCACATTTCTCGCGGTGGGGTATCACTCTCCCTTACTATCCGCCTGAGGCAAAATGTGTCTTGTTCTATGTTGTGGGATGACCTTTCTGTTTGTCAATCGGAAGCTTAGTAAATATCATTGGACTTTAAAAGTGTCAATCTTAGTCACAGGATACGCCTTACAGATGGCAACGGTTTTTCTTTTTTCGGCTATTTCGATCTTTCATCTGAGTGAAGTAGCCTCTTAACACTCTTGCAATGTCTAGTAATCTTGTTTTATACCCCGTACTTTGGCGATAAAAATCTTCTGACTTCATCATAGTTAATTTTGATCAGTTCAGTCTTGATAATTCGAACGATTTCGCTACGATATATACCTACATTTACAATAGTGAAGGGGAACTTCAATAACACATCTCTATTTTGTGGCAATGAAGTATGTTTACGTAAGTTAATGCAGAGGGACAGACATGCATGCGAAGTCGTAAAATATTTTCAATTATGGTGGAAAGTTTTGAACCCTTCTGTCAATGACCAACATTTGCTGCTGTCTCCAATGACCTGGGTACCCGGCTACCTGCTGTGATTTTAACATACGCGTGCCATAAACTCTATTTCATAGAATGTAACCGCCCACTTTTGGAGAAGGGGAGGTGGGGACTGCCTCCCCCCCCCCACGAAGAAATATTTTTTTCTAAAAAATTTTAATTTAAAATTAATTTATATAATGTTTTGTTTTAAAAATAAATTTGTCAATTTCGCCCCTCCCCCCACACTCAAAAAATTTCCTGGCTACTCCACTGTGTTACTTGAATACACGTAGAATAGCAGAGTTCTATTTATTTGCTTGTGTCCTCCCCTCCCCCTCCCCCCTCACAATAATATTAGTTAGAAATTTTATTTTTTATTTATTGATATTTACCATTGAATAGTGCAGAAATTAATAAATATAACAAAGGAGGGGAATTATACTTACTACACAGCGTACAATCAACAGGCTGAAAAAATGTCCAGACCGAGAATTGAACCCGGAACCCTTGGTATCACGCACCAAAGCTCTATCATTCATGTTATCCGGACGACATCCAGTCTAACATTTTTCACTGATATATGTTGGCAAGACTTCAACTTTGCAGCACAAGACGGAAAGTCAATCATGGGCACACATTTTCAGTGGCATTCATGAGACAAATTAAATCCCCGTATCAGTGAATACATTTATCTAATTAATTTTTTCAGCAGAATCTTGAAATTAATGAATATCACAAAGGATATGAATTATCACTTCCTACACAGCGTGCAACCAACAGAGTGAGAAATGCTAGATTGGATGTCGTCCGGATAGCTCAAATGGTAGAGCCGGTTCCGGGTTTGACCGCGATCTGGACATTTTTTGACACTGTTGGTTGTACGCTGTGATAGTAAGTGATAATTCACATCCTTTGTTATATATATATATATATATATATTAATCTCAAGCGTAATGTCATCTCTGCTGAAAATTTTAATTAAAGTGCAGAAAATTTTGTTTAAATTTTAAAAAATGCAAAATGTTCGTTTATATTCATATCCTGCATGTGATTGTTTCAATTTTGTTATTTTTATGTTTCTGAAAATTAACTTCAGAAATTCCGGATTTTTATTTATTTTTTATTTAAAAATTGTTTTTTGGGTGGGTGGGGGTGAATTTCGCGAGGACTCGAAATCCGGAAAGCCTCCCGTCCCGAGGTTCACACCAGACTATCCTAAGACTCCTATTATAGGAGCTCTAGACTATCCACCGGTAAAACAGGTACATACCGTGAAACAAACAAAGGTGAATCTCTTTCTTTGGCCAAGCATTTATTATCCTGGAAGCTCACAATGGTTGGCAAACCTTATATTCCACTATTCCACAAGAAATGATGCCATGTAAATCGCGTCAAGTTTTATCCACAAAATTTCGATTTCATGATGACGTAAGTATTTGTTCGTATGTTCCAAAAAAGTAAAAAAGCTGTCACTGTCATTCCAATGTCTACTATGCATCATGTTAAAACCATTATGGGACCAAAAGAGAAACCAGAATTGATTCACTTTTATAATAAAAAGAAATCTGGAGTAGATATTATGGATAAATTATTGGGGTGATAATACAACACATAGGTGTACAAGCTGATGGCCATTCGCATTATCTTTCAATATTGTGGATATAGCAGCACTTTCTGCTTACGTTATACAAACTGCAAATAATGATATGGTTAGCCATAAACAGACAATCTTCGCCTGTTTTCGCAGGAATTAAGTGAGAGCTTAACCCTTCCAGCAATTAAAGATCGATCGCAAAATCTACGTGCTATCAGACATTTTTCGACCAAATCGGGAGTTGAAAGTATACTGAAAAGGTCTTTGCCAGTATTTTAACCCTTCGCGACGTGCGTCCTTTACAGAATTTTTAATCTTTTAACACCGGTTTTTCAAAACAGAAATTTTCGGCTAATTGAATCGCAGAAATGCTATCATTAAATAAGGCAAAGCTTACAATAAAAAGTAACTGGTAGGGAATAATCGAGGATTCTGAGCATCTTATGCGTCACGTATACGTGGTGTCGCTCGTCCCCAAGGGGTTAAAGCTGCCTCAGGTTCAGAACCCAGCCCAAAGAGCGTAAAGCAAGATGAAACAGGAAAGAAAAGGTTGCTGGTGTTTGTTAGATGCGCTTGGTAGACCACAAAAACGGCTCAGAAAATCATGTAAAAAATGTGGAAAGCCGGTAAGTGATGTGCACTTTGTGCTATTGTAAAGCCTGTCCCAACATGTAAAATTAAATAAAATATGTATCTCTTATTTTCAAATTAATTTCATGTTTTATTGATATAAATCTAGATAATCTACAAATTTCTGTTTGATTTCCCCACAGAAAATTCACATGCGTACCCGGGTACCCTGGTCATTGATAAAATGCACAAAAATGCTTAATGCCCCAAAATAACTTTAAAAAAATCGCAATTTTAAAGTGTGGGATCTAAATTCATTTTAGTTCCTTTTGATATTAACATTCTGAAATCGGGATGAAAAGGTACTCGGGTACCCGGTCATTGACATAAGGGTTAAAAAAGTGATCTGTGATATTTTAATGTTTTCCCCATGAGTGATGTTAACATTTATAGTTAAAGCCGTTACATAAATATTCTGTTTCTTACTCTAATAAAATATAACTTTCAATAATATTTCAAACCGTACGACTTCATCAACGTTGCGCGTGCGTGTGTGTGTGTGTGTGGGGGGGGGGGGGGGGGGTACAGTCATTGTTCTTTCAAAATTCCTCTAAGCTGTGTTATGTTTCTGTATGAATTCAGATGGAAATGGTGAATTATTTAAATCTCTTATAGAGCGTTGTCTGGAACTACTTGTAGAGCTTCTCTTTATCAAGTGTGATGCTTTTTTTTCTGCTTCTTATCTTTGAGAAAGAGATGGCTGTTTGAATTAATATTCGTACAAGTATTGGAAAAAATGCTTTTAAGAAAAGTTGTTAAGTAATATCTAAAGTTTTAAAATACAAATATTTATTATCTGTGTTTATTTATTCCGTGTTTATTTATTCCATTTCTGTCGTGTTTTATTGTGTACATTTTCAGAATCTTTGATATTGGCAGCGAGAAAAATAGTTTAAATAATGAGAAGTTTTTATCATATTTCATTTAAATCCTATGCATAAGCATTTAAAACACCTAAGCATTTCCGTGTAAAAAGGGCTTAATATCCTTTTCAGACACGAATTTAGAATAATATAAATATTCCTTCATTACTTTTACATGCATATAATGAGACTTTAGATCGCAAAAATACATTTTTCTGAAATTGATTTATTTTTAGGGCTAGTGATTTAAGGTTCATATATATGTACCTAAAATTACTTTCCCCTCTAAAATATCAATTTAATTATCAATAACATAGATTTACACAATAAGAAAATTGATGGTTTAAGTTAATCTACAAAACTTCTTTTTTAGGGTTTCGTTCATCTTACGAAACCCTATTCGTCTCGCTTCTCTGTGTGTCCGTCAGAGAGTCCGTTCTCAGAAACTGTATAAGTTAGAGACTTGAAATTTTGTGTTCTTGCAGCTGAATACTTACTGTCACACTGGAAATTCTTCATTAACGCAAAATATTAATTAAAACCCTAAAAACCCACTCATTAATGGAAAAAATATTCAACTAAAGCGTAGAATTTAATCAAACCGCAAAGAAAATTCGTTCTGAAACTCCAGAAGAGTGGGAAGGGTTGCCATAGTCACAGCATTGCAAAGGCGATAACAGACTGGACGTTTTCAAAGACGTTCTCATACGCTATTCCACCTAGGAACGGGAAAGTTCTGAAGCACACGAAAAAAAAAAAGAAATTAGCTTTCAGAATTTCTAAAAAAAAAATGTTATTACTCCCACTGGAAATGGAAATATCAGTTAAAAATCGATTTGAATAAATTCGTTTAATTTCCCTTTCATTGGAAAACCACAGACGAACAGTCTGCACCTGTTCCGACAGCCCAAAGATGGCAGACTAGGCATTTTTCCGGCTCAATGGATTTGTTTTAATACTGCATTTATCGAATTGAAATTAACACATCTATGCGTATTTTTGTTAAGGTGAACCAAGAAATCTAATTTTTATAAAAATGACGTAATTAGAACAGAAATTACGAATTATTTTTGCGTTAATGATTTTTTTTTATTATTATATGAAGATTGCAACTGGTGTGTGAAATCTGAGACTTTCAGCGAGACATGCAAGCTTTTTGGAAGGGAGGAAGATAAACCGCAGATTTTGATGGTAGTAAGACATTAAAAGCTCTGTTATAAACATCACATTATTATAACCAAAGTTGTAAATTATGACAAAATGCTGATTTTTGTATAGAAAAAGAGAGATAAAACGCTAATACACAATGGTGTAATTAATAATGCGAATAGGGAGTATTAATAAAGAAGGGGAGAGGGGGGGGGACTACTTTTTATTAAATATCGCATTTAGTCCACATGACAGACGGGATTTGCCTGCTATCGGGCCGATTCAGATATTCAAAAAAACGAAAAAATAGACAGTAAATTTTTATTTTATAAAAAAAACCTGACTTTTGATTATGGAAATGAAATTTATTTGGACTTATTAATTAAAGGATAAATTGTTTTGATAGGAATATTAATCGAAACCCTTTGTGCAATCTTCAATCACACTTACCCACTAGTCCAGTCATTTGGTAGAAAATAAAGGAAAGTTTTGGTGTAGTTTTGATATTTGGTTCCTTTATGTTTTTTGCGTCGCTGAACACGAATCTGAGTTTTTCCAACAAATTTTTTTCTGGGAAATACCTTTTTTTTTACAAAAAACGTCTAAAAAACGGACTTTTCTCTGTTTTTTCAAAATAACTCCAAAACTATGCATTTTGTGTGAAAGTCAACAGTATATGAATTAAAGAGAATAAAATATCCTACATTTTATGTACTGAAAGTTTCTTTCTCTGATCAATGGTTTAGCCATGAGCGTACCGCCGCAAAATGGGTGTTAAAAACAAAAAACTTAAAAAAACGGGAATTACGGCACTGTGTCGATGTAACATGGAAACTATTTTACACAAACGTTTAACCATTAATGATACTAACAATTATATGATTGACAATATTTTATGCATTTGAGGTAGGGGAAAAGTGCAGATTCGGCGCCAGAGAAAGGTGGGAGCAGTGGAGCAGCTCTACCTCCTCTCATGAGTCGAGGGTGCTCCTCCTTCGGAGAGATCGTACTCTACGAGGAAGTAAAATTGGGAGGGGTAAAAGTCAAAAACTGTAAAAAAAAACAACAACCAGGAATTACGGCCCAGTACGTCTATGTAACATGAAAATTATCTATTTTGAGCAAACGTTGACTGTTAATGATTCTAAATCTATGTGAATAACTACATTTTATACTCATGAGAGGATGTGGGTCTGCTTCACTGCTCCCACCTTCCCTTGGCGCCGGATCAGCACTTTTCCTCTACCCCAAATTCATAAAATATAGTTAATCATATCATCGTTAGTATCATTAATGGTTAAACGTTTGTGTAAAATGGTTAGTTTCATGTTACATCGACGTACAGTGCCGTAATTCGTTTTTTTACAGTTCTTTTTGTTTTTAATGACCTTTTTTGCGGCACTCTCGCGGCTAAACCATTGATCAGAGATAAAAAATTTCAATACATAAAATGTAGGAAATTGTATTTTCTTTAATTTATATATTGTTGACTTTCATGCAAAATGCATAGTTTTGGAGTTATTATGAAAACACAGACAAATTACGTTTTTTTTTTTTTACAGATTTTTCGTTTAAAAAAAAGAAAAGTATTTCCCGAGAAATTTTTTTTTTGGAAAATCTCAGATTCATGTTCAGCAACCCAAAAAACATAAAGGAACCAAATATCAAAACTTTCTTTAGTTTGTCCTTTTTTATCCCCTAATGCTTGGACGACTTATGTCTGGTCCATTTCTCTAGTTGTTGGGGGCCTCAAAATTCTTTTGTGTACTCTTAAAAATACACATTAAAGAATTTTTCTTTTTACATTTGACATTAAAAAGATATTCACCTATTTTACATCTCTGTCGTTGTCATATCAGTTGTATTTGCGAATGAGTTTAAAAGAAACTGTCAAATTCCTAAGGCATTAGGGCTCTAATTAGCATCACAGAAACAAAATGTATTTTTTTTTTTACATAAAACAGTTGTGTAAAATTTAATCTGCACCATATGGTTGTATGCTACGGTTGTATTGTATTTATTTTATAACTCGAGATTATTTTCAGAAAGGGACCCTCAAACAGTATGTGTGCCATATCGAGTTAATCAGGCTCTGGGTATGCAGTGACCTTTATAGTATCAAGGAAACTAAAGTAAATACATTTTAGATTCCACACTTAGCAAGGTACTTATTATGCAATAAACTTTTCACTTTTATAAAATAAAATTGCAAATTAACTCTCTAAGATTTAAAAAAAAAAAAAAAAAAAAAAAAAAAAAAAAAAAACACCTAAATTCATGATTAAGTATTCACAATTCACTACATAACAGTATGAAAATTATTAAACAACTGCAATTTTAAAAAATTATTTACATATTTGCTGGCCTGTGTTTCATGTGACCATGCCTTAATCTGGCCTCGTCTGTTAATATATACAAAATGTATGAGAAGCACCATTTGGGCTCATGCTGAACTAGATATTGACATGCCTCAACCTGCTTTTCATACTACTGAGTTTCATGTGTTCCAAAAAGCTTCAAACACTATTATTTAAATATAGTAAATTGCGACTTTATGATTTTGGTGTGTTGCTAATTATTAAAATTTGTATGAAGCTAGCTTTTATTTTGTGCCAGTTTAAAATTTAGTAGCATTTTTCATTGTACTGTTTCCTACTTTTATTTAGACAACTTGCATATTTTTCAAGTAATTGTTATTTATTAATAAAAAATTTATATTTACAGTATTTTGTAGACTTCAAACTTAATGTAAATGGAACAGATGAATCTACAGATGAATATAGAAAACATTTCTTATCATACATAGGTGTTGCATCTCAAGTACCTAATGTGATATGTAATGCTTTAAATATATTTGTTCAGTTTGGGTAAGAAATTTTCCTTTTAAAAATAACTTTATTTATTTATTTTTTTAGTACAGTACACTTTCACAAATCCATACCATTTGGAACCAGAAATTTTGCTAATTTTAGATCATCTCTTTAAAATATATTTTTTATCAATTAAAAATGTGATTTACATGAAATAAATTATGTGAAATATAAAAAAAAAAAATGCATATCATGATAATTAATGAATAGATTAAGCATTTAAAAATGTAAAGCTGCATTTTGTTAGATATATTTGAATTTAAACAGTTTTTTAAAATCAATTCTTTTGTCTCTTCTTTTTAGATCTTTAATCAAATGCTAAATTTATTTTATTTCATAGGGGAGGAAATTTAACATTCCGAATAATTGGAAGTATTATAGTTGAGATTATAATTTTTATCATAACAGTATTTCTAGCCATGTTGGATTCCTCAACGTGTAAGTTTTCTTTTCTTCATTATTTTAAATATTCTTCCATCTTAAATTGCCTTTATAAATATAAAATATTGATACTACTTATAATTTTTCTAGGGCCTGGAATATTTTTCTATGTAACGATGGCATCTGTTGTTGTAATAAATAGTAAGTTTCCTGCAGATTATTAAGATATATATAATATTAGCCTATGATATGTATACCATTAGTATTTCATTTGCTTATAATGCTGTGAATCTAACTTTGATAGCCCAATCAGTTGATGTTCCATTTATATATATATTATGACCCTAAATCTGACAAGCTCAGTGCCTATAGCTAGGGTTGTCATTTGCCTATTAAAAAGAAAAAAAGTTGGGACATTGTCACGGAATTGGAATAAAAAAATTGAATTACTTAATTTGCATTTTTTTTTTTTTTTTTTTTTTTTTATACAAATAAAATTATTGTTATGATGTGATAAAACTGTTTCTACATTTTAATTACAAGAGAGTGATTGCTTATTAATCCTAATCTGATAAATCTACAAAAATGCTAGATATATAGTGATACAATTCATTTTATGGAATACTTTCCTGTGAAGTGTATAAAATTTAACAAAATAAATCAGTTGCTGAATATTAATTGCATTATTATATTGTATATTAAAAGGAAAAAAAGTTGGTTTAATGGGATAACCTAAAACTTAACAAGGGGAGAAAAAAATATTACTTTCACATTAGTTTTTTATGAATCATACAGCAATCTAATACAAGATTGTAAACAATTGTTTAATCATATTTTGAATTTTTTTTTTCTATTTTATCTATCTTTTGTTTCTATATAAATTCTTTATTTTCTAATTTTATACTTGACATTTTTAACTAAGGGAAAATTTTGATCATTATTACATATTTATTTTTTAATTTGTTCTTGAACTACATCATATTAAGTAATCTGCATACATTAAATCTTTTCATATATATACTAGTAAGTCATTTCATGCACAGCTTTCATTTCCATATCACATTTTCTTTGTTATCAACAACATTCCTTGACTTTTTTAAAAGATCCGAGACTATCATACATTATATAATTTTACATTTCTAGTTCGCCTTTGTAAACAGATTATAAACTGACAACAGAATTGTCACTTGAAAAATGTACAGCCATTGAAAAAATAAAGTATATCCCTAGTCTTTCACAAATATTAGTATGAAAATAAAAGTTGTACTACTCTATTGGTTATAATGTTTACTTTAATTTGACATTTAAATTTTTCATAGGTGGCTATCTTCATATTAAAATAAATACAAACTTTGAATTTTTTATATGAACACCTAATTTTGACACCAAAATATAAATCTAGACTTTTAAATTGGCCTAATTATTAGTTTCACAAAGTTTGAGATTTGTTCCAGAAATATTCAATATATAAATTGGGCTAATTTCTGTTATTGTAAGATTAAGATTAAATGAGGGGGTTGACAAGGCTCAAAATGGAAAAATTCCCAAACCGGAACGCTACTTCAAAATTATTGTTGACTAATTTTTTTTTTTTTTTTTTTTTTTTTTTTAAGTATAGACAACTTTATTTCCAACCATAAAAAACATTTTAAAAAATCCATGCAATATTGTAAATAATAAATAAAATTAGAGAGAGCACAATAAGCTAGATATATAAAACCGCTATGTTTACTTAGCAGAAAACGGCATAAACGACGTCTCGCATCTTCGTTATATCAAAAGATAAAAATTAAAAAGTTTGGATGTGTGGCCTGTCATTTTTATTTAGTCACTCAAATTTAAAGAGGTTGGATGTAGGATCGTGATCACTGTATGAAATATGGGTATCGAATATAAACATAACATCAACAATTAAAATATGAAACCATTAAAATGGATCACAATTTGTGTAATTACTAAAATAGGTGTAAAAATTAAAAAGGTTCTAAAATATTAAAACCATTTTAAGATGTTAAAAACATTCATCGGAGTCCCGAGTGCTTTCAACCAGAACCTGGCCATTATCAAAGGGTGGAAATGAGAAAAAATTTTGTTCTCATTTTCACCCCTTGATAATGGCCAGGTTCTGGTTGAAAGTGCTCGGGACTCCGATGAATGTTTTTAACATCTTACAATATTTTTAATGTTTTAGAACCTTTTTTAATTTGTACACCTATTTTAGTAATTACACAAATTGTAATCCATTTTAATGGTTTCGTATTTTAATTGATACACAAAGGTGAATATTGTTCCAATTTTAGAATATTTTTTCTATATATTTAAAAACATCAACAGTTAATTGTTTCGCACCACGCATACCTTTTAATGCAGGTTGCCAAGCCTGTAGTGAGAATTTGGCTGAAAACTGCTAAATGCATTGTCATCTGTTATATTTTCCTTCAAAGTAAAAATTTCATTTTAGACTAGGATTACAACTCTATAAAGTAACATAAAGGTTTCATTTTATTTTGTGGGCTTTTTTGTGGTAAAAGATTGAATTATATTTCAGGCTAGGAATTTTTCTTTTTATCTAAACCTGCATTAAGGTGGATTTATTTTGAACTTTTTGCTTGTTACATTTCCATAATTTACACACAAAATGAGAAAATTTTCAACATATGGCAAGATCAGTAAAGATTTCTTTTTTTACTAGTGACATGACGAATTGATCACATTTGTTCTTAATTTCATGAACTATTCCTTAAATAAAACCAATCTGTAAATTATCAGTAAATAACATAACTTAATGTGGCAATAAAAGATTAAAATATTATATTTTATATTATAACCCTTTCAATTTTTTTCCCATTTATGAAATAAATTATATGCCTTTTAACTATGTATTTCTCACAAATAAAAAAATTTAAATATTTATTACAATAATTAATCCTAGAAAGAAAACAGTTCTATTAAATTCTGTATCTATACTAATAAAAGAAGAGTTTGCTTGCCTGTCTGTTTGCGTGTGTGTGCGATGGCTAGCAAAATCTACTGCATGTAGAACTCTGAAAATTCGGTTAAGGATAGTCCAAGACAGGGACCTGGTGCACCTGAGAATTGGATTTTTCATTTTTTGATAATTAGCCACAATTTTAATTAAAAATCCATTGAAAAGGATTCTTTATTTGCAAATCATTAAACGTCATGCATGCTCAGTTCCGAGCTTTCCGAAGCAACCAAAAATACAAAAAGCAAAGTACGAACCATCTGGTGTAGCTTGTGGACCCGAAAAGGGACCTTACCTGCTCCGGCCTTTATCGGTCTATCAAGTGGTGTTTTATAGCAACTGTCCGGAATTGGTTAATAGCCTTGTCATGCCCAGTATTGGATGAGTGCGATATGCAACTAATCTTACACCAAATTAAACACATACTTTTCTGATCAAAATGCTGCCTTTTGGCTTTAAAAAAATATTAATATTAACCCTTTGTAAAAACTTATTTTCCGTACACCATTTTGCAATTTTTAAAAATCTGTATCTGCCCTTCCAATCAAAATAGAAAAAAAAAAATACTAGAACATATTAACGTTCATTCCCGTTAAAAAATCTGCAATCTGTTTTAAAAATACAAATATTCCTTATGAAGAAAATTCGTTTAAAAAACTCACTTTTCCAAATTCATTTTATCTGCGATGTTTAAAATTGTACACCGGCTTTGTAAATGAAAAAAGATACAAACCACAAACATGTAACTACATCTACGTTCGTTTCCTGTTATGAAGTCTTCAGTTTCAAAAAATATTAATAACTTTTCCAAAATTGTTCTTTTCCATACGTTGTTTCGAGATTTCTGAAAAAAAAAATCTATATCAGCGCTTCTGTTCAAGATGTCAAAAAGCTAAAAATACCAGACTATATCTATGTTCATTTTCTTTTTAAATCTACAATGGGCTCCAGAAAATATAAATATTAACACTTAATCAAAAAAAGAATCATTTTTGAAAGTCCCTTATGCAAAGTTAGTATTTTTATGCAATGTTTAAAAATCGGCATCTGCTTCGAAAATTAAAATACAAACAAGCTAAAGATACCAAACCATATCTACATTGATTTTTCTTTTTAAAAAACCATCGTTCAGTTTTTAAATTATCAATATTAATCCTTTCAAAAACTTCATTTCCGTAAGTTATTTCACTTTTCCGTGTGTTGTGCAATGTTTGTTCTAACTCCGGAATTTTTAATGGAAAGACGAAATTACAAACAACACATGCTTAATGGATGTTCATTCAGCTTTAAAAAGAAATCTTCATTTTCAAAAAATACAAATATTAAAGCTTTGAAAAAAAAAATCTTTTCCAACAGTCATTTTTGGCGAATTTCATTTTATATACTCATAGGATTAATATTATGCACATTTTGATTTAAAAAAAAACACCAATTTAATTTCATACAATAGCTCTGAAATTTTAATAAGATACACTAACCTTTTAGCTAATAATAGAGTATGAATTTGGTTTAGAAAGTTTTTAGCGGAGAGGAGAATAATCAGTTTACATTTTTTTTTTTCAAACACGACGCACTTTTACTTGCATTAATAACGTATACTTTTTTTTTTTGCACTACTACTCTAAAATTTTAATACTTTAAATGTATTTACAAATTACCACGTCAGAATTTGCAGAGCTCAGCGTTTCACTTGATGGTTCTTGCTACATCCCTTTTATACTGAAACACTAGCAGAAGCCAGGAAGAAAGGAAAAAAAATTCTGAAAAATTGAAATCGAACACATTTAAAAGGAAAAATGAACAAATTAAAGACCTCAAAATAAGGAAAGGGTTGGGGTCGGGGCTCTGAAGCTATCGATGAAACCTTGTGGCTTCGAGCTCTATGTTCGACTCCAAAAAATCAAATTAATATACTTTACGACCAATAACATTTAGGAGTAAAATAATCAATTTGAAAAAATAAATCCCATAGGACTTCAATGTGTACAATAAAAAAAAGTTTGCAATGAAATATCGGTTTTAGCATGAAAATTATTCACAGGCTTGAGTAATATTAAATTTATAACTCGAAAAATTTCAAAGCGTGGACATTAATAACTTTTTTTTTTTAAATTAAATTATTATGTGGAACAAAAAAAAAAAAAAAAAAAAAAAAAAAGAGAAAAAAAAACATTTTTTAGCTGTCGATAGCAAAATAATTTTGTCCGTTTGGAAAGATTTTCGTTTAAATATATAAAATCATTCAACATTAATTTTAGGTATATTTAAGGCTATTATCATGGACCCAGGCAACTCTGGGCAGGTCAGTTAGAAATATATAATTTTCTTTTTAAATGTACATAGCCAAGTATATAAAAAGTTCAGTTTTCATCAAAAGGTACTATAGCAATCGGTATGGTATGTATGGGTGGTAGCTTATCACAGTGATGTTAAGTGCATCACTGCACATTCTATCTATATTTATTTAGATGAACCTGAACTAGAATGGAAATATTAATGTTTTTCATGAACTGTAACAATATGTTTTAATAATTTGTATGAACTGGAACAATGTTTACCATAATTTCATGAACCAGATCAATATTTGTCATGATTTCCTGAACTGGAACAATATTTGTCGTGATTTCACGAACTGGAACTCTGTTCCAGTTTGCTCCAGTACATTTCGAGCCCGGGGGGTTGGGGCAAGAAAGTGCCAAGCCCCATTTTTGATGAAATAAATCTAACACTGCAATCTGTTGCCTTATATTGTAAATTACAATATCCTACATATAATTTGTTTCTAATGTTACTTGGTGGCAGCATATGTCCCAGGTTTTGTTTATGCCCCCAATGAAGATAGCTAATTTACAAAAAACGTAATAGTAATATCATTAAAGTAATGCCCTATTGTTACTTAGAATATCGCAAATGTTACTAAGACATTGGCAATAAAACTTTGTTATATATTGTGATTTGAGTATTTGATCAAATTTTCAAATTGAAATATCAGAAATCATTGAAATATGAGTTAAAAAAATGTGGCTTAGCGCTCTCTTGCTCCAACCCCCTCAAATGTGAATTTTATTTTTTTCAGTAGGAAATATTAGTGTTAGAACAACACTAAATTAATTTTTTTTTCAAAACTGAGACTGTTGTTATAACTTAGTTTTTATGATACTATCATCTATATATTTAAAACGAAAGGCGCAATCTGTCAAATTTTCTACACAAATATTGTCTCTTTGCACATGCGTCAACGTTTTTTTGAAGGCTTCTCCCCTCAGAAATGATTTGATCGATTCACCTGACCTCACCTGATTGATTAGCCTGTTTAGCCCAGGGGATTGAAAAGGGTTGATTGAAAATGGATGGAGGTGTACCATTGCATCGAAAGCATAGACCTTCTAATATATTTTTGCTCTGAGGTTGAAAGCTTAAGCATTTTTTTTTTTTAAAGAACTCGTGCTTTCACTACTATATATGCATATTTTTTATCAAAATAATAAACAGAGCTTGGATACATTAATATTTATAACCGATTGAAATGTCATAGAGTTCAGAAGATAACTATTTTTTTATTGCTATGTTAAAGGAGCCGACGCAAAAACAAACAAAAAAGCGAGAAGAAAACATTTTTTTTATAACTAGATAACAATATTTTTTAATAAAGTTTTTACACGGGCTGTAAAACCATTTTATTTATTACCAATAAAGATTTCAAAGAGTTTAGACAAAAATGACTTTTTATTTTAAAACTATGAAACGACCCTACATAAAAAAAAAGATAAGAAATTGAGTGTTTTTATCACTTAATATCAATATTTTGTCACGAATTTTTCATTTTAAAATGTAATTTCATACAAAATTTTAAAGAGAGCTTGGATACAGTTATATTTATAACCAATTGAAATGTCATAGAGTTCAGGAGATGAGAACTATTTTTTTTATTGCTATGTGGGAAAAAAAAAAAAAAAAAAAAAAGTGAAAAGAAAACATTTCTTTTACAACTGGATAACAATATTTTTACATGGGCTGTAAAACCATTTTATTTATCACCAATAAAGATTTTAAAGAGTTCAGACAAAAAGAACTTTTTATTTTAAAACTATGAAACGGCCCTAGGTAAAAAAACAAGAAAATGAGTGCTTTTATCACTAAATATCAATATTTTTTTCACAAATTTTTCATCTTAAAATATAATTTCATACATAATTGGGTTAAAGATATAAAATAATAAAAACTTCATTTTTTTTTTTAATTATCACGGGCCCGGGTGGGGTCAGCTAGTTTCTTTGTTGTGATTCATTTATTTGATGATTTCTTCTCTCAAACTGCAGTACTGGTGTTTTTTTCAGCAGAATTAAAAAACTACTTCATGGAATGAACTGAAATTTCAGCTACACTTATTTGAAATTTCCAGAAATCAACTTTTGTTAAATTAATTTTTTTCAAATATTAATTTCATAATACAAATTTCATATCATTAAATTGGGGAAAATACAAGACAATACATACAAGTTATTTATATTTGAGCTTTTAAATTTGTCATACAAAATCAACATATGCATATTTTAGACAATATAAATAAAAATACATAAATTTAATTTAACATTAGAGGGTCAAAATTTTAATAATTGTAATTGCTAAACTTCTCATCCAAATGAAAAAATTTGGTATCTGGACATGAATTTCAATGTATATTAATGTTTTGTCAAAATAGCATGTTGTCATAGAAAATTGAAAAGTTAGTTCAAATTTTAATATTTACATGGCCACCAATGCCTATAATTTAGTGGAAGACATTAATATGAATCGGTTGATCCTAGTATTATTTTTATACAATTGATTTTCAGCAAAATTAGTAGGGTGATGCTTTATTTTCCCATGCATCTAAGAGTATGTTATTTAGTATCCTTTAAATTGTCAACATTGACGATCGATTATTATTATGTTCTTTTTTTTTTCTTTTGGCTAAAAGTAAACTTTGGAACCTCTAGTATATTTGAGTGAATTTTTGAAAAAAAATCTGACAATTATATGTGTATTAAAAACTTTTTATCGTTTTGCCAGCCCTTTAAAAGCTACTCCTACTAAATGTTCACATCATAAAATGTTCGCCAACATAACTATAACGTTTGTAACTTAGAGATATATAAGCAACAAATGTATTCAGTTAGTATTAAGAAATATGGAACAGTTAATTATTTTTTCTAAGCATATAAAATCTTTAAATTGATTTTTTGCAGTTTGCACTTTTTTGAAAACTTGCTGCTTTTAAAATGTTAAAACTTTAGCAATTATCTTTCAAATGTCTTGATTACTTTTTAACATTTTCCAACCTAGTTGAAAAGTGTTTATGACTTCGGTTTGTCTGGCCGTCTGCCGTCTGTCCGTGCTCTAACTCCCGTAAATATGCTCTGATTGAGCTGCAATTTTTATATGTTATTGTCGTTATCTATAGCATGTTCCCTATTTCAACTGAAGTGTGTAGCACTTATAGTTTTTTTACAGGGACACTCAAAAGAATTCCGTTACATTACGGTCTATGGGGAAAAATCATTTGCGATTTATTTTAATGATGTTACACAATTTTAAATACATTGTAATTGATATGTATCACTAAGGTGCATTACAAGAAGCTTAATACGGAATAGGGTGTGCATAGCACTTATAGTTACTTTACAGGGACAGTCAAAAGAATTCCATTACATTACGTCTATGGAGAAAAATCGTTTGCGGTTTAATTAAATAATGTTTCACTATTTTAAACGCATTCAAATTTATATATATCACTAAGGTGCATTACAAGAGGCTTACTACAGAATATTGTGTGTACAGTCCCTGGCCAAATTATTAGGCGCAATTGTTTTTATTATAATTTATTAAATATCTGGAAAGATACATGAGGGATTATCCTGAAACTTCAGGAGTGTAAACAACATAATAAACGTCATATATTTCCGCGAAGATTTTTTCCCTAAACCCCATAAGGGGCCGTCAACAAATTGAAGAAAAACGAATATCTTTTGGATAACCCTGTAAAAACTAATGTTGCAAAAAGCATTCAAACTGTAGATTATGATTAAGTGGCTTATTGTAATAATTTGGGTTCATTTTTATGAAGATAGCATGTATAATCGAAGAGAAATTCACGTTTTTATAAAAACAGTCCCAAATTTTACCAAGTTTTTTGCTTATAATTTGCAGAGTTTTTAATATAAAAACAAGTTAATTTCAGAAAATATGACAAACAAAATTATACACAATACCCTGCAATCAGAATTAAAAAATAATAAAAATTGTATGAAAAATGAGCAGATTTACTAAATATTGTTTCACTGCGCATGCGCGAATTCAATCAAAATATACTGTGCATAATATATTAGCTTAATGTATAGACCAACTTTTATGAAAGTCTCAAAAACATAGCTTGAAAATTCTGATAGTAGTCGTCGATAGAATAAGCTCGAAATTCGCTGTTCCCAAAAGGAAGCAAAAAGATAAAGGGTTTTATCCAAATATACAATGAGAGACACTTCATTCTTATTATGTCAACTTTCATAAGCTAGTATATTTGGATACAGCCCCTTATCTTTTTGCTTCCTTTTGGGAACAGCGAATTTCGAGCTTATTCTATCGACGACTACTATCAGAATTTTCAAGCTATGTTTTTGAGACTTTCATAAAAGTTGGTCTATACATTAAGCTAATATATTATGCACAGTATATTTTGATTGAATTCGCGCATGCGCAGTGAAACAATATTTAGTAAATCTGCTCATTTTTCATACAATTTTGATTATTTTTTAATTCTGATTGCAGGGTATTGTGTATAATTTTGTTTGTCATATTTTCTGAAAGTAACTTGTTTTTATATTAAAAAGTCTGCAAATTATAAGCAAAAAACTTGGTAAAATTTGGCACTGTTTTTATAAAAACGTGAATTTCTCTTCGATTATACATGCTATCTTCATAAAAATGAACCCAAATTATTACAATAAGCCACTTAATCATAATCTACAGTTTGAATGCTTTTTGCAACATTAGTTTTTACAGGGTTATCCAAAAGATATTCGTTTTTCTTCAATTTGTTGACGGCCCCTTTAGGGGTTTCGGGAAAAAATCTTCGCGGAAATATATGACGTTTATTATGTTGTTCACACTCCTGAAGTTTCAGGATAATTCCTCATGTATCTTTCCAGATATTTAATAAATTATAATAAAAACAACTGCGTCTAATAATTTGGCCAGGGACTGTATAGCAGTCATCGTTCATTTACAGGGACACACAAAAGAATTCTCTACTGTCTGTGAACAATAATTCCTGGAAGTGAGTTTTAAGTTACTAAACGCGATTTTAAATTTAACTAGAAATTCCAGAAGGAGAATTTTAAACCGTGCTAAGCGTTTCATAACTAAACTAAAATTTAGCATCCTATGTAGTGTATATACAAATCTATAGATCATATACAGGGCTGAATAAAAGTATTCGGATATTTTTCCTAATATTGTATGTGTTGGAAATATATGTTGGAAATTCCTGAAATTACGTTTTTAAATATGTTATGCGTTTTCCAAATTGTTTGCTTAGATGTTGTCTTTCAGCTTATTAAACGGTAATGATTTGTAAAATTATTTTGGAAGCGTTGAGAAGTGTTACGTAATCTATGCTTGAAGCATGATTTTTCGTTCTTGTTAATATATTCAGTATGATCTACTTAATAAAATTTGGGGATAGATTTTGCAATATAATGAGAAGGGAAAAAATTAACAATTCATGTTTTTTTTTTTCAGCCTTTTTTCTTAGATATGTGTTTTTGTTTTTTTCTCAAACTAATTAATTGCAAAATCGATTTTTTTAAAGTTATAGGGCACTCTTATAAAAATGATAATGAAAAAAAAAGTCTATGCTTATTATTGTAAATTGAAGAAGACTATTTTAAAAGTGTTAGATTTTTTTTTTATTTAAAAAATTTAAATTTACCAATTTTTTTTTTTTTTTTTTTTTTTTTTTTTACCAGTTAAAATGAGTTTGTCTAGTAATAACTTCTAATAATGTACATAAAAGGCAAGTAAAAATGCTTTAGTAAAAAAAAAAGTTTCAAAGGGTACAGAGCCCCCTTAAAACTTTACTGCAAATATATCTGTTTTATAACAGCTATTAAGATTTAATATTTATATAAATTTATTTAAAAAATAATGTTCTACAATAAAAATATTTTTAGATAAATTGATTTTATTTTCACATAGGTAATGTACTTGATACTGTGTACACATTTATGTGCATTTTTGATAATAAAAAAATCATGAATTTGAAAAATCATGATATTTATTCATTATTTAAAAAATATGTTTTTAATGCACAACTCTCAATTGACTAAAAGTGGACAAAATGTTTTTGCCTGAGGCTGTTTTACTCAGGATTTTTCTGGCAGTTTTTCAACCATGGAAAAAAAATGGACAACTCTGCCTAAACCATTCTGAATTTCAGAATTTTCTGGATTTTGGATTCAAGCTTAAAATGATACAAATATAAACTGAAAAATCCCAGTACATCTCTTTTCCAAGTAGCATGCTGGGTATAACACAAACAATCAAAAATATTTAAAACAAAAAATTTAAATTATGAAAAAAGTATTACAAAAGATTTCATTATTAAGTGCCTTATTCATTGATTCATAATGCCTTATTTGTGAAGTTAATATTAAATACCTCTGATAAGTCCAGTTATTTGGATGTTTCATTCTTTAATACTTTCTATATCGTATATAGTTCTTCTATGGAAAAACATTTTCTTTCAAGTCTCATAATTAACTCTTTAGTGGAATCTATACATCTATTATCAAAAGAACATTGACATTGTGCTTTAGCTCTTCATCCCTGTTTTCACTACTTTTTACTTTCTTCAGGTTGCAATACCATACGATAATTTCATTGGTTGATTTATATTTTTTTCGTCTTTCAAATGACAGATTTTAAAATACCAGGTTTGGGGCCCCATACTCTAGGTGCTTGAAAATTTTATATGTGAAATGAAGCTGTCGAACAGTAAAGAATTTCTTCAGTTTATTGTATAATTAAATAATTCATGATATCAAACAAGTTTTAAGATTTCAGAACTTACTGCATGTAAATCACTGTAGTTACAAACTGCATATTAAAATACAGTCAGTAACGGCTGTATGGTTACCTGCTTATAAGGTCACCCCACTTATATGGTCAGTTTTTTAAAGTCCCATCTAACTTAATAGAGAAAATGTGTTAAAGTGCATTGCTGATATAGTCATTTTATTTTCCTGGTTATCGGTTATATGGTCGTTTTTTTTAATCTTTTCAATGAGGTTTTCGGCTATTTTAAAAAATACTAACCTTTTGTAACATTTCTTAAGGTGAGGAGAAACAAGGAATGACTAAAAGTAAAAAGTCTGTGCGACGCCGGAGAGAACTTGAATTCATGCTTTTACTTCCCTTCCCTCCCCTCCCCTCCCCGTCAGCCTCATTTCTCTTTTGCATTGAATCATCGGCGAAGGTACCCCCCCCCCCCCCCCAAATTTTCTTCCTTCCCGAGGACAACATGTGGACATCTGTCTGTTTATTGGTTAAAGTTATCTCTCTTTGTTTGAAAAGTGTGTTAAAATTGAGACAAAAAGAATAAAAGAAATTTAGTGAGTAAATGTAGTGGAGATCACAGCTTTGTCCTCCATGGTTTGTTCTGCGGTTAACTGAAAACCACATGGAACTTGACTCCGACATACAGTGGAAAGAAGCAAGTTAGTGACTGTCAGACTGCTGCATGAGTGTACACTTTCTCTGTAGCTAAAAGAAGTTGATCATGTAGCATCGCACACATGTGCAAATTTATGTAACTCCTTAAGTTAATACAAGTTGTTAAGTGTTATAAGTGTGGTTGTTCTTTATCTTACAATGGTGCTAGTGAGCCTTAGCTAGCAAGTAAGTGCTAGCATTACTTATTTTAATATTAATTAAACTTGAATTAGAGTTCGGTGATTCGATGCTTGAATCTATAGAGTTAGTCAATAAGCTTCTGCAAATAAAAATGACCTGATTTTATAAAATAAAATACATATTTACAAATTGTTTTAAAGAACTGTATTTAAATGGAACTCGAGTCTTCTATTCCTTGAAAAAAGTTATTTTGCTCTTAAGGCTGCTCATCAGTAAACTTCCCGATTTCCCTCGCTAATGTTAATCCTATGGGCATAGGATGCATTCGTATTTTTAAAATATCTCCTCAGGAAATAAATATTTTTAACTTCAGTTTTCTTTGTACTGTTCTTAAAGAATGTCTCTTTTTTTTTTTTCTTCTTTGTCAAAAGTTTTCTAAAATATATACTTTAATTTTATGTGAAGTGTTAAAATCTTATTCAGTTTCGCAAAGACTTTAACACATAAAAATATAAATTAAGCACATATTTTAGAAATATTTTGATAACTAAGAAAAAAAGAGACATTCTTTAAGAAGTGTACACAGAAAACAGAAGTTAAAAATATTAATTTCCTGAGGAGATATTTTTAAAATACGAATGCATCCTATGTCCATAAGATTAACATTAGCAAGGAGAATTGGGAAGTTTACTGATGAGCAGTCTTAACTTCATTCTGAAAATTTTTAAGGGTTGATGATTTATTTCTTCCATCAGTGTTTTACCAGTATTAGAAAATGTGTTTACAAATGCTTCTTTTTCTATTTGGCTTATGTTGTTAAACAAATAGCAAACACAAGAACAAAGTTGTTTATGAATTGTTAAACTTTGAATTACCTGTAAGAAGAAATAAGTATTAGATGCAATTAATTTTGTGATAAGATAAAAAATTTTAGTAATCGTACTTCTTGTTTGAACATTACATCCCATTCTGTAATGTGTTGAAAATGACTAAAAAATCCTCCATGGTGACTTCACAATAGAGGAAAAAACTGATGGTCACTTGTGTCATGATATGACGAATTAAAAAGTTGCCTTCTGGTCACTATTGTGACATCATAGAGATGTCACATTGATTTTCAGTGATATTAGAAGAGCTTTAAAATATTTGTGTTGTTTTTGAGCAACAGTGCCAAATAAAGGACTAGACTATCATTGCCATTTTGGAAATATAATTTTATCTTAAACTTTAATTAATTCTGTAGTATAGTGGTGTTCTTAAACTCCTTAGATATCACAGACTCCTTTTCCTATTTCCTCTATTTTTGTAGACCCCTAAGGTTTAAGACTGACTCTAGAATATTAAATAAATTAAATAAAAACATATAGCGATTCAGTAAAGCCTGCTAAGACTAAATCACAAGGGTTTGGAAAATTTGAAAGATTTCTCTTAAGGTCTACATAAGTATTTAAAAAATTGCATTGAATGCAAGTCCTTCATACTCCTCCCCCCCCCCCCCCACTCCCCCAATGAGGATGCACTTGCAAACCTTTCATGTCTGTAGATTACAGTTTAAGAACTGCTGCTCTAAGATATTAAATTAAAATTATGATGCAATTCATTCTGTGTAAGTTAATTTCACATGCTATGTTCCTCTTTCATTTTTATAAATATTAATATCATTTGAAAGTATTCAAGAAGTGTTGTGGTAAATTCTAATGAGTCTAAAAATATTTTTTTTTTTCAGTTTGTTGTTAATGTATATAAATTGCAATATAACAGTTAATTTAACTTAAACATATTATTTTCATTATCTAGTGGTTAATGGAATTTACCAAAATAGTCTGTATGGATTAGCAGCGAAACTACCTATGAAGTATTCTATGGCTATTGTGCTAGGTGCAGTAAGTATATTTTTACATTTTTATATATCTGAAAGAGATTAACAAATTGAGATTCATTAGTCAATCTGATCATAAATGATTAAAAATTATATAAATTTAACAGTGTGTAGTAATATAGCTAATTTTTTAATGTATTTATTGAAGAAGAATCCTGTTTGATTTAAGTATATATTGAAAACTTGTTACTGTATATAAATAATCAAAGTTGAGCAATATTTGAATATATTGCTATGATAACAGTTCCACAATGATTACTTCATACACCTTTTTTAATGTATAGTTTCAAAAATTAAAACAAGATTAAAAAGTGTGAAAAAAAATCAGTCTTCTATTATAATTTGTAGTTAATTTAACATACTTCAAGAAGCCCCATTTTGTTGCATTTTTTTTATGAACAAAATCTCTTGTAGTAATGATTTAAATCAAGTATACATGTATAATTTTCACATATATGCACTACAATTATTATAAATAGTTTTCCACCTCAGATTATTGCAAATTCCCATTTCTTCCCGCAAATTTGTTACAAAAGTGATTAATCAACTTTATTTGAGAAAATATGTTCTTTAACATTCCTTAAGTCTGTTCTCAAATACAAACTGTGTACTTTCTGACACCTTCCTGAATTCATTTTTGTTTGTAAGTGCATGGAATTGGCAGATGCTCAGAAACTATGTAACCGAACAGTTTTCCTTTTTTCAGTAAAGGCAGAATATATTTCAGGAAATGCTGTCAAAGTTGGTGTTTTGAACTGAATTTCCATATGCAACAGGCAGGAAAGAAAAAAAAAACTGCTGTTATGAGACACAATAGCTTATAATTCAAGAAATTCATTTGTTGAAAAATGAAAAACTGTTTGATTACAAACCATTTCAACAATCATGCCTGTAAGTCTTGTGCTTCTTAGATTTAAAAATTAGTCTGTAAATGTGTCAGATTTGAATTTTTCATCAAAGAAAAATGTTTTTTGTGGAAGTGTTTTAACAGAGACTAGATTTGCCCCTAACTTACCCCTTAACCATATTAGCTTTTTTAAAATATTAACAAAATTTGTCATCTTGGGGTTTATTTTAGCTTGGGAAAATTTTCATTTTTTTCCAGTAAGCATATAAAAGAATATTATATTTTATTCTTTCACTATTAATTTTTTTTAATATGTTCTATTTACTAAGAAATTATGTATTAAAAGAATTTGTGCACTTTTTAAAATAAAATTCATACAAACATTATAAAAATGTTTCTTGAGATTATAAATAAAAGTGGAACATTAATTTAAATACTGTATTCATTAAATAAAATATGGTGTAATTTTACTTTTAAATTGATGTGTTAATATCGGTGTAATATGTTTTACCTGTGAATTTTTTTTTTCATTTCATTTTTAATCTTATTTCTAGAATACCAGTGGAACATTCACATCTCTCATTTTAATTCTTTCAACTGCAGGTAAGTTTTACTTAACATTTTATTGAATATGTCCATGAACATGTCTTACTTGAAAAAAAAAATCTATATACAATTCTTTTCAATGCTAATGAAAATGCCTATAAAGGTAATGAAATCAACAATAGGGCATGATTTGATATACAGTTAAACCTTCTTGAACGGTCACCTCTAAACAACAACCTCTGAATACTGGCCACATATTGATGGAACCAAACCCATTCCACAGCATTAACATTAGTATGAACCTCTAAATAAGGAATTCTGAATAATGGCTGCTCATAAGTCACAACATAAAAACTTAACAGAGCTTGGTACAATTTCATTTTTCACCAATCATGTCCATTTGAGGACGCATGAATTCAGAATCATATGTAGATATGCTAGCTGAAAAATTATTGCCTGAAGCACCCCTTATCACAGGTAGTGATTATTTGTTTCAATAAGAGAATGCAAGTTGCAATGTGTCTTGTGCATCATGTTCATGGTTCGAGGCCAATTCTGTCCAACTTTGGGATTAGCCGCCAAGAAGCCCTTATTTAAACCCTGCTATGCCCCACAGGAGAATCTGTGGGGCATTTTAGCTAGAGAAGTATATAAGCATGGCACACAATATGCAAATACAGACAATTTGATATCATCCATAGAATTAGCATGAAAAAACATTTCTAAACAAACTTTAACTGGATTTTCTGAGTCAATGACTGAACGATTAATAAGGGTCATTGAAAAAAAAAGGTGATTTTTGTAGAATATTAATTTATGTCCAGACATATTTCATTATGTCCTTATAATTTTTTCCATGTTTCATGTCATATATTTCTATTAATATGTGATTTATAAATTTTATTGTAATTTAATTTCGTATTAATAGGTTCCTAATGTTTCCCAATTATGAGTAGTAAATTATGTTTGATTTTGTTTTCAGTTGATGATTACTTTAACACAATATACTCATTTTTCAAGTGTCATTATAATTTTTTCCATGGCTGAATATACAGTAGACTCCCTCAAATCTGCAAATAACTAAAATCTGCACATCATTTCCGATGTAAACAATAAAACTTACAGTTAAGATGAAGGTGTAAGATTAGACTTTACTTTTATATCATTTTGTACACATTTTAATATGTTTCTGGCTAATATAATTAAACTCCTGTTTTCTCATGAAGGAAGTATAAATTTATATCTGAAAAAATTAAAGATAGTGCTGATATCCATGGTGATTATGATATTTTTACCAAATAATTTATGTATTAATCAAGCTTTTTTAACACTTTCTAACAAAGTTCAAAAGTGTTTAAGAATTCAGTTTGTCTGTCTGTCTGTCCATGCTCTAACTCGCGTAAATAGACTCAAATTGTCATACAATTGATATATGTTATTGAGGATTATTATTGCATGTTCAGTATTAAAAATGACGTGTGTAGCATTTATAGTTTTTTACAGGGACAATCACAAGAATTCCATTCCATTACGGTCTATGGGGAAAAATCATTTGCAGTTTATTTTAATGATGTTACACAATTTCAAATATATTGAAATTGATATATATCACTGAAGTACACTACAAGAGGCTTACTACAGAATATGGTGTGCATAGCACTTATAGTTCATGTACAGGGGCACTCAAATGAATTCCGTTACATTAGTCTTTGGAGAAAAATCATTTGGGGTTGATTTTAATAATGTTTCACTCTTTCAAACATATTGAAATTGATATATGTCACTAAAGTGCATTACAAGAGGCTAACTATACAATATTGAGTGTGAAGCATTCATCGTTCATTTACAGGGACACACAAAAGAATTCGGTACTGTCTGTTAACAATAATTGCTGGAACTGTGTTTTTAATGGCTAAATACATTTTTTAATTTAACTGTATTTATTTACTATTATTTCATGTATATAAATTCTACAGATCATATACAGAACAGCACAAAAGTTCTTAGAGCACATTTTTGTTTATTGATGGAAATTCTAAAAGGGGAATTTTAAACTGTGCTATGCGTTTCCTAAGTGAACTAGAATTTAGCATTCTATGTAGTATATATACAAATCTATAGATCATATACAGGGCTGCACAAACAGATTCCAGTATTTTTTCGAATAATGTTAATAATTTCTGAAATTGGATTTTTAAATGTGTTATGTTTTTTTATAAATTGTTTACTGAGACATCATCTTTCACGTTATTAAACGTTAAAGATTTGAAAAAGTATTTTGGAAGTGTTGGAAAATGTTACATAATTCATGCTTGACACATGATTTTTTGTTCTTGTTAGTTATTAAGTATGGGTAAACATGAAATAAATTTTGTTATTTAAAGATTTTGAAATTATTAGTGTACATTTATAAGGTAAGTTTCACTGAATAATTCAAGAAAAATTATCTCATCATCATATGCATATTTAGTTATGCATTATTAATTATTAACTTGATCTTTACTTTTAATATTTTAAATGTGTTTTTTTTTTTTAATTTTTCTTACTTTTTATTATTTTACTTAATTGTTTTACTTTATTGTAAGTCTTCATTATAATTTCAAGTGCATTGTTAAATTCAAATTTATTGTTTAAAAAATGTAAACCTCTGGTTTTAAGCTATGCAGATTTAAGGGATTCTACTGTGTATATATATATATATATATATATATAACATTAAGAATCCCATTGAAATCTCATTAAAAATCAAAAACTGCAGAGAACTAAATTTACTATATTAGACTAAAAGTTTCAAACCAAATTCTTTGTCCATATGTCGAAAAACTGCAATAAAAATCTTATTAAGATTTGTGGCATGCAAAATTTATTATATTGGGCCAAAAGTTTTAAAACAAATTCAGTTTCCGAATGTCAAAAATCATCGTAGAACTCTGAAAATTGCTGCTAATCACTAAAATTCAAAAATTATGGAGGACAAAATTCACTATATTAGACTAAAAGCTTGAAACTAAATTTATTTTCAGACTGTCAAATAATCGCCATAGAATTAAATAAATTACTGAAAATCAAATTAAAAATCACTAATATTCAAAAATTCTTTGAAGACATAATTTACTATATTAGGCTAAAATTTAAAACCAAATTCATATTACCAATGTCAAAAAAATCGTCGTAAAATACAAAAAACACTAAAAAGGCATAAAAAAATTCATGAAAATTCAAAAATCACTGTACTAATTCTGAATAAATTTTATTGAAAAGAGGACAAAATTTACTATATTGGGCTAAAAGATTGAGACCAGATTCAATTTATTAATGTACAAAAAAGTATCAAAATAGTTATTAAACTAAAAATTGCATAAAAATTAAATAAAAAAAATCTAATCAAATTACAAAATCTGGCTTTACATTACTTCAGATATAGAGATACCTTCCAAACAGATTTCATAGCTTTGCCTCCAGCGGTCTTTTCAGAACACAAGACATCACAAACTTCTTTCCTTATTATTTTAGATATTGTTACAAACTCAAAATCATTCATGAAATTAATCTAAGATCTTTTGCTTATTCATATGGTTAAAAGTAAAGTTGAGAGAATTTTGTAATACAGTTAAGTTAAAGAAAATTGTGGTCAAGTACACAAAATGTTTAGAAAAAAACTTCATTTGATCTTTGAAAATTCAAAAATGTGTATTACAATTCATTAGTTTATTTAATCTTTAGGTTCTTGAATTTTCTTGTCTTGATCCTTGAAGTCCTTGATTTTCATGTAACAAAATGTGTACGAACCCTGTCAAAGTTGCCAAGTTTTCTGCTGAGATTGACAGCTATATCGGCCTATACATACTATATCCATTATTCAGAAATGACTGTAAAATTATTTTTACAGAAACAGTGTATGTATACATAGAAGATATTTCTAGTACTTCCTATACAAACAAATTTTTAAAATAATAATATCATAGAACCAACAATGGCTTCTTATAGATGGTAATGAATTTGAGTTATTTTGTAAGGGGCTGTATATCGACAATGAATATCAAAATTCTTTTGTGCATCCCCATAAACATAAACCAATGACAAATGTTACACATGCTATTTTAGATAACTAGTCCTAGTAGATTTCAATACTGGATGTTATTTTCATTATGTTTGAAGTATTTTAAAATCACTAAAGTGTACTTCAGGCAATTACCATCCATTTAGACAGTAAAGTATCCGAATTATTTTGTATGTACCTTGTAACAAAGAAATAAATGCTACAAACCACTTTTAATAAGCAACATACTGTAGTGCAGTGGTTGCTAACCTTTTGGATCTCTCAAGCAACTAAATCCATAATTTTAAAATCGCCTGACCATTAATATGATTTTTTTAAAACACAAACCCATTTGTACAATATTGATCAGAGAACTTCAATTTTATTAACTTAAAATGCACTTATGTAATATAACAAAATTAGAAATGCTTCATAAATGCAAAGATTCACTTTTTGTAGATATCAAGCCAACAAATAAAACTTACCTCTTTTGTAAATAACATCTATTAATGTAATTACCAATGCCCTCTATATATTCAGTTTTAAAACTAAATATCTAAAATTTCATAAATACAGTAAAACCTGCGTAAATGCAAAATCTGTCTCTAACAGAATTTTGTCTTAGAAAAATTCCACGGTCCCGTTGAAACAATAAGTGATGAATTAAAGAGATGATCAGGGAGGAGCGTTATTCCTGTACATCGAAATGTCACTCCCGGAAGTTTTGGGATTTTATGCATATTAATGTTGTAGAAGTGCAATCCCACTCTCCCCAAAGCTCCATGTTGTTCACTCCTCCTGGGTACATCAGAAATCCCTCCTGGAGAAAAGTTTTCCGAATTCAAAATGCAGTTATCCTGCTAAGATGGATACCTGTCTAAAATGGATTTCTCCCGATCCCTTGCGATTTCATTTTTACATAATTTACTGTTTAAGAATTTCTTGAAATATTTATTTTATTACTTTTAAAACATAAAAATGCAAATGTTCAGATTTTTCTGCAGACAACTGGGGGTCCGTAGACAACCAATTGGTGGTCACTGTTGTAGCACTGACTGGACTGCAGTGACTTGCAACTAGTCACTAGTAGCAGTGACTAGTTGTCATCTACAACTAGTCACTGTTGTAGATGAACGCAAATCTCAAAAACATCTATTACTTTTGTAGCAATCCAAGCATATTTAGAAAAGTTAGATGGTAGATATACAAGGGAGATGAACAAATAATATTTTTCAATTATATTGGGAAAGGCTATGAACTTTTACTTACTAAGTAATGCATATATTTTTTAAAGAAATTTTAAGACTAGAAAAAAATTAAGATGTAATTCTACCACTTCTGGAAGATTTGCCCATCCTGGAAGTATTGTTTAGCTATGGGCCTGAGGCTCAGTTGCATATGTTTAAGGGGGCTAGAAAGGAACAATACTAAAAAAATATACTACTCATAGCAATTACTGATTGACTCAAAATGAAAAATTGATTTGTCAAAATTTTTTATTCTAGGTATCTCATAAAGCTAAAAATATATAAATAATTTTATAATTTAATGTGTATTTTGTAGAACTTTTTAAAACTGCAGTTTGAATATGTGGTGATAAATATGAATTTATTAAGTGTTACTCCTATATTACTCCTATATGCTTTTAAAAATGCTACTTCAGCTGTAACTCATCTAGTCTTCTCCATCTGTTCATTTTATGGTAATAAAACACATTTTTAGGATACCAACTTGTTAATTTATACCAAAAGATGGATTTATATAAAGTTTCTGCAGAATTTATAAAATATTTTATTAATAAATCTCTGCAAGCAACCTTTTTACAGATAATTATTAATCTATACTAATAAAATAAAGTTTTGCTCTGTGTGTGTGTTTGTCTGCGATGGCTAGCAAAATCTAGCCCACCTAGAAGTCTGAAAATTTAGGTGTGGATAGTCCAAGGTCTGGCCATGTGCACCTGAGTCTTAGAATTTTGATAATTACCCAACATATTAATTATAATCTCATTAAACATCGTATCGAAAATGCCATCTTTCAAATGAAAATGACTAAAGAAAAGAACAGCTTATCTGGGTTTGCAAGCAGAAATGAATGAATTCGAAATTATTTTACTAATTAACGAATTTTAAGAAGACTAAGATATCAATTTGAAAATTTCTGAGCACATGTAAAAAAAAAAAAAAATTCTGCATCTGACTATGCAATTTTGGAAAAATTCAGCCAGTAATTTTTCTTAATTTATGCAAAAAACTGCCAAAAATCTGCCGGCGCCAGTGAAAAAAATCCGAAAAAGTTTCAGACAGGTATCTGTTTTCATTAAAAACTGAACTACAAAGAGATCTTATAAGAATATAAGAGAAAAATATGAGGAATGTCTATATCACATATAGACATTCCTCATATTCTTTCTGTTATGAACTCTGTAGATGAACATATACAGTTTACATCTGAACTTGAAAATAACAACCAACTACCTTTCCTTGATGTCATGGTTTACCGCAGAAATGAATCATTTCAAACTACAGTTTATCGTAAACCATTCGCAGTTTCATTACTGCCACACCGTCTTTCATCTCACCCCCCGAATCAAAAATTGGCTGCTTTTAATACATATGTTCATCGCACCCTAAAAATTTGTTCATCTGAGAGTTTACTCAAAGCGGAGTTAGACTACATCAAATCAATAGCCATTGACCGGGGTTATCCTGTTGAAATAGTTGATTCAATTCATAATAAACAAATTAAACGTACGCATTCCAATGTTAACAATGTTCATAATGAAAATTTAATTATACTTCCATATTTTCCGAGAATAAGCCATCAAATATCTAGAATTTTGAAAAGTTTCGACTTTAAAATAGTTTATGCACCGTTTAACAAAATCAAATTTACAGACCTCAAACATCCAATAGACAGATTTTCACATTGGGGAATTTATAAAATATCTTGCGAATGTGATAAAATGTATATAGGTCAAACCAAGAGACTGCTTAGAGTCCGCTTAGGGGAACATAAAAACTATGTTAAAAATTGTGATATTAAACGTTCTGCAATAGCTAATCATTGTAGGTCTGAAAATCACAGTTTTAATTTTTCAGAAGGTGCAATAATTCAGAAATGCTCATCAATTTACGACCTAAATTTCTGGGAAGCTTATTACATATGGAAAAATTCGCGCAGCTTGGTTAACAATTTTTCAAATGTCTGGCTACCTTTCATTTAATTCATCCTCATTATCCCCCCCCTTTCTGGTTTTTTCTCAGCCGTACAAAGCGTTTCAAACATCTGGCTGCATTTCGCTTAATTCATTCTCTTCGTCCCCCCTCTTTTATTCGCCTCCACACTTAAACTTTCCCGGTCGGGCAGAGTGTTCCTATTGGTCTCTCTGTCACATGTGTTTCGTCATCTCCGCTGTTGTTTTGAAGGGTTCAGCGCCATTTCATCTGGGCACGGGGCGAGAGATGGCAGGCAAGCTGACATGGCTTAGGAGTTTTTAATTCGTTTTACCTTTTGAATTGGCACTGAAGATGGAGCTTAAGGGCTTTGAAACAGCTGTTTGTCAGTACAAATGATTTTAATTTGTGCTAATTTAACGTTGTACATTTATTTTTAATATAACGGCACAAAGTTTTAATCCACCTTTTAGATACAAAGAGACCTGTTTCTCTGGCCAATCCCTCCATTTAGTTTGCAAAATTGAAAGAAAATAATTGCCATTTTTTACTAATGAACAAAAATTTTGGTAACTAATTAAGATATAGATCTGAAATTGAGGATAGGAAGTTAATGTAGGTGAAGGTGGTTTTCTTGAACAAATTATTCGTTATATTTGTGGGTATGGGGAAGGAGGGGGTTAACACCTTGCTATGAGACTGTTATTATTTTGGGCCCGGGCAACACCGGCAGGTTAGCTAGTGGCTAATAAAATCCAATGAATTAGTAACTTTAATTTACTTTAAGGCCTTAGAGAAAATACTTTTTGTAAAGCTTAATTCCTACTCATCTATCAAAGTTCTTAGCGCTCATATTCACGAATAACTTCAACCGAGAGTTGAACCAATGGTCCAGTAACCCCAGATTGAGGTTTTCAACCAGGAGTTGAAAACGCGTATTCACCACTTACTTCAGACAAAAAGTTCCTAACTCGGAGTTCCTCGACCCCGGTTGAATGAAGTGTGCTGATTGGTTAAAAAAAAATACCTTGTCCTTTTCGGTTTCGTGTCTAATCATTGTTTGTTTATATTATGGAAGAAAAGTGCTGAGAAAAAAAAAAAAAAAATGTAGTACTTATTTTATTTTCTACAAAATATATGCACAAAATAAAAACTTGTAGTTACTAATTATGGAGATCAACTTATTTTAATTTCTTAGAAAGTTTAATATTTTTTAAACAATTTATTCAAATTTTGTGTATTATTATTATTGCTTTTAAATATGTATGTGAGTTAGGAAAAAGATATAAAAATGTGTTAATTGCTAAAGTAAATTTTATAAGTTTATTTTTCAAATAAAATTTCGCATAGTAGCTAAACAAAAACTTGATTTGATCAAAACTAAATTTTTATTTCAACATCAGTTATGTTGATTTCTATTATTAATAGCTATAATTAGTAATTAATTAAGCAATTTCTAATTAAGAAAATAGTAAAATGGAGAAAAAATATCCAGAAAGTAGCCTTTAGTACTATTTTTATTTTGTTGAATCAATATATATATTAAATGATATCCAGATGTATTGATTTTATTGTTTTGGATATATGAATTTTCATTCAACCCATAGAATTAAGTAAAGTCTTTTCTAAATAATGGTAAATGAATTCTACATACTACCTGGACATAAAAATCTGAAATATTACAAAAAGTTGATTTTTTTTCTTTTTGCTATTAGAACCTGCCCCCCCCCCCCCCCCCTCCTCAGCCCTTTTGTATCAGAATTTTTCCATTATCAGATTTACAAGATCAAAGGTATTCACTTGATTGCCTTTGAATATTTTTTAATAAATTAGCCTAATAATTACAAAGTATTTTTACATGCACACAGACACCTATTTTTAGATCCAGTGCATCATTGAAAAGAATGTATTTATATAGAAAATGATACTTCATTTTCAATATTCTTTCTAGTTTTTTAATTTTATATTTTTCACTCATTTAAATATCACTTCATAGATTCAATTAAAATTTTATTTATGAGAGAGAGAGTAAAAAAAAAAAGATTTTTCAATATTTTTTTTTGACTGAATGATGATAGATTTATTGACTTGATAGGCTGAATAATGATAGTTGGTAATCAGACAAAACAATCTGAATTCATTAACGATAATGTCATATAATTTTACAGTACCTAATTTTAAAGAATTTTTCTTTTTTGATTGTGACTTACAAGGAGACCGCCAAACATGATGCACAGAGATTTTGATGATTTTAAAGTATGTTGTAGGGGTCATACCCCTAATTATTCAGGTCAAAGGTTTCCTTCAAATGGGCTTTAGTTTTCGAGAAATTTCGGGTTAAAGTTCAGTATGCATTTCAAATACCCATTAGTTCGCTACATTGAACAAGGTCTCCGTGGTGCAGGGCTAGCGCTCTGGATTTGAAAGCCGGAGGTGAGGGTTCTGTCCTCGCATGTGGCTTTTACCTTTTTTTAATAAATTTCATATATTTGCTGCGTTGTAAGTTTTATGCAGAATAATGAATTCTGCATCTTTGAACTTTTTGATATTTTCCTAATAAATTATATTTACATTTTCGAATTTTTCATGAAAATTTATAGTTTTTGTGCAATTTTTATTCTAATATTTCGGTTGATGAAAATCCAAACTAATTTATGTCTTGATATCTCGTCTTTTAAAAATGATTATTGTTTACATTTATGTATATTTACTTATTTATTTACCATATTTATGAGATAATGCATGTTTTTTATTTGCATTTTCTATTTAAAAAAATTTAAATGATTAAGAAAAAATTAACAAAATAATATATCCTTTTAATACTTGATTTGTTCTAAATATATTGAAATATGTT
The DNA here is from genome assembly GCA_963931845.1 of Maratus michaelseni. Taxonomy (NCBI): domain Eukaryota; kingdom Metazoa; phylum Arthropoda; class Arachnida; order Araneae; family Salticidae; genus Maratus; species Maratus michaelseni. The sequence goes on from OZ007586.1 coordinate 410,696,951, forward strand.
AACTGCTGAAATACAAAAATATTTATCATCACCGACATAGACATTTTTAGTTTATTAAATATGGAACTAATTGTGTGATACATATCGCAAAAATATTCTAAACAAATTCCGCATTAAAAGTCGCCTTTAAATATATTCTTTACGTAAATTTTTTTAACAATATTGGAAGAATATATAAATTAGCATATTATATATTCTTTAAATACTTAAATTGTGATAAATATATTAAAAAATGCATTAAATTTGAAAAAGAAATTATTTCAAACTTGGTAAATGTCTGCAAAGGAAGCTAAACTAAATTGATAAAACTATCCTGCGCCGTCAGGCGCCCACGGGGGTCGCCGACGCGCGTAAACGACCATCGCACCCAAGCCTCTGAAGGGCTTTTAACGCACCAGGGCTTTGTCTCGCCCGGCGCTGCGATCGAAACTAAATTGATAAAAAGAAAAATTTATTTATTCTGATATTACCGTAAAAGTCATTGCAGACGCTTTTTTTTTTTTTTAGATATTTTTTATATGTATTGTAATTAACAAACGATTTTTCTTTTCTAGTTGAATTTTTCTGTATGGCATCGACTTGTTAGAATGAAAAAAAAAATTGTAATATATTATTTTTTATTTGTGCAAATCAAAAATGATGTTGAGTTTGAACTTTACAGTTAAATGTATTTAAATAACATAAAAAATATATATATATAACTGGCTAAAACTTGGATATAAGAGTTATTGCTTTAATATTTTATTACTCCTTTCAAAATATGTTGTTGGAATTATCTAATCATACATACCTTTAAAAGATTTGAAATAAAAATATTTTGTATAAATTATAAAAAAAATATATACAATTCATTTAAAATTCCATAAAGTTAAAAAACATATTATTTTAGAACGGTTATTAAAATATAAAGAGTAAATAATAATAAAAAATAAATAAACAAAATCTAGACATAAATTAGTTTGGAATTTCGTCAACCGAAATATTAGAATAAAAATTGCGCAAAAACTATAAATTTTCACGAAAAATTCGAAAATGTAAATAGAATTTATTAGGAAAATATCAAAAAGTTCAAAGATGCAGATTTCATAATTCTGCATAAAACTTACAACGCGACAAACATATAAAATTTATTAAAAAAAGGTAAAAGTCACAGGCGAGGACTCATCTCCAGCTTTCAAATCCAGAGCGCTAGCCCTGCACCACGGAGACCTTGTTCAAGATCGCGAACTAATGGGTATTTGAAAAGCATGCTGAATTTTAACCCGAAATTTCTCAAAAACTAAAGCCCATTTGAAGGAAACCTTTGACCTGAATAGTTAGGGGTATGACCCCTACAACATACTTTAAAATCATCAAAATCTGTGCGCATCATGTTTGGCAGTCTCCTTTTTAGTGGAGAAGAATAAGTGTCCCATTTGTCCCACCATACCCATGCATCTCTCTGTCTTTTTTTTTGCAGTGGCATAAATTAATTAAAGTAAATTAAAATGTGACTCAAGATTCTGTGTAAGATGTAGAAATAAAAAGAAAGTTTTAAGTATTACCAAAAATAGAAGGTATGTAATCTCACATATATATATATTTATTTATTTATTATCTGAAAACTTTTTAGCTGGTTTGTTTATATTTATACATAATTCTCCTATATGTTTAATTATTTGCTTACTTAAACATTCATGATCGTGAAGAGTAGAGTTTATTTGCCTTAAAAATTGTCAACATTACCTAATGGGCAGATAATTCACTTCTAAAATAACATTTTTTGCATTTAAGGTTATTTATTTTTTCAAATTTTCATCTTAAAATAATTATGAATAACAAATGTGTTTTAACAGTAGTGAAATGACTCCTGTTTACATAAATGAAATTTCAGATCTTCCAATTAAAATTTGAGATATCAGACTAATTAGTTTTTTTTATTTACCAGATAAATTAAAAATACTCTGATTATTTTCAAGTACCAGTTCACTTTTTATAGATTATTTATTTTGATACTCGTAGAATTTGTTTCAAAATTAAATTTGTATCTAAAGTGTGTATTATCCCCTTCTCCCCCATGGAGGGAAGATTTGATTTGGGTAGAATATGCAGGGGTTGATCCAAGTTCTTCTTTTCAGGGAGAGGGGAGGGGAGAATTTTTGTGAAATTTATTATATTTTCGCAAAAAATAACATTTTGTAACTAAAGATGAAATTCAGTTATTCAAATTCGAACCAAGCATTTATTAATAACTTCTTTAAATCCTTCTGCTAAAGTTTTCTTTTTTGGTGAACTTGTTTTGTTAGTAGATAAATAATAACAAAATAAAAATAATTAATGAAGAGTATGTTTTTGTAGAATTTAATTTTGTGAAGAGACCTGTTTTATTAAAAGGAATTTTGTGAAGGGCCTGTTGTATTAAGAGGAATTTTGTGAAGGGTCCTCTTTTTATTACATTGATTTTTGTGAAGGGACCCTAAAATAGGCCCCAAATTTTGTCTGTATTGACCCCTAGTATGTGTATAAGTGAAAACATGATGGGGAAAGGGGAAGGGGATAAGTTTGATTCTGAAAATTTATTATGTACAGCTGTTATAACTTTTTATATACTATACAATCACATGTTTTATGTCATATCAATTCTGCCATGATAGACAAAATTGGAAGTGACAAAATGTTTATTTGAAGAGATGCATTATTTTAAAACAAAGGTGCTTCTGGATATTTGATGTGGTGTTATTTTTAAAATGAACTATTTTTATCAATGTATTTTCAGCCCTTCAGAAATTTACTCGTGTGCACTTTTATTAAACTATCAATTAATAAGCCAATATTATAAGTGATCGTTTATAAAAAAAAAACTTTACAATGTTGCGAGATAACATTGAAAAAGGATTCCTTTTTATTTTAAAACTGTGAGGTCTAAACTTCAAAAAGCAAGAAATGATTTATTATTACTATCATTATTTTTGTAGAAAATAGTACTTCTATTGCAATATTTTAAATTATATATAATTTTGAAATTCAAACACAGTTGAAACTTAAATGTAATTAAATAAATATTTTAAATTTCACAAAAATTGGGAAATATGATGTATAAAGCTCAAAAACAGAAACAACAATGATATAGTGTTAATCAATGATAGTTATTTAATTAATATAAAGAGATTAATGATTTAAAAAAAAATAAACTTACTAATAAAAAGCTTCAATAAATAAATACAACTCGGATGATAAATTGTTGAAATTTTAAACCAGAATATCTAATTTATAGAGCTAATCTTATATTTATATAACAGTTCATACATAATAATAATAATGTATCTTTCACACAATAGACCCAAAATTTAATTTTTAACCATATTCTATGAGTACCAAAATCGAAAACCTACAGTGAGTCGATGAATACTTTAACATAATCTGAGAATTTTTTTACCTAAAGAAAAATACAAAATAGTCTGTCTCAAATTTTAATTAGAACTTACTAAGTATGACATTTATTTTGCTACTGTTAAAATACATTTGTAAATTATTTTTAAGATCAAAATTTCAAAAACAAATAACCTTAAATGGAATAGTTTTTATTTTTGTAGCAATTTATCTATCATTAATGTAATGTTGACTATTTTTAAGGCAAATAAATTCTTCACGACCATGTGTATTTATGTAAACAAACAAGACAACTTAAAATGTAGAGGATTTATACATAAATATAAACAAACTAGATAAAAAAAATTTGAGGTTAATACATATATATGAGATCACATACCTTTGCATATTGTTCTTCTGTTTTATAAATCGTATTAACTTCTATAATATCTTATACAGTCCCTTGATTCAGTAAGTAGCCATTATTGTCAAATGCAACCTGACTTGCTCTCTCATCTTGTTTTCTGTTAACTACGCATGCTCGGTTGAAGAACTTAGACTTCAACCCTCTGTAGAGCCAGGTTGAGTTACTGGTCCAGTCAGGTAGATGGTGAATACCATTTGAGTGTTTGACCCAGGTTTCCACCATAACTTGGGGTTGAAGTAGTTGGTGAATATGAGTGTAAGAGGTTTTACCTTTTACATTCCTTTGTTGAATGTGAATTGGCATTGGTTTTTATCACTAAAACTTCCGTATTGAGTCATACTCAACACTTTTAAATTGTCAATTTAAATATGCATTAATTTTATAATATTTTTTTTTTTACTTAAATAACTTATCTAAGGGTGATTGGAAAATAACTGGCAAAAATTTAAAGGGTGGTAGAGGGAACCTAAACAAGCATTTTTTGTCATAAAAGGTTTGTCTGGAAATGGCACATTTTTTTTAAGCACTGGTGATGAAGAAAAATGTGAAAGGTGCAATGAAAGACAGCGTATAAGCACCAATAGATGACACTTATATGCATCATTTCCAGACACACACTCTATGACAAAAAATGCTTATTTTGGTCTGCTCTACCTTGCTTTAAAATTTAACCAGATAGTTTCCAATTGTCCTGTACTATATACATAACAGTGATGTCATAATGTTATCATCAAAACCGGATATCACACATACAGTGAATGAAATGTTTTTTTAAGTAAATTTAAAATAATATACCTAAAATATTTAGGAGAGTTTCTAGCAAAAAAAAAATTGAAAAATAATACTGAGTGCAAATGGTTCAGAACAGCTTGTTGATCATTCTTTTTTTATAGTTGTTTACAATATTTATTTCAATTTATTTTTTGGTAAAAGTTTATTTAAATTTTTTGTTGGTTTATATAACAGCTATTATTTGATTTCTTAACATTAGCCATTTGTCTATTTAAATTGCTTTATGGTGTTTCATCCAGTTTTTGGCTGCCGTTTGGGAAAATAATCTTTATTTCTGTAGTATGAAATTTTTTGTGTTGCTTACAGGAAAGAATGATTATGAAAATTTATTTTGTCTTATGGAAAAAAATGATCATGCATTACCCAAGAGCAAAATTTCAAAGGATGTATTGAGTATGCTTGCATGTACTTAATTGCTTGTGCATTTAAAAGTATTAAAATTTCAAGAACTGCATTTTTTTTCTTTTTATTTAGAATTCAGTATGAAGAGTTTTTCAAATACTTTTACATTTTATTTTAGCTTCACCTAATGCAAGAACTGCTGCTATTTATTATTTCATCACTGCCTTGTTTATTCTCCTAGCATGTGTTGATACATATTTTGCTCTTCCTTTAATAGTAAGTAATTGTACATGATATTTTAATTTAAATTCATGGGAATAAACTTTTTTTGATGTAAATTAATGTTCCATAGGATGCACTTAATGAAGAGAAATTTTTGCATGTTGGTTATGTTTTTACTGACAAAACTTTCTTTTTTTTTTTTTTTTAGCGTTTCTACCGATATCATGATAGACTTTGCCAGAAAGCTATTGCTGATGAGAGAAAAGTTTCTAGTAAAATTCCATATTTAAAGATATTTGGAAAGGTAAGCCAACATAGAAAATGTACATCTTATATTACATTACCTAAGCTTTTGATTACATTGAAAATTGAACAATGTAAGCAGTATTCTTGATGAGTCATGCTTCTCCTTATGATGATGTAATGATTGAAACTGCTTTTTTAGGTGTGTTCATAATTGTATAAATATGTAGTACCTATAGTCATCGTCTAGTCTGTCCATCTGTCTACATACAACAGTGCAAGAACTACCCAACCAAAGGGTTTGAAATTTAATATATATAATCATTGCAGAATTTTGTTAAGTCATTTCAAATTTTATGAAAATCGAATCAGAACTTAAAAATTTATTAATAAAAGTTTTCTTCATTCTATTAAATCCTATCGTACATTATTATAGCAATGATATCCGATGACAGGTGATGATTCTAGGTTGCCATGGTGATTATGTTATATTTAAGATGGAGTCATATTATTTCTGTATTACTGAATTTAAAAACAGAATTTGTATACTAAAATTGTTTAATTATAGTAATCATATAATCTACTGACAGTTTTTTGGATAGATGTTTCCAGAGAAATAGGTATTAAATGGAAAAAGAGTAAATATTGATTTCAAGTTCTGAAATTTTCAAAGCTATGCTTACATTTCCCATTGGAATTTTCAGTAAATGTCAACAAGAGATAAAATGTTGCCAACTTAAAATGTACTTAATCATATCATAATAACAGATGATATAATTTATTTAACGGAAATGATAAAAAAAAAAAATTACATTGTCTTGTATTTGATATTTGTGAATAGTATAGTTTTAATGTAACAGAATTGTAATTAATTGTTTGCAAAAGTGTATTGAAACTTAATGTCATAAAATAAAATTAATATCCATAATATATAAAAATCTGCACAAAATAAATTTTGTAGTCAAGCATTTTTGCATAAGAGTGCAACAGATATTGCATCAAGGTCTGAATATTTGTAAAACTAGTTATATTACAAACGCACCTCATTCGCCACATTTGATGTACAATTTCCAACTTGTCCAATGTTGCCACAGGCACTTAAAAAGCTGAGCTTACAATTTTTTTTCATGCTGAGGGAAAAATGGCTGTCACATTTACCAATATTTTTTTAAAAGCTATTTTAAACTTCTGCAAAGATCTTATGAATAATATTTCAGTTTCAATTTGCTTCAGCTTAAAGTTTGATTTATTGGTTTATTTTTCTGCCTCAAGTGCAAAATGAATGAATCAATTGCAATAATAAGATAGTTTGTACTTTTATGGTATGTTATTTTTAGCATTTTTGCCTGATAACATAAGATAGATGTGTAAAGATACTATTAATTTTTAAAAATTAAATTTTGATTCTTTTTTTTCAGGTGTGGCCTCAGTGCTTTAATGTCTTTATGGTATTTTTTGTTACGTTAACAATATTTCCTGCAATTCATGCAAATATAGAACCAATTGATCCAGACTTTCCAATTCCTAGTAAGTTTTAGCAAATAAACTTTATCTAATTTCAGTGACTAAATTTTTCAATTACTTTACTGCTATTTCATATGTTGAGTTGACAGTTAATTAGTTGTCATTTTACAGTAAAAAGATTTTGCTTCTGTGTCACTCAGCAGTAGACAGATAAATGTGTTTAGCTATCAATGAATAATAAAATGCATTGAATACATCCTTTCCTCCTAAAAAATGAAAAAGATTTTGATTAACTTTAAATTTAGCATAGATGTGGACAGTTATTTCTTTGTATTAAAGATGCTCATGATTCAAATTTCATTGCTAATAAATGATCATGGTGTACATTTCTAGTATGGAACTGATATTTTATAAAACAGCTAACTGTGTGTTGTGATAATTTTGCCTATCTTGGTTTCCTTTGTAAACTATCAATAATGCTTTTATGGCACATACTCTGGGACCTTATACAGAATTAGAAAATTTTTAAAGGGACCAAACCATCAGGTTGCTGTTGAATGGTCATGTCAACTAATAGACAATCCCCTGCCTTTTCCACTCCAACATTGATAATTGTATTACTGTTTGGAATAGTGTACCCAGGCGGCATTGTTGCTGCAGACTTACTTGCATGGCATTGTCTTCAGTGATGAACTTTGCGTCAATTTTGACAAATGATCACCAAATTTGCATATGGAAGCAATCAAACAGGAGTTCTTAAATAGACCTTAATGTGCAGAGACAATATCCACGGTGTGCTAAAGATGTGATGTGTTACCTCTTATGGTAACGTCTAGTGTTCATATAATAGAATTCTAATAATACAGTTTATTATAACTACATCAATGCCAACTTGTAAGATTTGGTCATACAATGTGGTTCAATAGTGAAAACTCAATTTTTTCTCCCATTTCTACCCCCAAATGATTTGAAAACTCAAATTATAATAAAATTTTTATAAAATCATATGCAAAAGAATTTGAGTATAAAAGAATCTCATGAACACCTTACTCATTGTACCATGTGCAATTCTGATGTTAGAGGTAGGAGTGATATAAAAGAACATCTTTATCTTACTAACTATTCATGTAACTTATGCATAAGAAAGAGAAAAACATTACATTTTTCATTACACAGGGTTTGTACTCATCAGGGGATTATGGGATTCAGGGGAACATCAGGGTATTTAATTTAAGTCTTAAAAATCAGGGGAATCGCAGGAGATAGTTCAAAAAATTCTCCAAACCTGGGAAAAACTGACAAAATGATCAGCTACTCTGGGGAAATGAGGGAAATCACTGCTAATTTGCATGCTTTGTGGTGTCATAATGAAATCAAACTAAGACACGTCTTTTAACATCATGAGATATAGAATTTGAAAGTAGCCACTCTTTCTCTTAGATCACGTTGTTTTTATTTTATCTTATTTTCTGAAATTTTTTTTTGACAGGAGGAGAGTCACATTGTCGTAATGATAAATGTCGTTAATTGTTGACATGTGAAAATTATTTTATCCCAGAAAATACATCAGAGGATTCTCAGGGGATTTTATTTTGGAAAATCAGTATGAACTCTGTTACATATATTTTTAATGTTATGTCATTCTAGAAATGGTCCAGTTTTCAAAATTGACATGTTGGCAGACATGTTGGCAGACATGTAACTGAAATTAATTATACTATTCTTGGCTTGTGACACAGGACCACTTTTATAACAATTTCAGTTCCATACAGCTCTCATATCTGGAATAACTTCATGCTATCTAATCTTGATTCTTCCTTGATCAGAAAGAATTTCTAATCTTCCATCAATTCGCATGCATATGATTTGCTATGTTATTAAGTAGGGCACACAGAATACCAAAGATCTCAAATACTGATGTTCCTGTTTAGCAGCCTGTATTGCAAGGAAAAGGTTTACAAATTACTAATTATAGCATTTAAGATGCAGCTGTTAACCATTAAATTGTCCTAGAATATTGAAGATGTAATCACTTCATTATCTAAGTATGTGGTTTAAATATGCTCAATTTTATTACAAACAGACACTTGCATCATCATGGTATTTTTTTTTTTTTAAGTGTTTAAATTATTTTATTGTATTTTAACATGTAGAAACCCTTACACCTGTACTTGGAATATTGTGGGAAAATGATTTAGTAAAAATCTAAATATAATACATTGCTGCCAACTTCTGATATTTTTTCCCTAAGGCACACATTTTGAACTAGAAATTTTACTTAATAAATTAAATCAAATAAGTACTACAAAGAAACAAAGCACATTTTAATAAATAAACTTTGTTTCAAAACTTGTTTATTTGACTTGGAAAATAATCAAAACTTTGTAGCTATGATACTAAAATTGCAAATGTCTGATTTTTTTTCTGTTTGCACATATCTAAAAGGCAGAAAACCAAAGTTAAAAATGCACAAATAATACACAAAAAAGCAGCAAACAGCTGTTTAGATTCCACAAGTGAGATTCTTTTTCAGTGCAACAAAGAGCAAAGCACAGCATGTTAGAAAAAGCAAAGCTGGGCATAATGACAGAGAGGTGGTGGCTTATATACCGGATGTGGGTAGAGAACATGCCAAAAGAAACCATTGAGAAGAAAGCAGCATGAAATAACTGAGTGGACAAGTAGAGACATCTACTGGAAAACAAACAAAACAAAAGAAACAAAAAAAGGGGAAATTAAATTAATGCTTTCCAAATATTTGGAAAATCAGGAGTACTAGATAAGTCATTGACTAAGGACCGAGAATTTTTAATGATGTGGTAAGCTTCCCAAAAATCAACATCAAGGTTAGAACAACATTTTTGGATAATGGTGGCTGAAGAAAAGTTAAACGTAACATCAATAATGTTGAACAATAGAAGAATGCCACTGCCTCTCTGTCATTATGCCCAGCCTTGCTTTTTCTAGCATGCTTTGCTCTTTATCACACTGAAGAAGAATCTTGCTTATGGATTCCAAACAGCTGTTTGCTGCTTTTTTGTGTAATATGTGCATTTTTAATGTTGGTTTTCTGCTTTTTTAATATTCTTGCAACAAAGGCTTTATTTTCTATTTTTATGCATGTATCTTATTTGCATATTTATTTGATTAGCTGTGATTATTAATAATTAGATTGCACTTACATTGATTTTTTTTCTAAAGAGTCATAGGAAAAATAATCTAGAGAATTTTTGTTTAAATATTTGAGGTAGTCTTGATTTATAATTGTATTAGTCTCATAACATATGTAGTATATATGTATTTAAAAAAAAATAGCTGAACAAAGTTTTTGAAATGAATTAAGGTAACATTTTTTGTACATATGCATTAAAAAGTGTTAGTTAAAAAAAATGCTAAATGTCGAATTGTATTAACCCTTAGACTACCAGTAATACATATGTGTTTCAACCAGCATCAAAAATGGTATTCTATGTGTTTAAAAATAATCTAAAAATAGGATTGTTGTAAAAATGTAAATTACAATTTTAAATCATATGTAAATTAACTTTATTCATTCTTATTAGTTATGAGATGTTTCTTCATTTTACCCTTTATGATTTACATAGGTAAAAAAGATTTTAATTGAATTTTTGAAGTATTAAATATATTTTTTAGGAAATTTCCCCATTAGAAAATCCTTCATTAAAAAATTTCCCCTTCAAAGCATCCCCACCTAGTAAATTGCTTCTCCTTAAAATTAGCCAAATCAAACCACAGCACCATACATGAATTTATGTAGTTAGCAATTTTTTTAAATACTTATTTTAAGATGAAAGTCAGCTCATATAAAGACAATATAGTTGAATTTGTAAATAGAAAATTTTAAGTAAGTTGCCAGCAATTTAGTAATCAGGCATGTCTTAATCTCAAGTATGGGGCAGTACTGAAAATATATTTTAAAATTGAATATTTGAATTTTTTTTTTAATCATTTGAGCAATGTTTTGTTGTAATTTTTTATACTCTCTGTGGGAGAAAGAATTTAATTATGGCCTGCTTGTAAATTATGTCCCATATTAAAAATTTTTGACTTAATTTGTGAATTTTGTTCATATTAAGGAATTTTATAGAAAATTTTTGATAGAGAAAAATTTGAATTATGGAGCATATGTGAATATAAGACCAGGAAATTCCGAATATTGCAGAAATACAGAAATCATTAAAACAGTGCTTTGTATGATAATTTTTATCATTTCTGCATACAAAAGAAGGTACCTGGCAATCAGTCTTGAACAGTGTTATATCTAGGATTATTAGAATTTAGGGCTGTACTTTGTTACTTTAAGATAATTTGGCACTTCTTGTTTTCTGAGTCGTACTCATCAGAATGTTTACATCTTCCTTCCAGCACCTGCTACTATTTCTAGCCCCTAACTTCAATGCTGTGTATGTATGTTTATATATATGTGTGTAGAAGTTAATAGTTTTTATGTTATGTTTATGTTTTTTTTTATTTCAGAGGAGTATTTTACTCCAGTAACTTGTTTTCTTTGTTTCAACTTCTTTGCTATGTTTGGAAGTATGATTTCCAATTGGATTAAGTGGGTAAGCATTTTAATCTCTTTTAATGTATAAGTCAGGGCTTTAATTTCAGGGCGGTATTGCAGGATTCGCGCTGAAAATTTTGAAATCCCACCCAAAAAAATATCATGGGCAGGACTCTCCCACCCAAAAAATTTCATCATTTTCCGGAGAAATTTGCATTATTTAATTTACTTGCAACTGAACGATAAATTTCGTGATTTTTTTCCCCGCAACCAATCGACGAACTTAGTGTTTTTTTCAGCGACTGATCGACGAACTTTGTGTTTTTTTAGGCTACTGATCAACGAACTGTGCCTTTTTTTTGCCGACTGATCGACGAACTTTGTGTTTTTTTTGGCGACTGATCAACGAACTTTCCATTTTGTAAGCAACTGATCGACGAACTTTCAGTTTTATCCGCGATCGATCGACGAACCTTGCATTTTTTCCGTGATCGATCGACGAACCTTGCGTTTTTTCCACGATTGATTGATGAACTTTGTGTTTTTCCCTCGATCGATCGGCAAACTTTGTGTTTTTTCCGCATTGTTGTTTGTAGGTGGTGTTACCTTAGTACAGTTGTACACTGGCTGCCATGTAGTTCCAAAGTTTCAAATCGATATTAACACTATTTCGTTAGAAGTCCATATCTATTTCTGTTCGTGCGTAAGACTAATTTAATTATTTTATTCCCTAAACCAATTGACTAAATTCACAATTTTTTCCAACGACCAATAAAGTATTTAAAGATTTTTTTTCCTGCGACCGAAAAGAAGGAAAAGAACAAAAAAGGGCAGTAAGAGCCACCGGTCGCTGCACTCTGTCAAATTGGCCTAGAGTCAGCACTAAACAAAAACGAGATTAGAAGACAGAAAGTTTCAAAATAAAAGCAAAATTGAAGTGGAATGAAAATATTCACCTTGTATTTAAAGTTTATAAAATATACATTAAAATATGCTTAAAAGGTGACAAAATACAAATATAAATATTTATTTATTTACATCCCGAGACTTTCGAACACTAACTTGATCATCTTCAGTGAGGAAATGTTGACTGAGTTGAGATGAATGTCGCTTTCACTGTGCAAATATGTAACGGGGTTTTAACGGGGCCAGTCTATTATTTTGTAGGGGTGTATCAGGAAAAGTCCATTAGCTCTGGCGCTGGGGTTCTTGATAATTTCAAAATATTAAACCAGATTTTAAGTGTATTATAAGATAAGCAATCATTACAGACTCTATTTTCTTTACATAAAATCTCCAAAGACTCTCTGATTTTAGCTGTAAACTAGTTATTTGCAGGAACTATAATTTTTGCGTTTTGAAAATCAATATTTATAAACTGTCGCTGATACAATCTTGATAAAGCTGTGGATGGACGGTTAAATTTAATGTCAGAAATGTGTTCTTTTAATCTTTCTTTAAATTTCCGGGTGGTCATTCCTATATAGGATAAACCAGTTTGTGTTTCTGTGCTAAATGGGATAGAGTATATTCCTGCGATTTCGTTATTGGGTATGGGATCAATTTTATTATGAACTAAAACTTTCAATTTTTGCGGGGGTTTTGCAACCAAATTTGATATCAAATTTCTTTAATGTATATCTTAATTTTTCGTATAACTGTGGTATGTAATCGAATTTGCCTAATTTAAGAGACCTCCTGTGTGTAATATCCTTAGGGATTTTCTTCTCTGCTTCATAAATTAACTTATTTATGCAATGGGGGGGAAAACATTTTCTGCTGCAATATATCTAATTTTATTCAACTCTTTATATAAGTACTGTTCTGTACAAATGTCGAAAGCACGCTTTATATAGAATCTGTAAGCTGCAATTTTATATTTAAACGGAGAATTGCTGTCATAAGCGATGGTATTATTTGACCTGCATTGTTTTCTGTATACTTTTCTTTCTATCGTTCCTTTGTTTATGTTTCTTATTAGTTCAATATCTAGAAAAGGCAAAATCTTGTCCTTCTCTAATTCCAACGTGAATTTAATATTCATGTCAATTAACTTTTTTAACAAAATCGTTTAGAGATTGGATGCCATGGTCCAAGATTACGAAAATGTCGTCCACATAGCGTAGCCATAGCGTAGGTTTCAAATCAAAATTTTCCATAATATGCTTTTCAAAGGGTCTAAGTTTCAGCTCTGCCATTAAACCGGAGATGGGTGATCCCATTGGGGCCCCCATTGTTTGCCTGTAAAACTTTTGGTTGAATATAAATACATTATTATGTGTGATAAGATTAATAGCTGATTTAAGCGTGATCCGTGTGTCATGATTAAAAGTATGGTTGTTATCGATGGCTTCTTCTATGACTTGAACTATTTCATTAACATCTATTGATGGGTAGAGGGATACAACGTCTAAACTTGAAAGTATACTGTTCTGATTTATGGTAATATCTTTAATTTTCCTTATAAATTCAGATGTGGAATCTATTGCGTAATCAGAGGATGGGAGAATGGTTTTAAGAAAAGGTACAAATGCTTTTTTGATTCCATAGGTGGGGGCTAACTGTTTCGATACAATTGGTCTAAGGGGGTAATCCATTTTGTGATCTTTGAGACGACCAATTAACCTGGGTGTAATCGCAGTTTTATTGATTCTTTATGTTATCTTTCATCCCTGTTGGCCATTTACCATTCTTGATTAATTCCTGTGTTTTTCGATTGATGTTTGTATTAGGGTCTTTATTCAGTTCAATACATCTCATACTATTAATGCATAATTCCATTTTTTTGACATAATCACTAGTGTTCAGGATAGCTAGTTTATTTGATTTGTCTGTTTGTATAATAGTAAGAGATTAGAAGAGCTGCAAAGATCTTATTACTTTTACTCCTTGAGGTAAAGGAGTAAACCTTTTTAATCCTTGTGAAGGAAGGAGTAAAAGTGTACCTTGGGAAAGAGGCTTCAGCAACCTAAATCAAATAAAATCTAAATTCAGAAATTCATTTAACAACCTAACTGTTAAGGGTCCCTAACATTTGGTGTAATTTGAAAACTATACTGGATATATAAAATTTAACTTTCTTCCTTTTTTTTTAATAATAAAAATAAACCTTTTACGTAATCATTCTGAGTTGACTTAATTTTTTCAATGCTATTTTGTCATGTCTGCATTAATGTAATTCTTAAAATAGCACGTAAAATAATAGTGGGGCTTAAAGTTTTTTTTTTCTCCCTCCCAAACATTACAACTCTCCTCCATTTAAAAATGTTGGTAGGGAGACTCCCCTCCTTGGAAAAATTGAATTTCAAACCCTGAAAGTAATATGTCTGGTTATAAATATTAATGAGAATTTTCATGTATAACCAGACTGCATGTTTCCAATGGTTCGAATTATCGAAACAACTACATATGATTGATGGCTACTTGCAGAGAATTATGCTAGTGCTGTAAGCAGACTCACCTATGAATTTGATCAGTTGGCTGCTGAGATTTCATCCTAAATTACAGCAGAATAATTCTCTTCAAAATTAATTTACAGCACTATTTCCCCATCAACAAAGATTCATTCTGTGAAAGTGCTAGTCATAAACTTCATAGGTTGGCATATACAGGCATGAGATTCTTCCGCAGATCTGCAGTTTCTGCTTTTTTTTAATTTTCTGCTTTTTTCTGATTTTTCACCATTTCCCGATTAACAAAAAATGCGAAATTCGAATAAAGATCAGAAAAAAAAATGCAAATTTCACCAAAGGAGCGAAGGAAAAACATGTATTTCATCAAAGAATATGTGAAAAATGTCAAATTCACCAAAAGATCCGTGGGGGGGGGGGGGGGGGGGGGGAATCCAAATTTTGCCAAAAAACTAAAATTTCGTCAAAAAATTGCTGAAAAAAACGCAAATTTCGTCCAAGGATTGCAGAAAGAATGCGTATTTTGTCAAAGAATCGTGTCAAAAATGCAAATTTCGTCAAAAAGTCATGAAAAAAACGAGAATTTTGTCAAAAAATTGCAGAAAGAACGCGTATTTTGTCAAAGAATCATGTGAAAAACGCAAAATTCGCCTAAAGGTAGCAAATTTTGCCAAAAGATCGCAGAAAAAAAACGCAAATTTTGTCAAAGGATCACGGAAAAAACACTAATTTTGTCACAAAATCGTGTGAAAAAACGAAATTTGCCACAAGATTGCAGAAAAATGCAAAATTCATCTAAAGATCACAAAAAAATGTGAATTTCGTCAAAAGATCGTGGAAAATGGAAAATCATGTACACATCGTGAAATTCTCCTAAATATTGTAGAAAAAAAAAAGCTAATTTTTGCCAAAAGATCGCAGATAAAATATGAATTTTGTCAAAAAATCATGAAAACGCGAATTTCATCAAAAGATCGCAGGAAAAAACACAAATTTCATCAAGAGATCGTGGAAAAAACACAAATTTCGACAATAAATCATTGAAAAAACACAAATTTCGACAATAGATCACAGGAAAAAACATTAATTTCGTCAAAGGATCATGTGAAAAACACGAAATTTGCCACAAGTTCGCAGAAAAATGCACAATTCACCTTAAGATCGCAAAAAAAAAATGCGAATTTTGTCAAAAGATCACGGGAGAAACATGAAAATCATGTACATATCGTAAAATTCACCTAAATATCTCAAAAAAAAGCTAATTTTTGCCAAAAGATCGTGAAAAACACCAATTTCAACAACAGATTGTGGGAAAAACAAAAATTTCGTCAAAAAATCGCAGGAAAAATGCTAATTTCTTCAAAAGGATTGCTGAAAATACCCATATTTCGTCAAAGGATTGCTAAAAAAATGCAAAATTCGCCAAAAAATTGTGGAAAAAGCTGCTGAGAAAACGCGAATTTCATTAAGATTGCTGAAAAAACACTAATTTTCTCAAAAAATTGCTGAAAAAGTGTGAATTTCTTCGAAATTTATTGCATTGGATTAAAAGATTGAAACCAAATTTCTTTTAGCAATATAGAAAATTTGCCACAAAATGCCAAAACAAATTAAATTTTAAAAAATTATGCAAAAAATCCAAAAAACTGGCTTCAAGCTGGCTGGTAAAAATGACTTGGAATCTGGAATAACCACACACTGATTAATTGGTGCCACTGATAATGTCCTTAGAAAATCTATTTAATTCCTTAAAAACTTATTTTTTATTTTTAAAAAAAGAATGGGAACTCTGTTCTATCATTTATTTAAGATGGTTGCAATTATTAGTATATACTTGATTTGCTGTTTCAAGAAAAGTGTCTTACTATTTTCAAAATTTCAATTAAAAAATGTCAATGAAGGGTTTTATTAATGTGCTGTATCTTGGTAAAATAGACTTTTTATTAAAGTAAATAATTTCTTTTTAATTTACTCAAAGCTAAATTCATGTAATATATATATATATATATATATATATATATACAGTAAAGCCCCGATAATTCAGATTAATTGGGACCAGACCCAATCCGGATTTTCGAAAATTCGGATTATCCGGAGAATGATAAAAAATGAAGGCTTTCTGTCAGAGTTTTCTTTAAGGCTTTCTGTCGGATTATTGGACCTGATATAGGTAAACCACGATCTCTTTCTGTGCAAAACCAAACTAATAACACTTCCTCTAGTGTTTCAAATTTAGCTTTTTTAACATTCTTTCGATTGTCCAAACCGTCGTTAGAAATTGATTTTGAGCAAAAATCCTAGATTGTTTTTCGATTTTTCTTTCATTCGAACACTCTCGAGGTCCCTACTCCTAATTCACAAGCAATCTTTTTTAAGGGTTCACGTTTATCAATTCTACTCAATGCTTCCAATTTCTTTTGCATAGTCACAAAATTATGTTTTCGTTTCATCGCCATAGCTAAAAATGTACGCTCAAAAACACTGCACGGCAAAGGAAAATGTCTGGTAGGATTTGGGTTGATGCATTCTCTTTGAACGGGAGATCGGATTCTAGGAAACAGAGCAGTGACTGGGGGGTTTCCGCAAGTGATAGTATAAAAGCATTTTTTCACGAAGACAATGAAACAGTCCCGAGAGACCAGAGACCTATGGGCTGGCTGACAAAGATCAGAAAGTGATACTCATCAGTCAGTGGGTCTATAGGGATTATTTTACCTTGCTTTCTTGCAATGCTAAGTAAAACTTTATTGTGCGGCGAGCTTTTGAAGACATTTCCAAATGGATTAAATAGAAAACTGTCAAAATTGGAATTGCCAAACATAAAGTGATACATTGTTGTTTCTTTGAAAGATAACTTCAAAGAATTGAGTATAAATAAGAAAGCTTAAGGTATTCTTCCAAAAATATTTCAGAAAAGACTTTATTCGGAATACGAGGATGAAATAAATTAATGTTATGGAAATTTGGCAATCGCTTCTCAAAAAAAAAACAAAAAAAAACGACCAGACCAATCCGGATTGTCCAGAGATCCAGAATAACGGGGTCCGAATTAGCGGGGTTCCACTGTATATATATATATATATATATTATTAATACCAATTATAATATTTATTGTGCTTGAAATTCATAACTATTATTGCTGAAACATCATTTACAGTTTTCAGCTTTTTTGCTTTTTTGTCAATCTCAATCCTGCATATAGAGGATGATCCATAAATATTATCTCTACTTGGTCTCACAATTTCTGCCAATGTTCCTGCTTGTGTAATGTACTTTTTTAAGTTATGAGGTAGAGCTGTGTAAGAAATAACTGTTTGGTCAATGATAAGAACAGACATCCTGTATAAAGATACATGAAGCATCATAAAATTGAATAAATCTGTGAAAAGTACTTTAGCTCAGTTTGTTCTGGATTGAAAAATATATGAACTCTAATTTTTTTTTAAACTGAATCAATTTAAAAAAAAAAATAACCATACTGCATATTGGTCTATTCCTTATAATTTTGATAAAACTATCATGAGGGACTCTCAAAAATTCTTACCCTGGGACCTGCAATTTCTCTCCACAGAACTGAACTCCCT
Source organism: Maratus michaelseni (assembly GCA_963931845.1). Lineage (NCBI taxonomy): Eukaryota > Metazoa > Arthropoda > Arachnida > Araneae > Salticidae > Maratus > Maratus michaelseni. The sequence continues at coordinate 410,715,308 of OZ007586.1, forward strand.
TCGAACTTTTTTGCTTTTTCAAATGATTTCAGTCATACTATAGTCCAGTCTCTAAAATCCGGACATCTTAAATTCGGAAACCTCCAAAATCCGGACTACATAAATGTTAATCTAATTTTACACATCTTTGTTAGTTTTGTTTTCTTATTTCATTCATAGATGGCAGCACAGAACAATTTTGTTAATTTTTTGCCATTTTAGTTTATGTTCGGCATTTCGCCGACTTTGTTCATAGATAGCAGCACCGAACAATTTCCTTAAATTTTTGCCATTCTAGTTTATTATCGGAATTTCGCCGATAGATGGCCGTACCAGTTTTTTTTAGGGACAAGTTTTTTTTTTATTCATGATTTTATACGATCAGCGGTCGTTCAGTCAGATTAAGCTTAAGGTTTTTTAATATATATGAAATTCCTATTAGTTCATCCTAGTGCATTCAATTATGTAAATTATGCAATTAGTAAAAAAAGATAACATATTTCTCTGTCAATAACGAATAAAATTTCGTTGCTAAAAGCTGCCGATGATCGGAAAATGACCCCGATGATTTGGTAAATGAAGAAAAAAAATAAAAGTACAGAAGAACTAATAAATAGTTTAGACACAACAATAATAGGATTAGAACAGAGGAATTTTATAACAGAAAATGAATTAATGTCCTTATATAGGATTAGAGAGAAGGTAATGGCCAATAAGCCTAAACTAAGACAACAAAAACTGACAGACATATTTAAAAAAAATCTTAATCATAAAAATGTTCGTGTATATTTAATTTTATAAGATTAATATAAGTTTGATTTTGTTTTTGAATCATTTAATATGTTATTTAGGATTTTTTATAAGTATTATGATTTTTTGTGATTATTATTTATAATTTTTGCTCATAATTTTAAGTTGTTATTGTCCGGATTTCAGGATTTCTAAAATCCGGAATTATCGAAAATCCGGAAAAGCCATGTCCGGAACGATTCCGGATTTTACAGACTGTACTGTATTTGCAATTGTACTGCATTTGTATGAGGTTTTCAAAAAGACCATTTGTACAGTATTTTGCAAAAGCTGAATCTGGATATGTGTTAAAAAATTATTTAAGTCTTGGTTATACTTACTAGGGAACATACTCAACTGTCAGAACTGAATTTTGTCAAGAGGCTCTGAATTTTGGCAATGAGAAAGCTCTTGCCATGAGGATAAAAATATATAAAAAGAACTACCTGCCCAAATCCAACTTTTCACGAGATATGGGCTAATTTTTTCTGTGATGCATAAGAAAAAAAGAACATTAATTTATATTCATAATAGAAAAGAAAATATGTATGATGGAATAACATATGCTGTTAAGGTGGTTCTCAAATGACCTGCTCAACAATGCAAAATTTTGACATTTTCTGACTCAAATACGAAGTCATAAAATTTGCTGGCCTGACTATTGAAGCAATTTAGAACTGAAATAAGTTTTTCATTTTTGATAAATTACTTATTGAGTTATTAGCGATTCATGTCACATGACACATTTTTCCCATATCTCAAGCTGTTACTGCGGGAATTCAGTTTAAAATGCTGACTTTGACAGTATTTTCTGAAAGATCTGCCTTTACCAAAAATAGGAAATCTGTATTGAGTACATAGTTTCTGAATAACACCTGCTAATTTCATGTGTTTGAGATTTTTTTAAATTTTTGTTCAGAAAGTAGCTAGTTTGGATTTGGGAACAGCCTTAATTAGAAGTATGTAAACACAAATACTCTGTTTCGTACAGGGGTAAAAATTCAGGGCATAATGGCAGCCTGCCAAAAATTGTGCAATCCCCTTCTTGAAAAATGGCAAGGTAGGAGATTCCTGTTATCTGGAAGCAGCATCTGTATGAGTAACAAAGAATTATGAAAGTCGCAAGTGAATTTGTTTGGACATTAAAAGTAATGAATTTCTTCAATTGGCTAAGAAAAAGTCTCTAATTTTAGCAACTGGCAGAGTCAAATGTTATGCCAAGATTACACTGTTAATCCTTTTCCATTCTGAATATTGAATGTCAAAATTTATGTTAACCTTATTTTATTATGAATTCTAAAATCTAAGACTAAATAAAATTGTGCTAATTTTTTTACATAAGTGTTTTATTTTTATAGGACATCTTTTTAGTCTTGAAAAATAAATTTAATTCATTAGTGAATTCATTGAATTTATTTGTTGCTCCTGTTTTACCTTAATAAATTTAAATTGTTGTGTCATGTTTGAGTGCATTCAAGGGCATATTTTTTCATGCATGCTGCATAACAGCTTTAAAAGTGTAGAGAATAACAATTTTGGGATGTTTAAGATTGAAATATTAAATGTTATTAATCTCTGAACATGGATTTCATATCCAAAGTAAGCTTAAATGTAAATTTAGAATTCATTAAGTAACCGGAATCAATTTGAACAATCTGATGCAAATTTCACAAAATGTGTCAAATGCCTGAATCACAGAAGCCTGTGACTTGTGGCATAAAATAAAAAAGCAATGATACTTTGTACGAGATAAGCTTTTTATTCAGTAATACTTTATATATATATATATATATATATAATTATAATATCTATGAATTTCAAAAAACATATCAAGTTCTATTCTACTTAAATCTCCAAAGAGATAATCAATGATACTGTGTATACAGAATACCACATAGCTAATAATTAACATGTGCAAACATAATATTACCATAGCTGATGCTTCAATGGTAATTGGCCAAATTTTACTCATACCAAAAGAATATTGAAAAAAGTAATAGAGAGAAAGGGGAAAAAAAAAAAAATTATAAATTGGAGTTGCAACTAAGTAAACACAAATGGATTAACAAATTAAATATGAACCATACACAATGGAAAATTGGACCACATGAGAATCAAATATGAATTGGACATGGAAAAACACATGCACATGTACTCATCAGCCTGGATGCACCCACATGTGTTTTAAATAATAATTCAGTGTTTCATAATTCCACTGGCATAATGCTAAGATCAGTAGAATCATCCAGGTACACTGAATTATTACCAGACAACAATTGGAAATACCAAAATTTGGAAACATTTAAATAGGAAATAAAAAACCATTAAGAAAATACAATATATTTCACTCACATCGATTATCCAAAAAACTGCAATTAACACCTCACTAAATTACCACGAGATAACAGTTTTGAAATAATAAAATTGGAAATATGAACGCGTAAAGTGTAGATAAAATATTTTACTCACAATAATTATACAGAATCCTTAAAATGTCACAACGTCTACATAATATTCACATCCACATGGCAATGCATCATACATGTTAACTAAGTCGAGTTGAGAGAAATGATTTGTAAGACAAGTTGAGAGCACACTTTTTTTTAAAACACAACCCCATAAATGACACCCAATCACAAAATGATTCAAAAACACTCAAAATAATTCTGGTTTTAATACACTTATAACAAATTTATATCCGTGAATATATATTACTCCATCCAATTTTAATTCCTGAAAGTAAAATTAATATACAATCAATAGCTCCCTCTATAGTTAAATTAAATATAATATTAACAATATTATCTACAACTACCTGAAAGGTAAAGTGTCGCCATCTATTGGTATTATAATAGTTCATAATTAATATTTAGTTAAATATCCACTTTATTAGTTACATACTCACTTCATTAGATTTATTTATATAAATAAACTTTAAAAAACAATACTAACTTGTAATTTTACTTAAAATTCAAATAAAATATAATACTACTATATGAATAAATCTACACAGAATTAATTCAACTTGCACAGCATTTCAGATATTCTTAACAAGAATATATTATGTAAAAGAGATATTATTTTAATTCAAATTATTTTTGCTGCCAGCTGTGTTAATCCACTGATATTATAGACATTTATTAAATAATTAATGTTTTATTTTTACTACTACTTAAATATATATTAGACTTGTTTTTAAATAATTAATGTTTAATTTATACTACATTGTAAATATATTTTATATTTATAGATTAATTTAAATATCTAATTAAATAATTCATAAACAATTCAAAATATCTCAAAATTTATAATGTTGATAATTAATAGTATTACTACTGTTTTTCAATCAAATTAATGCAATGCAGTAATTAAAATACTTGTTAATTTTAATTATTCATAGACAAAAATAAAAACTATATATATTTATTTTTATATATATTGCAAATAGATATATATATATGAGTTATAATCACCAATGTTATCATTGTATAATTTAATTTGTTATTGTATAAGTTAATTTATAAATGTATGAAAACTGCACATCAATGATACCTTAAACAGAGGTGATCGGCAACGCACAATCACAACTATACAAAGTATAAATAATGTTCAATCAAATATTAAATTTCCTAATATGTTATAATTGTAATTATGTATGTTATATTTGTAATTTTCTACATAAAGTGTATATAATGTTCAAACAAATATTAAATATTAAATTTCCTAATATGTTATAATTGTAATAATGTATGTTATAATTATTATTTTCTATATCTTTTGTTATATGTTATCGCACACTAAAACAATAATTTATTACATACCATGTTTATATTTAAATTATATAATAAATGTTATTTAAAAGAGTTGATGATTGAATTTATCATAAAAATAGGATATCCATATATTTTTGCTTGATCTCGAATATATCTAATATTTTTGTTTTTATTTATATCTGAGCATAAGTATTTTATACGATGTAGATAATTGATAATTATATTTTTATAAACAGATTTATGTAAACATGAAGCATAATTGGTAAAAATATTTACTTTAAATGGGAAATCAAATCTCTTATCATAAATATCAAAAATTAATTTATAATTATTAGTAATATTAATTTTTAAGTCAAGAAAGTTTATATTATTATTAATTAAATCATTTTCGCTTAATTTAAGCTGAGTAGGATAAAAATTGAGTGGTGATGTGCAATTTTTTTCATTGAAATAAAATATGATAATGTCATCAATATAGCGATAAAATACATAATCAGTGTTCGGACTTATATTTCTTTCATAATAATATAAGTAAAGGTCAGAGAGAATACTAGATGCGGTTCCGCCCTGCGGAATTCCCTGGCATTGTTTATAGATAATATTGTCATATATAATGTAATTATTATGCAATGTAAAATTTAGTAAAGTTTTAAAAAAATTTACTGAAATATGTTCTTTTAATTTTAATTGAGATTTAAATTCTTTAAATAATATACACATTGTTTTATGTAAGTCTTTTATATCAATGTTATTAAATAAATCATTAAAATCCAATGTTTTTATGAATTTTACCGGATTGATATTATGTATTTTATTAATGAGTTGAAAACTATTTTTTAGGCAATGTTGGTTATTATGTTTTAGCGTTATATCATATATCTGCTTTAAAATATTAAGTAGTAAATTGCTTGCATTTTTATTATATGTGTTACAACCAATGGTAACAGTGCGAAATTTAATAGGATTTTTATGAAATTTTGGAATTATAACAAGATAAGGATAATTAAAATTATTACATTTGATTTTTAGTAATTTGTGATAATTTAATAATTTTCTGTTATTTATTTCAATATTTAATTTAGTTTTATTAAAAATATTACTTGTGTTGATTGCATTGTGAATTAACACTTTATAGTATTCTTTACAAATGATAGCATAATTATTTGGAGATTTATCTACATAAGTAATTATAAATTTGTTTTGTAATTCTGATATATGTTTATTTATGTTTTTAAAAGCTGCATGTGTAATATGATGATAATTTTTTATAATTTCATTTTTTAATTTATCAATTACAGAAAATCTCCATTCACTGAAATATTCGATTGGTTTATTGTAATCAACAGCAATTTTATATATAAACAAATCAATATCTTGAATAAACTGCAATATTATGGATTTGATATTACACTTATATGGAAGACGAAATTTTGTGCCATTATGCATTAAGTTTTGTAAAATAGGTTGTTCTACAATATTAAGATCACCAGTAATGATATGACCATGTGTTGTATTTATATACTTTTGATATTTTGGGTCATTACAATAACATGGGTAATTCTTTGAAGAGACCAAATTTTTTGCAAAAGAATTGTAATTAAAAATTTTACGTCCAAGTGTGCGATTATATTTATATGTCTTGTGAATGGTAAAATTTTTTATTGGAAAATTATTATTAATGTTGTTTATTATATTGTGTAAATTTATATTATTAAATACATGATTGGAAAAATTTATAATTAATTGTGTATTATTAGTTTTATATTTAGGTTTATTAGAAAGACTTGTATTTAATAGGTTTGCTCTATAATGTAGAATATCATAAAAGATATCACAAAAATGTGGAGAATATTGATTCTTTTTAAATACCTTGAAATATTGGTTTATATATTTCTTTTTTATACTAAAAACATGTTTTCTTATAGCAAGCCAACAATAATCATTACAAAATTGTGCCTCAAGATTATCAAGCTCCTGTTGAATCACAATATCATCAGTGAATTTTTTGTTATTATGTTTACCTCTACCAGATCTAGAAGTTTTTTTTAAGTTTGAAAAATTTAATCCGGAATAAAGATTTTTATAATTTTCATATTTAGTTAAATCTGAAAATACAGGATGTGATTTTTTGTATACTAATTGATTTAATCCATAAGGATATGTAGTATTAAAATGTCTTATATATTTAGATTCTAGAAAAAGTCGTTCAGTAAAATTTTTTTGTATTTTAAGTATTTTAATAGTAATATTTTTAAAATCATGATTTTTGAAATGAGTATATTCAATATTATGAGTTGTTTGAAATTTAGAATTTTTATATTTATCAATATGAGAACGATGTAAATTTAGCCGCTTATGTAATTTTTGACAAGACTGTCCAATATATTCCATGTTACACGAATTGCATTTCAATGAATAGATTACATTGTATGCTTTGCAAAATTTTACCAAATTAAGATTGTTATTATTTGAAATCTGTGACTTATCAGCTAATGGACATGTAAGACAACGCTTAGATTCACACTCTCGAAAACATAGTACAGGCTTGGGACAATAGAATAGGTTATCTGATAACGATCCAGGAAGATCCCTAATAATCTTCCTGTACCGAGCATTAGTCCTGGATCCACCAAGGCCTAAATTGCCAGTATCTAACATTTTACTAATAACTGCCATATTTGTTTGATAGCAATAAAAATTGCAAGAAATACATATTAAATATATCTATAACATATTTAAAAAAAAAAAAAAATTGTTATGAATCAATCTTAATATTACTTGAATATCCATAAAAAAAAAAAAATAAATAAAAAAAAAATAAAATAAAAAAAATATTAAGATTGACTGTTTAATACTTGATTAAATATAATAAGGCTATATAATAAAACTATTTACATATATACATAAAGTCCCATTAAGCAAACTAACATCAAAAGACAACAATATAAAAACCCTAGCAGTCATAAGTCAGTACAAAATTAATGTTGGTAAAAAAAAAAAAAAAAAAAAAAAAAAATCATTAGAACCTGAATAAGATTTTATAAAGATGCCCTTGAAAATTCAATAGATAAACAAATGATACCAGGAAATAATAGTAATACTAAAATATTATTATTATTAAATTATTATTAAATACACCATTAAAAGCGCAATGCAGCTATAATAACTATGTATTTCAAACAGAAGTTAATCAAAGTGATTTGTGAGCCAATTAGGCTAAATTATGGTATCATATAAAAATCAATATTTTAACTAGCTAATTGTTGAAAAGAATATTGAAAAGAATATGTAAAAACCATTCCATACCAATTTGCGCAATGCAGCATAATTTTATAGAATGTTAAATAATTATAATATCTATGAATTTCAAAAAACATATCAAGTTCTATTCTACTTAAATCTCCAAAGAGATAATCAATGATACTGTGTATACAGAATACCACATAGCTAATAATTAACATGTGCAAACATAATATTACCATAGCTGATGCTTCAATGGTAATTGGCTAAATTTTACTCATACCAAAAGAATATTGAAAAAAGAAATAGAGAGAAAGGGAAAAAAAAAAATTATAAATTGGAGTTGCAACTAAGTAAACACAAATGGATTAACAAATTAAATATGAACCATACACAATGGAAAATTGGACCACATGAGAATCAAATATGAATTGGACATGGAAAAACACATGCACATGTACTCATCAGCCTGGATGCACCCACATGTGTTTTAAATAATAATTCAGTGTTTCATAATTCCACTGGCATAATGCTAAGATCAGTAGAATCATCCAGGTACACTGAATTATTACCAGACAACAATTGGAAATACCAAAATTTGGAAACATTTAAATAGGAAATAAAAAACCATTAAGAAAATACAATATATTTCACTCACATCGATTATCCAAAAAACTGCAATTAACACCTCACTAAATTACCACGAGATAACAGTTTTGAAATAATAAAATTGGAAATATGAACGCGTAAAGTGTAGATAAAATATTTTACTCACAATAATTATACAGAATCCTTAAAATGTCACAACGTCTACATAATATTCACATCCACATGGCAATGCATCATACATGTTAACTAAGTCGAGTTGAGAGAAATGATTTGTAAGACAAGTTGAGAGCACACTTTTTTTTAAAACACAACCCCATAAATGACACCCAATCACAAAATGATTCAAAAACACTCAAAATAATTCTGGTTTTAATACACTTATAACAAATTTATATCCGTGAATATATATTACTCCATCCAATTTTAATTCCTGAAAGTAAAATTAATATACAATCAATAGCTCCCTCTATAGTTAAATTAAATATAATATTAACAATATTATCTACAACTACCTGAAAGGTAAAGTGTCGCCATCTATTGGTATTATAATAGTTCATAATTAATATTAATTAATAGTTCATAATTATATATATATATATATATATATATATATATATATATAGGTATATATTCATTCCACATAAATAATTTTATGCTAATGTTTCTTTGACTCATTTTTTACAAATCCTTCATTTGTATTCATGTTATATGCTATTAAGAACTGTATTTTTATTACTTTTATGTACTACAAAAAAGCAGAGGTAATCAAAAAATATTACTACTTTCACTCCATACCAACTATTTGTATTCCTCTCCATTTAAAAATGTTGCAGAGCAGTCTCTCCTCTGCTTAAAAATTTGAATTTTATCCTGAGAGAAAATAAGATAAAATATACATAAATGAATGGAATCTTCATGCTTGTTTACTTTTTATGCATGATGTTATGTAAGAAATGATCCCATATCTTCTAAATTATTAGACTCAGATGGATTGTCCCTGTGCTTTCCTTGATCATCATGACAATGATACTACTCTTAATAAAATTGTATTTATTTTTTATTTTTCTTTATGTGTGATTTCACAGAAGTAATTGGCTTATATCTCTTGAATGATTGGATTCAAGCAGATATTTCCTACATTTTTCTTGATCCTCAAGGCAAGAGTTCTCCAATGATACCACTTTTGATGAAATCAAGAATTAACAGTTAAATATGTTCCCTAATTAGGGACTTGTGTGATGTTATGCAGTATTTAGTTTTCTCTTCTGCTTAATTTATGTTATTTTATTTGTTTAGTTATTTGAGCTAGAATAAAAGCTATGACTATATTTAAAGCTGTTTCATTTCCACTACATATACATCTGAAGGTGAAAGCTCTAAAAAATTAAATTGCACCTAAGTTGTCTAAATTAAATACTTTGACAAGATAATCTGCAGTAGACACATAGTTTGAATGTGTGTATGTAATCAAATTTAATAAATTGGTATTTTTTTAAGGCTGTACCAATTAAAGAATATTACCATATTAAAGAATAAGATCTGCAAGTTTAAAATACAGATCTTATTCTTTAATATATTTTTCTTCCTATAGCTGTTGTTTTTAGCTGGAAGTTAATCCTCTCATATTTTTTAATATTGTTATTCATTTCAGCCAGGACACAGATTTTTGTGGATTCCAGTATTTTTGCGGCTCTTCATGATTCCATTCTTCATGTTATGCAACTATAATCCAGATAAACGGGCAATACCTGTTCTTATAACAAATGATTGGGCCTATTTTGGAATGTCTGTTGCTTTAGGACTCACAAGTGGTTATTACAGCAGTCTTGCCATGATGTATGCTCCTAAGTAAGTTAAAGCTTTATGCATATAATTTTTTGTCTGGGCCCCAATAAGTAAATTAAATTTTCTTTTAAATATTAAGCAAAGCTCTCTTATGGGAATGCCTGAAACAATATTCAATAAAAGATAGTTTCTTATATTTAAGAGAGATAGTAAAATTTCCTTGCATTTTTACAACTCTTACTGTAGCACATTCAATACAAGTGTCCTATGTATGATTGTACACTCCTGAATAATACGAATATGTTCCTGACATTGAGGTACTTGGCTTTCATTTGCTGCATGTATGGGCTATTCCTTAAAACCATAGTTTAAATTCAAAGCAGCATATAAATTTGCTCTCTTTTCTTACAAATTTTAGAGTATTAAAGCTAGACATTATTTCATATAAGGTTATATATTAAGTTTAGACATTATTAAAATTAAAGCATTTCTACAGAACTAAAACTTTTAATTCTTTTTTCTATCATGACACTTTGACAAGTAAGTAAAATCTGCTAATAAGGAATATTTCAATTTTTTAATAATATAATATGAAATAATGAAAACTTGATTCTATTATCAAGTTTTCATTCTTTCATATTATATTTTTTTAATCTTATTGAATAAAATTTTACTACCAGCTGATTCATGTATAGGATTAGCTTAATCAGTCATTGATTCAAATTAGTAGGTGGTTCAATTAAATGCTCATTCATATAAGTGAATGATTTTATTAGCTGCATGCTTGTTTATTAGCAAAATCTATTGTGCCTTAATTGGAGACAGTTTTATGAGAAGGTAACACTATCAAAGAGATTGCAATCATTAAAAAAGACAAAATCAAGTACAGCCTAATAAATATGCACTTAAATTGAGGAATCTTCTAGGATTCAAGTTAGTGATAGGCGATGTCTGTATTTTTTATTGATTTAATCGATACTATGGCCAACTCAATTATATAGATATTATAAATTTTTTATAGATGTCTCTAGTCAATAAATTGTTATTCTTAACCAACATCAGATTCAATTTTATAAAGAACTGCTATAAGAAAAATCAAGATTACTTTCGCTATAATATGACTAATTTTGCACTAACTGTTTCTTGTCCGCTCTTGAAACATTGGAGATCTTGTTTAAGGTTTCAAGAAGAGCTGAGAGAAACCAAAAAAAAAATTAAGGGAAGCTTTATTCACTGAACATTTGCAGCACCCCCTTTGGTGGGGAGAACCAGAACTAAAATGATGGGAAGTAAACCAAGACCAGGGGTCAGAAAAACTAATTTTTTATTGTAGCAAACTACAGCTACTTTATTGAAAATGTAGTTATCTACAATTACTTGTTTTAAAAAGTAATGATGACAAACTACTTTTTAAAAGTAGTTACTACTTTGCTACTTTCAGATTTTGTCAAAAAATTCAATTTACACTCAAAATTAAAGACACGGATTAAATAATAAAGTGAGTAATTATTGCATTAAGAGGACTTATCTCGAGGGGAGTAACTTTTCAGGAAGGCAAAAAACTGTTTTAATTATGGATTCAAAATTAGTCCAATTGGCATATATTTTTGACATTTACTATAGCATGGTTTCTATTGAAAATGGTATGTATACATTTAAAGTTCATTTACAGGGACACTCAAAAGAATTCTGTTACATTACCCTCAACTGGGAAAAAATGTCCACAGTGTATTTTCATGATGTTATACTAATGACATTGGTATGCATATATAAAGTGCATTAGCACTAGAACAGCACAACAATCTTATCTACTGGAACGGCTGAAAGGGGTCAATTGACCCCTCAATGAAACTGCTGAAATAACAACAATAAAACAATTTTAAATGACATACATCGGAAAAATATGTAATTTATGTGCATTTCATCATTTATATTTAATATTACTTGATAATTTATTGAATTTTTATAGTACTGTAAATGCCTATAGGGCGATCAATTGGATCATACTACAACTACTTAAATAACTCATTAATTTAATATAAAAATTGATTGGTTTCATAAATTAAAACTAATGCTAGCTAAAATAAAACACAATTTATAAATTAATATTTTTCTCATCAATATTTCATATATATTTCATATATATATTATATATATATAATCAATATTGTCCAATATTTCAAAAAATAACAAATCTAGAATTCTGAATTTTTTTTTTAAATATTTGTTATCTATTTAAGAAAAGTGATTTATTTCAACCAAACAAAAGTAATCAACGGACATAAGTGCTCAGGGGTCAAAATGACCCTTACCGCCGTTCTAGTGTTAAAACATTTTTTATGTAGAATATGGTGTGCAAATAATTTATCAATTATTTACAGGACCACTCAAAAGAATTCAGTTACATAATGGTCTACAGGAAAATGTTTAAAGTGTAACTTAATGTTACACTATTTCAAGCAAAATGAAATTGATATATGTAATTTGGGTGCACTACAAAATGCTTACTGTAGAATATGACATGCATCTTTGTTATTGTTAATTTACAGAGGCACACAAAATAACTCGTTTACAATGTTGTCTATTAGCAATTGCAGGAAGTGTGATTTTAGTTATGATATGCATAATTAAGTTTAACTCTTCGCATACTACGTGATGTGTAAAAATTCCATAGATCATACTTTACAGAGCTACTCAAAAGAATTTGAAAACATTACTTTGTATGCATCCTGAATTGCTTAAACAAGAATTTTAACTGAGTTTTGGAATTTAGTGCTGAATTTTATTTAGTGTACTAAGAGACGTTTTTAGAATATAAATAAATTCATAATATACAAGGCTATACAAAGAACTGTTTAGAAGTGCATTTTTAATAGTGTAATGAGTTTTTTTTGCTTGAATTAAATATTACCATATTATGTGACGTGTAAAAAAATCTGTAGATAATATACAGGACTGTACAAAATAATTAGAGTACACTTCAATTTATTCATGGAAATTTCTGAAGGTGACTTGTTAACTGTGTTATGCAATTTAAAACTAAACTAAATGTTTGCACACTATCTAGAAGATATACAAATCTATATATCATATACAGGGCTTCACAAACGAACTTGAGGTACTTTTCTGTCTATGGACGGTAATTGCTAGACGGTAACAATTTTTTAGTAATGCCTTTTACTAAATTATTTACTTAAGTATCATAGCTACCATGTCAAAACTATCGAATGTGATAAAATGCATTTTTCATACTCTGTGGCATTCTCTTATATTTTGCATGATACGTACGTTGGAAAATCGTGATGTTTCTAGCTTACTCAGAAACTTAAATAACGATTGTTTCAAAGTGTCAAATACGCAATTTTTTCTAAAAGTTACAGTATTAAAGTGTTGAATATGGCATAATCAATATTTTGCCATAAATGTTTGTAATATTTTACTTTTTATAATCATTTATACTATGTAAAACTATCGAATATGAAAATAATCACTTTTCAGGAAGTTAAGAAAACTGTTTTATTCAAAATTAGCGTAATTTACATAGGTTTTTGATGTATATTATAGCATGTTTTGTATTGAAAATGGAATTTTTAGCATTTGTAGCTCATTACAGGAACACTCAAAAGAATTTTACTACATTACAATTAATGGGGAAAAAGTGTTTGTGGTGTACTTTAATGGTGTTACACTATTTAAAACATATTGATATGGATTTATCAAGTGCACTAACAATGAGAGGCTCAAGCTTGGTAATCACAGATTTTGATTATTTATATATATATTGTACAGTAGAAGCCCCTTAGTCTCAGGTTCAACAGATTTTATACACCGCCTCTTAGTTCTCGAGAAATAGGGGTCTAATATTATAACAACTTAAATAGTTACTTTGTAATGATGTTACAGGTGTTGGTAGTAGCTGAGTTGTTATGGCATCTGCTCGTTGATCTGTGGGCCCGAGTTTAAGACCGGAATGCGCTACGTTTGTTTTTCTCATTTTTTGTTTTATAAATATAGTTGTAATTATAATTTAATAATCTCACAATTAAAAATTTTAATATTGTATATTAATTATAATGTTAACATATTCAAATTTTTATTTAGCATTTTTGATTTTTAAGCCATTATTGAACATTTTTCATAATTTAAAGAGATTTTTTTAAAAATTGGATCTATTATAAACTAGTAAAAATTCCAAAATCATTACAAATTTACACCTTATTTTATTAATAACATCATATAAATTGCAATCTTTAATATGCAAAAAAAATTTTTAATTTTAATTCTTATGCTAATTTTTAATATAATTTGGCTTCTTGCTGTAAAAACAGTAGTATTATCATCGCATTGACTTCCCTTGTTAAGGCAATATATATAAATGATGATTCTTTGAAATCACAAATTGACACAATTGTTCAATATCATTGCATCGATAAAGCATATATGAAATACATTTTATAAGTGATTTAAAAGAAAAATTAACTGTTTAATGATGTTTTATACCACGATTTAGTTACAAGTAAAAAATATAAATAGGTTAACATTATAAATAATGTACAATATTATAATTTTTAATTGTGATTATTAAATTTTAATTTCAATTATATTTATAAAGTAAAAAATGAGAAATACAAATGTAGTGCATTCCAGTCAAGAACCCGGACCCATGAATTAATGAGCAGATGCCATAACAGCTGAGCTATGACCAACACAGTAATTTCATTACAAAGTAACTATTTAAATTGTGTTATAATATTAGACCCACTATTTCTTGAGAACTAAGGGGCCATTGTATAAAATCCATTGAACCTGAGACTAAAGGGCTTCTACCCTACAACATATATAAAAATAATCAAAACCTATGATTACCAAGCTTGGCCCTCTCCTTGTAAAACATGTTTTATGCAGAATATGGTGTGTAAGTCATTTTTTCATTAATTTACACAATCACTCAAAAGAATTTCATTTAAAATAATCAATGGCAAAAAAATGTTCGAAGCGCATTTTAAAATAATGTTACACTATTTCTAACATAATGAAATTCATATACGTAATTGAGGTGAACTACAAAATACTTACAGTACAGTATGACATGCATGACAGTTACCTTTAATTCACAGGGACACAGAGGAATTCAGTTACAGTGTTTCTATTAGCGATAATTGCTGGAAGTGGGTTTCCAATTATTGTATGAGTTTTTAAGTTTAACTATTTGCATACTACGCGGTATGTATAAATTTTATAGATCATATATAGGACAACACAAAAGAATTTGCATGCATTACTCTGTACGGGCATGAATTGTTTAAAGAGGGTTTTTAATTGAGTTATGAAATTTTTAGTTGAATTATATTTAGTATACTAAAATATATTTCTAGAATATAAATAAATTCATAATATAGAGGGCTATGCAAAGAACTGGATACATTGCCAGCTATGGATGGTAATTTCTAGAAGTGTGTTTTAATAGTCTAATGAGTTTTGTTTGAATTAAATGTTACCATATTATGTGACATGTATTAAAATCTGTAAAGAATATACAGGGCTGTACAAAAGAATTAGAGTACGCTTCCGTTTATTGTAAAAAATTGCTAAAGGTAGAAAGTGCCAACTGCGTTAGGTGTTTTCTAACTAAACTAAATTTTTGCATACTATCTAGATTACTTATCAATCTATAGATTATTCACAGAGCTTCACAGATCCATTCGATTACTTTTTTGGCTATGGACAGTAATTGCTAGATAGTAATTGTTTTTATGTAATGCCTTTTTATGAAATTATTAACTTAAATATCTTCTCTCACCTTATTGAATGCTAAAGTTTCATTATAGTATGCTTGGAAGTGTTGAAAAGAATTGTGTAATCTATGCATGATGCAAGATTTTTTTTTCTTTTTTTTATTTCTAATATATTTTCTATAAGGGTGGCAACTCGGTTATACTAATGTTGCGAGAGAAGACAGAAATCATCTAACAGGAAAATACAATTGACAAATAGTGTGTCTTTTGAAATATATCATTGTTAAAATAATGCATTTTCAGTGACAAAAATATTCAGCATTTTTCTATAGTTGAATGAAAAAACACTTTTCGAATGTAAATTTTGTCATTTTCATTTAATCTACAGTGTAAAAATAATTTCCCCTATATTGTAACAATTTTAATGAAATTTATATTATTTTCTACTGTTTTTTATGTTATAGTTGTTTATTTAATAAACTTTAATAGTGGAACATACTTATATTCCATCAAATTAAGTCGTCTGTTTTAGATATAGTTTTGCAACTCTAAAATCTATATTTTTTTTTCTTTGTTGTCTAAAGTTAATTTTTCATGACTTTCCTAAAACTAATAACTTAACAAGAAAGAACTAGTATGCTGTGGCCTAAACTTTCCTCTACATAAATCAAATCATTTGAAAACAAAATAAAATGACAAACTGTTCATTTTTTAGATATATCTATCATGGAAATCGTGGAAAACAGAACATGGCAGCAACACCTGTTGTGCATTATTCACCTAAAACCAATAATAATCTATTTATGTCAAGGTATAACAGAATATGAAATTTAGTGAAATTCCGTGAATTAGTTTTTAAGATAAATCTATGGCAGAAGTCATGAAAAGTGCAGTATAGAAGCACCATATTTTGGGTGACTTACACTAAACCTTAATCAGCAAAAACTTATTTGAATGACTACGTCTAACTGAATCTGAAGTTTGATGAAAATCTGTGTATTAGTTCTAGAGATAGAGCTATTGCAGAAATCATGAAAAATGCAGCATAGCAGCATCACCTGTTGGGCAATTTAGACAAAAACTAATTGGTACCAATTTATATAGAGGTCAAACGAAATCTTAAGTATGATGAAAATTCGTGCAATAGTTCTTGAGATATAGCTGTTGCAGAAATCATGAAAAATTAAGTATAACAGGACCACCCGTTGGGCAATTTAGACAAAAACTAATCAGCACCAATTTATATCAAGGTCTAACTGAATCTGAAGGTTAATGAAAATCTCTGAAGTTGTTTTTGAGATATCTGTAATAGAAATCGTGAAAAATGCAGCATAACAGTGTCACATGTTGAGCAATTTACACCAAAAACTAATCAGCCCCAATTTATATCAAGGTCTAACTGAATCTGAAGTTTGATGAGAATCCGTGCTTTAGTTCTTGAGATACTGATGTCACGGGACTCATTTTAAAACACAGTATAGCAGTGCCACCTGTTGAACGATTTAGACCAAAAACTAATCAGCAGCAATTTATATCAAAGTCTAACTGAATCTGAAGTTTGAGAATCCGTGCTTTAGTTCTTGAGATATTGCTGTCATGGGAATAGTTTTAAAAGACAGTATAGCAGTGTCACCTCTTGGGCAATTTATGCCAAAATATAATAAGCAGGAACTTATATCATCATCTAACTGAATCTAAACTTTAAGGAAAATCAGTGTATTAGTTCTAGATATATAGTGCTGTAGTAACTCCTCTATACCGACCCGATGAAAGATGGTGAGTGGTAGCGAGATCGGATCGCTGGCACAGAGAATTTCTCGTATAAATTAGAAAATAGAATTTATTGCATACCAATATTAATTCTAATGAAAATATGTACAAGAAAGTTAATTACAGCATTTAATTATTTTTCGTGAGTCAATCGCTTATAAATTAATGACCTCTTGACTCCAAGTGTAACTGAAACAAACAAAAGTCTCTAAACATTACAGTCAGTCGTGACTACAAAACAAAGTTCATTCGGACCAAGGCTCGTCCGTTCCTTTTCTTCGGAAGATCTACTAATGCTCATTAATTCTGAGTCTAAGAACTCTCACTCTCGCACTTGGTGTGCTTTTTCACTTCGCTGGGATTTTCAGCGGATACCTGCTGTATCAATTCTAGAGGTCGGACCTCACTAGCGCTTACACCACGCTGAGTTAGAAACTGACGTTTCCTTTTCCCTTCTCCAGAGAGTCAACACTCTCCTTTCCGATCTCTCCAAAAACTGTCCTCTCTCACTTTTTCATTCTCGCAGGAGAACTTCTTCTGGGGGCGGGGGCTTTGTCGAGGCGGGCCCCTCGAAACTCTCCAGCCTCTTAGCAGCCTTGAGATCCCTCTGTTTCGTTTTCACTAAGTCCGTCATTGGACGTTCTAAGACAAAGGGCAAAGTTTCGGGCGCAAACCTAAAAATCGTGTGCAGAGATCGCTTCTCTCGCAGATGAACTCTTTCCCACGAACTCGGCAAGGATCAAAGCATAAGACCCCTTTTTGGGTAACGCCTTACCACTTCATCACTGTCCGAACTTTCCGCTCACAGTACAATAGAATTCGGCGTCTGCTAGTCTTCAAGGCAAAAATAGCGAGGGAAGGTATGCAGTTAAGTGTACTCACAGGAAATGCTAGAATGACACATAGTGCAGCTGGATGTCGAAGCTCAATTCTTTACAGCACCTCCTCCTCAAACGATTCTTAAGGGTGAAACACTAAGAATCTCTAAGAGTCGGATAAAGAATTGCAAGCTCAAATTACATCAGAGTGGCAAGAAATAAAACATACATGAATAAGATAATACTACCTTCCTTTTTTTTTTTCCCGCTCTGATAAGAAATCATCAACATATAATGAAATAAAACACAGTGAAATAAAAAATAAAAAATCTTAAAATAATTATATACAAAAGTTTATCAAGAAATCTCCTTAAACTCGACTCAGACAATCAACATGCGGAATGTCTTTGCCTGCGCGATGAGAAATGGCATAATTATAAGGTTGCAGAGCTAAGGACCACCTTAATAATCTGGGATTATTTCCAGAATTTCTTTTTAGAAACACCAAAGGATTGTGATCGGTTTCGATAGAAAAGTTTTGTCCATCAATATAATGCCTTAACTTTTTTATCGCAAAAATAATCCCTGCACACTCTCTTTCAGTGGCGCAGAAACTTTTCTCACTATCAGTAAATTTTCGACTTAAATATATTATGGGGTGCTCTTCCGATCCCTCTCTTTGAGCCAATACCACGCCAATACGTAAGTCACTAGCATCAGTTTGTACTATGAATTCTTTCTGAAAATTAGGAGCGTAAAGCACCGGTTCTTCAGTAAGTTTCATTTTCAAAGTCTCAAAGGCTTTTCCCATTTCGTCGCTCCATGCAATCTTTTCTTTTTTATTTTTCCCTTTAAGCGCCCTCGTTAATGGTTCTACAATCACTGCATAATCTTTTATGTACCGGGAATAATATCCAGCCATTCCCAAACATCTACGAATTTCAGTTTTCGATTTCGGAACCGGTAATTCCTTAATTGCCCTTACTTTCGCCTCAGCTGGCCTCCGTCTGCCCTCACCTACAATATGCCCAAGATATTTTACGGTTTTCTGAGCGAACTTGCATTTCGCCAATTTGATTTTTAGTTTCGCGTCATTCACCCTTTTTAATACTATTTCTAGATGACGCATATGGTCCTCCCAACTGTCTGAAAAAAACGCCATATCATCTAGATACGGTAAACAGAATTCCTCAAGTGCGTTTATTTCCCGCGTTGAGATACCTGCTAACTCCACCTGTTTTCTGTAAGGCTTTACTAAACTCAAGTGAGAAATCTGGGATTTCTGTCGCCTCCCAGGAACATTCACAATATAATTTGTTTCCGTAATTATTGACTCCTTTCTTCCCGGCCCTATCCGTCTATCTGACATTTTAATTGGCTTTCTGGTAGTTAAAACTAAAACCTCATCTTTCACATTAAGCTTCCGTTTTACCGCCTTTCTGTCAAACCAAAATTTCCTCTTTTCTCGTTTTTCTGACACATTTTCAACGGCTAAAACTCGACCTCTTTTTAACCTGTTCGTGAGATTAAACACACATCCCTTCACGAATTTATTTTCCTCCGTTTCTCTTATCCATTCTCCAAATACTAACGCTTTCAAAAGCTTTCTAACTTTTCGATGCCAACATGCAATACTATCGCTTATTGTGCGACACACTCTCGGATTTTTCAACTTAACACCAAACCTTTTTAGAAATGCAGTAGTTAAATCGCTTATCAATCTTTTCCCAAGGTTCAAGTATTTTGACACATTTCCTTTAACCTTCCCTTTCCCTAAGTGTAATGACACTTTTTCTAGGCACGCGCCAAAAATATCTACCTGACAATGCAATGGGACAAGCACCGGCATTCCCCCACTCATGCCATTGTCTCTGGCTTTTGCCACTATTAAAGAATCTCCTGCATTACAATGCGTTTCTTCAATTTCCCCTTTCCCTCTAATCTCTTCGAGAGATGGATACCTGTCATTTTCCATTTTACTAACCCCTCTTTCAATGTTTGCTAAGAACGAAGACTCCTCACATATCAGCAAAGGCGATAATCCCTTATCCACACTGACCAGTTCAATAGGGTTTTCTAGATTTTCACCCTCTAGTTTTGAATTCAACGCTTCCGCTTCACTGCACTCGCGAAAAATTCCCCCTTCTTTTTCTTCCTCGGAATTCAAAGTTTCCGCTTCCACATTCCCGCTAGAAATATCCTCTTCTTTTTCTTCCTCGGAATTCAAAGTTTCCGCTTCCACATTCCCGCTAGAAATATCCTCTTTTTCCCCCTCGGAAATCATAATTTGTTTACTTACCGGATTCGGAGCTGGGCCACCCTTTTCTTTAGAATTCAACGTTTCCGTTTCACCGTATTCGCGAAAATTTGCTTCTGCTTCTTCTTTCTCTTTCACCGAATTCAAAGTTTCCGCTTCATCGCGTCGGTGAACATTCTCCCCTTCCTTATCGGAAAACATAATCCGCTTATTTTCCAGCTTTGGAGTATGGTCAATTTTTTTCTTTTGAGCCCGCGTCAAAACTGCATTCATCAATTCGGGTTTTTTCTTCGCCTGTTCTAACAATTTCTGAGTGCGATTACCCAACAAATAGTAGTACATATCTGAATTTCTATTGTTAACTCCTGCCTTGGTTTCAATGACCCCCACACCTTCAATTTCTAACGTGACTTCTGCTATAGGTAAACAATACAATTTCCTGTCCACCGGTGTTTTAATCCAAACATGATCTCCATTCAAATTATCTTGACTGACTAAATGGTGCGGGACCAAATCTATCTGGCTCCCACTGTCCTTTAAAGCAGTTGCCTGAATTCCATTCACTAATACTTTACTCAAATAAGGGAAGAAAGTTTCTTCAAGTGTCGGCATACTTATTAAGTGACCGACCCGTGCAACATCTCTCTTTTTAATTTCCGGACAATCTACTTTGTAGTGCCCGCTTCGAAAACACGCATGACACTTAACTTCTCGCCTTTTTTCGTAAACCCTTTCCCTTTCTTTATGATCATCGCGATCCCTCCAGTTAAAGTTAGTCTCCGGATTTCTGTTACGGTTTCGCCCATTTTCAAAAGTCCTGGGTCTTTCAAAATTCTTCTCTAAAGGGAGTTTCGTATTCCAAGTTTTTTTTGACGGGCACTTGATTGCCTCGTACGCATCTAAAAGCCTTACTAAATCTTCCGGGTTTTTAATCTCTGCCCAGTTATCTATAAAATGTTCGCGCATTTCTGGAGACGCTCTCCGTTTGATTTGGTCCGTGACAAGCAAATTTTTCAAACCCTCAAAATCCGAAACTTGTAAGCATGACAGCCATCCTTCTAAAAAACTATTAAGTTCAAAGATCAGGTCCTTCCAAACTGAATTAGGATTTCGGGGATGCTGACTAAATTTTTGTCTGTACGTCTCTGCATTCAAACGATATCGTTCCAACAATTTTTCTTTCACATATTGAAAATCATCAATTTTGTCTTCGGGTTCTCTCAAAATTAACTCGGCCATTCCCACAGGTAATAATGATAGTAAATTCGTCACCAACTCATCCGAATTTAGATTACATTTTTTTGCCTGTCTCTCGAATAAATTCAAAAACAACGAAATATCCGAATTCTTTTCATCAAAGCGATGCATAATTGTTTTTAGGGGTAAATGATTCGTTCTAACTGAGATGCTACTGGATGTGGTACTCCGGTCATCTGACTCTTGTGTCGCTTTTAATCTAGCTAACTCATGTTCGCGTTCTTTTTCTTTTTCTGCTTTCTCCCACAATCTTTCTTTCTCTAACTGAAGTCTATCATTCTCTTCCTTCTCCGCCAATAACTTATTTTCCCTGTCTTTTTCTAACAGTTTAATTTGCGCTAAGGCTAGCTCTTTATCAAATCCCTCTTACGACTCTATTTTTTTTATAATTTTCGGTACAGTATCATTTTCCTCTAAAATGACCTCAAATTCGTAAGCTAACGTTTGCAAATCAGCTTTCCTATAATATTTAAGCTCCGACATTTTTAAAGTATAAAATTAGAAATTATCTTTCCCACAAATATAAAACAATACAATAAGATTAAATCAAATCCTACCAAGTGCGTCAAAATATTACCAAAATATACGCTCATAAAAAAAGTACGCTTAGCAATAATATAGGAAATATGCAACATATAAAGATAAGCAACTCTATCCTAACGTCTACATTCACCTTGGTATTTGGTTATAAAATACATATGGGATAAATTCTACACAAAACAAAAATTTCAAATTCAAAAAGTACAGTAAAAATATTTTAAATTGCAAAAGTCTCATTCAATTCCCTTTTTTTTTTAAATCAATGGTGGTCTTAATCTCTGCATCCACTCTTAAAAAATTTAGAATAATTCACAAAAAACATATAAAATCAACTCTGTTATCGTAAAATATGAAATGCGTTCGATACTTTTTTTTTTTTCAATGAACTCTCATTTATAGATTCAGCTAAAATTTTGTAACACTGCACAACTCTCAGTTTGCATTAAATTAATTCAACAATAATTTAATTTTTAACTACAAAATTTGTCTATTAAATAAGTTACAGTAATCTCGGAAGTATCTCATCATACTTTTTTTTTTTTCTACCGGAAAAATTTCTCAAAATATTTACTCTTACAAAAATTAACATACAACTTTTTTTTTTTTTTTTTTGAAGCCTACAACACCTATACAAACACTAATAACAATTAAAGCCACTCTGAGTATAAAAAGAGCTTACCTCCATTACTAAGAGTCTTTCAGGGCGTCAGAAGCACAGACTTCAGAGATTCTCAGGAGCACAGACGGGGTTCTCTGTCACACTTTTCGGATGGGGGAGCACTCTCCAGAATTCTTGGTAGATTTTTCTCTTTCTGATGGGGGAACACTCTCCAGAATTCTTGGTAGATTACTCTTTCTGATGCTGTGTTGATCCACAGGGGCGTCTAAGGAGACTCAGGTCACAAGTCACAAGGAGACTCTTTCTTGGAGCACTTTGATGATTTAAATTTCGGAGTCCACTCTTTGTCTTTAGAGAATGTCATTAATTTTTGCTAATTAATCCATCACCGCAAGCCACCAGTTGTAGTAACTCCTCTATACCGACCCGATGAAAGATGGTGAGTGGTAGCGAGATCGGATCGCTGGCACAGAGAATTTCTCGTATAAATTAGAAAATAGAATTTATTGCATACCAATATTAATTCTAATGAAAATATGTACAAGAAAGTTAATTACAGCATTTAATTATTTTTCGTGAGTCAATCGCTTATAAATTAATGACCTCTTGACTCCAAGTGTAACTGAAACAAACAAAAGTCTCTAAACATTACAGTCAGTCGTGACTACAAAACAAAGTTCATTCGGACCAAGGCTCGTCCGTTCCTTTTCTTCGGAAGATCTACTAATGCTCATTAATTCTGAGTCTAAGAACTCTCACTCTCGCACTTGGTGTGCTTTTTCACTTCGCTGGGATTTTCAGCGGATACCTGCTGTATCAATTCTAGAGGTCGGACCTCACTAGCGCTTACACCACGCTGAGTTAGAAACTGACGTTTCCTTTTCCCTTCTCCAGAGAATCAACACTCTCCTTTCCGATCTCTCCAAAAACTGTCCTCTCTCACTTTTTCATTCTCGCAGGAGAACTTCTTCTGGGGGCGGGGGCTTTGTCGAGGCGGGCCCCTCGAAACTCTCCAGCCTCTTAGCAGCCTTGAGATCCCTCTGTTTCGTTTTCACTAAGTCCGTCATTGGACGTTCTAAGACAAAGGGCAAAGTTTCGGGCGCAAACCTAAAAATCGTGTGCAGAGATCGCTTCTCTCGCAGATGAACTCTTTCCCACGAACTCGGCAAGGATCAAAGCATAAGACCCCTTTTTGGGTAACGCCTTACCACTTCATCACTGTCCGAACTTTCCGCTCACAGTACAATAGAATTCGGCGTCTGCTAGTCTTCAAGGCAAAAATAGCGAGGGAAGGTATGCAGTTAAGTGTACTCACAGGAAATGCTAGAATGACACATAGTGCAGCTGGATGTCGAAGCTCAATTCTTTACAGTGCTATTTGCTATTGCGAAAATCGTGAAAAATACAGCATAGCAGAGCCACCTCTTGGACGATTTACACCAAAAAGTAATCAATGCTAATTTATATAAAGTTCTAACAGAATCTCAAGTTTTAGGAAGTTCTGTGCTTTAGTTCTTGATATAAAGCATCCAGAAAATTTTTCTTAAATACAGACATACAGACAGATATTTTCTAAAAGTAGTCAAATTGTGTTCCGGACCTTCTAAAACATATAAATCAAACAGAATTAGTTTTTTCACAAATCCAATACTTCCTTCTTATAAAGATAGAATAAAGTAACAAGAAAGAAAAATCATGCATCAAGCATAGATTATGAAACACTTTCCAATACTAACAATACTTTAGAATACTTTAACAAGCTTTCACTGTTTAATAAGGTAAATAAGATACCCAAGTAAACATTTTAGAAAATGCAAAACACATTTGAAAACCAGATTTCAGAAATTACAGGCCATACCCAGAAAAGTAGTCCAATTATTTTGTGCAGCCCTGTATATAATCTATAGATTTGTATATATATATATAGTATGCTACGATTTAATTTACTAAGAAAACACATAATGTAGTTGAAAATTCACCATCTGAATTTTCAACCAATAGACAGAAACATATTTGGATTCTTTTGTACAGCCCTGTATACTACCTTAAGATTTTTATACGTGCTACATATTAAGCTAAAGTTTAATTCAGGCAAAAACTAACTGAAAGCTACTGAAATCGCACTTCTCAGAAATTACTATACATAGGCGGCCATGTATCCAGCAATTTACGTGGCCCTGTATATGATTTTATTTATATTCTACAAACATCTCTTAGTATACTAAATATATTTCATGTTCAAAATACCTAACTCAATAAAAAAAAAAAACCCTTTTAAGAAATTTATGCTGATACACAAATGCCTACGAATTTTGTGTAGCTCTGTATATGATCTATAGCATTTATACATATCATATTGTATGCAAAAATTTAGTTTTAACACATACCTAACAGAAAGCACACTTCCAGCAATTATAGCTTATAGATAATACCTCAGATACAGTACTGTATACGAAATCTTTTGTGTGTCACTGTAAATGAATGATAAATGCTATGCACATCATATTTTACAAAACGTTGTTACAAAACGCTACTTTAACAAAACGTTGCTGTTTATTAAGGTAAATAAGATACTTAAGTAAACATTTTAGAAAACGCATAAGACATGGAAAACCAGATTTCAGGAATTATCCAACCCTTAAAAATACTCAAATTCTGTTGTGTAGCCCTGTATTTGATCTATATGTTTGTATGTGTCCTACATTGTATGCTAAAATTTAGTTTAGTAGAAAATGTATAATAGGTTGAAAATTCACATTCAGAAATTTCTACCAATAGATGAACGCATACCTGAATTATTTTGTACAGCCCTGTATATTACCTACAGATTTCTATACAGGCCACATAATCAGCTAAAATTTTATCCAGGCTAAAAGACACTTAAAACTACTGAAATAACACTTCCAGAAAATATCATCCATAGACGTTTATGTATCCAGTTCTTTACATGGCCCTGTATATGATTTTATCTCCCAGCCAAAGCCATGCTGAATCATGAGGAAACAAATGCCTTTGTTCATTCTCCTGATTTGATCTCTCTGATTTGCTGAATTGTGGGTGTGCCTTTAGACGACATAGGCTTCCTGTTATTATGAAAATCAGATTTTCTATCTTCAAAAACGTGTTCTAAGAAAGGGGAAGAAGAAGAAAATAAAGCATGACAATGTTTGAAAAATATTTTATTTCAAATGGTTTCAAAAATTTTTTTATGGATTTTGGCATATAAGAAAGAAAAGTATATGAAATTTAAGAATATGTAGTTAGTTCTTCCATATTTTTAAAGGTTTTGCCGATGCAAAGTTATAAAAATGATCCAAAAAAGAACATATGTCCGACGGTTGCGTTCATTCAACACTTGTATTCCGTGGAGTATCATAACTGGGCCACCTCTGATTATTTTAAGATTTTTTGCAATGGGGGGGGGGGGGGACGAGATTTTATGGTATCTTGATATGTATGAGAAAAAGCTTAAAATATTGAATAATAAAGCATGTTAACTCTTCAACAAGATGTGAAAAAGAAAATAAAAAATCTACCAATTTTTTTAATTAAAAATACAAATAAACATAGCATGTCAAATTCGATTTTTTGACGAATAAAATTACTCAAATGATTTATCTTGATAACATGCTTAAATAGGATATAAAACAGCACAAGAAATATGTAATAATTGGTTACTTCCATCAATCACTGATTTTGAATCCATTATTAAAACAGTTTTTTTTTTTTTTGCCTTTCTGAAAAGTAGCTATTTTCATATTCGATAGTTTGATATGGTACCAACGATATGATCTCATGATTTATATTTTCAAGTTTATTTTCAAAATTTTTGAGAATATTTTTGTTTATCATTATATATCTTGAAAATGATGCCGTATGAGTGCTGAAAACATATGTTGATCATTAAAAGGTTTTTATAGGCCTTTTGTGTCTCTCTTTGTATCACATAAGCATTTTATTTATATTTTAATTGAAATCAAATGAGTTGTAATTTTCTAACTGGACGAAAAATGTCTGGGCCAGGATTCGAACATGGGATCTCTTGGCTGAAGCTGCCAGTGCTCTACCAACTGAGCCATCCTGGTCAAATCTACGTCATCCAGTTAATCCATTTCCAAATTAACTGCGATATATTCTGTTGAGCTAATTCAGATATCGGACCAGATGCTATGATCAATTAGGCAAACTGGATGAATTAGGTCCTCCAGATTCAACCAGGATGGCTCAGTTGGTAGAGCATTGGCAGCTTCAGCCAAGAGATCCCAGGTTCGAATCCTGGGCTGGACATTTTTTGTCCAGTTAGAAAATTACAATTCATGTCAATCTATTGTCTAATCTCCATTATCACAATTCCTGATCGAATTTCCTGCCAATTGATTGATTAGGATTTACTTTTTTAAGCTAACTGTGTGAGAATAGATTCTAGAACACCGATACTAGAATTTGGCAATTTATGCTGTTTTATATGATGTCGATGTTTATTGATACTCAATTTTTCCAAAATCGTCCATCACTAATCCAAGTATCCAATCATTTTTGGTAACAATATTTTTTCAACAAAATGAAATAACGGCTCTTCTGTTGCTTAAAAATAGATTTAATAAACATCCAAAAAATTAAACATTGCTTTCAATCATAAAACCGCTGGAATTTTTTTAATCAAATGTTATTTTTTTAAAAATCTTGTACAAAATATCTGCAGAATCCGATAAAAATTTACAGTTAATGTAGCCATATTTTCCAGAAAATTTATAAATTAGTACTTTAATTATCAAAATGCATTTATTAAAAAAAGTCAGAGAAATGCATTAAAATAATGTTATTAAAAGGTGTTGCTTGCAAACCTATGAACATTTATTCTCTGCATTACCCAACTTGTGCAAATGTTTCATAAATAATAATGAATCATAAATAATAATGAACCAGAGATAGTACTACATCAAAAACAAGGCATTTCAGAAATAATCACTTAAATGTTGAGAAAATATCCTCATACAGGGCTCCCACTTGTCACTTTTTAGAGATTTTGGATACCAGCATTTCTGAAGAAGATTTTTCTGCTATATTTTTACAACATTTGAAACAACAATTATCTTCTGGGTTAGGTTTCTACAAAATGTGTAAAAAAAATCTAAAAGAAAGTTTTGTTTGAAAAAAAGTGGTATTCAAAACAACAGACAGTGGGACACCTGCTCATATTTATTTAATCATAAGCCAGTCATTTACCATTTACAGAAATAGTTTCTGTGGAACCTTTTGAATACAAGGCATATGAGCAAATTTTTTCTTCAAAATATAATTTCAGTAAATATCTCGGATATGTAAATGAGCAATTTGAAAAGATGAGGCATAATTGAACGATACAACTCAAACATGCACAAAAGGGAACATCCCTTCATTTAAATACAATCAAATGAAGTAACTCGAGCATGTACAAAAGAGAACATGTAATCAAATTATTTATGTAATCAAGCTAACCCAAACGATAAGTAATAATTGATTTGTAAGCCATTTGATCAAATGATCTCTAACACTAGTTTTAACCTTTTATCCACTTTTGTCTTTAAAACTCATCTTTAGTACTTGAAAATTCTGCATTACTCTATTACATTTTATACTTATGTAGCTAATACTGATAATTTTAATTTTGTTATATTACTTTCATTATTTTACTATTTTAATTAACTTTATGATTACCATAAAATCCTAAAAGTAAGCCCCCCCCCCCCCTCAAATGTAAGTCCCCCTCCCACTTTCAAGCAATTTTGATTTTCTTTTCCATTCCCAAATATAAGCCCTCTTCCCTCCCACTCACACACAAATTTTTTATGCAGAGAAAACTTTTTTTTCTAAATCCAAGGGAGGGAATTTTCAATCTTTTGACATTTTTGGCAGATTTTCATTCTCCCCCCCCCCCCCCCTGAAATGTCTGTTTTCCTTCTCTACCCTCCCCCAACATAAAAAGTTTGAGAACTGGGGAATCTTAAATCTTTCTGTCTTTCTTCCTGCTCACTAGTACCGTAACAATTATTAAAAAATCAATCCTCTAAACTACAATCTCCCCACCCATCCAAAATTTATGGCCCTTCCCCTTGGCATATAAAGTTTAAAATGTTTAAAACTCTTTATAATAAATTATGCTCTATTTGTTGCTCTCTACTAACAATAAACAAATAATCAACTATTTAAATTATCTCTCTACCACCAAGATGTCTGTTTCTTCCCTTTTCCCTCTCCCCAGCAAAAAAAATCTTTTAAAACTCTATTTCAAAAATATCTTCTGTCCTATATGTCTCTGTAGTAATAATAAGTAATCAATCAATGATATAAATTACCCCTCCACTCCACTCCTCTCTTTCTCTGAAACTTTCACTTTTCCTTCTCTTCCTCCCTCTCCTCTCATGATACAAAGTATAAAATCTTAAAACTCTTTATTAAAACATATATGCTGTATTTGTTGCTGGCTAGTAACAATTAAATAATCAACCATTTCAATTATCTCTCTACCCTCAAAATGCCTGCTTCCTCCACTTTGCTAACCCCTATATAACAAAAAAAATCTTTAAAACTATTTATAAAAAAAAATCTTCTGTCCTTTTTGTTGCTCTCTATCAACAATAAATAAATAACAAAACATCTAAATTACAAACTCCTTCTTTTGAAATTCACATTTCCCCCTCATCCCCAAGAATACAAAGTTTAAAATTTGTAAAACTCTTATTTGAAGAAATTTTATGTCCTACTTGTTGCCTTCTAGTAAAAATAAATAGATATTTTGTCACCAAAGTTTTCTCTCTACTCCAAAAGTCTCTTGCCCCCCCCCCCCCCCAACATACACACACATACAAATTTTAAAATCTTTAAAACTGTATCTTACTTATAATAAAATCCAAAGGCAAGAAAGTGTCTGTAACCATTCCGGGCACGACCACTCTGATCTGCGAATCGACCGTAGTTAATTGCCATGTTAGGCTTATGAAAAACATATATTAACATATGACGACTAAACGATAATTTCTTTTGCTTTAAATCATGTCTGTTCTGCATATTTTCACATAAAACATGTATATCTTATCCAATTATAATGGATTAAGGTCCACATTAAAAATAAGCTATTATAAACAGCAGATTACTAAATATAAACAAACAAACACTGTTGCCATTCAGAATTTCTGAATTTTGAAACAAATGAATGACTCTTTGAATGCTTCATTAAAAAAATACAAGTTATTTATCTGATTCTGTTCTTAAAATATTTGTAAAAGCATATTAGTCTTTAAATATTTTAATTTTGTTTAAAACCTTCAAAAACTATTTTTGCAGCCATCTTTCGTCAATTAATATAAACAATCGAACTTTGTTAAAAATACAAGTTAATATTTACATATAATTAGCATATCAAAATTTAATGTGAAATTTTCGGAAATTACATTAAACTTTTCTTTTTGCAACAATAATATAATGATTAGCAAAAAAATGTAATAAGTCATTCCGTTTTCAGAATTATTCATCAAAACTATTTGTACTCTACTGATTGCCAATCCGCAACGTGTGTTTTACTGTTTTAACATCTTTGTTGATCTTTCTAAATGCTGTTTTGAACACGCGGTGGATTTTAATCTGTTCAATCAAATGAGTTTTTTATTGTTGTTTTATATAGTTTAAGGATCGTTTTAGCTATGCATGATGAAATTCCAATTGAACGTAGACGGCGATTAATTAGAGAAAGACAGTCGAGGTGGCTCGCTTGGCAAGCACAAGCAACATTGGACTGTATAAGGGAAGATGGCGCCTCTACCTGTAGATAATACAAGCAAATTTTAAAATTTGTTTCCATCGTAAATAAATTGATTTTTTTCCTTATGAAATGTAATTAAAATATAAGGAATAAATAGTACAGAGTAATTTCCATTTAATTTTGCTTATATAGTCAAAAAATGAGCTATGTGGTGAGTCAAGCTCTTTAGAAATCATTGATAACACTTTTTTTACAGAAAATTTCACACATGGATTATTTTTTTAATATTTAATTTGAATGTTTTGTCCAGTCATTGAACTATTTCAAAAATTGAATATTGGAGTCAATATCCTGTCATTTTTGACGGGGGGGTATATACTAGTTTATTAATATTAATGAATAATCAATCATCTAAATTACACTCCTTTTTCCTAAAAGTTCCACTTCTCCCTCTGTCTTCTCACCCAGCAGTGGTGCAGCCAAGGGGGGGGTTTGGGGTTAACCCCCCCCCCCCCCCCAGAGCTAAAAAAATTACTATAATTGCCGCTTATATGAATCAAAACAACTAAAGTTAAAATTAAGTTTTTTGGCCTTTCCGCTTGGCTGAATCCACCGCTTTCTTAAATCAAATTCTATTCAACAATGTGATTCATTAAATGGCGAAAATTCTACTTAAAACTGTGAAAGCGCATATTACATGCATAGGTTATATCAAAACTTGATTTTTGGACTGCGTCACTTTGTCGAGATGTCTTATAGTAAAAGATGGGTCATATACTCTCACAGAGACGCTTTGAGTTATATAGTATACAGTGGTCTGTTTTTTAATTGCATTTCTGTCTTTGTTCACGTTCGAAACAATACAGATCATCGAATTCCAGAGAAAAAAAAAAAAAACATACACATTGTAAGTCTATCTCAGTTTCAAGTGGCTTTTTTTGTGTTTTTTGCTCTCAGTTATATCTAAGACCTGGTAAGTAAGGTCCTGGGTACTATGTGCATACCCAGGAAAAAAATCTTTGCAAAAGTAGAATTAAAAAAAAAGTACTTAAAGTTATAAAAGCTATTTTTCGATTATGAGCAGATTTTTGCAATCGGTGTTTCTTTCGAATCATTTGTTTCGTAGGGGGCCCAGGGTTCGGAAAAACTACTTTTTGTTTGTAACGAACTACAACTACAACTACTTTATAAAAAATGTAGTTAACTACAACTACTTATTTTTAAAAGTAGCGACTACAAACTACTTTCCAAAAGTAGTCACTACTTCGCTACTTTAGTAATCATCGCTAATTAAATACACCGCAAACGATTTTTCCCGATAGACCATAATGTAACAGAATTCTTTGAACGTCCCTGTAAGTGAGATATAAATGTTACACATTTCATTTTCAATACTGAACATTCTATGGTAAACTTCAATAACATATAAAACTTTCATGGCAGTCGGAGTATATTTATGAGAGTTAGAGCACGGACAGACAAACAAAGCAAATTCATAGAACCTTTTTAATTATGTTGGAATTTTTTTTAAAAGAGGAAATTTGAAAAGAAAAATTGTAATAATCTTACACATTTATGAGAGTGATGTAGCACAGTAGCGCTTAGAATCCTGCATCGGGTCGGGTTACCCGCTTTTACCCCGACCCGACCTGCCGTTCGGGTCGGCTATATTTTCCCATTGCGGTTCGGGTTCGGGTCAGATTGACTTCAAATTTTTTGTTGCGGGTCGGGTTGGCTTTCATTCTTTCGGGTTCGGGTTGACCCGGTTTTTTAAAAGAATGTCCAAAATATTTTTTCACATTAAAAGTCTATATAAACCACAGATCACAGTTTCACAAAAGCAAAATGCGTGCCTGTCTGTTTTGTTAATCTTAGAATTCGTATCAGGAAGTTAATATAAACATACTTTTTCAACTACTGGTACGATAATGGTTATAACGAATGCTCCTGCACAGCTGAAACATTTCTGCTGAATAGTTACAATTCTAATTCTTGATACTTCTAATTTTGTTATGGCAAAAAACTGTGTGATCGACAGGAAGACAGGAAACGATTATTTAGCATTTTGCTTCTTATAGTATTTTGTTATAAATGGAAGTTTTGAAACCGCAACTAATTTTAAAAAAACATTTAAAGATTAGATTTTTAGTTTTATACCGTTTAGAGTCCTGCATCGGGTCGGTTTACCCGCACCGGCTCTAGATTTTTTTTTTGTGGGTCTGATTTCGATCGGGTTGACTTCCACTTTTTTATTGTGAATCTGGTTGAATTTCATTATTTCGAGTTCGGATCAGTTTCCGGTTGGGTTTTGACTCTAGTGGGTAGGGGTCGGGTTGACCCGAATTTCAAAAGAATGTCCAAAATATTTTTTCAGGTTAAAAATCTATGTACAATAAGACCTCCATTCGGTGTTTCTTTCGAATCATTTGTTTCGTAGGGGGCCCAGGGTTCGGAAAAACTACTTTTTGTTTGTAACGAACTACAACTACTTTATAAAAAATGTAGTTAACTACAACTACTTATTTTTAAAACTAGCGACTACAAACTACTTTCCAAAAGTAGTCACTACTTCGCTACTTTAGTAATCATCGCTAATTAAATACACCGCAAACGATTTTTCCCGATAGACCATAATGTAACAGAATTCTTTTGAACGTCCCTGTAAGCGAGATATAAATGTTACACATTTCATTTTCAATACTGAACATTCTATGGTAAACTTCAATAACATATAAAACTTTCATGGCAGTCGGAGTATATTTATGAGAGTTAGAGCACGGACAGACAAACAAAGCAAATTCATAGAACCTTTTTAATTATGTTGGAATTTTTTTTAAAAGAGGAAATTTGAAAAGAAAAATTGTAATAATCTTACACATTTATGAGAGTGATGTAGCACAGTAGCGCTTAGAATCCTGCATCGGGTCGGGTTACCCGCTTTTACCCCGACCCGACCCGCCGTTCGGGTCGGCTATATTTTCCCATTGCGGTTCGGGTTCGGGTCAGATTGACTTCAAATTTTTTGTTGCGGGTCGGGTTGGCTTTCATTCTTTCGGGTTCGGGTTGACCCGGTTTTTTAAAAGAATGTCCAAAATATTTTTTCACATTAAAAGTCTATATAAACCGCAGATCACAGTTTCACAAAAGCAAAATGCGTGCCTGTCTGTTTTGTTAATCTTAGAATTCGTATCAGGAAGTTAATATAAACATACTTTTTCAACTACTGGTACGATAATGGTTATAACGAATGCTCCTGCACAGCTGAAACATTTCTGCTGAATAGTTACAATTCTAATTCTTGATACTTCTAATTTTGTTATGGCAAAAAACTGTGTGATCGACAGGAAGACAGGAAACGATTATTTAGCGTTTTGCTTCTTATAGTATTTTGTTATAAATGGAAGTTTTGAAACCGCAACTAATTTTAAAAAAACATTTAAAGATTAAATTTTTAGTTTTATACCGTTTAGAGTCCTGCATCGGGTCGGTTTACCCGCACCGGCTCTAGATTTTTTTTTTGTGGGTCTGATTTCGATCGGGTTGACTTCCACTTTTTTATTGTGAATCTGGTTGAATTTCATTATTTCGAGTTCGGATCGGTTTCCGGTTGGGTTTTGACTCTAGTGGGTAGGGGTCGGGTTGACCCGAATTTCAAAAGAATGTCCAAAATATTTTTTCAGGTTAAAAATCTATGTACAATAAGACCTCATTCTGGTTTTTCTTCCAAAAGGCGGCCACCTCTATTTAGCGCCACTTTTTAATTCCTAAAATTTATATATTTGAAAATGCTTATATCTCTGAATAGCGGCCACCTCTAAATCTAGACACACGTAACATGTGCAGAAGATTTTTTTTTATATAGAAATAAAAACAACTTAAAATTTTTCTATTTATTTGTATGCTTGTGGGGGGGGGGGGGGGAGAAGAGTAAATTATGGGAAGTTAGGGGACAATTTAGATAGTTACTTATATATTATTATTAGGTAGAAACAAATGTGGACATTTTTTTAAAATAAAGAGTTTTAAATATTTGAAACTGTATGCTGGAGGAGGGGCAAAAAGGGAAGCGTAAATTTTGGGGACAAGGAAATAATTTTTATTTGTTGTCATTAGACAAATGAGTGAAAGATTTTATTTTTGTATAAAAATAAAGATTTAAAAATATTTTAAACTCCTCTGTATGCTACTATGGGGAAGCGGGAATTTGAGAGATTAGGGATAATTTAGAGGATTTATGTTTAGATAAATCCATTCTTTTTCTTTTTTTAATAAGGATTTTACATTTCTTTGCTTGCTGGGGGTGGGAGGCAAAAGGTAGAAGAAATTAGTCAGATAAAGATTTAACATAACCAGACGACTATATTTTGGTAAAAAAAAAATCGTAGTCGTATAAAAATACATTATATTGTGAAGATTTCTATGGATTTAAATAACAGTACACGAAGTTTCTGACACCCAAACTGTGAAAATGACAGCTAATTTGTGACTGTGCCGTCGTCTATGGAGAAATATGACACTGCAAATGAGATTTGTCGCTGAAGTTCGCAAATTGTTGCAGAGAACATATTTCGCACAAAAGAAACGAGTTATAATCATGTGATTTGAAGATTGGGACCTTTTTTCCTCCCTCCAAAAGTAGCGTCGATGCGCGCTACAAACTACTGATATTTTGTATCGCGCTACTCGCTACACTACACTTTTTTAATATAGCGCGCTACACTACAAACTATTGGAAAAAGTAGCGGCTACTGTAGTTTCGCTACTTGTAGCGCGCTACTTCCGAGCCCTGAGGGGGGTCTGTACACAAATTTAAAGACTATATTTCATTTGTTGGTAATGTTGCAACAACCTCTTGCTTATGATGGAGATTCGTATATTTATCGTTAAAATTTTATAAATTAGTTGTGGTTCCACTTTTAGCTATTTTTAATTCTATCGCGCTTCTAATATTGTAAACGCTGTTTAAATGAATCATAACCAACGTAATTGCGGAGAAAAGCATTATGATTTCATTCATTTAAAAGACTGATTCCATTAACCGATGATTCATATAACCGGCGACCATCTTTATTATAAACTCAAACCCCCCCCCCCCCTAGAACCGAATTCTGGCTGCGCCACTGTCACCCAGCAAATAGTTTAAAATCTTTAATATTACTTATTATTATTTTTTTAAGGCTGATCTATTTCTTATTTTGTAGTAAGGTACTCATCTCATATAAGAATCGCTCATCTAAAATCATCATCCGTTTTAAAATTTTTGCTCTGTCCGTTTTTATAAGACAAAATTAGCACTCACCAATCGGCGAGTAATACTGAAAATTTGGCGATTGACTTTATTGCCACCACTGGTCAAACTAGTCACACTCGCCAATTGCGATGATTGAATGGAAAAGGATTTTTTCCCTGCTGTCGCTCGACAAATTTCGAAACCATTTGGCGAATTTCACGATTTTTTCCCCGAAATTATTTGACGGATTGAGATTTTTCTCGAAGTCATTCGACGATATTTGAAAAATTTTTCTCCCGAAACCAGTTGATGAATTTGCGATTCTTCCACTATCGATTAATGAATTTTGCGATTTTTCTGCAATAGATTGACGAATTTTATGATTTTTTCCATGAACGAACAAATTGCGCACTTTCTTTCTGCTGATGTTCGACAAATTTCACACTCTTCCGCTGCCATTCAACAAATTTTGCAATTCTGTTCTGCGATTGTTAGACAAATTTCACTATTTTTCTCCCAAGATCATTTGACGAATTTTGAAATTTTTTTCCCCTGAACCTAATTGACGAATTTCTCGAATTTTTTCACGACAGTTACAAAATTAATTTTTTTCCTACAATGCCTGATTTCCTTCCCGAGACCATTTGTCATATGTCGCAATTTCTTTCCTGACACCATTTGATGAATTTCGCTGTTTATTCCACAATTGTTTGACAAATTTCACAAATTTTTTATCAAGTATTTGTAAATTTGTTATTGGCCAGTGCTGAAAAACACTGGCGAGTAAAAAAATTCATGTACTGGCCAGTGGCCAGTGAGTAAAAAAGTTAATTTTTACCTATAGCCCTATTCTCTCAAAAGGAGAGGAGTGGATTTCTAAATATGTGAGAGGAAAGCAAAAATTTTCATCTTTTTTGCAGTTTGGTTGTTCATTCCTGAATCATGTGTATATTTTACATTTTGAAATAAATATATTCTCTAAAATAACTCCCCATCCATTAACAATCAGCTGTGAGAACAGCCAAACTACAAAAACACTAAAATCATCTCTCTGCCCTTCCCCCCCCCCCCCTCCATGTCTAGAAATTAACCCCTTTTTCTGGGGATGGAGAATGGAACTTTAAGGGGAGAGTTAAATGATCAGTTATTTATTGTTGCTACAAAGTAACAATACAGCATAAAAATCTTCATAAAATCTTTAAAAAATAGTTTTAAAGATTTCAAAGTTTGTGTGCTGGGAGAAAGGGAAGAGAACGAGAGAAGCAGAATTGATTTTTGTTTTTTTTTTTTTTTTGGGGGGGGGGGAGGGAAGCAATTTAGATAATTATTTAATTATTTTTGCAAAAAAGTTATAAATAGATGAAAAAAAACTTTTTTAAGACTTAAAAGTATGTACTGGAGGGGGGAGGGGAAGACAAAGGAAATAAAGAAGACTCTTTTGGAGGGGAGGGGGGTGGGATAAATTCGATCGTTATTTAAATATTGTTGAAAAAATCACAAAGAGTAGAAAAAATTAAGAATTTTAAATATTTTATATTTTACAAGATGCATTGGAGGGAGGGAGGGGGGGGGGAGGGTCTTCATGAGATGATGTTGGGAGGGGAGCAGGGGGAGAGAAGCAGAGATTTTAGGAGGAGGGGTTAATTTATTTGGTAGATTGGAGTTATTTATTTTTAATATAGAGCATTTAATAAGTCTGAAAAGAAGTTTAAAATAAAGTTATAAAGGTTAAACTATGCGTTTTTGTTACAAGAGGGAGTTACAAAGGGGTTTCACTAATCCTTTTGGCTACAAAGGGGGGAAACAGTAATTTTGAGGGGGGGATTTAGATCACTGATTATTTATTGTTACAATAAAATAAGAAATAAAAAAATATTTAAAAAAATTTTATTTTTTATTTTATATATATTTTATTTTGGGAGGGGGGGGGGGAATTTATTTTTATTTCATTTATTTTTTTTAATCTGCCGAAATACAGAAGATTATTGCCCCTTTTTTACTTCTGAATTAATTATAAAAACAGGTTTAAATTTTTTTTATATGTATATCTCTTATAAGCCCCCTTTCCAAATTTAACAATTTTTGATTTTGAAAAAGGGGGGGCTTACAATCGGGATTTTACGGTATATATATATATATACACACACATACAGGGTTATTCTAAATGATGGACCCATTTTCAAAAAATTGTATTTATTAAAGTATCTTTATACCAA
Source organism: Maratus michaelseni (assembly GCA_963931845.1). Classification (NCBI taxonomy): domain Eukaryota; kingdom Metazoa; phylum Arthropoda; class Arachnida; order Araneae; family Salticidae; genus Maratus; species Maratus michaelseni. Next base: position 410,753,663 of record OZ007586.1, read on the forward strand.
TGAAAAGAGGAAGTTTCAAAGTTTTTTTTAAAGACATTATAAATGTTCATCAAACATCTACATGATAGCCAAAGTCGTCCCACACACGAGAAAGCATATCTGCTGTTACTGAGTGCACAGCAGCAGTGCATTCAGCTCACAGTGGCCTATTGCCACGCGACCTCTATCGGCCACCTCTGGAACCATCACCGCTTTAAAAGCAGTGCACTTAGTAACAGCAGATACGCTTTTTCATGTGTGTGACGAGTTTGGCTATCGTGTAGGTGTTTGCCGTGCAGCAAACGGTGGACACATTGAACATTTATAATGTCTTAAAAAAACTTTGAAACTTCCTCTTTTCATTAGTATAAAGATTGTTCATTTTGAATTTGTACTTTAATAAATACAACTTTTTGAAAATGGGTCCATCATTTAGAATAACCCTGTATATATATATATATAATTATAATATTCATGAATTTCAAAAAACACATCAAGTTCTTGTATCATTCTACTTAAATCTCCAAAGAGATAATTAATGATAATGTGTAGACAGAATACCACATATATATATATATATATATATATATATACAGGGTGTCTCAAAAGGTCGTTTACAAACTTAACATGCTGGTCTGTCATAGCATGATAAACAAGATTTACATAGGAACATGTGTTCGAAAATGCAAACTGCGACCGCTAGAGGGCGATGAGCGCAGACTTATGGGAGAGTGGAAAGTGCAATCATTTCAGGCGAAGACGTTGCAGGAGAAGGATGAATCGGTTTAGTAACGCAGAATTGGCTGATATGCATTACGTATATGGCGCCGCGGATGGAAATGCCCGAGCCGCGGTACGGATGTACCTTCAGCGCTTCCCAAGCAGACGTCAGCCAAGTCATGTTTTGTTTGGACCACATCGGTCAAGAACGCACTACACGCACGCCTGTCGTAGAGGAAACCGTGCTATGGGAATTTGACAGGAACCCACAAACAAGTCTCCGAGCAAGCGAACTCGACTTGGGTGTACGTCTGTCCAGCATTATGCGCATACTGTATGAGGACACGAACCACCCCTCACTTACAAAGAGTACAGGCATTATGTGTTGACGATTATCCCCAATGCGTTGCATTCGCATGCTGGTATTTGCAACAATGGGTCGCACAGCCGGATTTTCCCATTTTGAACAGGTCCATGAATTCATGCGTCGACGTTGTGAAGCATGCATTGCGACGAATGGAATGAATTTTGAAAATCTTGTGTAAATTAAACCATGTTCTTTAATAAAAGTCATATTAATACCTCTTTCGATATACTTTCTTTCTTCCCCTCCACACCTGCGATCATCGCCCTCTAGCGGTCGTAGTTTGCATTTTCCTATGTAAATCTTGTTCATCATGATATGACAGACCTGCATGTTAAGTTTGTAAACGACCTTTTGAGACACCCTGTATATATATAATATTACATATATAATATTACATATATACAGCGTGTCCACATATAACCTGACCGACCTTTATTTTTGCAACCGTTTGTCCTAGATGCATACTTGCAATTACAAAAATAGTTTAAATAAGGTAAAGAATTATTTTTAAAGCGATTTGGGTCAAGAAAAACATTTATTTAAAAATTACGAAATTTAAATTTTTATATGGTCCCCCGGTCCTATAAGTGATATTTAGTAGAAATTTACTGTGACACTAACAAGTAAGACAAAAAAAGTCCCATTCATCTAACATTAAAATTGACCGAGTTATGAAACTTTGAAATGCATGACTTATATCACTTTTTTGCTTCTTAAAACTGATGATTTCGGCCATGCTTTCAGGGGTCGTATGTAAAGTACTTAAACTTATTTCAAGGTATCTGCGCTTTAAAAGAAATCGTACAACTATTACGATTGACTTAAATTTTATTAGTTAAGTTTCAGATTAGTTAAAATAATTGTATTTTATCATATGTTTTATTTTGGAAGTATTTAAGGCTATGATTTATTTTAACAAAAATTATATTATTTTCATGAGGTTTTATTTAACTTGCAACGATCGTCTTTCCAGTTTAAATTTGTACTCGAATTTTAATTCACTTTCAAATGTCCGATCAAAGTTAAATTTTACATACTGACTGAAATCTGATGACAATGTAATATTATTATGATGTTCGACGCTTACCATGTTAGAGGATAACACAAAAAAAGTCGGATAGATTACCGCCAACAAGTTTAAGAAAAAAATTTAGATTAGATAACATAAACCTGCGATGGTTGTGCTTTTTAACTTTTATAATTACGTTTTATGTATTTTTTAACGCTGAATAAAAATATTGCCTTCACTTTTAACCATCATGTCAAGATTTTTCGCAAATTGTAAGTTTCAAGGTTAAAAAATAGCGAAAAATCTGATACTATAAAATAGATGCAAGACTTTTTTATTCAGTTTAATTTTATTTATTTCAATAATTTATTCAATTTTTTGGCTTATACTGGGTTTTTTACAACTAAATAGCTCAGGGGTCTGATGAGATTGGGAAGGCACGTGGGGGGGGGGGGGGGTCAATTTTAACTTTGAAATTTTTGATTTGAGAAAAATCCTGATGTGATGGTTTAAAATGAAGGTCATTTTCGGATTCAGCGCTAAAAAATACATCAGAATCAATTTTCAAAAGCTAAAAAACAGGGCACAACTCAAAATATGAAAGACTGTGTATTCTAACAGCATTTTAAAATCTTAATTGAGGCTGTTGTTTTTCATCCTTTTATTTAACAAAAATTCTGTTATTTTTATCCTCTTATATGCTCAGTACAAATTGTATATTTTGCATTAATATGTTAGAATGATTATAGATTTCACATTTATATTAAATTGCAATGTTAATTTTGCTCTCAACTATTTTTTTGATATATCTGACGATTATTTATATTTCTACTACATTTGTGATTGACCCCTATTTCGCAACAAAAAATATACTCCAACTTTAAACAGCTATAACTCGGTCAGTTTTAATCGTAGATGAATGGGACTTTTTTATCTTACTTGTTAGTGTCACAGTAAATTTTTACTAAATATCACTTATAGGACTGAGAGACCGTATAAAAATTTAAATTTCGTAATTTTTTAATAAATGTTTTTCTTGACCCAAATCGCTTTAGAAATAATTCTTTACCTTATTTAAACCATTTTTGTAATTGGAAGTATGCATCTAGGACCAACGGTTACGAAAATAAAGGTCGGTCAGGTTATACGTGGACACGCTGTATATAATATTACACACACACACACATATATATATATATATAATCCAGCAAAAGCATGATTTTGGCCTGAACTAGCACCACCCCCCTCACCAGAAACAAGACAACACAAGAAAACACTGTAGAACATATATGTAAAAATAAACATAAACAAGCTGCGGCCTCATCAGCAGTGGGTAAATTCAAAGGCAGCCAAGCATCCGAACAAAAAGATTAACAATTAGTGGCAGTGGGTTTCGGCCAGAGCTCTGCGTAGCAAAAATTCAAAATGTACAGAAACATATTTGAATACTACTTAACAGACGCTCCCCCCCCACCGTACCCTACGCCACAATATAAGCGAATGCTGTACCAATATCACAATACTGAATCACCATAGTTGAAACAAATGTCTCTTCGAAAATACACACAACCAATTCAGCCACGTTGCCACAATTAAAAAAGTAAAACACGATAAACAAACCAAATCCGTTATTCAGTACACAATCCAGAATCGTTCCATGTCGGATGCCAACAAACACAGCCATCATCATAAAACCGTCCTTTTCAGGCCTTAGGAATTACGAGTCATTTACTGTTGAATGTAAGCAATCTATCAATAATGGAGGCAGTCTGCAAAATCTGAATATTTTTTGATAAATTTTAGAGGGATATTGTTTTTATAATATAAATGACTGATAAAATAAAATAGTTCCTTATTTAACAGGTTTTTATTTGAACAAATTCTGTGAATTTGAACAATATCCCTATTAATAGCTTAAAGGAAGCACTTTTAAAGACAGCTGAGTTGGTTTTAGATGTCATGGATTTTAACTCTACTTTATTTTTTAAATTATGTCATTTCTGTCTTTATAACAATTATGTTTATACAGGTTCCAAAATATACTCGCAAATCAATGGTATCGGGATGGGTACGAGTTATTCATCTACGGCCGCTAATTTATTTTTATTTTATTATGAGTTTCAATATAATATCAATACAGCTGATGTTCGTTTTATTGCATACAGATACATAGATGATTTAATTGTTTTAAATTTCGATGGGGATTTTGGGGGGATTTCTCAAGAAATTTACCCCGACTCATTAGTATTAAAGAAAACTAATGATGATAACAAGCTCGCTAATTATCTTGATCTAAAAATTTTGATTAAAAATGGTTTACAAATTTCAGTTTTTGATAAGCGTACCAGTTCTCCGTTTACTGTGAATCATTTAATTCATTGGTCTTCAAATATTCACAAATGTATATATATAAATATTATAATTGGTCAAATTTACCGTTTTTACAGAATTTGTTCAAATAAAAACCTGTTAAATAAGGAACTATTTTATTTTATCAGTCATTTATATTATAAAAACAATATCCCTCTAAAATTTATCAAAAAATATTCAGATTTTGCAGACTGCCTCCATTATTGATAGATTGCTTACATTCAACAGTAAATGACTCGTAATTTCTAAAGCCTGAAAAGGACGGTTTTATGATGATGGCTGTGTTTGTTGGCATCCGACGTGGAACGATTCTGGATTGTGTACTGAATAACGGATTTGGTTTGTTTATCGTGTTTTACTTTTTTAATTGTGGCAACGTGGCTGAATTGGTTGTGTATATTTTCGAAGAGACATTTGTTTCAACTATGGTGATTCAGTATTGTGATATTGGTACAGCATTCGCTTATATTGTGGCCTAGGGTACGGTGGGGGAGCGTCTGTTAAGTAGTATTCAAATATGTTTCTGTACATTTTGAATTTTTGCTACGCAGAGCTCTGGCCGAAACCCACTGCCACTAATTGTTAATCTTTTTGTTCGGATGCTTGGCTGCCTTTGAATTTACCCACTGCTGATGAGGCCGCAGCTTGTTTATGTTTATTTTTACATATATGTTCTACAGTGTTTTCTTGTGTTGTCTTGTTTCTGGTGAGGGGGGTGGTGCTAGTTCAGGCAAAAATCATGTTTTTGCTCGATTATATTGAATTTGTGTGTTCTAATATGCAGCTTCTGGCGCTGTTCATACGAATATATAGCTGTTTTGTTTGTGATGTGATGGTTACTGCTTATATATATATATATATATATATATAATATTACATAAGTATAGCATGTTGTAACCCACGTAACATAACAAACGTTTTCTGCCCACATGAAAAAAGAGGTTGAATATGGCTGTCCTACTTTATATTTTTAAACATTTGTGAATAGGAAGATATCTTTTATTAGCTTCATTTACAGATTACTATAATAGGTCATTAGTGGCCCCTTTTGTAAAGAAAAATAGTCCATATTGTTTTTACTACAAAATTAGGTGGGATTCCTGATATCAATTTTACTGAATAATAATGCTTCTAGTGACATTTAAAAAATTCTTTCTGGGGTATCAACAAGTATGTTGGGCAGCAAAGAAGGTTCACTGATCATTACAAATGAGATACATTGGGTGCTGGAGAAAAGTTGTTGGTATATCAAATGAAATATGTACTTCATTTGATTTGAATTTAGAAAACTGTAAAATGTTCTTGAAAGATTTTTAATGTGATAAAAAATGTAATATTTCTAATTATCTGTGCTGTTAATATTTTTATACTCTTTTGTTAAAGATGTGTGGAAACAGAGCATGCTCCTATTGCTGGAATGATATCTGCTTTCTTCTTGGTACTTGGAATAGTATGTGGTGTAAATTTTACACTTCTTGTATCCTGGTTAGTAGAAACTGATCTCTTCTGATTGATGTATGGGCTTAAATCATGTAAATTCTTGTAAAAAGTCTTTTGGATAACAATTTTGCATAACTTCTGATGCTTTCTTTTGAGGTTTTTCTGGGGAAAACTTTATTTGAAAGATTTCATACAGCCTTTCCTATTGGAATAAAATATATCCTTAGACTTGACTTTATTATACAGTTTGTACATTAATACAAATTGATGTTGCATTTGTTGCATATTCTTCATACATATAGTTTATTGTTGTTTTTTACAACTCATGAATTTCTAACTTGTGATCATTAATAATTCATTGAAAAAAAATCTCTTGTGTATTTGTTTGTACTTAATCTGTGTATGTTATTGTTAAAGTTTGTAAGACATTACAAATCCATTTTTGGTTGCACCATTCAAACACACATAGTTTTGTGTTTTGTTATATTAAGGTACTTCAGTATTTATTAGCCGTCCTTTTAAAATGTTTTTGTATGATCATTGTCATTTCTATCATCACAAGTGTGATAACATTCTAATAGCATGTGTTCTGTTACTGTGATAATTCAGAAATATTAAAAAAGCAGAAGAAGAAATTTGGTACTATGAGTGATTTAGTAATTCACAAATATATTCTAAAAGGATTGAACACATAATTAATAGCAAGATTTTTCTACTTTTTCACTTAATCTATATTTTTATACTTTTTAAGTATTTTATAATATCAATTTCATTACTTGGAAGTCTTAGTACCATTCATGTATATTGTTTTCAGTAATAGTTTATTGTATGATATTTTTTTAATTCAAGTTTTTATCTAGTTTAAATTTTACATTTGCTCTTGATAATATTGTGAAAAATATTTTAAAAAGACTGATTCATAAATTTTGAAGATTGAGTTTCACAATGTATTCTTAAGAAAAATGCTTTTTTAAATATTTTGTTTGTGCTGTTTTTCATAGGTATGTTTATTACATAAATTTTGCATGACATTTTCATTTTTTCTATAAATTGTTTATTTTAAATAGCAAAGATGTGTAACTTATTCCACATATACAGTTATTTAAATAGTACTAGTCTGATTGTGCATAATTAACCTTTATACTGTAATTCATGTATACCAAAATAAAATTTAATAAAACAACAAATTGCTTATTTCTATATATTTTCTGCTTTGAGACGTGTGCTTTATTTGTGTGTATTGGTGATTTTCTTCCATGAAATTGTTCTTTAGAGAATGATAGAAGTTTAAGCTTAAAATAAGGAAGTTACAGTCAGCCTATCCACGGCCTAACTCTATTTTCTCCTTCCCTTTATACGGCCGTAACAAAAAGTCATTTTCCCTTTGTTCAAGAGGAATAAGAGTTTCTCCCCGGAAGAACGTAGGGGGCGCTATTACTTACCATTACTAATGGAGAATTTCCTTATCTTTGCGTTTCGTTCATCAAAACTATTTATGAATTGATATATCCAAGACTAATAAAAAATCCTTTAGGGGAATGTGACTTAAACGAGCATAAAATAAATATATGCTCATTAATATGTGCAAAATTCTTGCCCATCATTTAAAAAAATATGGCAAGGTATTTTACAAATGAAACCAATTTATCTGCATGTAAAGAACTCTTTATCAAGAAAAATTTTAAAGTTTACTTAATTTTAATTTTATAATATTTAATGTATATTTCACTATAAAAATTATCAATGTTTAAAGTCTAATCAAGAAATAGAATCTGCATATACCTATAGATACATATATATATACAAGTAGGGTGGATAGATTTATGAATTAATATTTTAAAAATCTGAAAAAATATTCTGTAATTTCTGTAACCACACAATATTCTAAAATTTCCACAAAAACTATTCTCTCATAAATGGAGTACATAATGCTACAGCAAAAAAAAAAAAAAAAAAAAGAAAAAAAAAAACTTGTTCATTCTCTAAAATAATAAAACCTTTAAAAATTATTATGAATTTGTTAAATAATCCATGTTTTGAGAAAAAAAAAAAAAGCGATGTGAGTTGATTGCCGGATATTGGCGAAATATGTTTTCTTATTCTGTTGATATTATGAAACATGAAAGTATATTTTTATTTTTATATACATACTTTTATACCATGACTTTCCAGAACTAGAATATAATATTTAATTTTATATGTAATTCTATTATATTTCTATATGCTTATATATTTCAGATCAGTACCTATAATGGTTAAATTTATTAAAAATTGTTTTGAATGTACACATATATACATATATTTTAAATAATTCCGAATCGTGTAAAAATAATCCATGTTTTGAGAAAAAAAAATCGATATGAGTTCATTGCCGGATATTGGCAAACTTGCTTAATTTTCTTACTACTATTATGAAACTAGTAATTATTTTTTAAATTTTTTATTGTGCATTTTACGCTCAGAATTATCAATGTTTCAAGTAATCAAGAATTTAAATGTATATAAATATAGAAATTTACTTATAATGTTTGTTTTGCATTTTATAGTAGCGTGTTATTTAAACTATTTTTAATTGCTGAAAGCATTGTATTTATTTATTTTATCTCTAAATCTTTTAGTTTTTCCTGTTTGTAGTAAAGAAAATGCCGAAACAAAAGATACATATGTTATATATACCTTTTATAATGAATATATTGCAAAGATTCTTGTATTTTTATGTATAGAAGTAACATTTACTAAGCATTATTTATGGTAAGTATATCGCGCCATCTACCGGCGAAGCAGCCTTTTAACGATTCCGAAACTAAGGGGTGATTGTGAAGGCCGTATGAGGGGAGGGAGAATCGAGTTTGGCCGTGGCCTATCAATCATTGTTCGCAACCTCCAGGATCTGTAACATTAACCTCTCAGCTGCCAATCAGAACAACCCTTTTGTTTTTCTTGAACTCCACAACGATGTCATTCAGAACTATCCTATAACTTTCATAACAAATTTTACTCAAATTAGAGACTAATAGTTTAATGTTGTAATATAAAATTTAGATTTTTCAAAGCTTAATTTTTGACAAATATTTTAAAACAGTTTGTTTTCTAGAGATCTAGCAGGCACTATTAAATATGTGCATTTGTAATATTTGTATTATTTATTAAGTTAATACTGCCATTTTATCCAGTTCTCTTCAAACACTAATATGAAATAGGAGAGGGATGAAGACAAAGCTTTCTAAGGTAGAAAGCATTTCATTTGATTTTTTTTTAATGCATTAAAGTCAATTTTTAGATATTTTTCTTATTTGTATAATTAAATAATACTAAACAAATTCTAATTTAGGTATCAATCTATTGTAGTCACTATTGAATCATGAAAGGGACTACCTGCACAGACACCACCACCACCAACAAAAATATTACATTTACATTTTTAAAGATTTTTTTAAAATTATTAATTTTTTCCAAAGATTTAGAGGGGTGCTCCTCCTTCACCCCACCCCCACCCCCTTGCATATGTCTATGTTTCTGTTTAATGAAAGATTCGTGTTGAGAGCAATTTTCCTTTGTTTATTTTTATTACAAGGCAGCATTTAATAAACGCATTTCCATTCATTTCAAGGTGGTTTTTAAATGCCTTGCAAAATAACGCGAAACTTTCTTGCTCGTTTTTAAACATAAAGGCATGAAATCAGCAGGCCTGGCTATTGAAGCGATTTGCAATCGAAATGAGTTTGACCTTTTTTGATAATTAAATTTCTTATCTTATAAGCGATTCGTGTCACGTAACGACACGTTTTTCCCTTTTCTCATGCTGCGACAATGGGAATTCGGTCAAAACGCCGACTTTGACTGTATTTTCTGAAAGATCCTTTGACTTTTAAAAAAAAGGGAAAACGTATTTACATTAAAGTTTTTGAATAAGAAAACCTGCCAATTTCATGTGTTTTCGAACAAAAATGAATTAAAAAAGGTCATAAAATAACCAGTTTAGTTTTTAGAAAAGCCTTAATTATATAATTGGCATCTCCTCTCTTCCTTCATATTCCTATGTTTCTGTATCATGAAAAATTCGTGTTGTTCAGCGTGATTTTTTTTATTATTTATTTACAACCACAGCATTTAAGGCTGTTCTCAAATCCGAAGGAGCTTCTTTTTGACACAATTTTGAATTCATTTTTGTTCCGAAACACATAAAATTGGCAGGTGATTTTATTCAGAAACTATGTCATCAAAATTGGTTTTCCATTTTTTGGTGAAGGCACATGATCTTTCAGAAAATACTGTCAAAGTTGGCGTTTTGAACCGAATTCACGAGGAGAGTGAGAACGGGGAAAATCGTATAGTCTCGTGATGCGAATCGCTTATAACTCGATAAGTAATTTATTTATCAAAAAATGTAAAACTTATTTCGATTCAAAATCTCTTCCAAAGTCAGGCCTGCCAATTTTATACTTTTGCGTTTAAAAATGATTCAGAAAATGTGTCAGAAAGTTTTACGTTGTTAAGCACTTCATTTGAGAACACATTTCCATTCATTTAATTTTCAAAAGTTTTTTTTTGTTGTTACAGTAGAGTCCCGCTAATCCGAAAATCTGCCTATTCCGAACAGAGATCAGAAAATTATCATTTTTTTTAACTTAAAAACAGGAAAAATTAAAAAGACGTTCGTGAAAAAACATACATTTATTGTTATACAAAGAAGTTAAATAGAGACATATATAGAGCTTAAGCATGATGAAAATGCCTGAAACCAAATTGAAATGAAAGCTGGTTACTTACAGTACATGTCGGCCCCATTTATACAATTCTGTAGAATCATTTTTAATCACTTCTAAACACAAAAAATAACTAATTTACACACACTTAAGAAGTAAAGTCAGTGATTTTTTTCTAACGAAGAGCACTGAATCGACTTGAGGATGCAATGTTACGCCATCGCCGCATGAACATAACATCATTTGGTGTTGATTAAATGTGTTGTTCGACATAGCGTAAAGCGAGGTCAAGAGCATTTGCAGCGTCTGTGTGTGATAAGAGTTCAGTTTGACACTTGCAGATCTCCCCGCACTTAATTTCGCCTTAACAAGTCAATACATTGATTGTTATTAATGAAATCTGCCTATTCCGAATTCCCGCTAAACCGAACAGTGATCGGTCCCAATTAGTTCGGAATAGCGGGACTCTACTGTATTTTAAATATATTATTGGCATGCTTGGTATGTATTTCAGATAAAATTTCTCAAAGTTCATATTTACAAGCATTTTTGCTTTTTTTTAATAGTTTCAAAAATAAAAAATAACTATTGTGCATTTAAAACCACTATCTTAATGTAATTATCTAAAACTTGACGGAAGTGGGGTGAAATTATCATCATTAGGTTTGCAGTTTCTCTTCAACCTGTCCCCGTCTTTCGCCAAAATTCCGCCAAGCCAATAGATACATTCTTTATAAAATATTAATATATATATATCATAACAGTGGCACATTTTAACTTAAATCAGTTTCATTTAAGTGGTCCATCATTTCTTTATTTAAAGATTAAAAAAAAAACAGATACAGAGAGATATTTTATTAAAATAGGCAGCGCACTACTTCTTCTTGCGGAGGTATAATGTTCACAGTATATTGTATACTGTCAACTTCCATGTTCCTCAAGTATAGTCCTGACCAAAGGAATACCATTGTACCTGCTAAGACAAAGTCATGTCTAAAATGGAATTTTTTTTACAGTTCTAGTACGTTGCATTTGAACATGTTTTACTGTATATGCCACGTGATCCAAAATTTAAAATATATAAATTCAAAAAGTATAGCTAGCAGTAGAGCTGTTGCAAATTGTATGTATTCATTACTGAGTAATGAGTATTTTTTCTGATACAAAGTATTGAATCGTTACTTTGGAATATGACTCATTAGTCATTACTGCATCAACGCTCTGCAGAACTGTATTATATTATTTTCATGGTACTCAAACTTGGAATATTTCTATTTAAGGCAGAATTCTATTTTTACAGGTGTTATTGTATTATTATATTTTGATTGTTTTCACTTTTACACAGATTTCCGTTACAGAGAGGTTGAATAGTAACAAGATTCCATTATGGGTCTAGGTAACAACTTTCAAAACACCTCATGTATAGTATATATTAGGTTTTATGCAGGTTTGTGAACATATATGTCACATGTAAATACTTTAAGCACTCAGTTTTATATTTTCTGAAGTGTTAAATCAAGGCATGTATCCAGATACATTTTACCTTTCTTTTAATGAATAATTAAAGTTAATTATAATTGAAACAATCTTCTGAAAATTAGGAAATACACGAAATATGTGTATAGTACTCACAACGATTGATAACATCCATTTTCTAAATAGATATGAAAGTAACGAGTAACAAATACTTTCTAACAGGTAGCAAGTTTAAAAATAATGAATACATACGGATAGTCATTTAGTCATTACTTTTACAGCACTAGATAGCAGCATGATGTGGTTTTCTGGAAAATTTATAGAAAGAGATGGGGTTTTTAATAAAATTTTTACTGCCTGAATGATTAAATTTTTTAACATAAAATGGTGTCTCAGTTGTGTACAGTTCACAATGTAACCAGGATTACATTTTAATGGATGACTTAGTGACAGGCAGCACTTTTGGGACCACTACACTATTGGTAACAAATGCTGTTATTCTGGCAATAATATTTTACACTATTGAAAAATCTCGTATCTTTTTGTAAAACCACATCATGCTACTGTCTGTATCTTTTCAAATTTTTATTCCTTTTTGGACATTTGTAATCAGTGTACAAACCGATCCACACTTCACACTAAAACTCAAAGGAATACTTTCTGAATATAGAATATTTCATTGTTTTATCATACAATTAGCTATAACAGATATCTAATGAATGTAAAGACATCCATATGGTTATATCTGAATTTGTAAGCCACAAACTGATTTTATTAAGGCTGTTGGTCAGTGAGATCTCAAATTCCCTTTGCTAATGTTAAAGCTATGGGTATGTAATGCATTTGTATTTTTAAAATAAGGACGTGAGTTTCAAAACTCGCCTTATCCAAAATTAAAAAAATAGTGTTTTCTCAATCAATCTACTCTATTGATAAATCTTAATTGAAAAAAATTACAATCTGCAGAAAAACTAGTTTTAGCATGTATTTCTAGCATTCTGAAATCTTATTTACAATGAAAACCAATGGAAGCAGTCGGAGGTTTTTTTGCGATTTCCTCTAATTTCATTTTTTGGATACGGCTAGTTTTGAAACTCACGTCCTCAAATATCTGATCAGGAAATTAATATTTCTTTTTTCTGTGTACTGTTCTTAAAGGATATCTCTCTTTTTTTCTTTTAGTTAAGTATATAGTTTAGAAATATTTTGACAACTAAAAGGAAAAGAGACATCCTTTAAGAACAGTACACAGAAAAAAGAAGTTAAAAATGTTAATTTCCTGATAAGATATTTAAAATATTCAAATGCATTACATGCCCATAGGTTTAACATTAGCGGAGGGAATTTGAGATCTCGTTGACCAAGATCTTTAAGCAATGTTAATGATAAGATTCCTTTACGCTAAGTAGAAAATTTTTTTTCACAACTGAAAGCTCCCAATATCTTGACTACTCTGGTGAAAATGCTTTTAACAGCTCTAGAAGGCATGACTTGTTATTACAGTCAAACCTGTCTATCTCGAAAACCTGTCTATGTCGAAATTTTCAAATTTCCCTGCATTTTCATTCAAAAATTAACATATTTTCCAAACTTATCTCAAATTATTTTTTCTCCAAACCTGCCTATCTCGAATTTTTGGAAGAAACACCACTTTTCAATTCAAGATCCAATCTTTTTTTATGAATAACAAACAATCCAACCATAGCAACAATAAACGTTTGTAACTAGCTAGTCCTTATTTCCATGAAATTTCTAAGGGACATACGCCAGCAGGGGTAGCTCAGGGACTGCGCGGGAATTGTCAGATTCGAAATAAAGATGGAGATTTTGACTCTTTTGAAGGAAAATTCTTCTGTGATGAAAAGTATGGTCGCTGTTAAACTTAAAATTCCATCCAGTACTCTTTCCACCATCATAAAGAATAAAGATTTCATCGAAAAGAACATTGAAAACAGCATTAAATCCATGAAAAAGAACCGTGCATGCTCTTTTCCCGATGTGGACAAACGTGTAAAAAAATGGTATGAGCAATACTGTGGAGAAGGAGTTCCTATCAGTGGGTTAATGCTTCAAAAAAAAAAAAAAAGCTGAAGAGTTTTCAAAATAACTGGGACTTAATGATTTCAAAGCTATGAATGGCTGGCTTGAAAGCTTCAAAATGAGACATGGCATTGTCTTCCGAAAACTTTGAGCGTCTGTGCCAACAAGTGTTATCGGAGATTGGTTTAAAACACTTCCATCTTTGTTGCAAGGATATGATCCAGCTGATATTTTTAATGCTGATGAAACCGGCCTTTTTCCCCAATGTTTGCCAAACAAAACAGCAATTTTTAAAGGAGATGAATGTAAAAGTGGCAACCAGAGTACAGTGAGAGTAACTGTACTTCTAGCTGCTAATCAAAATGGCAGTGAAAAACTTCCACCAGTAATGAATGGCTGTTCAGCAAAACCAAGATGTTTTGCAAAAACAAAAAAATCATTTCTGTTTCTCCATAAAACAAACAGAAAATCTTGGATGACCAGCGAAAGTTTTGGCGAGAAAGTCGATAAATCGATAGGCTTGAAAAACAAAACAATTCTGCTCTTCATCGATAATTGCAGCTCTTACAAGAATCTTCCTTCAACAAATAACGTTACGGTAAAGCTTCTACTCCCGAATACAATTTCAAATCTTCAACCGTTAGATCAAGGGATTATTCGGAGTTTAAAATTTGAACACAGAAAAGAACTTGTTCAAAAACTCATCAATGCAACTGAAGATAGTGAAAAACTTCCAAGCATAACTGTTTTGGATGCTATGAGGATGATAAACTATGCTTGAAGATGTGTCACGGAAAAAACTATAAAGAATTATTTTTAAAAAACTGGATTTGAGCAACCATGCACTGTCAGAGAACGACAGCTAAAAGAAACAGAAGAACAACTGGCTGAGGAAATTGATGAAAACTCCAAGGAATGGATGATTATCAGAGATGAACTAAATATTGATAGTTTATTTAAATATTTTGTAAATGTAGATAGATCACTGGTAACGAGCGGAACATTATTAACTGATTCCGAAATTTTAGAAAACGTTCGAGGGGTTTCTGATGATGAAGAGGATAATGATGACAACATCAATATAAAAAGAGTTGTTACACCCATAGAAGCAGAAAAAGCCGTTGAAACATTGAGAATTTTTCTTGAATCGCAGGACAATATTGTTCAGGATTGCTTCTGTGCTGTTGTAAAACTGCAAAAAATAGTCCAATCTAAAAAAGTTTTGCATTAAAAACTCCTAACGGATTACTTTTCAAAAGATATGTAACTAAAACTTACTATTTTAAACCTTTTAGTCTTTTGTATTTAGCGTAAAGAAATTTTCTTATAGTCTGTTTACATAAAACCTGTATATCTCGAAACCTGTCTAGCTCGAATTTTGTTTTGACTCCCGAGAGATTCGAGATAGACAGGTTTGACCCACTTGACTGTAGTAAAAGTGGGTGAGTCAACTTTTAAAATGTGAAAGTCTGTTGAAAGTTATAAATTAAAGCATTTTTCTTTTAATGTAGCAAAAAGGTTTCTATATTTAACCCACAAGAAGGCATGCTGGGTATGTCATACCAGACATGGGTTTAAACCATTAAGTGTCATGAAATGCAAGTTCTTTATATAACAAATATATGATATTTATATAACTTTCTATAACAAAGACATACACGAAAGAATGTTAAAAAATTCAATTCATAAACACTTTTATACAACAATAAAAATGCACTTACATTTTTATGGCACATTCTTCACAGAATAGACTGATATGATTCATACATATGTTACTTGTCATATTTTTCACATGTGTATTTAGTTTTTCTGCCCTTGTTCTTCATCTTAACTTAGATATTTTGCCATCTGAACTTTAAAAGAAAACTACTGAACACTGAAATCAACACGTGAAAATTGACTTACTCGAAGTTGCACGAGTATCTCGCATCCATTGCAAAAAATTTTTTTGGAATTTCTTTGAGAATTCTTTCCTTTCAAGAGGATTGTCAAATATGTTATATATTATTCTTAAAGATATCGTTTATAAGCTTTTAGCTTATGCATATTAGGAGATCAAGAAACACACGTTTTTCTATCAGGCGACATTCTTTATTCTACTGCTGTGTTCCCTAGCTGGTACAGCCATCTGGTGGATCTAACTGTAAACATTACAATATCTAACATGCCCTTTTTACAAAAACAGGAAAAGTACATACACAAATAAACTTAACATTAATTACCTGATCTGGATATTTAACTTTAAATTAAACAAACAAAAATTAAATTATTTACCTTTATAGTCTTTAAGCGAGATTAAACTAAGTTAACTTTATTTTAGAGTTCTAATGCTAAATTATTTCAAATTAATAAGAAGTTCAAATGTCTTAAGTGTCTCTGTAGCGGATAGGTTTAACAATATTTCTTTTTGATCTTCTTTGATCCGGAGATGTTGTTTGGGTATTAACAGTTGAGGAATCAGTTGAATTATTTATATTGGAATTGGGATCTGGCTCTGCATCTGATGAAGTTGGATAAAGATCTTCAACTGTTGGTGTTTTTCTGTTGTCATCACCTTTGGAATGATCCAGCTTAATATGATATCTATTTCTTCTGTACAGTCCTCCATCTCTTCCTTTTATTAGGTAAGATCTAGGTTGAGGTCCTACTTGAACAACAGTACCTTGCTTCCAAGGACTTTTCATTTTATGCCGGAACCATACCTTTTTATTGTCAGATATTTTTGGTAGATGAGTTGCTTGTCTGTTGGCATATTTACTTTGCATTACCTGCCTCTCTTTCAAAGATTTAGAAGCTTCTTTTATATCAAACTTTGGTGTTAGCAGTGCAGGATGAGCTGGTAAAAAGGATCTTAATCTTCTGCCCATTAACAATTCAGATGGAGAGGGAAGATCTTTAGCAGGTTGGATTCTGTAATCTAGTAGTACTAAATAAATATCTTTTCCATCTTCTTCAGCTTTTCTGAGAGAATTTTTTATGGTTTGAATTGCTCTTTCAACCTGACCATGTGCTCGTGGAAAATGTGGTGAAGTTATGCGGGGCAAAATTTTCCATTCTTTAAAAAATTTCTGCAATTCATAAGAATCAAAGGGGGGACCGCCATCACTGACAAGTTCTTCAGGTATTCCATGAGTACAAAAAATAGACTTCATAACAGGTATAACAGCTTGGGCTGTTGTGCTTTTCAAAGGTTTCAATTCAACATACTTCGAAAAATAATCTACCATTAAAAGATTTTGCTGCCCTTTCAAATAGAAAAAGTCACAGGATACTTTTTGCCATGGTCTTTCTGGTAGGTCGGTATCTAGTAGGACTTCTTTTTGATTTGCTCGTTGATACATCTGACAGACTTTACATTTGGAGATAAAATTTTCTACATCTTTGTTAATGTTAGGCCAATAAAAATATTCTCTTGCTTTAACTTTAGTGGATACTACCCCTTTATGTGAAATGTGTAATCTTTTCAAAATTTCTTCTCTAGCTGCAGCTGGTACAACAAGTTTCTGTCCTCTACAAATTATACCTTCCTTTGTTACAGATAATTCTTCTTTACAATGCCAATATGCTTTTGCAGCTGTTTTTGTTTTGCATTTTTCAGGCCAGCCATTCCTAATATGATATAGAACATCTTGTAATTCTTTATCGTTAGCTGACAATTCTGCCAATTCATTCCATTTTTCTTCAGAAGCTTGTGTCAAAAGATTAATTTTGGCAAATGTTTCTAGGTAATCTCCCTCATCAAAAGTTTCTGTAGGTGACTGTGCTCTAGAAAGAGTATCGGCTATGATAAGTTGCTTTCCAGGAACATAATCAAGTTTTACATTATATCTATTTAGCCTAAGCAACAGGCGTTGCAGACGAGGAGAAATTAAATCATATGGTTTTTTACTAAGGCCTAATAGAGGTTTGTGATCAGTCTGTACTACAACAGGTCTACCATACGTATAATAATTAAAGTGTTCTAATCCATAGATGACAGCTAAGAGTTCTTTTTCAATTTGTGCGTAACGTTGTTGCACATCAGTTAAAGAAGCTGACCCAAAAGCAACCGGTTTATTTTCCTGTAGAAGAGTAGCACCTAATCCATTTTTACTAGCATCAACAGACACAGTTACAACTTTATTTTCATCGAAGTATTGTAAACATGGAGCTTTAATTATGGTTTCTTTTATGAGATGAAAATCTTTTTGAATATTACTGTCCCACAACCATTCAGTGTCTTTTTTCAGAAGTTGACGTAGAGAATGAGTCAAATTAGACAAATGTGGAGTAAACTTTGCGAGATATGTTATCATACCCAAGAATCGTTGTAAATCTTCTTTATTTTTGGGAGTTGCAAACTCATGAATGGCCTTTACTTTATTTGGATCAGGTTCAATACCTTTATCAGACAGTACATGTCCTAAATAATTCACAGAAGTTAAAGAAAGCTGAGTTTTTGATATGTTAAATTTTAAATTTGCTTTCCTTGCCAATGCAAGTGTTCTGTGCAATAATTTACAATGTTCTTCCATTGTAGATGAACCTAAAGCAATATCATCAAAATAGGGATTTATTTCTGGTTCATTTTCAAAAATTTCATCCATAGCTCTCTGAAACTCTTCGGGAGCATTATTTAACCCAAATGGTAAAACAAGAAACCTGTATCTTCCCCAAGGAGTAGTAAAAGTTGTTAAATAAGAGGATTCCTGATCAAGTGGCAATTGCCAAAAGCCATTCTTAGCATCTAATATTGTGAAAACTTTACAACCTTGAAGTTTTGTTATGAGTGAATCTGCAGTGGGTATTGGGTAATGAGGTCTTTGAATTACCTCATTCAAGGGTCTGGGGTCTAAACAAATGCGTAATTTCTTAGGTGAATTAACAATAACCATATTACTAACCCACTCAGTTGGTTCATTAACTTTAGTTATGATACCAGTCTCAACCATTCTTTTAAGTTCTTCTTTAACTTTGTTATGTAAAGCTAGTGGAATTTTTCTAGGTGCTGCAACATGAGGACTTGAATTATCTTTTAATTTAATATGAACCGTTTTATTTAACCGTCCACACCCAGTGAAAACATCAGAATATTCTTTAATAATTTGTTGTGGTGTGTCAAACAACTTTGGATTTTTATCAATTAAATTCAATCTTTTAATCAAACCTAACTTTTTACAAGCATCAAGGCCTAAAATAGGGCAAGAATCAAGAGTAGTAACTAAAAATTTAAAATCACTTTCAAATTTATCAGTTTTACATTTTAAATAGCACTCACCTATTATAGGAACAACATTATCACTGTAATCTAAAACTGGAGTGTGATTTTTTCTTACCACTGGCTTTTCTTTCCACTTAAGCAATTCTGCTTTTGGTATTACATTTACTTGAGATCCAGAATCCAGCTTGAATATAACTTGTTTATTGTTGACTGTAAGCTTTTGAAGCCAAACCGAACCCAAATTTTCAGAATTTAACTGATTTAGTGATTTTAATTCACCAATATAAACAACGTCAGAATCTGCTTCTTCAATCGTGTTCACTTTTTTGGAATTACGATTTTTGTTTACTTTCGTTTTACACACGATCGCCCAGTGGTTATTCCCATCACATCGCTTACATTTTGTACCATATGCAGGACATTTTCTCGGTTCATGATATTTTCCACAATATCTACAAGCAGTGGCGCAGCCAGAATTTGGTTCTAGGGGGGGTTTTGAGTTTCTGATAAAGGTGGTCGCCTGTTAGATGGATCACTGGTTAATGGAATCAGTCTTTTAAATGAATGAAATCATAATGCTTTTCTCCGCAATTAAGTTGGTTATGATTCATTTAAACAACATTAGAGTTACAAACTATAAAATGCACCAATGAAATAACACAAAACTAGATTAGATTTATAAAGTGTTTAAAAATGATGAGGGGCAAACTTTAAGATGGAAGAGTACAGTACAGCAAATAATTTTATATACAGTACAGTCGCTGAGTTTCACACGAAAAGTTACTTGTCAATCATATTTGACGTAATAGTAGACAATTTTAAAGCATTAAAATATAGTATTCTGAACAACGCGAAACTTTCCGATTCATTTTCAAAAATGAAAACATATGCAGGCATGATAATTCAAGTGATTTGTTATCGAACAATTTTTCATTATAAATGAATTACATATTGAATTATAAGCTATTGTTGTCTCAAAATTACTGACTCTTAATGTCTTGGAATTATTCTACGAATTATTTTTCAATGTTTGTCTTCAATAATTGAATTCAGTTGGAAATGAAAAATGTTGACTCTCACTATGATTCGTCTTACCTAAAGCAAAGATCTTATACAAAGTTTAATCTTAGCATTGTGCCAATCGCGCTTCAAAAGGAGGTCACAAAGTAGCAACACTGTTTTGATCCATGCCGTTGTTTTCTAGATGGGTTTTTAATTAATATCTCAGATAATTACAGACACATTGAAAATTATTACCAACAATCCTTAGATGATTCTGCGTCGATAACCCTCAACTCCCCGCTGAGCACCAGAAAAATAAGACACATGAGTGATCTTATAATAGTTCAGTTTTTACTTTTTAAGTATGGAACCTTAATAATGGTGTCAAAATTCTGGTAACCATCTCCTCTCTAACATTGGCTATATTTTATACAACAATTTCCAAACAATTTTTTGGTACAACAATTTCCAAAGGGGTGTAAGAACAAAACATTCTAAAATTGCGGTTTCTACGATATTGTTGATTCTAGCAATTTGAAATTTAATCTCGCGGTTACTTTAAAAAGATGTAAATGCTCACTAAAAATGGTTTCTAAAAAGTTCGAAATTTAAAAAGGGGAAAGGAGCAGTAAACGTTCTAAATTACCATTTATTTGTGCAGTTAGGGCTGTATGGAGAATTTCGCTGTCAAAATCGGGGATGAAAGTGATCGTAATTTTTGGGGCATTTACGTTCATCGAAATAACCCTAGGTTCCCCTCCTGATAGGAAACAGTCCGCAGCAAACAAAAAACCAGTACAATCAAAGACGCATAATCACGTGAAAACTTTTCTTTATTTTCGGACACATCGACACATCTGGAAAGGGCGAGGATGGTCTTCTTTACGCCTCTAAATAATCGACCTTCTTGTTCAACAGTTAGAGAAGATCTGATCTAATTTTTCAGATACATTTTCACCAACACATAAATGAAAATATGCCAAACACTACATTTTCTCACCAAGCACTCGTGTTCTTTTTTTTTTTTCTTGAGAAAGCCAGACATGTGTTAGCAGCGAACACAAAAATGTTGATATTGCATATCTCATGCAGGAATCAATTTATGAAAACGGCGCCTGCATTTAACACAAGATACGAAGAAAGACAAAACAGCATATGTTAAAGTCATCTGCAGTACATTAAAATAACGAATTGAAACCACAGAGAAGTAACGTACTTTTACTGTTACAATGAAAAATCTGGGAAAATTTTTAGCTAAGAAGAAATTACTTTCGAGATTAAAGAATAAAAAGATTTTGAATGCAGACATTAATTCACATAGAGAAACTTTAAGATAGAAAATTTAAATTTTAGAATAAAACATAAAATATATATGATTCTATATCATAGGCTGGCAACATGAAATTTGGCATAGTTGTTACTTTAGAGACTTAAATGCTAGCCAGGAAAAGTTAGCAGGAGCAAAAACATGTTCTAAAATTGCGATACAGTTGGTATAGAAGCTTGGAATTTGGCATGGTGGTAACTTTTGGGATGTAAATGCTCTCTAAGAACGATTTCTAAAGAAATTCTAAATTTAAAAGGATGAAATGGGGGGAAAACGGTCTTAAAATGATCTAAAAACAATTAATTAGGAATTGTTTGTGCTAGATATGTGAAATTTGGCACGGCTGTTACTCTAGAAATATAAATGATCGTCCGGAACAGTTTTCTAAAATTTAGAAATGTAAAAGGTTGCAAGAACAAAAAAGTTCTAAAATTACGATTTGTGTGATACAGTTGGTATAAATGCTTGGTGTTTGACATAGTGGTTACTTTTAAGATATAAACACTTGTTCAAAACGGTTTTTAAAAAATTCAAAATTTTAAAAAGTGAAATGAGCAAAAAACGTTCTAAATCATAATATATTTAGAACTTTTAGGGCTAGACTCTTGAAATTTTATATGATGGTACTTAAGAAACGTAAATGCTCGCCCAGAATTTATTTTTTTCAATTCGCAATTTAAAAGAATGCAAGAGTAAGAAGCATTCTAAAATTGTGATTTATGTGATACAATTGGTGTGGAAACTTGGAATTTGGCATGATGATTACTTTTATGTAGTAAATGCTTCCTTAGAACATTTTTTTTAAATTCAAAATTTAAAAAGGATGAAATATGCGCTTTCACAGTTTTAAGTAGAATTCTCGCCGTTTAATTGAATCACATTGTTGGATAGAATTTGATTTAACAAAGCGGCGGATTCCGCTAAGGCGGAATTTTGATTCATATAAGCGGTAATTATAGTAATTTTTTTAACTCTGGGGGGTGTTTTAACCCCCAAACCCCCCTCTTGGCTGCGCCACTGTCTACAAGTCTTCTTTTGATTATGAATATTTTTATGTTGAGAAAAATGAGGCGGTGTCGAGCTATTTTTAGCTTTCTTGATAGCGTTTACAGAATTGTTCTCAGCATTCATTTCAGAAACTTGAGCTTTGCTGTGCTCAGCTGCTTTGCATTCACTTACGATATCTGTAAGACTTTTCTCTTTTTTACTGGTTTCTCGTATTAATCTTTCTTGTAGCGGCTTATCCCATAGACCTTGAATTATCTTATCTCGGAGCATTCTATCTTGCAAAGCACCATAATTACATTCGACTACCGCGCTACGAAGTCGCGAATAATAGTCAGAAAAATATTCTCCTTTTGCCTGTTTAATTTCTAAAAACTTGAAGGATGCATAGACTTCATTTTGATAATCCTTAAAATATTTATCAAATTCTTCTAAGATCTGTTTTAAACTAACATGTTCCGTGTCAGTGGCTGGTTGAAGATCGAACGCGCGTAACTGCTTTTTTAACTCTTCTCCACGAAAGAGTGCGGTTTTTGTTTTTTCAGATTCTGTACCATATTTTAAAGCTTCCAGATAATCTTCAAAATCTGCTTTCCAATATCTCCATGCTTCTGATGGATTCGTACTTGTTACGAACGGCGAGATTGTCGGCAAGCTGTTAGCCATTACTTTCGATTTCTGAAGCCTTTTTTATTCGGCGAAAAAGTTCGTATTTTACGATAAATTTTCCCGTTGATCACGTGAAGTATCTTAAAACTTCTGACACCATGTCAAATATGTTATATATTATTCTTAAAGATATCGTTTATAAGCTTTTAGCTTATGCATATTAGGAGATCAAGAAACACACGTTTTTCTATCAGGCGACATTCTTTATTCTACTGCTGTGTTCCCTAGCTGGTACAGCCATCTGGTGGATCTAACTGTAAACATTACAATATCTAACAAGGATGACCTTCAATTCAGCTACAAAGGGCTTGACCAAATTTCCCAAAAGAGTGGTGTGAGATAAGTAAGGATGAATGCAGCTTCGGGTATGACAAACCCTGCCTGTATTTTCCCAGGTTAATGATTATTCTTACAAATTTTATAGTATTTCTTTTTTAAAAGAAGAAATGAGTATTTTTCTCTTGTATAAAATATGCAAGTATCATGTACAAAGGAATTTTTATCAATTACCTTGAATTCTTAAATCACAAAGTAATACTTATAGGAATTTAAAAAAAATAATACAATTTCATTAAGATGAAAGATACAAGAGCTATACAAAAGTATAAGATAAATTGATTCGTACACCAGATATTTAATTTTTACTGTATCTCCCTTGAATCTAGTTTTAAAATCTGAAATGAACTAAAGTGAAATAAAATTTCTTCAAATGTAGTGTTCCATGAGATTTTTTAGTACAGTCTGACACAGTTAAGATTCTCATTGTTAATATGTGATCCTGCTTAATATGTGGATTTTTCCCGTTTCTTGAACATCACTGGTAAGACTAATGTAAAAATATCCCATTTAATATGTGAATGGTTATTACACAATCTGCTTAATATGTGATAAAGTTTCGGTCTCTTGAGGCAAAACTTGCTTAATATGCAAATCCATAGATGAAGATGCGAATTTCTTCTCCCTTCTCAAGTGTTGTCAATTTAGGAGGATTTTTTTATTCAAATATCTATCACTATTTTTGAATTATAATATTCAGCTTATTAAATGGCAAATTAAGGTGAATATTACTAATCCGAGATAGTGGTAGCTATTTGAATAAAAAAATCTTGCTGAATTAGGCAACCTAATGTTCTTTGTCTCTCACTTTGTGTATGTTTTTACTGACGCAAAAAAAGATAGATGAATTTTTTTCACTTTTTATTATTTATTCGTCTTTCTTTGCATGGTGTATGATGTCAGTTTTTGATTTTTTATCTTGTACACTGTAGTTAAATAAAGCCTCCCTAGTACTGTGTGCTTTTAAATATATTTGAAGAGAAATTGAAATGTTTTTTCAATTTTATTTCTTTGTTAATTTCTTCCGATTCCTGCCTTCTCCTGTTTATTCAAGTCCAGTGAGTTACTTGCACTAAGAGTTTCATGGACTCAAGTTGTCTCTGATTGTGTGTGTTAAGTTTTAGTAAATTTTCTGTTAATAAGGAGAATAGTCATAAAATCAAAAGGAAGGCATTACTCATTATTACAAGTAATAAATATGATAAATCTAAAATTTGATACTTGGAAATTTTTCCATAGAAAATTTCTCACACCTTGCATTCATAATATTTAAAATTTTAATTGCTTAAAAGGCATATAGCCAACATAGTGAAAAATACTGTTGACCCAGGTTCGAGTCTTGACTTAGGTACTTTTCACTATGTTGGCAATACGCCTCTTAAGCAATTAAAATTTTAAATATTATGAATGCACGGTGTGAGAAATTTTCTATGGAAAAATTTCCAAGTATTAAATATAGATTTATTCAATTATCGATGCTGGATTTTCTTTGGTTTCATGTTTGCTCCAGGGTTGGTGGCTCATGGAAAATATTCATCTTGTGCTATGTTTTGTAGCCTTGCCAACATGTTATAGTGAGAAAGTGCCTGGCTGAGTATGGTTCCAAATGGTTCAGTTGGTAGAACGTTGGTGCAATATACTGATGACCTGGGTTTGAGTCACGGCTTGGGTACTTTTTCACTATGTTGGCTATACACCTTTTAAATTAATTAAAATTTGAAATAATAAATATGATTTTAATAAATGGGTTGTTTTGCAAAGATTTAATATTTTTGTTGGTGTTAAAAAAAATTATCTAGCAGGAAAATTATTTTTGTTCTTCTATTTTTGGTTGCAATGTAGACGTTAGTCATACTTAAATCTATATTTTTTCAATTTTTTAGTTGGTCCTAGAAAAACACAATGAATTAAACTTTAATACAGTTAAATTTTAATCTAAGTATGTGTAAAAGACACTATTTTTTACCATAAACATATAATCA
Organism: Maratus michaelseni; assembly: GCA_963931845.1. NCBI lineage: Eukaryota > Metazoa > Arthropoda > Arachnida > Araneae > Salticidae > Maratus > Maratus michaelseni. Next base: position 410,779,291 of record OZ007586.1, read on the forward strand.
AAAGCTCTAAATTTCAATTAGACAATTAGATATGTAAATAAGCTCAGTTCCTGCAACATTATACAAATTGCAATTAATATGCAATTCTGCTTAATATGAGACTTCTGTCTGGTCCCTTGAAATGCATTTTAACTGGGTTTGACAGTATTGTTTAGATATAACTTAAGTTGGAAAGGATGTTTGCTCACAAAACAAGTTTCAGAAAAGCATATGTGAACACAAATTTTGCTGAATTGTAATTATTCAGATAACAAAATAAAGTACAATGCTGTAATATTTGACTTGTACAAAATCAGAAAATCTGTGTATATACAGGGTGTGCCATAAATTCTTTAAAAATTTATTAAAAAGGAACAAATGATGCTAAAAAATTAGTTTGCATGAATGGGATTAGAGGGAGATCAGATTTTTCTTTTTAATATCAAAAAAAGTTATGGTTAAAAAAATGACTGATAGATGGCACTGGTATGCATAATATTAAGCAGATGTATACAAACTAGGCTTATAGTAAAAAACAATGAATAGGAAGACAATAACACAACTCTGCATTCTATAGATTTATGTACGCAGCAACGAATTTTCACAATTCACCAGGTGCTGATTCTCTGCTCTTATAAAAGAGCTTAATCAATAATGCTTTATGTGGTAATGATAGCATACTGCCTGGCATCGAATGAAGGAGCCATGTGCATAGAGGTGTTTTATTGACAGATTGATTTGCATACATCTGCTTCATATTATGCATATCAGCGCCATTTATCAGTCATTTTTGAACCACAACTGTTTTTGTTATTAAGAAACATCCAATCTCTCTCTAATACCATTTACGTAAACCACAATTTTTAGCATAATTTGTTCAATTTTTATGAATTTTTAAAATTTTTAAAAACTTATGATTATACCCAGTTTGTAAAGTATTGATTTATATGTAAAATAAGTTAAATGCAACATCTAACTGTAAACATTTTTTAACCCGTCAGCACACGCGCCTCTTTCCATTACGTTACTACACACGTGGGATAAAATTTCCCCCAATGGGTTTTCTTGTGTCAATTTCCCACTGGTTTGATTATAAACAAATGCTTATATTTTGAAATAAACAGTAAATCAATAACGAACATAATTTAATTTAAAATAAGAAGTTATTTTATACTTAAAGCAAAAAATAAATAAATAAATAAAACCTAGCACTAAGATTTTTTTCTGCATAGCATTACATACAAAGCTTTTACAATCCGAATTCAGCCATGAAAATACAAAAAAATCTAAAACTGATATATCGAAACTGTATGTGAAAGAGTTGTAAACATTTAAAATGTAAAATTTTCCTATCATTATGCATTACGTTATAACACGCGTGGGGTAAATTTCCTCCCACGTGACAGTTTTATAACAAAATAATAGAAAATCCACAACCGGTGGTAAATTCCTTTTGTCCACATCTTGATATATTTAGCTTGAAAGGTATCATGAAGCTCAGAATGCTCACGAACAATTTTCGCACATTTTTAAGTAATAGTTATGAGCTGGGGTAGATTTTATCCCAGCGCATGTGCTAACGGGTTAATGTTTCTCATTTTGCTGCATCTTCAACAGTTCAATAAATTACTTATTGTAACACTGCTTCTAGAACCTGAAAATGTGAACAAGCATCAGGATCACAGATTTAAAAATGTGTCATCTGGGATCCCACAGAAAATATCTTTTTATTTATTGGACACAAATTAAAAATATTGCCCCGAGCACCAGTAACATGAGCTAAGCTGATATTTCATCTATGCCAGATATTATTTAATTAATGGGGTTTTGCTGTCATATATTATTGTGGTAACAGATTCCAATACAATAACAGACTAATTTCTCCTATGTTAAATAACTCCCATCATAGTCTTGGTACTTACATATATATATTTAAAAATGTAAGGTGCTATAAAAGTTTTCCAACTGATTTTAATATATGTTCTAAATAGATTCTAACTTAATTTTAAAAAAACTGGAAGATTCTTTATACATTATTTTGTCACAAGAGTCAATAATTTAAGGTAATTGAACCTGCTGCAGTTTTCTCCATATTGTTTGCTGTTCTATATAATTTGCACGTGTTATTTTTAGACCTTAGGGCGAAAATTTCTTCAAATAACTTACACCACTATATAACAGCAATAGGAGTATATTCAATATTATTCACAACAAACAATAACAGTATATTCAATATTTTAAGATTTCACCATATATATATATTTTTTTAGTATAGAAGGTACAGGCTAGGATAAGAATGGTCACTTTTGAAGTTCTGAAAAAAAATTCCAGTTGTTTTTAAGTTAATATAAAAAATTTTGTCTCTTACCTGAAGAGTGTGGTAATTTCAAGGATAAAATTTATGGGTCTAATCGTGTTTGTTTACTGTACATATTATATGCCAAAAAGTTGCTATTTCAAAGATACAATTGCAGACAAAGAGATTTGTCATTTTGTTTGTTTTTAATAGTTATGATTTTAATTGTTTTGATTATGATATTGAATAAGTAAAATAACATAATTTGCTACCCCCCCCCCCCCCCAGTTATTTTTCTTTTAAGGGTGAACATTTGCCCACTCTTGCTTGTAGCTGCCAGTCATAGCAGACTATCTACTTTCAAGATAAACAAATAAATAAAAGAAATCTTGATACAACAAACATTTATTTATTGTTTGACTCTCGATGAATATCTTTGCCTATACATGGCACAATCTGCTCACTGTCTGTTTATCTACCTCTGAATCCTTAATGTCTGTCATGAATTGCTTCGAGTCGGTTGAATGTAAATACTTGTTCCATGAACATGGCTTGAGTCATGAGCTATTTTTAACTGAAAATGTTGCATGTTGAAAATTTGTAAATTGAAATTAAATAGTTAGTTTTAAAATTGCAGCTATTATTGAAATTGAAGTTATATGAACAGATATTTCAGCACAGACAGGTGAGAATCATGTGGATATAAATTAATACAAGAGAATTAATGAACTATGTTTTTTGCATACAATTCCGATAAGCATTTTCGTGAAACCAAACTTGATTTAAAACAGAAATAAAGTTACCTTCTGATGGAGATTGATAGAGATTGAAATAAAGGTAAGCTTTACCTTTCTATGCATTCAATTTGATATGAATAAATGAAGATTTTGTTTATAAAAAAAATAAAAATTACTGTTTTGGGAGGTTTAAAGGAGATTTGAAGATTGAATAAGAAATGTAGTAATAACATTAAAGGTACTGCATGGATTAAAACATTGGTTTGAGATGATAAGGATATTGTTAATTGAAATTAAATTTTAGAAATAATAAGGAAAATATATTTTGTTAAAATGAATTATCTTGATAAAACTAAGAAATTACATGCTACGGTATGCAGTTTAATGACAGTGTTAATATCTAAAATAGAAAAAAACTTTAAAGAAGAGGTTGAGGAAATTATTAAATCTAGTTTAAGAGTGTTGTTGGAGCAGTTGAGCATAAAATGTGAATTTAAAATAGGTGGATTGAACTTTGAGCCGTTATATTAAAGTAAATTATCGACGTAAAATAGCAGAAATAAAAATATATAAAATGGCAAACAGCTGTTTCGGAGCCCCTAAAGCTGCATCATCAGTGCCAAATTAAAGAAAAATTGGTGTACTGGGCATATCACATACGTCCAGTACACCAAATTTTCCAAATGTCTGGCTACCTTTCATTTAATTAATTCTCTTTGATTCCCCCTCCCCCCCAACCTTTTCTCTCCTACGTACTTAAACTCGTCTAGTCTGGCCGAGCACTCCTATTGGTCTCCTACGCCACATGTGATTCATGACTCTGCTGATGTTTTTAAGAAACTCACCGCCATTCTATCTTGGTTGTGTGCGAAGATGCAAGCATACCTGGATTTTTTACTCCCTTTACAATGAAAGCACACTTACTTGTATAATATTTTGAATACCTTATTTACTCATGTATAAGATGTATTCTATTTTTGATAGGGAAAAACCAAAAAAAGTTATCTCATATATAATACACAGCAGACTAATATAGTAATAGCAGAAAGTCTGGGAATTTGAAAATAAAAATTTTGTAAAAATCTAGATTAAAGAACAAAAAAAGCTAATTACGATATTTATTAACAAATAACACATACTTAAATCTCATAACACACACACGTAATGTGATAACACATTACACTACCTTATTATAATACAATAAAATTAAGCTTTATCCCATGAAAACATAGAAGCAACTTACACTTAGTTACAGAAGCAACTTTAACATAGAAGCAACTTACTCGTGTATATAATGAGCTAACTGTTCTTCAAATAATGCTGGGTATTCTTGTGCTTTAATAGTTAAAAGCTGATGAATACGTGTTGCTTCGTACTTATACACCTGTATCTGCAGACTTATTTCTTCTAGAGCATTTCTTTGGTAGGCATCTTCCAGTTTTACCAATGCTTGGAATGTATGAGATGCTGCAGCATCAAATATTTGACGACTTTCATCAACTTGTTGCTTTTCATTTGTCATTAAAAATTGACACAAATCTTTTGTGTTATCATGTAGCACTTTTCTAAAATGTTTCATTTCATTTGTTTTGCTTTCTATGTTTTTAAAATCTTTCTTTAATTCTTTTCTTTGGATTTCTTTTAAAGCAAATTTATTTTTTATGGCTTGTAGATCAGTTTCATAACTTCTCGCCAACTCATACTTCTGAGTTATGATTTTGAGTTCAAGTTCATATTTACATATCTTTTCTTCAGATTTTTTCAATTTCTTTTCTAAAGTCTCCACAGTTGAGAAAAGAGTAATTATTTGCTTTTCTAACACAAAATCGAGCTGTTTTATTTCCTGCAATTTTGTCTCATCAAAACTTGTTTTATTCATTTTATTCCCAATGTGAATTACCCCGGCATCAATAGTTTTTTTACTGTTACATTTACACAATTCAGACTTAAGTTTTTCATTTTCTTTTTCTAATTTTTCGTTCATCTTCAGAAGGTGTTGAAAATCGCGTTCCCATCTTTTGAAATGTTCTTCAAATATATGTAATTGCGCCCTTAACATCGCAATTTCTTTCACAGTTGTATTAAATTCACACATCTTTATTTAGTTAATATCAGAATATTTGTTAACAATCACTGACGAGTTTGAGAAAAAACAAATTGTAGGTTTTGTAAACAATCAGCATCACACGGGCTAGATACGGCAATTAACACGGCGACTGTTTTTAACTGATTGGCCCTTTAAAACCTGTCATTCTTACGTAATAAGCGCTAATGAGACACGTTCACGATGGTAATATATTGTGCATGGCAGTTCTTGGATTTATGATTAAATGTCTTTTTTGATCAGCGTGGACAGTATTTGAAACCTTAACTGTTAGTCGAACCGAAATTTGTCTTAGGGCCTGATTATGACGTCCCGGACTCACATTTTGTCCACTCTCTGAAGATATAAATTAATGCAAATTTCGATTTATAGCTCATAGAAAAAAAAATGATTTTTTTTCCATTCATATAAACTAAACTATCTCAGTGTTCTTCATTAACGACAATGAAATGTAATGTAAACTTCGAAACTCCGAGAATAATGGATATTAGATCAAACATATTTCATTCAAATCAATTCTTTAGGTTTAGAATTTTACTCTCCGTAAATAGCATATAGTTCAGAAGATTTTAAATTCCCATAATTTTTTTATGCATTTTTATATATATATATTCTTTTTTCATAAAGCTATGGTTTAAATTTGAAAACTGCACATAAAGCTGTTTGTCATGTTAATTTTCTTGAGGAAGGGGCTCCGACCAGGTCTGTGTGCAACGGGCTCCACATAGAGTTGATCCGGCCCTGATTTGTCCTTAAAGTACAACAGCCCTTTGTTATGCCGTGCCTCGTTACATAGCTCGTTCGAATTATCGCTCGCTTTACGTATCTTTCTAAATAAAATTAAGTTCCACCTCAAAAGCATTTAAATACTACGTTTACATTTTCAATTACAAAAGTGTCTATGTTTTGCTTTATTAAGAAAATTTTAACATGCGCATAAACTGACATACAGGAGACAAATAAACAACATTTACTTGAATGTTATCTTTATCTTTATTTTTATTTTATTTTTATGTCCTGGGTTATTTTGCGAATACGAATAAATCGCGCTTTTTTCATGCTTTTCGGCTTGCTCGACATAACGGCGGCTACTGTAACACAAATGGATTTATTTCATCATAAAGTATGATTTTGAACAGACAAGTATGAGGAAAGTATATCCCATTACTAGGCAATTTGTATACTAATTAGACCGATTGTGATTTCGGCATTCGCAATAAAATTTGCATATTTATCCCCCCCCCCCTCACCTAAAAAGAAAGATTTGGGGGGGGGGGGGGTGTAAGTATTCAGTCATATTCCAAGTCTGTTTAAAATTTGATTATTTAAATTCTATCATGAATTTTTAATATTGATAGCTCATGTTTTAAAATACATTAATAATAATATTTTTTAAAACCGTTACGAAGTTTTCTTCTTTTAACGTCTATTTTGATTTGCTGTTGAAGTTTGATGCAACTATGCTTTCTTTTCAGTGTGAGTATCATTGGCATGGCGTGACCAGATTTAAAAAAAAAAAATTAAAGGCGGGGGGCAAATAAGTTCAGTGCTTATTAAGCTTTTTTAACACTTTCCAACTTAGTTAAAAGTGTTTGACTTCAAATCACATGTGATTGGCACGAAGTTGATGTATAGTATTAGATTTACGGTAGATCTACTCCCTATTGAAAATGCGTAGCATTTTAATTCGGTTACATTATATTTTATGGACGATAATTGTTTGAAGTTTATTTTAATTATGTTACAGTTATTCAAATATTACGATATTGATGTGCACTACAACATGTTTATTATAAAAAATGGGGTGTGTAGCGTTTATCCTTAATTTAACAGAGAAGTTAAAACTAATTCGATTACATTACTGTCTACAGGCAGTAATTGTACGAAGTGCGTTTTAATGATCCTATATTATTTTTATCATAAGGAAATTGATGATTATAAATGAGTTCATGATAATTTATTCCCTATAGTAAATAGCGCATGTAGCATTTAATTTTATTTTACAGGGCCGCACAAAAGAATTCACATATTATCGTCTATGAGCGAAATTGCTGGAAGTGTGTTTTTACTTACCCATCATATGTAGTCTTGTAATCGTTTTGAAAATCGAAAAAAAAATGTTGACGGATTTACACGTTTTAGACACTGGAGATTCCGAAAAACATATTTTTAGAAAAAAAAATTTGCCGTCCGTCTGTGTGTCTGTAAACGCTCTATCTCCCGAAAAAATTGAGATAGAGACTTGAAATTTGGTATGTACTTAGTATGTAATAATGGGAAGAAGCCTTTTGAATTTCAGTAACCTCGATTAACCGGAGCTATTTTTTTCGGACTCTGAAAATATTCGTTCTGATAAAAGGTATACAAAAACTTTCGAAACTGTTTATTTTAAGGAGTGACTATAAAAGACAATAAAAAAACATAAATTTTGCATAAAGCATGAAGTTGATCGGATAATTAGTTGCCGAGATATTTGTAATCCTATTTTCCACACTCTTCAATTTTTCATGACCCTGTATTTCATCCAAATTTCAATTCAAAGATATATTTTAATTGGAAATGAGATGCTTAATCAGATGCAATAAACCGCTAGTTAATAGGATTATTGGTTTTGGAGTTATAAGATGTTTCTTTTACGCAATTCAGTAATCGAGCCTTCAAAGTTCATGACGTCATCAAGCCACGATTTTATTCGAATTGCGATGCATTTTATAAGTAGTTTACACATTTTTAATTTTAATATTTTATATTATGCATATCCATGATGGGTAAGTATTACGGTGGTCCCCAACGACTAGTTATAATTCGCGTGCGTTTCGAAACTTAACTAAATTTCATTTGAATATGTAGTGTGTTTTATCCCTTTAACCCTTTGAAGAAAGGTGGTACATTTATTTATATCACTTGAGGGGGGAGATCAAGTTGAGCAGCCATAAAATGACAATAATTAAACCAGTGCAAAAAACTCTGTAGTTTGAAAACTAATGAATGAAATACAACATTTTTTTTTCTATAATGTCGCACATTCTTGTAGTTAAACAAAAACACTCAAATTATATACATTTAGCAATATTAATTAATTAAAAGATAACGACAAAAATGGCTTTTTAAAAATATAATACTAAATTATTGCATTTTGCGCGCAAGATTAAAAAAATTCTACTGCAGACACATACTTAATATTTCATTTATTTTTACTTATACTACTATATTTTACACTGAACCTAAATTTAAAAGCATATTGAAATTCATTAGCATAATTAATGGCTTTTATAATGATATTCACTAAATTTACCAAAAATTTAAAATTTAATTTTTCAATACCAAACTTTCTATGGTAAAAATCAGACTAAATTTAGGTTCAGCATAAAAGTACCATGAAAACGAATTATACGCAAAATTTCAAGGTTCTATGATAAATAGTTTTTTAATGAGAGTGCGCGCAATGCCAAAAAACATTGTTTTAAGGCGGTATTCAAAGGAATTTTTTTCCACGCTCAACAACTCAAAATTTTGAGACTCATTCCCAGACTCATTTTTTAAAATAAAAACATGAAACTTGGCGGCGTGATTTATGAAGACATTTATAAGGGTCCCATGTTTTTATTTTTCTTTCAATTCATTAGAAATTGATTTACAATTATTTTCACAGTACGATATTTTTTTTTTTGTTTCCAGCGCTATCGCTTCGGGAAATTCGGTTCAAAATGTCCACTTTGACAGCCTTTTAAAAAATATATTCTGCCTTTATCAAAAAATCGAGACAATACGGACATAATAAAGTTTCTGAATAAGAGAACCTGCCAATTGGATGCATTTTAGAGCAAAAATGAATTTACAAATGTGTCAAAATAAGCAGTTTGGATTTGAATACACCCTTAAGAAAAGGGCTTCAAAGGTAACTTTATAGCATGGCAGGAAATGGCTTTTTACAAAATATTTTTAGCTATAACTTCTGTTCCAATTGGAATTTTTGTAAAATTCTTTTTGCAGTGTATTTGTAACATTTCAAGGCATCCATGCAAATTTTTTTGAAAAATCTATTTTTTAAAATCTTCCACGTGAGTAAATTTAAAATCTTAAACAATTTTTGGGGGAGGGGTGTTAATAAATTACCACAAAATTAAATACAGCAAACCGCGTATTTCTACGATGATTGCATCAGCACCCATCTATATATTTAAAACGAAAAGCGCATTTTGTGAAATTTCCACACGAATATCGACTCTTTGCGCATGCGCCAAGGTTTTTTGAAGGCTTATCCCCTCAGGAAGGGGAAACCTGATGGATTAGCCCTCACCTGTTTAGCCTAGGGGGATTGAAAAGTGTTGATTGAAAACGGGTGAAGTCGAGATTGCATTGAAAGCATAGACCTTCTAATATATTTTTGCTCTGGGATTGAAAGCTAAAGCTTTTTTTTTTTTTTTTAAACTATGATTCCACTACTAAATATGCATATTTTTTCGCAAAATTTTAAAGAGAGCTTGGATACAGTTATATATTTATAACGGATTGAAATATCAGAGTTTGGAAGATGAGAACAATTTTTTTATTCCTATGTTAAAGGAGCCGACGCGAAAACAAACCAAAAAGCGAGAAGAAAACATTTCTTTTACAACTAGATAACAATATTTTTTTACGAAATTTTTACACGGGCTGTAAAACCGTTTTATTTTTCACCAATAAAGATTTCAAAGAGTTTGGACAAAAAGAAATTTTTATTTTAAAACTATGAAACGACCCTAAGTAAACAAGAAAATGAGCACTTTTATCACTAAATATGAATATTTTTTCGAGAATTTTTCATTTTAAAATATAATTGCATGCAAAATTTTAAAGAGAGCTTGGATACAGTTATATTTATAGCCGATTGAAATGTCAGAGAGTTCGGAAGATGATAACTATTTTTTTATTGCTATGTTAAACACTGTTAAAAATTTGCAGCAAACTGTCCAGTCATTTGACCGTTTTTTTTTTAAAAAAAAAGGTTACATAACCGCAATTTCACAATATTTTGACCATAATATGGGCAATAATATGGTCAGAATAGAGTTAAATTACTGTTATGAAACCGTTTTCTATAAAAACGGTCGAATGACTGGACAGTTTGCTGCAAATGTTTAACAGTGAGGGAGTCGACCTGAAAACAAACAAAAAAGCGAGAAGAAAACATTTCTTTTACTAGATGACAATATTTTTTTCACGAAATTTTTACACTGGCTGTAAAACCGTTTTATTTATCATCAATAAAGATTTCAAAGAGTTCGGACAAAAAGAACTTTTTATTTTAAAACTATGAAACGACCCTACGTAAAAAAAAAAACCCAAGAAAATGAGCGCTTTTATCACTAAATATCAATATTTTTCGCAAATTTTTCATTTAAAAGTATAATTTCATACAAAATCCGGTTAAAGATATAAAATAATAAAAACTTCATGTTTCTTTTTAAGTTTATTATCATGGGCCCGGGCAACGCCGGGCGGGGGTCAGCTAGTCTACCCTATTAAAATCCGTGTGCGTAATATCCGTGCGCTATGTAACCTCAAAAACTCGGAAACTACAGGGTGAAAGGGCTACGAAATTTGGCACACGGGTTGCTGGTAGGGGGCCCATGAACGATTGGGGCTGAAATTTTTAATAAATTTTTTTTGACGAATTTTTGTTGCTGGTAGGGGGCCCATGAACGATTGGGGAAAAAATTCGAAAATTTTAAATAGATTTTTTTTTTTATTTTATGTTTTTGAGGAATTTTTGCCCCCCTTTTTTATGTTCAACCCGTAATCGCGCGAGTTCTAACCAGCTCTAAATGTTTACTGCAATGTGAGAGATACATATTACCTACGCCAAGCTGCAATACTAAGAAGTGGTAGCGGGTATTACGATAATTATTTTACCTCGCATGCAAATAATTAGAGATTATTTAATTGTGCTTAATTATTCCTTTTTAAAAAAAATGAAAAACATTTTATCCCAAACGTTAACAAAACTTATTCTATTTATTCCAAAAATATATCGTTTTATCGTCTGCTGCCATAGTAACATGATAAATTGAATTTCATTAAAAAAGAGGCACTGTAGTAGAAAAATATTTTTCTACATATTACATAGATACATTTGGTTGTACTGATTTCTGTCTTTAATTTTGGTTTTAGAATTAAATTCATGAACTCCCGTGCGTAGAACGGGTTAAACAGCTAGTATATAATAATTTTTTTGTTGTGCTATCACTCTTTTCCCGCCCGTAACTAAAACTTTAACTCTTTGTATCACAGCGTTGCATATCTGCAACATACCCAAAAGTCAATGTTACTTATACAGAGGGCTTTAAAAGATTTTATTTATTGCTGCTATCTTCCAATACAGCAGTTAATATAAATTGTTCATAGAATTCTAACAGACGGCGGTACTGTCTAGGGAACTGCAAGAAGTCTTTGTTGCCGATTTTGACGAGGGTGGTATCGTTGGAAAGATCTGAGGGGAGTAGAAAACTCAATGGAACTATCCGTCGGAAATGGACCGTTTTGGAGATATCCGATAATTTATGTCGCACAATTTGAAAATTTTTGCTGTTATTTGTGAGAAATATTGAGCGATGCAATTCAAAAGTCGTTGGTCATATAGAATAAATGGTAGAATGCCTGTAATTTTAGGAACTAATAACTCCTCATCCGGTCTTATGGGTTGAAGAGTCCATAGGCAACGAAGATTGCTTTTGGATCAGTGGTCAGGACATAGAGCTTAGGGAAGAGAAATTGGGAGGGAATGGGAATGTAGAGCTCATGTTCTTTCCTTACCTGCAGCCACTCGATGTGCAAACTTAATTTCCAAACAAAAGTAACATAATTAAATTATCAGGAATCTTTTTAACAGCAAATATTACAAATTTAACGATATAACAAATTTTAGCATAAATACATTGTAAAAAATAAATAAACAAATCGTTGGATATCTCGAAAACGGCTCATTTCCGATGGGTCCATTGAGTTCTTTACTCCCCACAACGGGATCTTTCCAACGATATCACTCTCGCTAAAATCGGCTTCTTGCAGTTCCTTAGTGAGTTAATTTTTCTTGTCAAAGTTTTATACTTATTTTAATTGCTAAAAGGTGTAAAATAAAAAGATTATAAACAGTAAAGTAAGTTTTATTAAATTGTTGACATGTTTCAGCTCAATCTGAGTCATTATCAAAACAAATACGAATATTCCATAATTGCACGGTCTATGAAGTTATTTGAAACGCTATCATTTATTTTTTCACGTACTTTTTAAAATTACGCACGTTATTTTTTATTTTTCTCTTGTATGTTTATTTCCATATTTGTAATAATTAAATAACTCAGCAAGTTTTCAAAGTTTTATTTATCATTTGAGAAGTTTCAGATCGTTATTGCTAAATTAAGCTTCGTAAATTTTGCCAAACTAAAAAGGCTGGAGATGTCCAAAAATAGTTTTTTTACAACGGTAAGTTCGTATACTTAACAATTTTGTATTAGAAAATTGACAATATTTATGAGAAGTACGTAATTTTCTGTTTATTGCAGATGTGAAAAAAGTACATTTTAGTCAATAATTCTATATTTTTATCCTCTAAAAATTTTTAATTATTTTTTACATGCTTAAAATGATGTATTCTAACATCTGAGTAAATATTTTTTAAATCGGACTTGAGTCACAAAGGGTTAAGAGCCCACACTAGTCACGCGAAGAAACGTGCAAGCTAATGTTAAGCCTATGGGAAGGTTATTTTCAAATTTATTGCTCTCATTTTAGTATTTTTTAATGATTATATTGCATAGGATAGCTGAGGTTCATCTCTAACGTTGTTAGCTTTTACTTTCTCGATTTCTGTTGTAGTTTAATTCTGAGGACCCTCTCGGTTTAGGATCCAGTAAAAATAAAGGTGTTGTGTCTTTTATAGTCTTGTAAAATCGATAAAAGCAAAATTCAGAAAAAATATATAAATTAACAACAATAGCTCAGAGTTTAAGTTTTCCAATAATGTTTTTCATAATTCTACTGCAATTAAAGTGAGCAAAATCACGAAAGAATTTGGTGCAAAAACAGCTCAAACAACTAATAATACTCTACTCCACTCGCCCACGTCTCTTGATAGCATGATTGGCTAATACCGATTTTTCAAATTTCGGTGTAGCAAATAGAAACATTCGTAAGAGTGATTGGATATACTGTAAGATGCTCTATTTTTTCTTCGGTTATTTTGAAATTTCATCAAAATACTCTTTTTAAAATTGAGTAAATTTCAAATTCTTCATTTCTATGAGCTTAACTTAAATGCTATACTTTTAAGTTTTAATCGAATTCCAACGAAGGAAATTCTACAATTCCTTTGTATATATTTTTTTCTATATGTATATCGAAGCAAAACTTTGGTACGGATACTCAAATTTTTATACTTTTTTTTTTCCTGGAAAGGTATATCTTTCAGCAGAAGGTCTCCTTTCGGTATCATTGGAATGTAAGCAATGATATGTTTATCTGTCTGAATATTTACATGCCTTTTTTTCTACTTTATAAATTTTAACTTTAGTAAAAATTGTCTAATAGTCCAAGGGGAGTCTCCAGGGGGTGAGGGGTGGGGGCGATATTAGGTTCCAATCCGACAATCGGGTCGGGTTGGGTTTTCATTTTTACGATAGACCCGAAAATATTACTTGAAGTCCATCCGCAACCCGACTCGAACAAAACAAATTCATCGACCCAAAACCGGGCAAAGTAATTTTCGGCGACCCTCGAACCGACCCAAACCTAGCATATTTCGACCCGAACCTGACCCGCAACCCGAAATGAAAGAAAATCAATTCATGTTTCAATGCAATTATGAAACTCTTCAATTGTATCTCTAATAAAAGAAAATAAGTTGAAACTGCTGTGAATCAATAAGAACTAAAATATCTTCTTAAAACACCATCAAAAACTTTTAAATGCGCTAGGCCTTTCGAAAGATCCGAGTCTTTCTTTGTCAGGCGCAAAAAAGACGTGCTTCCACTATGAAAGCAGCAGCAAGACAGTCTCTCTGACCTTACATACAAAATTTATAAGCTTTATGTAAGCAATTTTTACAGCATAATTAATAAATTTACACTTTAATATTAAGTACTAAGTTTATGAGGCTCACAACATCTTTCCGGAGGCAATTTGACTTTTAACTTTTAATTAATGAGCCTTTTTACTGATTGGCCATTTTTTAGTATCTACTAAACCACCAAAACCCGTTTTAGAACATCTTTATAAAATACAGGTTTCACATTTCGGTTTGAGAATTTTTGCGATTTTAGAAAATTGAAGAAACAAAATATATGCAGACAAAACAAATAACATATTTTAGGAAATTATAATAAAAATTATAACAGGTGTAGTAAAAACCAATGACAATGCGTAATAACAGAAATTTAAATGTGATAAGATTTGAGAAACCTGAATAAATAAAATCATTTATTTGCATAAATAAAATTGTAACAATTATAAATTATCTTTAAAAAAATACAAAAATTTATCATGCGTTTTAAGACAAGCAGAGTCTTATTTTATTTTGTAAATCACACAAATGTTTTCTATTTCCAAGGCATTTCTCAATACATAATACAGTACGAGATGCAAAACTTCTATGCGTTTCTCCGTCTCCGTTTCTCCCTCTCCCTAAAAGAACTGGTTTCGGTTTCTCCCCACCAATGAAAGCTCCAAGAGCAGCAAACACAAACCCGCCAAACCCTTTCAAGTTTTGTTGGTTTGTAATGTAGAATCCGGGGCACTATGTGCAGTTTTAAAATTTAAACCATAGCTTTATGAAAAAATATTATATTACCTATACATGTAAAAATGCATTAAAGTATTATTAAATATTCTGCACTGTATGCTATTTAGAGAGAGTAAAACTCTAAATCTAAGGGTTTAAATGAAATGTTTGATGTAATATCCGCCGTTCTCTGAATTTTGAAGTTCACATTACATTTCACTGTCGTTATTGACTGAGATAGTTCATATGAATGGAAAAAATTCATTTTTTCTATGAAATATGAATGAAAATTTGTATTAATTTGTATCTGAGTGGACAGAATGCATTTTGCCCCCCCCCCCCCCCACTTAAAAATGTGGGCCTAGGAAACGTGCCCCACGTGTTACTTGTGATGATCAGACCCTGCGCTTTTATAAGAAAAGAGGAAACGCTGCTTGCTGGATTGCTTTCTGTCGGAATAACAATACGTGCCAATTATATCTACTTACGAATGAAAATAATTTCGTGAATGTGCACGTCAGAGCCACATCATGAGCAGAGTTCAAAACGAAAAATATATATAAGAATCAATAACGTTATTTTCATATGAAGAGCTAATATGACATGCACACAAAAAAAAGACTAAAAATTTGCAAAATTTAAATTAATGCTGGTTTACTAAAAACAAAAGAAAATATTCATTTCGCGTTAGATCTCTAAACAAAAATAAAATAAGCGTTTCAATTAAAAAAAATCCTAGTGTCACAAACGAAAATCGAACAACAAATTATTTGCGCCTCTTCCGATTGCACCATATCAGCAGATCGCCGCCGTCAATGCCAGACATAAATCTATAACTATCATAAATTTTCTTTTAAAATAACCTTCTAATACCAGAAAAGAAAAATACGATTTCTGTTTCCCCTTCATTCTGATCATAAAATCACTAAAATGACTTAAAATGGAATAGCGTGAAACACCCAGTTATTGACACCTGTCCATTTACTGACACTTGAGCAAAAATCTAAATCAAATAAGCATTTTGTTGTAAAATTCTACAAAGTAATGTCATCTAGTGATAAATTAGACACTTATTTTTTATTTTGGAATTAATTTATTCACCACTAGAGGGCCAAGAACATATTCAATGAGGAAGGAACTTTTCAGAATACAATAAGTGCCATTTTGAAGCAACCATCCTATTTATAAAATTAAGGTAGTGTTTTTTAAATCTATTTGGAAAGGAACCATCCTAAACTTTAAAAAAAAAGTTATACTTGTAGATATTATTTTAAAGATGCATATGATACATTACGGCCATGAATTAGGGTTTATAGTTATTTAATTTAGATTAATGGGGAATGCAAGTTATTGGTTCCTGGAATTTCATTCCACCAGTCTCTGACAGAGATGTCAGTTATTGGTTATATTAAAAAAAGTTGAAATCTATTATTTAAACTGTTTAAAAATGCATAATAATAAATTAAATGTATCTTGTAGTAAACACCATTAAAATTTAAGTTGTTTTACCAGTGTCTGACACCACATGTCATCAGTTACTGGTTCATAACTGTCAGTTATTGGATATCTGCATTACTAATAACTTAAAACCTGAAAAAAGACATGCATCTATAGCATATCATACTTAAAATAGTATAAGCAGAAAAAAGAAGGAAGAACAGAAGCAGAAACAAACTTGAGCATAAAAAGAAAGAAAAACTTCAACTCAGGGATCGGAAGTAACGCACTACAAGTAGCGAAACAACAGTGATCGCTACATGTGCCAATATATCATTTAATTTTGCTACGAAATTTGCAATGTGTGTATAAAATAACAATTTGGAGACAAAAATAAAACATTTTAATGTACCGGGTGATCCAAAAGTCAGGACGAACTTTAAAAATGAATAATTCGAAAACGAATCAAGATACAAAGATGCGGTTTGCACCAAACGGATGGAAAAGAAGCCGGGTTTTGTGTGTATAGTTCTGTTGGCAACCAACAGATGGCGCTATAGTTTTTTATTGCACCAAAAGATGATTTACAAATGTAAAAATGTTGACAACTTACAAATCAGCTTAATTACAGTTAATTAGTACTACAGTAAATGTTCAATGTGCTGTCCATAATTCAGAAGTACAGCTGTGAGACGAGGCACCACACCGTTCACAGAATTTAGTAGCATTTCTTGCGTTATGGCTATAAAAGATCATTATTTAGTAGATCTTAAGTTCTCTATTTATTATATTAAATAGCATCATTATTAAATAATATTAAACTCATTTAATGAGACATAGTAACTTCAACATCAAGCTTTATTCAAGAGGTAGTCACGCTACCACACATACGCTCACGCTACATCATCTTAGAATATCAACAGTTACCCGGTTATGGTTAAGTTAGATTAGTAGTACAAAACATTTACAGTTACGGTTATATTATAAATACAATATATACAGTTATATATTACATCCTTTCCTCCAGTTAAAGAAACAAGTACACTTATATAATTTTAAATGCAAGTAAATTTATATTGGTACAAGAAATGACCATATTTTATAATTATAACAAATACAAGAAACATGACACTAAATATACGGTATATAAGATGGTTTATTGCATACAAAGCAGCGTTTACAATATCACTTGGTATCAAACCGGATTTACAGAACGTGTTAATATGCCACTATCGTTCTGCTTTCATTTTGCACCCATTTACAAACGCAAGCATAAAACCCCTCCCCTGCAAAAAACCGGAAGCTGCGTAATTTTTCCTTATGAATTATGATTGGCTGATTAGGGAACTGCGGTACAAACTTCCGGTGTAAACATAAACAGAAACCGCCTACAGTCCTTTTCGCGTGTGATAATCTTCGTTCTTTTGCTTTATTGAGAATTAAAATGTCTGACCGCTTTTTGTTAATGCAAACTTTGATTGACATCTTTGTAACACCAGAGCCAAGACCACCGCTAGACAATTTTCTGCTTGAGGCGAGCATTATTTTGCCGCCCTTATGACGCAATCGTTTTTTCACCATTACTCAAACTTTTTTTTTAAAATAAGTAAATAATACGATAACTATAATTTTTTTAAAAAGAAAACAGATGTATAAAATTTGTTTACATTTAAGAAATTAAAAATAATCAAACTACGTAAGATATTTTGCTTTAAAAAAAAAAAATTATTCTACTAATACTGCTAACTTGGCATTAAATGAATAAATCATATTCTACTAGTATTTACAAGAAAACCTCATACAAAGAGTAAAACTTACACTTCAAAATCCATTTTATAGGGGGTCCCAGAAAAGACTAAAATTCCATTTTATTTCTTAAACCAAAACTAGAATTTTAATTATTACAAATAAAACATTTTCATCTTAATTATAAAACATTATCGACATGCTTAACATTATTTATCTAAATGAGGACACATAATGTTAAGCGAAGACAATTAATGGCAAGCTAATGTTAAAACTGTGGGAGCATTTTTGACTAATTTCGTTATCTGTGAAAATGAAATTCTGGCGCCTGGGGCACAAGCCCCAACTGACCCTCTCTAGTTTCGGACCTGACTCTGCCCGACTCTCCCCCCATGGGGTCGCTACGGCCCTTTCAGGGCCATCGCTACGAAATTTTAATGGAGGGGGAGGGGACCTTTAATTAGCAAGTGAAATTTCAGTATCTGCCAACCCATTGGCAAACAAAAATAGATAGTTCTTGACGTTTGCCAATTAGTTTTATAATTTTGCCACGTTACTACAATTAGAAAATATAAACAGTTTTTATTTGTAAAAAGCTTAATAATGTTCACAATTCTATTTCTAATTTTTGCCAAGTCCATGAAAAATAGAAAGTGTATTATAGTTTTTATTAAAGTTTTAAACAAATTTGCCTACCAAGTTTGCCGGGGCAAAACCGGGACTAAAAAATTTCGGCCCGTGAAGAGTAGGAAGAATGAAACCAGTGCCGGCTCGGTACGGAAAAAATAAGCTAGACCGGCCCGACCCAATCCTTCAGGAAAACAGTAAGGCCCGATCCCGGCCCGGCCCGAGCTTTCAGAAAAAGTATGACCGGGCCTGGCCCGAGTTCGGTCCATGCAGATCTCTGCCATGCTACTGGGCTTTATTATTATTGTGGAGAGCAACATCAGTACAAACCCTTCGTTATATATTATATTTTTTGGTAATTACAAAAACACACCATTTCTCTCAAAAGATTTTTCTATATAGTCTGTAATAATTTACATTTTTGACTCTCATTAAAAAAATATTTAATTACTTAAAAAAAGACGAAGTTCCTGTACTGATGTTGCTCTCCATAATAACAATAATGCCTGATAGCATGGTATATCAATTAACATATAATTATAATACGTGCATTACAAAAAGCAGATTTTTCTGTTAATAAACTATCAAAAATCGCCTATTGGTAATATTTAAAAGAAAATTGCTATTAAAAATAAGGTAAATCTTTAAGACCTAATTTTCCTTTATTTTGCCTTGGGGAAGTTTCATTTATTACGATATCGAAATCAATATTATAAAGCAATCAGATATTATCAAGCTAAAAATAAATAAATAGATAAACCTACTGGAGCAAACTTCACAATATATTATTGAAATTAAATAGAAAAATTATGATATGCGGATTAAATTACCTTATTATTTCAAATTATCTATATGAAGATTTAATTTTACAATAGTAATACTATTTTCAAAAACACAACTATCAACAATGAAGTATTTAACTCTATAATAAATTCACCTTGAATTTTCTTTGTCAAAGGAGTTTTTTATATCGCACTAATCAATATAGAAAATAATCTTGAAACCAAATTACTCTTACGAACATAAAATAAATAAATAAATAAATAAATAAAAATATAATCGCCGCAAAACGCGGGATAAAATTCCAAAAATCCCTGTACGTAATTGCGAATAAACTTTATTGAAAAGAGAACTTCTTCTTCTTTTTATTATTATTATTATTATTAAACTTAAAGATTAAAACCGGATTCCTTATTATTAATGCTGAAAAATCGCCGAGAAAACGGAAAAAAACCTTTAATTTTACTTTAGTGAAATTTACTACAGTTACTTTGAAATTTACTACAGTGAGAGCTAAGACATTCTAACAGGAATTCGTTTTTCAATATAAAAAAAAAATTGGCGCAAAAGCGCAACAACGCAAAAAATCGTATTAAAAATCGCGGGAGACAAAATTTAATTTATTATGCTAAATGTTTAAAACAGAATTCTTTTTGTGGTTATCAAAAAATGATCGCGGAAAGAAAAAAAAAAGGGGGGGGGGGCTAAAAATTTCATTGAAAATTGCAAAAACTTCCAAAATCGTGGCGGACAAAATTTACTATATTAGGCTAAAAGTTTAAAACAGATTTTTTTTTCTTAACGATTGCAAAAAATCGCAGCAGAACGGAAAAAAACCCCGCCAAGAATCGTATTGAAAATCTTATTAAAAAATCGGTAAAAAATCAAAAAACTTGGGGGGCAAACTTTACTATATTAGTCTAAAAGTTTAAAAACAAATTATTTTCATGAAGATCAGAAAAATCGCTGCGGTACGCGAAAAAAGCTAAAAATTGAAAAATCGCAGAAAGCAAAATTTTCGACCGTCCATCGCGAAGAATTGACGTAATTTTGCATTTTTGAAAACAAAAAAGAACTTAAAATAAAGTTGTAAAAAAACAATAAATAGCGCAAAAATAAAAGCACTGACAAAACTTTCAAAAGATGGAGACACCAACACCCTAACCGGTGAACTGGCGCTGTTTGTTTACCCGACAGGAATCATGGGTAAATGCTGGACTAATGCCCTAGGAGCTAGCAGGGGTGAAAATGACCTAGGCTAGTTTCATTTTCATACCGGCTTTTTCATTGTATACGGGGTCGGAAATACAATGATGGTATCGGCGTGGATTGAATCAGGATTAGAGTGTAGTATGTAAACGACCCTCAAAAGTCTCTGAATCCAGAAGGTGGTTTAATTACTCTCCCCCTTCTTGTAATTGTAGTATTAGACATATTTTGTTGATAATCATTGTTTATAACAGGCATTGCATAATTTTCTGACCTTGCAGTCTTATCCTCAATAAATACATCATCATACACAGGATGATTTTCAAAAGGAGTTTTTGATACTCTGATATGCCTTCTATTTCTTCGAAGTATTTCCTCATTTCCATTCCTTACTATATAGGATCTAGGAGATTTATGTTTTGAAATAATTTGTCCTTTATCCCATTGCCCAGTCTTAAAATTAAATAATACTATGTTATCACTAGGTCTTAGTTCCTTTAATGACTGTGCTGTCCTGTCATAATAGTATTTTTGCCTAATCTGCCGTGCACGAAGTTTAGAGTAAGGGTTGTTTATTTCAGGTTTTAGCAATTTATTACTAATATGCAATTTTGTTCTTAACCTTCTATTAAATAAAAGTTGTGCTGGAGATAGATCCAATCTACTAATGGGTGTATTACGATATTCCATTAGGCCTATATTTACATCCTGTACTTTTCGTAGAATATTTTTAACTATCCCTACTGCTCTTTCAGCCATTCCATTGCTCTGAGGAAATCTGGGACTACTAAAGTTTAGTTCAAAATCCCAGTCACCTGCAAATTTCTTAAACAAATAACTGTTAAAGGGATTGTTATCACACACCATTTCATTCGGTATACCATACCTAGCAAAGACACATTTTAATTTTGAGATTATTTCATTAGCAGTCTTATCTTTTATAGTAGCACATTCTATCCATTTAGAATAATAATCAACTATAACGAGATAAATTTGATTAGCAAACTGAAATACATCAGTTGCAATCTTTTCGAAAGGCTTATTTGGTATTTCATGGGGCATTAGTGGTTCCTTTGAATTTTTCTTTCTAAATTTTTCGCATATTCGGCATTTTGAAACTAATTCTTCAATATCTGCAGAGATACCTGGCCAGTAAAAGATTTCACGTGCTCTATTTTTACATTTCTCAATTCCAAAATGGGCTTCATGTATTAAACCTAACATATTCTGCCTTAAACGTTTTGGAACAATTAATTTGTTATTATTAAATACTAAACCATTATTTACATATATGAAATCTTTGACTTTATAGTATTGTTTAAGGTTATCAGACAAAATTTTTTTATTCTTAGGCCAAGAAGTTTTAAAAAATTCCATTACTCGAGCAAGTTCCTCATCATTCTTAGTTTCAGTTTGAAATTGTTTAAGTATTTTTTCACTTAAAGGCAGTGCCTTTGTAATGCTATGGATCAAATTTAACATTTCTGGATCATCTTTGTTATTATTTTTCAAAAATGCTTTAGAAAGTGTGTCAGCCAAATATAATTGACTACCAGGAACATACTCAATTTTAAAATCATATTTTACCAATTTTAACACCATTTTTTGCTTTCTAGCAGTAATTTTAGCTAAAGGTTTGTGTACAATAGAGATTAATGGTTTATGATCTGTCTGTACAGTTACCTTATGACCATAGACAAAGTTATGATATTTTTCAAAGGCATATGTGATAGCTAATAACTCTTTTTCAATTTGAGCATAGTTTTTCTCATTCTCAGTCAAACTTGAAAATAAGCGCCTTTGTTGTCACAACTGTTGTACATTTCTAAAAATTGCCACTGTATTTTGGCTGGCGTCCAAAAGTGGAAAAACATTTTTTGACATCGAAAGAGAAATTCACAGTAAAAGAAATAGGACTTTACGCTAATAAGGAACTGTTAAATGAACTTATAATAAATCTACCAAAATAATTCCTATGAAATATTAGTCTTGCATTGTTTATTCTAGCTAAAAATACAATAATTATTTCAAGATTTTTTTTCTACCATAACACTATTTTTAATAACTTCAAATTTCCTGAAATCCTTTACTTTTGTGATTTTTTTTTATTAAAAAAGGAAATCTTCTATCCTATAATTTAAAAAAAAGCAATTGGTAACATGTAATCAAGGTATGCAATCAAGATGAAGAAATCAATGACGGCTCCAATTCTAATCTTTATAATTATGAATGCAGAAATGAGTAAAATTATGTCATGTTAACACAATCATATACATTTTTCTCTTTAGTTTTATCAATGTTAAAATGCACTTCAAGCTAAGCATAACGTCATTTTCACCGGCGGAAACTTTTCACACGTACTTCATATACCTTACATTAATGCTTAAACACCATGCACACAAATATAAATATATTTTGTATTTAATTGTAATGAAAAAATGGCATCAACAAAGTTATAATGCATAATGATAAAATAAACCCAATGGACAATATTCCCGTGACGTCACGATAAATATGAATTTTTATTCGCTTATAAAACACGCGGATAAGTATTTTTACCGAAATTTAACTTGCAAATTAACAAATTCGGCCTTAAAACCGCGTGCTTTTAATACTTATTATTTCTCTTTTATTCAACCACAGAGTTTAGAAAATATACTCTGTGTTTCGGAACAGTAGGCGTTATCCGATTATGATGTCATTAGCAGACGTAAAAGTTTAATTGAAAATTACGGTTAATTAATTAAATTTTCGAACAAACGAATGCACGATAACAAATCTGTGTCCAAATATCTTTCATTTAAAAAAAGAATGATGTAATTTGATGCAGTAGTTTGTTCTCACGGATTGTCGAAAGAAATCGCTTAGCGTTTTAAATATATAGATTACCAAATGACAAAGGCACAGTATGAGTTAATTCTACTTTCATATCTAAATTTAACCTTTTAAAAATGGATAAGGGTAGGACATTTGTCTCTGCCCCTGTATCTAATTTAAAGTTAACATTACATTATTAATATCAATATCTTTTAACCAAGAATTTGATGTAGTACTTACCACACTGTTAATTTCAACTGCTTCAACAAACAGCTGATCATTTTCATTTGTAATTTCATATATTTTTTTCTTCCTATTAAATTTACAACTTACAGCAAAATGATTTGACTTTTTGCATATTCTGCAAGTTTTTCCATATGCAGGACATTCTAACTTTTTGTGTTTCCTACCACATTTCAAACAGTCATATATTTCATTTTGACTGGTCATTTTCTTTACAGTTTTAAAGTTTTTTGGTTTGGCACTATTTTGTCCATTTTGCTTCTTTTGAACAATGTCCACAGCCGCACTGGAAACGTTAGGTCCATTTATTGACTTTAGATGCTGTTTACTAATTTCTGTCGTTCTCACAAACTCAGCAGCTTTTTGAAGAGTCAGATCTGTTTCCCTCAGAAGTCTCTCCTGTAAACCCCTATCACGGATACCTAGGACGACTCGATCTTGTATTAAGCTTTCTTCTTGATCACCAAATTCACAAGCTTTAGCTAAAGTTTTCAAGAATGTCATGTAATTGTCTATCGATTGTCCTTCTTGTTGAAAAGCCGAAAAGAACTTGTATCGTTCGAATACTACGCTTCTTCGTGGCGTGCAGTATTGCTCAAACTTAGTAATAACAGCCTCATAGGAATCTTTTTCCGCTGCTTCAAATTTAAAAGTGTTGAATATGTTGACGCCTTCATCACCCAGCAAGTTGAGAAGAATCGCAATTTTATTTTTATCAGGCTTCTCACTTCTTTCAGTGGCGATCATGAAGTTTTCAAACTTTTGCCGCCATTTTTTCCAATTTTCGGCGACGTTACCGCAGGTGAAATTGAACTCTCCCGGAGCTTTGAATAATTCCATCACGGTCGAGCATGCAGGTTCAATCTTTGAACATCGTCGTCTTCTCTGACACCATATAAAAGATCATTATTTAGTAGATCTTAAGCTCTCTATTTATTATATTAAATAGCATCATTATTAAATATATTAAACTCATTTAATGAGACATAGTAGCTTCAACATCAAGCTTTATTCAAGAGGTAGTCACGCTACCACACACACGCTCACGCTACATCATCTTAGGATATCAACAGTTACCCGGTTATGGTTAAGTTAGATTAGTAGTACAAAACATATACAGTTATGGTTATATTATAAATACAATATATACAGTTATATATTACACAGTTACGGTTATATTATAAATACAATATATACAGTTATATATTACAATGGCAGACACATTTTGGCGGATGGCATCTTTCAGTGCTGCTAGTGATGCCGGTTGATCGCGGTATACTTTTGACTTCAAGAATCCCCACTGCCAAAAGTCACAGGATCGGGAGATCTTAGAGGCCATGCGTGATTAAAGTAGCGACTGATAATGCGATCCTCCCCAAATGTTGAGCGTAGCAGGCGTTGCACAGGCAGAGTAATATGAGGTGGTGCTCCATCTTGCATAAAGGTGACTGTTTGGAGTGCATGTCGCGCTTGCAGTTCAGGAATAATGTTGTTCTGTAACAGTTCTACATCTCGCTGACCAGTGATAGAAACTGTTTTGAAACTCGTCTGTGTGACTTCCTCGAAAAAAAAAAAAAGACCAATTTTGAAATCAGCAGTGAAGCCACACCAGACTGTCACTTTAGGCTGTTGCAAGGGTACCTCAACAAATGCATGTGGATTTTCTGTGGTCCACGCTCGACAATTGTGGGTGTTAACAGCGCCAGAGAGTGTGAAATGCGCTTCATCTGTCCAAAGCACAGTGTGAACCCAGTCGTGCTGCTCTTCCATCTTATTGAATACCAAATTCGCAAAATCTCGGCGAGAGTCGAAGTCAGGAGGTTTCAGTTCTTAATTTTGTTGCAACTTGTAGGGATACCGTTGCAAAGTTATTCGCAGTGCTCTCCAGACACTTCATTACGACACTCCTGTCTGCCTCGAAACTTCTCGAGCACTGCACTCCCCATGTGCAGCAACCGCCGACATGGATTGCACCGTCTGCTCTACTGTCATGACAACAGCAGCGACTGTTGAGGGACGTCCACTTCTTTCACGTGACACCAAAGAACCTGTAGCTTCAAATTTCTTCATCATTTTGTTCAATGCAGAAGACGTTATTGGTCCTTTGTTATCTCGCATACCCTTCATGTAGTGATATGCTCGCAATGCCGCAATGGCACTTTACGAAATCTTATAATACAGTTTAACTAAGAGGGCTTTCTCAACTATGGACAGCATTTCGATGTATACAAGCTTCGACTACCATTACCTGCTGCAGTTGCTCATTTTTATATCGTTTGTTGCTTTGCATAATCCTACATCAGAAATCCGACAGCGCCATCTGTTGGTCGCCAACATAACTATTTTTTATTTCGTTGCCACTCAAAACCCGGTTTCTTTTCCATCCGTTTGGTGCAAACCGTATCTTTGTATCGTGATTCGTTTTCGAATTATTCATTATTAAAGTTCGTCCTGACTTTTGGATCACCCGGTATATTATCTTTTTAATTCCCTCGGTTATGTCACATTTATTTAATTGTATCCTGTTTTGATGTAATTGATTTATTTAATTGTACCTTTTTACAGTAGTTTGTAGTGTAGCACGCTATATTTTGGAACAATGTTGTGTAGCGAGTAGCACGATAAAAAAAAAAAAAAATCAGTAGTTTGTAGTCAGAACAGCGTTACTTTTAATGCTATCTCAGGTTTAAAAAAAAATGTACCATTCTGCAAATCGCGTCGCCGAAACTTGCTTCTTCTGTGCAAAATTGGATTTGCTCAACAATTTCTGAATCCCAACTGCAGTGTACAGTAACGCATCGCATGAAGTCCATAGATTTTCCTCATTGACACTTACTGCTAAAATCAAGTATTTACCTACCAAAGCAATTAATTTACTTACTGGCAACACGTGCCTACTCATTATTAGTTCTTCATGTTTTAAAGCTGTGTTTCTTATTATTCGGAATAATCTATTGCTTACAGTTATTTTTCTGTAATTTTCTAATTTGTAATATATCACTTAATTTTGCTACGAAATTTGCAATGTGTGTATAGAATAACAATTTGGGGAGAAACATAAAACATTTTTTTGTATATTATCGTTCTTAATTTTCTAATTCCCTCGGTTATGTCGCATTTATTTAATTGTCTCCTGGCAGGTGCGATATAACGAAGGGTCACTGTATTATTTAATCTTTGTCTTCAATTTCTAGTATTAAATTGAACCCTTTCACAAAATTTGAAAGTAGTGCATTAGTGACTACTTTTAAAATGTAGTATGTAGTCACTACTTTTTAAAACAAGTAGTTGTAGGTAACTATATTTTCTATAAAGTAGTTGTATATAAAAATAAAAAAATAGATAAACAATAAAAAAATAGTTTTTCTGATAAATGTTAAGATTGAAAAACGTGGTTTATTACCAAGACAAAAGTGAAAACATAAATCTCCTTTATCAGAATCCAGTGAGAGTCGATTTTAACAAATATTGTGTATGAGGACGCTTTGGAACCTGGATTCAAATCAAGATGGATGAAGACACAGAAAAATCTTTGACTAAAATAAAATATAACATTCAGCTGAAGAAAGAATGCTGGTATGCTGTGTATGACGATGAGAAGTTTAACACTAAACGTATTCTTGAAGTCAATAAAGAATATTGTATAGTTAAATTTCTACGGAAAAAAATGGAAAATTCCTATTCTTGGTCATTGAAAACAGAGAATGTTGTGTTAAAAAACTGTTAAATATTTTCTAGGCGTTTGGCTCTTATATGTAATGATCTTCTTTTTTGTTGATATAGCTATAATTAGTAAAATAAAGACAGTCTATCGCCAAATGAAAAAAACAATGATTGATATTTTATTTTAAATAACATTTCAATATATGCATTGTGCTTGCTTAAAAGAAAATATTAATTTTATATAGCTACATTTGTTAAAATAAAAACTATATTAAATGATGTCAAATGTTTATTTCCTTTTTTGTTTAAAGGAAACAATATTTAAAAACTATAACTGTTTGCCTCTTTCAAAATTTAATTTCCACTTCTTATAATAAATATTAATGTATTTTGTTTTTATAATAAGGAATAAAGTTTTTTTTAAAGCATTTTAATCTTTTGAAATAAAATGTCAGTCAATGGTGTTTCAAAATAAGGATAGTGTCAGTTACTGGAATTTTTTACCATATTTATGGAAAAAAAATTTAATACTAATAAGTATAATTTTTCAAAATTTTGCAAAACAATAATTTTTTAATAAATCTCTACTATCCTTTCAAAAAAAAGGTAAATATAAAATAGATTTAAATTTTTGTAATAGTGATTTGAACAAGAAAGAATCCTTAAAGTATCAGTTACTGGGGGCTTCACCCTAAGTAATTTTTAAGAAGAAAACCAAGTTATTTTTTTATACGAGAATAAATAAAATTGTCAGTTTCAGAAAGAATGAGCCCGAGCTCGTCTCATCTGTAGCACACACCTCTGAACATGAGAGCAATACGACGGCCTTGAGGTGTCCGTTACTTAGAAGTTTTACAAGTCGAATATATTAATGTATATTATACTATCTGTTTATTTTTATTGCTGCTGTTTTCGATGTAGTGTAAAACAAGAACGAAAAATCATGCGTCAAGCATAGATTATGAAACACTTTCCAACACATCCAGAAAACTGTAACAAAAATTCACCGTTAAATAAGGTAAAAGAGGATATGTAAGTAAACAGTTTAGAAAACATATACCACATTGAAAAATAGTTTTCGAAATTACCTTCTATTGTAAAAAAAATTAGACTAATTATTTTTGCAGCCCTCTATATGATCCGTAGATTTGGATATATAATATATAGCATGATAAAATTTAGTTCAGTTACAAAATTCACATTCAGCAATTTTCGCCAATCTATGAAAATGCACTCGAAATCTTTTGTACAGCCCCGTATATTATCTAAACATTTTTGTACACACCACATATTAAGCTAAAATTTATTCAGGTAAAAAACGCTTAAGGCAACTTAAAACTCACTTCCAGCAATTAGCAACCATAAGCGACAATGTATTTTGTTCTTTGCATATCCCTGTACATGAATTTATTTATATTCCACACGCTTATATTAGTCTAATAAATATAGTTCAGCAAGAAAATGCGTGATACAATTAAAAACTGCCCTTGAGCAATTCACTCCCATAGTCTGTAATACTTACGAATTCCCTTGTGTAGCCCTATGATCAACCGACATTATACACACCAAGTAATATGAAAAAAATTAGTTAAAATTAAAAACGCAAACCAAACTTGAAAACGCACTTTTCGGACATAGAATGTAATTATCGCACGTATACAGTATAACCGATATATTTTGTGTGTCCCTGTAAATGAACGATAAACGTAATGAACACCATACTTTTAAGCGAGCAATTTATAGTGCACCTCAGTAATGCACAGAATTTTCCTTATGTTTGAGATAGGGAAACTTCATTAAATTACACTGCAAACGATTTTTCCCCGTAGAACAATGTGTAACAGAAATATTTTATTTGACCCTGTTAATGAATAAAGATGCTTTGCACCCCATATTCTACTAAAAGCATGTTTTAATGCGCTTTATAATTGTATATCAATTTCATCATGTTTCAAATGGCGTAGCATCATCAAAATGCATTGGAAACGATTATTTCCCATTGAATGTAATGTAAAGGAATACTTTTGACTGTCCCTGTAAAAAAAAAAAAAAAAAAAAAAAAAAAAAAAAAAAAAATTAGTGCTACACACTTCATTTTCAACAGGGAACATGCTATAGTAAACGACAATAACATACAAAAATTTCAGGCAATCCAAGTGTATTTACGCGAATTAGAGCACGTACAGGCGGCAGACAAACCGAAGTCAAACACTTTTCAACTAGGTTGGAAAGTGTTAAAAAGGGCTTTTTATTGAACATGTTCCATTATTGGGGTTTTTAAGAATATTAACAAAAACTATAAAAAAAAGTGTGTAAATGTCATTACCTTTTACATTAGATATGGGCAACATCGTTCCAGCCGGAATCGTTCATCGAAAGGAACGAGTTCTTTGGAGTCGTTCCGAACTAAAGGAACGATTCCGAAATAAAAGGAACAATTCCGAAAAAAGGAACGATTCCGAAAAAAAGGAACGATTCCGAAAAAAAAAAGGTTTTCGAGAAAAAGAAACGCTTTCGAGATAAAAATAACGATTTCAAGATAAAAGGGATAATTTTGAGAAAAAAGGAACAAATCCGGAAGTTTGAACGAACATGAAATCCATAATAGTAATAATACTAATTTATTTTCTTACGTATTTGTCCATTTTCTTACGCATCCATCCACCTTATTTTTAAATGTTTTGGACAGATGATTTCGTTTTCAAGAGTTCATTTCATTGATGAGTATGATGTTTTGATGAGTATGATGAGCAATTATTTCTAATTACCATAATACAAGTATAATCCCTGACTTTATGGTTTATGGCATTAAACTCAATTCCTCTTGAAAATTTACCCCTGGATGACTTTTCATTTACCGCTATAGTTTATCAAAGAAATTTTATTGTAGCTGTTTGTTTTGCTCACCAGTGTGGCGACCCATTCGATTTTTAGTGTAATCGGGTTTCCTCTTGAAAATATATCGTTGAATGACCCTCCATTAATACTATTAATTATTTTATGCAGTAATCTTTATTCTAGTTCTGATGTTTGGCACCAGTGTCTACGCAATTTTGAGCCTTATAATTAAGATCCCTCTCCAAAAAATCCACCCCAAGATAACCAACCATTCCTTTACATATCAGTCCTCGAAACCGGCCGTTTTCAGAGTCACTCGATTTCGATACGATTATTTGGAAATCGGTCATTTTCTCAGTTTGCCCATTTCTAAACAATTCCCAGGACTAATTCCTTTTAGTATTAAGTTCATGCGTGAATAAAATCTTTTATAAAATCAAATTCGGATACCTGCCGATTTGGGAAAACATAATTCATTAAACGAAGTATATTTGAGAGTCTTAATATATAACTATGTCCTTTCTGACTGCATTATCAATGCACAGCCGAAACCGAAATGCCTGCACCTGAAATCGTAAAATATTAGTTGTTACTTCCTGTTATGACATAAAAATCCATTAAAAAGGTGTTTTCTGAAATTCAACTGTTAGGTGATTGAAAGTTTTTAAAAAGGTATACCATTATATTTAAATTTAGAATTGTACATAATTAGAACTGTAGATATTGAGATAAGAAACAAAATCATAACTATATAGTTCAATACGTTTCAATAACTTAACTAACTTTCGTCAACTTTATATACAAATACGATTTCAAATACACAAAATAAATAAGAAAGTACAAAATACGATGCTCTTAAAAAAGATTTTATTTAAAAAATGGGACTATATAAAATTTGCTGATTTGGTGAAATCCTAAAATAATCCGCAACAAAAAAGCAGGCTAAAATGTTAGTACAACAGTTTCATGATAGTAAAGAAAATTAACATCAATAATATAAAACAACCAGGAATGGTAATTTGTTTCTAAAATTTTTCATTCATTGGTGTAAGCAATTTTTTTTTTAATCGATTTTATTTTCTAATAATTTTTGTTTAATAAGAATTACTGCTATATAATTCCAAAACTCTGTTAAACTTTCAATATATGGTAAAAACTCACGATAAAGTCTAAAATACTAAATCAATTTGAACCTATTTGGGACAGTAAATTGATCTGCCAGTATCTTAGATGAGTTCGTTAATCAAGTATGTAGCTGTTATAGTTCATTTACAGGAGCACACAAAAGCAAAAAACATTCAAAGCTTGTCATCGCGATAACATCCGAAATATACTGAGCATATTTAAACCGAATTAGGACAGTATATTGTTCTTGCAAGTATCTTGGAAGAATTCGTTAATCAAGTACCGTTTTGTTGCCCCTATGTGATCACCTAATGATAAAAACCAGCCCTGTTGAAAGCAAAGATAATAAAATGAACGAATATGTTTTTATTTTAGGTTGCCTGATTACAAGTCTTTTTTTGTTCAAATTTCGTTATTTGTGTTTTGTACCGAAAGAAGAATCGAATTCTATTTTGGCGCCCGGGGCATATGCCCCCTTTGCTCCTCCGTAGTTTCGGCACTGCAAATATCTGTTATCCACCACCACAGTAACAGTCATTAAGAACTGATTTCGGGAGTTGCGAGTGTCAATCCCGATCGTGGAATCGCGATTGTCACAAGAAATTATTATGGAAAACGATTTTTGTCTTGCTTTTACTTTACGTTGTATTAAAATAAAGTCAAATATATTTAACTTCTTATTATTTAGCAAGGAAAAGAAAAAAAAAACTATACAAAATCACAACTTGCATTCTTTAGCAATCAATAATTAAAAAAGAAATTAGCGTAATAGTGCTGCTCCATTTTTTTTCTTTTTTTTTTCAGCAAAATATAAAAATGTCTATTAATCTGTATACACGTACACAATTATACAATTATATTAGCACTAGAATCAGTTAAAAAAAAAAAAAAAAGAAAGGAAAAGAATAAATAATAAATGTCTTTACTGTAAATTATGTTTTTTTTTTTTTTTACTATATATTTTTACTATATACTATATACTTTTTTACTATAATATACATATATTATAAAACTAGTTTAATGCAATCTTAACATAAATCTATTAACCCCTTCGGCCCTGATTTTTTTTTTCAATTTTGGGAAAAAATTATTGTTATGCTAACAAAATTAAAAATAGCTATCGGAATCACAGAAGTTAGGGTGTAATGAAAGTTAACGAATGCGTTCTTTACCAAAACCTCACAAACGTAGTTATTTTGCGTGTTTTTCATATAACAATAGTCTAAGGAAGAATTTTTGAAGACGTTTGGAAAATATCGTATTACAACTAAATTAAACAAGCATAAAAATTTAGTAATATTTTTTATCTTTTATCACAAATTACCAATTCGGAAAAGGACTCCCAAATTTTAATTTAAAGAGTGAAACGTATGTTTTAATTAAAAGAAATGCCAACGGCTTGCTAATAATTATGAAAATTATTATTATTATTATTACTAAATGCTAAACATAAGTGAAGTCATAATAGGAAATGTAGATATTCATACTATCACTATTAGGTGCTGGAATTAAAAAAATAATAATGTTTAAGACAAAATAATACTCAATAAAAGATATGTCCTATTAGTAGGACGTCAGGGCCGAAGGGGATAAACAGAACAAGCATAAATTACGCAGCTTTACATATATGTCACAATGTTGGAAAATATCTGATAATCTATATATAGCACGTAATTTTTCTTTCCCGTTTTCATACTCAAAACGGCCATAAGGGTAGCGAACAGCGGTTAAATTATTTGAATCCCACCCACTACTGCTACTGTTATATTATTAGTTTTTTTTTTCTTTTAATCTTTATTATAGGAATTTTAAGGAAAAATTGAAAACGTTTTGCAAAAATTCCTTGTTCAAATAGGTTTTCCTTCATGTATCCACTGTAAGTTGATTAAAAGTATCTAAGGGAGTTCCGAGATCTTTTGAATCATCTTTATCAGGAGAGAAAAATAAGACCCCATACTGAGGAAACAAAGTGGTACTCGAGCGCTCGTAAATGCTCTTATTAGGTAGATTTCGTAAGAAATACTACCTATTACACTCTCCCCTAAGTTAGAATTTTTGAAAAAATTGTGTAGATCTACGCCGATTAAGACTCCCAGAATCCAAAACCACCCCTAGTTCAAAACTTTATCTATTTATGTCATTTTTTTATTCTTCATTATATTATATAACTTAAATTCACTTATATTATATAACTTCAATAATTCTGCACAAATCTCTTCCAAACTGATACATAAAATCTCGTTCAAGTTCGTTAATGGGCAAAATCGAACCATAGGGGGGATGGGGGGATGGGGAGGCTTTTTGTGAAAACAGAAAAAACCATATAACTTCTTAATTATGATACGTATCGAATCCATTTAAAGTTATTATTAATTCTAGGTAAAGGGCCAAAAATTTATGTATGACAGATTTTTGATATGATTAAAAATGGCCCCAAAGGTGGAAAAAGGGGGAGTTTCAGAAGAAAAAAAATTCACAACTTCGTCAATTCACAAGATATCAAACCCGCTTAAATTTATTATAAATCCTTTTAATATTATCTAAAACTTTTATATTGACAAGTTTTTTATATCACCAACCCTTATAGCAAAAATAAATAAATAAATAAATAATAAAAATATCCCTGCCGGCTTCGCCAGCAGACAAGATAAATTTCAAAGTGGGCGGTCCCAACTGCAGCATAATGGCAAAAAGGTCATTTCCTCTGCAATTCCCAACAAACAGGCGCCCCACGGTCTGCGTCTTCGAAATCTACCTGTGTCTGCTGGCCGAGCCGTCAGGGATTTTTTAATTTTTCTTTTGAAAGAGAGGATCCTCAAATTAAAATTATGCTTGATGAAAACATATGAAACAGTGAAATATACACGAAAGTGCGTAACCATGCAGTTAATTAAAATTGATCAAAAATCAGTTCTTTCAGATAAAAAAAACAGTTATTATTAACTGATTAAAATGCAATTGTTCAGGGCATAGCGATGTATTTCTTACATTATTAAAAACTGTTTCTGATCAGATTTAAAAAATATATATATATTTCCCACTATTATTTAAACAAGCTGTAATAACTCGGGGGATCTAGAATTTATGGCCTGGTAGCGGTGACGCCCGAAGTATTACTGTAGTCGATCTTTTAGAAGAAATATTTTTTTTATTCGAACCATCGAATTACAAAGCATTTCTCCAACAGATATCAGTATTATAAATAAAATAAAATAAATGCGTGAGTACTGTGAATAATAAACAAATGCAATAAAGTGCTCTAATCTCTGATTCACAATCTCTGGTTCGGATAGTGGGTTCAGTCTTTTCATTCGGTGATGCTATTGAGTTGGACCGGGTGTCCAATTGAGGCCAAGCCGAATACTGTTCGGGACTCCTCTCTCACAGACCGGGCCGTCTGTCCGTTTCCGTTTTCACCCAAGACCTATCTCCTTAGGTTTCCTTCGTTCTTCGCTTCCCTGCCTTACTCAGCTTCTCAGGGTTCCGTCTCACCCTCTCGCTCCAAAACCAATCCTCCTTTCTTTCCTTTTTCCTTCCTCAAGCCCAAGAAAAAGGGGGGGGGGGAGGAAATATTCATCCCGGCCTCCTCTACCTTCAACAGCCTATCCTGGGTGACATTCAGTTCTTATTCGCAGATTAAAAGGACCTCCCTTGGAGTCCGACCGTCTGGGAAAACTTTTCCATCCCCTACCTCAAAAGGAGAGTAATAAATTTGTTAACGTCAGGCTAGGCGCCCTCCAGTCTCAGGTATTGTTTATACACTGTCCCAGCTATTTAGTATAGGAGATCGATCGTTTCTTTAGGTTTGACCCGACAACTCCGGAGGTCTGTGGTAAAGGTTAAACAAGCTACCTTCGCTGGGATATGGAAAAATGTCACAGCAATACCCCCTCGAGCCGATGAGATTTTTCAAGCAATTGGAAAATCTTTAATTATTACTGGGGCACTAGCCTTCCATACACACCCAACACACATGTTAATTCTCAATAGAGGCTTACCTTAAACATTATTATTCACAAATTTATAATACACTTTACAGACTCACATCGTTAAATTAAATTTCAATATTCATGCATGATTCAAATACTCAATTATTTCAATTACAAAATTAAAAACTATATACAAAATTACTGAGTGGAATGTCATTTATTCCGTTCTACTTAAACAGTCTACATGTGGAATTTGGATATGCCTGGCCGATAACCTAAAGATCTGCGAATATCCTGCCCTTTTCCGAAATCTGTAATTAATCGGAAATCATTTCCGGCGTCGTTTTTCAACTGTTTAACATCTCTGCCTTTAGTTTCGTTATGCGGCGATATGTATCCTGGGGTTTCTAACCAATTAGATTCGAAAAAGTTTTCCGCTTCCTTCCCAACGCACAATAACGGTTTACCCCTTTTGTGGATTTCTGTCCCGAAGATTAAACCTAAAATTTTCCTTTCGCTTTAAGACTGTGTCTTTATTTTTTCCCCATCCTTACTTTCCCGGATTTCATTCCTTAAATAAAACACCCTCGCTCTTTCTTTATAACCCTTTTCCTTTATCCTTGTTTTGGGTGCCGCGCGGACCGGTGTAGTCGCGAATTTCGTCTTAATGGAAGACTCACAATGCGTTACTCCTGCGCTCTGGCTAAGGGGGAAGGTAACAAAACCTTTCTGTTCCTCCCTGTCAGGTTTTCTCATCTTGTTCTTTTGATAAGCGGGAACTAAGCGGTTCTTGGGGTTAGGGGGAATTGAGAGTGGTCACTCCTGCGCCTTTTTTTCTGTACCGAACTCCCAAAACTAACAGGCGGTTTTGGTTTCATTCTATCTAACAAATTTTGTGTTTTGCTTCCCAATAAATAATAATCCATTACTACCTCTGCATCGACAACGCCTGCGTAAGTCCTAACTCTTTTTCCCAAATCACGCAGATTAAGCTCTATTTCGGCGAGGGGTAGACATTTTAACTCATTTTGTAAGGGTTGTTTTACCCACACGACTCTCCCTGTGTATTGTTCTTGGGTTACCAGGTTGGCACTAATTAAATTCAGCGACGTAGCCGTGTCTCTAAAAATTTTCATTTCTTTCCCATTTACAATCCCCTGTCTTAAATAAGGCTGGAACATTTCATTTAATTCGTCAAGGTCTGCTAACCGATTTACCACTTCGGGTATTTCATTACTCCATTTTAGTTCGGGGCAAAATTTTCGTATATGAGAAAAACTTCCACATTGGAAACAAGACCTGTCTCTTCGCTTATCGAAAATTACCTCTCTATTTGTTTGGTCATTTTTATCACGCCAATTTCTCGTCGGCTCTACCCTTTTGGGTTCCACTTTTGCTTTTCCGGGGAACTTATTTTTTTCCAACGGCCTTTCGTTAATCAGGTTTATCGGAGTGAGGGGCTGTCTTTTTACCGTGATTCTCCTGACGGACTCGTAATGATCTAATTTCTGTGTTAAGTCCAAGGGCGTAATTAAATTACTCGATGAATCTGTGAAATGCTGTCTCATTTCGCAAGGGACTTTTCGCTTAATCTGGTCCGAAATTATCAAATCTCTCATTTGGCTAAATTCGGACACCTGAATTCCTTCTAACCACTGGTCGAAATAATTAGTTATTTCGTGAGCGAATTCTTTCCAGCTTTTTTCCGACGCTCTATTCGTCGTTACGAATTTAATTCGAAAATCTTCCGCGCTAATTCGAAATTTTTCTAAATAGTTTCCTCTTTACGAATTCGAAATTATCTCCCTGCTCTATCGGTTCTCTCAAGATTACTTCGGATAGCTCGAAAGGTAGTAACCCCATCACATTGGTAACCCATTGCGTTTTCTCAATTTGGGCTCTTGAAGCTTGTCGCTCGAACAAGTCTAAATATAAAGAAATTTCCGTTTTTCCCAATTCAAATTTCGGTAAAACATTTTTTAGGATTATTTTCGGTTCTTTCTCTATCTGACTAGACGACAATGTAATCGTATCACTTTCTCGTTCTGCTCTGATTTTAGCCAATTCAAATTCTTTATCAGCCTTGTCTTTCTCAAGACGAGCCCTCTCTAGTCTATCCTCTTCAAAAATTTTCAATTGGCTTAGGACCATTTGTTCTTTATAGTCAGGCGCCTCCATTATTTTTTTTTTACTAATTTGGGTATCGTGTTCTTAGGCTAAACTTCTATTTCTAATTCCGCAGCTAAAGACTGCAAATCACATCTTCTGAACGTTGCTAAATTCGACATATTTACAATTTTGAAATCCTAGCACAATAATTTACCCTACTCTATTTCATACATAAATGCGCTGTAAAAATTCAGAATTTTGAACCCACAACACAACATAGACAATAATTACAAACAAATAAAAATACAACCAAAACACATGAATTCATGAAATTTTGACCGCTGGTCACAGATTTTTAAAATTTTGAATTACAAGCAAACCAATTCTACATATAGGCTACAACTTGCCGAAAAAAACACATACCGGGTGATTATAATTAAAGTTACGATTTCAAAAATCGATAATTTTAAAACTACTGGTCAGAATGACTTGATATTTTAGCAGAACAATCGTGAGACAATGGAATTTTGTTTGGCGAAGGAAAAAAAATAGTTCCAAATTGTGCCGATAGATGGCGTTGTCAGGGTAATGTCAGGGGAAAGACCAAAAATGTATTCTTGAACCCTTTCCGGCGCGGAGTAAATTTGTTTGCAAAATGATGAAATAATAGACTGACACCGGAATTTACAAACGAATCCATTAGTAAAAAGAAACTTGCTTATTTTTCTGGTTCTTAATGAAAGGAAAATTTTAATTAAATACCGGGTGATTATAATTAAAGTTACGATTTCAAAAATCGATAATTTTAATTAAAACTACTGGTCAGATTGACTTGATATTTTAGCAGAACAATCGTGAGGCAATGGAATTTTGTTTGGCGAAGGAAAAAAAAAAGTTTCAAAATGTGCCCATAGATGGCGCTGTCTGTGTTCACATTGTCTGAAGATATGCAAATTACTAATACGTGACATGCGCACCGCAGACATAGCAACCATAAAAATGCAGAGCAGCAGCTCTTTGCCTGAATGCTTCATCATGACTCTGACTATGAAGGATCGCGCTCTGCTCTTGAAGCTTTTTTATAAGAACGATGACTGTGCACTTACAGCTATTAGGAAGTTTCGGACATTAAAATCCATAAAAAAAGGTCCAATAACAACAAATGGTCTGCAAAAAATGATTGCTAAATTCGAAGAGACCGGTTCATTTGACGTTAAACGGGGTAGAGGAAGGAAACCAGTTTCAGCTGCGGCAGTGGAAGATGTGGCTACAGCATTACAGGAACATACTGACAGTGATGCTGGAATCAGCAGTGCAAGGGGGATTGGCCGAATGCTGGATATGCCGAACAGCACGGTGCGTAAAGTCCTACGGAACGTCTTACGCTGTTATCCGTACAAGATAACTCATGTGCAGGAGTTGCTACCTGCTGACCTGGAAGCACGTCAATCTTTTGCACTACAATTTCTTGCCCGGATGGAAATGCACAACGGATGGCCATGGAACATTCTGTGGTCTGACGAAGCCCACTTTCATTTGCAAGGTTCTGTAAATACGCAAAATTGCAGGATATGGGCGACCGAGAATCCGTCCCAGCTACAGCCATTATCTCTTCAGTCTGAAAAGGTCACTGTGTGGTGCGGAATAACGGCAGCGTTTATCGTCGGTCCATTTTTCTTCGAGGAGATCACACCTGCGGGTCCCGTTACCTGCACAGTTACTGGCAAGCGGTATGAAGCACTTTTGCGTAACCATGTTCTTCCGGCACTTCAACAGCGTCAGTGTGTGGATCGCATAATATTCATGCAAGATGGCGCTCCTCCGCACATTGCTACTACTGTGAAGCAGCTACTGAGTGATAATTTCGGAGATGATAGGATCATAAGCCGCCATTTTCCAATAACGTGGCCGCCACGTTCCTCCGACTTAAACCCGTGTGATTTCTGGCTTTGGGGGTACCTGAAGAATGTTGTTTATAGCGGGCGGATTCAGAATCTAGCCGACTTGAAGGCAAGCATCACACAACACACCCATTGCATTAGTACAGATACCCTCCGATCTGTTGTGGAGCATGCCGTTTTGCGCTTCCAATTAGTAGCGGAACAAGGCGGAGGGCATATTGAGCAACTTATGCCTTAATAATCAGTAAGGTGTTTGTTCCATGAAGCTCTTTTTTTTTTTCATTTTTTGTCATTATCGCTGTCGTCGCTGTAAACACGTAGTCTTGTCTTTTCGCTAATAAATTTTTAGTAAATCTCTGAACTCTATTTTTTTCCTTTTGGCAATATCATTCCTATGTTTAACCCTTTAACGGGCGGTGGTCACAAAAAAGGACACCCAATTTTAATTCTAAAACTGACAAACGGCACCAAGAATATTTAATTAAAATTTTCCTTTCATTAAGAACCAGAAAATAAGCAAGTTTCTTTTTACTAATGGATTCGTTTGTAAATTCCGGTGTCAGTCTATTATTTCATCATTTTGCAAACAAATTTACACCGCGCCGGAAAGGGTTCAAGAATACATTTTTGGTCTTTCCCTTGACATTACCCTGACAACGCCATCTATCGGCACAATTTGGAACTATTTTTTTCCTTCGCCAAACAAAATTCCATTGCCTCACGATTGTTCTGCTAAAATATCAAGTCATTCTGACCAGTAGTTTTAAAATTATCGATTTAACTTATTC
Source organism: Maratus michaelseni (assembly GCA_963931845.1). Classification (NCBI taxonomy): domain Eukaryota; kingdom Metazoa; phylum Arthropoda; class Arachnida; order Araneae; family Salticidae; genus Maratus; species Maratus michaelseni. The sequence goes on from OZ007586.1 coordinate 410,819,376, forward strand.
AAATTCAAAATCTAATTCCTTAGCAATCTTCAAAATAAGCAAAGTCATTAAAAATTATGGCCGAAAAATACAATTATCAGAATTTGCTTTTCACCAAAAAAGAGTTTAATTAAAAAGATTAAAAGAATTTTTCAATTACTTGAAACAAGATGAATTTAAGGTTTGTTACACCCTTAATTTACCTTCAACACAAAAAAAAAATCTGTTGGTAATTAATATTTAAGATTGTTACTTATATTACCGAACACAAATAATTAAAGAAAAATTGCTTCCTGTCCAAAATTTAAAATATACACTCTAAGCCTCCACTGAGAATAAAACAAGCGCTCACCTGGGTATAGCTCTGTCTGCGACTCACGGCTGTGATTCTGTTCTTGTTTCTCTCCACTCTATCAGCAAAGTTCGGATGCCCCTACTCCTGGTTCCGCGGATGCAGCTTCGGATCAGCTTGAGTCTCTGCCCAGGATTTGGCGGGTCGCTTCGCGTTCGGTGGGTCTTCTTCGATTCGGCGAGTCGTCCTCCTCTGCCCCGAATCTGTCGTAGATTACAGGATTCTGCAAGAAATTCGGCGAGTTGTCCTGCTCTGCCCCGAATTTGTCCTTTGTCAACGTTCCACTCATCAGGTGTAGATTCTGAAGAAATTCGGCGAGTTGTCCTGCTCTGCCCCGAATTCGTAAAACTTTATCACTCTTGTTTCTTTCACTACTTTAATAATCCCTTGACGCTGCCACCATTCTTGTAATAACTTCGGGGGGATCTATAATTTATGGTCTGGTAGCGGTGACGCCCGAAGTATTACTGTACTCGATCTTTTAGAAGAAATATTTTTTTATTCGAACCATCGAATTACAAAGCATTTCTCCAACAGATATCAGTATTATAAATAAAATAAATGCGTGAGTACTGTGAATAATAAACAAATGCAATAAAGTCCTCTAATCTCTGATTCACGATCTCTGGTTCTGATAGTGGGTTCAGTCTTTTCATTCTTTGATGCTATAGAGTTGGACCGGGTGTCCAATTGAGATCGAGCCAAATGCTCTTCGGGACTCCTCTCTCACAGACCGGGCCGTCTGTCCGTTTCCGTTTTCACCCAAGACCTATCTCCTTAGGTCTCCTTCGTTCTTCGCTTCCCTGCCACACTCGGCGTCTCACCCTCTCGCTCCAAAACCAATCCTCCTTTCTATCCTCTCTCCTTACTCAAGCCCAAGAAAAAGGGGGGCGGGAGGAAATATTCATCCCAGCCTCCTCTACCTTCAACAGCCTATCCTGGGTGACATTCAGTTCTTATTCGCAGATTAAAAGGACCTCCCTTGGAGTCCGACCGTCTGGGAAAACTTTTCCATCCCCGACCTCGCAAGGAGAGTAATAAATTTGGTAACGTCAGGCTAGGCGCCATCCAGTCTCAGGTATTGTTTCTGCACTGTCCCAGCCATTTAGTATAGGAGATCGATCGTTTCTTTAGGTTTGACCCGACAACTCCGGAGGTCTGTGGTAACGGTTAAACAAGCTATCTTCGCTGGGATATGGGAAAATGTCACAAAGCATTTACTTTACATTATTTTTTTTCTTTCTGATCAATTTAGCACAAAAAGTTTCAATAATAATGTAATTAAGTCGGAGGGTGATAACTACATAGCTAAATAATAGACAATATTTTAACTGAAGTACAATAATATACTTCTATTTATCTTAAGATAAAGTTAAGAGAAAGTAATACACAGTTGTAGTTTACTAATCAATCGCCACCCCCCTTCCACACTTCTCTCTCTCTCTTTTATTATTTTTTTATCACGTACACATTAGAAGGATTTTTTGGCAAGAAACTCAGCTTTAATAGAATCAAAATCTGCTATTTTAAAATAAAATAGCGTATTTTAATTTATTAAAACTGGCCAGTCTACAAGAACAAGGACTGATTCCGAGGACTCGATCTTTTCGGAGTCTGTACATTCAGGACAGATTCCGAGGAATCGATCATTTTTGGAATCGGTATACATTGGACAGATTCCTAGGAATTGTTCTTTTTCGGAATCACTACATTTTGGACTAATTCCGAGGAATCGGTCCTTTTCGGAGTCGATTCCGAGGACTCGGTCCTTTTCGGAGTCGGTATATTTTGGACCGATTTCTAGGAATCGTTCCTTTTCGGAATCGCTACATTTTGGACTAATTCCGAGGAATCGGTCCTTTTCGGAGTCTATTCTGAGGACGCTGTCCTTTTCGAAGTCGGCACATTCTGGACCGATTCCGAGAAATCGGTCCTTTTTGGATTCGATATGTTTTGGACCGAATCCGAAGAATTGTTCCAAAAAGGACCGAATCCGAGGAATCGTTCCTTTTCGGAATCGTTCCAAAAAGAACCGATTTCTTTTTAAAGACTGGAATCGTTCCTTCAATTTCACTGCCGGAGTCGTTCCTTTGGAATCGTTCCTTGACAAATGACACATCTCTATTTTACATCTTTATCAATTTTTAAGCCTGTTTTTTATATAATGGAAGCTGCACAATTTACTTTAAAATTTCGTTTCTTGCTCTGGTTTTGTTCCATATAAAGGGATTCTTGTTTTTTCATCTGTTTTTAGTTTTTTCTCTGAATCGCATATATTCGAACGCCAGTTTTTCTCACTTTTCTCGACAAACGCCTCAAGTTTTGAATGAAAATCTGTTATTTATCACTATAAACATATAGGCAATTGCCGTATCACTACACTCTCTTTATCTCATTGCAAGTACACTTCGTGAGGTGGGGTGGGCTGGGGTGAAAGTGGGCGAAGTTGAACGTAAGTATGTTCGGATTACATTTTCAATTTATACACAAGAAGGCATAAATTATTTCTCTGGACTTTCTTTTCCAAGGCTGCATTTATATGCTTTTTTCAAAATTTCTCGACAAACTCTCGTAAAACATTCGACTGGCTTTTTCTAAAGGTTCTGTGGTCATCAACAAAAGAAAGAGGCGATGGTAAACCTGCCAGTGACGTCCTCTTCCACCTCTGATCTTTAGACAAGTTAGAAAGGATGAATACACCAAAGCGAGCGAATGACCACATGATACAGAGTACCTTTCCACCTGACAATTAAGTGCTGCTTAGTAAAACATAGTATGTTTTAACCTTAAATGTTCTGTGGTTAGTGCACAAAATCAACGAAAAAAAAATTAAGGCAGGTTATAAACATGTCAAAACTCTCGTTGGTGCCAGAGCGAGAGAAGACACCCCACATTCAAGACGGTGGTAAAAAGGCAGTTGTCGCAGAATGTGATCTGAACGCACCTGGATGTGAACTTAAAAGTTGTCGCCAAGCAGACAAAGGCAGCACTGGGTAGAGTGAGACAGGCTGAGCTCTCATCCCAGTAACATCGCCTATGACTCAATGGACGAGCTGGACATTGTAATAAAATGCTCAAAGGAACGACGAACCCTTTAGAAATAGAGCTATAGGGAAGAACGTTATCACATTACAGTACTAGTAAAATGGTTGTTCGGATTTTTCATAGAATTATCTTATACTACGGTAGAATGACAGATATACAAGCATTCATTTAAAGCGTTTTTTAAAGAACATGTGTATCTCAGGGCACTTGGGAGATATCGAACTCATAAAGGCGCAATCATTTGAAGGCCAACTACTACTCTTCAGTATACTAATAGTGACAATTTTAAACTTTATATAATTCTGAAATCTGGAGAGTAATCAAAGAAGATTAACTATATATAAGACTGTTTCTTTATAGCTAAGGTTAGTTGTAATTCAGTAAAGAATGTTTTAAACATATTAAAGACACATATATTCAATACCTATAGGACGTTGATTGAAATAAGTATTTAAAAAATTCTTTAAAACTAGCTCAGATATGTCGGTTTGAGATCTACATGTGTCGAAATTTCCTGGCCCAGGCTTGGACCGCCCCGTACAAAAAAATTAATGGCCCAGCCGATTTAAAAACTAAAAGTTCGGCCCGAGATTGACCCGGCTAGAGCAAGCCCAGCTCGGCCCGTACAAAAGCTTAATTGGCCCGGCCCGGCAAGACTTAATTTATAAAAAACATGTAGGAGGGAGGCATTAAAAGCTCAACCTCGACGAGTTGCCTCAATCAGGTATCCAGGGTCGACCCGGTAAAAAAGAAGACTGGCCCAAACAGATCTGAAAAAGTAGTACAGCAAAAGTAAGGCTCGGGCCCGGCTCAACTCTGAAATAGCAAAGACCAGGACCGGTCCCAGTCCCGTGAATGGAAACCGGGCCGGGTTCCGGCCAAACCCCTTCCCATACGCAGACATCTAATTTCTTCCCTTACGACCGGGGTCTTTTACGCAGACTTCTAATGTCGGTTTGCAGACCCTTTATTAGCTCGAGGGGATTGTGGGCATAAATCGACCACAAGCGATTTCGATTCTAGTTTTCTTTTTTAACGAATTATACCAAAAAGCAACAGATTTTCCAGAAAACAAACGATCCGAATATAGCTAATTATAATACTTATAATATATATTTATTGAAATCACTTCAGTGGTTCCTGAAAAAAAGCAAGGGCGTCTTCAAGAAATGGGGGGGGGGTGCGATATAAGAAGTTTGGAGGTTACAATCCGACACGCAGTTCGGGTGATGTCGGGTCTAATATTTTTAATTGCGTGCCGGGTTCGGGTCGGGTTAAATTCTATTTTTTTTCTGCGTGTCAGTTTTGGATCGGGTTGACTTCTACTTTTTTGCTACAGCCTGGTTTGAATCTGGTTGACTTCTACTGTTTGCTACGGGTCGGGTTGACTCAGTTTCGAGTTGAATTTCTACTCTTGCGAGTTGTGTTCTTGTTGACCCAATTTTTCAAAAGAAAGTCTAAAATATTTTTTCCGATAAAATCTATATACAATAAAATTTTCATAACGGTCACTCTCAAATAGCATTTAGGAAATACTTTTAAAATATTTTATATAGTAAAACCTCTGAATAATGGACACCTCGGAACCGTGGAAATTGTCCACTATTCAGAAGTGGTAGTACGTACTAGTGCTCGCGAATATACGTTTATATACGTTTAAACGTATACGTAGTTAAGCCTTTTTTCCATATTATAGCTATCCAAAATCATTCCCGGTTACAGTACGTTTTAAACGTATTATACGTATATTCGCGAGCACTAGTACGTACGCAGTAAGACCTCCGTACTGTGATTCCTGAATAAGGGACACCTCTATTTAGAAAACACTTTTGAATCCCCAACACAAATATTTGTATGTTTTTGCCTCTGAACAGAGTACACCTCCAGGACAAATTTGGCATCCCTGACATGTCCGTTATTTAAATGTTTTATAGTATTTGAATATTAATGAGTATATACTATATGTTTTATTTTCTATATAAAACATGAAACTGATATTAGAGATATAAAAAATATAGAGATAAAATAGATATTAGACAACATTTTAAAATTCTATTAAATTATGGATTAATTTTCTTTCATTTCGGCTTCGGAACAGAAACCGAAGATTTTTTTGTCAGCTTTTGGTTTTACCTCCAATGGAATTTTAGGGATCGAGTCGGGACAACCCGATCTGGGCAGGATTCTAGATGAGACCAAATTAAAATTTTAAGTGGATTGTTCGAAAATGGAGTAATTTTAAGTGCGATTTTTGTAGGTTCTCAAAAATTGCCCAGTGCGCTAAATGTTTTAGGAGTTCCAGAACGTCGTTGCATTCAAAGTTACAGTAGGGTGAAACCCCAAGTAACTGACACTTTAAGTATGCTTTCCTGTTCAAATCACTATTTCAAAAATTTAAATCTATTTTACACTTACCTTTGTTTTTGAAAGGGTAATAGAGATATATAAAAAAATTACTGTTGGCAAAATTTTGAAAAATTATACAATTTATTATTAAAAATTATTTTTTTTTTTCATAAATATGGTTAAAAACTCTAATAACTGACACTATCCTTATTTTGAAACACCAGTGACTGACACTTTATTTCAAAATATTAAAATGCTTTAAAAAAAACTTTATTGTTTATTATAAAAACAAAATACATTAATATTTATTATAAAAGTGGGATGTAAGTTTTAAAAGAGGCAAACAGCTATAATTTTTAAGTGTTTTACTTTAAATTTAAACAAAAAAGGAAATAAACATTTGACATCATTTAATATGGTTTTTATTTTAATAACAACCTTACAAAATTAATCTTTTCTTTTAAGCACGCACAATGCATATATTGAATATTATTTAAAAATGTATATTAATCATTGTTTTTTTAATTTGGCGATAAGCTGTCTTTATCTTTATATTTACAGTGATATCAACAACAACAACAAACAAGAACGAAAATCATGCGTCATGCATAGATTATGTAACACTTTCCAACTCTTACAAAATAATTTTACAAATCATTATCGTTTAATAAGGTGAAAGATAATATCTAAGTAAACAATTTGCAAAACGCATAACATATTTAAAAACCCAGTTTCAGGAATTATTAAGAACTAGCAGATCCGCCCGGTGTTGCCCGGCCCCGTCAAAAAATACTACAAAATGCTAAATCACTCTAAAAATCGCTGCACGAAATCCTTCCTCTGGTAACTCTTTGTCTTCCGGAAATTAAATAGAGAGAGGGACCCAAAGTGGAAATAAATTCAATAGCACCTCCTCAAATATCTAAATCATTTGATTTAAAACTGGTCAGTTTTTGGTCAAAATTTTAAAAAAAAGTTACCGTCTGATTTTTACAAAATTTGCATTTTCGGAATCAGAAAAATAAATTGTGAGTTTCGATTCAAATAATCCAATACTTTTCTTAATACTCGAGGATGAGTGAAAATGAAACTTTTTCGTTGTCTGGGATTATCAAATCGGTAACTTTCTTTTGCGGTTTCAATAAAAATAGCCATTTTTGACGCACGCGCAGGAAATTTTTTTAGTTCCACTGTCAGGGGATGCATTTTGTTCTAAACAAATTATCCGACACGTGTCCCCGCTGCCTACGATACCATGTATAGAAGACGTGCTACACTGTAAAAAAAAATCCGTCAATTTACGGAAATAGGACTGGCAGCAGAGTTGCCGGAATGTTTCCGTTTTTTGAGAAAAGTTCCGTCTTTGTAGTCCGTAAATTCCGTAAATGGCGCGATACAGACGCGAAGGAGTTGAAGCGCATGTGTGGCGATCAAAAATACTGCAGTCTCTTTGGATGATAGATTTTTACAGTAATAATTTCGTATTTGAAACTCTGTAATCTTAAAATGGCAACAGATATACGGGAGAGATTCCATTTTTCTAACAAAACGGAAAATTTCTGATTCTCTGATCTAGAAGACAATCTGTCAATAAACGAAAATTTGTAACAGTGTAGGCACGCGCTGCAAAATTTTTTAGTTCCAGTTTCTACCACCAGGTGGAGCATTCTGAACTAAACAAACCTATATACGAATGAAACTAATGGTGTGAGGCGCATTCCGTTTCAACGGATATTGCCTTTCTTAATGGTCGACAGTTCTCTGGGGATTATCAAAATGTCTTTAAAAGCAATCTACTTCCAATCGGAAACATCTTAGGGGGAGAGGGAACTGGAAATTCCAACAGGACAATGCGTCGATTCACACCTCCCACTCAACAATAGCTTGGTTTAAAGAGAATCAAGTGACTGTTATAGATTTGCCAGCCATCAGCCCAGACTTGAATCCAATTGAAAATCTTTGGGGAGTACTTGCACTTGCACGAGATGTGTATGCCCATGGTCGGCAGTTTTCTAATATTCAGAAATTACAGCAACAAGGAGAGCAGAGTTGGTTCTCTTTACAGCCTCACATACTCTAAACACTAGTTGGAAGCATGCCTGACAGGGTTTTCTAGATAATTAAAAGGAATGGATACAAAATTTGAATTTAAATGCAAAATATTCGAAAAGTCCATATATTTTTGCGACATGGACTGTTTTTATTTTTTTACATAAAAATTTGTATAACTTATACTTTATTTCTTTGCTGTAATAAAATTATGCTATGATACTATATGCATATTATTATTTTTTTATTATTGCTTCATTTTTTTTAACTGTTATTTGAAAAAATCATCTATCCATACACTTTGAGACGCACTATACATGGCAACGAGTGGGCGTATCTACTGGCAAAGCATGCCACAACCGACAATACCGTTGATCATCACATCCCAATACCACATTCTTTTATTAAGAAGGTCTTGAGTGCTAGGATCTTATTCGAATGGCAGGAGTTTTAGGATACATCAGTGAATGGCAGGCATACATAATGACATCATGCCCAAAGTCTCTCATAACTTACTTACACTCGCACCATACACAACTAGTTTTCCCACAGGCCGTGGCCCCTTTAACACCTATCTGCACAAATTAAAATGTACCAGTGCCTCCCACTGTGAATTTGGTGAGCTGGGGAATTGCTACTCATGCATTCCATAACTGCACTCTAACGCAGCGCTGGTACATTATTCGCCCATCCACGCCCCCTAACAGTTGACTTCCCAACATCCTCACAGTTCTATCAAAGATTAAAAATGTTCACATTTTTTCCCATGTGACCTATACAACTTAACACACTAGTGGCCTGGACTACACCCTGTTCCTACATCGAGTGGTGCTACCCAGTGTGGAAATATAGAATAATTACTAAGACTCAAGCAGTACAAGTGCCAAAGTACCTCATTTGATGCCATTGTGAATTACATCCACCACCAACTTCACTCCCCAGTGTTGCGTGGGAAATTTCTTTTCCGGCAGTGAGGAATATATTTGCACTTTTCTTATTTTTTATGCCAATCAAAGCCACGCTGCCCCGTGTGGGCTCTCCCCAGGAAGGTCAGGTGTTTGAACATTGTATTTTTTATGTGTCCTTAATAAAGGATCCGAGAGAAACGTTATGTTCTACGGAATTTGTTAACTCGTCTGTAGAACATCTCGTATAATTATCTCTTTATTTCTCGTATAAACATCTCTTTGTTAACTCGTCTGAGTAATCCGTCTTAGGCTGTCAAATCAATTCAGTAAACAGTTTCAAATAATATTTCAAAGCATATTAAGATATGAGTGAATGCATGTATTTCTCGTGTCTACTCCTCCGAAAATATGAACAATTGAGAGCTGAAACAAACATAAATTATTTGTAGGGATCAGAAAATTTTATATTAGCTTTCAAAATTTCAATTTAACAGATTTTTTTTTATTATTATTTTTGATGAGATTTCTAAAATAAATTCAAATGGTGGTAAATAGGAATATTCCATTGTTGTGAAAAAAGGAAGAAATGACGAAATAGGGCTGTTCTTACATCTTTATTAAAGCCATTTTCTTATTAAAATTGATGAAAGAAAAACTATTTTTAATTTGAATAGATGGCATTTTAAACTATTCTCAAGTGTCTTAAAAGTGGAATGTTACCATTTTCACGCAACATTTTCATCATGATATTAGATAAAAATGGTAACATTTTCATTCCTAAAACATTGTATAATTGCGTCAATATGACGTCACTTTCACAGACTTTTCGTTCCACCAGATGCGAAATTAGGACCAAATCTTCAAGGGACTACATTCTTTCAAATATGAAAATGACGTCATTTAGAATTTGCATTTTCATCGTTTTCACGTTTCTCTATAATTGCATCAGAATCGTGTAATTTTTGTATTTTCCCATTTAACTTGCATTTTAAGTATTTCTTTATTATTATAAAGAAAATTAATAAAAATAACATTGTAAATATTTTTATTTAAATGCAGAATAAAATTATAGTTTCCCCTCCCACCTCAAAATTGAAATATCTTTTGCAATGCTATGTAATAATAAAATAACTAAATAAGTAAAAATGGGCAAACAAAACAACAAATTAAAAAGTAACTACAATTACTACAAACTGAACAAATTTTTCAAAGCAGCTGAAATACAAAGTCGAATCTGACTTTTCATCAACAGTGACGTCACGATTAAGATAAAATGGATTTTAGAGAAAGTATAATTCAGAATTGCATTTTTTTTTTTCGAAAAAAGCGCAGAAATTAAACCAGAAAAGTTGAATAAAATTTTATTTATGTGAAGTTTGGTTATTTTATATTTAGATATTTTTGATACAAATTTCCAGTTTACTAAATGAATGGTCCTGGTACATTTTTTCTGTACGATCTTAATTTTTATATATATTTTTTAAATATGTGTAACGCAGGTTTTGCATAGCGCATTTCCTTTTGTAATTATGAAAATCTAAGAAAAATGCATAAACTATACACTTTTCCGGGCTGATTTCATCCAAGGAACTCAAAAGTGTGTTGAAAGAAGAAAATTATAAAGTTGGTACAATGTTTAACCCTCTGATTGCTATCTCGCTATTTTCGCCGCATGCAATGCAAATGTATCAAAATTTACTCACCCCGTAATTACCACGAGCATGGTGTTTTTCCTTTATTCCCATGTGTTTACCGTTTAACAAGTAATAATACTTTAAAATACAACATTTTGGCTTTGAATTGGATCTTTTATAACAAATGGCAATAGTTGTTCTACTGATTAATTTGAATTTGAGTCATTTAATTAGCTGGTTTTAGAAGTGCTCTTATTCAACTTTGTTCGCTATTTTCAGTGTGATTCCAAATTCATGGTGCAAATTTTAAGGGTTGGTACAGGACACTGTAACAAACAATTTTTGTACAGGAAAACAGAGTCGGAAATCCATTTATATAGTCAAAAATACAGGGCGCCTCACTCCAAACCGAAGTCTTGTATTTGTTCATAACTTTAACAGTAAAGATATTTTAACGAAATCCTTACAATATGCTTACGACTCATACAAAAATGATTCTTTTGCGAATTTTGTTAACATATCTTCACTAACTGTTAAAGTTATGAACGAAAACGCTACTTCGGATTGGCGTGAGACGCCCTGTAATTTTGACTATATAAATGAATTTTTGACCCTGGTTTCCTATACAATAAATGTTTTTTACAGTGTCCTGTACCAACATGCTGTAAAAATCAAATTGAAGTGAGACGCCCTGTATTTTTGACTATATAAATCGATTTCCAACCCTGCTTTCCCATACAAAAATTGTTACAGTGTCCTGTACCAATCGTTAAAGTTTGTACCATGAATTTGGAATCACCCTGTATATTTCTGATGATTTATCGGATTTTGAAAGTGATATTAGTTGTTTTGCGAATATGTGTAACAATGCAAGTATTTTGAGCTTTGTAATTATTCTTTTCTCAGGGTCTAAATCTACAAAAAAATTATTTTCCAAAAAGGGATTGCATATATTAATTCCCAAATCTATATAGATTTGAAATATGTAATAAAAAATACACAATTTTTGAAGTGTTTTTGGTCTAAAAATTGAACAGTCAGAGGGTTAATAATGTCCCCCTCCCTCCCCCCCCCCTCCGCTAAGCTATGCATTGCATTGCATTTAGTAGTAGACGTTATTACCAATTTCTTAAAACCAGTATAATTTGTGTACGATGGTCTGCGGCAGAATTATGGGCAGAGAGGGGGGGGGGGGGTCTTTTTTTTTCATGATTGTACAATTAATATATTTAGCGTGTCTTCGTGCCAATTTCAAGTGAAAATAAAAAGCGTAAAATTTCTCCCTTTAATAAAATTTTGCAGCATCAATAAAATTACAGCAAAGTTCATTAAAAAATATATATAAAATATCTCTAAAATAGTAACATAAAAATCTTAAAATAAAAATATAAAATGATGATATAGCAGAAGCAATCAAACTCTCCGAACTCTTTGATGATAAAACATGCAATATCACCCTTCATCATCTTCACAGACGTTTTCTAACTGAAAAGAATAAAAAAAAGGAAGAAAATGAAATGTGTAAAAGATTACTGAAATTCATTCTAAAATGTAATGGAAATCTAAGCTTTCCTACATTTTCATAAAAATGCTGTTTAAATCACAAGGTAACTTAAATTTTCTATCGCAATTTTGTGATGAAATACCCTTCATCTTAGATATTTTAAAAACTTAATACTATTAAAAATATTTTTCATCACAGCCAATTTAAAGCGTTTTCTGGAAACCAAAATACCAAACAGTCAATTAAAAAGTAATTAATCCTCTAAATCTAAACTTTCTTTTTGTCAATGTCCCCACCTCAGCACATCCTTTCTTGTTTAAAAATCGAAATTTATTCAGTTGAAAAAGTCTAAATGGTAATGAACTTGACCAAAACAAGCTCCCAAAACATGATATTTATGAAAGACAACATAAAAAAGTCCTGAAGGACAGTTGAAATGCAGAGAAAGAAGTAGCTAAGTACTGCTTAACCAAATTGGATGGGGAGAAAGAAAATTTCAATGCATAATTGAAATGCATAAATATAAAGTATAATTATTTTTAATCAATTCGCCTCTGATATCTACTTTACCTTACACTCTAAAAAAATCCGTGAAAATACAAGAGATTTTCCGTGAAATTTCACGGAGAAGTTTCATTTTTCCAAAACAACAGTATAATTTCCGTAAATGACATTAGTTCCGTAAAGGAGATTTCAAATCCTTAAATATGCAGAAAGTTTTCCGTAAATTTAATAGATTTTGTCCGTATTTCTTTCAAAACAGTACAATGTCCGTATTTCTTCCAAAACAGTGCAATTTCCGTACATAACTTTTAGAGGTTTGCGTACAGAAATCGTTGTTTGAAATGTGAATTAAGATTGTTGTATTTACTAGAGTTCTCCAAGGATCCAGGCCTGACCCGGCTCGACATGCTGGCCCATTCTAACCGGGACCGTGTCTGGACATTAATTTTTTGTGAAAATAATAGCAATATTTATAATTTTTTAATGAAATAGTGAGAAATTGATTTTGTTTTTATAATTTTGAGAATTTTTTTTTAATCTGTTTTTTTTTTTTTATTATTATTATTGATAGTGCTTCAAAATTAGAACTTTTTTTTTTTCGCTAATTTTTTAAAATTTTATTTTAACTTTTCTAACGTGATGCAACATTGGGTTATTTAAAGGTTTCATAACACAATATCTCTGCAAGTTATCGCTACGTAAATTGTATTAAACTAAACTGATTTGGCTTATAAATTTATGAATTAAACTAAAATTTATTATTCTATAAATTATAATTTTACAGAGTTAAAATTTTTTCTTTAAATTTATAAAAATAGTTAATATTTTTCTTTACTTTTATAAAAATGAAGTTTATAATTTTATTAACTTTATAATTTATTTCTTTAGCTTATAATTTTATAAATTAAACTAAATTAATTTAAACTAAATCAAAAGCAAGTCCAAATTTAAATCTTACCTATCACAAGATCATTAATTTCGAAATTGTCTTTAAGAATAAATTTTTTGTTTTAATATTATTAAAAATATTCAGTTTGACAGAACCGTACACAAAAGTTCTCAGCATAGCTCAAATATAATAATTTAATTTAATTATAAGATTGTTTATTTACGTATGTTTTTTATAAAATAAGAGATAACGAGAAGTTATTTTAATAGCATGTAATAAATACGTCTCCATCAGGTAATTATTATTTTTATTGGAATTGATAAATAGATCATCAGACAAATAATTAAAAAAAGTATATGTTCAAAAAAAAGAAAATGCTGTACCATTACAAAAGGATGCAATCATACAATGACTCTTAATACAATGTCTCTTAATGCAATGTTTTACGCATATGATACATAAGTTAAAATTTATCTGTTATAAAGCATCAAATAATAAACAAAATACTGAAAAATATGAAAAGAAAATATTGAAAAATATGAAAAGAAAATATTAAAAACTTTGGAACTGAAAGAAATCTATGGAACCTTCAAATTTTTGCATCATAAAAAGTGGCTGCAATAAGTAGCAACGCTTGAATAAGTCGAACATCTAATCATGGCGTAGGGGTTGGGACCTCCGGTTCTGTAAGCGAGAGATTGCGGGTTCGATTCATATCGAGGGAAGGATTGGTTATTTACACAAAACTCACTCAGAAATGACAAGGAAAAAAAAAAAAAGCAGTATATCTGTATAAGGTTGTTCTTGGGAAGAAACTTTTTTATTTTTTTTGGTCCTATAATGTTTATTTTAACATTATAAAAAATTCTAAAAAATACGGAAGATATCTGTTATAAAACGGAAATTTCAGAAATCACGGAAAATTTCCTGGAATTTACGGATTTTTTTTCCGTTAAAAAACGGAAATAGTACTGGCGTCTCGATTGCCAGTACAATTTCCGTTTTTTTCAGGAAATTTTTTTTACAGTGTAGTGTGAAGTAAAAATGCATTGTCTGCTTTAAAATTATTTACACAGAAACTCACATTTGGTAACTTTGATAACAGTGATATAGTATTTTATAATTGATTTTAGCATCTCATTAAGAACAGAAGAAACAGTTTTCGTCAACGATTTCTCTGTATGAATAAAAATACAAATAAGAATTTTTTGATTCTGAACCTTCAATTTTATGTAGCCATTTTCGTTGTCTATCATAATAACTATTCTCGATTTTTTCCTCTTAAAAATGAAATTGCTCTTTCTTCACCTGTGGACTTTGACCCCGCATTATGAAGCTTAGCTCTAAACAATTTTAAATCATATGACATAAGTTTGTGAGTAATTCCATGTTATATATATTATTTATTAACTTAATGGTATTTTGTATACATTTTCTAATTTAATTACCTATCTTTAAATTGGAGATTAGGTCAGATCTGTTGCAAGAACTTGTTTGCTGTATTTTGAATTCAAAAGGTATATTATGTATATTTATTTATTTATTTAAAATGAAATCACATGTGAAAAACAAAAGGAAGAGACGACATAAAAAACAATGGAAATTATATTGCAAGAATTAAACTTAATAAAATCAAATACTATGAATATCTCATGGAATCTTCAGAAGAGCATCATAAGAATAATTCTTAGTAAATATATGTTATTTCATCAAATATTGTCAGCATTATATCTAAAATCGACAATATTAAGCTCCTTATAACATATATAAGAACCAAAATAAGATTTTTTAAAAAAACCGCCAAGAGATCAATAACTAACTAAATAAATAAACCATGAGTCAACGGCAATATAAATTAGATCATAAAGCAATGGACAAGCTTGACCATAAAAACAAAGAGTAAAGAAGATTGAACAAGATTAATATCTGCTGCACTTCACTTCACCATGGCTGAGAACCCACAATACACAAATGGCTGAGAAAGCAGATTCATTGCATGACAATTTATGATGAAAGAAAATGTTTGGTTCTGCCATCTACCACAAATTAATATAAGGAAAAGCTGGTGCTGTCATCTATTAGAAAAAGGTAAAAGTTGGAACTACAAACAGCTTTGGCTTAAAAAAAATATCAAAGAAGTAATTAATGTAAATAAAATTTGGATAAATATCAAACGGGAATATGGTAGTAAACAATATTGTAGCCATGTATGAGGAGGCATTATTTAAATAATATTATGAATGTATTAGTTATGGAGTGATAAATGATTGTGTTGAATGCATGAAACCCGCTTTTTTACAAAATAATTTTGTAGCTTGTTTTAGTAGTCCCGTCCCATCCCTCCTTAATACAGGAATGAGATTTCTCTGACTTTTTGCATACCAGTATAATCTTAGAGAAAAATATTTTTATTTAATCGGGACATTCTGCGATTTAACAGAACAACGTTTTCTGTAAGATTATACTGGTATCGGAGACAACGGGTACTGGTAATTGATGAAATCTCATCCCAGTTCATAGCATTTTGATTTTATGATTTTTTTTGGGGGGAGGGGGGAATTTTGTTATATTTTTATATGAATTTTTATAATTTATATATTATATATATATATACTATGTAAATATGTTAAAAGCTTGGTTAGATTGACAAGCATTTGCCCAGATAAAGCTGCTATCCCAATTATCATAAGTAAAAATTACTTTTCGATTTTGCTCTTGAACATTTTATCCTTAATAAACAGTGTTTTAAATAACCGGAATCTACCGTATATTTAAAAATGATAGGATGACTTTTGTCAATGTGTTTTACTATTGTTATCAAGTTGGTAAAGTTTTATGTGTCCTTTTAATTAGCGGACTAGCAGAAACACAATAATTTCTTTTTGTAAATGTCGCAAATATTTGACTGATTACAAAGTAACATACTGTTTAGCAACTATAGTTATGAAGAAATTGGATGAAAATCCCAAGGGAAGTTAATCAAGAAATGTGAATGGGGCAGATAATAGAAAAATAGATAGCCTTTGTTTGAGTGATCTAAGTGTATACAGTGTGTCCAGGTATAACCTGACCGACCTTTATTTTTGCAACCGTTGGTCCTAGATGCATACTTCCAATTACAAAAATGGTTTAAATAAGGTAAATAATTATTTTTAAAGCTATTTGGGTCAAGAAAAACATTTATTAAAGAATTACGAAATTAAAATTTTTATACGGTCCCCCAGTCCTATAAGTGATATTTAGTAAAAATTTACTGTGACACTAACAAGTAAGACAAAAAAAGTCCCATTCATATAACATTAAAATCGACCGAGTTATGAAACTTTAAAATGCATGACTTATATCACTTTTTTGCATCTCAAATTAGATGATTTCAGCCATGCTTTCAGGAGTCGTATATAAAGTACACTGGTTTCCAAAAATTAAGGAAAAATCATAAAAATATCAATAACTCAAAATATTACATGTATATTTTAATGAAACTCAGCCACAATATACAACGCATAGTAAAGTATAAAATAACATGGAAAGAAATTACCAGACAATTAGGGTGTTTCAAAAAACAGTATAATTATAAAATTAACAAAAACAATTTGTCAGTTTGGTATAGGAAAAGTACCTTTAATATGCCGTATGATCACCCCTAGTAGCAATACAGCACATGCAGCGAAAGTGATGTGTTATACTGTCAATTATGCGGTCGATGAGTTTGCTGGGAAGTGCGAGCCATTGCTCTTGCAAAACAGTTGTAAGCGTGGCAAGGGTCTGAGGAGGGGGATTGAGAGCAGTAACACGTCTTCCTAAAACATCCCAAACATGCTCGATGGGATTCAAGTCCGATGATCGAGCTGGTCATTCCATGCACTGAATTGTCTGGGGATGAAGATAATCTTCCAAAATGCGAGCCCTGTGCGGTCTAGCGTTGTCGTCCTGTAACAGGATATCATTACCTATTGCACCGACATAAGGGCGCACATAAGCATCAAGGATGTCTTCTCTATAGACGTAAGAATTCAGGGTTCGTCATGGAAAGAAATGGAGGTCTGTGCGTCCACCCAAAGAGATACAACCCCAAACGCAGACACTGCCTCCTCCGTATGTATCTCTTTCACGAATGTTTGATGGATGATGAAGTGTTACCTGTTCTCTCCAAATCAAACAACGCCTATTATCACTTTGGAGACTAAACCGGGATTCATCCGTGAATAGAACACGCCTCCATTGATCAGCCGTCCAGTGGACATGTTGACGTGTCTACATCAAACGTTCCCTCCGGTGACGTGAGGTGAGCAGCACAAAATTGCTGCTCACCTCACCTAAAGTCCACCTTCGTGAAGCCTTCTACGCACAGTAGACACTGATACCAACCTTCCAGTGATTGCAGCAAGGAAGGATCTAAAATGAGATGGGGTTGCGGATCTATTCCTTCGTACACATAACCGTAAATATCGATCATCGGCGCTTGTCGAAACTCTTATCCATCTTTGGCTGAACCTTCTTCATTCCTATCCAGTGGTTTGAAATTGTTGCCAAAGCCTATGAACCACAGAACAGCTCATATTTAGCCATCTAGTTACATATGTCTGACTTTGTCCTGCCTCCAATCTCCCAATAGCTCTAAATCGCAGTTCTGTGGGCAAATGATTCCTCGAGATCATTGTAATGAATTAGCTATTCCAGATTTATAATATCACTATCACAGCGACAAATGCAGCCTTACTCTCTAACGTCCATTTTTATGTTCCTCACAGATGACGCAATGCGATTGCAGCGCAACTAATTAGTCTGTTATTTTTATTCAGCATGTTTTATTTAACAATATATGCAAATTTCATACGGATTGCTTTCTTTTTGAGTGAGTTATCGCTATTTTTGTGATTTTTCCTTAATTTTTGGAAATCCGTGTACTTAAACTTATTTCAAGGTATCTGCGCTTTGAAAGAAATCATACAACTATTACGATTGAGTTAACTTTTATTAGTTAAGTTTCAGATTAGTTAAAATAATTGTATTTTAACATATGTTTTATTTTGTAAGGATTTGATGCTGTGATTTCTTTTAACGAAAATTATGTTATTTCCATAAGGTTTTATTTAACTTGCAACGATCGTCTTTGCAGTTTAAAATTTGTACTCGAATTTGCAGTCGAAAATTTGTCCGATCGAAGTTAAATTTTACATACTGACTTAAATCCGATGACAATGTAATATTATTATGATTTTCGACGCTTACCATCTTATACATAGTACTTATATTAGAGGATAACACAAAAAAAATCGGATAGATTACCGTCAACAAATTTAAGAATGAGTTTTAGATTAGATAACATAAACTTGTGATGGTTGTGTTTTTTAACTTTTATAATTACGTTTTATGTATTTTTTAACGCTGAATAAAAAAATTGCCTTCACTTTTAAATATCATGTCAGGATTTTTCGCAAAACGTAGATTTCAAGGTTAAAAAATAGCGAAAAATCTGATATTATAAAATAGATGTAAGACTTTTTTATTCAGTTTAATTTTATTTTATTCAATAATTTATTCAATTTTTTGGCTTATACTGGGTTTCTTACAGCTAAACAGCTCAGGGGTCCGATGAAGTTGGGAGGGGAGGGGGGGGGATCAATTTTAACTTTGAGCTTGGAACACATGTAGTGAGATAGTATGAAAGACGATACTTATCCACATTATTTCTATTTCGTTTTTATTTGAGTTTATCTGTGAGAAATTCACTGCTTACTATGTTATTATTTCAAATTACTTTATTAAATTTGTACGAGTTTGTGCACTGTGATTTTATGTATTATACAAAATATACATTTTTTTTTTCAATACCAGTGATTAGACCAATATTATACTGTTTTTCGACTTGAACAACAACCCTTTTGTCATGATCATATCTAACTCTAAAACCTCCTTGTCTTTCTGATAGGGGATATATTCGCATCTCCATTTGTATACGGTCCCAATACTATGCATGATAACTTTGAACTCAAATTTCTCAGTGAATATTGGTCGTACAGATACGGAACTTTTTGTGTTTGTAATACTTTTAAATAGACAAAACATCCCTAAATATAGGGACCTGGGGGCTGTATAAAAATTTAGATTCTGTAATTTTTCCCTAAATTGTTTTTTCGCTTCAAACTTTTTATCTTAACTTTGCACCTAAATTTTATCACTTTTGTAATTGGAAGTATGCATCTTAGGACCAACGGTTGCAAAAATAAAGGTCGATCAGGTTATACGTGTACACCCTGTATAAAATTAAACGGCACACTGCAATGTGAAATTGAACCCAAGGACAGTTCTGTGCAGGCTGCAATAATTTGGTCTAAATGCTAAACTTCCACAAAAACATTTTTATCGCGCAAACAAAGGTTGTAAAGATTGAAGTGAGCTGTAGTTCATGTTAAGTGGATAGAGAAGGCTGGGAAAGTGTTATTTGTAGTGATGAGACAAAAATTTCAATGCTTGATAAGGATGGCATAAGATATGCAAGAAGAGGAATCCGAAAAGATTTACATTCTGGTCTCATTAAGCCTACCATGAAATATCCAATTCGTGTCATGTTCTAGTTTTATATGAGATCGAAAGATATGTGGGTAGAATTTGTTTGATTAATTGGAATATAAATGCCAAAAAATATATAACGGATATTTGACTTGGAGCCCACTTTGAAGCCTTTCATACTTAGACAATGAAGTATTTCTATTTCCGCAGAATTCGGCTTCACATCAATGTTGCTTCTTTATGCAAAAAGTGGTTTCCATATAATTGCATCTCATTACAGGAATGATGTGGAAATAGCCCAAACCTCAACTCAATTGAAATTCTATGGAGACAATTAAAGAAATTTGTTTGTCGGAATCAATTCTTCAATAAAACGAAATTAACAGAAGTAATAATTGAATCTTGGTTTCATATCAAACAGTTGCAGAAGTTTAAAAATTTTTTCGATCAATCAGTGAGAAGGTATTGTCAGGATTTAAAAAACGCTAAAGGTCTTACTTTTATATATATTTGGCTATTTGATTTTAGCTGCAAATTTCTCAATGAAAAAGATGATTGAAATATTTGAATTTGAAAAATAATCCATAGCAGGTCTACTACTACTCTTTGTCGATTGAAATATTTAGTTTGTTTTATAAAAGTATGAGATTGAGTATAGAGAATACTTAAAAAACACGATGTGTAGATTTATGAATGAGCTTTTATACATAGAGATGAGATACTTTCAAAGTCCAACAGTAAGTAGCCCGAAAAGAGAGGTGATATTTGGTGCTAATAAAACAACGTTTGGAGCATCAAAATATTTACTAAATATTGCAATCCGGTATTGTGGCATTCCGCGTACCATCATCACTGATGAAGATAAGATGAATGCTACAGAAACTGGTGTGCAATATTTGGTGAAAAATTTGGTTCTCTAAACGTTGTTTTATCTACTTACTTATGAGTAATTAACATCATTTGTCTACTTTTCCTTTCCAAAATTAAGAATTCATCGTAAGAATAGCATTGAAGTTTCAGAAAATCTATAAGTTGTTTATCACAATTCTTTAAGATAAACTTACTAGTTCTTGCACCAATTTTTCTGCATCTGGAAACTGCAAATTCCTGGGAGCCACCATTGCGTTTCTGCTCCGAGGACGTCTAATCTAGAAGGAATTAGGCAGATATCTTAGAATATTGAAAATAATGATTTTAAATAAAAATACGCGTATTTCTCAAGTCGAGGGGAAAAAAACTATGTTCTATATTGCTGTGAGCTTCTTAAATTACCTTTGATTAATCAATTCCTCAAAATCTGTTGTTGTGTTATTAACCTTTATGGTAAGATTTAATAATGAAAAATTGTGCATGAAAGCAGCATTTTTTTCTTTAAAGGAAACAAGGTATTTTCATTTAATACTTTAAACATTCTATTAAACAAAATACATTAATTATTTTGACACGAATTTATATTATTAGGAACTATATAAATTTTTTGGTAGTAAAAACATTTTAAGTAACTTTGGTTGTAAGATGAGTGTAGATCGGTATTTTACGGTTTGGAACGAAACACATGACGAGCTTGACTAGTCATTTTAGCGGAAATGCATTTAAGAAAAGAGGATTTCAAATATTAATTTGGGCAAATTAAATTAAAATTCTTTTATAATATTTAACACATTCAAATAACACGTGCAAAACTTATAGGATAAAAATTTGTCAATAACACAGAGATAAATATAAGCAATAAAATGGCAGCACTAAATGTTTTTAAACCCTCACTGACACCTTTGCGGGGCATCGATGAATTTATTATTATTCAGAATTCGCTAACATTTATCATCAGATCAGTATTCTAAAGCGAAACGATAAAAAAAAAATCCTGAATTTTTAAACCTTAGAACGGTTGCTTGTTTGAGTTCACCTATTTTGGTTGTGCTATGTAAGTTTTACGCATGCCTCCCCCCCCCCCCCTCCCCCCACCAAAAGGCGCACACAATTTTTGACTATTCAGTGGAATTTCTAAAAAAATATTTTTAATAAATAAATATGACAGTTTAACATTTTTAATGAAAATAATGAGCATACACATCTTATAAAAACATACAAATCTTATAAACATGACTAAATTTTTACACAAAATAAGAGGACTAGTCTAATTTAAATCTTAGAGAGGAACAGAGTTGGTTGATGGTGGAAGACACAGAAAATGATGCACTGATACCTACAATTAACGCACACTACCATTCCATATTAATAAGAGCATTTTATTAGTAATTACAAAATTGATTTAATGGTAGCCAGAATACCTGAAATCAGACTAAAAAACGTCAAATAACTCATTCTACAGGCGAAGTGATGCCCGGATTGATATTTCTTGGAAATTCGAATTTCGATGTGAATAAATTATCTTATTGTAGTCAGAATCATTACTTATACCAAGAGAAACTTAGATAATTGCAGATATTTTTCTGACTAGCGTCTGACCACGAAGAGAGAAAACAAGCACGTAAATTAAATTTTTAAAAAATCAAAAAATCCGACTGCGTAAAAAGCGAGTTAAAAAAAATCCCTGACGGCTCGGCCTACAGGCACAGGTAGATTTCGAAGACGCGGACCGTGGGGCACGTGTTTGTCGGGAATTGCGGAAGAAATGACCTTTTTGCGATGATGCTGCAGTTGGAACCGCATACTTCGAAACCAAACTTGTTTGCAGGCGGAGCCAGCAAGGATTTTTTTTTTTTTTTTTTTTTTTTGCTATAAGAGTTGGTCCTATAAAAAACATGTCAATATAAAAGTTTTAGATAATATTAAGAGGGTTTATAATAAATTTAAGCGGATTTGAAATTTTGGAAATTGACGAAGTTATGAATTTTTTTCTTTTTAAACCCCCCTTCCCCCCCCCCCCTTAAGACAATTTTTAATTATATAAAAAATCTGTCATACATAAATTTTCGGCCCTTCTCCTAGAAGTAATAATAACTTCAAACGGATTCGATATGTATGATAATTAAGAAATTATGGGTTTTTTCTGTTTTCACAAAAAGTCCCCCCATCCCCCCCCCCCTTGGTTCGATTTTGCCCATTAACGAACTTGACCGAGATTTTATGCCCCCTGATTTTATGTATCAGTTTCGAAAAGATGCGGGAGTTGGAACCACCTACTTCGAAAAATAACTTGTTTGCAGGCGGAGCCGGCAGGGATTTTTTTGTTTTTAATTTTTTTTTTGCTATAACGGTTGGTCCTATAAAAAACTTGTCAATATAAAAGTTTTAGATAATATTAATAGGATTTATAATAAATTTAAGCGGATTTGAAATCTTGGGAATTGACGAAATTATGAATTTTTTTCTTCTAAAACCCCCCTTCCCTCCCCCCCTTAAGGCAATTTTTAATTATATCAAAAATCTGTCATACATAAGTTTTTGGCCCTGTTCCTAGAAATAATAATAACTTTAAACGGATTCAATACGTATCATAATTAAGAAATTATGTTTTTTTATGTGTTTTCACAAAAAGCCCCCCCCCATCCCCCCTCCTTGGTTCGATTTTGCCCATTAACGAACTTGACCGAGATTTTATGACCCTTGATTTTATGTATCAGTTTGGAAGAGATTTATGCAGAATTTTTCCAGTTATCGTGGTCAGAAAAAAGTGACATAGATAGATAGATAGATAGATAGATAGATAGATAGATATAAAGTTTTGAACTGGGGGTGGTTTTGGGTTCTGGGAGTCATGATCGGCGTAGATCTGCAAAAATTTTTTTTAATTTCCAACTTAGGTGAGAATGTAATAGGTAGTATTTCTTACGAAATCTACCTAAAAACATGCAAACGGAGCTTCTGACTGTAAAATAGTCTATGAAACATCGTCTTCATTTTGAAAGACCTATCATCCAATGATATGCCACTCAATATGGTGCGTAGATTTTTTTTTCGTCTCTAGCGCCATTTTGTATTTCACGGCCGCCCTTTTGACTTTATGAAAACAAACCCTAGCCTATAACCATCGGACGGCTAAGACGAATCGATAGAGACCTCATTCATTAAAATCCATCCAGCCGTTGGGATGTTTCGAGGGTATAAAAAAATTCACATACATACCCAGATACGCGTTAAGCACATAACCCTTCTTGGCAGTCGGGTAAAAAAGAAATAGCGAAAGTTCTCAAATATTCAAATCTACAAGGTGTCCCGTAATTCCACGTACAAACTTTGTTTCTTGTAGAATACTCTACCGCACCATAATATTTGATAGGAAACCAGAATCATATTCCTTTTCAGTCAAATTTACAGGGCGTCTCACTTAAATACAAACGTAACTATTGTTCACAACTTAAAAATAAAATTATTTAAATGAAATTTTTAATAGACTCGACTTTAGTGTAATGTAATGCAATGCAATGCAATCATGGAAATTATTGCAAGTGTGCTGCATTTCGATTAGTGAGACAGTATGTAATGTTAAATAGATGCCAAAATATGGAGCGCCTATAGTTCTGTGCTATTTGGATATGGATACACAAAAATAAACACAATTACACAAAAATACACCTTACACAAAAATTGTTTGTTGTAGTGAAATAATACTACCTTGTCTACATCTACCACTATCATGGGATCTTTACAATTCCTTCAAAAGGAAGGAAAGTGTTGAAAACTTCGTTAAAATATCATCTTTATTGTTAAAATTTATGAACAAAAATCAGAGTTCGGATTAGAGCAAGACTCTTCGTAATTTTGACTGAATAAATGGACCCTGGTTCCTTACACAAAAATTGTTTGTTGTAGTGAAATAATACCACCTTTTAATCGTCCAGCCGGAGCGCAGTGTACCGAAACCACCCTTTTTCTACGACATAGGTGAAAATTGTATGCATTTTCCCAAGGGTTATATTCAACTAGAGTTTTTCTATAAGTCTCACAGCATGAGGAACCATATATGTTCTTTCCTTTATATACTGCGTTAGCCCCATTTTTAGAAGGAAATGTATCGGAAAAGTAGGAAAAAAGGTGAAAACCAAAAATGAGTAACAGATTAAAAATATTTTGTTATGCAATGTTGAATTTTTTATATTTTGTCATTTTTTTCGTCTTGTGAGTAATATTCTGAGCCTATTTAGTTAAAAAAAAATAATTGGGTTTCGATTCTTATGTATGTTTTTTATTATTTTTTTTTAATATAAATTTCAACATTTGTCTTGTAAAGTCAAGATCCCGCTATAACCGGCAAAATTGTTGGTATATTCCTCTTCTGTAGGCATTTGAGGAGTGAGAAACGTTCGGATATTACCTGTGCCTAAGTGTGACTTTGACAATTAGGGGTGTATGATTGAATAAAAATCAACGTAAAAAAAATATACTTCTGTACAAATGTCAATAAAAAACGATACTTTTTTTGTTTAACATAACTAAATTTGAGATTTTTGAATTAAAAATTTATAAAATTAACACTGAATAAAATTAACAAAAATACATAAGGCATATTGAAACAAATTTGGGCTTTTGCACTTCATATGCGGTCAATGTCTGCAAAAAAGTCAGTTCACGGGCACACATTTTACGACAAATCTGGTATTCCTTTCTCAGCTCTCAAAATTACATCAAACTGATTAAAGGTCATTGCTATTCGTCTATCCATTCCTCCCTTATGATTTCCAAGGAAAAATTTCAGCTCCTGCGTTTTTTGAATGTTATTTTATGAAACTTTCATAAAACTCATGATACGCTATCGATAATGCAAATAGAAATATTATTTCGTTTTAAAAATTCATTTCTACAATAATGTAATTGATGTGCATTACGCTGAGTTATTATTGTGTTTTACATAGTCAAACGATAATTATTTAGTAGAATATTTAGTAGAATTGGTATTTACCTTTTTTAAACATATTTCTGTTATTTTTTCTGTTTGCAAATATTAAAATTTTGTTTTCTTAATTGGTATGCCTACATGTTTTATTAAATTATCTATTTTATTACTATTGCGAAATGTCTGGTTTTTATTACAGCGTAACTAAACCAAACACTTGTGCCGTAAAAAATACAAAAGCGCCCTCGCCTGAGAAAAATTCTACTGCTCCTGCTAAGTTAAATTGGTACGTGCAGTTTCGGGACAGTGTGTTAACACAAGACTTTTATAAATAATAACAACATTGTATTCAACCGGGATATGTATACAGAACTGAAAAAAATCGAAGATAAATTCTATTTAATTCTAATTGATGCAAGAAAATAAAAGTACCGTTTTTATGCGTGAAATATTCATTATAAATGTGATTATCTACGTGGTCATGAGAGGTCATCTACATATTAATATGGAACATAACTTTTGAAAGGTTAATGGCAACACCATAACTTTATAGTATATTTCAAGTTCAGTATGTTAAAAAAAAGTGGAAATACAGATTTTTATCAATTTACAATCTGTAAATTAGTGAAATCTAAATTATTGTAGTAATAATGTGATTTTTACAAAATTGTAAACCAAAACTTCGTCAAAATTAGAATCAGCATGATTGGGAACCTGTATAAAAACAAACTCATAGCTGCCAACCTTCAAGACATTTTTTCAAAGTCAAACATATTTTGAACAGAAATATTAGTTAATAAATTAAATAGAAAAGTACCGCATAGGGAAGACATTTTATTAAACAAATTTTCTGGTCCAAAATATGTTTAGTTGACTTGAAAAAAGATGGATGGTTGGCAGCTATGGCAAAATTAAGGATCTGCATGTTATAGTTTTTTTTATTTCCTGCCATTTCATATTAAGTTTTATCAAACAACAGCATGTTTGTGGATTTCCAGTTAAGCACTTTTACTCTAGATAAAAAATAATTAGTATATTCTTATTCCAATAGTTATAATAGCACTTTCATTGAGCCTTTAAAATACACGTTAATCATTACTAAAAGTTTTCCCACACGTAGTTTAGTTTCACTTAACACGTTTTTAGAGATACAGTAGGACCCGTATTTAACGAGGAGCTCGGGACACAGAAAAATGCTCGTTAAAACCGGTCGCTCGCTAAATCTGAATCCAAGTTAATAACTAACACGTACATAAAAAAAAAAAAAAAAAAAAAAAAACTTAAGGGGATTGCTGTTTGATCATCTTTTTTGAGAAGTGGAAAAATATTCATCCAAAGTTTATTGTTTGAGTTTACAAAATTTCGTTTCATTTAATTTTCGTCATAAAGCAATTAATGAACTAAATATTGCATCGTCAGTATTTTTCATTGCTTCAAAAACTGTTCAAGATTTTGTAATTACTCACGCGTCGGCGTTTTAAGTACAGTTTCTTCTTCCAAGTCACTATCACTTGCATTTGCCTGTTCCTGGACTTTTACCACTTCCACGATCATATCCTCAGTGGAGATTATGCCCGACGTTAAGACATCGTCATCAATGTTATTGTACTCATTGATGATTAAAACATAATCGTTATATCGATGAGTAAACTGGTCAATGTTATTTTGTTGCAACCAGACTGAGAGTGGCAAGTTATCTTCATCTTCGAAGTCATCTTCACTTCTGTCAATCCATCCAGCTTTACTGTAACGGTTTTGGATACAGGATTGAGTCACACTTCCCCAAGCACCTGTCATCAGGTGTATGGCGTCAAGAACAGAAATTTTAACTTTCTGATCTTTTTCATTTCTCTCTAACATCACAAGAGTGAATTGCTTTCTATAAGAGCATTTGAAGCTGTGAAAAACACCTTGGTCGAGAGGCTGTAACACTGACGTTGAGTTAGGCGGTAAAAAAAAGTTTTTCTTCACAAGAAAAATGGGAAAATTCTAGAAAAACTGCTTTTTTTTTTTTTTTTTTTTTTTTTAAATCATTATTGTTATAATTAATTCATGCTTCCATAAGTATTTCCCTCGTTAAATCCGAGGAAAGTACAAAAATTTGCTCGCTAAAAGAGTATATTTCAATACATTTATAAACATTATACCAAGCAAAGCACTCCATTTTCCTCGTTAAATCCGGAATCTCGTTAAATGCGGGCTCGCTATAAACGGGCTCGACATCAGTAAAAAATTATATGATGAGAAATGATGGGTCAAATTGGAAGAAATTAAAACTTGGGGTTCGTTTTGAAAATTTTAACTTCGAACTAAGTAATATTGTACCTCAAGAAAAGAAAAAAAAGCCCATTAGAAATATAAGAAAAACATAAAGTGACTTTGGTGCAAACAGCTTTATCCTGCGAGTTTTAAAAATTAAGTTATGAATAGTGTTCGATTTTTTAGAGGGGGACGGGGGAGGGTTGACTACTGCATATAAAATAATGATTTAATACAAAAAAAAGACGCCCGGTAGCTCAGTGGTCAGCGCATTATGCTACCACACTACAGGTATCATGTTCACCTCACGAATTTGACACTCAACCTTTCATTTCTTCGCGGTCTATAAAATGAGAATCATGCTTGGAACTAAACACTGGGGTTCTGCCAATCTGACCATTTTGATCGGGACCACCGAGCTCCACAATAGTACGGAGAGCTAACTCCATTTTTTTGTTACATTGAATCCAGTGGTTCGCCAGTAGTAAGATAGTGGGGGTTCAACGGCCACAGGAGCGCTCATTTGAGGAATCAGGATTCCTCAATGGGGAATGAGAATCTCATAATGGGGAATGAGGGGGTAGGAGGTACCTTCACAACCGATAATACAATGTTCAGAATCATTCTTCTCTTTACAACAATAATTTCTGGTCCATCTAGTTATGTATCTGATATTTTGTAGAAAGGTTTGTGTATAAGAATATGTTTTAAAAAGCAAGTATATCATATATTTATTATAAATAGTTCTATGTGCGTGTGTATATGTGTGTATGTATGTGTGTGTGTGACAAATAGTTCTCTTTGTGTGTGTGTGTGTGTATGTGTGTGTATGTATGTGTGTGTGACAAATAGTTCTCTTTATGTGTGTGTGTGTGTATGTGGGTATGTATGTGTGTGTGTGTGTGCAACAAATAGTTCTATGTGTGTGTATGTATGACTGTCTGTCTGTTTAAAACTATGTTTATATGTAGTTGCGTATGTTTATGCATAAAGTTTATGATAATTTAAAAAATATATAATAAATATATATATTAATTTTATGTTAAAAAAAAAGATTTAAAAATTGAAACTTAATTAAAAAAACAAATAAAAAATAAAAAGGTAAATAAAAAAAATAATAAGAAAAAAATAAATAAAATAAAATTTTTAGAAAAAGATTTAAAAAAAAATTTAATTGAAACTTAACTTTATAAAAATATATATCAAAGTTTTAAAAAAAATAATAATAAAAAAAAACATCTTAAGAAAAAGTAAAAAAAAAAAAAAAAAAAAAAAAAAAAAAAAAAAAGAAGTAACAAAAGTTTTAAGAAATTCACAAGTTAACAAAAATGTTATAAATCTTTCACTATTATTACTTTAACGTATTTCATAACTTATAAAAATATTGTACTAACCTTTTGACACACGGTTAACGCTTTAGATTGATTCAAAAATCATTTTGTAATATTTTTCAGCTAGGTAACCGGTTTTTATAACATGGTAAACCGTTTTGAAAAGTGTAAACGTCATAAGACTATGTGTGTGTATGTGCAGAGGCAAAACTATATATCTATATCATTCATAAACTTAAAAAAAATTGGAAAAAATATTAAAAACATGTAAAAATATAATGTATAATAATAATAATAAAAAAAAAAACCTTTAGAAAATTACAAAGCAGTAAAAAAAAAAATTAAAAACTGCGTATGGTAAAAAAAAAATACATATGTTTGTATATGTGGGTGATTGTACGTATGGGTAGAATACATTTCAATAAAGTTCACATACGTAGCATTCTACGAGAAATGTTTGTGTAGAAGTTTTAAAAAGTACACATATTTAAAATTAACATTTAAAAAAAAATACAGAAAAGTTTTATTTACCGTAGAGTATTTACATCACGATTCGACATTTTTCTTGATAATCACAATCTTGATCAATTTCATAATGTCCATCTGCTAAGCAAGTTATTCCATCGTCTAGCAAGTAACGCTTATCATCAAAAGGACTTAAGCTAATTTTATTCTGAGCTAATGTATATAAGTTGTAAGATTCCTCATCGATCCTTGTCTGCATGTCCATTCTTGTTTTTAGTTGCCATAGGTATTCTTTAAAAAATGTTCATATCTGTTTCCTTATCAAACAATTTGGGTAGACATACCTTGTACACCAATGAAATCGCCTAAACTGTACATACAAAAATTATATTAAACTAATATGTTTCTTTAATAGTTTAAAATATATATGTATGATTGCACTAAAAAGTCGCAACCATATCTAACGCATGCTAACAAGTACATCTAAAACTCCACAAAAATATTCATGATTCTTCTTTATGTAGATTCTTTGACATAGAATAGTTTAAAATAAGTACACATACATAAAATTTGCGATTTTTATTGAAACAAAACAATTTATAGAAAGGATATATTTACATATATCTACAGATCAATTTTGCGTAATTAAAAAAAAATATGTAAATTCTCAGTTTTTAAGCCTTGATTAATTTCTCACTGATCATAGGGTAAACTAATAGATATTTCATCTATAAAGTATATATTTTATCATCAAAAGGACTTCGTATAATTTTCTTTTAAGGTAATATTTATAAGTTACGAATATCTAG
Organism: Maratus michaelseni; assembly: GCA_963931845.1. Classification (NCBI taxonomy): domain Eukaryota; kingdom Metazoa; phylum Arthropoda; class Arachnida; order Araneae; family Salticidae; genus Maratus; species Maratus michaelseni. The sequence goes on from OZ007586.1 coordinate 410,849,760, forward strand.
GACGATTCGTGTTTGCTACTACATACTTGTATTAGTTGCTGTAGGCATTCTTAAAAAAAAAAATAAAAAAAAAAATTCATATCTGATTTTCTGTTGACAATCAGACCTCTTTTGATAATTTATTTTATGCTTGTATCAATAGCAAAGAATACATTTTTAATTACAATGTAAGAAGTCAGTGTCAGTTTCGTCTCTAAGTTTGTGGTAACTATATAAATCTACATGTTTCTTTAATAATTGAAAATGCATATGCATGATTGTATTTAAAAATCCTAACTATATCGAAGATATACTAAAAGCGCAATTGAAATTTCATAAGTATATACATAAATATTTTATTAAACCAATTTTTTTCGCCTAATAGTTTTAACATATATAAGTTATTTTTGTTGACAACATGCCCTCCTCTTTTATATCGTAAATTGATAATACAAAAATCTCATATACATACACATGCCCCATTAAGAAATCTTTTACCACTTATTTGATATCTAAATGTTTTAATTATGTAAAAGTGATTTTATTTAAAATGTCTACCTATTTCTTTCAAATATTAAATATAATACCTAATAATTTCATCATACTCATATATATAATTCTATTAAATCAAAATTCATCATCAGCTAAAAGTATTGAATTTGTATAAATATCCTGATTAATACCCCCACTCAAATTTAACAAACGCTTGAAAATTTCTCATTACTACATATGATTTTCTTTAAAATCACAATACTTAATATTCAATATCAGTCTTAATTACGTACCCTCAAAATTCAAACAAAAAAAATATTAGAAAGAAAAATAAATAAATCCTTAAACTATTTTTTACTACAATAAAATCATTACTATATTTTCTGTTTTGTAGAATTGGTTTATTTCAAACATTCAAATTCAAATTTTAAAAACTCACTTTTAAATTTCCGTAATTTTATAATAAAACTAGTTATGTAAATCTTCCCAGTAAAATGTCTAATCTTATAACGATTGAATTAAACATACACTTTAAAAGTACCCTGTAAAAGTACTATAGAAAATAAGTTTAATATATTTTCTTTTTATAAAATTATTAATATAATGCCGGATTAATGTGTATTTTAATGAATACAGTATATTGTTGGGGGAAAAAAATCTTATCTTGAAATTATCTATCGTTTTTTTAATATACACTGCTCAAAACAATTAAAGGATATTGCAGTTTTAGGTGGATTTTGTATCTGGGAAACTTTTTAGCTGATTGATACATGGTCGACAGACATAGTAGGTTATATGAGAATAAATTACACATGTTTGGCAGAAAAAAATGCATTTTATTGCGCATTTGTGTACAAAAGGAAAAAAACACAATTTGTGCATATGAGAAAAAAAGAATAAGAAAAGGTGTTTTCTTCAAAGAAAATCATTTTCAGTAGGGGGTATGGTTTCCACGGGCGGCCAGCAACGTTGAACACCTTTGAGGCATGGACTCAATGAGGCTATTAATGACGAGTTGGGGTATTCTGCCCACTCTTCCAGAAGAGCTCTTTCCAGTTCTTGGAGAGTTTGCGGGGGTTGTTGGCGGCCAGAAACTCGTCTTCCTAGAGCGTCCCAAACGTGATCGATTGGATTCATGTCTGGAGAACACGCTGGCCATTCCATTTGAACGATTCCTTCCTCGAAAAGGAAATCCTCCACCAGGTTTGCACGATGTGGCCTGCAGTTATCGTCCATTAAAATGAAGTTATCTCCGATTGCTGCAGCGTAAGGGACTACAATAGGTCTGAGGATCTCATCCCTATATCGGCGACCAGTCAGAGCTCCATCTCGAATGATGTAGAGGTCAGTGCGCCCGTCAATGGAGATGCCACCATACACCAACACTCCTCCACCGCCAAATCTGACACTTTCGTGCACGAACGCAGGATTATTCCTACTGCCACGGTCCCTCCAGATGAAAATACGCCTATTATCCGGATGCACAGAAAAACGGGACTCGTCAGAAAACAGAATATTGCTCCATTCATTTCTCCTCCAGTTGACATGCTCGGTTGCCCACTCCCTGCGGTCGCGACGATGCCTTGATGTTAATCTAACACATACCATCGGTCGGCGAGCATACAGACCTACAGCATGGAGCCGGTTTCGGACAGTCTGAGTTGAAATCGTGGTGCCTGTAGCCGAGCGAAGGTGTTGTTGGAGAAGAATAGCGTTCATTTTTCGGTGTCTCCGAGCTGTTAACGCTAAATACCGATCTTCATTGGGCGTTGTTGCCCGTCTACGACCTTGCCCTGGTCTTCGGCCTGCACATCCACTCTCCAAAAAACGGTTCCAGATCTTGGAAATGACACTTTGTGACACTCCAATGGCTTGCGCTACTTCGGCTTGAGTTTGGCCCCCTTCTAACCTACCAACAATTCTCCAAGCTTCTGAATCTGTCAAATGACTTCGCTGAGACATCGTACTCATCGAAACAAAGCAATCACTGAATGCCGATCATCCTTGTCTTCATTCTCTTTTATCCAGTTGAAAGTCAAATTTCATTCGCTACCGCTGAAGCGACGTTTTTGACGTCGAACTCAAAATTTGCATACTCCACAGTTTGAAAACCAGAAAAATTTGCATTTGTGATTCTCTTCTTCTATTTTCGGCAAAAAAAATTTCGTTTATATCTTTATTTTATATAAAACTTCAAATATCCTTTAATTGTTTTGAGCAGTGTAGTAATATATATTTATAATTCAGCTAACCTTTTCTTCTAAATCAATATTCATAATTACATTTTTTTAGAATAGACTTATGACATCTTAAATCAAGTAAAATAGATATTTTATTATACATAAATATTACAGTCCAAAACTTTTTTTAATACCATTGTACCATGAAGAATATAAAAAATATTTATATAATTAAAAATTTTAAAAACTTAAACAGAAATGAAAACCAGATTGGTGTTCAAATATTTTATTCAAACCAGATTGTAGTTTAAGTGTTTTAGACTTTACATTAGATAAAAACTTTTCTTCCGTTTCACACTCATGATATATACATAGGATGTTGGGTGCGCATATGTTGTTTCAGTTCATAATTTCGTCCCAACACTTTATGACAAACACTACAACTAGGTCGAAAATTTTGATGTGACCTTACATGTCGCTGGAAGTTACACTTTTGAAATATCTGTCCACAATCATTACACTGAAATGTAGACAATGCTTCACTATCATGAGCTTCCAAATGTCTTTTTAAATTCGATTTTCTCCGAAAGGCTCTTTGACATATATCACATATATACGGCTTTATATTTAAGTGAATCTTAATATGTTGATGCAAATTAAAATATGTTGAAAAAACTTTGCCACAGGTGGGGCAAACATGCTTCTTTACCACATTCGTAGGGGTCACAGTCTTTAAAGAAACATCCTCTTCAACTTGTTGATTAAAATTTAAAGAACTTTGAGACATAGTATCCTTTTCTGGAAAAACTTCAGAGAATCCCTCATGCTGTATCAATCCAACACTATCATGTGTTTTTAAATGTCTTTGTAGGTTTGATCTTCGATAAAAAGACTTCTGGCAGCTATTACAAGTATATAATTTCTCGCCAGAATGAATTTTCATATGGCGGTTCAGATTAGAAATGCTCGAAAAATCTTTACCACAGGTAAAACAGCTAAACATCTTCTTAGCAGATACAGAATCTCCCACAATCGAGGTTTCATCAATAAGCATATCAACATCCATAATATAAAACCAATAAAAAAAACTTTAACTCTTAATGGCAAACAACAGCGATTCGCACTGATAAAAAGCGGGAGCAATTTAAAACACGTTTAACCACTAGCGATATGAATCCTCAAATGATAAAAATCCTAATTTTCCCCCGTCTATTTATACCGACCCGAAAGCAAAGTTGAGTTGTAGTATTGCTTGATATGATTGTTATCAAAACGCGTCATACGATTTCGGGGGCCTATAAGTTTCTTTCCCCTCTTTATAATATAGCATAATTAAACAGATAAACCCGAATGTATACAAATTTAAATTCGTAAATTATATTATATCACAAAATATAAAAAATCCTACAAAATAAAAATAGAATTTAGCACTTACCCCAAAAACACATCCACTTTAGTTGTTAGTCTGCACTTAACTAATCTTTCTTCCTTATCTATAGTAGGGGGCGCTGCCATCGCCGCGAGAGGCACTGCCCGTCTTCCGGTTTGTGACATCATTTCCGGTTTGAGATAAGAATAAACCTTAAATACACGCGCTTAGTCATTCTTCCTTCCCTCTTTCACGCTAGTAGTTGTCAGTTTCTTGTTTAGACGTGTTGGGTGACGTCATTACGTGTTTGCGATAAGAACAAGGTCACCCCTTATCAACAGGTAAAAAGCTGCGTTTCAGTGACGTCATAGGTGTTATGACATAGCTGATAACGGTAAGATTAGCTGATAAAAATTTGTACTAATCATCTATTTCTCTTCAAGTCATTGCATGAGACGGTTGAGCTCCAACAGCTGTACATAATGTAAGAGTAATTTATATATTATAATAGTATTTTAAATTAATTTAGTAGATGTTACAATTTGATGTTTAAAAAATTTCATGCTAAACAAAACGATATGATTATATGTTGTTCATCATACTAAATCCACAAATTTTAATTCGAAATAAATATTATTAAAATTATAATCTAAAATAAATTAGTTAAAATGACTAACAAATTTCAACAAAAGGAAGCTAATTATAAAAGGAAATGTACAAAGTTTATAAATTTACACATGTGTTAAACGCGATTACAAACCTTATCATAGGCACAAGTCTAATTCGACTAGCCTATTTGTTATAAGTTTAAATATAAGTCAACATGTAAGATATTTGTGAAAAGGAATCTTATAATTTTTAATTTTCCAAGTTCAGTTTCAATCATATTGTAAAAGGCTAATTCAAACTTTGAGATGAATCTATAGTAAAATACTTAAATTAAAATGTATTTTTGATAGTTTAAGAATTAGAAACTACAACTTTGACTACTTTTTAAAATGTTTACCTGATAGGAAACTATGATAACATGTCTATGTTTGAATTTTTTTTGATAACATGCCAATGCCTGATTTTTTCTGACAACATGTCTGTGTTTGAATTTTTCTGATAACATGTCTGCGCTTGAATTTTTCTTATAACAGATGTATGTTTGATTTTTCTCTTCTTTTAAAATGTATAAATTTTTTGCTATGCATGTCTTTCGATTTCATTGAAGAAAAAAGTAATCGATCAACTTTTTCAAACCATTTTAATGTTAATATTTTTAAACGAACGCAATAATCAGATAAATATATATGTAGCTAATTCATATTATCCCACTAAACATTGCAAAACAATAAAACTCACAAAAATTTTATACTTCAACATTCAAAAATTGACAATATTCACATCTTAATACTAAAAAACAATCATTATCTTGAAGTATTTCCTGTAACAAAATCTAAAATTTTCATATCAACAAGATCCAAGTTAGAAACTTTATCTATGAACTTAATACCAATCTTTAATCATAAAGTGATAAAACTGATATTTTTTTTTTTTAGAAAGTTACTTCTAAAACATCTCATAGATGGCGCTGTTGAAAAAATCAACTCAAAGTTGTTTAAAAAACATTAATAAAATAAATCTAACTTTAAACTATCATCAAACTCCCAAAAAATCACTTCCAATTATAAATATTCTAAAATAATTAAAACTTATAAAATCGCTCATAGGGGGCGCTGCTGCGAAAAAATCATTTCGAAACTTGTTTAAAATACATTAAAAAACTAAATCTAACTTTAATCTATCATCAAACTCCAGAAAAATCGCTTTCAATTAGAAATATTTGAAAATAATTAAAACTTCTAAAGCCGTTCATAGGGGGCGCTGCTGCGAAAAAATCATTTCGAAACTTGTTTAAAATATATTAAAAAATATATCTAACTTTAAACTATCAGCAAACTCCAGAAAAATCACTTGCAATTAGAAATATTTGAAAATAATTAAAACTTCTAAAGCCGTTCATAGGGGGCGCTGCTGCGAAAAAATCATTTCGAAACTTGTTTAAAATACATTAAAAAAATATATCTAACTTTAAACTATCATCAAACTTCAGAAAAATCACTTGCAATTAGAAATATTTGAAAATAATTAAACTTCTAAAGCCATTCATAGGGGGCGCTGCTGTAAAAAAATCATTTCGAAACTTAAAAAAAATAATTCATTACTTGATTACAACATTTTCATAAAAAAATTTCATCGAAATATCAATAAACAAACAGTAGTAGAAGAATGTTCGTTTCGCCTCAGCAGGAGCCGTGAGCCGGAGCCGGAGCCGGAAATGGTCACCGGAAGTTCTCCTGGCCGTGGAATCGGAAGTGCTCCTGGCAGAGGCGAAACGAACATTCTTCTACTACTGTTTGTTTATTGATATTTCGATGAAATTTTTTTATGAAAATGTTGTAATCAAGTAATGAATTTTTTTTTTAAAGTTTCGAAATGATTTTTTTACAGCAGCGCCCCCTATGAACGGCTTTAGAAGTTTTAATTATTTTCAAATATTTCTAATTGCAAGTGATTTTTCTGAAGTTTGATGATAGTTTAAAGTTAGATATATTTTTTTAATGTATTTTAAACAAGTTTCGAACTGATTTTTTCGCAGCAGCGCCCCCTATGAACGGCTTTAGAAGTTTTAATTATTTTCAAATATTTCTAATTGCAAGTGATTTTTCTGGAGTTTGATGATAGTTTAAAGTTATATATATTTTTTTAATATATTTTAAACAAGTTTCGAAATGATTTTTTCGCAGCAACGCCCCCTATGAACGGCTTTAGAAGTTTTAATTATTTTCAAATATTTCTAATTGAAAGCGATTTTTCTGGAGTTTGATGATAGATTAAAGTTAGATTTAGTTTTTTAATGTATTTTAAACAAGTTTCGAAATGATTTTTTCGCAGCAGCGCCCCCTATGAGCGATTTTATAAGTTTTAATTATTTTAGAATATTTATAATTGGAAGTGATTTTTTGGGAGTTTGATGATAGTTTAAAGTTAGATTTATTTTATTAATGTTTTTTAAACAACTTTGAGTTGATTTTTTCAACAGCGCCATCTATGAGATGTTTTAGAAGTAACTTTCTAAAAAAAAAAATATCAGTTTTATCACTTTATGATTAAAGATTGGTATTAAGTTCATAGGTAAAGTTTCTAACTTGGGTCTTGTTGATATGAAAATTTTAGATTTTGTTACAGGAAATACTTCAAGATAATGATTGTTTTTTAGTATTAAGATGTGAATATTGTCAATTTTTGAATGTTGAAGTATAAAATTTTTGTGAGTTTTATTGTTTTGCAATGTTTAGTGGGATAATATGAATTAGCTACATATATTTTTATCTGATTATTGCGTTCGTTTAAAAATATTAACATTAAAATGGTTTGAAAAAGTTGATCGATTACTTTTTTCTTCAATGAAATCGAAAGACATGCATAGCAAAAAATTTATACATTTTAAAAGAAGAGAAAAATCAAACATACATCTGTTATAAGAAAAATTCAAGCGCAGACATGTTATCAGAAAAATTCAAACACAGACATGTTGTCAGAAAAAATCAGGCATTGGCATGTTATCAAAAAAAAATTCAAACATAGACATGTTATCATAGTTTCCTATCAGGCAAACATTTTAAAAAGTAGTCAAAGTTGTAGTTTCTAATTCTTAAACTATCAAAAATACATTTTAATTTAAGTATTTTACTATAGATTCATCTCAAAGTTTGAATTAGCCTTTTACAATATGATTGAAACTGAACTTGGAAAATTAAAAATTATAAGATTCCTTTTCACAAATATCTTACATGTTGACTTATATTTAAACTTATAACAAATAGGCTAGTCGAATTAGACTTGTGCCTATGATAAGGTTTGTAATCGCGTTTAACACATGTGTAAATTTATAAACTTTGTACATTTCCTTTTATAATTAGCTTCCTTTTGTTGAAATTTGTTAGTCATTTTAACTAATTTATTTTAGATTATAATTTTAATAATATTTATTTCGAATTAAAATTTGTGGATTTAGTATGATGAACAACATATAATCATATCGTTTTGTTTAGCATGAAATTTTTTAAACATCAAATTGTAACATCTACTAAATTAATTTAAAATCCTATTATAATATATAAATTACTCTTACATTATGTACAGCTGTTGGAGCTCAACCGTCTCATGCAATGACTTGAAGAGAAATAGATGATTAGTAAAAATTTTTATCAGCTAATCTTACCGTTATCAGCTATGTCATAACACCTATGACGTCACTGAAGCGCAGCTTTTTACCTGTTGATAAGGGGTGACCTTTTTGTTCTTATCGCAAACACGTAATGACGTCACCCAACACGTCTAAACAAGAAACTGACAACTACTAGCGTGAAAGAGGGAAGGAAGAATGACTAAGCGCGTGTATTTAAGGTTTATTCTTATCTCAAACCGGAAATGATGTCACAAACTGGAAGACGGGCAGTGCCTCTCGCGGCGATGGCAGCGCCCCCTACTATAGATAAGGAAGAAAGATTAGTTAAGTGCAGACTAACAACTAAAGTGGATGTGTTTTTGGGGTAAGTGCTAAATTCTATTTTTATTTTGTAGGATTTTTTATATTTTGTGATATAATATAATTTACGAATTTAAATTTGTATACATTCGGGTTTATCTGTTTAATTATGCTATATTATAAAGAGGGGAAAGAAACTTATAGGCCCCCGAAATCGTATGACGCGTTTTGATAACAATCATATCAAGCAATACTACAACTCAACTTTGCTTTCGGGTCGGTATAAATAGACGGGGGAAAATTAGGATTTTTATCATTTGAGGATTCATATCGCTAGTGGTTAAACGTGTTTTAAATTGCTCCCGCTTTTTATCAGTGCGAATCGCTGTTGTTTGCCATTAAGAGTTAAAGTTTTTTTTTATTGGTTTTATATTATGGATGTTGATATGCTTATTGATGAAACCTCGATTGTGGGAGATTCTGTATCTGCTAAGAAGATGTTTAGCTGTTTTACCTGTGGTAAAGATTTTTCGAGCATTTCTAATCTGAACCGCCATATGAAAATTCATTCTGGCGAGAAATTATATACTTGTAATAGCTGCCAGAAGTCTTTTTATCGAAGATCAAACCTACAAAGACATTTAAAAACACATGATAGTGTTGGATTGATACAGCATGAGGGATTCTCTGAAGTTTTTCCAGAAAAGGATACTATGTCTCAAAGTTCTTTAAATTTTAATCAACAAGTTGAAGAGGATGTTTCTTTAAAGACTGTGACCCCTACGAATGTGGTAAAGAAGCATGTTTGCCCCACCTGTGGCAAAGTTTTTTCAACATATTTTAATTTGCATCAACATATTAAGATTCACTTAAATATAAAGCCGTATATATGTGATATATGTCAAAGAGCCTTTCGGAGAAAATTGAATTTAAAAAGACATTTGGAAGCTCATGATAGTGAAGCATTGTCTACATTTCAGTGTAATGATTGTGGACAGATATTTCAAAAGTGTAACTTCCAGCGACATGTAAGGTCACATCAAAATTTTCTACCTAGTTGTAGTGTTTGTCATAAAGTGTTGGGACGAAATTATGAACTGAAACAACATATGCGCACCCAACATCCTATGTATATATCATGAGTGTGAAACGGAAGAAAAGTTTTTATCTAATGTAAAGTCTAAAACATCTAAACTACAATCTGGTTTGAATAAAATATTTGAACACCAATCTGGTTTTCATTTCTGTTTAAGTTTTTAAAATTTTTAATTATATAAATATTTTTTATATTCTTCATGGTACAATGGTATTAAAAAAAGTTTTGGACTGTAATATTTATGTATAATAAAATATCTATTTTACTTGATTTAAGATGTCATAAGTCTATTCTAAAAAAATGTAATTATGAATATTGATTTAGAAGAAAAGGTTAGCTGAATTATAAATATATATTACTATATTAAAAAACGATAGATAATTTCAAGATAAGATTTTTTTTCCCCAACAATATACTGTATTCATTAAAATACACATTAATCCGGCATTATATTAATAATTTTATAAAAAGAAAATATATTAAACTTATTTTCTATACTACTTTTACAGGGTACTTTTAAAGTGTATGTTTAATTTAATCGTTATAAGATTAGACATTTTACTGGGAAGATTTACATAACTAGTTTTATTATAAAATTACGGAAATTTAAAAGTGAGTTTTTAAAATTTGAATTTGAATGTTTGAAATAAACCAATTCTACAAAACAGAAAATATAGTAATGATTTTATTGTAGTAAAAAATAGTTTAAGGATTTATTTATTTTTCTTTCTAATATTTTTTTTGTTTGAATTTTGAGGGTACGTAATTAAGACTGATATTGAATATTAAGTATTGTGATTTTAAAGAAAATCATATGTAGTAATGAGAAATTTTCAAGCGTTTGTTAAATTTGAGTGGGGGTATTAATCAGGATATTTATACAAATTCAATACTTTTAGCTGATGATGAATTTTGATTTAATAGAATTATATATATGAGTATGATGAAATTATTAGGTATTATATTTAATATTTGAAAGAAATAGGTAGACATTTTAAATAAAATCACTTTTACATAATTAAAACATTTAGATGTCAAATAAGTGGTAAAAGATTTCTTAATGGGGCATGTGTATGTATATGAGATTTTTGTATTATCAATTTACGATATAAAAGAGGAGGGCATGTTGTCAACAAAAATAACTTATATATGTTAAAACTATTAGGCGAAAAAAATTGGTTTAATAAAATATTTATGTATATACTTATGAAATTTCAATTGCGCTTTTAGTATATCTTCGATATAGTTAGGATTTTTTAATACAATCATGCATATGCATTTTCAATTATTAAAGAAACATGTAGATTTATATAGTTACCACTAACTTAGAGACGAAACTGACACTGACTTCTTATATTGTAATTAAAAATGTATTCTTTGCTATTGATACAAGCATAAAATAAATTATCAAAAGAGGTCTGATTGTCAACAGAAAATCAGATATGAATTTTTTTTTTTTTTAAGAATGCCTACAGCAACTAAAACAAGTATGTAGTAGCAAACACGAATCGTCCTAGATATTCGTAACTTATAAATATTACCTTAAAAGAAAATTATACGAAGTCCTTTTGATGATAAAATATATACTTTATAGATGAAATTAGTTTACCCTATGATCAGTGAGAAATTAATCAAGGCTTAAAAACTGAAAATTTACATATTTTTTTTTAATTACGCAAAATTGATCTGTAGATATATGTAAATATATCCTTTCTACAAATTGTTTTGTTTCAATAAAAATCGCAAATTTTATGTATGTGTACTTATTTTAAACTATTCTATGTCAAAGAATCTACATAAAGAAGAATCATGAATATTTTTGTGGAGTTTTAGATGTACTTGTTAGCATGCGTTAGATATGGTTGCGACTTTTTAGTGCAATCATACATATATATTTTAAACTATTAAAGAAACATATTAGTTTAATATAATTTTTGTATGTACAGTTTAGGCGATTTCATTGGTGTACAAGGTATGTCTACCCAAATTGTTTGATAAGGAAACAGATATGAACATTTTTTAAAGAATACCTATGGCAACTAAAAACAAGAATGGACATGCAGACAAGGATCGATGAGGAATCTTACAACTTATATACATTAGCTCAGAATAAAATTAGCTTAAGTCCTTTTGATGATAAGCGTTACTTGCTAGACGATGGAGTAACTAGCTTAGCAGATGGACATTATGAAATTGATCAAGATTGTGATTATCAAGAAAAATGTCGAATCGTGATGTAAATACTCTACGGTAAATAAAACTTTTCTGTATTTTTTTTAAATGTTAATTTTAAATATGTGTACTTTTTAAAACTTCTACACAAACATTTCTCGTGGAATGCTACGTATGTGAACTTTATTGAAATGTATTCTACCCATACGTACAATCACCCACATATACAAACATATGTATTTTTTTTTACCATATGCAGTTTTTAATTTTTTTTTTTTTTACTGCTTTGTAATTTTCTAAAGGTTTTTTTTTTTTTATTATTATTATACATTATATTTTTACATGTTTTTAATATTTTTTCAAGTTTATGTATGATATAGTTTTGCCTCTGCACATACACACACATAGTCTTATGACGTTTACACTTTTCAAAACGGTTTACCATGTTATAAAAACCGGTTACCTAGCTGAAAAATATTACAAAATGATTTTTGAATCAATCTAAAGCGTTAACCGTGTGACAAAAGGTTAGTACAATATTTTTATAAGTTATGAAATACGTTAAAGTAATAATAGTGAAAGATTTATAACATTTTTGTTAACTTGTGAATTTCTTAAAACTTTTGTTACTTTTTTTTTTTTTTTTTTTTTTTTTTTTTTACTTTTTCTTAAGATGTTTTTTTTTATTATTATTTTTTTTAAAACTTTGATATATATTTTTATAAAGTTAAGTTTCAATTAAATTTTTTTTAAAATCTTTTTCTAAAAATTTTATTTTATTTATTTTTTTCTTATTATTTTTTTTTATTTACCTTTTTATTTTTTATTTGTTTTTTTAATTAAGTTTCAATTTTTAAATCTTTTTTTTTTAACATAAAATTAATATATATATTTATTATATATTTTTTAAATTATCATAAACTTTATGCATAAACATACGCAACTACATATAAACATAGTTTTAAACAGACAGACAGTCATACATACACACACATAGAACTATTTGTTGCACACACACACACATACATACCCACATACACACACACACACATAAAGAGAACTATTTGTCACACACACATACATACACACACATACACACACAAAGAGAACTATTTGTCACACACACACATATATATATATATATATTAGCTTATTTTCCGAAAGTTGGAAGATATTGACAATTCTAAATATGTAAAGAATTAAATGTTCTGGGTATACAACGGTACATTATTCTTCAAAACATAAAATTTGATGCTTTTAGATTAGTTAATTGTACTTAATTCTGTCAGTTAATCAGACAAAAATAAGCAAAATATGATGTATTATGGCTCTTTAAATTGTACGGATGAGGTGGGCAATCAGCGCCATCTGTCGACTTTTCTGGCCCTTTAAAGATTCTAGCGAAAACTGGCGTTTGTTAGGACCTAGACCAACATATGATCCTATGTTGGTCTAGGTTAGGACCGTATACCGTTCAGAAGAAACGAAGCCGATCGAGTTGAGCTGTGTCCTACCTACAGCACAGATAATATATTCCAGTATAGTATATTTAATCTATAGTATATTTAATCTGTGACCTACAGTGCCTAGAACTAAGGTAATCTATTACCATGCCCTGAACCCTCGCATGAGACATTTCATATCACTAGATGGCGCTGCTACTTCTAAGCTTGAGGATATTTTTATCGAAGGCAGGGTAAAAAGCAAATTTCAGATTGGCAACACTGCGTACTGCGACGCCGTTCTTGTTCTTTGGCCAGTTTGAAAGTGGTGTCACAGGTAGCTAAGGAAATTCAACATAATTAGCGTAATTAAAGCATAAATTTTTAATTTATCGATCATGGCGGATGATAGAGGTAAGTCATTTACAGATTTTCGTGATATGATCAATTTATACATTTAAAAAAGTTGACAAAATGCCGTATTCTGTTTTGACAATCTAGTCAGCCATTTCTTTCTCGCCGGTCGCAAATATATGTTTTTATACGTTAGGTGCGCCGAAATAGTCATATAATAACGTTAAAAAGGTTTAAAATAGTAAAGTGCCAGTAGTAGTATAACAAATCAATATATCTAAATTAATATAATCGATATTAGCTATATAATGAGTATAAAACGTAATAATTAACATTAAAGCGGTATTCAAAAAAATATTATTCCACGCATTGTTTTTATCTTTTTCACAACCTCTAAAATGATTCCAAATTGCTGATTTAAGATTAGCCACATTTTAGTGACTCAAATTAGTATTTAACAACTTTTCCTTTTTAAAGCATTGGAGCATGAATCGCACATATCTCGCAACATGAGCAGAAAAGTATCTCATTTGAAACTAAAGCAATGGTTTGGTTTTAGTCCTGATTTCAAACCAAAACTTCTGTTTTGATTGGTTGAAATGAAAGCAATTTTTAGTTTCCAAACCAAAACTGCTGTTCTCATTGGTTGTCAGATTAGAAAGCCAAAGAAAATCATAATAGAATATTTTAAACTGTACGTAGTAATATTAATGAGTAATTTTTATTTAAAAAATAATTTTGTGCACTTAATTAAATCTGAAAAATTCTTTTTTTTATTATTATTATTAAAAGCTATGCAGTAGATTAAAAAAAAAAAAAAAAAAAAAATCCATCCGAAAGTAAGTATAATCACAACAATATTTTCCAAAGCAATTAATTAGCTGTTTTATTCCCCGATGAAAAGGAATCTTAAGTGCTCTTGAAATTGTAATATCGGTTTTACAAAAAAAGAAACTGAAAAAGGATGTTTTTAATCTACTATTTACAATCTCCACTATGTTTTATTATTAAAAAATTTACCTGAATTTCGATTCTTAATAAATTACTCAATTTCAAAAACTTTATTAAGAAAGACATGAATAGTAATGGTTTGAGTGACGAATCTATAAAATTTATTTTGCATATGATGCAAAATTTTCTTGATTCCTTTTTCTATTTTTATGAGAACTTGGAATCTCAAAGCAATTGAATTGTAATTGTTCTTTAATACTGTACTGATTTTTAAAAATCTGACATACAATTGTATAATCATTTAATGTCAGACATATAAAAAATTGGTTCAGAATGATATCGCATCTCAATTTGACTGTGTATCGTAAGACATATCAGTTTAAAAAATGTATCATCAGTTTTATGTGTTGCAAACAAGCTTATCAAGGATGTTCGAATACAATTTGTCATCCTGTCCCATGCATATTATTGATAAAAACTGGATATTCAGCAGAAAAGTTGGATATTCAGTGATTGTGATTCGGATATCCGATGGTATTTCAGATATCGGAGGTAGTTAAGTTTTAAAGAATCAAAATGGCCGGCTTGGTAGTTTATTTTTATCCTAAAGAATAGTCACTTTCAGGTACTTTCCTAACGGAAGTACTTGATCTATAGAGATTAATTACGGTATCGGTGAATCTGGAAATCACTGTACCAAATATGATTTCATTTTATTTGCAATTATTCTAAAATCACAATATAAAGGTGCGAAATAATGGTAATAGGTTACAGAGAGAAAAATCACCCTCCCAAGAATAACAAAAATTAGTCCACTGTATCTGATATAACAAATATTCCAAAATGACTATTTCAACTATTTGCTTACTTATAAACTTCATTTGTGTAATGCGGTACATTATTTGAAGAAATATTATTATGTATGGTAACAGAAGTCGCATAACATTTAAAAAACCAGGGACACCTACTTTTTATTGAAAAAATATAACTAAACATAGACTTTAAAATATTACATAAATTAATTCTTCATTATAGTATTATTCTATTATAAAAAAAATGGGCAAAATCCTCAAACAAGGGCGACCCCCGATTTGGCGATTTTTTTAACGCGCGCCAAGCACGGACGCGCGCCAACCTAAAAAACGGCAACCTCCAAATTCCACCCAATCAGAACACGTACTTTTCGGCAGACAAGTCACTACTTACACAATTCCTAGGCCAATTTCTTTCACAAAGTAAATACTGATTTTATTTCGTTTTACTGCTATTTACAAAGTTTTGAAAAGTTTTTTTGCGAGATTTCTCCATTTTTACATACTTTTAGCAATATTTTCATTCAGATTTTTTAATTTTTACAATTTTTAACTATTTTTTCCTCCGGATTTTTCCATTTTTACAAATTTTTAGCTATTTTTTCCTCCAGATTTTTCCATTTTTACAAATTTTTAGCTATTTTTTCCTCCGGATTTTTCCATTTTTACAAATTTTTAGCTATTTTTTCCTCCAGATTTTTCCATTTTTACAAATTTTTAGCTATTTTTTCCTCCAGATTTTTCCATTTTTACAAATTTTTAGCTATTTTTTCCTCCAGATTTTTCCATTTTTACAAATTTTTAGCTATTTTTTTCCTCCAGATTTTTCCATTTTTACAAATTTTTAGCTATTTTTTCCTCCAGATTTTTCCATTTTTACAAATTTTTAGCTATTTTTTCCTCCAGATTTTTCCATTTTTACAAATTTTTAGCTATTTTTTCCTCCAGATTTTTTCATTTTTACAAATTTTTAGCTATTTTTTCCTCCAGATTTTTCCATTTTTACAAATTTTTAGCTATTTTTTTCTCCAGATTTTTCCATTTTTACAAATTTTTAGCTATTTTTTCCTCCAGATTTTTCCATTTTTACAAATTTTTAGCTATTTTTTCCTCCAGATTTTTCCATTTTTACAAATTTTTAGCTATTTTTTCCTCCAGATTTTTCCATTTTTACAAATTTTTAGCTATTTTTTTCCTCCAGATTTTTCCATTTTTACAAATTTTTAGCTATTTTTTCCTCCAGATTTTTCCATTTTTACAAATTTTTAGCTATTTTTTCCTCCAGATTTTTCCATTTTTACAAATTTTTAGCTATTTTTTCCTCCAGATTTTTCCATTTTTACAAATTTTTAGCTATTTTTTCCTCCAGATTTTTCCATTTTTACAAATTTTTAGCTATTTTTTCCTCCAGATTTTTCCATTTTTACAAATTTTTAGCTATTTTTTCCTCCAGATTTTTCCATTTTTACAAATTTTTAGCTATTTTTTCCTCCAGATTTTTCCATTTTTACAAATTTTTAGCTATTTTTTCCTCCAGATTTTTCCATTTTTACAAATTTTTAGCTATTTTTTCCTCCAGATTTTTCCATTTTTAGCTATTTTTTCCTCCAAATTTTTCTATTTTTACAAATTTTTAGCTATTTTTTCTTCCAAGTTTTTCCATTTTTACAAATTTTTAACTATTCTTTCCTCCCGATTTTTACAAAGAATTCGCAAATTTAACAGTCAATTTTTTCCTAACAAAAAATACCCCTTAAACTTTGTAAATTGCAACAAAACGAAATAAAAACAACGTTTACGTCGTGAAAGAAACTCTCATACAAATTGTGTAAATAATCACTTCTTTGCCACAAAGCACAAATATTACAATTGGACAAAATCTCTAAATTCCTAATTTTTTAAATACGTAAAATTCATTCACGCAGCGGTCAGTAACTTATGTATGTACGCTTCGCGTACATTAACCGAAAAAAAACATCACTGGATGCATGAAACTCGCTGTACAGCAATCTCTAGAATGCATGAAACTCATTCACGCAGCAGTCAATAACTTATGTATGTACGCTTCGCGTACATTAACCGAAAAAAAACATCACTGGATGCATGAAACTCGCTGTACAGCAATCTCTAGAATGCATGAAACTCATTCACGCAGCGATCAATAACTTATGTATGTACGCTTCGCGTACATTAACCGAAAAAAAACATCACTGGATGCATGAAACTCGCTGTACAGCAATCTCTAGAATGTACAAAATTCGTTCGCACAGCAATCAATAACTTATGTATGTATCCTGTACACATTATCAAAAACAAAAAAAACAACACTCGATGCACGAAACTACCTCTACAGTAATATCTAAAATGCAAGACACACACTTATCAAATAAAATCAATAAAAATTCACTTACTTTTATTTTTTAAATTTACCCTTTTTTTAAGGCTTCGGTTTGTCATAATCGCTATCGCCGATCACTTCTGATGAGGCAGCAGTATTTATACAAAAATAACCCTTAAACTGATGTATATTGACGATATAAGCAGGCACTTGATGTCAAGCACACAAGTCACATGTATCTTCTCAAGAAACAAACAAACAAACCCTTAAACTGCTCACTCAAGAGGACAAAATTCAAATTTACCTCTAAATAATCTATCAAAAACACCTAAAATATCCTAAATTTTCATTAACAACACACTACACACAATATTTCAAATTCACACTTGCCGCTTCGCCGAATTCTTCATAAAAAAACAACACGTCAAAAGATTAAATTCACTTCACTTCGCAAATCCCAGAGTTCAAACAAAAATAAACATGCGAAGTGCCGTGATGCAACACTAAAGTCGGCCCAAACAACTTGGGACTTGATTTGTAAACCTCTCACTGTCCAATAAATTCAGCCCTTCTTCCATACACTGTTAAAAATATGGTGAAAAATTACCTCTGTTTATAAAGGCTCTCTATTTTCTGACCAATGAGAATGCTACATGAACGCCCTTGGCGTTCTCATTGGTCAGAAAATAGAGAACCTTTAAAAACAGAGGTAATTTTTCACGATATTTTTAACAGTGTATGCTTCCTTTTTTGGGCCTAATAAATTCCGAAATTATCGGTTTCATTCTCAAAAACATTTTTACGGTATAGTGCACCTCTATCTAACTCATCACTCTCTGAATCCAACAATACGGCACACAATAAACCAACCAACCCAACCAAACGAACGTAATTCACTCATAAACCAATCAAATTTGTAGATCAAACCGTAGTAGGCGGGGAAGAAATGCAAGGAACAAACCGGTAGCAAGAAAAACTCATTTATCGCTTTGCCAAATTCGACGCAGCCAAGCATCGCCCTTGTTTGAGGATTCAACCAAAAAATGCTTGCACATGAGAATGTTATAGTACTAAATAAACAATATCTTTCAAAGAAACTTAATCTTGACAGCCCAAAAAGTGGGTGGTGGATTTTTTAATATATATATATTTTTTACTAAATAGTGTTAAACATGCTTAATGTATTTTTTTTTAATGAGCAAATAAGATAATATTAAAAGTGTTAATAACAGTAAGTAAAAACACTAAATACTTTTCGGCTTAATGCTTTACACACTCACACTAAAAAAAAAAAAAAAAAAATTTAATCTGTTAAAAAAAAGAAAAAAGTCGCCAAATTTAGGGGATTTTTTCCTTTAATGGCAACCTAGCCATTGTGTTAAGTTATTCGTTTGGCGGAGTCTTGGAAATCGCGCCAACCAAACAGTCGCCAATCTTTTGTTTACATTTTAGCGTGAGTGTAACACATCTGTTCCTACTTTTCAAGCAAAAAAATTCTTAATTTTCAGTACATGAAATCGGCATGTAAAATTGAAATGACCCACATGTATATATGTGTGTTTGCAATTTTATCGTATTTGATCAGGTTGAAATTATTTTTGTTTCATACAAAATATTAAATTATTTAATTCATTTGAAAAATCAGTGCTGTTTAATGACAAAAATTGAGCATTTAGCTTAATTTATTATGCTGCTTATATGTAATTAAAATCAAACTGATAATTTGAATGTATTTTATCATCACATGTCTACTTCAATATTTTCAACTTATTCTATGATCATATTAGCATCACATGTCTACTTCAATAGTTTTGACTTATTCCATGATCAAATATATTGATTATTATAGAATTTATTATTGATTTATTTTGAATTAATAGTAAATATTATAGTATTTATTATATTGAATAACTGTTACACTGGGTATTGCTCAGGCTAACTTTTAATTAGAAGTTCAAAAATGGCAGAAAACATCTGTTATGTTCTGTTAATGTTTAATCAAAATTTGGATTTTCCGTCCTCGTGGTTGCTCTGTATTTCCATGTCTTTATTCTAGTAAACTGTACATTATTTGACATTCATCATCCTGAAAAATTTCACCTCTAAGGTTCTAATAGACACTGAGATATGGTTTAGCCTTTCTGGGAGACAGGAGGCAAATCTAAACAAGAACGAAAAATCATGCTTCAAGCATAGATTATGTAGCACTTTCCAACGCTTCCAAAATAATTTTACAAAACATACTCTTTAATAAGCTAAAAGATAACATCTAAGTAAACAATTTGGAAAACACATAACATATTTAAAAACATAATTTCAGGAATTTCCAACATATACAATATTCGGAAAAATATCCGAATACTTTTATTCAGCCCTGTATAGGATCTATAGATTTGTATATATACTAAATAGGATGCTAAATTTTAGTTTAGTTAGGAAACGCGTAGCAGAGTTTAAAATTATCCTTCTGGAGTTTCTGTCAGTAAACTGAAATGTGTTCGCGAACTTTTGTGCTGCCCTGTATAGGATCTACAAAATTTATACACACCACGTAATAGACAAAAGCGAGTTAAAATTAAAATCACGTTCAGTAACTTAAAACGCACTTCCAGGAATTACTGTTGTTAACAGACAGTAGAGAATTCTTTTGTGTGTCCCTGTAAATGAACGATGACTGCTATACACACACTATTCTGTAGTAAGCCTCTTGTAATGCACCTTAGTAATATATATAAATTTCAATGCATTTAAAATAATGAAACATTATTTAAATAAATCGCAGACGATTTTTCTCCATAGACGTAATGTAACGAAATTCTTTTGACTGTCCCATTAAAGTAACTATAAGTGCTATGCACACCCTATTCCATATTAAGCTTCTTCTAATGCACCTTAGTGATATATATAAATTTCAATGCATTTAAAATAGTGAAACATTATTTAAATAAACCACAAATGATTTTTCCCCATAGACCGCAATGTAACGGAATTCTTGAGTGTCCCTGTAAAAAACTATAAGTGCTATGCACTTTCGTTGAAATAGGGAACATGCTATAGATAACGACAATAACATATAAAAATTGCAGAGCAATCCGAGCATATTTACGGTAGTTAGAGCGCAGCCAGGCGGCAGACAAACCGAAGTCATAAGCACTTTTCAACTAGGTTGGAAAGTGCTAAAAAGAATCTCAATCTTGCTTCTATGTACTGTGGTTCACCATACTTGAAAATTTTGACTTTTAAGGTCCTCTAAATCTTCGAATATGGTTTGCCTGTATGTGATACAGGAGGCTAAATTTTGAGATATTGTTTTTCTGTATTGTTCTGAGATTCACAATCTTGGAAAATTTTATTTTAAAAGAACCTTATAGATCCCAAGATATTGTTGTTTCCCTCAGGAAAGAGGGGTAAATTTTGAAGTAAAAAAAAAACAGCTTTTATGCCTATATTCTTTGATTTACCATCCTTGAAATTTTCATACTTTCTAAGATATTGTTCTTGGGTATAAATAATATAGGGGAGAATTCTGAAACAATCTTGATAAATCCTGAGAAGAAAATAAAAAAAAAGTATCTTTAAAAAAATCAATCTTATTCTTCTAAGATATTTAATTATTATATTTTCAGGTATGGAGACACCTCAGATTTCCAGATCTGGACGAGTGTTGAAGAAATCAGCTAAGGTGAAAGAAATGGAAGACTTCGATATCAATGAGTTAGATGTCACCGGTAAATCACGTAAAAAAGTCAAGCCAGCTGATGAAATGGAAGAGTTGGATGACAAGAGAGTTGCCCCAATAAAAATTCCAAAAATATCATTTAGTATGCAAGGGCCAAAAAAGAAAATTGGTGAAATGATCCCACCTTCTGGAAAACAAGTATTTAAACCTTCCTTTCAAAGTTCAATGAAGGGAAAGCCGGATGTTCGGAGACAAATATATCATGATTCATCAGATGGATCAAAGGAATCAGGTGAGACAGCTTCCTATGTCTAAATTTCTTAACATAAAGATATTATGAAAAATATAGCTAGTAGGTGGTTTCATGCATCCTATTGCAGTAGTGTTTGTAGGCGTGAAAGAGTAGATTTGTTGTTGAGAAGAGTGAATAAGTTGAGTTTTTGTGTATTATGAGTACTTACCTTTATTACCATATATTCTGGTAACATGAAGATATGAGAAATACAGTAGGAGGTTCCATTCATTTCATTGAAGTAGTGTTTGTAGGAGTGAAAGAGTAGATATGTTGTTGAGAAGAGTGAATAAATTGAGTTTTTGTGTATTGTATTATGAGTACTTTTATAACTTACCATATATTCTGGTGTATGATGTCCACTTTTGATACAAGAAAATTTATCAAAAATACACAGGTGCATGTTATAAACTGAGTACCTTATTTTCAGGTGTATGAGTTTAAAAGTATAAAATATTCTGAGTGCGGCTTTTACGCTAGGGCGGAGGGTACAGTGATTTTTTTTTTTCATAGGGATGTCTTATACCTGTTTTTTGTTTCCATACCGATATCTTATGATTCCATTTTTTACCTCTTTGATCAACTGTCACATGATCTCAAATTTGTACCAAAACGTTAGGAAACGTTTCTAAACTTCGGATGTCCGTGAAAGGTTAAATGCTTATTTTTGAGAAATCTGAACAGATGACTTATAAACCCTCAGGTCCGCCATTTTGTTTTGTTGGTGAAAACCAGTTTATCGCCAACAAGAATTTGTCGCCAAGTGGTCATTTTGGGCTATTTTAGGTTTTATTTTTTATTTAATTTTGGAATATATACAGATTAAAATATGTACAGAATAAACATAAAAAAGAGATTCAAGAAATTTTCACTGAATACTGAGCAAACGGCAGAAACGTAAATATAGTGATACTTAAAAAACACAGATTCATTATTAAACCAACATATCTTTAAAAATAAAGGCATTAAAACGTATATCCTATTGTTTAAAAAACAAACCTCGATACAAAATTTGAAAAAAGAAACATCGACAAATAGAAAATCCAAAATCCATACTTAAATTTCTAAAATACATCTTAATAACAAACCTCCATTAAAAAAAAAAAAACACCAGAAATTGAAAAATCCAACCTCTGTACGTAAATTGCAAAAATACATCTTTAAACAAACGTAGGGAAAAAAAACAACAGAAAAACACCTGCAGAATTAATTTGAAAAATTAAACATGGATACATCCATTGAAAAATCAAATCTCCGTGCATAAATTGCAAAAAATACTTTACGTTTCTACGAAAATTTCTTGAATTTACCTTTTTTATGTTTAAGCTGTATATATTCCAAAATTAAATAAAAAATAAACTTAAAATAGCGCAAAATGCAATTGCACTCCAAAAATAGGCCTAGGTTTACCTTGAAACCGCCTTTTGCTTTCAAAATTTGCTTATATTTACCACCAACAACTGGTAAACTATCAACAGAAGCCCTTATCAATCCAAAAAAATAATCAAATAATAATAATAATAAAAAGTTGGAATTATACAACCTGATCAAAGATAACACGTGGGATACTATAGTCTAGAAAAAAAAGAACACAACCTTTCACTTGTACGCTCAGAGAAAAAGCAAAAAAAAAAGTCAGCTCCTAGATTATTTAAGGGTTGCCAGAAGGCAAAAGTCCGCCCGGCAGTCAGATCGGCAAATACATCGCCAAATAATGGCCGTGCGATCTGAGGGCTTATAAGTCATCTGTTCCGAGAAATCAGTCGGGTGAAAAATGTTAGTCTCAAACTCTCAAGTTAAAAATGATTGTTTCCTGTGCACCTATCAATAAGTACTGAATCTTCAGGATATTAGAATGGCTATATAGCCGTTGAGACCTTTTTCGCTAATGTTGGAAAGATTTTGTTTTAGCAGTAAGTTTAGCTTACCATTTGCTCAAATATTTTCCTCTTAAACTGTGTGCTCGTCCACCCTTTCAAAGAACGGACTTTTGTTTCGGTGCCATTGCTTATTTACCTTTTCGTCAACACTTTTTCTACGTTTAGTTGTCTCACAATTACTTCGTGTGAAAAGTTGTTTTTACAGAGCTTATAGGTAGGGTTCGATTTAAGTGGCATCTCATCGTAATTTGCGATTCAACTTTAACTAAAGTGTGACCCAAGAAATGCATTGAATCTCAATTGTTGCTATACATATTTCAGTAATGCCACTTTTCTGCCTAAAGGCAGAATTTCGCTTTTCTATAAATTTTTAAGATTTCTGCTTTTTTATAAAATCTGCAAATTCTGCTTTGTATATATCAAATCTGTGATTTCAGTGGATTCTCCTCTGTAATTCCGCGATATTAACTTTTTTCTACTGCCCATAATTAAAAAAATGTATGCATTAAATGATGCGACTTCCTTGAGTTTCATCTCACTACCCTTTGGTTTGCTACATAACAGTGCAAATTGCTGGTGATGCGTGGGAGTTGCAAGGGACGAAGTTCTACTCTCCATCCTGTCTGTTAACAAGGAAGGATACTACTTTTCACAGAATTGTAAAAGAAAAAATCACGTTGAAAGTGTCTAACTGCTATTCAAAAGTGACTTTGTATAGCATTTACTGCTATGCAATTTTCTTTTTCTAAATAGACCCCTGCGTATAGGTGACTATTGTGTCAGTACAAATGTACTGACTGGGGTTTTTAAAGAAATAGCAGAGGAAATTACAGTAGAAGCGTAATAACTGATTTTTATTAACCCCAAAAGTTAAAGGGGAGGGGAGAAAATCCTCTCTCGGCAATAATTTTTCTTGGTGCAGGTCGGATTATTTTGCGTCATAGTATCCAAACAAAGGGAAATGTATGCAAGTGGATAATATGACGCAAAATAATCATTTAAATAAATTTTACTTATGATTTTGGATAGCGTGGCACAAAACATAAATCAGTTTATTGAAATAAATACATTTCAATACATAATATAGGCTCAGTGAAAGTAATATATTTAACAGTGTATTGAAAAATTAAAAGTATTGTTTATATGTGTAAATATACTTTAGAAGACAAACAAAAAATAATTTAAATTGAATTTTAAAACAATCCTACTAAATTCACGTGAAGGTGTCACTCAAATTTTGATATCATTTCTTTTAAAACCCATATTTTGAATTTGAGAGATCTGAATGAAAAAGCATCAGCGAATAATTTTTTCATAATAATTTTTTCATGTTAAGATAATAATTGCACCTGTGAATATAAATAAAACTAAAAGGAAAATGATGATTTTAAAAAATATTAACATAGCGTCACTCAAATTTGATATCATTGCTTTTAAGACCCATATTTAAAATTCTTAGAGCCAAAAGAAAGTGCTGCGTCACAACTTTTAACCTGTTAAGGGTTTTTGTACTGATTATAGATACCTTAAGTTAAGGTCACTTTTACCCAAAACAAAAGTGTTTTCAATCAGTTTGGGATGTACTGTGTTGAGAGCATTGGCATAATTCATCATCACCAATGCTCTATAATTAACAGCACTAACTGGTAACATATACAGGACTGATTAAAAACATTTTTTATTTGGGTCCAGGTAGCCTTTTCTTAGGGGTCGGAAGTAGTGCGCTACAAGTAGCGAAACTACTGTAGTCGCTACTTTTACAGTAGTTTGTAGTGTAGCTAGAGATGTAAAATTTCAAGAAATTTTGAAGTGGTGGAAAAAACCCCAGTTTTTTTCTGTTTTTTTTTCTTAAAAAATTGGAAATTTTGGAAAAATTGAATTCTTACAAATGTTTCTCAAAAATAAGTTGCATTTTCTTGAAAGATATAAAATAATAAACATTTTTTAAATTTCTGCATACTAACGAAAATAATTTTTTTCACTTTACATGAAAATATTGCAAAAAAAAAAAAAAAAAGCCAGTTTTTAAAAGTTAGCCTTTCAGCCTCAGAATTTTCACAGTAGCTTTTCTTTCTTAATTTAACACCATTGTTTGTAATATATCATGTTTCTGTTGAAATGATTTTTCAGTTGCATTTATTCAATTACCAGTAGAGATAATTAAAAAATAAATAAATCTTATGAGTTTCAACCAGTATTACTACAGTTTGTAAGCAAATTTAAGTCCTCTCTACATAGTAATTTGTATATAAATGACGATATTTAAAAAAAACAAATTATTGTAGTTGTGACATAATAAATATTATCATTTTTATCTCTTATTGCTTAAAAATGGATAATTTACAATATTACAATTTTATTTTCGTACAATTATAATTTTAATTTATTGTGTATTTAGTTTTGGTATAGCTTTCCAGTCTAAATCTAAACCAACCCTATGTTTTGGTTTTAGTTTTAAATTCTTAATATGAAAGTATATATATATATATATATATATATATATATAACAAAAATAAAACATTACAAATCCAAATAACATGACCCTACTATTTCTCTCTAGTAAACAAGTCTTTTAGCTCAGTTTAATATTTTCAATCTTTATTTGATTTATAATTAGTTTTTCATGAAATTCTAGCATTTAGACCAAAATACTGCATTTTCTACAGAACTGTATTTTGATTCAACTCCACATTTCAGTGCACCATTTCATGTTGCATTCACCAAGATGTTTTCTGTGACCTATACACAGACCTTACTCTTCTACCGCCAATTGCTCACCTGAACATTTCCTTGATTTACCAGTCATGTTTTGCTTGACTTAGACATCCCTTTATTAATGTACTTCGAATTTTACTTTGAATTTCTTCATAACTATAGCTTTCTAGTCTACACTTAAAAATATTGTTACACATTGATTTCTGGGTAACTAATCAACTCTTTGTGATGTTTTGTTAATTTTATTGTGCTTTACTAGCTCAAAAATTGAAAGGTAGCAAAGAACTTTAGCAAATTGATAGCAATCATAAAAAATAGTGATAAAATTCTTCCTATAAGTACCAAAATATGGCATATACATTTTTTTGAAATCCTACCCTAGCTTTGATTTGACACATTAAACAAATAAAATGGGATCCGTCTCTCACTCCAAACATTCATATACATTGGCTACATTCAAGAAAAAGAAAAAACATTATCAACCTAACCAGTTTTATTACGTTTTTCTAATTATTTGGCTATAGCGTTTGAAAAATCAATTAGAATTGAACAAACTGTATTGCATGATATTTTCGATTAAATTATCTTACCAGTGGTATATAGCTTTTATGGTATTACTAAAGAATATTGGGTGTTATGAGCCATCAAACTTAAAAAAAAAAAATTTCCCAAAAGGTTTCCACAATTTTGGCCATTACTGTATATACAGCGAGATAAGAGATTCATTGGCGATTTCAGCTGTTATGTGACATGTTTTGTTATTCTAAAATCATCACATTTGTGGAGGATTCAGAGTGTAGATTGAAAAATATTCCAAATTTTTTGAAGGGTCCTATGTTTTGAGGTGAAAAAATTGTAAAGGATCCTTTAAAGGACTCAAGTTCTTCCTAAACTGCTTACGGATCGTATTTTCTATGTTAACATTTTCATGGGAGACACTGAACATGAAAAAACATCAGAATGCAGCCATAATAACATTATGAATATATTTTATAAATTAAATTTAAATTTTTCCAATTCGGAAAAATGGAAAAATTACCTCTTTGGGGGGGGGGGGGGCAGTTTTTTTCCCCGAGCATTCCCATCTCTAAGTGTAGCGTGCTACATTTTTAACAATGTAGCGTAGAGAGAGTAGTGCGATACAAAATTCAGTAGTTTGTAGTGAGAACCAACACTACTTCAGGAGGGAAAAAAGTGCCATTCTGCAAATCACGTGGTCGAAGCTCACTTCTTTTTGAGCAGAACAGTTCTGCTCAAAAATTTTCGAATCACAGTGGCAAATCTCAGCTGCAGTATATAGCAACACTTCGCATGAAGTCATAGATTTTTTCCATTGACACTTGCTGCTGAAATAAAGTACTAACCCACCAAAGGAATTAATTTTATTGTTGGCAACACTTGTCTATTTACTTGTTAAGAAGTCTTCATGTTTTAACGCCGGATTTCTTATTATTTGGAATTGCTCCATTTACAAATTTACTTGTTTGCATTTAGGGTTGTTTTTCTGTAATTTTCTAGATTATAAAATCTCTTAATTTTGCTACGAAATTTGTTAAGTGTGTATAAACTAACGTTTTCGAGACAAACACAAAACATTTCCTTGTATGGTATCTTTCTTAATTTTCTAATGCCCTTGGTTATGTCGATTTATTTAATTGTATTCCGGCAGACGCGATATAACGAGGGGTCACTTTATTATTTAATCAGTGTCTTCAACTTTATTTAATTA
The DNA here is from genome assembly GCA_963931845.1 of Maratus michaelseni. Taxonomy (NCBI): domain Eukaryota; kingdom Metazoa; phylum Arthropoda; class Arachnida; order Araneae; family Salticidae; genus Maratus; species Maratus michaelseni. The sequence goes on from OZ007586.1 coordinate 410,877,777, forward strand.
TAATTGAGTGTAACGTAGTCTGTATCGATAGGTAGACCTATGGTTTTTAGTTCACAGGCTATGAAAGCCTGAGAGCTAATGTGCCTGCCTGTTCTGTATGCACGTAACGCGATAACTCTTGCTAGAAATAACGGTTTTGCTTCAAATTTTGTTTATAGGTTCATTGTGATAAGGCGCTTCCCTGATTAGTTTTGAGGTTTCATTGGTTAACCTGCTCGGTACGGCTTGGTAAGATGGTTCACCGAGAGCTAAATATCCTTCCAGTACGGCGCTGGTGAAACTCCTTACCAAGGCCTCCGACCCCCTTTTTGGAGGAAAAAGTCATTACTCAGCTGTCAGTTTCGACTCTCCCGGAGAAAGTTTCCCCACCCACATTGGACTGAAGGGTCAGTTTTTACAGTTGGCGATTCTTCGGGGGAGAAAAACAAGTATTTTGGCGAAAGCTTCTTTTAACACGTCATTAGTTTATCAGTAGTTTGAAAAGAGGAGCGCATTTTGCTAGAGAAAATTTTATAATTACGAAATCTTCTTTATTATGGCTCATAGATTTAAGGGTCTCAGCGAAGCTGAGATTCTAAAACTTATGAATGAATGCGATGCAGAGAATTATGCTGACAGTGATTCAGATTGTGAATTTGATGATCTTGAGGAATCTCTCAATTGTACGGCTGACGAGATATTAAACGAAGAAAATGTGGAAATACCTAGTAAAATAGAAGGATTTGAATGGAATGAAGCCAGTGAAAATGATGAAGTAAACATTTTGCAATTTACTGGGAATCCTGGAATATGCATTGATGTTTCAGAATTCAAAAATGCATATGATTATTTTAAAGTTCTATTTCCAAACGAAGTTTTAGAATTGATAAGCATGGAGACAAATAGATATGCCGAACAAGTGTTTGATTTAAGACCAGAGGAAAACGGTAAAAGAAAGCATTCGCCAGAATGGAGAAAAACAACACCTGAAGAGATAGAAATATTTTTAGGTGCTGTTTTACTTATGGGTCATATCCACAAAGACAAAATTCATGATTATTGGTCTACAAATGAAATGATTGAAACACCTTTCTTTAGAAAAATCATGTCTAGGGATAGGTTTATTCAAATTTTAAAATTTTTGCACTTCACCAATAATGATGAAAAACCTTCCAAGGATTCAGTGAATTTTGACAGATTGTGGAAAATGAGAAAGCTTTTCAATATTTTGAATATGGTTTTCAAACAACCATATGAACCTACAGAAGAGGTTGCTGTAGACGAAGTAATTGTCAAATTTAAAGGCCGTGTTGCATTTAGGCAGTATATTCCTAAAAAACGAAAACAATGGGGAATCAAAATGTATAAGATTGCTGATAAAAAAGGATACACGTATGATATGAGAGTTTATCTGGGCAACGATAAAAATAAAACAGATATAAATTCTGCATCATATAATGTAGTTAGTACTATGGCTGACACTATCAAAGGAAAGGGACATAAATTGTTCATGGATAATTTTTTTTCGTCTCCTGAACTTTACCGCGATCTGTTAAAGGACAAACAAATCAATGCTTGTGGCACTGTCAGAAACAACAGGAAGAGTTTCCCTAAGTGTATTTCAAAACCTAAATTAAAGCGTGGAGAAACTCTTATACGATATGGAAATGGACTTACAGCTTTACGCTGGAAAGATAAACGGGATGTTTATATGCTAAGCAGCATGCACAAGCCCACAGAGCATAATGTTTCAAACGATGGAAAAAAACCAAAAATAATCGCTGACTACAATGAAAATATGGGATTTGTTGACCTGAGTGACAGGATGGCAAACAGCTATGCCTTCGAACGACGCACATTAAAATGGACAAAAAAATTATTTTTCCATTTGCTGGACATTGCTGTCCTTAATGCCTACATTCTATCCCAAAGCACTGAAAGACATAGAGACTTCCGTATGTCACTAATTAAAATGCTTGTAAAAAAAAGAGAAACTGTTTCTTCAAAACCTGATACTTCCTCTGAGGTAACTAGTACTTCCTCTGCAGGCCACTGGCCTTTGGATGAGAAAAAATACCGAAGATGTGTTGTATGCTCCAAACAAGGTTTACAAAGGCGTGTAAAAGTAATATGTACAAAGTGCAACGTTGCTTTATGCATAGATAAAAACTGTTTCGCAAAATTCCATACAAATGCAGCATTTTCTAGTCAGTGAAAATCATCAAAACTCATTCCAATTTAATTAAAAGATTTTCCATGCATCTCCATATAAATCTCTGCATTCGCATTCACTTCATTTAAATTCTCCATCAATTAAAACTAAACAGTCCTTCTCAGGGCTAAAAACAAACAGCTCTTTTCAGAGCTAAATTGGTTCCTTTGGAACCATACATAAATAAAAAATAGATCAAACAGACACACATTGAAACTTTCCCGTGCTCCTTCACATTATTATTTAAAAATAGCATAGTACCATGAAATCTGGACTGTGCGCCCCCCCCCCCCCCCCCCCCCACCTTCACAAATATCCACCATACACCATATTTTTGTTTTTATAACTTCAATGAACCCCCCTGCCTCCCGGCATTGAATTTCGGCTTCTTTTTCAACCCCCCCCCCCTCCCGGCATTGAATTTCGGCTTCTTTTTCAACCCCCCCCCCTCCCGGCACGGAATTTCGGCTTCCTTTGCCCCCCTCCCTCTCCATGCACACACACCTTCAGTAGAAAAAGTTTCAGATATTGAGAACTCTTAAAAAATTCTGCTGACCTATTTGTTGTTCTCTAATATTAATAATTAATTAATTAATCATCTAAATTAGAAGCCCCTCTCCTCGAAATTTAAGCTCCCCCCCAGTATACAAAGTTTAAAATATTTAAAACACTGTATTAAAAAAATCTTCTGTTCTAAGTAGGGCTTTTTAGTAACAATAAATAAACAATCGGTTATCAAAATTATCAGTCCAAAAATATCCACTTCGCCCTTTGCACACTCCTCCCAAAACAATTATACAAAGTTTTAAGTCTTTAAAACTGTGCGTTTGCCGCATTTATTGCCCTCTAATAACAATAAATAAATAGCAATTCCACTCACTCCAACACCCCCGTCCCCCAAATCTTCCATCCAAAAAAACCAATCTTTTTTGCAGTTTGACGGTTTTAGAGTGTGCCATGCCATTTTCTAACTGCCTAATCCTGTATGTGGAATATGTCGTATCATTTTCTCAGTATTTTGTGCCATATTCTAATAGCACAATGCTATTCTTCACTTTGAAACGATTTTTACTCCCATAGCAATAACGAATTATTCTTTTGTGTGTGTGTGTGTGCGTGGAGGAGGGGGGGGGGTGTCCTTATAAACACTAACAAGTAAACGCTATAGACTACACATTTCACAGGAAGAATACATTTTAATAATATATATCAGTTTCAAAGAATTCTACGGATCTCTGTAGAAATGAGCGGTAACATTCCTTATTAATTTGGGAATATCTTTTCCAAATGTATCAAATAAGCAGGCACTCTTACTTAGAAACTATGTGTCGAACGCTTTTTTTTTTCGTTAAAGGAAAAAGTTATTTATAAAAATGCTGTTAAAGTTGATGTTTTGAACGGAATTTCCAAATATGATAGCTCAGGAAAGGAAACTGCTGTCGTGAGACAACAATTGCTTATAACTCAAGATGAAATTCATTTATCGAAAACTATATAGATATAAAAGAAAAAATCTTTGACTCCAAATCACTTCAATCAGTATGTCTGGAAATTAGAGGTTTTTTGTTGGTGTGTGTGCAGTAAAAAAATGTACGAATAAATGCTATGCAATCCATATTCTGGAAGACTGCAGTGCACTTCGCATCAATTTCAGTACGTTTTGATAAGGTGGAACATTTTTTGAAAAAAAAAAATGATTTTTTTCTCTTATAATGCAACAAACATTTTTTTTTTATTTTGTGCGTGTGTGTATGAATTTATGTATTCGCAAACAAATTTTAGTACATACTACTAACTAAGGTATAGTTAAGCGGGAATATTATTTAAATAAAATAAAATTTCTCAATAATACATGCTCTTAAGCCATAAAGCTTTTTTTTCTTCTTTTCATCGCCCTGAAAAGGAGGTTTAGAATTTGTTTGAAAATGAATCAAGTGCTCGTATTTTCAAACTATGAAATCGAATTTTTCTTTTTTTCGTTAATCTGTAAAGACAGGAGTTTTTTTAAGAAAAATGCTGTTAAAGTTAGAGTTTTCAACCGAATTTCCGCATACGATAGCGCAGGAAACGAAAAAACTACCGTCATAAGACAATAATTGCTTATGACTGAAGATGTAATTCATTAATCGGAAAGTATTAAAAAAAACTATTTGATTCCAAATCACTTTCATCAAAATGCCCGAAAGTAGCACATGTTTAAAAATTTAGACAGAAAGTGACACTATCGGCAATAATCACTCATAAACTACTGTAACCGAATTCTTTTTTTTTTGTGTGTGTGTGTGTGTGCGTGTCCGTAAAAATTATAGAAATAAATGCTATGCAGTCTATATTTTACAAGACTGTAAAATCTCCATATCATTTCAGTATGTTTTGATAGAGTTAACTTTTTTTTAATACTAATAATTTTTACCTCTTATAATGTAACATAATTATTTTTATTTTTTATTTTTTTTTTTTTTGTATGTGTATAAATTCATTTATTCACAAACAAATTTTAGTTAGTACATTATTAAGTTACTGTTAAGCTGATATACAATTTAAATAAAGTCAGTAATGGTTATTTTTTCCCCCTGAAAGCTTTGAATATTAGTTTTAGAATTAATTACATACCATATAATGTACAAATAAAAAAAAATCTCTTAAACTTTTATATTATAATATATTATAATCAATTGTGTTTATAAATATATTATTATTATTATTATTATTATTATTTATAAATGTTAAAATAAATATATACATATATTTAATTTTAGTTGATTTGTCAATACAGTTTGTAATGTGAGTTCATCTATAACATTTTAATAACTGTATCGCACAATGCTGATCAGGAAAATTATCAAAATACTTTGTCCTAATGATTCATTATTCATACGTACTAATTCATTCCTCGTGATCTAGCACTCGTGTTAAATATAACATTGAAAGTAATCAAAAATGGGCATAACTGGCGAAAGTAACAACCTACTCAATACTTCCTGGAATTATACAGCAACCCTGGATTCCAATGCACACCCAACACTTCACCCCGCTTCTGGACAAAGGTTTCGGTCACTGCAATGTAGGGGGAGAAAATTCCAAGATATCGCCGTACTTAAAGTATGAGGTTTTAAACTTCTATTGCCGGTAATAGAAGGTTAAGTATAAAGGGGGGAACAGGGGGGGGGGCTAACAACCCTTAATTTAGTTAAATGGGTTTTTCAAGCAGAATTATCAGATTTTCTTCAAATTTTGTATATAGATTCATTGTTGTAAGGCGCTCACCTGATTAGTTTTGGGTTTTCATTGGTTAAGTATGAAGGGGGGAACAGGGGGCTAACCTCTCTTAATTCAGATAAATGGGTTTTTCAAGCAGAATTATAGTTTTTTTTTTCAAAATTTTGTGTATAGATTCATTGTTGTAAGGTGATTGCTTGATTAGATTTTGGGGGTTTATTGTTTAAATATAAAGGGTGGGAACGGGTGTTTATTCCCCCATTAATTTATTGTCGATTTCTTTATTTTTTGAGTGGCATTATTCTTTGAAAAAATAGCATAATATAGAATTAGTGTGAATAGCCTGTGAGCTCAATGCCATCAGTTTAACTGGGCACTTTTCTTTTTATTATTGGTCCTATTCGAATTCATTTTTTTTTTTTATCTATATCTTATGCATAATCTATATCAGTATCACTTCTTTGTATTTCAATGGCTGTTTATTTTGTGGCATTTTTCAACTGTATAAAAGCCAGTACTATAACAAATAAGAGATTCTAGTTTTAAAATACTGTTTTTTTTTTGTTTTGTTTTTTAAGACTCCAGCTCTGTTTCTTCTGAATCATCTTCGTCCTCCTCTCCTACATCATCTGATGCTTCAGATGATGAAGATTTGTATAACTCTGAATACAGAAAGGACCAAAAAGTTTCTTTGGGTTCTTCAGGACTTCAATCTCTTCCTGTTCATCAAGAGAAAGTAATTGTGGAGCAACATCAGCAGCGAGTACTTGGTTTTATTATTAAGAATTTTTTGCTTTATCAGCTTCATTTTGATCCAATGACTATTACTTAAAATAGGATATATATAATCTGAAAATTGTCATAATCAAAGTGCACATAATTAACATTTTCATAGTGTATGATTAACTTTGTTGATAAACTTTATTAATTAAAAGGTAGAATGTCACTTTAATAAAATTTGTTAAATTTTTTTCTGTTTTGACTTAACAATCGTACCAGTTGCTTTACAAAATTTATTACATTTTCCTTGTGCAACTGATTAATATTAAATTTTTTACCATCTTCAAAACTGTATTTTTTTTTTTTCTGCATAAAAATTAATTTGAAATACATAATGTTCACTTTCACCTCTGTAATTGGATATGTTTAGGCAATTTTGTGAAAAATGAGTATTGAACCTATGGACAATTTCATATACCATAATTTCCGGCATATAATCCACAGATGAAACAATTACCCAGAAATTTATTCAGTAATTGAAGTCAAATATTTTTAGAGATCTAGAAAGTTACATTTTATAAAATAACATTTCTGGGTCAAAACATGATTGTTTGATCTGCAGGAGGAATTATATGCCGGAAATGATAGTAACAAAATCGTATTTTTCTATCTGAAAGCAAGCCTGACTTTTTATTTAACAAGGATGCACATTTCTAGTATGCATTTTACAAGCCCAATGAGTTAATTTATCCTATTTTCAAAATTTTCTTGTCTCGGAGCAATGTTTTTTAAAATATGAAATTTCATTATTTTATAGCCTTTTTTCTAACAATGTATTATTACTTACTTACCAATCTTTTTTATAAATGAAAAACATACTTTGAGCCAGAAAATTTAATTAAAATTGTCCTGCTTCTTTGTGGTAGTCATTTGAAATCTACTTGATATAATTCCTTTCTGGGTCAAATATGTGTATAAATGGAAATCTCCAATTAAAAATGTGGGAGTTGAAAAGTATGTTATTAGATTTGCATAATTGTAATTCTTGGTAACTTTATTTAGTTTCTTGAATATGCTGATATGCAGTAGACTAGTATTTATTTTAATATTAATTTATGAACATTTAACCATAATAAATTTAAGTTTGTTAAAAATAGTTCCATAAGGGAGAGTCTTATCAGTAAACGTTCTGTTTAATTTTCAACTTTGTCCAAACTATTTTTACTCAGATTTTTGATAACTTTATATGAAGTATAGCTACTATAAATTTAAAATATGGCTCTCTTCGCATGGCATTTTGTGCTGATAAAATATAATGCTCTTTTAACTTTAATTTCAGTTTAATTTTAACTTTTCTCTTACTTTCATGTTGCAATTTCTATTTTTCAGACATTTTTGTTTACTCATCAATATTACTGCAATAATGTATATAAATATTTATATGGAATAATAATGTATCATTAGCCAAAAATATTATTTCAGAGAGTAATTTCACTTTATTTCAAAGTTTAGATGTAGGTTATAAATTTTAGGTGTAACTTTTAAAACATATTTTCTTTCTTAAATATTCCCTTAGTATTAAAAAATATTTTAGTTACTGTATTTATTCATGTATAATGCACACCTTTTTCTCCAAAGTTTGAAAGTTGGGATGCACATTAGATATCGAATACTATTTTCAACAGCTATATCAAACCATGTGTGCTTTAACTAAGTTACTGAACATAGATATTACTGTAAATTTGTAAGATTACAGAAGTGGTAAATAAAATAAGTTATATAATTGCACTTTCATATCATTTGTGTCTTATAAACAATTGCAAGGTAGTGACTCACTTCTGTGTTTAATGTCAAAAAGTCCTAAAACTCTTAGGCTTTCATCTTATCCTAAATTCTCACAACTGAATGAAAATTAAACTCAAAACTTATCAAATAGAATTTTAATTTACATCTTCATCAGATTAGTGTTGCATAACTGAAACAGTAAAAAAGTGCTCGTACTTTCAAAATTCCCTACTTGCAGTTTACAATTAGTTAAAACTGCTTCTCTCATCGTTACTGCTTATTGTTTCTGAAATCGACATTGACACAGTCTATATCTTCATAAATATCATTAATAATCTTCACTTCCATCTATCTTATTTGAAATTCCAATCACTTTGAATGACCATTTTCATAGAGACTGAGTTCTATGCTTTGAGTACTTACATGCATTTGGTTGTATATTTTTAAAATTAAATTCCTGGATTTTCTGCTATTAAAATTGCATGGTGCTCATTATACATGAGATTTTTTTTTTTTTTTTTTTTTTAATTTTCCCTATGAAAGACAAGGGTGCATTATACAGTCAACTCCATCTAATCTGCAAACGTTTTGCAGATTATAGAATTTTGTAGGTTATAGAGGTCATTGTTTTGTGGATACAAAATGAGTTGTTATTATTAATGCATGAATAAATGTTAAAATAGGAAGATAATGATTTCAAATAAGTTTTGCAATGAAATATTTCTTCAATATTAAAAAAAGCTTATCTCATGAAAGTAAATAATGTAAGCATTTTCATGTAATACATAAGAATAAAATAAAATAGGTACTATACATATTTAAATATACAAATCTGAATGCACATTCATCACTGATTCGTTTGATTTTGTGAATTGTTGATATAATTGTTTCAGTACTTTAGGTTTAATTTTGGAAATTTTACCTTGCAAGTTATGCAAATATGCAAGTTCTTGCTCAGAAATTACTTTTTTGATAAAAAGTTTTAAATTGTTAATATAATTATTTAATTTATGGTTTAGAGAAGAGCAAGGATTAAACTGAAAATTTGATTAAATTAATGCAAAATAATTTTCCGCAACAAAATGAAAAAAGAAATGTTTCTGCCACCGAATTTCTTCAAAATATTAACTGTAAATTTCATTGTTCACATTCAAATATGCATTGTAGATCAAAAGTTTTGTGGATTAAAGGGAGTTGACTGTACATGAGTAGCTACAGTACATTGAAAGATAAAATTTAAGCACAGTTATTCAATTCAATTTTTCTTTTTCTATACTTTTATTGACTTTAAAAATCCATATCACAATTTATGCTATCATTAAGAATGTCTAAAGAAATTGCAAAAGTATATGCAGGATTTTTTTCTTTTCTTAAGTTGAAAAGCTTCTCTCACATGTAGTAGAAAAAAAAAGTAAATGTCAGTCCAATGATTATGTTTCTCATATTCTGCAAATATAAACGATGGATTATTCTAAATGTGTTTACATTCAAATTACTTACAAACTAGGGGGGGCTCAGTCCCCTACTCTCTAACGCTCGCCAACCCCCGTGAATTGCAAAGCAATTCATATTAAGACCGCTACGCGGTCCCAAACAATTCTAGCCGGAATGAGTACTACTATAAATCATTTTAACATATGAAATTGGCATTTTTTTTTTAATTTAAAAAAATTAATTGAAAACTTCGTTGAAAATACAGTTAAGAATGCATTTATATTGGTTCTACCAATGGACATAAATCATTTAAATAGTATGAAAAAAGATCTCGGAAAAACAATTACTTTAAAACTCATTGCTTCTATAATATGAAAAAGAAATTATTTTTTACTTCTTCAAGACAGTAACAGATGGCAGCACATGCAATCGAAACAGTTGATATTTTCATTCTCTCCGGTTTTTGTGCAAGAGAAATTCGTAAATAAATTGAAGTTGAAATAAATAAGAGTTGAGAATTCATTTGGAATTAACCATATTACTCATAAGTAATATGAGGAATCATCTCAAACGCTTTGGATTACGTACATGTTATTTTATTTTTAATAATTGCTAGTTTACGTTTCACTGCTGTCACAATGGCCGCCATATTGAAGCTGGAAACTACTGTTGTTGCCATCGATAAGCTAGAAATTCAGCTATATTTCCACGCCACGTAAGAGAAATATATATATAGATTTGCAAAAATTGGCATTGACAAAGTATTTTGTAGAATGTTCTGGTTCCGACTTTACCATAGGGAAATATTAAAAAAATTTCAAAAATACTGACTAATACTTTCACTCCTTGACATTTTCTCAATGTATAAAAATAATTCTAAATAAGTAAAATATTCATCTCTGCGAGTAATGGCAAACACTGCGTGATATGTTTCAAAGAATTATACACCAGTGAACAAGTAATTTATTTTAATAGTTTTCTTAAATTCTATTTCTTGTTGTATTTATCATAAGTTTTTTCTGTTGAAATTTAAAATAGTAAATCTATGTCTAAGCTTTGTTTTTAAACACATTTTCATTTCAGTATGAATCGCCCATTTATATGGAGCCCAGTAGTGACATGTCATCGGATGATAGTGAAGATGGTGCTAGTGATACAGCCTTAGTAATTGCAGAAGATTCAGATGAATCTACTAATTTCGCATTAGGCAAAGGGCCGAAAGGTGGTGCCAAAAAAAAGGTCATCATAAAAAAGGATCCATCATATGCTCCTCGTCAAGGTGGTGGTAGAAAGAAACCTCCTCCAAAATCTACTGAAGCTGCTCCTAAAAAGAAGCCTGCAGGGGTAGGAATTGTCCTAATTTTTAAAAATATGTACTAAACCATAGATTTTTACATCCCTCCCCCCAACTATAAAAAAAAAAGCATGAAAGTTACTAGTCGGGTTCATTAGACCTTTGGATCCATATGTACCCACCACTGAATTATAGTGAGTATACTAATAAATAATACAGTGTGTAAAAGAAAAAATTGTATTGAATTTATTACACACTTATTTTTATCTTCAATTACTGTGTACAACATATACAAATCAACAAAGATTGTTTTCAGGTATAATTTGCTTCTGTAAGTCTACATTTATTTTGAAACAATGCAAGTAAACAATTAGCAGTATGATAAATGGACCACAGTCTATTATTGTGATCCCTGCCAGTGTATCCGGGAAGCCCTGACTATGGAGGACCAACCAAACAATTTTCAACGAAATATTCATCAAGTAAGACATCAAAGATGGAGAGGGCTTGGCCTAATTCGGGCTGTCACAACCACAGTGGCTTTGAGCCCACATTATTCAGAATTTGAATTTAAGAGGAAATTTGATATAAAATGTAAATGAATAAAAAAAAATTATATATTTATCGTAAAATCCCGATTGTAAGCGCCCCCCCCCCCCCCTTTTTCAAAATCAAAAGGGTTAAATTTGAAGGGAGGCTGATAATCGAGATTTAAAAAAATAAATTAAAAAACCTGTTTTTATTATTAAATTAGAAGTAAAAAAAGGGGCGAGAATCTCCGTATTTCGTCAAATTAAAAAATAAAATAAAAATAAATTCCTCCCTAAAATCCCCCCCCCCCCCCCCCTCCCCCAAAAAAGTTGAAAATTTTTAAAAATGTTTCTTTAATATTATTTTATTTCTTACTTTATTGTAACAATAAATAATCATCTAAATCCACCCTCAAAATTACTGCTTCCCCATAATGTTTACTCATAGTTTAACCTTTATAACTTCTTTTATTTTAAACCTGTTTTCAGACTTATTAAATGCTCTATATTAAAAATAAATAACTCAAATCTATCGCCTAAATTACCCCTCCTAAAATCTCTCTTCCTCTCTCCCTGCCCAATACACCTCATCTCACGAAGTCCTTCCCCTTCCAAATGCGTTTCGTAAAATTTAAAATATTTAAAATTCTTAATTATTTTCTGCTCTTTTTGTGATTTTTTTTTTTTTTCCAAACAATCTTTAAATAACAATCTAAGTTATTCCCTCCTCCCTTCCAAAAGAGTCTTCTTCCCAAGTAAAACTTCAAAGTCTTAAACATTTTTTTTTCATCTTTTTATAACTGTTTTGCAAAAATAATTATCTAAATTGCTTCACCCCCCCCCCCCACCAAAAATATTCTGCTTCCCCCTTTCACTCTCCCCAGCACACAAACTTTAAAATCTTTAAAACTATTTTTTAAAGACTTGATAAAGATTTTTATGCTGTATTATTACTTTGTAGCAACAATAAATAACTGATCATCCAACTTTCCCCTTAAAGTTCCATTCTCCATCCCCAGAAAAAAAAGTGAATTTCTAGTCACGGGGTGGGGGGGGGGGCAGAGAGAAGATTTTAGTCTTTTTGTAATTTGGCTGTTCTCACAGCTGATATTTTGTTAATGGATGGGGTGTTATTTTAAAGAACATATTTATTGCAAAACAAAATATACACATAATTCAGGAGAGAACAGCAAACTGCAAAACAAAACAAAAAAATAAAAGTTTTTTTGCTTTCCTCTTACATATTTAGAAATCCACACCTCTCCTTTGCAGAGCTGCAACTCTCCTGTTTTTCACTCGTACTTTAAAATTCCTAGAAACGTACTTCTGAAAAAAATAAAATTTCCGATATCGTTAGAATTTCGCCATAGGATCGCTAAAAAATGCGAATTTCGTCAAAGGATCCTGGAAAAAACGTAAATTTCATGAAAGAATTGCTGAAAACCCCCCTCAAATTGAGGTAAAAAAAGGCGAAAAAACTGCAAATTTCGTCAAAAAATCACAAAAAAAAAAAATCGTCAAAAGATCGCGAGAAAACACACATTTCATCAAAAATCCCCTCAAATTTCGTCAAAAAACGGCGAAACAAATGCAAATTTCGTCAAAAAATCGCAAAAAAAAAACCCCATACAAATTTCGTCAAAAAATCGCGAAAATACATACATTTCGTCAAAGAATTGCCAAAAATCCCCTCAAATTTCGTCGAAAAAATGCAAATTTCGTCAAACGGCAGAAAAAATGCAAATTTTGTCAAAAAACGGTGAAAAAATGCAAATTTCGTCCAAAAATCGCAAAAAACACAAATTTCGTCAAAAGATCGCGACAAAACGTATATTTCGTCAAAGAATCTCCTAAAATTTCGTCCAAAAACGGCGAAAAAAAATGCAAATTTCGTCAAAAAATCACGAAAAAACACAAACTTCGTCAAAAGATCTCGGGGAAAAAAGCCAGAAATTTTGCCAAAAGATCGCAAAAAAAAAAAAAAAAAAAATTTCGTCAAAAGATCGCAAAAAAAAAAACACATTAAGTTCCAATAAATATTTTCTTTTTATTTGAAAAAAGTTTATTTCATTTGTTGATATCTTAAGTTTTTTTTGTGTAATTTATAATATATGAAAGTAAGTGTTATTTTTAATTTTTTTATTTATATATATATATATATATATATATATATATTAATGATTATATTTAAGTTATTGAGTCAATCATTAATCTATTCTAAATGAATTATAAAATAAGTTTTTATTCTTACGTAAATTCACTTTAAAAAAATCTCCCTTTTTCTCCCTTTAAACTGCGAAGAATCTCCTGTTTTTTCTCTTGCTAAGGTTGGCTGCTCTGCCTTTGGGACATCAGAAATTTCAAAAGAGATGATGATTTTAGATGAGTGATACTTATATGAGTTACCTTACTACAAAACAGAAATAGATCAGCACTAAAAATAATAATAATAAATAATATTAAAGATTTTAAACTATTTGCTGGGTGAGAAGACAGGTAGAGTAGTGGAACTTTTGGGGAAAAAGGAGGGTAATATAGATGATTTATTTATTAATAAAGTTTTAAAATTTTTTTAATTTGAGGGGGGGGGGGGAGGCCAGACACTTTTGGAGTAGAGAGAAAACTTTGATGACAAATTATCTGTTTTTACTAGAAGGCAACAAGTAGGGCATAAAATATCTTCAAAATAGTTTTACAAATTTTAAACTTTGTATTCTTGAGGAAGAGGGGAAAATGTGAATTTCGAAGGAATGAGTTTGTAATTTAGATGTTTTGTTATTATTGATAGAGAGCAACAAAAAAGACAGTTTTTTTTTTTTTTTTTTTATAGGGGTTAGAAAAGTAGAGGAAGCAGACATTTTGGGGATAGATATATTTGAAATGGTTGATTATTTATTTATTGTTGCTAGACACCAACAAATAAAGCATATATTTTTTAATAAAGAGTTCTAAAGATTTTACACTTTGTATCCTGAGAGGAGAGGCAGGGAAGGAAGAACTGACAGTTTCAGACAGGGGGGGGGGGGGTAATTTATATGATTACTTACTTATTGTTACTGAGAGACATATAGGACAGAATATATTTTTGAAATAAAGATTTAAAGATTTTTTGCTGGGGGGGGGGGGAGGTAAAAGGGCGTACACAGACATCTTGGAAATTGCTTTGTCATATTTTGTTTGTCATATTTTCTGAAAATAACTTGTTTTTATATTAACTCTGCAAATTTTAAGCAAAAAACTTAGTAAAATTTGGGACTGTTTTTATAAAAACCTGAATTTCTCTTCGAGTATACATGCTATCTTCATAAAAATGAACCCAAGTTATCACAATAAGCCACTTAATCATAATCTACAATTTGAATGCTTTTGCAATATTAGTTTTACAGGGTTATCCAAAAGATATTCGTTTTTCTTCAATTTGTTGACGGCCCCTTATGGCGTTTCGGGAAAAATTTTTCACTTAAATATATGACGTTTATCATGTTGTTTACACTCCTGAAGTTCCAGGATAATTCCTGAAGTATCTTTTCAGATACAGTCAAACCTCATTAACACGAAATCTCTTAACGCAAAATTTCGCTTAACACGAAAAAATTTTCAGGTCCTGTCAGATGAGTCTGAAAATCAATGTTAATTTGTTTAACACGAAATAGAATTTCGGAAAATCCCGCTTAAGGCGAATTTTTTTTTTTTTTTTTTCGTTTCAAAGTTAAAACATGATTCCTTATGCAATGTTTTCGAGATTTCAAACTTAAATGTCACATACTCTTATTCAAAGTGGAATTTTCTTATGGTTTGAAAACAATTTAAAGTGAAAAAGGGTTTCTGAAATACTGAATTCCTGAATAATCCCTGCTTTTCTTTGATCTCTGATATGCGCAAGTGTTCCCCCATTAACCATATGCGCAAGTGTTCCCCCATTAACCATATGAGCAATAGATTAGTCACAATGAAAGTTTGGGGAAGGGATTTCTTCATGAAGTGATTGTTCAATTACTCGGTTGACTGTATTGACAGTAACATAAACTATAAACCGGGGGTCTGAATTCTCCTGTCTGTGAGTGAAAGAAGTGACAATCTCTACTTCACTACCTGACTTAACATATGGAAACGCTGTTCACAGTTGCTCTGTAGAATTCTGTGAAAGATGAGTCGAAAACAGCAAGCAGTATCTTTAGAAACCAAGCAAAAAAATTAAACGCAGTTAGCGATAAAGTGCTGAAAAAATCACAAAATGCAGCGAAGTATAGGATACCTACAATTCTACTACAATTTCAAAGAATCGCGAAAAGATTGAAGCGGCTTATGCTGTGAGTTAATTCAAACCAGTAAGAAAATGAATGTGTAGAAGAAAGAATGAATAAATTGAAATTGCTCTCTTGCGGTGGATAAGAGAGACAATAAGCCAGAACATTGTTTTAACTTTTGTAGTTCTGCAAAATGAAGCAGAGGCTTTTGCTGATGCTCTCGATGAGTGCGATTTCATATTTTCTAACGGTTGACTGACAAGATTTAAATAGCTTCATAGTGTCAATAAATGAATCTACCGCAGCATTAAAAACTGTACAAAGTTTCCTTATGGATCAAGAGGATACTTCCCGAGTTGGACAGATTAGATTAGGTCCATACATTCCTAAAAAAAAGTACTCTATAAAAATTGAAGCCAAAGTTAAGAACGGACTATTTAAAAATATGATTAGCATGTAAATAAAATTATTATTGCCTAAAACACTATAATTTGTTATTGAAATTTACTATTTCTTATTAATTTATGATTTTTTTGAGCAGGGATATATCTGTAGGTTAATTTATTTAGTTTTTATATCTAACATAGATGGCGCCACTATTATGACGGTTAACACGAAAAGAATTCCCAGTCCCTTCAATTTCATGTTAACGAGGTTCGACTGTATTTATCAAAACGTCTAAAATTGCAAGTGACCGGTCATCATTGGAAATATAGTATATTTGAAACATTTTTCGAGAGACTATTTTCTTCTTCGAAAGGCTTTTTTATTAGAAGTCCTTATCTATGTCTATGTGTGCATAGAAAAAAAAAAATCGCTAAATTCGTCGATCAGTCGCGGGAAAAAAGGGTGAAGTTTGCCAATCGTCGCATAAAAATGTTACATTCATCAGTCAGTTGCGGAAAAAATCTTGGAATTTTTCAGTGGGAAAAATAAAATAGTGAATTTCACCAGTCTGTTGCCAGAAGAAACTGAATTCGTCAATCGCTTACAGTAAAATTCGCAAAGTTCGTCAGTTGATCAAGGAAAAAAAATGAAGTTCATTGATTGCTCGCCAGAAATATCGCGAAATTTGTCAATCAGTCGCAGGAAAATAGTGTGAAATTTGTCAGTCGGTCGTGGGGAAAAATCGTGAAATTCATCAGTTAAACGCAGGGAAGAAAATCTAAATTTTTTTGTCGGACACAGGAATAAAAAAATCACGAACTTGGTCAATCTGTCGAAAGAAAAAAACGAAAAAATTAGCGAATTTCGTTGACCGATCATGGAAAAGACGGAAAGTTCATCAACCTGTCGCGGAAAAGACGGAAAGTTCGTCGATCTGTCGCGGAAAAGACGGAAAGTTCGTCGATCTGTCGCAGAAAAGACGGAAAGTTCGTCGATCTGTCGCGAAAAAGACGGAAAGTTTGTCGATCTGTTGCGGAAAAGACGGAAGGTTCGTCGATCTGTCGCGGAAAAGACGGAAAGTTCGTCGATCTGTCGCTTAAAAACGGAAAGTTCGTCGATCTGTCGCTTAAAAAACGGAAAGTTCGTCGATCTGTCGCTTAAAAAACGGAAAGTTCCTTGATCGGTTGTGGGGGAAAAAATCTCAAAATTTATCGTTCGGTTGCAAGTAAATTAAATAACGCAAATTTCTCCTGAAAATGATTAAATTTTTTGAGCGGGATTTCAAAATTTTCGCCGTGAATCCCGCAAAATCGCCCTAAAATTCAAGCCCTGCATTCTTTGAGGGGAAACTGCCATCCCCTAATCTTCCCAAATGATATTCCTGTTTGTAAAAAAATTCATATATGGGTGCATAAAAGGTATTAATAATATTGATTAAATGTATTATTTTTAATTACATTATTTTATATGTTTATAGCAACTTATGTTTAATTTCAATAAATAATTTTTACTTAAATTCATTTTTAATAAAATTAACGCCTAATTAATAATTTGTATATTGCTGTTTCCATGCAAAATATTATTGTTCAGGTAACATGCATAGCAATGGCAAAATTAATGCAATATTTGCATCAATTTAGACAAAACTTCTACATTCATAAATGTTTTCTTGAGAGGTCTATATCAACCATAAATCTTAAGAGAGATTGTTTTAAATTAAAACAAATTTATAAATTGTTTTGAGTGGTGTAAATTTCAAAAGTTAGTTGTTATTAGTAGTTTAAATTTCAAAAGTGGTTGTTATAAAATGATAAAATATGGAAGTCGTATTATTTATGTTTAATTTTTGTTTGAAACTTACACACACATATATATGTATGTATGTTTGTTAGAAATGTGGTTCAATACATGTATAATTAATAAATTAATTAGTAACATAATTAGTTATTAAGTAATTATTAATTATTTGTTATTAATAATTAATGCAGTTATGTATGTATTAATCAGTTTTTAAACAATTTTTACACTTTCGGTTTCGGTCTTGAAAACCAGTTTTGTTTGATATCTCTCTCTCTCTCTCTGTATATATATATATATTAAAGCTAACATCCAAGCTCTCTTCCTTCTCAACAGCTCTCATTGCTCTCAACTTTAAATGACAAACGATAGAATCTAATAAACAAATGAGTTGTCAGTATCTTCTAAAAAAAAAAAAAAAAAAAAAAAAAAAAAATAGAAAAACAAGTCTTACACAATGAATGTAGTATTTTGTATTAATAAACACACTCATTGCATTAAATCTATTTTTGCTTCTAATATTCAATTCTATAGTAATTGTTCACTGCTGCTAATTTTGTTGTAAAGTGTGTGCACAACACTGATGTCATTATGAGGTTGTAATTACCTGACGATTAAATTTGTTTTGCAATCTTTTAAACTTCTAAACATCGCACATTATAAATTTTTACACTGTCATATAGGGATAAAAATGTACTTAATAAATGCAGTTTCTTATAAAACTATTTTGCAATTTATCAATTTATTGTCTTTTTTAAATGATTTTCAAGCATGAATTTATAAAATCAATCTTTAAACTCCATCACATGCAGGTTCCATTAAGGGAGAATAACCCATTTGCACTTAAAACAATATAAATAACTCGCCACTTGTCTCCGGCTAATTTTCCATAACAAAATTAAAACTGTATCAATAAATAAATAAAATAAAACAAAACATAAATTTAACATGCATGTAATCGAACAATTTCAATTTTTACACCGCTATAGGAAAAAAACAACTTTTAAATAAAATTTGTTTGAAAACTATCAGAGTTTACTGAAATTTTTTTTCAAGTATGAATTATTTTAGATCTATCTATCACATGCAGCTGATTACGAAAGATAATTCTATTCACACTTAAAACTATATAAATAGTTCAGCCTTTGTTTCTGGCTAATATTCTAGAACAAAATTTAAACTTCCTCAATAAATAAAAAAAATATATAATTATAAACAAGAACGAAAAATCATGAGTCAAGCATAGATTATGTAAACACTTTCCAACACTTCCAAAATAATTTTGCAAATCTTTACCGTAAGGTGTAAGATATCTAACTAAACAATTCTGAAAACTCATAAAATATTTAAAAATCCAATTTTAAGAATTGCCAACAAAATTCGGAAAATTATCCGAGCTCTTTTGTGCACCCCTGTATATGATCTATAGACTTGTATATGTACTAAACAGAATGCTAAATTTCAGTTCAGTTAGGAAATGCATAGCACAGTTTAAAATTTCCCTTATGGAATTTCCAACAATAAACGATAATGTACTCGAGAACTTTTGTGCTGCCCTGTATACAATCTATACAATTTATACACACCAAGTAATAGACAATAAATATGTTAAATTTAAAAACGTGTTCATCAACTGAAAAAGCATTCCAGCAATTATTATTAATAAGCAGTACTTTAACTGAATTCTTTTGTGTGTCCCTGTAAATGAACAATGAAAGCTATACACACAATATTCTATAGTAAGCCTCTTGTAATCCGCGTTAGTGATATATATAAATTTCAATATGTTTGAAATAGTGAAACATTATTAAAATAAACTACAAACTATTTTTATTCATAGACCGTAATGTAACAGAACTCTTTTGAGTATCCCTGTAAAAGAACTATAAGTGCTATGCGCACCACATTCTATAATTAGTCTATTGTAGTGCATCTCAGTGATATATATCAATTTCAATATGTTTGAAATTGTGTGACACCTTTTAAAATAAACCATAAATGATTTTTTCCCGTAGACCGCAATGTAACGGAATTCTTTTGAGTGTCCCTGTAAAAAAACTAAGTGCTACACACTTACCGAACTTGCCACAGTAAGTCTCAATAACATATATCAATTGCATGACGATCAGAGTATTTTTACGTGACTTGGAGCACAGACAGAGAAACCAAATTCATAAACACTTTTCAACTATATTGGAAAGTGTTAATAAAAACTGATATTTAACAGGCATGTAATCAAAATATGCACTTAAACTGTTAAAATTATCAGAGTCTGAAAGGCTGTAGTAAATAATGAAATCTTTGATTTCTTCAGCTATTAACTCCTGGCATGCAGCTTATATACTTAAGTATCACTTTTAATAAATATCAAAAGTATTTGAATACATTATTGATATTTTCAGGCATGCCATTTTTTTGCAGAAACATACATTTTTTTTTCAGCTAAATTTTATCATTCTTGTGTTCGATGCAAAAATGATTCAAACCTGCATTAAAATTTTTGGACTGTTTTCATTGAGGGAGGGAGGAGGGGGAGAAGACAAAATACAACAAAATCATGGGAACAAACAGTGCCAAATTGAGTTTTTCTCCTTCCTCTTTTGACTTTTTCTCTTGACGTACTGCCCATATAGTCTGTAAACAGCGGGAAAACGGGGCCATGCAACATCAACTATTGTCTGCTAAACTAGTTATCTTCCGTGGCTTTGCCGATTTGAATGAGTTTGTCTGCATGGAGCCTAGATTGTACTTTTTATTTTTTTTTCAACTGATTGTGCATTTGTTCAGTGCATATCAATTGCCAAAGAAAAATTGAAGTTTTGTTGAATGAGAAATGCACTTTTGCACATTGGCAGCACTGCTTAGCGTGCTTCTTCATCAGTATCAACACATGGAAATCAGTATCAACACATGGTAGAAGAACTTTATAACACAAACCTAAAAATACAAGGTTTTGCGTTGTATAGAATTTTGTGTTATATAGATCATTTCATACATCATTAAAACTTACCTTGTAAACATGGCAAAATATGCCTGGAATATATCAATATACAGAAGATCTTTGTTGCATTCCTTTGGACCAAAACGTATGCAGATTATAAATTTGTGCATAATATAGATAATTTCTCATATTCTTAAATTATTATTTATTTCCAAAATGTTTTAAATTTAATAGTAGCAACATTTTTATTAAACTCTTAATTAGGGAGATAAAGATGAAATAATGTTTGAAACTTAGTCCTCTAGAGGTTAGTAATATTTCTATAATGTGGATTGCAGGCAGTTCTTAGCTGCAAAATTCATTGTTTACATCTCAGAAGTTGTGCTTTATATAGAGAATTGCATTATATAGAATTGTATTGTAAACAGACTTGTATAAAACCAAAAACTTTCTGCGCACATAAATATTGGGTCAAAAACTTTCTGCAAATTAATTTAATGTTTAATAAAATTACGTGTTATATTACTTTGATGTTATGAATTAAAAACAGTTTAAAATAATTACCAATTATATTAAAAATTATTAATATTAATTAAAGAATAATTATTTTGGTTAAAAAAACAATACATTTCAGACAACATTGAAACAAGCATTTCAGAGAGAGCAGGCTTAGAAGAATCATCTAAGACTTTAAGAGTTTCCTCACTCCAGGAAATAGTCAATTCAGAGGAAATACTTTGAAATAGTTAGCTTTAAATCATTTTAAAGAAATTCAATTTAAAATGTTTTCTAACACTATGAAAGTATTTGATTTAACTGCCACTGCCGGGCTAAAGTCCTTGCAGCTGCCAATGGAAAACTGATCGGCACCAAGCTCTAGTCTGCGAAAAATAGAAATAAAAGCGTCTGTGATGTCACAACAATGTTTTGCGTGTTTAAACTTTGAATTGTGTGCAAACAGTTAAAAAAAATTACATAAAATTGGGGAATATTTATCATTTTTCAATATTTAAAAAAAAAAAAAATTCTGCAAAGTTTTGAATTTTGCAGAAAATTTTGTGTGCATCTATTTTATACAATTCTGATTATAAAGATCTACTGTATTCTTGTAAAATGTTGCATCATGTTGATTTCAACTCTTTGCCTTCGGATGTTATATTTTTAATTTTTAACTTAAATTTTGTGTGGCGGTTAGAATGGAAAATATTATTTCTGATATTGCAAGATCTCGCGATATTGATAAAGAAGAAAGAAATTTCGATGCCATTGACTAGCAAAAACCATAATAGTAAAACTTGGAAAAAAATACAGGGCGATTACTTAAAAAAAAAAAAAAAAAAAAAAAAAAAAAATAAAATAAAAATCCCGACATTTGGGCCCTTAACTATCATACCATTCACAGAAACTGAATGAAATTTTTGGCAAAAGGTATTTTGAGGTATCACTCAAGAATATGGAAAACAGTGTCACTCAAACAGTTACGGTTACAGTGAGAAAATTTCGAAAAAATAAAATGACAACACCCAGTTTTTTGTATTAGAATGTGATCTCCATTGTGATAAACCCTAAATAGTGTTGGAACAGCAACTGTAGCATGAAAATCACCGGAACTAGGCAAGGGAAAAGTAAAAGACTTTGCTGTGCACGAGACAGGGGTCGCAGTTGTCCTATATTTCCTATATTTATAAAATAACCTTCAAAAATGTCCTATATTGTCCTATATTTCTCTAACTGTCCTATATTTCCTATATTTCTCTACTTTCTCATATCTTTGGTATTAATATCGCCGCCAGCTAGCATTTTTGATCGTTTCTGCTGTTTGTTTTTTGTCGTATTTCAATACAAGAGCAATGGCTCAATCCTGCCCATGATGCTCCCGCTTTCAGCCAATTACAAACGAGAAGGAGGGTGTGGCGTAGATCGCTGGATTTTTAAACACTCCTTCGAAGCAGGAGATGAAACATCGATGTCTGTGGAGACTGCTTAATCTCCTTGGCTTCATTGTCCGTTTATTTCTCTTTTGGATATGGCATCAGGAAAGAAATCTTTCTGTTTGATGTTTTGGTTGTCACTTGTATCACTTTGCTTGCTTGCTCGCTCGCTGAGTTATTTCTATTATTCAACGTGGTGCTTTCTTTTATTACGATTATTTTAGCTTCTTTTAGCGTGTATTCAGCTGCGATACCAAGTTTTTTCTGCCAGTAGAATCTACAAAGCAAGATTGAGACTTGTCGCTTTGTTTTTCAGAATTTTCTTTATGCTTCGTTGTTTTGGCATGCTGCGTTACTTGCGAATAGCCACTGTTGCTTATGGGAACCGGACATTGACAAAAGAGACAATAAGCGTTATAATCATCTTTACCCTTTACAAGCCATTCGCCGACTTTTTTCCCATGAACATCAATCTTATCTGTCCAAGCTTCACGGAACTTCGTCAGTCTATGTTCACATTCAGTCATCGCGTTAATGCAATAAATATGCCTTTTCACATTGAAATAAAATAAAATTTAAAATAAAAACTAAAATAAAATTTAAAATAAATACTCATTTTACTCACTATACTCATTTTAATTTCTGCCATTTTATCGTTTTTTGAAGTTGTAGGATTATTTTCTTTTTTTTTTCCTGATTTTTTGCTTTTATTTACAGATTTTTCAAATTCTTTTTGAATTTTATATTTAGAGTAAGCATCTTTGTAAAATTGGATCATTTCTTTTGTTATGCAAGCTTCTACAGCTTTCCCACCAACAGCATCTTTTATTAATCTCAAACCTCTTATTGTGTCAAGGCTTAAAGAGGATCTTTCGGACGTTAGCATTCTCTTATTTAGAGAAAATCCTCTTTCTATGGACGCCCATGTGAAAAAGTTAAGATGGCTTTCACTAAATTCCCCAAATATTTGTATTTAGGAAGTTGTTTACTGTCAGTCATGGAAAGGACATTTTCCCAGTAGTGATTTATTGGTTGCCAGGTCACATTAAAGCCCCATTCTTCACAGATATCATCATCATTTACATAAATGTTCCACTCATCTGTGAGTTTGTCAACATTGCTTTCCGATATTACCTCAGGTTGATAAAAAGGATTAACAATTTCATAAATTTGTAAATATCCATAATCTGTAAATATTCATACTACTCATCTGTAAATATTCATACTAATAATCACCTGTAAATATTCATGCTCATCTAGAAAAAAGAAAATCCTATGTATTTTGCTTAATTAATTTTTTTATGAACTAAACAAGAATTTAAAAAAAAAAAAAAAAAAAAGTCGTTGATGTTTTACAAATTGGAGACTTGCTATTGTAGAGGTAAGTTTGGTTTTATATTTGTTTTTTAAGATTGTAACTTGATTTAATATCATTAATTAGTGAAAATTTATAAAGTAATATGGATCATGTGTAAAAAAAGTTTTTATAGCAAAATATATCCGATAACGTAATTTTCTAAATGTCCTATATATGTCCTATATTTTTTGCGAAAAATGTCCTATATTTTATGGATTGGTCACTTCTACCCCTGACGAGAGCATTAATTTTAGTTTCATTTACGTCACATGTCACACCGTTTCTTTGGTTGATATCCCAGCCTGATTAGTTCTCCACAAAACGAGAAGAAACGCAAATTTTGAATTCTACGTAAGACAGTCATGACTGACGTCACGCTAGGTGAAAGAAAAGGCACTGCGAAATGCGAGCCGCATATGTTCCTTTCTGCCATTCCGAACACGATGCCGCTTTCAGAGAAAGAACGTAGGGAAATTGTAAAGATTTATTACCTGAATGGACAAAATGCCGCAGAGACATTGCGTGTTTACCGCAGAAACCATGGATTACGGCGAGGCCTGTGCACTGTCAAAGCTGTAGGGGACTTGATTCATAAATTTGAAAAAACTGGTTGCACATGCAATCGACCTCGGTCTGGACGACCTGTTGCAGAAGTCCATCAGACGATAAGCACAGTTCAACCCGCAACTGCACGCGGTGTTTCACGTGTTCTGGATCTGCCGAATTCAACTGTACGCAAGATTTTGCACTCTGTTCTAAACATGTTTCTGTATCGAGTCCAGCCTGTCCAGATGTTGGAAGTGGGAGACTATTATAGGTGAAAACTGGGAAATTTAGTTAGTAGCCAGTGGCCGGTAGACTCAGTTTCATTAGTGGCCACTATTATGTTTCAAACTTTCTTGACACCTAGATAAATTATAATCATTGTATTTGTATATAAACATATTTTTCTATAACAGTTTTATAGCTATTGTATGAGTATGAGTGTATTTCGCATGATTAAACAGTATCTCTTGAAGAAAAATAATCCAACTAGTGAGCATGTGGCAGTAGTCGAAATATTGAAAATACTGAAATGTCCTTAAAATCAGATTGTATCCGGTGGGGAAAAAAGAAATAAATTACTTGAAATGTATGTGAAATCAAAGCTGAAGAATATAGTTTTGCAGAATATTAGTTAAATGAATATTAGTTTATGAATATAGTTTTGCAGAAGTTTTGATACATAATTTTGCAGAATAAAACTGTATTTCTTGAAAAAATAATCCCACTAAAGAGCACATGAGAAAAAGCCGAAATATTGAAAATACAGCTAAGTCGTGGAAATCTGTTTGCATCTGGTAGGAAAAAGAATTAACCAGTTCTCTAATCAGATGTAATCAATGTAGAGATGCATATTTCCATGAAAAGTGGTGTATTTCACTCGGCGATTGATAAGATTTTTTAATCGCCATTTGGCGAGTGGCTTCTAGGGTGGCAATCGATGGCTGATTTTTTAATCACAAACTTTTAAACTATAATCGCCACATGGCGAGTGGCGACTGCTAATTTTCACCTATAGAGACTATCAATTACGGCTGGATTTTGCAAATCAATTCCTTATCCGGTACGATGAAGATAGCAGCTGGCCTTTACGCATTCTGTGGACAGATGAGGCGCATTTCTCGTTAACTGGTAACGTGAATTCGAAATATTCTGTTCACTGGGCAGAGAATAATCCACATGATGTGCATGCCACGTCCATTACACAAGGAAAAAGTGACTGTGTGGTGTGGTATAACGAGTACGTTGATCCTCGGCCCTTACTTTTTTGAAGAGGTTACTGCCGGTGATCTGCAAACGTGTATAGTAACAAGTGCTCGCTATCTGGACATGTTAATTCATTACGCAATTCCCGCATTGCAACGGCAAAATGCTCTATCTGAAGTTGTGTGAATGCAAGATGGTGCTCCTCCACATGTCGGGTCTTCAGTCAAACGTGTCTTAACTCAACAGTTTGGTGACAGAGTTATCTCCTGTCATTTCCCGTTTCCGTGGCCACCAAGGTCTCCTGATCTGACACCAATGGATTTCTGGCTGTGGGGATATCTGAAATCCAAAGTGTATCAGTTTCGTCCTCAAACTGCATCTGATTTGAAAGATGCCATTAGAACTGCGATTCAAGAGATTCCTATTGCCATGATACGTGCTGTAGTGCTATCCACCATCAGCCGCATGCACAGTGTCATCGAGTGTGAAAGAGGTCATGTGGAAAATTTGTGAAACACAATAAAATGCTTTATTTTATGCTGCTTCTCTGTCCTTATTGTGTAAGGTATTGACTACTCGCATCACGTGAGTAGGCAATGTGTGAATGAGATCGTTTTTGTCCATTAACCGACTATGTGCGTACAAGTTATAAAGGCTCTCTATCTTTCTTTAACTTTCGAAGGACAGCTGAATCCCTGAAATTGTGAGTCGCCGTGTAATTTCGATTATGCAAATTTTCTGGAGCTGGTCGATCGACACTGAAGTATATAAGCAGCGAATTTTGACTTGAGTGCAGAGCTCAGAGGAGCTGGTGAGCGCTCAGCAGAGACTTGGCCTGGGAAGTTGAATATTGCGACTGAGATTTAGGTTTAGCCTTGAGACCTCGCATCGAGTCTCGTGATTAATAATCAGCCTTAGTATTTTTATACTGGAATTTTATGCAGTGATAAAGCTGACTTGAACCTGCATCAGTGCTTATGTAATTTGAAGGATAAGAGTATTGAATCGTGATTATATATTTAAAAAGGTTAAGGTTTAATTATATTGTTTCGTTTTTGTTTAAGCTACAAGTGTTAGCAAGAACTCTTTAGTTAATTTAATTTTTTAGGAAAATTTCGTGGAGCTCGCTCAAACTCCCTACTGATTGTGTTAATAAACCAGTTTTTGGTTTTAAAACAGTTGTACTTCTTTCCTCGTGCTCTACCACACAGCGGACATTTTAAGATGGCCGCTACAATTGGTTGTCCTCACTTTTAGCCTATCTACCGCCGGTGATTTTCATGCTACAGTTGCCATTCCAATGCTATTTAGGGTTTTTCACAATGGAGATCACATTCCAATACAAAAAACTGGGTGTTGCCATTTGATTTTTTCGAAATTTTATCACTGTAACCGTAACTGTTTGAGTGACACTGTTGTTTTCCATATCATTCTTGAGTGCATACCTCAAAATACCTTTTGCCAAAATTTCATTCAGTTTCTGTGAATGGTATGATAGTTAAGGGCCCAAATGTCAGGATAGTTTTTTTATAATCACCCTGTGTATGGATGCGATAGTTAAGGATTCTATACAATAAAGTTCATGGAAGTGGGATAACAATTTGTAGTATTTGTTTTGATTCCCAATATTACGGTAAAAGGATTTTCAGCAATATTTGATCATTTAATATAAAAGAAGCAAGCAGAGAAAGTTATACTAAAACATGCGCTTCAATCCAGACTGTTAAATTAAAAATGACAAGCAGAAAGCAATCTGCTGTAGAGTGTTTAAAAATTTTTTTGAGGTCATCTAGGAAGCGCTACTAAACAAATCTTGATAATAAAAGTAATAAAGGGAAAAGAAAAAAAGAATGATTGTTGCGTCTAAGATGATCATGGGTAAAATATTAACTATGGAGAAAGCCTCCTGATTAAAATAGAAAATTAGAACTTTAAGTTTGCAAAATAAAAAACAAGAAATTTAAAAAATGATTTAAAATAAAAAAGTTATCTGTTCATAATAAATATATGTATATTTCTTTAATTATATCTATTAGGGTGGGTCGAAAAAAAACAAATTATATAATCGAAACATAATAGTATAGGAAAGTTGTCATTGGTAATAAGGAATAATTTCGCAAAATATTACACCAAATGGTTTATATCTTTTACTGCCGTAAAGGGGAAAGGGGGCAAAATTTAAAAAAATTGCAAAAAAAGTTAAAAAAAATTAAATTATCCAACCATAGCAATACACTTTAATAGAATGCAACAGCTACATCAAGATGTTAGTAATGTCCCAATAAAATTTCATTATGGTGAAATCATTGCTACCGCCGCACAGGCAACCAACATTTTGAAAAAACGGCAAAAATTTCAATTTTCCATTTTTTTTCAATTTTAATTATGTCTACAATTAAATAAATTAAACATTGTATCTAGTAATAACTTATAAATGTCTAGTAATTTTGGTCATGGGCATTGCCAGCCAAGAGCAAGAGGGTCCCCTCCTCCTAAATTTGTGAGAAAGGGGCTTTTTGAAGGAATTTTCTGGGAAATTTTAGTGGGTTTTTTTGTAGGGGGGGACATACACAAATTCCCCATTGTTTTCCACTTTTGGGGCCACCTCCCTTACAAAAAATACCTAAAATTCCAGGGAAATCCCCAAAGTCCCTTAAAAAAAAGCCCCCTTTTCTCAAAATTAAGAGGGAGGGCGGGCCCCTTTCACACTTGGTTGGCTTCACCCATGATAAAAATTACTAGACATTTATAAGTTATACTAGATATAATGTAATTTTATTTAATTCTAAACATATAGTGAAAATTGAACAAAGCAGAAAATTCAAATTTTTGCTTTTACAAATTTTTGGCTGTTCTTGCGGCGGTAATAGAAATGATTTCAACATAATTTTACTCTGACATTACTATTCATATTGATGTAGCTGTTGTATTCTATTAGAAATTGTATTGCTATGGTTGGATAGTTTATTTTTTTTAGATTAATTATTTTTAGATTTTTAAACTTTGGCCTTGCTTGCGACTATTGCTATGGTTGGATAGTTTATTTTTTTTTAGATTTTTAAACTTTGGCCTTGCTTGCGACTGTAAAAGATATTAACCATTTGGTGTAATATTTTGCGAATTTATTCCTTATTACTAATGACAACTTTCTCACACTATTATGTTTCTATTATATAAATTTCGGTTTTTTCGACCCACCCTAATATATATATATATATATATATATATATATATACTACCTATTACATTTTTGAAAAAATTTTGCACATCTACACTGATTATGACTCCCAGAACCCAAAACAACCTCCAGTTCAAAACTTATATAATCTGTCACTTTTTTATGGACATGTTAACTCTCATAATTCTGCACAAATCTCTTCCAAACTGATACATAAAATCAAGGGGCATAAAATCTCGGTCAAGTTCGTTAATGGGCAAAATCGAACCAAGGGGCGGGAAATGGGGGGCTTTTTGTGAAAACAGAAAAAAAAACCCATAAGTCTTAATTATGATAAGTATCGAATCCGTTTAAGGTTATTACTTCTAGGAACAGGGCCGAAAATTTATGTATGACAGATTTTTTATATTAAAAATGATCCCAAGAGGGGGAAAAAGGGAGGGGTTTAAAAGAAATTCATAACTTCGTCAATTCACAAGATATCAAATCCGCTTAAATTTATTATAAATCCTCTTAATATTATCTAAAACTGTTATAGTGACAAGTTTTTTATAGGACCAACCCTTATAGCAAAAAAAAAAAAAAAAAATCTGCTTGGAAACACGTTATATTTCGAAGTGGGCGCTCCCAACTGCGGCATCATGGCAAAAAAGTAATTTCTTCCGCAATCCCCTACGGTGTGCGTCTTCGAAATCTATCTGTGCCTGTAGGCCGAACCGTCAGGGATTTTTTATATAAAAATGCTTTTTAGTGGTGTTAATGAGCAATCTAAAAAAATATATTAAATGTAAAAAATCTATTGGATAAAAATGGTTTTCCTTTGTTCTTTAACCCTAGAAGCCAGGTTGGATCCCCTAGAGTTTTTTATTGGTAGGGAGTGCCAAAAAAAATATATAGATAATGTAGGACCTTATCCACTACTCTTCCTTTTGACCAAAATTTATATCTTGTCTTATCTGCTGAAATATATAGTTCTTCATTAATCTGAGTTTTAATTCTAACCAAATTTCTTTTTAAGGTGCCAGCCAAACCCAAACCTTTGTCTGCATACATGCTGTGGTGCAGTGAAAATCGCAAAAGAATCGCGGCATCTGCTGGAAACATAGGTTCGATAATTTGTTTTGTACATTATTGATTATTAAGTGTTTGTAGTTTTATACATGATTTTGTGGTGTGTGAATTTTTGGGATTTTGAAATTCTATCTCATTTAATTTTTTAAGATTAATCTTTAGGGATTTGGAGCTGATAACAAAAATATTATGACTTTGGTAGAGTTATGGATATCACAACCAAAGTTATAGAGTAGCTGTGTTGAAGAAATATGTTCTTTTTAAAAATGACTCTTTTGTCTATATTTCATGGTACTGCTGCTGCTAAATGTTCTGTATTATAAGGAAAAATCAAAATTTAATTAAAGTAGAATTATCTAATTGAAAACTATTTTTACTAAAGATGTTTATTATAAAAGTAATTTGTCAGAAAAAAAATGGTAAAGCCAGCTGATCCAATTTCTCAATTTTCCATTATGAATGATGGAAAATTGATTTATGAAGAAAAATGAATTAGCTGTAACTATTATTTGTAATTTTAATTTTAAAAATACTCATCTATACATGAGTGCATTAAAATTAGGGTGCAATTTTTTAATAAAATTAAATTATGTCTTTTAAGAATCCTTCAATCTTAAGTTTAATTATTTCCATTAATTAGTATGGACTGTTTTATTTATTTCTTCCTTTTTCTATGTTATTTATGATATATATGTGAGATTTCAACCTGAAATATTATATTTTTTGTAGGTAAAGGTCAGTGTTGAACAAAATTTCCCAATGGAGTGAAAAGTATCTAGGCAAAGATTCAAACCTGGGACCTTGGCTATATGCACCAATGTTCTGCCACTGAGTCAGCCAGATGAATCCAGCCTGACACAATTCACTCATTTGTTAGTATCATCCAATCTGTAACCCGGCAGCAATACACGATGAAAATACTTTATGTATGGAACTCCATTACTCCATGAATAACAATTATATGAGATTTCAACCTGAAATACTATATTCATTGTAGGTAGAGGTCAGTCTATTTTCATTGTTTATTTTAGTTTCACCATCTAATGCTGCTGGGTTGCAGATCATGGTTGGTGCATATAGCCAAGATTCCAGGTTCAAATCCTGGCCTAGACATTTCAGTCTGTTGGAAAAATTTGTTCAACTTTGATCTCCAGCTACAAAGAATGTTATTTATTTTACATTATATCCATATATATATCTGTATTCAAGTTTGGGGAGGTATTTGTAGATGCTCTGCTTAATAATTATATATGCTCCTCTCTGTATAACTTATCTTTTAACTCATGTAAAATTATTAATGATGTTTGCTTTGTTTCTTTTCATATAACAAGTCCCATGTTCTTAAAGTTCTTAAGATTTTTTTTTTCTCTTTCATATTTGAGTGCTGTTGAAATCACTTAAATTTTGTTGATTGAATTCCCTTATTTTTTCTTGAAAATAAGTTTGCACTCACATTTCATTAAAAGATTTTTGAAAACAGTAGGAATCTAAATTATGATTTTTAGAATTTTATGTAAAAAATTGATTCTAAAAAGATGCATTGTACTAATTTGTGCTATAAAGCTACAAGTTTATCCCGAATGTCTAAAAGAATTTTTTTTTCCATATTTTCACATAAACGTAATTTTAAAAACAATGTTTGAATTCAGTTGGCTGAATAATGGTTACTGTGTGCTCTATATGGACAGTTGTCACATTCTTATGATTTCCTTTCTGGAGTTCCTTTCTCCAGAAGTAGATTTTACATTTTTTCTTCCCTTGAAAGGAAGAACGATGTAAATGCAAAAAATTTTCTGCATACGTAGTGAAATTTGAAAAGAGGATTTTTAGGGAGTAAAAAATTCTTTAAGCGGAAAGATCTTCAAAATTCAAATGTCTTACAGAGTGAATTAAGAGTAGAAAACCAATTGGGACCACATATAAAACTTCTTAAACTGGTTCTATTGTATTTGCAGGGGTGATTCTGGTCCGAAAAATCTGAAAAATTAAGGCAATGATTTCCGAAAATTAAAATAAAAATGGTCATAAATCCGAAAATTCGGACATAAAATGTATCGGTATTTTGGCAAATGATCGCCGAAAAAAATCTATCTCGTCATTCGTTCGAAGAAAAGTCGCCAATTTTGTCAAAGGATTGCGGGAAAAACGTGACTTTCGTCAGAGAATCGTGCAAATACAGCAAATTTCTTCAAAAGATCGTGAAAAAACGGCAAATTTTATCAAAAACATTGCAAAAGACGGCAAATTTTGTCACAAACATTGTGAAAGATGGCAAATTTTGTCAAAGACATTGCGAAAGCCGGCAAATTTTGTCAAAGACATTGCGAAAGCCGGCAAATTTTGTCAAAGACATTGCGAAAGCCGGCAAATTTTGTCAAAGACATTGCGAAAGCCGGCAAATTTTGTCGAAGACATTGCGAAAGCCGGCAAATTTTGTCGAAGACATTGCGAAAGACGGCAAATTTTGTCGAAAACATTGCGAAAGACGGCAAATTTTGTCAAAAAACATTGAAAAAGACGGCAAATTTTGTCAAAAACATTGCGAAAGACGGCAAATTTCATCAAGATTGCAAAAAAACAGCAAATTGCATCAAAAACATTGTGAAAAACAGCAAATTTCGTTAAAAGATCGCGAAAGACGGCAAATTTCGTCAAAAACATTGCAAAAAACTGCAAATTTTGTTAAAAGATCGCGAAAAAATGGCAAATTTTGTCAAAAATATTGTGAAAAACGGCAAATTTTGTCAAAAAAATTGCAAAAAATGGCAAATTTCATTTTTAAAAAAAAATTGCGAAAAAAACCGACATATTTTGTCGAAAACATTGCGAAAAACGGCAAATTTCATCAAAAGATCGCGAAAAAAGGCACATTTTGTCAAAAACATTGCGAAAAACGGCAAATTTCATCAAAAGATCGCGAAAAAAGTCACATTTTGTCAAAAACATTGCGAAAAATGGCAAATTTCATCAAAAGATCGCGAAAAAACGGCACATTTTGTCAAAAACATTGCGAAAAATGGCAAATTTCATCAAAAAATTGCAAAAAAAGGCAATTTATCAAAAGATCGCGAAAAAAGGCAAATTTCGTCAAAGGGACGTAAAAAAAAGTGGCGGGAGTAGACCTCCCCCCCCTCCCTGTTGTAACTTTTCAGAAAATTTGTTGTGAATTTCAGGTTTTTTTTTTTTTTTACTCAGAATCACCCCTGTATAATTGTACTTAAGATGGGGGCAAAAAAGTGAATGTTTATGGATGGCTATGCTTCATTATGTTCCCATGTTCTTAAGAATGCTTTATTTTTCCTTTCATCTTAAAGTGTCCTTAAAAGCACTTAAATGTTGATAAATTTTAAATTTATTTTTTCTTGAAAATAAGTTTGCATTCACATTTCATAGAGATTTTTAAAAACATTATGTATCTAAATTATGATTTTTATAACATTACTAGCTGAGCCACCCGTCATTGCCCAAGCCCATGTAATAAATTTAAATCTCTTTAAAAACAAAACTGTTGTCCAGGTTTCTGATGGCTTCAGCACTGTATACCGTTCATGCTCGTACGTTCCAGAATATCTTTTAGTTTCACTTCCAGCCGCCAGGGAAACATTCTGTTCTAAACAAACCTCTTTCCGAACGAACCTGGTCCTCACTGCCTATGGCACTGTTATATAGTAGGCGTGATGCGTGCATGCAGTAAAATTAGAGTTGGTTTGGAAAAGATCGGAAGATTATTAGCTGAGTTATTGAAATAAGGCACAGTTAGAGATTGAAACCTTGAGGGAGGTGCCAAGTGGGAGGGAGGGGGGGGGGGAGTGGATGTTCAAGTGCTCTTCTGCAAATGACTAATTAGGATGACTACTATACATCGTTAAAGATTGATTCATTTGGTTAAACTAGGAACATAATTTCAAATTTCGCTTAGATTATTATTTTAAAATTATGGTAGCTCTTTTCTAGCCATACTCCCCTGAGTAGTGATTGTTATGCTAATTTAGCAAAATGGATCTGGTTTGGAGAAGCTCGGAACATTATTAGCATCGTCAGCAGACAGAGCGAAACCTTTCTTTTATTAGTATAGATGTAAAAAGTTGTCTCCAAAAAGATACATTGCGTTTATTTGTGCTAGAAAGCTACAAGTAAAGCCTGAATGTCTAATAAAGCTTTTTATTCCATAATTTCACATGAAATATAATTTTAAAAATAATTTATTACATGTAAAAAATCTTTATTACAATATTTTTACATACATTTTTCTTAAATAATGAAAATGTATATTTTAGTTTTGAGAATTTTCGGCACTTTTCAGTTAGAATAACACTTTTTTTCACAACATACAAATATTGGTACAAAAGCTGATCAAGACTATGATACACAAATATTATGAAAAATACATGCAGAAGCGAACTTAAGTAGATGAAAAGACTGGTAATCCAAGTGATTATAGTTTAATGAAAAGTGTTTATGGAAATTCACAAACAATAAAAATAATATTTCATTACACAACACACATAAAGTTAAAGTTTTCATTTAGCTTTGCTGAATTTTTTTTCGGTACTTTTCGGTTAGCCGGGCGCCAGTGAAATTTATATATCTATGTATACATATATATACATATATATATACATACACACATTTATATATGCATGTATATATATATACATATATATACACATACATATATGTGTGTATGTATACATATATATGTATATATAGATATATACATTTCACTGGCGCCCGGCTAACCGAAAAGTACCTTTTTTTTTTTTATGCCAGAGACATTTTATAAATTCAATTAAGTTTGATTCATAGAAATCAATGGATGCATGCCAAAAGTATGCACATTGAACAGCAGTTGTTAAATAAATGAGTCTTAAAATCCGGTTTTGGTGTGTTGTAATGAAGTTTTTATTTAGTGGAATATATATTCTATGGAAGTCCAGTTTCTTTAAAAATTACTTTGATACATAATGCCGTAAACATATAATGCAATATATCAAAATCAAACAGATTTTATTTTTTTTTTACAGACACAATAAGGATAAATATTTAATATCTAATATTAAAATTTCCAGAGTGAAACCCAAACAAAGCAAGATATTAATTGCACCTCAGTCAGAAAGAGTGTTATTCCCTTTTCAGTAATGGTTTGCCAACAGCAGTTTACAGGGTTCATACGGACTTTAAAAGTCCTTAAAAACTCCTTACATTTTGATAGTCTTTAATAAGGATCCTTAAAGTCCTTATTTTTTAACGTGAGCTGAATATTTAAGACGAGTCCGTAAAATATTTAAAAAAAATTCACCAAACATTCATAATCCGCCAAGTATGGCAGCTAAAAAAAAAAAAAAATCAGGTTTCTTTGTTATAATTCTCTAATTGGACATTGGAACTGCATGTTTCGTTTCCCTTCCAGTCCTAAATTTGTACCGTAATTTGATTTTTATTTCAGCCTGTGTCAAGCTCAAGTTTTTTTCCTTCATCGCATCATCTCTATGTTTTTGGCTATCTGACGATAGTAACATGATAAATTACCCTCATCCTCCCTGTCCAAAGAAATTGATGCTAAAAAACAATTGATAGCACCAACTAATAAAATGTTTATTTTATATATTTTTTTTTGTGTTTATTTTCATTTAGTAGCTCATTAAAAAAATTAAGTAGAAAAGGTATATTATATTTTATTCATGTTTTATTATGTGAAATTTCAACCTTGTGATTAAATTTTAATGAAAGCATATATACTGTTTTTAAAAAAATTGTTTATAAACTTTAGAAAGTCCTTATTCTTTTAACGAAGTCCTTACAGAGTCCTTATTTTTCATTTAGCAAACTCTGTATGAACTCTCTTTTAGACAAGATTGCTTACATAAAATGGAAAGATCACAGAATGAAAGAATTTATAATTTAGGGATAAATCACTAATTCTTATTTTTTGTTTGAGAAGGAGTAAAACTGACTTGGCGGTCAGTTATCTTTATGAAGCGGTGTGCTTGGTAAAGCATATAGCGATTAAAATTGTATATTAACCCCTTCGGGACCGGCAGCTTTTACACACATTTTATTCGGTTGGCACCACTTTTTAAAAAAAAGCTACCTTTACTTAAACTATCACAAAAATGCTCAAATAAGACAAAACAAATATTACTTTTATTTTTTACTGGTGCCTAAAACAAATTCTGTATACTCTTTTGAGGTTGCATGTATGATACCATGGTCCCGAATGGGTTAAAAGGAGAGTTATCACTGTTAATTGGACATAGAAATAGACTTATGACAATTTTAAGCTAATCGGAACAAGGCGACAAACCAATTTATTTAGATTAGTGGGGGTCAAGTAAAAGTTATGAATAGAGATTAAGACAGAACGGCTGGCATGATTTTGTTTACTTTTTATTAACGTTCCTTCTGCTCTAAGGCTATGTTTGATAAAAGGATTTATTACAGAAATGAAGAAATTAACTGGAATAAGTATAAATTTAAATTTAGCACTGGGGATAGTTAAAAGGGAAAAAAATAATTGTCAAGCTTGTGAATTATTAACTATTAATTTAAGTCCTCCTTACCTGATTTAAAATAAAGAATTATCAAGGGTTAAAAAATAATATATATGATAGCTGTATTGTAGTGTGTGCATACCAGATCTTTGATTTCTTTGGCCGAAGCACCATTTTAATGCTTCATAATCGAGAATACAATTTTTTAACATATACTTTTATGAAAAAATATCATAGTATGAATTGTACCTTTGCTTTGGAAGAATTTAAACACAGCATTTATCTGGTATTTGCCAAATTGTGTAAACCATATTAAAATATATATATATTTTTTAATATCCTATTCATCAAAAGGGAAATATTGAGAGAAAAATAATTTATCCTGTTTTATTGACTATTTATGATCAGATTACTACACTTGTCAATGTTATCTAAGCAAGCTCACATTTGGCGCTTTGGCACAAATCTGACTGATATTTAACGAAAAAGTAAAGTTTTATTTTTTTTTTCATCATTGTTCTTCTTAAAAGGATTTTTTTTTTTTTTGGTGCTGAGGTTTTCTTTGACCAAAAATTTTTCTCATCTAGAGTTTTCTGTTTAATACATAATCTTCCTTTTTCCACTAGTGTGAAGAGTGATTTGGCAATGTTATAAATTTGAAAGCTTATTACAGGGTTGTGATGCTACCTGGAAAACCAAGAAAAATGTGGTAAATTTATTCAGGGAATTTCAATATTTTTTCCAAATGTAGGAAAAGTCAAAGAATTTGATCAAATTTTGTAGAAATCGCCAAGGAAGCAATCTTTATACAAACAAAGGATAAGAAACTTTTGCTTTTGGCAGATTCCTGTTTTATTTTTATTTTTTTAATTATCTGAATTCTGGCTATTTTTGTCTGACAATGATGTACTCTAGTTTTATAATCTGTCTTTTTATGATTTTCTTTCTATTTAAAATCAGAAAAGAGAGGTTTATATATATACAGGGTTGCTATGCCACCTGGAAAAGTCGGGGAATTCGGAAATTAACACAAAAACTCAGTGAACTTCATTTTTTCTCCTCCAAAATCTGGAAATGTCAGGGAAAATTTTGCAGCGATCGAAAACCGAGCGAAGTCCGCGCCGATGTTGACACCCAATTGAGAATCTGGCTCGGAGCCTTATGTATGTTTTTTTTAAATTGAATTTTACATTTTTTTTAAACAACTTACTCTGTCTATAAAAGATTTTTAGCACCTTAAAAGTGAAGAAGTGGATTAATGAATTTGTTGCAATTGTTTTTATATATAATTTTTTACTTATAAATAAATATAATTATAAATAATATATAAATAAATAATTATAATAAATAATTATAAAAATAATTATATTTTAAGGAAAAAAAAAACCTTTTTCTTGACATACAGAATGTAAATTTTACTAAGTTTGAGTTGCATGAGAAAGGATATAAAAAGACAGAAGACACATACATATGTAAGTTCTTTTTTTTTTGGGGGGGGGGGGAATGATTTTACTAAAATAAAAACTACTAGAACTATCTATGGATTAAATAAAAAATTATGAATTAAATTATTTACATGTTTGAAAGTCATATTATCTTATTGGCATGAAAGTATTTAAAATATTACAAAAAATATATTCAGCTGTTATGATTTTTGAACACTCAAACAAAAAATTAATTTCAATTAGTCCTTAATTTAATTTTTGATTTTAAAATTGAAAAAAAAAAATAATTTTTTTTAAATTCAGTATTTGGCCTAAAACTTGGCCGAGTATTCGGCTATTCAGCCAAATCACTATTCGTTACATCCCTAATTTGTTTTATTATCAAAGAAAAGGGCAACTTACAAAAGGTTACTTGAAAGATTACATTTTGGCAGTCAGAAAGGTTTCACTAAAGGTTTTTTTTTTCCTCCTGAGTTTACTTTTGAAAAACATCAAAACTTAGAAAGAGAGCAATTTGCAGAGGTGGCTTAAGGCAGCCTTAGAGAATTTTTATATAATATTAATTACCAAAGAAAAGTTTAACTGTTTAAAAAAAGTTTTCGTGTAGTAAAAATTCAATTAATAATTTAAAATACTGCCTATTTTGTAAAATCTGCCTAATTTGGTGTTGAAGGTTTTACACTTTAGAATTCTGCAGGTTAGAGATCACTGTTTTGCTTACAAATTCTATTTTTATTTTAGTTATAAATTAACAATATTTTACGAAAATTAAAGGACCAAAAGAGGAATATTATGTAGTTTAATAATTCTAAGTTTCTTTGAAGCAAAAATATGTATGTTAAAATTTTATTGTAGTTAAGCTTTTTAACATTGGAAGTATGGTAATGTGTTTTAATTTTGTTTAATGATCAATAAATGTTTCCTTTATTCTTTTGTTTTATGTTAAATTTTTGTTACTAAAGTAATGCATAATTCATACATTCCAAATATTAACATAACCATGCAAATTCATGCCTTACCTGGAAATTGAATTTAGATACCTCCACATCGCTGACCATGGCCATTGTGATGTTTTAGTACAATATATCTTAACATTATGTCCTTATAATACTATGGATTATTCAAACAAAGAATGACCTTACATAATATATGCTAATTTATTTATGTGGCTGCTAAAAAGTATGTACAATGATATGGCTGTTTTTAAAAGTGAAAAGAATGTGCTCTACCTGAACAACATATTCAAATTCTCAGTGCATTTCATTGTTTTTTAAAAGCTATATTTAATACTAGGAGGCTAGCAATTCACATTCAACTGCCACACGGTCCCAGTTTTCTTTGCTCACTCGTCCCTTTTTGTTTTTACAGCATCTCTAGCCGGAATAAGTACTACCATAAATCATTTTAACGTATGAAATTGACAATTTTTTTAATATAAAAAAAGTAATTGAAAACACAATGCATTTAGTTGGTGCTACCAATGGGCATAAATGATTTAAAATACTATGAAAAAATGATTTTGAAAACACAATTGGTATAAAACTCATTGCACCTATAATATTGTACAGCACGGCTTCATTTAAAAAAACACTAACAGATAGGAAGATAGTTTATATATCAGCAATCATTGTTTAAATTTCGTTCGATATTTTATTGTTCTAATTGATTATAGATTTTTGCAAAATAATTTTTTACTTCATCAAGATAGCACTAGATGTCAGCAAGTGCAATCTAGACAGTTGATATTTTTATTATCTCCGATTTTCATGCAGGTGAAATTTGTAAATAAATTCTAAATAATAGTTAAGAATTAATTTGAAATTAACAATATTACTCATAATTAAATTGAGAAATCACATCATGCTTTTTGAGTTTGACTGCTCTCACACTGGCTGCCATATTGAAGGCAGAGCTGATCTTACCCAATCTAGACTGTTCATTGGTCTGAGCTCTGGAAACTACAGTTGTTGCCAGATGGCAAGCTAGAAATTCAGCTTTATTTCTGCACCATGTAAGAGAAATATATATATATATATAGATAGTGATTGCTTTCAAAAAGGAAATAATGCTTTCTTTAACAAGATATTCAAACAGTTTCAATGTTATTATTTTTACAAAAGTTAGATATTTGAGGAACAAGCAAACGTAACATGTTTAGATCCTTATAAATGTTAATGTTAAATATACCATCTGAGAAACTATATTTCAAACAAACAACCCTAACAAAGAAAAAGGAATACATCCATTCAAAAGTTACGCTTAAATAAACAGTAATAAAACTTATTAAATAGGTTTTTTTTAAATAAACTCTTAAAAAGAGAAATTACAAGCAGGCCCGTACAGAGGGGGGTAGAGTCGGTACAAATACAAAAATATATATATGTATTATACAAAAGTTTTTTTAATAGTTTTTGTCAGTTTAGATATTTGTTCATAACATTTAAATAATTTAATGGGTAACACCACTTTGATGCCTTGAAATTTAAGGCTGTTTCAGGAATTTGTTCTTAAGAAATGTGAAGTATTTATAAAAATCCATTTACAATAATTTATTATACTATAAATATTAAAGTAGGAAATTGTATTTTTTTTTCTTTCATATATTAAAGAATTGTGGCTTGACTGATGATGGGTGGGAGCACTTTGAAAAAAGAAGAGGAAGTGGTGGGCACGATAAATCATGGTAGATTTAAACTGGAACAAAAAAAAAAAAAAAAAAATAGACCAAAAACAAGTGAAAGTTTTTTTTTTTAAATATATGTATGCATTTTTTTGAAATGGCATTAATTCAAAGTCAAATGTAAAATTTCAACCTAAACTTTCGTTACATATAGTTGCCCAGAAAAGCGAGCAATCGTTATTAAATATATCTAATAATATATAATAATTGATATCATAGCTATAATGTATAATATAGATAATATATAATATCTATTAATATATCGAAACATCCAACCTATTTCACTAGAAAAATGTGATTAATTTTCAAAAAGTTAATTTATAGATTGAAATCTGGTGGAGCTAGACTGCCCACTGATTTTGAAAATTGCTGTTCTGAAAAAAAGAAAAAACTTTTTGTTACTGTTTACTGGCTGTGACGCGCTCTACTTCTACTCCATAATTAACCTTTTGCTTTCTATAGAGATTTCTGACTGATAAAATAAGATTTCCATGTATGTAAAGAGAACCTTGAGCAAAAAAAGTTTTTTTGAACAAGTCAAAGCATTGCCAGTGTTGCTCCTTATTTTTTTACTTCATTTTAAACTTAATTTTTGTTGTTTCTTCTATCATGTACAAACCAAGAGATTTTTTCTTTTTATTAGTTTCCATTGAAACTATTTACATGAAAGTTTACAGGGTACGTCCAGTTCTACCACAATTTTCGTTTAAAAAATTTTCTTATTAGTTGAAAAATATTGCAAATTAAAAGCTTATGGAATTACACGCTGAAAGATATTTAATCTTAAGGCTGCGTTGGTGAACTTACTGATTCTCCTCGCTAATGTTAATCCTATTGTGGTGGAATGCATTCGTATTTTTAAAATACCTCCTCTGGAAATTAATAGTTTTAACTTCTGTTTTCTGTGTGCAGTTCTTAAAGCATGTCTCTTTTTTTTTAGTTGTCAATTTTTTTCTAAAATATATATTTAATTTTACATGAAGTGTTAAAATCTTATTCAGTTTCTCTAAGATGTTAAATTGGATTATAAATTAAGCACATATTTTAGAAATATTTTGATAACTAAGAAAAAAAAAAGACATCCTTTAAGAACAGTACAAAGAAAACAGAAGTAAAAAAATATTAGTTTCCTGAAGAGATATTTTAAAAATAGGGATATATCCTACACGCATAAGGATTAACATTAGCGAAGGGAATCGTAAAGTTCACTGACGAGCAGCCTTAACAAAAAAATATTAGGCAAAGTTTTTTATTTAATTTAGTAGTGCCATGCTTCTTTGAAATTCTAAGGAATGGATCCACCTTGAGTTTGTCTCTTATCTATTAGTGATAATACTTTGGTCAGTTTTTATAGAAAACGTTCCTCAATATTGTAATTTGTATGTCCTTTATTACAACTATTTCTCTAACTTTCGGAAAATTGCTCAGATGGATTTAAAATATTACTGTATTTTGAATGATCTATATACAAAATGTCTATTGCAACAAAAATAGTTTCGGTGTTATTAAAAATATATATTTATATGACTGTTTCTATTTTATTTTCTTCTAACTTCTGAACATTAAACGAAAATCCAGATGTGAGATAGTCTTGTATAAATCTTCTTCTCTTGCTATATATTTAGCCTTATTTTAAGTTAAAATGTTACCTGGGACTTGCTTAAATAAATTTTAGGTATTCAATTTTAGGTATTCAATTTTAGCAACAGAAAATCTGTAATGAATATATTTTTTATGTTGGCACTTCATGGTACCATTTATATTATATGGCTTAAGTAATCTAAGATTAATATCAATCAACAGTTCAAAAATGAGATATATATATATATATATATAATGCAGGGGCGCCATTTGGAGGAGGCTAGGTCGAAGTGCATCAGTTGTCACAGGTCAGATTTTTTTTTAAATCTGAAATTGCAGAAAAGCTAAAATAGTTTGTCATATTTGATTAAAATAGAATCATTCGTATTAAATAAACACTTTAAACCAATAAATACCAATAATGTTTGTTAAAGCTATTGCAACTTTCTCAAAGTGAAGCACATTTATCAATAATGAGTACTTTGGTTAATTTTATAAGCAAATGTGAGAATAAAACTATCAGTTGCTTCTCAGGTGTGCACAACAAATAAAAAATAAATTGTACCCCCATCCCGCCTCTCAAAAAAAATTTTTGAAATGGCACCCTTATTTTAATGAAGTGGGTGATTTCAGATGCGCGAACGGGAGTTATGTGGAAAGCTGGGTAAAGTAACATGTTAAGGTTTCACATTTTATTTCTTTCATACATTTAACTTTTTCATTAAAAATTAGTTGAATTCAATAAAAATTTAATTACATTTTCACTATTTTAAATTTCTATTTAAAATCTTTAAATGGAAAAAATGTTACAAATGCATCATAACCTGTACTGCAAAAATAAAGAAAATTGTAAGAAAATATTATATAGATTTTCTAAAAAGGTACTATTCAGAAAATTTATTTTATGATATAGTAAACCCTGTTCACAGCGGAATTCTATAAATGAAAAAAAAAAATCATAGTTTTGCCAAAAAAATACCATGCAATTTTATCTTCTAAAATGAAAATAACCTGTCTAAAATGGAATTTTTTACTGTTTTTCTTAGTTTTTGTCTAAGCAGGTGTTATTGTATCATACTTATGGTAGGGGGGGCCCGCATTGGAATTACTGGGGCCCGCATACTGATAACCATTAAAATGTTTATAATTAGTTTTGAGGTATTGAAGTTTTTGCCTGGCATTGAAGTCCACGAAGGCATTCCTCCTATAACATTATGGCCAAAATTGGGAGATGCTTAACAGAATTCCCATCCTTAATAGTGAAGTTTTTGTCTTTAATTACATTGATAAGTTTCTCTGTGCATGTGATAGTAAATTTTTTTTTTCTTCTGACCTGTGAATACATAATTATTATTTTCAGTAGTTAATTTAAAAATTTGATTCAATAATCCAGTTTTAGATAGATATTTTGTTTCCTGCAGTTTTGCTCAAAATTTCATTTTCTCATAATTTCTATAAAATTTTATCCGTATTATAGCCAACATACCAGGAAACTTATTTCATGTCAAAAAGAATTATCAAGAATTAAAAGGAATAAGAAAATAATACATTTCAAAAACTATATAAAGGCAATTCAACGTAAATTTTCTTTTGTAATCAAACTATCATTTTTGTTTAAGTAAATAAGAA
Source organism: Maratus michaelseni (assembly GCA_963931845.1). Lineage (NCBI taxonomy): Eukaryota > Metazoa > Arthropoda > Arachnida > Araneae > Salticidae > Maratus > Maratus michaelseni. Next base: position 410,921,434 of record OZ007586.1, read on the forward strand.
TACTTGAAAAGCGTATATGTACCCAGCTTTCCGTATTTTTATGCACATGAAATCCAGTTTTTCTGCCCTAAACGTAAATTTGGAAAAACCAACTATTTCCAGAAGATATAATTTTCCATTTTTCGAATCTGACCCAACTAAATGAAGGTTAATGCAAAAATATAACCTAATAATACATTATATTTAGATTTTAAATTAATATTTTTTTTTTGTCTTTGTGTAAATAAATATTTATAGCAGATAGAAAAACAATGAAAAAAAACCTGCTCACATAATGCAGAATTTGTGTTTGATGTGTACTATGCCAAACCGATCATGTAGTTTTGTTTTGCTTTTTATGGAATTTAAAATTGCAATAACTAATTATTTTAAATTATTTATACAATTCTAAATTTTTAGGAATGTAAGATTATAGTCATCAATTAAACATAAAAGAAAACATAATCTAAAATTAGTATAACTTTCCCATTAGCGAGGCCTAGTCTTTTGTTATATGTAAGTTTGCATCCTATCCTGTAAATTTATATAATCTTTGATTTGATTTAAAAAGTGATTATTTATGATTAAAAAGAACAGTTTATTCAATCGGTGAATGAACTATGAAAATGTTCATACTTTCACCTTTTATTTTTTTAAATAGGTTTCAGCAACATTGGCAAAAAGATGGGAGAAGCTTGGCAAGCATTGCCAGAGAAAGAAAAAATGGTATGTGGTTTTTTAAAATTCTTGGATTTTGACACATTATCTGTAATTATAGACATTTAATTTTAATTAAAACTGATACTTTCGAAATGCCATAATCAAAATAGCATGTACTTATTCTGCAACATATGAAGTAATTTTAAATGTTGGTTCATTATAAATTAGTTTTATTTATCAACTAGTTGACACACCTGGCTTTGTCCAGACTCATGATAATAACCTTAAATATATTGTTGTTACAGTATCCTGGTTTCTTATGGCTTTACATTAAGAGCTTTTAATAAAATCAACATTATCATTTTCAAGGTTTTACTTACATATTTTTAGCCTGACACATTATCTGTTTTATTATTACATGCCTGTTATATCAGCTTATCCATCATGCATTTTCTCTCAATCAATTAGAAATGTAACTATTATTCATGCTTTGTTTATTTTCATTTGCTTTTGCTCTTACGGCCTTAATTGCCAATAGATGGCATTTGATGTTCGGCACAATCAAACTGCTATCTCTCGCCATATGTCGAGTGAAGGTTTCAGAGAGCGGAAGTGGAAGTTATCACTTTCTTCAGGGCATGCCTTTGAGGTTGATATGGGAGGAGGATTTAAGCTCTGTCATTCCTAGTGGCAGACAGCTTTGTTGTTCAATGAAAATTTTGGAGAATGGATGCATATTAAATAAAGCACCTTCTTCCTTGTTAGTGGTATGTTTGGCATGACCAAAGTTTAGTCAAGAAAAACCTGAGTAAGTTTCCTGTTTTCAAAGGTTCCAAAACTTCTAGGGAGGGAACTTTGTTTGTAGGAGTGGAAGGACAAAAGACTGCGATAATTCTCAGAATGACGGATTGAACAGGGGAAACTTGGCATGAAAAGAAAATGCCGGACTTCCCTAAAATAAAGTCGACTGACCAGTTACCCTGGCAACAGAACTGTGCCCAAACCGGCTCTAGAGTCTTTCTTAACTCGATCACATAAAGCTTTTTTTTTTTTTTTAAATCATTCACTCACTGGTTCGTTCTTCACTTGTGCTGACATTCTTGCCATTTTTCTTATTGCTTACTATTCCATTTGGTTTGATTTGTAAAATTTGTTTTGTTTTAGCAATGTCAAATTCAACTTCACTTAAAAGAAAGCATTCCTCGCTCACCATTGCTGATAAACTGCAGTTATTAAAGAAATTAGATAGCTGTACTTCGGTAAAAAATGTGTGTAATGAGTATGGCATCGGAACATTGACCGTTTATGATTTTTAAAGAAATAACGAGAGAACAAGTTTAAGAAGCGTCACGGATTAAGTTTAGTTCAGGTTTCTGGTGAGAGGGTATCAGCAGATTCTGAAGCTGCTGATTCCTTCAGCGAACAATGTGAGGACATCATTACACAGGAAAAACTTTCGCCAGAACAGGTATATAACACAGATGATACTGCGTTTTGGCGTTATGTGCCCAGAAAAACCTATGTGACTCCTGAGGAAACTTCAGCTTCAGGATTTAAATATTATAAGGAGAGACTGACTGTTATGGCATGCACAAATGCTGCCGGAACCCATAAATATAAATTGTTAATGATCGGCAAAAGCAAAAATCCAAGAGCTTTAAAGGGAGTTCAGATTTTGCCAGTTCTTTTTGAAGTGAATAAACGAGTATGGATGACAGCGGAAATATTCAAACAATGGGTTTGAAAATCATTTTGTTCCTGAAACCCGTCACCATTGCCAGAAACAAGGTCTTCCTGAAAACTGCAAAATCTTTCTTTTGCTCAACAACTGCTCAGCTCATACTGCTTCAGAAATTCTGGAAAAGAATAATGTTGTTTTGCATTTTTTTCTTCCCAACTGCACATCACTTATCCAACCGATGGATCAAGGCATTCTAAGATGCTTCAAATGCTGCTACAAGGAGGAGTTTATGAAAGCAATGCTAAATGCATGCAATAGTGGTACTGGTGTATTGCAGTTCCAAAAGCAATTTAATGTGAAAGACTCATTGTGGTGGGCAGCTAGTGCTTGGCAAAGCATTCCTGATGATAAAATTCTTACAACGGATGGCATAAACTATGACCATCATTAATCTGTTTAGACAACAAACAAAGTAATGGTGAATTTCGTGGGTTTTCAATTTCTGTTGAAAAGAACCGTATCCAAGACCTGCTGAATTATCCAAAATCTATGATGTACAAAGGCAAAGAAGGTTTGGATGTGGAAGCAATCAAAGATTGCTTCAATATAGATAATGATGCACCTATCACTAACAGATGAAGAAATTTGCAACATGGTTTTAAATCCAGAAAATAAGGATGAGGATACCAGCGATGACGACTTCGAGCCGAGAGCTACAAATATCCCTATAGATAAATGCATTAGTCTGATGGATGAATTGATTATTTTGTTAGAACAAAAAAGTTTTATAATCCAAGAACAGATTATGCAACTCTGTAAAATAAAAGAGGTGTTGCAGAATAAAAAGCCGAAGCAATTGAAATTATCGGACATGTTTAAAGTGTCTGATAAATAAAGATTATCAGTTTTATTTTTTACAGTGGATGCAATCCACTTTAAAAAGCGTGCAATGTAGAAACCAACCACTGTAAAAAATTGTTCTGTTGTAGCTGTTTTTTTTTTCTAAGGCTAGGTAAGCACACTTTCGATACTTTTTTTCTTTGCCATTTTTTTTTATCCAAGTATTGTTTTGTTTTTTTTAAATCAATAACTATTTGTTTTCTAAAATATTTTCATACGTACTTTTAAAAGCACAAATAATGTCTTATTCTAAATAGATTAAATACCAAAATTCCATCATATTGCCGTTTGTAGACTAATATTTTGAATGAAGACCTAAAATCTGGAAAATTCCAAAATCCTGAAAAGCAGTGGTCCTGAGCATTCCGAATTTGGGGTCCTATACTGTATGCCTATTTTGAGATGGTTTTAGTATGCTATTGCTATCGAGTAGATCAGGATGTATATAGATAAGATCTTGCATCTAAATATTATGGAATGACCATCAAAACTGTTTTTCCAAAACAAAAATTGTAAAAACATCAGATTTCTAAATAAGATGTAAGTGAAATATAGTAGATTCGGTTTACATTTCCATAAGTTGCTTTCATATATGAGATTTTATTCAACTTATCCATCAGATTCAGGTGTTTTGTGGTTGGCATATAAATAAATATTGCTATTTGGACATTAAGATAACATGAAATCTTTTACCAAACTGATGCTTATCATAATAAAATCAGTGTAAAACTGAATCCAAGATATATCTTCGCATAATCAATAGGAAATTACGAATGTAAATTTTGAGATTACTAGGGGTCAGAGCCCCACTGAAGAAATGTACTTTTTTAATCTAAAACATTGCAAGAAATAAGCAGTTCATGATGATTTCAGAATATCATTGAATAGCACAGTGTTTAATTTAATGCTTCTAATTTCCAAAGTCGTCAAAGTACTTTATATTTATGTAATTTAAAAACTTTAAATTGTGATTTGTAGGAAGTTGTATATTATGCAAGGTGTGTTAAAAAACAGCAAATTGGAGAGCTGATGTTGAGGCTCCTGATTTGTATATTTTCTAGTTTAATATAAAACTTCCATTTGTTCTATATATTTATTAATTTTATTAGGGAAAAAAATGAAAATGCCTTATAGTAATGAATTTTTTTTTTTTTTGCAGGTACATAAATTTTGTTGTAAAAATTTGCAACTACGTTGCATCTTGTTGGCTCGTAAAATAAATCCTGGAATTTCTGAAAATACCTTACCCCTGATAATTCATTATCGTATTTTATACTTCATTATTTTATCAATCTGTTTTCATAATAATTTATTACAGTATTCCCCAGTAGCAGAAAGTTATGGTTGTGTCTGCGATAGCAATTTAGTGGGATGAAAATTGTCTGCAGAAGTCGCATGCTGTAATTTTCTTATATACATTATAAGTGTTAAAAAATATGGTTCTTACTGATTAATGTTATAAAAATACAACTATATTATATAGATAATAATTTTATAGCAATGACACCTTAAAAACTAAATATGAAAAAAAAAAATCAGAATTTTTTAGATGCACTGGAAGAAAATCTAATTTCATTGAATAATATGCGTAACGTAATATCTTTCTTATTAAATCAAACCAACAATATAAAACACAAATTAAAATGAACTGTAAAAATTACTCTGAAAACCTCTATATACTACAAATGCACAAAGAAAATCATTTCAAATCACAAAATCTTCGTTGTCAATTTTTTTTTTTTTAAATGTGCCATATTTTTATGACATGCAGTTTAAAACAAGGTAGATATTCAGAATTATTCATAACTTTTGAAATACCATTTGATACAATATTTTTGCTAAATTGTGCAGAAATGTTGGTAAAATGTTTGCTGTAGCAGCTACCGAACATGGTTATTATTGCTGCTTTTAAGAATTTCAGTGTCTTTTTGTAGCCAGAAGGACCATTTAAAAGAATGAAAACTCTTTTGCCTATGGTTCCAATTTCAGAATTGCTTCCATCAGCACTACACATTCTAAGCTGGCTAACATTGTCTATAATAGATCCCCAACTTTCACAGATGGCTTCTGACACGGGTACAGAGATAACAAAACGTAAAAATTGAATTAAGTATGGAATTTCTCCACCGAGGTCAATCGCAGCCTTCTTTAAAAGAGCTTTTGGTTCATAACCAATGCTTCCTGTTCTTTCTTCGTTTATTGTATGACATCCATTCGTTAAAATATTTATATTCAAACCAAAGTTTGTTGGGATCATTGATGTTATAGAAGGGATTTTTTATATATGTTGAAAATTCATCAGAAAATCCTTTATTGATCTCAGCTTGTCTGTGAGATACAACTTTGTGGATATATCAAATAATCAAAGTTGAATAAAAAAAATTGGATTCTCAATCAGAATATCTGTATCTGTTTCACCAGAAAAATATTCCATAATATTCTTATTTATATCTGTTGTATAATTTACAAAAGCTTTAATAGCATCAATAAAGGGTGTTATTTCTTTGCATGAAGTAGTTTATCTGAGATTATTGGCTCCAACAGGCATTTCAGGCAATGGAACACCCTTGAATGTGAAATTGTTGAATATTTCCATGCATGAATTCAGTTTGATCTTTGAGACTATATATATAACTTTTCAGCTACACTGTATACGGCAAACTACGGCGATTTATACAGTGTACACTGTATAAATCAGGCGAATATTATAAATGCAAGGCGTGAGAAATTTTCTCTGGAAAAATTTCCAAGTATTAAATATGAATTTATTTCAATTGTCGATGCTGGACTTTCTTTGTTTTCATGTTTGCCCCAGGGTTGGCGGCTCACGGAAAATATTCCATCTTGTGCTGCGTTAGTAGCCTTGCCAACATGTTATGGTGAAAAAGTTCCAGGCTGAGTATCGTTCCCAAGTGGTTCAGTTGGTAGAACGTCAGTGCGCTAATCTGATGACCCGGGTTCAAGTCCCGGCTTGGGTACTTTTTCACTATGTTGGCTATACGCCTATTAAGCAATTAAAATTTGAATATCAATATTATAAATGCAAGGCGTGAGAAATTTTCTCTGGAAAAATTTCCAAGTATTAAATATGAATTTATATATTATATCTGCTCATGAGTATCTCTTAATGTAAAGCGATCTTCTGTTTTTACACATGCAGAAACTAAAGACTTATCTTTTAAGAATGTTTGTATAACAGTTATTGTATGCAGAATAAATTTCATTGTTTTGAAAATTTTAGGTTTATAAAAAAAACTCAACTTTTTGAGCAGTTGTACAAAGTTTCAAAATTTTTTCTGTAGCCAAATTTTTTCATGTCTTGAATAATATCAAAGGAATCCTGAATTGCGTTTGGCACTGAACTATGTTTGTGAGCGTGTTCTAAATGGTGCATTGGATCCCAGTTAAGTGCAACATCTCTTACAAGTACATTCTTTAAATGTTTGGCTATACCACATCTTATATACCGCCCATCTGTCACAACTCCAGCCAAATTTTTCTGTATAAAAGGTTTGTTGAAACCAAATTTTTCTAACGTATTTATAAAATCTTGAAATAATCCCATGCCCGTTGAATCATCTACCCACTGATGCTCTAAATATAGTGTTTGAAATAAATTGTCTCTTTGCATGTCAAAAATTGGAATTCTTATACCAATAATATGTCTTGTATTTAAAGTTATTTTGTCCGCCTGAAGACCAATTGGTAAATCATTCTCTATTATAAAATTCGTAACTTCCTGCTTTAGAATATTGTGCACATGGGAAAGAAAATTCCTAGCAAATTCTTTTGAATGGTTTTTGACACCCATGCTTGCTCCACTGTTATGCATTTCAGCAATAATGATCTCATAAGCAGCATAAGAAGTATAAAGTTTGTAAGAAAGATAGGCACTCGCTGCACAATTTAATGCACTTTCCTTATTTTTTTCCAGAAGTAATTTATCTTTTTCTTTCAGTACCTTACTTAAGTTTTTAATATGTCTAGTACTTTCCAGATGCCTTTTAACACCATATTTTAAATGTCGAAATTGACTTGGTAGAGCATTCTTGCTAAAATCCTCACCTACACTAAAATAATAAAATATAATTATCCCTCAGGAAGTACACAGTAATCCATTTTCACTATGCACCAAACCTCCAACTGCTGCACACCAGAATCAGAAATTGTCTCTGACATAGATCTTTTAAATGAATCTATCACACTTTTATTTGAAAATGATTTAAATTTTACTTTCACACCGGGATGAAAACGCTGAGTGTGAACTTTCAGATTTTTTAACAAAACTCACTCATTGCAATGAAGGCATGAAACTTTCTCGGTCTAAGAAGCCATATTTCTACAAAGTAAGAATAAAAACCGTGCACATGCGAGCAAAATCTGAAACAAAAAGAATGTAGCGTAGCAATGCGAAATACTAGGGTCAAAGTGCAAAGTCAACTAGACCTTAGCAGGTAGGAAGCTCGGGACGCAACCAACCAATCAGAATATGCTAATGATAGTTTTTTGTCCCATTCGCAAAGCCTTTTCCCTGAATCACTATGATTGGTTGTTTTAGAGTCGAGCTTCCCAGATACTAATGTCTAGTATTAAGCTGTTATCACACGGATGACCATACGATATGAAGTATATGCTATTGCCTCTCGCTTGCTTGGAGCTACACTTTCACGCTGCAACTAGGGTTATTTTCCCTACTGAAAGTTATCTGCTAATGTAAGGAGAGGAAGTAACATTTGGCAAGTAATTGCAGCAGGTGTTTTAATATTAGTGTAGAGTTCGATTGCTAAACAGGAAGCATTGTGTAATAACATTTTATATATTGCAGTCTCTTTTCGTGTCTGTTCTCTATATATAATATTGTGATCATTTTACTTAAAATTCCAAGATTATAAAAACAATACTCTCGCTAATATAACATTAAAATTCTAAATTATAGAGTCCATATCTTCACTTTACGTCTTTCATTACCTGTAAATATTAAGATTACTTAATACTCACCTATTAGTATTAAGTGATTTAGAAAAAAAATAGTATATTAAAACTAGTTTTTTGTCACATGTATTGGAACCGCACTTTATCGCTAAGCCGAAATCTGTAACGCAAAGAAAGATTTTAAATTAAGTTTGTTATTTTGCCAAAATCACTATTATGACATTTTTAGTTAATATATTTTACATATTTTAAATGTAATTTATGTTACATATTGACTGTAATATAAAATTGAAATACGTAATATAATTTAGATATAGTTCCCACTCTTTTGCAGTTTTTTTTTTCCTTGGTTTTGATGATTTTAATCATTTTTCGAAAGTTTAAATGAGTTTTTGATAATTTTTGTTTAAAAAACACAATCCTTATTTTTATATAGTCAGAGCTGCCAACTGCTACGATTTTGAGCCACAAACTACGATGCTACGAAAATCTGTCTAAAACTAGGATTTTCTGGGGGGGGGGGGAAACGCGAATTTTGTCACAGGATCACTCGAAAAATCACGAATTTTGTTACATGATCGCTGAAAAAAACGCGAATTTCGTCAAAAAATTGGCTGGGAAAAGCAAATTTCGCCAAAGTATCACCGAAAAAACGTGAATTTCATTCAACTGATTGCTGAAAAAATGCCAATTTCGTCCAAAGATCGTTCAGGGGTGATTCTGGTCCGAATTTTCCGAAAAATTAAGGCAATGATTTCCGAAAAAAAAAAAAATATATATATATATATTTTTTTTTTTTTTTTTTCACAATTTCGGACAATCTTTCGGAATTATGACATATATATATATATATATATGTCATAATTCCGAAAGTTCGCACATTAAATGTATCGGTATTTCGGCAAATGATCGCCGAAAAAAATCAATCTCGTCTTTCGTTCGAAGAAAAGTCGCAAATTTTATCAACAGATCGCGGGGAAAATGTGACTTTCGTCAGAAAATCACGAAAAAACGGCAAATTTCGTCAAAAACATTGCGAAAAACGACATTTCGTCAAAAGATCGCAAAGAAACGGCAAATTTCGTCGAAAGATCGCGAAAAAACAACAAATTTTTGTCAACAGATCACGGGAAAAAAAAATGACTTTCATCAGAAAATCACGAAAAAACAGCAAATTTCGTCAAAAGATCGCGAAAAAACGGCAAATTTCGTCAAAAGATCGCAAAAAACGGCAAATTTCGTCAAAAGATCGCGGGGAAAATGTGACTTTCGTCAGAAAATCGCGAAAAAACGACACATTTCATCAAAAACATTGCGAAAAACGGCAAATTTCGTCAAAAGATCGCAAAAAAACGACAAATTTCATGAAAAACATTTCGAAAAATGGCAAATTTCGAGAAATGATTGCGAAAAAACGAAAAATTTCGTCATAAACATTGCGAAAAACGGCAAATTTCGTCAGAAGATCGCAAAAAAACAAAAAATTTTTGTCAACAGATCGTGGGAAAAATGTGACTTTCATCAGAAAATCGCGTAAAAACGGCAAATTCCGTCAAACATTGTGAAAAACGGCAAATTTCGTCAAAAAATATCGAAAAAAATGCTAATTTTATCAACAGATCTCGAAAAAAACTGCAAATTTCGTCAAAAGATCGCGAAAAAATGCAAATTTCGTCAAAGGGACGCAAAAAAAAGTGGTGGGAGTGGACACCCCCACTCCCGGTTGTATCAGCTTACTCGACCTGATGAAGGACTCTAACTCAGACATTTTTCTCTGGAAGATATACCCGTAGTTCCATCACCCCCTCCCCCCAACTGCCTTGGAATCTTTCAGAAAGTTCACTGTGAAGTTCAGAAATTTGGCTTAGGAGTGGACAGAGCATTCATTGAATAGGAATAATTATGTTTAATTAATCCCCCCCCCCCCCCCCCCCCCCCCCCGCAACAAAAAAATTAGCAAAAACAAAAGTCTCCTACTTTGTGTGCTTATGGATATACACATGTGTTTAATTGATTAGTATTTGCTCGCTTAAAATTTACAGCGTGAAAAACAGCCACCAACCAACCAACCTTCAGATAAATTTGAATTTGATGTGCTACTATTTCTCATTTTCAAAGGTTGGCAGGTCTGTATAGTGTACAGTCTTGGAGGGGGGCGGGGGGGGGGGGGGGGAGGGAGTTATACCCTCTATTAACTCTGACGCAAATCACTGTATAAAAATGTCACAAGTAACAATAGATTAGTAATAACATCTAATAATAATGCTATACATAAATTTTGTTGGGGGGAAGGATGAAGTTATGTATAGCAATTGTAACATATTCTAAAACTTTTAGTACTAAACCCTAATTTCGACATTGCTAAAGTAGTTTAGAAATTACGAAGGTTTTATGTTTGTACCTCCTAATGTTAAATAAATGTTCGATCGTCGCAAAACAGATAAGACAAGTGCTTTTTATGCATAACTTAAAAACTATTTGGCGGAATGAGCTTTAATTTTGGGTTTGCATATTTAAAAATTATAGAAATCTATTTCTGTTAGGAAAGTTTTACGTTACAATTCATTTTTATTTTCGACAATATATAAATTTATTTTTATTTTATTTTATTTTTTTTAAGGGAAGCAAAATATTTTAACTGGAAGGGGGGGAGGGGGGCTTATATGCGTTATTTGTTATTAATACAAAGTAAAAAAAAAAAAGGGCACAATTTGCTTAACAAATTGAAAACATATAAAGGTTTCAAATTTATACACCGCTAGGAGGGGGAAGGCAAAATTTTAGGGTGGTTGAAAGCAGGGTTGATAAAAATCATGATTTTTTTAAAAAAATCAGATTTATTTGATTTAAATCGGATTTTTTTTTTTTAAATCAGATTTTTTTTATTAATATTTATGCACTGTGCATGTATTTTTTATTTTTTCTGCATAGATTTACACATTTCTATTAATTTAATTACAGTTCCTAGATAAAAATTCAAAATAATTTAAATAAAGAAAAATTCTTGCAAGCAAATTCAGATTTACTTAAAACTTAAAATCATATTATTCTACTATTAAATTGTTATATATAAGATATACCTATGTGTATTGTGTGTATAAATTTCTAGTTAATTTAAGTTATTACATTTATCATTAAGGTATTACTCCAATAATATCTAATCACATAATAAATGCAGCAAAGAATGCTAAATATATATGTGTATTTCAATCAGGGTTGGCCAATTTTTGCCTAGGTGGAAAAAACCGTCCCGGCAAAAATACTTCATGATTTCAATGTTTAAATCATGATTTTGATAACTTAAAATCAGTGATTTAAATTATTACAATCTTGATCAATTTCTGTCTGTTTTTTTTTTCACTTTTTGCCACTGCCCTGTCAAAAATACACTTTTGCTGGCAAAAAGCCAACCCTGATTTCAACTGATTCATAATCACTAAAGTCATCTTTATCACATAGACTGTAAGTTTCTTTGTGTTTTTTTTTTTTTTTTTTTTTTTTTTGCCACAATCTCCACCATTTCTACACTACATGGTTTGCATATTGCTTTCCCACATTTTCCGGAAATAGTTTTTTTTTTCCTGCTGTAAAATAAAGCTACATTGGATCTTTCTTTTTACCAGCCATTTTTCTTAGGCATCAATGTATCCAAAAAGCTCTCTGTACTGTATCTAGTATTAGTAAATGATATTCATGTCCAAATTGTGTTTCACATTATACTATATTAATGATTACAAAACAGTTACACGATGCAAGGTAATCATATAACTAAAAGTACAAAGCTATCAATTGTCAGTGTTATTTAGCCCTCAGCCATTGACAATTTCAGCAATCAATCATGTCTATTTAACAGTAGAAATGGCTTTTTAGCTTAGAAATAAGGTATAATAACATATCTTAAGGTATAATAACATATCTTATATTTTCCATTGCAGTAAGCAATGAATTCTAGTAAAGGGCAAAGGGATCAGTCACAGGGATTAAATTATTTTCAGTTATAGAAGAAACATGAAAAGTAACTCCTCACTGAAAATATATTAAATACTTTTATATTGCATATATTTAACTTTAGCTTCAACATCTAACTTGCAAAAATGAAGTGATCATCCAGAAAAGACAAAAGTTTAAAAATGAGAAAGCATTTATCGGTATTTATTTTAGGATGCACTATGGATAAATAATATTTTGAATGTAATAGTGTTGCATTTACTTTCATAAAATATAATTACTTTCAACTTATAAAAGTTTTATTTAACATTATTAAAAGGTAATTTTTAATCTGACATGAATTATGACATTTATTTGAACACGAATGATTAATTTAATCCTTATTCGGCTTGTAAATAGCAATGTTAAAAATACTGATTTAAATCAGATTTTTAAAAAAAAATCATTTGATTTAAATAAAGCTGATTTAAATCAAACAACCCTGGTTGAAAGTCAACAATTAAAAAGGAAAAATAGACTGAAAAGGACATTCTCACCCACATACATTAAATACAATAATCCAACATGAAGTGAAAAATTAGCCAGAGCCAGGAATCGAACCTGGGTCCACAGCGTTCCGGGCTATCGCTCTAACCACTGAGCCACCTTGGCCGATTCTGAATCTGCAATTTCTCGCTAATAAACCATGTTGGAGAGAAAGTCGTCAACCATCTAACAACCTTCTATCGCTCTACAACCTACCGCCAACCATCTATGCCTTGGATGACCGAACAACTGTGAATAGATTTTTACTATTCAACCGATTTACGAATAAATATGTATGTCTGTAGTATAATAGTTGTATATCTGTCCTTCCCCCCCTCCACTACAAAATTTAGATTCTGAACGCTGCATGCTAAAAGGAGGCAATTTATATTGCAATAAAATACCCTGATGCGTATTTGCTTGCATTTTTATCTTTGGCAACAAGTACGAAATAATGCCAAATATAGCTGCAGAAAGTAGTTAAACTAGTACAGTTTTAGAAGTAAATAAGTGACTATGACAGTACAGTTATAACATATAGCAAATAATATAAAGAATTGAAATAAAATAATCGCAATAAATAACTTAGTAAATAAAGTTCTTATCGGAAGTGTAAATAACGACGAACTCCGAAGAGGCAATCGATGCATATGTAATTCTTTAATGTCAATAACTGCACATTTTTAAAGTTCTTTTCGTATATAATTGGTCCCTGTGTTACGAAAGATTTGCTTTTTTCTTAATTCTTCTGTATTTTTGGTTTCAATATTTGTGACCACGCTAAACATAATATGTTGACTTACTGACGGTGGCCATCTTGGATTTTTTAGAGAGCTCTGATTGGTGGATTTCGAACTGATATCTATCGTAGAGGATACAAACTACTGCAAGTTAGATCTTTAAGAAATTACGAGAGGCAGTCTATCAAACGGGACGATTTCGAGTGTTTTCCTCTTGAAAAACGTGTTTTGGATGAAATATCTGATATTGACTATGATACGTCTGATAGCATTATAAAGTAGACCACTGAAAGTTCAAAACATATTCCAGTGGGAATGAAAGGGCATATCGGTATAGCCACGATCTTGATGATTTACAGTTTTGTGTACGTGAAAGGAAAGGAATCATTTATTCATACAGTTGGGGTGAAAATTTACTGGGAAAAGAAGAAAAAATATAATTTGAAGACCAGAGATTTTGCATTTTTTGTCCTGTCTGCGTACTGAGGGGAGGGGGGGGGGGGATTTTTTTTTTTCCTTTTCAAGTTGGTAAATTTATCTGCAAGGTCTAAAATAATTCTGCGTCACACACTTTCTGCTACCGGGCAATATTTAAATACAGATAAATATAAATTTAAAACTAGAGATTGTTGAGAGTGTAAAAAGAACTTTTTTTTTCAACAAAAAGTACAAAATTGAGTATAAAATGGATAATTATGTATGTGATTTGTATAATATAAATATGTAAAGCATGTAAAAATGTATATGTATTTTAGCATATATATATATACACATACATACATATATCATTTGGTTAAAATAAAACATCTATATTCTTCTCATCTTATAAACAAAAATATGAAACCACTTATTTTTTATGCATTACAACATGGTTTTCCAAAAATATTAATATATTCGTTATATTAGTCCATGATCATATCTACAGGACGGATGGGTTGGCAGATGTTAGAGTATGGAGGAGGGAGGTGTTTGGACAAAATATACCGATTAACTAAATAATAAGGAAATAACAATTACAAACATAAAAAATAATAAAATGAAAAAATTGTTGAAATACAATAGGACGGTTGGGAGGGTAGATGTTATAGTATGTTAGGGGAGGCTGTATTGTATAGATAAAAAGCAAAGGTTAATTATTAATTTTAAAAAAGCAAGAGAGTGGGCTATTGGTTTATAATGCATCCTTTCATTACATGTTATTCATTTGCTGTTTCTATATACTTCAGTTTTTAACATAATTAGTTTCATAGCATTTACTTTATGAAATACTTCATATGATTGGCTTCTTTGATTTTAGTGGGACAATGCCATTTTAATTACTTCATCAATCATCATACTTTAATATCACTAAATTTGTCTTTTTTAATTATTTCCTCCCCATTAATTTTTATCCTTTCTATTTAAGTAATGATTTCATATCAACTAATATGCAGTTTCAATTAAATCTATTGAATTTAATTAACTTCTTCGATTTTTGTGGGATAATGTCATATCTAAATAACTTCATCAATTGTTTTCTTTTATAAATGTCTTATTTAAATGTTTCCTTCACCCATTTAATTATTATTTTTATTTGTATATAGATACAATACTGTTATGTACTGTCATCGTATTAATTCATTTAATTTTCTTATATATATATTTTACATAATTTTATTCATTATTTAATTAATGTTTCTCACCCACCTCCTAACTTTTCAATCATTATTTACAATAAAATTTTCTTAATTTATTAACTTCATATTAGACACTCACTTTAAATTTTAAATTCCACTCGTAATAACTATTTCCGATATTGTTTCTTAAACTGGCACTAGATGGTAGTTTTGTATCTAATTCTTATTCGCTTCTCATGAATAATTCTGATATGCTTTCTTGGATGGCCAAAAGATGGTGGTCATGTTCCATGGAGTTGCTTAATTGTGGTCTTGACACGTAGATTTGAGTTTCATTTCAGCATGGTTTAAATTATTTAGCTTGAATAGTTATGAATCATTCACTTCTCTTGTAATTAATCTACTGATTAGTAAATGTTTTTTGGCGACATGTGATGATTTGTTGATTCATGGTATTCATGCTTGTAAGCATCCTCGTTTTTATGAGAAAATTTTCCTTGATTCTATCTTTTTCATTTTGTAAATTCTTTAAAATTCTGGTTTATTGATATACGATTGCCCAGGTTATGTATTACTTTAGCTAATTATAGCTTACACATGGATGAAATCTTATATTTTTTGTGACATCTGTAATAATTTAGGCCTGACGATTCTGCTGCAGTGACATAAATATTTCATTAATTCACTTTTTCTTTTTCCCCCCTCCAACCTGTTTTATCTTATATTAGTCATATATTTTTATTTTCTACTTCTTACTGGATATTATTCAAATAAGAATGCACATTGCCAGCTTGCATTCGACATCCTCATAACGGCCCATAACCTGCAATGGTGTGGTGCGACATTGAATACACGTCTCTATAACTTCGTGTTCCCATTGCCGGCAATATGAACAGTAGCCGTTACATTTCTGAGGTGTTACTGTCTGTGGTTCTGCCCTATCTTTGAGGCCTCCGGAATTCTAATTTTCAGCAGTACAATGCACAACTGCATGTTGTCAGTACTATCCTGACCTTCCTTGATACAAAACATGTTCGACTGTTGCCCTGGCCAGCACGTTCTCCTGATTTCTCACCAATTGGAAATGTCTGGTCAATGGCTGCTGAGTGACTGGCACGCCACCACTCGCCAGTCACTACAGTTGATGAACTGTGGCACAGTGTTGAAGGTGTATGGACTGCTGTACCCACACATGACATCCCAACTCTGTTCGACTCCATGCCTATTCAGATAAATGCTGTTATTGTGGCCAGTGGTGGCAATTCTAGGTAGTGTTTTCTCAGGAACTATATCTCCAAATTTTCTGAAAATGTAATCACTTGTCCTTCTCATTATAATGTATTTGTCCAGTAACTATCATTCTGTTATTTACATTCCTTTATGGTGTTGCATTTTGGATGGCCAGCAGTGTATATAAAATCAGATTTTCAGATTTTTTTTTTAGAAGAATTTCATGGTACTTGCAGAACTATTTAAAAAAATATTTGTTTTAAATGTTCAATTTGGTAACCCTTATTCCGAATTACCTTTCTACATTGCAATTTCCATGACAATGCCTTTCATAGTTTTGGAAGATTTATTTTGGCCCATTCTTCTTGAACAGCTTTCCAAAGCCCATGAAGGGTTGTAAGTCTACAATTGGATAATGTGCTTTTTAAAAGTACAAAATTTCATGTGTGATACATCAGGAGATTTAGCTGGTATATCAGTGAAGAGGTATATCCCTGATACCAATTTCTCATTCAATTTTTTACAGGAAATTAACAGTGGATTGTGATGTGTGACTGCTTACTTTATCTTGATGCAGTTCAACAGACTGATGGCTCTTGGGGGAGGGGTAAAGAGATGGTATTTCATGTTTGAAGATTGGGAGTAAAATGTTTCTGATAGCATATAGAGTTGATCTGAACATTTTTCTCCCCTCTTTATTTTTAATTTGCCATTATATGCCAGCAATAAATCCTCTGCTGCTTAACTATTGCTAAAACTTTCTTTAGATACATTGAACCATGTTTTAAGATTTTTTTTTCTTCTCTTAGATGATAATAAATGGATCTTTTTATTACAATCATTTAAATAGACCCCAAGCTCCATCTATTGTAACATTTTTTTATTTTTCTCTGGACAAATGCTTCTCATAAAGAATTTTGCATAGTGTTCTACCTTCAGCAATACGTCGTGGAGAAAGACGATGAACATTGTGTTTTTACCCTTTTTTAAAATTCAAATCGGTGTTAATGATGTTAACAGTTGACACTGAACATTCTGTGTAATTGATTTAGCAACAGTCCTTTGTCTTGAAGAATTTTCTTTTACCAAACAAGATCTTACCTTTGGAATATTCAAAGAATTCCCATTTGTTCTTGAGTACATATTTGGAACAATTTTTTCTCTAGAAGACAGACATTCATGTTTTTTCCCTGTCATTGACATTATTACGTACTGCGGCTTTAGATACAGAAAGATCATGCCTTTTAAGTGTTTTTTAATAACTGAATGCAAATCTCCTCTTTGGAAAGTACAGAAATATAGCCTTCCATTCATTGGTTATTAAAAGGGCCGTTTTGCATGTAAACAATAAATTTCACTAGCTTGATGAGAATTTATACTTCAAAAAAGTATTAGCTGTAAAAAATAATTTCTCTGAAATAGTTTTTTTTTTCAAAGCAAATTAGTCTAAAAAATGTGCTAACAGCCTCTGTACATGCATCCGGTAGCAGAAAGAAACAGTGCAACATGGTAATGTACGCTGTAGATTATTTTAGACCTTGGAGATTGATCAAACAGCGTAAAAAGGAATTCTGAGCTTAAAAAAATTGCTGAAATATAATTTGTTTCAAGATTTATTGTATCTTTTTATTGTATTTTCTTTGTAAATGCAAACTGCTTATTTTTATGGGTTACTATTATTTTGTATATACAGTGGAACTCCAGATATATGTTACCTGAGTTGTACGTTACCCTCAGTTATACATTTCAACTCAGCCGTCCTGGCCGCTTGCCATTAAAAATTAGCTGAGTTATACAATTCCCTTAGTTATACGTTACGTTTTTGCATCCCCGGACAAAATTTTGTCTCTTTTATACATTTTGTAACCGGAAAACTGACGACGCGTTGGATGAGTCTGATTTGAAAGATCCCACTCAAACGTTTTGGTGCTGTGCTGCATTGAGGGCTTTTGATGTAGTAAAGCAGTTCGACAGTAGTAAAAGCAATAACTAAAAGGCGGCTGCATTACTAACAGAAATGTAAAGTTTGCTGTTCAATGTCGGGTCAGTTGAAAAAAAAAACAATCAAATATTAGTGATTATTTCAACAAGATTCAGTAAACAACTGAAATGTCTTTTGATAAATGATTTACATGTCAAAGCGATTTCAATGATATTAGTACTCTATATGTAAAATATTTTTAATAAAATATTTTTAATAAAGTTTTCATGGTAAAATAACTTTATGTGTACTTTTCTGTTATACCCTTTTTTTACTCTGAAAATTTATGTCATGGTATCGAAAATTTGTCATGGGTGCAGAAATACTTAGGAATTTCCATTTTCGATATAAAATATTACTGAAATCCCTCAGCAGAACAAAGTTTTTAAGATATAATTTTAAAAAAGGTACCGGTAGACCATTAATTGAGTTGTACATTTTACTGAGTTATACGTTTTGTTTTGCAGTCCCGGGCAAAACGTATAACTGGAGTTCCACTGTATATGTATGGTAGTGTTTTTTCCCAAACAAACTTGGAGCCAGAGGCACACTATTTTCAGCAGCATACATTCGTGAGGGCCATGCACACTGGTCTCAAATCAATTGAACCTTGAATTATTGTGATTTTTTATTTCGACTCCGATTAAGTTCCAATTTTCAACATTGTCGTTTATGTTGCTATAGAAGCTGATTTGTCATTCTTACAACTTTAATTTTATCATGACAGTAGCAAAATTTACTGGAGAGTCTGTGATGTCGTTAGGCTTTTTGAAATCCTGGTTCCCTGAAACCCAAAAACTTTAAAAAAAAAAAAAAAAAAAAAAAAAAGTTTTTTAAAAAATGGATTCTCTTTTTAGAAATAGGATTCAATACATTTAATACAAAATATGCTTCTTTTGTGATTTTTCAGGAGGGAAATTAAGCATCCTGAAGGACCCATGACAAATTTTTTTATGTATCTCTTATTCAATATTTTGCTTTAAATGATGCATTATAGTGCATCCCTTATGTCACTGATAGCTCTTTCTGTTTCAGAATAAAATTGTCAAAATAAATAAATAAATTAAAGTAAAATAAAAATTGCGAACAACAAAATTGACTATATTGGGATAAAAGATTGAATTCCTTTTAATGAATGTAAAAAAATTGCCCCGAAATATGAAAAAATGCTAAAACTTAAAGAGAATCGCAGATAAAAAAATTTATCGTATTTGGTTAAAAGATAACCATGTTCTTTTTATGAATGTCAAAAATTTGCTGCAGAATGTGAAAGAGCTGAAATTGCATAAAAGAATTTACAAAAAATTAGTAAATTGCTATCTGAATTCTGAATGAACTTTATTTAAGAAGACAAAATTTACTATCTGGGCTGAAAGATTGATACTGGATTCTTTTTACTAATTTTGAAAAATTGTCGCAAAACATAAAAAAATGCTAAAAATCACATACAAATAAAAATGTTAATAAAAGAAAACTGCCCAGTTAAACTGAAGGCATTGAGCTCACAAGCTATTCACACTAACTGTAAATTATATTCTTATTTCAAAGAATTTGGAATAAGCCCTCGAAAAATGGAGAAATCGACAATATTTTAAGGGATGGACCATCCCCCGTTTCTCCCCCTTATAATTAACCAATGAACCCCTAAAACTAATCAGAGAAACGCCTTACCACAATGAACCTATATACAAAATTTGAAGAAAATCTGATAATTCTGCATGAAAAATCAATTTATTTAAATTAAGGGGGGGGTTAGCCCCGTCCCCCTCCCTTTATACTTAACCCCCAAAACTAATCAGAGAAGCGCCTTATCACAATGAACATATATATAAAATTTGAAGAAAATGGGATAATTCTGCTTGAAAAACCAATTTATCTATATTAAGGGGAGGTTAGTCTCCCCGTTACCCCCTTTATACTTAACCAATGAACCCCCAAAACTAATCAGGGAAGTACCTTACCACAAAGAGCCTATATACAAAATTTGAAGAAAATCTGATAACTCTGCATGAAAAAACCATTTATCTAAATTAAGGGGGGTTAGCCCCCCTGTACCCCCCTTTATAATTAACCAATCAACCCCCAAAACTAATCAGGGAAGCACCTTATCACAAGGAACCTGTAAACAAAATTAGAAGCAAAACGGTCATTTCTGTTAAGAGTTATCACGTTACGTACATACGTACGTACATACATACAGAACGGGCGGGCACATTCGCTCTCAGGCTTTGATAGCCTGTCAGCATAGATCAGTGTTAAAATCAAACATTTTCTTTCAAAAGGATGTTTCAGGGGTGACTCTTAATTTTAAAAAATATTTTCTGCAGAGGGGGAGGGGGGGCGGAATCCTCTCTCAGCACTTTTTTGTTGCTGCAGGGCGGATTAACTTTGCTTTTGATTAGAGTAGGTTTCAGACTGAGTGTAGATTCTTGCAAATTGGGTTCAGGTTAACCGGATTTTTCTAAAGTTTGTTCAGTATATTGTTTCAGATTAAAAACTATGGCTATATTAACAAGCATAGAACTTTGTGTGTCTGCTGTTTTCTAAAGGAATGCTGCATCTTTTCCATGACTATTTCACAAAATTCATGTTTTTTTTCTTTTGACCTTTTGATGAAATTCACTTTTTCCATGATCCTTCGATGAAATTAGCAGTTTTTTCCATCATCCTTTGATGAAATTAGCAGTTTTTTCCATGATCCTTTGACGAAATTTGCATTTTTTTGCGATCTGTCAACGAAATTAGCCATTTTTCGAGATCCTTTGATGAATTTAGTTTTTTTTCCTTGGCCTTTAGACTAAATTCGTGTTTTTTCTGTTATCCTTCGACAAAATTCGTTTTTTCGAGATCCTTCAATGAAATTTGTCAACTTTTCGAGATCCTTCGATGAAATTTGCCATATTTTCGAGATTCTTCAATAAAATTTGCCGTATTTTCGAGATCCTTCAATGAAATTTGCCGTATTTTCGAGATCATTCAATGAAATTTGACGCTTTTTCGAGATCATTCAATGAAATTTGACGCTTTTTCGAGATCATTCAATAAAATTTGATGCTTTTTCGAGATCATTCAATGAAATTTGATGCTTTTTCAAGATCATTCAATGAAATTTGACACTTTTTCAAGATCCTTTGACGAAATGTGCAGTTTTTTTGCGATTCTTTGGTGAAATTCACTGTTTTTGTGAGATCTTTCGAAAGAATTCGCAGTTTTTCCGTGATCCTATGACAAAAGTTGCAATTTCTTTGGATTCTTAGACGAAATTCTCGTTTTATTGCGATCCTTCATCAACACTTATGCATTTTGGTTGAAATTTGCGTTTTTATCGCGATCTGTCAACGAAATTAACACTTTTCCATGATCCTTTAAGGAATTTCGCATTTTTTCCTTGGCCTCTGAATGCAATTCACATTTTGTTCGTGATCCTTCGAAGAAATTTGCCGTCTTTTCAAGATCCTTCGATGAAATTTGCCTTTTTCAGTGAATTTTCGATAAAATTCGTCACTTTTCAGTGTTTCTTGGATGGATTTCGCAATTCTTTGACAAAATATGCATTTTTTCCCATGGCTATTGGAAGAAATTTTTGCTTTTCCGCGACACACTATGCTTTTTTTGCAGTCCTGTTTTTTTTTTTCTAAGAATTTATGCATGTAAAAATTACGTGTCCCATGGGATGTGTAAGAACTACTCTTAATTTTTTGCATAATTTATGCACTATAGCACGTCTGCGGCATTGCTGAACTATTCGGTCAAACCGAATATTTAAAAAATCCTTACAAATATTTTTTAAAACCATACACAACTTCTACTTTGAACTGTCATTTAATAAAGATATTCAGAATAATTACAAATAGAATCTTATTTAAATAAAAGATATTGCTTTTACATTATTTATTTGCTGTTGGGTAAGTGATTTAACAAAATTAACCATTAATAATGACTCTTCATAGGAATTTGTGATGTGCAAATGCAAGTCCCTCCACATTTTATGGTAAATAATCTTTTTCTTACTTTTTTGCAAGCATGGTGTTACTAAACAAAATGGAAAAAACTTTCAGGGGTTATAATAAACATCAAAACAGAACTTTTTTCTAGGGAAACCAGAATCGCAATCCACTTAGAGTCAAAAACATTATCTCATTCCAGGTCAAACTTGGATTTTCGTTTATTTTAATAATAATGAAGATATTGCAACTATATTTTCAATAGATATTTTGATTTCTGTGAAATATGATAGCATGACCAGAAGTGCTGAAAATTGTTGCCATTCGTATCTAAACACTAAGCTAGACATTCCTTTATCAGAATGCTGCTGACAGTACTTATACTGTATCACTGATCAAAATTCAGTCACTTCCAATGATATTGTGATGATACTAAGCAAAATTAATATGGTGCATATTGCACTAAAATGTCTCCATTATTGTTAAAATTGTGAATGTAAATTCAATTTCAGCTTGTAGTAACATTTTGTATTTTTGATTAAATATATTGTAATTTTGGTGGAATAAGTTAATTGTGATGTAGTATCTTGTTCAAAAAATGTTTATCTTGACCATCGAAATGTTTATCTTGAATCTCTCCCGAAAGTTTCTTACAACATTTTAGGAAGAACTCATGTTTACAACCTCTGAAAATGATCATCCATGATAAATTTATCGTCCCACTCAAGATACTGCTCTTTGCAGCATTTCAAAATTTCTTTGCTAAATCAAAAGGAACAAGAATGTTATTCTTGCTGAGATGCCATCATTTGAATAGATTGTATTAATTATAATAATTTTTTTCTTCAGTCCATTCCTGACAAATAAATAGCATATCGCCAATCAAAATTTTATTGATTTGTTTTAATTCCCAGAAGAATCCATGAAATTTAAAATGTTATTAATTAAAAAAAAATTTTAACTATACTTCTTAAATAACTTAAAGCATTGATATTTTTTTTTTTTTTTTTTAGTGTCAAGTTTACTTATAAAAATGTCTTTTTTATAAAAATGAAAGTATCTGTGTTAAATATTATTTAAAATTGTTTTAAAATTTAACTTTTTAATACCTTTAAATTCTGAAATATAAGTTTCTGGCCAGCTGAATATTCGGTATTCGGCCTAACAGTTACTATTACACTAGCCGAATGTTCGGTATTTGGTTTACCTGTAGGCGAAATATTTGGTATTCAGTATTCGGCCAAAATCACTATACGGTGCATCCCTAATCTCAACTGAAAACAGCACATAGACACGCATACACAAACTTCTATGTTTAATATTATTGATAGTAGTCTTTGTCCATCATTTTTAGGATGAAGCAGATAAATTTTGGTTTGCTTCAGACTGACACACAAAATTCTGTTACTGGGTACATGTGAAATGAAAATTAGAAAAATTAAATAAAACAAAACAAAAAAAAATAAACAAATATAAAGTAATTATTTGTTGCAACATTCACATTTGATGTAAAAATGAATGCATTTTCAGTTGCTTCCTTTTCATATTTAGCTGTGAACGCAGAGCTAGTTTTTCATTTTTCATCAAACAAAATATTCATCAGTTTCATTTTCATCTGTAAAGATAAATTCCTACAAATATTTTATTGAATTTAAGATTGGAGTATCAAGAAATATTTTTTTTAATATAAGTGTAATGTAGTAAATTGTAAGTGCCTAAGTGTCCCCCCCCCCCCCCCTTAAGATTGGTTCCATTATTATTCCCTTAAAACATCCTTTTTTCAAATATTTCTTTTTGATCAAGTTAAAAACTAAATAAACATTTTGAAATTCTTTATGAAACATATTTGCTTTATGAATAACTACATAGTAAATAATGAATAAATGCTTTATTTATTGGTTATAAAACTGAAAAATAATAGTTGAATAACTTTTTGAAATTAAATGCACAGATGCATAAATAAAAATGTCTTTGTAGATAAGTATGGATTTTTGCAAATAATTTATTAATAATATTTATTAGTATTTATTAATTATATTTTTAACATTACAATAAATTATGTATTCTCACTATTGTATGAACAGCTTTTAAAATTGATGAACTACTTATAGGCATGGAAACGAAAAGCTAAACGTCTTGCTTTGAAGAGTACTGGGAACATAATTAATACAGGAGCCACAACCTCTACGCAGAACAAATCAGCAAGCAAAACTGCTGCAAACATGGATGAATTAATTAAGGGTATAACTGAACATGCAGTTCTTGGAACTGCTCCTATTGATGCTGCAGCCCATATGAAATTACTCGGGGATTCTCTTACTGTGATTGGTCAAAGATTAATTGAACATGAGGTAAGAAGCACTTTTATTTTCTGATATTGCAACTGAAAGTAGCCGAATTCTGACAAATAAACAATGCCACAACCAAACAACTCAACTGAGCAGTTGGTAAATCAAAACAAATGCCGAATCATCAGTTTACATGCTGAAAAAAGGAAAAAAATAACGAGGGGGAAAAAGTTTGAGTCTAGGATAGGGGTGCACAACCTTTTTAAGCGAAGGGCCACTTACAAAAATGACTGGGTTGTCGAGGGCCACCATCAGTAGAATTTTGTTTGCAGGAGGTGTGACCAGGGGGGGGGAGGGGGGGGCTAGGTTCCTTCCTTCCCAGTCAATGTATTCAGTTCTGTTGGTATAAGGATATATCAACAGTTTACATTTGTATTTATACAAGAGATATAGTTAAGATTATTTTCAGAGAGTGAAAATACTCCTTGACTTTATTTGAAGGAGTAAATTTAGCTTTAAAGATTGCCAGTGCCGAAAAAAATTCTGCTTTCATGAATGAAGGTGGGGAGGAGGAGAAACATATTATTCTAAATTGTACTTCTTAACATATTCAGTCATAAAATGTGGATATCAAGTAGGGGTGCACAGCTTTTATAAGAGGAGGGTCAGTCACAAAAATGACTGGATTGTCAAGAGCCAACATCCGTAGGGTGAACAAAATTTTGTTTCGGGGAAGGAGGGGGAGGATCGGCCTAAAAGTTCATAAAAATGGGGGCGGGGGGGGGGGCTAATTTTAAAAGGAGAGTTAGCTCCCTATACTCAACCATCTCCTTAGTCAGTATAACCCATTTCAGTTGGCAAGGATAGAAAAATCTTGCATTTATTTTCCATGCGCGATTGACAATATTCATAGTTTTTTTCCTAGTGATTGACAAAATTCGCGATTTTTACGCAGACGATTGGCGAAATTTACAGTTTACACACACCCGATCGGCAAAAGTAACGATTTATACGCGCCGATCGGCAAAAGTAACGATTTTTACGCATACGATCAACGAAATTTACGATTTATACGCACCTGATCGGCAAAATTCACGATTTTTACACGCCCTGTTGGCAAAATGTACGATTTTTACACGCCCGATCGGCAAAATTCGTGATTTTTACTTGCCTGATCGGCGAAATTTGCGATTTTACACACCCGATCAGCAAAATTCGCGATTTTTACGCAGACGATCGGCAAAATTTACAATTTACACGCACCCGATCGGCAAAATTTACAATTTACACGCACCCGATCGGCAAAAGTAACGATTTATACACACCCGATCAGCAAAATTAGCGATTTTTACGGGCCCGATCGGCAAAATTCATGATTTTTATGCACCTGATCGGCAAAATTCGTGATATTTATGGGCCCGATCGGCAAAATTCGCGATTTTTACATGCCCGATCGGCGAAATTTATGATTTATACGCACCTGATCGGTAAAATTCCCGATTTTTACGGGCCTGATCGGCAAAATTCGCGATTTTTACGCAGATGATCGGCGAAATTTACGATTTATATTCACCCGATCAACAAAATTCATGATTTTTACGCTCCCGATCGACAAAATTCGTGATTTTTACGTCCCCGAACAGCAAAATTCATGACCTACGAGCCCAATCGGCGAAATTAGTGATTTTTAAGCGCCTAATCGGCAAAATTTGTGATTTTTATGACCCCGATCGGCAAAATTCGCGATTTTTACGTACCCTATCGGCAAAATTCGCGATTTTTACAGGCCTGATCGACAAAATTCATGATTTTTATGCCCCCGATCGGCAAATTTTGCGATTTTTACCTGCCTGAACGGCAAAATTCATTATTTTTACGCACCCGATCGGCGAAATTTACGGTTTATACGCACCTGATCGGCAAAATTCGCGATTTATACGCACCCTATTGGCAAAATTCGTGATTTTTATGGGCCCGATCGGCAAAATTCACGATTTTTACACAGGCGATCGGCGAAATTTACGATTTTTACGCACCCGATCGACAAAAATTATGATTTTTACGCGCCCGATCGACAAAATTCGTGATTTTTATGGGCCCGATCGGCCAAATTCACGATTTTTACACAGGCGATCGGCGAAATTTACGATTTATACGCACCCGATCAAACAAAATTCGCGATTTTTACGCATACGATCGGCGAAATTTACGATTTATACGCAGTTGATCGGCAAAATTCGCGATTTATACGCCCCCTATTGGCAAAATTCGCGATTTTTTGCGTTTGATCGGCGAAATTGATCCGCGGGCCACCAGTAATCCGATCGCGGGCCACAGGTTGTGCACCCCTAGTCTAGGATAAGAAGATACAAAATAAATGAAAAGAAGTGGAAAATTTAGGCACTGTACATACTACACTTCTTTTATTTTTTTATGCGATGATATATTTATATTTAAAAGAAATATTTTTGGATGTAACTGTTTGAATATGCTTAAAAATAATGTAAAGTAAATTAATATTTCATCCTCCTTATCAGCAAGAAATTATAAACTATAATTGTAATCTGCAGAACTTGGAATGTTGTTTTAAAGTTTTTTTTGTTAGTTTGTAGAATCTTGATGTAACTTAACTGAAAAATTTTGTGACACACCTGAGGACCTCTCATGGTGTGTGTTGCAGCACACCGGGTGAGAACCACTGCTATAAGAGATATATGCTATTTTTTAAGGAGTTAAGATTCTTTTAGTGCTCCTGTTAGATGTTCTTCAAAGGGTGCTGCACCTTGGTCTTTTTTATTTACACATTTTCATTATACAGATGTGTCCTCTTTTTAGACATGGAAAATGCATCCTGCCCATTTTTCACAGCTACTTTTCACCATGTAATTTTTTTCAAAATATTTTGCCCTTTTTTTTTTCATTCCTTTTTTGTGGGGGAAGGATGTGGACTTTGGAAAACCAAAGTTCTGCTGGACACACCTGTCATAAGTCGTAATCTCCACACACTTGTAAAAAAACAGGTGCAGTTACTGCATTGTGTTCTCCAATTTCCATTTCAAAATAGTCATTTCTAAGTTCATCTGGATTCCTCTCTTTAACCCCTTCAGCACCTGATTATTATATCATAAGTATTCGTTTTTTTTTTTTTTTTTACAAGTTGTCGTATATTGTTATGTTTATTTTATGTGAAATGAATAATACCCTTTTCTCCTTTGAACACCATACACTTCAATATTACATATGACATACGGGTAGGAGTGTATAATGAAATCATACACTCGCAATATACATCTGATATGCTGAAGGGGTTAAAGTTATGCCTTCATCACAGTGTAAACAGAGATTAATGGAAGATGTTAGGAATTTTTACATAATGAAACAGTTTATCCATCACAAACTGATCGGATTATAAGATAACATTTGACTTGACTTCTCCAATCTGAATAAATAAACCACAGATAGTTAAAGCTTTTTATTTGGAATGGCTCTTTTGTGGGAGGCTGTAATTTTCTAAAAGTTTATTATACTTTAATAGAAAGCCTAAAGGATGATGACATGAACAAACAATATATAAAATGTGAACAAACTAATTGTATTAAGCTGCAAGTCCATCAAAAAATAGTAGAAATCATATACATAACTATTAAGTTTTGAAACAACTCAAAATAAAGTATAACTCACTAGCTTAACGTTTAACATAAAAGATTATACTTATACTCCAATGATATCTCAACAGGATCACCGGTTTCGAAACCGATCCCTATTTAATCCATTTAATAAAAGGCAACTAATGTCTTCCACTGGCATCTGTATATATTGAAACATCGACACATGCCGGGAAAATGTCCACCTGTCACGAAATTTCCACGAGAATTAGCATACACGTGCTTACGCATTCAGAAACTACAGCCGGCCAATCCAAATGACCACGTGTGACACCATCTGTTGAAGCACAGACGTACTATGTCATTTGTTTATGCGATCTTTCCTGTGCAAGCAGCAGAGTGTTTGAGCGATATAGCTAATATGAGCTTTTATTTTAGGACTTATAGGAACATGATTAAATGTGTTTTCTTGTGAATAAATAAAACCAGCTTAACGAATAAAAGTTTAAAGGTAAGTTAAATGTTACATTTGAAAATAAATAAACTATGTATTTAATTGTTTTTCAAACTCAGTAAACTTATGATATAAACATGAAATATAATGAATGCTGGATATGTGTAGATGATGATGGGTGGGTAGTGTAAAGTAATACTTTAATAAAAGTATTTTAAGCAGATGGATGTTTGACATAACGGAGGCCTGTGTTATCCTAACATCTCCAATGCTGGCTCTGAACAGGTGGACGACAGACACGGTCGGCAGATACGTGCAGATGCGTTTGTATTGATTTCAGTTTTTGTGATTTATACAGCATGCTATTTTCTAATATTTGAGACCATGGATAAAAGTAAAAGGTCAAATTATACTGCTGCTTTTAAGTTAAGAGGTTAAAGAAGCAGAGAAATCAAATAACAGTGCAACTACGTGAAATTTTGATGTGAACGAGTGACAAGTTAGAGAGTGGTGGAAAAACCGCAAGTCAAATGCCGCAAAAAATGAAAGCGAGGAGAGGTGGAAGCACTTGTTTTTCTAAATTAGAGGAAGTGCTTAATTCCTAGATTTTGGCGAAAATGAAAAATGACTTTATAGTAACTTGAACTTGCATCCGCCTTCATGCATTACACCTGACGAAATATTTGAATCTCGTTCCATAGCCACACACGTTTGTGCCTTTGCCGAATGGTGCACAACGTTTATGATGTGATAATATATTAATGTTGGAAAAGTGTTTAGCAGAGTTTAATTAAAGGCAATGCAAACGTATTTGCTGGTGTTACCGTGACTTCGTAAAATTAAAATAAATTTCAGTTTCAATTGAGCTAGAATAAACTATAAAGAAATGAGATGTGTGTGATGATATAAATGAATACAAGTAAGTTTCTTTAATAAATATAATTTGTTTTTAAACGTTAATCATATAAAAGTAACAAAAATATATAAAGACATTTAAATTAAAAGCAGTTTAACATATTTAACAAAGAAAAGTAAAAAGCACTTAACTATATTTAAATAAATTCCCCCATAGGTTTTCACGACAACACAGAATTGATCAACTTCAGGTAAACAGGTATGAGATGTCCAGGGTCAGCTTCCATCTTCAAAAAACTATTATCATCCAGGAATACGATATAAGCTAGTATGGTATAAATTAGACGACACATGATGATTATATATGCAACGAACTTCACTAATGCAAGACTTCAAAACACTGTCCACATAGATTCAAAACATAACAGAAGACAAGATGTCTGAAATACTACGGCGATAAAATTTCAATACTCCGACCTTGAACTAGTTCCAGTCCTCATGATACGGAACTCTCAAAAACATCTGGTCTAAATTTGGAAAGGATGATTAGACGTCTCTGAATATTGGCAAACTATTAAAAATATTGAAGCAAGCTAACAGGTGAAGTCGTTAGCATAACTTTGTCACCAAAAAATCTCAATATGAAGAGATTGTAAAAAAACAGAAAGAACTTTAATTTAAAACGCCATAGCAACTTCATCATAGTTGCACTACTCCATTTTAAAAAAATTAAAAAGTATTCACATGAACGTAACTTGTTCACAGAAAAAGCAAAATGAACTCAATATGAATAGAGGTACGTTATATACTATCCATCTGTCTAAAAAATAGCCCATTACGTACTTCAAGGAGCATCTATCAGCTTCCTGGTCATGAATCAGAGGATAATTCATAAAATCAGTCCAAATTGAATTCGATCATTTTACCCGATATAATACATTTTGTCATCTTTTTCAATAAAAATTATTTGGAATTCATGCAGTGATATTTGAATTTTTTTATTGCGATATTGCTAAAAATGATGAAATTTTATCACCGGACTATTTGATAACATTTCCATCCAACCTTAAATGTTATATCCCTGTATGGAGGAGACTTTCCGGAATAAATTAATACCAATAATTTGAATTTACAACAAAATGTTAAAGTAACTGATGTGGTACAGAAATAAAGGCCAACTTCTTAATCTATACTAATAAAAGAAAGTTTCGCTCTGTGTGTGTGTGTGTCTGTTGGCGATGGCTAGGAAAATCTAGCCCACCTAGAAGGCTGGAAATTTGGGTGTGGATAGTCCAAGGTCTGGCCATGTGCACCTGAGCCTCAGAATTTTAATATTTTGATAATTAGCCTAGATATTAATTAGATTATCATTAACCATCGCTTCTAAAATGTTAACTTTTAAATCAAAATGGCGAAAGAAACGGACTGGCGCATTGGATTTGCGACCAGAAATGAACGAATTCGAAATTATTTAACTAATTAGCAAATTTTAAGAAATCTGATTGAGATATCAATTTGAAAATTTCTGAGCATATGTAAAAAAATATTCTGTATCTGACTATGTGATTTTTGAAAAATTCGGTTGGTAATTTTTTTTAATTTACGCAAAAATCTGCAGGTGCCAGTGAAAATGATCCCAGAAAGTTTCAGACAGGGATCTGCTTTCATTAAAAACTGAACTACAGAGAGATCTGTTTCTCGGGAAAATCCCTCCATTTAGTTTGCGAAAATGAAAGGAAATAATTGCCAATTTTTACTAATGAACAAAAATTTATGTAACTAATTAAGATATAGATTTGAAATTGAGGTCGGGAAGGGGGCTATTTTAGCGTGCCGGTTATTTTCCGGTTAGATCTGCCGGCTATTTTAGCGTAGCATCTTCGTTATGTTCTAATTATCAGAAAAATGTAATTCTTTTTTTAATGATCGCGTTACTGTAAGTGACACGGTGGTTCTCTTGAACAAATTATTCATTATATTTGCGGGTATGGGGAGGGAGGGGGTTAACGCCTGTCTCTGAGATTGTAATTATCTCGGGCCCAGGCAACACCGGGCGGGTTAGCTAGTAACATCATAAAATTAAGAAATGTTTTTAGAGATTTCCCATTGAGATTATGCAGCGAAATTTCACTGATTTTGTATCGGGTATTGTGGAAATGGAATTTTCCAAGTATCAAATAGAACCTTTAAGCAGTGAAATATTATTCTGCGATGCTGATGTTGCTTGGAGTAAAATTTCAGAAATTAAAGATCCAAATGGATCAATAAAATATAATTTTTTACCAAAAATTATGCTAACAATTCTCCTAATACCACACAGTAATGCTGCTGGTGAAAGAGTGTTTAGCATTGTTAGATACAACTTAACAGAATTTTGTTCATGCTTTAACATTGAATGCATTACTTACAAAAAAAAAATTGAAAAAGAAGAAATTGTAAGTGCTAAAAAAGCTACTGTACAATCCTTAAAAAATTTAAATGTTTACCTGTAAAATAATTTTTTTTTCCACTTGTTTTTTTTTTTTCTTTTAGTTTTTAGCATGTTTTTAACAACATATGTTTTCCTTTTCCATGATACAATTATTATGATTTGAAATAGGTATTGTGCTGGATTTTGTTGTAAGAATATTCATACAAAGTAAAGTATTCTTTTGATATTTTAATAAAAAATAGCATCATGTACCTTTGTTGAAATGGGGAAAAAAATCAATTGGAAACAAAATTTCAATTGGAGACAATTTTTCAGATAAATTTTTATGATGAATACATATTGCAATATGAGGTAAGTTTTATATTTTAATTGTAAAATATCTTTTATTTTAATATGATTGATAGTTAAATCAGTGTTTATCAACAAAGTGTTGTTTTTAAATGTTAATTTTTAGCGCCCTAAATCATTTGTTTTTTGACTACACTTGATTCCTCAAAACTACACATTTTCTATGTTTAAATTACACATTTGTACTCGCAGAGGTTGGCAGCCCTGCATCGCAATTTTAAAATATACTGTAAACTTTTCCCATAAATATTATGTATGCAGTATTCTTTAAAGGAGTCTTTGCTAAAAATCTCAATTTTTTTGAAATAGTAGAAATTGCGTCGGCCATATCAGGCCGGGCCTGTTTTCACGGATTTCTGTATGGGCCATGCTGGGTCATGAACTGTGAAAATATAAACGGGCCGCCCTGGCCTGGGCATGGAAATTTCGGCCCGTTCAGATCTCTCATCTACAGCTAAAGTTATTATTTTAGTAAGATTCAGTAAATGTTATGTCAGGCCCAGTGGCAGAAACACCGCGACATGGCGACATAGTCGCGGACAAAGAAAATCTCTTGCAGACAGTTTTTGTCTGCACTAATGAAATTAATTTAAAACATTGTCCGCAACTTTCGGGCCGCGGGATCGTGGTAAAAACACTAATTTCGGCAAAGGATCGCTTTAAAACCACGCGAATTGCGTCAAAGGATCGCTGTAAAAACATGTGAATTTCAGCAAAGGATCGCAGTAAAAACACGTGAATTTCGGCAGAGGATCGCGGTAAAAACACGCGAATTTCTTCGAAGGATCGCGACAAAAAAACACGAATTTCGACAAAAGATCGCAGTAAAAGCACACGAAGAATAGTGGCAAAAAACACTAATTTCGGCAAAGGATCGGGGTAAAAACACGTGAATTTCGGCAAAGGATCGTGGTAAAAACACACAAATTTAGGCAATGGATCGCGGTAAAAACACTCGAATTTCAGCAAATGATCGCAGTAAAAACACGTGAATTTCGGACAAAGGATCGTGGTAAAAACATGCTAATTTCGGCAAAAGATCGCGGTAAAAACACTCGAATTTCAGCAAAGGATCGCGGTAAAAAACACATGAATTTCGGCAAAGGATCGCGGTAAAACACCCGAATTTCGGCAAAGGATCGCGGTAAAAACACGCAAATTTCGGCAAAAGATCGCGGTAAAAACACTCAAATTTCGGCAAAAGATCGCGGTAAAAACAAGCAAATTTCGGCAAAAGATCGCGATTAAGAAACAAAAAACGCGATTTTCATCAAACGATTGTGGAGAAAAATAATCGTGAGCATAGACAAAATTTACTGCATAAAAAGGACTGCTAAAATATTGAAACCCAGTTTCTTTTACTAATGTCTGAAGATCGTCGCAAAACATGAAGAAATGCTAAAAATTAGCAAATTCGCTGCAAAATAATAATAATAAATAAAAATACATAAAAAATTAAGAAAACTAGTTCAAAAGTGGGTTTTGAAGTGCATAACTTCAGACAAAACAACACTTCAGACTCTTCCTGCCAAATCTTGCAGCTCTGCACTTAGCGGTCTCTTCAGAAAACATCACACACAGACAAACATCTATGTTTAATACATAAATTTTTAAATCTGAAGCAATTTACAGAACCAACTTTTAAAAAATTGGGTTAACCCGAACCCAACCCGCAGGAATATAAACTCAGCTCGAACTGAAAATAGAATTAACCCGATCTGCAGCTGATGCAGGACTTCAATTAAGACATTTTTCTCCAGAAGGAATTTCTGTAGCTGCGTCAGGAGAGGGAAATTTCTCTCATCCTCCATATCTCCCACCCTGGAACCTTTCAGAAAATTCTCTGTGAATTTCAGGAAATATTCTTTTACTCAGAATTACCCTTGGTCTCGGGATAAGCGTATCCTTCCCATTTTAGAAATCCTACAAAAAGTGAGATGATGAAACGACATGTAACATCAAAAGTTATAAGCAGATTTGATGAGAATGTATCATGGTTACCATGTTTTAAATAAAATGATGAAAAATCCCTAGTTTAGTGTATTATTCATTCATTAAAATTACGCGCAAAATTTGCAGACAGATTATGAAATTTTAAAAGCTTGTCGCAGACAGCTACAAAACTTTCTGCCACTGGGATATATGTTTTTTATTATTAACATAAAGATGTTTGAAATACTTGTTAAAATTTTTAAACATACAAATAATAAAATATCAATTGTAATTGGTGTTTTTATTTTTATTTGAAAAAGAAATAATAATCTATATGTACTTAAATTTATATTTCTGTATTTAATGTTTTATAGGGTCAGTTAGCTGTATCTGGCATCTATTCAGTCCTCTTGGATACACTGTTGTGTGCTATAGGTCCTCTACTATGCTTAACAACTGAAATTCCTGGTTTGGAACATTTGGATAAAAGTGTCTTTAAAAAGACTCTGGATCACATTGCATATTTCATGCCTGGCTTATAATCTTAAGAAAGGGATATTTGTACCTGAAATGACTTGTACCTCAAACACATAATGTATAAGCTAGTGTCAAAACAACCTTTGTTTGAGAATAAAATTTCATAAGAATATTTTGAGAATATTTTTCATTTCATTTTCCCTTTGTTCATAAAATAGAAGGAAAATTCTGATAATGCATACATGTAAGTTCATACTTAAAAAAAACAAAAAAACATTCATTCATAATTAAACAATCAAGAAAATCAACATTCATAGTAACTAAAATTACTTATTAAAAATTTTTGTATGTAAGAAAATTGTACTAGTTCATATGATCAAATGTATTTGTTTAAATTATAGTAAAGGTGCTTTATTTTCTTTGACAGGTGCTTAATTTGAAAATAATAAAAATAATCTGTAAAATATAGAAGATTAATGAATGAAAAAAAAATCTGTTAAATAACCTGCAAAATATATATTGTATGGTCTTATGACCTCCTGGGAGTTCAGGATATAGGTCTGCACGGGCCGAAATTTCCAGGCCCGGGCCCGGCCCGACCCATACAAAAAATAATTTGGCCCGGCCCGATACAAAAATTTAAAGTTCGGCCCGGCCCGGAAAAAAGTTAAAATCTCGGCCCGAATCCGGCCCGGCCCGAGTGAATTTCTACAAAACATAATTTTTACGTCGATTTGGTTAAAAATTTGCCCCATAGGAGGAGACCTAACCAAAAATTCCTATCTCAGCCTTTTTTTTTTCATGTTTATAATCTTCATTTTTATAGAGGTGCCGCAAGCTGGAATATTTATTTTTTTAATAAATCTCTATTTGTTGTATGTATGTGTTTAAGTTATCATCGATATTGTTAATCTATATTCCATTTATTGAAGTGTTAAAAATCAGAAAAATGATATACAGTAAAATCTAAGATGGAATTGCATAGGGAAGAAAAAAAAATGAGTTATAGACAATTTGCCTTCTTAGCAGGTGTAAATGTATTATATATTCTTTTCTTACATGTTAGTATATTCATTTTTAATGGATCAACACATTTTTCAATTTAAGACAGGCTTCCATCATAAGCAGGTTCTTTTTCACACGTTTTACTATATTTTAATTTAGCTATATTTTAATAAGTGTATAAATCTACTATTCTTTAAAAAGAATAAATTTTAATGTTTAATTATAAAATAATGGCGATTTAAAAATGTATGCATGTTTTGAAAAGATTTTTATGCCAGATCTTATTTTACTGACCTTCGAACGGACCAGGTACGCCGACAATGATTTTCATACGAGTCAAAACCAGGACTAAAAATTTTAAGGCATGAAGACTAGGAAGAATGAAACCAATCCCGGCTCTGTACGGAAAAAATAATTTAAGGCACGGCCTTATCCTTCAGGAAAAAAGTAGGGCCCGGCCCGAGCCTTCAGAAAAAAATATGGCCCGGCCCGAGTGCCGTGAAGAAAAATAGGCCCGAGTACGGGCTTCGGGCCTTGGCCCGGCCCGTGCAGATCTCTAGTTCAGGATACTGTGTTTTATTTTGCTTTGCTCCACTCTCTAAGATTAAGTTGATGAAAGAAAAAAGAATATAGATTGGTTATCTGTTGTACCTGCTATTCACCTGAAAATTATGTACTGTATATCATCATCATAGCAATGCAAAATTATAAAGTATCTTATGAAGTGTTATATGTAGAATGCAAAAAAATATTCTATATTTTTCAGGGGCTTTCTCATAAAATTTTGCATATGCATTTGCTACTGTATGGCATTCATCTGAAAACTGGTGAAAATAAAAAGGAATCTTTTTCATGGTTTATAGTTTTACATTTACAAACAATATACAATATTTTGTAGTATTAAAATTTTCATTTCTGAAATTTTTGGGAAATATGTTTGAAATTTAAGTGAACTACTGAATTTTCTTCTGGGAAAAGAGAGTATGAACCTTGTTAAAAAATAATGCTGAGATGAGCCAATTGTTACTTAACCCTTCGGCTACTAATTTATTTTTTATGTGAAATTCACGCAAGTGACAGAACATGTCTATTTCTCTTGGTATTCATCCTTTGAACTGTTCGTATAATCTAGGTGATCGTCCTGTAGCTTCTTTTTGACATTTTATTCACTGTCACTAAGTTGAGAGTTAAATCATTATAAGATAAAATCATTATCTTATGATGTATGTTGATTTTTGTATTTCAAAACTGCAGGTGGTCAGAGGAACATATATGTCCCATTAGTTTAGTAGCCAAAGGATTAAAATATACATAATCAAATAAACCTTCAATTAAAGGATCAAACTGTTTTGTAATCTGTTCATTTATTCATCACTTCATATTAGGTTGGATCAAATAAAAACAGAACAGTGGACACAATGTACTCTGGGATCTATTCAAGAAAACTCGCATTTTTTTTTCATCTTTCAATTTTATTACATAGTCTAAACGGTGAATGCAGAAAATCCTAGCTCATTTATTAAAAGCTGAAAATTTCAAAAGAGATGGTATTTATCATGGCAAAGCAAAAGTGATAGGGTTGCCTAGTCAAAGCGAGTACAGAGAAGAGAAATAACCTCACTTCTGGTATGAATTTTCATTGCCTACGTAGTTCATTAATTAAAAGATAAAATCAGTGCTAAAATGAAGATCTTACAATTCTCTATTAAAAAACATAGGGTTGTCTGTTAAAATCTAGATTCAACCAGTTGCATCCCTGTAAAAATTAGGGCTATTTTTTGGCACTGCTTAGTTTATTAATTAAAGGATGAAATCAATGTTAAAATGTAGAGCTTACTTATCTCTACTGAAATATATAGGGTATCGTATAGGTAAAAACTGTTTCCTTAAATTTCAAGCATTTTTATAACAAGCTGATAAAACAAGCTCCTTTGAAAATTTCAGCTTTTAATAAATGAGCTAATTTTTTTGCAGTTGCCACTTGGACTAACCAAACCCTTTACAAAATTATGATTAGATTTTTCAAAGTATAAACAAATTTACAATTTTCACAAAAACTAGACTCTGTGAGAAAATTTTGGACAGACCCTGATACTAATAAAATAATTAATTGCACACACTTCAATTTTCACTACTTATACATTTTACCAATTTTTTTCAGACATTATTTATAAAGAAGCATGGTTAAAAATTCAATTTTCACTACTTATACATTTTACCAATTTTTTTCAGATATTTATAAAGAAGCATGGTTAAAAATTTCCATTAAAAACGTCCTTCATTTAAAAAAATTAAAAACAGTCTCCAATAAAACTTCCACCACCTAACAAAAGCGCTTTCACCCCCCGCCAGGGCATCATCAGTTGTGATCTCTAATCAACTTCCTCTCCATCATATACATGACTGCTGGCTGAAGAGCTTCCCCTATCGGCATTCAATATTCTTCCTCTCTCTCTCTTCCCCTTTTCTAACATTTTTCTCCAGCGGCAATCAAGTAATGAGTGTACCATGTCTTTGGATGCATTTATTTCTATTGATTATCGTATTAACGTGTTATGTAAGTTTTTGTAGTTAGCTATTTTCTGTATTTGTAGGGTATCAAGTTTTATTGGGGTTTTAGCGTTTAATCTTGCAAGAGCTGTCGACTGTTTATTTAGTTTTATATCTCGGATATGTTCTTTCTTTCTTCTATTTTCCCTCTTTGTCATTCCTATGTAAGTAACTTTTTCATTTTTTTAAAGACGCATGCAATGACATGGTACACTCATTACTTGATTGCCGCTGGAGAAAAATGTTGGAAGAAGGGGGGAGAGAGAATATTGAATGCCGATAGGGGGAGCTCTTCAGCCAGCAGTCATGTATATAATGGAGAGGAAGTTGATCACAACTGATGATGCCCTGGCGGGGGGTGAAAGCGCTTTTGTTAGGTGGTAGAAGTTTTTATTGGAGACTGTTTTTAATTTTTTTAATTGAAGGACGTTTTTAATGGAAATTTTTAACCATGCTTCTTTATAAATAATGTCTGAAAAAAAAAATGGTAAAATGTATAAGTAGTACATGTACAGACATTAACAAGTGAACACCTGTTTTTAATGTCTTTAATTTTCATTTAATCTACCTTAATAATTTCATAGGTATTGAGGATGAAACATTAACTATTATCATTTAATGGTACTTTTCTGTTATACAAACAACATGCCAAAATCTATGCTAATGTGCCGTTTATTTCAACCCAGACTGTATTTTTATTGCAAACCATGCCAAACATTACAACTTGTTATATATTGAATGGGAAACATTTTTTATTTAATCGTTACCACACAAAAAATCTCAATTTTCTATATTTTGAATTCAACATAGTTTGAAATTTGAAAGTTTTGAATTCAACATCAACTTTAATTCCAACATAGTTGAAAAGCATTTATAAATACCTAGCAAATAATAGTTCACAAAAGTCTGTAGAATTTTCAAATGTTATAAATTTTAAATGATCATTTTCATACCAATTTTAAATTTTTTCCACATGTTTCCTTTGGCGCAGAGTATTATGGTTGCCGACAATTATGTTGGTATAACGGAAAAGTACTCCATTTATATGATGCTTTTTAATGGTATAACAGTGTATATCACTAAATATGTTTAATATGCCTGTAAGTATTTAGAAGTAAATTCATATTATATTCAAATGGCTTAACTTTATGTACTTTTATTACTAATGTAGAAAAACATGTTTTGGAGTGATCTTTCTTTCATGCATATTGTTAATTTGGTATAATGATTTATGCACCTTTTATTAATAATTTAATATGTTTAGAATTTAAAAGTAATCGGTAAACATACAGAAACAATGTTCACACATACAATTTTGAAAAAAGAAATATATAAACAAAGATAAGAATTTTATTTTCTAATATGTTCAGTCTGATAACCCTTTTGTTGAACTATCATATTACATCTTGATTTTCAAGATACAAAGAGCTCTTCTTAAAATATCAAGGTTGATTTTGTTCTACTCCTCGACCACAATCTTCCAGGATTCCACTTATAAAGAGCTTGTTTTAAAAGTCCAAATACAAAGTAATCCATAGGTGACACTTCGGGGGACTAAGGTGTAGGGTGCATTTAAATGGAATAGCCTCAATGCTGATTTCATTTCTCATTTTTTCTAAGCAGTAGATTTAGAGATACGGCTGGTAGCCTTATCCTGATGGAACTTAATATAATGGAGATTGTTTGGGTAAAGTGATGGAATGTCTTCTTTGAAAACAGGTGTTAAAACATATTTCTGATAATAATCAGAGTTAATTTTGACATTTTTTCTACTTTTCCTTATTTTAAAGTTTCCATTTTTAAAGAATCTGTAATAACCATAAAACCCTTAGCAAAACTTCCATTGTTTTCTTTGAACCGACATTTTAGGTTTATTTCTCTTGCCTCTTTTTCGGTAGTAAATCGAACCTTTTCTATTGCAATCACTAAAATATATCCAAGCCTCATCAATTGTAACTGCATATTTCCATTTTCTACCTGCCAAATAATTTTCATTCAACAATCTTGCACATTCTTACACTAAGAAACATGTTTTCACATTAGGTGTGAAAATCATGTTTTTTTTGTTTTGTTTAGCTTTAAATCTGATTTTATAATTTTGTTTACAGTTCCTATACATTTAGATAGAGTTTAAAGATTTTGCAATAGTTCTTTGGGAGGTTAATTTTATTTTGGAACATGTTACAACTTTAGATATAAGTGGTGAATGTACTTTTGTTGGGTGAACTTTGACTTTATTTCCTTTTTTATTAAGTATTTCACTTTTCTTACATGTTGAAATATTTAAACTATGCTTTTCACACTTTTTTTTAAATAATCTAATATTTCTGTTTGTTAAGTGCAAATACATAATTCTATTCAATGTTGTTTTTTTCCCAGCAACATTTTAAAGCAAAGGATATTTTTAATGATGCAGACCCTATTCTGAATTTGCTGCCATATAGGTTTTATTTTTTAATTTAAATCGTAGAGAAAGTCAAAATTGTTACAAAAATGTGTGAACATCTTCGGTATTTCTACCTGTGAATTAAAAATTGAACTTTAATGAACTTTGAATGTAATCACTGAATATATTTTTACTTTGAAACTAAAAATTAATTTGAATCTTTTATACACAGATAACTTGGAAAGTAATCAGTGAACATTAACTAAAAATCAATTTCAATCTTGTATATTTAGTGACTTTAGAAAATTATAAGGTTGGGTTATAAGACTTTCTTTTTACTTTAATTCTTTTCTTCTTTTAACTCTTTTTACTAATGTGGAAAAATCACTGCAAAATGCAAAAAATAAATAATAACATTACAAAAAAATCTGAGCCAAAGATCCAAAAATTGCCTGTGAGGTGCATAACTTCAGACATATGTCTACCTTCCTGCTAAATCTTCTAGCTCTGCAAGCAGTGATCTCTTCAAAATACAAACCTCTATCTTTATTATTACAGATTATCTATACTCCAGTGAAGGTTAAAAATATGTATGTGTGTGTTTTTTACGTGGTATGTAAATAAGCACTTAAATTTATATTCATTTTTGAAAAGTTTATTTTTTATGTGTATTATACAGTTTTTGAAGAATTAATTTCAATAAGATAAATTGTATTTTGTGAATTTTTATTGTTCTTTTTCATTAAAATAGAAATTTAAGCATGATTTTTCTATGTAGACTTTCTTAATTATTTGGCAAAATTATTTAAATTGCAAACATACAGTGCATAGTAATTATACAAAAAACACTTTCTGCTTGCGTAAAAACTTTAAGGACAGCAAAATAAAAGCAATACAGTAATGAAGAAACAAATACTTTATATGTTGTGCACCCATCATTGCTTTTAATGACCACAAATATTCTATCTTTCATGGACATTAATAATTTTTGGCACAGTTTGCGACTAGTTTTGTACCCATTCATCTTCCATCGTAGATCCAAGTTCTGAATCTCAGGGAAAAGACCATAGATTTTGGTAAACTCGTCTTTCTAGATCTCCCTGCAAGTTCTCCATAGGGTTTAGATCAAGACTTCTGTGTGACCATTGCAAAACTTCCATATTTTTCTTTTGGAACCAGAGTTTTGTTCTACAGCTTGTGTGGATCTGCGCATTGCCTTGCTGATAAATCCATTTTTTCCCTGTTATAGTGTTGCAACTGGTAAAAGACAGTCAGAAAGAGTTTTTAGATATGTTTTGGATTAACTTTTCTTGAAAGAAATGTAAATGAGCCCACGCTGTTAAATGAAACACATCCTCATGTCATAATGGATCCACCACTTAATTGACATTTTGAGAAAATTTATTTTTATTTTCTAAAATCATGCCAGCAATATTTCCAACTATCAGAACCATCTTAGTTCCAACTCTTTTCATCGCAGAAAATAACCTGCAGCCTTTTGTCGTCCCAAATCATCAATTGTCTTGCACACAGTAAACACTGGGTTTTGTATCTAGCTTGTAAAGAGGGTTTACACAACTTTGCTATGTGTTGGAAATTATCCGATCGAGTAAGATTGTTTTCTTGCATACATTGAACACAGTCATTCATAAAATTTCTTTACTTGAGTATTTCCCAGTTGATATTAATTTTAAAAGTCTGCTTTCATCTCTGGGGGACAAGGCTTGTGGTCTTCTTGCAGCGATTTTATTCCATACCTTAAACCTTTTAACCTTAAAAAATTGTTAATGACTTTTTAGTTTTCCCTACCTTTTTTGCAATAGACCGACAAATCATTCCTGACAATGAAAAAGATTCAACAGTGCCTTTATCATATTCAGTCAGTTTAATTGCTTTTGGCATCATTATAAAATTAACAAATTTCATAACAGAAAACTCCATTAAAATCACTATGCACAAGAGCTTTTAACATGCAAATCAATAATTTCTCAGAGACTTTCTCACCTGTTATAACACTTAATTTTGTACGAATCTTTTTTGCCCTTGCTATGGAGTTGTACACGGGACACAGACATTCATCAAATGGATATCACAGTCATGGAACTAAGAATAAACAGGAACTGACATATCCCCCAAATGATGAAGTTTCAACTATAACCGGTTCTGCCCGCTCCGCCAAGTTGTGACAACCAAAACATTCCCCCTGACAACGTTAGTAAGTGAGATTTAAGCCATAGTTTTAATTTAATTATTATAAAACAATAGGCTCGTGGGAAGCATATGGCTGCACAAATAGGTTTAGCAAGAAGATTCCTGAATAAAATTTCATCGATAAGTAATTTATTTACTTTTTAAAGACGTAATTGCTTGATGTATACAAAGCTATCCAAATGGATTGCTAAAAACTATGAGTGTAATGTGTACAGTGATGTAAGATACCCGGGTATTTATTTTTAAGGGTAAATACCCAATTTGGGTATTTACCTGGGTATTTATTTTCAATTTTATATATTTGGGAAATTACATTAATTTTACTTTTAGTTATGATAAAAGAGTATAAAAGAAAGAAAATTATAGAACTTCTTACAATCCTTTAATTAAAAAAAAATTTTAACTTTTAACTTTTTAAACCTTTTAACTTTTTACACTTAAGTATTGAATTTAAATGTAATTTTTAAAAATGAAGCATATAAAAAAGTTAATGTGTTTATAGAGAATTGTTTTTTCAATAAATTTAAGGGATAATATTGATATAAAAATAATATACAAATATATAATACACAAATTAAGCACATATTAAATATAAAAGTGAAAAATATAAATAAAAAATATACAAATTATGCAAAGATATAATATAAAAGTGAAAAATATAATTTTCTTAATTCAATATTTGTATGTTGAAGAGAACCATTTAGCATCAGCAATAGCTTGACTTTGAGGAGATTGAGAAAGCAGCCTAATATTAAACACAATTTAACATTTATATATAAATAATATGCAAAACTATAGATAATAAAATAGAAAATGAAAAATATAATTTTATCATATCGACACAATTTTTCTCTCAGTTTAAAATCAGTCAGACTTCGGAATCTGAATTTTCAAAGTCCTCAATTTCTAAGCTGTCGTCACTTGAAAGTAATTCTTCTATACGATTTATTGTTTCTGAAACATTTTCATTTGTTTCCTGTTTCTTTATTTTGGGTGTATTCTGTTTATTTACTTCATTGTGTAGCAGCTTCCAATTATACGATAGGTAGGTTAGCTTAGCTGCTCTTTCTTATGTCAAGCGGTTTCTTTTTTTACTGTGAATCCAGCGAAAGGTGCTAAAGGTTCTTTCCGTCGCGGCAGACGTAATAGGTGCACTTAATATGCGCAAAGCTACTTCAGCTAATATATTAGTGCCCCGTAAGCTTTTCCACCATAGTAGAGGAGGCATATTCTCTAGCCCTTCCCACAAGATTTTTCTTTCCCAGAGACCTTCTTTTTCTCTGTAATGAACAAGATCCATTTTAAGTTGTGTGCTCTCTAATTTCATGTGATGGCCAACATCATAAATGAATGTTAAACCATCAAGCAAATCTGAAGGTTCTAAGGTACTTCCTTGCATTATAGGATTTAAAATGTCTGCTGCAAGATGGAGAGGACCAACACCAGATTCTTTTCTTTTTCTAAATTGCTCCATAATATGCTTTTCTTCATTTTTTTCCAATAAAGATACAGGAAGTAATTCTAGCAATACTTTTTCTAAGTTGTTTATTTTGTTATACACCAAATGAATCTGAGGTTCATTTGATTCAAAAGATTCTATAAGTTCTACAATCGGAGTAAAGATATCAATCATATTTTCAATACGAATCCAAAAAGTATCATCTAAAAGTTTTTTTTTTTTTAACTGAGAAGACAATTGAGCTTCTTCACAAACTGCCATAGTTTGCAGCGTAAACTT
This sequence comes from Maratus michaelseni, assembly GCA_963931845.1. NCBI lineage: Eukaryota > Metazoa > Arthropoda > Arachnida > Araneae > Salticidae > Maratus > Maratus michaelseni. The sequence continues at coordinate 410,965,850 of OZ007586.1, forward strand.
GTTATCTTTTAAGCTTTTAAGACTGTGTAAGTAGCTTCCCCACCTAGTTTTACCTGGCAATTTCAAGGAAATATTTTTCTTGCTTTCTTGATCTTGAATCCGGTTAAACAATGCACTTAAACGGTTGCTACGTTTGATAGTTTTCACTATATCAATTACATTTGTAAAAAATTGTTTAACTGACTTGCATCCTGAAATATCAGAACACAATAAGTGTAAAAGATGGGCAAGGCAACCTAATGGAACAACATGCGGATATTTTTCTTTTACTAATCTAAACGCTGCTATCATATTTTTAGCATTGTCACCTATAATCACAAAAATTTTTTCAGGATCATGATCTTTCATAACTTTTTCAATTTGCTCAGCCAAATAACAAGCATCATGCTTGTTTTCCTTTGACATGATAAAATCAACAAATAGAGGTTGTGGTTTTGAAATCACAAAATTTATTATTGACTCATTTCTTATGTTACTCCAACCATCACATTGCAAATGGAGGTGTTTTGATTCAGTTAGTTGTCTCTTAACTTCACATTGCATTTCAGAATATTGAGAATCTAAGTAAGTTGAGGCAAGAGGAAAACGTGAAGGTAAATTGTAAGAAGGTCGAACTTTCTTAAAAAAATTCAATCCACAAAGGATGTTCAATCAATGACAATGGACTTCCACTGATGAAAATGGCCTTAGCCAAATGTTGATTGAGTGTTTCCTAAAACAAAAAAGAAGCATTTGTAGTTTTATTTTTCCAAAATAAAAATATACAAGGCATAGAATTTTTACATTTTTAATCCAGACTTCTATAGCATCTGTAATCTTGTAATTCAGATATTCCAAAACCTTTTATTATTATTTTATTATTTCTTTTCTTTCATGAAATGATAATAGATGCCACCACTAGCATACAAGAATACATTTCAGAAAACACTATTTTATGCAGCTATATATATTTTCCTTTTTCAAAATTTTGAATTTATGCTTGAAATTGATATTTTTAAGTATTAATTACTTAGTTTCTCCTAATTCCTTCCGCCTTGCGTGTTTAACCATTGTTCAGTATGGTAAAGTAATAATTTTTTTTTTATTTATTAATGGCAAGTCCTATTTTAATTATTTAACTGTAAATCTTATTTAAATGTTTTATATTGTTTTATTTTTTAAATTTATATTTATCAGTTTCGTGATTTGTGTTATTTATTATTCAATAATATAAAATTCCAAGTTAAAAAGAAAAAAATCTTATTGTTTCCCACAACTAACAGATGGCGACACCATACAAAATATACATATTTTTGAATTTTGAGATATTTTTAAGTGGAACTCCTTAGTTTTATTTATTTATAAATTGCCTTAGTGTTTTGTATTATCATAATAATGCCTGATGTTATTATCATTTACCTAAATGCATTCTAGTTTCAAATTTTCTCTAATTCGCTATTGCCGTGGTTCAAATGATTCCGGATTAAAGATATAGGATTCAGCATATGATATTTTGTCAGGTATATGATATTTAATTACATTATTTAATTGTTTTGAATTGCAATACTGCAAACCAACCGATTTATACTTTAAAAACTTCGGCAGCTAAGGATAAAGTTAAAAAATTGGGGAGACCCTTATATGGATTTACATAAGGGAAGGGGATTTTAGAAGGTATTAACAATATTTATTATACTTATTATTTGTAAGTTAAATTAATTTATCAGGAATTTATGTGTCTATAACTATCTTTTAGAATAAACAATATTTTCAATTCAGTCAAATTATTATCAGTCAAATTTACATTTAATTAAAATGTAGTATTTGACTTTTATCCAAAATGTTCTTTAAATAATAAATGCATATATCCTGTAATGTTATTTTTTATATGGAATGTTTTTTGAAAGCCTATAGAAACTATGAATCTTGAAAGCAGACTGTTTTCATTACAAATAAATTTATAAACTTGTGGCTTTAAGCAATCTATTTTTGCTTTGCTATTCTATATAAAAATAGGATTACATTGAAACTGCCAAAAAATATTTGTCTTATAAAATTGTATAATGGCAAGGGGATGGGTTCCTTGGGGATATGAAGATTTTCCCCAACTGCCCCCCCCCCCCCCTTGAACACATACACTCATTCCATGCCACTGCTTATAGCTCTGTATTATTTCAATCACAAAGTGAATTCTTGCTTTTAAATTATATATTTTTCACATCAGTGTTTAACAGTGTTTCTTTATCTACACTTCAAAACAAATTAAACGATTTTTTTTATTAAAAGAAAAAATATATTAAAATGCAAAGGCTTATTTCAATGAATCTTTTAAATTTTAAAATAAACAATTTATTAATTTATTAAAAATTGTAATATTAAAAATCAGAGACATATACTAGAGAAAAGCTTCAAATAATTTATTTCAATTAATATCAGTTCTAATTTAAGTATTTACTTTTAAAAGAACAAAATTGTATTTATTTTTGTTTATTAATATGTAAATGTACTTACATTTGTTATTTCATCCATCTGATCCAAAAATGCTGTCATAGATATCTGTGACTTCGAAATTTTTTTATTTGTCAAAAAACTAGATGTTTCATCTCCAGCATTTTTTAGAAGCGAAGGTACACTTGTTATCGGTATCGATGAAGTGTTAGAAGATGTACTGGACATTTGACCAGTATTAGGTTCATCTGTATCACTAATTGTTATATTTTCTTCTACATTTGAAGTTGAAGGCATAGTAGAAATAGATTCCTTAAGATATTTTTTGCATTTAGAATCACTGTCAAAAACCTTTTTCAAACCTGCAGGACATTTGAAACATTTCTTAATATGATTTTCCATTTTGTTTACATTAGCATGCTTGTAATCCTTATTACAATATTTGCACTGCACACTTTTTCCTTTCACATTAAAAAAATTCCATGCAAGTCCTTTTTTTCCTCCCATTTTTACTTCTAACTCTTTCAAACGCACACCATAGACATCTAAAATCAAGTGAAGAACAGTTTATAGAATCAAAATCCAAACCAAAACTAGCATGGTTTTGGTTTGTAAAATCTAGCATAGTTTTACTTTGTAAAATCTAGTTTAGTTTTGGTTCATACTTATGCAATGATTGGGCGCCATCTATTGCTTCTGGTGGAAATTTCTAATTGAAATTTAAAGGAATTGCAGATTATAAACAAAGCAAGAAAAGAGTGTGTATTACTAAATTTTTAGAAAATGGGAATGATATTTTAAAACTTAAAAGATGATTCATAGAGGTTTATAATTAAGTTGATGATCAAACACATAATATTTGAATAGTGTTTTGTATTGAGGCAAAATATTTTAAATTTTTGGGCAGCTTTTTAATTCAGCAAGAAATAATCACAACTCATAAAATTGGAAATGAAAATATTTATTTAGAAAGTGAATACTTTGAAATTGCAATTCCTTTAATCTACTGTTAATATTTAGAGAAAATCAGTAAATTCCTATTTAATCTTTATACATGTCTGCAATATTAGGAAAAGATAATTAAATTTCTAAAACCAAAATTTTGTAGTTCAGCTGACAATTGTGAATATTTATAGACTGTAAAATAATAAAAATTGTTTAATAAACATAAATCAATAAATTGTTTGTTAAATTATTTATTTAAATGCTTGATTGTGTAATTTATCTTTTTTTTTTTATTATTAGCAATCTAAATTTCTCTTAAGTATGGATTATTATTATTATTTTCTTAATAAATAGATGTGACATGTAATCTGTATAATGCTCTGCAATAAACTGTGCAGATAGGTAGTCTTATATTTTCTTTTTAAAAAATGTAATAGAGCTTCACATTATTTACTTTGAAAATTTCCTACAAATTCAATTCACTTACTTTGCAGCTGAAGCACACTAGCAGTAAAATTAAGCAATTTTGCGATGTAAGTTTCGACTTCTCTTTAATTGTGGCTGAAGCCATACAACTTTCATAATTTGAATATCTCATTCTATGATTTTGGACTTCATAAATATTTAAGTTTCAAATAAAAATAAATTTTACTTTAAATATGCTTTTTCAAGCTGAAATATGAAAATACCCAGTTTTTGGGTATTTACCCGAGGCTTGGGTAAATACCCAGGTAAATACCCAAAAAATATTTACCTACCCACTGGGTATTTACCCGCCCCACATCGCTGAATGTGTATGAATGCAAATCAGAATATTCCGCGTTTTGACAGTTTTGTTATGTATATGTTAATTTTCACGTTAATTGCACTATATTTCTGCAGTTTTTTGTTCATTTTCTTGATTGTTTACATCGTCTAAATCAGAGTACATGGATGGTGTTTACACGTCAACCAAAAAGTATATATCTCTCTTTACGTATAGATAATTTGATGTTTTAATTTCGTCTACTTGTTATTTCTGCAACTGAAGTGTTTTTTATTTTTGTAGTAGTTATGTGAACTGGGCTATTTTTGTATAATTATAGTATAAGTATAGTATATTTTCTATAATTATCAGTGTCCGGGTTTGGGCAGGTTTCAGCTCTATCTGTCTTAAATTCAAAATTGTATTTATTCCATTTCAAATCATTTTAATGCTATTTTGATAAGAATAAAGAGTCAACAGAGATGGTCTTTTTCTATTCTGCGTAGCTGCGAACTATTCATTATTTTTTGTGTTAACACTATTTCCGAATCATAATCCTGAGCTTATTGAATCACATGATTCTGCGATTAATTAACATTAAGATTAGGCAAAGGTTTCTATTGTAGTAATAACTTAAAAGCGGTTTAGTTTATAGATAAGTATACGCAGTAGATGTATTTAAAATTTGTATTTTGCTAAATAAAAAAATAATGCTTTAAATTTAAAAAAAATCCTTGACGGCTCGGCCTACAGGCACAGGTATATTTCGAGGATGCAGACCGTGAGGCGCATGTTTGTTGGGAATTGCGGAAGAAATGACCTTTTTACCATGATGCGTTAGTTGTAACCACCCATTTCGAAACCTGACTTGTTTGCATGCGGAGCCGGCAGGGATTTTTTTTTTTTGCTATAAGGGTTGGACATATAAAAAAACTTGTCAATATAAAAGTTTTAGATAATATTAAGAGGATTTATAATAAATTTAAGCGGATTTGATATCTTATGAATTGACGATGTTATGAATTATTTTCTTCTAAAAAACCCCTTCACCCCCCCTTGTGGCCATTTTTAATGATATCAAAAATCTGTCATATCTAAATTTTTGGCCCTTATCTCAGAAGTAATAATAACTTTAAACGGATTCGACACGCATGATAAGTTTTTATACGCATTACGAGTTTTTTTCTGTTTTCACAAAAAGCCCCCCCCCCCTCCCCATTTCCCCCTCTTGGTTCGATTTTGCCCATTAACGAACTTGAACAAGATTTTATGCCCCTTTATTTTATGTATCAGTTTGGAAGAGATTTGTGCAGAATTATTGCAGTTATTGTGTCCATAAAAAAAGTGACGTAGATAGATAGATAGGTAGATATATTAAGTTTTGAACTGGGGGTGGTTTTGGGTTCTGGGAGTCATAATCGGCGTAGATCTAAAAAATTTTTCGAAAATTCCAACTTAGGAGAGAATGTAATAGGTAGTATTTTTTTACGAAATCTACCTAAAAATGATGTATGAAATATAAATATGCAAATTGTAGTGACGGCGGAGGGGGGGGGGGGGGGGGTGCGCTACAGATGTTAGTACTGCAGAATATTGGAGCTTCAGTACTTTTTTCTTAGAAACTAAGCCCTGTTGATAAATACATATTTTTTTTAAAGCACAATATTTACTTAGTAATTTTAAGCAATAATATTAAAAACTGAAAGAACTACTGCAAGAGGTTGTGTGTGTCGGGGGGGGGGGGGGGATCTGAATACCAGGCATGAAGAACACATTTAAACTGCACGAATATCAACCAAAATAAATTAAAAGATCACCTTTGCTCTCCTATTCAACAGAGCAATTTATGTAAAAATACACCAAATAAATTTAAAAAAAAAATGCAACTCAGATGAAACTTATAGAAATATCAACTAAAAGAAATTAAAATCTTAAAAACACTTTAATATGACATTGGAATATTTCAAACGAGCTGGATTCGGATGTAAACAAACAACGGCAGCCATCTTGTGACATCCAGCTCAGTTACTTCAATCGACCAGGCAGACATCGGGGGAAATGTCAGTTCCTGTCTATTTATAGTTCCATGATCACAGTGGCTTACCTGAATGGAACATTGAAAGAAGATATTTACATGCTGTAACCTGAAGGGATTAAAAAATAAGGAAAAGCACATCTTGTTTGCCACCTCAAAAAAAGTTTGCATTGCCTGAAACAGGCTGGAAGAGAATAGAATGAATGTTTTGACACCTTCCTGAAAGAACTCTGATTGTTGCGTTCAAAAAGTGATCCATGCATTTATTTCCATCCAAAGAAAACACTGTATCTTGGCCTCTATGTTGATGATGGTAGGAACCTCAGAAACCATAAGCACCTTTAAGAATAAAGTTATGCAGAAATTTCAAGCAAAGACCTTGGAGAAGCAAGTGAAATTTTGTCCATGAGAATCCAGAGGCAAGCTGATGGTTCACTAACACTAGAAACAACCTACATTGAAGATATCCTGGAAACATTTGAGGCAAGTTCAGCTAAGGGAGAATCAACCCCTTTAGACCCAAGCGTAAAACACTACAAAGTAAATGATGCAGAATGGACCAACATAAAATAGAAAAGTGACAAAATTCCTTATAGGCAAGCCATTGGGAGTCTGCTGTTTATTGTGTATGGAACACATCCTGACATAGCATTCAGTTCCACAGAGACCCTCCGAATTGCATTGGAGACACATCTTTAAACACATCTTTCGGTACCTCAAGGGGACCAAACACCTGTCCCTCACCTTCAGAAAAACTGGAAAAGCAGTAGAAATTTTCTCTGCAGATTGGGGTGCAGATCATGTGGGCAAAAAGTCCTTTAGTGGATATGTGGTCATTTTTGGTGGTGCTGCAGCTTCCCGGTCTAGTAAAAAGAAGTGTTGTACTACATTATCTTCTGCTGAATCTGAATATTTGGCTTTAGCCCATACTACACAGGAAGTGCTATGGGTGAGAAATCTAATGCAGGAACTTGGTGTGGAGAAATTTATCCCTAAACCTGTATCAGTAAAATTCGACAGCCAAGTAGCTATGTTTATTGAAAAAAATTAAACAACATCTGAGCACAGTAAACATATTGATATAAGGCACCATTTTCTCATGGACTATATCGAACAGAGTGTTATTTGTTTAGAATATGTAGCCTCAGTGAATAATGTTGCTGATCTTTTCACTAAAAACTTCTCAAAAAACCTAGGTTTTAACTATTGATATTTATAACTGATGTGTTTGTAGTGTGTATAGTTTTTTATTTGGATCGCCTGGATTTTGCATAATGCTTTTTGTGTTTGTGAAATAGCTAACCTGTGTATATTATATTTCCAAGTTAGTGTATATGTTTCTTTTAAGCCATGCTTTAGCAAGGAGAAGTGTTAAAATTAATTTTATGTAATTGTATTTATGCCAAAGCAGTGCTACAATTTAATTTCAACTTGACAATAATTTGAGTTTGTAATCGCCGAATGGCAACCATTTTTACTTACTCTCTCCTCTCTCAATAAATCTGTAAACAGCTTGACGTGCCTCGTAAGCTGTGAGTTTTTCCCTAACATTAATAACATTTAATAGATCTACAAAATTCCATAACACTAAATTTATAAGTTAAATATCAGATAATTTTGAACTTGGGCAAATTTAATGAAAAGAAGCAAAAATCATATTACTTTTAATACGTAAATGTGCTGTTGTATAGATTTCTGCACAGGCACTGTTAAGTAGCTTTTGCACAATGTGGCTAGTACTGAAAACTAGGCTATCAGCAAACATCTTGTCTCCAATTTGGACAACAAAGACAAATTTATGACCCTTCAGCCAGATTTACAAAGCGTTCCAACTAGATTTATGGCTATGGAATCACAGCCCTCCCTCTCCTCCAACAATCATGTAAAAAATATTAAAAAACAATAGCCTAAACACTGATTGAAAATCCATATCCAATGGAAAAATAATTATAATAAAGAGGAGGCAACTCTCACACATTGGTGGCCAATCCCTCCGGATTGGAATCCAAGATCAAAGAGTGACTGATCCAAAAAATGACTGATGGATTTTGAAAGTGAATTTTGAAGTTTTTAAAAAAACAGAATGCGATAGAAATGTATCGCTTGTGGCCTTATGTTAAGGAAACTTGTGAAGGAACTTTTATGTTAGAGAATTTTATCCCACCTATTTGCAAATTTAGTTAACATTTTCACCAAAAGGTGGCACTGCAAAATAGCGGTGATATTCGAAAACAAGAAATATCCACTGTACCAACAAATAAACCAGCTTCAATAGTGTATACTCTTTCAAAAGCACTCACTAACAGATTGCATAAGCAAATGAAGATGTGACGAATTCAATTTCTCTGCAGCTCTCGCATACCTCCAGTGCCATCTTTTGGTAAAAATGTTAACTAAATTTGTAAATTGGTAAGATAAAATTCCCTGGTTTCCCAAACATAAGGCCGCAAACAATACATTTCTATTGCGTTCAGTTTTTTAAAAATTGGCAAACTCATCAGTCATTTTTGGGACACCCTGTATATGATTATAGTAAAATTTTGTGTCTATATATTTGATAAGGAATATTATTAATCACTTCCAATATTAAAATATTATTGGAGGTCAAGCTATGCAAAATCAAATATGGCTGTCAGAAAACTTACTTCTTCATCCTTGTACCATGACAATGTTTCAGATGTCAGAAAAAACCAATAATCTCTGGAGCCCCCTTTCATTATACCTAGATTATGGATGCACATCCATCCTTTACGTATAACCTAGGAAGAAACAAATTTTAAGCTAAATGTTTATTTCAATAATAACAATAAAATCACATACATGATGGCCACAGAAATTCCGATTTAATGTTTTCTGATTTCTCCGACTTTCTCTGACTAATTTGACAAAATATCCCTGACTTAGCATTAGCATGCACATAAATGTTTAAATAGAATGCCATAGCATATTTTTAATATGAGTTCACATTGATAAGTTCAAAATGGCATGTAACTAAAAATTGTTTTACATTAAAAAAAAAAGAGCTTTAAACTATTAAAGAATTTTATAAAAGAATTAAAATTGTAAAAAGTAAGAAAAAAAGAGACAACGTACAAGCCCCCCCCCCCCTTCCCCTTCACTCCCTTTAAGAGTTATTAGACCAACACTAATACTCAAACAATCTCTTTATCTATTTGAAAACTACAATGCCTAAACAAAATAAAGACTTTGCATACGATTTATGTACGCTACAGCAGCTGTTAAAAAAGTGCTGGTACTCCCATCTATGTACAGAATAACAAAATTATGTTAAAATAAAGAATATTTCTTTCCTCCCTGACTAAAGGCCGATTTTCACCGATAAATTGCTACTTCTCATGACTTTCTCTGACCATTTTTCACTCCCTGATTTACCAAGATGTGGACACCATGTTATAATACTGATTGAACTTTTAGAATAGGGATGCACAACCTGTGGCCCGCGGATCAATTTCGCCGATCAAGTGCGTGAAAATCGCGAATTTCGCCGATCGGACGTGTAAAACAATGCGAATTTCGCCCATCGGGTGTGTAAAAAGCGCAACTTTTTCCGATAGGGTGCATATAAATTGCGAATTTTGCCAATCGGGCATGTAAAAATCACAAATTTCGCCGATTGGGCGCGTAAAAATCACGAATTTCGCCGATCGGACGCGTAAAAATCACGAATTTTACCGATTGGATGCGTAAAAATTGCGAATTTTGCCGATCGGGTACGTATAAATTGTAAATTTCGCCGATCGGATGCGTAGAAATTGCAAATTTTGCCGATCAGGTGAGTATAAATTGCGAATTTTGCCGATCGGGCACATAAAAATCACGAATTTTACCGATTGGATGCGTAAAAATTGCGAATTTTGCCGATCGGGTGCATATAAATTGTAAATTTCGCCGATCGGATGCGTATAAATAACAAATTTTGCCGATCGGGTGCGTATAAATTGTAAATTTCGCCGATCGGGTGAGTATAAATTGCTAATTTTGCCGATCAGACGCGTAAAAAGCATTCATTTTACCGATCCGATGCGAAAAATCGCAAATTTTGCCGATCGCTTGAATAATTTCATGAGTAAAATGGATTTCCATGTGACATATTGATATTGCAGTGCCACTCATTCAATAAATAGTCGAAAAAGTTGTTTAAAATTCTAAAATACTTATAAATCAGAAAAGTTATAAAGAACTTTTAAATATATAAAAGTATCTAAATATCTTAAATAATTTTTTCTATAATTATTCTGGTACAGTTGTATTTAAAACTTTTGAATGGAGACTTTTTAAAAAGTGAATAAAAAACTTGTTTTTTTCATTTTTTTTTTTAATTGGAATATGTAACTTTTATTTTCAATCTACAGCATTACTATTACAAAAACAATTCAGTGGGTATGAGTTCACAAAAATCTGGAATTGCCCCCCTGTGGGGCGTACGCCCCCCGTTGGGAACCACTGGCTTAGAGCATTATTTATTTGAAGTAGATTAGTAAAAATTAGTATAAGGCTTTAATGGATTACACCTGTATAAATACTATTTTTTTTAAATCCCATTATATATATATATTAATGTTATATATATATTATATAGTATTACATAATATTAAACTTATTATAAAAAGACAGCGTAGCATAAATAAGAAACAAATCAACTTACATATACAAAAGTTTTTATATAATATTTTTTGTAATGTTTATTCTTTATGTTTAAAAATTATTTAAAAACTTACAGCGTTTTTATAGTTAATTTCTTTTAAACGGAATTTTTTGAAAATGTACAGTGTTGACGCTTATATTTATTTAATAAGAGTTTATAAATTTTTTTTAATGCTTTTATACTATCTTAAACTGTAAAAAGGGGTTTTTCTAACGATAGTAATTAAGTTTTCTAGAGCAATGGGGGGGGGGGGGATTTTCATATTCTTTGGGATTAAAAAAAAAAAAAAAAAAAGCAAAATTTCATTTTTAATTTCCATTTTCTTTTTAAAATATTTATGCAGCTTAAAATCTCAACCGTTTCACTCTCGTTCTATAAAATGCCATCAAACTATCTTAAGTTATTTTCAATGGTTTTTTTTTTTTTTTTTTTTTTTATGAAAGCTGAAGATAACATTTGCTTCAAAATTACCAACTTATTTTTTTCCTCATCGTTCTTCTAATCATAGAAATAGACAAACGAGTTGGCGACGTTTTTCCTACCGCCAAGGGATTACTCTCTAAAAAGGACAGATCTAAATGACCAATGAGGTGGCTGGATTTGCCAATAATGCTAAAACGTGACTATCTTTTAGAATTTCGCGGACCGTATACCGTTCGCTACATTACAATCCAACAAAACTTGGGAAGGGTTTGGCGGGTTTGTGTTTGCAGCTCTTGGCGCTTTCGTTGGTGGGAAGAAACCAATTCTTAGGGAGAAACGTATTGTAGTTTTGTATCTTGTGACACGGTACTGTGTTATGTATTGTGAAATGCTTTGGAAATAAAAAAAAAATTGTGTGATTTAAAAAATAAAATAAGACTCTGCTTGTCCTAAAACACGTGATAAATTTTGCCATTTTTTATTAAAGATAATTTATAATTCTTATTTTATTTATGCAAATTATTTCATTTATACAGGTTTCTCAAATCTTATCACATTTAAATTTGTGTTACTACGCATTGTCATTGGTTTTTACTACACCAGTTATAATTTTTGTTATCCTAAAATATGTTGTTATTTTGTTTTGTCTACATCTATTTTGTTTCTTCAATTTTCTAAAATCGCAAAAATTCTCAAACCAAAATCTAAAACCTGTATTTTATAAAGTTGTTCTAAAATGGGTTTTGGTGGTTTAGCAGATACTAAAAAATGGCCAATCAGTAAAAAGGCTCATTAATTAAAAGTCAAATTGCCTCCGAAAAGATATTGTGAGCCTCATAAACTTAGTACTTTATATTAAAGTGCAAATTTATTAATTGTGCTGTAAAAATTGCTTACATAAAGTTTATAAATTTTGTATGTAAGGTCAGAGAAGGGCACTCCCCTGGCTTCACATGAATATAATCAACAGCTAACGACCAACTATAATAATAAATATATCAGATTTATAACTAAACAGGTAAAAAAAGATCATTTTGACTTTGTATAAGAACAGATGGATAATTTTTGTTAAAGGTTTATTACAAAGAAAAGTTCGATCTAAATTAAAGGGCATAGCCAAATTCAGTATTTTGTGTGATTATATTCATATTTCAGATTGCTAACCTTTGTAGGTTAACATTTTTTTATTTGTATTCAGACTCATGAGGGTCAGGGGGGGGGGGGGGGGGCACCCCTCTAGCTTCACAAAAATATAATCAACAGCTAACGACTATCTATAATAAAAAATGTATCGGATTTACAACTGAACAGGTAGAAAAATATAATTTTGAATCTGTATAAGATCAGCTAGATAATTTTTGTATGCATAACATTTTTTTTGTTAAAAGTTTATCATAAAGGAAAATTTGGTCTAAATTAAAGTACATAGCCAAATTCAGTATTTTGCGTGATTATATTCATACTTTAGTTTGCTAACCCTTGTAATTAGCAAGTTTTTATTTATGTCCAGAATGATTTTATTTATATCTCATGAATGAGTGCTTTCTGTCAGTAAATAATTTTTATAATGGATTAATTTAAACAATAATGATTAATATGTTATAAGGTAATAATGACTTATAAATTAAAATAAATATTTGTGTCAATCTGTTAGAATAAAGACAATATAACTTTTGTAACAATAAAACAATTCTTGGATCCACGAGGATAAAAAGGTACTTGTTACGTTTTTTTAAACATAACTTTATAAAGGATATTTGTAATTTGGATGGTCGGATGTGCCAATCCCGAAACTTTCTTCTATCTCATACATGTTAATACTTCAAAATTCGCTACTAACTAGGTCTTGGCGTAAATTGCCCAACAGGTGGCGCTGCTATGCTGCATTTTTCAGGATTTACATTATTTTAGCGACAGTCATATCTCAAGAAATAGTACCCGGAATTTCATCAAACTTCATATTCTGTTAGACCTTGATATAAGTCCATCACAGTTCCAAAATGAAATGACAATCTATGCCCATCACGAGGATTTTAATAGTATAGGTTAGTTGAATTGTGTGCATGTAAAAAAGAGATATAAGCATAGCATTTTTCAAACAAATCATTGAATTTCGGCACCCACCCTCTCAGATGTCTGCAATTAAAATTCTTAACGCTAAGGGCATAAAAGCGACACCTGTTGGGCAGTATATACCCAAGCTTAATAAATATATATTTATGTGAAAGTGTAACAGAATATGAAGTTTGAATAAATTCCGTGAATTAGTTTTTGAGATATAACTGTTGCTAAAATCGTGAAAAATGCAGCTTAGCAGCGCCACCTGCTATATGATTTACATGAAAACCTAATTAGCTCCAACTTATCTCTAGGTCTAACAGAATATGAAATTTGATGAAATTCCGTGCATTAGTTCTTGAGATGTGATTATCACTAAAATCGTTTAAATCCTGTAAAATGCAGCATAGCACCACCACCTGTTGGGCGATTTACACCAAAAACTAATCAGCACCAATTTATGTGTGAATCTAAAGTTTTATAAAATTCCGTGCATTAGTTTTGAGATGGAGTGCCCACAAAATTCTTGTCCCATAGAGACACATTGGGAGACTGACTCACAGACAGACATTTTCTAAAAGCAGTCAAATCGTTTTCAAGACATTCTAAAATGTATAAATCCTCCGAAAACTGGAATTCGATTTTTTTTTTCATGAATCCAGTACTTTTTTTTTTAAAAGATAGAAGAAAATTAAAAAACCCTTTCTTTTTTCTGTGATGGAGATATTTAATATCACTGCATTTTAAAGCCATTCATTCTTTCATGATATAGCATATACGTTTAAGATTTAAAGAAAAAGTTATTGAAGCACTGGTGTAATTATGTTTTTTGAAATATTTGTTTTATAAATTTACTTTTTTTAAAAACAGAACTCAATTTATTTAAAATGAAATCTTCATGTGAAATGGTCACAATTGTCGATCACATGTATACCCTTTTTAAAATCGCTTCACGTACAAACTATCAATTAAAAGAAAACTAGGGAAATTGTTTTTTAACTATGAATAAAAAATTTGAACTAATGAAACATTCAACAATAATCTAAATATTGTTGTCATGTGTATCGTAGTGCCTAGATGATAAATGGCATTAAGAATAATAACATTTAGAAAAAATGTTTAATATTACTTTTGGATGCTCTTCTGAAATGTTATTATTTCTTTTTAAAAATATCTTTGAAAACCCGCCATTGTTAACATAAATATTGTGATTTTTTTTTTATTTGCGTTTTATTTTTAGTATCGATTTTTTTTTTTTCAAACGAAATTCGCAAACATTTTCTTGGAATTTTTTAACAAATCATTAAGGGACATTCAATCATTAAAACATAAGACCTCACACCATGCCATTTTACTAGATAATCATCATCCCATATTTTTAAACGGGAATAGTAATTATAAGTAATAGTAACTATAGTAAACTGTAATATAAGACGTATAAAGTTGTGTATACAGGACATACACTTAAAAAACAACGACCAAACAAGCCCTCTAACTCTTAGATTATATAGGCGATTTCCATAAAACACAAAAATAAATATCATTTTAATTAAGACATTAGTGATCATAAATTGTTAGTTGAACTTTATTGATAAATCGTGGCAGCACATTTTTTTCCAAAAGTTAATCATGTCTCTTTTTCCAAAGCCACCCTCTTTTACGAACAATAGATGAATTGGAACTGCACAAATGGGTTACTGGAGTAAGGGGAAAGGGTGAAGATTTTGAGCGCTCTTGGCTGATTACATTTTCTCTCGCCAAGGTCTCCAAGTTTTGTTGGATTGTAATCTCGCATACCGTTCAGAAGAAACGAAGCCGATCGAGTTGGGCTGTGCCCTACCTACAGCACAGATAATATATTCCAGTATAGTATATTTAATCTGTGACCTACAGTGCCTAGAACTAAGGTAATCTATTACCATGCCCTGTAGCGAGATTCTAAAAGATAGTCACGTTTTAGCATTATTGGCTTGAACTGCGTTCTCATTCGCTGTCATCAGTCACGTGCCATAGATGCTGTTGGTGCTTGGCGTTTTAGATTTGGCTATATGTCTTGGAAATTTTCGAAAATTGAATAGTTTACACATACAGTTTCAGTTTCGTTTTAATGACAGTCCTTGATGTAGAATGTAGATCATGTCAAATGAATTTAAATGTTTGAATGCTACATCCAAACTGGTGTCCGATTTTCCTCTCTTAGATGTAAGTAATTAAAAAAAAATGACCAATAATAAAATTTAATTAGTATGGCCGGTACTCATACTGTTGATTATTATTACCCCACAGCAAACAACTGTATATTATTTAAAAAGCTGCATTTCTTCTTTCTGTGCATTTCGTTGAAATGTAGATTCTTAAAATAGGAAATTTTATAAAATAAATTGAAGGTTTAATACATTATTTTATTTTAATAAATTTAATATTAAATCATGCTACTGTTTTTTCATAGAAATTAATCTAATTTAAAGCAACATAATTAACCTAGAAAAAGTTAATAACTATCATCAGAAACGATATACTTTAAGATAGCATAAAAATTTATTAAATATTATAAATTTTCTTAAATAACAGCGTAAATAGTACAAAATTTTAAAAAAATTGCTACGGTGGGGGGATGAAAATAATCTACCTTCAACAGCAGAAAAACCGTAAAATAAAAATTCTGTAAGAAAAAAAACATCGATAACATATTTAAAATTATTACTTAATTTTATCAAGTTTTGATAAAAATAAGGAAGGGACGAGCGTCCCTCCCCCAAATTAATTGGGAAATGAATTAATTATCATGTACTTTTATTTTAAAGAAATCTAAAATAGCTAAATGTTTTTAGCATTGCATTTAAAATCATATAAGGTTCCCTCCCCCATAAAATAAGTATGAAAGTAAAAAAAGTTTTTCTTAAACACTTTTTATAAGCATTGAATGTTTATTGTAAAAATCACGCTTAATTTCATGACTGCCAATCATGCTGTTTCAAAAAATTCCTATTACAATGTGTTAATTTGATGTGGACCCCGATTATAGAAAAATCACCGCTTTTATTTATGCTTGCTAGAAAGCGCGAACTAGTGAATTTATTAAGATTTGTAATTTTTGCTCTCGTTTTTTGTTTTAACATATGGTAACAGGAAAGAGAAAAAGGATTATTTAAATTATCTGTACAGGATTTCTAAATTGCTTTCACAACGTATAATTATAATTTAATTAATTTTTAAACTAATAATTGATAAAAACATATATTTTTTTAATTACACTCTTTATTTTTTATTTATATTTTACTTTTTAGTGTTTAAATATTTCATTGGTACATTTTCACAGCCAGTTGGCATATTTTAAAGAACAGGGTTTGGTACATAACCTGAACCTCCATTGTTGTTGTAGCTTGTTTACACTTGTAACTATAAATAATAATTGGCAATTTACCAACTTTGTCCTGCTTACGTTAAAATGCCTTAATATTAATTTATAATTACATTCTAAAAATATTAAAATTTTGTACTGTCATTGGAAACATTCGTGTGTACATTATTTTCATAATTCTAGCCTATCAGGAAGTGTATGAAAAATCGATTTCAAAATTCCATCTTTAGATACATGAACCAAATTAAATTAAATAAAAGAATGTAAAACCTATTGCAATCATGCAATAACCAGAAAACCCTGTTCAATCACAATTACATGCACCTTTTGATACTTGTATTATATATACTTTTTCTTTAAAATTCTATATACTTCTTCTTACCTTATTGAAAGATTTAGAGAAGGGGGCAGGGCGTAGCTTTCCTCTGCACACTCCTGCCTACACCTATGCATATTAAGGTTATTCGGAAAATACAGCTTTACAGAAATACCAATAGGCGTAGAGTTGTATGGGTTCGTGGGGCTCTAGCCCCACCAATAACTCCTAAAATGGACTCCCTTTTTTTTTTTTTATGTAAAAAAAGCTTTTTTTTTTTTTTTTTTTTTTTTTTTTTAACTTTCTAGTATTTTATAGAAATTTTTAAATGTTCCATTTTTTCCTATTTTTCTTTTGTTATAAGGATAAATGGCATTAGGAAAACTTTTTCAC
Source organism: Maratus michaelseni (assembly GCA_963931845.1). Taxonomy (NCBI): domain Eukaryota; kingdom Metazoa; phylum Arthropoda; class Arachnida; order Araneae; family Salticidae; genus Maratus; species Maratus michaelseni. The sequence continues at coordinate 410,983,219 of OZ007586.1, forward strand.
ATTATGGTCTACATTTTTAATTAAAATAAAATGCTCAACGTTTGAATTTCTTACATAAAAAATGGAAATAGAAAAAAAAATCCGTATTTCAAAAGAAAATAACTAAAAAAAAAAAAAAAAAAAAAAAAAAAAAAGAAAAGAAAAGAAAAGAAAGAAGAAAAAAAAAGAACGTTATTCAAAGTTAACTTTCATTGTCATTTTATTACAAACGATTCGCGAATATCAGCAAGTATCATTTTATAAACGGCTCTGTACATTCGAATTTTTATATTGCCTTAATGTTTTATTTAACTTCTGATTATTTATAAATATACGATTCTGTTTAATTTCTTTAAAATGGAGTTAAAAAAGGCAACATTAAATTGGCAATCGATCTTTTGTACTCTCACATACACAATACACATACTTGTGTAAAAAAGAGTGAGCCCCATCAATAATGTTCAAAACTGTACGCGTATGCGAAATACCATCAGATTCATAATAAGAAAATCTGCTATATTATGAGATGGCTTAGAGCATTATTTATTTGAAATAGATTAGTAAAAATTAGTAGAAGGCTTTAATGGATTACACCTGTATAAATACTATTTTTTTTAATCCTATTATATATATATATATATATATATACGGGTGTCCTAAAATGGACTGACTGATTTTAAAATTCAATAACTTACAAATGGTGACAGATATTAAAAAAATTCTTGCGGGAGAGTTATGTACGATGTCAGGAGTTTTTTTACTGCGATTCCCGGTTTTAGTTTGAATTATCATCAATAGATGGCGCTGAGAGCAATAGGCACTCAATCGAGACCAAAACTGAAATCAGGAGGTTACATGTATGGAGTGGGTCTCTTTCACCAATACAATTTTTGTTAGGGTCCGATTCTGAACTGAGACGGTATGATTTCAATATTGTAGGCAGGGAGAGTCAGAGCAACAATAGGAAAAAGTATTGTTTTCATGAGAACGACTTCTTCCAAATCGAAATGTGTAACGACAATGTTCAAAATATCAATTTTTTTTTTAACTTGTCACATTCCAAGAAGGATAAGGTTTTTTAAAAATGAGTGTCTTCATTATCAATCATTTTTTTTTTCTTTCTAAGACTTTCCAGCACAATTGAAAAGTGTTTATGCACTCGGTTTATCTGACGGTCTGTCCATGCTCTAACTTGTGTAAATATATTCAAATTGCCATGTATGTATCTGATATAGTATATTGAGGTTTACCATGGAATGCTCTGTATTGAAAACGAATTTTGTAACAATTATGATTCGTTTACAGGGACACTTAAAAGCTTGCCCGTTTTATTGTGGTCAATGGGATAAATCGTTTGCACTGTATTTTAATGATGTTACACTATTTCAAATTTATTGAAAATAATATATAGCACTAAAGTGCACTAAAAGATGCTTGCTATCGAATATTGTATGTGTAGAACTTTTAATTCGTTTACAAGACCACCCAAAATAGTTCCATTACATGATGGTACATGGGAAAAAATCGTTTACGGTGTATATTAATGATGTTACACCGTTACAAACATAATGAAATTGATTTACATTTATAAAGTGGACACGTTTTCTGTAAAATATGGAGTGTAAAGCATTTATCATTCATTTACAAGGCTACGCAAAATAATTCTGCTACATACTGCTGCTAATAATTCTGCCTACGGGGAAAAACTGTTTGAAGCGTATTTTAATTATGTTACAGTATTTCTAATATAATGAAACTGATATACATTACCGAGGTTTACTAAAAGATACTTATTGTATAATATGATGTACATTTATCGTTCATTTACAGGGATACGCGAAAGATTTTGGTTGCAGTACTGTATCAGGAATACTGTCTATAGGCGATAATTGCTGGAAGTGCGCTTTCAGTTATGGTAAGCAAGTTTAAAGAACATGTTTGCATACTACGTGATGTGCATAATGCTATCGATCATATACAGGGCTACACAAAAGAATTCGTAAGCATTACCAAGTATGAGCGTGAGTAGTAGAAGAATGTTCGTTTCAGTCCAGCAGGCGCTGTGTGCGTGGTGGAGGTGGGTACCGGAAGTGAGCCTGGCAGTGGAAGCGGAAGTGATGAAAGATAAGACAGGAAGGGATGAAAGATAAGACAGGAAGTGAACCGGAAGTGTTGGAAGATAAGAGAGGAAGTGAAGTAGGGGAGGGCTTAATTTTTTTGAACCGATAAGGGAGAGAGGGGAGGGCTTATTTTTAGGGGGGCTTAATTTTTTTTTGTGAAAAATAAAGGGTTTTAATCAGATTCTTTCTTGTCAGGGAATTTTTTTTTTAAATTGGGGGGGGCCCACCATAACCACCCGCTATGAAAACGCCACATTTTTTTTTTTTTACCTATTCTTTTACACTAGTCATCTGCGTGAGACCTGTAACGAAATAAAAGGGTTTAATTATTATTATGCTTCAGCAAAGTCGAGTGGAGTTGAGGGGTAGGAAGCCTGCTTTAAAAATAACAGAATGCGAACAGTGCGAGTAGAGTTGAGGGGTAGGAAGCCTGCTATAAAAAATAATAATGTTAACAGAATGTACAATATTTTTTTTTTTTATTGTGGACCCGCCATAACCACCCGCTATGAAATCAATTCATAACGCCACAATTTTTTTTTTTTTTTTTAAATCTGCAATTCCTGCTTCATCAGTCATCTGCGAGAGACCTGTAACGAAATAAAAGGGTTTAATTATTATTATGTTTAAGCGAGAGTTGTGTCATACGGGAAATCAGATGTGTGACGTTTGCTAAAGTTGTAGAGTGTCTATGAGGAAATCCAGCTTCACGGAACCTAGAAATAAAAAAAAACAAGTCTTGCTTGATATATGTGATAGCTAAAGCCCCCCCAACCTATACAAAATTTTAAATAATTTTATATAGGCTGTATTATCTGACTAAGCAGGGGTCGCATGGCCGCCACACCTCGCATTGTTGCCTTCGATTCGCATACAACAAACAATACTTTTTGTATTTCGCGCTCGTCGACCTAACTGTTCAGAGTTTAACATGAAATTTACTTATAATTCACCTGTAAAATAATTTTTTTTCCCTTCTTTAAACATTAACTTTAATGTGAATGAGATTAAAATAGATGTAATGGCTAAATTTATAAGGATTTAAAATGAAAATTGTGATAGTCATATAAATGAAATTAAAATAGATGTAATGGCTAAATTTATAAGGATTTAAAATGAAAGTAATGCGATTACTTTGCTTCATAAAAATATAACACGAAAAAAGCTACTAGACGTTGAAATTTAAACTTCTTGCGCTCGTCGACCTAACCGTTCGGAATTTTTTTCGAACTTTGTGTCAATACCAGTTAGGATCCCTTAGAAAGACCTACATAGAGACATTTATCCCTAACGTATATAATCAACCCTATATTTAACTAACCATAAAAATATAACACGAAAAAAGCTACTAGACATTGAAATTTAAACTTCTTGCGCTCGTCGACCTAACTGTTGAGAGTTTAACATGAAATTTACTTATAATTCACCTGTAAAAGAATTTTTTTTGCCTTATTTAAACATTAACTTAAATGTAAATGAGATTAAAATAGATGTGAAGGCTAAATTTTTAGAGAGTTAAAATGAAAATCCACTGAGGGTTGTGTTAAATAAAAGGCGATGATCGACTTTGACAACATTTTTCTAAAAGTTTATTTATCGAAAAAGGAATCATACGTTTCGTGTTCGTCGACCTAACTGTTCGGAATTTTCTTCGAACCCATTATTTTTGACTTTATAAAAGTTTCATGTAAAAAATTATTCTTTAAGTTTTAACTGAAATGAGATTGAAATAGATGTAATGGCTAAATTTTTAAAGATTTAAAATGAAAATTGTTGATAGCCATGTAAATGAAAGTAATGCGATTACTTTGTTTTATAAAAATCTAACACGAAAATAGCTGGTAGACGTTTACCTTTCGCACTCGTCGACCTAACCGTTCGGAATTTTGTTTAAACTTACGAGTTAGGATCCCTTAGAAAGACCTACGTGAAGACACTTATCCCTAACGTAGATAATAAACCCTATATTTAACTAACCAGTTACAACACACTAGTATACCTGTAAAAGAAAAATAATACTGACAAAAGGAAAAAAAATAATATCTGTAAAAGAAAAATAATACCTACAAAAGGAAAAAATAATACCTATAAAATAAAAAATAATACCTGTAAAAGAAATATTTTTTTTAAGTTTGAAAAAACAGAGATACAAATTTTTTTTAATTCGAACCTTGTGTCAATACGAGTTAGGATCCCTTAGAAAGACCTACATAGAGACACTTATCCCTAACATAGATAATAAACCCTATATTTAACTAACCAGTTACAACATACAAGACATAATCGTTACATTCAGTTAATAAGTGATTTGACATGTAAAATGTTAGACATAAAAACATACAATATGATATATACAACACACAAAAAAATTAAAGATTTTTTCCCATACAATTTTTAACAAGAATTTAGCAATAATTTAACTTGAGAGCAGGTATTTTGTTTAGAGTTATACGATTATAATAAATTTTAACCCTATTTTACTTGATACAACTAACATTTAAAAAAAGAGAAAGACATCTAGTTTTTTAACGTCACATATTTGAATTATTAACTTATTTTAGTTAAAAGTATGATACTTAAGTGATTTTATTTGAAAAATCAATACAACATTTTAAAAGCAGTCGAAAGATTTTCACTTTTGAAAAATAACTAACATAATTTTATTTTAATTTTTTAAAGCAGTTACGTAGATGACACTAACTTTAAATTAACTTTTAATAGGTTACTTTAAATAAAATACATATTTTTTATTATTATTAAAGAAATATAAACTACTCACACATTATTATTATGCTGCATTTTAACATAACAACATTCACAGTAATAGACATGCGATTAAGACCATTGGAATTCTACAACTTTTCTGCTGACATGTGGTCACAGAGGAAATCTTTTCATATAGAAGGCAAAATAAGATAATGATAAACATGATTCGTTATGCATATGTTGAAACAGGAAATTATTTAAGACGTGTGATTAAGACCATTTTACATGGTATTACAGAATAAATCTTTTCATAGGATGCAAGATAAGATAATATCACATAAGGTATTGATAAACGCGATTCATTATGCATATGTTTAAACAGGAAATTTGTTTAAGAGATAACATTACTTTATTTATATAAAGTGTCTAATTATAAATTTTGCTGATTTAATTAATTTTATTTCGAATTTGAAAATAGTATTGACAGAACATTCAAATTTTACTTTTGCACAATATTTAAATAAGGGAAATTGTATACAATATTTAAAAAAATTAATTAGGAATGTTAGAAAAGGAGAGTGCTTTAAGGAAAATACGTTACGATTTTAAAACTTTTTTTTTTAATACATTTCTAAATTTTATAAACTTTATCGAAAAAAAGAAAAGAAGCATGTGACTTTTTTTAACCAATAAAATGCTAGTATTTTGAAACAAGCACCCCCTACATGAGAATGTTATTTTACGAACAAAGTGTTTAATGCTATACAATACTTTGTGATTGATGTAAAAGGTTGTGATTTTCGTCTAAGTATTAAAGTTGATATGGAACGATTCATGCAGTCTTGTGAAGGTGATAAAACCATGTCACCTTTAACAATTAAAAAGGTACCCTATTTGTGCAAGTCATGTAACAAAACATTTCCTCGAAAAGTTAACTTAGTGTTTCACATGAAAAATCATTTAAAGGAAAAGTCTTTTCGCTGTGAGGTGTGTGCCGAAGTTTTTTCGCGAAAGAGTGATTTACAAATTCACGAAAAGATTCACAAATCGCCCAAACAATTCAAGTGTAGTGATTGCAACGAATTGTTTTCAAGAAAGACAGACTTATTGAAAGATAAGAAAACTCACACCTTAGCAAAACAACATTCATGTACAAAGTGTTGTGAAATATTTAATTGTGAATCTGATTTTTTACAACATTGTGATACATTTCATAAAGCTTTACCTAACATTGCGAAATCACCCTGTTTGAAAGATTTGTTATTTGAACTTATAGTGAAGCTTATAGATTAGTTCGAACTTATAGTGAATTAAAAGACAAAATGATATGCGAAATATGTGAAGTGGAATTAACAGATCAAAACGTGCATGTATAGAATGCCTTTTTCAAGTTGTTTAACTGATTTTAAGATTTCACTGAACGAGTGACTTATTGGACATTACAAAAATTTTGAAATTAGAATTGTATACATCTTAATATGACAGAATTATTTGATGTGTGTTATTTTAAATGATGAATAAAATAGTTTGATTGCGAAAAAAGTGTTTTCTTTAACCCACACTGTTAAAACTGATGTTGTGTATTTTGAATGACTTAGACAAAATGTTAATTTTAAAAAAGATTTTAACATGAGATAAGAGTTTTATAATAAAAATTGACTCACCTAAAATTTTTTCAAGATAGTCTATCTACGTTTCCAATCTAAACTTGTTATCAGCTTGCTATATGCATGTTTGAGTGACTCATTTTTACCTGTGTCGAACTGTCTGTTGGGAAAATGATTGCCATTTTTAATACGTGTAGACGATTTTTACCCGGAAGCTGTTTGAACTATTAAATTTCAGATATCACCCATTTTTCTACAACATTTAAATATTTTAATGTATTTTCACTTGTATATTGGAAACTTGGGATTATCGCCTTTATATCGGAACATGGAAGATAGAAAAAATAATAACTTTACACTGAGACAATATTTTAATCTAACAAAAATAGACTTAACACATTGTTAGAGGTTTTGGAAAAATATATAGTTGGTTAAAAATTTTAGAAAATTTAACATAAAGTAACAAATTTTAAAAAATAAACATTTCGATAAATGAAAAAAATTAAATTTTGGTAAACTTTACACTTAGACAATACTTCAAACTAAGAAAAATAATAACTTTACACTTATACAATATTTTCAACTAAGGAAAATTAATAACTTATCACATTGTTAAAGTTTTTTTGAAAACAACACAACATTTTCAAAGCAGTGGAAATTGCATACCTGTAAAAAATTCAACTTAGTGGAATTTAATAGTGAAATTTTTAATCTCACTCAATTAAAAAATAAAACTTTATAAAATTTTCACCTTTTTTAAAATAAACAACTGTTAAACATTTTGAATGTCTTAGACAAAGTAGGAATAAATTTGTTAAAATTCTATAAAACATGAAAAATTTCATAACTTTTAAAGGAAATTTTATTTATGGTGAAATAAACTCGAGGTATTTATTATATGTTACTTAAACTACAAGAGAATTGATTGAAAATGTGTTACTTTTAATCACTCACAAGATAAGACATGATGTTAGGAATTATATATGGGGTTTTCCCCCACAAATGACGTCACTGGTAACATATTTACTGATCAAGTCATAAAATTATAGTTTAAAGTAGGTTTTTGAGAACGAAGTTTAGATTTAAGATATTTGAGAAATATAAACTACAACTTTGACTACTTTTTGAAATTTCCCCCTACATAAGAAAAAGGACATAGGAAAATAAATTGAAAAGTCGTATTTGAATGGAATCGAATTATTATCCTTTCACTTAACAGCTGAATGCGTTGGCAATTACACCACAAAGGTACTGATTGAATATATTGTGTTTCTTTTTAAGGCTAAATTGATTTAATATTCAAGTTATTTCTTAATGTTACACTTAAAAACAATAAATTTAATTAGCATTCAAAAAGCAAACGATCACATTATTGTATAAATCAAATGTTTTAAAAGTCACGAGTTAAAATTTGAAATGACTTAGAGTTTAATTAGAATTTAGATGTGAACCTTTTAAAATGAAATAATAGTTTTTTTTTGTATCGCCCTCTATCGGTGGGTAATAGAATTAAGATATAATTAAAAGTTTTAACTTGAATTCGAACCCACAACCAAAATTATTTTTCGATTTTATAATTTAGGGTAGGTTTAACTGAGCAAGCCATGATATAACAGTATTTATAGACGATTTAAGATATTCGATAAAGGAAATCATCTAAATTTCTAATTTAATTGAAGGGTTTACTGCTTAAAGTACTACAAAATGAGCACAACACGATGCATAGTTTTTTAATTAATTATATTTTTCGAAAGGTTAAATTGAATTATTGATAAACTTAGGATTTATGTTTAAAGTGAATAAATTTGATATGTTAGGTTCACTTAATAACAGAGGGTTGAATAAGTTATTTTTAATAAAAATAAAGTTTACTAAAAGTTTTTAAAGTTAAAAAAAATGTAAGTTACGTTAAAAAAGTTAACAAAAATATAGTTTTAAAAAATTTAAAGTTTACAAAAAGTTAAAAAATCTTTAAGTAAATCAAAATTAACTTTTTAATTTTAACTAATGAGAGACTATAATCTAACTGTTTATCCTTGTAACCAACTGGTGCATATCAACTATCTGCACATGTGCAGTAAAAACATACACTAACTTGAGTCCGATTTTAAATTATTTGCTAATTTTTATACAGCTCAATTACCTTTCAGAAACAAAACAGAATGAAATACTTACCAAAAAACACGTCAACGTCTTATACTTGCTTTCACTTAACTAATCTTTCTACATTAGCTTTGCTAGGGGGCGCTGCAATCGCCGCTAGAGGCGCTACTAGTTTCCGGTTTGTGACGTAGTTTCCGGTTTGCGATATTAACAAGGTTAAAATAAAACCCACGTGCATTCAGTTGGTGTTGTTTACCTGTACCTTGTTATAAGCCGTTTGCCTTCTCTTGGTCACTCGCTTGTCCAGACTTGTTTATGTGCTGCACGCCTGTTTTGCTGACTCATCTCTTGCTTTAACTGTTTGGACTTGTCTGATGTCAACTATCTCAGGTCTTTTGTCATAGCTTGAATGTACTTTATGTCGATCATTTTAATATAAAAGTTATGTCCCAACTTACTTAAACTTTGATAAAAATATTATTTATTTATAAATTATATCAAATTCTTATTTTTCTAACACATTTACTAAGTCACTTTCGTTCAAAAATATGGTAAAGTCCGATTTTAAATTGAAGTTTAGGATAAATTCCCCAAATTTTGTAACATTTTAGCACTAATAAGAAATATTGTAAACACCCTGTACATAAAAAATATTAAATTCCCAAATTTTGTAACATTTTAGCACTAATAATAAATATTGTAAACACCCTGTACATACAAGTTTTGTAAAAATAATATTACTTATAGCTAACTCGTTTAGTCGCATGATAAGAACCTTCAATATCGCTAAAATCAGTGTTAAACGAAAATGCAACCATAGGTTTTACCGTCTAATTACATGTCTTTACATATTATTTTAAAATCTAAAGCATTATATCTGAACGAATGATATAAGAAAAAGTTAGAATAGATCACATATTTTTGTTATTAAAAAAACTTATATGCAAACACACACTTACAAGGTTACAAGACTCGACAAACGATTCACCATGTTTTTTAAACTTAGTAAAATATTTTAAATTTATAAATTTAAATTAAAATACTTTAAAAATTCTTAAATATTCTTATTTAAAAAAAAAATACTTTAAAAATTCTTAAATATTCTTATTTAAAAAAATTTATAAATTTAAAATATTTTACTAAGTTTAAAAAACATGGTGAATCGTTTGTCGAGTCTTGTAACCTTGTAAGTGTGTGTTTGCATATAAGTTTTTTTAATAACAAAAATATGTGATCTATTCTAACTTTTTCTTATATCATTCGTTCAGATATAATGCTTTAGATTTTAAAATAATATGTAAAGACATGTAATTAGACGGTAAAACCTATGGTTGCATTTTCGTTTAACACTGATTTTAGCGATATTGAAGGTTCTTATCATGCGACTAAACGAGTTAGCTATAAGTAATATTATTTTTACAAAACTTGTATGTACAGGGTGTTTACAATATTTATTATTAGTGCTAAAATGTTACAAAATTTGGGAATTTAATATTTTTTATGTACAGGGTGTTTACAATATTTCTTATTAGTGCTAAAATGTTACAAAATTTGGGGAATTTATCCTAAACTTCAATTTAAAATCGGACTTTACCATATTTTTGAACGAAAGTGACTTAGTAAATGTGTTAGAAAAATAAGAATTTGATATAATTTATAAATAAATAATATTTTTATCAAAGTTTAAGTAAGTTGGGACATAACTTTTATATTAAAATGATCGACATAAAGTACATTCAAGCTATGACAAAAGACCTGAGATAGTTGACATCAGACAAGTCCAAACAGTTAAAGCAAGAGATGAGTCAGCAAAACAGGCGTGCAGCACATAAACAAGTCTGGACAAGCGAGTGACCAAGAGAAGGCAAACGGCTTATAACAAGGTACAGGTAAACAACACCAACTGAATGCACGTGGGTTTTATTTTAACCTTGTTAATATCGCAAACCGGAAACTACGTCACAAACCGGAAACTAGTAGCGCCTCTAGCGGCGATTGCAGCGCCCCCTAGCAAAGCTAATGTAGAAAGATTAGTTAAGTGAAAGCAAGTATAAGACGTTGACGTGTTTTTTGGTAAGTATTTCATTCTGTTTTGTTTCTGAAAGGTAATTGAGCTGTATAAAAATTAGCAAATAATTTAAAATCGGACTCAAGTTAGTGTATGTTTTTACTGCACATGTGCAGATAGTTGATATGCACCAGTTGGTTACAAGGATAAACAGTTAGATTATAGTCTCTCATTAGTTAAAATTAAAAAGTTAATTTTGATTTACTTAAAGATTTTTTAACTTTTTGTAAACTTTAAATTTTTTAAAACTATATTTTTGTTAACTTTTTTAACGTAACTTACATTTTTTTTAACTTTAAAAACTTTTAGTAAACTTTATTTTTATTAAAAATAACTTATTCAACCCTCTGTTATTAAGTGAACCTACATATCAAATTTATTCACTTTAAACATAAATCCTAAGTTTATCAATAATTCAATTTAACCTTTCGAAAAATATAATTAATTAAAAAACTATGCATCGTGTTGTGCTCATTTTGTAGTACTTTAAGCAGTAAACCCTTCAATTAAATTAGAAATTTAGATGATTTCCTTTATCGAATATCTTAAATCGTCTATAAATACTGTTATATCATGGCTTGCTCAGTTAAACCTACCCTAAATTATAAAATCGAAAAATAATTTTGGTTGTGGGTTCGAATTCAAGTTAAAACTTTTAATTATATCTTAATTCTATTACCCACCGATAGAGGGCGATACAAAAAAAAAACTATTATTTCATTTTAAAAGGTTCACATCTAAATTCTAATTAAACTCTAAGTCATTTCAAATTTTAACTCGTGACTTTTAAAACATTTGATTTATACAATAATGTGATCGTTTGCTTTTTGAATGCTAATTAAATTTATTGTTTTTAAGTGTAACATTAAGAAATAACTTGAATATTAAATCAATTTAGCCTTAAAAAGAAACACAATATATTCAATCAGTACCTTTGTGGTGTAATTGCCAACGCATTCAGCTGTTAAGTGAAAGGATAATAATTCGATTCCATTCAAATACGACTTTTCAATTTATTTTCCTATGTCCTTTTTCTTATGTAGGGGGAAATTTCAAAAAGTAGTCAAAGTTGTAGTTTATATTTCTCAAATATCTTAAATCTAAACTTCGTTCTCAAAAACCTACTTTAAACTATAATTTTATGACTTGATCAGTAAATATGTTACCAGTGACGTCATTTGTGGGGGAAAACCCCATATATAATTCCTAACATCATGTCTTATCTTGTGAGTGATTAAAAGTAACACATTTTCAATCAATTCTCTTGTAGTTTAAGTAACATATAATAAATACCTCGAGTTTATTTCACCATAAATAAAATTTCCTTTAAAAGTTATGAAATTTTTCATGTTTTATAGAATTTTAACAAATTTATTCCTACTTTGTCTAAGACATTCAAAATGTTTAACAGTTGTTTATTTTAAAAAAGGTGAAAATTTTATAAAGTTTTATTTTTTAATTGAGTGAGATTAAAAATTTCACTATTAAATTCCACTAAGTTGAATTTTTTACAGGTATGCAATTTCCACTGCTTTGAAAATGTTGTGTTGTTTTCAAAAAAACTTTAACAATGTGATAAGTTATTAATTTTCCTTAGTTGAAAATATTGTATAAGTGTAAAGTTATTATTTTTCTTAGTTTGAAGTATTGTCTAAGTGTAAAGTTTACCAAAATTTAATTTTTTTCATTTATCGAAATGTTTATTTTTTAAAATTTGTTACTTTATGTTAAATTTTCTAAAATTTTTAACCAACTATATATTTTTCCAAAACCTCTAACAATGTGTTAAGTCTATTTTTGTTAGATTAAAATATTGTCTCAGTGTAAAGTTATTATTTTTTCTATCTTCCATGTTCCGATATAAAGGCGATAATCCCAAGTTTCCAATATACAAGTGAAAATACATTAAAATATTTAAATGTTGTAGAAAAATGGGTGATATCTGAAATTTAATAGTTCAAACAGCTTCTGGGTAAAAATCGTCTACACGTATTAAAAATGGCAATCATTTTCCCAACAGACAGTTCGACACAGGTAAAAATGAGTCACTCAAACATGCATATAGCAAGCTGATAACAAGTTTAGATTGGAAACGTAGATAGACTATCTTGAAAAAATTTTAGGTGAGTCAATTTTTATTATAAAACTCTTATCTCATGTTAAAATCTTTTTTAAAATTAACATTTTGTCTAAGTCATTCAAAATACACAACATCAGTTTTAACAGTGTGGGTTAAAGAAAACACTTTTTTCGCAATCAAACTATTTTATTCATCATTTAAAATAACACACATCAAATAATTCTGTCATATTAAGATGTATACAATTCTAATTTCAAAATTTTTGTAATGTCCAATAAGTCACTCGTTCAGTGAAATCTTAAAATCAGTTAAACAACTTGAAAAAGGCATTCTATACATGCACGTTTTGATCTGTTAATTCCACTTCACATATTTCGCATATCATTTTGTCTTTTAATTCACTATAAGTTCGAACTAATCTATAAGCTTCACTATAAGTTCAAATAACAAATCTTTCAAACAGGGTGATTTCGCAATGTTAGGTAAAGCTTTATGAAATGTATCACAATGTTGTAAAAAATCAGATTCACAATTAAATATTTCACAACACTTTGTACATGAATGTTGTTTTGCTAAGGTGTGAGTTTTCTTATCTTTCAATAAGTCTGTCTTTCTTGAAAACAATTCGTTGCAATCACTACACTTGAATTGTTTGGGCGATTTGTGAATCTTTTCGTGAATTTGTAAATCACTCTTTCGCGAAAAAACTTCGGCACACACCTCACAGCGAAAAGACTTTTCCTTTAAATGATTTTTCATGTGAAACACTAAGTTAACTTTTCGAGGAAATGTTTTGTTACATGACTTGCACAAATAGGGTACCTTTTTAATTGTTAAAGGTGACATGGTTTTATCACCTTCACAAGACTGCATGAATCGTTCCATATCAACTTTAATACTTAGACGAAAATCACAACCTTTTACATCAATCACAAAGTATTGTATAGCATTAAACACTTTGTTCGTAAAATAACATTCTCATGTAGGGGGTGCTTGTTTCAAAATACTAGCATTTTATTGGTTAAAAAAAGTCACATGCTTCTTTTCTTTTTTTCGATAAAGTTTATAAAATTTAGAAATGTATTAAAAAAAAAAGTTTTAAAATCGTAACGTATTTTCCTTAAAGCACTCTCCTTTTCTAACATTCCTAATTAATTTTTTTAAATATTGTATACAATTTCCCTTATTTAAATATTGTGCAAAAGTAAAATTTGAATGTTCTGTCAATACTATTTTCAAATTCGAAATAAAATTAATTAAATCAGCAAAATTTATAATTAGACACTTTATATAAATAAAGTAATGTTATCTCTTAAACAAATTTCCTGTTTAAACATATGCATAATGAATCGCGTTTATCAATACCTTATGTGATATTATCTTATCTTGCATCCTATGAAAAGATTTATTCTGTAATACCATGTAAAATGGTCTTAATCACACGTCTTAAATAATTTCCTGTTTCAACATATGCATAACGAATCATGTTTATCATTATCTTATTTTGCCTTCTATATGAAAAGATTTCCTCTGTGACCACATGTCAGCAGAAAAGTTGTAGAATTCCAATGGTCTTAATCGCATGTCTATTACTGTGAATGTTGTTATGTTAAAATGCAGCATAATAATAATGTGTGAGTAGTTTATATTTCTTTAATAATAATAAAAAATATGTATTTTATTTAAAGTAACCTATTAAAAGTTAATTTAAAGTTAGTGTCATCTACGTAACTGCTTTAAAAAATTAAAATAAAATTATGTTAGTTATTTTTCAAAAGTGAAAATCTTTCGACTGCTTTTAAAATGTTGTATTGATTTTTCAAATAAAATCACTTAAGTATCATACTTTTAACTAAAATAAGTTAATAATTCAAATATGTGACGTTAAAAAACTAGATGTCTTTCTCTTTTTTTAAATGTTAGTTGTATCAAGTAAAATAGGGTTAAAATTTATTATAATCGTATAACTCTAAACAAAATACCTGCTCTCAAGTTAAATTATTGCTAAATTCTTGTTAAAAATTGTATGGGAAAAAATCTTTAATTTTTTTGTGTGTTGTATATATCATATTGTATGTTTTTATGTCTAACATTTTACATGTCAAATCACTTATTAACTGAATGTAACGATTATGTCTTGTATGTTGTAACTGGTTAGTTAAATATAGGGTTTATTATCTATGTTAGGGATAAGTGTCTCTATGTAGGTCTTTCTAAGGGATCCTAACTCGTATTGACACAAGGTTCGAATTAAAAAAAATTTGTATCTCTGTTTTTTCAAACTTAAAAAAAATATTTCTTTTACAGGTATTATTTTTTATTTTATAGGTATTATTTTTCTTTCACAGATATTATTTTTTCCTTTTGTAGGTATTATTTTTCTTTTACAGATATTATTTTTTTTCCTTTTGTCAGTATTATTTTTCTTTTACAGGTATACTAGTGTGTTGTAACTGGTTAGTTAAATATAGGGTTTATTATCTACGTTAGGGATAAGTGTCTTCACGTAGGTCTTTCTAAGGGATCCTAACTCGTAAGTTTAAACAAAATTCCGAACGGTTAGGTCGACGAGTGCGAAAGGTAAACGTCTACCAGCTATTTTCGTGTTAGATTTTTATAAAACAAAGTAATCGCATTACTTTCATTTACATGGCTATCAACAATTTTCATTTTAAATCTTTAAAAATTTAGCCATTACATCTATTTCAATCTCATTTCAGTTAAAACTTAAAGAATAATTTTTTACATGAAACTTTTATAAAGTCAAAAATAATGGGTTCGAAGAAAATTCCGAACAGTTAGGTCGACGAACACGAAACGTATGATTCCTTTTTCGATAAATAAACTTTTAGAAAAATGCTGTCAAAGTCGATCATCGCCTTTTATTTAACACAACCCTCAGTGGATTTTCATTTTAACTCTCTAAAAATTTAGCCTTCACATCTATTTTAATCTCATTTACATTTAAGTTAATGTTTAAATAAGGCAAAAAAAATTCTTTTACAGGTGAATTATAAGTAAATTTCATGTTAAACTCTCAACAGTTAGGTCGACGAGCGCAAGAAGTTTAAATTTCAATGTCTAGTAGCTTTTTTCGTGTTATATTTTTATGGTTAGTTAAATATAGGGTTGATTATATACGTTAGGGATAAATGTCTCTATGTAGGTCTTTCTAAGGGATCCTAACTGGTATTGACACAAAGTTCGAAAAAAATTCCGAACGGTTAGGTCGACGAGCGCAAGAAGTTTAAATTTCAACGTCTAGTAGCTTTTTTCGTGTTATATTTTTATGAAGCAAAGTAATCGCATTACTTTCATTTTAAATCCTTATAAATTTAGCCATTACATCTATTTTAATTTCATTTATATGACTATCACAATTTTCATTTTAAATCCTTATAAATTTAGCCATTACATCTATTTTAATCTCATTCACATTAAAGTTAATGTTTAAAGAAGGGAAAAAAAATTATTTTACAGGTGAATTATAAGTAAATTTCATGTTAAACTCTGAACAGTTAGGTCGACGAGCGCGAAATACAAAAAGTATTGTTTGTTGTATGCGAATCGAAGGCAACAATGCGAGGTGTGGCGGCCATGCGACCCCTGCTTAGTCAGATAATACAGCCTATATAAAATTATTTAAAATTTTGTATAGGTTGGGGGGGCTTTAGCTATCACATATATCAAGCAAGACTTGTTTTTTTTTTTTTCTAGGTTCCGTGAAGCTGGATTTCCTCATAGACACTCTACAACTTTAGCAAACGTCACACATCTGATTTCCCGTATGACACAACTCTCGCTTAAACATAATAATAATTAAACCCTTTTATTTCGTTACAGGTCTCTCGCAGATGACTGATGAAGCAGGAATTGCAGATTTAAAAAAAAAAAAAAAAAATTGTGGCGTTATGAATTGATTTTATAGCGGGTGGTTATGGCGGGTCCACAAAAAAAAAAAAAAAATATTGTACATTCTGTTGACATTATTATTTTTTATAGCAGGCTTCCTACCCCTCAACTCTACTCGCACTGTTCGCATTCTGTTATTTTTAAAGCAGGCTTCCTACCCCTCAACTCCACTCGACTTTGCTGAAGCATAATAATAATTAAACCCTTTTATTTCGTTACAGGTCTCACGCAGATGACTAGTGTAAAAGAATAGGTAAAAAAAAAAAAAAATGTGGCGTTTTCATAGCGGGTGGTTATGGTGGGCCCCCCCCAATTTAAAAAAAAAATTCCCTGACAAGAAAGAATCTGATTAAAACCCTTTATTTTTCACAAAAAAAAAATTAAGCCCCCCTAAAAATAAGCCCTCCCCTCTCTCCCTTATCGGTTCAAAAAAATTAAGCCCTCCCCTACTTCACTTCCTCTCTTATCTTCCAACACTTCCGGTTCACTTCCTGTCTTATCTTTCATCCCTTCCTGTCTTATCTTTCATCACTTCCGCTTCCACTGCCAGGCTCACTTCCGGTACCCACCTCCACCACGCACACAGCGCCTGCTGGACTGAAACGAACATTCTTCTACTACTAGCGTGAATTCCAGAAAAGAGTTTTTTATTCGAGCTATGTTATGTATTTTAATGATCTCATTTACAGGGCCACGCAAAGAACTAAATATATGGCCGCCGATGGATGATAATTTCTGGAATTGTTATTTCAGCATTTTTTACCGTGTTTTTTGCCTGAATTAAATTTTAGTTTCATATTTGGCATGTAAAAAAATTGTAGGTAATATACAGGACTGTACAAAATAATTTTAATATGTTTCCGTCCATTACTAGAAACCTCTGAAAGTGAATTTTCAACTGCATTATGTATTTACTTATTAAACTAAACTTTAGAATACTATGTAGAATATGTACAGTTTTATAGACCATATACAGGGCCTTGTAAAAAAAGTGGAGTACTTTTTTGGCTATGAGTAGTAATTACTGAAATCTTGTTTTCAAATGTGTTATGCATTTTCTAAAATGTTTAATTAGATATATTCTTTCATCTCATGAAATGGCGAACTTATTGTGGCGTTTTTAACGCATGGCGAAGTAAAATTAAAACGAATTATTTTGAGTTGCGGCAATTTTCGTTTGCATTTTTAGGGTTTCGTTCATCTCACGAAAACCTATTACTCCCGCTTCGTTGTCTGTCCATCATAGAGCCGGTTTTCAGAAACTATTTCACTTACAGAGCTGAAACTTTGTGTACTTATAGCTGAATACCTGCTATGAAGCTCAAAATCATAAAATTTGAAAAAATTGTATTATTTTAATATATAGAGATAAAAAACCAAAAACCTAACAGCCTTTACCTATTAAATTAAAACATTTTTCGTTATAGCAGTTGCCAACAATTAAAAATCCACAATAAAATTCTTTCTACAATAATTAATTTTTTATTGAAAGATTTCCACGTGAAAAATGAAAATGAAAATAAAAGATTAATATGACGTCATATTGGTAATAAAACGGAAATTTTCAAACATTTCTCAATAGTACAAGGAGTTTAAGTATGTGTAAATACAGAAAGCAGCTTAATATGACGTCATTAGAGAATTAAAATGAAAATTAATCAGACGTCATAACGGATTTTCAAATGTTTCAGAATAATACAAAGAGAGTATCAATATGAGTAATAGAGAATAGTAAATATATAAGTTTGAGGAACATTTGAATCATGATAAAAACCCGATTATGGAAATATTGGCATATTTTAACATTTTGAAGGTCTCTATACAACACGTTTCATTTTGAAAGTAATTTTTTTTTATGTCGGATTTAGTCCACATGACAGATATTATTATGACAGAGTATAATAGGGGGTTTCGCCCGCTAGCAAGGCCGGTTTAGGTATTCGAAAAGACGAGAAAAATAGACCGGTAAATTTTTACTTTATAAAAAACATGATATATATATATATATATATATATATATATTTGGAAATGAAATTTGTTTGGATTTGTTAAAGAAAGGATAAAGTGTTTCGAAAGGAATATTAAACGAAACCCTTTATGCGATCTTCGATCACACTTACTCACTTGTTATGAGAATAACAATCCTGTTTAGAAGATTTTGATTACTTCTTTTTAAAGCATCACTTGTCAGAATTTATTTATTGCTTTAATTTAAAGAACTTACACAAAAAATCGCAAATGAAATGGATATTCAAAATATAAATAATACGTTGTCAAATGTTTCTCTCACCATTTATTTACCAGAAATACAAAGCTCTTCCGAAGATAACAAATTATTACTACAAAATAAATATATGCATACAGAAAGTGTATTAAACTGTATAAGGAAAGTTTTATGAATAAAACTTGTATTAAAATATTGTCATTCGAATAAATCAGAATGACAATATTGATTGGATAAATGACGGTGTCACTATTTTTAATAGAGAAATTGATAATGATAACAAAGTTAATAAAGAAATAATAAGCAAAATAACAAAATAAATATTTTCAAATATTTTCGAACATTTAAAAAAGTTTCTAAAAAATAACTAATCATTAAACTTATATAGCTGAAATAATTAACGAAACAGATAAAGAAAATTACATGGGATAAATACAAATTTGTAAAATTCTATAAACATATCAACTCTTTATAACTCATATTTAAAAGAATGCGAATGCCTCAATCCAAGGAGTAAAGGGTAAAGACCAGAAATTAGACGCGTTTAATCACATTACGATATTCTCAAAATGCCCACCATTCGACACAATCATATGTCTTAAACGGAGAACAAAATTACCACATACGTTCTGCAAAGTTCTTTCTGAAATAGCTTCACATTCATGAGTAATGATTTGTTGCAGTTCAGTAATAGTCGTGGGATTATGTCTGTGCACTGCATCCTTTAAGTAGCCCCATAGGAAGAAATCGCATGGATTGAGGTCCGGCGAACACGGTGGCCAATCCATACCTGTATCGGTTGCATTTTGATAATGCAATGCTTTTGATAATGACATGGTTATCAAAATATTCATTGAGGAAAGTGAAAACATCAGCTGTCCGATGAAGTCTCGCACCGTCTTGCCTGAACCAATCTGTTTGTAAATTACCTAAGGCATAGGCGTAAAGTTTTGAAAATTCTTGGTGGGGCTCAACTCATATGTCACACAAATAGGTGTATGTGTGTGTAAAACAGATCGATTACCAATTTATTGTTACTTTTTAAACTCCCTTTAAAAAATAAAAACAATCGTATTGTGATAAGTAACTCATAGGTTGAAAAAAATGTTAAGACAATGTAAAATTTCGAATGTACAGACTTGTTTATAAAATGACTAGCTGTTACCTGTGACTTCGTTCACGTATCATTAAAAGAAGAATAAATGCATTAATTAAGCAAAATATTTCATTCCCGATAATTAGAAACATAAATAATTAACTAACTCTTTATCACATTCCATAGGAGACAATACAGTATTTCTATGTTATAGAGACCTTCACATAACTAAGTTTAAAAAAAGTGAAATTTTGTGACAAATAATCACGAAAAGGAAACTGCAACCAATGAAAAATGGCGGGCCAAATAAAATCGTGGAAATCGGCGAATTGTGTAAAAACATATGTCAAGTTTACCTGGTAAACCATTTTACTTTTAACGCCTTGTGAAACGTTTTAATAGCCATTCTTCAAATATAAAGGAAATAGTATATTCTTTTTCAGTAAATTAAATTCTTGTGAATAGGGACCAATTATTCTAGACCTAAATGCAAGAAGCTTAAACTTGTCTCCTTGATTTAATCTATAACTGAAAAAAAATCTATTTGTAAATGAAAATATGTTGACAGACGATTTTTGTTCGTTAGAATAAATTGATTCATGAAGTTTGAATGTGTGAAAATACGTTTTTATTTTTCAAAAATTTTACTGTAATCAAGATTTTTTTTTCTTTCACCATCTATTCAAATTGAAAATAAATTCTTTTATTCAGTTTTAATGAGAAAAAAATATATTAATCCGTTTAATTTCTTCTTTTTTATTCACAAAGGGTGCGTTCACAGACCGAACCCCGAGTTACATAGGGTAACACATGGGTAACCCGAAGCGTTCAGAGAGCGATATCACGTGACTTTTTGCGAGTTACTCGTAGCGTTCAGAGCTGGAAATTACTCAGACTTCGGGTAACCCACATTACCAGGAAAATTTTGTTGGGTAAAGTGATCCCGTGGTTGGAAATCTGATTTGTTTGTTTGCTTTATAGCTAACTGCAACTGTTAACTGTTGTTCTTTATGACTCCTACTGTACACATGAGTCCTGAACATTTGATTGTTCTACCTTTAACAGGACTATGATATAATTGGTCAACATCGGCTAGGATGGTTCCTGAAATGTTCGTACAATCAAAATGCAATGGTAGATTGGTTGACGGAAGTGTTTGATTGTAAATATACCCATAACTTTACCCAAAAGCGTTCACACCCGTTTTAACCCAACTTTACCCTGGGAAAATCGGATGACGTCATTCCCCAACTATACGAGTAACCCACGTTTCGGTCTCTGAACGCGCTCAAAATTGCAATAATTTAGTTGTCATTTTTAGATAAACTTCGTTAAAATTTACAAAATAATAATAATAATATATCGGAATTTAAATCATTTTTTTTAATTCTGAGGGTTTATGACATTCTCGGATCAATGATAACCGGTGTTAAGTAAATCGCATTGCGTTCGACAATCTGAAAGGAGTAGTTGCGAAATACAAACAGGCGGTCAGATTTTAATATAATAGATTCCTATTTATTTTTATTTTTCTAATAATCATGATGCGGTTTTTGGAAAACAACTCTCATCTGTATGTAACTGATATTCATGCTTAATAATCGGTATGGATAAAAAAAAATAATAATTGTGCGTTTTAATTATGGCGTGAAACTCATCTGCTTTCCAAACTTACCGATCCTTGTATTATTAATGTAAGGAATTGATTCCCGCTCCTTGTAAACACATTTGAAAATTCCCGTTTTATTTAAAATATTACGTCACTATTTCCTCAGAGAAATCTCCTTTTAATGGCATAATTCTTGTTAATTTTTTTTTCTGGCAATCAGGACGTAAATTTTAGCAGAAAACTCACATTTGTATGTAACTGGTATTCAAGTTAATTATTAATCAGTATCGATAAAAAATATTTTAGTTTTTCATCTTAAATATTACGTCCATTATCTATCTACTTTCGTTATACATTGATATTTATGCTCCTTGTATTATTACGAATATTTGAAAATACATGTTTTATTTATGACGTCATATTTGTCCAAGCCGAGGAGGATACTTTTCATAGTTCCATGGTCCAAGCGAAATCTATTTTTAATAATATAATTATTGTTCATTTTCCTTCTAATTATAACGCAATTTTTGACAAAAAAGATCTTTTTAATGTGATCGATATTCATACTTCAAGTATAATAACAAATACTCCATATTTGTGTTTCAAATATCACGGAAATTCATCTCCTTTTGAATTATTTTTAATTTTCAGTTTTCACGTGAAAATCGTTCAATTGAAAATTAATTGTTGAGAAAAACGTATTTTTCCGCGTTTTTATTTATTGGCAACGATCAAAGCCCTAGCAACGATAAATTTAAATGGTTAAATTGTATGGAAAAATATCCATTTATTCTCTATGAAAATAATGAAATTTTTAATTATTAAAGAAAATATTTGAATAAAATATACAAAACCCAGTCTATGTTCATTCGAGGGCTATAACCAACCTATATGCAAAGAAACAGGATCATTCAATGTTTCATTTTGACGCTGGCTTCAGCCTAACATTTGCACACAATGAGATTTATAATATTATTAGGATATACCCGCTGTTATTCGCGAATCTCTTATAATAAGATTACAATAAAAATTGACTTTGAATAATTTTTTATATCAAAAGTTCAAACTTTTAGCAGTTTAATTTAATTAAAAAATAGAGCATAAAGGGAGAAAGTTTACCTAACGTTGTTTATCTCTGTAACAAATGAAAAAGTGGAAAAAATGGCAAAACTCAAGAAAAAAAATTATGTGTTAAAAATTGGCACATAGCATAAAATATTAGAAATTCAGAAAAACAAACTCTTTTTAATATTAGAGGGAGTGGAGGAAAGAGTCCATTTTATAAATTATTTGTGGGGCTCAAGCCCCACGAGCCCATACAACTCTACGCCTATGACCTAAGGTATTCAACATGGCCACAAATTGGTGCAATATTTCGATGTATCGACTTAAATTTACAGTTTCCTTAAAAAAAAAAGGGCCCAATAATTTCACTGCTGGATAAGGTTGCCCACACAGTAATTTTTTGTGAGTAGACTGATCGTGGCACGCACACATGAGAGTTCTCAGTTCCCCATATCCTCCAATTCTGTTTATTGACGAAGTCATCCAGATGAAAATACGCTTCGTCAGAAAACCAAATTTGGTTTGCGTCAATACCCCCTTCATCTATCAACTGTAGCATTTCATTTGCAAAAGTTAGTCTTTTTTCTTTCATAATGATAGGAAGTGGTTCGTGCGTTTGTATTTTGTAAGGATACATTTCCAAACACTTTCGCAATATTTTGTGCGTTGCGGTTTTACTCACCGAGCATGAAGCTGCAATTTTACGGACCTCGAATCTTGATAAATAACATTTTTAATAACATCTACGTTAGATTCAGTCATGGCCGATTTATGTCGTCCAACTTTGTCTACCAAATCATCGGCAACACTACCGGTTTTTACAAATTTATCATACAATTGTTTAATTGTATTCGGATGCGGAGCATTCCTTACGTTAAATTTCTCTTGGAAACTTCTTCTAGTAGCTATTATGCTTTGATCCCAGCGGTAGTACTCCAGTATTATAAATATTCTTTCTTCCAAAGTATAAACCATTTCCAAGATTCTTTTACACTGGATTCAACATGCATAAAAATCTACTGAAAAACTTCCTTAAAAGATTTAAAATCTTCTTAGAATTTAACGAAATTTATGAAAATATTAACAACAAAAGGAAACAAAATACTGAATCTCTTCTCCTAGTTTTAAGATGCGATGCACAAAATATTATTTAAATCAGACGATAAAAAGTAATTAAATCCAGGAAAATAAAGCTTCATAAATATAAAATCGTCTGCTCTCTCACATACTGCTTATTAAATTCATGCCCAATTCTGAATGCTATCGTTATATTGAAGAATTCCTTATTTCCATGGCAACAACACATTTCATAAAAAAAATAACGACTGAGCTCAGAATGGGACCCTAACAAAAATTGTATTGGTGAATGAGACCCACTCCATACACGTAACCTCCTGATTTCAGTTTTGGTCTCGATTGAGTGCCTATTGCTCTCAGCGCCATCTATTGATGAAAATTCAAACTAAAACCGAGAATCGCAGTAAAAAACTCCCGATATCGTACATTACTCTCCTGCAAGAATTTTTTTAATATCTGTCACCGTTTGTAAGTTATTGAATTTTTAAATCAGTCAGTCCTTTTTAGGACACCCGGTATATTACATAATATTAAACTTTTATTTTAAAAGGACAGAAAAGCATAAATAAGAAAAAAAAATCAACTTAGATATACAAAATATTTTATATAATATTTTTTGTAATTTTTATTCTTTATGTTTAAAATTTATTTAAAAACTTACAGCGTTTTTTTAGTTAATTTCTTTTAGACAGAATTTTTTGAAAATGTTCAGTATCGACGTTTATATTTATTTAATAAGAGCTTATATATTTTTTTGAATTTTTTTTTATACTATCTTAAACTGTAGAAGGAGGTTTTTCTAACGATAGTTATTAAATTTTCTAGAGCAATGTGAAAATTTTCCTATTCTTTTCGTTTTAAACAGAAAAAAAAAAGCAAAATTTTATTTTTATTTTCTGAAAAAGTACTTGTCACATAATTTTAAAATATTTATAGAGCTTAAAATCTAAACCGTTTAAACTTTTATTTTAAAAGGACAGAAAAGCATAAATAAGGAAAAAAGTCAACTTAGATATACAAAATATTTTTTGTAATGTTTATTCTTTATGTTTAAAATTTATTTAAAAACTTACAGCGTTTTTTTAGTTAATTTCTTTTAGACAGAATTTTTTGAAAATGTTCAGTATCGACGTTTATATTTATTTAATAAGAGCTTATATATTTTTTTGAATTTTTTTTATACTATCTTAAACTGTAGAAGGAGGTTTTTCTAACGATAGTTATTAAATTTTCTAGAGCAATGTGAAAATTTTCCTATTCTTTTCGTTTTAAAAAGAAAAAAAAAAAGCAAAATTTTATTTTTATTTTCTGAAAAAGTACTTGTCACATAATTTTAAAATATTTATAGAGCTTAAAATCTAAACCGTTTAAACTTTTATTTTAAAAGGACAGAAAAGCATAAATAAGGAAAAAAAATCAACTTAGATATACAAAATATTTTATATAATATTTTTTGTAATGTTTATTCTTTATGTTTAAAATTTATTTAAAAACTTACAGCGTTTTTTTAGTTAATTTCTTTTAGACAGAATTTTTTGAAAATGTTTAGTATCGACGTTTATATTTATTTAATAAGAGCTTATATATTTTTTGATTTTTTTTTATACTATCTTAAACTGTAGAAGGAGGTTTTTTCTAACGATAGTTATTAAATTTTCTAGAGCAATGTGAAAATTTTCCTATTCTTTTCGTTTTAAAAAGGAAAAAAATAAAGCAAAATTTTATTTTTATTTTCTGAAAAAGTACTTGTCACATAATTTTAAAATATTTATAGAGCTTAAAATCTAAACCGTTCCACTCTCGCTTTATAAAATGTCATCAAACTAGCTGAAGTTATTTTCAATGGTTTACGTTTATTTTAAATGTAAGCTGAAGATAACATTCGCTTCAAAATTACCAACTTATTTTTTCTTCTTCGTTTTCTAATCATAGTAATACACAAAGGAGTTGGCGACGTTTCCCCTATCGCCAATGGATTACTCTCTGAAAAAGACACGTCTAAATAACCAATGAGGTGGCTGGATTTCCCAATAATGCTAAAACGTGACTATCTTTTAGAATTTCGCTGCCCTGTACCATGGCATGACACATTTCATATCACTAGATGGCGTTGCTACTTCTAAGCTTGAGGCTATTTTTATCGAAGGCGGAGGGTAAAAAGCAAATTTCAGATTGGCAACACTGCGTACTGCGACAGACGTTCTTGTTCTTTGGCCAGTTTGAAAGTGGTGTCACAGGTAGCTAAGGAAATTCAACGTAATTAGCATAATTAAAGCATAAAATTTCAATTTATCGATCATGGCGGATGATAGAGGTAAGTCATTTACAGATTTTCGTGATATGATCAATTTATACATTTAAAAAAGTTGACAAAATGCCGTATTCTGTTTTGACAATCTAGTCAGCCATTTCTTTCTCGCCGGTCGCAAACATGTTTTATACGTTAGGTGCGCCGAAATAGTCATATAATAACGTTAAAAAGGTTTAAAATAGTAAAGTGCCAGTAGTAGTATAACAAATCAATATATCTAAATTAATATAATCGATATTAGCTATATAATGAGTATAAAACGTAATAATTAACATTAAGGCGGTATTCAAAAAAATATTATTCCACGCATTGTTTTTATCTTTTTCACAACCTCTAAAATGATTCCAAATTGCTGATTTAAGATTAGCCACATTTTAGTGACTCAAATTAGTATTTAACAACTTTTCCTTTTTAAAGCATTGGAGCATGAATCGCACATATCTCGCAACATGAGCAGAAAAGTATCTCATTTGAAACTAAAGCAATGGTTTGGTTTTAGTCCTGATTTCAAACCAAAACTTCTGCTTTGATTGGTTGAAATCAAAGCAATTTTTAGTTTCCAAACCAAAACTGCTGTTCTCATTGGTTGTCAGGTTATGGATTAGAAAGCCAAAGGAAATCATAATAGAATATTTTAAACTGTACGTAGTAATAATATTAATGAGTAATTTTTATTTAAAAAATACAGATTTTGTGCACTTTAATTAAATCTGAAAAATTCTTTTTTTTATTATTATTATTAAAAGCTATGCAGTAGATTAAAAAAAAAAAAAATCCATCCGAGAGTAAGTATAATCACAACAATATTTTCCAAAGCAATTAATTAGCTGTTTTATTCCCCGATGAAAAGGAATCTTAAGTGCTCTTGAAATTGTAATATCGGTTTTACAAAAAAAGAAACTGAAAAAGGATGTTTTTAATCTACTATTTACAATCTCCACTATGTTTTATTAAAAAATTTACCTGAATTTCGATTCTTAATAAATTACTCAATTTCAAAAACTTTATTAAGAAAGACATGAATAGTAATAGTTTGAGTGACGCAGGGCTAGCATTCCCCCTAAAATTCCTAAATTTCCTAAATATTATTTTATCCCCTAAAATTCCTAAAATTCTCCTAAAATTTTCTTCTTGTTCCTAAAAATTCGAGATCACCCAAATTTCACCAAAAAATATCGTGAATTTTGACAAATGGTCATCGAAAAAGATGCGTATTTTGTCAAAAGATTGCTAAAATGACACAAATTTCGTCAAAAGATTGCTAAAACAATGCGTAAAAAAAGCAAAATTCGTCAAAAGATCACAGAGAAGAGCAAATTTCGACAAAGAATCGGGAAAAAAAACTTAATTTCATCCAAGGATATCGTGAGGGGGAAAAAAGCTAATTTCGACAAACAATCCTCTAAAGATCGTGACGAACACGAATTTCTTCAAAAGATCGCAAATTTTTTAAAAACATCTCGGGGGGGGGGGGGGGGACTAGAATTTCTTAAAAATCGCAGAATAAACGTGAATTTCAATTAAAAAAATCGTGAAAAACCCCTCAAATTTCATCCAAAAATCAAGGAAAAAAGATAATTTTGTCTAAGAATCGCGGGGGAAAAAAGCGAATTCCGTCAAAAGATCACGAAAAAAATGTGGGGTTTTTGTCAATAAATCGTGCAAATAAGGCAAATTTCGTGAAAGAATCTTAAAAAAATGCATGTTTCGTCAAAATATCGCGGAAAAAATGCAAATTTCGACAAAGAAGTTTGAAAAGAAAAAACCTTTCAGAAGTTTTTCTGTGAGCTTCAGAATTTTTTTTTTCTCATAATCACCCCTGCTTTCTTTTGTTCTCTAGGTTCACCGAGAACATCCAAAAGAGAGAGAAGGAGAGCATTCATTCTGGTTAGGCTCAATGATCCAGGAACTCAAAATTCTAATTAATACAATTGCAGTAAGCATAAGCTGTCAAAACGGTTTGTAATATGAAGCCGGTTATTGCCCAAATTTAAATGTGCTCATTCGCAACAAACAACACAAGCACATGGAACAAGGGCTGAATTCATTGGAATGATTGGAATATTCTTTGGCAGTGTACCACATGTGCCTGACTAGCACAAAAATACTGTTATTACATACTTGTAATGCTAAAAATATCGCAAATGCCCCTAAAATTTGGGAAAAAATTCCTAAAATTCCTCCCTAAAATTTTGAAAAATCCTAGTGCTAGACCTGGTGACGAATCTATAAAATTTATTTTGCATATGATGCAAAATTTTCTTGATTCCTTTTTCTATTTGGGTAAAGTGAATTATCCACCACTGCTTGGCGTCAGTTTCTGTTGGCGTGCTAGCGGACTGAGTCTTGCAACCCTCGTCATTCCTCCCGTGGAGATTTCTTTTCGTTTGATCGATAAAATGCTCCAAGAGTATCTTGTTTTCGCGCATGCTCAATTCGGTCTTTTGTTTTCGCCTGTTTCATTGGACGAAAAGAGGAACTTTCTGGAAGAAATTTTTAGAATTGTTCGTTAGCACGTTAGCAGCGTCCTTTTTAGAATTTGAATTCCGTTCTCTCGCGGGAGCATTTTAAAAACACGATTGATCTTTATAATTAAAACTTTCGTTTTAATTTAAATGTGATATGTGTCTAGTATACTTCTTTAAAAACGCTCATTTATTAAATATTTTTAAATTAAAAAGTTTGTTTTTTATTCTACAGTAGGCGATATAACTTTTGTCCGTATAGCAGTTGCTTTGACTGCAATTTAGTTTGAATTTAGTAATTTAGTTATGTTTAACAGTAAAAAATGATTATTTGCTATCAAAGCTGTATAAGATTCTTAAAAAACCTCTTAATTTACGTTTCCTAATTTAAAAAAAACAGTTTGTTTTGTAAGTAAATGTGTGTTATTTTCTTTTGTCTTTTGACCATTTTTCAATGTTATTTGAAATTTATCCTTGTTTTATGCAATATGATTACCGGGGGGTTCAGGGGGGCAGAGCCCCCCTGACAAAAAAGTAAAAAAAAAAAATTGACACCCCCCTTCCCCTCCAAATTCTATAGAAAAATATTATCGTTATTTTTAAAGCTTTCTAGGTAAGTGAGATCATTGGTTTTTTCTTTTATTTTTCATAAAATGTATGTTTTTCAAGACTTAATTTTCTTGTTATTTTGCTGTTCAATGATTTAAATTATGTATTTTTGCTTTTATTTTGATTCTCGCAATTTCAATTTGCGTGTTTTTTGGAATACTCCG
The DNA here is from genome assembly GCA_963931845.1 of Maratus michaelseni. Taxonomy (NCBI): domain Eukaryota; kingdom Metazoa; phylum Arthropoda; class Arachnida; order Araneae; family Salticidae; genus Maratus; species Maratus michaelseni. The sequence goes on from OZ007586.1 coordinate 411,012,414, forward strand.
CACAATAAATTTTTTTTAAACACAAAATCTGTGTTTTTAAAAACGTTATTTTGACATTATTTTGCTTTTAAATGTTTTAAAGTAAGTATTTTTGCTTTATTTTGATTGTCGCCATTTCAATTTTCAATTTGCGCGCTTTTGCGTGTTGTCTTCTGGAGGTTGCCACTCCAGGAGACAACACGCAAAAACGCGCCAATTTGGCGAATTTTTGAAAGTGCGCCAAGCAGTGGTGAACCCTTCACTCGCACCATCTGACATACAATTGTATAATTATTTAATGTCAGACATATAAAAAATTGGTTCAGAATGATATCTCATCTCAATTTGACTGTGTATGGTAAGACATATCAGTTTAAAAAATGTATCATCAGTTTTATGTGTTGCTTTTATCAAGGATGTTCGAATACAATTTGTCATCCTGTCCTATGCATATTATTGATAAAAACTGGATATTCAGTAGAAAAGTTGGATATTCAGTGATTGTGATTCGGATATCCGATGGTATTTCAGATATCGGAGGTAGTTAAGTTTTAAAGAATCAAAATGGCCGGCTTGGTAGTTTATTTTTATCCTAAAGAATAGTCACTTTCAGGTACTTTCCTAACGGAAGTACTTGATCTATAGAGATTAATTACGGTATCTGTGAATCTGGAAATCACTGTACCAAATGTGATTTCATTTTATTTGTAATTATTCTAAAATCACAATATAAAGGTGCTAAATAATTGTAATAGGTTACAGAGAGAAAAATCACCCTCCCAAGAATAACATAAATTAGTCCACTGTATCTGATCTAACAAATATTCCAAAATGACTATTTCAACTATTTGCTTACTTATAAACTTCATTTGTGTAATGCGGTACATTATTTGAAGAAGAAATATTATGTATGGTAACAGAAGTCACATAACATTTAAAAAACCAGGGACACCCACTTTTTATTGAAAAAATATAACTAAACATAGACTTTAAAATATTACATAAATTAATTCTTCATTATAGTATATTCTATTATAAAAAAAATGCTTGCACATGAGAATGTTATAGTATTAAATAAACAATATCTTTCAAAGAAACATAATCTTGACAGCCCAAAAAGTGGGTGGTGGATTTTTTAATATATATATATATATTTTACTAAATAGTGTTAAACATGCTTAATGTGTTTTTTTTTTAATGAGCAAATAAGATAATATTAAAAGTGTTAATAACAGTAAGTAAAAACACTAAATACTTTTCAAGCAAAAAAAATCTTAATTTTCAGTACATGAAATCGGCATGTAAAATTGAAATGACCCACATGTATATCTGTGTGTTTGCAATTTTATCGTATTTGATCAGGTTGAAATTATTTTTGTTTCATACAAAATATTAAATTATTTAATTCATTTGAAAAATCAGTGCTGTTTAATGACAAAAATTGAGCATTTAGCTTAATTTATTATGCTGCTTATATGTAATTAAAATCAAACTGATAATTTGAATGTATTTTATCATCACATGTCTACTTCAATATTTTCAACTTATTCTATGATCATATTAGCATCACATGTCTACTTCAATAGTTTTGACTTATTCCATGATCAAATATATTGATTATTATAGAATTTATTATTGATTTATTTTGAATTAATAGTAAATATTATAGTATTTATTATATTGAATAACTGTTACACTGGGTATTGCTCAGGCTAACTTTTAATTAGAAGTTCAAAAATGGCAGAAAACATCTGTTATGTTCTGTTAATGTTTAATCAAAATTTGGATTTTCCGTCCTCGTGGTTGCTCTGTATTTCCATGTCTTTATTCTAGTAAACTGTACATTATTTGACATTCATCATCCTGAAAAATTTCACCTCTAAGGTTCTAATAGATACTGAGATATGGTTTAGCCTTTCTGGGAGACAGGAGGCAAATCTAAACAAGAACGAAAAATCATGCTTCAAGCATAGATTATGTAGCACTTTCCAACGCTTCCAAAATAATTTTACAAAACATACTGTTTAATAAGCTAAAAGATAACATCTAAGTAAACAATTTGGAAAACGCATAACATATTTAAAAACATAATTTCAGGAATTTCCAACAGATACAATATTCGGAAAAATATCCGAATACTTTTATTCAGCCCTGTATATAAAGGTTAAAATTCCCGGTCGCCACCGGCCACAGGGCAACTAAATGTAAAAAATTGGCGACTTTATGTTATGCATCTGATCGCCAAAATGGCGATCAGTCATTTCCGAAAATTAAAAATAAATAAATAAAAATAAAATCTGTCATAAATCCAAAAATTAGGACATAAAATGTATCGCGAATTTCGACAAATGGTCGCCGAAAACAACCAATTTCGTCAATAGTTCGAAGAAAAATCAATTTCGTCAAACGATCGCAGGAAAACGCGAATTTAATCAGAGTATTTCGTCAAAAAATCGCGAAAATACGACAAATTTCATCAAAATATTGTGAAAAAACGGCAAATTCCTTTAAAAGATTGCGAAAAAACGGCAATTTTCTTTAAAAGATCGCGAAAAAACGGCAATTTTCTCCAACAGATCGCGAAAAAAAACCTGGCAATTTTCTTCAACAGATCGCGAAAAAAAGGAAGATCTCGTGAAAAAATGATCGCCAAAATGGCAATCAATTATTTCCGAAAAAAAAAAGGTCTGTCATAAATCCGAAAATTAAGACATAAAATATATCGCAAATTTCGACAAATGGTTGCCAAAAACAACCAATTTCGTCAATCGTTCCAAGAAAAATCACCTATTCCGTCAGAGGATCGCGGGAAAACGCGAATTTAATCAGAATATTTCGTCGAAAAAAAGGCAAATTTCGTTTAAAAATCGCAAAAAAAAAGATACATTTCGTCAAAAAATCGTATAAATTTCGTCAAAAAATTGCGAAGATAGGGTAACTTTCATCGAATGATCGCGAAAAAACAGCAAATTTCTTCAAAAGATCGCGAAAAAACAATAGATTTCGTCAAAAGATCAAAAAAATCGTGAAATCCTTTGAACAATAGCAGAAAAAATTTCAAAATTCATCAAGTGGTCGAAAAAAAAAAAATCATTTTCATAGTCTGTGATGGGGGGGGGGGGGGCGAAATGATACATTTGAACGAAGTTATGGTTTTCTGTACATATAAAATAATTGTTAACTATTTAATATTCAGAGCCTTTGCTTCTAATTAGAATTACATGAAACCAAATTCTATATTTGGACAAAATAATGTAGTATGAAATTGTACATATTGACAGGTAGCCAAGCCAGCCGTTTTCACCAACTCAACTATGAAAATGCAGTGTATTTATTATAGAAAAAGCTATAAAAAATTTTAAGGGGACACAGTACCTTTGAAACTCTTTTCAATGAGAATGGTAGCACAATACTTAGTACTAAAAATTAAATACAAAATTATTGTAGAACAGCCCATTTTTCTAAAATTAATTTTTTTTTTTAAATTAACTTTTTAAAAATCTTTACTATGTTTACAAATATGATTATTTTTGCTTCAATTTTTTCCCCCTGATTCTTTAGAATAGCCAGGAGTGATTCTGGTCCGAATTTTCCGAAAAATTAAGGCAATGATTTCCGAAAATTAAAAAAAATATCGGTCATAAATCCGAAAATTCGGACATAAAATGTATCGGTATTTCGCCATATGATCGGCGAAAAAAATTAATCTCGTCATTCGTTCGAAGTAAAGTCGCCAATTTTGTCAAAGGATCGCGGGGAAAACGTGACTTTCGTCAGAAAATCGCGAAAAAATGGCAAATTTCGTCAAAAACATTGCAAAAGGCGGCAAATTTTGTCAAAACATCGCGAAAAAACGGCAAATTTCGTCAAAACATCGCGAAAAAACGGCAAATTTTGTCAACAAATCGCGAAAAACACCAAATTTCGTCAAAAAATCGCGAAAAAAACAAAATTTATCAACAAATCTCGAAGAAACTGCAAATATTGTCAAAAACATTGCAAAAAACCGCAAATTTCATCAAAAGATCGCAAAAAAAGGCAAATTTTGTCAGCGGGTCTCGAAAAAAGGCAAATTTCGTCAAAAACATTGCGAAAAAACGGCAATTTTATCTTAAAAAAGGCAAATTTCGTCAAAAAACATTGCGAAAAAACGACAAATTTCGTCAAAAAACATTGCAAAAAAACGGCAAATTTCGTCAAAAACTTTGCGAAAAACGGCAAATTTAGTCAAAAGATCACAAAAAACGGCAAATTTTGTCAACAGATCGTGATAATCTGCAAATTTCGTGAAAAAATCTCGAAAAAACGGAAATTTTATCTCAAAAACTGCAAATTTTGTCAAAAACATTGCAAAAAACCACAAATTTCATCAAAAGAGCGCAAAAAAACGGCAAATTTTGTCAGCAGGTCTCGAAAAAACGGCAAATTTCGTCAAAAAACATTGCGAAAAAACGGCAAATTTTGTCAACAGATCGTGAAAAACGGCAAATTTCGTCAAAAAAGTACAAATTTTATCAACAGATCTCGAAAATCTGCAAATTTCGTCAAAGGATTACGAAAAAACGCAAATTTTGTGAAAGAGACAGCAAAAAAAAAAAAAAAAAAAAAGAAAAGAAAAAAAGTTGCAGTAGGGGACACCCCCACCCCACCCCCTCTGTTGAAACTTTTCAGAAAATTTGCTGTTAATTTCAGAATTTTTTTTTTTTTTTACTCAGAATCACCCCTGTGAATATACTACATGAAACTGTATGGATTTTTAGATGTATGGAATTTTACATTTAATATATTTTTTTTTCTTGTGTATATCAAACAATTAAAGAAATTCAACAAACTCTCAATTAAAATATTTTTTAAAAAATAACTATAAACTTGAATGTTAAATCCATATACAAAAATATTAAATACACCGTAGAGAACAAAAAAAAAAAAAAAAAAAAAAATCAAAACTATTTCGAACAAGCAAGTTATTAAAACATAAACAGGGAGAAAAATCAGTTTAAAGTTTTTATTTATAAGGGTAATTGCGCTGGATCTATAAACAAAATTTACAATATCTCACAATATAATTGTCATATAGGTAAAATTGCGAGGCGTCAAAATATTCACAATTAAAGAAGCTTTCATTAATATTAAAAGAAGAAAATCTATATTTTGACCAATTTCAAGGCACTGTGTTCCCTTAACATAAGAAATATGTCAATGTATTTACTTTATATCCAATACAATATAATTCACAATATCTAAGCATAAAAGTTGTGAAAAATGTCGTAAATTTTTTCTTTACACGATATTTTCTCAGTGGCATCCCTGATAGTAATTAGTGGCCACTAACTTGACAATAGTGGCTACTAAACATGCAGCCTCTACCGGCCACTGGCTACTAATACAAATATTGAATTTTAACCTTTACCTGTATAGGATCTATAGATTTGTATATATACTACATAGGATGCTAAATTTTAGTTTAGTTAGGAAACGTGTAGCAGAGTTTAAAATTATCCTTCTGGAGTTTCTGTCAGTAAACGGAAATGTGTTCGCGAACTTTTGTGCTGCCCTGTATAGGATCTACAGAATTTATACACACCACGTAATAGACAAAAAGAGAGTTAAAATTAAAATCGCCTTCAGTAACTTAAAACGCACTTCCAGGAATTATTGTTGTTAACACAGTAGAGAATTCTTTTGTGTGTCCCTGTAAATGAACGATGACTGCTATACACACACTATTCTGTAGTAAGTCTCTTGTAATGCACCTTAGTAATATATATAAATTTCAATGCGTTTAAAATAATGAAACATTATTTAAATAAATCAGACTATTTTTCTCCATAGACGTAATGTAACAAAATTCTTTTGACTGTCCCTGTAAAGTAACTATAAGTGCTATGCACACCCTATTCCATATTAAGCTTCTTCTAATGCACCTTAGTGATATATATAAATTTCAATGCGTTTAAAATAGTGAAACATTTAAATAAACCGCAAATGATTTTTCCCCATAGACCGCAATGTAACGGAATTCTTGAGTGTCCCTGTAAAAAACTATAAGTGCTACGCACTTCCGTTGAAATAGGGAACATGCTATAGATAATGACAATAACATATAAAAATTGCAGAGCAATCCGAGCATATTTACGGTAGTTAGAGCGCGGCCAGACGGCAGACAAACCGAAGTCATAAGCACTTTTCAACTAGGTTGGAAAGTGCTAAAAAGAATCTCTATCTTGCTTCTATGTACTGTGGTTCACCATACTTGAAAATTTTGACTTTTAAGGTTCTCTAGATCTTCGAATATGGTTTGCCTGTATGTGATACAGGAGGCTAAATTTTGAGATATTGTTTTTCTGTATTGTTCCGAGATTCACAATCTTGGAAAATTTTATTTTAAAAGAACCTTATAGATCCCAAGATATTGTTGTTTCCCTCAGGAAAGAGGGGTAAATTTTGAAGTAAAAAAAAAACAGCTTTTATGCCTATATTCTTTGATTTACCATCCTTGAAATTTTCATACTTTCTAAGATATTGTTCTTGGGTATAAATAATATAGGGGAGAATTCTGAAACAATCTTGATAAATCCTGAGAAGAAAATAAAAAAAAGTATCTTTAAAAAAATCAATCTTATTCTTCTAAGATATTTAATTATTATATTTTCAGGTATGGAGACACCTCAGATTTCCAGATCTGGACGAGTGTTGAAGAAATCAGCTAAGGTGAAAGAAATGGAAGACTTCGATATCAATGAGTTGGATGTCACCGGTAAATCACGTAAAAAAGTCAAGCCAGCTGATGAAATGGAAGAGTTTGATGAGAAGAGAGTTGCCCCAATAAAAATTCCAAAAATATCATTTAGTATGCAAGGGCCAAAAAAGAAAATTGGTGAAATGATCCCACCTTCTGGAAAACAAGTATTTAAACCTTCCTTTCAAAGTTCAATGAAGGGAAAGCCGGATGTTCGGAGACAAATATATCATGATTCATCAGATGGATCAAAGGAATCAGGTGAGACAGCTTCCTATGTCTAAATTTCTTAACATAAAGATATTATGAAAAATATAGCTAGTAGGTGGTTTCATGCATCCTATTGCAGTAGTGTTTGTAGGCGTGAAAGAGTAGATTTGTTGTTGAGAAGAGTGAATAAGTTAAGTTTTTGTGTATCATGAGTACTTACCTTTATTACCATATATTCTGGTAACATGAAGATATGAGAAATACAGTAGGAGGTTCCATTCATTTCATTGAATTTTGTAGGAGTGAAAGAGTAGATATGTTGTTGAGAAGAGTGAATAAATTGAGTTTTTGTGTATTGTATTATGAGTACTTTTATAACTTACCATATATTCTGGTGTATGATGTCCACTTTTGATACAAGAAAATTTATCAAAAATACACAGGTGCATGTTATAAACTGAGTACCTTATTTTCAGGCGTATGAGTTTAAAAGTATAAAATATTCTGAGTGCGGCTTTTACGCTAGGGCGGAGGGTACAGTGATTTTTTTTTTTTCCATAGGGATGTCTTATACCTGTTTTCTGTTTCCATACCGATATCTTATGATTCCATTTTTTACCTCTTTGATCAACTGTCACATGATCTCAAATTTGTACCAAAACGTTAGGAAACGTTTCTAAACTTCGGATGTCCGTGAAAGGTTAAATTCTTATTTTTGAGAAATCTGAACAGATGACTTATAAACCCTCAGGTCCGCCATTTTGTTTTGTTGGCGAAAACCAGTTTATCGCCAACAAGAATTTGTCGCCAAGTGGTCATTTTGGGCTATTTTAGGTTTTATTTTTTATTTAATTTTGGAATATATACAGATTAAAATATGTACAGAATAAACATAAAAAAGAGAAATTCAAGGAATTTTCACTGAATACTGAGCAAACGGCAGAAACGTAAATATAGTGATACTTAAAAAACACAGATTCATTATTAAACCAACATATCTTTAAAAATAAAGGCATTAAAACGTATATCCTATCGTTTAAAAAACAAACCTCGATACAAAATTTGAAAAAACAAACATCGACAAATAGAAAAATCCAAAATCCATACTTAAATTTCTAAAATACATCTTAATAACAAACCTCCATTAAAAAAAAAAAAAAACATCAAATTGAAAAATCCAACCTCTGTACATAAATTGCAAAAATACATCTTTAAACAAACGTAGGAAAAAAAAACAGAAAAACACCTGCAGAATTAATTTGAAAAATCAAACATGGATACATCCATTGAAAAATCAAATCTCCGTGCATAAATTGCAAAATACTTCACGTTTCTACGAAAATTTCTTGAATTTACCTTTATGTTTAGTCTGTATATATTCCAAAATTAAATAAAAAATAAAACTTAAAATAGCGCAAAATGCAATTGCACTCCAAAAATAGGCCTAGGTTTACCTTGAAACCGCCTTTTGCTTTCAAAATTTGCTGATATTTATCACCAACAACTGGTAAACTATCAACAGAAGCCCTTATCAATCCAAAAAAATAATCAAATAATAATAATAATAAAAAGTTGGAATTATACAACCTGATCAAAGATAACACGTGGGATACTATAGTCTAGAAAAAAAAGAACACAACCTTTCACTTGTACGCTCAGAGAAAAAGCAAAAAGAAAAAAAAAAAGTCAGCTCCTAGATTATTTAAGGGTTGCCAGAAGGCAAAAGTCCGCCCGGCAGTCAGATCGGCAAATAATGGCCGTGCAATCTGAGGGCTTATAAGTCATCTGTTCCGAGAAATCAGTCGGGTAAAAAATGTTAGTCTCAAACTTTCAAGTTAAAAATTATTGTTTCCTGTGCACCTATCAATAAGTACTGAATCTTCAGGATATTAGAATGGCTATATAGCCGTCGAGACCTTTTTCGCTAATGTTGGAAAGATTTTGTTTTAGCAGTAAGTTTAGCTTACCATTTGCTCAAATATTTTCCTCTTAAACTGTGTGCTCGTCCACCCTTTCAAAGAACGGACTTTTGTTTCAGTGCCATTGCTTATTTACCTTTTCGCAGACATGCTACTTTTCCACGGAAACGCGGATTTCCGCTTTTTCGGCACTGAATTTTATCATTCTTGGGTTCAATGCAAATCTGCATTAAAATTTGTGGACCATTTTTTAGGGGGGGGGGGGTAGCGGACGAAATTCAATAAACGTGCGAGAACAAACAGCGCGAAATCGGGTTTTACTGCTACGTATTTCCCCTTTCTTTTCCCTGACCTGCCGCGCATACAATCTGCGCGCAGCAGCAAAGAACGTCATGCGATATGAAAATATTGTCTGCTAACCGGTTACCTCCGTTAGCTATCGACCGTTCAGAATGAGTTTCTTTCTGCCTCGCGTGGAACGCACCCCATTTTGTGACTGATTGCGCATTTGTTCAACGCATATCATTTGCTGTAGAAAAAAATTGAAGCAAGGAACACAAGGAAGCGAAGTGACATCAGCGATCAGTTCAGCGTGGGTCCTGTGCTTACTCATTTCAGCGGCGCACGCGGTTTTTGCTCTTCGTTTTTTCGTTGGTGTTTTCAGTTTTAAGCGTTTGTTTTGTTGTAATGGCAAAAATAATTTTAGATGGAGCAAAAGTAAGGGATTTTGGTTTGAATGGCTGTCGAAATCTATCAAATTAGAACATGAAAATCAAGAAACGGAAGTGTTAATCGGAGATAGTATGAAAAAGATTGATGTCAGCGGAAAAGCAATCTGTTCTCTTTGCAATGATGATGATATTTATTATGGAAAACGTGGTTGTGCGGCAATCTCGGATCACTTTAAAAGTAAAAAACACCGCCAGAAGGTTTTTTTGAAAAAAGAGAACTATGATTTACCAAGCAACTTTTTTGGAGTTCAATCAAATGCTGCAGATACGACTCTATCAACTATCTATCTTCGTCTCAAAACGTCCCGATATGTGATAGTGTCAAATTCTGAGGCACTAATATTGGGTGTTTTAGCAGAACACAGTTTACCATTTTCCATGGCAGAGGTTATCATAGACTTTAGCAAAACATTATCCGAAGATAAAAAAGCCCTAAATCATCTTGTAATGAAACGTGCTTCTGCAACTTATAAAATGAGATTTGGTTTAGGAAAAACATTTTTGGAATCTACGGTTGAAAATTTAAAAACTTCCAAATTTTCCTTAAATATTGATGAATCAACAAGTTCTAACCACATGCGTGTAGTATCTATTGTATGTAGCTATTTTTCTTCAAGTGTAAATAGAGTTGTTGTGGAACACTTAAATTCACTAAGTGTAGACACAGTAAGTGCAGAAAATTTATTCAATGAAATTCAAGCATTGTTTGATAAGAATGGTATTCCATGGGAAAATTTGGTATCAGTTTTGCTGGATTCCTGCAATGTGATGAGAGGTTCCAAAGCAGGTCTTGAAACCAAAATAAGAGTAAAAAATCAGTAATTTGTAGTGAGAACCAACACTACTTCAGGAGGGAAAAAAAGTGCCATTCTGCAAATCACGTGGTCGAAGCTCTCTTCTTTTGTGCAGAATTTGTTCTGCTCAAAAATTTTCGAATCACAGTGGCAAATATCAGCTGCAGTATATAGCAACACTTCGCATGAAGTCATAGATTTTTTCCATTGACACTTGCTGCTGAAATAAAGTACTAACCCACCAAAGGAATTAATTTTCTTATTGTCAACACTTGTATATTTACTTGTTAAGAAGTCTTCATGTTTTAACGCTGGATTTCTTATTATTTGGAATTGCTCCATTTACAAATTTACCTGTTTGCATTTAGGGTTGTTTTTCTGTAATTTTCTAGATTATAAAATCTCTTAATTTTGCTACGAAATTTGTTAAGTGTGTATAAACTAACGTTTTCGAGACAAACACAAAACATTTCCTTGTATGGTATCTTTCTTAATTTTCTAATGCCCTTGGTTATGTCGATTTATTTAATTGTATTCCGGCAGACGCGATATAACGAGGGGTCACTTTATTATTTAATCAGTGTCTTCAACTTTATTTAATTATAATTGAGTGTAACGTAGTCTGTATCGATAGGTAGACCTATGGTTTTTAGTTCACAGGCTATGAAAGCCTGAGAGCTAATGTGCCCGCCTGTTCTGTATGTACGTAACGCGATAACTCTTGCTAGAAATAACGGTTTTGCTTCAAATTTTGTTTATAGGCTCATTGTGATAAGGCGCTTCCCTGATTAGTTTTTGGGGTTCATTGGTTAAGTATAAAGGGGGGAAATGTGGGGGCTAACCCCTTTTAGATAAGTGGGGTTTTCAAGCAGAATTATTAAAAAAATTTCAAATTTTTTATATAGGTTCATTATGATAAGGCGCTTCCCTGATTAGTTTTGGGGTTTCATTGGTTAAATATAAAGGGGGGAACGGGGGGGGGGGGGGGCTAACAACCCTTAATTTAGTTAAATGGGTTTTTCAAGCAGAATTATCAGATTTTCTTCAAATTTTGTATATACAGTATGGAACCAGTTATCCGGAATGGCTGTGTCCAAATGCATTCCGGATAACTGGTTTTTCCGGATAACTGGTTGCTCATCGACACAACACCCATTATTCAGACTTGTGTGTAATATATTTGGCTCTGGATTTATTTGTGAATCAAAGATTAATCAGAATATGTAAGAAGTGTAATTGTAAAAGAATTCTTTTCAATAAATTAAATAATTACATATAAAAATTGAAATCTGTTAAATGCTTTAAATCTTGATTAATCAATGGTTTTTAAACATGAAATATTACTATACTTACACATTACAATGAAGGAATAGAAAATAAAAAAATAAGACTTACTTGCAGGTTAGAATAGTGTGTAGGCTCCCCCCCCCCCCCCCCCCCTTACAAAAATTTAGTTATTTTTATATTTTTCAAGCTAGTTGAAAATCCTGATGTTTTAATTTGACTCCATCTTTGAACTCCATCTTTTACAAAAATGCTGAGACATTCATGAATTTTTAATGATTGAGATTTTATTTAAAATAAATTAATAAATAAAAAGTAGGACTTTACAAATGCATTTTTAAAAAATAATGGAATGCTTATTTTTTAAATATGTCAACAATTTTCATTTGTTTAAAATTAGTTTTTTGTTTAAGAAATAATTCCTGTATTTTATAAACTGCCATGATGTGCGTTTCATCTACAAAACTCTTTTGTTCCATCCCTTTTATTAGTTCTTGTGTTAATTCGATGCATCTTGCGTTAGAAATTTTATCTTCAGACATTTCATCTGCACTCTCCTCATCCTCAGTGTCATCATTTTGTTCAGGATGTAGAACTTTTTGTACAATTTCAGAATCGGACAGGGTACTGGTTATAGGGACATCATTGTCAATATGAAAGCAGTCATCAATGTCAGCTTCAGTTAAGATGTCATGTCTTAATGTACTTTCTGCATATTCTTTCAGTTCTTGCTGAAGCAATTTTTCTTTTGAAATAGTGAATCCTCCAAAATTATTGTCACTATCTTCATCAAGGAATATAGAGGTAGGCATCAAGTTATGCCATGCATGGGTTAATGTATCTTTTGATACATCTTCCCAAGCCCGAGCAGCCAGCCAAATTCCTTTCTTGATATTGAATTCCTTCAGAAATTCATGCACAGACCTATTCTCGTTGCATGCCTCCAAAAGTTCTTTTAAAAAATGTGTCTTATATTTACATTTTAAGCTACGTAAAACCCCTTGATCCAAAGGTTGAATCAAAGAGGTGCAATTAGGAGGCAAATATTCAACAAGAACATTATGCTTCTGTAACAGACTTGATGGTGGGTGGGCTGCACAATTATCCAAGAATAAAATGATCTTGCAATCTGATGGGAGTCCAACTGATAAACAGTGTGCCCTTGCTTTTGGCACAAACTGTGTATTAAACCATTCAATGAATAATACTTGGGTTACCCAAGCTGTTTTATTTGCTTTATAATTGACAGGAAATATTTTAATGTTTTTGAAGCAATGGGGTTTTTTGCTTTTTCCGATCACTGTTAATTTTATTTTACAAGTGCCAGCTGCATTTGCGCAAGCTAGCAACGTCACTCTTTGCTTCGATTCTTTCAGTCCACTGCTTGGTGATTCCTCATTTGCAGATACATAGGTATGTTTTGGAACATATTTGTAATATAATGCAGTTTCATCTGCATTAAATATTTGGTCTAAACTGACATTTTCTTTTCTCACTAACTCCATCACATAATCAACATAATCTTCTGCACTTTCTCTATCTGCAGCAGCTCTTTCACCTGAAATTTTCAAAAGTTTCAGCCCATGCCTCTGTTTAAATCTATTAAACCATCCATGGGAATAATCACAGTTTTTTTCTATATGCAATTCCTCATGGAATTTCTTTGCTTGTGTCATAATAATGCTCCTGTTAAGTGGAAAACTTTCCACTCTTCTTTGCCGGATCCACTCCATAAGCACTTTGTCTACATCATCATTTTTTGCTTGATGCATCGTTTTTCTCTCGGATAAAAGGTTTGGATTATCGGCGTCTCCATAAAATTTTAGAATGTCTTTTTTATGCTTTTTTAAGTCATAAATTGTCGATGATCCAACGTGATAAGTGTCACATAAATTTTTTACGGAAGCACCTTCATCAAGTTTTTTTAAAATTTCCACTTTAGTTTCTATGCTTAGAACTACTCTTTTTCTTTTTACATTGCCCAATTCATCTGCCTGTCTCTTTGCCATTCCTATTTTTTTACAAAAAGCAATGTAAAAAAATTAATTTGCAGAATGCTTCACGATTTTGAAAATAAATAATAATCGTAGTAAGCACGCGATGTTGAAAGTAAACTAAACAGAACTGTTGCCAATCTGAATGAGCACTATAGCAAAACATTCTTTCACTGTTTATTAAAATTCATGGAGATATGAAAAGATAAGTAATTCGTAATACCTTAATAAAATATTCAAAAGTTTATTCGGATAATTTATAATCGGAGACAATTTATTACGAAGTTAGTTTTTTTTTCTTCTTTTACTGCCATTACTTTGCATTTGGTTTGGCGCCATCTACTGAGAGAAATAAGAAATACAATACCTGTCGTGATGTCAAACCGTAACTTTTGGCAAACGGTTACCGCTCTTTTTTTTATATCTCCATGTAGATGAATAAACAGCGTATTTTCGACGACGTTTCTTCCTCGGTTTCTTCAGATTGGCAACAGTTCTGCTTTGTTTATTTGTTCGCGCTCTAGATTCAGCGTTACGATACGAAGCAAAAGTATTGCCGTATGCCGTAGCATAAAGCATGTTAGTCTATTATATATATGGGCAATAAAAACACTGTTTTCCAAAGAAACAGTAAATCCTAAATAAAGAATACTACACCACAAATTAAAAATATATATACATACGCAGTTTTGAAGATTTTATGATTTTTTTTTTCTGGAAAGATTCCGCAGTTGGTCGATCGAAAATACTATTCCGGTTAACTGGTTTTCCGGTTAACTGGTTTCCGGATAAACGGTTCTGTACTGTATTCATTATTGTAAGGTGCTTACCTGATTAGTTTTGGGTTTTCATTGGTTAAGTATGAAGGGGGGGAACAGGGGGCTAACCTCTCTTAATTCAGATAAATGGGTTTTTCAAGCAGAATTATCATTTTTTTTTTTTTTCAAATTTTGTGTATAGATTCATTGTTGTAAGGTGATTGCTTGATTAGATTTTGGGGGGTTTATTGTTTAAATATAAAGGGTGGGAACGGGTGTTTATTCCCCCATTAATTTATTGTCGATTTCTTTATTTTTTGAGTGGCATTATTCTTTGAAAAAATAGCATAATATAGAATTAGTGTGAATAGCCTGTGAGCTCAATGCCATCAGTTTAACTGGGCACTTTTCTTTTTATTATTGGTCCTATTCGAATTCATTTTTTTTTTTTTTTTTTTTATATATATCTTATGCATAATCTATATCAGTATCACTTCTTTGTATTTCAATGGCTGTTTATTTTGTGGCATTTTTCAACTGTATAAAAGCCAGTACTATAACAAATAAGAGATTCTAGTTTTAAAATACTGTTTTTTTTTTTTTTTTTTTAAGACTCCAGCTCTGTTTCTTCTGAATCATCTTCGTCCTCCTCTCCTACATCATCTGATGCTTCAGATGATGAAGATTTGTATAACTCTGAATACAGAAAGGACCAAAAAGTTTCTTTGGGTTCTTCAGGACTTCAATCTCTTCCTGTTCATCAAGAGAAAGTAATTGTGGAGCAACATCAGCAGCGAGTACTTGGTTTTATTATTAAGAATTTTTTGCTTTATCAGCTTCATTTTGATCCAATGACTATTACTTAAAATAGGATATATATAATCTGAAAATTGTCTGAATCAAAGTGCACATAATTAACATTTTCATAGTGTATGATTAACTTTGTTGATAAACTTTATTAATTAAAAGGTAGAATGTCACTTTAATAAAATTTGTTAAATTTTTTTCTGTTTTGACTTAACAATCGTACCAGTTGCTTTACAAAATTTATTACATTTTCCTTGTGCAACTGATTAATATTAAATTTTTTACCATCTTCAAAACTGTATTTTTTTTTCTGCATAAAAATTAATTTGAAATACATAATGTTCACTTTCACCTCTGTAATTGGATATGTTAAGGCAATTTTGTGAAAAATGGGTATTGAACCTATGGACAATTTCATATACCATAATTTCCGGCATATAATCCACAGATCAAACAATTACCCAGAAATTTATTCAGTAATTGAAGTCAAATATTTTTAGAGATCTAGAAAGTTACATTTTATAAAATAACATTTCTGGGTCAAAACATGATTGTTTGATCTGCAGGAGGAATTATATGCCGGAAATGATAGTAACAAAATCGTATTTTTCTATCTGAAAGCAAGCCTGACTTTTTATTTAACAAGGATGCACATTTCTAGTATGCATTTTACAAGCCCAATGAGTTAATTTATCCTATTTTCAAAATTTTCTTGTCTCGGAGCAATGTTTTTTAAAATATGAAATTTCATTATTTTATAGCCTTTTTCCTAACAATGTATTATTACTTACTTACCAATCTTTTTTATAAATGAAAAACATACTTTGAGCCAGAAAATTTAATTAAAATTGTCTTGCTTCTTTGTGGTAGTCATTTGAAATCTACTTGATTTAATTCCTTTCTGGGTCAAATATGTGTATAAATGGAAATCTCCAATTAAAAATGTGGGAGTTGAAAAGTATGTTATTAGATTTGCATAATTGTAATTCTTGGTAACTTTATTTAGTTTCTTGAATATGCTGATATGCAGTAGACTAGTATTTATTTTAATATTAATTTATGAACATTTAACCATAATAAATTTAAGTTTGTTAAAAATAGTTCCATAAGGAGAGTCTTATCAGTAAACATTCTGTTTAATTTTCAACTTTGTCCAAACTATTTTTACTCAGATTTTTGATAACTTTATATGAAGTATAGCTACTATAAATTTAAAATATGGCTCTCTTCGCATGGCATTTTGTGCTGATAAAATATAATGCTCTTTTAACTTTAATTTCAGTTTAATTTTAACTTTTCTCTTACTTTCATGTTGCAATTTCTATTTTTCAGACATTTTTGTTTACTCATCAATATTACTGCAATAATGTATATAAATATTTATATGGAATAATAATGTATCATTAGCCAAAAATATTATTTCAGAGAGTAATTTCACTTTATTTCAAAGTTTAGATGTAGGTTATAAATTTTAGGTGTAACTTTTAAAACATATTTTCTTTCTTAAATATTCCCTTAGTATTAAAAAATATTTTAGTTACTGTATTTATTCATGTAATAATGCACACCTTTTTCTCCAAAGTTTGAAAGTTGGGATGCACATTAGATATCGAATACTATTTTCAACAGCTATATCAAACCATGTGTGCTTTAACTAAGTTACTGAACATAGATATTACTGTAAATTTGTAAGATTACAGAAGTGGTAAATAAAATAAGTTATATAATTGCACTTTCATATCATTTGTGTCTTATAAACAATTGCAAGGTAGTGACTCACTTCTGTGTTTAATGTCAAAAAGTCCTAAAACTCTTAAACTTTCATCTTATCCTAAATTCTCACAACTGAATGAAAATTAAACTCAAAACTTATCAAATAGAATTTTAATTTACATCTTCATCAGATTAGTGTTGCATAACTGAAACAGTAAAAAAGTGCTCGTACTTTCAAAATTCCCTACTTGCAGTTCACAATTAGTTAAAACTGCTTCTCTCATCGTTACTGCTTATTGTTTCTGAAATCGACATTGACACAGTCTATATCTTCATAAATAATATCATTAATAATCTTCACTTCCATCTATCTTATTTGAAATTCCAATCACTTTGAATGACCATTTTCATAGAGACTGAGTTCTATGCTTTGAGTACTTACATGCATTTGGTTGTATATTTTTAAAATTAAATTCCTGGATTTTCTGCTATTAAAATTGCATGGTGCTCATTATACATGAGAATTTTTTTTTTTTTTTTTTAATTTTCCCTATGAAAGACAAGGGTGCATTATACAGTCAACTCCATCTAATCTGCAAACGTTTTGCAGATTATAGAATTTTGTAGGTTATAGAGGTCATTGTTTTGTGGATACAAAATGAGTTGTTATTATTAATGCATGAATAAATGTTAAAATAGGAAGATAATGATTTCAAATAAGTTTTGCAATGAAATATTTCTTCAATATTAAAAAAAGCTTATCTCATGAAAGTAAATAATGTAAGCATTTTCATGTAATACATAAGAATAAAATAAAATAGGTACTATACATATTTAAATATACAAATCTGAATGCACATTCATCACTGATTCGTTTGATTTTGTGAATTGTTGATGTAATTGTTTCAGTACTTTAGGTTTAATTTTGGAAATTTTACCTTGCAAGTTATGCAAATATGCAAGTTCTTGCTCAGAAATTACTTTTTTGATAAAAAGTTTTAAATTGTTAATATAATTATTTAATTTATGGTTTAGAGAAGAACAAGGATTAAACTGAAAATTTGATTAAATTAATGCAAAATAATTTTCCGCAACAAAATGAAAAAAGAAATGTTTCTGCCACCGAATTTCTTCAAAATATTAACTGTAAATTTCATTGTTCACATTCAAATATGCGTTGTAGATCAAAAGTTTTGTGGATTAAAGGGAGTTGACTGTACATGAGTAGCTACAGTACATTGAAAGATAAACTTTAAGCACAGTTATTCAATTCAATTTTTCTTTTTTCTATACTTTTATTGACTTTAAAAATCCATATCACAATTTATGCTATCATTAAGAATGTCTAAAGAAATTGCAAAAGTATAAGCAGGATTTTTTTCTTTTCTTCTTAAGTTGAAAAGCTTCTCTCACATGTGGTAGAAAAAAAAAGTAAATGTCAGTCCAATGATTATATGTTTCTCATATTCTGCAAATATAAACAATGGATTATTCTAAATGTGTTTACATTCAAATTACTTACAAACTAGGGGGGGCTCAGCCCCCTACTCGCTAACGCTCGCCAACCCCTGTGAATTGCAAAGCAATTCATATTAAGACCGCTACGCGGTCCCAAACAATTCTAGCCGGAATGAGTACTACCATAAATCATTTTAACATATGAAATTGGCATTTTTTTTTTAATTTAAAAAAATTAATTGAAAACTTCGTTGAATGAAAATACAATTAAAAATGCATTTATATTGGTGCTACCAATGGACATAAATCATTTAAATAGTATGAAAAAAGATCTCGGAAAAACAATTACTTTAAAACTCATTGCTTCTATAATATGAAAAAGAAATTATTTTTTACTTCTTCAAGACAGTAACAGATGGCAGCACATGCAATCGAAACAGTTGATATTTTCATTCTCTCCGGTTTTTGTGCAAGAGAAATTCGTAAATAAATTGAAGTTGAAATAAATAAGAGTTGAGAATTCATTTGGAATTAACCATATTACTCATAAGTAAAATGAGGAATCATCTCAAACGTACATGTTATTTTATTTTTAATAATTGCTAGTTTACGTTTCACTGCTGTCACAATGGCCGCCATATTGAAGCTGGAAACTACTGTTGTTGCCATCGATAAGCTAGAAATTCAGCCATATTTCCACGCCATGTAAGAGAAATATATATATAGATTTGCAAAAATTGGCATTGACAAAGTATTTTGTAGAATGTTCTGGTTCCGACTTTACCATAGGGAAATATTAAAAAAATTTCAAAAATACTGACTAATACTTTCACTCCTTGACATTTTCTCAATGTATAAAAATAATTCTAAATAAGTAAAATATTCATCTCTGCGAGTAATGGCAAACACTGCGTGATATGTTTCAAAGAATTATACACCAGTGAACAAGTAATTTATTTTAATAGTTTTCTTAAATTCTATTTCTTGTTGTATTTATCATAAGTTTTTTCTGTTGAAATTTAAAATAGTAAATCTATGTCTAAGCTTTGTTTTTAAACACATTTTCATTTCAGTATGAATCGCCCGTTTATATGGAGCCCAGTAGTGACATGTCATCGGATGATAGTGAAGATGGTGCTAGTGATACAGCCTTAGTAATTGCAGAAGATTCAGATGAATCTACTAATTTCGCATTAGGCAAAGGGCCGAAAGGTGGTGCCAAAAAAAAGGTCATCATAAAAAAGGATCCATCATATGCTCCTCGTCAAGGTGGTGGTAGAAAGAAACCTCCTCCAAAATCTACTGAAGCTGCTCCTAAAAAGAAGCCTGCAGGGGTAGGAATTGTCCTAATTTTTAAAAATATGTACTAAACCGTAGATTTTTACATACCTCCCTTCCCAACTATAAAAAAAAAGCATGAAAGTTACTAGTCGGGTTCATTAGACCTTTGGACCCATATGTACCCACCACTGAATTATAGTGAGTATACTAATAAATAATACAGTGTGTAAAAGAAAAAATTGTATTGAATTTATTACACACTTATTTTTATCTTCAATTACTGTGTACAACATATACAAATCAACAAAGATTGTTTTCAGGTATAATTTGCTTCTGTAAGTCTACATTTATTTTGAAACAATGCAAGTAAACAATTAGCAGTATGATAAATGGACCACAGTCTATTATTGTGATCAGGGAAGCCCTGACTATGGAGGACCAACCAAACAATTTTCAACGAAATATTCATCAAGTAAGACATCAAAGATGGAGAGGGCTTGGCCTAATTTGGGCTGTCAGAACCACAGTGGCTTTGAGCCCACATTATTCAGAATTTGAATTTAAGAGGAAATTTGATATAAAATGTAAATGAATAAAAAAAATTATATATTTATCGTAAAATCCCGATTGTAAGCGCCCCCCCCCCCCCTTTTCAAAATCAAAAGGGTTAAATTTGAAGGGAGGCTGATAATCGAGATTTAAAAAAATAAATTAAAAAACCTGTTTTTATTATTAAATTAGAAGTAAAAAAAGGGGCGAGAATCTCCGTATTTCGTCAAATTAAAAAATAAAATAAAAATAAATTCCTCCCTAAAATCCTCCCCCTCCCCCCAAAAAATTGAAAATTTTTAAAAATATTTTTCTTTAATATTATTTTATTTCTTACTTTATTGTAACAATAAATAATCATCTAAATCCACCCTCAAAATTACTGCTTCCCCATAATGTTTACTCATAGTTTAACCTTTATAACTTCTTTTATTTTAAACCTGTTTTCAGACTTATTAAATGCTCTATATTAAAAATAAATAACTCAAATCTATCACCTAAATTAACCCCTCCTAAAATCTCTCTTCCTCTCTCCCTGCCCAATACACCTCATCTCACGAAGTCCTTCCCCTTCCAAATGCGTCTCGTAAAATTTAAAATATTTAAAATTCTTAATTATTTTCTGCTCTTTTTGTGATTTTTTTTTTTTCCAAACAATCTTTAAATAACAATCTAAGTTATTCCCTCCTCCCTTCCAAAAGAGTCTTCTTCCCAAGTAAAACTTCAAAGTCTTAAACATTTTTTTTTCATCTTTTTATAACTGTTTTGCAAAAATAATTATCTAAATTGCTTCACCCCCCCCCTACCAAAAATATTCTGCTTCCCCCTTTCCCTCTCCCCAGCACACAAACTTTAAAATCTTTAAAACTATTTTTTAAAGACTTGATAAAGATTTTTATGCTGTATTATTACTTTGTAGCAACAATAAATAACTGATCATCCAACTTTCCCCTTAAAGTTCCATTCTCCATCCCCAGAAAAAAAAGTGAATTTCTAGTCACGGGGTGGGGGGGGGGGGGGGGGGGGCAGAGAGAAAATTTTAGTCTTTTTGTAATTTGGCTGTTCTCACAGCTGATATTTTGTTAATGGATGGGGTGTTATTTTAAAGAACATATTTATTGCAAAACAAAATATACACATAATTCAGGAGAGAACAGCAAACTGCAAAACAAAACAAAAAAATAAAAGTTTTTTTGCTTTCCTCTTACATATTTAGAAATCCACACCTCTCCTTTGCAGAGCTGCAACTCTCCTGTTTTTCACTCGTACTTTAAAATTCCTAGAAACGTACTTCTGAAAAAAATAAAATTTCCGATATCGTTAGAATTTCGCCATAGGATCGCTAAAAAATGCGAATTTCGTCAAAGGATCCTGGAAAAAACGTAAATTTCGTGAAAGAATTGCTGAAAACCCCCCTCAAATTGAGGTAAAAAAAGGCGAAAAAACTGCAAATTTCGTCAAAAAATCGCCAAAAAAAACATACAAATTTCGTCAAAAGATCGCGAGAAAACACACATTTCATCAAAAATCCCCTCAAATTTCGTCAAAAAACGGTGAAACATGCAAATTTCGTCAAAAAACTGTGAAACATGCAAATTTCGTCAAAAAATCGCAAAAATACATACATTTCGTCAAAGAATTGCCAAAAATCCCCTCAAATTTCGTCAAAAAATGCAAATTTCGTCAAACGGCAGAAAAAATGCAAATTTCGTCCAAAAATCACAAAAAACACAAATTTCGTCAAAATATCGCGACAAAACATATATTTCGTCAAAGAATCTCCTAAAATCCCCTAAAATTTCGTCAAAAAACGGCGAAAAAAATGCAAATTTCGTCAAAAAATCACGAAAAAACACAAACTTCGTCAAAAGATCTCGGGGAAAAAAGCCAGAAATTTTGCCAAAAGATCGCAAAAAAAAAAAAAAACATTTTCGTCAAAAGATTGCGAAAAAAACACATTAAGTTCCAATATTTTCTTTTTATTTGAAAAAAGTTTATTTCATTTGTTGATATCTTAAGTTTTTTTTGTGTAATTTATAATATATGAAAGTAAGTGTTATTTTTAATTTTTTTATTTATATATATATATGTACAGTGTAACCTCTGAATAACGGTTACCCGTGGGACTGGTGAAAAGTGACCGCTCTTCAGAGGTGGGTGTTATTCAGAGGTTTCATTAAAAAATTCAAAATACATAAATTTAAATAGAAATCACAGTCATTTTAATTAATCCTTATTGTTTTAATACATTAAGAAAATCAGTGATTTGCAGTTGCTTTTTTTTTGCTGCAAATATCTTTCTCCAAAGAAATAACAATATGAGTTGTTTTGCTATACAACTCATCATCATTATTAATTAATGAAAAGATTTGGAATTTCACGAAGGTTCGTCAAAACTTTGATGTATGTGTTAATACTAGAAATTTTGGAATTTTTGTTTAGAATTCATCGTAATTTTCCACTCGTAATCAAATGATGAATTTTAATTCGATAGTTGGTTAACAACCTCAAAGCAAAGATCGTATTATTAGAAGGTCTATGGTAACAACGCACGAAGAATCACGAACGAGTAAGAAGTGTACTCTCAAGTTATACAAAGGAGCCCCAATAAGACACGCTGCAGAAAAGTTGAACAAAAGAATGATCAATCTTTAACATTTTTGTTCGGAAGTTTCCAGAAAACTGAAATTTCCAAAAGACTCTCAATGTTTACAGAAATCACCTATCCGTTGTTCCCAAACGGAAATGCTTTTTCATTCCCCAATGAAACTTTCATCACAATTTCTATGGACAAAATGAGAATTTCAAGACCCCACACCAAAGAAAAAAGCATAAAAAAGACTGGGTGGTCACATTGTTCGTTTAACAGATAATTTGTTGTCGGTCCTTCTGCCCTCTCTCTCTCTTGAGTCTTGGGAATTTATAACATCTTGAGGCAGAAGTGATTATCAAAAAGATTAAGAGATTAGTTTTTGGAAAAGGATTAAGTTTTTAAGAGATTAAGTGACTTTTTGTTGACATATAAGTAACTTTTGTTTGATCTGCTTCACATTTCAATTTGCAAATAAATATGAAATTGTACCAGGAGCTTTTTTTTTTTCTCGTGACTTTTAAGCGACCGTTGTTCAGAATTCCTTATTTAGAGGTTCGTACTAATGTTAATGATATGGAACCTGCTTGGTTCCATGAATATGTGGTCTGTATTCGGAGGTTGTCGTTGTTTAGAGGTGACCGTTCAAGGAGGTTTCACTGTATATATATATATATATATATATATTAATGATTATATTTAAGTTATTGAGTCAATCATTAATCTATTCTAAATGAATTATAAAATAAGTTTTTATTCTTACGTAAATTCACTTAAAAAAAATCTCCCTTTTTCTCCCTTTAAACTGCGAAGAATCTCCTGTTTTTTCTCTTGCTAAGGTTGGCTGCTCTGCCTTTGGGACATCAGAAATTTCAAAAGGGATGATGATTTTAGATGAGTGATACTTATATGAGTTACCTTACTACAAAACAGAAATAGATCAGCACTAAAAATAATAATAATAATAAATAATATTAAAGATTTTAAACTATTTGCTGGGTGAGAAGACAGGTAGAGTAGTGGAACTTTTGGGGAAAAAGGAGGGTAATATAGATGATTTATTTATTAATAAAGTTTTAAAAATTTTTTTAATTTGAGGGGGGGGGGGGAGGCCAGACACTTTTGGAGTAGAGAGAAAACTTTGATGACAAATTATCTGTTTTTACTAGAAGGCAACAAGTAGGGCATAAAATATCTTCAAAATAGTTTTACAAATTTTAAACTTTGTATTCTTGAGGATGAGGGGAAAATGTGAATTTCGAAGGAATGAGTTTGTAATTTAGATGTTTTGTTATTATTGATAGAGAGCAACAAAAAAGACAGTTTTTTTTTTTTTTAATAGGGGTTAGAAAAGTAGAGGAAGCAGACATTTTGGGGATAGATATATTTGAAATGGTTGATTATTTATTTATTGTTGCTAGACACCAACAAATAAAGCATATATTTTTTAATAAAGAGTTCTAAAGATTTTACACTTTGTATCCTGAGAGGAGAGGCAGGGAAGGAAGAACTGAAAGTTTCAGACAGGGGGGGGGGGTGGTAATTTATATGATTACTTACTTATTGTTACTGAGAGACATATAGGACAGAATATATTTTTGAAATAAAGATTTAAAGATTTTTTGCTGGGGGGGGGGAGGAGGGGGGGAGGTAAAAGGGCGTAAACAGACATCTTGGAAATTGCTTTGTCATATTTTGTTTGTCATATTTTCTGAAAATAACTTGTTTTTATATTAACTCTGCAAATTTTAAGCAAAAAACTTAGTAAAATTTGGGACTGTTTTTATAAAAACCTGAATTTCTCTTCGAGTATACATGCTATCTTCATAAAAATGAACCCAAGTTATCACAATAAGCCACTTAATCATAATCTACAATTTGAATGCTTTTGCAATATTAGTTTTACAGGGTTATCCAAAAGATATTCGTTTTTCTTCAATTTGTTGACGGCCCCTTATGGCATTTCGGGAAAAAATCTTCACTTAAATATATGACGTTTATCATGTTGTTTACACTCCTGAAGTTCCAGGATAATTCCTGAAGTATCTTTCCAGATACAGTCAAACCTCATTAACACGAAATCTCTTAACGCAAAATTTCGCTTAACACGAAAAAATTTTCAGGTCCTGTCAGATGAGTCTGAAAATCAATGTTAATTTGTTTAACACGAAATAGAATTTCGGAAAATCCCGCTTAAGGCGAATTTTTTTTTTTTTTTTTCGTTTCAAAGTTAAAACATGATTCCTTATGCAATGTTTTCGAGATTTCAAACTTAAATGTCACATACTCTTATTCAAAGTGGAATTTTCTGATGGTTTGAAATTGATTTAAAGTGAAAAAGGGTTTCTGAAATACTGAATTCCTGAATAATCCCTGCTTTTCTTTGATCTCTGATATGCGCAAGTGTTCCCCCATTAACCATATGAGCAATAGATTAGTCACAATAAAAGTTTGGGGAAGGGATTTCTTCATGAAGTGATTGTTCAATTACTTGGTTGACTGTATTGACAGTAACATAAACTATAAACCGGGTGTCTGAATTCTCCTGTCTGTGAGTGAAAGAAGTGACAATCTCTACTTCACTACCTGACTTAACATATGGAAACGCTGTTCACAGTTGCTCTGTAGAATTCTGTGAAAGATGAGTCGAAAACAGCAAGCAGTATCTTTAGAAACAAAGCAAAAAAATTAAACGCAGTTAGCGATAAAGTGCTGAAAAAATCACAAAATGCAGCGAAGTATAGGATACCTACAATTCTACTACAATTTCAAAGAATCGCGAAAAGATTGAAGCGGCTTATGCTGTGAGTTAATTCAAACCAGTAAGAAAACGAATGTGTAGAAGAAAGAATGAATAAATTGAAATTGCTCTCTTGCGGTGGATAAGAGAGACAATAAGCCAGAACATTGTTTTAACTTTTGTAGTTCTGCAAAATGAAGCAGAGGCTTTTGCTGATGCTCTCGATGAGTGCGATTTCATATTTTCTAACGGATGACTGACAAGATTTAAATAGCTTCATAGTGTCAATAAATGAATCTACCGCAGCATTAAAAACTGTACAAAGTTTCCTTATGGATCAAGAGGATACTTCCCGAGCTGGACAGATTAGATTAGGTCCATACGTTCCTAAAAAAAAGTACTCTATAAAAATTGAAGCCAAAGTCAAGAACGGACTATTTAAAAATATGATTAGCATGTAAATAAAATTATTATTGCCTAAAACACGATAATTTGTTATTGAAATTTACTATTTCTTATTAATTTATGATTTTTTTGAGCAGGGATATATCTGTAGGTTAATTTATTTAGTTTTTATATCTAACATAGATGACGCCACTATTATGACGGTTAACATGAAAAAAATTCCCAGTCCCTTCAATTTCATGTTAACGAGGTTCGACTGTATTTATCAAAATGTCTAAAATTGCAAGTGACCGGTCATCATTGGAAATATAGTGTATTTGAAACATTTTTCGAGAGACTATTTTCTTCTTCGAAAGGCTATTTTATTAAAAGTCCTTATCTATGTCTATGTGTGCATAGAAAAAAAAATCGCTAAATTCGTTGATCAGTCGCGGGGAAAAAAGGGTGAAGTTTGCCAATCGTCGCATAAAAATGTTACATTCATCAGTCAGTTGCGGAAAAAATCTTGGAATTTTTCAGTGGGAAAAATAAAATAGTGAATTTCACCAGTCTGTTGCCAGAAGAAACTGAATTCGTCAATCGCTTACAGTAAAATTCGCAAAGTTCGTCAGTTGATCAAGGAAAAAAAATGAAGTTCATTGATTGCTCGCCAGAAATATCGCGAAATTTGTCAATCAGTCGCAGGAAAATAGTGTGAAATTTGTCAGTCGGTCGTGGGGAAAAATCGTGAAATTCATCAGTTAAACGCAGGGAAGAAAATCTAAATTTTTTTGTCGGACACAGGAATAAAAAAATCCCGAACTTGGTCAATCTGTCGAAAGAAAAAAAACGAAAAAATTAGCGAATTTCGTTGACCGATCGTGTGAAAAAATGCAAAGTTCGTCGACCGATCGTGGAAAAGACGGAAAGTTCGTCGACCTGTCGCAGAAAAGATGGAAAGTTCGTCGATCTGTCGCGGAAAAGACGGAAAGTTCGTCGATCTGTCGCGGAAAAGACGGAAAGTTCGTCGATCTGTCGCGGAAAAGACGGAAAGTTCGTCGATCTGTCGCGGAAAAGACTGAAAGTTCGTCGATCTGTCGCGGAAAAGACGGAAAGTTCGTCGATCTGTCGCGGAAAAGACGGAAAGTTTGTCGATCTGTTGCGGAAAAGACGGAAAGTTTGTCGATCTGTCGCGGAAAAGACGGAAAGTTTGTCGATCTGTCGCGGAAAAGACGGAAAGTTTGTCGATCTGTCGCGGAAAAGACGGAAAGTTTGTCGATCTGTCGCTTAAAAAACGGAAAGTTCGTCGATCTGTCGCTTAAAAAACGGAAAGTTCCTTGATCGGTTGTGGGGGAAAAAATCTCAAAATTTATCGTTCGGTTGCAAGTAAATTAAATAACGCAAATTTCTCCTGAAAATGATTACATTTTTTGGGCGGGATTTCAAAATTTTCGCCGTGAATCCCGCAAAATCGCCCTAAAATTCAAGCCCTGCATTCTTTGAGGGGAAACTGCCATCCCCTAATCTTCCCAAATGATATTCCTGTTTGTAAAAAAATTCATATATGGGTGCATAAAAGGTAATAACATTGATTAAATGCATTATTTTTAATTGCATTATTTTATATGTTTATAGCAACTTATGTTTAATTTCAATAAATAATTTTTACTTAAATTCATTTTTAATAAAATTAACGCCTAATCAATAATTTGTATATTGCTGTTTCCATGCAAAATATTGTTCAGGTAACATGCATAGCAATGGCAAAATTAATGCAATATTTGCATCAATTTAGACAAAACTTCTACATTCATAAATGTTTTCTTGAGAGGTCTATATCAACCATAAATCTTAAGAGAGATTGTTTTAAATTAAAACAAATTTATAAATTGTTTTGAGTGGTGTAAATTTCAAAAGTTAGTTGTTATTAGTAGTTTAAATTTCAAAAGTGGTTGTTATAAAATGATAAAATATGGAAGTCGTATTATTTATGTTTAATTTTTGTTTGAAACTTACACACACACATATATGTATATATGTTTGTTAGAAATGTGGTTCAATACATGTATAATTAATAAATTAATTAGTAACATAATTAGTTATTAAGTAATTATTAATTATTTGTTATTAATAATTAATGCAGTTATGTATGTATTAATCAGTTTTTAAACAATTTTTACACTTTCGGTTTCGGTCTTGAAAACCAGTTTTGTTTGATCTCTCTCTCTCTCTCTCTCTCTCTCTGTATATATATATATATATATATATTAAAGCTAACATCCAAGCTCTCTTCCTTCTCAACAGCTCTCATTGCTCATTGCTCTCAACTTTAAATGACAAACGATAGAATCTAATAAACAAATGAGTTGTCAGTATCTTCTAAAAAAAAAAAAAAAAAAAAAAAAAATAGAAAAACAAGTCTTACACAATGAATGTAGTATTTTGTATTAATAAACACACTCATTGCATTAAATCTATTTTTGCTTCTAATATTCAATTCTATAGTAATTGTTCACTGCTGCTAATTTTGTTGTAAAGTGTGTGCACAACGCTGATGTCATTATGAGGTTGTAATTACCTGACGATTAAATTTGTTTTGCAATCTTTTAAACTTCTAAACATCGCACATTATAAATTTTTACACTGTCATATAGGGATAAAAATGTACTTGAAAATGCAGTTTCTTATAAAACTATTTTGCAATTTATTAATTTATTGTCTTTTTTAAATGATTTTCAAGCATGAATTTATAAAATCAATCTTTAAACTCCATCACATGCAGGTTCCATTAAGGGAGAATAACCCATTTGCACTTAAAACAATATAAATAACTCGCCACTTGTCTCCGGCTAATTTTCCATAACAAAATGAAAACTGTATCAATAAATAAATAAAATAAAATAAAACAAAACATAAATTTAACATGCATGTAATCGAACAATTTCAATTTTTACACCGCTATAGGAAAAAAACAACTTTTAAATAAAATTTGTTTGAAAACTATCAGAGTTTACTGAAATTTTTTTTCAAGTATGAATTATTTTAGATCTATCTATCACACGCAGCTGATTACGAAAGATAATTCTATTCACACTTAAAACAATATAAATAGTTCAGCCTTTGTTTCTGGCTAATATTCTAGAACAAAATTTAAACTTCCTCAATAAATAAAAAAAATATATAATTATAAACAAGAACGAAAAATCATGAGTCAAGCATAGATTATGTAAACACTTTCCAACACTTCCAAAATAATTTTGCAAATCTTTACCATAAGGTGTAAGATATCTAACTAAACAATTCTGAAAACTCATAAAATATTTAAAAATCCAATTTTAAGAATTGCCAACAAAATTCGGAAAATTATCCGAGCTCTTTTGTGCACCCCTGTATATGATCTATAGACTTGTATATGTACTAAACAGAATGCTAAGTTTCAGTTCAGTTAGGAAATGCATAGCACAGTTTAAAATTTCCCTTATGGAATTTCCAACAATAAACGATAATGTACTCGAGAACTTTTGTGCTGCCCTGTATACAATCTATACAATTTATACACACCAAGTAATAGACAATAAATATGTTAAATTTAAAAACGTGTTCATCAACTGAAAAAGCATTCCAGCAATTATTATTAATAAGCAGTACTTTAACTGAATTCTTTTGTGTGTCCCTGTAAATGAATAATGAAAGCTATACACACAATATTCTATAGTAAGCCTCTTGTAATCCGCGTTAGTGATATATATAAATTTCAATATGTTTGAAATAGTGAAACATTATTAAAATAAACTACAAACGATTTTTATTCATAGACCGTAATGTAACAGAACTCTTTTGAGTATCCCTGTAAAAGAACTATAAGTGCTATGCGCACCACATTCTATAATTAGTCTATTGTAGTGCATCTCAGTGATATATATCAATTTCAATATGTTTGAAATTGTGTGACACCTTTTAAAATAAACCATAAATGATTTTTTCCCATAGACCGCAATGTAACGGAATTCTTTTGAGTGTCCCTGTAAAAAAACTAAGTGCTACACACTTACCGAACTTGCCACAGTAAGTCTCAATAACATATATCAATTGCATGACGATCAGAGTATTTTTACGTGACTTGGAGCACAGACAGAGAAACCAAATTCATAAACACTTTTCAACTATATTGGAAAGTGTTAATAAAAACTGATATTTAACAGGCATGTAATCAAAATATGCACTTAAACTGTTAAAATTATCAGAGTCTGAAAGGCTGTAGTAAATAATGAAATCTTTGATTTCTTCAGCTATTAACTCCTGGCATGCAGCTTATATACTTAAGTATCACTTTTAATAAATATCAAAAGTATTTGAATACATTATTGATATTTTCAGGCATGCCATTTTTTTGCAGAAACATACATTTTTTTTTTCAGCTAAATTTTATCATTCTTGTGTTCGATGCAAAAATGATTCAAACCTGCATTAAAATTTTTGGACTGTTTTCATTGAGGGAGGGAGGAGGGGGAGAAGACAAAATACAACAAAATCATGGGAACAAACAGTGCCAAATTGAGTTTTTCTCCTTCCTCTTTTGACTTTTTCTCTTGACGTACTGCCCATATAGTCTGTAAACAGCGGGAAAACGGGGCCATGCAACATCAACTATTGTCTGCTAAACTAGTTATCTTCCGTGGCTTTGCCGATTTGAATGAGTTTGTCTGCATGGAGCCTAGATTGTACTTTTTATTTTTTTTTCAACTGATTGTGCATTTGTTCAGTGCATATCAATTGCCAAAGAAAAATTGAAGTTTTGTTGAATGAGAAATGCACTTTTGCACATTGGCAGCACTGCTTAGCGTGCTTCTTCATCAGTATCAACACATGGAAATCAGTATCAACACATGGTAGCAGAACTTTATAACACAAACCTAAAAATACAAGGTTTTGCGTTTGTATAGAATTTTGTGTTATATAGATCATTTCATACATCATTAAAACTTACCTTGTAAACATGGCAAAATATGCCTGGAATATATCAATATACAGAAGATCTTTATGTTGCATTCCTTTGGACCAAAACGTATGCAGATTATAAATTTGTGCATAATATAGATAATTTCTCATATTCTTAAATTATTATTTATTTCCAAAATGTTTTAAATTTAATAGTAGCAACATTTTTATTAAACTCTTAATTAGGGAGATAAAGATGAAATAATGTTTGAAACTTAGTCCTCTAGAGGTTAGTAATATTTCTATAATGTGGATTGCAGGCAGTTCTTAGCTGCAAAATTCATTGTTTACATCTCAGAAGTTGTGCTTTATATAGAGAATTGCATTATATAGAATTGTATTGTAAACAGACTTGTATTGTAAACAGACTTGTATAAAACCAAAAACTTTCTGCGCACATAAATATTGGGTCAAAAACTTTCTGCAAATTAATTTAATGTTTAATAAAATTACGTGTTATATTACTTTGATGTTATGAATTAAAAACAGTTTAAAATAATTACCAATTATATTAAAAATTATTAATATTAATTAAAGAATAATTATTTTGGTTAAAAAAACAATACATTTCAGACAACATTGAAACAAGCATTTCAGAGAGAGCAGGCTTAGAAGAATCATCTAAGACTTTAAGAGTTTCCTCACTCCAGGAAATAGTCAATTCAGAGGAAATACTTTGAAATAGTTAGCTTTAAATCATTTTAAAGAAATTCAATTTAAAATGTTTTCTAACACTATGAAAGTATTTGATTTAACTGCCACTGCCGGGCTAAAGTCCTTGCAGCTGCCAATGGAAAACTGATCGGCACCAAGCTCTAGTCTGCGAAAAATAGAAATAAAAGCGTCTGTGATGTCACAACAATGTTTTGCGTGTTTAAACTTTGAATTGTGTGCAAACAGTTAAAAAAAATTACATAAAATTGGGGAATATTTATCATTTTTCAATATTTAAAAAAAAAAAAAATTCTGCAAAGTTTTGAATTTTGCAGAAAATTTTGTGTGCATCTATTTTATACAATTCTGATTATAAAGATCTACTGTATTCTTGTAAAATGTTGCATCATGTTGATTTCAACTCTTTGCCTTCGGATGTTATATTTTTAATTTTTAACTTAAATTTTGTGTGGCGGTTAGAATGGAAAATATTATTTCTGATATTGCAAGATCTCGCGATATTGATAAAGAGGAAAGAAATTTCGATGCCATTGACTAGCAAAAACCATAATAGTAAAACTTGGAGAAAAATACAGGGCGATTATTTAAAAAAAAAAAAAAAAAAAAAAAATCCCGACATTTGGGCTCTTAACTATCATACCATTCACAGAAACTGAATGAAATTTTTGGCAAAAGGTATTTTGAGGTATCACTCAAGAATATGGAAAACAGTGTCACTCAAACAGTTACGGTTACAGTGAGAAAATTTCGAAAAAATAAAATGACAACACCCAGTTTTTTGTATTAGAATGTGATCTCCATTGTGATAAACCCTAAATAGTGTTGGAACAGCAACTGTAGCATGAAAATCACCGGAACTAGGCAAGGGAAAAGTAAAAGACTTTGCTGTGCACGAGACAGGGGTCGCAGTTGTCCTATATTTCCTATATTTATAAAATAACCTTCAAAAATGTCCTATATTGTCCTATATTTCTCTAACTGTCCTATATTTCCTATATTTCTCTACTTTCTCATATCTTTGGTATTAATATCGCCGCCAGCTAGCATTTTTGATCGTTTCTGCTGTTTGTTTTTTGTCGTATTTCAATACAAGAGCAATGGCTCAATCCTGCCCATGATGCTCCCGCTTTCAGCCAATTACAAACGAGAAGGAGGGTGTGGCGTAGATCGCTGGATTTTTAAACACTCCTTCGAAGCAGGAGATGAAACATCGATGTCTGTGGAGACTGCTTAATCTCCTTGGCTTCATTGTCCGTTTATTTCTCTTTTGGATATGGCATCAGGAAAGAAATCTTTCTGTTTGATGTTTTGGTTGTCACTTGTATCACTTTGCTTGCTTGCTCGCTCGCTGAGTTATTTCTATTATTCAACGTGGTGCTTTCTTTTATTACGATTATTTTAGCTTCTTTTAGCGTGTATTCAGCTGCGATACCAAGTTTTTTCTGCCAGTAGAATCTACAAAGCAAGATTGAGACTTGTCGCTTTGTTTTTCAGAATTTTCTTTATGCTTCGTTGTTTTGGCATGCTGCGTTACTTGCGAATAGCCACTGTTGCTTATGGGAACCGGACATTGACAAAAGAGACAATAAGCGTTATAATCATCTTTACCCTTTACAAGCCATTCGCCGACTTTTTTCCCATGAACATCAATCTTATCTGTCCAAGCTTCACGGAACTTCGTCAGTCTATGTTCACATTCAGTCATCGCGTTAATGCAATAAATATGCCTTTTCACATTGAAATAAAATAAAATTTAAAATAAAAACTAAAATAAAATTTAAAATAAAAACTAAAATAAAATTTAAAATAAATACTCATTTTACTCACTATACTCATTTTAATTTCTGCCATTTTATCGTTTTTTGAAGTTGTAGGATTATTTTCTTTTTTTTTCCTGATTTTTTGCTTTTATTTACAGATTTTTCAAATTCTTTTTGAATTTTATATTTAGAGTAAGCATCTTTGTAAAATTGGATCATTTCTTTTGTTATGCAAGCTTCTACAGCTTTCCCACCAACAGCATCTTTTATTAATCTCAAACCTCTTATTGTGTCAAGGCTTAAAGAGGATCTTTCGGACGTTAGCATTCTCTTATTTAGAGAAAATCCTCTTTCTATGGACGCCCATGTGAAAAAGTTAAGATGGCTTTCACTAAATTCCCCAAATATTTGTATTTAGGAAGTTGTTTACTGTCAGTCATGGAAAGGACATTTTCCCAGTAGTGATTTATTGGTTGCCAGGTCACATTAAAGCCCCTTTCTTCACAGATATCATCATCATTTACATAAATGTTCCACTCATCTGTGAGTTTGTCAACATTGCTTTCCGATATTACCTCAGGTTGATAAAAAGGATTAACAATTTCATAAATTTGTAAATATCCATAATCTGTAAATATTCATACTACTCATCTGTAAATATTCATACTAATAATCACCTGTAAATATTCATGCTCATCTAGAAAAAAGAAAATCCTATGTATTTTGCTTAATTAATTTTTTATGAACTAAACAAGAATTTAAAAAAAAAAAAAAAAAAAAAAAAAAAAAGTCGTTGATGTTTTACAAATTGGAGACTTGCTATTGTAGAGGTAAGTTTGGTTTTATATTTGTTTTTTAAGATTGTAACTTGATTTAATATCATTAATTAGTGAAAATTTATAAAGTAATATGGATCATGTGTAAAAAAAGTTTTTATAGCAAAATATATCCGATAACGTAATTTTCTAAATGTCCTATATATGTCCTATATTTTTTGCGAAAAATGTCCTATATTTTATGGATTGGTCACTTCTACCCCTGACGAGAGCATTAATTTTAGTTTCATTTACGTCACATGTCACACCGTTTCTTTGGTTGATATCCCAGCCTGATTAGTTCTCCACAAAACGAGAAGAAACGCAAATTTTGAATTCTACGTAAGACAGTCATGACTGACGTCACGCTAGGTGAAAGAAAAGGCACTGCGAAATGCGAGCCGCATATGTTCCTTTCTGCCATTCCGAACACGATGCCGCTTTCAGAGAAAGAACGTAGGGAAATTGTAAAGATTTATTACCTGAATGGACAAAATGCCGCAGAGACATTGCGTGTTTACCGCAGAAACCATGGATTACGGCGAGGCCTGTGCACTGTCAAAGCTGTAGGGGACTTGATTCATAAATTTGAAGAAACTGGTTGCACATGCAATCGACCTCGGTCTGGACGACCTGTTGCAGAAGTCCATCAGACGATAAGCACAGTTCAACCCGCAACTGCACGCGGTGTTTCACGTGTTCTGGATCTGCCGAATTCAACTGTACGCAAGATTTTGCACTCTGTTCTAAACATGTTTCTGTATCGAGTCCAGCCTGTCCAGATGTTGGAAGCGGGAGACAATTATAGGTGAAAACTGGAAAATTTAGTTAGTAGCCAGTGGCCGGTAGACTCAGTTTCATTAGTGGCCACTATTATGTTTCAAACTTTCTTGACACCTAGATAAATTATAATCATTGTATTTGTATATAAACATATTTTTCTATAACAGTTTTATAGCTATTGTATGAGTATGAGTGTATTTCGCATGATTAAACAGTATCTCTTGAAGAAAAATAATCCAACTAGTGAGCATGTGGCAGTAGTCGAAATATTGAAAATACTGAAATGTCCTTAAAATCCGATTGTATCCGGTGGGGAAAAAAGAAATAAATTACTTGAAATGCATGTGAAATCAAAGCTGAAGAATATAGTTTTGCAGAATATTAGTTAAATGAATATTAGTTTATGAATATAGTTTTGCAGAAGTTTTGATACATAATTTTGCAGAATAAAACTGTATTTCTTGAAAAAATAATCCCACTAAAGAGCACATGAGAAAAAGCCGAAATATTGAAAATACAGCTAAGTCGTGGAAATCTGTTTGCATCTGGTAGGAAAAAGAATTAACCAGTTCTCTAATTAGATGTAATCAATGTAGAGATGCATATTTCCATGAAAAGTGGTGTATTTCACTCGGCGATTGATAAGATTTTTTAATCGCCATTTGGCGAGTGGCTACTAGGGTGGCAATCGATGGCTGATTTTTTAATCACCAACTTTTAAACTAATCGCCACGTGGCGAGTGGCGACTGCTAATTTTCACCTATAGAGACTCAATTACGGCTGGATTTTGCAAATCAATTCCTTATCTGGTACGATGAAGATAGCAGCTGGCCTTTACGCATTCTGTGGACAGATGAGGCGCATTTCTCGTTAACTGGTAACGTGAATTCGAAATATTCTGTTCACTGGGCAGAGAATAATCCACATGATTGTGTGAATGCAAGATGGTGCTCCTCCACATGTCGGGTCTTCAGTCAAACGTATCTTAACTCAACAGTTTGGTGACAGAGTTATCTCCTGTCATTTCCCGTTTCCGTGGCCACCAAGGTCTCCTGATCTGACACCAACGGATTTCTGGCTGTGGGGATATCTGAAATCCAAAGTGTATCAGTTTCGTCCTCAAACTGCATCTGATTTGAAAGATGCCATTAGAACTGCGATTCAAGAGATTCCTATTGCCATGATACGTGCTGTAGTGCTATCCACCATCAGCCGCATGCACAGTGTCATCGAGTGTGAAAGAGGTCATGTGGAAAATTTGTGAAACACAATAAAATGCTTTATTTTATGCTGCTTCTCTGTCCTTATTGGTTGTCCTCACTTTTAGCCTATCTACCGCCGGTGATTTTCATGCTACAGTTGCCATTCCAATGCTATTTAGGGTTTTTCACAATGGAGATCACATTCCAATACAAAAAACTGGGTGTTGCCATTTGATTTTTTCGAAATTTTATCAGTGTAACCGTAACTGTTTGAGTGACACTGTTGTTTTCCATATCATTCTTGAGTGCATACCTCAAAATACCTTTTGCCAAAATTTCATTCAGTTTCTGTGAATGGTATGATAGTTAAGGGCCCAAATGTCAGGATAGTTTTTTTATAATCACCCTGTGTATGGATGCGATAGTTAAGGATTCTATACAATAAAGTTCATGGAAGTGGGATAACAATTTGTAGTATTTGTTTTGATTCCCAATATTACGGTAAAAGGATTTTCAGCAATATTTGATCATTTAATATAAAAGAAGCAGGCAGAGAAAGTTATACTAAAACATGCGCTTCAATCCAGACTGTTAAATTAAAAATAATCCTATACATACACAAATTCCCCATTGTTTTCCACTTTTGGGGCCACCTCCCTTACAAAAAATACCTAAAATTCCAGGGAAATCCCCAAAGTCCCTTAAAAAAAAAGCCCCTTTTCTCAAAATTAAGAGGGAGGGCGGGCCCCTTTCACACTTGGTTGGCTTCACCCATGATAAAAATTACTAGACATTTATAAGTTATACTAGATATAATGTAATTTTATTTAATTCTAAACATATAGTGAAAATTGAACAAAGCCGAAAATTCAAATTTTTGCTTTTTTATAAATTTTTGGCTGTTCTTGCGGTGGTAATAGAAATGATTTCACCATAATGAAATTTTACTCTGACATTACTATCATATTGATGTAGCTGTTGTATTCTATTAGAAATTGTATTGCTATGGTTGGATAGTTTATTTTTTTTTAGATTAATTATTTTTAGATTTTTAAACTTTGGCCTTGCTTGCGACTGTAAAAGATATTAACCATTTGGTGTAATATTTTGCGAATTTATTCCTTATTACTAATGACAACTTTCTCACACTATTATGTTTCTATTATATAAATTTCGGTTTTTTCGACCCACCCTAATATATATATATATATATATATATACTATCTATTACATTTTTGAAAAATTTTTGCACATCTACACCGATTATGACTCCCAGAACCCAAAACAACCTCCAGTTCAAAACTTATATAATCTGTCACTTTTTTATGGACATGTTAACTCTCATAATTCTGCACAAATCTCTTCCAAACTGATACATAAAATCAAGGGGCATAAAATCTCGGTCAAGTTCGTTAATGGGCAAAATCGAACCAAGGGGCGGGAAATGGGGGCTTTTTGTGAAAACAGAAAAAAAAAACCATAAGTCTTAATTATGATAAGTATCGAATCCGTTTAAAGTTATTACTTCTAGGAACAGGGCCGAAAATTTATGTATGACAGATTTTTGATATTAAAAATGATCCCAAGAGGGGGAAAAAGGGAGGGGTTTAAAAGAAATTCATAACTTCGTCAATTCACAAGATATCAAATCCGCTTAAATTTATTATAAATCCTCTTAATATTATCTAAAACTGTTATAGTGACAAGTTTTTTATAGGACCAACCCTTATAGCAAAAAAAAAAAAAAAAAAATCTGCTTGGAAACACGTTATATTTCGAAGTGGGCGCTCCCAACTGCGGCATCATGGCAAAAAAGTAATTTCTTCCGCAATCCCCCACGGTGTGCGTCTTCGAAATCTATCTGTGCCTGTAGGCCGAACCGTCAGGGATTTTTTATATAAAAATGCTTTTTAGTGGTGTTAATGAGCAATCTAAAAAAATATATTAAATGTAAAAAATCTATTGGATAAAAATGGTTTTCCTTTGTTCTTTAACCCTAGAAGCCAGGTTGGATCCCCTAGAGTTTTTTATTGGTAGGGAGTGCCAAAAAAAATATATAGATAATGTAGGACCTTATCCACTACTCTTCCTTTTGACCAAAATTTATATCTTGTCTTATCTGCTGAAATATATAGTTCTTCATTAATCTGAGTTTTAATTCTAACCAAATTTCTTTTTAAGGTGCCAGCCAAACCCAAACCTTTGTCTGCATACATGCTGTGGTGCAGTGAAAATCGCAAAAGAATCGCGGCATCTGCTGGAAACATAGGTTCGATAATTTGTTTTGTACATTATTGATTATTAAGTGTTTGTAGTTTTATACATGATTTTGTGGTGTGTGAATTTTTGGGATTTTGAAATTCTATCTCATTTAATTTTTTAAGATTAATCTTTAGGGATTTGGAGCTGATAACAAAAATATTATGACTTTGGTAGAGTTATGGATATCACAACCAAAGTTATAGAGTAGCTGTGTTGAAGAAATATGTTCTTTTTAAAAATGACTCTTTTGTCTATATTTCATGGTACTGCTGCTGCTAAATGTTCTGTATTATAAGGAAAAATCAAAATTTAATTAAAGTAGAATTATCTAATTGAAAACTATTTTTACTAAAGATGTTTATTATAAAAGTAATTTGTCAGAAAAAAAATGGTAAAGCCAGCTGATCCAATTTCTCAATTTTCCATTATGAATGATGGAAAATTGATTTATGAAGAAAAATGAATTAGCTGTAACTATTATTTGTAATTTTAATTTTAAAAATACTCATCTATACATGAGTGCATGAAAATTAGGGTGCAATTTTTTAATAAAATTAAATTATATGTCTTTTAAGAATCCTTCAATCTTAAGTTTAATTATTTCCATTAATTAGTATGGACTGTTTTATTTATTTCTTCCTTTTTCTATGTTATTTATGATATCTATGTGAGATTTCAACCTGAAATATATTTTTTGTAGGTAAAGGTCAGTGTTGAACAAAATTTCCCAATGGAGTGAAAAGTATCTAGGCAAAGATTCAAACCTGGGACCTTGGCTATATGCACCAAAGTTCTGCCACTGAGTCAGCCAGATGAATCCAGCCTGATACAATTCACTCATTTGTTAGTATCATCCAATCTGTAACCCGGCAGCAATACACGATGAAAATACTTTATGTATGGAACTCCATTACTCCATGAATAACAATTATATGAGATTTCAACCTGAAATACTATATTCATTGTAGGTAGAGGTCAGTCTATTTTCATTGTTTATTGTATTTTCACCATCTAATGCTGCTGGGTTGCAGATCATGGTTGGTGCATATAGCCAAGATTCCAGGTTCAAATCCTGGCCTAGACATTTCAGTCTGTTGGAAAAATTTGTTCAACTTTGATCTCCAGCTACAAAGAATGTTATTTATTTTACATTATATCCATATATATATATCTGTATTCAAGTTTGGGGAGGTATTTGTAGATGCTCTGCTTAATAATTATATATGCTCCTCTCTGTATAACTTATCGTTTAACTCATGTAAAATTATTAATGATGTTTGCTTTGTTTCTTTTCATATAACAAGTCCCATGTTCTTAAAGTTCTTAAGATTTTTTTTTTTCTCTTTCATATTTGAGTGCTGTTGAAATCACTTAAATTTTGTTGATTGAATTCCCTTATTTTTTCTTGAAAATAAGTTTGCACTCGCATTTCATTAAAAGATTTTTGAAAACAGTAGGAAT
The DNA here is from genome assembly GCA_963931845.1 of Maratus michaelseni. Classification (NCBI taxonomy): domain Eukaryota; kingdom Metazoa; phylum Arthropoda; class Arachnida; order Araneae; family Salticidae; genus Maratus; species Maratus michaelseni. Next base: position 411,052,301 of record OZ007586.1, read on the forward strand.
CTAAATTATGATTTTTAGAATTTTATGTAAAAAATTGATTCTAAAAAGATGCATTGTACTAATTTGTGCTATAAAGCTACAAGTTTATCCCGAATGTCTAAAAGAATTTTTTTTTCCATATTTTCACATAAACGTAATTTTAAAAACAATGTTTGAATTCAGTTGGCTGAATAATGGTTACTGTGTGCTCTATATGGACAGTTGTCACATTCTTATGATTTCCTTTCTGGAGTTCCTTTCTCCAGAAGTAGATTTTACATTTTTTCTTCCCTTGAAAGGAAGAACGATGTAAATGCAAAAAATTTTCTGCATACGTAGTGAAATTTGAAAAGAGAATTTTTAGGGAGTAAAAAATTCTTTAAGCGGAAAGATCTTCAAAATTCAAATGTCTTACAGAGTGAATTAAGAGTAGAAAACCAATTGGGACCACATATAAAACTTCTTAAACCGGTTCTATTGTATTTGCAGGGGTGATTCTGGTCCGAAAAATCTGAAAAATTAAGGCAATGATTTCCGAAAATTAAAATAAAAATGGTCATAAATCCGAAAATTCGGACATAAAATGTATCGGTATTTCGGCAAATGATCGCCGAAAAAAATCTATCTCGTCATTCGTTCGAAGAAAAGTCGCCAATTTTGTCAAAGGATTGCGGGAAAAACGTGACTTTCGTCAGAGAATCGTGCAAATACAGCAAATTTCTTCAAAAGATCGTGAAAAAACGGCAAATTTTATCAAAAACATTGCAAAAGCCGGCAAATTTTGTCACAAACATTGCGAAAGATGGCAAATTTTGTCAAAGACATTGCGAAAGCCGGCAAATTTTGTCAAAGACATTGCGAAAGCCGGCAAATTTTGTCAAAGACATTGCGAAAGCTGGCAAATTTTGTCGAAAACATTGCGAAAGACGGCAAATTTTGTCGAAAACATTGCGAAAGACGGCAAATTTTGTCGAAAACATTGCGAAAGACGGCAAATTTTGTCGAAAACATTGCGAATTTTGTCAAAAACATTGCGAAAGACGGCAAATTTCATCAAGATTGCAAAAAAACAGCAAATTGCATCAAAAACATTGTGAAAAACATCAAATTTCGTTAAAAGATCGCGAAAGACGGCAAATTTCGTCAAAAACATTGCAAAAAACTGCAAATTTTGTTAAAAGATCGCGAAAAAACGGCAAATTTTGTCAAAAAAATTGCGAAAAATGGCAAATTTCATTTTTTAAAAAAATCGCGAAAAAAAAACGACATATTTTGTCAAAAACATTGCGAAAAACGGCAAATTTCATCAAAAGATCGCGAAAAAATGGCACATTTTGTCAAAAACATTGCGAAAAATGGCAAATTTCATCAAAAAATTGCAAAAAAAGGCAATTTATCAAAAGATCGCGAAAAAAGACAAATTTCGTCAAAGGGACGTAAAAAAAAGTGGCGGGAGTAGACCTCCCCCCCCCCCCCCCTGTTGTAACTTTTCAGAAAATTTGTTGTGAATTTCAGGTTTTTTTTTTTTTTACTCAGAATCACCCCTGTATATTTGTACTTAAGATGGGGGCAAAAAAGTGAATGTTTATGGATGGCTATGCTTCATTATGTTCCCATGTTCTTAAGAATGCCTTATTTTTCCTTTCATCTTAAAGTGTCCTTAAAAGCACTTAAATGTCGATAAATTTTAAATTTATTTTTTCTTGAAAATAAGTTTGCATTCACATTTCATAGAGATTTTTAAAAACATTATGTATCTAAATTATGATTTTTATAACATTACTAGCTGAGCCACCCGACATTGCCCAAGCCCATGTAATAAATTTAAATCTCTTTAAAAACAAAACTGTTGTCCAGGTTTCTGATGGCTTCAGCACTGTATACCGTTCATGCTCGTACGTTCCAGAATATCTTTTAGTTTCACTTCCAGCCGCCAGGGAAACATTCTGTTCTAAACAAACCTCTTTCCGAACGAACCTGGTCCTCACTGCCTATGGCACTGTTATAGTAGGCGTGATGCGTGCATGCAGTAAAATTAGAGTTGGTTTGGAAAAGATCGGAAGATTATTAGCTGAGTTATTGAAATAAGGCACAGTTAGAGATTGAAACCTTGATGGAGGTGCCAAGTGGGAGGGAGGGGGGGGGAGTGGATGTTCAAGTGCTCTTCTGCAAATGACTAATTAGGATGACCACTATGCATCGTTAAAGATTGATTCATTTGGTTAAACTAGGAACATAATTTCAAATTTCGCTTAGATTATTATTTTAAAATTATGGTAGCTCTTTTCTAGCCATACTCCCCTGAGTAGTGATTGTTATGCTAATTTAGCAAAATGGATCTGGTTTGGAGAAGCTCGGAACATTATTAGCATCGTCAGCAGACAGAGCGAAACCTTTCTTTTATTAGTATAGATGTAAAAAGTTGTCTCCAAAAAGATACATTGCGTTTATTTGTGCTAGAAAGCTACAAGTAAAGCCTGAATGTCTAATAAAGCTTTTTATTCCATAATTTCACATGAAATATAATTTTAAAAATAATTTATTACATGTAAAAAATCTTTATTACAATATTTTTACATACATTTTTCTTAAATAATGAAAATGTATATTTTAGTTTTGAGAATTTTCGGCACTTTTCAGTTAGAATAACACCTTTTTTCACAACATACAAATATTGGTACAAAAGCTGATCAAGACTATGATACGCAAATATTATGAAAAATACATGCAGAAGCGAACTTAAGTAGATGAAAAGACTGGTAATCCAAGTGATTATAGTTTAATGAAAAGTGTTTATGGAAATTCACAAACAATAAAAATAATATTTCATTACACAACACACATAAAGTTAAAGTTTTCATTTAGCTTTGCTGAATTTTTTTTTTTTTATGCCAGAGACATTTTATAAATTCAATTAAGTTTGATTCATAGAAATCAATGGATGCATGCCAAAAGTATGCACATTGAACAGCAGTTGTTAAATAAATGAGTCTTAAAATCCGGTTTTGGTGTGTTGTAATGAAGTTTTTATTTAGTGGAATATATATTCTATGGAAGTCCAGTTTCTTTAAAAATTACTTTGATACATAATGCCGTAAACATATAATGCAATATATCAAAATCAAACAGATTTTTATTTTTTTTTTACAGACACAATAAGGATAAATATTTAATATCTAATATTAAAATTTCCAGAGTGAAACCCAAACAAAGCAAGATATTAATTGCACCTCAGTCAGAAAGAGTGTTATTCCCTTTTCAGTAATGGTTTGACAACAGCAGTTTACAGGGTTCATACGGACTTTAAAAGTCCTTAAAAACTCCTTACATTTTGATAGTCTTTAATAAGGATCCTTAAAGTCCTTATTTTTTAACGTGAGCTGAATATTTAAGACGAGTCCGTAAAATATTTAAAAAAAATTCACCAAACATTCATAATCCGCCAAGTATGGCAGCTAAAAAAAAAAAAAAAATCAGGTTTCTTTGTTATAATTCTCTAATTGGACATTGGAACTGCATGTTTCGTTTCCCTTCCAATCCTAAATTTGTACCGTCTTTGTACCGTAATTTGATTTTTATTTCAGCCTGTGTCAAGCTCAAGTTTTTTTCCTTCATCGCATCATCTCTATGTTTTTGGCTATCTGACGATAGTAACATGATAAATTACCCTCATACCCTCATCCTCCCTGTCCAAAGAAATTGATGCTAAAAAACAATTGATAGCACCAACTAATAAAATGTTTATTTTATATATATTTTTTTTGTGTTTATTTTCATTTAGTAGCTCATTAAAAAAATTAAGTAGAAAAGGTATATTATATTTTATTCATGTTTTATTATGTGAAATTTCAACCTTGTGATTAAATTTTAATGAAAGCATATATACTGTTTTTAAAAAAATTGTTTATAAACTTTAGAAAGTCCTTATTCTTCTTTTAACGAAGTCCTTACAGAGTCCTTATTTTTCATTTAGCAAACTCTGTATGAACTCTCTTTTAGACAAGATTGCTTACATAAAATGGAAAGATCACAGAATGAAAGAATTTATAATTTAGGGATAAATCACTAATTCTTATTTTTTGTTTGAGAAGGAGTAAAACTGACTTGGCGGTCAGTTATCTTTATGAAGCGGTGTGCTTGGTAAAGCATATAGCCATTAAAATTGTATATTAACCCCTTCGGGACCGGCAGCTTTTACACACATTTTATTCGGTTGGCACCACTTTTTAAAAAAAAGCTACCTTTACAACTATCACAAAAATGCTCAAATAAGACAAAACAAATATTACTTTTATTTTTTACTGGTGCCTAAAACAAATTCTGTATACTCTTTTGAGGTTGCATGTATGATACCATGGTCCCGAATGGGTTAAAAGGAGAGTTATCACTGTTAATTGGACATAGAAATAGACTTATGACAATTTTAAGCTAATCGGAACAAGGCGACAAACCAATTTATTTAGATTAGTGGGGGTCAAGTAAAAGTTATGAATAGAGATTAAAACAGAATGGCTGGCATGATTTTGTTTACTTTTTATTAACGTTCCTTCTGCTCTAAGGCTATGTTTGATAAAAGGATTTATTACAGAAATGAAGAAATTAACTGGAATAAGTATAAATTTAAATTTAGCACTGGGGATAGTTAAAAGGGAAAAAAATAATTGTCATGCTTGTGAATTATTAACTATTAATTTAAGTCCTCCTTACCTGATTTAAAATAAAGAATTATCAAGGGTTAAAAAATAATATATATGATAGCTGTATTGTAGTGTGTGTATACCAGATCTTTGATTTCTTTGGCCGAAGCACCATTTTAATGCTTCATAATCGAGAATACAATTTTTTAACATATACTTTTATGAAAAAATATCATAGTATGAATTGTACCTTTGCTTTGGAAGAATTTAAACACAGCATTTATCTGGTATTTTCCAAATTGTGTAAACCATATTAAAATATATATATTTTTTTTAATATCCTATTCATCAAAAGGGAAATATTGAGAGAAAAATAATTTATCCTGTTTTATTGACTATTTATGATCAGATTACTACACTTGTCAATGTTATCTAAGCAAGCTCACATTTGGCGCTTTGGCACAAATCTGATTGATATTTAACGAAAAAGTAAAGTTTTATTTTTTTTTTCATCATTGTTCTTCTTAAAAGGATTTTTTTTTTTTGGTGCTGAGGTTTTCTTTGACCAAAAATTTTTCTCATCTAGAGTTTTCTGTTTAATACATAATCTTCCTTTTTCCACTAGTGTGAAGAGTGATTTGGCAATGTTATAAATTTGAAAGCTTATTACAGGGTTGTGATGCTACCTGGAAAACAAAGAAAAATGTGGTAAATTTATTCAGGGAATTTCAATATTTTTTCCAAATGTAGGAAAAGTCAAAGAATTTGATCAAATTTTGTAGAAATCGCCAAGGAAGCAATCTTTATACAAACAAAGGATAAGAAACTTTTGCTTTTGGCAGATTCCTGTTTTATTTTTATTTTTTTAATTATCTGAATTCTGGCTATTTTTGTCTGACAATGATGTACTCTAGTTTTATAATCTGTCTTTTTATGATTTTCTTTCTATTTAAAATCAGAAAAGAGAGAGGTTTATATATATACAGGGTTGCTATGCCACCTGGAAAAGTCGGGGAATTCGGAAATTAACACAAAAACTCAGTGAACTTCATTTTTTCTCCTCCAAAATCTGGAAATGTCAGGGAAAATTTTGCAGCGATCGAAAACCGAGCGAAGTCCGCGCCGATGTTGACACCCAATTGAGAATCTGGCTCGGAGCCTTATGTATGTTTTTTTTTAATTGAATTTTACATTTTTTTTAAACAACTTACTCTGTCTATAAAAGATTTTTAGCACCTTAAAAGTGAAGAAGTGGATTAATGAATTTGTTGCAATTGTTTTTATATATAATTTTTTACTTATAAATAAATATAATTATAAATAATATATAAATAAATAATTATAATAAATAATTATAAATAAAAATTATATTTTAAGGAAAAAAAAAACCTTTTTCTTGACATACAGAATGTAAATTTTACTAAGTTTGAGTTGCATGAGAAAGGATATAAAAAGACAGAAGACACATACATATGTAAGTTCTTTTTTTTTTTGGGAGGGGGGGGGGAATGATTTTACTAAAATAAAAACTACTAGAACTATCTATGGATTAAATAAAAAATTATGAATTAAATTATTTACATGTTTGAAAGTCATATTATCTTATTGGCATGAAAGTATTTAAAATATTACAAAAAATATATTCAGCTGTTATGATTTTTGAACACTCAAACAAAAAATTAATTTCAATTAGTCCTTAATTTAATTTTTGATTTTAAAATTGAAAAAAAAATAATTTTTTTTAAATTCAGTATTTGGCCTAAAACTTGGCCGAGTATTCGGCTATTCAGCCAAATCACTATTCGTTACATCCCTAATTTGTTTTATTATCAAAGAAAAGGGCAACTTATAAAAGGTTACTTGAAAGATTACATTTCGGCAGTCAGAAAGGTTTCACTAAAGGTTTTTTTTTTCCTCATGAGTTTACTTTTGAAAAACATCAAAACTTAGAAAGAGAGCAATTTGAGAGGTGGCTTGGAGACCACTGACCAGGTCCCTACCTACCGGGATTCGACCCAGTTTGACGGGTTTGAGTGCCTGGTCATTGGGGCGAAATTCGCCTGATCGCCCTATTGGGGCGGTCCACAAAGACAAGTACCCAGTTCGGCCAATCAACTGAGTCCGGATTTTTCTGTGTTGTTCACTCCTAAATTTAAATGTTCTGAGATCTGACGCCGCACACCACGTAATCGTCATGACAGTTGAAATGGGGCTGGACAATTTAGTGCCGAAACGTTGGTACTGAACTTAGCTTGAAAAAGGGGAGAGAATTTTGAGGGAAACTAAATAAAGAAATTAACTAGATAATGAAACCACTGAAATGAAAATATAATCAGCCAATAGCTAAGTCGTACCATCGGGGAAAATTTTTGGGCCGAGTTGCAAGGCAGACGAAAACGCTGCGGGGGCTGACGGGACTGCGCCTTTCTACCGTACCCCACCTGGTAAAAATTGGCTCCGTGGGCTGTCCCATTAGAGCGGGTCCGGTAGCTTTTGCGGACAATGTCCAATTGCACCTAATAAAGAGGCGAACAGTCAAAAATAAAATGAATAAAAAAACTGCTGCTAAAAAAAAAACCCTTGTGCTACCAGTTGGGGCCGGCCATTGGCTCGTCCCAACCGGCAGCACGAGGAACTGCAAGGGGAACCTGGAAGAGAAGAATGTTACATTTTAAACTGAACTTATTCTGAATTACACTTTAACTACATTATTGAAATTAATTTACTTTTATTGTGCTAATTGACTTGGCTACCCGTCCATTGGGCCCATGAAAGGTTGTTAAATAATTAACAATTTGTAATTTAAAATATGTACTATTGCCGTTAACTGACTAAACCATAATGGGTTGTTGTTGTTGTTGTTGGTTTGGCCCAAGAGCCCGGTTTTGCAGCTTTTTATTTCTATATAGCTGACATGATCCATATAACTGTGAAACTAGTCTCCTAATTTTGAACCAATTCCAGATGAGAGACCTGCATCTGGATTGGCACCCCCAGAGGTAGCGCTTATATAGAACTTGGAGGACATTAGAGCCACGAACAGATTTAACGTGCACCAGCTCCCATTAACGTACACGGGAGAGGTGGCTTAAGGCAGCCTTAGAGAATTTTTATATAATATTAATTACCAAAGAAAAGTTTAATAACTGTTTAAAAAAAGTTTTCGTGTAGTAAAAATTCAAGTAATAATTTAAAATACTGCCTATTCTGCAGGTTAGAGATCACTGTTTTGCTTACAAATTCTATTTTTATTTTAGTTATAAATTAACAATATTTTACGAAAATTAAAGGACCAAAAGAGGAATATTATGTAGTTTAATAATTCTAAGTTTCTTTGAAGCAAAAATATGTATGTTAAAATTTTATTGTAGTTAAGCTTTTTAACATTGGAAGTATGGTAATGTGTTTTAATTTTGTTTAATGATCAATAAATGTTTCCTTTATTCTTTTGTTTTATGTTAAATTTTTGTTACAAAATAATGCATAATTCATACATTCCAAATATTAACATAACCATGCAAATTCATGCCTTACCTGGAAATTGAATTTAGATACCTCCACATCGCTGACCATGGCCATTGTGATGTTTTAGTACAATATATCTTAACATTATGTCCTTATAATACTATGGATTATTCAAACAAAGAATGACCTTACATAATATATGCTAATTTATTTATATGTGGCTGCTAAAAAGTATGTACAATGATATGGCTGTTTTTAAAAGTGAAAAGAATGTGCTCTACCTGAACAACATATTCAAATTCTCAGTGCATTTCATTGTTTTTTAAAAGCTATATTTAATACTAGGAGGCTAGCAATTCACATTCAACTGCCACACGGTCCCAGTTTTCTTTGCTCACTCGTCCCTTTTTGTTTTTACAGCATCTCTAGCCGGAATAAGTACTACCATAAATCATTTTAACGTATGAAATTGACAATTTTTTTAATATAAAAAAAGTAATTGAAAACACAATGCATTTAGTTGGTGCTACCAATGGGCATAAATGATTTAAAATACTATGAAAAAATGATTTTGAAAACACAATTGGTATAAAACTCATTGCACCTATAATATTGTACAGCACGGCTTCATTTAAAAAAACACTAACAGATAGGAAGATAGTTTATATATCAGCAATCATTGTTTAAATTTCGTTCGATATTTTATTGTTCTAATTGATTATAGATTTTTGCAAAATAATTTTTTACTTCATCAAGATAGCACTAGATGTCAGCAAGTGCAATCTAGACAGTTGATATTTTTATTATCTCAGATTTTCATGCAGGTGAAATTTGTAAATAAATTCTAAATAATAGTTAAGAATTAATTTGAAATTAACAATATTACTCATAATTAAATTGAGAAATCACCTCATGCTTTTTGAGTTTGACTGCTCTCACACTGGCTGCCATATTGAAGGCAGAGCTGATCTTATCCAATCTAGACTGTTCATTGGTCTGAGCTCTGGAAACTACAGTTGTTGCCAGATGGTTAGCTAGAAATTCAGCTTTATTTCTGCACCATGTAAGAGAAATATATATATATATATAGATAGTGATTGCTTTCAAAAAGGAAATAATGCTTTCTTTAACAAGATATTCAAACAGTTTCAATGTTATTATTTTTACAAAAGTTAGAGATTTGAGGAACAAGCAAACGTAACATGTTTAGATCCTTATAAATGTTAATGTTAAATATACCATCTGAGAAACTATATTTCAAACAAACAACCCTAACAAAGAAAAAGAAATACATCCATTCAAAAGTTACGCTTAAATAAACAGTAATAAAACTTATTAAATAGGTTTTTTTAAAATAAACTCTTAAAAAGAGAAATTACAAGCAGGCCCGTACAGAGGGGGGTAGAGTCGGTACAAATACAAAAATATATATATGTATTATACAAAAGTTTTTTTAATAGTTTTTGTCAGTTTAGATATTTGTTCATAACATTTAAATAATTTAATGGGTAACACCACTTTGATGCCTTGAAATTTAAGGCTGTTTCAGGAATTTGTTCTTAAGAAATGTGAAGTATTTATAAAAATCCATTTACAATAATTTATTATACTATAAATATTAAAGTAGGAAATTGTATTTTTTTTTCTTTCATATATTAAAGAATTGTGGCTTGACTGATGATGGGTGGGAGCACTTTGAAAAAAGAAGAGGAAGTGGTGGGCACGATAAATCATGGTAAATTTAAACTGGAACAAAAAAAAAAAAAAAAAAAAATAGACCAAAAACAAGTGAAAGTTTTTTTTTTTAAATATATGTATGCATTTTTTTGAAATGGCATTAATTCAAAGTCAAATGTAAAATTTCAACCTAAACTTTCGTTACATATAGTTGCCCAGAAAAGCGAGCAATCGTTATTAAATATATCTAATAATATATAATAATTGATATCATAGCTATAATGTATAATATAGATAATATATAATATCTATTAATATATCGAAACATCCAACCTATTTCACTAGAAAAATGTGATTAATTTTCAAAAAGTTAATTTATAGATTGAAATCTGGTGGAGCTAGACTGCCCACTGATTTTGAAAATTGCTGTTCTGAAAAAAAGAAAAAACTTTTTGTTACTGTTTACTGGCTGTGACGCGCTCTACTTCTACTCCATAATTAACCTTTTGCTTTCTATAGAGATTTCTGACTGATAAAATAAGATTTCCATGTATGTAAAGAGAACCTTGAGCAAAAAAAGTTTTTTTGAACAAGTCAAAGCATTGCCAGTGTTGCTCCTTATTTTTTTACTTCATTTTAAACTTAATTTTTGTTGTTTCTTCTATCATGTACAAACCAAGAGATTTTTTCTTTTTATTAGTTTCCATTGAAACTATTTACATGAAAGTTTACAGGGTACATCCAGTTCTACCACAATTTTCGTTTAAAAAATTTTCTTATTAGTTGAAAAATATTGCAAATTAAAAGCTTATGGAATTAAACGCTGAAAGATATTTAATCTTAAGGCTGCGTTGGTGAACTTACTGATTCTCCTCGCTAATGTTAATCCTATTGAGGTAGGATGCATTCGTATTTTTAAAATACCTCCTCTGAAAATTAATAGTTTTAACTTCTGTTTTCTATGTGCAGTTCTTAAAGCATGTCTCTTTTTTTTTAGTTGTCAATTTTTTTCTAAAATATATATTTAATTTTACATGAAGTGTTAAAATCTTATTCAGTTTCTCTAAGATGTTAAATTGGATTATAAATTAAGCACATATTTTAGAAATATTTTGATAACTAAGAAAAAAAAAGACATCCTTTAAGAACAGTACAAAGAAAACAGAAGTAAAAAAATATTAGTTTCCTGAAGAGATATTTTAAAAATAGGGATATATCCTACATGCATAAGGATTAACATTAGCGAAGGGAATCGTAAAGTTCACTGACGAGCAGCCTTAACAAAAAAATATTAGGCAAAGTTTTTTATTTAATTTAGTAGTGCCATGCTCCTTTGAAATTCTAAGGAATGGATCCACCTTGAGTTTGTCTCTTATCTATTAGTGATAATACTTTGGTCAGTTTTTATAGAAAACGTTCCTCAATATTGTAATTTGTATGTCCTTTATTACAACTATTTCTCTAACTTTCGGAAAATTGCTCAGATGGATTTAAAATATTACTGTATTTTGAATGATCTATATACAAAATGTCTATTGCAACAAAAATAGTTTCGGTGTTGTTATTAAAAATATATATTTATATGACTTTCTATTTTATTTTCTTCTAACTTCTGAACATTAAACGAAAATCCAGATGTGAGATAGTCTTGTATAAATCTTCTCTTGCTATATATTTAGCCTTATTTTAAGTTAAAATGTTACCTGGGACTTGCTTAAATACATTTTAGGCATTCAATTTTAGCAACAGAAAATCTGTAATGAATATATTTTTTATGTTGGCACTTCATGGTACCATTTATATTATATGGCTTAAGTAATCTAAGATTAATATCAATCAACAGTTCAAAAATGAGATATATATATATAATGCAGGGGCGCCATTTGGAGGAGGCTAGGTCGAAGTGCATCAGTTGTCACAGGTCAGATTTTTTTTAAAATCTGAAATTGCAGAAAAGCTAAAATAGTTTGTCATATTTGATTAAAATAGAATCATTCGTATTAAATAAACACTTTAAACCAATAAATACCAATAATGTTTGTTAAAGCTATTGCAACTTTCTCAAAGTGAAGCACATTTATCAATAATGAGTACTTTGGTTAATTTTATAAGCAAATGTGAGAATAAAACTATCAGTTGCTTCTCAGGTGTGCACAACAAATAAAAAATAAATTGTACCCCCATCCTGCCTCTCAAAAAAAAATTTTGAAATGGCACCCTTATTTTAATGAAGTGGGTGATTTCAGATGCGCGAACGGGAGTTATGTGGAAAGCTGGGTAAAGTAACATGTTAAGGTTTCACATTTTATTTCTTTCATACATTTAACTTTTTCATTAAAAATTAGTTGAATTCAATAAAAATTTAATTACATTTTCACTATTTTAAATTTCTATTTAAAATCTTTAAATGAAAAAAATGTTACAAATGCATCATAACCTGTACTGCAAAAATAAAGAAAATTGTAAGAAAATATTATATAGATTTTCTAAAAAGGTACTATTCAGAAAATTTATTTTATGATATAGTAAACCCTGTTCACAGCGGAATTCTACTATAAATGAAAAAAAAAAATCATAGTTTTGCCAAAAAAATACCATGCAATTTTATCTTCTAAAATGAAAATAACCTGTCTAAAATGGAATTTTTTACTGTTTTTCTTAGTTTTTGTCTAAGCAGGTGTTATTGTATCATACTTATGGTAGGGGGGGCCCGCATACTGATAACCATTAAAATGTTTATAATTAGTTTTGAGGTATTGAAGTTTTTGCCTGGCATTGAAGTCCACGAAGGCATTCCTCCTATAACATTATGGCCAAAATTGGGAGATGCTTAACAGAATTCCCATCCTTAATAGTGAAGTTTTTGTCTTTAATTACATTGATAAGTTTCTCTGTGCATGTGATAGTAAATTTTTTTTTTTCTTCTGACCTGTGAATACATAATTATTATTTTCAGTAGTTAATTTAAAAATTTCATTCAATAATCCAGTTTTAGATAGATATTTTGTTTCCTGCATTTTTGCTCAAAATTTCATTTTCTCTTAATTTGTATAAAATTTTATCCGTATTATAGCCAACATACCAGGAAACTTATTTCATGTCAAAAAGAATTATCAAGAATTAAAAGGAATAAGAAAATAATACATTTCAAAAACTATATAAAGGCAATTCAACGTAAATTTTCTTTTATAATAAAACTATTATTTTTGTTTAAGTAAATAAGAATACTTGAAAAGCGTATATGTACCCAGCTTTCCGTATTTTTATGCACATGAAATCCAGTTTTTCTGCCCTAAACGTAAATTTGGAAAAAACAACTATTTCCAGAAGATATAATTTTCCATTTTTCGAATCTGACCCAACTAAATGAAGGTTAATGCAAAAATATAACCTAATAATACATTATATTTAGATTTTAAATTAATTTTTTTATTTGTCTTTGTGTAAATAAATATTTATAGCAGATAGAAAAACAATGAAAAAAAACCTGCTCACATAATGCAGAATTTGTGTTTGATGTGTACTATGCCAAACCGATCATGTAGTTTTGTTTTGCTTTTTATGGAATTTAAAATTGCAATAACTAATTATTTTAAATTATTTATACAATTCTAAATTTTTAGGAATGTAAGATTATAGTCATCAATTAAACATAAAAGAAAACATAATCTAAAATTAGTATAACTTTCCCATTAGCGAGGCCTAGTCTTTTGTTATATGTAAGTTTGCATCCTATCCTGTAAATTTATATAATCTTTGATTTGATTTAAAAAGTGATTATTTATGATTAAAAAGAACAGTTTATTCAATCGGTGAATGAACTATGAAAATGTTCATACTTTCACCTTTTATTTTTTTAAATAGGTTTCAGCAACATTGGCAAAAAGATGGGAGAAGCTTGGCAAGCATTGCCAGAGAAAGAAAAAATGGTATGTGGTTTTTTAAAATTCTTGGATTTTGACACATTATCTGTAATTATAGACATTTAATTTTAATTAAAACTGATACTTTCGAAATGCCATAATCAAAATAGCATGTACTTATTCTGCAACATATGAAGTAATTTTAAATGTTGGTTCATTATAAATTAGTTTTATTTATCAATTAGTTGACACACCTGGCTTTGTCCAGACTCATGATAATAACCTTAAATATATTGTTGTTACAGTATCCTGGTTTCTTATGGCTTTACATTAAGAGCTTTTAATAAAATCAACATTATCATTTTCAAGGTTTTACTTACATATTTTTAGCCTGACACATTATCTGTTTTATTATTACATGCCTGTTATATCAGCTTATCCATCATGCATTTTCTCTCAATCAATTAGAAATGTAACTATTATTCATGCTTTGTTTATTTTCATTTGCTTTTGCTCTTACGGCCTTAATTGCCAATAGATAGCAGTTTGATTGTGCCGAACATCAAATGCCATCTCTCGCCATATGTCGAGTGAAGGTTTCAGAGAGCGGAAGTGGAAGTTATCACTTTCTTCAGGGCATGCCTTTGAGGTTGATATGGGAGGAGGATTTAAGCTCTGTCATTCCTAGTGGCAGACAGCTTTGTTGTTCAATGAAAATTTTGGAGAATGGATGCATATTAAATAAAGCACCTTCTTCCTTGTTAGTGGTATGTTTGGCATGACCAAAGTTTAGTCAAGAAAAACCTGAGTAAGTTTCCTGTTTTCAAAGGTTCCAAAACTTCTAGGGAGGGAACTTTGTTTGTAGGAGTGGAAGGACAAAAGACTGCGATAATTCTCAGAATGACGGATTGAACAGGGGAAACTTGGCATGAAAAGAAAAGACTTCCCTAAAATAAAGTCGACTGACCAGTTACCCTGGCAACAGAACTGTGCCCAAACCGGCTCTAGAGTCTTTCTTAACTCGATCACATAAAGCATTTTTTTTTTTTTTAAATCATTCACTCACTGGTTCGTTCTTCACTTGTGCTGACATTCTTGCCATTTTTCTTATTGCTTACTATTCCATTTGGTTTGATTTGTAAAATTTGTTTTGTTTTAGCAATGTCAAATTCAACTTCACTTAAAAGAAAGCATTCCTCGCTCACCATTGCTGATAAACTGCAGTTATTAAAGAAATTAGATAGCTGTACTTCGGTAAAAAATGTGTGTAATGAGTATGGCATCGGAACATTGACCGTTTATGATTTTTAAAGAAATAACGAGAGAACAAGTTTAAGAAGCGTCACGGATTAAGTTTAGTTCAGGTTTCTGGTGAGAGGGTATCAGCAGATTCTGAAGCTGCTGATTCCTTCAGCGAACAATGTGAGGACATCATTACACAGGAAAAACTTTCGCCAGAACAGGTATATAACACAGATGATACTGCGTTGTTTTGGCGTTATGTGCCCAGAAAAACCTATGTGACTCCTGAGGAAACTTCAGCTTCAGGATTTAAATATTATAAGGAGAGACTGACTGTTATGGCATGCACAAATGCTGCCGGAACCCATAAATATAAATTGTTAATGATCGGCAAAAGCAAAAATCCAAGAGCTTTAAAGGGAGTTCAGATTTTGCCAGTTCTTTTTGAAGTGAATAAACGAGTATGGATGACAGCGGAAATATTCAAACAATGGGTTTGAAAATCATTTTGTTCCTGAAACCCGTCACCATTGCCAGAAACAAGGTCTTCCTGAAAACTGCAAAATCTTTCTTTTGCTCAACAACTGCTCAGCTCATACTGCTTCAGAAATTCTGGAAAAGAATAATGTTGTTTTGCATTTTTTTCTTCCCAACTGCACATCACTTATCCAACCGATGGATCAAGGCATTCTAAGATGCTTCAAATGCTGCTACAAGGAGGAGTTTATGAAAGCAATGCTAAATGCATGCAATAGTGGTACTGGTGTATTGCAGTTCCAAAAGCAATTTAATGTGAAAGACTCATTGTGGTGGGCAGCTAGTGCTTGGCAAAGCATTCCTGATGATAAAATTCTTACAACGGATGGCATAAACTATGACCATCATTAATCTGTTTAGACAACAAACAAAGTAATGGTGAATTTCGTGGGTTTTCAATTTCTGTTGAAAAGAACCGTATCCAAGACCTGCTGAATTATCCAAAATCTATGATGTACAAAGGCAAAGAAGGTTTGGATGTGGAAGCAATCAAAGATTGCTTCAATATAGATAATGATGCACCTATCACTAACAGATGAAGAAATTTGCAACATGGTTTTAAATCCAGAAAATAAGGATGAGGATACCAGCGATGACGACTTCGAGCCGAGAGCTACAAATATCCCTATAGATAAATGCATTAGTCTGATGGATGAATTGATTATTTTGTTAGAACAAAAAAGTTTTATAATCCAAGAACAGATTATGCAACTCTGTAAAATAAAAGAGGTGTTGCAGAATAAAAAGCCGAAGCAATTGAAATTATCGGACATGTTTAAAGTGTCTGATAAATAAAGATTATCAGTTTTATTTTTTACAGTGGATGCAATCCACTTTAAAAAGCGTGCAATGTAGAAACCAACCACTGTAAAAAATTGTTCTGTTGTAGCTGTTTTTTTTTTCTAAGGCTAGGTAAGCACACTTTCGATACTTTTTTTCTTTGCCATTTTTTTTTATCCAAGTATTGTTTTGTTTTTTTTAAATCAATAACTATTTGTTTTCTAAAATATTTTCATACGTACTTTTAAAAGCACAAATAATGTCTTATTCTAAATAGATTAAATACCAAAATTCCATCATATTGCCGTTTGTAGACTAATATTTTGAATGAAGACCTAAAATCTGGAAAATTCCAAAATCCTGAAAAGCAGTGGTCCTGAGCATTCCGAATTTGGGGTCCTATACTGTATGCCTATTTTGAGATGGTTTTAGTATGCTATTGCTATCGAGTAGATCAGGATGTATATAGATAAGATCTTGCATCTAAATATTATGGAATGACCATCAAAACTGTTTTTCCAAAACAAAAATTGTAAAAACATCAGATTTCTAAATAAGATGTAAGTGAAATATAGTAGATTCGGTTTACATTTCCATAAGTTGCTTTCATATATGAGATTTTATTCAACTTATCCATCAGATTCAGGTGTTTTGTGGTTGGCATATAAATAAATATTGCTATTTGGACATTAAGATAACATGAAATCTTTTACCAAACTGATGCTTATCATAATAAAATCAGTGTAAAACTGAATCCAAGATATATCTTCGCATAATCAATAGGAAATTACGAATGTAAATTTTGAGATTACTAGGGGTCAGAGCCCCACTGAAGAAATGTACTTTTTTAATCTAAAACATTGCAAGAAATAAGCAGTTCATGATGATTTCAGAATATCATTGAATAGCACAGTGTTTAATTTATAAGGCATTTTCATTTTTTCCCTAATAAAATTAATAAATATATAGAACAAATGGAAGTTTTATATTAAACTAGAAAATATGCAAATCAGGAGCCTCAACATCAGCTCTCCAATTTGCTGTTTTTTAACACACATTGCATAATATACAACTTCCTACAAATCACAATTTAAAGTTTTTAAATTACATAAATATAAAGTACTTTGGCGACTTTGGAAATTAGAAGCATTAAGGGTCATTCCATGTCAATTCACCCAGAGCATGGCACCCACCATCACAAATTTTGATAAAATTTGGTGTACTTGTAGAACTTTTCATGCTGATTCCAAAAATATCATCCATATTGAAATTGATCAAATGGTTTAAGAGTTATGAGCTTTTAAAAATCTTCCAAGATGGCCGATTTGCCGCCATTTTGAATAGCACATGTGACAACATAAAAGGCTATAACTACTTACAGGTTTGACATAGAACCTTCAATTTTTTTTTGTTTTGTTCAGAATGAAGTAAACTTTCATTGAAATAGATTTCTGTGCAGTTTATTCCATTAAAATGCTCTCAGAAAATTATTTATTTGCATTTTTTTAATTAAAAAAGGGTGTAACTTCAAGAGCTGATTTCCCCCATTGCCCCCCCTTCAATTTTCATCTAATTGCATACACAGACACCTCAAAGTGTGTTTTGAAGCCTGGTATAAAAATTGTAATGGGCAGTTCACAGACATTTTGTTTAAAGAAAAATTTCAATTTTACTGACCTTCCAAACATAACGGAAAACACAAGATGTTTGATATTTCTTTTATTATCAGAAATATAATATTTTCATCTAAAAGTTTGATAAGGTTTTATCTTACATAAAGATATTTTTTTATAAATGTAGCTAAAAAGAAGTGGAATCCCATGGAAGTAAACAGGAATGCTTATAATGAATTCCTGCAGGACATAGCAATGTTGTCATGTCAAATTGAAATCTGTTGCAAAGTTTCAGTAAATGATAAATAAAACAAACAATGGAAAAAAATTCTACGAATAGTCACATTTTATAACTAAATCATACTTGTATATTATACCAAATATGATAAATTTATAACTCTTAAATAAAAAATACAATAAGTAAAAATTATCGTACTTTAAAATTATGGAAAAAATGGAAGTAACTCAAAAAGTGAAAGCTTTTGCGTGGTTTCAGTTGATATGAACCATGATATAGCAATGGTTTATCAGACTCAAAAATTAATCATGCAGTATTTAAATAACAGGGTGGCTACAGATTCTAGAAATCTGAAAGGTTTATGAATCTGTAAAAGTCAGAGAATTTCGTAAAGGTAGTTGAAAATCAGAGAAATTAGTCTATATGCGAAAATTTGTTTCCTCACAAGACTGATTTGTCGACAAACAGATAATATTTTAGCCAATAATAGTACGCGATAAAGAAAATTAATTTTTTATATATTTTTAAAAAGATGCACATGATATGAGTTTTTATTATTTAACACAAATTAACATGATCAGATGTCCTCATTTTCTGTGGATAGCATTTATATTGAAGGCAATTTACACATTTTTGAAAATTTTATGATACATTAGCATAAGCTGACTAGGTGGCTAGCTTAATCCGATTAGCTATCCCATCAGATATAAATATGTCTTAGAATTGAACATTCTTCAGAAAATGAGGAAATTTTTTGCTTGTCATATATTTATTGACAACTGTATGAAGTTGTTAGACTTAATTTTGAGTTTGGATTTATGAAACTGTGAACCAGTACTTTAAGAATATTTTGCGATTTTTATATTTTCCCTTGTTTTTTCTCCCAAATGAGGAATTGGCAAGCTGGATAAGTGTGTTATATGAGGAAGCAGCATATATAAAAAAAAATCGTATATATATAGTTAATAACAGAAATCAAGGAAATCTAAAATAAAGGTAGTCAGAAAAATCAGGGAACCTTTTTTTTTTCGATATTTCTGTAGCCATCCTGAATAATAAGTATCCCTTAGTTACAAATGTAGAATATTGTACTGACGGCTGTGCTGCCCAGTATAAAAATTGCAAAACATTTTCTAACCTATGTTACCATGAATATGATTTTGGTGGAATAAAAGCAAAATGGAGGTTTTTTACTACAAGTCACAAAAAAATCTGTTTGCGATGGGGTGTAAGAGAGACTGTTAAAAGAATTGTGAGAAAAGCAAAGGCTGCTGCATGGTCAAACAAATGTGACTATGATATATGAATATTACAGACAAAACATTTAAGGTATAACATTTTTTATCATCACAAAAAAAGACATCTTGAAACTGCAGCAATATGTCTCAGCGGATGCAACTTGCTACAACAATTCCTGAAACACATGGTATGCATTATTTTGAATCTACAGCAAATTTATTAATAAGTGAAAACTATTAATGAACTGATGAAAATTTTTCTGTTTGTTCATCTTTTGATAGAAATGTTAGCGACTTTGAATATTCCATCCCTTAACAGTTATGTAGTACATATATATGAATCGAATTAGTATATAAGCTTAGTTTCGGAAGTCCACAAAGAAGAAGGAGATGTAACTTAAATTCATGCATCCACATGACCCATCACCTTCGTAATATCAGCCAGTAAATGACAGTTATATTGTGCCTTTCAATCATATCCTTTGTGCAGTTGACATCAGTATCACAACATATAAACTTATTGATATATCCAGTGCTTTAATAAACACCAAGTTGGCAAAACATAAAATGAGAGGGAAATAAAATTTAAAGATAAAATGAACAAATTTTAACTAAAACAATTTTGTGATTTTTCATCATTATTACAATAGAGTTATTTTTTTAATTAAATATTTATTTTAAATTGTTATTGATGTTATTAAAAAGGCGATTTTCTATAATTTTAAAATACTACAATAATTTTTACTTGACAATATTCTTTTATTTAAGAGTTGTAACTTTATCACATTTGGTGTAGGTGTAATATACAAGATAATTTAGTTATAAAATGTGACTATTCGTAGAATTTTTTTCCATTGTTTGTTTTATTTATCATTTACTGAAACTTTGCAACAGATTTCAATTTGACATGACAACATTGCTACGTCCTGCAGGAATTCATTATAAGCATTCCTGTTTACTTCCATGGGATTCCACTTCTTTTTAGCTACATTTATAAAAAAATATCTTTATGTAAGATAAAACCTTATCAAACTTTTAGATGAAAATATTATATTTCTGATAATAAAAGAAATATCAAACATCTTGTGTTTTCCGTTATGTTTGGAAGGTCAGTAAAATTGAAATTCTTCTTTAAACAAAATGTCTGTGAACTGCCCATTACAATTTTTATACCAGGCTTCAAAACACACTTTGGGGTGTCTGTGTATGCAATTAGATGAAAATTGAAGAGGGGGGCAATGGGGGAAATCAGCTCTTGAAGTTACACCCTTTTTTAATTAAAAAAATGCAAATAAATAATTTTCTGAGAGCATTTTAATGGAATAAACTGCACAGAAATCTATTTCAATGAAAGTTTACTTCATTCTGAACAAAACAAAAAAAAATTGAAGGTTCTATGTCAAACCTGTAAGTAGTTATAGCCTTTTATGTTGTCACATGTGCTATTCAAAATGGCGGCAAATCGGCCATCTTGGAAGATTTTTAAAAGCTCATAACTCTTAAACCATTTGACCAATTTCAATATGGTTGATATTTTTGGAATCAGCATGAAAAGTTCTACAAGTACACCAAATTTTATCAAAATTGGTGATGGTGGGTGAATTGACATGGAATGACCCTTAATGCTTCTAATTTCCAAAGTCGTCAAAGTACTTTATATTTATGTAATTTAAAAACTTCTGCAGAAGTCGCATGCTGCAATTTTCTTATATACATTATAAGTGTTAAAAAATATGGTTCTTACTGATTAATGTTATAAAAATACAACTATATTATATAGATAATAATTTTATAGCAATGACACCTTAAAAACTAAATATGAAAAAAAAAAAATCAGAATTTTTTAGATGCACTGGAAGAAAATCTAATTTCATTGAATAATATGCGTAACGTAATATCTTTCTTATTAAATCAAACCAACAATATAAAACACAAATTAAAATGAACTGTAAAAATTACTCTGAAAACCTCTATATACTACAAATGCACAAAGAAAATCATTTCAAATCACAAAATCTTCGTTGTCAATTTTTTTTTCTTAAATGTGCCATATTTTTATGATATGCAGTTTAAAACAAGGTAGATATTCAGAATTATTCATAACTTTTGAAATACCATTTGATACAATATTTTTGCTAAATTGTGCAGAAATGTTGATAAAATGTTTGCTGTAGCAGCTACCGAACATGGTTATTAGTGCTGCTTTTAAGAATTTGTGTCTTTTTGTAGCCAGAAGGACCATTTAAAAGAATGAAAACTCTTTTGCCTATGGTTCCAATTTCAGAATTGCTTCCATCAGCACTACACATTCTAAGCTGGCTAACATTGTCTATAATAGATCCCCAACTTTCACAGATGGCTTCTGACACGGGTACAGAGATAACAAAACGTAAAAATTGAATTAAGTATGGAATTTCTCCACCGAGGTCAATCGCAGCCTTCTTTAAAAGAGCTTTTGGTTCATAATAGTGCTCCCGATGCGATACGTATTTCAGTTATACGTTTAACCGATATACGTATATACGTATAATACGTATTTAAGGAATACGTATGCCTTAAACTATATGTTTAAACGTATCCGGATACGTATAAGCGTATATCGGTTAAACGTATAATATAAGTATACGTTTAATTCAAGTATACGTATATTTCAAGCATCGTATTTACTTTTAATGCCAATGGATCTCATCAGTGTTACGTCACTGAACGAAAAACAAGTTTGAAATCGGTGGCGTAACTTTAGCAATCTGTATAATATGTTTCATACATAGAATCTTGTTACTTTTCAAACTACTACTTTACCTACTCAAATTGCGCCCGGGGGGGGGGGAAGGTCAAATGTTGTTCTTTTCACGGTGCTAATGTTTTCTACTTTGTGCTAATGTATAACGAAATTTCATTTTTTTAACCATGACACTCGTGGTATTTTTTATGCAAAGTGTATGTGTATTACAAGTTATTACGTTTTAAGAATTGTTCATCTAGACAAATTTTATTGTTTGTGTTAGTACCTATAAATTTCGATTACTTATAGCCTGATAAATAATTGTCACTGCAGGTTTCAGAACGCAATCACACAAGCTTAAAATGACCTGCCTTCTCTTTTCTTTTTTGCTGTAAAAACGTATTTTCAAAATATTTTTAATATAGAAAAAGTATTCTTAAATAAAATAAAAGTATGTTTAGTTAGTTATTTGTTATGGCCGATTATCTGCACTAGGGATATAGGCCGGTGGGGGGAGTGCCCTCAGTGGAGGTCTTTAAAAAAATTAGATTATGAAACTTCCCAGGAGTGTGATTGATCAATGTCAGTATAAAATATGAAGTCAATGTAAGTTTGTGTTCTGCAATACTAATGTTTCGGGTTAAATGTCCACGCCATAAATTAAAATAAACTATGTGCGTGTGTCCCAGATATGCGAAAGATAAATCATTTCATAATTAATAGTTTAGATTTGAGGGGAGAAAAAACAAAATCTAAACTGAGGAAAAAATATTCAGATTTTTTTACAAGTACCGACTGCACAGGACACAGCGGATGTTTCTCAAAGTCTTTGATCCGCAAACCACCAGGAGAAAGGCATAATTTTTTAAGCAATGAACGAAAACCGTTTATACGTTTAACCGCTGGTGTAAGATCCGTATATACGATGTACCGTATATGCTGTTTCGTATAATACGTTTAACCGCCTTGGTCGTATCCAAAATCTGCACCCCGTATAATACGTATTATACGTATACTCGTATAAACGTTTAACAGGGAGCACTAGTTCATAACCAATGCTTCCTGTTCTTTCTTCGTTTATTGTATGACTGACACACAAAATTCTGTTACTGGGTACATGTGAAATGAAAATTAGAAAAATTAAATTAAACAAAACAAAAAAAAATAAACAAATATAAAGTAATTATTTGTTGCAACATTCACATTTGATGTAAAAATGAATGCATTTTCAGTTGCTTCCTTTTCATATTTAGCTGTGAACGCAGAGCTAGTTTTTCATTTTTCATCAAACAAAATATTCATCAGTTTCATTTTCATCTGTAAAGATAAATTCCTACAAATATTTTATTGAATTTAAGATTGGAGTATCAAGAAATATTTTTTTTAATATAAGTGTAATGTAGTAAATTGTAAGTGCCTAAGTGTCCCCCCCCCCCCCCCCTTAAGATTGGTTCCATTATTATTCCCTTAAAACATCCTTTTTTCAAATATTTCTTTTTGATCAAGTTAAAAACTAAATAAACATTTTGAAATTCTTTATGAAACATATTTGCTTTATGAATAACTACATAGTAAATAATGAATAAATGCTTTATTTATTGGTTATAAAACTGAAAAATAATAGTTGAATAACTTTTTGAAATTAAATGCACAGATGCATAAATAAAAATGTCTTTGTAGATAAGTATGGATTTTTGCAAATAATTTATTAATAATATTTATTAGTATTTATTAATTATATTTTTAACATTACAATAAATTATGTATTCTCACTATTGTATGAACAGCTTTTAAAATTGATGAACTACTTATAGGCATGGAAACGAAAAGCTAAACGTCTTGCTTTGAAGAGTACTGGGAACATAATTAATACAGGAGCCACAACCTCTACGCAGAACAAATCAGCAAGCAAAACTGCTGCAAACATGGATGAATTAATTAAGGGTATAACTGAACATGCAGTTCTTGGAACTGCTCCTATTGATGCTGCAGCCCATATGAAATTACTCGGGGATTCTCTTACTGTGATTGGTCAAAGATTAATTGAACATGAGGTAAGAAGCACTTTTATTTTCTGATATTGCAACTGAAAGTAGCCGAATTCTGACAAATAAACAATGCCACAACCAAACAACTCAACTGAGCAGTTGGTAAATCAAAACAAATGCCGAATCATCAGTTTACATGCTGAAAAAAGGAAAAAAATAACGAGGGGGAAAAAGTTTGAGTCTAGGATAAGAAGATACAAAATAAATGAAAAGAAGTGGAAAATTTAGGCACTGTACATACTACACTTCTTTTATTTTTTTATGCGATGATATATTTATATTTAAAAGAAATATTTTTGGATGTAACTGTTTGTTTGAATATGCTTAAAAATAATGTAAAGTAAATTAATATTTCATCCTCCTTATCAGCAAGAAATTATAAACTATAATTGTAATCTGCAGAACTTGGAATGTTGTTTTAAAGTTTTTTTTGTTAGTTTGTAGAATCTTGATGTAACTTAACTGAAAAATTTTGTGACACACCTGAGGACCTCTCATGGTGTGTGTTGCAGCACACCGGGTGAGAACCACTGCTATAAGAGATATATGCTATTTTTTAAGGAGTTAAGATTCTTTTAGTGCTCCTGTTAGATGTTCTTCAAAGGGTGCTGCACCTTGGTCTTTTTTATTTACACATTTTCATTATACAGATGTGTCCTCTTTTTAGACATGGAAAATGCATCCTGCCCATTTTTCACAGCTACTTTTCACCATGTAATTTTTTTCAAAATATTTTGCCCTTTTTTTTTTCTTTATTCCTTTTTTGTGGGGGAAGGATGTGGACTTTGGAAAACCAAAGTTCTGCTGGACACACCTGTCATAAGTCGTAATCTCCACACACTTGTAAAAAAACAGGTGCAGTTACTGCATTGTGTTCTCCAATTTCCATTTCAAAATAGTCATTTCTAAGTTCATCTGGATTTCTCTCTTTAACCCCTTCAGCACCTGATTATTATATCATAAGTATTCGTTTTTTTTTTTTTTTTTTTTACAAGTTGTCGTATATTGTTATGTTTATTTTATGTGAAATGAATAATACCCTTTTCTCCTTTGAACACCATACACTTCAATATTACATATGACATACGGGTAGGAGTGTATAATGAAATCATACACTCGCAATATACATCTGATATGCTGAAGGGGTTAAAGTTATGCCTTCATCACAGTGTAAACAGAGATTAATGGAAGATGTTAGGAATTTTTACATAATGAAACAGTTTATCCATCACAAACTGATCGGATTATAAGATAACATTTGACTTGACTTCTCCAATCTGAATAAATAAACCACAGATAGTTAAAGCTTTTTATTTGGAATGGCTCTTTTGTGGGAGGCTGTAATTTTCTAAAAGTTTATTATACTTTAATAGAAAGCCTAAAGGATGATGACATGAACAAACAATATATAAAATGTGAACAAACTAATTGTATTAAGCTGCAAGTCCATCAAAAAATAGTAGAAATCATATACATAACTATTAAGTTTTGAAACAACTCAAAATAAAGTATAACTCACTAGCTTAACGTTTAACATAAAAGATTATACTTATACTCCAATGATATCTCAACAGGATCACCGGTTTCGAAACCGATCCCTATTTAATCCATTTAATAAAAGGCAACTAATGTCTTCCACTGGCATCTGTATATATTGAAACATCGACACATGCCGGGAAAATGTCCACCTGTCACGAAATTTCCACGAGAATTAGCATACACGTGCTTACGCATTCAGAAACTACAGCCGGCCAATCCAAATGACCACGTGTGACACCATCTGTTGAAGCACAGACGTACTATGTCATTTGTTTATGCGATCTTTCCTGTGCAAGCAGCAGAGTGTTTGAGCGATATAGCTAATATGAGCTTTTATTTTAGGACTTATAGGAACATGATTAAATGTGTTTTCTTGTGAATAAATAAAACCAGCTTAACGAATAAAAGTTTAAAGGTAAGTTAAATGTTACATTTGAAAATAAATAAACTATGTATTTAATTGTTTTTCAAACTCAGTAAACTTATGATATAAACATGAAATATAATGAATGCTGGATATGTGTAGATGATGATGGGTGGGTAGTGTAAAGTAATACTTTAATAAAAGTATTTTAAGCAGATGGATGTTTGACATAACGGAGGCCTGTGTTATCCTAACATCTCCAATGCTGGCTCTGAACAGGTGGACGACAGACACGGTCGGCAGATACGTGAGATGCGTTTGTATTGATTTCAGTTTTTGTGATTTATACAGCATGCTATTTTCTAATATTTGAGACCATGGATAAAAGTAAAAGGTCAAATTATACTGCTGCTTTTAAGTTATGAGGTTAAAGAAGCAGAGAAATCAAATAACAGTGCAACTACATGAAATTTTGATGTGAACGAGTGACAAGTTAGAGAGTGGTGGAAAAACCGCAAGTCAAATGCCGCAAAAAATGAAAGCGAGGAGAGGTGGAAGCACTTGTTTTTCTAAATTAGAGGAAGTGCTTAATTCCTAGATTTTGGCGAAAAGGAAAAATGACTTTATAGTAACTTGAACTTGCATCCGCCTTCATGCATTACACCTGGCGAAATATTTGAATCTCGTTCCATAGCCACACACGTTTGTGCCTTTGCCGGATGGTGCACAACGTTTATGATGTGATAATATATTAATGTTGGAAAAGTGTTTAGCAGAGTTTAATTAAAGGCAATGCAAACGTATTTGCTGGTGTTACCGTGACTTCGTAAAATTAAAATAAATTTCAGTTTCAATTGAGCTAGAATAAACTATAAAGAAATGAGATGTGTGTGATGATATAAATGAATACAAGTAAGTTTCTTTAATAAATATAATTTGTTTTTAAACGTTAATCATATAAAAGTAACAAAAATATAAAAAGACATTTAAAGGAAAAGCAGTTTAACATATTTAACAAAGAAAAGTAAAAAGCACTTAACTATATTTAAATAAATTCCCCCATAGGTTTTCACGACAACACAGAATTGATCAACTTCAGGTAAACAGGTATGAGATGTCCAGGGTCGGCTTCCATCTTCAAAAAACTATTATCATCCAGGAATACGATATAAGCTAGTATGGTATAAATTAGACGACACATGATGATTATATATGCAACGAACTTCACTAATGCAAGACTTCAAAACACTGTCCACATAGATTCAAAACATAACAGAAGACAAGATGTCTGAAATACTACGGCGATAAAATTTCAATACTCCGACCTTGAACTAGTTCCAGTCCTCATGATACGGAACTCTCAAAAACATCTGGTCTAAATTTGGAAAGGATGATTAGACGTCTCTGAATATTGGCAAACTATTAAAAATATTGAAGCAAGCTAACAGGTGAAGTCGTTAGCATAAACAACAAAAAATCGACAAAAAATCTCAATATGAAAAGATTGTAAAAAAACAGAAAGAGCTTTAATTTAAAACGCCATAGCAACTTCATCATAGTTGCACTACTCCATTTTAAAAAAATTAAAAAGTATTCACATGAACGTAACTTGTTCACAGAAAAAGCAAAATGAACTCAATATGAATAGAGGTACGTTATATACTATCCATCTGTCTAAAAAATAGCCCATTACGTACTTCAAGGAGCATCTATCAGCTTCCTGGTCATGAATCAGAGGATAATTCATAAAATCAGTCTAAATTGAATTCGATCATTTTGCCCGATATAATACATTTTGTCATCTTTTTCAATAAAAATTATTTGGAATTCATGCAGTGATATTTGAATTTTTTTATTGCGATATTGCCAAAAATGATGAAATTTTATCACCGGACTATTTGATAACATTTCCATCCAACCTTAAATGTTATATCCCTGTATGGAGGAGACTTTCCGGAATAAATTAATACCAATAATTTGAATTTACAACAAAATGTTAAAGTAACTGATGTGGTACAGAAATAAAGGCCAACTTCTTAATCTATACTAATAAAAGAAAGTTTCGCTCTCTGTGTGTGTGTGTGTGTCTGTTGGCGATGGCTAGGAAAATCTAGCCCACCTAGAAGGCTGGAAATTTGGGTGTGGATAGTCCAAGGTCTGGCCATGTGCACCTGAGCCTCAGAATTTTAATATTTTGATAATTAGCCTAGATATTAATTAGATTATCATTAACCACCGCTTCTAAAATGTTAACTTTTAAATCAAAATGGCGAAAGAAACGGACTGGCGCATTGGATTTGCGACCGGAAATGAACGAATTCGAAATTATTTAACTAATTAGCAAATTTTAAGAAATCTGATTGAGATATCAATTTGAAAATTTCTGAGCATATGTAAAAAAATATTCTGTATCTGACTATGTGATTTTTGAAAAATTCGGTTGGTAATTTTTTTAAATTTACGCAAAAATCTGCAGGTGCCAGTGAAAATGATCCCAGAAAGTTTCAGACAGGGATCTGCTTTCATTAAAAACTGAACTACAGAGAGATCTGTTTCTCGGGAAAATCCCTCCATTTAGTTTGCGAAAATGAAAGGAAATAATTGCCAATTTTTACTAATGAACAAAAATTTATGTAACTAATTAAGATATAGATTTGAAATTGAGGTCGGGAAGGGGGCTATTTTAGCGTGCCGGTTATTTTCCGGTTAGATCTGCCGGCTATTTTAGCTTAGCATCTTCGTTATGTTCTAATTATCAGAAAAATGTAATTCTTTTTTTAATGATCGCGTTACTGTAAGTGACACGGTGGTTCTCTTGAACAAATTATTCGTTATATTTGCGGGTATGAGGAGGGAGGGGGTTAACGCCTGTCTCTGATATTGTAATTATCTCGGGCCCAGGCAACACCAGGCGGGTTAGCTAGTAACATCATAAAATTAAGAAATGTTTTTTTAGAGATTTCCCATTGAGATTATGCAGCAAAATTTCACTGATTTTGTATCAGGTATTGTGGAAATGGAATTTTCCAAGTATCAAATAGAACCTTTAAGCAGTGAAATATTATTCTGCGATGCTGATGTTGCTTGGAGTAAAATTTCAGAAATTAAAGATCCAAATGGATCAATAAAATATAATTTTTTACCAAAAATTATGCTAACAATTCTCCTAATACCACACAGTAATGCTGCTGGTGAAAGAGTGTTTAGCATTGTTAGATACAACTTAACAGAATTTTGTTCATGCTTTAACATTGAATGCATTACTTACAAAAAAAAAATTGAAAAAAAAGAAATTGTAAGTGCTAAAAAAGCTACTGTACAATCCTTAAAAAATTTAAATGTTTACCTGTAAAATAATTTTTTTTTCCACTTGTTTTTTTTTCCTTTTAGTTTTTAGCATGTTTTTAACAACATATGTTTTCCTTTTCCATGATACAATTATTATGATTTGAAATAGGTATTGTGCTGGATTTTGTTGTAAGAATATTCATACAAAGTAAAGTATTCTTTTGATATTTTAATAAAAAATAGCATCATGTACCTTTGTTGAAATGGGGAAAAAAATCAATTGGAAACAAAATTTCAATTGGAGACAATTTTTCAGATAAATTTTTATGATGAATACATATTGCAATATGAGGTAAGTTTTATATTTTAATTGTAAAATATCTTTTATTTTAATATGATTGATAGTTAAATCAGTGTTTATCAACAAAGTGTTGTTTTTAAATGTTAATTTTTAGCGCCCTAAATCATTTGTTTTTTGACTACACTTGATTCCTCAAAACTACACATTTTCTATGTTTAAACTACACATTTGTACTCGCAGAGGTTGGCAGCCCTGCATCGCAATTTTAAAATATACTGTAAACTTTTCCCATAAATATTATGTATGCAGTATTCTTTAAAGGAGTCTTTGCTAAAAATCTCAATTTTTTTGAAATAGTAGAAATTGCGTCGGCCATATCGGGCCGGGCCTGTTTTCACGGATTTCTGTATGGGCCATGCTGGGTCATGAACTGTGAAAATATAAACGGGCCGCCCTGGCCTGGGCATGGAAATTCCGGCCCGTTCAGATATCTCATCTACAGCTAAAGTTATTATTTTAGTAATTTTAGATTCAGTAAATGTTATGTTTTTTATTATTAACATAAAGATGTTTGAAATACTTGTTAAAATTTTTAAACATACAAATAATAAAATATCAATTGTAATTGGTGTTTTTATTTTTATTTGAAAAAGAAATAATAATCTATATGTACTTAAATTTATATTTCTGTATTTAATGTTTTATAGGGTCAGTTAGCTGTATCTGGCATCTATTCAGTCCTCTTGGATACACTGTTGTGTGCTATAGGTCCTCTACTATGCTTAACAACTGAAATTCCTGGTTTGGAACATTTGGATAAAAATGTCTTTAAAAAGACTCTGGATCACATTGCATATTTCATGCCTGGCTTATAATCTTAAGAAAGGGATATTTGTACCTGAAATGACTTGTACCTCAAACACATAATGTATAAGCTAGTGTCAAAACAACCTTTGTTTGAGAATAAAATTTCATAAGAATATTTTGAGAATATTTTTCATTTCATTTTCCCTTTGTTCATAAAATAGAAGGAAAATTCTGATAATGCATACATGTAAGTTCATACTTAAAAAAACAAAAAAACATTCATTCATAATTAAACAATCAAGAAAATCAACATTCATAGTAACTAAAATTACTTATTAAAAATTTTTGTATGTAAGAAAATTGTACTAGTTCATATGATCAAATGTATTTGTTTAAATTATAGTAAAGGTGCTTTATTTTCTTTGACAGGTGCTTAATTTGAAAATAATAAAAATAATCTGTAAAATATAGAAGATTAATGAATGAAAAAAAATCTGTTAAATAACCTGCAAAATATATATTGTATGGTCTTATGACCTCCTGGGAGTTCAGGATACTGTGTTTTATTTTGCTTTGCTCCACTCTCTAAGATTAAGTTGATGAAAGAAAAAAGAATATAGATTGGTTATCTGTTGTACCTGCTATTCACCTGAAAATTATGTACTGTATATCATCATCATAGCAATGCAAAATTATAAAGTATCTTATGAAGTGTTATATGTAGAATGCAAAAAAATATTCTATATTTTTCAGGGGCTTTCTCATAAAATTTTGCATATGCATTTGCTACTGTATGGCATTCATCTGAAAACTGGTGAAAATAAAAAGGAATCTTTTTCATGGTTTATAGTTTTACATTTACAAACAATATACAATATTTTGTAGTATTAAAATTTTCATTTCTGAAATTTTTGGGAAATATGTTTGAAATTTAAGTGAACTACTGAATTTTCTTCTGGGAAAAGAGAGTATGAACCTTGTTAAAAAATAATGCTGAGATGAGCCAATTGTTACTTAACCCTTCGGCTACTAATTTATTTTTTATGTGAAATTCACGCAAGTGACAGAACATGTCTATTTCTCTTGGTATTCATCCTTTGAACTGTTCGTATAATCTAGGTGATCGTCCTGTAGCTTCTTTTTGACATTTTATTCACTGTCACTAAGTTGAGAGTTAAATCATTATAAGATAAAATCATTATCTTATGATGTATGTTGATTTTTGTATTTCAAAACTGCAGGTGGTCAGAGGAACATATATGTCCCATTAGTTTAGTAGCCAAAGGATTAAAATATACATAATCAAATAAACCTTCAATTAAAGGATCAAACTGTTTTGTAATCTGTTCATTTATTCATCACTTCATATTAGGTTGGATCAAATAAAAACAGAACAGTGGACACAATGTACTCTGGGATCTATTCAAGAAAACTCGCATTTTTTTTTCATCTTTCAATTTTATTACATAGTCTAAACGGTGAATGCAGAAAATCCTAGCTCATTTATTAAAAGCTGAAAATTTCAAAAGAGATGGTATTTATCATGGCAAAGCAAAAGTGATAGGGTTGCCTAGTCAAAGCGAGTACAGAGAAGAGAAATAACCTCACTTCTGGTATGAATTTTCATTGCCTACGTAGTTCATTAATTAAAAGATAAAATCAGTGCTAAAATGAAGATCTTACAATTCTCTATTAAAAAACATAGGGTTGTCTGTTAAAATCTAGATTCAACCAGTTGCATCCCTGTAAAAATTAGGGCTATTTTTTGGCACTGCTTAGTTTATTAATTAAAGGATGAAATCAATGTTAAAATGTAGAGCTTACTTATCTCTACTGAAATATATAGGGTATCGTATAGGTAAAAACTGTTTCCTTAAATTTCAAGCATTTTTATAACAAGCTGATAAAACAAGCTCCTTTGAAAATTTCAGCTTTTAATAAATGAGCTAATTTTTTTGCAGTTGCCACTTGGACTAACCAAACCCTTTACAAAATTATGATAGTATAAACAAATTTACAATTTTCACAAAAACTAGACTCTGTGAGAAAATTTTGGACAGACCCTGATACTAATAAAATAATTAATTGCACACACTTCAATTTTCACTACTTATACATTTTACCAATTTTTTTCAGACATTATTTATAAAGAAGCATGGTTAAAAATTCAATTTTCACTACTTATACATTTTACCAATTTTTTTCAGATATTTATAAAGAAGCATGGTTAAAAATTTCCATTAAAAACGTCCTTCATTTAAAAAAATTAAAAACAGTCTCCAATAAAACTTCCACCACCTAACAAAAGCGCTTTCACCCCCCGCCAGGGCATCATCAGTTGTGATCTCTAATCAACTTCCTCTCCATCATATACATGACTGCTGGCTGAAGAGCTTCCCCTATCGGCATTCAATATTCTTCCTCTCTCTCTCTTCCCCTTTTCTAACATTTTTCTCCAGCGGCAATCAAGTAATGAGTGTACCATGTCTTTGGATGCATTTATTTCTATTGATTATCGTATTAACGTGTTATGTAAGTTTTCGTAGTTAGCTATTTTCCGTATTTGTAGGGTATCAAGTTTTATTGGGGTTTTAGCGTTTAATCTTGCAAGAGCTGTCGACTGTTTATTTAGTTTTATATCTCGGATATGTTCTTTCTTTCTTCTATTTTCCCTCTTTGTCATTCCTAAGTAAGTAACTTTTTCATTTTTTTAAAGACGCATGTAATGACATGGTACACTCATTACTTGATTGCCGCTGGAAAAAAATGTTGGAAGAAGGGGGGAGAGAGAATATTGAATGCCGATAGGGGGAGCTCTTCAGCCAGCAGTCATGTATATAATGGAGAGGAAGTTGATCACAACTGATGATGCCCTGGCGGGGGGTGAAAGCGCTTTTGTTAGGTGGTAGAAGTTTTTATTGGAGACTGTTTTTAATTTTTTTAATTGAAGGACGTTTTTAATGGAAATTTTTAACCATGCTTCTTTATAAATAATGTCTGAAAAAAATTGGTAAAATGTATAAGTAGTATATGTACAGACATTAACAAGTGAACACCTGTTTTTAATGTCTTTAATTTTCATTTAATCTACCTTAATAATTTCATAGGTATTGAGGATGTAACATTAACTTACCATTTAATGGTACTTTTCTGTTATACAAACAACATGCCAAAATCTATGCTAATGTGCCATTTATTTCAACCCAGACTGTATTTTTATTGCAAACCATGCCAAACATTACAACTTGTTATATATTGAATGGGAAACATTTTTTATTTAATCGTTACCACACAAAAAATCTTAATTTTCTATATTTTGAATTCAACATAGTTTGAAATTTGAAAGTTTTGAATTCAACATCAACTTTAATTCCAACATAGTTGAAAAGCATTTATGGGAGCATTTCCGTTCTCTGTACCCCCCGCCATCTTGGATATTTTTTTCGCCAATCTTGGCGAAAGCAGGGAGCAGGCAAGAGCTGGCGCCATCTAGTGTTTTTATTGCAAAAAACAACATTTTTGGTTTGCGATTTTTTTTTTTTTTCTCCGTAATGCATGCATGAGGACTGGAACATGAATGGAAATGGATGAGTTTTATCTATTTTTTTTCCAAAAGTTCCAGGGATCATGCATGCACTATGGAGAAAAAAAAATCGCAAACCAAAAACATCGTTTTATCAATAAAAGAAGTTTTTCTAGCGCGAGGGTCTCTACGCAACTGCTAATACTTTTTATAAAAAAATTAACAAACCTTTTGATTTCCTTCCACAGCTGAAAAAAAAGGAAATTAATCCTATTTCATAAGGTCTGAGAAAACTCGGCCTGCTCTGAAATAATAATAATAATCAAATCATTTTCGTCACCGATCCAATGTAATATTAGGAATAAAAGTTTGTTTTTTTTTTCTTTTTCTAAAATAATAATATAGTTTTGAAATGTATGTGCTTTAAATTTAGAAAATAAAAATTTAAGAAATGTATGCCAACTTAAAATTGAAAATTATCTGAACTAAACGAGATATATATTAAAAATAAAAAGATCCTATTAAAATTCTGAATTGAATTTTGTTAATCGTCTTGAATAAAAAATTAGTTTTTGTTTAAAAAAAAGAAAAAAAACAGCATTTAAAAAAAAAAAGCTTGTCTGACACACGTGCTGTCAAAATTTTTGCCTGACACATGCGTTGCACAATTAAATAGTTTGATTTAAACCAAGTAAAAAAAGAAAAGAAAATATAATTATATCTAAGCTAAAATTTTAAACGTTAATCTCAGATATAAAAAAAATGAACATTAATCATATGTATTAGAAAATATAAAAATGCAGATATAATACCTAAGATCAGCACGGCCTTGTTGAAAATATATTCTAGGGGTAGGGGGCACTGCTTGTTAAATTTCCAGGAGGGAATTTTTCATTTATAAGGGAAAAATATCATCAACGCTCTGTATTTCAGGTATTTATTTTGGCGTGCTTATCACTTTATTGGCGAAATTATTTTTTACCTTTTAGATTCTAGGATTTCTTTGACAAATCATATCAACGTTTCCTCCTATACCCCCCCCCTTTTTTTTTTACCCACATTTCCCATGTGTGTACTACCTTAAATTTTAAATAAATGTAAATATATATGGTTAAAATTTCATATTTCGTAAAATTTTTAATTAGTTGATCCGCAGAACTGTTATAAAAAAAATTAGTAGGTTTTAATAATTAACTAAATCATATTTGTATTGCATTTATAGAGTTTTATTATGATGTCTCATATTTTATAAATATGTTGGGAGACATAATTTTAAATAATGAATTTAATTAGTTTGATTTTATTTTTTAAATCGGAAATTAATTATTTTAATCGAAATTTTAAAATTTTATTGTTTTTATTTTAGTTAAAAGAATGTTATTATCCTCTTACAGCTACAGTCGCCGAGTGGCAGGGGCATGTGCATTGCAGAAAGGGCGTGGTATTCCAGTGGAGTATTCAAGGAGGATGATGTGGCTAACCCCTCCCCCCCTCAAAAAAAATACACACACACACACACACACATATATATATATATATGAAGTTTATTTACGAATTTTTTTCAAAATATAAGGTAACTTGCTAAGATGGAATAAAACCCGGAAACATATTCCGTTTAAGACAGGTTTTTATCTTAGAAAGTGCGTTATTTCCCTGAGACCACGAAATTTCCCATTTCAACCTAGCTTCCATTATGCACAGGTTCCATTAATAATAATGTTTTATTGTATAAAACATGATATATGCTGATTAAATCTGCATTATAATTTTTTTAGCTTAAAAAGACCTGTGTAATTTTATTTCAATAACATTTTAAAATATTGACGAAAAAGGTTGTTTTATGTTTATGTAACTTAAATAAAAATAAGCTTTATTTCTATTAAAACACCCCAGAAGTTTAACTGAGTGATTCTGAATCTCGAACACACAAAAAGTCCAACAGTTTATGATTAAGGATAATTCAGAAAATGCTGTCAAGTTCGGCAGTTTAAGCCGATTTCGCGACGTGACCGTCTTGGAAAAGTCATCCTCAGGAAGCGATCGACTGCAGTGCCAAATGCATCCCATTTATGTGAAAAATGAAAAATCTTATTCAAGTCTTAGATACTGCAAATGTAATAAATAACATACACGCTTCAAAAAGTGTTCTGAGAATGTCTGTGGGCTGAGACATGAGGACTAACTTTAAATTGCTATTTACTATTTATTGACAAATTACTTTTTAGCAGATAATTTTCAGTATTTTGTTAAATAAATGATCAAACCTTTTTGTTGCAGAAAGATTGGGGGTTTGGGGGGAGAGGGCTCAAGGTTGCTCTCTCTGTACATTATGAATTAAGGTTCTTCTTAAATCCAAGCTTCGTACTGTCCTTGAAAGTCCTTAAATTCTTCAAAGGTAGTTTTTGGTCCTTAAATTTTCTTATTTGTGTGTAAAATCTGCAAAATTACTCCAATTTTACTCTCTTATTATTTCTTAATATCAGGGATGAGCAGGGCTTTACAAATTTGATAAAATGTGGTAGCCAGAAAAATAAATTACCCATCCCCACCTCTGCCAAAATTTATTTTAAAAACAAACAAACGTTTTTTTATGTGTTAACTGAAAAAAAAATAATAATAACAAGCATAGTTTAAAATTGTTAGTTATATAGTTTAGAATACTAAACTACACTAGTACTAAACTAGTATTATGTTGTATTCTCAACATTTTAATTCAGTTTTATAGATTTACTTCAAAATAATTACTTAAAATCACTTATATGTTATAATTTTAATAAGTGAATGCGATAGATTAATCAATTTTAATTCTGGACACAAAAAATCTGATTTGAAACTTTCGAAAACATTTTTTACCATTGTATCCCATTTTAGATGCCACAGAGGCTGGATTGACACTATTCCTTACTGTTTTATTGAATCCCCCCCCTTCCACATTCATATCGCGTGACATGTTAGTTAGCTGGGACAGAAAATAATGGTGTTTTCTGTGCATGAGATGGAAAATGCCTTTTTAACTTGGTTCTTCCATTCATTAAAAGTACGAGAGAAGAGAAAAATTACTGTTGGCCGCACACGAGTAAGTGATAAGAGAAAAAATACAGTTTCTTCTCATTTTTAAAGGCATGTTTTGTGGCAAAAAGGAAGCCAGATTAAATAATTTGAGCGCCAGATAAAAAAACATGGGCGATCTGGCGACCGCATTTCTCAAACCCTGGGGATGATACTCTTCAGCGTTTCAGTAAACTTCTGACCATAAAAAAAATAATCTAAATTTCCCCTTTCCGAAATTTTGCTTTTTCTTTTTGCTCTCACTCCCCCACCCGGAAGTAGAGTCCTGCATGGGTCGGGCTGTACTCGACCCGAACCCGTAAATTACATTTGAAGTGAACCCAACCCGAAAACGACTAAAAAAAAAAAAAAAAAAAAAAAAAAAATTACTTGACCCGAACCCGCAAAAATTGTTTTCGGCGACCCGCAACCCGACCCTAACCCGCAAAAATAATTTTCAGCGACCCGCACCCCGACCCGAATATTTAAACCCTCAATTCTACCCGAACCCGCAATGAAAGGACAGTAAATTATGTTTTAATGCTATTATGAAAATTAATCTACGATTATATTTCTAATACCAATTTTATATTTTATATAGAAAAATGTACAAAATATATAATAATATTAATAACTTATAATATTCAAACATCGTAAAACCTCTGAATAGCAGGATCGTTTAATACTGCATCGGGTTCGTGTTGTCCTTTAATATTATTTTCAAATCGTGATGACTCTAATTTTATTTTTTCTTCTCGGGTTAACCCTAGAATAATTCTTTCAGTTCATATTTAAGTTTATTGCAAGTCTGATTGTTGAGATTTTCTAAAAACTTGGCTTTTCGCCTCTGCCCCCACCCCACCCCTCATACAAATGCATAAAATTTAAAGTCTTTAAAACTCTTTAAATTTTTGTGCTATTTGTAAATTCCCCCCCCCCCCCCCCCACCCACAAAAAAAAAAAAAAAAAAAACTTCTCCTTTCTTGAACTTCTCCACTCCTCCTCCATGCTCACAAAGTTTAAAATCTTTAAAAGTCTTCTTTTTAGGTAGATTTCGTAAGAAATACTACCTATTACATTCTCCCCTATATTGGAATTTCTGGAAAATTTTTACAGATCTACGCCGATCATGACTCCCAGAACCCAAAACCACCCCCAGTTCAAAACTTTATATCTATCTATCTATTTATGTCACTTTTTTATGGACACGATAACTGCAATAATTCTGCACAGATCTCTTCGAAATTGATACATTAAATCAAGGGGCATAAAATCTCGGTCA
Source organism: Maratus michaelseni (assembly GCA_963931845.1). Taxonomy (NCBI): domain Eukaryota; kingdom Metazoa; phylum Arthropoda; class Arachnida; order Araneae; family Salticidae; genus Maratus; species Maratus michaelseni. Next base: position 411,090,495 of record OZ007586.1, read on the forward strand.
AGTTCGTTAATGGGCAAAATCGAACCAAGTGGAGGAGGATGGGGGTGCTTTTTGTGAAAACAGAAAAAACACCATAATTTCTTAATTATGATACGTATCGAATCCGTTTGAAGTTATTATTACTTCTAGGAGAAAGGCCGAAAATGTATGTATGACAGATTTTTGATATAATTAAAAATTGTCCCAAGGAGGGGGGGGGAAGGGGGTTTTTAGAAGAAAAAAAATCATAACTTCGTCAATTCCCAAGATTTCAAATCCACTTAAATTTATTATAAATCCTCTTAATATTATCTAAAACTTTTATATTGACAAGTTTTTTATAGGACCAACTCGTATAGCAAAAAAAAAAATAAAAAAAATAAATAAATAAATCCCTGCTGGTTCCGCTTGCAAACAAGTTAGGTTTCGAAGTAGGCGGTTCCAACCGCCGCATCATGGCAAAAAGGTCATTTCTTCTGCAATTCCCAATAAACATGCGCCCCATGGTCTGCGTCTTCGAAATCTACCTGTGCCTGTAGGCCGAGCCGTCAGGGATTTTTTTTATGCTGTGTTTGTTATTTATATATTTAAAACAAAAAGCGCATTCTATCAAATTCACATTCTATTTTCAACACGAAAATCGTGTCTTTGCGGGTGCTTCAACCTTTTTTTTTTAAGTCTTCTGTTCTCAGAAACGGGATACCTGATTGATTATCCCTCACCTATTTAGACTAGGGGGATTGAAAAGGGTTGATTAAAAACGGATAAAGTGTAACCATTGCAATGAAAGCATAGACCTTCTAATATATTTTTTCTCTGTTGTTGAAAGCTGGAGATTTTTGTTAAAGAACGCATGTTTTCACTACTAAATATGTATATTTTTTCACAAAATTTTAAAGAGAGCTTGGATACAGTTATATTTCTAACCGAATGAAATGCCAGAAAGTTCGGAAGATGAAAACTATTTTTTTTTTCAATTCCTACTATTAGTTCACACCCTCTATATATTTATATATCTTGTTCAAATTTTCAATCGTTAATAAAATACTTTTTATTCATCCACTTAAGTTCAAATACATTTTTTTAAACTTGTAGTGGTTGACACTTTATGTTAATACAGTTTTTTCAAATATTAATTCATTAATTAAATTTAATTTCTATTTTGACACTTAATATTGTGATTCTGCCATATGTATATACATATTTATATTAATTGTAATTATTTAATAAAAACTAACTAAAATAAAGAATTTTTTATAATCAATTATTTATTGTTAGAATTAAATAATAAATAGAGCAGAAAATAATTAGAGTTTTAAAGACTTTTAAAGACTTTTAAGTTTTGCATACAGTGTGAGGGGGAGGAGGGGTGCAAAAAGAAGGAAGTAAACATTTAAAAAGGAGGAATTTAGATAAATTTAAAATATATACATATGTGGTCAATTATTATTACAATAAAGTAACAAATAAAGCAGAAATGTTTGAGGAGAAAAAAAAGGGGGAAGCAACATTTCGGGAAAGTGGAATTTAGATACATTATTATTTAAAAAATCTTAAATTCACTGAAATTAAGGATGGATTTTATCCCTGATTAAGAAGTAATAGGAGAGTAAATAAAATTAAGGACTTGTAGATTTTGCATAAAAATGACTTTCAGGGGCCAAAAATTACTTTTGTAAAATTGAAGGTCTTTCATGTACCGTATGCAACTTGGAGTTCAAATTCTTAAGATTTTGAGGGGAGGGGGGAGGTTTGAATGAGGAAACGACAATTTTGGATTGGGAGGGGGGGGGGGGATTTAAATGATTAATTATAATCAACCATTCAATAAATATTTAACAATTAAATAACAAATAAAATAAAAAAAGCAGAAAAAAAAATACAGAATAAGAAATTAGAAACATTTAGCTGAATTGTGGGGCTGGTTAAAAAGGGGAAAACAAAATTACAGATGAGCAAAGGGATAATTTAGATATATTTTTTAAAAATATCAGAAATCTGCTAAAATGTAGAAAGTTATAACCCCTAATTAAGAAATAATAGAAAATCAAATGCAGAGAATTTTTTGCAGATTTTGTGTAAAAAGGGATCTTTAAGGAGCAAAAATTACTTTTGAAAAAAATTAAGAACTTTTCAGGGTCGTATGAACACGAACCCTGTTAAGAAATTGATAAATTCCCTGATGCTTAAAAATAAGGTAAACATCACTTTCACAAATCTAAAAAAATAATATTTTTGTGTATATAAATATTTGTAATTTGTATACACTTATCAAAAATATGAAGTCATTACCATTGCTAAATGTATTTTAATTTATTTAAAATTTAGGAAACTTTAAAAAAAAATTTATATCACGAACATGATAAATATATTTTAATTTACTGGTTCAAAAATTTATTATAAATAAAATATTTCTTCAACCTTTTTAATTAAAAATAAAATTGAAGACTAATTAAGATACTTATTATTATTATTGTATTTTTAAAATATCTTAACCAGTTGATGAATCCCATGATGTAAATAATAACATGATTTTCACAAATCTAAAAAAAATATTAACATTACTTTCATGTTACAACGTATAAATGTACATATAAATATAGATGTTAATCTGTATAAAAAAAAAACCCTGACGGCTCGGCCTACAGGCACAGGTAGATTTCGAAGATGCAGACCATGGGGCGCCTGTTTATTGGAATTGCAGAAGAAATGACCTTTTTGCCATGATGCGGCGGTTGGGACCGCCCACTTCGAAATCTACCTGTGTCTGTAGGCAGAGCCGGCAAGGATTTTTTTTTTTTTTTTTTTTGTAAGGTTGGTCCTATTAAAAACTTGTAATATAAAAGTTGTAGACAATATTAAGAGGATTTATAATAAATTTTAGCGGATTTGATATCTTGTGAATTGACGAAGTTATGAATTTTTTTTCTTAATTGCTGAATAATAATACAGAGCCTCATTTTTCGGCATCAGTAATTATTACGGATTGAATTAAAATTACTTACTCATATTTCTGCTTCTAGATTGTTTCTATTTGTGTGTGTGTGTGGAGGTTTGGGGGATTGGTTTTCGGGGGTTGGGTTCTTGCTCAGTGTTCAATTCAGACACTTTTCTCCGGAAGGGATTTCTGTGGCTCCGGGGGGGGGGGGGGGGGGGGGGGGGGGCATTGCAGAGTTCCGGAGGCAATGCGAGGCAAAGGGTGTTGCACCTTTTAACCAATAAAGCATAAAATCTCAAATTTTGGGATGTTTGCGCTTGTAAAGCTCCCCCCCCCCCCCCACAACTCTAAAAACCTTTTATATATATATATATATATAAATGTAGGGCCCTGAAAATGTTTCTTGCTCCAGAACCCCTTTAAGGAGAATGCCGGGTCTGATCACACATTAATTAGTACTTTAATGCTTTCTTTGTGTGGCCAAAGACTGTTTTTTATTTTAATTTATTTCTTTTAGAGACAGCCAAACGGTTGGATACCTCTATTTTAAATTATCTATTTACCTTATCTATCTTCCTCGTGTTCGTTTTTTCTTTCTTTCTTTTTTAAAAAACCTATGTAAGGTCCAAATTAAATTACTTTCACATGGTATTTTCGTCTTTTTTTTTTTTTTTAACATCTGCTGAATAAAATAATACAGAAGGAAATGTATTCCAGGATTTTTATGCTGTAGGTGGGAATGAAAGCGTCGCCACCTCGCTATTTGAAATAACTTTTTCTTCGCTCGTTTGTCTACTGTACTTAATGCTGAGACCAGTACAACTGACGCCAATTCTTGCCATCCTGTTGTGGGAAGAAAAGTAACAGAGAATCGGATATCAGAAAGAGCATCTCAATGCAAGGAACAGGGCCAGATACATAAGTAGATACATAACAATGCAATTGTCCAGAGAGTATCTTATTTTCCTCTCTGTTTTGAGCCATCCCTACTTCTGACCACCCACGAAATGCATAGGAGAAAAGTTTACGTAATTACTTTAGCTGGAAGGGGGGTCAAAGGGGGGGGGGGTAAAAAAGGGTAGGGCGCATTTTGTCGATTTTAAAAAGGGCAGGGCGCAGCGCCCTTCAGAAAAAGCCTAGCGGGGACACTACAAGCCTAGCGGGAACATGATTCTACCGTAGAATCATGAAACTCAGGATAACAAATCTACTGAAAAAATAGTTAAACACGTATTTCAGCGAATTTAGAAATTCCCCCATTAAGGAGGGGGGGGGGGGGGGGGCTAAATGGGAGTCTAAAATTTTAGGTCATTTCGAATGTTCGCAGCATTTTTAGTTATGAGCTTGAAATCACAGATTGAGGATAACAAATCTACTAAAAAATAGTTCAACATGTATTTCCGAGATTTTAGAAATTCCGCCCCTAAAGAGAGTTAAATGGGAGTCGGATTTTCTATGTTATTTTGCAATATCTCAGTAATAGGTAGATGCGTGAAATTTAGGATAACAAATGTACTAGAAAATAGGTAACTATGTATTTCAGCAATTTTAGATAATAATCCATCAAGGGGGTTACACTGTGTGTCGAAAATTTTAGGTAATTGTGCCATATCTCAGCAGCATTTTTAAGTAAGAATGTGAAACTCCGCTTTACAAGTCAAAAAAAAAAAAAAAAATGTAGTTAATCATGTATTTTAGAGCTAGCGAGTTTGTGGGCAACATCGGCTATGAACCCGATTGCGGAAAATTATAGACGAAAAACAGAACTATTGCTGATTTTTTATTATATACTAGCCGGTCGCTTCCAAGTGGGGCCCAGATACAAAGTACTACTTGAGCCCCGACCCTAGATATTCATGGTTAGGGTCCAGTAGTATTTTGTCCGAATGCTCATGAAAAAAAAATTATGTCGCGAAATCTTTATTTAAGTGCTTTTTTATATTCTTATTAGTTTTTTTCGTATACTTTTGATTTAAAGTATTTTATTTATATTTCTCTGGTTGTATATAAAATGCACTTTCTGGGCCCCAAGCGAAATCAGGGCGGTACGCTGCACTATGTATCTGGGCCCCACTCGGAAACGACCGGCTAGTAACCAATAAAGATTTCAAAGAGTTCGGACAAAAATAACTTTTTATTTTAAAACTATGAAACGACCCTAAGTAAACAAAAACAAGAAAATGAGCACTTTTATCACTCAATATCAATATTTTTTCGCGAATTTTTCATTTTAAAATATAATTTCATACAAAATCGGATTAAATATATAAAATCATAAAAACTTGACGCTTTTTTTAAAATTTATTATTACGGGCCCGGGCAACGCCGGGCGGGGGTCAGCTAGTCATTATTTTAAAGTTTATTATTTTTAACACTTATCTAGTTGGAAAGTGTTTATCACTTCGGTTTGTCTTGCGTCTGTCCGTGCTCTTATTCTCGTCAATTTAATCGGATTTCCCTGAAATTTTTGTATGTTATTGCCGTTTATTATAGCATGATCCCTGTTGAAAATGAAGTGTGTAGCACTTATAGTTAATTTACAGGGCCATTTAAACTTATTTTGTTACATTATAGTCAATGGGAATAAATCTTTTCAATTGCATTTTGATTATGTTACGCCATTTAAAACATGATGATATTGTTGTACAACTATGAAGTGCACTCAAACATGCTTTTTGTAAAGTATGGGGTGCAAAGACTTTATTATTCCTTTACAGGGTCAAACAAAAGATTTCTGGTACACAATGTTCTACGGTGAAAAATTGTTTGCAATGTAATTTAATGATATTTCACTATTTCAAACATAAGGTAATTTATATGCATTACTGAGGTGAATAAAAAAAAGTATGGTGTACATTGCGTGTATCATTTACAGGGACGTACAAAATAATTCGATTTCAGTCTCCGTGCGGTAATTACAGTCTATGTGTGATAAATGCGCTTTCAACTTTAACTTTGGTTTGCCTTTTTAAGTTTAACAAAATTTTTGCATGGTAAAAATTCTGTTGATCATATACTACACAAAAGAATTCGTAGGTATTACTGACTACGGTAATGAATTGCTTAAGGGTATTTTTAATTGTAATACATATTTTCTTGCTGAACAAAATTTAGTATACCTGTGGACTATAAATAAATTCATATACATACAAGGCTAAACAAAGAACAGCAGGGTACATTGTCGTTTATGGTTGGTAATTTCTTAAAATCTGTTTTCATTTGCCTTATTAGTTTTTTACCTGAATTAAATTAGGCTTAATATGGGGTGTTTACAAAAGTCTTTTGATAATATACAGGGTTGTACAAGATTTCGAGTACATTTTGATTGATTATCGAAAATTGCTAAATGCGAAATTTTCTAAATTAACTAAATTTTATCATGCTATGTAGGATATATCCAAATCTATAGATTATATACAGGGCTTCACAAAATAATTCGACTACATTTTTTACTATGGAAGGTAATTCCTAAAAAAAGACTTTTAAATGTGTTATATGTTTCCTGTACTGTTTACTTACATATCTTCTTTGACCTTAATATTTAACCCTGAAGTTTAGTTACAGGTTTCTGGATGCGTTGGAAAGTGTTTCATAATCTATGATTTTTCTTTCTTGTTTTTTTTTCAAAGGACACATGTGCCCTCTTTGGAAATTTTCAGGAGCGCTACCCCTATTGAAAATTTAAAATTGGGTTGGGTTGATTATTGACGGCCAATTATCTGCACTTGGGATATAGGCCCAGGGGAGTGCCCTTCGTGGGGGTCTTTCTAAGGGGGTCTTTAACCCGTATTTACGCATGGATAAATCCACAGCTCGAAGAAAACCACGGAAACTCCGAACGATTAGGCCGACGAGCGCGATTGGGTTCGAACCCAGCACCTCCCGTCTACCAGCTTCGAGAGCATTACCTCTCAGCCACTGGTGGGACAAATTAATAATTGGAGATATTAATCTTTTATTTCTTTAATTGACTTTTGCAACCTCCATGAACGACCACTCTTCCCGTCATCCCTCACCCACGCGAAAATTTAAATAACAGGCGCCCAAAGTTAAGATTCTGCAAGACCTTGACATAAATTTCTGCTGACTAAATTTGGGCAATATATCGCCCAGCAGGTGGCACTGATATGCTGCATTATCACGCTACTTATATCTCATGATCCTGGAATGTCACCCAAACTTTTAATTCTGTTACACCTTGACATAAAAAGATGCTTCTTAGGTTTTGTTGTAAACTCCCCAACAGGTGTCGCTGCTATGCTGCATTATCACGCTACTTATATCTCATGATCCTGGAATGTCACCCAAACTTTTAATTCTGTTACACCTTGACATAAAAAGATGCTTCTTAGGTTTTGTTGTAAACTCCCCAACAGGTGTCGCTGCTATGCTCTGTTTTTCATGATTTCTGCGATAGCTGTATCTCAACAACGAATAATTTGTCATTAAATTTTGGTTTAAAGCAGACGATTTGATTTTTATAAAAAAAAGTTTTGTGATTGTCACATATATTTTGTCTACAGCATGCCTAATTTAAGCTGTTTTTGGAGAACAGAAAAGTACACTGATGTCCAGATATTAAGGGGCAGTGACCAATTTCAGACGTTTCGTCGAATATTTTACTGAAACTCGTGAGGAAATGCCCGGAATGCCCTTGAACTTTGAGGATGTAAAGAACATGTTTCACTTCATGTTTCTCAATGAAGATTTTGCCGCGAGGACAATTAGGGGGGGGGGGAGATTAATAATTTTAACAATAAGATAATATTTTCGATCACCCAAGTTACAGAAAATGGTAAAAATGGCCTGTCAGTGTAGCAAATGACTGTTTAGGTCCTGTTCAACATTTGTGTGCATTTCTGTAACTATAGCACGTATATTCGTGAAGATGTTAACGTTTCTGTGAAACCTTCAAAAGTTTTTTCTTATAGCATGCAGAGTTTTCAGCCGAATTTAACACCGCTTTCCAAAAACTTGACAAAAAATAGTAGAAATAGTATACTGTGATTAAAATATTTATTTATTAAATATCTGATGAGCTACAGGTATTTTTATGAAATGAAACTTAACTGCGCACGCGCGAACTACAGCAAAGATTTTTTTTATCATGATTTGATAGTCAATACTGCAGAGCAACGCATATAAAAAGACCAGTGAAATATCGTGAAAACTCAAGTTACAGCAATAATTGAGAAATTAAGGAATAGGTCCCATAGGATTATATGGGACTTATTTTTCAATTATTATTCTTTTCCCCCTAATTGTCCTCGCGACAAAATCTTCACTGAAAAACATGAAGTGAAACATGTTCTTTACATCCTCAAAGTTCAAGGACATTTCGGGCATTTCCTCACGAGTTTCAGTAAGATATTTGACGAAACGTCTGAAATTGGTCACTGCTCCTTAATTTATGGACACCAGTGTACAAGCAAGACGTTTAAAGAAGCATCTGTTTCTTAGATATCGATGATTGAAATAAAACATTTTATAGAAGAATTTTTCTACATCATACGACAAACTTTCTTTTTATTTCCAATATGCAAATCTTATTAAAATTCTCGCCACAATCTTTAGATAAGGCAATTGTATCATAGGGAATTCTTCTGTAGTTAAAAAGCAGTTTTTATAATTTTTTATTTCAAGTATGGCGTGAAAAAAAAAAAAAAAAAATTCGTTCTTAGAAAAAAAAAAATATGTTAGAGAAATGGTAAATAAAAAATAATAATCTAATATCTAAATATGAGACTTATGTCTGACAGGTTTTAGCAAATTTCTAAATTTGTTCCCAGTTACTCGTGTAAACTATATTGCATTACAATGAAGTTTCCTTTAAGAAATAGATTTGATAAAACTTTTTAACAACTGTTTAAGCTAAAATATTAGGATTGTAAGCTAAAATATTAGGTAAAAAAAAATTAACAAGTGGGTAAGTGTGATCGAAGATAGCAAAGGGTTTCGTTTAATAAGGTTGAGAGGGTTTCGTTTAATATTCCGTTCAAAACACTTTATCCTTTCTTTAATAGATTCAAATAAATTTCATTTAGCAAAAAAAAAAAAAAAAAAAAAAAAAGCAAAAAAAAAAAGTCATGTTTTTTATAAAGTAAAAATTTACCAGTCTATTTTTGGTTTTTTCGAATATCTAAACTAGCCCGCTATTACATTCTGTCATAATAATACCCGTAATACGGACTAAATGCAGTACTTAAAAAAATAATTTCAAAATTAAACAAATTGTACACCTTCAAAATGTTAAAATATGCGAATATTTCCATAATCGGATTTTTATCACGATTCAATATGTTTCTCAAACTCATATTTACTATTCTCTATTACTCATATTGATACTAGCTTTGTATTATTCTGAAACATTTGGAAAATCCGTTAAACTTCCGATAGGACGTCAGATTTTCTTTTTAATTCTCTAATGACGTGATATTAATCTGTTTTGTATACATACACCATACTCATACTCCTTGTATTATTGAGAAAAATTTCTGTTTTACTACCACTATGACGTCAAAAATTTTTATTTCATATTAATATTTTTTTTTCAATTGGTGAAACTTTTTATTTCATTTTCATTGTTCACGTGGAAATCGTCTGATAGAAAATTAATTATTGTGGAAAGAATTTCATCGTGGATTTTTAATTTTTGGCATCTGCTATAAAGAAAAATGTTTAAATTTAATAGGAAAAAGCTGTTAGAATTTTGGTTTTTCATCTCTATTAATATAATACGAATTTTTCAAATTGTAATATTTTGAGCTCTTCATAGGTGGTATTCAGATTTATACACAAAGTTTCAACTCTGTAAGTTAGATAGTTTTTGAGAATGGCTCTGTGACGGACAGACAACGGAGCGGGAGTAATAGGGTTTCGTGAGATGAACGAAACCCTAAAAAAGGTAGAATGATAGGGATAAAAAATGCAAATTCCAAGCGGAGAAAAATGTTTTTAAAAAAATTGCTCTAAATACAATAATTTTACTCCCCTCCCCCCCCCCCCCTCAAAAAAAAAAGGACAGAAAGAAAACATTCATTGAAAGTAGTCTTTGAAAACTTTGCTTTGAGAAAATTCAGAAAAGAACATTTATAACAATGCTGTTAACCAATAAAGGCAGGAATTATTTTTCTCTTTAAAATGCAAAAATTGCATTTCATACCAGTTTTTCAAAATTGCCACTTTTGTCTCCTTTTATTATGAAGTTTCTGTCATTAGTTAAACGGAATTTTTTTCTTAAAAAATACTGGTATACAAACAACAAAATGGATATCTGCTATCCTGTACCATATGGTACCGCTAGGACTTAATGGGTTAAATGCTTTGAGTGCCCGGGAGCCGACAGAAAAGAACAAACATATTAATTTTATAATGTTCAAAATCTGAAAATGCCCATGTTTTTTTTCTCTTGACAAGCTGAAAAACATTTGCTATAGTGTGAAGTATTGTGAGCTCTTTTGTGCCTTTTCACAGGAAACTCACAAACAGATGAATCCATCATTCTTCTTACAAAATAGACGGGACTTCCTGTCTTTCGTCTTTGGCCACCCATATCGCCCATGCCTTGAGCCAAAAAGGCGTCATTAACTGAAATGTGTTGTAAATATCATGTCTGATTAGTTTTTTCGGCATTAAGTTTCAGTAATTGTATAATTGGATTTTTGTTTAAAAATTTTTTCTGTATAAAGTTGTTTTTCAATTTCTTTAATGCTTATTCTTTTGGAAAACGCAAGCATGGACCCATGATCATAATAAGCCGGACCCCCCCCCCCCCCCCCCACACACACACACAAAAAAATTCCCTTTCTGTCAATAATTACATTAATGCTAAGGTATACATTTCTTGCACAAAATTTGAATTAATTTAGTGGACGGGATATTTTAATGTGGGAGTTCAGAGAAAGGCTCTATATACGCACATCAGATATAGATTTTAAGTAAAAAAATAATAATAAAAAGAACTAAAACTCATGCGTGAAGCATAGATTATGAAACACTTTCCTACACATCCAGAAAACTGTAACGAAACTTCACTGTTCAATAAGTTGAAAGAAGATATATAAGTAAACAGTATAGGAAACATTATAACACATTTAAAAGTCCAGTTTTAGCAATCCGCTCCCATACTCAAAAATATAGCCAAATTAATTTGTGCTGCCCTGTATATGATCAATAGATTTGGATATATCCTACATAGCATGATAAAATTTAGTTCATTTAGAAAATTCGCATTTAGCAATTTCCACCAATTGATTGAAATGTACTCGAAATCTTTTGTACAACCCTCTATATCAGCCATACTCAACCTTTTTTTCTCGCGGGCCGCAAACATATATTTGTGACTTTAGGCGGGCCGCAACACACTTATATAAGAATGTAAAAAAATATAGATTTTTACAGCAAATGCGGAAAAATTGCTGTTTTGAAATATAGGTATAAAACTTTTTGCTGCCAGTTTTTTCTGCGATAAATATTTAATCTCAATAAGCCTTATTAGCTATATGATAAGTATAAAACGTAACAATAAAACAAGTGGGTAGGTGTGACCGAAGATCGCTCAAAGAGTTTCGTTTAATATTCCTTTCAAAACACTTTATCCTTTCTTTAATAAATTCAAACAAATTTCATTTAGCAAAAAAAAAAAGGTCATGTATTTTCTAAAGTAAAAATTTACCGGTCTATTTTTTTTTTTTTTTTTTTTTTTGATTATTTAAACCATTCCGATAGCGGTCTAAGCCCGCTATTATATTCTCTCACTGTAATATCTGTCTTGCTGACTAAATGCGATATTTAAAAAATATATATTTCAAAATTAAACATGTTGTATGTATACCTTCAAAATGTTAAAATATACGAATATTTCCATAATCGGATTTTTATCATGATTCAATATGATAATCAAACTCATATATTTACTATTCTCTATTACTCATATTGATACACGCTTTGTATTATTCTGAAACATTTGAATAATCCGTTAAACTTCCGATATGACGTTAGATTTTCTTTTTAATTGTCTAATGACATGATATTAATCTGTTTTGTGCACATATACATACTCATACTCCTTGTATTTTTGAGAAATCTTTCCGTCTTATGTTTTATTACCACTATGACGTCAATCAATTTTATTTCATATTAATCTTTTTTTCAGTTGGTGAAACTTTTTATTTCATTTTTCACGTGGAAATCGTCTGATAGAAAAATAATTATTGTGGGAAGATTTTCATCGTTGATTTTTAATTTTTGGCATCGGCTATAACGAAAAATATTTAAATTTAATGGTACAAGGCTGTTAGAATTTTGGTTTTTATCTCTATTTATTAAAATAATACGAATTTTTCAAATTTTAATATTTTGGGCCATTCACAGCTGATATTCTTTTTTATACACAAAGTTTCAACTCTGTAAGTAACACAGTTTCCGAGAATGGCTCTGTGACGGACAGACAAAGGAGCGGGAGTAATAGGGTTTCGTGAGATGAACGAAACCCTAAAAAAGGTAGAATGATAGGGATAAAAAATGCAAATTCCAAGCGGAGAAAAATGTTTTTAAAAAAATTGCTCTAAATACAATAATTTTTCTCTCCCCCCCCCCCCCCCCCCAAAAAAAAAAAATAAAAATAAAAAAAGGACATAAAGAAAACATTCGTTGAAAGTATTCGTTGAAAGAGATGAACGAAACACTAAAAATACAACAATTCCAAATTCTCAACAACAAAAAAAAAAAGAAAAAGAAAAAAAAAAGGATTTTTTTCTAATTGTCTGAGTGCAACGAAGACTCATACACAGCGCAGTATTACTTTGCCCCATATATAGCTACGATGGATATTAAAATCTTTCGTCAAGCATAACTCAAAAAATATTTAACGGATTTCGTTCAAATTTTTACAGCAAGTACCTATAAAGGTGACAACGACGTCTATTTATTACCAAGAATAAATGTCAAACCGTTTGGAAATTATATTAAAAAAATAGATAAAAAAGCACAATTAAAGTATATACGTCACGAAAATGTTGTGCGTACGTCATTTTCACCGGCGGGAGATTTTCGTAGACAATCGGAATTGAAAAGTTCATGGAGTACATGGAGCAAAAAAATATGCACGCACTAATATTCAGCACAATAAAATATATTTCAATTTAGTAGAAATCGAAAATTAATCTGGATTTTTTTCTGTTTGAAAGAAAAACTCCGCAATAACTTGGTAGACTTGGTATTAGAAATTTGGCGCAAATCTCAGCAATAGCAGCTTTTTTTATTTTGCTTGTGTAAATAAAAAAAAAAAAAAAAATTCTTTGGTGTTTAAATAAAAGGTTTCGATTTATGGCATTCTTTCTTTTTTTTTTTTTTTCCCTCTCTTTTTAGCATTTTAAATGGGATTAATGAAAGGCATGTATCTTAAATTAAATGAGTGAAAGGTTTATATTTAAATGAAATGAATTCAATATGAAAATGTTATAGGAACAATATTTGGCGATTTATCAACTGCGCCAGGATAACATAAATGTACCAATATATCAAACGGTATGTAGTATGTGAAATGAAACAATCTTCTAAAATAAAAGCGTAAGTCATGTGACTGTCATCAACAGTTCCGGGATGGCCGTTTCACTTTTTCATATGCCAGGCGGCCATTTTTATTCAAAATTATTTTTTCGAACAAAACTGCACAAAAGTTACATTTTAAGAAAGATCGTTCAAAATAAATTAATATTTGAGAGATGACTTACGTTCAATTATGTATATATTCTGCAATAACTTCAGTCGAAATTTGGTTCACAGTTCAAATTCTCTATTCATGAAAGTAAACAAAAAAAAAAGATTGATTCGTCGTGAACATTTAAAATATTAAATCATGGAGGTAATCATTCGCAAAGCAAGTTCTCCGCGAATGAATTTTTGGACCACTACCTCGCGTCAAAAAAATAATTCGCACCAGTGAGACAATCAAAGTTTACCATAATTATGTGCTATACAACTCAACTTCCTTCTGGACCTTTTCTTGACGTAAATTGAACTCATGTAATAATATTTAATGAATCAAATTTTTAGCATTTTTAAAATCGCTAATGCAGATTTTATTTATCGCGTGTACAAATTAGAAACGATACTTTGATTTTGAAATCAAATGTTTTGATTTATGATATTATTTCTTATTTATTTATTTATTTTCTATTTAAATGAAAAGTGTGAAGTATTTTAAATTTATGTAATATAAGCATTTTAGATTAAAGTTAAGTATTTTAAATGAAATGAGTGACAGGTTTATAATTTAAAATTAAATTAATGTAGTATGAATGATGGTTATGGGAATAATATTTAGCGATTTATCATCTGCTCCCGGTTAACAAAATTACTCATAATTAAAAAAGGAAATAAAAATAAATAAATGATAGTTTGATGTAAATAAATATTGATATAGATATCAAAAATAATTTATAGAACTAAAAAAAAAAAATAAATAAAAGTAAATAAACAACAATTTGCATAAAAATTTTTTCACCAAATTGGCGGGGGAAAAATCGCGCCAACGTGCGTATGTTACACCTGTGCCCAAAAAAAATGCGAAATGCTACCATGATCGTAAAAGTTCATGATTTGTCTATTAGAATCTTCCGATTTGGCGAAGGATTAAGGGAAAATTAAATTATGAATAAATGTAACGTGTTGCAATGTTTAACATACATTTAAGGGAGACCAAACTGGTCGCCAGTGGCGGCTAGTTATATTATAATCACCCATCGTACAAGAAAAAAAAAACTAATATTCTGCATTCAGAGGGAAAAATCCATCTCCTGTGCCGTAAGATTTGTCGAATTCTGTTTTGGTGATAAGTTTTACGATGTGATTGTTGGGATCTGCAGGATTTGGCTTACTTTTTATAAATCTTATTTTTTGGCAGATGTAGTATTATGTAAATATATTTTTTTGCAGATATTTTTCTATTTTGTATATTTGGCATTCTATTTTGTATATTTTCTATTTGGCATTTGGAAAAGAGATTTTTACCTTTTTATCTGTGCCTTCGGAAATATTAAAAAAATAAAAAAAGATTTACATATATCAAGCGTATAATGTTATGTTTTGCATTTTTATACGGACCACTTCTCCATTTTTAGATTTTAAATGCTATTCATTATTTACTAGCCGTTTATTAATTGTTTACAATTTACTTTCCTGACAATAACAATTATTTATCACAAAAATGCCTCTTAGGTTTGTTAAATAAGTTTGTTTATGTATTTTCATTACTTATTAAAATATCGAATATTGCGATAAAATTTTATTTTAGCATCATGCTTAAATTTTTAAGATGGCGCAAAAACATGCTTTAATAAATGTATGTTTGTAAATATTTGAAAAACATGTTTTACCGCTCTCTAGAAAAAATTTGTAAGATGCTAAAACTAACTTTTGGCACCATTTAAAATTTTTTTCGCCAACCGACATAGGATACGAAACTTTTCCCCCATTCAGATACACAGGCAAGGCTGGTCTCAAACAAAAGTAAAGCTAGCAACAATATTGTTTTAACTCTATAAGAGTTACAATAATGATATTAAATGCTCCGATTGGCTTTGGGCTCAATTACGAAAGTTTCTCCTAAGCTCGGTCTACAAGGTATTAGTTAATAATACAAACAACACTAATGGCATGGAGGCAAAAATTTTAATTTAAATGTATATATTTGAAACCCTTCCCCCCCTACCCAACCCCCCCCCCCCCCTAAAAAAAAAAAAAAAAAAAGTTACAGTAATGAATTTAAAATGGCGTTAAGCCACGCTTTCTGACATAAGCAATTGGCTGCAAACGCGATAACGAAACTTTCACTTAACTTAATAACATGTAGCTAATATAGCCCTCAGGGTACTTTGCAGTTATACAGACCTTGTGGTTTTTTTAAAAAGCTTGAGACAATTCAGGTTTAAGAAGCTGAGATTTACTGGCAAATGATATAAACAACTATGAACACAAAACTGGTGAATTATTATTCAGGTTTATGTGTGTATTTAAAAAAAATTGCTTCTGATTACACTTATTAGATAAATTACTTCTGTTTGCATTTATTAACTGATAAACAGCTTCTGTATATTAAATGAATTGTTTAAATATTGGGAAGATGTGGCGAGAGGTAGAAAGACGAGTAAACAAACGGGTAGACAGACGGGTAGTGAGATGGGTAGGGAGATAAGTAGCGACATAGGTAGGCTGACGGGTAGCGAAACGAATAGACAGACGGCTAGAGAGAAAGGTAACAAGTTGGAAATTGTACGTCAAACGTGACAAATGAGGTGCGTTCGTACTCTAGCTAGCTATATAAATATTCAGATCTTGATGATTTTTAATTCTGTGAAATGAATTCTATCGTCTGCAGATTCATTTTTGTAATAAAATAAGTATCTCGGTCGCTTGACGATAAAACTTCGGAAGCTCCTATAACAAAAAAGCACCGATTTAAAAAAAATTCAAATTTCTTAATAAAATTTTTTATTAATATCGCCTAAAGTTTTTATTCGATTTTTATAAAAGTTGAAATGTCTCGACAAAATTCTGCAAAGATAATATATCTTAAATTTCAAACCATTCGGTTAGGTAGTTTTTGCGTTGTTATATGCGGACGGACGGATAGACAGACGGACGGACCAAGCGACGACAATAGGTGCTACGTATTTATATAATTACGAACGCACCTAAAAAGAGGGTTGACAGAGGGGTAGCGAGATGGGTCACGAGACGGGTAGCGACATCGGTAGATAGGAATGTAGCGAGAAATGTTGCGAGACGCATAGCGTGGTAGATAAAGAGACGAGTAGAGAGATGAGTACAGAGACGAGTGACTGACGGGTAATGAGATTGGTAGCGAGACGGGAAAAGAGTCGGGTACAAAAACAGACGGATAGTGAGACGGGTATACAGACGAGTAGAGAGACAGTAGATGGGTACCGAGATGGGTAAGAAGATGGGTAGAGAGGCGTATAGCCAGACGGGTAGAGAGACAGATAGATAAATGGGTAGCGAAGTGAATAGAGACACGGCTAGACATACAAGTAGTTAGACGGATAGACAGACGGTTAGAGAAATAGATTGGCGGGTAGCGAGACCGGTAGAGAAATATAGAGACAGGTAGCGAGACATGTAGAGAGATAGACAATCGGTTAGAGAGACGGGCAGAAGAACGGATAGGGAAACAGACAAATTGTGGAGAGACAGACAGACAGGCAAAAGAAAAGACTGCGGATTGGCGCAGTAAAGGCGCATTAAAGGCGCAGGGGGCAGAGCCACCTAGAGAATAATCAAGAAGTATCTGTTAAGCTTAACTTTGTAATATATATAATTTTTCAATTTTGCCGATATGGAGATTTAATGTAAAAGTTATATTACAGAAGTCATCGAAAGATTTTTTGTATCCTTTAATAGTAATTTAGACTATAGTTTTGCAATCTGGTTTGTAGCAAAGCATGCTATCAATGTGGTTTGAAGGGTAAGAGTTTCTATAAACAGTTATACAAATAATAGATATATAATCAAGGAAGAAAATTTTTAAATTCACACACAAAAAAAGGTGCAACAATGAAATTAAATTTGCGTTAAGCCACGCTTGATAGAATAATCTATTGGCTGCAAATCCAATTACGTAACTTTAAAAAGCTTGGCGTTTTAAAAGATCTTGCGTTTTTTTTCCAAGTTTTGCGCAATACGCGCTTAAGAAAATGAGATTATTTGCCACAAGTTAAAAAAAAATATGACAACACATCTGATGAACGGTACTTCTTTTCTATTTTTTAACAGTGAATTTATATATGATATTTTGTAATTCTATCATTTAATTTGCTCTTTTTCTTTATATTGTAATTGTTAACCCTATGTTCTCAGCAATATCACTCAGACTAATCCCTTTGAGGGAAGTCCTAGTAATCTATTTTTTTCCTCAATGCAAAAACGTTTTTTTTAATGTAGAAATACACTGCTCAAAACAATTAAAGGATATTTGAAGTTTTATATAAAATAAAGATATAAACGAATTTTTTTTTGCCGAAAATAGAAGAAGAGAATCACAAATGCAAATTTTTCTGGTTTTCAAACTGTGGAGTATGCAAATTTTGAGTTCGACGCCAAAAACGTCGCTTCAGCGGCAGCGAATGAAATTTGACTTTCAACTGGTTAAAAGAGAATGAAGACAAGGATGATCGGCATTCAGTGATTGCTTTGTTTCGATGAGTACGATGTCTCAGCGAAGTCATTTGACAGATTCAGAAGCTTGGAGAATTGTTGGTAGGTTAGAAGGGGGCCAAACTCAAGCCGAAGTAGCGCAAGCCGTTGGAGTGTCACAAAGTGTCATTTCCAGGATCTGGAACCGTTTTTGGAGAGTGGATGTGCAGGCCGAAGACCAGGGCAAGGTCGTAGACGGGCAACAACGCCCAATGAAGATCGGTATTTAGCGTTAACAGCTCGGAGACACCGAAACATGAACGCTACTCTTCTCCAACAACACCTTCGCTCGTCTACAGGCACCACGATTTCAACTCAGACTGTCCGAAACCGGCTCCATGCTGTAGGTCTGTATGCTCGCCGACCGATGGTATGTGTTAGATTAACATCAAGGCATCGTCGCGACCGCAGGGAGTGGGCAACCGAGCATGTCAACTGGAGGAGAAATGAATGGAGCAATATTCTGTTTTCTGACGAGTCCCGTTTTTCTGTGCATCCGGATAATAGGCGTATTTTCATCTGGAGGGACCGTGGCAGTAGGAATAATCCTGCGTTCGTGCACGAAAGTGTCAGATTTGGTGGTGGAGGAGTGTTGGTGTATGGTGGCATCTCCATTGACGGGCGCACTGACCTCTACTTCATTCGAGATGGAGCTCTGACTGGTCGCCGATATAGGGATGAGATCCTCAGACCTATTGTAGTCCCTTACGCTGCAGCAATCGGAGATAACTTCATTTTAATGGACGATAACTGCAGGTCACATCGTGCAAACCTGGTGGAGGATTTCCTTTTCGAGGAAGGAATCGTTCGAATGGAATGGCCAGCGTGTTCTCCAGACATGAATCCAATCGAGCACGTTTGGGACGCTCTAGGAAGACGAGTTTCTGGCCGCCAACAACCCCCACAAACTCTCCCAGAACTGGAAAGAGCTCTTCTGGAAGAGTGGGGCAGAATACCCCAACTCGTCATTAATAGCCTCATTGAGTCCATGCCTCAAAGGTGTTCAACGTTGCTGGCCGCCCGTGGAAACCATACCCCCTACTGAAAATGATTTTCTTTGAAGAAAACACCTTTTCTTATTCTTTTTTTCTCATATGCACAAATTGTGGTTTTTTCCTTTTGTACACAAGTGCGCAATAAAATGCATTCTTTTCTGCCAAACATGTGTAATTTATTCTCATATAACCTACAATGTCTGTCGACCATGTATCAATCAGCTAAAAAGTTTCCCAGATACAAAATCCACCTAAAACTGCAATATCCTTTAATTGTTTTGAGCAGTGTATATAGTGCAAATTAATTAATTTGGAATAATGTTTGTTTAGTGTTCAGGATTAAGAAATGTATACAATAAATACATTACATATAAATATACACTACTGTAGCACAAGTAAAACTATATGTAAAAAGAAGGTGGTCTACGTGGAAATGGTGGGTCCAAAACCATCACATTTAAAGATCCAGTATGTGCGCGCTGTAAGTAACCGTAAGTACGTGGTCGGGACAGGGACAGAGTGCGTGTCCATGGGTTGAAAACAAGCTTTTTTTCTCATGTAGTGGGAAACACGGATTTTGAAGATCCTCCTCCCTCCCCTGCAAAGTAAATTTGCAAAGAGAACTTTACTAAATTTCTAATAGTCGACTTATTTTATAATTTAAAATATGGAATCCTAGAGTGCGTAATATTGAACTATGTAATCAGCTTTGTCAAATATTTATTCAATATGTGGTGTCGTGGTCACATACATATAATTAAAACGTATGAGTTCGTATCAAACGAAAAAGCTTTATTTAAGAAATAACAATTGTAAAAACAATATAGTCAAATTTTGGATAACATTACAAGACTTTCACGTACAAAACTTTCACGGCGAAAAACTGAATCCCTTCCGGTATGCATAATATCTCCGATCCTATTTGATTGACACACTCTTCTTCCTTTCTTCTCACTCTTCTAATCTCTGAGTTCTTCAAAATCCATTTCTTTTGTCACACTATTCCTACGAATACCTTCCTGGCACATTTTAAACCCCTTCAGATAATCTTCTAATGGATAAAGTCCACACAAAATTAGAAAGGCCCTACAAAGCATGAAAAGTCTTTCATTTCAAGTCACGTTTACTTGAAATGAACAAAGCATAATCCAAAGGATAATTCTCGCTAGGATAATCCTCTTACAATAGGTGTCAATCAAGACCCATCACTTCTCTTATTCTGGGATTACTTAAATCCTTTGATCATGAATTAAGATGATGGTCCAAAACCATCACATTTAAAGATCCAGTATGTGCGCGCTGTAAGTAACCGTAAGTACGTGGTCGGGACAGGGACAGAGTGCGTGTCTATGGGTTGATAACAAGCTTTTTTTTTCTCATGTAGTGGGAAACACGGATTTTGAAGATCCTCCTCCCTCCCCTGCAAAGTAAATTTGCAAAGAGAACTTTACTAAATTTCTAATAGTTGACTTATTTTAAAATTTAAAATATGGAATCCTAGAGTGCGTAATATTGAACTATGTAATCAGCTTTGTCAAATATTTATTCAATATGTGGTGTCGTGGTCACATACATATAATTAAAACGTATGAGTTCGTATCAAACGAAAAAGCTTTATTTAAGAAATAACAATTTTAAAAACAATATAGTCAAATTTTGGATGACATTACAAGACTGTCCCATACATCCAAGGAAGTCCCACTTTTCTTATCTGCAGAACTCAGGTCCGTCTACCTAGAACACAAAAACATGTCTGTCAATCAAAGGGGAAAAAATGCATCCCTTCCGGAATGCATAATACCTCCAATCCTACTTGATTGACACACCCTTCTTCCTTTCTCCTCCCTCTTCCAATCTCTGAGTTCTTCAAAATCAATTTCTTTTGTCACACTATTCCTACGAATACCTTCCTGGCATATTTTAAACCACTTCAGATAATCTTCTTATAGAAAAAGTCCACACATTTAGAAAGGCTATACAAAGCATGAAATGTCTTTCACTCTTACTTGAAATTGAAAAAAGAGATCTTCTCGCTAGGATAATCCTCTTACAATAGGTGTCAATCAAAACCAGTCACTTCTCTTATTCTGGGATTACTTTAATCCTTTCATCATGAATTAAGATAATGTTCCTATACCATCACATTGTATATAGTTTAGCGTCAGAAAATAGTCACTTTGGATTTCAACTTACTTGAAAAAATTAATCGATTTCGAATATTCGGCATCTTTGTATGGGCAAGTGGGACATTTTCCCAGAAACTAGACTTTAACGATGAAAACATTGGTTTCGTCAGCATGATATAATGAAAAAAAAAAAAAAAAACATTTATTTTAAAATATTTTATTTGTTTTGATTCATTATTGTTAAAATCTTTGTGGTAAAAGTTATTACGTAGTCTTTTTTACGTTCTTTTATCTTTACAAGAAGAAAGTATTGGATTCATAAAAATTTTCGACTTTGGTTTTTGATGGATTTGTACGTTTAAGAAGGTCCTGAACATGATTTGACTGTTCTTAGAAAATGTCTGTCTGTCTGTATGTGACAAAAAATTTTGTGGGCTCTCTATCTGTAGAAATAACGCATGGAATTTAATAAAACTTTATATTCAGTTAGATCTTGATGTAAATAGGAGCTGATTAGTTTTTGGTGAAAATCGCCCAACAAGTGGCGCTGCTATGCTGTATTTTTAACGATTTCAGCATTATCTTATCTCAAGAACTAATGCACAGATTTTTAACAAACTTCAGATTCCGTTAGACGTTGATATAAGTTGTTGCTGATTAGGTTTTGGTGTAAATAGCCCTACAGGTGGTGCTTCTATGCTTAATTTTGTAGGATTTACTCGATTATATAGTGATAGTCATATCTCAAGATTTAATGCACAGAATTTCATCAAACTTCATATTCTGTTAGACTGTGACATAAGTTGGCTCTAATTAGTTTTTAACGTAATTGAAAAAAGTTTTGAAATTGGCACATCCGACTAGTTTTTTTGTTTTTTTTCCTTAGCGTTTTTAAAAAGTAGCCTCTAATAAAAGTATTGCATTAATCATATTTATCATATAGTGTTATTAAAAATTCTGAATACATTAAAGTTTATATGTGAGGTAGAAGGGTAAAAATTGATTTTCAAGATTAAATCTATCATTTGGCCCCCATGATTGTGCAATGCAAAATAATAATAATAATAACAATTTTAATATAGATAATGTATTCGTAATATGCATTATTCTTAGAATCTTTGTGATAGTGACTTTACCTTGTTATTAACAATTTCCAACATAATTCAAAACTTTTATCAATTCGGTTTGTCTCTGTAATTTAATTCGCGTAAATGTAGCCAGATTACCACGCAATTGATATAGGTTAATGAGGTTTACTACGGTATCGAAAATGAAGTATGTAGAGTTTATACTTCATTTACAGGGACACTCAAAATAATTTTGTTACATTAAGGTATATGGGGAAAGATAGATTTCAGTGTATTTTAATGATGTTACTCGATTCAAAACACATTTAAATTGATATATTACTGAGGTGTACTACAAGAGGCTCTATAACATTCATCGTTCATTTACAGGGGCACACAAAAGAATTTGATTTTAGTACTGTCTAAGAACAATAATTACTGGAAATATGTTTTAAGTTGTGGTACACTGTAAAGTGAAATGTCTGAAACAAATGGTTAAAAATACAGACACTTTTTTTTTTTTTTTAAGACACTTATTTATGTCTCAATTTCAGACATTTGAAGCGTCTGAATTGCGACCATTTTTGTGCTTTGATTTGTCGGCAAAGGCAGACTGGCCACAATTCTTTTTAGGCATTTATTGCAGTCATATTTGACCACATTGCATCGTCAATAAATGGAAAAATTCTTGACCATAAAAAAAATGGAAATGGTTGGAAATTTTTCCTGAAGCACAACCTGATTAAAGGATGGGTAAACTGGGTCATAGCACTAGCTGCTCCCCCCCCCCCTCCCTCGATTTTATGGGGTCCCAAATTTGGTATGCAATTTTCGTAAAGCTGATATTTTAAATCCCTTTCGACATTGTACTGATTGTAGTCAATGTTTTGAACTTTTACATTAAGATAAGATTGAAAACAAAAAATATGTTTATCTAAAAACAGCAAAACCTCTCAATGACGGATACCTCGGAACCACAGAATTTTCCCACTATTTAGAGGTGTCCGTCTTTTAGATATAAAAGTATACAAATATGTATGTGCTATGGATTGTAAAAGGAGCTCGCTAAATGGAAGTGTCCGTTATGGAGCGTTTACAGTAAACTTTCATAACAGACGCTTCCAAAAAGCGACACCTCTATTTAGCGAACATTCACGTTTTTTAATCCACAACACATAAATATTTGTATACTTTTGCTTCTGAAATGCGGATTGTTTGCTATTTAGAGGTTTTAAATAGTCATATTTATAAATCAATTTATATGTGTATATTCTAAAGCATAAAAAGTGTTTAATTTGTGTAATAGGAAATATGCTCGAATGAATTCCAGGTTCAGCGGTCTATGTTATTCACTAACATTTTGTAAAAATACTTTAGTTATATGAATCTAAACTCACATACATGCATTCAAAACGATTAATTAATTACAACATGATCAGTTACACCCTTTAATTTGTAGCATCTCAATGCACGTTATCTTATTACTGAAAGAGAGTTATTTTTGACAGGATTTATTTTTGGCAGCATTTTTATTTCTTCAGACAGATGAGTAATAATAATAAAAAAGGTCTTTAGAATTTCTTTTCAAAGATTGTGCAAACTATTTAATAGAATTTTTAAATAATTCGCTCTATCCCCCCCCCTCCCCCCCGACTCCCCTGGATAATGTAACATTTTTAAATCATAAAAAAATATATATTAAAAAGAACAGAAGAAAAGAAAAAGGGGTGGTGGTCGGAACAGAAACATGTTTTTAAAGAGGTTCTAAAATGATATGCTCAACAACGACAACGAGAAACTTTCTGATCAATTTTCTGGCTCATTTTTAATCACATTGGCATAAAATTGGCAAGTCTGACTATTGAAGCGATTTTGAATCGAAATGATATCCATTTTTCGATAAATAAATTATGTATCGAGTTATAAGTGATTCGGGTCACATGACAACACGTGTTTCCCCTTTCTCGTGCTGTAACGTCGGAAATTCCGTTCGAAACGTCAACTTTGACTGTACGTTTTGAAAGATCTTCTGCCTTTATCAAACGTAAAAAGGTTTTTGGATTACAAAGTTTTAGAATAAGAACACCTTCCAATTTTATGCGTTTCCGAACTAAAATGAATTCAGAAATGTGTCAGAAAGTGGCTTTTTTAGATTTGAGAATAGAACAGCCTTAAGGGATAGCTTTTGTCTAATAGAGTTTAGGAGTAAACAAAGCAACCGCAGGAGGAAAAAAATCATGAATGATAATACATTTAAATTTAAAGAGAGAGGGAGAGAGAGAGAGAGAGGAAATAAATAAATAAAATTCTACTCCAAGTCCGATTCTTAAATCTTTTACATGTGATATAATGTTCAACTAGAAATCTTTTTAATTATTTAAATAAATATATGACCAAGCATTAACATTTAGAAGATAAAAATAATCGACACACACAAAGAAGGAAAAAAGAACTTTATTAAATGAATTTCAGGGTTAGAATTAGTACTAATACTATATGATAAATATAATTAAAAAATACTTTTATAAGAGGTTGCTTAGAGATCACATAAAACATATTTAAATTTTTTTTTATGTTTTTCGAATAAAGTAGAAAAGAAAAAAGTATGCTACTAAAATTGCGTAATTCTAATTTTGGGACAGCTAAATTATGGGGCAAATGCCCCACTTTCCCATAGAGAAATCGTATAATCTTTTTAAATTGGAATCAAAATTGACTATTTTCTAACAGATTTCTGAATTCAGTTTCGTTCATAAACACATGGAATCGACAAATGCTCTTATTTAGAAACTATGAAGTCGAACAGTTTGTTCCATTTTTCGAAACAGGCAGACGGTATTTTAGAAAATACTGTGAAAATTGTGGTTTTGAATATAACTTCTGCACGCGACAGCCCGATAAGTGTCATCATGGAAAAAAACTCACTTATAACTCAAGATGTGTTTGTAACTCAAAACTTATTTCACCTTCTGAAAATATAAAATAAATAATGGAATATTTGTTCTTTTATTTCTGCAATTGAACTCTGTGGTCTTCATGATAAACTTTGTCCCCCGCATCCTGCATGAAATTTTGTTCAAAATCTAGGACGGCAGGGGAGGAGAATGCTGGCGCCCATGACTTATTTATTTAAAAGTATCAAAATGTGAGATAAGAAAAAAAAACATATGCAATAATTAGGATGAATTTACTTGTACCATTTATAACATAGGATAAGTAAAAATTATGGGATAATTTTTTTTCTAAAGTTTTAAAAATATTTATTATTATTTTTATTTGTGCTAATATATCTGTTATTTTAATTGGAGTAAATTAATTCAATTTAAAATAATAATTTAATGTGTGTGTGATGTTAGAAATATTTTTCTTTAAAACTGTTTTAAAATGATCTAAAAGTATGTAAAGAAAAAAAATCTAATTAAGAATACCGTTAACTCGATAGGAGTAATCTTATTTAGTTAAAAATAATGAATTTTCTTATATCATTTACAGCACAGTTTTCTATAACGATATTTATACTTATTATATATAATATATATATATATATATATATATAATAATTTCTATATAATATAATTTCTATAATAGTTATCCTATTGTTACATATTTATATATATAACATTTGTTATCTTTCTTTTACTCTTACTCTACAACAGTATTAACAAGCATCTATGTATTAGTATTATTTAGAAAAATTTTTAGCATCTACAAAGCATACTTTAAAAATGCTTCTTCGTTTTTTGTTAGAAGGAATGTGCCATGTCATCTGACTGCAATTTAAGCAGGTTTGCAATATCAGCGCCAGGCGCTGGCAATATAACATTAGATGACGCCAACTGCTTTACAAGAAATTCCCTGTAACTGTTTTCCCTTCTACTAAATTTCCCTCATTGTATTTCGGGGAAAAAGGTTCCAAGTTCAACCCTCACAGGAGGAAAGATAGAAGTTATGAGAAAGAGTCTGGTTGAAACTCCTTTCGTCAATGTTCATTTAAACCTGTTTTATTTTTTCTGAGGTTATTTTTAACTAATTTTTTAATTTGTTATTTTTAAAAATTAGAAATGTAAACTACTTTTTCTTCAATATTAATTTATGAAAACTATGAAAAATAAACAAATAAAAATAACGTAAGAACTAATGTAATATATATATATATATATATATATATATATATATATATATATATATATATATATATATATATATATATATATATATATTAAATAAATTTTAAATTCTGAACTGTCGATTTTATATTTAATTTTACATTTTCGCCAAAAGGACGGATTGTTGAAACTCCTTTCGTCAATGTTCAAAATTTACGTCACTTTAAACCTGTTTTATTTTTTGTGAGGTTATTTTTAACTAATTTTTTAATTTGTTATTTTTTAAAATTAGAAATTTAAACTACTTTTTCTTCAATATTAATTTATGAAAAATATGATAAATAAACAAATAAAAATAACGTAAGAACTAATGTAAAAAATAAAAAAATAAATAAATAATATATATATATATATATATATATATATATATATATATATATAAATTAATAAATAAATTAAATTAATTAAAATTAAATTAATTAAAAGTAATTAATAAATAAAAATTCCTATTTTCCCGTGAAAATCTGTTTAAAATAAAATTAATAAATAAATGTTATTACTTCGAAATCGAAAATATAAATTAATATTTAAATAAATAAAAATTCCTATTTTCCCGTGAAAATCTGTTTAAAATTAAATTAATAAATAAATGTTATTACTTCGAAATCGAAAATATAAATTAATATTTAAATAAATAAAAATTCCTATTTTCCCATGAAAATCTGTTTAAAATAAAATAAAATAAAAATTCCTATTTTCCCATGAAAATCTGTTTAAAATAAAATAAAATAAAAATTCCTATTTCCGAAGTCGAAAATATAAATTAATATTTAAATAAAATTAAATAAAAATTCCTATTTTCTCGTGAAAATCAAATTCCTATTTTCCTGTGAAATCTGTTTAAAATTAAATTAATAAATAAATGTTATTACTTCGAAATCGAAAATATAAATTAATATTTAAATAAATAAAAATTCCTATTTTCCCATGAAAATCTGTTTAAAATAAAATAAAATAAAAATTCCTATTTCCGAAGTCGAAAATATAAATTAATATTTAAATAAAATTAAATAAAAATTCCTATTTTCTCGTGAAAATCAACTGGAAAATGTAACTCATATTCGAAGTTTACTAAAAACGAAAACACTCCTTTTCTCTAGCTGGAAGGAAAACGGAGAAAACTATAAAGAGGTTGCCGAATGCAGAACGATAGTACTCGCCAAACCACACAGCGGAAGTTATCGCGACCTAGCTTGGCGGCTTGGCGATGGGTTACAGAGAACGGAAGTCTCCCCGCATTTATAAATACCTAGCAATAACAATCCTATCTCAGAGTTCAAGTGCTGATGTCTTTATTTAAAAAATTAAATGTTTACAGCAATGATTTCCAAGAGACATTTATAATTTCATGCAGTTTAAACTGAGTTTTATTTTGTTTCGAGCATACATTTGCATTTATATAATAATAGTTCACAAAAGTCTGTAGAATTTTCAAATGTTATAAATTTTAAATGATCATTTTCATACCAATTTTAAATTTTTTCCACATGTTTCCTTTGGCGCAGAGTATTATGGTTGCCGACAATTATGTTGGTATAACGGAAAAGTACTCCATTTATATGATGCTTTTTAATGGTATAACAGTGTATATCACTAAATATGTTTAATATGCCTGTAAGTATTTAGAAGTAAATTCATATTATATTCAAATGGCTTAACTTTATGTACTTTTATTACTAATGTAGAAAAACATGTTTTGGAGTGATCTTTCTTTCATGCATATTGTTAATTTGGTATAATGATTTATGCACCTTTTATTAATAATTTAATATGTTTAGAATTTAAAAGTAATCGGTAAACATACAGAAACAATGTTCACACATACAATTTTGAAAAAAGAAATATATAAACAAAGATAAGAATTTTATTTTCTAATATGTTCAGTCGGATAACCCTTTTGTTGAACTATCATATTACATCTTGATTTTCAAGATACAAAGAGCTCTTCTTAAAATATCAAGGTTGATTTTGTTCTACTCCTCGACCACAATCTTCCAGGATTCCACTTATAAAGAGCTTGTTTTAAAAGTCCAAATACAAAGTAATCCATAGGTGACACTTCGGGGGACTAAGGTGTAGGGTGCATTTAAATGGAATAGCCTCAATGCTGATTTCATTTCTCATTTTTTCTAAGCAGTAGATTTAGAGATACGGCTGGTAGCCTTATCCTGATGGAACTTAATATAATGGAGATTGTTTGGGTAAAGTGATGGAATGTCTTCTTTGAAAACAGGTGTTAAAACATATTTCTGATAATAATCAGAGTTAATTTTGACATTTTTTCTACTTTTCCTTATTTTAAAGTTTCCATTTTTAAAGAATCTGTAATAACCATAAAACCCTTAGCAAAACTTCCATTGTTTTCTTTGAACCGACATTTTAGGTTTATTTCTCTTGCCTCTTTTTCGGTAGTAAATCGAACCTTTTCTATTGCAATCACTAAAATATATCCAAGCCTCATCAATTGTAACTGCATATTTCCATTTTCTACCTGCCAAATAATTTTCATTCAACAATCTTGCACATTCTTACACTAAGAAACATGTTTTCACATTAGGTGTGAAAATCATGTTTTTTTTGTTTTGTTTAGCTTTAAATCTGATTTTATAATTTTGTTTACAGTTCCTATACATTTAGATAGAGTTTAAAGATTTTGCAATAGTTCTTTGGGAGGTTAATTTTATTTTGGAACATGTTACAACTTTAGATATAAGTGGTGAATGTACTTTTGTTGGGTGAACTTTGACTTTATTTCCTTTTTTATTAATTATTTCACTTTTCTTACATGTTGAAATATTTAAACTATGCTTTTCACACTTTTTTTTAAATAATCTAATATTTCTGTTTGTTAAGTGCAAATACATAATTCTATTCAATGTTGTTTTTTTCCCAGCAACATTTTAAAGCAAAGGATATTTTTAATGATGCAGACCCTATTCTGAATTTGCTGCCATATAGGTTTTATTTTATTTTTTAATTTAAATCGTAGAGAAAGTCAAAATTGTTACAAAAATGTGTGAACATCTTCGGTATTTCTACCTGTGAATTAAAAATTGAACTTTAATGAACTTTGAATGTAATCACTGAATATATTTTTACTTTGAAACTAAAAATTAATTTGAATCT
Organism: Maratus michaelseni; assembly: GCA_963931845.1. NCBI lineage: Eukaryota > Metazoa > Arthropoda > Arachnida > Araneae > Salticidae > Maratus > Maratus michaelseni. The sequence continues at coordinate 411,120,105 of OZ007586.1, forward strand.
TTTATACACAGATAACTTGGAAAGTAATCAGTGAACATTAACTAAAAATCAATTTCAATCTTGTATATTTAGTGACTTTAGAAAATTATAAGGTTGGGTTATAAGACTTTCTTTTTACTTTAATTCTTTTCTTCTTTTAACTCTTTTTACTAATGTGGAAAAATCACTGCAAAATGCAAAAAATAAATAATAACATTACAAAAAAATCTGAGCCAAAGATCCAAAAATTGCCTGTGAGGTGCATAACTTCAGACATATGTCTACCTTCCTGCTAAATCTTCTAGCTCTGCAAGCAGTGATCTCTTCAAAATACAAACCTCTATCTTTATTATTACAGATTATCTATACTCCAGTGAAGGTTAAAAATATGTATGTGTGTGTTTTTTACGTGGTATGTAAATAAGCACTTAAATTTATATTCATTTTTGAAAAGTTTATTTTTTATGTGTATTATACAGTTTTTGAAGAATTAATTTCAATAAGATAAATTGCATTTTGTGAATTTTTATTGTTCTTTTTCATTAAAATAGAAATTTAAGCATGATTTTTCTATGTAGACTTTCTTAATTATTTGGCAAAATTATTTAAATTGCAAACATACAGTGCATAGTAATTATACAAAAAACACTTTCTGCTTGTGTAAAAACTCTAAGGACAGCAAAAAAAATTTGTTTTTGAAAAATTTCAAATCAGATGAAAAAAAAGTTTAATATAATGTGTATCATAAAGTTGAAAAGCTAATAAAAAAGTCATCAAAAATTATCTGCAAGTATTTTATTATGAAAATAAAGTAATTATACACAGAACACTTTCTGCTTGTGTAAAAACTTCAAGGACAGCAAAATAAAAGCAATACAGTAATGAAGAAACAAATACTTTATATGTTGTGCACCCATCATTGCTTTTAATGACCACAAATATTCTATCTTTCATGGACATTAATAATTTTTGGCACAGTTTGTGACTAGTTTTGTACCCATTCATCTTCCATCGTAGATCCAAGTTCTGAATCTCAGGGAAAAGACCATAGATTTTGGTAAACTCGTCTTTCTAGATCTCCCTGCAAGTTCTCCATAGGGTTTAGATCAAGACTTCTGTGTGACCATTGCAAAACTTCCATAGTTTTCTTTTGGAACCAGAGTTTTGTCCTACAGCTTGTGTGGATCTGCTCATTGCCTTGCTGATAAATCCATTTTTTCCCTGTTATAGTGTTGCAACTGGTAAAAGACAGTCAGAAAGAGTTTTTAGATATGTTTTGGATTAACTTTTCTTGAAAGAAATGTAAATGAGCCCACGCTGTTAAATGAAACACATCCTCATGTCATAATGGATCCACCACTTAATTGACATTTTGAGAAAATTTATTTTTATTTTCTAAAATCATGCCAGCAATATTTCCAACTATCAGAACCATCTTAGTTCCAACTCTTTTCATCGCAGAAAATAACCTGCAGCCTTTTGTCGTCCCAAATCATCAATTGTCTTGCACACAGTAAACACTGGGTTTTGTATCTAGTTTGTAAAGAGGGTTTACACAACTTTGCTATGTGTTGGAAATTATCCGATCGAGTAAGATTGTTTTCTTGCATACATTGAACACAGTCATTCATAAAATTTCTTTACTTGAGTATTTCCCAGTTGATATTAATTTTAAAAGTCTGCTTTCATCTCTGGGGGACAAGGCTTGTGGTCTTCTTGCAGCGATTTTATTCCATACCTTAAACCTTTTAACCTTAAAAAATTGTTAATGACTTTTTAGTTTTCCCTACCTTTTTTGCAATAGACCGACAAATCATTCCTGACAATGAAAAAGATTCAACAGTGCCTTTATCATATTCAGTCAGTTTAATTGCTTTTGGCATCATTATAAAATTAACAAATTTCATAACAGAAAACTCCATTAAAATCACTATGCACAAGAGCTTTTAACATGCAAATCAATAATTTCTCAGAGACTTTCTCACCTGTTATAACACTTAATTTTGTACGAATCTTTTTTGCCCTTGCTATGGAGTTGTACACGGGACACAGACATTCATCAAATGGATATCACAGTCATGGAACTAAGAATAAACAGGAACTGACATATCCCCCAAATGATGAAGTTTCAACTATAACCGGTTCTGCCCGCTCCGCCAAGTTGTGACAACCAAAACATTCCCCCTGACAACGTTAGTAAGTGAGATTTAAGCCATAGTTTTAATTTAATTATTATAAAACAATAGGCTCGTGGGAAGCATATGGCTGCACAAATAGGTTTAGCAAGAAGATTCCTGAATAAAATTTCATCGATAAGTAATTTATTTACTTTTTAAAGACGTAATTGCTTGATGTATACAAAGCTATCCAAATGGATTGCTAAAAACTATGAGTGTAATGTGTATGAATGCAAATCAGAATATTCCACGTTTTGACAGTTTTGTTATGTATATGTTAATTTTCACGTTAATTGCACTATATTTCTGCAGTTTTTTGTTCATTTTCTTGATTGTTTACATCGTCTAAATCAGAGTACATGGATGGTGTTTACATGTCAACCAAAAAGTATATATCTCTCTTTACGTATAGATAATTTGATGTTTTAATTTAGTCTACTTGTTATTTCTGCAACTGAAGTGTTTTTTATTTTTGTAGTAGTTATGTGAACTGGCTATTTTTGTATAATTATAGTATATATTTATAGTATAAGTATAGTATATTTTCTATAATTATCAGTGTCCGGGTTTGGGCAGGTTTCAGCTCAATCTGCCTTAAATTCAAAATTGTATTTATTCCATTTCAAATCATTTTAATGCTATTTTGATAAGAATAAAGAGTCAACAGAGATAGTCTTTTTCTATTCTGCGTAGCTGCGAACTATTCATTATTTTTTGTGTTAACACTATTTCCGAATCATAATCCTGAGCATATTGAATCACATGATTCTGCGATTAATTAACATTAAGATTAGGCAAAGGTTTCTATTGTAGTAATAACTTAAAAGCGGATTAGTTTATAGATAAGTATATGCAGTAGATGTATTTAAAATTTGTATTTTGCTAAATAAAAAAGTAATGCTTTAAATTAAAAAAAAATCCTTGACGGCTCGGCCTACAGGCACAGGTAGATTTCGAGGATGCAGACCGTGAGGCGCCTGTTTGTTGGGAATTGCAGAAGAAATGACCTTTTTACCATGATGCGTTAGTCGTAACCACCCATTTCAAAACCTGACTTGTTTGCAGGCGGAGCCGGCAGGGATTTTTTTTTTTGCTATAAGGGTTGGACATATAAAAAAACTTGTCAATATAAAAGTTTTAGATAATATTAAGTGGATTTATAATAAATTTAAGCGGATTTGATATCTTATGAATTGACGATGTTATGAATTATTTTCTTCTAAAAAACCCCTTCACCCCCCCTTGTGGCCATTTTTAATGATATCAAAAATCTGTCATATCTAAATTTTTGGCCCTTATCTTAGAAGTAATAATAACTTTAAACGGATTCGACACGCATTATGAGTTTTTTTCTGTTTTCACAAAAAGCCCCCCCCCTCCCCATTTCCCCCTCTTGGTTCGATTTTGCCCATTAACGAACTTGAACAAGATTTTAGGCCCCTTTATTTTATGTATCAGTTTGGAAGAGATTTGTGAATTACTGCAGTTATTGTGTCCATAAAAAAAGTGACGTAGATAGATAGGTAGATATATTAAGTTTTGAACTGGGGGTGGTTCTGGGAGTCATAATCGGCGTAGATCTAAAAAATTTTTCGAAAATTCCAACTTAGGAGAGAATGTAATAGGTAGTATTTTTTTACGAAATCTACCTAAAAATGATGTATGAAATATAAATATGCAAATTGTAGTGACGGGGGAGGGGGGGGGGGGGTGCGCTACAGATGTTAGTACTGCAGAATATTGGAGCTTCAGTACTTTTTTCTTAGAAACTAAGCCCTGTTGATAAATACATATTTTTTTTAAAGCACAATATTTACTTAGTAATTTTAAGCAATAATATTAAAAACTGAAAGAACTACTGGAAGAGGTTGTGTGTGTCGGGGGGGGGGGGGAATCTGAATACCAGGCATGAAGAACACATTTAAACTGCACGAATATCAACCAAAATAAATTAAAAGATCACCTTTGCTCTCCTATTCAACAGAGCAATTTATGTAAAAATACACCAAATAAATTTTTTTTTAAAATGCAACTCAGATGAAACTTATAGAAATATCAACTAAAAGAAATTAAAATCTTAAAAACACTTTAATATGACATTGGAATATTTCAAACGAGCTGGATTCGGATGTAAACAAACAACGGCGGCCATCTTGTGACATCCAGCTCAGTTACTTCAATCGACCAGGCAGACATCGGGGGAAGTGTCAGTTCCTGTCTATTTATAGTTCCATGATCACAGTGGCTTACCTGAATGGAACATTGAAAGAAGATATTTACATGCTGTAACCTGAAGGGATTAAAAAATAAGGAAAAGCACATCTTGTTTGCCACCTCAAAAAAAGTTTGCATGGCCTGAAACAGGCTGGAAGAGAATAGAATGAATGTTTTGACACCTTCCTGAAAGAACTCTGATTGTTGCGTTCAAAAAGTGATCCATGCATTTATTTCCATCCAAAGAAAACACTATCTTGGCCTCTATGTTGATGATGGTAGGAACCTCAGAAACCATAAGCACCTTTAAGAATAAAGTTATGCAGAAATTTCAAGCAAAGACCTTGGAGAAGCAAGTGAAATTTTGTCCATGAGAATCCAGAGGCAAGCTGATGGTTCACTAACACTAGAAACAACCTACATTGAAGATATCCTGGAAACATTTGAGGCAAGTTCAGCTAAGGGAGAATCAACCCCTTTAGACCCAAGCGTAAAACACTACAAAGTAAATGATGCAGAATGGACCAACATAAAATAGAAAAGTGACAAAATTCCTTATAGGCAAGCCAGTGGGAGTCTGCTGTTTATTGTGTATGGAACACATCCTGACATAGCATTCAGTTCCACAGAGACCCTCCGAATTGCATTGGAGACACATCTTTAAACACATCTTTCGGTACCTCAAGGGGACCAAACACCTGTCCCTCACCTTCAGAAAAACTGGAAAAGCAGTAGAAATTTTCTCTGCAGATTGGGGTGCAGATCATGTGGGCAAAAAGTCCTTTAGTGGATATGTGGTCATTTTTGGTGGTGCTGCAGCTTCCCGGTCTAGTAAAAAGAAGTGTTGTACTACATTATCTTCTGCTGAATCTGAATATTTGGCTTTAGCCCATACTACACAGGAAGTGCTATGGGTGAGAAATCAAATGCAGGAACTTGGTGTGGAGAAATTTATCCCTAAACCTGTATCAGTAAAATTCGACGGCCAAGTAGCTATGTTTATTGAAAAAAATCAAACAACATCTGAGCGCAGTAAACATATTGATATAAGGCACCATTTTCTCATGGACTATATCGAACAGAGTGTTATTTGTTTAGAATATGTAGCCTCAGTGAATAATGTTGCTGATCTTTTCACTAAAAACTTCTCAAAAAACCTAGGTTTTAACTATTGATATTTATAACTGATGTGTTTGTAGTGTGTATAGTTTTTTATTTGGATCGCCTGGATTTTGCATAATGCTTTTTGTGTTTGTGAAATAGCTAACCTGTGTATATTATATTTCCAAGTTAGTGTATATGTTTCTTTTAAGCCATGCTTTAGCAAGGAGAAGTGTTAAAATTAATTTTATGTAATTGTATTTATGCCAAAGCAGTGCTACAATTTAATTTCAACTTGACAATAATTTGAGTTTGTAATCGCCGAATGGCAACCATTTTTACTTACTCTCTCCTCTCTCAATAAATCTGTAAACAGCTTGACGTGACTCGTAAGCTGTGAGTTTTTCCCTAACATTAGTAACATTTAATAGATCTACAAAATTCCATAACACTAAATTTATAAGTTAAATATCAGATAATTTTGAACTTGGGCAAATTTAATGAAAAGAAGTAAAAATCATATTACTTTTAATATGTAAATGCGCTGTTGTATAGATTTCTGCACAGGCACTGTTAAGTAGCTTTTGCACAATGTGGCTAGTACTGAAAACTAGGCTATCAGCAAACATCTTGTCTCCAATTTGGACAACAAAGACAAATTTATGACCCTTCAGCCAGATTTACAAAGCGTTCCAACTAGATTTATGGCTATGGAATCACAGCCCTCCCTCTCCTCCAACAATCATGTAAAAAATATTAAAAAACAATAGCCTAAACACTGATTGAAAATCCATATCCAATGGAAAAATAATTATAATAAAGAGGAGGCAACTCTCACACATCGGTGGCCAATCCCTCCGGATTGGAATCCAAGATCAAAGAGTGACTGATCCAAAAAATGACTGATGGATTTTGAAAGTGAATTTTGAAGTTTTTAAAAAAACGGAATACGATAGAAATGTATCGCTTGTGGCCTTATGTTAAGGAAACTTGTGAAGGAACTTTTATGTTAGAGAATTTTATCCCACCTATTTGCAAATTTAGTTAACATTTTCACCAAAAGGTGGCACTGCAAAATAGCGGTGATATTCGAAAACAAGAAATGTCCACTGTACCAACAAATAAACCAGCTTCAATAGTGTATACTCTTTCAAAAGCACTCACTAACAGATTGCATAAGCAAATGAAGATGTGACGAATTCAATTTCTCTGCAGCTCTCGCATACCTCCAGTGCCATCTTTTGGTAAAAATGTTAACTAAATTTGTAAATTGGTAAGATAAAATTCCCTGGTTTCCCAAACATAAGGCCGCAAACAATACATTTCTATTGCGTTCAGTTTTTTAAAAATTGGCAAACTCATCAGTCATTTTTGGGACACCCTGTATATGATTATAGTAAAATTTTGTGTCTATATATTTGATAAGGAATATTATTAATCACTTCCAATATTAAAATATTATTGGAGGTCAAGCTATGCAAAATCAAATATGGCTGTCAGAAAACTTACTTCTTCATCCTTGTACCATGACAATGTTTCAGATGTCAGAACAAACCAATAATCTCTGGAGCCCCCTTTCATTATACCTAGATTATGGATGCACATCCATCCTTTACGTATAACCTAGGAAGAAACAAATTTTAAGCTAAATGTTTATTTCAATAATAACAATAAAATCACATACATGATGGCCACAGAAATTCCGATTTAATGTTTTCTGATTTCTCCGACTTTCTCTGACTAATTTGACAAAATATCCCTGACTTAGCATTAGCATGCACATAAATGTTTAAATAGAATGCCATAGCATATTTTTAATATGAGTTCACATTGATAAGTTCAAAATGGCATGTAACTAAAAATTGTTTTACATTAAAAAAAAAAAAGAGCTTTAAACTATTAAAGAATTTTATAAAAGAATTAAAATTGTAAAAAGTAAGAAAAAAAGAGACAACGTACAAGTCCCCCCCCCTTCCCCTTCACTCCCTTTAAGAGTTATTAGACCAACACTAATACTCAAACAATCTCTTTATCTATTTGAAAACTACAATGCCTAAACAAAATAAAGACTTTGCATAGGATTTATGTACGCTACAGCAGCTGTTAAAAAAGTGCTGGTACTCCCATCTATGAACAGAATAACAAAATTATGTTAAAATAAAGAATATTTCTTTCCTCCCTGACTAAAGGCCGATTTTCACCGATAAATTGCTACTTCTCATGACTTTCTCTGACCATTTTTCACTCCCTGATTTACCAAGATGTGGACACCATGTTATAATACTGATTGAACTTTTAGAATAGGGATGCACAACCTGTGGCCCGCGGATCAATTTCACCGATCAAGTGCGTGAAAATCGCGAATTTTGCCAAATTTCGCCGATCGGACGCGTAAAACAATGCGAATTTCGCCCATCGGGTGTGTAAAAAGCGCAACTTTTTCCGATAGGGTGCATATAAATTGCGAATTTTGCCAATCGGGCATGTAAAAATCACAAATTTCGCCGATTGGGCGTGTAAAAATCACGAATTTCGCCGATCGGACGCGTACAAATCACGAATTTTACCGATTGGATGCGTAAAAATTGCGAATTTTGCCGATCGGGTGCGTATAAATTGTAAATTTCGCCGATCGGATGCGTAGAAATTGCAAATTTTGCCGATCAGGTGAGTATAAATTGCGAATTTTGCCGATCGGGCACATAAAATCACGAATTTTACCGATTGGATGCGTAAAAATTGCGAATTTTGCCGATCGGGTGCATATAAATTGTAAATTTCGCCGATCGGATGCGTATAAATTGCAAATTTTGCCGATCGGGTGCATATAAATTGTAAATTTCGCCGATCGGATGCGTATAAATTGCAAATTTTGCCGATCGGGTGAGTATAAATTGCTAATTTTGCCGATCGGGCGCGTAATAATCACGAATTTTGCCGATCAGACGCGTAAAAAGCATTCATTTTACCAATCCGATGCGAAAAATCGCAAATTTTGCCGATCGAGTGCATATAAATTGTAAATTTCGCCGATCGGATGCGTAGAAATTGCAAATTTTGCCAATCGGGAATGTAAAAATCGCGAATTTTGCCGATCGGATGAGTATAGTTCGCGAATTTTGCCGATTGGAAGTGTAAAAATCACGAATTTCGCCGATCGGACGCGTAAAAATCATTAATTTTACCGATCAGATGCGTAAAAATCACAAATTTTACCGATCGGGTGCGTATAAATTGTAAATTTTGCCGATCGGATGCGTAGAAATCGCGAATTTTGCCGATCGGACACGTAAAAATTATTAATTTTACTGATCAGATGCATAAAAATCGTAAATTTTGCCGATCGGGTGCGTATAAATTGTACATTTCGCCATTCGGATGCGTAGAAATTGCAAATTTGGCCAATCAGGCACGTAAAAATCGCGAATTTTGCCGATCGGGTGCGTATAAATCGCGAATTTTGCCGATCGGGTGAGTATAAATCGCGAATTCTGCCGATCGGGCACCTAAAAATCATGAATTTCGCCGTTCGGATGCGTAAAAATCACTAATTTTACCAATCGGATGCTTAAAAATCGCGAATTTTGCCGACCGGGTGCAGATAATGTAAATTTCGCCGATCAGATGCCTAAAAATCCAAAGTGAATTTTGCCGATCGGGTGCGTAAAAATCGTGAATTTTGCCGATCAGGTGAGTATAAATCGTAAATTTAGCCAATCGTCTGCATAAAAATCATGAATTTCGCCGATTGGACGTGTAAAAATCATGAATTTTGTCGATTGAGTGCATATAAATCGCGAATTTTGCCGATCGGGCGCGAAAAAAATCGCACATTGCGCCGATCGGGCGTGAAAAAAATCGCACATTTTTTCCATCTTTGCCAATTGAATTGGGTTATGCTGACTAAGGAGGTGGTTGAGTATAGGGGGTTAACCCTCCTTTTAAAATTAGCATTTTTATAAACTTTTAGGGCAATCCTTCCCCGAAACAAAATTTTGTCTACACTACAGATGTTGGCTCTCGACAATCCACTCATTTTTGTGACTGGCCCTCTTCTTATAAAAGTTGTGAACCCCTACTAGATATCCACATTTTATGACTGAATAAGTTAAGAAGTACAATTTAGAATAATATATGTATTTCCTCCTCCCCACCTTCATTCATGAAAGCACAATTTTTTTTCGGCACTGGCAATCTTTAAAGCTGAATGTACTCCTTCAAATAAAGTCAAGGAGTATTTTCACTCTTTGAAAATAATCTTAGCTATATCTCTTTTATAAATACGAACGTAAACTGTTGATATATCCTTACCAACAGAACTGAATATGTTGACTGGGAAGGAAGGAACCTAGGGAGCTAAAACTACCCATACGAAATTGATGTTTTTTTAATCTGATTGTAGACTTAGATTCCTCTTCCCCCAACCCCCACCACTCCTCCTCAAAACAAAATTCTCTATGTACTACTGATGGTGGCCCTCGACAACCCGGTTATTCTTGTAAGCGGCCCTTCACTTAAAAAGGTTGTGCACCCCTTAGAAGATTACAAAGTTTTCAATTTTTTTTGGTAAAATAATACAAAGTAAATACATATACATATCATTAGGTTTCTAACTATTAAAGCTTAATACAGTCGAACCCCGCTATAATGAACCCGGGATATAGTGAACACTCGGATATAGTGTACTTTTTTCCTGGTCCCGTCCGAACTCCCATTTCACTAATGTTATTTTGTACGCTTATAGTGGACAGCTGAGATTTTGGTAGTTCGTTTATAGTGGACTCACATTTCATTTCCCCAGATTTCTTTTTTTAGTTTTCCAACTTTAAACTTGCACTAGTTGTGACTGCAAATGATGACATGGCTTTATTTTGTGTCTAATTTCACTCTTTCACGCTCATCGTCTAAACAGCACATGCTTTTTTCCCTCTCCTCTCCCTATTACAGGAACAAACCTCTCTTCTTTGTTTCTCCCTAATTCTAGGAATAAGCTCTGGTGTTCACTTGCTAACTTCGTCCTCGGTATAATCGGAACAGTCCAAGAATGTCCCTCGTTTTACAGTGTCTCTCTTCATTATTATTTTGATTGATTTGAGATAAGAATACGTTTTTTCAAGAGCAGCTAAAAATTTTGTAAAAATGGCGAATTCTTTGAAAAGAAAAGCATTTTCGATTGATAAGGTTAAAATAATTAAACGCATTGAAGATGGAACAAATCAATCGGCATTGTGCAAGGAATTTTCCTTCTCAAAATCTACAGTTTCGAACATTTGGAAAAATCGCAGTGAGACTCTTGCTGCACACAATAAAAATTTGGTATCTTCGAAGAAACTACGTCGGGCTGAAAGAGAAAATGTGGAAGAAGCTCTATTAAAATGGTTCACTATTCAGCGGGATAGATATCTTTCTGTGACCGGACCCATGCTTCACATTAAAGCGAATGAGTTTGCCGAAAAATTCGGAAAAAACAGTTTTGTGTGCTCTAATGGATGGCTGGATTAGGTTAAAAAAACGGAACGATATTTCTTGTGAAAGATTGTTGGTGAAGCAGCAAGTGTTTGGTCATCGGATATGGAAAAGTAGAAAGCTTAAGTGTGGCCGGATGCAATCCAGAGTTATGAAAAGAAGAATATTTTTAATGCTGACGAAGCTGGATTTTTTTACAAAATGACTCCCGATCAGACGCTAAAATTTAAAGGAGAAAAGTGCACTAACGGGAAGCTCTCGAAAGTGAGAATAACTGTTCTTGTATGTGGAAATATGAACGGATCAGAAAAGCAAAAATTAACTGTCGTGGGTAAATCCCAAAAACCAAGATGTTTTAAAAATGTTTAAAAACTGCCCGTCAATTACAAAGCTAATCAAAAATCCTGGATGACTTCCTTTTTTTTGAAGAAGAAGAACTTCGACAATGGGACAAATATTTGTTGAAGAAAAAAACGTAAAATTGTTCTCGTTGTCGACAATTGCACAGCTCATCCCCACTTAGAAAATCTGAAATGCATTAAGCTCGTTTTTTTTGCCTCCAAACACGACTTCTGTGCTACAGCCCATGGACCACGGCAATATTCGCAGCCTGAAGTCCCACTATAGGAAACAGCTAGTGACGCGTATTTTGGAGAACTATGAAGAGAACAATACGGAATACAACATTTCACTTTTGGAGGCAGTCGTTTTGTTGGAAAAGTCATGGAGATAGGTGACATCAGCAACAATCCACAACTGTTTCCGACGCGCAGGTCTTTCGAAAGATCTGTTGTGGGAATGAAAAATGCCAACGTGGAGAACGAAGATGATAAATAAATCTTACCAATAGCTCTGTGGCTGGAAAAGCATAATGTGAACATTTTTCCAAGGGACGTTACTGAGCACTTCGAATCTTGCAATAATGAAGTGTATACTTCTGGTACTCCTACAGATGATGACATTGTATCTGAAGTTAAACAAAAGAACGATGTTGAAAAAGATATTGAAGATGAATTTGAAATTTCGGCGCCTTCTATCTCGGAAGTGAAATCGGCAGCGAATATACGGAACTTGTTTTTCTACAGAAAATGTGGACCAAAAAATATTAGATTCTTTACTAATTGTTGATAAGAAAATTGATGAACTCTACTTAAAATCGAACTGCATTCAATCAAAAATCACAAATTTCTTCCATAGAATGTAAAAATAAAATCAAGTTTTAGTAAGTAACTTTTTTTCTTTTTATTATCTGATTTATTGTCAATTTAATTAGTTAATAATTTGTAAGTAAATAACGTATTATAGCAATCATTATTTTTAACAATACATCATATACTAAAAAATCAATAATAACAATCATAAGCAAAAAAATATTATCTTTTTAAAGAATTTGGATATAGTGAACCATCGGTTATAGTGGACATATTTCTGGGTCCATAGACGGTTCACTATAGCGGGGTTCGACTGTATAAAAAAGAACACATACATTATAAGAGGTTTAATATTGTTTTCAAACAAGTTGATAAAAAATTGTGAAAAAATGTTATTTTATGTAACCAATTTAAATGACATTTTTAATATTAGTTTGCAAAAGCTATAGATGGTTAAGCAATGACAAGTGCCTTTTAAACTATTTAGCTGCTCTTTCTCCCCTTTCCTTTCCATTCAGATACTGCTTTTCAACTACTAATGAATTCTAACAAAAAACAGCTGCGGAAATATATACATATTTCCGCTAGACAGCTGTTCTTTGAGTAGTGGTAGGGATGGGGTATTCCATCAATCTACTTGACACTGGACTTTCTTATGGGGCGAGTGAACTTTTAGGCAGTCTTTTAATAACTACAGGCTATAGAAAATCTAACAAAACCTTTTTATATTTTTATTCATTGCATTTTTATTCACATGCATTGCTATTCATTGGCCATATTTCATGTTTCTCCTAATTGCTGCTACATAAACATGACACTAAGTTCTATCCTATACTAAACTTCCCTCTGTTGTATATTATTTATTATTTTTATGAAATTGCATTGTAGTAATGAATTATTTTTGCAGTTGTGTAAATTTTGTCATGTACACTTTTGACTGTATGTTGCATCTTGCTAGCTGATAAGATTTTCTGAAATCCCCCTCCCTTGATTATTGGTGCACATAAGGGCAGAGTGAAGATTAATCGGATAGTACATAACCTGGATAAAACATATTTTCACCCAGGGGTCGGAAAAAATACTTTTTTATTGTAGCGAACTACAACTAGTCCAGTAGAAATAGCGCAAAAAAGGGCCTTGCCTTACAAAAATTCAGGTAGTTCCGATTTTTGGGTATGCTGTAAAGGTTGACCCTCTAATAAAAAAACCAAGTTTTCGACCTTCTAGACCTTGTGCGTTTTTCACAATATTGAAAAAACCAATATTTTTCGGCACTTTTTTCGATTTTTCTTCAATAACTCAATTTTAGTGCATTTTACAGAAAAAAGCACTGTTACCATTTTGTAGAGCATAAAATTCTCTACAACATGCAGTATTCAGGTTTGTAAATTGTCCAAATAGGGGGTAAGATACAAAGCCGGGAAAATAGGGTAAAATTTGCAAAAAATGCAAAAATCCACTAAAGACGTTAGTTTTTGCTTAATAACCTACTTTTAGTGCGTTTTAGTGACAAAAGCACTTTCACCATTTTGTAGAGCATAAAATTCTCTACAACATGCAGTTCTCATGTTTGTAAATTGTCCAAATAGGGGGTAAGATACGGAGCCGGGAAAAGGGTTAAATTTGGAAAAAATGTAAAAATCCACAAATGACGTTAGTTTTTGCCTAATAACCCACTTTTAGTACATTTTAGAAACAAAATTGTCATAATCAAATTTTTAGAGCTTTTAAGTAGGTTATTAAGAAAAAACTAACGTCATTTGGGGATTTTTACATTTTTTCCAAATTTAACCCTATTTTCCCGGCTCCGTATCTTACCCCCTATTTGGACAATTTACAAATATGAATACTGCATGTTGTAGAGAATTTTATGCTCTACAAAATTTTGAAAGTGCTTTTGTCTCTAAAACGCACTAAAAGTGGGTTATTAAGCAAAAACTAACATCAATTGTGGATTTTTACATTTTTTCCAAATTTAACCCTATTTTCCTGGCTACGTATCTTACCCCCTATTTGGACAATTTACAAATATGAATACTGCATGTTGTAGAGAAATTTATGTTCTACAAAATGGTGAAAGTGCTTTTGTCTCTAAAATGCACTAAAAGTAGGTTATTAAGCAAAAACTAACGTCTTTAGTGGATTTTCGCAAATTTTACCCTATTTTCCCGGCTCCGTATCTTACCCCTTATTTAGACAATTTACAAATCTGAATACTGGATGTTGTAGAGAATTTTATGTTCTGCAAAATGGTGAAAGTGCTTTTTCTGTAAAATGCACTAAAATTGAGTTATTTAAGAAAAATAAAAAAAAAAGTGCCGAAAAATATTGGTTTTTTCAATATTGTGAAAAACGCACAAGGTCTAGAAGATCGAAAACTTGGTTTTTTTATTAGAGGGTCAACCTCTAAAAATGAAACTATCGACTATCTCATGCTCTAAAAAGTTGATTATGACAATTTTGTTTCTAAAATGCACTAAAAGTGGGTTATTAAGCAAAAACTAACGTCATTTGTGGATTTTTACATTTTTTCCAAATATAACCCTTTTCCCGGATTCATATCTTACCCCCTATTTGGACAATTTACAAACATGAATACTGCATGTTGTAAGAGAATTTTATGCTCTACAAAATGGTGAAAGTGCTTTAGTCTCTAAAACGCACTAAAAGTAGGTTATTAAGCAAAAACTAACGTCTTTAATGGATTTTTGCATTTTTTGCAAATTTTACCCTATTTTCCCGGCTCCTTATCTTACCCCCTATTTGGACAATTTACAAACCTGAATACTGCATGTTGTAGAGAATTTTATGCTCTACAAAATGGTAACAGTACTTTTTTCAGTAAAATGCCTTTGTGTGTGTCGGGGGGGGGGGGGGATCTGAATACCAGGCATGAAGAACACATTTAAACTGCACGAATATCAACCAAAATAAATTAAAAGATCACCTTTGCTCTCCTATTCAACAGAGCAATTTATGTAAAAATACACCAAATAAATTTTTTTAAAAAATGCAACTCAGATGAAACTTATAGAAATATCAACTAAAAGAAATTAAAATCTTAAAAACACTTTAATATGACATTGGAATATTTCAAACGAGCTGGATTCGGATGTAAACAAACAACGGCGGCCATCTTGTGACATCCAGCTCAGTTACTTCAATCGACCAGGCAGACATCGGGGGAAGTGTCAGTTCCTGTCTATTTATAGTTCCATGATCACAGTGGCTTACCTGAATGGAACATTGAAAGAAGATATTTACATGCTGTAACCTGAAGGGATTAAAAAATAAGGAAAAGCACATCTTGTTTGCCACCTCAAAAAAAGTTTGCATGGCCTGAAACAGGCTGGAAGAGAATAGAATGAATGTTTTGACACCTTCCTGAAAGAACTCTGATTGTTGCGTTCAAAAAGTGATCCATGCATTTATTTCCATCCAAAGAAAACACTGTATCTTGGCCTCTATGTTGATGATGCTTATTGTAGGAACCTCAGAAACCATAAGCACCTTTAAGAATAAAGTTATGCAGAAATTTCAAGCAAAGACCTTGGAGAAGCAAGTGAAATTTTGTCCATGAGAATCCAGAGGCAAGCTGATGGTTCACTAACACTAGAAACAACCTACATTGAAGATATCCTGGAAACATTTGAGGCAAGTTCAGCTAAGGGAGAATCAACCCCTTTAGACCCAAGCGTAAAACACTACAAAGTAAATGATGCAGAATGGACCAACATAAAATAGAAAAGTGACAAAATTCCTTATAGGCAAGCCAGTGGGAGTCTGCTGTTTATTGTGTATGGAACACATCCTGACATAGCATTCAGTTCCACAGAGACCCTCCGAATTGCATTGGAGACACATCTTTAAACACATCTTTCGGTACCTCAAGGGGACCAAACACCTGTCCCTCACCTTCAGAAAAACTGGAAAAGCAGTAGAAATTTTCTCTGAAGATTGGGGTGCAGATCATGTGGGCAAAAAGTCCTTTAGTGGATATGTGGTCATTTTTGGTGGTGCTGCAGCTTCCCGGTCTAGTAAAAAGAAGTGTTGTACTACATTATCTTCTGCTGAATCTGAATATTTGGCTTTAGCCCATACTACACAGGAAGTGCTATGGGTGAGAAATCAAATGCAGGAACTTGGTGTGGAGAAATTTATCCCTAAACCTGTATCAGTAAAATTCGACGGCCAAGTAGCTATGTTTATTGAAAAAAATCAAACAACATCTGAGCGCAGTAAACATATTGATATAAGGCACCATTTTCTCATGGACTATATCGAACAGAGTGTTATTTGTTTAGAATATGTAGCCTCAGTGAATAATGTTGCTGATCTTTTCACTAAAAACTTCTCAAAAAACCTAGGTTTTAACTATTGATATTTATAACTGATGTGTTTGTAGTGTGTATAGTTTTTTATTTGGATCGCCTGGATTTTGCATAATGCTTTTTGTGTTTGTGAAATAGCTAACCTGTGTATATTATATTTCCAAGTTAGTGTATATGTTTCTTTTAAGCCATGCTTTAGCAAGGAGAAGTGTTTAAATTAATTTTATGTAATTGTATTTATGCCAAAGCAGTGCTACAATTTAATTTCAACTTGACAATAATTTGAGTTTGTAATCGCCGAATGGCAACCATTTTTACTTACTCTCTCCTCTCTCAATAAATCTGTAAACAGCTTGACGTGCCTCGTAAGCTGTGAGTTTTTCCCTAACATTAATAACATTTAATAGATCTACAAAATTCCATAACACTAAATTTATAAGTTAAATATCAGATAATTTTGAACTTGGGCAAATTTAATGAAAAGAAGTAAAAATCATATTACTTTTAATATGTAAATGCGCTGTTGTATAGATTTCTGCACAGGCACTGTTAAGTAGCTTTTGCACAATGTGGCTAGTACTGAAAACTAGGCTATCAGCAAACATCTTGTCTCCAATTTGGACAACAAAGACAAATTTATGACCCTTCAGCCAGATTTACAAAGCGTTCCAACTAGATTTATGGCTATGGAATCACAGCCCTCCCTCTCCTCCAACAATCATGTAAAAAATATTAAAAAACAATAGCCTAAACACTGATTGAAAATCCATATCCAATGGAAAAATAATTATAATAAAGAGGAGGCAACTCTCACACATCGGTGGCCAATCCCTCCGGATTGGAATCCAAGATCAAAGAGTGACTGATCCAAAAAATGACTGATGGATTTTGAAAGTGAATTTTGAAGTTTTTAAAAAAACGGAATACGATAGAAATGTATCGCTTGTGGCCTTATGTTAAGGAAACTTGTGAAGGAACTTTTATGTTAGAGAATTTTATCCCACCTATTTGCAAATTTAGTTAACATTTTCACCAAAAGGTGGCACTGCAAAATAGCGGTGATATTCGAAAACAAGAAATATCCACTGTACCAACAAATAAACCAGCTTCAATAGTGTATACTCTTTCAAAAGCACTCACTAACAGATTGCATAAGCAAATGAAGATGTGACGAATTCAATTTCTCTGCAGCTCTCGCATACCTCCAGTGCCATCTTTTGGTAAAAATGTTAACTAAATTTGTAAATTGGTAAGATAAAATTCCCTGGTTTCCCAAACATAAGGCCGCAAACAATACATTTCTATTGCGTTCAGTTTTTTAAAAATTGGCAAACTCATCAGTCATTTTTGGGACACCCTGTATATGATTATAGTAAAATTTTGTGTCTATATATTTGATAAGGAATATTATTAATCACTTCCAATATTAAAATATTATTGGAGGTCAAGCTATGCAAAATCAAATATGGCTGTCAGAAAACTTACTTCTTCATCCTTGTACCAAGACAATGTTCCAGATGTCAGAACAAACCAATAATCTCTGGAGCCCCCTTTCATTATACCTAGATTATGGATGCACATCCATCCTTTACGTATAACCTAGGAAGAAACAAATTTTAAGCTAAATGTTTATTTCAATAATAACAATAAAATCACATACATGATGGCCACAGAAATTCCGATTTAATGTTTTCTGATTTCTCCGACTTTCTCTGACTAATTTGACAAAATATCCCTGACTTAGCATTAGCATGCACATAAATGTTTAAATAGAATGCCATAGCATATTTTTAATATGAGTTCACATTGATAAGTTCAAAATGGCATGTAACTAAAAATAGTTTTACATTAAAAAAAAAAAGAGCTTTAAACTATTAAAGAATTTTATAAAAGAATTAAAATTGTAAAAAGTAAGAAAAAAAGAGACAACGTACAAGTCCCCCCCCCTTCCCCTTCACTCCCTTTAAGAGTTATTAGACCAACACTAATACTCAAACAATCTCTTTATCTATTTGAAAACTACAATGCCTAAACAAAATAAAGACTTTGCATAGGATTTATGTACGCTACAGCAGCTGTTAAAAAAGTGCTGGTACTCCCATCTATGAACAGAATAACAAAATTATGTTAAAATAAAGGATATTTCTTTCCTCCCTGACTAAAGGCCGATTTTCACCGATAAATTGCTACTTCTCATGACTTTCTCTGACCATTTTTCACTCCCTGATTTACCAAGATGTGGACACCATGTTATAATACTGATTGAACTTTTAGAATAGGGATGCACAACCTGTGGCCCGCGGATCAATTTCACCGATCAAGTGCGTGAAAATCGCGAATTTTGCCAAATTTCGCCGATCGGACGCGTAAAACAATGCGAATTTCGCCCATCGGGTGTGTAAAAAGCGCAACTTTTTCCGATAGGGTGCATATAAATTGCGAATTTTGCCAATCGGGCATGTAAAAATCACAAATTTCGCCGATTGGGCGCGTAAAAATCACGAATTTCGCCGATCGGACGCGTAAAAATCACGAATTTTACCGATTGGATGCGTAAAAATTGCGAATTTTGCCGATCGGGTGCGTATAAATTGTAAATTTCGCCGATCGGATGCGTAGAAATTGCAAATTTTGCCGATCAGGTGAGTATAAATTGCGAATTTTGCCGATCGGGCACATAAAAATCACGAATTTTACCGATTGGATGCGTAAAAATTGCGAATTTTGCCGATCGGGTGCATAAAAGATGTAAATTTCGCCGATCGGATGCGTATAAATTGCAAATTTTGCCGATCGGGTGCATATAAATTGTAAATTTCGCCGATCGGATGCGTATAAATTGCAAATTTTGCCGATCGGATGAGTATAGATCGCGAATTTTGCCGATTGGAACTGTAAAAATCACGAATTTCGCCGATCGGACGAGTAAAAATCGTTAATTTTACCGATCAGATGCGTAAAAATCACAAATTTTACCGATCGGGTGCGTATAAATTGTAAATTTTGCCGATCGGATGCGTAGAAATCGCGAATTTTGCCGATCGGACACGTAAAAATTATTAATTTTACTGATCAGATGCATAAAAATCGTAAATTTCGCCATTCGGATGCGTAGAAATTGCAAATTTGGCCAATCAGGCACGTAAAAATCGCGAATTTTGCCGATCGGGTGCGTATAAATCGCGAATTTTGCCGATCGGGTGAGTATAAATCGCGAATTCTGCCGATCGGGCACCTAAAAATCATGAATTTCGCCGTTCGGATGCGTAAAAATCACTAATTTTACCAATCGGATGCTTAAAAATCGCGAATTTTGCCGACCGGGTGCAGATAATGTAAATTTCGCCGATCAGATGCCTAAAAATCCAAAGTGAATTTTGCCGATCGGGTGCGTAAAAATCGTGAATTTTGCCGATCAGGTGAGTATAAATCGTAAATTTAGCCAATCGTCTGCATAAAAATCATGAATTTCGCCGATTGGACGTGTAAAAATCATGAATTTTGTCGATTGAGTGCATATAAATCGCGAATTTTGCTGATCGGGCGCGAAAAAAATCGCACATTGCGCCGATCGGACGTGAAAAAAATCGCACATTTTTTCCATCTTTGCCAATTGAATTGGGTTATGCTGACTAAGGAGGTGGTTGAGTATAGGGGGTTAACCCTCCTTTTAAAATTAGCCTTTTTATAAACTTTTAGGGCAATCCTTCCCCGAAACAAAATTTTGTCTACACTACAGATGTTGGCTCTCGACAATCCACTCATTTTTGTGACTGGCCCTCTTCTTATAAAAGTTGTGAACCCCTACTAGATATCCACATTTTATGACTGAATAAGTTAAGAAGTACAATTTAGAATAATATATGTATTTCCTCCTCCCCACCTTCATTCATGAAAGCACAATTTTTTTTCGGCACTGGCAATCTTTAAAGCTGAATGTACTCCTTCAAATAAAGTCAAGGAGTATTTTCACTCTTTGAAAATAATCTTAGCTATATCTCTTTTATAAATACGAACGTAAACTGTTGATATATCCTTACCAACAGAACTGAATATGTTGACTGGGAAGGAAGGAACCTAGGGAGCTAAAACTACCCATACGAAATTGATGTTTTTTTAATCTGATTGTAGACTTAGATTCCTCTTCCCCCAACCCCCACCACTCCTCCTGAAAACAAAATTCTCTATGTACTACTGATGGTGGCCCTCGACAACCCGGTTATTCTTGTAAGCGGCCCTTCACTTAAAAAGGTTGTGCACCCCTTAGAAGATTACAAAGTTTTCAATTTTTTTTCGTAAAATAATACAAAGTAAATACATATACATATCATTAGGTTTCTAACTATTAAAGCTTAATACAGTCGAACCCCGCTATAATGAACCTGGGATATAGTGAACACTCGGATATAGTGAACTTTTTTCCTGGTCCCGTCCGAACTCCCATTTCACTAATGTTATTTTGTTCGCTTATAGTGGACAGCTGAGATTTTGGTAGTTCGCTTATAGTGGACTCACATTTCATTTCCCCAGATTTCTTTTTTTAGTTTTCCAACTTTAAACTTGCACTAGTTGTGACTGCAAATGATGACATGGCTTTATTTTGTGTCTAATTTCACTCTTTCACGCTCATCGTCTAAACAGCACATGCTTTTTTCCCTCTCCTCTCCCTATTACAGGAACAAACCTTTCTTCTTTGTTTCTCCCTAATTCTAGGAATAAGCTCTGGTGTTCACTTGCTAACTTCGTCCTCGGTATAATCGGAACAGTCCAAGAATGTCCCTCGTTTTACAGTGTCTCTCTTCATTATTATTTTGATTGATTTGAGATAAGAATACGTTTTTTCAAGAGCAGCTAAAAATTTTGTAAAAATGGCGAATTCTTTGAAAAGAAAAGCATTTTCGATTGATAAGGTTAAAATAATTAAACGCATTGAAGATGGAACAAATCAATCGGCATTGTGCAAGGAATTTTCCTTCTCAAAATCTACAGTTTCGAACATTTGGAAAAATCGCAGTGAGACTCTTGCTGCACACAATAAAAATTTGGTATCTTCGAAGAAACTACGTCGGGCTGAAAGAGAAAATGTGGAAGAAGCTCTATTAAAATGGTTCACTATTCAGCGGGATAGATATCTTTCTGTGACCGGACCCATGCTTCACAATAAAGCGAATGAGTTTGCCGAAAAATTCGGAAAAAACAGTTTTGTGTGCTCTAATGGATGGCTGGATTAGGTTAAAAAAACGGAACGATATTTCTTGTGAAAGATTGTTGGTGAAGCAGCAAGTGTTTGGTCATCGGATATGGAAAAGTAGAAAGCTTAAGTGTGGCCGGATGCAATCCAGAGTTATGAAAAGAAGAATATTTTTAATGCTGACGAAGCTGGATTTTTTTACAAAATGACTCCCGATCAGACGTTAAAATTTAAAGGAGAAAAGTGCACTAACGGGAAGCTCTCGAAAGTGAGAATAACTGTTCTTGTATGTGGAAATATGAACGGATCAGAAAAGCAAAAATTAACTGTCGTGGGTAAATCCCAAAAACCAAGATGTTTTAAAAATGTTTAAAAACTGCCCGTCAATTACAAAGCTAATCAAAAATCCTGGATGACTTCCTTTTTTTTGAAGAAGAAGAACTTCGACAATGGGACAAATATTTGTTGAAGAAAAAAACGTAAAATTGTTCTCGTTGTCGACAATTGCACAGCTCATCCCCACTTAGAAAATCTGAAATGCATTAAGCTCGTTTTTTTTGCCTCCAAACACGACTTCTGTGCTACAGCCCATGGACCACGGCAATATTCGCAGCCTGAAGTCCCACTATAGGAAACAGCTAGTGACGCGTATTTTGGAGAACTATGAAGAGAACAATACGGAATACAACATTTCACTTTTGGAGGCAGTCGTTTTGTTGGAAAAGTCATGGAGATAGGTGACATCAGCAACAATCCACAACTGTTTCCGACGCGCAGGTCTTTCGAAAGATCTGTTGTGGGAATGAAAAATGCCAACGTGGAGAACGAAGATGATAAATAAATCTTACCAATAGCTCTGTGGCTGGAAAAGCATAATGTGAACATTTTTCCAAGGGACGTTACTGAGCACTTCGAATCTTGCAATAATGAAGTGTATACTTCTGGTACTCCTACAGATGATGACATTGTATCTGAAGTTAAACAAAAGAACGATGTTGAAAAAGATATTGAAGATGAATTTGAAATTTCGGCGCCTTCTATCTCGGAAGTGAAATCGGCAGCGAATATACGGAACTTGTTTTTCTACAGAAAATGTGGACCAAAAAATATTAGATTCTTTACTAATTGTTGATAAGAAAATTGATGAACTCTACTTAAAATCGAACTGCATTCAATCAAAAATCACAAATTTCTTCCATAGAATGTAAAAATAAAATCAAGTTTTAGTAAGTAACTTTTTTTCTTTTTATTATCTGATTTATTGTCAATTTAATTAGTTAATAATTTGTAAGTAAATAACGTATTATAGCAATCATTATTTTTAACAATACATCATATACTAAAAAATCAATAATAACAATCATAAGCAAAAAAATATTATCTTTTTAAAGAATTTGGATATAGTGAACCATCGGTTATAGTGGACATATTTCTGGGTCCATAGACGGTTCACTATAGCGGGGTTCGACTGTATAAAAAAGAACACATACATTATAAGAGGTTTAATATTGTTTTCAAACAAGTTGATAAAAAATTGTGAAAAAATGTTATTTTATGTAACCAATTTAAATGACATTTTTAATATTAGTTTGCAAAAGCTATAGATGGTTAAGCAATGACAAGTGCCTTTTAAACTATTTAGCTGCTCTTTCTCCCCTTTCCTTTCCATTCAGATACTGCTTTTCAACTACTAATGAATTCTAACAAAAAACAGCTGCGGAAATATATACATATTTCCGCTAGACAGCTGTTCTTTGAGTAGTGGTAGGGATGGGGTATTCCATCAATCTACTTGACACTGGACTTTCTTATGGGGCGAGTGAACTTTTAGGCAGTCTTTTAATAACTACAGGCTATAGAAAATCTAACAAAACCTTTTTATATTTTTATTCATTGCATTTTTATTCACATGCATTGCTATTCATTGGCCATATTTCATGTTTCTCCTAATTGCTGCTACATAAACATGACACTAAGTTCTATCCTATACTAAACTTCCCTCTGTTGTATATTATTTATTATTTTTATGAAATTGCATTGTAGTAATGAATTATTTTTGCAGTTGTGTAAATTTTGTCATGTACACTTTTGACTGTATGTTGCATCTTGCTAGCTGATAAGATTTTCTGAAATCCCCCTCCCTTGATTATTGGTGCACATAAGGGCAGAGTGAAGATTAATCGGATAGTACATAACCTGGATAAAACATATTTTCACCCAGGGGTCGGAAAAAATACTTTTTTATTGTAGCGAACTACAACTAGTCCAGTAGAAATAGCGCAAAAAAGGGCCTTGCCTTACAAAAATTCAGGTAGTTCCGATTTTTGGGTATGCTGTAAAGGTTGACCCTCTAATAAAAAAACCAAGTTTTCGACCTTCTAGACCTTGTGCGTTTTTCACAATATTGAAAAAACCAATATTTTTCGGCACTTTTTTCGATTTTACTTCAATAACTCAATTTTAGTGCATTTTACAGAAAAAGCACTGTTACCATTTTGTAGAGCATAAAATTCTCTACAACATGCAGTATTCAGGTTTGTAAATTGTCCAAATAGGGGGTAAGATACAAAGCCGGGAAAATAGGGTAAAATTTGCAAAAAATGCAAAAATCCACTAAAGACGTTAGTTTTTGCTTAATAACCTACTTTTAGTACGTTTTAGTGACAAAAGCACTTTCACCATTTTGTAGAGCATAAAATTCTCTACAACATGCAGTTCTCATGTTTGTAAATTGTCCAAATAGGGGGTAAGATACGGAGCCGGGAAAAGGGTTAAATTTGGAAAAAATGTAAAAATCCACAAATGACGTTAGTTTTTGCCTAATAACCCACTTTTAGTACATTTTAGAAACAAAATTGTCATAATCAAATTTTTAGAGCTTTTAAGTAGGTTATTAAGAAAAAACTAACGTCATTTGGGGATTTTTACATTTTTTCCAAATTTAACCCTATTTTCCCGGCTCCGTATCTTACCCCCTATTTGGACAATTTACAAATATGAATACTGCATGTTGTAGAGAATTTTATGCTCTACAAAATTTTGAAAGTGCTTTTGTCTCTAAAACGCACTAAAAGTGGGTTATTAAGCAAAAACTAACATCAATTGTGGATTTTTACATTTTTTCCAAATTTAACCCTATTTTCCTGGCTACGTATCTTACCCCCTATTTGGACAATTTACAAATATGAATACTGCATGTTGTAGAGAAATTTATGTTCTACAAAATGGTGAAAGTGCTTTTGTCTCTAAAATGCACTAAAAGTAGGTTATTAAGCAAAAACTAACGTCTTTAGTGGATTTTCGCAAATTTTACCCTATTTTCCCGGCTCCGTATCTTACCCCTTATTTAGACAATTTACAAATCTGAATACTGGATGTTGTAGAGAATTTTATGTTCTGCAAAATGGTGAAAGTGCTTTTTCTGTAAAATGCACTAAAATTGAGTTATTTAAGAAAAATAAAAAAAAAAGTGCCGAAAAATATTGGTTTTTTCAATATTGTGAAAAACGCACAAGGTCTAGAAGATCGAAAACTTGGTTTTTTTATTAGAGGGTCAACCTCTAAAAATGAAACTATCGACTATCTCATGCTCTAAAAAGTTGATTATGACAATTTTGTTTCTAAAATGCACTAAAAGTGGGTTATTAAGCAAAAACTAACGTCATTTGTGGATTTTTACATTTTTTCCAAATATAACCCTTTTCCCGGATTCATATCTTACCCCCTATTTGGACAATTTACAAACATGAATACTGCATGTTGTAGAGAATTTTATGCTCTACAAAATGGTGAAAGTGCTTTAGTCTCTAAAACGCACTAAAAGTAGGTTATTGAGCAAAAACTAACGTTATTTGTAGATTTTTACATTTTTTCCAAATTTCACCCTATTTTCCCGGCTCCATATCTTACCCCCTATTTGGACAATTTACAAACATGAATACTGCATGTTGTAGAGAATTTTATGCTCTACAAAATGGTGAAAGTGCTTTTGTTTCTAAAACGCACTAAAAGTAGGTTATTAAGCAAAAACTAACGTCTTTAATGGATTTTTGCATTTTTTGCAAATTTTACCCTATTTTCCCGGCTCCTTATCTTACCCCCTATTTGGACAATTTACAAACCTGAATACTGCATGTTGTAGAGAATTTTATGCTCTACAAAATGGTAACAGTACTTTTTTCAGTAAAATGCCTTTGTGTGTGTCGGGGGGGGGGGGATCTGAATACCAGGCATGAAGAACACATTTAAACTGCACGAATATCAACCAAAATAAATTAAAAGATCACCTTTGCTCTCCTATTCAACAGAGCAATTTATGTAAAAATACACCAAATAAATTTTTTTAAAAAATGCAACTCAGATGAAACTTATAGAAATATCAACTAAAAGAAATTAAAATCTTAAAAACACTTTAATATGACATTGGAATATTTCAAACGAGCTGGATTCGGATGTAAACAAACAACGGCGGCCATCTTGTGACATCCAGCTCAGTTACTTCAATCGACCAGGCAGACATCGGGGGAAGTGTCAGTTCCTGTCTATTTATAGTTCCATGATCACAGTGGCTTACCTGAATGGAACATTGAAAGAAGATATTTACATGCTGTAACCTGAAGGGATTAAAAAATAAGGAAAAGCACATCTTGTTTGCCACCTCAAAAAAAGTTTGCTTGGCCTGAAACAGGCTGGAAGAGAATAGAATGAATGTTTTGACACCTTCCTGAAAGAACTCTGATTGTTGCGTTCAAAAAGTGATCCATGCATTTATTTCCATCCAAAGAAAACACTGTATCTTGGCCTCTATGTTGATGATGCTTATTGTAGGAACCTCAGAAACCATAAGCACCTTTAAGAATAAAGTTATGCAGAAATTTCAAGCAAAGACCTTGGAGAAGCAAGTGAAATTTTGTCCATGAGAATCCAGAGGCAAGCTGATGGTTCACTAACACTAGAAACAACCTACATTGAAGATATCCTGGAAACATTTGAGGCAAGTTCAGCTAAGGGAGAATCAACCCCTTTAGACCCAAGCGTAAAACACTACAAAGTAAATGATGCAGAATGGACCAACATAAAATAGAAAAGTGACAAAATTCCTTATAGGCAAGCCAGTGGGAGTCTGCTGTTTATTGTGTATGGAACACATCCTGACATAGCATTCAGTTCCACAGAGACCCTCCGAATTGCATTGGAGACACATCTTTAAACACATCTTTCGGTACCTCAAGGGGACCAAACACCTGTCCCTCACCTTCAGAAAAACTGGAAAAGCAGTAGAAATTTTCTCTGCAGATTGGGGTGCAGATCATGTGGGCAAAAAGTCCTTTAGTGGATATGTGGTCATTTTTGGTGGTGCTGCAGCTTCCCGGTCTAGTAAAAAGAAGTGTTGTACTACATTATCTTCTGCTGAATCTGAATATTTGGCTTTAGCCCATACTACACAGGAAGTGCTATGGGTGAGAAATCAAATGCAGGAACTTGGTGTGGAGAAATTTATCCCTAAACCTGTATCAGTAAAATTCGACGGCCAAGTAGCTATGTTTATAGAAAAAAATCAAACAACATCTGAGCGCAGTAAACATATTGATATAAGGAACCATTTTCTCATGGACTATATCGAACAGAGTGTTATTTGTTTAGAATATGTAGCCTCAGTGAATAATGTTGCTGATCTTTTCACTAAAAACTTCTCAAAAAACCTAGGTTTTAACTATTGATATTTATAACTGATGTGTTTGTAGTGTGTATAGTTTTTTATTTGGATCGCCTGGATTTTGTATAATGCTTTTTGTGTTTGTGAAATAGCTAACCTGTGTATATTATATTTCCAAGTTAGTGTATATGTTTCTTTTAAGCCATGCTTTAGCAAGGAGAAGTGTTAAAATTAATTTTATGTAATTGTATTTATGCCAAAGCAGTGCTACAATTTAATTTCAACTTGACAATAATTTGAGTTTGTAATCGCCGAATGGCAACCATTTTTACTTACTCTCTCCTCTCTCAATAAATCTGTAAACAGCTTGACGTGCCTCGTAAGCTGTGAGTTTTTCCCTAACATTAATAACATTTAATAGATCTACAAAATTCCATAACACTAAATTTATAAGTTAAATATCAGATAATTTTGAACTTGGGCAAATTTAATGAAAAGAAGTAAAAATCATATTACTTTTAATATGTAAATGCGCTGTTGTATAGATTTCTGCACAGGCACTGTTAAGTAGCTTTTGCACAATGTGGCTAGTACTGAAAACTAGGCTATCAGCAAACATCTTGTCTCCAATTTGGACAACAAAGACAAATTTATGACCCTTCAGCCAGATTTACAAAGCGTTCCAACTAGATTTATGGCTATGGAATCACAGCCCTCCCTCTCCTCCAACAATCATGTAAAAAATATTAAAAAACAATAGCCTAAACACTGATTGAAAATCCATATCCAATGGAAAAATAATTATAATAAAGAGGAGGCAACTCTCACACATCGGTGGCCAATCCCTCCGGATTGGAATCCAAGATCAAAGAGTGACTGATCCAAAAAATGACTGATGGATTTTGAAAGTGAATTTTGAAGTTTTTAAAAAAACGGAGTACGATAGAAATGTATCGCTTGTGGCCTTATGTTAAGGAAACTTGTGAAGGAACTTTTATGTTAGAGAATTTTATCCCACCTATTTGCAAATTTAGTTAACATTTTCACCAAAAGGTGGCACTGCAAAATAGCGGTGATATTCGAAAACAAAGAATATCCACTGTACCAACAAATAAACCAGCTTCAATAGTGTATACTCTTTCAAAAGCACTCACTAACAGATTGCATAAGCAAATGAAGATGTGACGAATTCAATTTCTCTGCAGCTCTCGCATACCTCCAGTGCCATCTTTTGGTAAAAATGTTAACTAAATTTGTAAATTGGTAAGATAAAATTCCCTGGTTTCCCAAACATAAGGCCGCAAACAATACATTTCTATTGCGTTCAGTTTTTTAAAAATTGGCAAACTCATCAGTCATTTTTGGGACACCCTGTATATGATTATAGTAAAATTTTGTGTCTATATATTTGATAAGGAATATTATTAATCACTTCCAATATTAAAATATTATTGGAGGTCAAGCTATGCAAAATCAAATATGGCTGTCAGAAAACTTACTTCTTCATCCTTGTACCATGACAATGTTTCAGATGTCAGAACAAACCAACAATCTCTGGAGCCCCCTTTCATTATACCTAGATTATGGATGCACATCCATCCTTTACGTATAACCTAGGAAGAAACAAATTTTAAGCTAAATGTTTATTTCAATAATAACAATAAAATCACATACATGATGGCCACAGAAATTCCGATTTAATGTTTTCTGATTTCTCCGACTTTCTCTGACTAATTTGACAAAATATCCCTGACTTAGCATTAGCATGCACATAAATGTTTAAATAGAATGCCATAGCATATTTTTAATATGAGTTCACATTGATAAGTTCAAAATGGCATGTAACTAAAAATTGTTTTACATTAAAAAAAAAAGAGCTTAAAACTATTAAAGAATTTTATAAAAGAATTAAAATTGTAAAAAGTAAGAAAAAAAGAGACAACGTACAAGCCCCCCCCCCTTCCCCTTCACTCCCTTTAAGAGTTATTAGACCAACACTAATGCTCAAACAATCTCTGTATCTATTTGAAAACTACAATGCCTAAACAAAATAAAGACTTTGCATAGGATTTATGTACGCTACAGCAGCTGTTAAAAAAGTGCTGGTACTCCCATCTATGAACAGAATAACAAAATTATGTTAAAATAAAGAATATTTCTTTCCTCCCTGACTAAAGGCCGATTTTCACCGATAAATTGCTACTTCTCATGACTTTCTCTGACCATTTTTCACTCCCTGATTTACCAAGATGTGGACACCATGTTATAATACTGATTGAACTTTTAGAATAGGGATTCACAACCTGTGGCCCGCGGATCAATTTCACCGATCAAGTGCGTGAAAATCGCGAATTTTGTCAAATTTCGCCGATCGGACGCGTAAAACAATGCGAATTTCGCCCATCGGGTGTGTAAAAAGCGCAACTTTTTCCGATAGGGTGCATATAAATTGCGAATTTTGCCAATGGGGCATGTAAAAATCACAAATTTCGCCGATTGGGCGCGTAAAAATCACGAATTTCGCCGATCGGACGCGTAAAAATCACGAATTTTACCGATTGGATGCGTAAAAATTGCGAATTTTGCCGATCGGGTGCGTATAAATTGTAAATTTCGCCGATCGGATGCGTAGAAATTGCAAATTTTGCCGATCAGGTGAGTATAAATTGCGAATTTTGCCGATCGGGCACATAAAAATCACGAATTTTACCGATTGGATGCGTAAAAATTGCGAATTTTGCCGATCGGGTGCATATAAATTGTAAATTTCGCCGATCGGATGCGTATAAATTGCAAATTTTGCCGATCGGGTGCATATAAATTGTAAATTTCGCCGATCGGATGCGTATAAATTGCAAATTTTGCCGATCGGGTGAGTATAAATTGCTAATTTTGCCGATCGGGCGCGTAATAATCACGAATTTTGCCGATCAGACGCGTAAAAAGCATTCATTTTACCAATCCGATGCGAAAAATCGCAAATTTTGCCGATCGAGTGCATATAAATTGTAAATTTCGCCGATCGGATGCGTAGAAATTGCAAATTTTGCCAATCGGGAATGTAAAAATCGCGAATTTTGCCGATCGGATGAGTATAGATCGCGAATTTTGCCGATTGGAAGTGTAAAAATCACGAATTTCTCCGATCGGACGCGTAAAAATCATTAATTTTACCGATCAGATGCGTAAAAATCACAAATTTTACCGATCGGGTGCGTATAAATTGTAAATTTTGCCGATCGGATGCGTAGAAATCGCGAATTTTGCCGATCGGACACGTAAAAATTATTAATTTTACTGATCAGATGCATAAAAATCGTAAATTTTGCCGATCGGGTGCGTATAAATTGTACATTTCGCCATTCGGATGCGTAGAAATTGCAAATTTGGCCAATCAGGCACGTAAAAATCGCGAATTTTGCCGATCGGGTGCGTATAAATCGCGAATTTTGCCGATCGGGTGAGTATAAATCACGAATTCTGCCGATCGGGCACCTAAAAATCATGAATTTCGCCGTTCGGATGCGTAAAAATCACTAATTTTACCAATCGGATGCTTAAAAATCGCGAATTTTGCCGACCGGGTGCAGATAATGTAAATTTCGCCGATCACATGCCTAAAAATCCCAAAGTGAATTTTGCCGATCGGTTGCGTAAAAATCGTGAATTTTGCCGATCAGGTGAGTATAAATCGTAAATTTAGCCAATCGTCTGCATAAAAATCATGAATTTCGCCGATTGGACGTGTAAAAATCATGAATTTTGTCGATTGAGTGCATATAAATCGCGAATTTTGCCGATCGGGCGCGAAAAAAATCGCACATTGCGCCGATCGGGCGTGAAAAAAATCGCACATTTTTTCCATCTTTGCCAATTGAATTGGGTTATGCTGACTAAGGAGGTGGTTG
The DNA here is from genome assembly GCA_963931845.1 of Maratus michaelseni. Lineage (NCBI taxonomy): Eukaryota > Metazoa > Arthropoda > Arachnida > Araneae > Salticidae > Maratus > Maratus michaelseni. The sequence goes on from OZ007586.1 coordinate 411,151,279, forward strand.
AGTATAGGGGGTTAACCCTCCTTTTAAAATTAGCATTTTTATAAACTTTTAGGGCAATCCTTCCCCGAAAGAAAATTTTGTCTACACTACAGATGTTGGCTCTCGACAATCCACTCATTTTTGTGACTGGCCCTCTTCTTATAAAAGTTGTGAACCCCTACTAGATATCCACATTTTATGACTGAATAAGTTAAGAAGTACAATTTAGAATAATATATGTATTTCCTCCTCCCCACCTTCATTCATGAAAGCACAATTTTTTTTCGGCACTGGAAATCTTTAAAGCTGAATGTACTCCTTCAAATAAAGTCAAGGAGTATTTTCACTCTTTGAAAATAATCTTAGCTATATCTCTTTTATAAATACGAACGTAAACTGTTGATATATCCTTACCAACAGAACTGAATATGTTGACTGGGAAGGAAGGAACCTAGGGAGCTAAAACTACCCATACGAAATTGATTTTTTTTAATCTGATTGTAGACTTAGATTCCTCTTCCCCCAACCCCCACCACTCCTCCTCAAAACAAAATTCTCTATGTACTACTGATGGTGGCCCTCGACAACCCGGTTATTCTTGTAAGCGGCCCTTCACTTAAAAAGGTTGTGCACCCCTTAGAAGATTACAAAGTTTTCAATTTTTTTTTAGTAAAATAATACAAAGTAAATACATATACATATCATTAGGTTTCTAACTATTAAAGCTTAATACAGTCGAACCCCGCTATAATGAACCCGGGATATAGTGAACTTTTTTCCTGGTCCCGTCCGAACTCCCATTTCACTAATGTTATTTTGTACGCTTATAGTGGACAGCTGAGATTTTGGTAGTTCGTTTATAGTGGACTCACATTTCATTTCCCCAGATTTCTTTTTTTAGTTTTCCAACTTTAAACTTGCACTAGTTGTGACTGCAAATGATGACATGGCTTTATTTTGTGTCTAATTTCACTCTTTCACGCTCATCGTCTAAACAGCACATGCTTTTTTCCCTCTCCTCTCCCTATTACAGGAACAAACCTTTCTTCTTTGTTTCTCCCTAATTCTAGGAATAAGCTCTGGTGTTCACTTGCTAACTTCGTCCTCGGTATAATCGGAACAGTCCAAGAATGTCCCTCGTTTTACAGTGTCTCTCTTCATTATTATTTTGATTGATTTGAGATAAGAATACGTTTTTTCAAGAGCAGCTAAAAATTTTGTAAAAATGGCGAATTCTTTGAAAAGAAAAGCATTTTCGATTGATAAGGTTAAAATAATTAAACGCATTGAAGATGGAACAAATCAATCGGCATTGTGCAAGGAATTTTCCTTCTCAAAATCTACAGTTTCGAACATTTGGAAAAATCGCAGTGAGACTCTTGCTGCACACAATAAAAATTTGGTATCTTCGAAGAAACTACGTCGGGCTGAAAGAGAAAATGTGGAAGAAGCTCTATTAAAATGGTTCACTATTCAGCGGGATAGATATCTTTCTGTGACCGGACCCATGCTTCACATTAAAGCGAATGAGTTTGCCGAAAAATTCGGAAAAAACAGTTTTGTGTGCTCTAATGGATGGCTGGATTAGGTTAAAAAAACGGAACGATATTTCTTGTGAAAGATTGTTGGTGAAGCAGCAAGTGTTTGGTCATCGGATATGGAAAAGTAGAAAGCTTAAGTGTGGCCGGATGCAATCCAGAGTTATGAAGAGAAGAATATTTTTAATGCTGACGAAGCTGGATTTTTTTACAAAATGACTCCCGATCAGACGTTAAAATTTAAAGGAGAAAAGTGCACTAACGGGAAGCTCTCGAAAGTGAGAATAACTGTTCTTGTATGTGGAAATATGAACGGATCAGAAAAGCAAAAATTAACTGTCGTGGGTAAATCCCAAAAACCAAGATGTTTTAAAAATGTTTAAAAACTGCCCGTCAATTACAAAGCTAATCAAAAATCCTGGATGACTTCCTTTTTTTTGAAGAAGAAGAACTTCGACAATGGGACAAATATTTGTTGAAGAAAAAAACGTAAAATTGTTCTCGTTGTCGACAATTGCACAGCTCATCCCCACTTAGAAAATCTGAAATGCATTAAGCTCGTTTTTTTTGCCTCCAAACACGACTTCTGTGCTACAGCCCATGGACCACGGCAATATTCGCAGCCTGAAGTCCCACTATAGGAAACAGCTAGTGACGCGTATTTTGGAGAACTATGAAGAGAACAATACGGAATACAACATTTCACTTTTGGAGGCAGTCGTTTTGTTGGAAAAGTCATGGAGATAGGTGACATCAGCAACAATCCACAACTGTTTCCGACGCGCAGGTCTTTCGAAAGATCTGTTGTGGGAATGAAAAATGCCAACGTGGAGAACGAAGATGATAAATAAATCTTACCAATAGCTCTGTGGCTGGAAAAGCATAATGTGAACATTTTTCCAAGGGACGTTACTGAGCACTTCGAATCTTGCAATAATGAAGTGTATACTTCTGGTACTCCTACAGATGATGACATTGTATCTGAAGTTAAACAAAAGAACGATGTTGAAAAAGATATTGAAGGTGAATTTGAAATTTCGGCGCCTTCTATCTCGGAAGTGAAATCGGCAGCGAATATACGGAACTTGTTTTTCTACAGAAAATGTGGACCAAAAAATATTAGATTCTTTACTAATTGTTGATAAGAAAATTGATGAACTCTACTTAAAATCGAACTGCATTCAATCAAAAATCACAAATTTCTTCCATAGAATGTAAAAATAAAATCAAGTTTTAGTAAGTAACTTTTTTCTTTTTATTATCTGATTTATTGTCAATTTAATTAGTTAATAATTTGTAAGTAAATAACGTATTATAGCAATCATTATTTTTAACAATACATCATATACTAAAAAATCAATAATAACAATCATAAGCAAAAAAATATTATCTTTTTAAAGAATTTGGATATAGTGAACCATCGGTTATAGTGGACATATTTCTGGGTCCATAGACGGTTCACTATAGCGGGGTTCGACTGTATAAAAAAGAACACATACATTATAAGAGGTTTAATATTGTTTTCAAACAAGTTGATAAAAAATTGTGAAAAAATGTTATTTTATGTAACCAATTTAAATGACATTTTTAATATTAGTTTGCAAAAGCTATAGATGGTTAAGCAATGACAAGTGCCTTTTAAACTATTTAGCTGCTCTTTCTCCCCTTTCCTTTCCATTCAGATACTGCTTTTCAACTACTAATGAATTCTAACAAAAAACAGCTGCGGAAATATATACATATTTCCGCTAGACAGCTGTTCTTTGAGTAGTGGTAGGGATGGGGTATTCCATCAATCTACTTGACACTGGACTTTCTTATGGGGCGAGTGAACTTTTAGGCAGTCTTTTAATAACTACAGGCTATAGAAAATCTAACAAAACCTTTTTATATTTTTATTCATTGCATTTTTATTCACATGCATTGCTATTCATTGGCCATATTTCATGTTTCTCCTAATTGCTGCTACATAAACATGACACTAAGTTCTATCCTATACTAAACTTCCCTCTGTTGTATATTATTTATTATTTTTATGAAATTGCATTGTAGTAATGAATTATTTTTGCAGTTGTGTAAATTTTGTCATGTCAACTTTTGACTGTATGTTGCATCTTGCTAGCTGATAAGATTTTCTGAAATCCCCCTCCCTTGATTATTGGTGCACATAAGGGCAGAGTGAAGATTAATCGGATAGTACATAACCTGGATAAAACATATTTTCACCCAGGGGTCGGAAAAAATACTTTTTTATTGTAGCGAACTACAACTAGTCCAGTAGAAATAGCGCAAAAAAGGGCCTTGCCTTACAAAAATTCAGGTAGTTCCGATTTTTGAGTATGCTGTAAAGGTTGACCCTCTAATAAAAAAACCAAGTTTTCGACCTTCTAGACCTTGTGCGTTTTTCACAATATTGAAAAAACCAATATTTTTCGGCACTTTTTTCGATTTTTCTTCAATAACTCAATTTTAGTGCATTTTACAGAAAAAAGCACTGTTACCTATTTGTAGAGCATAAAATTCTCTACAACATGCAGTATTCAGGTTTGTAAATTGTCCAAATAGGGGGTAAGATACAAAGCCGGGAAAATAGGGTAAAATTTGCAAAAAATGCAAAAATCCACTAAAGACGTTAGTTGTTGCTTAATAACCTACTTTTAGTGCGTTTTAGTGACAAAAGCACTTTCACCATTTTGTAGAGCATAAAATTCTCTACAACATGCAGTTCTCATGTTTGTAAATTGTCCAAATAGGGGGTAAGATACGGAGCCGGGAAAAGGGTTAAATTTGGAAAAAATGTAAAAATCCACAAATGACGTTAGTTTTTGCCTAATAACCCACTTTTAGTACATTTTAGAAACAAAATTGTCATAATCAAATTTTTAGAGCTTTTAAGTAGGTTATTAAGAAAAAACTAACGTCATTTGGGGATTTTTACATTTTTTCCAAATTTAACCCTATTTTCCCGGCTCCGTATCTTACCCCCTATTTGGACAATTTACAAATATGAATACTGCATGTTGTAGAGAATTTTATGCTCTACAAAATTTTGAAAGTGCTTTTGTCTCTAAAACGCACTAAAAGTGGGTTATTAAGCAAAAACTAACATCAATTGTGGATTTTTACATTTTTTCCAAATTTAACCCTATTTTCCTGGCTACGTATCTTACCCCCTATTTGGACAATTTACAAATATGAATACTGCATGTTGTAGAGAAATTTATGTTCTACAAAATGGTGATAGTGCTTTTGTCTTTAAAATGCACTAAAAGTAGGTTATTAAGCAAAAACTAACGTCTTTAGTGGATTTTCGCAAATTTTACCCTATTTTCCCGGCTCCGTATCTTACCCCTTATTTAGACAATTTACAAATCTGAATACTGGATGTTGTAGAGAATTTTATGCTCTGCAAAATGGTGAAAGTGCTTTTTCTGTAAAATGCACTAAAATTGAGTTATTTAAGAAAAATAAAAAAAAAGTGCCGAAAAATATTGGTTTTTTCAATATTGTGAAAAACGCACAAGGTCTAGAAGATCGAAAACTTGTTTTTTTTATTAGAGGGTCAACCTCTAAAAATGAAACTATCGACTATCTCATGCTCTAAAAAGTTGATTATGACAATTTTGTTTCTAAAATGCACTAAAAGTGGGTTATTAAGCAAAAACTAACGTCATTTGTGGATTTTTACATTTTTTCCAAATATAACCCTTTTCCCGGATTCATATCTTACCGCCTATTTGGACAATTTACAAACATGAATACTGCATGTTGTAGAGAATTTTATGCTCTACAAAATGGTGAAAGTGCTTTAGTCTCTAAAACGCACTAAAAGTAGGTTATTGAGCAAAAACTAACGTTATTTGTAGATTTTTACATTTTTTCCAAATTTCACCCTATTTTCCCGGCTCCATATCTTACCCCCTATTTGGACAATTTACAAACATGAATACTGCATGTTGTAGAGAATTTTATGCTCTACAAAATGGTGAAAGTGCTTTTGTTTCTAAAACGCACTAAAAGTAGGTTATTAAGCAAAAACTAACGTCTTTAATGGATTTTTGCATTTTTTGCAAATTTTACCCTATTTTCCCGGCTCCTTATCTTACCCCCTATTTGGACAATTTACAAACCTGAATACTGCATGTTGTAGAGAATTTTATGCTCTACAAAATGGTAACAGTACTTTTTTCAGTAAAATGCCTTTGTGTGTGTCGGGGGGGGGGGGGATCTGAATACCAGGCATGAAGAACACATTTAAACTGCACGAATATCAACCAAAATAAATTAAAAGATCACCTTTGCTCTCCTATTCAACAGAGCAATTTATGTAAAAATACACCAAATAAATTTTTTAAAAAAATGCAACTCAGATGAAACTTATAGAAATATCAACTAAAAGAAATTAAAATCTTAAAAACACTTTAATATGACATTGGAATATTTGAAACGAGCTGGATTCGGATGTAAACAAACAACGGCGGCCATCTTGTGACATCCAGCTCAGTTACTTCAATCGACCAGGCAGACATCGGGGGAAGTGTCAGTTCCTGTCTATTTATAGTTCCATGATCACAGTGGCTTACCTGAATGGAACATTGAAAGAAGATATTTACATGCTGTAACCTGAAGGGATTAAAAAATAAGGAAAAGCACATCTTGTTTGCCACCTCAAAAAAAGTTTGCATGGCCTGAAACAGGCTGGAAGAGAATAGAATGAATGTTTTGACACCTTCCTGAAAGAACTCTGATTGTTGCGTTCAAAAAGTGATCCATGCATTTATTTCCATCCAAAGAAAACACTGTATCTTGGCCTCTATGTTGATGATGCTTATTGTAGGAACCTCAGAAACCATAAGCACCTTTAAGAATAAAGTTATGCAGAAATTTCAAGCAAAGACCTTGGAGAAGCAAGTGAAATTTTGTCCATGAGAATCCAGAGGCAAGCTGATGGTTCACTAACACTAGAAACAACCTACATTGAAGATATCCTGGAAACATTTGAGGCAAGTTCAGCTAAGGGAGAATCAACCCCTTTAGACCCTAGCGTAAAACACTACAAAGTAAATGATGCAGAATGGACCAACATAAAATAGAAAAGTGACAAAATTCCTTATAGGCAAGCCAGTGGGAGTCTGCTGTTTATTGTGTATGGAACACATCCTGACATAGCATTCAGTTCCACAGAGACCCTCCGAATTGCATTGGAGACACATCTTTAAACACATCTTTCGGTACCTCAAGGGGACCAAACACCTGTCCCTCACCTTCAGAAAAACTGGAAAAGCAGTAGAAATTTTCTCTGCAGATTGGGGTGCAGATCATGTGGGCAAAAAGTCCTTTAGTGGATATGTGGTCATTTTTGGTGGTGCTGCAGCTTCCCGGTCTAGTAAAAAGAAGTGTTGTACTACATTATCTTCTGCTGAATCTGAATATTTGGCTTTAGCCCATACTACACAGGAAGTGCTATGGGTGAGAAATCAAATGCAGGAACTTGGTGTGGAGAAATTTATCCCTAAACCTGTATCAGTAAAATTCGACGGCCAAGTAGCTATGTTTATTGAAAAAAATCAAACAACATCTGAGCGCAGTAAACATATTGATATAAGGCACCATTTTCTCATGGACTATATCGAACAGAGTGTTATTTGTTTAGAATATGTAGCCTCAGTGAATAATGTTGCTGATCTTTTCACTAAAAACTTCTCAAAAAACCTAGGTTTTAACTATTGATATTTATAACTGATGTGTTTGTAGTGTGTATAGTTTTTTATTTGGATCGCCTGGATTTTGCATAATGCTTTTTGTGTTTGTGAAATAGCTAACCTGTGTATATTATATTTCCAAGTTAGTGTATATGTTTCTTTTAAGCCATGCTTTAGCAAGGAGAAGTGTTAAAATTAATTTTATGTAATTGTATTTATGCCAAAGCAGTGCTACAATTTAATTTCAACTTGACAATAATTTGAGTTTGTAATCGCCGAATGGCAACCATTTTTACTTACTCTCTCCTCTCTCAATAAATCTGTAAACAGCTTGACGTGCCTCGTAAGCTGTGAGTTTTTCCCTAACATTAATAACATTTAATAGATCTACAAAATTCCATAACACTAAATTTATAAGTTAAATATCAGATAATTTTGAACTTGGGCAAATTTAATGAAAAGAAGTAAAAATCATATTACTTTTAATATGTAAATGCGCTGTTGTATAGATTTCTGCACAGGCACTGTTAAGTAGCTTTTGCACAATGTGGCTAGTGCTGAAAACTAGGCTATCAGCAAACATCTTGTCTCCAATTTGGACAACAAAGACAAATTTATGACCCTTCAGCCAGATTTACAAAGCGTTCCAACTAGATTTATGGCTATGGAATCACAGCCCTCCCTCTCCTCCAACAATCATGTAAAAAATATTAAAAAACAATAGCCTAAACACTGATTGAAAATCCATATCCAATGGAAAAATAATTATAATAAAGAGGAGGCAACTCTCACACATCGGTGGCCAATCCCTCCGGATTGGAATCCAAGATCAAAGAGTGACTGATCCAAAAAATGACTGATGGATTTTGAAAGTGAATTTTGAAGTTTTAAAAAAAACGGAATACGATAGAAATGTATCACTTGTGGCCTTATGTTAAGGAAACTTGTGAAGGAACTTTTATGTTAGAGAATTTTATCCCACCTATTTGCAAATTTAGTTAACATTTTCACCAAAAGGTGGCACTGCAAAATAGCGGTGATATTCGAAAACAAGAAATATCCACTGTACCAACAAATAAACCAGCTTCAATAGTGTATACTCTTTCAAAAGCACTCACTAACAGATTGCATAAGCAAATGAAGATGTGACGAATTCAATTTCTCTGCAGCTCTCGCATACCTCCAGTGCCATCTTTTGGTAAAAATGTTAACTAAATTTGTAAATTGGTAAGATAAAATTCCCTGGTTTCCCAAACATAAGGCCGCAAACAATACATTTCTATTGCGTTCAGTTTTTTAAAAATTGGCAAACTCATCAGTCATTTTTGGGACACCCTGTATATGATTATAGTAAAATTTTGTGTCTATATATTTGATAAGGAATATTATTAATCACTTCCAATATTAAAATATTATTGGAGGTCAAGCTATGCAAAATCAAATATGGCTGTCAGAAAACTTACTTCTTCATCCTTGTACCATGACAATGTTTCAGATGTCAGAACAAACCAATAATCTCTGGAGCCCCCTTTCATTATACCTAGATTATGGATGCACATCCATCCTTTACGTATAACCTAGGAAGAAACAAATTTTAAGCTAAATGTTTATTTCAATAATAACAATAAAATCACATACATGATGGCCACAGAAATTCCGATTTAATGTTTTCTGATTTCTCCGACTTTCTCTGACTAATTTGACAAAATATCCCTGACTTAGCATTAGCATGCACATAAATGTTTAAATAGAATGCCATAGCATATTTTTAATATGAGTTCACATTGATAAGTTCAAAATGGCATGTAACTAAAAATTGTTTTACATTAAAAAAAAAAAGAGCTTTAAACTATTAAAGAATTTTATAAAAGAATTAAAATTGTAAAAAGTAAGAAAAAAAGAGACAACGTACAAGCCCCCCCCCCCTTCCCCTTCACTCCCTTTAAGAGTTATTAGACCAACACTAATACTCAAACAATCTCTTTATCTATTTGAAAACTACAATGCCTAAACAAAATAAAGACTTTGCATAGGATTTATGTACGCTACAGCAGCTGTTAAAAAAGTGCTGGTACTCCCATCTCTGAACAGAATAACAAAATTATGTTAAAATAAAGAATATTTCTTTCCTCCCTGACTAAAGGCCGATTTTCACCGATAAATTTCTACTTCTCATGACTTTCTCTGGCCATTTTTCACTCCCTGATTTACCAAGATGTGGACACCATGTTATAATACTGATTGAACTTTTAGAATAGGGATGCACAACCTGTGGCCCGCGGATCAATTTCACCGATCAAGTGCGTGAAAATCGCGAATTTTGCCAAATTTCGCTGATCGGACGCGTAAAACAATGCGAATTTCGCAAATCGGGTGTGTAAAAAGCGCAACTTTTTCCGATAGGGTGCATATAAATTGCGAATTTTGCCAATCGGGCATGTAAAAATCACAAATTTCGCCGATTGGGCGTGTAAAAATCACGAATTTCGCCGATCGGACGCGTAAAAATCACGAATTTTACCGATTGGATGCGTAAAAATTGCGAATTTTGCCGATCGGGTGCGTATAAATTGTAAATTTCGCCGATCGGATGCGTAGAAATTGCAAATTTTGCCGATCAGGTGAGTATAAATTGCGAATTTTGCCGATCGGGCACATAAAAATCACGAATTTTACCGATTGGATGCGTAAAAATTGCGAATTTTTCCGATCGGGTGCATATAAATTGTAAATTTCGCCGATCGGATGCGTATAAATTGCAAATTTTGCCGATCGGGTGCATATAAATTGTAAATTTCGCCGATCGGATGCGTATAAATTGCAAATTTTGCCGATCGGGTAAGTATAAATTGCTAATTTTGCCGATCGGGCGCGTAATAATCACGAATTTTGCCGATCAGACGCGTAAAAAGCATTCATTTTACCAATCCGATGCGAAAAATCGCAAATTTTGCCGATCGAGTGCATATAAATTGTAAATTTCGCCGATCGGATGCGTAGAAATTGCAAATTTTGCCAATCGGGAATGTAAAAATCGCGAATTTTGCCGATCGGATGAGTATAGATCGCGAATTTTGCCGATTGGAAGTGTAAAAATCACGAATTTCTCCGATCGGACGCGTAAAAATCATTAATTTTACCGATCAGATGCGTAAAAATCACAAATTTTACCGATCGGGTGCGTATAAATTGTAAATTTTGCCGATCGGATGCGTAGAAATCGCGAATTTTGCCGATCGGACACGTAAAAATTATTAATTTTACTGATCAGATGCATAAAAATCGTAAATTTTGCCGATAGGGTGCGTATAAATCGCGAATTCTGCCGATCGGGCACCTAAAAATCATGAATTTCGCCGTTCGGATGCGTAAAAATCACTAATTTTACCAATCGGATGCTTAAAAATCGCGAATTTTGCCGACCGGGTGCAGATAATGTAAATTTCGCCGATCAGATGCCTAAAAATCCCAAAGTGAATTTTGCCGATCGGGTGCGTAAAAATCGTGAATTTTGCCGATCAGGTGAGTATAAATCGTAAATTTAGCCAATCGTCTGCATAAAAATCATGAATTTCGCCGATTGGACGTGTAAAAATCATGAATTTTGTCGATTGAGTGCATATAAATCGCGAATTTTGCCGATCGGGCGCGAAAAAAATCGCACATTGCGCCGATCGGGCGTGAAAAAAATCGCACATTTTTTCCATCTTTGCCAATTGAATTGGGTTATGCTGACTAAGGAGGTGGTTGAGTATAGGGGGTTAACCCTCCTTTTAAAATTAGCATTTTTATAAACTTTTAGGGCAATCCTTCCCCGAAACAAAATTTTGTCTACACTACAGATGTTGGCTCTCGACAATCCACTCATTTTTGTGACTGGCCCTCTTCTTATAAAAGTTGTGAACCCCTACTAGATATCCACATTTTATGACTGAATAAGTTAAGAAGTACAATTTAGAATAATATATGTATTTCCTCCTCCCCACCTTCATTCATGAAAGCACAATTTTTTTTCGGCACTGGCAATCTTTAAAGCTGAATGTACTCCTTCAAATAAAGTCAAGGAGTATTTTCACTCTTTGAAAATAATCTTAGCTATATCTCTTTTATAAATACGAACGTAAACTGTTGATATATCCTTACCAACAGAACTGAATATGTTGACTGGGAAGGAAGGAACCTAGGGAGCTAAAACTACCCATACGAAATTGATGTTTTTTTAATCTGATTGTAGACTTAGATTCCTCTTCCCCCAACCCCCACCACTCCTCCTCAAAACAAAATTCTCTATGTACTACTGATGGTGGCCCTCGACAACCCGGTTATTCTTGTAAGCGGCCCTTCACTTAAAAAGGTTGTGCACCCCTTAGAAGATTACAAAGTTTTCAATTTTTTTTTGGTAAAATAATACAAAGTAAATACATATACATATCATTAGGTTTCTAACTATTAAAGCTTAATACAGTCGAACCCCGCTATAATGAACCCGGGATATAGTGAACACTCGGATATAGTGAACTTTTTTCCTGGTCCCGTCCGAACTCCCATTTCACTAATGTTATTTTGTACGCTCATAGTGGACAGCTGAGATTTTGGTAGTTCGTTTATAGTGGACTCACATTTCATTTCCCCAGATTTCTTTTTTTAGTTTTCCAACTTTAAACTTGCACTAGTTGTGACTGCAAATGATGACATGGCTTTATTTTGTGTCTAATTTCACTCTTTCACGCTCATCGTCTAAACAGCACATGCTTTTTTCCCTCTCCTCTCCCTATTACAGGAACAAACCTCTCTTCTTTGTTTCTCCCTAATTCTAGGAATAATAACACTTGCTAACTTCGTCCTCGGTATAATCGGAACAGTCCAAGAATGTCCCTCGTTTTACAGTGTCTCTCTTCATTATTATTTTGATTGATTTGAGATAAGAATACGTTTTTTCAAGAGCAGCTAAAAATTTTGTAAAAATGGCGAATTCTTTGAAAAGAAAAGCATTTTCGATTGATAAGGTTAAAATAATTAAACGCATTGAAGATGGAACAAATCAATCGGCATTGTGCAAGGAATTTTCCTTCTCAAAATCTACAGTTTCGAACATTTGGAAAAATCGCAGTGAGACTCTTGCTGCACACAATAAAAATTTGGTATCTTCGAAGAAACTACGTCGGGCTGAAAGAGAAAATGTGGAAGAAGCTCTATTAAAATGGTTCACTATTCAGCGGGATAGATATCTTTCTGTGACCGGACCCATGCTTCACATTAAAGCGAATGAGTTTGCCGAAAAATTCGGAAAAAACAGTTTTGTGTGCTCTAATGGATGGCTGGATTAGGTTAAAAAAACGGAACGATATTTCTTGTGAAAGATTGTTGGTGAAGCAGCAAGTGTTTGGTCATCGGATATGGAAAAGTAGAAAGCTTAAGTGTGGCCGGATGCAATCCAGGGTTATGAAGAGAAGAATATTTTTAATGCTGACGAAGCTGGATTTTTTTACAAAATGACTCCCGATCAGACGTTAAAATTTAAAGGAGAAAAGTGCACTAACGGGAAGCTCTCGAAAGTGAGAATAACTGTTCTTGTATGTGGAAATATGAACGGATCAGAAAAGCAAAAATTAACTGTCGTGGGTAAATCCCAAAAACCAAGATGTTTTAAAAATGTTTAAAAACTGCCCGTCAATTACAAAGCTAATCAAAAATCCTGGATGACTTCCTTTTTTTTGAAGAAGAAGAACTTCGACAATGGGACAAATATTTGTTGAAGAAAAAAAACGTAAAATTGTTCTCGTTGTCGACAATTGCACAGCTCATCCCCACTTAGAAAATCTGAAATGCATTAAGCTCGTTTTTTTTGCCTCCAAACACGACTTCTGTGCTACAGCCCATGGACCACGGCAATATTCGCAGCCTGAAGTCCCACTATAGGAAACAGCTAGTGACGCGTATTTTGGAGAACTATGAAGAGAACAATACGGAATACAACATTTCACTTTTGGAGGCAGTCGTTTTGTTGGAAAAGTCATGGAGATAGGTGACATCAGCAACAATCCACAACTGTTTCCGACGCGCAGGTCTTTCGAAAGATCTGTTGTGGGAATGAAAAATGCCAACGTGGAGAACGAAGATGATAAATAAATCTTACCAATAGCTCTGTGGCTGGAAAAGCATAATGTGAACATTTTTCCAAGGGACGTTACTGAGCACTTCGAATCTTGCAATAATGAAGTGTATACTTCTGGTACTCCTACAGATGATGACATTGTATCTGAAGTTAAACAAAAGAACGATGTTGAAAAAGATATTGAAGATGAATTTGAAATTTCGGCGCCTTCTATCTCGGAAGTGAAATCGGCAGCGAATATACGGAACTTGTTTTTCTACAGAAAATGTGGACCAAAAAATATTAGATTCTTTACTAATTGTTGATAAGAAAATTGATGAACTCTACTTAAAATCGAACTGCATTCAATCAAAAATCACAAATTTCTTCCATAGAATGTAAAAATAAAATCAAGTTTTAGTAAGTAACTTTTTTTCTTTTTATTATCTGATTTATTGTCAATTTAATTAGTTAATAATTTGTAAGTAAATAACGTATTATAGCAATCATTATTTTTAACAATACATCATATACTAAAAAATCAATAATAACAATCATAAGCAAAAAAATATTATCTTTTTAAAGAATTTGGATATAGTGAACCATCGGTTATAGTGGACATATTTCTGGGTCCATAGACGGTTCACTATAGCGGGGTTCGACTGTATAAAAAAGAACACATACATTATAAGAGGTTTAATATTGTTTTCAAACAAGTTGATAAAAAATTGTGAAAAAATGTTATTTTATGTAACCAATTTAAATGACATTTTTAATATTAGTTTGCAAAAGCTATAGATGGTTAAGCAATGACAAGTGCCTTTTGAACTATTTAGCTGCTCTTTCTCCCCTTTCCTTTCCATTCAGATACTGCTTTTCAACTACTAATGAATTCTAACAAAAAACAGCTGCGGAAATATATACATATTTCCGCTAGACAGCTGTTCTTTGATTAGTGGTAGGGATGGGGTATTCCATCAATCTACTTGACACTGGACTTTCTTATGGGGCGAGTGAACTTTTAGGCAGTCTTTTAATAACTACAGGCTATAGAAAATCTAACAAAACCTTTTTATATTTTTATTCATTGCATTTTTATTCACATGCATTGCTATTCATTGGCCATATTTCATGTTTCTCCTAATTGCTGCTACATAAACATGACACTAAGTTCTATCCTATACTAAACTTCCCTCTGTTGTATATTATTTATTATTTTTATGAAATTGCATTGTAGTAATGAATTATTTTTGCAGTTGTGTAAATTTTGTCATGTCAACTTTTGACTGTATGTTGCATCTTGCTAGCTGATAAGATTTTCTGAAATCCCCCTCCCTTGATTATTGGTGCACATAAGGGCAGAGTGAAGATTAATCGGATAGTACATAACCTGGATAAAACATATTTTCACCCAGGGGTCGGAAAAAATATTTTTTTATTGTAGCGAACTACAACTAGTCCAGTAGAAATAGCGCAAAAAAGGGCCTTGCCTTACAAAAATTCAGGTAGTTCCGATTTTTGGGTATGCTGTAAAGGTTGACCCTCTAATAAAAAAACCAAGTTTTCGACCTTCTAGACCTTGTGCGTTTTTCACAATATTGAAAAAACCAATATTTTTCGGCACTTTTTTCGATTTTTCTTCAATAACTCAATTTTAGTGCATTTTACAGAAAAAGCACTGTTACCATTTTGTAGAGCATAAAATTCTCTACAACATGCAGTATTCAGGTTTGTAAATTGTCCAAATAGGGGGTAAGATACAAAGCCGGGAAAATAGGGTAAAATTTGCAAAAAATGCAAAAATCCACTAAAGACGTTAGTTTTTGCTTAATAACCTACTTTTAGTGCGTTTTAGTGACAAAAGCACTTTCACCATTTTGTAGAGCATAAAATTCTCTACAACATGCAGTTCTCATGTTTGTAAATTGTCCAAATAGGGGGTAAGATACGGTGCCGGGAAAAGGGTTAAATTTGGAAAAAATGTAAAAATCCACAAATGACGTTAGTTTTTGCCTAATAACCCACTTTTAGTACATTTTAGAAACAAAATTGTCATAATCAACTTTTTAGAGCTTTTAAGTAGGTTATTAAGAAAAAACTAACGTCATTTGGGGATTTTTACATTTTTTCCAAATTTAACCCTATTTTCCCGGCTCCGTATCTTACCCCCTATTTGGACAATTTACAAATATGAATACTGCATGTTGTAGAGAATTTTATGCTCTACAAAATTTTGAAAGTGCTTTTGTCTCTAAAACGCACTAAAAGTGGGTTATTAAGCAAAAACTAACATCAATTCTGGATTTTTACATTTTTTCCAAATTTAACCCTATTTTCCTGGCTACGTATCTTACCCCCTATTTGGACAATTTACAAATATGAATACTGCATGTTGTAGAGAAATGTATGTTCTACAAAATGGTGAAAGTGCTTTTGTCTCTAAAATGCACTAAAAGTAGGTTATTAAGCAAAAACTAACGTCTTTAGTGGATTTTCGCAAATTTTACCCTATTTTCCCGGCTCCGTATCTTACCCCTTATTTAGACAATTTACAAATCTGAATACTGGATGTTGTAGAGAATTTTATGCTCTGCAAAATGGTGAAAGTGCTTTTTCTGTAAAATGCACTAAAATTGAGTTATTTAAGAAAAATAAAAAAAAAAGTGCCGAAAAATATTGGTTTTTTCAATATTGTGAAAAACGCACAAGGTCTAGAAGATCGAAAACTTGGTTTTTTTATTAGAGGGTCAACCTCTAAAAATGAAACTATCGACTATCTCATGCTCTAAAAAGTTGATTATGACAATTTTGTTTATAAAATGCACTAAAAGTGGGTTATTAAGCAAAAACTAACGTCATTTGTGGATTTTTACACTTTTTCCAAATATAACCCTTTTCCCGGATTCATATCTTACCCCCTATTTGGACAATTTACAAACATGAATACTGCATGTTGTAGAGAATTTTATGCTCTACAAAATGGTGAAAGTGCTTTAGTCTCTAAAACGCACTAAAAGTAGGTTATTGAGAAAAAACTAACGTTATTTGTAGATTTTTACATTTTTTCCAAATTTCACCCTATTTTCCCGGCTCCATATCTTACCCCCTATTTGGACAATTTACAAACCTGAATACTGCATGTTGTAGAGAATCTTATGCTCTACAAAATGGTAACAGTACTTTTTTCAGTAAAATGCCTTTGTGTGTGTCGGTGGGGGGGGATCTGAATACCAGGCATGAAGAACACATTTAAACTGCACGAATATCAACCAAAATAAATTAAAAGATCACCTTTGCTCTCCTATTCAACAGAGCAATTTATGTAAAAATACACCAAATAAATTTTTTTAAAAAATGCAACTCAGATGAAACTTATAGAAATATCAACTAAAAGAAATTAAAATCTTAAAAACACTTTAATATGACATTGGAATATTTCAAACGAGCTGGATTCGGATGTAAACAAACAACGGCGGCCATCTTGTGACATCCAGCTCAGTTACTTCAATCGACCAGGCAGACATCGGGGGAAGTGTCAGTTCCTGTCTATTTATAGTTCCATGATCACAGTGGCTTACCTGAATGGAACATTGAAAGAAGATATTTACATGCTGTAACCTGAAGGGATTAAAAAATAAGGAAAAGCACATCTTGTTTGCCACCTCAAAAAAAGTTTGCATGGCCTGAAACAGGCTGGAAGAGAATAGAATGAATGTTTTGACACCTTCCTGAAAGAACTCTGATTGTTGCGTTCAAAAAGTGATCCATGCATTTATTTCCATCCAAAGAAAACACTGTATCTTGGCCTCTATGTTGATGATGCTTATTGTAGGAACCTCAGAAACCATAAGCACCTTTAAGAATAAAGTTATGCAGAAATTTCAAGCAAAGACCTTGGAGAAGCAAGTGAAATTTTGTCCATGAGAATCCAGAGGCAAGCTGATGGTTCACTAACACTAGAAACAACCTACATTGAAGATATCCTGGAAACATTTGAGGCAAGTTCAGCTAAGGGAGAATCAACCCCTTTAGACCCAAGCGTAAAACACTACAAAGTAAATGATGCAGAATGGACCAACATAAAATAGAAAAGTGACAAAATTCCTTATAGGCAAGCCAGTGGGAGTCTGCTGTTTATTGGGTATGGAACACATCCTGACATAGCATTCAGTTCCACAGAGACCCTCCGAATTGCATTGGAGACACATCTTTAAACACATCTTTCGGTACCTCAAGGGGACCAAACACCTGTCCCTCACCTTCAGAAAAACTGGAAAAGCAGTAGAAATTTTCTCTGCAGATTGGGGTGCAGATCATGTGGGCAAAAAGTCCTTTAGTGGATATGTGGTCATTTTTGGTGGTGCTGCAGCTTCTCGGTCTAGTAAAAAGAAGTGTTGTACTACATTATCTTCTGCTGAATCTGAATATTTGGCTTTAGCCCATACTACACAGGAAGTGCTATGGGTGAGAAATCAAATGCAGTAACTTGGTGTGGAGAAATTTATCCCTAAACCTGTATCAGTAAAATTCGACGGCCAAGTAGCTATGTTTATTGAAAAAAATCAAACAACATCTGATCGCAGTAAACATATTGATATAAGGCACCATTTTCTCATGGACTATATCGAACAGAGTGTTATTTGTTTAGAATATGTAGCCTCAGTGAATAATGTTGCTGATCTTTTCACTAAAAACTTCTCAAAAAACCTAGGTTTTAACTATTGATATTTATAACTGATGTGTTTGTAGTGTGTATAGTTTTTTATTTGGATCGCCTGGATTTTGCATAATGCTTTTTGTGTTTGTGAAATAGCTAACCTGTGTATATTATATTTCCAAGTTAGTGTATATGTTTCTTTTAAGCCATGCTTTAGCAAGGAGAAGTGTTAAAATTAATTTTATGTAATTGTATTTATGCCAAAGCAGTGCTACAATTTAATTTCAACTTGACAATAATTTGAGTTTGTAATCGCCGAATGGCAACCATTTTTACTTACTCTCTCCTCTCTCAATAAATCTGTAAACAGCTTGACGTGCCTCGTAAGCTGTGAGTTTTTCCCTAACATTAATAACATTTAATAGATCTACAAAATTCCATAACACTAAATTTATAAGTTAAATATCAGATAATTTTGAACTTGGGCAAATTTAATGAAAAGAAGTAAAAATCATATTACTTTTAATATGTAAATGCGCTGTTGTATAGATTTCTGCACAGGCACTGTTAAGTAGCTTTTGCACAATGTGGCTAGTACTGAAAACTAGGCTATCAGCAAACATCTTGTCTCCAATTTGGACAACAAAGACAAATTTATGACCCTTCAGCCAGATTTACAAAGCGTTCCAACTAGATTTATGGCTATGGAATCACAGCCCTCCCTCTCCTCCAACAATCATGTAAAAAATATTAAAAAACAATAGCCTAAACACTGATTGAAAATCCATATCCAATGGAAAAATAATTATAATAAAGAGGAGGCAACTCTCACACATCGGTGGCCAATCCCTCCGGATTGGAATCCAAGATCAAAGAGTGACTGATCCAAAAAATGACTGATGGATTTTGAAAGTGAATTTTGAAGTTTTTAAAAAAACGGAATACGATAGAAATGTATCGCTTGTGGCCTTATGTTAAGGAAACTTGTGAAGGAACTTTTATGTTAGAGAATTTTATCCCACCTATTTGCAAATTTAGTTAACATTTTCACCAAAAGGTGGCACTGCAAATGCAAAATAGCGGTGATATTCGAAAACAAGAAATATCCACTGTACCAACAAATAAACCAGCTTCAATAGTGTATACTCTTTCAAAAGCACTCACTAACAGATTGCATAAGCAAATGAAGATGTGACGAATTCAATTTCTCTGCAGCTCTCGCATACCTCCAGTGCCATCTTTTGGTAAAAATGTTAACTAAATTTGTAAATTGGTAAGATAAAATTCCCTGGTTTCCCAAACATAAGGCCGCAAACAATACATTTCTATTGCGTTCAGTTTTTTAAAAATTGGCAAACTCATCAGTCATTTTTGGGACACCCTGTATATGATTATAGTAAAATTTTGTGTCTATATATTTGATAAGGAATATTATTAATCACTT
Source organism: Maratus michaelseni (assembly GCA_963931845.1). NCBI lineage: Eukaryota > Metazoa > Arthropoda > Arachnida > Araneae > Salticidae > Maratus > Maratus michaelseni. The sequence goes on from OZ007586.1 coordinate 411,170,693, forward strand.
CCAATATTAAAATATTATTGGAGGTCAAGCTATGCAAAATCAAATATGGCTGTCAGATAACTTACTTCTTCATCCTTGTACCATGACAATGTTTCAGATGTCAGAACAAACCAATAATCTCTGGAGCCCCCTTTCATTATACCTAGATTATGGATGCACATCCATCCTTTACGTATAACCTAGGAAGAAACAAATTTTAAGCTAAATGTTTATTTCAATAATAACAATAAAATCACATACATGATGGCCACAGAAATTCCGATTTAATGTTTTCTGATTTCTCCGACTTTCTCTGACTAATTTGACAAAATATCCCTGACTTAGCATTAGCATGCACATAAATGTTTAAATAGAATGCCATAGCATATTTTTAATATGAGTTCACATTGATAAGTTCAAAATGGCATGTAACTAAAAATTGTTTTACATTAAAAAAAAAAAAGAGCTTTAAACTATTAAAGAATTTTATAAAAGAATTAAAATTGTAAAAAGTAAGAAAAAAAGAGACAACGTACAAGTCCCCCCCCCCCTTCCCCTTCACTCCCTTTAAGAGTTATTAGACCAACACTAATACTCAAACAATCTCTTTATCTATTTGAAAACTACAATGCCTAAACAAAATAAAGACTTTGCATAGGATTTATGTACGCTACAGCAGCTGTTAAAAAAGTGCTGGTACTCCCATCTATGAACAGAATAACAAAATTATGTTAAAATAAAGAATATTTCTTTCCTCCCTGACTAAAGGCCGATTTTCACCGATAAATTGCTACTTCTCATGACTTTCTCTGACCATTTTTCACTCCCTGATTTACCAAGATGTGGACACCATGTTATAATACTGATTGAACTTTTAGAATAGGGATGCACAACCTGTGGCCCGCGGATCAATTTCACCGATCAAGTGCGTGAAAATCGCGAATTTTGCCAAATTTCGCCGATCGGACGCGTAAAACAATGCGAATTTCGCCCATCGGGTGTGTAAAAAGCGCAACTTTTTCCGATAGGGTGCATATAAATTGCGAATTTTGCCAATCGGGCATGTAAAAATCACAAATTTCGCCGATTGGGCGCGTAAAAATCACGAATTTCGCCGATCGGACGCGTAAAAATCACGAATTTTACCGATTGGATGCGTAAAAATTGCGAATTTTGCCGATCGGGTGCGTATAAATTGTAAATTTCGCCGATCGGATGCGTAGAAATTGCAAATTTTGCCGATCAGGTGAGTATAAATTGCGAATTTTGCCGATCGGGCACATAAAAATCACGAATTTAACCGATTGGATGCGTAAAAATTGCGAATTTTGCCGATCGGGTGCATATAAGATGTAAATTTCGCCGATCGGATGCGTATAAATTGCAAATTTTGCCGATCGGGTGCATATAAATTGTAAATTTCGCCGATCGGATGCGTATAAATTGCAAATTTTGCCGATCGGATGAGTATAGATCGCGAATTTTGCCGATTGGAAGTGTAAAAATCACGAATTTCGCCGATCGGACGCGTAAAAATCATTAATTTTACCGATCAGATGCGTAAAAATCACAAATTTTACCGATCGGGTGCGTATAAATTGTAAATTTTGCCGATCGGATGCGTAGAAATCGCGAATTTTGCCGATCGGACACGTAAAAATTATGAATTTTACTGATCAGATGCATAAAAATCGTAAATTTTGCCGATCGGGTGCGTATAAATTGTACATTTCGCCATTCGGATGCGTAGAAATTGCAAATTTGGCCAATCAGGCACGTAAAAATCGCGAATTTTGCCGATCGGGTGCGTATAAATCGCGAATTTTGCCGATCGGGTGAGTATAAATCGCGAATTCTGCCGATCGGGCACCTAAAAATCATGAATTTCGCCGTTCGGATGCGTAAAAATCACTAATTTTACCAATCGGATGCTTAAAAATCGCGAATTTTGCCGACCGGGTGCAGATAATGTAAATTTCGCCGATCAGATGCCTAAAAATCCAAAGTGAATTTTGCCGATCGGGTGCGTAAAAATCGTGAATTTTGCCGATCAGGTGAGTATAAATCGTAAATTTAGCCAATCGTCTGCATAAAAATCATGAATTTCGCCGATTGGACGTGTAAAAATCATGAATTTTGTCGATTGAGTGCATATAAATCGCGAATTTTGCCGATCGGGCGCGAAAAAAATCGCACATTGCGCCGATCGGACGTGAAAAAAATCGCACATTTTTTCCATCTTTGCCAATTGAATTGGGTTATGCTGACTAAGGAGGTGGTTGAGTATAGGGGGTTAACCCTCCTTTTAAAATTAGCATTTTTATAAACTTTTAGGGCAATCCTTCCCCGAAACAAAATTTTGTCTACACTACAGATGTTGGCTCTCGACAATCCACTCATTTTTGTGACTGGCCCTCTTCTTATAAAAGTTGTGAACCCCTACTAGATATGCACATTTTATGACTGAATAAGTTAAGAAGTACAATTTAGAATAATATATGTATTTCCTCCTCCCCACCTTCATTCATGAAAGCACAATTTTTTTTCGGCACTGGCAATCTTTAAAGCTGAATGTACTCCTTCAAATAAAGTCAAGGAGTATTTTCACTCTTTGAAAATAATCTTAGCTATATCTCTTTTATAAATACGAACGTAAACTGTTGATATATCCTTACCAACAGAACTGAATATGTTGACTGGGAAGGAAGGAACCTAGGGAGCTAAAACTACCCATACGAAATTGATGTTTTTTTAATCTGATTGTAGACTTAGATTCCTCTTCCCCCAACCCCCACCACTCCTCCTGAAAACAAAATTCTCTATGTACTACTGATGGTGGCCCTCGACAACCCGGTTATTCTTGTAAGCGGCCCTTCACTTAAAAAGGTTGTGCACCCCTTAGAAGATTACAAAGTTTTCAATTTTTTTTGGTAAAATAATACAAAGTAAATACATATACATATCATTAGGTTTCTAACTATTAAAGCTTAATACAGTCGAACCCCGCTATAATGAACCCGGGATATAGTGAACTTTTTTCCTGGTCCCGTCCGAACTCCCATTTCACTAATGTTATTTTGTACGCTTATAGTGGACAGCTGAGATTTTGGTAGTTCGTTTTTAGTGGACTCGCATTTCATTTCCCCAGATTTCTTTTTTTAGTTTTCCAACTTTAAACTTGCACTAGTTGTGACTGCAAATGATGACATGGCTTTATTTTGTGTCTAATTTCACTCTTTCACGCTCATCGTCTAAACAGCACATGCTTTTTTCCCTCTCCTCTCCCTATTACAGGAACAAACCTTTCTTCTTTGTTTCTCCCTAATTCTAGGAATAAGCTCTGGTGTTCACTTGCTAACTTCGTCCTCGGTATAATCGGAACAGTCCAAGAATGTCCCTCGTTTTACAGTGTCTCTCTTCATTATTATTTTGATTGATTTGAGATAAGAATACGTTTTTTCAAGAGCAGCTAAAAATTTTGTAAAAATGGCGAATTCTTTGAAAAGAAAAGCATTTTCGATTGATAAGGTTAAAATAATTAAACGCATTCAAGATGGAACAAATCAATCGGCATTGTGCAAGGAATTTTCCTTCTCAAAATCTACAGTTTCGAACATTTTGAAAAATCGCAGTGAGACTCTTGCTGCACACAATAAAAATTTGGTATCTTCGAAGAAACTACGTCGGGCTGAAAGAGAAAATGTGGAAGAAGCTCTATTAAAATGGTTCACTATTCAGCGGGATAGATATCTTTCTGTGACCGGACCCATGCTTCACATTAAAGCGAATGAGTTTGCCGAAAAATTCGGAAAAAACAGTTTTGTGTGCTCTAATGGATGGCTGGATTAGGTTAAAAAAACGGAACGATATTTCTTGTGAAAGATTGTTGGTGAAGCAGCAAGTGTTTGGTCATCGGATATGGAAAAGTAGAAAGCTTAAGTGTGGCCGGATGCAATCCAGAGTTATGAAAAGAAGAATATTTTTAATGCTGACGAAGCTGGATTTTTTTACAAAATGACTCCCGATCAGACGCTAAAATTTAAAGGAGAAAAGTGCACTAACGGGAAGCTCTCGAAAGTGAGAATAACTGTTCTTGTATGTGGAAATATGAACGGATCAGAAAAGCAAAAATTAACTGTCGTGGGTAAATCCCAAAAACCAAGATGTTTTAAAAATGTTTAAAAACTGCCCGTCAATTACAAAGCTAATCAAAAATCCTGGATGACTTCCTTTTTTTTGAAGAAGAAGAACTTCGACAATGGGACAAATATTTGTTGAAGAAAAAAACGTAAAATTGTTCTCGTTGTCGACAATTGCACAGCTCATCCCCACTTAGAAAATCTGAAATGCATTAAGCTCGTTTTTTTTGCCTCCAAACACGACTTCTGTGCTACAGCCCATGGACCACGGCAATATTCGCAGCCTGAAGTCCCACTATAGGAAACAGCTAGTGACGCGTATTTTGGAGAACTATGAAGAGAACAATACGGAATACAACATTTCACTTTTGGAGGCAGTCGTTTTGTTGGAAAAGTCATGGAGATAGGTGACATCAGCAACAATCCACAACTGTTTCCGACGCGCAGGTCTTTCGAAAGATCTGTTGTGGGAATGAAAAATGCCAACGTGGAGAACGAAGATGATAAATAAATCTTACCAATAGCTCTGTGGCTGGAAAAGCATAATGTGAACATTTTTCCAAGGGACGTTACTGAGCACTTCGAATCTTGCAATAATGAAGTGTATACTTCTGGTACTCCTACAGATGATGACATTGTATCTGAAGTTAAACAAAAGAACGATGTTGAAAAAGATATTGAAGATGAATTTGAAATTTCGGCGCCTTCTATCTCGGAAGTGAAATCGGCAGCGAATATACGGAACTTGTTTTTCTACAGAAAATGTGGACCAAAAAATATTAGATTCTTTACTAATTGTTGATAAGAAAATTGATGAACTCTACTTAAAATCGAACTGCATTCAATCAAAAATCACAAATTTCTTCCATAGAATGTAAAAATAAAATCAAGTTTTAGTAAGTAACTTTTTTCTTTTTATTATCTGATTTATTGTCAATTTAATTAGTTAATAATTTGTAAGTAAATAACGTATTATAGCAATCATTATTTTTAACAATACATCATATACTAAAAAATCAATAATAACAATCATAAGCAAAAAAATATTATCTTTTTAAAGAATTTGGATATAGTGAACCATCGGTTATAGTGGACATATTTCTGGGTCCATAGACGGTTCACTATAGCGGGGTTCGACTGTATAAAAAAGAACACATACATTATAAGAGGTTTAATATTGTTTTCAAACAAGTTGATAAAAAATTGTGAAAAAATGTTATTTTATGTAACCAATTTAAATGACATTTTTAATATTAGTTTGCAAAAGCTATAGATGGTTAAGCAATGACAAGTGCCTTTTAAACTATTTAGCTGCTCTTTCTCCCCTTTCCTTTCCATTCAGATACTGCTTTTCAACTACTAATGAATTCTAACAAAAAACAGCTGCGGAAATATATACATACATATTTCCGCTAGACAGCTGTTCTTTGAGTAGTGGTAGGGATGGGGTATTCCATCAATCTACTTGACACTGGACTTTCTTATGGGGCGAGTGAACTTTTAGGCAGTCTTTTAATAACTACAGGCTATAGAAAATCTAACAAAACCTTTTTATATTTTTATTCATTGCATTTTTATTCACATGCATTGCTATTCATTGGCCATATTTCATGTTTCTCCTAATTGCTGCTACATAAACATGACACTAAGTTCTATCCTATACTAAACTTCCCTCTGTTGTATATTATTTATTATTTTTATGAAATTGCATTGTAGTAATGAATTATTTTTGCAGTTGTGTAAATTTTGTCATGTCAACTTTTGACTGTATGTTGCATCTTGCTAGCTGATAAGATTTTCTGAAATCCCCCTCCCTTGATTATTGGTGCACATAAGGGCAGAGTGAAGATTAATCGGATAGTACATAACCTGGATAAAACATATTTTCACCCAGGGGTCGGAAAAAATACTTTTTTATTGTAGCGAACTACAACTAGTCCCGTAGAAATAGCGCAAAAAAGGGCCTTGCCTTACAAAAATTCAGGTAGTTCCGATTTTTGGGTATGCTGTAAAGGTTGACCCTCTAATGAAAAAACCAAGTTTTCGACCTTCTAGACCTTGTGCGTTTTTCACAATATTGAAAAAACCAATATTTTTAAGCACTTTTTTCGATTTTTCTTCAATAACTCAATTTTAGTGCATTTTACAGAAAAAAGTACTGTTACCATTTTGTAGAGCATAAAATTCTCTACAACATGCAGTATTCAGGTTTGTAAATTGTCCAAATAGGGGGTAAGATACAAAGCCGGGAAAATAGGGTAAAATTTGCAAAAAATGCAAAAATCCACTAAAGACGTTAGTTTTTGCTTAATAACCTACTTTTAGTGCGTTTTAGTGACAAAAGCACTTTCACCATTTTGTAGAGCATAAAATTCTCTACAACATGCAGTTCTCATGTTTGTAAATTGTCCAAATAGGGGGTAAGATACGGAGCCGGGAAAAGGGTTAAATTTGGAAAAAATGTAAAAATCCACAAATGACGTTAGTTTTTGCCTAATAACCCACTTTTAGTACATTTTAGAAACAAAATTGTCATAATCAACTTTTTAGAGCTTTTAAGTAGGTTATTAAGAAAAAACTAACGTCATTTGGGGATTTTTACATTTTTTCCAAATTTAACCCTATTTTCCCGGCTCCGTATCTTACCCCCTATTTGGACAATTTACAAATATGAATACTGCATGTTGTAGAGAATTTTATGCTCTACAAAATTTTGAAAGTGCTTTTGTCTCTAAAACGCACTAAAAGTGGGTTATTAAGCAAAAACTAACATCAATTGTGGAATTTTACATTTTTTCCAAATTTAACCATGTTTTCCTGGTTACGTATCTTACCCCCTATTTGGACAATTTACAAATATGAATACTGCATGTTGTAGAGAAATTTATGTTCTACAAAATGGTGAAAGTGCTTTTGTCTCTAAAATGCACTAAAAGTAGGTTATTAAGCAAAAACTAACGTCTTTAGTGGATTTTCGCAAATTTTACCCTATTTTCCCGGCTCCGTATCTTACCCCTTATTTAGACAATTTACAAATATGAATACTGCATGTTGTAGAGAATTTTATGCTCTACAAAATTTTGAAAGTTCTTTTGTCTCTAAAACGCACTAAAAGTGGGTTATTAAGCAAAAACTAACATCAATTGTGGATTTTTACATTTTTTCCAAATTTAACCCTATTTTCCTGGCTACGTATCTTACCCCCTATTTGGACAATTTACAAATATGAATACTGCATGTTGTAGAGAAATTTATGTTCTACAAAATGGTGAAAGTGCTTTTGTCTCTAAAATGCACTAAAAGTAGGTTATTAAGCAAAAACTAACGTCTTTAGTGGATTTTTGCAAATTTTACCCTATATTCCCGGCTCCGTATCTTACCCCTTATTTAGACAATTTACAAATCTGAATACTGCATGTTGTAGAGAATTTTATGCTCTGCAAAATGGTGAAAGTGCTTTTTATGTAAAATGCACTAAAATTGAGTTATTTAAGAAAAATAAAAAAAAAGTGCCGAAAAATATTGGTTTTTTCAATATTGTGAAAAACGCACAAGGTCTAGAAGATCGAAAATTTGGTTTTTTTATTAGAGGGTCAACCTCTAAAAATGAAACTATCGACTATCTCATGCTCTAAAAAGTTGATTATGACAATTTTGTTTCTAAAATGCACTAAAAGTAGGTTATTAAGCAAAAACTAACGTCTTTAATGGATTTTTGCATTTTTTGCAAATTTTACCCTATTTTCCCGGCTCCTTATCTTACCCCCTATTTGGACAATTTACAAACCTGAATACTGCATGTTGTAGAGAATTTTATGCTCTACAAAATGGTAACAGTACTTTTTTCAGTAAAATGCCTTTGTGTGTGTCGGGGGGGGGGGGGGAATCTGAATACCAGGCATGAAGAACACATTTAAACTGCACGAATATCAACCAAAATAAATTAAAAGATCACCTTTGCTCTCCTATTCAACAGAGCAATTTATGTAAAAATACACCAAATAAATTTTTTTAAAAAATGCAACTCAGATGAAACTTATAGAAATATCAACTAAAAGAAATTAAAATCTTAAAAACACTTTAATATGACATTGGAATATTTCAAACGAGCTGGATTCGGATGTAAACAAACAACGGCGGCCATCTTGTGACATCCAGCTCAGTTACTTCAATCGACCAGGCAGACATCGGGGGAAGTGTCAGTTCCTGTCTATTTATAGTTCCATGATCACAGTGGCTTACCTGAATGGAACATTGAAAGAAGATATTTACATGCTGTAACCTGAAGGGATTAAAAAATAAGGAAAAGCACATCTTGTTTGCCACCTCAAAAAAAGTTTGCATGGCCTGAAACAAGCTGGAAGAGAATAGAATGAATGTTTTGACACCTTCCTGAAAGAACTCTGATTGTTGCGTTCAAAAAGTGATCCATGCATTTATTTCCATCCAAAGAAAACACTGTATCTTGGCCTCTATGTTGATGATGCTTATTGTAGGAACCTCAGAAACCATAAGCACCTTTAAGAATAAAGTTATGCAGAAATTTCAAGCAAAGACCTTGGAGAAGCAAGTGAAACTTTGTCCATGAGAATCCAGAGGCAAGCTGATGGTTCACTAACACTAGAAACAACCTACATTGAAGATATCCTGGAAACATTTGAGGCAAGTTCAGCTAAGGGAGAATCAACCCCTTTAGACTCAAGCGTAAAACACTACAAAGTAAATGATGCAGAATGGAACAACATAAAATAGAAAAGTGACAAAATTCCTTATAGGCAAGCCATTGGGAGTCTGCTGTTTATTGTGTATGGAACACATCCTGACATAGCATTCAGTTCCACAGAGACCCTCCGAATTGCATTGGAGACACATCTTTAAACACATCTTTCGGTACCTCAAGGGGACCAAACACCTGTCCCTCACCTTCAGAAAAACTGGAAAAGCAGTAGAAATTTTCTCTGCAGATTGGGGTGCAGATCATGTGGGCAAAAAGTCCTTTAGTGGATATGTGGTCATTTTTGGTGGTGCTGCAGCTTCCCGGTCTAGTAAAAAGAAGTGTTGTACTACATTATCTTCTGCTGAATCTGAATATTTGGCTTTAGCCCATACTACACAGGATGTGCTATGGGTGAGAAATCTAATGCAGGAACTTGGTGTGGAGAAATTTATCCCTAAACCTGTATCAGTAAAATTCGACGGCCAAGTAGCTATGTTTATTGAAAAAAATCAAACAACATCTGAGCGCAGTAAACATATTGATATAAGGCACCATTTTCTCATGGACTATATCGAACAGAGTGTTATTTGTTTAGAATATGTAGCCTCAGTGAATAATGTTGCTGATCTTTTCACTAAAAACTTCTCAAAAAACCTAGGTTTTAACTATTGATATTTATAACTGATGTGTTTGTAGTGTGTATAGTTTTTTATTTGGATCGCCTGGATTTTGCATAATGCTTTTTGTGTTTGTGAAATAGCTAACCTGTGTATATTATATTTCCAAGTTAGTGTATATGTTTCTTTTAAGCCATGCTTTAGCAAGGAGAAGTGTTAAAATTAATTTTATGTAATTGTATTTATGCCAAAGCAGTGCTACAATTTAATTTCAACTTGACAATAATTTGAGTTTGTAATCGCCGAATGGCAACCATTTTTACTTACTCTCTCCTCTCTCAATAAATCTGTAAACAGCTTGACGTGCCTCGTAAGCTGTGAGTTTTTCCCTAACATTAATAACATTTAATAGATCTACAAAATTCCATAACACTAAATTTATAAGTTAAATATCAGATAACTTTGAACTTGGGCAAATTTAATGAAAAGAAGTAAAAATCATATTACTTTTAATATGTAAGTGAGCTGTTGTATAGATTTCTGCACAGGCACTGTTAAGTAGCTTTTGCACAATGTGGCTAGTACTGAAAACTAGGCTATCAGCAAACATCTTGTCTCCAATTTGGACAACAAAGACAAATTTATGACCCTTCAGCCAGATTTACAAAGCGTTCCAACTAGATTTATGGCTATGGAATCACAGCCCTCCCTCTCCTCCAACAATCATGTAAAAAATATTAAAAAACAATAGCCTAAACACTGATTGAAAATCCATATCCAATGGAAAATAATTATAATAAAGAGGAGGCAACTCTCACACATCGGTGGCCAATCCCTCCGGATTAGAATCCAAGATCAAAGAGTGACTGATCCAAAAAATGAATGATGGATTTTGAAAGTGAATTTTGAAGTTTTTAAAAAAACGGAATACGATAGAAATGTATCGCTTGTGGCCTTATGTTAAGGAAACATGTGAAGGAACTTTTATGTTAGAGAATTTTATCCCACCTATTTGCAAATTTAGTTAACATTTTCACCAAAAGGTGGCACTGCAAAATAGCGGTGATATTCGAAAACAAGAAATATCCACTGTACCAACAAATAAACCAGCTTCAATAGTGTATACTCTTTCAAAAACACTCACTAACAGATTGCATAAGCAAATGAAGATGTGACGAATTCAATTTCTCTGCAGCTCTCGCATACCTCCAGTGCCATCTTTTGGTAAAAATGTTAACTAAATTTGTAAATTGGTAAGATAAAATTCCCTGGTTTCCCAAACATAAGGCCGCAAACAATACATTTCTATTGCGTTCAGTTTTTAAAAAATTGGCAAACTCATCAGTCATTTTTGGGACACCCTGTATATGATTATAGTAAAATTTTGTGTCTATATATTTGATAAGGAATATTATTAATCACTTCCAATATTAAAATATTATTGGAGGTCAAGCTATGCAAAATCAAATATGGCTGTCAGATAACTTACTTCTTCATCCTTGTACCATGACAATGTTTCAGATGTCAGAACAAACCAATAATCTCTGGAGCCCCCTTTCATTATACCTAGATTATGGATGCACATCCATCCTTTACGTATAACCTAGGAAGAAACAAATTTTAAGCTAAATGTTTATTTCAATAATAACAATAAAATCACATACATGATGGCCACAGAAATTCCGATTTAATGTTTTCTGATTTCTCCGACTTTCTCTGACTAATTTGACAAAATATCCCTGACTTAGCATTAGCATGCACATAAATGTTTAAATAGAATGCCATAGCATATTTTTAATATGAGTTCACATTGATAAGTTCAAAATGGCATGTAACTAAAAATTGTTTTACATTAAAAAAAAAAAGATCTTTAAACTATTAAAGAATTTTATAAAAGAATTAAAATTGTAAAAAGTAAGAAAAAAAGAGACAACGTACAAGCCCCCCCCCCCTTTCCCTTCACTCCCTTTAAGAGTTATTAGACCAACACTAATACTCAAACAATCTCTTTATCTATTTGAAAACTACAATGCCTAAACAAAATAAAGACTTTGCATAGGATTTATGTACGCTACAGCAGCTGTTAAAAAAGTGCTGGTACTCCCATCTATGAACAGAATAACAAAATTATGTTAAAATAAAGAATATTTCTTTCCTCCCTGACTAAAGGCCGATTTTCACCGATAAATTGCTACTTCTCATGACTTTCTCTGACCATTTTTCACTCCCTGATTTACCAAGATGTGGACACCATGTTATAATACTGATTGAACTTTTAGAATAGGGATGCACAACCTGTGGCCCGCGGATCAATTTCACCGATCAAGTGCCTGAAAATCGTGAATTTTACCAAATTTCGCCGATCGGACGCGTAAAACAATGCGAATTTCGCCCATCGGGTGTGTAAAAAGCGCAACTTTTTCCGATAGGGTGCATATAAATTGCGAATTTTGCCAATCGGGCATGTAAAAATCACAAATTTCGCCGATTGGGCGCGTAAAAATCACGAATTTCGCCGATCGGACGCGTAAAAATCACGAATTTTACCGATTGGATGCGTAAAAATTGCGAATTTTGCCGATCGGGTGCGTATAAATTGTAAATTTCGCCGATCGGATGCGTAGAAATTGCAAATTTTGCCGATCAGGTGAGTATAAATTGCGAATTTTGCCGATCGGGCACATAAAAATCACGAATTTAACCGATTGGATGCGTAAAAATTGCGAATTTTGCCGATCGGGTGCATATAAGATGTAAATTTCGCCGATCGGATGCGTATAAATTGCAAATTTTGCCGATCGGGTGCATATAAATTGTAAATTTCGCCGATCGGATGCGTATAAATTGCAAATTTTGCCGATCGGATGAGTATAGATCGCGAATTTTGCCGATTGGAAGTGTAAAAATCACGAATTTCGCCGATCGGACGCGTAAAAATCATTAATTTTACCGATCAGATGCGTAAAAATCACAAATTTTACCGATCGGGTGCGTATAAATTGTAAATTTTGCCGATCGGACACGTAAAAATTATGAATTTTACTGATCAGATGCATAAAAATCGTAAATTTTGCCGATCGGGTGCGTATAAATTGTACATTTCGCCATTCGGATGCGTAGAAATTGCAAATTTGGCCAATCAGGCACGTAAAAATCGCGAATTTTGCCGATCGGGTGCGTATAAATCGCGAATTTTGCCGATCGGGTGAGTATAAATCGCGAATTCTGCCGATCGGGCACCTAAAAATCATGAATTTCGCCGTTCGGATGCGTAAAAATCACTAATTTTACCAATCGGATGCTTAAAAATCGCGAATTTTGCCGACCGGGTGCAGATAATGTAAATTTCGCCGATCAGATGCCTAAAAATCCAAAGTGAATTTTGCCGATCGGGTGCGTAAAAATCGTGAAATTTGCCGATCAGGTGAGTATAAATCGTAAATTTAGCCAATCGTCTGCATAAAAATCATGAATTTCGCCGATTGGACGTGTAAAAATCATGAATTTTGTCGATTGAGTGCATATAAATCGCGAATTTTGCCGATCGGGCGCGAAAAAAATCGCACATTGCGCCGATCGGACGTGAAAAAAATCGCACATTTTTTCCATCTTTGCCAATTGAATTGGGTTATGCTGACTAAGGAGGTGGTTGAGTATAGGGGGTTAACCCTCCTTTTAAAATTAGCATTTTTATAAACTTTTAGGGCAATCCTTCCCCGAAACAAAATTTTGTCTACACTACAGATGTTGGCTCTCGACAATCCACTCATTTTTGTGACTGGCCCTCTTCTTATAAAAGTTGTGAACCCCTACTAGATATCCACATTTTATGACTGAATAAGTTAAGAAGTACAATTTAGAATAATATATGTATTTCCTCCTCCCCACCTTCATTCATGAAAGCACAATTTTTTTTCGGCACTGGCAATCTTTAAAGCTGAATGTACTCCTTCAAATAAAGTCAAGGAGTATTTTCACTCTTTGAAAATAATCTTAGCTATATCTCTTTTATAAATACGAACGTAAACTGTTGATATATCCTTACCAACAGAACTGAATATGTTGACTGGGAAGGAAGGAACCTAGGGAGCTAAAACTACCCATACGAAATTGATGTTTTTTTAATCTGATTGTAGACTTAGATTCCTCTTCCCCAACCCCCACCACTCCTCCTGAAAACAAAATTCTCTATGTACTACTGATGGTGGCCCTCGACAACCCGGTTATTCTTGTAAGCGGCCCTTCACTTAAAAAGGTTGTGCACCCCTTAGAAGATTACAAAGTTTTCAATTTTTTTTGGTAAAATAATACAAAGTAAATACATATACATATCATTAGGTTTCTAACTATTAAAGCTTAATACAGTCGAACCCCGCTATAATGAACCCGGGATATAGTGAACTTTTTTCCTGGTCCCGTCCGAACTCCCATTTCACTAATGTTATTTTGTACGCTTATAGTGGACAGCTGAGATTTTGGTAGTTCGTTTATAGTGGACTCACATTTCATTTCCCCAGATTTCTTTTTTTAGTTTTCCAACTTTAAACTTGCACTAGTTGTGACTGCAAATGATGACATGGCTTTATTTTGTGTCTAATTTCACTCTTTCACGCTCATCGTCTAAACAGCACATGCTTTTTTCCCTCTCCTCTCCCTATTACAGGAACAAACCTTTCTTCTTTGTTTCTCCCTAATTCTAGGAATAAGCTCTGGTGTTCACTTGCTAACTTCGTCCTCGGTATAATCGGAACAGTCCAAGAATGTCCCTCGTTTTACAGTGTCTCTCTTCATTATTATTTTGATTGATTTGAGATAAGAATACGTTTTTTCAAGAGCAGCTAAAAATTTTGTAAAAATGGCGAATTCTTTGAAAAGAAAAGCATTTTCGATTGATAAGGTTAAAATAATTAAACGCATTGAAGATGGAACAAATCAATCGGCATTGTGCAAGGAATTTTCCTTCTCAAAATCTACAGTTTCGAACATTTGGAAAAATCGCAGTGAGACTCTTGCTGCACACAATAAAAATTTGGTATCTTCGAAGAAACTACGTCGGGCTGAAAGAGAAAATGTGGAAGAAGCTCTATTAAAATGGTTCACTATTCAGCGGGATAGATATCTTTCTGTGACCGGACCCATGCTTCACATTAAAGCGAATGAGTTTGCCGAAAAATTCGGAAAAAACAGTTTTGTGTGCTCTAATGGATGGCTGGATTAGGTTAAAAAAACGGAACGATATTTCTTGTGAAAGATTGTTGGTGAAGCAGCAAGTGTTTGGTCATCGGATATGGAAAAGTAGAAAGCTTAAGTGTGGCCGGATGCAATCCAGAGTTATGAAAAGAAGAATATTTTTAATGCTGACGAAGCTGGATTTTTTTACAAAATGACTCCCGATCAGACGCTAAAATTTAAAGGAGAAAAGTGCACTAACGGGAAGCTCTCGAAAGTGAGAATAACTGTTCTTGTATGTGGAAATATGAACGGATCAGAAAAGCAAAAATTAACTGTCGTGGGTAAATCCCAAAAACCAAGATGTTTTAAAAATGTTTAAAAACTGCCCGTCAATTACAAAGCTAATCAAAAATCCTGGATGACTTCCTTTTTTTTGAAGAAGAAGAACTTCGACAATGGGACAAATATTTGTTGAAGAAAAAAACGTAAAATTGTTCTCGTTGTCGACAATTGCACAGCTCATCCCCACTTAGAAAATCTGAAATGCATTAAGCTCGTTTTTTTTGCCTCCAAACACGACTTCTGTGCTACAGCCCATGGACCACGGCAATATTCGCAGCCTGAAGTCCCACTATAGGAAACAGCTAGTGACGCGTATTTTGGAGAACTATGAAGAGAACAATACGGAATACAACATTTCACTTTTGGAGGCAGTCGTTTTGTTGGAAAAGTCATGGAGATAGGTGACATCAGCAACAATCCACAACTGTTTCCGACGCGCAGGTCTTTCGAAAGATCTGTTGTGGGAATGAAAAATGCCAACGTGGAGAACGAAGATGATAAATAAATCTTACCAATAGCTCTGTGGCTGGAAAAGCATAATGTGAACATTTTTCCAAGGGACGTTACTGAGCACTTCGAATCTTGCAATAATGAAGTGTATACTTCTGGTACTCCTACAGGTGATGACATTGTATCTGAAGTTAAACAAAAGAACGATGTTGAAAAAGATATTGAAGATGAATTTGAAATTTCGGCGCCTTCTATCTCGGAAGTGAAATCGGCAGCGAATATACGGAACTTGTTTTTCTACAGAAAATGTGGACCAAAAAATATTAGATTCTTTACTAATTGTTGATAAGAAAATTGATGAACTCTACTTAAAATCGAACTGCATTCAATCAAAAATCACAAATTTCTTCCATAGAATGTAAAAATAAAATCAAGTTTTAGTAAGTAACTTTTTTTCTTTTTATTATCTGATTTATTGTCAATTTAATTAGTTAATAATTTGTAAGTAAATAACGTATTATAGCAATCATTATTTTTAACAATACATCATATACTAAAAAATCAATAATAACAATCATAAGCAAAAAAATATTATCTTTTTAAAGAATTTGGATATAGTGAACCATCGGTTATAGTGGACATATTTCTGGGTCCATAGACGGTTCACTATAGCGGGGTTCGACTGTATAAAAAAGAACACATACATTATAAGAGGTTTAATATTGTTTTCAAACAAGTTGATAAAAAATTGTGAAAAAATGTTATTTTATGTAACCAATTTAAATGACATTTTTAATATTAGTTTGCAAAAGCTATAGATGGTTAAGCAATGACAAGTGCCTTTTAAACTATTTAGCTGCTCTTTCTCCCCTTTCCTTTCCATTCAGATACTGCTTTTCAACTACTAATGAATTCTAACAAAAAACAGCTGCGGAAATATATACATATTTCCGCTAGACAGCTGTTCTTTGAGTAGTGGTAGGGATGGGGTATTCCATCAATCTACTTGACACTGGACTTTCTTATGGGGCGAGTGAACTTTTAGGCAGTCTTTTAATAACTACAGGCTATAGAAAATCTAACAAAACCTTTTTATATTTTTATTCATTGCATTTTTATTCACATGCATTGCTATTCATTGGCCATATTTCATGTTTCTCCTAATTGCTGCTACATAAACATGACACTAAGTTCTATCCTATACTAAACTTCCCTCTGTTGTATATTATTTATTATTTTTATGAAATTGCATTGTAGTAATGAATTATTTTTGCAGTTGTGTAAATTTTGTCATGTCAACTTTTGACTGTATGTTGCATCTTGCTAGCTGATAAGATTTTCTGAAATCCCCCTCCCTTGATTATTGGTGCACATAAGGGCAGAGTGAAGATTAATCGGATAGTACATAACCTGGATAAAACATATTTTCACCCAGGGGTCGGAAAAAATACTTTTTTATTGTAGCGAACTACAACTAGTCCAGAAGAAATAGCGCAAAAAAGGGCCTTGCCTTACAAAAATTCAGGTAGTTCCGATTTTTGGGTATGCTGTAAAGGTTGACCCTCTAATAAAAAAACCAAGTTTTCGACCTTCTAGACCTTGTGCGTTTTTCACAATATTGAAAAAACCAATATTTTTCGGCACTTTTTTCGTTACCATTTTGTAGAGCATAAAATTCTCTACAACATGCAGTATTCAGGTTTGTAAATTGTCCAAATAGGGGGTAAGATACAAAGCCGGGAAAATAGGGTAAAATTTGCAAAAAATGCAAAAATCCACTAAAGACGTTAGTTTTTGCTTAATAACCTACTTTTAGTGCGTTTTAGTGACAAAAGCACTTTCACCATTTTGTAGAGCATAAAATTCTCTACAACATGCAGTTCTCATGTTTGTAAATTGTCCAAATAGGGGGTAAGATACGGAGCCGGGAAAAGGGTTAAATTTGGAAAAAATGTAAAAATCCACAAATTACGTTAGTTTTTGCCTAATAACCCACTTTTAGTACATTTTAGAAACAAAATTGTCATAATCAACTTTTTAGAGCTTTTAAGTACTTTATTAAGAAAAAAACTAACGTCATTTGGGGATTTTTACATTTTTTCCAAATTTAACCCTATTTTCCCGGCTTCGTATCTTACCCCCTATTTGGACAATTTACAAATATGAATACTGCATGTTGTAGAGAATTTTATGCTCTACAAAATTTTGAAAGTGCTTTTGTCTCTAAAACGCACTAAAAGTGGGTTATTAAGGAAAAACTAACATCAATTGTGGATTTTTACATTTTTTCCAAATTTAACCCTATTTTCCTGGCTACGTATCTTACCCCCTATTTGGACAATTTACAAATATGAATACTGCATGTTGTAGAGAAATTTATGTTCTACAAAACGGTGAAAGTGCTTTTGTCTCTAAAATGCACTAAAAGTAGGTTATTAAGCAAAAACTAACGTCTTTAGTGGATTTTCGCAAATTTTACCCTATTTTCCCGGCTCCGTATCTTACCCCTTATTTAGACAATTTACAAATCTGAATACTGCATGTTGTAGAGAATTTTATGCTCTGAAAAATGGTGAAAGTGCTTTTTCTGTAAAATGCACTAAAATTGAGTTATTTAAGAAAAATAAAAAAAAAGTGCCGAAAAATATTGGTTTTTTCAATATTGTGAAAAACGCACAAGGTCTAGAAGATCGAAAACTTGGTTTTTTTATTAGAGGGTCAACCTCTAAAAATGAAACTATCGACTATCTCATGCTCTAAAAAGTTGATTATGACAATTTTGTTTCTAAAATGCACTAAAAGTGGGTTATTAAGCAAAAACTAACGTCATTTGTGGATTTTTACATTTTTTCCAAATATAACCCTTTTCCCGGATTCATATCTTACCCCCTATTTGGACAATTTACAAATATGAATACTGCATGTTGTAGAGAAATTGATGTTCTACAAAACGGTGAAAGTGCTTTTGTCTCTAAAATGCACTAAAAGTAGGTTATTAAGCAAAAACTAACGTCTTTAGTGGATTTTCGCAAATTTTACCCTATTTTCCCGGCTCCGTATCTTACCCCTTATTTAGACAATTTACAAATCTGAATACTGCATGTTGTAGAGAATTTTATGCTCTACAAAATGGTAACAGTACTTTTTTCAGTAAAATGCCTTTGTGTGTGTCGGGGGGGGGGGGGGATCTGAATACCAGGCATGAAGAACACATTTAAACTGCACGAATATCAACCAAAATAAATTAAAAGATCACCTTTGCTCTCCTATTCAACAGAGCAATTTATGTAAAAATACACCAAATAAATTTTTTTAAAAAATGCAACTCAGATGAAACTTATAGAAATATCAACTAAAAGAAATTAAAATCTTAAAAACACTTTAATATGACATTGGAATATTTCAAACGAGCTGGATTCGGATGTAAACAAACAACGGCGGCCATCTTGTGACATCCAGCTCAGTTACTTCAATCGACCAGGCAGACATCGGGGGAAGTGTCAGTTCCTGTCTATTTATAGTTCCATGATCACAGTGGCTTACCTGAATGGAACATTGAAAGAAGATATTTACATGCTGTAACCTGACGGGATTAAAAAATAAGGAAAAGCACATCTTGTTTGCCACCTCAAAAAAAGTTTGCATGGCCTGAAACAGGCTGGAAGAGAATAGAATGAATGTTTTGACACCTTCCTGAAAGAACTCTGATTGTTGCGTTCAAAAAGTGATAAATGCATTTATTTCCATCCAAAGAAAACACTGTATCTTGGCCTCTATGTTGATGATGCTTATTGTAGGAACCTCAGAAACCATAAGCACCTTTAAGAATAAAGTTATGCAGAAATTTCAAGCAAAGACCTTGGAGAAGCAAGTGAAATTTTGTCCATGAGAATCCAGAGGCAAGCTGATGGTTCACTAACACTAGAAACAACCTACATTGAAGATATCCTGGAAACATTTGAGGCAAGTTCAGCTAAGGGAGAATCAACCCCTTTAGACCCAAGCGTAAAACACTACAAAGTAAATGATGCAGAATGGACCAACATAAAATAGAAAAGTGACAAAATTCCTTATAGGCAAGCCATTGGGAGTCTGCTGTTTATTGTGTATGGAACACATCCTGACATAGCATTCAGTTCCACAGAGACCCTCCGAATTGCATTGGAGACACATCTTTAAACACATCTTTCGGTACCTCAAGGGGACCAAACACCTGTCCCTCACCTTCAGAAAAACTGGAAAAGCAGTAGAAATTTTCTCTGATGCAGATTGGGGTGCAGATCATGTGGGCAAAAAGTCCTTTAGTGGATATGTGGTCATTTTTGGTGGTGCTGCAGCTTCCCGGTCTAGTAAAAAGAAGTGTTGTACTACATTATCTTCTGCTGAATCTGAATATTTGGCTTTAGCCCATACTACACAGGAAGTGCTATGGGTGAGAAATCTAATGCAGGAACTTGGTGTGGAGAAATTTATCCCTAAACCTGTATCAGTAAAATTCGACAGCCAAGTAGCTATGTTTATTGAAAAAAATCAAACAACATCTGAGCGCAGTAAACGTATTGATATAAGGCACCATTTTCTCATGGACTATATCGAACAGAGTGTTATTTGTTTAGAATATGTAGCCTCAGTGAATAATGTTGCTGATCTTTTCATTAAAAACTTCTCAAAAAACCTAGGTTTTAACTATTGATATTTATAACTGATGTGTTTGTAGTGTGTATAGTTTTTTATTTGGATCGCCTGGATTTTGCATAATGCTTTTTGTGTTTGTGAAATAGCTAACCTGTGTATATTATATTTCCAAGTTAGTGTATATGTTTCTTTTAAGCCATGCTTTAGCAAGGAGAAGTGTTAAAATTAATTTTATGTAATTGTATTTATGCCAAAGCAGTGCTACAATTTAATTTCAACTTGACAATAATTTGAGTTTGTAATCGCCGAATGGCAACCATTTTTACTTACTCTCTCCTCTCTCAATAAATCTGTAAACAGCTTGACGTGCCTCGTAAGCTGTGAGTTTTTCCCTAACATTTTCGCATTATTTTCTGTTAAAAATATATTTCTAACAGATATTACTTTGCAGAATTTTTATAACAAAATGCTTATTTGAGTTAGAGTTTTGCTCAAGTGTCAGTTACTAGTTAGGTGTCAATAACTGGGGGTTTCACCCTATAAAAGACTACAGTAGTCTCTAGGACGCAAGCTCAAATTTTTTAATTGCCCCAAGCATTTAAAACCCAGCCTACATTGCTGATCGCGTATTTTTATATGCGTACGAATAACAATGATTTTGTAAATGTGTGAGAAAAAAAAGTTTGTTTATTGTTACTGGTAAACTACTGGGAGTTTGTTTATTGTTTTTGTTGATGTTTTCAAAAACAAACTGATGACCTTACCAACAAAATTCATGTGTATATGAGCAAGTCTGCCAATCCATGGTCCGACGGTGTAATGCATGCATCACTATCAATTGTGGAAACTTTGAACATCATTTGATGACATATCATCTACCACAGCACATGTAATATCTTTAGACCAATAAATTACTTCAGATGATCTCAGTCTTGTGTCTCTTCGTTTCTTGTACCTGTCATAATACTTTTCCATGATGTTCCCAACCATGGGTTGCTATGCAAATCTGAATCCTTGTGATGTGCTCTACCTCCCCTTAAAGTTTGTCCCAATAATCCTGGGACACCCTGTATAAAATGATCCTTGTTTTTTCTTCCATTTTTCCCCCGAATCCCATATGTTCGAACATCCTTTTTTCTTACTTTTCGCAACAAATACCTAGAATTTTGATTGAGAATCTTGGTCATTTATCATTTTGTATGTGTAAACAATTGTCATGTCATTGCAAGTAAACTACGGGGAGCGAGCGAAGAAGATCGTAATGCAAACTTGAAAGATGTCACCAACCAGACAGATGTAGGTGAGTACAGTGACACTGGGAGAGCTCTCTTCCCTTTAACATAGTCTATGACTCAATGGGAAAATTGGACATTGTAATAAAAACCCCTAAGAAACAACGAACTTTTCGGAGATAGAACTATAGGGAAGAACGTTATCACATCACATTATAGTACTAGTAAAAAGTTTCGAATTTTTCTTAGAATTATACAGCGATAGGACTAAAATGTACAAAGAATTTATACAAAAATATTTTTAGGGTAAATGTGTATCCTAGGACATATGGACAGATACCATCCAGAAGTCGCATAAAGTATACAGCTCGTAATCATTTTTCGTTTTGAAGGCCTACTATTTCTTCTTCAATATATTCATAGAGACAATTTTAAGATTTGGTCTCTCGCCAGATTTCAGAATTGTGTAAAAAACACTATCTGGGTATAAGACTGTTTGTTTCTTTGTATCTAAGATCAGTTGTAATCTAAGAACAGTAAAAAATGTCTTGAAACTTATTAAAGAAACATATATTTAGTAGCTATGGAACGCTGGCTGATAGAAGCATTTAAAAACCATTAAAATAAGCTTAGTAGATATGTCGGTTAGAGGTCTACACTTGTCGAAATTGCTCCACCCGTGAGAAAACATTTCGTCCGGCTCGGTGTAAAAGCTAAACGTTTGGCTCTGCCCAGCCTATATACAGCCGAACCTCCATATATCGAATTTCCACATATCGAACTTTTAGCAAATATCCATGTTCATTACATAGAAAAACTTTTTCTCGTATATCGAAAACTGTATCTGTGTACTGTATATCGAAAAAACCTCTATACATCGAAACTTTTTTCAAGACATATTGAGAGATTTTATTCTACTTTAGACCTGTTGTCTCACAAAAAATGAAGGTCAGGGGATAAAGGAAGTTTATTGAAGGTCACTACGAATCCCACATTCCAGCTGGGGATGAGGGGTGGACAAACAGGTTATTGTTCCCCCAACTCGTTTTCGAATTTCGGTTGCGTCCTGTCCTGTAGTGAAATGCGAACCCCAATGTTCTTTCAGCCAGAACTTCAATCCAACATGTTTTCACTTTTTCATCGCCAAAAGGATGTCTTTTTGGAGGTGATCGCTTTATTGGCAACTTTCGGATTTCATTCTGGGTCAACTCATGATCTGGCGAGAGATTCCGAGGAGCTTTTGCCGGGAGAAAAGCCGGTTTGGCACACATCTCTGCCCTCCGTCATGCTTCATGGAAAAGGTTACCAAATCTGGGTCTCTGTGGTGAAACCAATTTCTAGCATTTCCTTTTGTCTGATGGTTGGCCCTCACTCCGAAATCTGCTTAGTTTCAGTGAAAATTTAAGTAGTGTTTTATAAATTCGTTTTGAACTTTTACTTTTTCTCGCGATTATAATGTCAAAAAGAAAAACCCTTAGTGTTGTGGATAAAGTTGAATTGCTGAAGGATGTAGATAGCGGAATGCGCAAAAAAGACATTTCTTCTAAACTTTGTATTCCGCAAGCACATTGTCGACTATTATAAAAAATCGGAATGCCGTAATGAAATCCTATGAATGTATTGAACCTAACAGAAAATGTTCGAAAACATGCAGTTACGATACAGTGGACGAGGCCATTTTAAAATGGATAAAGAGTGTTTGAGACCAAAACTTGCCGATCTCTGGTCCTCTCATAAAAGAGAAGGCATTGGAGTATGCTAAATATTTTGGATGTGATGAATTTCAAGCAAGTTCCGGGTGGCTTGACAAATTTAAGAAAAGGCATGGCATCAAGGAAAAGGTTATTTCCGGAGAAAGTAAAAGTGTATCTGAAGCAGTCTGTGATGACTGGAAAAGCAACATTTTGAAAATAAATTCTAAAAGATTATCAGCCGATGATATTTATAATGCTAATGAAATGGGACTCTTTTATAAGTGTTTACCCAACAAAACTCTGACTTTCAAAGACGATGGTTGTCATGAGTAGTATACGTACCACTTCCGTCTACACAATGGAAGGGGGCGTGTCTGACCTGTCAATCAAAAAGGGGCGTGGTCACCTGTCAATCAAAAGGGGGCGTGTCCGAACACGTAGTCTTGGATGAGGGGTGAATTTTTTTCCCGTGCTGTTAGAGGGGGGGGGGGTGATTTTTTTTTTGCGTACTGTTGAACGGGGGGGGGTCCAGCTGTCAATCAAAAAGGGGGGCGTTGACTTTGCCGTACAAGATAATGATGATGGAATGTCACGTGATTTTTTCGACTGTTGAAGGTAGGGGTGGTTTTTAAAGAGGGGGGGGAGGAAGTGGGGGTTGTCACGTGATTTTTTTACTGTTGGAGGTAGGGGTGTTTTTCTTGAGGGGGGTTGGGGGGGGGGAGTGGGGGTTGTCACGTGTCAGAACACAGCTCGTTCATGTTAGAACTCGAATGCTGAACCACATGTCCATGACATCATGCACACATGACAGAACATAAGAAATACCTTTGTTTTGTGAAGTTGAGTTGTTTTTTAAGCTGAAGATGTCGTTTAACTGTAATCGACAATGAAAAAAGTTTGGGATACAGCAAATGGCAACAGTTGCATTCGACAGTTGCTTCGATTTTCTCGTGTGCTGACTTGCACATTTTTCTTTCAAAGATTTCATTGAGTTGTGTGTGTGTGTGCCGATTTTTAGAAAGTTATATTTTGCTTAAGTTGATTTTAAAGATGAAGCGTCCGTCTGCTGATGAAGAATGTTCAGAGAAAAACAAATTATTCAAAGTAAGTTTTTTTTTTCGTTTTTTTTTTGCTGTATTAGTTAAAAGTATTTAATTTATTAATGGAGAAGATTTTTTTTTGTTCCATGTAATTTCATTGTCGATACTTTAGATGTTAATCTTGATGTAAGCAAACTTTCTATTTATTTCTCTAACAAAAAATATTTTTTTAAATGTTTTTTAATAAATGAATGTAATATATTTTTTATTTTTGCGGTTTAAAAAAACTATTTTATTTATTTATTAAGGGAGAAGATTTTGTCGTTCCAAGTAATTTCTTGTACGATACTTTAGATGTTAATCTTGATGTAAGCAAACTTTCTATTTATTTCTCTAACAAAAAATATTTTTTTAAATGTTTTTTAATAAATGAATGTAATATATTTTTTATTTTTGCGGTTTAAAAAAACTATTTTATTTATTTATTAAGGGAGAAGATTTTGTCGTTCCAAGTAATTTCTTGTACGATACTTTAGATGTTAATCTTGATGTAAGCAAACTTTCTATTTTTTCTTTAACAAAAGGAATTTTTTCTGTTTTTAAAAATTTAAGATTTTTTTAAATGTATTTTTTATAGGATGAAGACAATTTTCCTAGTAATTTTTTTGATACAGATTTTACGGAGGATTTTCCTAATACGTATAATGTAAGTGTGCACAGTTTTCTTTATTTGAAAAAAAATTATATATATTATTACCGATTACTTATCTTTATTTATTTATATAAATGTTTTTATTAGAATGAAGTTATACCTAACAATTTTTTTGATGAAAATTTTGGAGAAGTTCGCAGTGACCTTTCTCAGTTGTTTGAAGATTATCCCCTTCCTTCTCCAATAAGTGTAAGCTTAGAAAACATATTTTAAATTAGAATTTAATTTTTACATTTATTGTTTTATTTAAAAAATTTTGGAATTCTATTTTTATATAGACTCAAATGTTAAAAGGTTCGGATCAAGCTAGCTCTTGTTTTCAACGTGGATTTGGGGTTAGTTTCTGTCTTTAATTGTGATATATATATTCTATCTGTTTTTTTGACGTGGAGTATGTTTTTATATTTTGTGTTATTTTTTAGATAAATGAAGGAGCAGGACCATCAAATGCTCCCGAATTTTTTCCAGCACCAGATGCGCTTGACTCGTTAAATGTGAGTATAATTTGTATAAAATAAAAAATGTTAAATACATACTTTAAGAAATACTTATTACTTCTTTTTTTTAAATTGTTTCAGACTGAATCTGCCATTTTTTTTGTTGAAAAAAGAATACCGATTACTTATCTGTATTTATTTATATAAATGTTTTTATTAGAATGAAGATCTTGGAGATGTTCGCAGTGACCTTTCTCAGTTTGTTGAAGATTATCCCCTTCCTTCTCCAATAAGTGTAAGCTTAGAAAACATATTTTAAATTAGAATTTAACTTCTACATTTATTGTTTTATTTTAAAATTTTTGGAATTCTATTTTTATATAGACTCAAATGTTAAAAGGTTCGGATCAAACTAGCAGTTGTTTTCAACGTGGATTTGGGGTTAGTTTCTGTCTTTAATTGTGATATATATTCTATCTGTTGTTCTGACGTGGAGTATGCTTTTATATTTTGGTGTTATTTTTTAGATAAATGAAGGAGCAGGACCATCAAATGC
Source organism: Maratus michaelseni (assembly GCA_963931845.1). NCBI lineage: Eukaryota > Metazoa > Arthropoda > Arachnida > Araneae > Salticidae > Maratus > Maratus michaelseni. The sequence goes on from OZ007586.1 coordinate 411,196,415, forward strand.
TCCCGACTTTTTTCCAGCACCAGATGAGTTTGACTCGTTAAATGTAAGTATAATTTGTATAAAATAAAAAATGTTAAATACATACTTTAAGAAATACTTATTACTTCTTTTTTTTTAAATTGTTTCAGACTGAATCTGCCATTTTTTTTGTTGAAAAAAGAATACCGATTACTTATCTGTATTTATTTATATAAATGTTTTTTATTAGAATGAAGATCTTGGAGATGTTCGCAGTGACCTTTCTCAGTTGTTTGAAGATTATCCCCTTCCTTCTCCAATAAGTGTAAGCTTAGAAAACATATTTTAAATTAGAATTTAACTTCTACATTTATTGTTTTATTTTAAAATTTTTGGAATTCTATTTTTATATAGACTCAAATGTTAAAAGGTTTGGATCAAACTAGCAGTTGTTTTCAACGTGGATTTGGGGTTAGTTTTTGTCTTTAATTATGATATATTCTATCTGTTTTCTGACGTGGAGTATGTTTTTATATTTTGTGTTATTTTTTAGATAAATGAAGGAGCAGGACCATCAAATGCTCCCGACTTTTTTCCAGCACCAGATGTGTTTGACTCGTTAAATGTAAGTATAATTTGTATAAAATAAAAAATGTTAAATACATACTTTAAAAAATACTTATTATTTCTTTTTTTAAATTGTTTCAGATTGAATCTGCCATTTCTTTAGTTGAAAAAAGAAGAAGGCTAATCGAAAAGTTTGATGCAGTTGAAATCACATACAAAGCCATAGTTCATCAAGATAAACTGCCCGATCATATTTTGGGTGTTTCTTTAGGACAGATAATAGGATTAGTGAAAGCTATTTTCAAGAAAATTATAGACTCAGCTACGGCAGGTATGGATGCAAAAGATTACATTAGAATTTGCGTTTTCCACAATAGGCTTGACAAACCTATATCTACAGGAAAATTAGAAATTGGCTCTCTTACTTTGGAAAACATAATGTCACGAATTATGAAAGTAATCCAATCGAAAGAAGATATTGCTTTAGATGAAGGATTTTCGGTAGACGTGGTTGTGATTCGTCGTCCCAGAGGTGGAGCTAGAAGAAAAATTAACATTGTGGATGTAGATCGTTTAAGGAAGAGATCCATTGTATCAATTTCAGAAGATGAATATGAAGTTTGCTGCGCTAAAGCAATACTGCTTGCCTTAGCATTCGTTAATAGTGACCCAGAAATTGAAACATTACGAAAACCAAGGAACACACTATTACTTAGACGAGCACTGGCTCTTCACGAGGCTACGAATATTCCTGTAGGACCATGTGGACTAAGCGAAATTGAAGAATTCGAAAGGCATTTAAAAGTTCAAGTTGTCGTGATTAGTACATCAGCCCTAAATAAGGTAAGTTTTTTTTTTTTGGCTAATGATGTAGTATACGTCAACTTAAAAAATAATTATAACTTTTTTTTTTTTTTCAGATTATTTACAAAGGATCTCAACGCAGTAAAAAAGTTTATATATGGTTAAATGGAAACCACTTTGACGTTATCCGATCGCCTAGAGGATTTTATGGAAGTAGAAACTATTGCCAGCATTGCGAGAAACCATTTAACATGATAGCAGACCATCGATGCGATGTTTTGTGCCATATTTGCAGAACGGCTGATTGCACAGTAGGGGTGGAACAGAGATGCACAGACTGCGATAGGAAGTGCCGGTCATCATTATGCTATGATATCCACAAACAAAGCGGGATTTGTAATGAGGTTAGTTATTATTATTATTATTATTTTAATAGATACATTTATATAATAAATTCAATTACATGCTTCGTTTTCCTTTTTTTTCAGATTTATCAATGTCGTAACTGCTGCAAAGTAATTTTGAGAAGATTATGTCCTAAAGAGAACCACCGCTGCGACCAAGTTTTTTGCCCCAGTTGCAAGAAATGTGTGCCTAATAACCATTTGTGCTACATGCAGAAGTTAAAGGCTAAAGTCCCAAACGATAAAATTTTGTATTTTGACTTTGAGACTGATCAATCATTGGACGAACATATTGTAAATTTTGCTGTGGCGCAATACTTCGATGGCTCTGAGCATGTTTTCGAGGGGTACACTGCTCTAGACACTTTCTGCCGTTTCTTATTTTCCGAAAAGAATAAAGGCTATACAGCAATAGCCCATAATATGAAAGGCTTTGATGGGCAATTCGTTTTACAGTGGTTGCTAGGAGAAGGCCAGACACCGGACGTTATACCAAATGGTTCCAAGTTAATGTCAATTTTATCAAAACCTTTCAACATTCGCATAATAGATTCTTCCAATTTTCTACCGATGTCCCTATCCAAACTCCCTCAAACGTTTGGGATTGAAGAACTAAAAAAAGGCTTTTTTCCGCACCTTTTCAATCGCCCTGAAAATCAGAATTATGTTGGAGCTGCACCATCCGAGGATTTTTATTGTCCGGATTTTATGAATACGGCAGAAAGGAGAAGATTTTTCCAGTGGTATAAGATCAGGGTTACAGAACCATTCAATTTCAAACAAGAAATGTTAGATTATTGCAGGTAAGAATTTTAACTAAGAGTATTTCTTCTTTGTACTTACATTTTGTAGAAAAGAGACTTTTTTTTTTTTGTATATATCTATCTATTTATCTATCTATCTATATATATATATAATTTTTTAATGTATGTTTAATATACAATCTTTTTTTTTCAGATCCGATGTTGACATTTTGAGACGTTGCTGCAATCAATTTAGACAACAATTTATAGAAATCACAAATGTAGATCCTTTCTGGTAAGTTTTTTTTTTTTTTTTTTTTTTTTTTTTTTTTTTTTTTTTTTTTTTTACCTATATGTAATAAATTGTTAATCCGATGATTTTAATCTTTATGATTTAAATTGTTATATTTTCAGCTATGTCACAATCGCGGCTTCCTGCATGGCCTATTTCAGGTCCATACATATTCAACCGGAAACCATAGCCACGATTCCAACTAACGGATATGTCAATAGTACAAGCTACAGCATGGATAGCATTCGTTGGTTGGATTTTGTGGCAGAATCCGAAAGTATCTATATTGAACATGCTTTAAATGGAAGAGGAGAAAAAAAAATAGGAAGTGATTCTGTTGATGGATTTTGTTCACAAACGAACACTATTTATCAGTTCCACGTAAGTTCGCATATCTAAAATATTTGTTTTGAGAGTTAAAATGTGTATTGTTTACCTTTTTTTCATTTTAAAAATAATGTATTTTTTAGGGGTGTTTTTATCATGGATGCGAAGCTTGTTATAATGCTGACATACGAAATCCTGTTAAAGGCTGTAAAATGGGCGACCTGTTCCAAAAAACAACGGAAAGGTCAGAGGAAATTAGAAGAAAGGGTTTTAATTTAGTCGAAATATGGGAACACGAGTTTCGAAAAATGAAAGGAGAGAATCCAGATCTTACAGCCTTCATGAATAACCATGATATCTGTGATCGTTTGGATCCCAGAGATTCGTTTTTCGGAGGACGTACCAATGCTGTGCAGTTATTTTTTCAAGGAGAAGCAAAGTATATTGACTTTACAAGCCTGTATCCTTGGGTAAATAAATACTGCAGGTAATGTACACTTTTTTATGAAAAAAAAATTTTTTTTTACAGGTGTAGACATATATTAAAATGTTTATTCATCCATTTATTTTTTAGGTATCCGGTTGGACACCCAACGATTATAACTAAAGAATTTAGTAATGTAGAAGATTATTTTGGTGTAATAAAATGCCGTGTCTTACCCCCGAGAGGTTAGTTCCATCCCGTACTCCCCTATCGAAGCAATGGTAAACTAATGTTTCCTTTGTGCAAAAGTTGTGTAGAAATGCTTTGTCAAGAGAGCTGTACGCATACGGACAATCAAAGGGCGTTCACCGGTACATGGATAACAGAAGAGGTAAAGAAAGCAAAAGAAATGGGATACAAAATTTTGAAGGTAAGGTACTTTTTTTAGATGAAGTGTAAACGTTATGTATGTAAGATGTATGTAAACGAATTAAATAGCAAAAAGAAATATTTGCTATTGATAGTCATTTTTTTTTTAGGTATATGAAGTATACCACTTTAACTCTTCATCAACGAAATTATTTCAACCATATATAGATGAATTCTTAAAAATAAAACAAGAAGCATCAGGATGGCCAACCGAATGCACCACTGATCAAGCTAAAAAATCATACGTTGAAAAATATGTTGCTAAGGAAGGAGTAAATTTAAATCCAGAAAATATAATCCTTAATCCAGGAAGGCGCAGTGTTGCAAAGTTGTCTCTAAACAGTTTTTGGGGGAGGTAATTTCTTACACGCAATTGCATGCACATACTTTTTGCAAAAATGTTTTCAACTTTTTAATTTTAATTCTTTTTTTTTTTTTTTAAGGTTTGGTATGAAATGTAATAAGGACAGATTATCTTTTGTTTCTTCAGTTGCCGAATTTAACCAGCTTTTCATGGATAAAACTAAAGAAGTAAGAGTTTTTTTTAAATTTTATATCCAATATATATATATATATATGTGTGTGTGTGTGTGTGTGTGTATGTGTGTATTTATATTTATGACAGGATTTTAAAAATATTTCATCTTTCCATAGATAAAAGACATTACATTTCCTTCATCCGAGATTGCTGCTATCACATGGCGACAAAAAGATGACTTTGCCACTGGCGATACAGTCACAAATATTTTCATCGCGTCTTTTACTACCTGTTATGCCAGATTAAAGCTTTATGGAGTGTTGGAAGAACTTGGAAATGATGTTTTATATTTTGATACAGATAGTATCATTTACAAGTCTGATGGAACAAACGATCCTGATTTGGGTAACTTCCTGGGGGATTTCACGGATGAACTGAACGGAGACACAATTCAGACCTTTGTATCAGGTAATAATAACGTTAAAAATATTGTTAGAAAAATCTTATTTAAAAATTAGTAAGTATAGTCTATTTATTGAATACATGATTTTTATCTTTGTTCTAGGTGGCCCAAAAAATTATGCATTTAAAACGACAAGCGGAAGTACCACGTGCAAGATTCGAGGTTTTAGTCTGAATTACAAGAATTCAATGCTGCTAAACTACGATTCTATGGAACACCTGATTCAAAATATGGATAGTTCCAAAATTGAAGTTTCAAACCCTAGGAAGATTACTCGAGACGGTAAAACAAGGAAGGTAACAAATAAATTGGAAACAAAAGCATATAGAATAATATACGACAAGCGTGTAATACAGGCTGATCTTTCAACATTACCTTATGGATATTAAATATTCGCTACTGAAGATTGTATATGTATGTTTATAAATAATGAAAAAAAAAATAAAATTTATTTAACTTATTTAAATTGAATCTTTCTTTTAGATTTTTAATAGTATTTCTTATTCAGGCACAATTAATGTTTATGTGGAAAAAAAAAAAAAAAAATATATATATATATACAGGGTCTGTCCAGACTTTTTTCACAGGGTCCTGTTTTTGTGAAATTGTGAACAGCTTTTTATATTTGTGAAAAATCTAATCATAATGTTGCGAATTTGAAATGGTCGTTATATTCAGGTTCTTGTTTATGCATTTTTAAGAAGATATATGGATATAAAATACATATATTTTCTTTATGTATGTAAAAGTGACATATCATATTTTACTTTTAAATGATTAATTTGTGAAATGTTTGGTTTAAAGATGAAACATTTTTGTGAAAAACCTATTTTTAAGACAAAGAATTTTGTGAAGGGCCCTGTTTTAGGGAAAATAATTTTGTGAAAGATCCTTTTTTGAAATGAAAAATTTTGTGAAGAATCCTTTAAAGGACCCAATTTTTCCTAAACAGATCCCAGATATATATATATATATATGTTATATAACTTTTTAAAGAAACGAAAAAAATGGTTTTAAGGAAAAGAAGATAATTATTTTTTCAAGAAAAAGGAAAAAAAAGTGATTTGTTAAATTTTTTACAAGAAAAGCAAATAATTTTTTTTTTCAGAAAAAAATTACATAACCATGTTTATTTTACTTTTATTTCATTTTATTTATTCTATTTATTTTCCTTGTTAAAAAAACAAATTACACACAAGCAGAGTCGCACACAAAAATATATTAAAATATAAAAATTTATTTGGTTCATAAAATACATTGAAATTTCAAAACACAGTTTTCTACATGTTTAACCAAGGTATTGGAGATATTGGTAAAGTGACGTGGTAAGATGATTTTCGTTTTCCATGACGAGGTTCAGGTCTTGCATAAATAGTTTTCTGTTCATTTTTTAAGTACTTGTTTTTTATAAAGTCTTGAGGAAAGCTGATAGTTTTTAAAAGTTCTTGAAACTGATCAAAAGCGATAGGTTTTTGACTTCTATCTCTCAGCAAAAAATTGATTAGTTGAACAGCATCCGAACCGATAATTACAGTATCATCTATTTTCAGTTCTTTGTTTTCTGTACAGGAAATTTTATTTTGTTTTAAAAATTCCATAATTTTAACAGCAGTTTTCTTTTGTTTAGTAGGGACAGAACTTAAAATTTCATTTTCTATATCAGGTGACTTTTCAAAGGGTTTCTCAGGAAATTGCTCTCCAGGGAGTTTAACCGCATTCATGTCTGGGAATGACACAAACTTTTGCAAAATCTGTGTATAAAGTTTCGCTTTTTCATCATCCTCTAATTTTTTTTTCAAAATAGTCTGAATCTGTCTATCTAAATCACTTAAATGCTCATCAACAAACTCTTGATCTCTATCAGCTGGAACAAGCCGGAATTTACGAGCGAACTCCATTGATTAGTGTGCTAAGCACTGACACTGCAGCAGGAATGAGTATAGACAAAAATCCTTCTCCTTTTTGAACGAGGAGTCGTCTTTTCTTAAACAAAGGTACTTTCTTATCTCCGAGGCGACGCAATGTTCTTTTATAAGCTGATAATCTATTTTTCTGACGTTTAGAAACAGGTATGTTACCCTTTAAAAGATTCAAGGCGCATTCACAGACACCTTTTATAATACTATTTGGACACTTTTTAAGAAAAGCTGCTTTTTGCTTTGTCTTATTTAACAATTTCAGGTGTTCCACGGTTGACATCCTGAATTCAAATGATGATCAATTAGCTTAATCTCTCCTTTATATACATTCCATAAGAAAAAGCTTTTGTTAAAGCACAATGTTTAAAACCGGATTTGTGCCTTGGGCAGCTTACTTCTGAAATATTTAATAAATTAATCATGGGGCAGTTAAAATCATTCAGATTCAAAATCTTTCGTCCAGACATTCGTTCTAAAAACTTTGCTTTTTCCAATCCTTTGGTGTATATAGTAGAATAGGAAGAAAACAATGAAAGTAGTATAATCTCCAACATTGAATAATCTAATTCTCCGTTGTCCCAACGCATTCTATGATAGAAACGAGTGAGCCACGCAAACGTTTTTCTTTGTTTGGCGGTTAATTGCTCCCAAGGATGCGGAGGGAGGAAGCTCCAACGAGCATGGTATCCATGATCCACTGCATAAAAAGCGAGTTCTTTGATAATAAAATTACTTGAATTTATCTGAAACCCTTCGAATTCAACAACAACAGAAGACATGTTTGCCGGATGACGTTCTATGGACAAATGGCTTATCGAAGTTCATACACGTAATGTTTTTCACCAGGAAATATTTTTGTACGCATGCGCAAACTTTCGAAAGAGTCTGGTCTTAAATCAATAAATAAATAGCTGAAAGGTAGTTGAGTAGCATCGTTAAAAATTTCTTGAAATGCCTTGGTTTTACCAGGAAACATCTGTCTGGCTAAATGCATTATTTGGCTTTTATCTCTAGGATTTTTATATACTACCAAATAATGGGAATTTAAATTAATATTTCGCATTTCTTTGCCGTGATGAAACAAGTTTTGAGTTATAAAGATAACGGAAAGATTTCGGTGATGACTACCTTTCGTGAAAAGTTTGCTCAATCGCACATCAGAAGCTAATTCTGACATCAAGTCATCAATGATAATTAAAGCATCTTTTAGAGAGTTAAGATTAGAGGGTAAACCTTCTTCAAACTGCACATCTTTCATTGAATTGAAAAGGGGCTGATAGCTTCCATAACAGTATATAATACTTGTTGGCATAGGTTGAAAATATTTAGAATCAATTAATTTTTTAACAAATACAGTTTTACCTGAACGCGTCGGTCCAGAAATTACGACGGTCGAAGGATGTACTAACTTGAGTAACTCCATTCTTTAAATGAAAAGAAATAATGAAAACTTTGATTTTTATAGTTTTATTGAGTATTTCGACGAATTGTTTTTTTAGATATAAATAACACAATAACTTTTGTGATCTAAGTAGGGTTAAAAATCTTATGCATGTATTTTTTCTAAAAACAAATGAATCTTTTTTTATGTAATCCACTATCCGTGATCAGATTTTTTTTAAAAACGATAAACACACATAAAATAAGAGAAATTTTTTTTATTTTTTAAAAATCATGTTTACACCATATCTTTTTTTGACAAATTGATACATTCGAAAATCATTCTTCTTTCTCGATAATACATTTGTAATAGAATTCATACAAAGTCCTTGGCAACGTTTTACAATAAAGAAAATACAATATTGTCCACAGACATTGGACGTTAAACTTTGAAGCATTGTCTTGTTCCAGTTTATACGATGATACTTCTTCATAAATTTTGTGATATCTTCTCCATAGGTTTCGGGAGAAAAACCGTAAGAATCAAAAAATTCAATGGTATTTTTGTCTTGAATGTAAACTGCCAGCCAATGGGATCCTTTTTCATCATGTTTATCAGTATTGAGCACTAATGCACAGGGAACTTTTTGAATATTGGGTATTTTGTCAGAAGGGAAAACACCCCCAAAATATCTCGTAGAAGCGGGATCACGAGATAAAATTGTATGAATCTGTGATGAATTCATTAGTTTCCAAAATCATACAAAATATTACGAGCTTTGTTGATTTCGATTAAATTTTCAAATTCAGCATACACTAACAGTGAAATTGTTTGTTCTAAAGGAGTGGCAAATTTTATTTCTAATCTTAAATTGCTATGACGGATAAGATTTAGATGAGCGCCATCACAAAGATCAGGGGACAAATCAAAACGAAATAAGGAATATCCTTTTGCAAATTCTGATCTTGAAAGATAAAGACCTTTGTTTTCAGCATTTGTAAATAAATTCTGATAGGCTCGGATAAATAAATTGTTTTCAAAGTCAGGTTGCAGTGGATTGTGAGGAACGGGTTGACCATCTACATAGACGCCTATAAAGTTAACATTGTAATGTTTGAATTCAAAGGGAGATTTTTTATAGTTGCCGTTAAATGCGTCATTATCCACACAGGCAATCACAATGCGCTCAGGCATCTGCCCTGTAAAAATATTATCTTGAACAAAACTCATATTACCGGTAGGAATGGAATATGTTTTGCAAAGCACTCTGTTAATAGGGTATTTAGCTGTTGTTTTTTCTAAGCTTTTAGCATGTCCTAACACAACACCAGGACTTACTCGTACTTTACGAACAAATAAGGAAGCGTGTTCCAGGAAAACTTTAAACTCCCCTTCACCCGCTAACAAACAAAACTCTGGTTTACTACGGATAAGTTTAATTTTCACATCTACCATGTTAAGGAGAAGTCTTTCTTGGTGAAACATATCCAGGTGCAATCGACCAATCATATCGACTGAAGCACTGAGTTTAGTCATTTCGGCACGTTTACTAAATCCTTCATTAGGGTTTGCATCTGCTGGATCCACAACATTCATACGACCAGCCGTATCTTTGAAAAATAATTCTGAGGAAAGTTGAGAGGTTTTTGCATCATAACCGTGATTCAGTAACTTCTCTATTATGGCTCTGTAAGGATAGGTGTTATTACTGGAAGAAACGAGTCTTTCGTTCAGGCTAATATCAACTTGGGAAAACATGGCATGCAAAAACAGATTGCTGGGTCCCACTTTACTTTTATCCGCAATGGGTTTGCCATCTTTTTTTAAAATTTTTACTTTGACATACAACTGAGTTTGCGATAAATCAAGGTATTCTTCTCCGCTTCCAGAAACATTAAATTCCACAGGTCCTCCATCAGAAACATTGGCAAGTGGGTGAAATTCAACCCACTGACCTCTTTCTATAACCGTTTGAGTTGGAGGGAGGTGGAATAATTCTAATTCCGATTTAGCACATTCTGGGGAGTCCTTTAAAAGAAAAGCCATGGTAATCTATTTATAATTAGTCAAAAATATCACGTCTTTGCACCTTCCGTGCTTTCGATGAAATGATGCGTTTCGCAGGTTTGCGCTTCCTTTTAAGCTTTCCATGGCCAATCATCTCATCAGCCTTCTGAACCGCTTTTCTGGCTAGTTTTTTTCCGGTTTCTTTTGTTCGTGTTTTAAAGGATGATTTAAAATTTTCGCCTGATAAAACATCGTTCGCAACCATTGTTCCTGTTCGTAAAGCTTCTTTTCCAACGGCTTTAGCTCCGCTGATCAATAAAGGCATCGCGCTTCGAAAAAGCTTAGCAAAAAATCCTCCAATACCATGCCCTTTCTGTAAAACAGTGCCTTTATAATAAGACAAACCATTTCCTTTTTGTCCTGAATAATAATCTTCAAACGTTTTGGTACAACAAGTATAAGGGACCAACATATTTACTTTTGATCCGTTTAGTTTGCATGCCATAAAAAAATGAAACCTGTTGTCAAAAGAAACGCCCTTTTATATGATTTGCCTCAGACGAAAATGCAAGGTAACGAAAACTTTACCTCTTTCAAACGGTACCAAATCTCCAGTGTGAAGTCTTATATCGATTTGTATCGTTTGGAAATGTTGTCGAATGACTGGTACGTAAAATGGCCTTGTATAGTGAGCGTTAATTATTTCGCCATCTTTTCCTTCGACAGACACAATTTTTAATAGAGGGGCGTGTACATCACCTACGATTTGAGGCTCTACGAGATCACAATACATGTATATAACAGGAAACGATGACATAGGATCGGCTACAAAAGGACTTTGTTGAAATCCTGTATATTCTCCGGGTTCAAATCCCAATAGTTCTGCTATTCCTTCGTGAAGAATAACCTTTGATTTTTCAGCTGTCTTGATTTTAACTCTTTTCGTAACAGGATGATAATGAAACTCAATCTTATTTTTATGCGAAGGTATTATCATGGCTTTGATAAGGTCCGGTATGGTTTCATAACATCCAGGAGGAAGTCTCCTACCTTCTAATTTTTCATCTCCCAAGTCAAAACCAAATAAATTATTATCGTTTCTAATGTTGTACCAGGTATGCGGATAAATAAAATCAACCAAAGCCACTTCCCATTCACCGTTTAAATTTATGGGGGTGGGCAATTGAGTTGTAAATTGCGAAATTTTATTATTGGGGAAAAAGCTCATAGAGCTGTCACTAATAAGTGTGATGTAGAATGACATCGTCTCATGAAATGAACTGTAAGCATGATAAGTGCTCTATTTATATCTTTCTAACATCTTCAACCCATGCATTGAATTTTTCCGGATATCCTTGAAATTTCACAAAATACTGGACTTTTCCATTACGTTTTCTTTTATTCAAAATTTTTTCCACCGGGTAAAATCCTGAATCGGAAACCTTTTGTAGTTCTTGTTTGTAGAATGTTCCTTTTATGACTTCTCCTGCTAAATCTTTTAATTTATAGACAACAGGCACACGAGGTATGATTTTATAAATTGTAAAAATTTCTCGTGTCCAATTTTGTTCGTATCCTTTCTCAAAACGTAATTTTTCTTTACTTATGCGAACGGTATCTTCTACATTCAAGTCAGATTTGATTGAAGGGGTTTTGTCATTTGCGTACAATGTTTTCCAAACCTGACTTTGATTATCAAAGTTCACTGATGCTGGCTCCATTTTAATACTGCGATGCCACGTGTGGTTATAACTGTGTGTTAATTTATCGATTACATCAATATATCTCTTTGTATTCTTTTCAGTAAAATATTTCCACATTTTCGTTTTAAATGAGCGATTAAAGCGTTCTACTATTGAAGCTTTTGTGGTATTATTGGTTGTAAAAAAGTGAACATTCTGCTTTTTTAAGAAAGCCTGTACAAGCTTATTTGTGTACTCCTTCCCAGCATCGCACTGCAGCGTTTGCGGCTTACGTTCCGAAAATATTTTTTCAAAAGCTCGTTTAATACCTGGAGGTTTTTTATCTTTTAGCGGTATGACCCATGCATATTTCGACAAAATATCAATACATGTCAGTAAATACTTATATCCGTCATTCAAAGAAGAGAGAGACTGCATATCTACTAAATCAGATTGAAACTGCTCGTTTAAGCCTCCTACTATGACACGATTTCTCGGGAATTTGTGTCGCAAAGGCTTGTGCAAAGTATAGGAATCTTTTGTTTGCAACCATTTCTTTATCTGCTGTGTTTTTACGCGACCTTTTAAAGCACGTTGCAAAGCATTGATACCACCGAAACTGGCTGGCATCTCCGGATCCCGATACATCTGATTCAAAGCTTCCATTGCAACAATGATTATGATCTAAACGAACGTTAACATTCATTAATATTTTTCAGCTGTCAAGAGTACGATGTTTATCTCATGAAATCTTTACTTAAAATGAAAGAATTATAACAAATCTTTCAATATATACATTCATTTTTTAAGTATAAATATAATTTTTAGATATAGTTAAAAATGTATAACCAAAAATAAAACAAGACACAATATAAAAAACACACGAAGCAAAATATAATAAAATAATACAAACATTTATTCAAGTGAACAATATAAAGTTATACAATACATAAATTAATTACATAAATTTAATTACATGAATTCATTAAATCATTATACACAATTTCCTCTTCTGATGCATACATTTTTTCAACACTTTTAAATAGTCCTTTTACATCCACAGCATCAAAAAATTCTTGCTGCCCAAGTACATAATTAAAATCAACATTCAAGTTTTTTTTTACAATGTCTTTTGCCAAGTCATCCATATTGATTTGGAAAAGTGCTTGCTCAAAATATTCAGCAAATTGTTCAGTCCTACTTTTAGATATACATTCATGCATAAAATCTGCTTGATAGTGATCCCTGCACCCAAAACAGTTCATAAGTTCTGTAATTTTTAGGGTGATAAAAACACATAAACAATTACCCAAAGATTCAATAAGTTGTAAGAATCCATCACAAGTTATATCAGGCTTCAAATCTAAGTTTGAATTGTGGATTTCTTTTGTTATGTTGTTGAACAACGTGTACGTAATTAACTCTGTTTTCACACATTCCATTATAAAGTTCTTGCTGTCATCGAGTTTAGCCAACTCTACAGCTCTCAACACAACGTGCTCCGGCACATATTGCATGCTTAGATTTTTTCGCTGAAACAGTCTTTGAAACACAAAAAGCTGAAAACCAGCCTTCATTTGCTTCGATACACACAAATCTCTTTCGATCACAAACACTTTATCTGACGATTTGTGGTTCAGGATGCCGTATACCTCTGCACACAACGAATACCACACTTTAGGCGACAAGGATACTCCATCTTTCGTAGGGTGAAAGAAACCATCTTCGTCACAAACATGCTTTCTGATGTGCACGCGTGTTTGTCCAAAAAAACAATTCACGTAAAGAAAATTTTCACCTCCTAGATGAACCATATCCTTTGGTAAAGAATTCAGAGTAAAGCCAACATCCCCCGATGAATTTGTGCTAGCATTCTGTTGTAAAAACTTTGGAGCATCGTTCTTTTCATTTTTGATGTCTAAGTCCTTATCAGTTCTCTTTCGCTTTATTTGCTCTAATGAACAAATGTTTGAAGAGCGTTTCATTTTTAAACTATTTTAAACAGTATAAAAACACTAAATTATCCAAACGGAATAAATTTCACCGAAAAAATGATGTGTTAAAGTCGAAAACAGACACACGATGCAACACTCAGCATGAAAATCTAAGCAACTGATACATACAACTGTTGCCAGATGCTGTATGAGAAACTTTTTTCATTACCGGTTACAGTTAATCGTAATTTAAACAACTCAACTTCACATTTGGTTACAGTTAAACACCATCTAAATCCAAAAAACAACTCAACTTTACAATCGGTTGCAGTTAAAGCTATTTCTTGTGTTCTAACATGAATCTGTGACGTCATAGCCCACGTGGGTCAGCGTTCAAGTCAAACAGGAACGACCATAGTCTAACAAGAATAAACATGAATGACCATGTTCAACCATGAACGTGTGACGTCATGGACCACGTGGTCAGTCATATTAGAAAATTGCTATTAATGAATATTAATCACACCTAGATTAATTATACTCTTAATTAATTACTTTAATTGGTCAGCAACTGAACCCCGTTATCCTATACGAAAAATCACGTGACGCCATCTTGGATGACGTCATCAAGAAAATCAATTAAAAAACAAAAAATCATTATTAACCCCTCTTATAGCAGAAGAAACCTAATGCCTCCCCCATTTTCACCCCCCCTTTTTGATTGACAGCTGGACCCCCCCGTTCAACAGTACGCAAAAAAAAAATCACCCCCCCCCCCTCTAACAGCACGGGAAAAAAATTCACCCCTCATCCAAGACTACGTGTTCGGACACGCCCCCTTTTGATTGACAGGTGACCACGCCCCTTTTTGATTGACAGGTCAGACACGCCCCCTTCCATTGTGTAGACGGAAGTGGTACGTATACTACTGTCATGGAAGCAAGAACAGTAAGGACAGAATAACAGTACTGGTAGGCGCTAACATGAGTGGCAAAGAAAAACTTCGATTATTGGTAGTAGGTAAAAGTAAGAACCCTAGAGTATTAAAAAATGTAGCATCTTTAGTGGTTGACTATTGTTCCAATAGGACATGGATGACAGGAGAAATTTTTGAAATTGGATAGAAAAATGAGTGATCAAAATAGAAAAATTGCTTTACTTGTAGACAATTGCCCGGCTCGTCCTAATGTGTCTTCAAAATTATCAAATGTCGATTTGCTTTTTCTTTCCCCGAACACCACTTCAAAATTGCAACCAAGAAACCAGGGTGTAATAAAAAACCTGAAACTTCTTTACAGAAAACTCATTCTCCGACGACTTATCTGGACATTTGAAAATGAAAAACCTTTACATAAGGTGATTGATCTGAGGATATGTGTGACAGAATTAGCCAAAGTTTGGGAAAATGACGTTTCTGAATCTACAATAAAAAAACTTTCGCAAAAGCTGGGTTCAGTGTATTACCGGAAATCGAAGAACAGGACGTGTTCCTGCAAATTCAACCGTCTTGGGAAAATTTGCGTTCCCAAGGTCACATTATAGATGGTATTCTTCTTAACGAATTTCTGACAGTCGATGATAAGTTAATTATTGCTGATTATCCTACAGATGCAGACATACTGAATTCGTTTTATGAATCTGAAACAGAAATCGAAGAACCAGAGGAAGTAAATGAATCTGAAAACATTTCCAAGACATCGAAAAAAGAAATGCGAGAGGCGTTTGAAAGTTTTTAGTGGACTGAATAAATGCCAACATTTCTTTGATGAACTTTCTGCAAAAATGGCTGTTCAGCAAGATATTCGTAGTTTTTTAACAGAATGTAACTGTGAGCATTGTAACCACTGTCTGGATTATAGTTTTTATAAAAGGTATGTAGTACTCAATAAACCTTTCATACTAATTCATTTTTTTACCTTTCATACTAATTCATTTTTTTCATTATACATCAATTCGCATTAGAAATTCAGTTCCGTATACAAAAATTAGCGTCAATTTGAGTGTTTTAGGAGCAATTATTATAAAACTCAGATCGCTTCGATATATGGAGGTTTGACTGTAACACATTTTTTGGTCCAAATCGTTCCAATATAAAAGCTAAAAGTTTGGCCTGGCCTGTAGAAAAACTTAATAGGCGAGTGGATTTTCTGACAAGGCGGGTGAATCTGTAGGAAGTCTTCTAAAAACTACAGGCTATAGAAGATTTGTTTTATACTTGTTAGCTATATTTTGCAACTCTCCCAATTATCGCAATAGTATTGAAATTTTATAAAATAGGTCGATGTTTTTGAAGCAACATTATCTTACAGTTAAAATTATTCACAAAGCGCATTTACATATGCATATATTTTATTTTCAGATTCTCTTCGACATTCATGAAATGTTAGAATAACAACACTATTAATAACAGTTAAACAACAGCGTACATAAAAATTGGCTTATACAATTAAATTCAAATGAATATTCAATTTGAAAATCAGCGTAGTTTAAAATTAAAGAAAGAAATGATAAAATAAAACCGTAAGTTTAAAGCACTACAAAGAAAAAAAATGTTGATTTTAAAAAATATATAACTCTTCGATTTATTAAATCAAACTAAATTTCTATAGATTATGCTAAACAAATATACAACATCACTATAATATTTACGAAAATAAATAGTATGTTGTGGCCATCACAAAACTTTTTTCTATATAAATCAAAGCACCTGTAACAAAACTTAAATGACAATATATTCGTTCTTGAGCTATAGCTAACTCTGAAATTGTGAAAGAAATATCATAGTAGCTACATCTGACGAAAAAAAACTACATACACCGAAACCTAATACGGATTTGTTTATGTTAAGGTCTAACAGAATATGATGTTTGGTGAAATGGTTCAGTAGTTCTTAAGCTATCGCAGAAATCTGGATAAAAGCAGCATAGAAGCAACACCAGTTGGACAATTTACACCCAAGCCTAAACAGCGTCTATTGATGTCAAGGTCTGATATAATATGAATTTGAGGAAATTTCATGCAGTAGTTCTTAGGATATAGCTATAGCGGAAATCGTTAAAAATACAGCATAGCAGCGCCATCTGTTAAGCGATTTACACTAAAACCTAATCCGCACCAATTTATATAAAGGTGTAACTGAATATGAAATTTTATTAAATTTCATGCGTTATTTCCTGAGATAGAGCGGTCAAAAATTTGTGTCATACACAGACAAACTCACGGACAGACATTTTCCAAAAAGATAATAAAATCGTGTACAGGATTTCCAAAAATGTATAAATCTTTCACATGCGGAAGTCGAAAATATTCACAAATCCAATACTTTCTTCTTGTACAGATTAGAGGTCTTCACGGGGCCGGCAAAATGAAGGCAAATTTTCAAACGAGCAAGCCGAAAAATGACGATTTTTTAAAGGCCTAGCTGGGCCGATAATAAACGGGCCGGAGCAGGCGGATAAAAAAAAATTAAATGTGCCAGCCAGGCTGATAAAAAAATAAAGCGGGCGGACCGACCCGATACAACAAATTTGAAAGGATCAAACTAAGTTGATAAAATATGAACGATTTTCAATGAACATGGCTCGACGAAAATAAGTATAAATGTGTTGCACAAGCCGATATAGAGTCCTGCATCGGGTTGGGTTCCCAGCTTTTACCTGCCCCCGACCCGTGGTTTGGAGTTAATATTTTGTAGCATCTCCTTTAGCTTTCATAACAGCGTACAATCGATCTTGCATACTATATACAAGGTCTTTACAAACATTTCTATCAATATTAGCCCAAATAGACTTTATACGTGCCACTAACTCAGTTTTACTTGAAGGAGGATTTTCTTTGAGTTTTTTCTTCATTATACACCATGCGTTTTCGATGGAATTAAGGTCTGGTGAGTTTGGTGGCCAAGGAAGTACCTTAATGTTGCGTTGGTGGAACCAATTCTTAGTTGACACCGAGGTATGCGGTGATGCTAAATCTTGTTGAAAGATGAAATCATCTTCAAATAAATCTGATGATGGAATCATGTAATCTTCCAAAATTTCTTGATATATCTGAGAGTTAACCTTTTCGTAGAAGATGCATAACTTTCCAGGTCATTCTGCACTCATGCAACCCCAAACAATGGCACTAGCAGCAAATTTTAACGTTTAAGGCATTCTTTATCAAATGTTTCTTGCTTCATTCTCCAAACTCGAATACCTTGATTACCATATGAAACACAAAACATACTTTCATCACTAAATAATATATTTTTCCAGTCTTCTTCGCTCCATAAACGTCTTGATTTACACAAATTCAATCTTATACGCTTTTGTTTTGCAGTCATGAGAGGTTTTGTTTTCGGTACACAAGATTCAAACTTAAATTTATGGAGACGTCTTAATGTTGTCGATGTAGAAACTTCAACTCCTTCTTTCCATTTTCGATGCAAGAATCGCACACTTTTAAAACGGTTTTTCTTAACTATATGCTTCAGTTTCCTGTAATCTCTAGCAGATGTTTTTGGTTTTCAGCGATTATTTTGAAATTTTCCATTTTTTGAATATTGTGTTAGTATTTTAATAACGCTTGATTGCAAACAATGTAAATAATTCGCTATATAACATTGATTTTTACCGTGCCGATACAAATCAACGATACTAAATTTAATAGATTCAGGAATATCACTGACACGACCCATTTTAAGACGAAAAAGCAAACAAACTACAAAAAGAATACTGATTTTAAATAAAATCGTCTGAATTTAATCAATGATGCCACCAGTTTTGAATTGGTGTTAATTAAAGGAGAATTAATGTGAAATATTCTAATATTTTGAACCACTTGAATAAATATTCTAATATTTTGACTTCTCAAAATAATTTTTTTTAATTAATCTTTTCAAAAATTATATTAATTTTAAGATAATAAATAAGTTTAATCAACAGTAAGTTCTTAATAAAAATATCGTTTGCATATTTGCATTAAAAGACATTAAATTACCAAACGATATTTTCAATTTGTAAAAAAAAGTAATTACTCTAATATTTTGAATATGAGCTGTAGTAGTTCTTATATTATACTAATCTCAATATTTTGTTGTAAAAAGTATAAAATGAACGAAAAAAAAATAATCCAAACGTCTTAATTTTAGGACGCTATTCATGAACATTTTAAAATCCTTTCTAGTCTTTTAAAATCTTGATTGTAATCAAGTGTCTGGGGGCAGAAAATGTCACAGATCATGGGCTGAGCTTATTATTTTTCTAATTGGAGGAGTTCCCTGTCATTCATTTGAAGTTAGACAATCATCTTGTCGGCATGAATCACTGGCCGCCATCTTGTTGTGAGAAAGAGTATGACTAGTGTCGTCTCTTAAGTCCATTTATCTCAGAATGGATTTTTTTCATAATTTGCAAGTTTAAAAGCTATATCAAAACTTTGTTCCAACATATGTGTATGCAATTTTGTACAAAGTTTTTAAATTGATTTCGATAAAATTGTCTTCAGGATTTTTATTTTCATGTGAAAATCTTGAAAATATATTCCTCGAGGCAAAAATCACACTCAAAAATCCTCAATTTCTTCCTTTTAAATTTATTATAAATTTTGCAAGTAATAGTTAATCCTGAAGACAAATTATACTGTAATTTCCGGCCTATAATCAAACAATTAGGTTTCGACCCAGAAATTTTATTTAATAATTGAAGTCTAATATTTACAGCGATCTAGTAAGTTACATTATTATAAAATAAAATTTCTGGGTCGAAACATAATTGTTTAATCCACGGATTATAGGCCAGAAATTACGGTAACAAGAAAACCTTTTCTGCACACAATAGTGAAAAAGTAATGAAATAGAGCAAGTGATTCATGAGTTATAGCAAAAATTAAATAAGTTTTAAAATTTATTATTATTTTTTTTTAATTTCAATGTTTCCAAAAACCTTTTATCTGAAAATTAATCTTTAAAGAAAGATACATTTCAGGGGAAAATGAAATCATTAAAAACGCTTATTAATGAAGAAAACTTTTCTCAGACCTCCTTAATTTTAATTCACAACTGCCAAATTTGTACCAGAATCTCATTTTTTTTTTTCATAATGCGCGTGAAAAAATGTATCCATTTATTTGAAATCAGTTTCAATATTATAGAAACAGAATTACTTTGCCTCTGAAAAGTTTGAGAGACCCAAGACATTTTTTAGCACTTTCCACCCTAGTTGAAAAGTGCTTATGATTTCGGTTTGTCTGCCGTCTGTCCGTGCTCTAACTCCCATAAATATGCTCGGATTGCTCTGCAATTTTTATATGTTATTGTCGTTATCTATAGCATGCTCCCTATTTCAACGGAAGTGTGTAGCACTTAGTTTTTTTTTCAGGGATACTCAAAAGAATTCCGTTACATTGCGGTCTATGGTGGGGAAAAATCATTTGTGGTTTATTTAAATAATGTTTCACTATTTTAAACGCATTGAAATTTATATATATCACTAAGGTGCATTAGAAAAAGCTTAATATGGAATAAGGTGTGCATAGCACTCATAGTTACTTTACAGGGACAGTCAAAAGAATTTCGTTACATTACGTCTATGGAAATCGTCTGCGGTTTAATTAAATAATGTTTCACTATTTTAAACACATTGAAATTTATAGGTGGAACTAGGGATACTTGACCCAGTTGTTAGTTTTGGATTTTTAATTTTTTTTTACAATACTTATGGGTGTGTAAATGCAGTCTATATAAACTTAAGGACGTATTGCACAACATTTATTATTATTATTCGTATTAATTTTAAAGGTAGTAAAATATGAATATTAAAAAACTTTCAATTTGGGTCAAGTATCCCAATGTATAGGGATACTTGACCCAGCCATTAGGGATAATTGACCCAAGTCATAAATTTGGGGTATGATTTAAAATTATATACAAAACACTTTTACATAAGAACAAAATTAACATTAAGGTTAATAATTTTTATTTTTGTCAAACAAAATTAATAATTTTTATTTTTATTCCATAGGCCTAGCATTAATATGCCCAATTTAAATTTTTATTGTAGAAAGTTCAAAATATTAGCAGTCTGAGAGTTCATCCTGTGCCTAAACAAGTTTCAGAATAAGAAAATAACAATTTAATCAACTCCAAATACAAAGTCATATTTAAACACAGAACTTTTAATTCTATCTTGGTAGTTAACTTGGTGGACTAACCATGATTTATGCGAGCCATAACTTTTAAATAGTTGAACAGTTCTTCTTTTTCATTAAAAACTTGCTTTGCTTTATATGATGGAACAAAATTTGTTGTTTGCTATCTCTGGATTTTTCTGACATACCTTCTTAAAGTGTTTCTACAGAGACCAAATTCTTTGGCTACTGTATGATATTGGACACCCTCCAGAACCTTTTCCAAAGATTTTTCCAAAATACCAGAATGAGTAACCTCTCTGGGTTTAGCCCTCTCTATTTTTTTTATATTTTTGGGGCATCTATACGAAAAAAAAAAACAAAATAAATAAATAAAATGCATTTGAATAGTACAAATCCCTTGGGTCAAGTATCCCTAGGTGACTTGGGTCAAGTGTCCCTAGTTGCATATTTACTACATAACCCTAAAATGCAGCCATTTTCTAATAAGTAAATTAATACTATTATGCATGTTATTGTAGCTAAAAACATGTACAAAACAAATTACCAATTAAAAAAGTCTTGCATTTAAACAAAAAAAAAATATAACATCAGAGTTTACTGCACAAAAAAATTACTTTTGGAGCATGAAAATGTATTTTGTCTGATAGTTTAAAAACTTATTAAATGATTCAATTGTAATTTTCACCATATGGTCAGCAACCTGAAAGAAAAGAAGTGATGCCACTTCCAACTTACAAAACTTTCCCAATTCTGAGAAAAAGGCCTTGGGTCAAGTATCCCAAGTTCCCCCTATATATCACTAAGGTGCATTACAAGAGGCTTACTACCGAATATTGTGTGTATAGCAGTCATCGTTCATTTACAGGGACACACAAAAGAATTCTCTACTGTCTGTTAACAATAATTCCTGGAAGTGCGTTTTAAGTTACTGAACGCGATTTTAATTTTAACTCTCTTTTTGTTTATTACGTAGTGTGTATAAATTCTGTAGATCCTATACAGGGAAGCACAAAAGTTCGCGAACACATTTCCGTTTATTGACAAACTCAAGACGGAGAATTTTAAATTGTGCTACGCGTTTCCTAACTAAACTAAAATTTAGCATCCTATGTAGTATATATACAAATCTATAGATCCTATACAGGGCTGAATAAAAGTATTCAGATATTTTTCCGAATATTGTATATGTTGGAAATTCCTGAAATTATGTTTTTAAATATGTTATGCGTTTTCCAAATTGTTTACTTAGATGTTATCTTTTAGCTTATTAAACGGTATGATTTGTAAAATTATTTTGGAAGGGTTGGAAAGTGCTACATAATCTATGCTTGACGCATGATTTTTCATTCTTGTTGAAAAATTCACAGGCTTACAGAATCTAGAAATCTGCACAGAGGTGGTATCAGAGTGTAAACAATGAAGTTAGAAGGCACTGTCATGATCAGTACTGGTGAATATTAAAACAGTACGACTTTATTAATCTGTCTGTACTAGGGGAATCAACCCGGGCATCCCAAGTTACAGAATATAGGTGAAAACCACTTTTTTTTTTACTCTGGCCTCCAAAAGTTAAGGTACAACCAGTCTTTTGTGTCTAATTTAAGAAACAAATGAAGACAAAAACATGAAATTTAGAAGAATTGGGCTTTAAACAGTTATTTATCGAATTTTACTTAATTTTAACATCAAGCATGATTTACAAATAAATTGCATTTTTTGCGAAAGTCCACAGTTTAATAAAAAAATAAATAGCAGTTTTGTGTGAAAAAAAAAAAAAATAAACTGATTTCAATAAGGCATGTGTCCGTCCCTACTTGTAATGAATTTGTGGCATTGACTTTCCATACTGTAAATTAATTGGTTGTAGGATACTGCAACTTCCATACATGGAGCAACGCTTGTTCCTGCTCATTTAACGACTTTGGTGGAGGACTTACGGCAGCCAACTGTCTGCTGAGATTGATCCTATAGAGCATCTTTTCGACTAAGTCTAAAGATTGTGCTGGCAATTCCATTCGCTCAAAACCTCGATCCTCTAGATATTCATCAACGACTATAGCTCATTTCGATCGGGCATTATCAACCATTTAGATTAATTCATCACCAATAGCACCAACATACGGTGTGACAAACGGAGCAAGGATCTCGTCCCGATATTTCACAGCAGTCAGAATTCTTCCATAGCACACATAGAAGTTACTGTGGCAAAAAAGAGATTCCAGCCCAAGCCATGATTCCACCTCCTCTATAACTGTGTCTTTCAACAATGTTACATAGGTAGAATCTGATCCCTTGTTCTCTCCAGATCAGCACACGAACTGAATCACTCTGCAAAGCAAACCGGGAATCATCAGTGAACAATACGGAAGCCCATTGTTGTGTCTTCCAGGTAACGTGCTCTCTTAGCCAACATAAACTGGCACTTCTGTGTTGTCGATTAAGAGGGCTACACACAACGGGTCGTCTTGCATAGAGTCCTTAATTGTGAAGACGTCTATGCATGGTAATCGCAGGTATTGTCATCCCTGTTGCTTTACGATGATCTGAAATGAGCTGAGCCACGGTAGTAATGCTCCTCCTTCGGGCGAAAAGAGTTAGAAAGCGATCTTGTACAGGGGTTGTAACGTAACCCATGAGCAGTCTGGAGCAAGTCTTCTTGATACTGAATTTTTGGATTCAAATTGATCCGAGATCCTTTGGACCACACTACGAGACGCATTAAGACGTTTAGCAGCACCAACTTGTGATAACACCACTTCAATCCATCAGATTGCTCGCCATACTAACGAATCAAGTAAACGACATATCTTAGACATGGACAACACTATTTTAGTACCAACAATTCAAGATCATCAACTAAAAACAAAAATTTCACACAAATTCCCAAAGTGGGATATTCGCAGTTTCTCCTGACAAACATATAAGTATCCAAATACATTAAAATAATTGAGAAGGATATAATTTTTTCATAAGATTTTATTGAAGTTACTTGTAATCATTCATATAAACCATATTTTTTACCTTTGTTTTCATTCTTTTAATAGTGAGCGTCAAAAAACTGGTTGTACTTTAAATTTTGGAGGTCAGTGATTTCATTGAAAAGCCTAATAGATGTTTTACATATAATGTATTTTTTAGGTTGCCCGCACTAACAACACCAAAAAGCATTTTTATATGAAAAATATCAGTTATGTATTCAAATACAGTTTTGAAATTTATTAAAAGTTATATTTTCGTATTAGCTGCAAGCCTTGCCTTACAGCAGCCTTTTTTTATTCTGAAAAATTTAAGTGGTTTAACTATGTAGTTCGATTATATGTCTTAAATTTGTGTGTTATTTATTTAATTTTATTATTCATTGATAAAATTTTAATTTCGTTATGGAATATTAGCCGAAAACAAATACTGAACTATTTAAATTGTCATAAGTGCAAACGGATTAAAATCGGACTGCACGCGATAGATTTTTTTAAAAATGCTTGAAAATTATTTTTAAAACCATAAAAAATCAGTAAATTCAGATACAGTTTTCAAACAAATTGTATTTGAAAGAACATTTTCTTTCCTATACGTAAAAATTGAAATTGTGTGATGTTTAGAAGTTAAAAAGAAATGCTGTAAAAGCAAAATTTATTGATCAGGCGTTGCCATCGTCGATATGATGTCAGCGTTACGTACGGATATTTTTTTGCTTCGCGATATCTCCAACTATAATAAAGAAGGAAGTTTGTGTGTTTCTTGGTTGTGTTCTGATAAGGTCGCTGCACGCAGAGCTACAAAATTTGGTGGGAAGGTACCTCTATGCATGTAGTTTTGCACGTCGAGGCCAGGTTTTGCAATTTTTCAATGGATTTTTGTAAATTAAATTTTTTAGTGACTTTTAGTGTTTTTAACACTTATCAACCTAGTTGAAAAGTGTTTATGACTTCGGTTTGCCTGCCGTCTGTCCGTGCTCTAACTCGCGTAAATATGCTTGGATTGTCCTGAAATTTTTGTATGTTATTGTCGTCTACTACAGCATGTTCCCTACTTCAAATGAAGGTACTTATAGTTTTGTTTACAGGGCTAGTCAAAAGTATTCCGTTACATTACAGTCAATGGAAATAATCGTTTTAAGTGCATTTTGATGATGCTACGCCATTTGAAACATAATGAAATTGATATATATTTATGAAGAGCTTTAAAACATGCTATTTGTAGAATATGGGGTGCGAAGCATCTTTATTCATCCACAGGGTCAAACAAAAGTATTCTGTTCTATGGGGACAAATCGTCTGCAGTGTAATTTAATGATATTTCACAATTTCAAAGATGATGAAAATTATACGCATTACTGAGGTGCACTATAAACTGCTCGCTTAAAAGTATGGTGTGCATTGCATTTATCGTTCATTTACAGGGAGACACAAAAGTATTAGGTTACAGTATACGTGCGATAATTACAGTCTACGTGTGATAAGTGCGTTTTCAAGTTTGGTTTGTGTTTTTAAGTTTAAATAATTTTTTTCATATTACGTGGTGTGTATAATGTCGGTTGATCATATAACAGGTCTATACAAGGGAATTCATAAGTATTACGCACTATGGGAGTAAATTGCTTAAGAGTAGTTTTTAATTGTATTACGCAATTTTTTGCTTAACTATATTTAGTAGACTAATATAAGTTTGTGGAATATAAAGTGGTTTGGGGCTGTTTTTCACGCCATGGAGTAGGACCGCTAGTTCGCATTGAAGGGAATATGGATCGATTTATCTATGAGAACATATTAAAGACGCAAATGCTGCCCTATGGTAAAGAGAACATGCCACCTGGGTGATACTTTCAACACGATAATGATCCAAAACATAAGTCCAAGCACATAACTGAATTTTTGAAAAGTAAAAAAGTTAAAGTTCTCGAATGGCCAAGTCAAAGTGCTAATCTAAATCCCATAGAGCATCTGTGGGAGGAGTTAGATCGCAGAATAAGATGTAAAAATTATTCGAATAAAGAGGCTTTATTTCAAGCTCTTAAGAAGGAGTGGGGAAAAAATTCCTTTGGATCGAATACAGAAGTTAGTCGACTCGATGCCGGCTTGTTGTGAGGCTGTTATAAAGGCTAATGGATATGCTACTAAATATTGATTCATTTAAAAATAAAAATGATGTTTAAGTGTTAAAAATTTTCATTTAATTACAGTGTCAAAATACTTTTGATCAATCATGTTCTTTATTTTTAGTTTGATTTTGTAATTTTGCTATCAAACCACAATTTCTTTTACAAAAATAAGTAGACAAATCAAGTTTCTTCCAATAAAAAATAGTTGTATATTTGTGTCTTTTATTTGTATTAAATTAGCCCAATTATTGTCCTTGTCAAAATACTTTTGAGCGCTACTGTATATCCAAATCTACAGATCATATACAGGGCTGCACAAAAGAATTCGACAACATTTTTTGCAATGGAAGGTAATTTCGAAAACTGTATTTTTCAAAGTGGTATATGTTTTCTAAACTGTTTACTTACATATCTTCTTTTACCTTATTTAATGGTGAATTTTCGTTATAGTTTTCTGTATGTGTTGGAAAGTGTTTCATAATATTTGCTGGACGCATGCTTTTCGTTCTTGTCTCACGTTTTGCTGCGATTTTTCCACACTAGTAATGGGATTCCGGTTCCAATCTTTTAGCCCAATATAGTAAATTTTGTCCTCTTTTCAATAAAGTTTATGCGAAATTCGTACAGCGATTTTTGAATTTTTCGAGAATTTTTTCCTTCGACACTAAGAAATTTTGCCAGAATGCTTGAATTGTTCGGTGGTTGCTTCCATTTCAGCTTCCGATACGCTCAGAATCGTCATTTTTTTTTCTCTCTTTTTTGCTTGGAGAATGTTGATAATTCTTTACAGATAAAAAAAATCATGATTTTAAAAATGCAACTTTTAGTGTTTTTAGAAGTTTTGCTGCGATGTACCCACAGTAGTAACCGGTATCCGGTTCCAATTTTTTAAACCAATATAGTAAATTTTATCCTCTTTTCAATAAAGTTTATGCGAAATTCCTACAGATAATTCTTTACAGATAAAAAAATCGTAATTTTAAAAGGGAAGGGCACATTATTTATTCCGATTTTTTTAATGAAATTTTTCTTTTAATTTCATTTTTTATGAGTTTTTTACTTTCTTCTATCTTTACAAGAAGAAAGTATTTGATTCATGAAAAATTTTGACCGATTTATACGTGTTAGAAGGTCTTGAACAAGATTAGACTTTTAGAAAATGTCTGTCTGTGACTTTGTGACACTGTCTGTTTCCGTCTGTATGGGACAAAAAATTTTGGGCGCTCTATCTCAAGAACTAATGCACGAAATTTAATAAAACTTTATATTCAGTTATTCCCTGATATAAATTGGTGCTGATTAGTTTTTGGTGTAAATCGCCCAATAGGTGGCGCTGCTATGCTGCATTTTTTGCAATAGCTCTATCTCAAGACCTAATGCACTTATTTTCATCAAACTTCAGATTCATTTAGACCTTGACGTAAATAGACGCTGATTACGTTTTGGTGTAGATATCCCAACAGGTGGCGCTGCTATACCACTTTTTTCATGAATTTTACGATAGCTATATTTCAAGAGCTAATGCACGGAATTTTATCAAACCTCAGATTCTGTTAGACCTTGACATAAATAGATGCTGCTTACGTTTTGTTTTAAATAGTCCAACAGGTGGCGCTCCTATGCTACTTTTTTCATTATTATCACAATAACTAAATATTGAGAACTAATGCACGGATTTTCATCAAATTTCAAATTCAATTAGACGTTAACATAAGTTGTTGATTAGGTTTTGATCTAAATCTCCCAACAGGTGCATTTTGCAGAATTTACACAATTTTAGCAATAGTCATATCTCAAGAGCTAATGCACAGAATTTAATAAAACTTTAGATTCAGTTTGATCTTGATATAAATTGGTGCTGATTATTTTTAGTGTATGCGAAACCTGTGTGAGATAGAAAAAGTTTTGGGATTGTCACATCAGACTAGCTAAAATTTTTTAATGTTTTGCAGCGTTTTTTGTTTCAAATGACGTCACAAATCGCCCACTACAAGTCAAACACCATTGGAGGGCAGTTGTAATTGGTAGCTGATAAAATTGTAGGCACAGCGAGAAGTCAACAGAGCAATTGTGATTGGCAGACGAAAAGGTCGTCAGCTGATTGCAATTCGAAGAGTGAGTTGTGAATTTTTGCGATTTGTTTTATGCATTTTTTAGAGTTTTTTCATGTATACGTCATTTATGTATTTGATTTCAGAAATTAACAACGATAACTTACTGTTTTTGTATGAGAAAAAAAAAAGTCATTTTGTTTCTGTTTCAAAAGTTAATGATAATTCCCAATTTTTTAACGTCGTTGGTTTAAGTCTGTGGGAGGTGGGGGGGGGGGTGTTAGTTGTAGTTTAAATATCGCCTTAATGCTCTGATCAAAACTCCCTCCTTCCCCCCCTGCCTCCAAAATCAGAACTATTTAATTATTAGTCAGATTCAAACGAAATCTTTTCTCAGGTCCCCAGGTACTAGATAAACTTAGGTATAATTTTTTTCAGCCCTTGGTTACCACTATTTCTGAACATTATGACCAGGCAGGGTATTTTCTCGGGTTCTATGGGCCGAATTTCAATGAGAATTAGTTCATTCAACTTAACACGAACTAATTAAGATATAAATAACTAATTAAGATACAGATTTGGCGCCACCTGGCGGTAGAAAACGGAACTAAAAGATTTTTCAGCGCGTGCGCTGCACGCCTGCTATACGGTATCGTAGGCAGCAGGGACACGTGCCGAATTTTCGATCGGAATGAGTTTTATTTAGAACAGTGTGAACCCCCAGGCGGTGGAAATGTAACTAAAAGATTTTGCATTTAATCTTGGTCTGATTCAAACGAAATCTTTTCTCACATTCTTCCGAGGTCTCCCAGGTACTAAATGAACTTTGGTATAATTTTTTTAGCCCTTGGTTACCCCCATTTATGAATATTAATATCCAAGGGAGTGATTCATTTTCTCGGGTTCTATGGGTCCGATTTCAACAGGAATCGGTTCATTCAACTTAACATGAATTAATTATTATTATTATATAGCTTATTATTTAAGACAGATTTGGTAATCCCTAGCGGTGGAAAGTGGAACTCAGATTTTTCGCGCGTGTACTTCTACACGGTGCCGTAAGCAGCAGGAACAAGTACTGGAGTTTCATTCGGAAATAGGTTTATTTAGAACTGAATGCTCCACCTGGTGATAGAAACTGGATCTAAAACTTTTTGCGGCGCGTACCTAGCACGTCTGATTATACACGGTATCGTAGGCAGCGGGGACACGTGTCGGATAATTTGTTTATAACAAAATGAATCCCCTGGCGGTGGAACTAAAAGATTTTCCTGCGCATGCGCTAAAAATGTATTTTTATTGACACCGGAAAAGAAAGTTACCGATTTGATAATCTTAGACAACGAAAAAGTTTCATTTTCACTCATCCTTGAGTATTAAAAGTATTGGATTGGAATCGAAAATTTTGACCAAAAACTGACCCGTTTTGATCAAATGATCCAGACATTTGTGGAGGTGGTATTAAATTTACTTCCGCTTCGGGTCCATCTCTCTATTTAATTTCCGAAAGACAAAGAGTTACCAGAGGAAGGTTTTTGTGCAGCGATTTTTAGAGTGATTTCACGTTTCGTATTATTTTTTAATTTCACCGGGCAGCACCGGACGGATCTGCTAGTAGATTAATAAAACAAGGAATTTGTTAGTATCTGTGTTTACAATCTCACGTTGAAAGACATCTTTTTCAGCGCTGTTTGGAAGAGGATAGAGGTCACTTCCATTCCACCCATTCTTCTGATACCGTTACATGTTACACAAAGATATGTTTGTTCTAATATCTTCGTGTTCGTTAAAATATCTTCAATAATTTTCAAGTTATGGAAAAAAAATGGATTCTGATTGAGTGGGACGATCTTTATTTTTGACTGAATAAATGGATTTTGGCCCTAGTTTCTTATACAAAAATTCTTTGGGAACAGTTATGTTACACTCACGCACCGATGTTTGGAGACTTTGATTGGCGCGCTTTTCAAGCCGGTGCCAAGCTATTATTTTCCGTCACCATCTTTTGGAATCAGGGCATGCACAATATTTATACATAACGTATTAGAAACATAGGAAAGCGTATTTTTACACAGCAGTCAAAATAATGCAGAAATACATTTTAACAACACAAATTTAATGGAAAATGTTACCTACATCATTTCAATCTTTTGAAGTTCACTACTATATGAGACTAATCATTCGGTAATTCAAATTCTAATTTCATATAAATTTTTAGATAAAATCATTGCGTCATTTCAATCTTTTAAACTGCCTATTATACCAGAGTAAACATTTGATTATTTAAATTTTAATTTCATGACAAACAACATTTATAAATAACAATGTATTAGAAAACACAGAAAGCGTATTTTTTCATAACAATGAACGAAAAGCAAAAATACATTTTTTACAACATACATTTGACTGATCAAGCCAAAATCGAGCCTAAGGCCTGATATTAATTCAAGGCCCCATTCCTATAAAAGCCACATTTTTTTATGCCTGCCTTTAGTGTATAACCATACATTTAATTAAATATTTGTCTTTAATCTATTACATTCGAAGTGCAAAAAATTGATAAGTACAGGCTCAAGAAGTGGTTAAATTTAGCACATAAATCACATAATGGAAGCTAAAGTAAAATCCTGATATAGTAAAAAAAATAGGCCCCAAAAAATCAGGGATAAAAGGCCGTGGCCTAGTTTGTAAGTGCGTTAATCGGGTACTGTTTTTAAGAGAATCCTTAAATTAGGCAGTGTTTTATTATTTTTTTACCTGTGTTATCAGTAAACAGACAATTATGTACCGCAGGCACTATATTGTCACAAGCAATTGTGAGTTTCTTGTCTGAATAGCTATTCAGGGGTCATTCGACAATTTGAAATGGTTGGATATTCTTACACAATTACATCTACTAAACTGCCCATGAAATATAACTGGAGTCATTAGCTCTTATCTCTCGGAGAACAGTGTCTTAATAAACTGGGGCGCAGGCACTTCCTCCCGCCGATTGAAAAAGGGTTGACCCCAGCGTTCTTGCCTTGAACCAATTATTTGGCTACTAGTATCCAATGTGCTACTGACTGAACTGAATCGATTAGGGTACATCCTTTATCCTTTACTGATGACTTTAGCTTTGTTTTCTCGGGCCACACCACCGCCTTCTGGAGCAAATGACCGCTGAAGCCCTCCCCATATTCTGTCAACTGTTGGATACACTTCACTTAACACTCTCACCTCACAAATCACAATTGCACACTCACATTCAATAAACGACGTCCGCTTCATGGCTGCAATTCAATCATACATATCAACGGCACCAGTGTACACCACGTCCCACACCTTAAGCTTCTGGGCATTACTATAGACAAGCAGCTGAACTGGATTCCACATATTAATAACCTAAGACAAACTAAGCAAACATCCCAATAACTCACTCTCTTTGATATCCAAAATATGGGGGGTCAATAATAAACTTTTAAAATTATGGTACAAAAATAATAATCGAAAGAAAAATCACATATGGAGCAGGTACAGGGTGTCCAGCGAATAAGACCCTGATTTCAAAATTAAATATCTCAAAAACAAAGATCAATAGAATTATGCGGTAAACGGTTTCTTTATTAGCTAAGCTGTAAAAATGTTATACAGAAGTTTCGAAAATTTAGTTTTAAAAACCGTTAACAGATGGCGCTGTAATCGCAATGCCTATAAATTGTGCTTCGAAGTCCAGAGCGATCAGTTCGACCGTTGAATCGTGAAAGGAGGTTAGCGTAGAGGTTAAAATCGTGTATTCTATTGAACAACGTGTTTTTCTGGTACTGGAGTATTACAGATTAAAACGCAGTCCTACGACAACAAGGCGCAGCTTGCAAAAAAGATTTAATGTTCCTAAAGGACCCTATGTGAAAATCATTCGCAAGCTCTTTGCCAAATTCGAACGAACCGGCAGCGTGGATGATAATCGAGTAGGAAACGTTGGACCCAGGCAAACTGTAGTCACTCCTGGAAATGTCGCCAAAGTTTCTGGAATTGTTCAGCGAAATCCAAGGAAGAGTGTGCGAAGAATTGCATCAGATACTGGTTTAAACCGTTTCAGTACGCAGAAAATATTGAAAAACAGCCTACGAATGTTTCCATACAAAATCCAAAGGCATCAGACTATACCCACAAGAGCTTTGGGACAAAGGGTTGACTTTGCGAACCAGATTTTCACAATGATTGATAATGAAGGGGTTGATGTTGGCCACATCTGGTTCACAGATGAAGCAAATTTCTACTTGAATGGATTCGTGAATAAACAAAACTGTAGATTGTGGAGTTCCGAAAATCCTCATTTGTGTGAAGAGAAACCACTGCATTCGCCTAAAGTTACTGCTTAGGTTGCACCATAGACATTATCGGCCTTTTTTTCATGCGACAAACGATCACTAGTGAACGTTACCTTACAATTTTGGAACAATTTGTCAGCACACAACTAGCGTTGGAGGATCGACCAGGTATCGATTGGCTCATGCAAGATGGGGCTCGACCACATCGTACAGAAAAGGTGTTTTGCCTTCTTGATGAGTAATTCGGGAATAGAGTTATTTCGTTGGATTATCCCAAATTTACTGGCACAGGAATGGATTGGCCTCCATATTTGCCCGATCTGACTCCTTGTGACTACTTTCTGTGGGGCGCATTGAAAGACACTGTCTACCAGAACCATCCCACTACTCTGGATGAGCTTGAATAGTCGATTTGTGTGGCATGCGATTCCATTTCTGTTGCGACATTGCGGAATGTGATGTCAAATTTCATTATTCGTTTACGCCACCTCATTGTTTCGAACGATGAACATTTTGAAAAGATTGTGTTCTTATTGAAAGAATGCTTGACTTGACTTTTTCTTTTGTTATAGATTGCTTGCAGAGAACGAGTTTTCGGCGTACAGCGCCATCTATTAACGGTTTTTGTAACGAAATTTTCGGAACTTTTGTATAACATTTTTTCAGATTAGCTAATAAACAAGCCGTTGACCGCATAATTCTATTGGTCTTTTTTTTTGAGATATTCAATTTTGAAATCAGGGTCTTATTCGCTGGACATCCTGTATCTAGGAGGCAATCTCACTAAACAAGCCTTAACAAAATTAACATATTTTCAATGTATTTTTCTTTTACAAATATCAAGGAATACAAAACAATATCTACAGATGCACTCAATGTCATTACAGGCATGTCACCAATAGCGATAACACTTAGAATATTACTTTTAGTGAATTCATATTTAAGTAATATTCTAGGCCTTAGCTGGTTTAGATATGTGGATGATGTTTTCATTATGTGGAGACACGGCACAGATGTACTCTTTTTTGGATAAAGTTAATAAGTTTGATCAGCAAGTAAACTTCACGCTTGAAATAGAAAAAAACCGAAAATTAGCTTTTTTGGATGTCCAGTTAATGAGAAATATGACTAAACAATGCCCAGATCGCACAGTTTTTAGAAAGATTGACAGATCAAATGCCACTATTCCTTTTGGTTGCTGTTCCCCTATAAGTTACAAATTTGCACCATTTAATTTTTATGTAAAAAGAGCGTTTGAAGTTGGTTTAGGCCACCTGCTTAAAGACGAATTGGATATAGTCAGAAATGTAGCATGTGAGAATTCAATTCCAACCCATTTTATAGATAAAATCATAGATTTAAAATGAAAGATTATGGAAAACAATTCTGGATAAGAAGTTTAAATTTTGTAAAGTTAATAACATTCAAGGCTTTTCGAGACTATGAGATATACCCTTTTGAAATAGGATGTAAAATTAATCGCGGCCCCTCCCCCAAAGTTAAAAAATTTGCTAAATGCGAAAATTTATCCAGTTCAGGCTTGTAATAGATCAGGAGTTTACAGAATACCTTTCAGAAAAGAAAGAATTCCTTTATGTAGGAATGATAATGAGGAAATTTTTAGAGAAACTAAAGGAACATGAAGTAGACAGACTGAGCAGACCACGCAGAGCGTTAGCGAGATTTGCTCAAACTCAACCTATAAAAGCTGAATTTAATAAAACAGTTATTTTCCGTACAAATAATTATCATGAAGCTATTATAAGAGGACCTCTTGAGAAAGTTTCTAGAAGTGAGACAGTTTGCAATAATATTTTGTCATATGACATCCATAGAATTTGGAGTGAATTGTTAGAAAATAGATAAAAGTTCGTTGAAATAAAACTTTTATTTTTCGCCCCCAGCCCTTTACCTTTCGTACCACCCTTATACAATAAAGGTCTCTCCCGGATTGTAAGCTCGTGTAAGATCGAAGAGGAATGACAGCATTGTCCCTGAGGACAGCCGAGTGTCGGCTGAATACGTTTGCAGTGTGTATGTTTTTAACCTCTTGACAACAACAAATTGATTTTTGCACCTTTAAGCAATGAGTACACTTGTGTTACAACACACAAGGTTAGTCTTAATTATGTCTCCGCGCACAAAGGCATAAGGTGAGTCTCAAAATTATATGGACAGGCGATTTTTCGAAATACAGGTAAGAAGAAGCAATAATCACGAAAAAAATAATTAGCATATGAAATCATAAACATAAGTACAGGGGGTGGACAAAATACGAACACTCATGAAAAATGGTGTAAAGAGCAATATCTAGAAAAATACATGAGGAATTAACCTGAAACTGCAAGTGTGTAAACCGTATAGTATAAGTTATATATATTTCCGTGAAGATGTTTTCCCGAAAGCCCATAGGGTACTGTCAACAAATTGAAAAAAGGACGAATATCTTTTGGATAACCCTGTAAAAACTAATGTAGCAAAAGCGTTCAAACTCGAGATTATTAATAAGTTGCTTATTTTAATATACTGTGTTCATTTTTATGAGGATAGCATGTATACTCGTAGAGAAATTAAGGTTTTTATAAAAACAGTCCCAAATTTCGATTAGTTTTTTGCTTATAATTTGCAAAGTTTTTAATATAAAAAAAAGTTCTTTTCCGAAAATATGACAAACAACATTGTACTTAATACTCTGCAATCAGAATTAAAAAATAATAAAAACTGGATGAAAAATGAGCAGGTTTACTAAAAAATGTTTCACTGCGCATGCGTGAATGCAATCAAAATATAGTATGCGTAATGTATTAGCTAAGTATATAGAGCAACTTTTGTGAAAGTCTCAAAATCATAGCTTGAAAATTCTGTAAATTATCGTCGATAGAATAAACTCGAAATCAGTTGTTCCCAAAAGGAAGCAAAAAGATGAGTGGTTGTATCCAAGTACGTGCAATATTGTGTACACTATCTTGGGACTAATCAACAGATATTTGATACAATCCCTCATCTTTTTGCTTCTTTTTGGGAACAACGGATTTCGAGCTTATTCTATCGACGATAATTTACAGAATTTTCAAGCTATGATTTTGAGACTTTCACAAAAGTTGCTCTATATACTTAGCTAATACATTATGCATATTATATTCTGATTGCATTCGCGCATGCGCAGTAAAACATTTTTTAGTAAACCTGCTCATTTTTCATCCAATTTTTATTATATTTTAATTCCGATTGCAGAGTATTATGTACAATGTTGTTTGACATATTTTCTCAAAAACTTTTTTTTATATTAAGAACTCTGCAAATTATAAGAAAAAACTTGGTGAAATTTGGGACTGTTTTTATAAAAACCTTAATTTCTCTACGAGTATACATGCTATCCTCTTAAAAATGAACACAGTATATTAAAATAAGCAACTTATTAATAATCTCGAGTTTGAACGCTTTTGCTACATTAGTTTTTACAGGGTTATCCAAAAGATATTCGTCCTTTTTCAATTTGTTGACAGTCCCCTATGGGCTTTTGGGAAAACATCTTCACGGAAATATATAACGTATACTATACTGTTTACACACCTGCAGTTTCAGATTAATTCCTCATTTATTTTTCTAGATATTGCTCTTTTCAGCATTTTTCATGAGTGTTCGTATTATTTTGTCCACCCCCTGTATATTACGATACAGAAATTTTATGTTTATATCACAGATTGTTTGCAAAAAAATAAAATTCAAAATAAGCTGTCTCAAAAACATATGGACAATGAAACGAATTGCTTTTATTATCACCGTATCAGAAAAATTTGCATTTTCTGCGCTCTGTACTTGTGACGTAACCACTTCAAAATATAAAACCACTGCTCTTTCTTCAATTGTCGAATAGTTGGAAAATGCCTCACAACGTTGAATTCTCTGCTGCTGATATTGCTAAAATTTGGCGTTTAAAGGCTCAAAATGTAAAAGTTTCTGATATTGCGAAACAAATGAAGCGTAGCAGATCTGGAATTTATGCAATTTTATCAAAAATTGACAATGCGATTGGGAAAAAGCGTTCATGTCGACTAAGGAAAACATCTCTAAGACAAGATAGAGAAATTTTGCGAGCAGTTTCAACCCAAAAGAAGTCTGTTCGTGAAATTGCGAGGACTTAGGCGTTTCTTATTTCCGTCGCATACAGGTAAGCGAAAATCAGAAATATCGCAGAATGTGTCGGACACCTATGCTGAAAGTGCACCATAGAAAAGCTCGAGTTCTTTGGGCTAAAAACACATGCATTGGACGGATGAATGGTTAAGTGTTTTCTTCAGTGACGAAAAAAAATTCAATTTGGATGGCCCTGATGACTGGGCATACTATTGGTCATGACTTACGAAAAGAACCTCGCGAGTTCTTTAGTCGACAAAAAGGAGGGGGTTCACCAATGGTGTGGGGCGCATTCTGTTTCAACAGAACAACAGATATTGCCTTTCTTAATGGTCGACAGTTCTATGAGGATTATCAAAATGTCTTTAAAAGCAATCTACTTCCAATCGGAAACATCTTAGAGGGGGGGGGGTGGAAATTCCAACAGGACAATGCGTCGATTCACACCTCCCACTCAACAACAGCTTGGTTTAAACATAATCAAGTGACTGTTATAGATTGGCCAGCCATCAGCTGAGACTTGAATCCAATTGAAAATCTTTGGGGAGTACTTGCACGAGATGTGTATGCCCATGGTCGGCAGTTTTCTACTATTCAGAAATTACAGCAACAAGGAGAGCAGAGTTGGTTCTCTTTACAGCCGCACATACTCCAAACACTAGTTGGAAGCATACATGATAGGGTTTTCTAGATAATTAAAAGGAATGGATACAAAATTTGAATTTAAATGCAAAATATTCGAAAAGTCCATATATTTTTGGGACATGGACTATTTTTATTTTTTTACATAAAAATTTGTATAACTTATACTTTATTTCTTTGCTGAAATAAATTTATGTTATGATACTATATGCATATTATTTTTTTGAACTGTTATTTCAAAAAATCACCTATCCATACACTTTTGAGACGCACTATACATGGCGGAGTGGGCGGATCTACTGGCAAAGCAAGCCACAACCGACGCTACCGTTAATCATCACATCCCAATACCACGCTCTTTTATTAAGAGGGTCTTGAGGGCTAGGATCTTATCCGAATGGCAGGAGTTTTAGGATACATCAGTGAATGGCAGGCATACATAATGACATCATCCCCAAAGTCTCTCATAACTTACTTACACTCGCACCATACACAACTAGTTTTCTCACAGGCCGTGGCCCCTTTAACACCTATCTGCACAAATTAAAATGTACCAGTGCCTCCCACTGTGAATTTGGTGAGCTGGGGAATTGCTACTCATGCATTCCATAACTGCACTCTAACGCAGCGCTGGTACATTATTCGCCCATCCACACCCCCTAACAGTTGGCTTCCCAACATCCTCACAGTTCTATCAAATATTAAAAATGTTCACATTTTTTCTCATGACCGGAACCACTCTCGTGACCAGGCCACTTAACACAATAGTGGCCTGGACTACACCCTGTTCCTACATCGAGTGATGCTAACCAGTGTCGAAATAGCGAATAATTACTAAGACTCAAGCAGAACAAGTGCCAAAGTACCTCATTTGATGCCATTGTGAATTGCATCCACCACCAACTTCACTGCCCAGTGTTGCGTGGGAAATTTGTTTTCCGGCAGTGAAGAATATATTTGCACATTTCTTATTTTTATGCCAATCAAAGCCACGCTGCCCCGTGTGGGCTCTGCCCAGGAAGGTCAGGTGATTGAACATTGTATTTTTTATGTACCTTAATAAAGGAATCCTGGAGAAACGTTATGTTCTACGGACTTCGTTAACTCGTCTGTAGAACATCTCGTATAATTATCTCTTTATTTCTCGTATAAACATCTCTTTGTTAACTCGTCTGAGTAATCCGTCTTAGGCTGTCAAATGAATTCAGTGAACACTTTCAAATAATAGTTCAAAGCATATTAAGATCATGAGTGAATGCATGTATTTCTCGTCTACTCCTCCGAAAATATGAACAATTGAGAGCTGAAACAAACAAATTATTTGTAGGGATCAGAAAATTTTACATTAGCTTTCAAAATTTCAATTTAACAGATTTTTTTTATTATTATTTTTGATGAGATTTCTAAAATAAATTCAAATGGTGGAAAATAGGAATATTCCAATTGTTGTGAAAAAAGGAAGAAATGACGAAATAGCGCTGTTCTTATATCTTTATTAAGGCCAGTTTCTTATTAAAATTGATGAAAGAAATACTATTTTTAATTTGAATAGATGGCATTTAAAACTATTCTCAAGTGTCTTAAAAGTGGAATGTTGCCATTTTCACGCAACATTTTCATCATAACATTAGATAAAAATGGTAACATTTTCATTCCTAAAACTTTCTATAATTGCGTCAATATGACGTCATTTTCACAGACTTTTCATTCCACCAGATGCGAAATTAGGACCAAATCTTCAAGGGACTACATTCTTTAAAATGTGAAAATGACGTCATTAAGAATTTGCATTTTCATTCAGAAAACTGAAATGTTTCTCTATAATTGCATCAGAATCATGTAATTTTTGTATTTTCCCCATTTAACTTTCCTTTTAAATATTTCTTTATTATTATAAAGAAAATTTATAAAAATAACATTGTAAATATTTTTATTTAAATGCAGAATAAAATTATAGTTTCCCCTCCCACCTCAAAATCGAAAGATCTTTTGCAATGCTATGTAATAATAAAATAACTAAATAAGTAAAAATGGGCAAACAAAACAGCAAATTAAAAAGTAACTACAATTATTACAAACTGAACAACTTTTTCCAAGCAGCTGAAATACAAAGTCGAATCTGACTTTTCATCAACAGTGACGTCACGATCAAGATAAAATGGATTTTAGAGAAAGTATAATTCAGAATTGCATTTTTCTTTTCGAAAAAAGCATAGAAATTAAACCAGAAAAGTTTAATAAAATTTTATTTATGTAAAGTTTGGTTATTTTATATTTAGATATTTTTTATACAAATTTCCAGTTTACTAAATGAATGGTCCTGGTACATTTTTTCTGTACGATCTTAATTTTTATAAATATGTGTAACGCAGATTTTGCATAGCGCATTTCCTTTTGTAACTATGAAAATCTAAGAAAAATGCATAAACTATACACTTTTCCTGGCTGATTTAATCCAAGGAACTCAAAAGGGTCAAAAGTATGTTGAAAGAAGAAAATTATAAAGTTGGTACAGTGTTTAACCCTCTGATTGCTTATCTCGCTATTTTCGCCGCATGCAATGCAAATGTAGCAAAATATGCCCTCCGCGTAATTACCACGGGCATGATATTTTTCCTTTATTCCCGTGTGTTTACCGTTTAACAAGTAATAATACTTTAAAATACAACATTTTGGCTTTGAATTGGATCTTTCATAACAAATGGCAATAGTTGTTCTACTGATTAATTTGAATTTGAGTCATTTAATTAGCTGGCTTTAGAAGTGCTCTTATTCAACTTTGTTCGCTATTTTCAGTGTGATTCCAAATTCATGGTGCAAACTTTAAGGGTTGGTACAGGACACTGTAACAAACATATTTTGTACAGGAAAACAGGGTCGGAAATCCATTTATATAGTCAAAAATACAGAGCGTTTCACTCCAAACCGAAGTCACGTTTTCGTTGATAACTTTAACAGTAGTGAAGATATTTTAACGAAATCCTTACAATATGCTTACGACTCATACAAAGATGAGTCTGTTGCGAATTTTGTTAACATATCTTCACTAATTGTTAAAGTTATGAACAAAAATGCGACTTCGGATTGGCGTGAGACGCCTTGTAATTTTGACTATATAAATGAATTTTTGACCCTGGTTTCCTATACAATAAATGTTTTTTACAGTGTCCTGTACCAACTTGCTGTAAAAATCAAAATTGAAGTGAGATTCTCTGTGTATTTGACTATATAAATGGATTTCCAACCCTGCTTTCCTATACAAAAATCGTTTGTTACAGTGTCGTGTACCAACCCTTAAAGTTTGTACCATGAATTTGGAATCACCCTGTATATTTCTGATGATTTATCGGATTTTGAAAGTGATATTAGTTGTTCTGCGAATATGTGTAACAATGCAAGTATTTTGAGCTTTTTAATTATTTTTTTTCTCAGGTCTAAATCTACAAAAAAAAATTATTTTCCAAAAAGGAATTGCATATATTAATTCCCAAATCTATATAGATTTGAAATATGTAATAAAAAATACCCAATCTAAAAATTGAACAGTCAGAGGGTTAATACTGCCCCCCCCCTTCCCCTCGGCTAAGCTATGCATTGCTTTTAGTAGTAGACGTTATTACCAATTTCTTGAAACCAGTATAATTTGTGTACGATGGTCTGCGGCAGAATTATGGTCAGGGGGGGGGGGTCTTTCTTTTTTCATGATTGTACAATTAATATATTTAGCGTGTCTTCGTGCGAATTTCAAGTGAAAAAAAAGCGTAAAATTTCTTCCTTTAATAAAATTTCGAAGCATCAATAAAATTACAGCAAAGTTCATTAAAAAAAAATATATAAAATATCTCTAAAATAGTAACATAAAAATCTTAAAATAAAAACATAAAATGATGATATAACAGAAGCAATCAAACTCTCCGAACTCTTTGATGATAAAACATCCAATATCACCCTTCGTCATCTTCACAGACATTTTCTAACTGAAAAGAATCAAAAAAGGAAGAAAATCAAATGTGTAAAAGATTACTGAAATTCATTCTAAAATGTAATGGAAATCTAAGCTTTCCTACATTTTCATAAAAATGCTGTTTAAATCACAAGGTAACTTAAATTTTCTATCACAATTTTGTGATGAAATACCCTTTATCTTAGATATTTTAAAAACTTAATACTATTAAAAATATTTTTCACAACAGCCAATTTAAAGCGTTTTCTGGAAACCAAAATACCGAACAGTCAATTAAAAATTAATTAATCCTCTAAATCTAAACTTTCTTTTT
The DNA here is from genome assembly GCA_963931845.1 of Maratus michaelseni. Lineage (NCBI taxonomy): Eukaryota > Metazoa > Arthropoda > Arachnida > Araneae > Salticidae > Maratus > Maratus michaelseni. Next base: position 411,237,876 of record OZ007586.1, read on the forward strand.
GTCAATGTCCCCACCTCAGCACATCATTTCTTGTTTAAAAAGCGACATTTATTCAGTTGAAAAAGTCTAAAAGGTAATGAACTTGACCAAAACAAGCTCCCAAAACATGATATTTATTAAAGACAACATAAAAAGTCCTGAAGGACAGTTGAAATGCAGAGAAAGAAGTAGCTAAGTAATGCTTAACAAAATTGGAAGGGGAGAAAGAAAATTTCAATGCATAATTGCAATGCATAAATATAAAGTATAAATATAAAATATAAATATTTTTAATCAATTCGTCTTTGATATCTACTTTACCTTAGTGTGAAGTAAAAATGCATTGTCTGCTTCAAAATTATTTACACAGAAACTCACATTTGGTAACTTTGATAACAATGATGTTGTATTTTATAATTGATTTTAGCACCTCATTAAAAACAGAAGAAATAGTTTTCGTCAACGATTTCTCCGTATGAATAAAAATACAAATAAGCATTTCTTGATTCTGAACCTTCAATTTTATGTAGCCATTTTCGTTGTCTATCATAATAACTATTCTCGATTTTTTCCTCTTAAAAATGAAATTGCTCTTTCTTCACCTGTGGACTTTGACCCCGCATTGAGAAGCTTAGCTTTAAACAATTTTAAATCATATGACATAAGTTTGAGTAATTCCATGTTATATATATTGTTTATTAACTTAATAGTATTTTGTATACATTTTATAATTTAATTACCTATCTTTAAATTGGAGATTAGGTCAGATCTGTTGCAAGAACATGTTTGCTGTATTTTGAATTCAAAAGGTATATTTTATATTATATATATTAATTTATTTAAAATGAAATCACATGTGTAAAATAAAAGGAAGAGACGACATAAAAAATAAACAATGGAAATGATAATGCAAGAATTAAACTTAATAAAATCAAATACTATGAATATCTCACGGAATCTTCAGAGCAGCATCATAAGAATAATTCATAGTAAATAAATGTTATTTCATCAAATATTGTCAGCAATATATCTAAAATCAACAATATTAAGTTCCTTATAACATATATAAGAACCAAAATAAGATTTTTTAAAAAAACCGCCAAGAGATGAATAACTAACTAAATAAATAAACCACGAGTCAACAGCAATATAAATTAGATCATAAAGCAATGGACAAGCTTGATCATAAAAACAAAGCGTAAAGAAGATTGAACAGGTTTAATATCTGCTGCACTTCACTTCCCCATGAAACACAAATGGCTGAGAAACCAGATTTCATTGCAGGAAAATTTATGATGAAAGAAAATTTTTGGTTCTGCCATCTACCACAAATTAATATAAGGAAAAGCTGGTGCTGCCATCTATTAGAAAAATGTAAAAGTTGGAACTACAAACAGCTTTGGCTTAAATTAAATATCAAACAAAGAAGTAATTAATGTAAATAAAATTTAGATAATATCAAACGGGGAGATGGTAGTAAACAATATTGTAGCCATGTATGAGGAGGCATTATTTAAATAATATTATGAATGTATTAGTTATGGAGTGATAAATGATTGTGTTGAATGCAAGAAACCCGCTTTTTTACAAAATAATTTTTTAGCTTGTTTTAGTAGTCCCGTCCCATCCCATTCCTCCTTAATACAGGAATGAGATTTCTCTGACTTTTTGCATACCAGTATAATCTCGGAGAAAAATCTTTTTATTTAATCGGGACATTCTGCGATTTAACAGAACAACGTTTTATGTAAGATTATACTGGTATTGGAGACAACTGGTAACGGAGAAATCTCATCCCAGTTCATAGCATTTTGATTTTATGATTTTTTTTGGGGGGGGGGGATTTTGTTATATTTTTTATATGAATTTTTATAATTTATATACACTGCTCAAAACAATTAAAGGATATTTGAAGTTTTATATAAAATAAAGATAAACGAAATTTTTTTTGCCGAAAATAGAAGAAGAGAATCACAAATGCAAATTTTTCTGGTTTTCAAACTGTGGAGTATGCAAATTTTGAGTTCGACGTCAAAAACGTCGCTTCAGCGGCAGCGAATGAAATTTGACTTTCAACTGGATAACAGAGAATGAAGACAAGGATGATCGGCATTCAGTGATTGCTTTGTTTCGATGAGTACGATGTCTCAGCGAAGTCATTTGACAGATTCAGAAGCTTGGAGAATTGTTGGTAGGTTAGAAGGGGGCCAAACTCAAGCCGAAGTAGCGCAAGCCATTGGAGTGTCACAAAGTGTCATTTCCAGGATCTGGAACCGTTTTTTGGAGAGTGGATGTGCAGGCCGAAGACCAGGGCAAGGTCGTGGACGGGCAACAACGCCCAATGAAGATCGGTATTTAGCGTTAACAGCTCGGAGACACCGAAACATGAACGCTACTCTTCTCCAACAACACCTTTGCTCGGCTACAGGCACCACGATTTCAACTCAGACTGTCCGAAACCGGCTCCATGCTGTAGGTCTGTATGCTCGCCGACCGATGGTATGTGTTAGATTAACATCAAGGCATCGTCGCGACCGCAGGGAGTGGGCAACCGAGCATGTCAACTGGAGGAGAAATGAATGGAGCAATATTCTGTTTTCTGACGAGTCCCGTTTTTCTATGCACCCGGATAATAGGCGTATTTTCATCTGGAGGGACCGTGGCAGTAGGAATAATCCTGCGTTCGTGCACGAAAGTGTCAGATTTGGCGGTGGAGGAGTGTTGGTGTATGGTGGCATCTCCATTGACGGGCGCACTGACCTCTACATCATTCGAGATGGAGCTCTGACTGGTCACCGATATAGGGATGAGATCCTCAGACCTATTGTAGTCCCTTACGCTGCAGCAATCGGAGATAACTTCATTTTAATGGACGATAACTGCAGGCCACATCGTGCAAACCTGGTGGAGGATTTCCTTTTCGAGGAAGGAATCGTTCGAATGGAATGGCCAGCGTGTTCTCCAGACATGAATCCAATCGAGCACGTTTGGGACGCTCTAGGAAGACGAGTTTCTGGCCGCTAACAACCCCCACAAACTCTCCAAGAACTGGAAAGAGCTCTTCTGGAAGAGTGGGGCAGAATACCCCAACACGTCATTAATAGCCTCATTGAGTCCATGCCTCAAAGGTGTTCAACGTTGCTGGCCGCCCGTGGAAACCATACCCCCTACTGAAAATGATTTTCTTTGAAGAAAACACCTTTTCTTATTCTTTTTTTCTCATATGCACAAATTGTGTTTTTTTCCTTTTGTACACAAATGCGCAATAAAATGCATTTTTTTCTGCCAAACATGTGTAATTTATTCTCATATAACCTACTATGTCTGTCGACCATGTATTAATCAGCTAAAAAGTTTCCCAGATACAAAATCCACCTAAAACTGCAATATCCTTTAATTGTTTTGAGCAGTGTATTATATATATACTATATAAAGTTGTTAAAAGCTAGGTTAGGTTGACAAGCATTTGCCCAGATAAAGCGGCTACCCCAATTATCAAAAGTAAAAATTACTTTTCGATTTTGCTCTTGAACATTTTATCCTTAATAAACGGTGTTCTAAATAACCGGAATCTACCGTATATTTAAAAATGATAGGATGACTTTTGTCAATGTGTTTTACTATTGTTATCAAGTTGGTAAAGTTTTATGTGTCCTTTTAATAGCAGACTAGCAAAAACACAATAATTTCTTTTTGTAAATGTCGCAAATATTTGACTGATTACAAAGTAACATACTGTTTAGCAATTATAGTTATGAAGAAATCGGATGAAAATCCCAAGGGAAGTTAATCAAGAAATGTGAATGGGGCAGTTAAACAAAGGCTATCTATTTTTCTATTAAGTGATCTCAGTGTATAATAAAATTAAACGGCACACTGCAATGTGAAATTGAACCCAAGGACAGTTCTGTGCAGGCTGCAGTAATTTGGTCTAAATGCTAAACTTCCACAAAAAACATTTTTATCGCTCAAACAAAGGTTGTAAAGGTTGAAATGAGCTGTAGTTCATGTTAAGTGGACAGAAAAGGCTAGGAAAGTGTTATTTGTAGTGATGAGAGAAAAATTTCAATGCTTGATAACGATGGCATAAAATATGCAAGTAGGGGAATCCGAAAAGATTTGCATTCTGGTCTCATTTAGCCTACCATGAAATATCCAATTCGTGTCATGTTCTAGTTTTATACGAGATCGAAAGATATGTGGGTAGAATTTGTTTGATTAATTGGAATATAAATGCCAAAAAATATATAACGGATATTTGACTTGGAGCCCACTTTGAAGCCTTCCATACTTAGATAATGAAGTATTTCTATTTCCGCAGAATTCGGCTTCATATTAATGTTGTTACTTTATGATGAAAAAAGTGGTTTCCATATAATTGCATCTCATTACTGGAATGATGTGGAAATAGCCCAAAGCTTAACTCAATTGAAATTCTATGGAGACGGAGACAACTAAAGAAATTTGTTTGTCGGAATAAATTCTTCAATAAAACGAAATTAACAGAAGTAATAATTGAATCATGGTCTCATATCAAACAGTAGCAGAAGTTTAAAAAAATTCGTTCACTCAATGAGAAGGCATTGTAAGGATTTAAAAAACGCTAAAGGTTTCACTTTTATATATATATTTGGCTATTTGATTTTAGCTGCAAATTTCTCAATGAAAAAGATGAAATATTTGAATTTGAAAAATAACCCATAGCAGGTCTACTACTACTCTTTGTCGATTGAAATATTTAATGTGTTTTATAAGAGTATGAGATTGAGCATAGAGAATACTTAAAAAACACGATGTGTAGATTTATGAATGAGCTTTTATACATAGAGATGAGATGCTTTCAAAGTCCAACAGTAATTAGCCCGAAAAGAGAGGCGGTGCTAATAAAACAACGTTTGGAGCATCAAAATATTTACTAAATATTGCAATCCGGTATTGTAGCATTCGGCGTACCATCATCACTGATGAAGATATGATGAATGCTACAGAAACTGGTATGCAATATTTGGTGAATAATTTGGTTCTCTAAACGTTGTTTCATCTACTTACTTATGAGTAATTAACATCATCATTTGTCTACTTTTCCTTTCCAAAATTAAGAGTTCATCGTAAGAATAGCTTTGAAGTTTCAGAAAATCTATAAGTTGTTTATCATAATTCTTTAAGGTAAACTTACTAGTTCTTGCACCAATTTTTCTGCATCTGGAAACTGCAAATTCCTGGGAGCCACCATTGCGTTTCTGTTCCTCGGACGTCTAATCTAGAAGGAATTAGGCAGATATCTTAGAATATTGAAAATAATGATTTTAAATCAAAATACGTGTATTTCTCAAGTCGAGGTAAAAAAAAATGTTCTATATTGCTGTGAACTTCTTAAATTACTCTCGATTAATCAATTCCTCAAAATCTTTTGTTGTGTTATTAACCTTTCCGGTAAGATTTAATAATGAAAAATTGTGCATGAAAGCAGCATTTTTTTTCCTTAAAGAAAAAAAGGTGTTTCATTTAATGCTTTAAGCATTCTATTAAACAAAATACATTAATTATTTTGACACGAATTATATTATTAGGAACTATATAATTTTTTTGGTAGTAAAAACATTTTATGTAACTTTGGTTGTAAGACTAGTGTAGATCGGTATTTTACGGTTTGGCACGAAACACATGACGAGACGAGCTTGACTAGTTATTTTACCGGAAATGCTTAATATATTAATGTATATAAGAAAAGAGGATTTGAAACATTAAGTTGGGCAAATTAAATTAAAATTCTTTTATAATATTGAACACATTCAAATAACAATGCATACTTATAGGATAAAAAATTTTCAATAACAGAGATAAATATTAGCAATAAAATGGCAGCACTAAATGTTTTTAAACCCTCACTGACACCTTTGCGGGCCATCGATGAATTTATTATTATTCGGAATTCGCTGACATTTATCATCAGATCAATATTCTAAAGCGAAACGGTAAAAAAAAAAAAACCTGGATTTTTAAACCTTAGAACGGTAGCTTGTTTGAGTTCACCTATTTCGGTTGTGCTATATGCAAGTTTTACGCATGCCTTCTCCTCACCCACCCCACCCACCACCAAAAGGCGCACACAATTTTTGACTATTCAGTGGAATTTCTAAAAAAATATTTTTAGCAAAGAAATATGTCAGTTTAACATTTTTAATAAAAATAATGAGCATACACATCTTATAAAAACATACAAATCTTATAAACATGACAAAATTTTTACACAAAATAAGCGGACTAGTCTAATTTAAATCTTAGAGAGGATCAGAGTTGGTTTGTGGTGGAAGACACAGAAAATGATGCACTGATACCTACAATTAACGCACGCTACCATTCCATATTAATAAGAGCATTTTATTAGTAATTACAAGATTGATTTAATGGTAGCCAGAATACCCGAAATCAGACTAAAAAAACATCAAATAACTCATTTTACAGGCGAAGTGATGCCCGGATTGATATTTCTTGGAAATTCAAATTTCGATGTGAATAAATTCTCTTATTGTAGTCAGAATTATTACTTATACAAAGAGAAACTTCGATAATTGCAGTTATTTTTCTGACTAGCGTCTGAGCACGAAGAGAGAAAACAAGCACGTAAATTAAATTTTAAAAAAATCAAAAAACCAGACTGCGTAAAAAGCGAACTAAAAAAACATGCAAACGAAGCTTCTGACTGTAAAATAGTCTAGGAAAGATAGTCTTCATTTTGAAAGACCTATCATTCAATAATATGCCATTCAATATGGTGCGTAAATTTTTTTTTTTTTGTATCTAGCGCCATTTTGTATTTCACGGCCGCCATTTTGAACTTATGAAAACAAACCCTAGCCTATAACCATCGGACGGCTAAAACGAATCGATAGAGACCTCATTCATTAAAATCCATCCAGCCGTTGGGATGTTTCTAGGGTATAAAGAAATCCACATACATACATACCCAGATACGCGTTAAACACATAACCCTTCTTGGCAGTCGGGTAAAAAAGAAATAGCGAAAGTTCTCAATAGATATTCAAATCTACAAGATGTCCCGTAATTCCACGTACAGACTTAGTTTTTGTAGAGTACTCTACCGCACCATAATATTTGATAGGAAACCAGTATCATATTCCTTTTCAGTCAAATTTACAGGGTGTCTCACTTGAATACAAACATAACTATTGTTCACAACTTAAAAATAAAATTATTTAAATGAAATTTTCAATAGACTCGACTTTAGTGTAATGTAATGCAATGTAATCATGGAAATTATTGCAAGTGTGCTGCATTTTGATTAGTGAGACAGTATGTAATGTTAAATAGATGCCGAAATATGGAGCGCCTGTCCAGCACTATTTGGATATGGAGGGTGTCTACATCTACCACTATCATGAGATCTTTACAATTCCTTCAAAAGGAAGGAAAGTGCTGAAAACTTCGTAAAATATCATCTTTATTGTTAAAATTTATGAACAAAAATCAAAGTTCGGATTAGAGCAACACTCTTTGTAATTTTGATTGAATAAATGGACCCTGGTTCCTTACACAAAAATTGTTTGTTGTAGTGAAATACCACCACCTTTTAACCGTCCAGTCGGAGCACAGTGTACCGAAACCACCCTTTTTCTACGACATAGGTGAAAATTGTATGCATTTTCCCAAGGGTTATATTCAACTAGAGTTTTTCTATAAGTCTCACAGCATGAGGAACCATATATGTTCTTTCCCTTATATACTGTGTTAGCCCCATTTTTAGAAGGAAATGTATCGGAAAAGTAGGAAAAACAGGTGAAAACCAAAAATGAGTAACAGATTAAAAATATATTGTTATGCAAGGTTGAATTTTTTATATTTTGTCATTTTTTTTCGTCTTGTGAGTAATATTCTGAGCCTATTTAGTTAAAAAAATTAATTGGGTTTGTAGTCTTATGTATGGTTTTTTTATTTATTTTTTTTTATATAAATTTCAACATTTGTCTTGTGTCAAGTCAAGATCCGCTATAACCGGCAAAATCGTTAGTATATTCCTCTTTTGTAGGCATTTGAGGAGTGAAAAACGTTGGGATATTACCTGTGCCTAGGTGTGACTTTGGCAATTAGTGGTGTTTGATTGAATAAAAAACAACGTAAAAAAATATGCTTCTGTACAAATCTCATTAAAAAGCGATACTATTTTGTTTAAAATAATTAAATTTAAGATTTTTTAATTAAAAATTTATAAAATTAACACTTTGAATATAAAATTAACAAAAATACATAAGGCATATTGAAACAAATTTGGGCTTTTGCACTTCATATGCGGTCAATGTCTGCAAAAAAAGTCAGTTCACGGGCACAAATCTGGTATTCCTTTCTCAGCTCTCAAAATTACATCAAACTGATTAAAGGTCATTGCTATTCGTCTATCCATTCCTCCCTTATGATTTTGAAGGAAAAATTTCAGCTCCTGCGTTTTTTTAATGTTATTTTATGAAACTTTCATAAAACTCATGATACGCTATCGATAATGCAAATAGAAATATTATTTCGCGTTTTAAAAATTCATTTCTACAATAATGTAATTGATGTGCGTTACGCTGAGTTATTATTGTGTTTTACATAGTCAAACGATAATTTAGTAGAATATTTAGTAGAATTGGTATTTACCTTTTTTAAACATATTTTTGTTATTTTTTCTGTTTGCAAATACTAAAATTTAATTATCTCTCTTGGTATGCACACATTCTTTTCTAAATTATCTCTTATTACTATTGCGAAATGTCTGGTTTTTATTACAGCGTAACTAAACCAAACACCTGTCTCGAAAAAAATACGAAAGCTCCTCTCGCCCATTCTATTGCTCCTGTGATAAGTTAAATTGGTACGTGCAGTTCCGGGACAGTGTGTTAACACAAGACTTTAATGAATAATAACAACATTGTATTCAACCGGGATATGTATTCAGAACTAAAAAAAATCGAAGATAAATTCTATTTAATTCTAATTGATGCAAGAAAATAAAAGTACCGTTTTTATGCGTGAAATATTCATTATAAATGTGATTATCTACGTGGTCATGAGAGGTCATCTACATATTAATATGGAACATAACTTTTGAAAGGTTAATAGCAACATCATAACTTTATAGTATATTTCAAGTTCAGTATGTTAAAAAAAAATTGGAAATACAGATTTTCATCAATTTACAATCTGTAAATTAGTGAAATCTAAATTATTGTAGTAATAATGTGATTTTTACAAAATTGTGAGCCAAAACTTTGTCAAAATTAGAATCAGCATGATTGGGAACCTGTATAAAAACAAACTCATAGCTGCCAACCTTCAAGACATTTTCTCAAAGTCAAACATATTTTTAATAGAAATATTAGTTAATAAATTAAATAGAAAAGTACCGCACAGGGAAGACATTTTATTAAATAAATTTTCTGGTCCAAAATATGTTTAGTTGACTTGAAAAAAGATGGATGGTTGGTAGCTATGACAAAATTAAGGATCTGCATGTTAGTTTTTTTTTTTATTTCCTGCCATTTCATGCTAAGTTTTAGCAAACAACAGCATGTTTGTGGATTTCCAGTTAAGCACTTTTTCTCTAGTTAAAAAAGAATTAGTATATTCTTATTCCAATAGTTATAATAGCACTTTCATTGAACCTTTAAAATACCCGTTAATCAGTACTGACAGATGCCCCACACGTAGTTTAGTTTCACTTAACACGTTTTTAGAGATATATCAGCAAAAAATTATATGATGAGAAATGAAGGGTCAAATCGGAAGAAATTAAAATTTGGGGTTCGTTTTGAAAATTTTAAGTTCGAACTAAGAAATATTGTACCTCAAGAAAAAAAAACAAAAAAGCCTATTAGAAATTAAGAAAAACAAAGTGACTTTGGTGCAAACAGCTTTATCCTGCGAGTTTTAAAAATTAAGTTATGAATAGTGTTAGATTTTTTAGAGGGGAGGGTTGACTACTGCATATAAAATAATGATTTAGTACAAAAAAAAAAAAGACGCCCGGTAGCTCCGTGGTCAGAGCATTATGCTACCACACTACCACACTATCACCTCACGAATTTGATACTCAACATTTTCATTTCTTCGCGGTCTATAAAATGAGAATTATGCTTGGAACTGAACACTGGGTTTCCGCATCAATCTGACCATTTTGATCGGAACCACCGAGCTCCACAATAGTACGGAGAGCTAACTCCATTTTTTGTTACATTGAATCCAGTGGTCCGCCTATGAATACAATGCCACAGAATTCCGGAGGAAAATTTATGGCAAAACATTGAGTAGTATTGGGTAGATATTTTCAAATTGGATTTTCTTTAAAAAAATGATGCAGTTTCTACAATTTTCACACACACACACACACACACATATATATATATATATATATAACCATTAAATGAACGTTACAACCACCAACAAAAACTGAAATTATGAATAAAATTAAAATAACTAATTAACAAGAAAACAGATCCCCCCAACAAACTGAACATTGATACCAAAAACATAGTATTAAAGAAAAAAAGGCAGAAATTGAATAATGGAAATTTGTAGAATTTAGACAGAATCTTCAGGTCCCAAATACCTAAATTTCCACAAATATAATGTGTGGTTTCATCTTCATATTAGCCATAAAATAGCTAAAGAATATAAATTTGGGACAACCACAAACACAATGTACAGAAATACTCAATGAAACAACACTTAAGTTCAAAATAAAACATGATAAAAAAGGATTGATGGGAAAAAATAATAAAAACGTGAAATTACCCCATTTGAAAGCAAAATCCAAATTTGAGTCAGCATATTACAAGAATTCGTGTTATAAGTATCTGTAGCCAAAACAAAGGAAAAAAAGTTATTTAAAAAAACTGATGGACCATAGATCATGGAACAACATGTAATGCATCACCAAGCACATACCCCAATATATAAAACCAGCACCCTCTATAGAAAAATTAAAATTGAACTCCACCATAAATTCAAAAGAATAAATCAATGAGGTTCTGCCATCTATTGGTAAATATATACAATTATATTTATTACATTATTGGATGATGTTTTAAAACAAAAACTGTCGAGACAAATAATTAAACAAAATTATGTTAATAAATTTATTGTATTAGAATAATGAATAAAAGATGTATTAAAATAATATAAAAAATAAAACTAACGATTATTGATTAATGTATCACATAAATATTTCTACCTAGCGATGACATATCACCATTTATATTACTGTGACACATTGCAACATATCTTAAGTTAATTTATAATTAATAAAAAAAATGTATATAACAAAGATGCAAAGGAAATAATATTAATAATTAGATTTTGAAATTAGTTAAAGTGTCTACAAACTTACTTAAAAAATTAAATACACATGATATAAGGGGAGAGGGAAAAATAAAAATAAAATTTATACATGCAATGTATTCTCATTTAAGAAAATAAACTATGTATTAGAAGCTAATATGATATTGTCCAGAGTGGGCTAGAATTTAAATACAAGTAATCGTAAAATTATTAATGAATATATTTAATATGAATAAATAAATATAACTAAACCCATATGCAGATAAAAAATCGAAATTAAGTCCATTATGAAATGTGTAATTGCATCGTAGTACTAAATCAAATGCCTCTTTCTATATATTGTTAAATACATATATACAGGGTGATTATAAAAAAAACTATCCCGATATATGAGCCCGTGACTGTCATATCGTTCACAGAAACTGAATGAAATTCTGGCCTAAAGTATTTTGAGGTATGCGCTCAAGAATCATGTGAAAAACAACAGTTAAATTATAACAGTTACGGTTACAGTGACAAAATTTCGAAAATTTCAAATGTGCAACACCTACTTTTTTTTTATCGGAATGTGATCTTCACAGTGAAAAACCATAAAAAGCGTTGGAACGGTACCTGTTGCACAAAAATCTCCGGCGCTAGACAGACTAAGAAGAAAAGTGAAAACAACCAACAAAGGACAGAGAAGCAACAGAAAGTAAAACATTTTATTGTTCAGTGCTATCCACCATCTGCCGCATGTAAAGTGTCGTCGTGTGTGAAATGGAAAATGTATGAAACACAATCCGCCGCTCTCTGCAGCTGGAGTAGTTATGAGTCGCCCTCGAGGTCAGGTCAAGGGAGGGAAGCTTTGCTGGACCAGGAGAAGTTCGTGTCCATGAGGGACCACAGGTGGTGGTCCGATCCTAATGGTGCGTATTGCCCATCTGGGAGGGGTCTCTTCCCTCCCGGACGGACCGGACAAGAGGAACCGGACCAGAGGCTCGTCAGTTAGGTGACGGCGTCTAGACCAAAGTCGAACCCTGGGTCGTCAAGCAGTCCAGTATGTCTTTGCGCAGTCTGATCTTTATATGCCCGACGATTGGATTAGCAGTAATCTCTAATTTTCAGGCTACTAATATCAGGTCGGGAGCGCTCCTCTCGCGCTTGAGAGTTCGCCTTCCACGACTCTTTGGAACCGAGACTGGCGTCTACGGTTTCTTAGTACCGACGGCCCTGCACGGCGAGAGGGCTTCTCGGAGTCCTCTGACTAGGTCGCTGGGAGGTAAGGCGAGAGAAGTTATTGGGCCGGGAGGTCCGACCCTGCCCCAAAAGAAGCCCCTTATTTCTTCGCCGCTGCTGACGAGTCCAGTAGTAACCTTTGAAGGCGTTTTATGCTCGACGACGGCGATACATTAAGTGCGGGTTAGGAAAACCTGACTAAGGCCCAGATTCCCTATGGATGTCTGGTTCCTTAAGCTGTTGGGAGACTGTGGCTCGTCCCAAAGTGTAATGTGGTGGTGTCACAAGAGGGTGGGCTCCACCGAAATTCGCAGCGACATATGTCGTCAATCTCTTGGGAAAATGGGGGTGGTTAACAGTTAGCGGGTCCGCACCGTCAGTAGCGCTCACAGGACTCTCCTGGTCGAACGCGTTATACATTTTTTTAAATCTTGGTACGGCGGTTGACGTGCCTGACGGGCGCCCGTAGGCGCAGCTCAGTTTTATATCATTCATATAGAAAACCAACAACACAAAAAATAATACATAAATTTTTAATTTTTTTCAGCTGTGCAGTTACTTACTGGAGACTCGAGAATTGCAGACCTTAAGCTTTGAGATGATCCCGGTATTTCCTTTTTGTCCTTCGCAGGATCTTTGCACAGCTCCATAGAAATAGTGTCACCTGCAAAAAAGTAATTTTAATGACTTTTTATAAGTTAATGCTTCAAATTTTTGGGGATTATATTTAATAAAGTACCGACTGATCCAAAAGTAACCAAAAAAGTAAAAATTAAATCTTTAGGAAAGCATACAGCAACCCGATGTGTTTTTTACAGAAATGCACAGAAAAGCATGGGTGTTTTTAATAACAAAAAAATTATCGGCAAAACAGTTACATTTTTCAACAGTAAGCACTATATTTGCCCCCCATGCGCTTCCTACCACTATTTAAAATATGTGACAGGAATTACAGCATAAATCCCCTTTAATGATTTGCAGTGTTGCGCAATGTGCGTCTGACAGGTTTTCACATTAGTAATAACAGTCACACAACTTTTGTAATCCTATTAAGTGAATAAATATGATTCAGTCCTCTATGAAGATCATTGGCAAGTACAATCTTAAATGAATGTTGCATTACAAATGCTGCTAACTGCTTGTTTATCATCTTACCATGCACTTTCTTAGCGTCTACATGCTGCGGGGATGTTTCAAAAGCAACGAAATTGGGTTCTATATGAAAGTGGATTGTCGTGGAAAATCGAAAAAGTATATGTGAACTGCTGCTTCAAACACACACAAAAAAAGATTTTCTTCTGAATCGCATTCTTACGAAAAAAGAATCATGGATTCATTACGACAATCCCAACTGACTGAAGGCATGGGTGCGTTTAGTTGAACCCTGTCCCCGTCAGTGAAAAAACAGAATGCTCATGGCAGTAAGTTTACGTTGTGTATCTGGTGGAACCAATTGAGCGTATTCTACTATGAACAGTTTTCAATCACACCAGACAATGGTGAATGTTACAGGCAACAATTAATCAATTTGAACGAAGAAATGCAGTAAAAACGTACAGATTAAAGAAGAAAGACAGGATAAGGGGGTATTCTTAAGAGACAATGCTCGCCCACAAGTTGCTCGATCAATGAAACTCTAGAAACTCCACTGTATTTACCAGATGTTGATCCTTCACATTGCTAGTTGTTACTTTACATGCAAAATGCCCTTTCTGAGTGGCGGTTCATTTGTTACGCAGGAATCAAAAATTTGATCGATGAGCAGATTCTTTCAAAACAACCACTTATTGCATTTCCATTATTCGCTTCTTGCTTGACAGATGGGCGAATGCTGAATCTTCAGATAGTAAACACCTTGAATAAATCTTTTTTTAATTTTGACAAAAAAGTGTCTTTCCTTTACTCGAAAACGGGCGGAGTCAGAGTTATACATCTAATAGTAGCACTGCGAACTGTACATTTGTTTATAATAGTTTAACTTAAAATTTTAATGTTAAATCGCAGTACTTATTGTAAATAAATGTAATTTTCAACATGCGGAGCAATTTGAACACATGATTTAATTCTAGAACCTAACCTCCTAAAACGTCACTTCTTATGCAACTATTCTGGCAGTAAAAGTTTCAATATTAAAGAAAAGCCCATGGCATTGAGATCTGGCTAGTTTCAATCTACTAGCCAGATCTCAAATGATTTTCCTAACAAGAACTTCTTGCGATCCACAAATTTTATGGTTATTATCCGTCGGGGTAATTTAGGTAGAAATCGATTTTCTCTTTGTCTAACATTATTTCTTTAGAATTATTTAATTTATATCATATGTTTGTACCATATTTCCCATTTTTTTAATGTCAAAATTTTTAGATAACCAGGGATATTCTGCGCAAAAAAAAGTCGAACAGGCATTGTTTGCAAGTCAGTGAGCAAATAAACATCAGAAGCGCATTGTTACAAAACCATCTGATCTAAACCTTTCGAATTCAATTGTTTACATTACAATTTTTTACCATACTTGGACTTAAAAGTTTAATGTTAAATGGCAGGGTTTAGTATATAAATGTAATTTTAAAAAAGCGGAGCAATTTGAGGATATGGTCTAATTATAGAACCTAACCTATGAACTAATCTAGTTGTTCTTTTCCAGACATGCCTCGCTGTATATACGGAAAAAACCCATAAGATGATGGAAATGATCTCAATAAGACTGTGAAGATTTCAAGAAGGGATTATCAGTGTATGATGCAGCAATCACTGTATGATAGATTTAGGTCTACTACATTTTCATTAATTAATCTCTAAAATTAATCTCTAATTCTCTAAAATGTCTATTTTTTAACGTACCAAAATTTACCTAGAGATGGGGTAACTTGAGTATAGTTAGACTATGAAACTCATATTTCTTTGTAAATACACATTGCACCCAAATTCCCCTCCCCCCCCCCCCAGAGCCGTCCCTAGGGATGTGCGACAGGTGCGGCCGCACAGGGCCTCGCGCCCGAAAAAAAGAAATATATGTACAAAATAGCTAAATATTCATTATTCATTTTGTTGTGAAGGTTTTTTTCCCATAATAAAATTTATATGTGTAAACTTGCTTATTTATAAAATGTAAAATGTTTATCAATTAAATGTTGGTGCAAGTTGTAGACGCTCGAGAAGAAAATAGATTTATTGTAGCTTATATTTAATCTGTAGGCATTGTTATACTGTAGCCTAGGCAGCACTAGGCGCATGAACTGAAAGTTAATTGCTAAGAGGTTGGTGCTGATGATGATGCTGCTCATAAACTTTTCACTGTTATTTTAATGACTATTTGAAACGAACAACATTGATTAGCTTTCCTTCTTGTGTAATAAAGTTTCTCTTTTTGTTTGACGAATATCGATGCACCTACCCACACGCATACGTATATGTGTTATTTCATAAACACAATGCAGAAGCTAGCGAAAACTAAAAATTTTAAGTCACCAAAAATTATGAAAGGTTAAATTTTAAAGATTCTTAAGGAAAAAGAAAATTTTTGGGAAATATTGATTTTAATTCAAATATTTTTCCTATTTTTAAATTGTCTAATTAAAAAGTATTACCACGTTTAATATTTGGTAATTAAATCAAAAAATTTAACAGGTTACAATTAAAGAAAGAATAAATTTTATAGGTCAAAAGTTTCATCTTTGTTATATTCGTTACTGCCATAATATAAAGTGGTCTGATCAAGTAATTTATTTGATTAATCCTCTGACTACAAATTTATTTTTTGCTAAAAATTGCTGCAACTGTCGACAATTTTTATTATTATTTGTAGCACTTTTTCAAAAAAAATAATCTTTGCCGTACACTTCTATGACAACTTCAAAAGCAATCTACCACAACGAAAATTTTTTGTAATAGTAGTACAAAATAAATATACAAATATTCAATAGTGGCAGACCTGCTATCGGTCCGTGGGACGTATATGTTTCGCCGTAGTCAAATATATAAATACTTTAGCCACTATCTTTGATTTATGTTTCTGCTTAAAAATCAGAAAAGGATTAGCAATTTTCTCCACCAAATAGTTTTAAAAATTGCTTGATTTTGTATAATTTCCATTGGCTCTCTGCTGATTAGTGATCGACTGCTCATGAATGTCACGTAAGCATAGGTGCCAACCTCTCATTAACATTCCGTAATATAAGGGCTAATTTGACCCAGGTTTAACACGTTTTGCACCAGAAATTATTTTAAGAGATGAAATTAAATAAATTCCACGAAGAAACCTGAAATTGGATAAATAAAGATGCATCCAAAAATTTTTCTGGTTTGAAGCGCTGTTAAACTGGGTTAAATTAACCCGCATATTACGGAATATTAATGAGAGGTTGGCACCTATGCGTAAGTATACTAGAGGTCTGCATGGGCCGAAATTTTTAGACCCAGATCAAGCACGGTCGAGAGAAAACTATCCCGACCCGGTGTAAAAACCAAAAGCTCGGTCCCGGCCTGAGCCGAGCAATAAACCATTAAAATCAGGCCCGACCGACTCAATGCCTACAAAAATTTCGATATTTTTTAGCCAGTATTATCCTACAATGAAAATTATTTAAAAGAATATTGCACACATATTTAAGCAAACATTTTAAAGTACAACATTTTCAGATTCAACCCTCAAGCCATAGTATACGGAATTACATAGAGTTATAGGGTAATAAAAGAAAACGTTTGGAGTTTATCCGTAAAATTTAGAAAAATAAAGATATCTTACAACGAGATGTATAGGGAACATTCAATTAGTTACCAGAAAAATTATAGATTCTTTTAGTATAAAATAAACTCACTTTATACATAACAAAAGACCATATATTTTTTTAGGTTAATCTTTAACATTTTCTTTTCTGTGGTTAACAGGACATGGTCCCTTTAATTTAGGCCATCACAAAGAAAAATTTATCTGTATCTCGAAAACTAATCATTGGAACGAGCTGTGCACTTACATACCCACACTTTTTACAACTGTGTTTTGTTTTCTGTGAAATTAATGTGTATCATAATATTTTGATTTTATTAATAATCTTCATAATTCAAAAATCTTTCTGGAATTGAATAAAATGTCTGAAATATCTTTGCGTCTATTTGTCGCATTAAAAAATTCAATCTGATGATTTTTGAGAAGATAATAAATAAAATTTTGTCAAGTGAATTAACATTAGCATACTCAAACTTTTAACACATCTAACTCTACGAAGATTTAAGAAAAAGTATCAACTGAACTTTAAAATGGTGTCAAAAATGGGTGTTACCATTGGAAAATTCAAAATCTATATAATTTTTAATATATAGATAACCCCTATTTCAAAGTTTGCATTCAAATTCGAAAAGTAGACATAATTTTCAGTCGAACAGTACCTTTCACATCTATCTGCGGCAACTTGACGATTAAAAAGTGTGGGGGATGTTCTCTCTCCTTTTTAACTACTATACAATATCACTCATTTACAAAAGCTACTTTGGCATGAAACGGCCAGAAAAAATTGCCGTCTCGACCCAAATCTGTAGAGAAAAGAATAGCTCGAGGCCTGTCCGAATATTATGAAATGCTCGAATCTGTATAAATCTCCACTAAAACGTACTCCCCACTCTCAAACACGCAAAAATAGGCGTAATTCTTGGTGTGTCACTGTGTATATCATGCAGCTTTTTCATACTAGTGTTGCCAATTTAGAGATTTTTTTTTTAATTTAAAATATCTACCAGACTTTCCGAATAGTTACTTTCACTTAATTTCTGTCAAATAAATCAAAACTTACTATTCGAAATTTCTGGTTGAGGAATAAATTACTTCACTTCCCTTAATCACAGAATGTCTGTCATTAAATAAAGCAAAAGTTTCTATTGGAAATTTCTGGTAGATTAATAAAAAAATAGTAGAATTGGCAAATTGGCAACAGTGGTGCGAATGGGAGGGTATTAAGTTTGGAAGTGAAGGGCCTCGCAAAAGTTCTTGCACTCGGCCTCGCTTTTGCTAGGGACGGCTATGCCCCCCCCCCCTACTCACGGGGTAATTTGAGTATAGTTAAATTTGTATTTATCTTGGGGTAACGAAAGGGGAATAAAAGTAACTATTACATTTCATTCTGGGAGAACACATTGCTTAAACAAATTTGAAAAAAAAAAAAAAAAAAAAAAAAAAGAAATCCTGTCATTTGTGGTTCTTTAAGATTTTAAAATTACAAACTTTTGACTTTTATACTCAAATTACCCCGACTGAGGATGTACAAAATTCTTCGCAAAATAAGTTGTCTACATTTGAAAATTTGCATGAAAGAGCAAATAAGATTAAAAAAAAAATGGAAATCCTGAAAAACTTGCTCTACCAAACCATGCATATTTGGCCAAAAAATACTTTGTAAGTGCCAAATTGTCGCAGAGATACGCGAAAACTGTCCCTCGATTAGAAATAGTTTTCTATAATTATCTATAAAATAAGCTTAGGAAATAGAAAAAAAAAAAGGATATTTCTGTGCTAACATCCAAAATCGACATATTTTGACTAAGTTAAAAATTTAAATTTTTGATACCAAATTTCAAACCATTCGATGAAGATTTAATTTTTTAACCTCCTATAAGAGGTATATATTTCTTGTAATAATCAATTTTCACTTTGATGTTTTGTGATGTAAGTATTATGTATCTTAAACGATCTTTCTTTAATGATTTTTATAAATTTTCAATTTTATTTTCTTATGTATGAAATTAATATTCGAAAAAATATGAATTGTAACCTATAAATATTTAAACAGTTTTTAAGAAGCTTCTAATATACACATGCAAAATTTTATCTCATTTCAATAATTTGAGTTATTCTTAATATCACCAGCACTAGAGTATGAAGGGCTGTATAGTTATTGGAAAAAATATTTAAAACTATTAATAAATGTAACAGCAGTCTGTTAAGGATATTTAATTAATTTATTTATCATTTTTATAACATTAATAATATTCTCCATGGTGAAGTATTAACAAATTTTGTATTAAATCTGAACACTAAAACACTGATTTCACTCTTGAGACCACCGTCAAAATTAGTCCGATTCCCAATATTTAATATTTTCAGAACTGTTCATCGAAAATTTATAAATATCTATATATATATTTGTCTTACGTGGCGCGAAAAAAGGGCTGAATTTGTAACTTATGATTTGGCAACAGCTGTAGTTTCCAGAGCTCAGACCAATGAACAGACAAGATTGTGTTAGATCAGCTCCGCCTCCGTCCAATATGGCGGTCAGTGTGAGAGAAGTGAAATCATAGAATGAAATTCAAACTTGCAATTATTAAAAATAAAATAACATGTACGTAATCCAAAGTGTCTGAGATGATTCCTCATTTTAATTATGAGCAATATCGTTAATTTCAAATGAATTCTCAACTCTGATTTAGAATTCATTTACGAATTTCAATCACTCAAAAGACGGAGAAAAAAAAAATCAACTGTCCAGATATCACCTGCCGCCATCTGTTGGTGTATTGATGAAATAAAACAAACTATCTTCCTATAACGTATTTTTTTTCTAATGAATTTAAGTCGTGCTGTACAAAAAATCATTTTTTCATAGTATTTAAATGATTTATATGTCCATTGGTAGCGCCAAATAAATGCATTTTCAGTTGTGTTTTCAATGGAGAATTACTTTTTTACATTAAAATAAATTGCCAATTTCATATGTTCAAATGTTTTATGGTAGAACTTATTCCGGCTAGAATTGCTGAAAAAAAGGGACGAGCGAGCGAAGCGAGCTGTGACCGCGAAGCGGTCTCAATGTGAAATGCTTCGCAATTCACGTGGGGTTGGCGAGCGTTAGCGAGTAGGGGGCTGAGCCCCCTAGTATACATATATTTAAGCTATTTTGAATGTCTATATCCATATATTTTGGTGACCAAAAATAAGGAATTAGTTTTACAAACTTTAAAGTTGGTCTTTGACTATGAAGACCCCACCCCCGCCACCTTTTTAAAAAATATATAAATTTAAAGACATAACTTTCTATCACATGGCTATTTTCATTTTTAACACTTTCCAACCTAGTTGAAAAGTGTTTATGACTTCGGTTTGTCTGTCCGTCTGTCCGTGATCCGACTCCCGTAAATATGTTCGGATTGCCCTGAAGTTTTTGTATATTATTGTCGTTATCTATAGCATGTTCCCTATTTCAACTGAAGTGTGTAGCACTTATAGTTTTTTTACAGGGACACTCAAAAGAATTCCGTTACATTACGGAAAATTCATTTGCGGTTTATTTTACTGATGTTACACAATTTCAAACACATTGTAATTAATTTATATCACTAAGGTGCATTGCAAGAAGCTTAATATGGAATAGGGTGTGCATAGCACTTATAGTTAAAGTACAGTCAAAAGAATTCCGTTACATTACGTCTATGGAGAAAAATCGTTTGCGGTTTATTTAAATAATGTTTCACTATTTTAAACGCATTGAAATTTATACATAACAGTATGGTACAAGAGGCTTACTACAGAATATTGTGTGTATAGCAGTCATCGTTCATTTACAGGGACACACAAAAGAATTATCTCCTGTCTGTTAACAATAATTCCTGGAAGTGCGTTTTAAGTTGCTGAACGGAATTTTAAATTTAACTCACTTTTTGTCTATTACTTGGTGTGTATAAATTCTGTATATCATATACAGGGCAACACAAAAGTTCGCGAACACATTTCCGTTTATTGACAGAAACTCCAGAAGCAGAATATATACAAATGTATGCTATTGATCATATACAGGGCTGAATAAAAGTATTCGGATATTTTTCCGAATATTGTATATGTTGGAAATTCCTGAAATTACGTTTTTAAATATGTTATGCGTTTTCCAAATTGTTTACTTAGATGTTATCGTTCAGCTTATTAAACGGTAATGATTTGTAAAATTATTTTGGAAGCGTTGGAAAGTGTTACATAATCTATGCTTGACGCATGATATTTCGTACTTGTTTTTTTCTGCGAAGCATTTGGCGATTAACATGAATGAAGTGTCGTTTATTTCTTTGTTTGCGAGGGGCGGAGGGGGGGGGAGAGGTGGTACTTTACCTAAAAATTATACATCTTTTAGAAGACATTCAACGAAAGATGTTTGAGATAGGTAGCTTTCTTTTCCTCTTTTAGTTGTATGTTGGTGCTACCAAATTTATACAATCATATTGAAGGCCATTTTGCTGAGAAGTGCCAGGTTTTAAAATTCGATCAGCCATGCAGCTGTACTTTTTCAGGTGACTCAGGTTTACTTCAAAACCAAAAGGTAATTAGAACATAAGTAGTTATGTTAATTACATTTCTGCTTTTATACTCAATTTTGGCACATTCGCATTTTAAGGGTTGGAAAAAGATTTGCTACACAACCTTAAGGCTATGTTAATGTTAAACCCATGGGCGTGAAAAGGCATTCGTATATTTAAAATATCTCTTCAGGACATTAATATTTTAAACTTTTTTTCCTGTATACTACTCTTCTTAAATAATGTCTCTTGTTTTTCTTAATTGTCAAATTGTATCTAAAATATATACTTAATTGTATTTGAAGTGTTAAATTACTCACAGATCGTCAGCTTTTAACACACAAAATATAAAATTAAGCATTATTTTAGAAATATTTTGACAACTAAGAAAAAAAAAAAGACATTTTTTAAGAATAGCTTTCAGAAAAAATTTAAATATATTAAATTACTGAGGAGATATTTTAAATATACGAATGCAATCTACGACCGTAGGTTTAACATTAGCGAGGAGAATTGGAGAGTTGACTGACCGACATCCTTAACTTATGTCAGTTTATCAGTATCGGGTACTCTTAGTCAAGATCTCACCTTTACCCAATATCAAAATACCATTCAAGATTAGTTTTAAATGCTACTTTTGGAATATATATCCAAACTTGTTTGCGAAACTAATCATTTTGAAAAGGATTATTGGGAAAATACACAGGATAAATATTGTGGTGTCTTGGTCGCATATATATAATGAAACGTATCATATCGTATTAAACGATCAAGATTTATTTCAAAACAACAATAGTAAACATGATGGTGAAATTTTAGATGATATTTACAAGACATTTTTTTGTACAACCTCAGGAACACCATAAGACGAGGTCCAACTCACTAGAACTCAAAATCCAGACTGTCTGTTCAATGGCGAAAAACACTCTACTCTTCACTGCATAATCTTTTGATCTTCCTTGATTGACGCTCCCTTCTTTTTCCCAATTCCACTTTCAGAGTACATCTAAATTCATTTCTTTGAACTTGCTATTCATACAAATAACTTCCTGACATATTTTAAACTCCTTCAGATGACCTTGTTATAGATAAAATTCACACAAATTTAGCAAGACTATTCAAGGTATGAAAGCTTTTCATTTTTCTTGAAATGCACTAAGAATTTCCATTCTCCAGGATAAGCCTCTTTCTATAGGTGTCAATCAAGAATTATTCACATTATTCTGGAATTATTTTAATCCCATCAGAAAGAATAAAGTTAATGGTCATTAATCCATCACAATATTAAAGTGTATGTTTATGAAACGCGATTGTCCGAAGTAGATCTAAAAATAATGATATTATCCCAAAATAATCGTTCATAGCTGCAACCTTCTGTTTGTTTTCTAGTGAAATAAACATAATTTGAACCGCAAAAAAATATATATATTTAATGAAATGCTACTCCTTTCTAAGTGTTTATATATTATTTTTATTTAATTAAATTTCTGGTTTTAGGGGAAGAGTAAACGAGGGAGAGAATACCAGGTACCCTGTTTTACCGCTTAAGGGCGCTGCTCTGTAGGCAGTACCTATCTTAACGACTTCCCCTTAGCCGTCCCCTAAGCAGTGTGCCATCGATTTTGGAAATGAAAAATGTGTCCTTGCAGTACTATTGAAAAGAAATTCCTCTCAAAAGTATTAATTTTTCGCCGTCTTTTCTGCTCTTCAAATAAATCCTGTCCGATTGATCGATTTAGGTAAATAAAACACTGTTTTCTATTAGCTTTTGCATGATATTTTGATGTCAAGTAGAAGTGTGTTTGTCCAACTACCCAGAAAAATGACCATTTTTTTAATTTATTTTTTGGTCTGATGGGGCAAAACAGGGTACCCATTGTTTTGCATCGAATTCTGCATTGGATTATTTCTTCGTTCAACATGTAGTGAAGGATGGATACAATATTCAGTCTGTAAAGAGTGGGCACATAAGGGGTGCAGTGGACACGAGAAGTAAAACCTGAGAAAGCCAGTATATAACACTAAAAATTACTTGAAAAATTGAAAAAACATAAGTCACTGAACTTAAAAAATGTATATAAAGTTTGATACAAAATTTATTACAATAAAGTTTTATGTTACAGGAAGTGTAAAAATTTAATTTCTGATTAGTACCCGGTTTTACCCTACCACCATAATTCTGAGCTGTTTCAGATGGTCCCAGAAAACGCTTTTTTTCAAGTACAGAAGAATTTTAGCCCAGATGTCTCCAAACACTTTTGTAAGGTGTTTCAATATTTCTGCCCTTCTAGACATTTGTCAATAAAGCAAATCCATTAGGTACCCGCTTTTACCCTGCTTTTCCCTATGTGGTTAAAAAAAAAATGGAAGGTTGGCAGCTATGCATTATTTCATAAGTAAAAATATATAAAGTTAAAAATATTCTTGTGAGAGTTCGTGGCGAAAAATTAAGGAATAACACCACATTGAACGGTTGATTTTGTTTTCTCTTAACCCTAGAATACTATAGTTTTCTGCTATATACATGCTATTTCAATGAGAACTGTACCTCAAATTTACGTACAATAGCTTTCTAGGGTTGAATTTTTAAACACGCGTAAATTATTTTATTAGTTAGAAATAGATATCAAAATGAAAAGGCAATTAATTTTGTAAATTAATCGTTACATACTTTTCCATTGAAATACGTAGGATCTTTTCGAAATATTGATATCTGGATTTTCTGGATAACTTAAATAACGAAACTTTTGATTGAAAATTCACATTTTTCCTTTGAATCGATGTCATTTTCCTAAAAATGCATTTAGAAAAAAACAGCAACGTTTTTCACTAGCTTTTGGACTAAAAACATACTTTTATTTCATTGTTCTAAGTTAAATCTATGATGAGTTATCGTACGTTGACCCCTTTTTTTTCGAAACGCTCCCACCCATCAGCTGTCAAGCCTCAATTTATTTAATACATCAACTCAAAAAATACAATTTTCTACTTTAATATATGTGTAATAAATAAGTGTAAATTGATTTTTATAAAAAAGTTTGCATTTAAGATAATTTCCGAAATATCCTTTAAATTTCAGGGCGTCAAAGTGGTAACTCTTAATGAAACAAAAAATACATATTTGATGTTGCGATTGATTTTAATGAAAACTTCCATACCCGTTCTTAAAGTTTCGTTCATATTTCTATGACACAGTTCACAGTCAATTTCAGAAACAAAGTCTTGCAATGGAAGTTGAGAGGCAGCATTTGGTAAACATATCGTTCCCACCTGTAAAACAGTAGAAATAGACAAAAGCATGTAAAAAACAATGAAAAAAATTTCCTCTTTTAATTAAACGTTCTCCCCAAAGTCTGTGAAGGGGTTTTGTAAGTTAAAGTTGTGGAATGGCACTAGGATTTTACAAAGTAGGCAGATAGGGGACTTCAAACCCAGCGCCTGATTACTCGAAAGGCACTTGAAACTTCCTCTCTAAAGTTATGAAAGGCAGCAAAATGACTAAAATGGAGCCTCTAATTCCCATTTATTTTTTAGATTCAATTTCTACTTTATTTTTTATGAGGGGAAAGTTTGCCTGATGCAAGAGAATATTCACAATACTCCAGGAAACATATCTCAGCAGGAAATTTGAATGGGATTAATAGGCTGTTAACCAAACCATATGGCATCCTGATGTGCTGATTATAAAAACCACCCTCGTAAGTGAACATACAAAAATTACATATACTATACTATCTAAAGTATATACTGGGAACATAAAAAACCTGGTAATTAAATATGTGTGAACTTGCCCGAGTCACTCCTGAGAATGATAATTGTAGAATTTCTATATATTTAGAAAACTTTTCTCGAATGAAAGGTTGCTTAAAATGATACTGTGCTACCCCTAATTTGAGAGGTTATTCGGGCCCTGTGTCAAACTAATTCCATTTCGGGTGACACACAGAGCTGGGTGAGATAAGACTCCCAAATATTTCCTACTAAAGGTGTAACGTTTACTTATTTTCAACATTTGAATATGATGTTTACAGTTACCTACATTTGGCAGTTTACAATTACTCCAATCCTTAGCTTTATCATGTATCCCTTTTTTTTGTTCATATATTGTAAATTTTGAAATCGACATTTGGCCAGCCAGATTAGAGAAATATTCCACAGTGCGTCGTGGCGGAATTATCTTTAGATCATCCCAAAGATGATCAATTGAATTAAGGCCCAGAACCTTGCGAGCTAGTTCATACTACAGTACCTAGAACACATAGTGTGGAAACCGGCTATCCCAGTAATGCTTTAAAAAGTGCTAAAAAATTGTAGCCGATAAATGTGCAACGATGCTGTACGATAATAAGGCGATTGCAGCGACATCTGCTAGCTCTTTTCAACGTAATCATTGTATTGCAAAAATTTAGTAAATATCATATGTATTTTGAACAGTTATAAGTTTATAATCAAGCAATGCCATAAAATAGGTTGCAGAATATCTTTTAAGAGGAAAACTATGTATCATTATCGCTTCAGTAATGAAACTGAAAAAAAGGATTTGTTTTTGAAAAAATGTGAAAATAAAAATCCGGACAGCTTTAGCCTATTACTGAAAAAGATAAAAAAAAAAAAGAAAAATACTCAAAGAAATTTCTGAATCACTAATGCACGTACACATATGAATTAGTTCCGCTGTATGCATACTATGTACTGAAAATTTATTATTATTATTATTATTACTTGTAATTTATCAAACAAATGCTACTCTTGAATGTATTTTAAAAGTTGCATTTTATTATTATTTATCACTGCACACAGAGAAAATTGAACGATGTGTGTTAAATTACTTTAATGAAAAAGGAGAGCCAAAAAAATTAAAGAAGCAATTTTAAATATTAAAATTACATCGGAACAATCACTTTATTGATATGATAAAGTTATATTAGCTTTATATGTTTGTAAAATATTTTCGTGCATTTTAATTATTTGTTCATTTAAATGACAGGGCTTTGTTTAAAGTATAGTCTTATGGTAATTGTGCTAGTTTATATGTAAAATATAAAGTTTGAATCAGCCAATCACGTGGTTATTGGATATATTTTAAGAGCTACAAAACCATTAAATACCATTGTAAAATCTGTTCTAATAAAGATAAAAAACAAACAAAAAACATTAATTTATTTTTTTTAATTTGTGTGAGTAAGTTTGGCAAAAATCTTTCCTATTTACATTTTTATGTCAGGGAATTAAAAAAATACCCAAATTTTATCCATTCATAGCAGGTTCTTATTAATCTGGTGTATATATCAGAGTAAGGAAACATGAACATAATATGGGTCAATGGACCAGTAATGGACTCCTTTAAGGAATTGATTTTTTAAAAATAATTTAAGTATTCAAAATACTTATCACCGATTGAAGCGTTTTCACAATTTGATTCTTATACAATGTTTACGTTGAAAAGCGCTAGCAGATGTCGCTGCGATCGACCTCTTATCGTTCAGCATCGTTGTACATTTATAGGATTCAATTTTTTAGTACTATTTTGTAGCCGGTTTCCACACTATTTATTCTAGACGCTGTATCGATACGTCGAAAATTCGCCTTTAGAGAACATCATCAACTAGTTGTTTCTGTGTGGCCTCGCTTTATTATCCATAAAACTTAGTCGGAATTGGCAGCTCCTTGGTTAAAGTCTCACATGTTTATATATAGACTGCATAGGACGCATATATACTGCATTCGTTTACAACTGCCCAGTCACAGTATCCGCATCGATGATGTGCAGTGCTGTTTGGTTCTCTATCGTAATGCCACCCCAAACAAGGATTTCACAACCAAATCAAAAGGATCTATTTCCCGGACATTGGTAGGATGACAGCGTGTGCCTTGCTCTCGCTAGTTGAAGACCTGTTGAGAATCAATTGTATACTCTTGAATAATAAATAAAGAGAATATGGCTTCATTCTTACTGTTCCCAAAATGCATGCATAGTTCCATGGAAAACTGGATTTCTTCTGTAGGCGGTAACTGTGATCACACAACAGTATTGGGATGAGGCTCTTGAAACTTCTGTGAGACTTTTCCGGGGAGCTGCCGTCCAGTCTAGATGGACGATAATACGAGGCTACACAAAGCGTAACTTGTCTATGATTTTCTTGAAGAAAGGGTATGGATTAACCCGCAAAACCGTCGGACTTTAATTCTATTGAGCATGTTTGCAGGGATGTAAATTATGCGCAGGGCTTTCACGCTTTTCAAAATTTATTACAACTTTATGACTAATTTTCTTCGTCTTATTTAACGAGATATATTCTGCGATTACATAAGTCTAAAAATATAAATAAAAAGTGCTACTAAAATATTAAAAACGTGCAAGACTTGCGCATAATTCCAATTCCTGTGTTTGAGATACTTTAGGAAATACCGTAGCACAACATCAGCCTCCTCCCAATATCCTTCAGGACTTAAAATCCACGATTTTAGATGAGTGGGACTTGTGGCCATATGCTGTCAAGACAATTTCATTCACAGTATGAGGATTCTTTGTAAGGCCTGTGCGGGGTTGCCACATTCCATATTAGCCTGTCTCTTCTGGAGATATGATATATTATTTTACCATTTCTTATCTATTGCGTATATTACAAAAGTTTTACTTTCTTTACATCTTATCATCATAGTATGATGCATTTACGTACCAAATTTACTTACAATAAACAAATTATTCCAGGTAATCGCCGATTTTGTGACCTAAATTTTGAACATTGTTTTGAAACTCAATGCTTCAAACTTTTCGTAGATATCGGTTCGAAATTTCTACAAATATAACGATATTGCTACAGTTTAAAAGCCCATGTGAAAAGTTGACATTTTGGTCGTGTTCATAGACTGGCGTTCCTTTAAACTTAAGTCATCTGATAGTTTTGTCTCGTTGATAAATAGTAATGCCTGAAACAAATACATTACAATCCCTGCAAACAATGACATAATGCTTTATTAGTAGACTATAGAAGGCTACTTTCATTATTGCAAAGACTCCTCCCAGACAGATATTCCAGAGAGATCGCCTTAAGCTTAGCTCATATCTGAACAATTTCAATAAC
This sequence comes from Maratus michaelseni, assembly GCA_963931845.1. Lineage (NCBI taxonomy): Eukaryota > Metazoa > Arthropoda > Arachnida > Araneae > Salticidae > Maratus > Maratus michaelseni. The sequence continues at coordinate 411,266,765 of OZ007586.1, forward strand.
ATAGTATATTCAAAAGCTTAAACTTATGGTTTGTTGCTCAATAAGACATTCATTCATATTGTGTATTTCGTGTACTCGCACATACCAATGAAAATATGAGCGAAAAAGAATCTTGGCGCGTCTCTCGCGCTCTCTCTGACACTCACTCACACAATTTACGAATATCTTTAAAAGTTTAGTTATGTACTAAATTTTATTGCCATATGTTTTTAAAAATATATTTCTAAGATATTGATTACATTCTTACCGAAACCATTGTATTAGTTCCACTGAAGCTTGCTTCACTCCTGGTGGTAGTTTCTGTAAAAAGAAAGGAGGAAATAATATTTTAATTGAAGGTTTCTTGTGGTAATAAAGAGAGATTTGATAAATTAAAATTATACCTTTACTCAGTGTCCGTGCTAAATTTTTCGCTAAATCGTTTTTGAGAAATTGCTGATAATCAGACATCTTAGAATCTGTGAATTTTGATAACCGTTTCGAAGATTCGGCAAGGTTTTCCATATTTTGTTTATCCATTGATAAAGATGCCTCCATTCCCGTATGATTTTTAACCATACGAGATATAAAACTGTTACCTCGTTTTATAACAGAATCAGCCATCATCTAAAAAACCAATATTAGTGAAAATAAATTGCATTCCATAACTATTCTGTAAATAAATATGTAAAAAAACATAATTTTCAAACATTTATTGAAATGACTGAATTTTGCCCTGTTTTAATTACTATTCACATCTATATTCTTCCTCGGGGTGTTGTTTCACATTTCAAAAGGCAAATTTATATACGTAACACTGGGTCAAGACCAAAGTTAAGCAACGACTGGTCAAGAACTATTTTTATACAGCGATACCTCTGATAACGAAGATAATTCGTTCCGGAATCGCACTCGTTAGCTGAAGTTTTTCTTAACCGAAACATGACTTTCCATTAAACTGCAACATGGCTGCGTTATCCTAGCGCGCGTATCCAATAAAAGATTTGCTAGTGGACTAAAAAAACAGAGGAAAAGAATTCTTCGTTAGACGAAAAATTACTTAGCGGCGTCACTGGTTAAGAGGCTTCTTCACTCAGACGAAAATACCCGCTCGCTAATGTTAATCCCATGAAGGAAATATTTTAAGATATCTCGTTCGCATTTCAGTATTTTAAATGATTTTTTTGCATTGTATAGCTGAGGTCAATCTCTATGCACGCTCTTTTCTACTTTTTTATTTTTGTTGCAGTTTTTTTTATTGAGGATACTTTCACTTTCGAAACCGGTTCCAAAATTGGAAGTATCTTAATAAAAAAACTTGTAATCAAAATCGAAAAAGTAAAAATGAGCGTGCATAGAGATTGACCTCAGCTATCCAATGCAAAAAAATCATTTAAAAATATTGAAATGCGAACGAGATATCTTAAAATGTTTCCTTCATAGGATTAACATTAGCGAGCGTGTGTTTTCGTCTGAGTGAAGTAGCCTCTTAACTGAGGTATCACTGTGCTGACAAGTTTCAAAATATAGTCTTTGCTCTCCCTCCAGCCATGGGGGAGACAGGGATAAAAATTTTAATTACGAATCCTTTTATCAGCGCCTATGCTCAAAAATTTACCATCCCGAAAATTTAATTTTAAGATACTCACACACTTTCGGAGGTGATTTTTTGAAATTTTTGAAATTTTCTCTTTATATCAATTTTTTCTAATAACATTTAAGTTAAAACTTTGAAAAATATATACAGTGGTGGCCAAAAGTGTGGACATTTTTTGAAAGTTTCATGTTTTTCAACTTTGTATGTTTGTAGAATATATTAATTTTCACTTAAATACAAACGTTTATATATCAAATTGAAGGTAATGTAATGTAGAATTTAATAATAAAAACAGTATTACAATATCTGTATTACAAAAAAAATTATGCAACTAATAGTAAGATCTATCTTAGATTTGCATTTTTTTAAAGTGATACTTACACAATCAGTACTTAGTAGGATAACCCTTATTTTTTAAGACAGCTTCACAGTGTCTTTTCATCGAGTGAACGAGCGTTTGAAGTTCATCTTTCGTAATCACATGGTGCCAAGAATCAATTATAGCTTCAATAAGTTGTCTTTTATTGGATAGACGTTTTTTTCCGTACAAGAATTTTCAAACGTCGCCACAAATTTTCAATTGGATTGAGATCAGGGCTGTTTCCTGGCCATGATAATATATTTATGCCTTTATTTTGAAACCATGCTTTGCATATTTTTTCTGTGTGGCATGGAGCTGAATCCTGCTGAAAAATAAATGGTGCGTTGTTGGGGAAGCGATCCCTAATGGAAGGTATCAATTTTGGTTCCAGGAGAGTTTCGATGTATTTTTTGGCATTCAGGATGCCATCAATCACTTGAATTCGGCCCACACCATCTGCAGACATACATGTCCAAATCATGACATTTGTTGGGTTTTTTGTAGTTGCTTCAGTGCAATCAGGATGGAGTGCTTCTCCTACTCTACGTCTCACGTATTTTCTACCATCACTACCAAAGAGCGATATTTTACTCTCATCGTTCCAGATTACTTACTTCCATTGATTTTCTGACCATTTATGCCCACTTAACTCGTTTTTCGCGTTACTTTTGATTTAAATATATTTTTTTCCTTGGAAATCTAGCTTGTAGTCCAAATCCTGATAACCTTCTTCTTATTGTTCTTGAACTTACTGCAATACCCGCTTCATTCATTTCACATCTAATGGCATCTGATGAAATTTTTCTATCTTGAAGGCATAGCCGTTTAATTTTTCTATCGGCAGTAGCACTTATGCATTTTTTTCGGTCTGATTTAGCCTTATTTTCCACTGATTTCGTTTTTTCATAACGTAAACATAACTTCCGTACACCAGAACAAGTCACTGAACCACCAACTTGTCTTGCAATTTCAGCATAAGATAGGCCATTTTCTCTCAATATGACAATTCGGCTTCTTTTTGTAGATGTCCAATTAGTTCTTCTTGTTGTGACATTGTTTAAAATTAGTTTAATTAAAAAAAAAAGACTTTAAATATTCAAAAACAGCAATACTCTATTTAATTGTACTAGTATGCATCATTCCGCAAAATATTTCCACAACAATAACTCTTTTACCATCCAAATAACCTAAACTATAGTTTGACATTTGATTGGTCCTCAGAACAGTGTTTGAGATTGGCTAGTACGCTTTTATTACAAAACACGTCCTTATTCAAAACGAACGATTTGTGTTTGTTCTACTAAAATGAACGTAACTTTTGTAATACAGATATTGTAATACTGTTTTTATTATTAAATTCTACATTAAATTACCTTCAATTTGATATATAAACGTTTGTATTTAAGTGAAAATTAATATATCCTACAAGCACACAAAGTTGAAAAACATGAAACTTTCAAAAAATGTCCAAACTTTTGGCCATCACTGTAAATGTTTTAGAAGTTACACATAAATGATTTTTTAAAAGTGATAAACAGTCAAAATTATGTGAAGAATTGACATTTGCGTAAAGCATAACTGAAAATTAAATCAATGCACTCACATTTTGTAATTTGCATAATAAAGAGAATAACTTTCTCTAGGACATAGACTAGCCGCATTATAATAGCATCTCTATCGCAGATGCTAATGACACTTGTGCTAATGTAATGAAAAATTTGTAAAATTCCTTACACCTTTTTAACTTATATCAGTGTAAATATAAAACGAACTCATGATTCTAGCCTATTCCCTCAATAAACATTTATAAAATAAGTAAAAAAAAAAAAAAAAAAATTCAAGGCACTTCATGTATAATTTTTTGCTGTAGGATGTTTTGCGCAAGTGTAAAAATCTGAAAACTTCATTTTTGAGAAACAGCTTAAAATAACTTTTAAACGCGGTTCTGGCTATAAAAATAAATTATTATTCTTTTAAGGTTTAATTATATACTCCATGTATTTTCTTGGACATATAATCCAAATTAAATGCTAAATCTCGAAAAAGAAAAGTGTAAATTCATTTCAGCTTACTTCCGGTTTTCAGAACTCAGGGGCGCCATTTCAGAACTTTCTTTGGGGGGTGGAGGGCAAAGTTCTTTAAGGTAGTGGCATAGCCAAGGGTGGGGGGGCTGTACCCCTTCCCCCCCCCCCCCCCCGCAACCTCTCCGAACGGAAACGTTTACTGAATCATAGATACAAAGATAGTAATACTTCTAATACGGAATCTCAAGGGAACTCTGAAAAATTCCGTTTTACACAGGTTTTTCTCGTAGCAAGTAGAATTTTAAAATATTATGAAAGTTTTCAGTTACAGACAGGTACCGTGTTTTTTTTTTTCAGGTATTCTTTAAGACTGTTAAAACCTCCTTTCTATAAAGCACTTCTGAAGAGTATAGGTGTTTTACAGTGAAACGTGTCTAAGCGAATCCTGTCTATAACATAATTCTTTCTCAAACGGGAAAAAAATAAAGTTTCGACGAAAAAACGCCATACAATTATACTTGCTAAGAATTAGACCTGTCTAAAATGGATCTTTTTTCCAGTCCTTTTCAACTCCTTCTTTGCAGGTTTTACTGCAGGGGTGCCATTTCAAGAATTTCTTGGGGAGGGGGGGATGAGCAAAGATTTTTTTTTTAGGGACAGGAGTTAAAATAGCGTGCAGGATTACCCAAATCGTGCACAAACTAGAAATAAGCCCCCCACAATAAAAGATTCAGTGTGAGATTTTGCCTTTTTACCTTAATTTCTTTCACAAACAACTTCAGCGAGTGTTTTTTTTTTTTATTTTAGCGGTAGTCCGCGATTTTTTTTTCGTTTTTTTTTTACGCGAAAGCATTTTGTCAACCGATGGCGGTAAACATCACGAATTTTACGAATTTGAATTGGAAAAATAGTTAATTTGGAAAATTGGTCGCGGAAAAAATCGTTAGTTTTCCAGGGTCGTTAGAAAAAATTATTTCGAATTTCGCCAAAGTTCACAGAAATAAATAGCGATTTTCGTCAAGCGGTCGCGGAAAAAAATCGCGAATTTAGTATAACTATTGCGGAAAAATATCGCGAAATTCGTCAAAAGATTGAGTAAAAAAAAAAATCAAGAATTTAGTCAAACAATCGAGCAAAAAGGGGGGAATTTCGTCAAAGATTGCGCAAAACAATATAAATTTTTGTCCGTCGGTTGTGGAAAAAGACTCCCGAATTTCAACAAACGATCGTAGAAAAGAGTAGCGAATTGCGTCAAAAATCAGGAAAACAAATAGCGAATTTCGTCGATCAGTTGCCAAAAAAAAGTCGTGAATTCGGACAAATGGTCGAAAAAAATTCGTCAACGATCAGAATTTCTTCAGAGATCGCACAAAAAAATAATTTCATCAGTTGGTTGCGGAAAAAGACTCCCGAATATCAACAAACGATCCTAGAAGAGTCGCGAATTTCGTCAAAAGAGGGCTAAAACAAATAGCGAATTTCGACGATCGGTTGCAAAAATAAATAAACAAACAAATAAATAAAAATAAAAAATGTTGTGAATTTAGACAAATGGTCAAAAAATATCAATTCCGTCCATAGAAGTAGGAACAATAGCAGAAGGAAGATAACATTGTTTTCGCCCACCTTCCCCTTTTCGCCACAGTTTTTTTTTTAATTTACGCCTGCTTTTGAAACCAATTTCAAAGCAGGGAATTAAGCAGGGGGATAGTATGGCGTACTTATCGCTGTCTTGGCACCTTTTTCCCTCGATATTTTATTATTTATTTAAACGTTTGATAAGATTGTTTTGAATTTTTCTACGTCTGTTAGGCGAAGGATATGCTATCTAAGGAGTGCAAACATAATGCAATCTATTTAAAGCTTTGTTTTTAAAGTTCTGTATATTTTCTTTTTGTTATGGGGTGGAGGGGGTATGTTTTTCCTAAATACCAATAAAATAATACTTAAACAATAATTGGTTGCTTTTATAACTAATATTTAATTCAATATTTTCAATTTTCCGACATTTTATAATCTTAATTTTTATGACAATAAAGAACTCCGGTTTAATTTCTTTAAATAACTCATAAAAAAGAACTTTGTTCAAGAATCAGTTTAAATTCGATATATTCTAAAACTTTATTACGCTTTCTTACGTAATTCAGCTACTTTACAGTGCCTGATTTAGGGCAGGGCATTCGGGGCACGGGCCCAGGGACCCCGATTTTCCGGGGCCCGCAGATGCTACTGAAGATTTTTAAATTATTAGCCAAAATTTGATGAAGTTTTAACTATTAAAGATAAAATTAATATGGAATTATTTTAAATTATTTTTTTCATTTAAAAATAACTTTTAAGGGATACATCACTCACGCGAAAACACCAGCTCGCTAATGTTAATCCTATGGGAGAAATTTTTAAAAATATCTCCTTTGCTTTTTCAGTATTTAAAAAAAATACCATTGGATATTTAAAATCGATTTCTACAAAGGCCGTTTTTTACTTTTTCGATTTTGGTGACAGTTTTTTTTATTAGGATACTTTCACTTTCGGAACAGATTCCGAAAGCTTGAAAAATCGTCAGCGAGATAGAACACTTAAGATTATGAGGATGTTCTAAAAACTTTTACTGCTAAAAATTAAGAAAATTTATGAAAACATCATTAAATATCACAAAATTAAAGTAAGTAGTGGTTTTCTTAATAAGCTCCGCTTTCAATAATACATTTTTTAACTCAAGGCCGCTGTAAGCATAGGTGCAAGGGGGCCCCATAAGCATCTGTGCCCAGGGCCCCCAGATTTATAAATCGGTCGCTGGCTACTTATAAAATAAACACATACATTTACCCCCCCCCCCCCTCACCTCCGTAATATCAACTAAGAATTGACTGTATTCGCCTGATTTTAAAATTTAAAACCAAACCCTTATTTAAATTTAACGAAAATCCCTTTTCTTCTGATGATTTTGATGAAAAAAAAAGTAAAATTTATTCTTCATAAAAGATTGAATAATTAAACAGTAGCATAAAATATTTTTTTTAGTTAAAAGGATTTAAAGTAATTGTCTCATTTTATGAAATTAGGAAATACTAATGAAATGTATCATATATATTATTTCTGTTGTCAACAGCCCTTTTTCTAAGCAAATAAAAAACTCAAAACGATTTATGAGATACCATATGAAAAAAAAATTTAACAGGTTTCTGACATTTTATACTCACATTTCGTTAAAACATGTTTGATGGAAATTATATTTAATTAAAAATTTAATCATCATTGTTTTCATAAATGAAATGAAAGGTTTTTCTCAAATCAGCGTTGCCAGAAAAAAAATACTGCATCAATGATTATTAAAATAAAAAATATGTTCCAATAAAGATAAAGTGGGACAAAGTTGTTGTACACGTTTATATTATATTTATGATTAAAAACCAAAATATAAATTCAAATGCTCAATTTATTTTTGTTTCTCCCATGTTTTTTCCAAAACAGATGATGTCACCCTCTAATGCAGTTAAAATACAATTAATTTCTTTTTCTTTTAGTTTGCTATCCTCGGCCAGATTTTAATGTAACTTTGGTTGAATAAATTAGATGATATTCTGGCTAGAGGTCTGTACGGGCCGAAATTTCCAGGCCGAGCCCGGCCCGACCCATACAAAAAAGTTCGGCCCGGCCCGGACATATACAAAAATTAAAAGTTAGGCTTGAGCCCGGCCCGGTCCGATTTAAACGTTAAAAGTTCGGCCGGAGCCCAGCCCGGTATAAAAGCTAAAAGTTCGGCCCAAGCCCGGCCCGGAAAAAAGTTAAAATCTCGGCCCGAGCCCGGCCAGGCACGAGTGAATTTCTACAAAACATTGATTTTTTCGTCGATTTGGTTAAAAATTTGCCTTGTAGGAGGAAATCTAACCAAAAATTCCTATCTTAGCCTTTTTTTTCATGCTTATAGTCTTCATTTTTATAGATGTGCCGCAACCTGGAATATTTATTTTTTAAATAAATCTCTATTTGTTGTATGTATGTGTTTAAGTTATCATTAATATTGTTAATCCATATTCCATTTATTAAAGTGTTAAAAATCAGAAAAATGCTATACAGTAAAATGTTCTAAGAAAGAATTGCATAGGGAAGAAAAAAAAATGAGTTATAGACAATTTGCCTTCTTAGCAGGTGTAAATGTATTATATATTCTTTTCTTACGTATTAGTATATTCATTTTTCATGGATCAACACATTTTTCAGTTTAAGACAGAATTCCGTCATAAGCAGGTTCTTTTTTCACACGTTTTACTATATTTTAATTTAGCCATATTTTATTAAGTGCATAAATCTACTATTATTTAAAAAGAATAAATTTTAATGTTTAATTGTAGAATAATGGCGATTTAAAAATGTATGCATATTTTGCAAAGATTTTTGTGCCAGGTCTTATTTTACTGACCTTCGAACGGACCAGGCCACGCCGCACAGTGGGGCGTTTTGATGATCTAGGTGGACAAAATTCATTTTTCCGATTATTTCGGAATTTAACAAGACCGCGTATACTGGTAGCTGAATGTCTCTTTTGTTGAGATCCGTACGAGTTTTGTCGAAAAAACCCGATGTGTCGATTAACTACGACCGTAAAGAAGGCAGTTGATTTGAGAGAGTTTCAACAGTTGCATTATTTTTCTGTAAGTTCGAAAGCACGTCGTGACTTTCCTGTTTTATTTGAAAGCAGGAGTTTACTGGACATATGTCACATGTTTGTCATACGATTTAACCTATTGTTTGAAAATAAGCGCCATCTTGTTTTTAAACTTCATCTTGACTTTTAATACAGTATTAAGCATTATTAAGCAATAAGCATTTTTTTTAAATCAAAGTGCCATTCCTAAAGTATTGAAAACTTAAGACAGCTCCTGCGAAAGTTTGCGAATCATTAAGTTATATTAACTTGAAGTGTGCGTCTGAGTTTTTAATTCAAATCTTGCAAGTCAATTTTCACCACTTTTAATTATCCGATTGAGCTGAAACTTTGAATATATGTTTAGTTTCAATGACAATACAATATTATAATTTAAAAAAAATAATAATATAAGTAATAATATAATAATAATAATATAAATAATTAAATAAGTCAAATATTTATCACTGTTTGGTTATTTTATTACTGATACATTCGAAAACCCAGCAAAACCTAATTAAACTTCAACGCAATAATTTTGTCCACCTAGATTCTCAAAACGCCCCACTGTGCGCCGAGACAATGATTTTTATACGGGTCAAAACCGGGACTGAAAATTTTGGGGCGTGAAGGCTAGGAAGAATGAAACCAGTCACGGCTTTGTACGGAAAAAATAATTTAAGGCACGGCCTTATCCTTCAGGAATAAAGTAATAACCGGCCCGGCCCGAGCCTTCAGAAAAAAGTATAGCCCGGGCCCGAAACGAGTGCAGACCAGGCCCGGCCCGAGTGCCGTGAAGGAAAATAGGCCCGGCCCGTGCTTGACTGGCTTGACTACGACACAATATGAGAATGACATAAGCGGAAACCTCGTGCGAGGCGAGGGTTAGTAGGAACGTCTATGCCAAGATAAAAGTCAAGTTTTCGACAATATCGGTGGGGTTGCGAGCATTCTGTTTGACCACCTTCCCATAATCCCCGTTGCACTTGATAGCGAATCGGTCACGTGATCTTCCTTCTGGTCTTAGTTCCTACTTCTACGTAGGTTGATCCAAAAAAAAAAGTTTACAAGCAGAAGCATTTGAAACGTAATAATTGTGGAGCGAATATTTCCACCCAGGGTGGTTGACAGATGGCACTAGTTGTCCTACAGCGGTTCTACGAGTAAGTAGCGTCAGTACGCAGACACTTAAGAGCGACAGTAATGGCACGACGTCTAGAAAAGTCGTCTCGCATAGAGGTGCGAGCCGTAATTCGATTCTTATGGGCCAAGAATGTGACCGCATCCGAAATTCACAGACAAATCGTTGAGGTATACGGGGACAAAGCAATGAGTAGACAACAGGTAGCGAAATGGTGTCGTTCTTAGCAAGCGGGCAGGGAGCATGTGGAAAACCGCAATATGGAAGCGAGTGACCGCCCAAGTTCTTCAAGGACGGATATCAACACGGCACGTGTTGAAGAAATCATCCAAAGGGATCGACGAGTAACCATGCGTGAGATTGCCTCAGAGTTGGACCTGAGTTATGGTAACGTTCAGCGTATCGTAACCGATGAGTTGCGATATTCCAAAGTTTGTGCCCGCTGGGTTCCACGTGCGTTGTCCGCGGAGCATAAGGCCACTCGAATGATGTGCAGCCTCACATTTCTGCAGCGATACCATTCAGACGGCCAACACTTCATTGATCGCATCGTTACCGGTGATGAAACATGGCTTCATCACTTCACCCCCACATCCAAAACAGCCACGATGGAGTGGAAACACGCTGGATCACCGACGAGGTAGAAGTTTAAGGTCACATTCTCTGCCGGTAAAGTGATGGCAACCGTTTTCTGGGATACGACTGGTGTTATCCGAATCGAGAATTTGGAGCGTGGCCATACCATTAATGCCGATCGTTATTGTGCCACCTTAACGAAATTGCGTGAAGCCATCCGACGCAAACGGCCTGGATTACTGAGAAAAGGCGTCATTCTTCTACATGACAATGCCAGGCCCCATACAGCTCGCCAGACTCAGGAATTGCTGCAAAGGTTCAAGTGAGAGGTCTGGAATCACCCCTCATACAGCCCCGATTTGGCTCCAAGTGACTATTTCCTTTTTCCGGCGTTGAAGCGAAACTTATCCGGAATACGGTTCACCTCAGACGATGCAGTGAAAACAGCTACCGAGAAATGGCTCAATGAGCAGGGCCCTGATTACTACCAAGACGGGATAAATAAGTTGGTTCTGACAAATGCCTAAACAGGTTTAGCGACTATGTGGAAAAGTAAAGGCCAGATGTGTCTCTTGATTGCCATTTGTATCTTGTTTCTATTGCTATTAAATACTTTTTCCTTTGCCTTGTACATTTTTTTTTGGATCACCCCTCGTATGATTCCCTCAATGACTTACAGAAAAATAGCGAATTTTGGAAAATGATCACCAAAAAAAAACTAATTGGATGTGCCAATCCCAAAACTTTCTTCTGTCTCACACAAGTTTCGCATACACTAAAAACAATCAGCACCAATTTATATCAAGGTGAATCTAAAGTTTTATTAAATTCCGTGCATTAGTTCTTGAGATAGGACTATAGCTAAAATCGTGTAAATCCTGCAAAATGGAACATAGCAGCGCCACTTGTTGAGAGATTTAGACGAAAACATAATCAACAATATAACAACTTATGTCAACGTCTAACTGAATCTGAAGTTTGATGAAAATCAGTGCAATAGTTCTTGAGATATAGTTATCGTGATAATAATAAAAAAGTAGCATAGCAGCGCCACCTGTTGGGATTTCTACACCAAAACGTAATCAGCGTCTATTTAAGTCAAGGTCTAACTGAATCTGAAGTTTGATGAAAATAAGTGCATTAGTTCTTGAGATAGACTCTCGCGAAAAATCGCGAAAAATGCAGCATAGCAGCGCCACCTATTGGGCGATTTTCACCAAAAACTAATCAGCACCAATTTATATCAGGAACTAACTTAATATAAAGTTTTATTAAATTGCGTGCATTAGTTCTTGAGATAGAGCGCTCACAAAATTTTGTCGCATACAGACACAGACAGACATTTTCTAAAAACAGTCAAATCGTGTTCAGGACCTTCTAAAACGTATAAATCCGTCGGAAACCGGAAGTCGAAAATTTTCATGAATTCAATACTTTCTTCTTGTAAAGATAGAAGAAAGTAATATATGAAACAATCACGGAAAAAAAGACGGGAAATTCAATCGGTCACGAGGTAATCAGCACACGAACACCATCAAGAAGTTACGAAATTTACAAATGTTGTGGTCCATAGGTATAAAAAAAATTTCATTAATGATTTTCTGTTAGTAAAATTTTCCGCAATCATTTTCTGCCTTTTCTTCAGACTATGATCAAAATTTCATACAATTCAGAAATCTGCAAAACCCTTGGTCTCAGGTCCCTTGCTCCTGCATTGGGTCGGGAAACACAACCCAAGCTGTAGTACGTATCATGCCGGGTTGACGCAGCTAATTTTCGTTGCGGGTCATGTTGATTTGGAATATTTGACTACGGTTGGGACATATATGTCCCAGTGGACTATTTTTTATTCTATTAGTAAGACTTTTTGAAATATGTCATACACTTATATTAGGATATTTTCAGGAGAAATCTGTCACAAGGAATTTTTTTGGAAATTGTAGAACGATTGAATGCAAAATTAGTCGTCAATCCTGGCCCGTTATCAAAGGGTTAATTGTTTCGGGTTCAAGTTGGGTTTTCACTATTTTGAGTCGGGTTCGTGTTGCCCGAGTTTTCAAAGAAATCCTAAATATTTTCAGATGAAAAAAAAATCATTTTTCAAGATAAAAAATAAAATTGTTGTTAGAGATAATTGTAGGCTACTTTTTCATGAAATATGGATTAATTTTCTTTCATTTCGGGTGCGGTTGCGGTCAATGAAATTTTTTTGAACGTTTCCGGGTTTACTGGAAGTTACAGTCCTGCATCGGCTACCCGAAATGCATTTCGTTTAGGGTTTGTTTGATTAAAACAATTTTTGTTGTTGTTGCGGGTCGAGTAAACGTTATACGCTTCGTGTTGTGCTTTGCCTATTTCGAATCGGGTTCGAGATGAACCGATTACATAAAAACAGGTTCTGAATAATTTTCAAATGAAAAGTATATATTTGAATATTAATGGGTGTATATGTGTTCTTTTTTGTACATAGGCGGTAAACTTATAGATTACTTTTCCATAAATGTATTAAAATATACATTCATTTTTTCGGATTCGGCTTGAAGTCTGTCGGGTTAAAGTCGGGATTCGGGTCGGCTACAACCCAATCTAGGCAGGACTCTAGTGTCAGACTGTGGGAGATTTTTAAGAGCATACTGTATACATAATATTTAACAAAGAAAATGATTTAATAGCATTATAACGCTTGGAGTAAATATAATGTGACACTAATAAAACAAAATTAACAAATCAAATAATTAGGAAATTGAATCTACTTCCCCCACCCCCTACCCACGAAAAAAAATTCCTCTTAAATTTTAGACTAAAGAGAGAATTTATCACTAAAATTCTAGCCTTGAGGGTGACGAGTTCTCTTTTAATCATGCTGTACACAGCTAAGAAACAATTCATAGAGTTTTTTCTCACATATATTTCTAAAACTAGCCAAAATACTCATTAATGATAAATGTCTCACTTGTAGAATGTTGCAATAGCAATGCTTTAGAAAACATTTTTGATATACTTTGTATGCATTAGTTTCAATGTTTGAGATATGGTTTCCTCCCGCCCACCACCACAAACCCGAATGGGAAAACAGGGATCAAAATTTTAATTTAGAATTTATTTTTTTCGCGCCTATGCTCAAATACACTGCTCAAAAAAAAAATTAGGGGAGCAAGCAAAGAAGAGAAGAGAACCGTGCAAGACAGTCGTGCATGGGTATAAAATGGAGAGTACACGTGTATCAATGCGCAATACAGAAAAAAGGCGCAAAAAATTTGTAAAGGAGGTTTAATTCTTTGAAATGATGGAAAGAACATGAAAAGATGGTTTAGGGTAACAATTTGGTTACATGTAAATAACAAAAAAAAAGTATTGTTCAGTAATGATGCAAGCTGTTTAATACGGCGTGAGGTCCCCTCGAACAGCTAAGACTGCTGCACACCTGTTTTCCATGGATGCGATGAGGTTATCGATAAGACTTTGAGGAATACTGTTCCACTCTTTAAGAATTGCAATCTCCTTGCCCCAGACAATAAAATAAATTCTTCGTCTTGCTGCAATGCGTCATCCGAGTGTGTCCCAAACATGGTCGATTGGATTCAGGTCAGGAAAGCATGCTGGCCACTCCATACGCTGTATTGTTTCAGCTTCAACCATGTTCTCCACCAGACAAGCTGTATCCAGTCTGGCATTATCATGCATGAAAACAAAGGAATTACCATGGGTGAAGCGTAAGGTACGACATGAGGCCTCAGTATCTCGTCTGCATACCTTTTGGCCGTCAAAGTGCCATTCCAAATGATATGCAGGTCCGTACGTCCACCTATGCTGATTCCATCCCATACTATCAACCCTCCTTGTCTGTAATGTGATCTTTCATGAACGAATGTGGGGTTATTTCGAGTGCTCCTTTCCCTCCATACCAAAACACGTCGAATGTCACACTTCAGACTGAATAGGGATCTATCTGTAAACAGCATTTGACTCCAATCAGTTTCCTTCAATCTTTATGTTCAGCAGCCCACCTTCTTCGGGCCGCACGGTGGCTTGAGGTCAACAGAATACATACTATTGGCCTATGTGCATAGAGACTACCCTGATGAAGCATATTTCGCACTGTTTTGCTGGACACCTTTCGTCGTGTTCCCACGAGCTACTGTCTTTGCAACTGAGTAGCATCCCCTTTTCTGTCTCGACGGACAGAACTTAACAGGATATATAAGTCATCAGTTGCTGTGGTGTACGTGCTCGACCTTGCCCTGGTCGACATCTAACATTACTGTTTCTTGGAATCTATTCCACAGCCTTGCAAGGACATTTCTTGTAACTCCAACAGTGTCCGCTACATTTCGTTGCGTTTGTCCGGATTCAAGTCTCTTTCTAATACGCCAAGCCATGGATTCCGGTAAATCACGTTGTTGTGACATTTTCAAATCACCTTTTCTCAAAACAAAAGCTGAACAATTGAATTTCGCAACTGAGAGAGCGAAACAGACATTTCTGCGAAATCCCGATTTCTGACCTTATCTCCCTTTTCTGGTTTTTGACATCATAAACTTTGATTTACATATGAAGTTTTATTTTTCAGTTTTCTGCTATGGTTTCAATTATGGATGTTTTAATTTAAGTTACTCATTGGTGTAAGTATTTGTGTAATTTCGTTAAAGCCATGTGCTCCCCTAATTGTTCTGAGCAGTGTATTTACAATCCTGAAAATTTAATTTTAAAAAGGTCTGACAGACCTTGAGACATGGTACCCCCTGCTCTTCAACCCCTGTTGGAAACCAAGGGTCAAAAGTTTAATTACGAAATATTTTATCCGAGCATATTCTCAAAAATCTAGAAATTTGAAAAAATCCAGAAAATTTTATTTTAAACATCCGATAGAATCTGAGATATCCCCCCCCCCCCAAATGAGACTCCTCTTATAGCCAGAGCTCAAGTAATCAATTAAGTCAGGTTAACAACTTGACACGTCCCGATGGGTTTTTAGGGATAGCTAATTTTTAATTGAAAATTACAGCGTTTTGATTAGAATAAATTTTAAAAGTTGCCTAATTACGTGAAAGAAAACTTCCAGTACAAGCTCAAAATTTGTATATATTTTTTCCACACATATTTATAAGCGACTGAAGAACATTCTTTATACTTTTAGGAATTCTTAGAAACTTTAACAAATTTTAAAATACTCAAAAGTGTTTTAAAAATATTTTTAATTTAGTGGTATAGAAAACTTTTGGATCTATATGCTGAGAGAAAGAACTTTGACGTTTTCAAATTTGAATGAACTAGAAAGATAAGTATTTTCGCCCATATGATAACATGGGAATCGACAATTTTTCTTCCCCACGAGATAAGCCCCCTTAAAGAAAATTACATGAAGTAAAAAGGTAAACAATCATAAATATGAGGAACTCTCGAAATTCTTTCTCAAAACTGACGAAGTAATGAGTATTGAAATTAGTGACATTATTTCTTATTATCTATTAGATGCATATGTACAGGGTGCGACCGAGATAAATTTGTCATTGACGAAGTTACGAGAGGTGAACTACCACATTGTGCGTTTTCGACGGTTTTTCTTCTTGAAAAATCGGTTTATGAGGTCATATCCTATACTGCCTATTATATGATAGTGCGTGTGATTGCAGGTTTATAGTGACTGAATAGTAGGTAAGACAATCTATCTACTCATAAAACATGTTTATCTTGAAAGTAGTACCATAATGAAAAATTTAAGTTTCAGATTTTCTTGCAGCTTTTCATAAATATCATAGCTAACAACCTTCTCTTTTTTCCTAGTCAAACATTTTGAAACAGAAAATTTGTTGAATAAAATGTATCATGTTTTTGCGTGGTACTTTTCAGTTTTTAAAATAAAATTTGATTCAAAATATATTAGACTTGAAAAAAAAAACAAAAAAAAACGGAAGGCTTACAGCTATGAAAGAGTTGCGAAATATTCTTTGATAAAAAAAAAATTATGCATTTATTACAAATTACTTTTTATTTTCCTAAAAAATTAAAGAATCGTTTGCATTAAATTCCTTTGAAAAGACTTTCTTGTGAGCTAAAAACTAAATATATTTTATTTAGTTTATTTTTATTTTTTAGTTTAAAAAAAGTAAATCTTCTATTTTATTTTAAATCTTCTATTTTATTTTAAATCTTCTATTTTATTTTAAGTGAGAAACTTACGAAAATTTGCGACAGTAAAAATTGTCTTGACAGGGATTTCATCCTATTATGCCTTCTTCAAATAATTCACGAATATTTTACTTTTTTTTCTACATTACATCTTTTCGTACAATTTTATTGCTTAGTTCTCTTACTACGTGCACCGTTAGACGTTATCCACGAGATACTTTACAGAATAAAACATCAATATTTTTTTATTCAAACTTTAATCATCTTGCTCATGAATTGTTTTTCTTCACGAATCATTCTTTGAATCGGCATAATTAAAATGCTATTCAAAATTGCTAAAAAATAGATTTATGCCATATATGAAGCCAGGACGTGTAAGAAAAATGACAAAAAATTAAATTTAGTAGAAAACCATTTTAAAGTAGAGATTTTCTTTGCTTAAGAGCCTACACTAGTCGTGCTAAGAAACGCGCAAGCTAATGCTAAGTCTATGGGAAGGTTATTTTCAAATTTATCGCTAGCATTTTGATATTTTTTTTTTGTATAGTATAGCGTAGTAGATCGCTGAGGGCGATCTCTAACGTTGTTAGTTTTTACTTTTTCGATTTTGGTTTTAGTTCTTTTTATATAAGGGTACTTTCACTTTCAGAACCGGTAGCAACCGGTTCCAAAATTGAAAATACCCGTTTATAAAAAAACTAACAAAAATCGAAAAAGTAAAAACTAACAACGTTAGAGATCGACCTCAGCTATTCTATGCAATATATATATCATTTAAAAATACTGAAATGCGAGCGAGAAATTTTGAAAATAACCTTCCCATAGACTTAACATTAGCTTGCGCGTTTCTTCGCATGACTAGTGTAGACTTTTAAAAGAATCTACACTAGTGACGCGAAGAAACGCGCAAGCTAATGTCAAACAAATGGCAGCGTTTTTTTTCAAATTTCTTGCTGGTATTTCAATATATTTTTTTTCAATTGGTTAGCTAAGGTAGCTCCAACCGGGTCCTTTTTAAAGTTTTCGCTTTTGGTTGTAGACTTTTTTTTTTTTTTTTTTTTTTTATGAAGCCACTTTCTATTTTGAAACCGGTCCTAAAGTAAAAGCATAAAAAAAAAAACTGCAACCAAAATTAGAAAAGTAAAGTACCCGATTAAAGATCGACCTCAGCCATCCTATGCAGAAAATCACTTAAAAATATGGAAATGCAAACGAGAAATTTAAAAATAAAGCTGTCATTGGTTTAACATTAGCTTGCTATTGTCTTCGAGTGACTAGTGTAGGATTTCAAGTTAGGAACCTCATAAGAGGTTCATGTAAGAAGGGTTAATGATTATGCAGGCAAAAGCATAGTATAGTTAATCTAAAAAAAATACCTGTACAGATTTAGATATTTGAAATTGTTCGTTAGATTCATCTATGTCTTTTATGAATCTTCTAAAAATATCAGGAATCCCACTCAAATTCTGAAAAGAGAAACGTTGTTAGCTTATTTCTGTATTAATATTGAACAATTACAAAAATTTACAAGCTTTATTGTTCCATAAAAAATGCGTTTGCACACACAAAGAAAAATTTTAAAAAAGTAAAAGGATATATTGAGGATGAATCTTTAATTTAAAATCTATGATTGTAAAATAATTATGAATGATAATTTTTTTTTTACCACCTTAAGTTTTATTACGGTTTCTCAGCTAAATCGAACAAGATAAATTTAGAGACGTCTATTTTTAATGATTGAACAATGACATATCCAAGCTAAAAGCATTACCAATGCTTAACCACTTAACAGATTAGCCCGTACGCCGCACAGTAGCGCAGCGGCAAACCCCTACCACAACCTCAAATTTTGAAATTTTTCTAGTAAAATTAGACTTGCTTTTTTTATAGATCACATCCTAAGTATAGTTCTACAAAAGCCTTACCCAAAATAATTTTTGACAAGTAACAAAAATTCTTGCTTAAAACCAAATGCGTAACAATGCCAATAACCAGGTTTTTCTTCATGATATATTAACTTTCGTGCATTCTCTTACTGAGTAGTTTTCAATGTAATTTCTATTATGTTCGCCTTGATGGTATCATTCCACGCTGGGAGATTTTCGAAAAATCATAAAGACGGTTGTAACTTAGCAAATAGATTAGTCATATTTGACGTGGTTCTAAGTATCAAAGGAAATACAAAGCTACACGATGGTGCTCAATCCTCTCAATAGTAAGTATTAAAACATAACTTCCATCTGCTTATCTTCTAGTAATAATTGTTTTAGTAAAGGCAGTCAATTGTTTCATTAATGTTGCCCCTTGGCTTTAGAATACTTCTTTGTATTTTTGAAAATATATTAACATTATTTAATTTCAGAAATTTGACATTTATTCAAGACAAACAGCAGAACTAGCAATGTCTATGTATTCATGGTACAATTTACCAACAACTAGACACCGAATACTTTTCACGGGAAACAAACGATTGAACATGCTATTTTGCCCATCGGTTCCTTTTCTAAATAGACAAGAATCTCATAACAAAGATTATACGTATTGTTGAAAGTACAATCGAAATATGTAATCGTATCAGATACGTGCGCATCCTGTATCTGTAGAACGTTTAGTTGGAGTTCTAATTGTTATGTAGTGTGCTCGTGTTGTCTGTGTTTGTCGTAATAAACTATAATGTTTCGTAAAACCTGCTGCAGTTATTGAGTTAATATTTAAGGCTCACTTTGTTACAGGTTATAGGCCCATACCTGAACCTTTTAGAGGAAATATAACGAAGTAAATTGTTACAATTTTTGTAAAGTGAGTTTTCCGATCGTTGTTTTTGAAATGGCTGGAATCAAAACACATCAGGGACAGTTTATAAAACTGAATGACAATAATGGAATGTATGGAAATTCTAAGTTAAAGTTACATTTATAGCTAAGTAGCTATATGTATAATAACGGGCGTAAAAGTGAAACCGGAAGCAACAGACACTGGATATACCGAGTTCATAGTCAAGGATGCAAAAGCACAGGAAATTTTGGTTCCACGCATGGAAGCTGGACCAATTTCGCATATAATTTCGTTCGTTACAGCAAAAGAAATGTGGGATAAATTGCACACAATTTATGAAAGGAAATCGAACGTGGGTATTCTTTTGTTACAGAAACAGTTTTTCAATTTCAAGTTCGATGATAATGTGATGAACTTTCTGTCTAAAGTTCAGAATATGCTTGCCGAAATTAAGCAACATAACGAAGATATTCCTGAAAAAATGGTAATCACGAAAATAATTATGACTCTACCGGAAAAATATAAACATTTCACTTCTTCCTGGGAATCCGTAGCAGATGAACAGCGTACTTTGAGTAACCTAACTGCTTGTTTGTTAGTTGAGGAAGAAAGGTTAAAACAAAAGAAGAAACGGTTGTCCTTACAGCTAAAAATCAAAGTAATATCAGGTGTTTTTTATGTGGTAAACTAAGCCGAAAGAAATTTCAATGCAAGTATGGAAATAATGTTTCTAAGAAATAATATTGTCTGAAATTTTCAATAACAAAAGACATGTGTTTAAAAGAATACTACTTTCGTAAAAATAAAAATTTGATGTCAAATCCCAATGGTGAAAATGGCAAAGGTTTTGTACTTATGGGAATTGTAAATTCTGAATTGGATGAAGAATTCCATTTAGATAGTGAAGATTCTAATCTAAGAGCTAGCCACGTCAGAAAACACGTGATTTTAGCAAGACTCATTTTTCTATATATTTTCTCTTTTTATTGTGTAGTACGCATACGGCCGGTGTGGCTGGCGAGAGACGTTTCGTTTACCCAGTGAGGAGAGGGGCAATTCAGGTGAAAAAGCGACAAAAGTACGTCATTTAGCATGAATTTCGTTTATAACACTTGTTTCTGCTAACTATTCGTGATGTTAAGCCATTATTGCCAGACCGTTTCAACGTTAAGTCCGTGCCAGATCCTGATTTATAGGTTAAAAAAGGGGGTCAAATTCACGTCATTTTAGCAAAGCTGAAATTTTAGTATGTTATACTTTGGCTACCAGATAAGCTATAATTAATTTGCCAGACTAAAATTCAGTTTCTAAATTACTGCCAGACGCGGATTAAAATCTGTCAGAGAAAGCGCCTATTAGAAGAGTTTTCAGCTCTTGTAGTGCTTTGGCTTTTGTCAATACACAGCGAAGCCGTGATATTTGCTTTCTATAAAAGTATATACACTGCTGGCCATCCAAAATACAACACCATGAAGGAATGCAAATAACAGAATGATATTTATTGGACGAATACATTATAATAGGAAGGATAAGTGATTACATTTTCATAAAATTTGGAGGTATAGTTCCTGAGAAAACACTACCCAGAGTTGCCGCCCCTGGCCGCAATAACAGCATTTACCTGCCTAGGCATGGAGTCGAACAGAGATTGGATGTCATGTATGGGTACAGCAGTCCATACACCTTCAACACTATGCCACAGTTCATCAACCGTAGTGACTGGCGAGTGGTGACGTGCCAGTCACTCAGCAGCCATTGACCAGACATTTTCAATTGGTGAGAAATCAGGAGAACGTGCTGGCCAGGGCAACAGTCGAACATGTTTTGTATCAAGGAAGGTCAGAATAGTACTGGCAATATGCGGTCGTCCATTGTACTGTTCAAACGCAGAGTTCCGGCGACATCGAAGATAGGGCAGAACTATGGGACGTAACAGATCAGAAATGTAACGGCTGCTGTTGAAATTGCCGACAATGTGAACAAGAGGTTATCGAGACGTGTATCCAATAGCCCCTCATAGCGTCACTCCAGGTGATATGCCAGTATGACGATGTCGAATGCAAGCTGGCAATGTGCGTTTTCCACGATGCTGCCAAACACGAATGCGGGCATCGTGATGCTGTATATGACGCAGGAATGGTGTCTCACGTCGTCTTTTCAGATGAATCCAGGCTATGTGTGGATCATGAAGGCCGCATCCGTGTTTGGTGGCATCCTTGGGAATTCACTCTTCCAGCTTGCATTCGACATCATCATAGAGGCCCATAACCTGCAGTGATGGTGAGGGGTGCCATTGAATACACGTCTCAATAACTTCTTGTTCCCATTGCCGACAATATGAACAGCAGCCGTTACATTTCCGAGGTGTTACTGACCGTGGTTCTGCCCTAGCTTAGAGACCTCTGGAACTCTACTTCTCAGCAGTACAATACACGACCGCATGTTGCTCGTACTATCCTAACCTTCCTTGATACAGAACATGTTCGAATGTTGCCCTCACCGGCACGTTCTCTTGATTTCTCACCAATTGAAATCTGAGCGACTAGCCTGTCACTACGGTTGAAGAACTGTGGCATAATGTTGAAGCTGCATGGACTGCAGTGTTTTCTCAGGAACTATACCTCTAAATTTTCTGAAAATGCAATCACTTGTCCTTCCCATTATAATGTATTCATCCAATAAATATAATTCTGTTATTTGCATTCCTTCATGGTGTTACATTTTGGATGGCCAGCAGTGTATATAGGATTTGTCAAAATAAAGGTTTAATTTGTGCAATTAATGTATCAATTAATTGTAATTGATATTTTACTTAGTTAAATTTTGAAAATAAAATATTTATTAAAATATTTCTAATTTTTTTAAAACAAACATTTATTAACTAGTCTGTCCTCGATCGTCGGTCACTTCCGTCTGGGGCCAAGCTGTCTTCTGCAGAGACTTCGCTTGGGAACCAGAAAGTGCATTTTATATGCAAACAGAAAAATATAAATAAAATATTTTATTTTAAACTATACGAAAATACTTAATAAGAATATGAATGAAGCACGTAAATAAAGATTTCGCAACATAAATACATTTTTTTTCTTTAGTTCTCTGACACGATCGGCACTGCCCATGGAAATGGAAGAGTTTTCAGATAAAATATACAAAAATGAGATAGAATAAGATACGTGGCGATCATTGTAAATAGGCACTGTGGTTTCATTCCCATAAATTGTTAATACGGTGAAAAAAATAACGGGGCCCCGTGTGCTTCTCAGCCATATATCGTTAAATACAGCGATTCCTATGACGGGGCCCTGTGAATTTTGCGTACACAAATAATTAAACTGGCTATCATTTTAACAGATTAACCTATAAACTGATTTTGCAGCAATCACTATAGGCGATCTGTATTTAAATCGCAAATCTGTACTTCCAAAAATTTTATTTTGAGAAGTCCAGAAAATGTACTACATTTTGTATAATAACTGAAATCAAATCTCTAACAAAGAAAAGTGCAAAACAATTTATAAAATATGAAATTTAAAAAAAAGACTTTTCTTTGGAAAAATGTCACGCAAAATACATAAAAAATTAGCAATAGCTGTCTTATTAGTCTAAACTTCCATAATCAAGTTCATAGTCGATGTTAGCGACAAAATCGCTGAAATACGTGTTTAACTCCTTTTTAGTAGAATTGTTATGCTGAATTTCACGCTCCTACCTAAAACTGCTGCTGAGATATGGCGAAAGGATCTAAAACTCTCGACCCCATTTAATTCTCTTAGTGGTTGAATTTCTAAAATAGATTAAATAAGTTTTTAGCTATTTTTTAGTAAATTTGTTATCCTGAATTTCACACTCCTACGTAAAACTGCTGCTGTGCTGAGATATGGCGAAATGAACTAAAATTTTCGACCCCC
The DNA here is from genome assembly GCA_963931845.1 of Maratus michaelseni. NCBI lineage: Eukaryota > Metazoa > Arthropoda > Arachnida > Araneae > Salticidae > Maratus > Maratus michaelseni. The sequence goes on from OZ007586.1 coordinate 411,289,903, forward strand.
TCAGGGCTAAATTTTTAAAATTCCTTTCTTAGTGGGTGCCTACATTGTGTAAGGAACATATCTTCTAAATTTCATAGTCCAAGGATCAGCTGTTGAGGCTCGGTGTTGATTCTGAGTCAGCGGGACATGTTCTTTTATAAGTATAGACATTCATGAAATCGTCAAAGAAGCGAAGAAAGAGCAAAACAAACTCCATGGCGTAAATGTCAACCGTTATGTTTATATAAATTCTCTCTTAATTTTGAAGTAATACTATATTAGGTAGCTTTCAATACAAAAAAGTATAAAGCTACCTATTGCAGCCGTTCGGAGGAAAGCAGTTCCGGAAAATTTTGATATATTTTCACCGATCATGACCCCCAGCCCAAAACCACCCTCCGTTCAAATGTTGATTTATATATATATATATATATATATATATATATCTGACCTATGTCATACGATAACGCCCGTATTTATGAATCGATTTTGATGAAACTAATTGTGTGTATTAAGGTCACTAATGCCTCGACCGAGTTCGTTGGCCAGCTTGGTCCGCCATCTTGTTTCAAGATGGCGGCCATTTAAAGATTTAAATTAACTTAAAATCTAAAATATACAAAAAATTTAAAAATTCAAATTTATTTTTTAATTACGTTTTAGGCCTTGATACAAGGATTCCAGAGCATTTTTTGGTTTACCTCTATCTTAAAAAATGGCTGAGATAGAGCAGTTTGAAATTCTAGGTGGCTGACATTTTGAAACAAAACAGCACATTAACGTGATTACTCGCAAATTATTTTCTTTCATTGTTGTAATAATTTTCCCAATCATACGCATAAAACTATATATTTATATCCGTTAGCGCCAAAATTGGCGACATTGGTGACAAATTTGGCAAAATTGGCAAAATTTGTGACATGTGGCGAAATATCGCCAAATTTGGCGACCAAAATAAGTCTTTATAAATGAAGCCAATTTGGCTATTGCTCAATAATTTGGCGAAATTCTTATTCAAATTCAGTATTAACGAATCTTTTGTAAACGTTTCTTTGCATTTTAACTTGCTGTTTTCGTGTAACATTAGCTAAAATTTTAAAACGAAGATATAGGAAAGCTACCTTTTCCTCCCGGTACAGGCCGGAAGGACTTTTTTTTATTAATATTCGCTTTTAATTTTTAAATAATATTATAATAATTTTTATTAATATTCGCTTTTAATTTTAAATAATACAATACATATTATTTTCTCTTAATTTGCTGAATAAACTTATAGCGGCTAGCAAGAAATAGACAATGTCAGCAGTTACTTTTCAAGGTCAAACGATCATTTCTGGTTTGGAATAATAGCGTTCGTAGCACGTTCTCACTGTTTTCGAAATGAAATTTAATTGCAATGGCTAGTAATGGAAAAACTTGTGTTTTTTGTTAGTGATTAGCAAGGGAAAAAATATTTTCATTAAAGACACTTTAAATAAGTAAAATATTTTTAATTAAGCATTTATTTCGACAAATCATATGTATATATGTATATATATACTTTTACAGAAAGCAAGGATCGTTGCTTTGGCAACAATCCCGGCTTGGCTGTGTATTGAAAGTAGCCAGAGCACTACAAAAGCTGCCAATTCTTCTAATAGGCGCTTTCTCTGCTAGATTTAAATCGGTGTCTGGTAGTAATTTAGCAGCGGAGTTTCAGTCTGGCAAATTAATTATGGCTTATCTGATAGCCAAAGTATAACAAACATACTAAAATTTCAGCTTTGCTAAAATGACGTGAATTTGACCCCCTTTTTTACCTATAATTTAGGGTCTGGCACGATCTTAACGTTGAAACGATCTGGCAATAAGGGCTTAATATCACGAATAGTTAGCAGCAACAAGTGTTATAAACAAAATTCATGCTAAAATGACGTAATTTTGTCGCTTTTTTCCCTGCATTGCCCCTCCCCTCACAGGTAAACGCAACTTCTCACGCCAGCCTAAAATGGAGAATATATATAGAAAAATGAACCTCACTAAAATCAGGTGACGAAAACGTTGCTAGCTCTTAGACTATTCTGAACATATGTGTAATTATATAAACATATTTAGAAATTATTTGAAGTTGAAAGAGCGTAAACAAATAAAAATAGGGGATGGTGCTTCTATCACAGCTGTTAGAATAGGTATTATTTATGTTGAGTCATATAATGGTGGAAAATACTTTAAAACTGAACTGCAGAATGTATTGCATGTTCCTGACTTGAAAGTAAACATTCTCTCAAGGTCAAGCATTAGATAAAGGCTTATACATCATATCCAATTCTCAGTGCTAAATTTAATCAAGAAACTAAAAAAATTATTGCTGTAGCTAAACGTCAAGGTAAACTCTAAAATGGTATTTCGCTTAGATAAGAGCAGAATGACAACAGAAGAAAATTTGAAAGAATGTGAAAAATAAAGATAAATGTTGGGTTGCAGATAGTAATTTGAAAAGTAAGAAAAAAAAAGTCTTATATGGTGGCACGAAAAATTACCTCATCAAAATTTTGACTATGTCAAAAGGTGCTAACAGAAAATTAAATTAGCTGGGAAACTTTCCATATATTCCCTTCTGGCATGTATTCAAGGAAAGCAACAACGTAGACCCTTTCAAAAAATAAATCGAAATCTACTGAAGTTTGTAACATGATTCATGCAGATTTATGTGGCCCGATGGAAGTAGCATGAATTAGAAAATCTCGTTATATGTTGTTATTAAAAGGTGATTACTCTCATTTTAGGCAAGTTTATTTCTTAAAAAAAACAAGTATCAAGTGCATGACGAATTGTCAGAGTTCATATTGATGTTCAAAAACCAGATGAATGAAAGTATCCGAATAATAAGGTCAGACAATGGGCAAATAATTTGTGAACGACAAAGTTAAAGAACTTTTGATTCGTTATAGCATAGAACATGAATCTTCTGTACCGTACAATACACAGCAAAATGGAAGTGCTGAACGAGAAATCAGAATTATCATGGAAACTGCAATCACTATGTTGGTAACAAACCAATACAGAAAAGAAATTCTGGGCTGAAGCTGCAAATACAGCAGTGTACATAATTAACAGAACAGGAACTAGCACAGTTAAAAAAAACACCTTATGAGTTGTGGACAAACAATACTTTTGACATTAGAAATCCAAAGTTTACACTTGGATCTGAAGTATGGGTTCACATCCCAAAAGAAAAACGTAGGAAATTGGATGCTAAGAGTGAAAGAGGAATTTTTGTCGGATATGGTGAAAATACTAAAGGATTCAGAGTATACTTCTCAAAAACAAACACTGTTACATTACACAGAGATTTAATAAGTAATATAAATGAGAAACCTTCTCATTCCATTAAGAAATAATTTTTTTTTTATTCCATTGATCCTGAGCAAGTTAAAAGTTCATAATTCGAAGAAGATAATGATAACACGATTTTGAATAACCTGAACAAGAATAAACAAAATGATGATAACTACAGTGCAGATTCACTTGTACCGCAGTTAAGTAATACCAGAATGCACCTTCGAACAAGATATGAACATTAGAAACCATCAATATTTGATGTATTTGAAACAAGCTATATAAGCACAACAGATGTAGAAGAACCTACCACATATGGAAAAACTATTAAGTTAAGATCATCGAAAAAGTGGCAACATGCCATAGATGCTGAGCTTAAAGCTCTGTCTGAAAATGACACTTGGGACATTGTTGATGGACCAAATGACTGCGATATAATAGACAGTAAGTGGGTTTTTAAAATTAAGCGGGAGAATAAATATAAGATTTCGTTATTTAAATGTAGATTGGTTGCTAGGGGTTATCAACAAAAAGGGTTAATATTTGAAGATATATACTCTCCTATAGCTAAGTTAAATACTTTAAGAATTTTGTTAACAATGAGTGTAAATTTTGATTGGGTTGTATATCACATGGATGAATGTAGTGCCTTCTTACATGGTGAAATTAAAGAGAATGTTTTTATGTATCTAGCTAAAAACTATAATTTACCCGATGGAAAAGTATGTAAGCTTAAAAAAGGCTATATATGGGTTAAAGATAGCAGCAAAATATAGGTATGAAAAATTTCAGAATTTTATGTCATCTTAAAATTTTGTAAAGTCTTAAAAGTATCAATGTTTGTATTTCAAATAATTGTAAAATGTATATGTTGATATTTGTTGATTTGATTATTACAGGTTCTGATACTAAACAAATTGATGATTTAGAATATGAAATAAAAATAAATTTTAAAATGAAAGATTTTGGTCCTATATCTTACTACTTATGTATATCTATTTCTCAAAATGTAAATGAAGGTATTGTAATTTTAGATCAGAGTAATTTAGAAAATGTTTTGAAAAGATTTGATATGTTTGAATGTAAAAGTATTTCTACCAACATGGACAGTAATTTTGATTATGACTGATTAATTAAAGAAAATCTGTACATGTAGATGCAGAAAATAAATGTAGAAAACTAATTGGTTGTATTATGTATAGGAAGCAGACCTGATTTATGTAATTCCATCAGTATTTTAAGTAGATATCAGACCTATGCAAGTGAAAAATTGTTATTCTTAAAAAGGGTGTACCATTATATTAAAGACACAGTTAACTTGAAGTTAGTGTAAAATTTTAAATAAAATAAGGAAAAATTTAAATGCTGATTTAGTTAAAGGTTTTGTGGATGCAGATTGGGAGGTGGTGATACTATCAACAGGAAGTCTACAATAGGCTATTGCTTTCATATTTACAATTGTACAATTTCATGGTGTTCTAAACAACAAACTTGTGTAGCTTTATCATCCCCACAGAGGCGAAGTACATTGTCTTAAGCTTGTATGTAAGTGAAGCTTGTTGGATTCGTAATCTAGTGATTGAGTTAAATATAAATAGTTGTACAAATTTTGTTGTACCTCTTTATGAGGATAGTCAGCTATTCGTATCAGTAAATCATGTGAACAACCTAAAAGGTTAAAGCACATAAATGTGAAGTATCACTTTGTGCAAGAAAAAGTAATAGATGGAACTGTTTTAATTAATTATATTCCCTCTACTGAACAAATAGACTTATTAACCAAACCTCTACGGAAAATATTATTTGAAAAATTCAGAAAGTAATGTTTGGTTAATTTTTATTATGTTATATGTATGTAATTATGTCATATGTTAAGTATAATATATTTTATGTTGAATATATTTAGATTGAGAGAGGGTGTCCTAAGTACAATTGAAATATGTAATCGTATCAGATGCGTGCCCATCCTGTAGAACGTTTAGTTGGAATTCTGATTGTTATGTAGTGTGCTCGTGTTGTCTGTGTTTGTCGTAATAAATTATACGTTTTGTAAAACCTGCTGTAGTTATTGAATTAATAATATTTAAGGTGCACTTTGTTACACGTATTACAAGACCCACCATAGGAGGACAATATCTTGTCATGCTACAAACGAAGACTTTCGTGATATGATGATGTCTTTAATCCTCTACATAAGTTACTTGAGACCAGAACCAAAAGTTAAAAAGCCTTAGTGTGTTGCGGCAAAAAGTTTGATGAAATGAATGCAGTTACCATTTTCATTTTTTTGTGCGATATCTTTAATATTTCATTTCATATTGTATTTTATATTGTTTTTCACTTTAATAATTTCATTACTTATTTTATAAATAAAAAGTATTTATATTATACATTAATTACTTTAGTATTAACTTCAACACTAGTCACACTCAAACTTTTATTCGAATGTTGTTGAGTTGATAAACTCCTATTCGGTATATTTTCAGAAGTACTCAAGGTTTAAAAAACACAATACCGTCAGAATGTCGAAAATAGTTTAAGTTATCGACTTCATTTTGGCTTCATTCGATTCAGAATGTAAAAATACATAACGAAAAGTTCCAAATACGGCTCATAGTCGTATATCTGAGATAGGTTTATTTGTTCCAGAAAATCAGGGAGTTTGCAACCCCTGTGTGCTGCTTCTGGAGTTTTCTTGATTTACTGGTGCGCCACACGTGGTACAAGAGTTTCCTTCCTCAGTTACTCAGAGCTTTTCACCAGTACTATTTACTGTTTCCAAATAAAAATTGTCGACTTATTTAATGACAGAAATCCTTCGACTAAATAAGGGTAAGATTAATATTACAAAATAGTGGTATTTTTTCCCCTAATTCATTTATGATGCTTAAAAAAAAGGCTGTACATTTTGGACTAAATTGATAAAACAAAAAAAAAAAAAAGAGTTAAAGGGTTAAGTGAATATCTGTCGGCACTTCGCCAATCGGCACTTTACAATGCAACACTGTATTTTAAACTTCAGGTAAACAAAGTGATGAAATTAACCCAATAAAGACGATGGTATATTATTTACACAACTTAATTTTAATCAAGATTTAACTTCTATGAATTTGTGGGAAAAAAAAGCTGTAAAATTGCATTTCCTTATTTTTAAAGAAGTTTTTCGACAATTCTGGTGTGAATTTCCACATTACACAAACAATTTCTTGCCCCTGAAAACATTAAAAACTACATATACAGGTGTTGGAGAAAATAATTAGAGTATTGCTATTCTTATGCAACTAGTTGGTGTTAAATGGAACAGAAGTATTATGAGATGTACAGTTATGGAAAAAATTATAAGGACACATTGAAAAATGAGTAATATGTATTAATTAATCATCAACAGAAAACAAAATCAAACATAATTTACTACTCGTAATTAGAAAACATTAGGAACCTATTAATAAGAAATTAAATTACAATAAAATTTAAAAATCGCATATTAGTAGAAATATACGACGCGAAACATGGGGAAAATTATAAGGACAAAATGAAATATGTCTGGAAACAAATTAATATTCTACAAATTCACCTTTTGTTTTCAATGACCCTTATTAAACGTGCAGTCATTGACTCAGAAAGTCCAGTTAAAGTTTTTTTAGAAATGTTCTACCACGCTAATTTGATGGATGATGCCAAATCGTATGTAATTGCATATTGTGTGCCATGCTTATATACTTCTCTAGCTAAAATGTCCGATATATTGTCTGGGGGTGTGGGGGGGGGGGGTTAAATTAGTGCTTCTTAGCAGTCAATCCAAAAGTTTGACAGAATTGGCCTCGAATCATGAACCTGATGCACGAGGCACATGGCAACTTGCTTTGTCTTGTTGAAACAAATAATCGTCACCTCTGATAAGGGGGGCTTCAGGCAATAATTTTTCAGCTAGCATATCCACATTTGATTCTGAATTCATCGACCTAGAATGGACACGATTGGTGTTGCTCCATTGGCTGCAAAACCTGCCCACACCATCACAGAACCTCCTCCGAATTGGCGTTTGGAAACAAACAGGTTTTTCTTTTCACAAGTCATATCAATAATGGCGAAACAATCTGGTCCGTCCAAATTATTTTTTTTTGTCCGAAAATACCACATCTTCCAGCGAGATCCAAAAGAAACGTGTTTCTAGGTAAATTCCAACCTAACTTCTTATGTAGTTTTGTAAGTGATGGACGTGACCGTAGTTTAGCATATCTAACATTGGGATTCTTTTGCAGAATATTACACAGTGTTCGACTAGTGCATTGTAGATTCATTCCTGTTTTAATTTGGAGTAGAACTCTTGTTTTTTTAAGCAAGCTCGATGTACAATTGCACGTTTCTAGTGCATAGTCAGAGAAACAGGCATACCTGTATACTTTTTCTTCCCATAATCTTTTGGATTCTTCAAAAAATTATGAATTACTGTTTTAGATCTGTTTGTATACCTTGCAATTTCCCGTCCACTCTTTTCACATTTTTTGTAAGCTTTTTTAAGTAATGGCTTTTCCCTTTTCAAATTAAGATAGCTGTGCGCTCTTTGGCAAATGAAGAACGAGATAAACTGAACAATCTTACTGCGCAACAGTTTTAGGCTACTTGAAACAATCCTATGATATTACCAAATATGCAAAATTTTGTTTTCGATTTCAAAAGAAATGCGTGTCCTTATATTTTTCCCCCGAGTTGAAAGCCATTAAAACCTTTTTAAATTCATGCCTTTTAATGATTTTTCAAATTTTCAACTTACAGTTTGTTTGGAAATGTTCCGTTTAAAGCATTTTATCATACAAATATTTGCATAATTTTCTAGCCAAACGGCTCCTACATTTGTGCTTGTCCTTAAAAATTTTTCCATGGCCGTAATGTAATTATTTACTTTGTATTCTTAATTCAGATAATAGTTCATAAATTCAAACTGTTTAAATTAAAAAAAGTTTATTCTTAACTGTGACAGAATAAATCAAACCTAACAGATTTCCGAAGAGTTGAAATTACTGGGAATGTTTGTTTGACCCACCTGCGACTCGTTTCCAAATTCATACAAAGTTCAAGATAACGTCTTAAGAGCCTACACTAGTCACGCGAAGAAACGCTCACGCTAATGTGAAGTCTATGGGAAGGTTATCGCGCGATTTCTCGCTCGCATTTTAATATTTTTAAGTGATTTTTTTTGCATAGGATAGCTGAGGTCGATCTCTAACGTTGTTAGCTTTTACTTTTTTGATTTTGGTTACAGTTTTTTTATAAGCGGACATTTTAAATTTTGAAACCGGTTTGAACCGGTTCTGAAATTGAAAGTACCTTTATATAAAAAAACTGGAACCAAAATCGTAAAAGTAAAAACTAACAACGTTAGAGATCGACCTCAGCTATCCTATGCAATAAAAATCACTTAAAAATATTAAAATGCGAGCGAGAAATCGCGCGATAACCTTCCCATAGACTTAACATTAGCGTGAGCGTTTCTTCGCGTGACTAGTGTAGGCTCTTAATACACAAATACAGGGAAATCGCTTATGAACGCAAGCAGTTGTAGTCGACAGCGAAAACTAAGTGTCAACAATTCAAACACATAAAAAGAACTCAACAGAAATTTTGTGTGCTCTGCATCCCAAATTTTTGCTAAGTACTGTAACAGAGGTTTTAGACAATTTTATAAGTTTGGAATTCTGTACCTCCTAAATTTCTTAAGATTTAAACAAAAGTTCGAAGAAATCTAAATTGCAGTAAATTACAAGGTGATTATATATATAAATAATAAAAAACAATCCCGATATATGAGCCCCTAGCTATTATGCCGTTCACAGAAACTGAATGAAATTTTGGTTTAAAGTATTTTGAGATTTGCACTCAAAAATCATAAGAAAAACAAGTTAAACTCTAACAGTTACGGTTACAGTGACAAAATTTCGAAAATTTTAAATGACAACACCCACTGTTTTTTAATTATAATGAGATCTTTATAGTGAAAAACCATAAAAAGAATTACAACAGTGCCTGTAGCACGAAAATCGCCGTCGCTAGACAGACTAAGAAGAAAAGAGAAAACAATTATGGCGCTCACCAGAGCATGACTTTTTTTTAATGACGCCACATTTCGCACTGTCTTCGGCTCTGATCCGAGTCTACTGAATCTCCCTTGAAATGAGAAGAGACCAAGGTACGCAGATCTCCTGGTTCGGCGCAAAACACCGTCATGATTGACGTCGTCGCACTAAGTGAAAGAAAAGGCACTGTGAAATGCGTGCCGTGTACCTTGCACTCTGAACAATATGTCGCTTACAGGGAAAGAACGTGGGGAAATTTTAAATATTTATTACCTGAGCGGACAAAATGCCGCAGAGGCATTGCGTGTCTACCGCAGAAACTATGGGCTACGCCGAGGCTCGTGCAGTGTAAAATCTGTACGGGACTTGATACGCAAATTTAAAGAAACTGGTTGCACATGCGATCGATCTCGGCCTGGACGACCTTCCGTTCCTGTCGAGGCTTTTGCAGAAGTCCATGAGACGATAAGCGACTTTCCTCTTGCAAATGGTGTTTCACGCGTTCTGCAGTTGTCGAATTCTACGGTCCGCTATGTTTCTGGATCGGTTCCAGCCTGTCCAGATGTTACAAGCGGGTGATAAGCAACAACGGCTAGATTTTGCGAATGAATTTATCATCCGGTATGATGAGGATGACAGCAGGCCTTTACGCATCCTGTGGACGGACGAGGCCTACTTCTTTTGACTGGTAACGGTAATTCGAAGAGCTGCGTGCACTGGGAAGACAATAATCCCCATGATGTGGTTGAACTTCCGTTACACGAAGAAAAAGTTACTGTGCGGTGCGGTATAACACGCACCTTCATCCTGTGCCCTTACTTTTTTGAAGAGGTTACAGCCGCAAGTCTACAAACGTGTACGGTAACGAGTGCTCGCTGCCAAGTTAAATGTTGACCAATTAAGTATTTCCCAATTTGCAATAGCGAAATGCTCTATCTGACGTGTGGATGAAAGATGGCGCTCCTCCACATGTGGGGTCTTCTGTCAGACGTTTCTTAACACAATAGTTTGGTGACAGAGTTATCTCCCACCATTTCACGTTTCCGCGGCTACCAAGGTCCCCCGATCTAACTCCAACGAATTTCTGACTGTGGGGATACCTGAAATCCAAAGCGTGCGCACTTAATCCGCTAACTGCATCTGATTTGAAATATGCCATCTGACGTCAGGCTAAACAGATTAGTCTTGCAACAGATTCCTCTTGTGTTCTTTAGTGCTATCCACCATCTTCCGCATGCAAAGTGTCATCGTGTGTGGAGGAGGTCACGTGGAAAAATTTTGAAAAACAATGCTTTGCTTTCTGTTGCTTCTCTGTCCTTATTGGTTATTTTCACTTTTATTCTTAGTCTGTTCAGCGCGACGAATTTCGTGCTACAGGTACCGGTTCAACGCTTTTTATGGTTTTTCAGTATGAAGATCACATTCCAAAAAAAAGTAGGCGTTGCCATTTAAATCTTTTGAAATTTTGTCACTGTAACCGTAACTGTTAAGAGATTAATTTGTTTTTCATATGATTCTTGAGCGCATACCTTAAAATACTTTAAACCAAAATTAAATTCAGATTCTGTGAATGGTACGATAGCTAGGGGCACATGTATCGGGATTTTTTTATAATCAATCTGTATTAGTTCTGAAAAGGGGATTATAGGTTGACGAAAATAATTGGTAGGCTGATTATATGATTGGATATACAAATCTGAATCCAAAAACTCTTTGTTAGAGCCACTATTGCCGAAAAATAGTCCTATAATGAGCTATTATTATGAAAGCTCATTTCAACTTTTGTAGCACTTGGTATACCATTGCTACCGAGAAAGAAAACCGTTGCAATGAGACATCAACTTGCGGCGATTTCCCAAAATTCGTATAAATCCGCTGTTTTTCATAATAACTCATGATCTTCGAAAAGCAGCGACTTGATTCGCTTTGATCTAAATGCAAAATATTTATCCGAAAGACAACGACTTTGTCCAAACTTAGCAAACCGCTTCAATTAGATAGCGGAGCGCTAATTTCTCTTCTGAGGCCAACGGGTATACATGCCCTGTTAGTTTAATTTTTCTGAAATTTTATTCCTGATTTATGTATTTTAGCACGCGGTTTCTACCTCATTTTTTTTAAATACAGTTATTGGATGAAATTATTCAAATACTCAAAGGCTTGGAATAGCAGTTCTTCGAAGAATATCGCCATTTTGTAACACACAACGAAGCATTGTCACTGAGGGGAGAAGGTCAAACGTTCAATCGATCTGCTTAATTTTTTTTCTTAGGTTAGTGGAGGATGAAACTTAGAAACTATCTTCGAAGTAATAAACAGTCAAAATAGCAGTTGAATCATTTAGAACCTGAATCATTCCGAGGCAACGATGTATTTTGTGATGTGGTTTAAAAATAATTTCGTCCTCGGTCCGGTTTTTATTCAAAGCAATAGCACCAGTAGGGCCAGTAGTGACTCTTGTGTCCATTAAAACAAATTTTCGACGCAGCATACGATTCCGACCGTGGAAGAAAGTGGTTTTATCGATAACTATATTCGTGCAAGTTCGCACATCCCCCACACATTCATTACGAAGTGAAGATTGTACTTTGTTCTTTTCGGCGATGCGAGAGCTGCTAAATCGCCAGATCTCAGCCCGTAAACAATAAATCATATAAAGATTTAATTTGAATTTTAATGAAATTTTCTTACCGGATATGTTTTCGATAACCTTTCCACTTCTTCAGTCAAATTCTTGTAACTCGAAGAGGCTGAATACTCTTCAGTTTTCTAAGAATAAAGGATGTTAGTATCAAAAGACAGATTTACGTTTAAAAAAAACAGAAATAGATTTATACTTAGGGATTTTCCTTTATCCAGAAATGATCTCATTTTTATGCTCAGTTTTATAAGAAAATTAGAAATTGGATAATAGTTAAAATTAAACCATCATACTTTTATTGAATATAACCAAAATATGGTAACTTTAATAGTGGTGAACACCCGATTATCCGAAGCTCGAATATCAGAGTGTATTGTTTAATCGAGAATAACAAACTAACCGACACCCCTCACATATTTGTTTATAATGGTGTTTGTAGTTGTGCTCCTCAATTCTCAGCAAAAATTATTTTTTTTAACTTATAATCAATTATAACAACAAGGGGTAACACCATTTTGACAGATTCAAAATTTCTAATTTTTTAACACTTTTCAACACAGTTGAAAAGTGTTCAGGATTTCGGTTTGTCTTTTTGCAGTCTGTCTGACAACTATTCTCTAACTGTCGTAAATATACTTGAATTACCATGTAATAAGTTATTGAGGTTTATTATTGCATGTTCACTATTGAAAATTAAGTGCATAGCGTATATAGTTCGTTTACAGGGACATTAGAAAGAACCCGATTACATTATGGTCTATGTGGAAAAATTGTTTGCGATTTATTTTAATGATATTACACTTTTTCAAATCATACTGAAATTGATATGCATTTCGGAAGTGATTCAAAACATGCTTTCTGTAGAATATGGAGTGCAAATCATTTATAATTCATTTACAGCCAGATTAATTACAAAGGAATTCGGTTACCTAATGGTCTATGGGGTAAAATTGTTTGCAGGATATTTTAATGTTACACTATTTCAAACATAATGAAATTTGTATACATTATTGAGGGGCACTAAAGAGGCTTACTGTAAAATACGACATTCAAAACAGTTATCTTTTCATTTACAGAGACACACAAAATATTTTGATTACAGTACTGTCTAAGAGCCATAAAAGCTGGAAGGGCGCTTTCAGTTGTGGTACGCGTTTTTAAAGTTTAACTAAATTTTTGCATACTACGTGGTGTATATGAATTCTATAGATCATATACAGGTCTACTCAAAATAATTCGTAAACATCTGTGTAAGAACATGAATTTTTTAATGGTGTTTTTTAATAGAGTTATTTTCCTGCTGAACTATATTTTATACACTATAAACACGTTTGTTGAACATAAATTGACATACAGGGCTGCGTAAAGAACTGGATACATTACCGTCTAGGGATGGTTATTCGTAAAAGTACGTTTTCAGTTGTGTTACGAATTTTTTTTCCCTGAATTAAATTTTAAATTAATATGAGGCGTGTATAAAAAAAATCTGTAAATAATAATATAGAGTTTTATACAAAATTATTAGAGTATTTTTTTTTACTGTAATAATACTGTATAATATATTGTTTTATTGAAACAGCAATTGTCGCAAACAAGTTTTCCTTCCGACAACGAAGTGCAGACAGCTGTTAAGAACTGACTAAATGACCAAGGACATTATTTTTACCGAATAGTGATGGAAAAGGTTGGTTTTGAAGTCTAATAAATGCATCAATCAATTTAAAAATTGGGTAAAAATATGTGTAACTATCCTTCTTGCATTTCACGCAAGATATTATTCTAAATTTTTCATTTTGTAGTGTAATTTGTATAATAGTAACAGAAATAAACAAAAGCGTTTTTAAAAACAATACTTTACCAAATCTTTCCATTTCTGGGAAAAAATACCCGGGAAATTTTTAGCTTCTATGTGCACGCCATCGATATTTTTAGCAAAGTTTTCACCATAACTGAAATAAAACACACATATGTATTCACCAACTTTAAAAAATAACAAACATAAACTGAATAGTAAAAGTTTATTAAATCAAAAATACAAATGCTCGATGTCATTTTCTTTCCATGCAAAAATTGTATCAGATATTTGTCAAAACTTCAATCGATGCGATTGGATAAAAGGGTAAACTCAAAATATTTAGTAAATTAAAGCTATATTTTTCAGTATCTGTTGTTTTGTGCACTTTTGCTAAATACTTAGAAATTAAATATCGCTTTAATGTACACTCCTACTAGAATAATAATAAAAAGGAAAAAAAATAACCTCGTACTAATTCTGTTATAATTGTAGGAAAAATATATGGGTACCAATCGACCGGGAAAAATGTATTCTATTTTGTTTTATGCACAAATTATGATTCAGCGACCGTCTACATAATAAAAATTGACCTAAACTTTTTCAGATGGTAACACTCAATTTTTACACTTTGAATTCCTTGTATCAAAGCAACCCGGAAAAGTATGTAGTTTATGCATTTTTTCATAATACTTCATAAAGTTATAAAAAAAAATATTGGGGTTTATCCATAAATTTAAAATAATAAAATCACGATTTTACAGGGAAAAGTACAGGGACATTCAATTAGTAACTGGAAGAAAAAGAAAATTTAACTATAAAATAAGTTACCATTATAAAAAAGAAATTCTGTAGAATTATTTCAGGAGACATTCTAAGATTTTCTTGAAAAAGACATCGGATGACGGTCGAAAGTAAAATGTTAACTCGAAAACTAATTATAGGAATCCCTTGCAAAAGCACACAGCCATGTTTTCGATGACGGCGATTCTTTATGTAAAAAAATAATGCAAGTCCTTAATAAATGTTCCGTAAATGAATTTATTAATAATTTTCATAATTAAAAATATGTTTGTGAATCAAGAAAGTGCTTGGATTATGTTTGGGTCCATTGATTGTATTTTATTAAAAAGCAAACATTACAATCGGTTATTTTAGGGAAGATATAATTTAAAGTTTGGTGTGTAATTAACATTATCACCCTTAAAGTTTAAATCCTTCAATTTCTATGGATATTTAAATAAAATGTATAAAATATATACCTTTTCCCGGCTGATTTGATCCAAGAAACTCAAAATGTTGAAAGTGGGTATTACTATTTAAAAAATGAAAGTTGGTGCAATTTTTAATATGTAAACGGCCCCCGAAGGGAAATTTATGTATATCATTAAACAGTAGACATTTTTATTCTATTGGTACCTGTATCTTTTTCATACAATTATTTGCTGCAGAAATAGCTGTATAATCTTTTTTTTTTAGGACAGTAGAATGCTGTGTTCTACAATTTTCAAGCACCTTTCCGTTAAAGTCATAACAGCTGGCCCTTCCTTTTGGCGTATTTTCTTGGCACCATGTGTCGCCAATTTGGTTTTAATGCTTTTCTGGTGATAACTGCTTTTTTAACCATTGCTTGCGCAATCCGTTTATCATTTGATCATGGGTTGCTGTTTTTACACTGCAATAGAATTTCGCAATTTGACTATAGCACTCAGATGAACAAATGACTAACCTATTTCTTCAAGAAATAGCTTTTCTCTTCCCAGAAAGAAGGATTGTCTTCAAATAACCACCCCATTAAATTAAAATGAGACTCAAAGAGGAGAAATGGCTATGTAGCCATCGTTCATGCCGGGTAGAAATTTGAACATTTGCTGGATCACATATTATTTTCATTAATGCCAAACAATTCATTTATTTATAATTCCAAGTTACCAAGAGTTAATGTCTGTTGAGTTTCTAAACTATAGATTAATATGAATCTTGAATCAACGCAACGGTTGACTAGAGGTTTATACCGGTTCCTTGTTAACTTGCTTGTGAAGTATTAAAAAGAGCACAATAAACGCATAGAGACACTGATTGCCAATATTTAGGCTATTAATTGAAGTAGAAAACTTTTGTTGAAGAACAAAATAAAATAATGAAAAAAAAAACTACGGATCCATTTAGAATCCTATAAAACCATTCAGGTGCAAAGCCGCAAGTGGTTTAAAGGCAAAAACACAATGGTGAAAAAACAGGTAAATATCAGAAGAGTTTGAGGAGGTGATGAAGGAATTCATTGAAAAGTGTAGAAGGAGAAAGAACAAAAGAATAAGCCGAGGGAAGGCGGGAGCAGAACATAAAAACAGAAAATGAAGTAGGAAGGAGGTGTTAAACAGAATAAAAACTAAATGTAATTACACATGATTTATAGTTAAAATAGTAAATTATAACAAAATAGAAAAAAAGAAATAAGGAAGAGATAATTATTAATCAAGAAATAAATACATTTTTAAAAAAAAGGAAGGATGAGCGCAGATTTATTAAATACTTTACAATGGACGACAGAGGGAATAGAAAAGAAAAAAAAATGAAAGAAAAGAAAATAGAATTATGAGAGAAGTTTCTAAGCGTCCGACATGAAGGAAGACGAGAGATCATTAATAAGATTTTTCTAATTTTATAAGTGAAAAAACTTTGTGAAAATCTAAGTGAGAAGAGGAGTTGGGATAACAAAAAAATTAGTAACCTTAGTAATATTAAAACAGTGGGAGAATCAATTGAAGATTTGGAAAATTCTTTATTACCCAATATTGACGATGCTGCTTTAATCCATACTTCATATTTCTTAGTTTGGCTAATATAACCGAGAATTGCAAGTACAAGGAATTAAATAGAAACCAAATCACTTCAATAGAAATTGGATCTTTAAGAAAAGATAAACTTAATTTTGTTGAAAGATAACTTTCCAACCGAAACGTGAAAGGATTTTAGATAGGTAAAATAACAGAAATGAGGTTAAAAAAGTAAAGTTGGAGAAGGATAACGTTTCAAATTATTTAATTTTATTAATCAATACATAATAGAAGGTTTATACACACAATAAAGGACAAGAGATTTCAAATAATTAAAAGTTCAGAGTTAAGATTAACCGGATAGAAGCAGATGGATAAAGTGCGATAAACAATATAGATAACAGCCATTTTCTGTTGGGGATATAGAGATATCATGCTGAGAAAGAGAAACTGAAAAAGATTTTCTGAAGACAGTGTTTGACAACCGGTCCTTTTGTTTAAAAAACAAGACAACATCAAGGAAAGGGAGAGAGTTATGGATTTAAATTTCGAGAGCGTACTGAATACATGCGTCAATCGGATTAACCAGAGAAAGTAAACTATAAAGATCGGGTCTAAACTCTATACC
The DNA here is from genome assembly GCA_963931845.1 of Maratus michaelseni. Classification (NCBI taxonomy): domain Eukaryota; kingdom Metazoa; phylum Arthropoda; class Arachnida; order Araneae; family Salticidae; genus Maratus; species Maratus michaelseni. Next base: position 411,307,112 of record OZ007586.1, read on the forward strand.
GAAGGTATCATTCACATACTTTAACCAATAAAAATACTTGTATACACCGACGAGATTTTTTTCCAAAATAATGCAGGTAATAATGAAAGTTATTTATTTTCTGTATTGTTACAGAAATTTTAACAGTGTGCTAAATGCTATATTCTATTTTAAATCACAAAGGAATGGGTAAAGTGGACTTCCCACTGCAGGACACCAATTTGAGAATAAAAAGTACCATTAAAAATAAGAGAGATTTGACTGACAGGGATATTGACGAATTACAGAACCTCGTCAATGTCAGTGGAAGAGTAATGAAATTACCGTAGGATCTTGATTGCGTGAATTTTTTTTTCACGCAATCCAAAACCTCTTTAATGGAAACATTATTAAAAAGGAGATTTGACATCAAAAGCATATAAGTTACAAGAGAAGCGTTTAAATCTATCCACAAACTCGCAAGAATTACCTATAGTGTGGAGGTTTTTAGAAGTTAAGAGAGACTGAGAATGCGAATGGAAACGAGCAAGTTTGAAATGAAAGTTTTGCCATTGCTTGAAACAACAGAATGTAAAGCAAGAGTAGGTTTATGAATTTTAGGGAGGCTATTATTTAATTGAACTCATGTGGTGTCGCATCCATTACAAAAGGATAAATGATCTCTGTTCACTTCTTTAAAAATATTCTGTGCAATAACGAAGAAATCTACTAGCATTCATTTATTTCAAATCATATGTAAATTTAGAGCTAAAAAGGAAGTTTGTTAAGAAAAAAAAAGTATTTTGAAAATTTACCGTAGACTAAATATAGGGGAGACCTGGGCACATTTTCCATAGGGGCAAGTTTTCCAACTTGCTTTAGTTTTTAAATGAGCCGCTAGATGTCGCCAGCGGGGAAACTGGCTGAAGTGGCAACACCGCACACATCGTATACAAAAGATTTAGTTTAGTAGCTACTGTCACTTAGTCAGGAGAGCTGTTTTCTTCATTTTTTCAACGGTGAGTAAAATTACAAGTCTTTATTGAAACGTAAAATAAACGTACTAGTGTTAAACTTACTATTTTGTCATTGCATGGACTAAAAAGGGGTTTCTTTCTTCACGTAACTATGCGTTTGTTTTGCAAATAACTTACACCGCTACTCGTCGAGGCAGTGTAAAAGTTTCAATATGGCGACGGGACAGGTTTTGCAATAGTATACGGGACATGTATTCCAACACGCGTCTTGTTGGAAAACGTGCCCCGTCCTAAATCAGCTAGTCTTATTGTATCAAAAATGTATTTATTGTGTAATAAAATCGACCAAATAACCATATATGAAACGAAGCCTTCGATCATTTATTCATGTAAATAAAACTCCCAATATAAAAACCAAGGTGAATTCAAATATATAAAAAAAATTTAACTATTTTCTAAAATGGGTTTATTTGATGAATCCATTTTATGTTAAATATGCCTGTAATCAATTATGTAAATAATATTTCACTATTTATGGTTTTGCAGTCACTTTAGTAAAATCACTTTTTTTTAATTAATTTCTAGGAAACATTGATAAAATTTGATATAAATAACAAATAAAACAACCAATATTTCTTTTTACAGATCTAAAATGGTCCGCAATTATAAAAAGAAGACCGACAGAGGCTCGTACACCCATGAAATAATAACTGCCGCTCTAGTAGCAGTGAGGGGGGTTGCAGTGTTAGAAAAACATCCATGACTTCAATATTCCCTGTAGGACTCTGAACAATTACTGGTCGAAATTTCGTTCCTTAAACAATTCCTCACAACCAGTGCTAGCATCAGATGTGATGCCCTGGCCTGCAGTGTCACAACCGGAAATACCTCCACTGGAAGAACTTCTATCTAACTTCTCCACTGGAAGAACTTCTATATATTTGTCGAACCGGAATCAGCAGACTCTCAAGCAGATGGAACACTGCCAAAAGTACCACCGCTTGCAATACCTCATCCAAACATGCTGCCAATAGGATACGCAAAAAGCAAAAACATGGAGAGTAAGTATATCTTATATATATATATATTTATTATTTGTAAGTTATAATTTCCCTATTAAATGTTAAAATTCTAAAAATGTTTATGTTTGTTTGTACAGGTTTTTACTCCTGACTAAGAACAAATGCTAGTTCAATACCTCATGAAGACTTCTGATATATATTTTGGGCTTACTCCCAAAGAAGTTAGGCGATTTGTCTACACGTATGCTCGTGCATGTAATAGAAAAATGCCGGAAAGTTGGGTAGTAAATGAAAATGCAGGGCCAGACTGATTCAGTTCGTTTTTAAAAGGAAACCATAAAATTTTAATCAGAACTTCGCAGGCCACAAGCATTTCTCGAGCAACAAGCTTTAATAGGACAAACGTTGATATGTTTAATAATTTGACAACAGTGTTAAAGCGATCAAACTTGGGGCCTAACGACACATGGAATATGGACGAAACTGGGGTAACCACTGTCCAAAAGCCAGATAGAATAGTTGGACATCGTGGCTTTAAACAAATAGGTAAATTAACCTCAGCAGAAAGAGGAACTTTGGTGACAGCAGCATTCGCTGTAAGTGCTGCAGGAAATACCATCGCACCATTTCTGATTTTCCCCAGGGTCAAATATCATCAACATTTTCTACGTGATGGCACCACCGGATGTAACAGTGATTCGAACCCATCAGGTTGGATGATAGACCAAAATATTGTTAAGTTGGCCGAGCACTTTGTAAGTTATGCACGTTGCTCAGAAAAACAACCATATCTGCTTCTTCTCAACAATCACGATTACCATCTCTCAGCAGAGATATTGGAATACTTCAAGGCTAACGGTGTTATTTTGTTGTCATTCTTTCCTCACAACTCTTAGGTCGCAGTGTGTATGGTCCTCTCAAAAAGCATATTAACACTGCTTGTGATGCGTGGGTATTTACAAATAAAAAGCCTATGACAATTTACGACATCCCTTCTATTTTGGCTAGAGTTTCTCCACTGGCGTTAACACCAATCAATATTATGGCGAGTTTTAAAATTTCGGGGATTTTCCCAATGAATGCTGAAATATTTACACTCAGATTTTATACCATCCTACGTTTCTGGCAGACCAGCTCCTCCCGTACCAAATATTGAAAGCACCAACAATTCTGAACAGATTTCAAACTCTCCAGAACAATCTACTGCGCATAGTCTTAATTCAAACCCACCAAAAGTATCAAATCCTTCTACACCAACGCAGGATAGCACTTCCAAAGAAGCTGTTCCTACAAGTTCCATTCAAGCTTTCCCTATTGCTTATCAAGAATACGTTCCTCGTACATCTAAACAAACTTTCCTTACACCAGAATAAGTTAGGCTTTTTGAGAAGGCGGCACCAAGGAAGTAAACACAGCGTGGAAAGAAAAAAGTCCTTCCGGCCTGTACCGGGAGGAAAAAGTAGCTTTCCTATATCTTCGTTTTAAAATTTTAGCTAATGTTACACGAAAACAGCAAGTTAAAATGCAAAGAAACGTTTACAAAAGATTCGTTAATACTGAATTTGAATAAGAAATTCGTCAAATTATTGAGCAATAGCCAAATTGGCTTCATTTATGAAGACTTATTTTGGTCGCCAAATTTGGCGATATTTCGCAAAATGTCGCCAATTTTGGCGAGAATTTGGCGCTAACGGATATGAATATATAGTTTTATGCATATGATTGGGAAAACTATTACAACAATGAAAGAAAATAATTTGCGAGTAATCGCGTTAATGTGCTGTTTTGTTTCAAAATGTCAGCCACCCTAGAATTTCAAACTGCTCTATCTCAGCCATTTTTTAAGATAGAGGTAAACCAAAAAATGCTCTGCAATCCTCGTATCAAGGCCTAACACTTAATTAAAAAATAAATTTGAATTTTTAACTTTTTTGTATATTTATTTTAGTTTTTAATTTTTAAGTGGCCGCCATCTTGAAACAAAATGGCGGACCAAGCTGGCCAACGAACTCTGTCGAGACATTGGTAAGCTTAATACACACAATTAGTTTCATCAAAATTGATTTATAAATACGAGTGTTATCGTATGACATAGGTCAGATATATATATATGGATATATATATAAATCAACATTTGAACGGAGGGTGGTTTTGGGGTCTGGGGGTCATGATCGGGGAAAATGTATCGAAATTTTCCGGAACTGCTTTCCTCCGAACGGCTGCAATAGGTAGCTTTATGCTTTTCTTGTATTGAAAGCTACCTAAAACAAGTCAGCTATGCTGACTGATTCTCCCGTTAAAAATTAGCTGAAAATGGAAAAAGATTTATCTTAAAAAGGGAAACTTCAAAAGGAATCCAATAAAAGGGGACAGAGAACAAGTGAAAAATTTTCCATGAATCTATTTTCCTTAGTGTTACAGAAATTTTTAACAGGGTGCTATATGCTATATTCTGTTTTAAATATTATGTTGGGTGTTGTGATACCTTTAAATTGTTTAATTAATATTATTTTAAACTTTAATTTGCGTAATTTGTTTAATTATTTAAGATTAAATAAAAAAAAGAGTTTTTTTCTGTATTTCACAAAATGTGCAAATAAGATTTCGAAAATTCGCAGTGTGGTTTTAACAGAAAAGTAGAAGAGAAGGTCCAAATATAAGCTAGGGCCTAAAACCGGGCTAGCTGTTAAATAAGATACTAGAAGGTACGGCCATCTGGTTGCGACGGCATGAAACAATCACTTACGTCTCTATATGTTACTCTTATTTAGTTTGTTGTTCTGTTTATTCTTGAACTGATTTGGTGGCATATAATAGTGTATAGATGTTTGTTTAAGTGCTATTGCTTTGAAAAAAAAACAATCACTTTTTGTGAAAGAAGATAGGAGGAAGATGTCCCACCATCTCATCTTCAGCAGCTGTTTAGGATTACATCCTCTAGAAGGTAGATCAGCAGGGTTCAGATGACCAGGTACAAAATTTCATAGTTGAGAATCAGAAAGTTTACAAATTTCTCGAACTCTGTTGCCTACAAACGTTCCCCATTGATCATTTCTTCGAATCCAAGCGAGAACAGTCAAAGAGTCGGTCCAGTACTTTACTGGCATGGAAATACCATTAACAGCTTTCAAAACAAAGTTAGTCAATCTCACTCCTAAAACACAAGCAAGAAGCTCTAAACGTGGGATGGTTATACTTTTCTTTGGTGCAAGACGAGACTTAGCTCCTAAAAGTTGTACAAAAATTGTGTCTAACTTCACAACGCAAGAAAACTGCTGTTGCATAAGCTCGGTTACTCGCATCACAAAATGTATGAATAAACCAGTTTTCTTTACAACCATAGCCTACACTTCTATCTACCTCCACGTTATTTAAATATTTGAGTTCACTATACCATTTTTGAAAATTATTTCGGATTTCATCTGGAAGTGGAGCGTCCCAATCTAATTTCGTTGACCAGGCCTCTTGAATTATCAGTTTGGCTGGCAACAATGCTGGGACTAAAAAACCAATTGGATCGAAGATCCCCTGAGTTATAGCTAATATCTTTCTTTTAGACAGATTTTCTATTTCATCATTAAATTTATGAGCAATCTTCAAACTATCCTCCATTATATTCCACTTCAGCCCTAAAACCGGAACCGTTGCAGCTAAATTTTTGTTGAGCAATTCTTTCTTGCTAAAGAAACTGTTATCTTCTATTTTAACTGGCCCGAATTCCCACATTCTTAAGTCCATTTTCGCGTCAGCCATGATTTCTGTAGATTTTGAAATAAAATTTTCTAGTTCAGACTCACTGTTGACTGAAGTAACGCAATTATCTACATAGTATGATTTCATAAGTTTCTCTGCTATCTGTTTATTTTCTTCATCAACATTACTCAAATGATATCTTATAACTGCACCAAGTAAAAATGGACTACAAGTGGCTCCAAAAACTACTCTATTGTGTTGATAAACCTGAAACTCGTCAGGATTCTTCCACCACAAAAATCGCAAGAAATGACGATCTGATTCTTTGACTTCAATTTGAAGAAAAGCTCTTCTTATATCGGCTACTTCCCCAATAGCTTTCTCACGAAATCTTATTAACACTGCAGGAATTTGTTCAATGAGGTTTGGTCCTTTAAAGAGACAATCATTTAAAGAAGGTGACCTCCCTACTTTACACGATGCATCAAAAACTGGTCTAACACTGGTAGTAAGATTATCTGGTTTGATGACGGGATGATGCGGTAAAAAAATGTCCTGGAATCTTTAGTGTTTGATTCGAAACTTTACTGATGACACCTTCTTCCCATTCACAGAAAACCTTAGCATATTCTTGAAATTTTTTTCATAGATTTTAATTTATTTGTTGAACTTATCAATCTTCGTTCAGCTATATGTCTATTTGAAGGAATCTCACGTTTGCCGTTTATCCAAGGAAGACCTACAATATAGCGACCTTCTCTATTTCTATCAGCTTCTTTTATGAAATTATCATGAGCTAATTCTTCTTCTTCTATTTTAGACAAAGTATGACTGGGATCTGTTATGCCTATTGTCTCTAATTTCCATAAATCGGGAATCTTCATCTCTTTCAACGCTAGGTTCGTAATCAACATATTTCCATAATTTAAACAAGACTGTGATGTACTTTCTAAACGACCACAAAGTGTCCATCCAAGCTTCGTCTGTATTGCTGTAAGACCGCTCTTTAGCTGTTTGACTCGACCTGTGAGAAGTTGTCCATAGTAATCGCTTCCTATCAAAATTTCAATTTTGGGACTCCCTGTTCCTATATCTGTAATCCATAGCTTATTTTCTTTAAGGTCCTTAAGTATGGACTCTTTCGGTATGCGATGAATATTACTGCAAATTATATCTTGATCCAAAAATTCTAAGACTTCTTCAGTTTGGTTCCGATTACTGGAAGCACTTAACTCAACTTGGAATTTATTGTGGGATTTGGCTTCTGTTTGTGTACCACCAAATAATGTGTGTACAATCTCTTCAGAAGAAATGGGATGTAAACCTAGTTCTTTGGCTGTACTTTTTAAAATATAGCTCTTTTGTGACCCATAATCTAATAGTACTCTTACTTTCTTTGCTATTCGACCTTTAATTACTATTTCTAAGGTCATAAGAGCTACTTCACCAGAACACTTATTATTAGCTATGGTGCTTTGGATTACTCCTGTGGCCTTAGCTATATTTTCTGGTTCTTTACGCACTGAAATTTCAGGGCATAATAACTCGGTATAGGGTTTAGAACATACATAGCAACGAATAAAAATTTTACAAACTTTAGCTTTGTGACCAAAACGAAGACACTTTAGACAGCATTTTTTATCCCTAATTTTAGGTTTCCGTTCTTCAAACGAAAGAGATCTAGCCCTAATACAGTCCTTGCTTTCATGTGATTTATCGCAAAATAAACATAGGCGTTCCTTTGCGCTAAATAGCCCTGCCACCGTAGGTAATTTATTTTCTCCTTTTCGGAACTTTTCTTTAGGTTTGTCTTTAGAGACTAACTCTGCAAAACTCGATTTAGCTAATTTTAATCTTTCTTCTCCTGCGACTTCTTGTTTCAGGAATTCCATCAGTGTTACTATATTTGATTTTGTTGACAATGAATTACTAGCACTATCAACGCTTGATCTGTTCGAAATATTATACCGTTGCCATGCTTTCATTACATCTTCTGACAAGCTAGATTCTATCATAGGATAGAGCCAAACGGAATTACTTTCTAAACTTAAACCCATGGATTCTAAAGATCGTAAATATGCCTCGACTTTTGTGAATAGATCCGATAACGGGAGTTTATCTTTTCCGTGTGCCCGTACATTAGCGACAACCAATTTTAAAAATTCTCTGACATATACTTCTATCAATAAATCTTTATTCCCAAAACGTTCTTGAAATGCCTCTACAGCTTTCTGGTAATTTACCGAAGTCATTGGATAACTTTCCAAAAGACGCCTGGTACTCGTTCCAGGTTCTACCGACTGTATAAGATACTGACACTTATCACTATTATCCAAATTTATGTCTTCATGAATTTTTTCAAACTGGGACCAAAACGAAAGATAATTTATTAACTGCGAATTGAATGGCTTGATATTAAGCTTAAGCAATTTATAAGTCTTAGGTTTAGAATAACCGTAATAATTTTTCCTAGCATTACCATCTTCTTGATTATGTTTATTTATGCTCAATACCTCACTAACTTTACGCTTAATAGTAATAAATTCATCTGAGTAACCTTCATTTCTACTACTTCCTTTTCAATTTCTTGTTCATCGCATTTATCATCATTTACCGGGGCCTCTATCACAGCTTCATCTATCGCTTTTATTTCATTCATCAAATTTTCTAATTTCGCAAAACTGTCAACAACACCACCCTTATCTATCGGGTCTCCGGTAATTTTTCTTTTAATATATTTAAGGTCCTGGTAAATGATGAACGTAGCGGTGTACGCTTTTTCTTTAACTGATTCATATTAAAGAAGGTTTTATTAGAAAATGAAATCAATGAAAACGATATATATTATGAAAATAATTTAATAACTCATCATTATTCAATAGTCCCATTTTCGGGCGCCATATGTTTGCATCTTATCAAACACTATGATGGGTTCGATATATTTTAATATTCAGTCCTTTTAATTATCACAAAATTTATTTACTCGCTTATAAAATACAGATAGGGACATTCGACGAGATGATGATATAGACAATTATTTACATATGTACAAATTCTAGATTAACTTTACCTTGGTTCTGATCATCGTACTATATCCAATAAAAGATGATCCTAAATTAATTTTCTTCTAGTTACACTTTATTCCTTGTCCGTCATTCTTTTTCTGGAAATTAGATGGTATTCTTTTATATCACATTTTCGTAGCTATTACTCACAAAACATTCTTTTTTAACTACACAACAAAAAAACAGATGCCAATTTCTTTTTCCTAAATTTTTAACCTCTTCGAGATAATAAAATGTAAAGAGAAGGCAAAAGAAAAAAAAACTACGTTGCTATAGCAACGAGCCGCCTTTAACAACAAAAAAAAAAAACAATTTTATCAGTGTTAGCTAAAAGTCGTCTGCATAAATGAAAATATTAATTTACATATTCCTAACAATAATGACAGCGACCTGAATACTCCAACCAGGAAAATGCCCTAATGACGGCGAGACCTGCATTTTCTGTGAAGGAATTTTCTCTGCTGACACAAAAGGAGAAACGTGGGAGCAATGTTTTCAGAGCCAAATGCGGGCACACGCACAACGTGGGGGGGGGTAAAAAGAATGCATATATGTGAGACTGCTGCAAATGAAATTAAAAATCATTTTCACATTTATTTGTTTTATTAATTTTTTTTTATGCACAAGTGTTATGGGTGGCCTATATTTAGACCACCATTTGAAAAACACTACTAATTTCCCAATTAAATTTATTGTAACATACAGACTACTGTAAGCATTTTTTTTACCTTTCTAGCATTATCATTACATGTTTTAGGTTGTATTAACATATTAATATTTTGAAAATAATGAATATATAGCTCATCCGACCTCAAAATTAAACATGTAGCCCACATTTGGACCTTTTATTCTTAATAGAGGTTTTATTGTCGTTATGATGAGCGATCGTTAAACAATCATTGTTTTATATTTTTATAGGGCTGCAAAAAAAAAGAAAAAAAAGCTTTATATATAATATTGTTGGTTATGCAATCAAGTTCCTTATTGACAAAGTTTCCCTTGTTTTGCATTAAAATATCAGTTCGGAAAAAATTTCCTTTACAAAAGTATTGAATACAGGTTTTTTTCGGAAAATTTCAAAGTAGGTTTTCTAAGCAATTTTTTCATACATTTAGTTCTATCTAGCCCAAAATTAACAGTGTTAAACCATCAATTTTGGAACAAAATTCATCCAATATGTTATGATTAATGACAGTCTATTTCATGTCTTATTGTGAAATGATGGACGTAAATTTTTAGAAAACGATTCCAGCTGAAAATTATTAAAAATGTCAATGGTAATTCCAAAACAATCTCATAGATCGATAATTTCGCAATACTTACTTTGACAGTTTTTCCACAATTTCGTTTCCAACTTCTAAGTATGTTTTCAGAGATGAATGAGCCTAAAATATTCAATATAAGGCAATTCCAATAAACGATAAGAATTACGTTATTATAAGTATTAATGTTATACAAAAAAAAGTTATCTATATAAAACATACATAATCAATGAATATTTTGAAGTGAAGTTATTAGATAATATACAATATACAGTATACAAAATGTTTAAACACCTGAATATATATTAAAGAGAAAGTAAAAAAAGCTATTTTAACATTAAAAAAAGGGGGGGGGGATGGCTTTTTCAGATTTTTTTTTTAAAGAAAATTATTTAAAAAGGGATTAAAAAATAAAATTAATATTCTAAAAAATGTTTTGGCAGAAGCTAAATTGGAGAGAATCGCTGAAAAAGTTATAACCTGAACCAAAATGACTACTTTATTATTTACTAGCTGACCCACCCGGCGTTGCCCGAGCCCTTGTAATAAACTTAAATCTCTTAAAAAACGGAACTCTGGCCACGGTCTACGATGGCTTCGGAACCGTATACCCGGCATGCTCGTACGCTCTAGAAAATCTTTTATTTCCCCCTACCACCGCCAGGGGGGCATTCTGTTCTAAACAAACCTCTTTCCGAACGAACTTCTGAGACAGGTCCCCGCTGCCTACATTACTGTATAGTAGGCGCACTACAAAATTGAGCTGGTTTCGAAAAGATTGGAACATTATTAGCCCAGTTATTGCAATAAGGCACAGTTAGAGAAAATAACCTTGAGTGAGGTGCCGAGGGGAGGGGATGTTCGAGTGTCCTTCAGAAAATGACTAATTAGGAGGCTCACTATGCATGCATAAAAATTCGTTCGTTTTGTTAAGCTAGGAACTTAATTACAAAGTTGGCTTAAACTCTTATTTGTAAATAGTGGTAACCGCTACTCATAAATTTAATTTAATGTTATAAAGGGTGACTATTAAGTTAAATATAATGTTTGGAATCACTTTCGTTGAAATCGGAAAGATAGTTGCTGATATATAGAAACTGGGCATAGTTAGAGAAAAACCTTTAAGGAGGGGCGGGGGGAGGGTTGTTCAAGTACCCTTCAGCTAATGACTAATTAAGAGGGGCACTATGCATCTTTCGAAATTCGTTCGTTTGCTTAACCCCTCCAGGGGCAAAGTACTCTTGTAGCTAAAATATTGAAATCATTGATTGACACCAGGATTCGCGAACGAATTTATTTTAAAATAAGTAAAAGCTTTTCCTCATGTACCTTATAGATTCAAAATTTGATTATAAAATTCTGGTGTCATTGTGGCATTTTGGGATTAAAATTAAGTGGTATATATAATATACCGGTGCCCTTCAAGGGGTTAAGCTTGGAACTTAATTACAAATTTGGCTTACCCAAGTAATCGGAAATAGTGGTAACCGCTACTCAAAAATTTAGTTTATTGTTATAAAGAATGACTATTTTATAATGTTTGGAATCACTTGCGTTGAAATCGGAAAGATAGTTGCTGAGATATGGAAACGGAGCAGAGTTAGAGAAAAAATCTTGAAGGAGGCCCCGGGGGGGGGGGGTTGTTCAAGTGCCTTTCAGCAAATGACTAATTAGGAGGCCCACTATGCATGCATAAAAATTCGTTCGTTTTGTTAAGCTAGGAACTTAATTACAAAGTTGGCTTAAACTCTTATTTGTAAATAGTGGTAACCGCTACTCATAAATTTAATTTAATGTTATAAAGGGTGACTATTAAGTTAAATATAATGTTTGGAATCACTTGCGTTGAAATCGGAAATATAGTTGCTGAGATATAGAAACGGGGCATAGTTAGAGAAAAACCTTGAAGGAGGAGCTGCGGGGGGGGGGGGGAGGGTTGTTCAAGTACCCTTCAGCAAATGACTAATTAGGAGGACCACTATGCATCTTTCAAAATTCGTTCGTTTCCTTAAGCTTTGAATTTAATTACAAATTTGGCTTAAACTGTTATTCGTGAATAGTGGTAACCGCTACTCATAAATTTAGTTTGTTATAAAGGGTGACTATTAAATTAATTATAATGTTTGAAATCACTTGCGTTGAAATCGGAAAGATAGTTGCTGAGATATGGAAACGGAGCAGAGTTAGAGAAAAAACCTTGAAGGACGGGCCGGGAGGGGGGCGGGAGTTGTTCAAGTGGCCTTCAGCAAATAACTAATTAGGAGGATCACAATACATCTTTAATGATTGATTTATTTGGTTAAGCTAGGAACTTAACTTGAAATTTGGCTTACACTATTATTCGGAAATTCTGGTAACTGCTTTCTAGAAATACACCTTGAAGCTTAAATGTAATTAGACCCTTGCCCCTCTTCATTCCCGCAAATATAAAAAAGAATCTGTTAAATAAAGTTTTCTGTATTAACAATCTTCATCATAATAATAAATGCCATGTAAAAAAAAATCCCCGACTAATTGTCATGAAGAAAAATATGCCTGGAAAATATTTCAATCAGTGGGACGTATGTGTAATTTATCATGTACAGGTGGCGCGACAATCGCATGGCTCCTCTACGCTGATAACTTCAATCCATATTGACACTATTTAGTTAGAAATCCTTATTTATGCATCGCTACTCTGGTTTATTTAATTCTGTGAAGAATCGATGCAACCAACCAGTGAACCAACGAACCCAAGAGAATAAAAGCATATTTTTAATGAGCATTTTAATTAATATTTCAGAAAGTAATTAAAATATTAAAATTCTGACGCTCAGGTATACCAAGAGAGGGTTTGGACTACCTAAATCTAAATTTACAGACTTCTAGGTGCGCTAAATTTTCCTAGCCATCGCGAACAGACAGACAGACAGACAGACACACAGAGAGAGAGAGACTTTCTTTTATTAGTATAGATTAGAGTAATCATATTTATTACAGCTAAAACTAATGAATAGAACGAGACCATATTTTATATTCAGACTTTTGGAGGCATGAGAAGTTAAATTCCGTGAAAAAAAGTTCCGAAGTCAAATACTTATTCTTGTTATACTGTACTACAGCAAAGACGGACGCGACATACTCAGCACATCTCATCAGTCATTCAAATGAATTATTTTTCTGAATGTACCCAATAATTTTTCATGGAAATTTTGGAGCGTTGTTGTCATGTATGCACAGAAAGCATAATCCATTTTATTAGCGATTCATGTAAATATTACTCTTTTCGATTCCGACTGAGCAAAACTCTTTCCCTATAGTACAGCTGCCAGTTTTTACGTTTTTTTCCTACCACTACTTTTAAACAGAAAAATTTGTCTTAATAATCGAAAAATTAGTATCAAATAAGGCAAAAGTTTTGTTGAAAAATAGTGCTAGGAAAAAACCCCATAAAAGTTGGCTGCTATGCCTACAGACATTGTACTAAATGGTAATAGTTGTTTTTTTGTTGTTGTTCTAGAATTCATTTCCCTCCATGCCTTCAAAAACTTTAATGTATAAAATGGGCTCTCATTACATTATTTCAGTTAATATATATTCAATATTTGTAGTAACCCTCCTGCTCCCCCCCCTGTTTTCTTCCTTAAATTAAAATATTACCTTTATTTAATGTATTTTAAAACCCTTTGAATTCGTTAAGCTTCAAAATTTGTCTTTCTTGTTTAAAACAGAACTAAGTCTTCCTGGGTTAAGAAACAAAAGTTTTAATTAGACCTTAGAGTCAATGTGTTCGATCTAGTTTTATTTTTTATTTCCTGGAAAAGATAGTGAAAATGGATGTTTCTAAGCTGTTTTCGATATTTTAGAAGTCTAGTAAACAAATGCACAACACCACCGCTCTTAAATCTGCCTACGATCAGTTTTTTGACACAGCCCTTGTTTCGATCATAGATCTCCGTCAAGTGAATTATAACTTAAAGTGGTCTTTCGTGTTAAGTGCTCCCTTTTTCATTAGTTATTTGTCAAAAATCTCCACAACTTCGTGCAGAAGTCCTACGGCCATTGCCAAAGCGAACGGGAATTATGCCACAGGGCCAAAAGGAAACACCACAGGTAGTGTTTACGTGGAATTTTGGGGCGGAAAATATAATCCCATTTGTAAGTAGGTTTGAGTTTGAGAATCTCAGCCCATGTGGTACAAAAGCAAGAAAAGAGGGGGTGGAAAAAAGTCATCCAATTAGCGCGACTTGAAGGTCAGGAGGAGTGAAGTTCCTTTATTACTTACCCATCATACGTAGTATAGGGTAAGTCTTGTAATCGTTTTGAAAATCGAAAAAAAATTTTTGACGGATTTACACGTTTCAGACACTGGAGATTCCGAAAAACATATTTTTAGAAAAAAAAATTTGCCGTCCGTCTGTGTGTCTGTGTGTGTGTCTGTAAACGCTCTATCTCCCGAACAAATTGAGATAGAGACTTGCAATTTGGTATGTACTTAGTATGTAATAATGGGAAGAAGCCTATTTCATTTCAATAACCTCGATTAACCGGAACATTTTTTTTCGGACTCTCGAAATATTCGTTCTGATGAAAGGTATATAAAAATTTTCGAAATTGTTTATTTTAAGGAGTAAATATAAAAGACAATAAAAAAACAAAAATTTTGCATAAAACATGAAGTCGATCGGATAATTAGTTGCAGAGATATTTGTAATCCTATTTTCCACACTCTTAGATTTTTCATGACTCTGTATTTCATCCAAATTTCACTTCAAACATATATTTTAATTGGAAATTAGACGCTTAATCAGATGCAATAAACCACTAGTTAATAGGAGTATTATTTTTGGAGTTATAAGGAAAAACCTCTTTCAAGCAATTCAGTAATCGAGCCTTTTTATGACGTCATCAAGCCACGATTTTATTTGAATATCAATGCATTTTATAAGTAGTTTACACATTTTTATTTTAATATTTTACATTATACATATACATGATGGGTAAGTATTACGGTGGCCCCCAACGACTAGTTTCTATTGGGCTAAAGAACCGAACAGACAGTGTTTCTCCTGATCGGAACGTCTGTTGTTGTATATCGGACTTTTTCATGTTTTATGACTTTCGTAGCATGTCTAAAGTTCATAGGTCAAGCAGGGAACAGCGGAAACAGGTGGTCAACGCTTCTTTCATTTGTTGACACCCCCCTTCTTTTGTCGATGAGAACAAAATCATTCGAAAAGAATGGGAATTCGTATGAGTTATGTCCCTCTGAGGTAGACTTGCTCAGAATGCGAATAAACGCATCTTAACCCCTTCGGGACTGGCGGCTTTTACACAAATTTTATTCGGTTGGCACCACTTTTTTTTAAAAAAGTTACCTTTACTTAAACTATCACAAAAATGCTCTAATTAGAGAAAGCAAATATTACTTTTATTTTTTACTGGTGCCAAAAACAACTTCTGTATGCTCTGTTAGAGGGTGCATATATGATACCATGGTCTCGAATGGGTTAATTTTAGTAAGGCAGGAGAACACATGTATAGCGAAGTGGTGTGAGGATATACAGTGGAACTCCAGATATACGTTACCTGAGTTGTAAGTTTCCCTCACTTATACGTTTCAACTCAGCAGTCCCGACCACTTGTCATTAAAAATTAGCTGAGTTATACGTTTTGAATTACACATTTCCCTCAGTTATACGTTACGTTTTTGCGTCCCCGGACGAATTTATTTTTCATTTATCCATTTTGAAACCGGAAACACTGACGACGCGGACGCGGCCGCGGCCAAGGGTTTGATTTGAAAGATCCCACTCAAACTTCAAAGCTGATGTGAAAGCTTTTGACGTAGTAAAGCGGTTCATCAGTAGTAAAAGCAATAACCATAAGGCGTCTGCATTATTAACAGAAATGCAAAATTTGCTGTTCAGTGTCGGCTCTGCCGAAAAGAAACAACCGAAGATTAGTGATTATTTCAACAAGATTCACTAAACTACTGAAATGTCTTTTGATAAATGATTTATATGCCAAGGCAATTCCAACGATTTCTTTTAAGTACTCTATGTGTATTAAAAATAATTTTAATAAAGCTTTTATGATAAAATAAGTTCATGTGTACTTCTCTTATGTACTTTTTTTCTTCTCATATCCATTTCCAAAAATTTATGTCATGGGTGCAGTGTGCAGTACTACTTATTAAACTTCTGTTTTCAATATAAAAGGTAGCAAACTCCTCAGCGGATCAAAGTTTTCACGATATATTTCAAAAATTGTTCCGGTAAACCATTAATTGAGTTGTACGTTTTACTGAGTTATACATTTCGTTTGTCCGGTCCCGGACAAAACGTATAACTGGAGTTCCACTGTACTTCGAATTCTATTTGCAGCCTTGTCCAAAAATTTGGGCCCCATCCCCCGGAATAGATACATTAGAACCTGAGCTCTAGAGACCCTGAGTTCTAAAAACTTGTGTTTGCTTGAAATCAAGGGGTCCTCCCATTTTTTAGGAGTCTAAGAGTTTATTTACGCTAGAAACCGATAGCTTATGGGTCCTTTGAGTGACGATATGCCGGGAATAATAGGATTCTACTACCTAAGCGCATGCAGCGTCCAATTGTTTTCTACCTCGGCGTGACAATGCACGTGTAGGATTCGCTTGGTGACCGCCGAGATTAACCGGACATATTCGAGGAATAGTTTGTTTTTTGAGCAATGCAGCTTCAAATGAGACCCAATACGTCCTAGGAGGATCTGATATGAATAGACGTCGTTTATCACGCGAATTGAAGCCCTTCCTACCACCCCCGGATTTGACCGAAGTTGAACTGCTCTGCGAGAAGGAAAGAGCTCAGTCTTAAATACCTATAATAGGTGGCGTGTTAGGGTTGATGTGAGAAGGGGGGATGTAGTTGTCTGGCGGCTTCGAACCTTCCCACATGGGAAGACTCATATGTCCTTTCCTTATATCAGATCCTCCTAGGATACATAAGGTACCGAGATGGATCCCTCATCCATTAACGCTAGGACTGATATACCGGCCGAAATCCCCTCTAGCCTCTACATGTCCAGAACTTTTTCGATTTATAGAAGATATCCGTATCCGTTATCATCTAAACGTGTGTTAGAGGAAGTCCAACTGACTCAGTGAAATAGGTGCTAGCCTATAACAAACAATATGATTAAAGAAATTAAAAAATCGCAGTTGTCCTAAAATTTCCTATATGAATAAAACTTAAGCTTTAAATTGATTTTTTGAAACAATGGAGACTCAATTTAAAATGCTCAATTATTGAAATATTAAACAGTAGGATTTAAAGTTTTTTTAAAAATATTATTAGACATATTGCTGCCTCTAAAACAACAGATAAGTAAATAATTTTAATCAATTTAATGAATTGACGATAAAAAATAATTGGAGCATCAATTTATTGAGTTAGTATTAATTTACCGATTTTTGTCTAGGTAAATAGGAATTTTCTCCATTTTGATAATGTTTCTTTTATCTTTGGACGAGGTCAGTCCAGTGGGTACAATAAAAATAAATATATGAGTATTGAAAAAGTTTTGATTGAAAAAAATAAAGAAGGACTAGTGTCTTTTCTATATTACACGCTTGGTTACTGTACCTTATGGATTTGTAATATAGATATGTATTACCTTAATTCTAAATTGTTTCATGTTTGTTTTGATGTTTTGGGTTAATTAGAATTTTAAGTGTTTTTTACTAAATTTTGTTTTTCAATTTTATTTAGGGACTTTGTCTTAGTTTTGATATTAACACTATCCTTTTCTCTGAAAAGGGTATGCCAATGATCCTCCTTATTATATATTCCTCTAGCTATTTGACACGAAAATAGCAACGCATAAAAAAAAGGTTTCATCAGAAGAGAGCAACAAAATTGATGATATTTTTCGGGCGTTTTATGCCTTCTTTATACGCAGTGGCGTAGCCAGGGTGGGGGTCCAGATGCTCTAGATACCACTAATTTTGTACAGTTTTCTTTGCCTTATTTAATCGGAGAACTTTCTGCGATAATGAAGGCGAAGAAAACTTTACAATTTTACTGGTATCCAGAGCGTTTGGACCCCCTCCCTGGCTACGCTACAGTTTATACGATCACTACCTTTAAAAATTAGGTATTTGTAAGATTATATATTGAGTTTGTATTTACTCTCCCTCCTTTTTTCAAAGTGGTTAAACATCACTGTGGCGGTTTCATCCTTTTTTTGCTATTATCGTTGTTAGTTTAAGAAAAGAAATTACATCCTTTTTCTCTTACATCTTTGTACGGAATATCCAAAGTGGTGTATTGGGATTGTTTTGGAATATTGATGTATGGAAAAATGTGTGTGTATTTGTGCCCTAAATTTATTTTAAAAAATTAAATCCTGTAGTTTAGAATTGACATTTTAAGAATATTTTAATTTTTGTGATATATTCCCCCTTGCCTTATTATTTACATTTAGCAGATCACACACACTTCCAATATATCAAGGTGTAGAGAGTAATTAAGTAAGGAAATAAAAAAATTAAATTCCAAAACACAACCCTAATACATTCATTAGTTTTACTACAGATACTTCCAAACAGGAAATGTATTTTACAACCACTCTGTACATTAGCATTTTTCTGACAAGCTCAATAAATTATTTAAATTAAACATAAAATTACGTGGGTGATGGGGTACATTGTGATGGGGATTGTTTTTAAATGAAATATATTCTTGGGATGATTTGTTTGTAAGAAATTTGGGTTATTCATCTGGTATAACACGATTTTCAAAAATTCGCAAAGGCACAATTTTCTATAACGTCATTTACTTTAAATATTCTCAAACTAGTGTAAATAGAAAAGCCAAACTCTCGTAATTAAAAACCGTAGTGAAAAATTAAAAAAATTCCAACTGATCCTACGAAAACTGGAGTTTATATATATACCCGCACTCGTCTAATTAAAAAAAAGTTTTAGTACGTAAAACTATCTTTCCAATTTTATAAATCATAACGAAACACATACAAATCACAATCGAACACGCGGAAATGCCAAAGAAATAACATTAACATAATTCATATTCAACCTAATTTTAATAAACCTACAGGTTAAAATACAGTGATCTGATTATTAAGTATATAATTACCTGGTTGGTTTTATAAACTTCATTTTCGTTAGCTTCAGAAAAACAGATATCTAAGCACGAAACTGCTTGTTCTGCAGCTGTAAATTTGTCTAGCACCACCTGAAAATAAATTAAAAATTTAATTTAGAAGAAATTTACAATAATTCAACACACGATGGCGTTTAAAATATCTACTAGAGTTCTAATAAAGATGTTTTCTTATAAAATTATTTTTTTCATTAGTTTTAAATTCTGCTCAAATTTTTACCAGAATAAGATCCAAAATTTACCATCTGATTCAGATTTGTAGTTATACTTAATCAATTTTCATAATTTTTTGGAATGAAAACACTTATTATATGTAGGTCCTATTTTCAATAGACTAAAGAAACATTTATCAATTTGTTTTGAATCCGACTAGAGTCCTGCAAGGGTAGAATATAACCCGAAAATTCCATATGAAGTCAACCCGACACACTAGAATATGAAACAGACCGGAAACTAAAATTAATGCCATATTTTAATGCTGTTATGGAAATTCGAGGCGACAATCACACCTCCAATACTGATTTTGCCGTCTATGAAGAAAAATTCAGTTTTTTTTTTACCCCATCATAAATAGTATTCTCGTTTTATGGAAAGTCGGGTATACCTGAACCAGACTCGAAGAAAAATATTTAGAGCCAACCTGACCCGGGAAATGGGTTGAATCGGGTTAACCGACCAAATTCAAATCTTATAATTCATTGAAAAATACGCGATGAGGAAGATTTTACGCCAAAATTTATTAATTATGAAGAAATTAACGACGATCAATCCAATATAGTATTTCAGTCAAAGGTGAATTATAGAGTTTATGCTTACGGAAGAATATCAGAATTAGTCTTGCAGTTTCACAATTGGAAAATATGTGTGCAAATATTTGAAATCTTCTACAATTGCAATGTAAGAAAATATTCTTTTAGTTTACATCATAAAATTTTGAGTAGGCACATTTCATAAAACGAGAAACAGTTTGATGTAATTGAGAAAACGTTCCATTCTAAGATTAAGGGATTACATCTAACTGAGACGTAAAATAAATGAATTTTTAACTTTTTTGTGGAGAGAAATTTTATCCATGAACAATTGTTAAATAGGTTTTTTAGAACGAAATTGTTTTAAGGCCATATATATATATATGAAAGGATAAAAGCTAAACCCCTTTTTAAAATGCAAAATCCCTTTTTGCCCCTTTTAAAATTTTAAATTACCGTTTTAAAAAATAGAAATTTAAATCAAAACTTTTTAAATGCTTTAATAATTGTGTTTCAATTGATTGAAAATGCCGTCGCCCCTGTTAAATTAGTTTTCCTGCATCGCATCTTATAACTTTCAAAGATCGTTTTCTGACTCTTCATAAGAACATTTGTGCTGACGCTAACGCAATTTTAAAGTCTTGCTGCATCCCATCGGCCGATGGAGCCAACGCCTTTATTCCGCACAATCAATCACTCAGCTCGCGGCCAACTAAAATTAAAAATACGCCTCTTTTGACTTCGACGACCTCTAGCAGAAATAATGCAAAACCTCATATTTATACCATTGCACGGCTATCAGGAGCGAACTTTTTACGATTTCCCTCATCTAACCAGTTCACGCCAATCTGCTCTCTCGGAATTGCCTCGCGATGTACGAACATTCGATGTCCAGACAGACTTAAAAAGCAGCTCTCACGCCAATATTTGGGCCTGGTTTAAAAGGAATCATGTAAGAAAAAGAAATAAACCAGGTTCCGTAATAGACGGTGTCTTCCTTTAAACAGAAATACATTCACTCGGAATTTAACCGAATCCCGCTCACGGCCCAGGACTACAAGAACATGCAAGGGAATCAGAATGAGCGCTTTGACGTAAATACGGAGCCGCCATCAGTCCGCGCAGCCACCGGCCCGGCCCGGCGAAGCCACGATCGAAGACCCACCGAAGGAGCAACACGCTTCGTTTCAGAAATCGAGTAGGACAGTTCATCTCAACGGGAAAATCCCAAAAACTAAACAGTTACGTAATCTACGCCCGTCAATCCAAGCGAATACCTCCGTGAAAAATTCTTACAGCATACGGTGAAAGACTTACGGAATTTATCCCAAAAACTCAAAAGTACTTAACCCGGCAGTACTCGCGCGTTGGTCTTTTCCCCGCCAAAATTCGCTGTCTTCCTTTATCTCATTTCCCCTTAAAGCTACAGTAATGAAATGCAGTGTAGCTGACCTTGACCGTTGGTTCTTTTGTGTACTAAAGTTGCAAGGCATTCCAGCGTTTTCTGAGAAATTTATTGCATTCTAAAGTTGAAAACGGTCTAGAAGACCGTGGCGCGAGCACTGTGGTAAACGTAATTTTTTCCCCTCCCAGTTCTTCATTCCCTATTCCGCGAATTTCTCGGCAGGAAAGTTTCTGGGAAGGGTTGGATTATAGTTTTCTCTTTCATTCTTCTTTTCATCTTTCTTTGAATAAACTGTTATTTATTATTATTTACTTCCTATATACGATTATTATTTACTTCATACATAAGCAGCTTCTAACAAGAGGTGTGACTCAAGAGGCCTGCCTACATCCTGAAATAAGTAATAAATGGATCTTCATAAATTTTCATTTCAAAAAGGGTATTTAAGCATAAAATCACTAATAATGCCCCCCCCCCCCGCACCACATACACACACAGGCAGCAGCACATACACACACACAAAAAAAAACTGCTGCCTTTATATTAATAATTTCAGAGTAATTAGTTTTATCTTCTTTTTTATTATTTTTATATAGATATATTGTAAGAAAAAATAATAAAATAGAATATTGATATCAGTTAGTCGATGCAGATGTTTTGTCTTGGGGCCCATTTTGTGAAAAATAAAAATTAGTTTTGTGAATTTTATTATATTTTTGTGACAAATAACATTTTGTAACAAAAGATGAAATCCAGTTACTCAAATTTGAACCAATAATTTATTAATAAGTTATTTAAGTCCTTCTGCTGTAGTTTTCCTGTCTGGTGATCTTGTTTAGTTCGCCAATTACACATTTACAAACCTAACAAAATAAAATTAATTAATGAAGAATATGTTTTTATGGAATGGAATTTTATGAAGTTACATGTGTTAATAAAAGAAATTTTGTGAAGGTCAGGGGCTATTTTATTAAGAGGCTTTCTGCAAAAGGACCTATTTTATTACCAGGAATTTTGCGAAGGAGCTTGTTTTCTTAATTTTATGAAGGGTTCTGTGTTAATAACAGAATTTTTGTGAAGGGACCATGTTTTATTAACAGGAAATTTGTGAAGGAGTTTGCCCTATTAAATGGACTTTTATGAAGGGTCCTGATTTATTATGAGGAATTTTGTGAAGGGCCTGCTTTAGTAAGGGGAATTTTGAAAAGGGACCTTTTTTAACAGGAATTTTGTGAAAGGCCCTGCTTTAGTTAGAGGAATTTGACGAAAAGAACTTTTTAAACAGGAATTTTGTGAAGGGTCTTGTTTTAATAATTTTATGAAGGATCCTGTGTTAATTAAACAAATTTTGTAAAGAGGCCTGTTTTATTAAGAGGAATTTTGTGAAGTTTTTTGTGAAAGAATCTGCCTTATTAGATGGAATTTTATAAAAGGCCTGTTTTATTAAGAGGCATTTTGTGAAGGTCCTTGTTTTATTAAGATATTTTTAAGAGGAATTTTGTGAAGGGTCTTTTTTATTAATTTTATGAAGAGTCCTGTGTTAATTAAAAAATTTTGTAAAGAGGCTTGTTTTATTATGAGGAATTTTGTGAAGGATTCTGCTTTAGTAACAGGAATTTTGCAAAGGGACCTATTTTGACAGGAATTTTGTGAAGGGTCTTGTTTTATTAATTTTATGAAGGATTCTGCGTTAATTAAACAAATTTTGTAAAGAGGCTTTTATTAAGAGGAATTTTGTGAAGGAATTTGTCTTATTAGATGGAATTCTATAAAAGACCTGTTTTATTAAGAGGAATTTTCTGAAGGGACTTGCTTTATTAAGAGACCCTTTTTTAAGAGGAATTTTGTGAAGGGATTTTTTATTAATTTTATGAAGAGTCCTGTGTTAATAATATAAATTTTGTAAAGAGGTGTGTTTTATTGAGACGAATTTTGTGAAGGGATCTGTTTTAGTAAGAGGAATTTTGTGAAGAATATCCGTCTTATTACATTGAATTTTATGAAAGACCTCTTTTATTAAGATCAATTTTGTGAAGGATCCTGTTTTATTAAGAGGAATTTCGTTAAGGGGTTTATTTTATTACATGGATTTTTGTGGATGAAAAATAAATAGGTCCAAATTTTGCCTGGATCGACCCCTGGTTATAAATAACATGTCCTGAAATACACAATTGAATGATTATTTAAATTTCATAAATGAATAAAGTAGTCCGTCTCTTTTCAAGTTCAATTGGCTCCTAGTTGCAGTACACTGTCAAAAACCAGCTTACTGCGGTTCTGGCTTTAAAAAAAATTTATCCCTAACACGATTTCAAATTCATAATTGAAAAGTTACTCTAATTAGTAATTCATTGTGTCTTCATAAAATCAATAATTATTTAATAAGTTTTATTATTTTAACATATAAGGGGTCGATACAGGAAAAATTTGGGGCCCATTTCTTCACAAATTACATTTAATAAAACAGGGCCCTTCACAAAATTCCTTTTTATAAAATATGGCTCTTCACAAAATTATCTTTATCAAATAGGCCCTTCACAAAGTTGTTCCTTATAAAATAACCCCTTCACAAAATTCTTCTTGATAAAGTAGGCTCTTTCACAAAATTCTTCTTAATAAAATAGGAACCTTCACAAAATTCCACTCCATAAAAACATACTATCCATTAATTATTTTTATTTTGTAAGGTTTTAAAATGCGTCATTTACAATAAAACAAGTTCACCAGAAAAAAGAACTTTAGCAGAAGGAACGAAATTATTAAGTGCTTGGTTTCAATTTGAGTAGCTGGATTTTTTCTTTCATAACTTTTTTCTTTTCTTTTTTATTTTTTTCTCAAAAATTTATAATAAATTTCGCAAAAATATGATGCTTTTTACAAAAATAACGTTTACTTCTCACAAAATGGGCCCCAAGAAAAAAAACCTGCGTCGAGTCCTGTAAATTTTGTAAAATATATATATATATATATATATATTAAAACATTTATTTAAATTTGAACTCAAAACATTCTTAAATAAAATTCTTAAATCATAGTTCTTAAATATATTCTTCAATAATAGTTTCTCTAAAATGTTTCTTTTCAAATTCAATCAGTATTTTCTCCCTATGTACCCCGTTTTCGATCATATGGTAACGCCGGCAGATTTCCCTTCTTTTTTCGGGCTACTGGGAACGGCGGCAAATGGACCGAGCGCGACTACCAATGTTCTAAAAAAGGACGCGACTACTCTCGGGTTAATCTCCCTTCGTCAAAAGGAAAGTGAATCATTAACTTTTCTTCATTCTCAATCTTGTGCAGTATTTCATTCTGCCGGCAAGAATTAAGTGTTTTATCTGCAGAGAGAAGTAGGTCAACCAGACAGCTGTTTTCAATTTTCAAGAGCGCGCCGATAAAGAAATGAACTCAAGTGACTCAGATGTTCAGTTTCGGTTTCTGGACTATAGAGAAAAATAAATCAGAACTGCGCTCAGCAAAAACAAAAACCACGTGACTACGGGAAAAAGTATTTTCGTGTGCAGTGCAAGAAGTTATAGAGATAAATCTTTCAGTGAAATTAATTTATTATTGTTTCGCTTCGCGATGGTGAGGAAAGTAAGAACTATTTTTTTTATTTTGTTGTGTTTATTCACGGATTTAGTTGAAACAAAAGGCAGGTATGTAAAATACTTTTGATATTAACCGTACAGAAGAAAAAAAATTTTTTTAAGATCTTTTTAGCGAGAGGCATTGGTTCTCAAACTTTTATTTTGAAATGCTTTTTGATATATTAGATGGCAAGCACTGAAGGAAAATTTTTTCTTTTTTACAATTTTGGTTGTTTTAAAAGGACTGCCAAGGAATATTTTTAAAGAAATATCGTTTTTATTATTAAAAGCATAAACAAGTGGTTCTCAAACTTTTTATTTAATCTTTTATGCATGCCAAAAATAAATTAAAGATGATTATTTTTATTATGCTATTATTTGTGTGAAAATTTTAATGATTTTTTAATTCAGCTATTTAAGTTCAAATATATAATTGTTTATGTATTGTGTTTAAAGTAATTTTAAAGAGATTAAAGAGTAAGAATGGTGATTTTTATGAAAATTCTTTAGTTGTGTTGAACTGATAATTACGATTTTAATGAAAAATAACATTAACTAAACCTCATATTAAAATCATTTTTCTAGACAGTTTGAAATTATTTTAGCAGAAGTGGAAATTTTATTACTATTATGTTATTATAATATTTTTATTATTAGGTGTTAAACTTTTTAAAGGTGATTTATATGCAACTTACGGTATAGTTAGTGAGGTTATTTAAATTTTTTTATTATTGAATTCAAGTTATTGGGGGAAAAAAAATGGAGTTTAACTTTGAAGAGATTTTAACGGATTTTTACAGATATAGTGTTACAAATTTTAAATAGTTTGAAAGATTTTTTTTCACTTTTATTCTTATGTGCTTTAATTGTGTATTATATTTCTGTGTAATTCAGTGATATTTTGTATTTATATCCATCATGAGTAGCCCAACCCCTCCCAAAGAAGTAGAGGATTTAACAGACAAATCAGGTGACCCCGAAAAAGGAAAAAATCAAATTTCGAGCAAAGATGATAATCCCGTTAATAATCCTGAAGAGAAAAATAATCAGAAGTCTAGTCAGGAATCTGGAGGTGCACCAGAGACATCTGGTGTAACAACGTTAGGTGGACAGACCCTGTCAGCTCAAGCTGGGTCAGGTCACACTTCAGTATCCGCCAACCCAAAAACGTCAGTAGACCCCGATATCGTTGCGTTTTCTCCGCAAGATGGAATGTCTTGGATACCATGGTCAGCCTATTTCGAGAGTGTCTGTATAGGACAGGGAAAAGACGAGTGCTGGAAAATTAGGCACATACAGAAGTATTTAAAGGACAGTGCACTTACGTTGTACATTAATAATTGTCTAAATGTACTTCATTGGTCCGAATTTGTCACTTTGTTTAATGAACACTACGAAATTCCCGATACCCTTTCTCTCACTGATTTTTCACGTATTAGATATAAAGTTGGAGAGGACTTGAACGAATATTATCAAAAAAAGACTAAAGTAGGCCGAACCTTAGGTTTAGAGCAGAAACTTATCCTGGAAGGGTTAACGGAGAGCTTGCCATTAGAAATGCAGAAGTTAGTTATTGCAGGCAACCCCTCAACTACACATTCATGGCGTGAATTAGTTTTCAGAATTAGCAAACTGCAACTGGACAGAAAGGGAAATGAGAACAAATTTGAAGCAAGCCCCCAAAACCCCAATCAGTATCGACAATGGCGACCAAGCCGACCTCCATATGAGAACGGACAGAATTTTAACAGGCAGTGGAACTACAGAGTTCCCTATCAAACACACCCCATTCGACCTTTTCCATCAAATCAAGCAAGAAATCCCCAAAATACGTGTCGACCGACTTCAAATGTTCAACCACGACCTAATGTACACCACCAGACCACTTTGCCGCCCTATCCATGCAAAGTTTGTCTTAATATCGGAATACCAAATGCGTATCATTGGGTGGGAAACTGCCCTTTTCGACAACAAGTGTTAGCAGTACCAACCCCTAGTCACAATATGACTTTGCCGAACCCCAACCAGGATCATAGCGCTAATGAGTCATCCCAAAATACATCTAGTAATCAATGATGATTTCTTATGTCCGGACATATACAAAAAGAAAAAGCTAGCTATAAAAAATCAAATAGAGATTGTCATAAAGTTACTGATGTAAAAAATGAAGACTCACTACCTTGTTTGATCGATACTGGGAGTTCGATTAGTGTTATTCCTTGTCATTTAGCCCATAAACTTAACCTAAAAATATGTAAAGTTCAGCAGAGTATACCAGTCACCCAAACACAAGGTGTTCTTGCTTTGAAAGAAAAATGCCTTGTTAGTTTGCAATTAGGACGTATCTCTAAGAGAATTGAACTTTTTATAATTAACAATCAGTTACCTTATGCTTTGATTGGGCTACCCCATTGTAAACTATTTAGATTAAATATTGACTGTGTTAAAATGCAAATAACTCAAGATAATAAGAAAATACCTCTCAAGGACCATATTCCAACAAATGCATCTCACCATACTTTACATTTATCAGAAGTATATACTGGCCAGCCAGCAATTGAAAATGCAGAGATATTCGAAGAAAATTTTGAGCCGGAGTTGTTCGAGACCACTGACCATGTGCAAAATGTTCAGTCTGTCAGAGAGCAATTACCTGCTCTTCTAGCCAAATATGTCTGTATTTTCGCCAAAGATAAATATGATATAGGCTGTGTAAACATGGAACCCCAGAGAATACAGTTAACATCAGATCTCCCCGTTTCTTTAAGAGCATATCGCACTTCCCCTAAGGAAGAAGAGGAAATTAAAGAACAAATTCAAAATTTATTGCGAGCCGGTATCATTAAAGAAAGCTATTCCCCTTATTCATCACCCGTAACTTTGGTGTATAAACGTGAAGAAAGGAAGAAAACCCGGTTATGTATTGACTTCCGAAAATTAAATGCCATTACAAAAACAGATGCAGAACCCTTACCTCGAATCGACACCCTGTTAGATAAATTGGCGCATGCTAAATTTTTTTCCACTCTTGACTTAGCTAGTGGATATTGGCACATTCCTATCCACCCTCGAGACACTGACAAGCTGGCATTTGCCACCACCTTTGGATTATATGAGTGGAATCGTTTACAGTTTGGATGGAAAAACTCACCTGCTTGGTTTAACCGTACCCTCCGTAGAATTCTTAATAAATACAAAATTGACTTTGCCTGTAGTTACTTTGATGATGTTATTGTATTCTCCCAAAATGAAGAGGAACATTTATGTCATTTAGAGACATTATTTAATATCTGTGTTCAAGAAAACCTTAAACTCAAATTGTCAAAGTGTAATTTTGTGAAATCCAAAATTAATTTTCTAGGATATGAAGTTTCGAACGGTTGTATCACACCTGACAACCCTAATATAGAGACGATTAAGAAATTAACACTACCAACGAATAAAAGAATTACAACGTTTTTTGGGATCTATAAATGTTTATCACAAATTTATTCCAAAGTATGCTAACATTCGATACCCTCTCAACAATTTGTTGAAGAAAAATGTCCCTTATGTGTGGGACCAAAATTGTCAAAATTCTTTTGAAAAATTAAAAAATGCTTTGATTGAAAAACCAATCTTAAAGTTGTTTGATCCCAAAACACCTTGTCATTTGTTTGTAGACTCATCAAGTCATGGAGTGGGATGTGTAGTGAAACAAGTTGATGAAAAAGGAACATTACATCCTATAGCATATCACTCTAGAAATCTTCGCGATTATGAAAAAAATTATGCAATTACTGAGTTAGAATGTTTGGCGATTGTGGATGCTTTAGATAAATTTTATCATTATTTACACGGTCAAAAATTTGTCATACATACAGATCATGCGGCACTTACCTGGCTCAAAAGTGTTAAAAATTTAAGAGGACGTCTTTTCCGCTGGTCCCTAAAACTTAGTATGTTTGACTATGAAATTAAATACCAGAAAGGCTCCACTAATGTTGAAGCTGATATGCTATCTAGACAACCTGTTTCAGAAAATTTACCCCATATTATACATCTCCTTGACTTGAATGAAGTAAGAGACAATCAGAAGAAAGAACTGAGATAAATGATGATGTTGTTATTAAAAAGAAAGGTTTGTATAAGATTGTGGTCCCCATGTCTTTACGTTTACCCCTATTAGAAAAAACCCACACACAATTTGGCCACCCTGGAATTTATAAAATGATAAATTTAATCTCTCCGCAATATTATTGGCGTAACTTTAATCAGGACATTGAAAATTTTGTAAAACACTGCCACACTTGTCAGATAAACAAAAAATGTAGACAAAAAAGATTTGGCTTATTGCAATTAATGCCCCCAACAGAGATACCGTTTGAATGTTTGGCAGTAGACTCTGTTGGCGGATTTAATTATTACAATTCTACAAAAAAATATTTGCATTTAGTCGTTGACCATGCAACTCGCTATGTGTGGGGTTTTCCGTCAAAAAGTGTAACTACCGAAACTTATACAAACATTTTGAAACAATTATTTCAAATACAAGTACCAGATAGATTGTTAACCGACAGAAATGGAGCATTTACGGCTTCCAGGTTTAGGAGATTTCTTCGTAATTACAATATAAAACACAGATTGACGAGCAGCCATCACCCGGAAACGAATGGGAAAATTGAACGACTAAATCAGACTATTGTCACTAGATTAAAATGTAAAGTCAATTCCACATCCAAGAAAATACCCTGGACTAAGCTTTTAGATGAAGTCTTATATGAATATAATAACACCCCTCATTCTGTAACCCAATTCACCCCTAGCTATTTATTTTTAGGAAATTTACCATATGATCCCCCTTTACCAAATAATAGTTACTATCCCCCTGTGGAAGAAGCTAGAAAATTGGCTAAAGAGAGAACAATTGCTTACCATAAAAAGAATAAAGTCCGTTATGATGCTCGTTTCCTTCCTGTAAAGTTTAAAGTTGGTGACATTGTGATGTATGAAGAATTTCACTATCCGAATACCCGTAAATTGACTGCACCATATTCTGGCCCATACACCATTTTAAAACAACTTTCTGATGTATCCTTTGAAATTGATAAACCCAGCCCACATTTTAAGAGAAATTCCGAAATTGTCCATTCCTCCAAGTTAAGATACTACCACCCTCCTCAAAATCTTAAACTCAGCCATGAATAAACCCCATCTATCTCTTTCAGCTGTCAATTTTTTTTAATTTTTGCTTTCCTATCGTCCCCCTTACTCGTAGCATTTGGATGAGGATCCAGCTGGGCGTGTAACCCATCTCCCCAGCAGTGTAGAATGATGGTGACAGTTTAAAAGTACTGTTAGAATTTTTATTATTTTTAAAAAATATTATAATGACGAATTGATGACACATGAAGGGGTCCTCCGCTCCGTGGCCACCCATCTTTAGCCGGACTGTTTTCCCAGATTCTCTTTCCAGGTTGAACGGAGAATCTGGCAAAACTGCTTCGCTTCCCCTCTGCAGGTGAATATCGATTACCCACTTTTCTTTTTCTGTCGTGCAAGTGGCACATTTTTGGGTGATATTCCCCTCAGAGTATTAAAACCCATATCGCACTGACCCTGCGCATGGTGAAAATTATAGCAAGTGTATATTTAGTTTTTATTAGCTGTAGTTTTCTTTTTTTTTAAACAACTTAGTGTTGTTTTTTCATGGATATAAACCTAAGGCTGCATCATAGAAGTAGCTAAGTCCCTAACAAAACAGAAAGGTATACGAAGAAATATAATTTGTTTTTGTTATTAGTATTTTAGGATATTTTACTGTTATTTTATCTCAGTGTGAAAATTCAATATCTCTAGAAATGCAAGCGTTTCAAATTGCATTTGATATACAATATATTTTGTTGATAGTATTAGTGCATATTTTGTATTATTGAATATTTTATATTTTTGAATATTTTGTATTTGTAAATATTTTTTTTTTACATTTGAACATTGTCTATTATTGAATATTTTTTACATTGGAATATTTTTTACATTTGCATATGTTGTATAGTTTTCAGTATGTTTACCTGTGAATATTTTAATATACTATATAGTTTATGGTTGCAATTTGCAATTATACACAAAAGGATGTTTCCCAACAAACTATATTAAAAACTTTAAAACAAAAACTGGAAAGAAAGGGAAACACTACAAACACAGTTATGTTATGACAACTGTTATAATCAAGATATGTCGTCTCGAGACACATTCTTGTTTTGCTGCAGCACCATTGAAAGAATTCCAATATTTTAGTGTAACCAATATTTTTATGTAAATTTGATATATAAATGTAAAAATAGGTCCAATTGACTTGAGAGCTGAAGTAAATACTGAAGAGCTGGAGAAATTACTTGAGAGCTGGAGAAAATAAGAGTCTAAAAAACATGGGTTAAATTCACGAGATAAGACCCACAGGTCTTGCAGGCGAGCCCTGTGGCTCTTGTTTTAGTGGGGGGGGGGGGGGGGTATGAAAGGATAAAAGCTAAACCCCTTTTTAAAATGCAAAATTCCTTTTTGCCCCTTTTAAAATTATTTTAAATTACCGTTTTAAAAAATAGAAATTTAAATCAAAACTTTTTAAATGCTTTAATAATTGTGTTTCAATTGATTGAAAATGCCGTCACCCCTGTTAAATTAGTTTTCCTGCATCGCATCTTATAACTTTCAAAGATCGTTTTCTGACTCTTCATAAGAATATTTGTGCTGACGCTAACGCAATTTTAAAGTCTTGCTGCATCCCATCGGCCGATGGAGCCAACGCCTTTATTCCACACAATCAATCACTCAGCTCGCGGCCAACTAAAATTAAAAATACGCCTCTTTTGACTTCGACGACCTCTAGCAGAAATAATGCAAAACCTCATATTTATACCATTGCACGGCTATCAGGAGCGAACTTTTTACGATTTCCCTCATCTAACCAGTTCACGCCAATCTGCTCTCTCGGAATTGCCTCGCGATGTACGAACATTCGATGTCCAGACAGACTTAAAAAGCAGCTCTCACGCCAATATGGGCCTGGTTTAAAAGGAATCATGTAAGAAAAAGAAATAAACCAGGTTCCGTAATAGACGGTGTCTTCCTTTAAACAGAAATACATTCACTCGGAATTTAACCGAATCCCGCTCACGGCCCAGGACTACAAGAACATGCAAGGGAATCAGTATGAGCGCTTTGACGTAAATACGGAGCCGCCATCAGTCCGCGCAGCCACCGGCCCGGCCCGGCGAAGCCACGATCGAAGATCCACCGAAGGAGCAACACGCTTCGTTTCATATATATATATATATAGCTGACTTAAATATATATATATATATATATATATATATATATATATTTAAGTCACCTGCAATCCTCTGGGTGTTACAGCCACCGGAGTAAGTAAACATTAGTGCTCCCGATGCGATACGTATTTCAGCTATACGTTTAACCGATATACGTATAATACGTATAACGTATGTAACAAATACGTATACCTTAAACTATACGTTTAAACGTATCGAGATACGTATTAGCGCAAATAGGTTAAACGTATAATTCAAGTATAGGTATATTTCAAGTATCGTATTTACTTTTAATAACAATGGATCTCATTCTACGTCTCTGAACGGAGAACAAGCTGAAAATTGGTGGCGTTACCGTAGCAATCTGCATAATATGTTTCATATATAGAATGTTGTTATTTTTCCCTATAAATGATATTGTAAATATATAACGAAAGTAAACACTTTTTTAGCAAATGAGAGAATGTACACGTTTGAGATTTATTGTACATCCTTATTAAATATGGATTTTCTTTAATTAAAAAAAAATGCTTTATTGGTGTGCGCGTATAATCAAGATTGCAATATCGTGTGCAAATGTTATTCTTTCCACGGTGGAAATGATTTCTACTATGTTTTAATGTATAACGCAAGTTCATTTTTTCTTTTAACCATGACATTCGTGGTATTTTTTTTAATACAAAGTGTATGGACATTACAAGATTTTTTGTTAATCTTGACAAATTTCATTTTTTGTGTGAAGTACCTATAATTTTCGATTACGTATAGCCTGACAAATAATCGTGACAAATAATCTGAAAGTTTTAGAACGTAATCGCACATGCTTAAATTGCCTTGCCTTTTTTTTTTTATCATAAAACGTATTTTCCAAATATTTTTAATATAGAAAAAATATTTTTAAACAGAATAAAAGTACGATTATGAAACTTCCCAGGAGTTGGATTGGTCAATGTTACTATAAAATATAAAGTCAATGCAAGTCTGTGTTCTGCGGCCGTATGTAAAAATGTTTCGCGCAAAATGTCCACGCCATAAATCAAAAGAAGCTATGCGCATTACGTATGTTACAGACATGCGAAAGGTAGTTTTGAAAATACCCGCTGTGTCATAATAAAACATTTCATTTTTAATTAATAGTTTAGTTTTGAGGAAAAAGCAAACAAAATCTAAACTGAGGGAAAAATATTCAGATTATTTTTTTGCAAGTATCCGCTACCTGCGATCACTATGGTCCTTATAAGTCACGAGAATGCACTCTAGCGGGTGTTTCTATAATGTATCCGATCCGCAGACCAGCAGTAGAAATGTAAAAACCTTCTGCGGTAAGTTCCGTATATACGCTGCACCGTATGTACTGTTTTGTAAAATCGTCTTGGTCGTATCATACGTATCCAAAATCTACACCTCTCATAATACGTATATTCGTATAAACGTTTAATAGGGAGCACTAGTAAGCATCATGAATATTTGATAAAGATATTTCCGTCGGGTATAATCTGAAATTTAAAGAAATAGAAACCATTTTAGAGTGCAATAGACATTTTCTAATGACGACTATAATTCAGTCGAATGACTATTTCTATTTTTTTTCTGTGAAAATTTGGAGATTAAAATGTACGTGGTTTTCTCTCTCTTTATATTTTGGGGGGGGGGGGGGCTGACCGTACATTGAGAATGTCACGACTTTTATTGTAGACCACCACCATTTTTGTTTCTATTTTTTTATATAGTTTTAAATTCTGTTCAAATTTTACTAGAATAAGATCCAAAATTTACCATCTGATTCAGATTTATAGTCATATTAATCAGTTTGCATAATTTTTCGGAGTGAAAACAGTTATGTAGGTCCAAATTTAAAGACTCTAAAGAAACGACTCGACGCACTGAAAAAACGCAACAGATCGGAAACGAAAACTAATGCTATATGTTAATGCAGTTATGGAAAATCGACGTTACAATCATGTCTCCAACATTGATTTTACCTTCTATAAAGAAAAAACTTATTAAAATAGTTTTAAAAAAATAGTATTCTCGTTTTATGGAAAGTCAGATACACCTGAACCAGACTCGCAGGAAAATATTTAGAGCCAACTTGACCTGCGGGTTGGGTTGAATCAAGTTAATTGACCAAGTATAAATCTTATAATTCATTTGAAAATACGCGATGAAGATTTTACACCAAATTTTTAAATTATGAAGAAATTATCGACGATCAATCCAATATAAAATTTCAACCAAAGGCGAATTATATAGTTTATGCATATGAATGCCAGTTTATGAATGAATTTCTAAACTATTTCACCGAATAACTTCCTGTGTGCATGTGGTATCCTACAGCAAGATTTACAGAAAAAGCCAAATGTGATGTAAAAAATTACTTGTTCGTATTGAAAATTTCAGAGTTTGGTACAATTTCCCTATGAAGTCGATCCCCTAAGCTTATTTTTATAATATAATTGGAAAGAAGCCAATTTCTAGTCGAATGGCTTTTTCAGTTTCTGTAACAAATCGTAAATTAAAATATGAGACTTTTTTTATAGTTGCTTTTTATTTGGGAGAGGGGGGACGACTTACACTGTGACGAAGTGACTTTTTGGATACATTGACCGCACATGATGTGCGAAAGCCCAAACTTATGTTTCAATATGCTTTGTTTTGTATTACTTCATGTAGAATCAATTGGTGTTATTGAAAATACCAAAAAAGTTCAACTATAATGCTCTTTTCGAGTTTTATTAAAACATTAAGACCTTTTTTTTAAGGAGGTTGGAGCAGGAGCATGTTTCTACTGCCAATAATTCTGGGCGCAAGTAATCCCAACGTTTCTCACTCCCCAAATGTCGAGAGAAGCGGAATGCACCAACGACAATGCGGGGTATAGCGGGATCTTGACTTAAGACGCAAATGTTGAAAATTATAAAAAAATTTCGAAAACGACAAGTATGAAAATTAATTAAAAAAATTAAGCTCAAGATAAAAAATATAATTTAAAACAATATAAAAATTTGGACTTGCATAACAGTGTTTTTCGTCAGTTACTAATTTTTGGTTTTAATGGACTTTTTTTTCCTACTTTTTCGATGCATTTCTTTCTAAAACGATGCTAGATGTATGTAAGGGAAAAAACATATGGTTTCTCATGATGTGGGATTGGCGCAGCGTGTCCCCAATGATACGTTGTGCCATTAAACATACAACCAACCAATCTCATGCTGTGGGACTTTTAAAACAATTCTACATAGTTGACAAACCTTGGGAAAATACATGCAATTTTCACGCATGTCGTGGAAATTTGTAGCTTCGGCACACTGTGCGACAGTACGTCATAAGATTTTTATTGGGTGGTTTACCACTTCCATGAAGTGGCTATTTTGATGAGTAAATCCACTATAAATAACGACCCTATTAAGTTACTACAAAAATTTTCATAATCATTAGCACTAATCTTTAGACTACCAAGACGGATGCATTGGGACCAGAAAACAATTTTTGCCCACTTTTGTCATGTACACAGCAATTGAAAATAATAAAAATAAGAGTAATGAAATATACAATATAATTTTTCGTGTAAATTATGTTGTATTATTTATTAGTATATTTAGTTGTATTATTTATTATATTTATTATATTAGTTGTATTATTTATTATATTTATTATATTAGTTGTATTATTTATTAGTATACTCATTATAAATAAGTAGTTCATTTGTATTTTGGTAATTCTATATATTTACATATGGAATCAATGTACCTGAGTGGTTTTTCTTGTATAGTCTTTTTTCGGTAGTCTGAGGATCAGGGGGTAAAGTATTAAGCATTTTATTTTGCCTGTAGATTAAAAGCATAAAAACTTACCTTTTTGCTAGAGCTTTCTACATTTAGAGATTCTGAAACAATTTTGTTAAATTCTTCCATATTTTCCTTTTGTTTGTTCAGAAGAGCTTTAACATTATCAGTTGTTGATTCCAAAGTGTTTTCCATGTTCTTTTTATGTTCACTCATAAGTTTTTGTCGGCTTTCCGCCTGTAAATAGAAAATGTAATTTTTCCAATTAATCAGAAAATTACCATATAGATAGTTTGAATTTGGAAAAGCAGAGCAAAATAAACAAATTTATGTAGAAAACTAATATAAATGTACTTTACCGTGGAAGAAAAGTGAACACCGAATACTAATTCTGTTATAAATCATTGTATAAAGAATATTGGTACCAATCGATTTGGAATATAGTCCACTATTAAAGGGACTCTCTTTACTTACACGAAAACACCCGCTCGCTAATGTTAAAATTATGGACAGGTTCTTTTCGAATTTCTCGTTTGAATTTGAATATTTTTAAACAATTTGTTTTGCATAGGATAGGATAGCTGAGGTTGATCTCTAATGTGGCTAAAAGTGACTTTATCAACTTTAAAAAGAATCTGTAACTAAAATAGAAAAAGAAAAAAATAGCCATAGTAGAGATGGACCTCAGCTATCCTATGCAAAAAAAGTTAAAAATATTAAAATTCAAACGAAAAATTCAAAAAGAACCTGTCCATAGGTTTAGCATTAGCGAGTGTGTGTTTTCGCGTGAGTAAGAATCACTGTAAATGGTGGACCACATAAATATTTCACACAGCACATTTTAATATACATTTATATTAAAAATTTGCGATTATTTTTAAAGTTTCAATAGAAACAATTTTAACAAAATATTTATAATTTTACGTTTAAATTCATTCCCACACACGAACTTTCAAATCATTTGGACCAAACCTTTTGAAATTAAGATTCAAAGTTTTGCTTCTCTAACGCTAAATTATTTTTTCATAATTTCTTCAATATTTCCAATTTCAACGTCTAATTATCTGTATAAACATGATAATATCAAACCCAAACATATAATTATCTTTGTTTTGTTATTTCATTTTTTTACACAGTATGAAATATTATTTATGAAATTAAAATGTGAGAAAAGAAAATTATGGATAAGGAGTCTAAATTTTTAACTGTTTTAGACTAATTCTTTTTATAGGAATGTACACAATTTTGGCTTGCTTTTTTTAAAAAGTACTTTAGTTATTCTTAAAAAAAAGTCATAAGCGAAGCTTAAAAGAAGATACAGTAACTGAAAGAGAATTTATTTAACGCGTTGACTCTAAACTAGTGTGATTTGGGATTCCTAACTTTCAACTGCGTATAATAACATAACTTTGGTGGCAATATAGCAATAATGAAATATAAATACGATTCTTACACGAACTTTAATGAGGAATTGAACTGTGATATTTATTTTTATCAAAAGTTTCATTTTGTTAATGAAAAATGAAAATTAATGAATGAATGTTTTTGGCAAAATGACGACATTTGAAATTTTGGTCGGTGGAAGTTCACGGGTTAAATATAATTCCGTAATTTGCGATTATTTTTTGCTTTGTATATAAAATTTATATAAAAAATTCTGATGGACTTTCAATGTTTACAAATTTGTTATTACTGCTAAAAAGGCTTTTATTATGCATAATCACTAAGTGATTTAACGAGCAACGACACTTGCAAAATCCTATGATAAACAGCTGATATTGAAGTCCTTTTTTCGGGAAGTACTGAAGCAATACTAATATTTTCTAATACTTTAGGTAGCAGCTAAACTATAAATGGTTCGTTCGGCAAAAAATAAAAAGTACAATAGTTAGGCGATTAAAAAATGCTAAGTTTTATTTGATTCTAAAAAAGAAGATTTTCCAGAACAACAAAATGATCGAAATACAGCTAATTATAATAGCAAAAAATTTTAAATCGCTTCATCCTATGAAAAAAGTACGTCAAAATCAGCTGATTTCCCGATAGGATTTTGCAACTGTTTTTGCCTCTAACAAATTTAGTTTAACTTTCTGATTACAAGTTAAAGCTATACGCAAATTAAAATCAGCTTTTCACTCTCCATTTTTAAGGAATGTATCAGTCTGGGAAATGTTTAAATATACTTGTAAAATTTATGCAGTTGAACTAAAGAATTTCTGAAAGGGCGAAAATTAAAAACTATTTGCAATTCAGATTTAAATGCTGGTTTGAGGTATGCATACATCTTTCTTAAGATTGATAAATGTTGGTGTAATTGTTTTACAGTTATTCCGTGCTGTCAATGGCTCGTCACAATTTCCGCAGTATGTGAGATTAAAATATAAGCGTTTCGTGGGAGAATGAACGAGAACCGAAAAATTTTATGCCGCTACAAAAGTGAAACTGCGAATCTAGACCCACATGGAATCCAGGATCTCATGTGGGTCTAGTTGCGAATAATTCGGAAATCTCAGATGTCTCATATGACAGTTAAGCCCTTAAGGGGATTGGGTACCTTTCATTTTGTGAAAAATAACGGAAATTTAATTTCCAACCTTTTGCTTAAAATGAATTTGGACGTCCGTAGTGTATTCTCATGAAGTGCCGTAAAGATCAGAAAATTAAAAACTGTGAAAGGCGTTAAATAATTAAAAAATGAAAGATTTAAGGGTAATTTTGAAAATTACCCCTTTAAAAGATTCAGAGTTGCAATCTTTAAATTAGTTTTTGTTCAACTTGTCTTTTTTCAATATATCAGGCATTCTACCATAATTTTAACTTTCAGGAATAAGCAACTTGCGAAATTAAACGTAATAAAATAACATTTTAAACTATAGAAGAATTTCTTACTTATCCACAATAAAGAAATTAAATGGTCAGTAGCGATGATTGTTAATAAATTGATGATTTTATTTAATGGAGGAACAAATATGAACATGCTTGTCTAATTTTTCTTACCCTCCCCTTGACATTTTACTTCTCTAACTTATTTTCATCGAAACTTTTACTTAATGATTTTGCACAGTACCGATAAAATACTTCAACTATTTGAAAAGTATATTTAAACTTCCTGTTTTAAACTTTCATGTTCTTGTTTCTATAATTAAACATGTTTTTGTTCAGCATTAATGTTTAATACTGTACTATCCCTGCGAGACCCTTGCCATCCATTTAAAAGTGAAATAGAACAGAGACGGTAAGGAAAATTACCGCCTACGTTTAGGCAAGTCATGTTAAGCCTAAGTGATAGCCACAACATCGATTTTTATCAACAGTTATTTAGATTGATCTAAATTTAAAACAAATTAATTTACCTCTAAAATTTCAGGGATAAATCTTGGGGACGGTAAAGCTACCAATAATGCTTGAAATTTATATTTAAATGCTGATTTAAATACTTCAGTAAATTTCCTGTCAAAGAATTAGTCATTTTTTCTCTAGCATAGTTCTGCATAAGAAAAAAGTTGAAAAAAAAACTGACTTGAAATACAATTTTATCCAGAAAGCTCTAAACTTAAATATCAGCATCAGGGACAAGGGACGGTAAGGAATTTAATGATACATGTGTATCCCCAAAATCGTCCAACACTTATTTATCTCGTTAATATTGGTTATACAGTCATAGTCATGCAATGACGTGTTTTCCAGTATAAAAGAAATTAAAAACAAGAATCTGTACTAAAATAAAAATTATTATTAAGGGACTTAAAAGTCAAAACTATGGGAGAATCGCTCCTATCTGTTTGTTCTAAGAAGGGAACCCCTTTTGGAGCAGCTCGTACCTAGCATTGAGACCTGGTGCATTTTAAAGCCCTATATTAGTTTGAGAATCTATGTATTTTTTCTGTTAAAATCATGTTTCTTGATTTTACAGCAGCATAACTTTCTGAAAATGCAATTTTTGAGACCACTTATCGCACTATTAACATGGAAATTTTTTTGAAAAAAGTACTTTAAAATAGAAATTAGTTAATAGTAAGAATGAAATACTGAAAAAAGTTCAAAAATTCCCTTTAACAACCTAAGAATTTTGTTTTGAAAAAATACAACATTATAATTGCATTTTTGGCGGCGCGACATTGGCTTTATTACCGTAGAAATTTTCCCTGCAACCCTAGCCGAATGTCCTAATTTTCTGCTCTGTGTAAGTGAGTAGTTGTTTGTATTCGTAAAATCCTGTTTGGCGACTTAACTCGCTTTTGGTGCGAAATTAACAATAAAAAATCCAAAATAAAAATATGAAAAAAATATATAAAATATAATTTTATCGAAAAATTTTATTCTGTAACTTTTATAGATAGGACTACAAAATGCATGTCTCGATGCTAGGTGTGAGCTGCACCAAAAGTGATTCCCTTGTAAGTGGCAAAACTTCAACATACACTGCTCAAATGACTCGCTATTTTTTGTAAACTATCCTTAAGTTGCATATCGTCAAATTAATGAATAGGTTTTCAGTAATATGAATAGTTTATTGTTTAAATATAAAAACGTTAAGCAAATAGTCGTTTTAACTGTACTGTATCATATGTGAGAAGTAGTATTAAAATTTTGTTAATTTTTTTTGTTAAATTTTACCACAAAAATTGCATTTTTCTTGATTGAATCTTCTTTTCCATAAAACCATTTAGTAATATGTCAAAAAGATTTTATGAAATACTCAACTAAAAAAAATTTTTTTTAAGTACAGAAAAGTTCACTTAATATATCAGGCATGAGCACTCGCTTTCGCAATGTATGATTTGCCACGAGTCATATTTTGGCGGCATGGGAAACTTATTTTCTGGATAAGCCTCATATTCATATACAAAGCAAAGCAAAAAGGTATTGCTATCAGAATACATATCAGATAATATCAGAAAGTTTAATTTTCGAGTGTAAGAAATTGTTTATGAGTCCTTTTAAATATTCCCTGCTGGTAATTTTCAATAGTAACAGTAACAATAATTGTATTAGTTAATAGTGAATTGTTAATATTACCTTTGAAGTTGCCTCATTTTTCCATGCATTAGCAGCACTTGATAAGTTGAAAAGATTGGATTCACAATCATTTATGACTTGCTTTAAACGTTCAAGAGCAGTGACGTTCTGAAAATAAAAATAAATACGTATTTCACTTATCGTATTTCACTTCAGTTCGGTTAAAATAATATCTAAACCTACTTCTGTACACGAACTTAATTTCCTTGAAGCATTCCATATTCATAAAAATCTTGGAAATCTTGTTAATTGTGAATTTGCTATTCCACCATTATCAGACTGCTGGAAATATTACATTAAAACCAATTTTTCTTAACTTTTTAAACTATTTCTCAACATAGCGTTTCAATTTCCTATCGATTTTCCTATTGGATGTTGCCTAGAACCCTCCGTTTTCCTATTGGCTAATAAATCTGTCACTTGAATCCTCCATTATTCCATTTCCTATCTATTTTCCTATTGGCTGTTTGCAAGAACCCTCCGTTTTCCTATTGGTTAATAAACTTGTCACTTGAACCCTCTATCATTTCTATATATATGAGCAAATTTCCATTTTCTTCAGCACTGAGGAGGGTATGCTATATGCTACCGAAACCGGTATGCTGTAGATTCAATTATACTGGTGTTTTAACGTTGTATTTTATTTTTACTTTAATTATATCGCACCAAGCTCCAAATTAATATTTATTATTTCACTTATATCTTTATAACTTAGATTTTTTGTTAAAATTGTTATCTATCTTTTTTTCCCCCATCAGCGATTTGACGCTACCCAACGAAGCTTCGAATTTATAACACTTCTAAAAAAAATAGGCTGCTGTAGCTATGGCTTCTGCTTAGAATGTTTTTGGTAACTTGGTGTTTATAAGCACATCTTTGCACGTTTCAATAAGGGATCGGTCCTATTTTCCACAACTCCATTTTGGGAAGGTGAATATGCCATCGTGGTTTGATGATTTATGCCTAAGTTCTTAAGGTACGTGTGTCAACATGAATATAATACATAAGTATTACTGTACGTAAATAAAATCTGCACAAATAGACCAGTTTAAGCTAACGTCACTGGCTTTGTTGCATAAATAAGCATTTTATTTCCAAGCGTGACGTATGAACCTTATTCACTGCTGAGGAAAAATCTGATTGCATCTGTGATATGTTGCATAAATAAACGTTTCACTTACAAATGAGGCGGATGAACTTAATTCACTGCCGTGTAAAAAGTGTGCGGTGCGTCTACAGAAGTTTTCACTTCAAAAAGGAAAATAATTGATTCTATCGAGGGACGAAAAGTGAGCTTTATCTACCTAACTCCTTTCGGAGTTCTGTCCTTATTAGAATGAGAGTTAAAGGTTTTTTTTTTTACTAATAACTCAACTATTTGCATAATGAACGATATATTAATACTTCAGATTTACGGAAAAAAATTTATTTTTTAATGGTTTCAGTTATTTAGTAGCTAAATAAAAGGAAAATACACGCAAATTTTAATTTTCGTTTGGTTCTTATAGTGCTGCACACAGCAATGCGCATAGACACTGGAACAACAATTTCTTGACAAATTCCATTCAAGTTTGGAAAGTTCTAAAAAGCATCTAGTTATAATAGCAAGTGTTTATTGGATAACAGCTTCGTTAGTTCCTCCGAGAAACCAAAAACTGGGCCTGAACTTGCTTGTGGATTTTATTTTTTTTAATTATGAAGCGTAAAAGTGGCACACCCTGAAAGGTTCGTTGGGAACTTAGTTATTTAATTTCACCCAAATATTATTATTATTACAACTTTTAAAAGGGCCTTGACTTTAACATATTTATAAAATTGCTTAAAATATTTTCTAATGAACATTATGCCACTCGTAAGATATTTAATATCTAATTTCAGTTTTATTTAGTAGAATTTAAAAAAAAAAAAAGGAAACAGGATTTTTCGTGTTCTCTACTTTTTCGTAAAGTAATTTAAACTGTTTTCCTGGAAACGAATTCCATTAACCTCTTTACTCCGTAGGTACTCATATGTGGCCTTCTGTTCTTTCCAGTTTTAAAAATGATATATTAACATAATTGCAATTCAGACCTTAGAATGATGTGCTTCGATGTTTAAAATTCGAAATAATGCAAATAAATTAAAACTCTTGCTCTGAAGTGAAATTTGAGAAGAAATAATTCAGTAATATTCGATAATATTACATTAATACCCAGTAGTACAGAGGTTATGCAAAATCAAATATTTAAATTTACATACTGTATTGCAACTGACAATCTATATTAATAAAAGAAAGTTTCGCTCTGTGTGTGTGTGTGTGTGTTTGTCTGTTTGCGATTACTAGCAAAATCTAGCCCACCTAGAAGTCTAAAAATTTAGGTGTGGATAGTCCAAGGTCTGGCCATGTGCACCTGAGTCTCAGAATTTTAATATTTTGATATTTACCCAAGATATTAATCAGATTCTCATTAACCATCGATTCTAAAATGACATCTTTTAAATCAAAATGGCGAAAGAAACGAACAGGCGCATTGGATTTGCAAGCGGAAATGAACGAATTCGAAATTATTTTACTAATTAGCGAATTTTAAGAAAACTAATTGAGATATCAATTTGAAAATTTCTGATCATATGAAAAAAAAAAAAATCTGCATCTGACTATGTGATTTTTGAAAAATTCAGTCTGTAATTTTTCTTAATTTATGCAAAAAACTGCCTAAAATCTGCCGGCGCCAGTGAAAACAATCCGAGAAAGTTTCAGACAAGGATCTGCTTTCATTAAAAACTGAACTACACTGTAAAAAAAAGTATGCAATTTTACTAAAATATATTTAGTATCATTACAGATATTGTAGCAATTACTAGAAAATCATCTGTAACGAATCGCTACTAGTAATGTTACAAAGGAAATACCTGTAACTGAATGCTTATTGCGCATGCGTCCTTTTCTATTCATGACTTCCGTAATCGTAACGAATCAGAGCCACAGTCCAACGCCACACTGCAAATCCCCGAAACATATTTTACTCATAATACAACACATTATAAACGCTTGAGGTATCCAGATTAGATCCAGATGTGTTTCCAATCTGTTTTAAGGCATTCCCAGGTGTTTGAGAATGTGTGACAAAATGCGTTTCCGGAATATTCATTCAATTTTAGATTATTTTTGTGTTAATTATCGAATTTATTAGAAATATAACGCTAAAACAAATTAAGTTATAGCCAATGTTAATAAAAATGAGTGAAATTTCAAGTATTTAAATTGAGGTTTGTTTGTAAATTATGTAAATTAAACTTATTTTACTTGAATATGCTCTTATTTCTTGATATTAATGTTAATTTTTAGTATTCAGAAAATTTTTCATTTAAATTTTGCAAATCAGGCTTTTATCAAATTTTTCATTAATTAATTATTAAATAATAAAAGAAAATATATTTTAATTTCATTAATTTGCTTTCTGAGCTCATAAGTGTGACAATAAAATAACGTGACTAAGAGAAAAAATCCCTGACGGCTCGGCTTACAGGCACAGGTAGATTTCGAAGACGCAGACCGTGGAGCGCTTGTTTGTCTGGAATTGCGGAAGAAATGACCTTTTTTACGATGATGCGGCAGTTGGAACCGCCTACTTCGAAACCTAACTTGTTTGCAGGCGGAGTCGGCAGGGATTTGTTTGTTTTTAATTTTTTTTTGGTATAACGGTTGGTCCTATAAAAAAACTTGTCAATATAAAAGTTTTAGATAATATAAGGAGGATTTATAATAAATTTAAGCGGATTTGAAATCTTGGGAATTGACGAAGTTATGCATTTTTTTTCTTCTAACCCCCCCC
The DNA here is from genome assembly GCA_963931845.1 of Maratus michaelseni. Classification (NCBI taxonomy): domain Eukaryota; kingdom Metazoa; phylum Arthropoda; class Arachnida; order Araneae; family Salticidae; genus Maratus; species Maratus michaelseni. The sequence continues at coordinate 411,351,899 of OZ007586.1, forward strand.
CCCCCCTCTTAAGGCAATTTTTAATTAAATCAAAAATCTGTCATACATAAATTTTCGGCCCTTCTCCTAGAAGTAATAATAACTTCAAACGGATTCGATACGTATCATAATTAAGAAATTATAAATTATAGGGGTTTTTCTGTTTTCACAAAAATCCCCCCTATCCCCCCCCCCTCTTGGTTCGATTTTGCCCATTAACGAACTTGACCGAGGTTTTATGCCCCTTGATTTTATGTATCAGTTTCGAAAAGATGCGGGAGTTGGAACCGCTTACTTCGAAAAATAACTTGTTTACAGGCGGAGCCGGCAGGGATTTTTTTGTTTTTATTTATTATTATTTTTATTTATTTTTTTGCTATAACGGTTGGTCCTATAAAAAACTTGTCAATATAAAGTTTTAGATAATATTAAGAGGATTAATAATAAATTTACGCGGATTTGATATCTTGTGAATTGACGGAGCTATGACTTTTTTTCTTCTAACCCCCCCCCCCCCACCCCCCTGGAGCCATTTTTATTTATATCAAAAATCTGTCATGCATACATTTTCGGCCCTCTTCCTAGAAGTAATAATAACTTAAACGGATTCGATACGTAAAATAATTAAGAAATTATGGGGGTTTTTCTGTTTTCACAAAAAGCCTCCCCCCCCCCCCGGTTCGATTTTGCCCATTAACGAACTTGACCGAGATTTTATGCCCCTTGATTTTATGTATCAGTTTCGAAAAGATGCGGGAGTTGGAACCGCTTACTTCGAAAAATAACTTGTGTGCAGGCGGAGCCGGCAGGGATTTTTTTTGTTTTTAATTTTTTTTTGCTATAACAGTTGGTCCTATAACAAATTTGTCAATATAAAAGTTTTAGATATTATTAAAAGGATTAATAATAAATTTACGCGGATTTGATATCTTGTGAATTGACGAAGATATGATTTTTTTCTTCTAACACCCCCTTCCCCCCCCCCTTGCAGCCCTTTTTAATTATATCAAAAATCTGTCATACATACATTTTCGGCCCTTTTCCTAGAAGTAATAATAACTTAAACGGATTCGATACGTAAAATAATTAAGAAATTATGGGGTTTTTTCTGTCTTCACAAAAAGCCTCCCCCATCCCCCCCCCCCCCCCCCCCTTGGTTCCGAGATTTTATGTATCAGTTTCGAAAAAAATGCGGGAGTTGGAACCGCTTACTTCGAAAAATAATTTGTTTGCAGGCGGAGCCGGCAGGGATTAAAAAAAAAAAAAATTTTTTTTTTGCTATAACGGTTGGTCCTATAAAAAAACTTGTCAATATAAAAGTTTTAGATAATATTAAAAGGATTAATAATAAATTTACGCGGATTTGATATCTTGTGAATTGACGAAGCTATGATTTTTTTTCTTCTAAAACCCCCCTTTCCCCCCTCCTTGGAGCCATTTTTAATTATATCAAAAATCTGTCATACATACATTTTCGGCCCTTTTCCTAGAAGTAATAATAACTTTAAACGGATTCGATACGTAAAATAATTAAGAAATTATGGGGGGTTTTCTGTTTTCACAAAAAGTCCCCCCCCCTGGTTCGATTTTGCCCATTAACGAACTTGACCGAGATTTTATGCCTCTTGATTTTATGTATCAGTTTGAAGAGATTTATGCAGAATTTTTCCAGTTATCGTGTTCATAAAAAAGTGACATAGATAGATAAAGTTTTGAACTGGGGGTGGTTTTGGGTTCTGGGAGTCATGATCGGCGTAGATCTGCAAAAATTTTTCAAAATATCCAACTTAGGTGAGAATGTAATAGGTAGTATTTCTTACGAAATCTACCTAATAGCGAAAAAAACTTTTGTGAATGTAAACCGCCGCATGGGCTGTGATTTTACTTGCTATGACGTCACAAGATTACTGTCCAATATATTGCATATGAAAAGAAAGAAACTTTATTGGAATAAGAAATCTAAAATTCTTTTTTCTCTTTAAACATCAGATTTCAATATGCAAATTAAGTAATTATATAAGTGTATTACAACAGGCTCGCAGTATTCGTTGAAAACAAACCGGAAGTGCGAGGCTGCTCTCCCAACGATTCCGTGCTTGTTCGGTAAACAAAATATATTTTGTATTTTGAAATAGAAAACTTCTGCCATCGATTGAACTGAATAACTGTGTTTGTGATTGTACATGTGTACAACGTTGTTGCTGTTGGATTGGATTTTTTTTAAATCGAGCATGCTGTAAAACTTGAGTGAATATCTTATGAAATTATGTCTAAATGTATATATAATCTAATTCAAGTAAAGTTTTTGATCGAATCTTTAGAAGTAAATAAGGTTTTAAACGACTGACAATGCCTTCTAAAAATTATAAGTATTCGCCTGGGTGTCAGAAAAGGAAAAAGAAAATTCTCATGGAATCTGGGAAAAAAAGTTTGAAAGGAAGCATTGAAAGGCATTTTGTGATGACTTCAAAAGACAAAATTGAGACGAAAGATAAAAATGATAAAATGGTGACTGAAGATAATGGAGTGTCATCGCATTCATCATTATCGGCGACATTTGAAGAAAAATAAATTAGTTGTTTCTGATTTTTGTGAAACAGATTTAAATGCAAAGTGGATCCAGAAAATTTCTTAAATTGCTAAAGGAGAAAAAATAGTGGTTTCTGACCTGCAAACACATTTAAATTTTTAAATTCAGAAAAAATTCAAAAGCCTTTTGAACCCTCAGAAATTCATCGACTATACAAAAGAATGTGATTATTGCCGTGCTGTACTTACAAGAGTTATTGCATGCATTCAATTTTTAGCTGAAAGGGGACTTTCTGTGCTTGGGTATAATGAAACTTTGGGATCGCCTAGTAATGGCAATTTTCTGGGTTGCCTAGAATTTTTTGCAAAATTTGATGCATTCATGAAAAATCATTTGAGAAAACATGGTAATGCTGGTAAAGGTAAGATTACTTATATTTCATCAACAATAGTGTCAGAATTATTGCAACTAATGTCAGAAAAAGTTTTAAAAGAAATCCTTTTGGAAGTGAAAGAATCAAAATATTTTGCTTTAATAGTAGATTCCGCACCTGATATCACTGGATCAGTTGTCATTAATTTTAAGGTATGTCGACAAAGAAAGTGTTCCCACTGAGAGATTTATTAAGTTCATACCTATAAATAGCCATAATGCCAGTTTTTTGTCGGATACTGTTCTTACAGAACTTGAAAAACTAGATATTGATATTATGAACTGTCGTGGTCAATCGTATGACAAATCCAGCAATATGGCTGGCAAATATTCTGGTCTGCAGGCAAGAAGCAAAAGCATTGCCCTTTAGCTGAGTATGTGCCATGCTCTGCACATTCTTTAAATCTTGTCGGGAATAATGCAGCTCAATCTTGCAATCAGGCTGTATCTTTTTTTGGACTAGTACAGAACCTGTATAATTTTTTTGGGGGGGGGGGCATCTTCTCATAGGTGGCAACTTTTACAAGATAAACTATTATCTGGCAAAGAAAAATTGACTATAAAATCTTTATCAAATACAAGGTTGGTCTGCAGATGCTATGAAAGCTCCTCACAAAGGTTATCATTTTTAATAAAGAGATTATTGCAAGAAATTTCTAAAGACATGAATGAGTCACCAACTTCTCGTCATGAAGCAAAATATTTGCATTCAAGTTTAAATAAATTAGAAACTGCCGTTTTAACCGTAGTGTGGGATGCCATACTACAACGAATAAATATGGTCAATATAACTCTTCAAAGCAGTACTGGGGATGTATCTTCTATAATTCCTCTGTATGAATCTCTTAATATTTTTTTTCAGCTTGTAAGAGATTGATATGACATTTATGAAAAAAAAAAAGCATTCATGCTTGTAGGTAAAAATGTAACATACAGTGTTCAAAGGAAAAGAAAAATCTCCAAAAGATTAGATAGCTTACAAGAGAATCTTTTAGGTGTACAGGCCATAATGTCATCTGTGATGCTTTAAATTACTCAGCTGAAAAAAAGAATTGAGGCATATGTTAAAATTAATGAAAAATATGGATTTCTCTATAATAAAACATTACCAACTTCTGAAGTTAAGAAATTTGCTGAGGAATTCCAAAATACTTTTTCAGAAAATATTGATAACACTTTTATAGATGAATTTCTGCAGTTTGGGGCATTTTTTCAGGAAAAAAATTGGCTAAGATGCTTTACACTCACACAGAAAAAAAAAATTAATCGGTTAAAAAAAGGAAAACAGTCACCAAATTTAGGGGATTTTTTCCTTTAATGGCAACCTAGCCATTGTATTAAGTTATTCGTTTGGCGCAGTCTTGAAAATCGCATCAACAAAAAAGTCACCAAACTTTTGATTACATGTTTGCATGAGTGTAAAGCATCAGTTCCAAAAAATTCCCCTAAAGATTGTTTGCAAAAAATCAGGAATTTAAATATATTGCGCACATTTTCAAATATAGAAATAGCGTATTATAGTTGTTTCTAACCTTGTCCATAACAAATTGTTCCAGTGAACGTTCATTTTCTGTATTGAAAAGCGTCAAATCAAGACTCAGGTCATCGATGACGCAGAATAATTTACAGGCTTTCTCTCTTTTGACTATAGACAATGACATTACTTCAAAATTAGAATTTCATGATATAATTGATGAATTTGCATCTAAAAAAGCAAGAAAAGAGCCTTTTTAAAAGTTTTTTGTTTTTCTATTTGTTATTTTGCAAATTTCAACTAGTCTGTATTATATGTAAGTACATGGAATTTTAAAAACAGTTAACTCTTTGAATGTCAGTATGTTGTTTGATAACTGTATTAAAAAAAAATAACAAAAGTTAATGAAGTTTGTTTTTATTTAGAAATTTACTATTTGAATTTAGTTTTATGATAGATATTTTAATACTTTGAATCATATCAAAATACCCTTGTTTATATATATATATATTTGAGTGACTTAAACCTCAGTTTTCTTTATATTGACAAACAATCCTGATTTTTAATTGTTTACTATATAATTTTTAATGTGTTTTTAATGAGGTAATTATTTTTCCTTGAGAATTTTTGTTCTGTAGAACAATTTAGGCCGATCTAATATTCCTGAAAACTCTATGCCTATAATATAGGATCTATATATTTTTTAGTTTAATTAAGGGATGCACAATTCTTGTAAGTTAAATTATTTTGTAAACTTGAAACTTTCACCCAAACAACTTTGTCAACTCATCAAATAAACCTACTTTTTTTTTTTTTTTTAAATGTGGGGGGGGGGGGGGGGGGGGGGGGGCTGGCAACTTTTTAACAGGCCCTGGGCCCAACTTCAGCTTGATCGGGCTCTGATGAAGACGAAATATTAAACAAATTTGATTGTTTAAAGCAAGAGCACCTTGCTTAAAGTATGAAATATCAAAATAAAAAATTATATCATAATAATATTAATTTAAGATTACATCATAGGTGATTACTGGCAAAAAGCGTTGCGAACATATACAAAAAATGTGGCTTCCTAATTGTACATCTCAGCGAATTGGATCGATCCTTCCCCATACATCTCCTGTGTTTTGTGTTACTATTACTAGCTTGCCCATCTTTTAGTTAATATAATTTTGAACTGGATTAATAGTGTTCCATCACTATGCCAACGCTTCAACTTTAGGAGGAAAATGATACAGATGCTTCAGTGGGTCTTCCCCAAGAAACTGCATGGAAACGCAAAATGCGAATCAAATTTCAATGCAGTAAAAACAAAAAGAAACAAAAAATATGTGTGTTCTTGAGAAGAATAAGGGTGTAACATATAAAAGTAGTGCATTTTAATAACCATATTTTCACAAAGTTAAATAAAAAAGTAAATTTATTATTATTTTTTTTTTTTCTGGAAAGGTTTTATTGAATTGTGTATGCATAACTCACGACTCCTCAATAAGTTGCAGATATAATTCTGTGAAATTTGAAATGTATATATGCAGTGTTGTGAAGGGAAAAATCAAAAAGTATCCATTATTTAGTAGTTTACAACTGTTTTCGCAGAATATCATTTGTAAATTTTAATACAGAATATTATATAAGCTGATGCAATAAGCTATTATTTTTGAACTTATCAAATTAGTTCATTGTTCTCAATATTGTCATAAATGTAGTGTTTATAAAGAAAGCCAAGTATCTGCTGGGTAGTATTGTTTTGATTGAAGGGCTTATTTTATTAACTTTCAATATAATATTACTAAGTTTACTTAAAATTTCATGAATGGATATTCTATTTTTGGTTAAAATTCTACTTCTGGACCGGTTCACCAAGCTTGGCAATAAATGTATAATCTAACAACCAATGTAACATGTAATTTGGCAAATGTATGTATTTTTGGATCAACGGTCTTGGTGCAGAAAGTGATCACGTGCCAATTTTCCAGGTAACTAATGCCGAGCCAAAAGTAGGTAATGTGTAATATGGCAAATGCACTGAATTTTGGATTTGCAGACTCGATGCAGATAGTGATCTTGTACCAAATTAGTGTGAACCAGTCCAGAAATGGAAGCCGAGCTAGAAGTAGTGTATAATCTGACAAAGACTCATAATTTTGGATCGAAAGCCTTGGGGTAAAAAGTGATCCCGTGCCGATTTGGCACCAACCGGCCTGGTTACAGATGTCAAGCCCTATATATTTTTTTTATTTACCTGTAAAATTATATAATGTTAGATTATACATGCTATTAAAAGCTATTGAATAAATCAAAAGCAATCCAGGTCAGTTAAGACTAAAGAATATGGTGTTTTTGATAATGGTTACACCTTCAATGCAAAACGTCGTATTTTGCTGTGTTCAAAAACTGGGGGGAGGGGGAGAAGAAAAAATATGGCCTTCTAGAAATGAAAAAAAGAGTGTGGCTCATAGAAACAGTGAAGTTTAGATACATATTACTGTAAATTCAATTCGGCAAAATCCTAGAACAAGCAAAACACCCGATTCAGCGATTTTTTATTTTATTTTATTTTATTTTATTTTTTTTACGCCAACCAAAAAATTCGCAAGCTCCAAATTCAAACCAATCAGAACACGTGCTTAGTATGGCAAGCTTTTTCACAAAGTAAACATCAATTTTATTTCATTTTGCGACTATTTACAAAGTTTTTGCAAGTTTTTCTTCATGATTTTTTGATTTTTACAAACTTTTAGCAATATTTTCCTCTGGATATTTTGATTATTACAAACTTTTAACAATTTTTTCCGTCGGATATTTCAATTTTTACAAATTTTTAGCTATTTTTTCCTTCTTGCTTAAACTTTGTAAATTGTCACAAAATGGAATAAAATCAATGTTTACTTTGTGAAATTCTCATAGGAACTGTGTAAGTAGTGAGTTCTCTGCCACAAAGCACTTATGATTGGGGAGAATCTCGAGATTTCTGATTTTTCGAATGCACGAAACTCATTCAATCAGCGGTTAGTAACTTATATATGTACGCTTCGCATACATTAACAGAGAAAAAAAAACCTGGATTCATGAAACTCGCTGTGCAGCAATCTCTAGAATGCATAAAATTCATTCAAGCGGCAGTCAGTAATTTATTAATTTATGTATGTGTACACAAAAATCAGTTTACAGCAATCTCTAGAATGCATAAAATACATCTTATCAAATAAAATCAACAAAAATTCACTTACCTTTATTTCTCATATTTCGTTTTTTTTTTCTTCTTTTTTTAATTATTTTACAGGAATTATCATTCTACGACAAAGCGTCAAACACAAAACCCATTCCACAAACGTATTTCAACAAATCAGACTGTACGACACAGTAAACCAATCAATCCAATCTATTTTCCTCAAAAACCAACTCAATTTCCAGAACAAACCACATTAGGCATGGAAGAAATGTAAGAAACAAACCGGTAGGAAGAAAAACTCATTCATCACCTTGCCAAAATAACACGAAATTCGTCAGTCATTTGCAGAAAAAAACTTGAAATTTTTCAGTGTGGCATGAGAAAAAAAATAGTGAATTTCATCAATCTGTCACCAAAAGAAACCGAATAATTCACCAATCGGTTACGGAAAAATTCGCAAGTTCGTCATTCAGTCAAGGAAAAAAACATGAAGTTCGTTGAATGCTCATCAGAAAATATTGCGAAATTCGTCAATCAGTTGCGGGAAAATATTGTGAAATTCATCAGTCGGTCGCGGGGATAAATCATGAAATTCATCAGTCGAACGCAGAGAAGAAAATCTAAATTTGTCAGTCAGACACAGGTAAAAAAAATTACGAATTTTGTCAATCTGTCGAAAGAAAAAAAGGGGAAATTATGCGAATTTCGTTGATCGATCGCGGAAAAAACATGAATTTTATCGATAGACCGTGGAAAAAATGCAAATTTCGCCAATCAATCGTGAAAAAAACTCAAAGTTTGTCGATTGATCGCAGAAAAACGCAGTTTGTCGGTCAGTTGCAGAAAAATACTATTTTGTCGATAGACCGTGGAAAAAACACAAATTTTGCCGATAGACCGCGGTAAAAATGCAAATTAAGCTAATCGATCGCGGAAAAAACGCAAAGTTCGTCGCTTAATCGCAGAAAAACGCAAAGTTCGTCGGTCAGTCGCAGAAAAAACGCAAAGTAAGTCGATCTGTCGCCAAAAAAAAACACAAAATTCGTCGATCAGTTGCAGAAAAACTGCAAAGTTTGTCGAGCAGTCGTGGAAAAACTCAAAGTTCGTCGATTTGTCGTGGAAAAAATGCAAAGTTCGTTGATCAGTCGTTTAAAAAATGCAAAGTTTGTTGATCAGTCGTTTAAAAAATGCAAAGTTTGTTGATCAGTCGTTTAAAAAATGCAAAGTTCGTCGATCAGTCGCTTAAAAAACCTTAAGTTCGTCGATCAGTCGTGAAAAAAAACGCAAAGTTCTTCGATCTGTCACAGAAAAAACGCAAAGTTCGTCGATCTGTCATGGAAAAAATGCAAAGTTCGTCGATCTGTCCCCAAAAAACGCAAAGTTCGTCGATCAGTCGCAGAAGAAACCATAAAGTTTGTCGATCTGTCGTGGAAAAAAACCGCAAAGTTCGTCGATTTGTCGTGGAAAACACGCAAAGTTCGTCGATCTGCCGCGGAAAAAACGCAAATTTTGTTGATCAGTCGTTTAAAAAATGCAAAGTTCGTTAATCAGTCGCTTAAAAAACCTTAAGTTCGTCGATCAGTCGTGAAAAAGCGCAAAGTAAGTCGATCTGTCGCCAAAAAAAACGCAAAGTTCGTCGATCAGTCGTTTAAAAAACGCAAAGTTCGTTGATCGGTCGCTTAAAAAATGAAAAGTTCGTTGATCAGTCACTTAAAAAACAAAAAGTTCGTCGATCAGTCCCCAAAAAACGCAAAGTTCGTCGATCAGTCGCAGAAGAAACCATAAAGTTTGTCGATCTGTCGTGGAAAAAAACCGCAAAGTTCGTCGATTTGTCGTGGAAAACACGCAAAGTTCGTCGATTTGTCGTGGAAAACACGCAAAGTTCTTCAATCTGTCGTGGAAAAAATGCAAAGTTCGTCGATCTGTCCCCAAAAAACACAAAGTTCGTCGGTCAGTCGCGGAAAAACGCAAAGTTCGTCGATCAGTCGCAGAAAAAACCGCAAAGTTCGTCGATTTGTCGGGGATAACACGCAAAGTTTGTTGATCTGTTGCAAAAAAAAAAAACCGCAAAGCTCGTCGATCAGTCGCGGAAATAGCGCAAAATTCGTCGATCGGTTGCGGGAAAATGGTGTAATTTTTTGGGCGGGATTTCAAAATTTTCGGCGTGAATCCCGCAATCCTCCCCTAAAATTAAAGCCCTGCAGTTGATGTAGCAACACGTCTTTATTCAAAAAATGAAATGTTTACTGCACATACATAGTACTAAAAGACTGTACAATTTCATACCTGCAGTTTAAACTGACTTTTTAAAAAATTTTATTTAATTATGTATTTGTCAAATAATTTCGGGGGAAAAATCATGAAATTCACCAAATGGTTTTGAAATTTGTCGAGCTACAGCGGGGGGAAAAAATCTTTTTCCATTCAATCATCGCAATTGGTGTGTGTGTCTATTAAGTTTGACCAGTGGTGACAATAAAGTCAATCGCCAAATTTTCAGTATTACTCGGCGAGTGCTAATTTTGTCCTATATTTAAGATACTTATTTTTATGTGTGAAGGAATTTTTAAATGAGAACATTATCTTTGAAACAATTTAAAATGTTATTAACCCAGTAGCAGAAAATGCTCCAAGTGTCTGCGACGGATATTTCAGGAGCAGAAAATAATCTGCCGGTAAACTATGTTACAATTCAAGTTATGCATATCAATAATTAATATCTAGTATGCATTATTTTTGAAGTCATGTAAAATTTACTATAATTTCTTTTACTGTGTATTCCATCTTGCTAGCTGGTAAAAACAAATCTTTGGCTGATAAGATTTTATGAACATTCCCAACAACTGTTTATAATCCACAATCTCTAAGACATAAACAATGAATTTTGCAGTTATAAAGCACCTGTATTCTACATTGTAGAAAAATTTCTACTCTTTAGAGGATAAATTTTATTTATTATTTCATCTTTAACTTCTTAATTCAGAGCTTTTCATGAAAAAACTACTTTTATTACAATATTTTTTTTAAATGAATAATATAATGATTTGGTAAGCAATAATGTTGTAAACAAGCAATATTTTCAATTGTAACCGCTCAACATTTTTTGCAATTTTATTTGTTTTGGTATGAAAACAAAGTTATTTCTTATAAACATATTTAAATTTTATTTTAAAACAATGTTTTGGATACATAATGTGTGTAATAAACTCAAAGTTTGTTAAAAGTTGTAAGTAAAGTTGAAAATCGATAAAATCAGAAACGATAAAAATAATTTCGTGTTTTTTTCTCGTAAATGTATGTAAAATGTAACTTTTTCACTTTAACCATTATTTTTAGTTTATTACACACAGCTAGAAATGACACACTTACATGAAATTGTCCAAAGAATTTATGTAAACAAACACAAACTATGTATTTACATATTCATGTGAGTACACTATTCTGTTGCAAATGAAAAATCAAGTGTTTTTCTAGGAATGTTTCTTAAAATTTTTACATTTGAGAAATAAAGTGTGTTCAGATTGCTTGCAACGACTAAAATAAGGAATAATTTATATAAGAGACACTCATTTATATAAAATTTAGGAATTTTGGTTATTACAGTAATATTTTCAATTGTAACCGGTCAACATATTTTGCAATTTTACTTGTTTTGGTATGAAAACAAAGTCATTTCTTATAAACGTATTTAAAATTTGTTTTAAAACAATGTTTTGGATCCACACTGTGTGTAATAAACTCAAACTTTGTTAAAAGTTGTAAGTAAAGTTGAAAATCGATAAAATCAGAAACGATAAAAATAATTTCTTGTTTTTTTTCTCGTAAATGTATGTAAAATGTAACTTTTTCACTTTAACCATTATTTTTAGTTTATTACACAGAGCTAGAAATGACACACTTACATGAAATTGTCCAAAGAATTTATGTAAACAAACACAAACTATGTATTTACATATTCATGTGAGTACACTATTCTGTTGCAAATGAAAAATCAAGTGTTTTTCTAGGAATGTTTCTTAAAATTTTTACATTTGAGAAATAAAGTGTGTTCAGATTGCTTGCAACGACTAAAATAAGGAATAATTTATATAAGAGACACTCATTTATATAAAATTTAGGATTTTTGGTTATTACAGCAATATTTTCAATTGTAACTGGTCAACATATTTTGCAATTTTACTTGTTTTGGTATGAAAACAAAGTCATTTCTTATAAACGTATTTAAAATTTGTTTTAAAACAATGTTTTGGATACATACTGTGTGTAATAAACTCAAAGTTTGTTAAAAGTTGTAAGTAAAGTTGAAAATCGATAAAATCAGAAACGATAAAAAGAATTTCGTGTTTTTTTCTCGTAAATGTATGTAAAATGTAACTTTTTCACTTTAACCATTATTTTTAGTTTATTACACACAGCTAGAAATGACACACTTACATGAAATTGTCCAAAAAATTTATGTAAACAAACACAAACTATGTATTAAATATTCATGTGGGTACACTATTCTGTTGCAAATGAAAAATCAAATGTTTTTTTAGGAATGCTTCTTAAATTTTTACATTTGAGAAATAAAGTGTATTCAGATTGCTTGCAACGACTAAAATAAGGAATAATTTATATAAGAGACACTCATTTATATAAAATTTAGGAATTTTGGTTATTACAGCAATATTTACAATTGTAACAGCTCAACATTTTTTGCAATTTTACTTGTTTTGGTATGAAAACAAAGTCATTTCTTATAAACATTGTTAAATTTTGTTTTAAAACAATGTTTTGGATATACATACTGTGTGTAATAAACTCAAACTTTGTTAAAAGTTGTAAGTAAAGTTAAAAATCGATAAAATCAGAAACGATAAAATAATTTCTTGTTTTTTTTCTCGTAAATGTATGTAAAATGTAACTTTTTCACTTTAACCATTATTTTTAGTTTATTACACACAGCTAGAAATGACACACTAACATGAAATTGTCTGACGAATTTATGTAAACCCTTGTTAAAGGTGCCATTCTGGTTCCCCTAGGGGTGTCACTAGTCAGACAAGCCTTTCACTCCTTAGAGGTGCCATGTGTCACCTGTAGTTTTAACAGTGTTGTACTACGCCATTTTAACACACTTATAGTTTTTATTTTTATAAATTAAAAATGTGCATTATCTGCTCTGAAGGACATCAATTTCTTATGTGAAAATATAGTGAGTTAGTCTGAATTTTTATTGGCTTAAATATAAAAACAAAGTACAAGTTTTTTTTTAAGCGGGAAGGCTGAAAATTTATCTGGTAAATACTAAAGAGATATGGGAAAGTATAAGATATTGATGACATTACACAGCCTCATAACCGAAAGTCCCTATACAACTGCATAACACAAACCACCATGTCTCCTTAACCAATATCAGTTAGTATTAACAAAAAAGATTGGAAAAGCTAATATATTTCATCAAGAAATTAGGACTTAAACCAGAAACATTGTAAGTTTGAAATCCCCGATGTCAAAATATGCTTCCTGATGTATACGCAACATTTTATCTTCTCCAATTGCTTTCCAAAATGCATAACATTGTGTTTTAAAGTGTATATAAACATGTGGTGTGAATGCGTTTAAGAAAGCGATGCATGTAAAAACTGTATAAAACTACACCTCACGAACACTTTATTTAGCACCAGGAGTAAAACATGTTTTACCATACGAGAACACCACAAAACACATTTTATGCATTCAAAAGTTGTTAGTTTTGTGTTCTATGTATTGTGTTGCTGGGATTTGCAGTCAGTGAAGCAGGACAGTGTCTTCTAGCTGGAAAAAACTTATTAAATTGTGTTTTAACCCGTCAGCACACGCGCTGGGATAAAATCTACCCCAGCTCAGAATCATTACTTAAAATGTGAGAAACTCGTTCGTTATCATTCTGAGCTTTATATTTTTTTTCAAGCAAGTACGTCTTATTTTAAGTTGATTTCCAGTTTATTTCAAAATATAAATTTTTGTTTATAATCAAACTGTCGGAAATTGACACAAGAAAACTAACTAGGGTAAAATTTATCCCGCGCGTGTAGTAACGTAATAGAAAGGGGCGCGTGTGCTGACGGGTTAAAAGGAGAAAATAAGTTATTTGAAAAAGTCTTAAGTTTATATTTAACATGACTGTCTTATCTAGTTTTTAAGTGTCAAGTTACACTTAAAGAAATACTAAGGTAATCTAGATGAATGTACACTTTTGTTTTAAATTGGATAGAATTTTAATTTTCAACAGATAGATTGAGAATGCTACTTAGAGCAGTTTAAAAGAATAAGAAATATAGTAAGCCAAGTATTTCTTTGTCTTTCTATAATATTTTATGCTACAAAAATAATTTAGTATAAATATAATTATTAACATTAACATTAAAATATTTGTATACTGAATACAGATGCACTTACTAAAGAATTAGATCTTTATATTCTAAAATTAAAAATTAACAGGAATAAAAACTTAAGTGGAAGTTATATTTAAAGGATGCCTCTGTTTTTGGTATAAAAAAAATTCATGTTTATAATTATAATTGATATTATATATATATTGTAATTAATTACATTATATTTTACTATATAATTATATATATATTATAATTTTGTAGCATAAAATTTTATGAAAGACATTTAGAAATTGTTGCAGAATATTTGGCTTAATATTTATTGAATATTTTTTATTCTTAAACTGCCCTAACTAGTATTAATTCACCTCTTGAAAGATAAAATTCTATCCCATTTAAAACTCTAGTGTAAATTATGGGAAAAGTACCTGCAACATTACTACAGTTTCTTAGTAGAGTTACAGATGTTTTCTTATAAATGTTCTAATATTGTGAAAGTGAACATACAAAAGAAGTTTTTGTAATTCTACTAAAGTCTCTTAGTAAACATACAAGAAAAACACCTGCAGTGGTTGCACATATTTTCTTAGTAAAGATACAAGAGAAATATCTGTAATATAACTAACCATTTCTTACTATACATACTGAAAAAACACTTGTAACACCTACTAACAATTTTTTAGTGAAGCTACAAGAAAAGTATCTGTAATACTACTATGAATTACTTTGTAAACAAACTAAAAAAGGACCTGTAACGACTACTAATCATTTCTTAGTGAAGATACAAGAGAAGTATCTGTAATACTACTAACTATTTTTTAGTGAAGATACAAGAAAAGTATCTGTAATACTACTAACTATTTCTTAGTGAAGATACAAGAAAAGTATCTGTAATACTACTAACGATTTCTTAGTGAAGATACAAGAGAAGTATCTGTAATACTACTAATCATTTCTTAGTATACATTACTAAAAAAGAACCTGTAATGGCTACAAACGATTTCTTAGTATGTTCACTAAGGAAGTCTATGTGCTGTTTACTAAGTTTAATGCAGTAATGTTACTTAAGAAGAAGCTGTATTGGTTACTAGAAAAGTTTATGGAATCCCAGTTGCCTAGAGATTTTCTAGTAGTACTACAGATTTTTTTTTACAGTGTACAAAGAGATCCGTTTCTTTGGCCGATCCCTCCATTTAGTTTGCGAAAATGAAAAGAAATAATTGCCAATTTTTACTAATGAACAAAAATTTAGGTAACTAATTAAGATATAGATTTGAAATTGAGGTCGGGAAGGGGTGTCATCTGCCGGCTATTTTAGCGTAGCGTCTTCGTTATGTTCTAATTATCAGAAAAATTTAATTATTTCTTTAATGATCGCGTTAATGTAGGTGACGGTGGTTCTCTTGAACAAATTATTCATTATATTTGCGGGTATGGGGAGGGAGGGGGATAACGCCTTTCTCTAAGATTGTAATTATCTCGGGCCCGGGCAACGCCGGGCGGGTTAGCTAGTATACTATAAAGAAAGCGAATTTAAGAAAAGAATTAAAATAGACGTAGAATTTTAACATTTGTAACAGAAAATTCCCTTTAGGGGGAGGGAGGGAGACAGAGTACTTCAGAAATTTAATTTTTTCGTTAAGTAATTTTAACATTGATTTAATAATTTCAAAAGTTAATTTCGAAAGTTATTTTTTTAAAGTATTGAGTCCTCTTAACATATTTCAGGCGCGTTTCTCAAATAATAAACAATATGCTGTTAAAACGAAATAATTTTTTTTAAATACTTACACTGGAAGATGAGTACTCTTTTTCAAAGTCTTCTATGGATTTCAGCTTAATACTTTTTCCTTCAACAAGACAAAGATCAATATTCTTTTCAAAATCATTGTTGATTGATTCCAACTCTCTTGCACCTTTATATATATTTTGAAATGCATTTTCACAGTCCAATTTTCTTACGTCTAAAGTAAGAAAGTTTTAAAGTTACGTCTAAAGTAAAAGTTTTTTTTATTAAGAAAAAAATATAGCAAAAAAAAAAATAAAAAGTTAATGGAATAATTTTTTTTATAATTACTAATTTTATAAAAACCTAGTTCTATTCTTTGAAACATTTTTTAATCAAATAATTACAAATGTACAGTGGAATCGCGATAAATCGAACTCTCATTTCGAACTTTTGGTTAATTCAAAAGTCCGAGAAGCTTTGTATTAGAACTAAAATTAAAACTAATTCGTTAATTCGAACTTTTCACTATCACATGGGTTAAATCAAACTAAAGTTCTTAACACCTTGAAAAAAAAATTGCTATATTATTACAGATTATCCTGACTCTTGCGTACTTAAACATCTAATGAAAAATTAGTAACGTGTGCGGATTCATATATTCAAAATTTTTATTCAGATTGAGCCTTCAACAGAAGCAACTCAAAATATTTTTTCGCAATAGAAAGATCGTCTGCGAAACTTTGAAATAACAAATTACAACAAATATAACATGACTATTTTTTTTAAATATAATTTGTTTTCATTATTATATTTTTTGTTCATTATATATTTCCATTTCTTTTTATTTCAGTTATTACGCATCCAATTATGATAAAAAGTAAAATATTTTGGCTTTTTAAGATTAATATGGCTCTATTAACTTTAATAAACAGAATAACTTTTTTTTTTTATAGGTGAATAAGTTTAAAACAGTTCGAATGGTAGTAAAAAGGGTATCCATTTCAAATGACAGATACATATTTTTTCATAAAAGATAGTATAAAATGTAATTTTTTTAAAATTTATTTTGGATAATTCAAACTTTTTGCTCGGTCCCTGAGAGTTCGAATAAACGAGCATCGACTGTAAAAAGTTTCAATAGTATTAATTTATTAGTAAGCAGTGGTTTTAATATTTAGCTGCATATTCTACTTAATTTCCTTTTACAGTCGACCAAAAACATTCCATACATTTTAATCACCAAATTGTGTCAACCAAAAATGTAAATAGCCATTAGACTGGAAATTATGTCTTATTTAAATTTATGTTTAAAAAAATACGCTTAGGGATCATTTGCATGCTGCAATTGTATCAAACTCTAAAATTTTCAATACAAATTTAAAAAAGAATTCATTGGAAAATAAAAGATTTGATTTTGATGGTCTACTGCACCCTTAAAATATTTTAAGCAGACATCCACAAGATTATAAAAGCATACCAAAACCTGTTTTCAGCATAGATACGAGATTCTTGCATTCTGTTGTCATCAAGTTTACGGAATCATTCATATTTCTCATGTTATTCACAAGTTTTGCTGAGTCTTGACGGAATGTCTCATTCCATAATTTATGTTTTGAACGAATTTCATCGAGCGTTTTAATTGCTTTTCTTTGTTCTTCTAAAACTTCCTCTACATCTTCCTTCCTCTAAAATTATAAAAGGAAAACTAATTAAAAAACTTTTTCATCCTGTATTTATTTTGCATGCAGCAAAATAATCAAATTTTTGTGAAACTGTGACTAGATTTAGAGCTTTTAGATATTAAATGCATAAGATTTATTACTTTCCAAACATATAATAAGGAAGTATTGTAATCACGATTTGTGTGTGTGTGAACACGATAACTCCCAAACTATTTAGGGTTCATACCTCAATGTTCATTATATCGATCTATACTTTGCTAGTATACAGTGTGTCCTATCAAGACCGAACAAACTCTGCACAGCCAGATTCCTCGCTTGGAGTACACAAAAAATGCCCAAAGAACTGTACCTCTACAATCCATAGTTTTCGAGAAAAATGCGCAATTATGACGCCATATCACGTGATGGTGGGCGACGGGCATACTCCCTAGCATTGACCGAAGATAAAGTACATGCCGCAATATTCTCGAACGAAATATCTCGATTGAGCTCCCATATCACGAATATGTTATAAACTACTGTCACAAAACCTGTATAGATTTCAGTACAAATCGGCTGACGGATTCGATATTTAGTCAATTTTTAAAACATTCTTAAAGCATTTTGCAACAGATTCTATATGGAAAAATCGCCAATTAAATGAGACAGCATAAGTTATAAATATTGCGGCGATATAATCAAGCATTAATAGCTCAGAAGTAATGTCTCCAGTTTCAAAACGGGAGGTCTAGCATTCGAATAAAACAGATTCCACATTGTATCAGAAATTTGTTTCGAAAACCTAAATTTTCCTGGTGGTCGCCGGACCTTAGAGCACAGAGGAATAAAGTAAAAGCTTTATATAATAAAACAAAAAACTCTAATTTCGATCCAATAAACAACCAAAATTACAAAAAAGAAAAAGCCAAATATAAAAAACAAATTCTCTGTGCAAAAGAGAAAGCGTGGGACAATTTCTGTAAAAAACAAACTGACCCTTTTGGCATCTCAAAAAAACTCGCATTCCAAGATTACCAAGATAAATTAATTAGCTTTCTGCCGGACTCATCTTTTCCGGTTTCCAGGTCCACTTCATTAGCTAACATAACAGAAAGAATTTTTGGGCCTTCGGCAGGTATGCCAGTACAACCCGCCCAGGCATTTAACATACAACCTCAATCAGACCAACCAAAATTTACAAAAAGAGAATTAAGAAATGCAATATATAGCTTCAACCAAAACAAGGCCCCAGGGCCAGACGAAATCGATCATCGTATGATAAGAGCGATATTTGCAATAATACCAGATACACTACAAGACTTATTTAACTCAGCACTTTCCCTAAACTATTTCCCGGTGGCCTGGAAGCTGGGGGAGCTTATCTACTTTAGAAAGGAAGGTAAACCACACGACGAACATTCATCTTATAGACCGATAACTTTACTTCCAATAATAGGCAAAATTTTTGAAAAACTATTGCTGCGAAGAATTAATCATATACTGACGCTAAACAATAAATTAACAAATAAACAACACGGTTTCACACAATTAAAATCAACAGAAACTGCTCTTCAAAATGCACTATCATTTATCGACATCAACAAAGAAAATAAAAATTACACGACATTCATATCGCTGGATTTCATGGGGGCATTTGACAACCTTCCATGGGACCAAGCGATTTCATCACTAACCGACTTAGGCATCCCGCAGCAATATATCAATACAATTATCTCCTTCCTTTCGAGTAGGCGGGCTCAGGTTGATTGGCAAAACCCTAATATCTTGCATTACTTCACAAAAGGCTGTCCACAGGGCTCCTGCTTTGGTCCTTTTCTCTGGTTGTCACTTTTGGAGGGCTTACTGCGTTACTTTGTCTTCGAGAACTGTGCGATTGTGGCATACGCGGATGATGTCTTGTTAATTATTTGGGGTCCAACACGCGCTGCGCTAGAGCATAATGGTAGGATTGCCCTGAATTATGTTCAAAATTGGGCTACGAGCAACCACATTGAAATATCATTGAATAAATCAAAAACAATTACATTTGGCAAACCTAAAATCTTAAAAAGGGACCCAATCTTCAAACTAAAAGGACAAAACCTACAATCAGTCAAAACCTTAAAATACTTAGGAATTACAATAGACCAACATCTTTCATTCCTACCCCACATAGTAATAAAAAGGGAAGAAATTACTAAAATTACTCAAAATTTATATAAATTTTCGTCAATTTCGGGTAGGTTGCCAAATCATTTCTTTAAGATATGGTACTCGGCAATCCTACAGCGCCAAATCGCTTATGCTTGTGGGGTGTGGTTCACGCGTATGACACGGTCGCATGGTGTGCGTCACCTCTTGGCAGCGCAGAGAAAAGTACTCCTACTCATTTCAAGAGCGCATAAAAATACGTCAACAGCGGCATTGCAGGTCCTAACGGGTATCCCGCCCCTGGACTTGCAACTGGAAGCAGAGGCTGAATTTGCTAGAGTCACTAGATTGGGGATATCATCAACGCGTATTAATGCACAAACAATAGCCACAAAGATCTCAAAATATAAAATTTTACCAACTCTAGATCAAATAAAAACCTGTCCGGGTTCAAAATTCAATGGGGAATTCCATATCTTTACAGACGGTTCAAAAACAGCTGAAGGCACAGCATCGGCTTTCTGTGCTTATAAAAATAATATAATTCATCACACGTGGCGTGCAAAACTAGACTCGGGTAATTCAGTTTACCAGGCCGAATTACTTGCGATTGGAGAAGCTGTGCGCTGGGCTATGGAAGAGGATTCGGTCAACTTTCTAATTTCATCGGATAGCTTATCAAGCTTAATGGCTCTTTCAAAATTTGACATAGATAATTATTTAGTTCAGGAAATTTTAGTACGTATAAATCTATCCTCCAAAAACTTCTTTTTTAATTGGGTCAAGGGTCATTCGGGTGTAGCTGGAAATGAACTGGCGGATCAGTTGGCGCGGTCAGCAACAAACGATGAAACGCTGGAAACAACTTTTCTTCCTGTACCACCGTCTACACTCAAAAGAGAATTAACAAAACAAATCACAGACAGTTGGCAACAACGCTGGTCTACAGCACAAGTGGGTCATTACACAAGAGACTTCCTTCCGGAAGTCTCGCAACAACTAGAAATACACAACAGATATCTATACCTATTTTTAACAAATCATGGACCATTTCAACAACACCTATTCCAAATTAACAGAAGTGACTCACCACTTTGTATCTGTGGATCAGAAGCAACATCGTTACACTACATATTAAATTGCACTCTAACTTCACATTTCCATGTCAAAAAATCACCACAAATGCCACTTAAAAACTGGCTACAATATCTCCTGGACCGTCCGGTTCTTCTCCAGCGCATAGTCAACTGCATGAAATTTATTGAAAAAAATGAATTTTTATTTTCCAATCCTCTTCCTCTGTAGTCGAGCGCCCGCTTGTCCAATATAGCAGGGGTCCTGTTTTCTCTGTACATATGTATATAAATAATTGTATTTTGTATTTGAATATAATAATTGTTGTAATGAGATTTAATATCACACTGTCTGTATATTATTAGTATCTGCATATTATTTGTAAATTTTTAGTATATTCGCATCTGTATATTCATATTAGTATATTATTAATTGTATTAGAAGTATTTAACCAAGAATCTGCATCCCATTTAACCAAAAATCCAAAATATAAAGTCTGCACAGTACTTGTATATAGTCATATTCTGGAAATGGTCTAAACTGTATAATTGTATAATCGAATTAATTATAATAACTGTATGTATGCATCATATTTTTCCATATACATCAATTGTAGTAAAGTATTTGTATAAAATATGCTAGCCAAGAATAACCCATCATATTTAACCACTAATAATTTTAGGCATGGTGCCCGCACAGTATTTGTAAATAGCTCATCCGGAAATTATATATTCTGCATACATTGAAATAATAATAATAATCGTATGTATGAAAGCAATAACTGTATTATCAGACAAAATTCATGTGTAATATTATATTGTAAAAATTGCATACATAATTCTGTAATTGTGGTCTCGCTGGTGATAGAGGCGTGTCAGCCCCTCAGGATTGCACACAAACTCTAAGGCTTAAGCCGGGTTTCCTGAGGTGGTCATCCCCCTTGTATCAGAAATTTGTGTTTTTTGTAATTATTTTCTGGACAATGTTCGGAAAGTCGAGTTTTCTTAAATTGATCAGCGAAATTAATTTGTTTTTCTACGTTACTAATTTACAACTTCTGTCATGATCCACAAAAGAATATACTTTGATTACAGTACAGTCATTATTTACCTAGATAACGAATTTTCTGTTATTAAAGGGCCAATATTAAAGCTTTGACCGCCATATGGTCTCATACCTGACTTCCTTCCTGTACACCGTGAGACCATACGGTCTCACGCACAGAGGGCCGCTGATTCATCTTCGATTGCTTCGTAGCATAATCAAATGACTGAAGTCGACTAGCTGTTGGACAAATGACTGAACAACGTGCTTCAGGACTGCCAAGGAGTGGTTTCGAAAAAGTAATCAATTTCAGGCTGGGCGGTCAACGTGTATTATCATTGAAATGAAACAGAAGCAAACGGGAAACCGATTTTACAACAAATGCAAAATATTTGACTAAAAATTTAACTGGCATTATTCATGTCGAGAATTCCAATTCTTTAAACATATTTGGGTGGTAGAAATTTTCAGACTGCCTCGTGTATAGTATATATATATATTAAGAAGAAGTACACATTATTAGAATATATATATATATTTAGAAGTATTGTGTATATTAAGAAGCTAAACTAAGTAAAAAAAAAATATTGCATTTAGAATGCTGCACGGACCAAGAAATTCATGGATTTATTGAAAGTCTGCGCTGTTTGTAACAGTTAGAACTTCTTGCCATCCTTTAAAAAGTAATAATTAGTTTTAGATTTATTTAAGCTATGGCGATTCCAGGCGACAGACTAAATTTATTTGGTCTATACAGTCAACCCTCGATATAACGTCACCGTTTAGTACTAATACATTCTGACATTATACACGGGATGACGCACTAATTGGAGTTACATTATACTGCTTTCCAGTTGTCGGGACCAGAGAAATTTAACACTACATGCTGAGTCACGTTGTAAAAGGGCGGCACTATACCGGGATTAGACTATTTTTCCCCCCCAAATGCATTTTTAAATGTTTTCATGTTGAATTGTCCAGACAAGATCAAAAACAATTATAAAATGTTATTAATAACCTATTTTCTTTTTTTTTAATTAGATGCTGAATTCTACACCAAATATACGTTATTTTGAAAAAAAAAAAAAAAAAAACTACATTAAATACTGCGAATTTTTTATTGTACTAAAGCCTCAATGATACGTTTTCTTCAAACATGTGAACAGAAAACTGTAGTTTTAATAAGGTTTTATTAGCTTATGGAGGTTGCAGTATTGCTGTTCATTATCTGAGCGAAAAAAAACTTTGTACTAATGATACTATATTAAATTCATAAAATTTTATGCGAAACCTTTGTGTCTTACTGTACGTTAACATTGCAGATATCTGTGAGAGGTTTTTTTTCGGACACCATAGTTTTTGCAATATTTATAGAAAAACCCCCTCAAATATCAGTTTCCTTAAAGTTTACAATAATACAGGGTGCGACAAAAGGCACACTGATTTGAAGCGCACATAAAACCAAACGAATAGAGATATAGAAAGAAAATATTTATAAATAAAAATTACATCTTATGCCCTTTGATTCATTATGTTCTAACTGTTGTTGCAGCGCTGAAGTCTTCTCTGAAGTTTTTCATTGCCGTTCGGACCAATGGAATTACCGTGAACTCCTGCTTTACTGCTGTCTTGAAAAATTGTTGTGTTGGCACATTCATGATCTGAAGTGATACCCCCCCCCCCAAAAAAAAAAAAAAATCCGTTTTATTACCAATATGACGTCATATTAATATTTTTTTTCAATTGGTGAAACTTTATTTCATTTTCATTTTGTTAGTGAACTGAGAAACCTCCATTTCTGACAAACTGACTCGTTTGATTGCAAAGTGTAACTGGAGATCGATCCACCAGATGTCGCCACCAAACAGAAAGCATTTTCGGACATTATATAATGAAAGCAAATTCTGCTAAATTGGCACTTTTCCCTTTGTTAAAAAAGACTCATAAACATTTTACTTATATACGTTAATTCTTACTCTTGCTGCTGACTGCTTTAAGCAGACTGTTAATTTATCGGAAGCTTTTAAATGCTCTGATCTTAAAGACTGTAAATATTTAATCATGTAATATTAATTAATAATCCTTTATTTTCATAGAAGTGTAAGTGACAGATTAAAATTTGATTAATCTCAGTAATCATCATGTTTTGAAGATTCATTGTGATAACGATCGAGTTGATAACACAAACGTATATAACATTACTATCCAACACATCGCATTACGATCTAGGACCATTGTCGACTGTTTTCAGGTAAGAAAAATTTTTCTACCTATATATTTAAAATTAAATATTCAATATTTATTGAGAAATATATTTTTATAATTATTGGGCATAGAACTCACTACCTTCGATACATCACAACACATTTTTCACGTGGCAATCTTTCAATAGAAAATTAATTATTGTAGGAAGAATTTTATTGTGGATTTTTAATTGTTGGCAACTGCTATAACGGAAAATGTTTAAATTTAATAGGAAAAGGTTATTAGAATCTTGTTTTTTATCTCTATTTATTAAAATAAGATTTTTTTCAAATTTTAATAGTTTGAGTTTCATAGGTATTTAGCTATTATTATACAAATTTTCATGCCTGTAAGTTATATAGATTCAGAGAGCGGCTCTGTGACGGACAGACAACGGGGCGGGGGTAATAGGGTTTTGGGAGATGAACAAAACCCTAAAAAAAGCGAGTTATAATCAAGTGATTAGAAGAATAGCATTTTTTCCTCCTTTCCAAGTGGCGTAAAAGGTCAATTTTCGAGTGTGTCCGTTATGAAGGTCTTATTGTATACATATTTTTAACCTGCAAAAATATTCGTATACATTCATTTGGAAAAGCGGGTCAACCTCAGCCCGCAGTACCTCAACCCGCAACCCGACCCGAAACAAAAAAGTAGAAGTCAACTCGACCCGAACCGCAACGAAAAAAATATAGTGCCAACCCCACCCGCAGTTCGGGTCGGGTCGGGTGCGGGTAACCCGACCCGATGCAGGACTCTAGCTCATGGACGTAAAGCGACCACGACACTACATTTACACCAAACCGAGCAATGCTTCTTCCGAATCAATTTCTTTTACCGCATCCCTTATATAAAATTAACAATTAGCATTTTCAGCGCAATGAGTCTCGAATAACAGATTCTGTGTTTAATTTTTTTTATTAAGGCTGTTCTTAAATTCAAAAGAGCTATTTTCTGACACATTTTTGTTCGGAAACACATGAAATTGGCAGGTGTTCTTATTCAAAAACTATGTAACCCATTTCTTGGTAAAGGCAGAAGAACTTTCAGAAAATACTGTCAAATTTAGCGTTTTGAACCGATTTCCAGACGCGGCAGCACGAGAAAGGGGAAATACTTGTCACGTGACAAGAATTGCTTATAACTCAATAAGTAATTTATCAATCAAAAAATGGAAAACTATTAGATTCCAAATCACTTCAATAGTCAGGCCTGTCAATTGCCTTTACGTTTAAAAATGAGCCAGAAAATGTGTCAAAGTTTTGTGTGGTTCAGCAGGGAATTTGAGAACTGCCTTAAAAAGCAAGTTTGAAATTGTATGTCGAGCGTTACAAATGACTACGCAATGTTCGTACTATAGCTAGTTTTATAAATATCCAGATCTTGGTGCAATAGACGTTGCACTCTTATGCAAAAAGGCATGAATGTAAAATGTATTTTATGTGTAGATTTTCATATTATAGATATTAATTTTATTTTATGAAATTAATTTTCAATATACTTTTACAAACGATTAATTACAATTCTGTTACATTAAAACTATACTATGCGCAAATATCCAATACAAGACAATGTAAACAAATCGTTATTATTTCACTAAAAAAATTAATTCTATTGTCTTATTATGATATGATTAATTTCTGTAATAAAATAAGTGCATTTTAAGAAAACACCATTTTATCTTTGTTTGACATTTACTGAAAATTCCAATGGGAAACTTAAGCCTAGCTTTGAAAATTTCAGAACTTGAAATCCATATTTAGACTTTTTCTATTTAATATCTATTTCTTCGGAAACATCTATCCAAAAAACTGTCGGTAGATTATATGACTGCTATAATTAAACAATTTTAGTATGCAAATTCAGTTTTTAAATTCAGCAATACGGAAATAACACGACTCCATCTTCAATATGACGTAATCACCATGGCAACCTAGAATATCATTGAATTAATTATACGTATGATAGGATTTAATAGAATGAAGAAAACTTTTATTAATATCTTTTTAAATTTTGATTAGATTTTCATAAAATTTGAAATGACTCGACAAAATTCTTCAACGATTATATATATTAAAATTCCACCCATTCGGTTGGGTAGTTTTTGCGCTGTTATATGCGGACAGACGGACGGACCAGACGACGACTATAAGTGCTACGTATTTATATAATTACGAACGCACCTAAAAACACGCTGTTAAGTCTAACATATGTTTTTTGTTGGCAATTTAGCTTTACAAAACCAACATTTATGTTATTCAAAAATACATTTATGATTAGTGGCACTTAATGTAAATAGCATACTATTCTATTGGATTACCTTGCTTGATTCCACTTCTAACTTTTTTATTTCTTCAAGAGTTTTGTGAAATTTCTCGTGCAAACACTCATGCATGGGCTGTAAAATATCGAACATCTAAAAGAAGAATAAAACAATTAGTCACCTCATGCGGTTTATGTAATTATTGCATAACAAGTGACTAGATAAGATGTTTTCTTTTCTTTTTTATTAAAGTTTAACTATGCGTCACTATAAACTAAGTTATATATGGAACCTTTTGCAAACTATAAACTTGCGAAAATACTTGAAAGTTTACTCGTAATTAATTTAAAATATCAATATTTATGGAAAAAAGGAGAAACGTAAACTTTCTATTTTCTTTTATCCTTGCTGTGACAAACAATTTCATCTGCAAGATGCCCTTTTAAAATCTTTCATTAATTTATACCGCAACTTTTAATTACCGATCTTTAAAAATTTCTTGTACTTTCATAATTAAGAATAAGGTTAATCTTGTGATGCTCTGACTTGTTCAAAGAAAATCATAAACGCTTTCTTCTTTATTTATTTATTTTGGGGGAAGGGATAAAGCTGATTAAAGCTAAACTCTCCAAAAATATGTTACTATACATATTTTAAATGAGAACATTGGGTTTCTCGTTTAAATTTAGGAAAATGTATTATTCGATTTGTATTGAAAATGGACACACACACACACACACACATATATATATATAGTATATATAAAGAAATTTGAGAAAAAGTGTTTCACGTTCGCAAAACAATTATGAAAGCTATGAGCTAATTTCATATCATGAATAGCAAGATTTTTATTTCATATACGTTAAATTGTTAACTATTTACGATCTGTAATATTGTCAATTTTAATAAGATTCACATTTTATCCAATTATTCCAGACAGAGCAAATGAAGGTATAATTTTGATATATGCTTATGTTAGGGTATAAAAATTTATAAAAAACATTAAATAAAATTGGTAACTCAACCCCGCTCATACTTGAAAAAAATATTTACATTTTTACTTTATTGATCTTATACAGGGTGATTTTTTTTAAGTTGTGAAAGTAAAACACTAACAAAAGAACCACTGATCCAAATGACCTGAAATTTCACCAGTATGTTCCCAAAACAAGGAATTTTTTAGGCATGGTTAAAAAAAAACTTAAAATCACACCGACAGATGGCGCTGTAAGGTACAGAAACAAAGAATATAGTCTGTGGGAGAAAAACAATGGACGGTTATTTGAGAAACCATCTTCCGTAGGACCTCTGTCGTCATTGGACCTTTTCTTAAATTCTTAAGTGTCCTAAATCTCATAAGAGCTGTTGCTGCGCTGTCATTATTCTGATAATACAGTTTCACTAACAATGCACGGTCCGTCAATGGCGCAATCATTGCGAGGATTTCCGTAGAATAATGAACACGAGGTGTGCGTACTTCACGTTTTTATCGTCAATGTGCGTGTGCCGGGCGCAAGTTCGTTTCCCGACTTTACTGCATGTACAGCGCCATCTGTCGGTGTGATTTTAAGTTTTTTTAAACACGCCTAAAAAATCCCCATTGCTTTGGGAGCATACTGGGGAAATTTTAGGTCATTTGGATCAGTGGTTCTTTTGTTATAGGGTTTTACTTTCACAACTTTAAAAAAGTCACCCTGTATATAACATTTATGTAATATCAATAAATTATATTTCTGTAGTATCAATTTATATTGTTTTTTAATACCCATAATATATTAGATACTTTCTTTTTTTAAATAATTTTCTTTGTGTATTGTTAGTTAATAATTGTTCTACTATATACTTTAAAATTTACATGAATGTCGCAGGGTTCACTTACAACAGTGTTTCCCAACCTTTTTCTGTCCACGCCCCACCAAAGCATCTGTAAAATGATGCTCCCCCCCCCCCCCCAACCCTCTAACATAATTCTTATCAAAATGAACTCTTCTGCATTTTTATCTTTAAAAAAATTCATAAAGAGACTCCCTATTGGCATTAAATATGATAGCATTGATATACATTGTGATCAATTGCAGTAACTCATTTATAACATGTGGTCATTTTGGAGGGTACTGGGATCTCTATTTGTATAATGCAATCATAGCTTCTAGCTGACACGATTTTTTTGGCAACAGTTAAAAAAAAAAATAATTGGCATTATTGTATCGCAAAATTAGGATTTAAAAAGGGGAAGAATTCTGTCCTTAATTATTAGTGCCAAATAATCGTAGCAGTTGGCAGCTATGAATACAATACACAAGAATCTTTTCTGGGTTATGATCTTTATAAATTTTATACACATGCTATATCTTCTTAAATATTATAATGCATTTTCATCACTAGGCGATTTCCCCAGAACGTCTCAAATCCCTGACAGGGTTTACTTGGGGTAATATTGAAGTACTACGGGAACTGATGACGTCAATGAAGAACTCAAGTACTAGAAATATCATTCGTAGCTATTGTGATCTTTTTGTTTAAGCTACGCACTGGAAATTTGAATACTGTTTTTTCTTCCATTTTTGGATTTGAATGGGAACAGATAATATTCGATGTATGTAATTTCGTTATGAATTCCTTTAAAAGAGATATCTTGACTTTACACTTTGGATATTTTGTTCATAAATTACCTTATTGCAAATGGAACATCAGTAATGACTAAAAAACTACACAACACTGAAAGTAATCTTGTAATAATATTTGATGGAATCTATGTTCGTCATGGGAAGAGTTCAAACAATGAATATCAAAGAAAATCATATTCCGGGCAGAACAAGGTACCATTATGTAAGCCTTTCACTATTTGTACTACTAATGGCTACATTATAGACCTGTTAGGTTCATATAATGCAAATCTCAATGATGGACAGATAATAAAAATAGTGTTACAAAACAGTAAAGTGCTAACAAAGTTAAAGAAAATTGGCGATTTTTGTTTCGTGGATCGTAGATTCAGGGACGCGAAACAAGTTTTAGAAGAAAAGGGCTTTACTGTTTTAATGCCTGCACTGAAAGGTAACCGTAAACAGGTGACTTCAAATGAAGCGAATGTTTCGTGTTTCGAAAATTCGCTGGGTTAATAGAGGCCATCCATGTCACAATAGGTCAAAAATTCTACTGGCTGCACTACCAGATAGATAAATTTCTTCCAAAAACTTCTTTAATAAACTTCTTATTCGTTTATTATGCCGAATAGCCTGATTTTTAGTCAACAGATTTGGAAAACGCCTGAATTTGGAAGATGGCTTGACGGGAGAAGTAAGTGTGCAAATGGAACGACAGTAAAGTGCTATAAATACACTGGCATCCCAAGTCCAAGAATGGGTTTGGAACAGACGTAAGCTGCCATTCTAAAACTTTAAATTTTTGATTTTCCAGAAATGACAGAAAATGACAAAAATTCTTTTTACTGGATCTTACCATTTGTCTCAAGCTGTCTCTTACCTAGCTGAAATCATGGATGAAGAAAATAAAATTAATTTGCAGTACCTAAAAGAAAATACTATTATAAAGTTCGAAGTAAGATCGCGACACATACGCAGCAAATCGACTACACATCAAACTCAATCGGACACTCTGTCATTAAGGTCCATTACTGCGATTTTGAAAACGGCAATAGGACGGTCGGTCGTTGTTCTCACGTTCCTGCTGTACTGTTCTATATTTTGCACGCCCGGTATACATCTCAAAAATTGTCCATCCTGCCCAGATTTTATGCAGGCTTTTCGATGCTGAAAACATAAATCCTGTTATCAACGAAGACAGCGATGAAAATTGATTGTTAATTATGCTCTAACAGCAATCCAAAACATTAACATTACTTTTTTTTAATATTTTATAGTTAACGATAACAATAACTTACGTATTACATAATTAATATTTTCTGTAATGTTCTACGGACCCTGCGTTGATTTGAAACTAGTAGCAAATGCGCTTGATTTATAACTAAGTGAGATCGGTTGGAGGCAAATCCAACCTCCCCTCGGAATAAGTTTTTTTTTTTTTTTTTGCATGATGCACCTTGCGTAGAGAGTTGAAACTCGCACCAAATGTACATCATACCTCATTAGCCTCGTAGTATTTGTGGTAAAAAAATGAAGGTGGTCACGAAATTTTCGATATGTTCTTAATTAAAATGTTCAATTAAAAACAAGAAAAAATTAATAAAACTTGTTCTTTTGCTGAAACAAATAAAGAAATATTCACTATTTGTATGGTAATGTATTATACATCCCTGATTTTTTTCGGTGAAATTTGACAACTAGTTTCGTTACAACACACTTTTTTCCAAAACGGATATTAACCTTTTGTGAGTCAACTCCAAATGGAAAAATATTTACTCAGATGTTAGAAAGATCATTTTAAGCATGTAATTTTTTTTTAAATAACAAAAATAAATAATCGACTATAAAGGTACTTTTTCATATCTGAAATAAACAGAAAATTACATATTTCTCATAAATATTGTCAATTTTCTAATACAAAATTTTAAAGTATAAGTACTTACATTTGTAAAAAATCTTTTTACGTCTCCAGCCTTTTTAATTTTACAAAATTTACGAAGTTCATTTTAGCAACAACGACGCAAAACTGCTCAAATAATAAATAAAAATTTCACATGAAAAATTAACTCCGTATCGGCCTTCTGTTTATAATTTTATGAAAAATTTATATTAACTGATGTGTTGGAAGACAGTAGCAATAAATAAAATTGACTTTTGGGATATGCAACGCGATGATACAAAGGGTTAAGGGTCATAATAGTTCTTGGGCTTGAAGTATATGCTTCAAACTTGGCAGAAACGCATCTCTATTAAAAGACTATCGATTCATGTGACTCAACCTGGTTGACTTTAGGGCATATTTCACTATGAAACCCGGCTATACCCTTTATAATTTAGCAATCAGATAGACATTCTCGATCTGTGTCAATACTGTACGTAATAGAAATTGACTATTTTACCTTAAATAAGTATACAAAATGCTTTAAAAAAAACTTCATTTAAAAGAAAATTTTTATCTCATGCTGTGTTATTCTTCTATATTACAATTTCTTCTAGCATCTTACCTCCTTGAAGGGCGGTGGTTAATTTTTGGATGACATTTTTTATTGAATTCCGAAATGCCACATTTGCACCAGAATTTTTGAATGAAATTATTCCTTTTATTAAGTACATGAAGAATGAAGAAAAGCTTTATTGTTTCTTATTTAAATCGCAGAATAATGATTTTATTAGGTTTGTTGAAACATCTGCGATTAGTTTAGGCAAAACATTCTAGTCAAAATTACTGGTGATAAAAATTTTAAAATTCTGTTAAGGACGCTCGTCACAAAGATATGTGCACTAGAATAGTTTGAATATTAAAAGTTTCTTCATCTGACATATTGCAGAGAGAAAAGAAATAAAAGACTCATTAGATAAATAATCGAAAAAGTTTTCCAAAATACTTGCAAGTCAGAAAATTTAGAGAGAATTTTTAATTATGTTAGTGTCTAAATATTGAAAAATCATTCTTGTAGCGATTGTATTTTGAACTTTTGAATCAACACTTTAAAAATTGAATAAAACTTATTTTTTCATTTTATTTTTTAAATTTGGATCTGTGACTTATTTTTAGTCTACAACATAACTTTTACTAAAAATTTAATAGGGAATGGGATCTTAACAAATATGGAGTTGCCCCTAAAAATTTAAATTGCCCCCTTGTGGAGTTGGGAACCATTGACAGTCTTATTGATCTTATTCCTTTTCATCTACAAAACAAGAACGAAAAATCATGCATCCCTCATATATTCTGAAGTACATTCCAACACTAACAGAATATTATTAGGAAATTTCATTTTGTCATACAATGAAATGAGATCTAAATGAGCAATAAAAAAAATAAAACAAGCATAACTCAGAAAAAAATCCATTTTCAGCAGTTGCTGTCCATGTCTGGCAATATGTGCGAATTCTTTTGTGAAGCCTTTTTATATGGTCGATATAAATCATACACACCACATAATACATTAAAAGTAAGACAAGTTTAAAAATGCATACCACAGCGGGAAACGCACTGCCAGCAATTATCGATTTTAGTCAATCCTATAACTGAATTTTTGTGTCTCTGTAAATGAATGATAAGTGCTACGCACTCCATAATCTATAGAAAACATGTTATAATGCACCTCAGTGATAGTTTTAAATTTCACTACGTTTGAAGTATCATAACATTAAAATGCACCGCAAATGATTTTTCGGCATAGATAATAATGTAATGTGATTATTTTGTGCATCCCTGTGAAAGAACTATTAATGCTACTTATTCTATACTCCTTAAAACGCATGTTGTAGTCCATCTCAGTGATGCATATCAATCTTATTATGTTTGAAAGACCGTGAAATCAATAAAATGCACAGAAAATTACTTTTCTCAATAGACCATAATGTAACGAACATATTTTGTGTCTCTGTAAATGAACTATAAATGCTACACTTCATTTTCAATTCCGAACATTCTATAGTAAATCTCAATAAAATGCAAAGTTACATGGCGATCTGAGTATTTGCTTGAGTTAGAAAACGGTCAGACGGCCAGACAGACAAACGAAATCAAACACTTTTCAACTATGTTGGAAAGTATTTAAAAAAACAAAAAAAACAATCAGAACTTTCGGGACAATCCATCACAACAAATACTAATATTACCAGTTAACATAAACTTATGACTATTCGCTCTTCCCGAAGTACTTTATATTTTTAACCCAGGAGCACACACGCAAGGTATGACAAACCCAAGGTGCGTACGTTTATTATTTTGCCACCAATATGCCCAAGCAATTATTTGCACCTTATCTAACGCAAACAATTATTACAAATTATATAATGAAATAAATGGATTACTATTCGTAAACTAGTGGTGCCAAACGTAAAATCTGTATAGATACCCTGCACGTATACTCTCGGATTAAAAAAAAAAAAAAAAAACATAAAAACTTCTTAAAAACACCATAAAATAAGGATTGCGCTAGGCCTTTCGGAAGAACTTTGTCTTTCTTTGTCAGGCGCAAAGAAGACGTGTTAGTACTTTGAAGGAAGAAGCAAGACTGAAAGGAAATGCGAAGGTACAGTGCCTAGAAGTAAGTAGTGTGCTTATCGCCAATACAACCGCAATAAAAAAAATGTCCCTAACAGGAGGAAAACCAGATTCTCCGCGAGAGGGCGTCGAGTTCCCACCGCCGTTATTAACGTTTGAAGTTTCATTTAACAGGCTTGATCCTAATGTTAGTTTCAATGTAATTAACGCTGTATTTTCAAACAAACTATACGAATGTTTCTATTTCTATAATATTTTAAAGTAAACATATATTATGCCTGTTTAATGATAAATCAGTATGGATAAATCTGCAAATACTAAGAAAAGAAAAGCTGATCGAACATGCTCCGGGCTTAATTTCTAAGAAAAAAAAGTGCCGGAGCCCTAATATTCTGCGGTACTAACACGCATCCCCCCTCCCACCGTCACTCCAGTCTGCCTATTTATATTTCATACATTATCTTCAAAATTTAAAACACTTTTTTTTTTTTTTTTTTTTTTTTTTTTAGCAAAATAAAACTAATTAAATACATCTATCTGCGTATAATTAGATATCAACTGTTCCATTTTTTTGTTATTACAACTTCCAAATAGAAACCTTTGCTTTACCTAATCTTAATGTTAATTAATCGCAGAATTCTGTGATTAAATAAGCTCAGGATTATGATTCGGAAATAGTGTTAACACAAAAAATTAATAGTTCGCAGCTATGCGGAATAGAAAAAAGACTATTTCTGTTTACTCGTTATTCTGATCAAAATAGCATTAAAATGATTTGAAATGGAAATAAATAAAATTTGAATTTAAGACAGATTGAGTTCAAGCCTCCCAAGTCTGATATAAAAACCGAGCCCGTTTTATCTCAATCTCTTACGTGAGCGACACATTACCTCACTTATAAGTGTTTTGATACAAAAGCAGGCAAAAAATTGGGAATGGGAGGGAAAGGAAAGGGTAATTTAGAATTCGTTTTTCGGAAGCGTTATTGCACTGGGCTCCGGAGCGCAGTGTTTATGAGCTCCGGTGAATTCTGGCCAATATTTAAACATTTACTAAAAATAGAGAAGTACCGGAGCTGAGGTCTGGTGGGCTTCGGCGCAAATTAAGCCCTGAGCATGCTTCGTTCCCGGATATACTAGTGGATATAAAAGCAACAAAACTAACATAACTCTATCCCCCCCCCCCCCAAAGACTAAAACTAATTTGAAAAATGGTTAAAAGTCATTCCTCGTGCCGACAAAGATCTGAACCAACATTCAGTTGCACGTGAATTAGAGTCCTGCACGGGTCGGGTTGTACCCGAACCGAACCCGCAAATTTCATTTGAAGTCAACTAGCAACCCGACCCGAACCCAACAAAAAATTTACCTCGATTTCCTTAATCTGAAAAAATATTGGACATTCTTTTGAAAAAGCGGGTCATCCCGAACCCGACCCGCAAGAGTAAAAACCCAACCCGAACCCGAAAAAGTGAATGTCAACCGGACCCGCAGCAAAAAGTAGAAGTCAACCCGACCCGAACCTCAACAAAAAAAAAGAGCGCCAACCCGACCCGAACCGCGGGACGGGTCGGGTGCGGGTAACCCGACCCGATGCAGGACTCTAATGTGAATCGCATTTTCATGAGCGATTTATTGAGAGAAATTACAAATACACTATTGAAGGGAAAGAAGATTTGCTCAATTATTTTTAATTTAGTATTTTAATTTTTCTATCTAAAATAATTAAAATATTTATCTTGTGATAATGACAATAAATAATTTAAACAATGAACATTATCATAAATATTTTATTAATTATTGATATCCTAACTTTAAAATTTATTTTAACATGACTATTTTGTTTCATTAGTATGCTTTCATTCAATCATGGTTTTAAATACATTCACAAAATCAATTTTTGTAGGGTGTCTATTACTCGAAAAAAACTGGAAAGTGTTTGATTTATTTCTGTTATTAAAATTTTGATTCACATTTGAGAAATGTGAGTATGAGAATGGTTAAATATTGTTGATAACTTAATGTAATAATAATAATAATAATTATAATATATATATAATAATAACTATTAATCAAAAATAATTTTTAAATAATTTTTTAAGGATGATTGGCGCATCTACCCTAATTTAAAGAAAATGCATTCTTGTCATACTTTCAGGAGAGTAATTATTTTTTTTTTCTAGATTTGAAATTATCATTAATTTAATGTTTGATGTTTGCTAGTATACCTTAAATTATTTTACTCAAAACTAAAGCTCCGAAATGTCAGAAAATTTTAACAACTCAATTTACTCTTAGTTTGTTAACAGGATGTAAACAAGTTATGTAATAATGAATACCGATTAAAAAGTTGTCAAAATAGGGACATGTTTTTGCAAGAATTCATCATAGTATAATGTATTTATCCAATATATTGTATTTATCCAATTTTAGAAATAACTAAATATTGTAGGAAGAAAAACATTGTCCTATGATAAAGTTTGTAACTGTTTGAGTTCATTACAATTAGTTGTTATGAAATCAATTACATTTCTCTTCAACTGTATTTTCATTATTAGAATTTTTTTCCTTGTTTATTTTTTATCTAGAGAATTTTAAAGTACTGATTTATACAGAAAAAAATAGATTTAAAATGAGGTGTATGTAAAAACGAAAGTTATCATAGCCGCGGCGAGAACACTGGCGCCATCTATCGGCGTCCTCTATTTCTGAAGTATAATATTGACGCCGATAGCAACACTATATACTTCTAGGCACTGTAGCGAAGGAAAAAGGAACAAGTTAAAGAACAACCAATAGGAAACAAGTTAAGGAAAAGCCTGTAGGGAAGCAGAAGGCATCAGCCAATCACAGAAGAGAATTACCTAATCAAATGGATAGAGAGCAGAAGGAAGCATGAAGAAAATTGGATAAAAACAGAGTCAGAAAAGTAAAAAAGAAATGACAAGAAAATATAATATACATAATAGACAAACAACAACAAAATAAAATAAAATACAGAAATAAATCAAATTAGATAAAATAAATTTTTTTAATGCAAAATCAATGACAGTAAAATAGAGATTAAAAATTGATAAGATTAAATACTAAAAATTAAAAATATTAAAAAATAAAAGAAAGGAAATAAAACTAGATGGTTGAGCTGAACAAGTTTTTCCAAGCTACAGAGAGCATGGTGGAATCAGATTTTTCATCAACTATAACATCACGATTAAGATAAATAGCTAAAATTTTCAAGAATGTCCAATTCTGCAGGGCTATTGGCATTAAAGATAATTTTGGCATTTTGAAAATTAAATTTGAATAATGAAAATGATGAGGATTAGAAAAATGAACAACTACTTGCTTTTTGATGTAGTTTATGCTCGTCTTTTGCCTTTTGTAATTGCACTTTGTGGTTTTCATTTTCAATTTTCGCATTTTCTAACTGATTATCTCTTTCCTCCAATCTCCTCTTTAATTCAAGAATGGTGACGTCGAGCTGAAAAAAAAAAAGTAATATTGCAGCAGAAATCATCGTTTATATAATATATATATGTACACTACTGAAATGTATGAAAAGAAGCTTGTTTATCGTACATTTTCCTACTTGTTAAGAATAGAGTATGATAATATAACCATTAATGAAACATTACCGAAACACCAACAAAAACTATGAAATTATGATTTAGTAAGTAATAATTTATTGACAACGAAAGTGTTCCCCAACACTCTGAATATAGATATAAAATACTTATTTAAAAGAAGAAAAAATTAAATTAAAAATTGAATAAATGTAATTGAATGAATGAAATTTGTGGAATTTAGACAGAATTATCAAGTCCCAAATACCACAAATAAAATGAGTGGTTTCATCATCATATTAGCCATAACATTTCTAAAGAATATGATTTTGGGACTGCTACTCATAAACAAAGAATAAAACCTGTGAAAAAATCTTAAAGTTCAAAAAATAAATACAATATTAATACAATATTAAAAAGGAAAGAAACCTTACCCATAATTAAGAGATAAAAACTTGAAATTAAATCGTAAAGTGCTAAAAACAATTAGATTAAGAAGGATGTTAGTGCACATCAGTGACCAGATATATGAAGATAACTAAACAGAGGCAATGAATTGCAAAAAATCTTTAAATGTTGCCAAAATCAGTTTTAGAAGATGATTAACCATGTTGCCAAAATAAGTTTTAGAAAATGAATTACCATGGAATATTGTAAAGCAACACAAACCATCTATGATAGAAAAAGTGAATATGCAATGAATTAAAAAAAAAAGCAGTGGAAGAAAATCAATATTTAAAATTGAAACCATATACTATCAAAAGTGATAATAATTAGTTAAATAATAAATAAATGAAATAATAAATAAAATATCCAATTATATTAAAGTTAAAATGGATGTATTAATGATTAATTCTATGTTAAAAAATAAGATGTAAAGTAGTAAAATTAATAATTAATGATTAATGCTACATAAAAATACATGTACCAAGAAATAACATAGCCACTATTAAATAGCTTTGCCAAAAATGCAACATCACATAAATTAAATTAAATTAAAATTAAAATACTAAATTATTTGAATTAAGATGCTAAGGATTTAAAATTAATATTAATTAAATATTGAAATTAATTTGTTACATATGTTTTTGCATACAAAGTTAAAAATTAAATACACATGATAAAAGTGGTTAGGGAAGAACATTTATTAAAATTAATACATATATTATATTAACGTTTAAGAAAGTATACATTATATTAGAAGTTAATATGATATTGTCCACCGTGGGCATTAATGTAAATACAATTAATCAAAAACATTCTTAATAGTAATGAATAATTCATTTAAATTAATTAATGAATATGTAAATATAACTACATTAATTCGCATATAAAAGTATATCATAGTCCATTATAAAATGTGTATTAGCAAACGTATGTGTAAATCAAAGTGCCCCCCACCCCACCTTTTTTTTTTTTGTAAATATAAATTAACCATGCGTTTTTCCATTCAACTCCGCCACACACCTCTTCAATCCAACATCTACCCACCCATCCGTCCTATTATAATTAATAAATAAATTTATATATATATATATATATTGTTTCCGTACCGATTAAATTCGGGAAAACGATAGAAATGTGCAAAAAAAATAGTTTTATGCTTGGAGACATAATTTAAGCATAGTACTTCGCCCGATTTCCCTGGAGTTGCATCTCTACACTGCCATAGCGTGAATGTCAATTAAGTTTTGCATTAGTTGGTTGTTCTACAAGTCTGTTGGTGACTATCAAGAGCAGTCATTTAAACCTGTAGTAAATATTCCAGATCAGCAACAAATTTCCCTGACTTTTTCAGGTTTTCCATACTAATAAAATAAAAATGTCAGGTATCGAGATTTTGTGATGTTACACACAAAAAATCTTAAAAGTTGTGAATTTGAGAATGGAACTTTCACAACTGATTCTGAGGCACAAATTACTGACTCGTTCCATAATTTTTTGCAAAATTTACAAATTGTTGAACATTTCACTTGCTAAACATTATGCAAATAACACTTTTAGCATCAGGTTCTATCTGTTTTGTCAAATCAGGATGAAAATTTTTATCACATCAGTCACAGTTAAATACAGATTGGTTTGACATATTCCAAGACAAATAATAAAAATATTCAATAAATTAAGATAAATGTTCAGTTCCCAAAAAGATAAGTAATCAAAGTGAAACACCAAATCAATCCTACAACATTCAGTAGAAAGTTCCAGTGAAGCTGGAAAATCTCTGAGTTACAGAGGAGGGCAGAAAGGGGGTAGACAAAAGAATTTGCACGAGAGGTTGAAAAATGCGGTTTACAGTATTTATGAAGAGCAAAGTTTGATTTTAAGGGCACTGCAATTTCAAATCCTTAGTTTTATAAGAAACATTTTCTTATTTTTTTTTTCTTGAAAGTTACAAAATTTTCTAACTTTTTCAAATTTCCCCGACTTTTCATCGGAAATTGTAAATTTACCTGACTTTTCCAGGTTGTTCAGGTGGATAGACACCCTGAGTAACGTGACATGTAGTAAGGCTAGTCACTTCGATGAAAGCAGACTACCTAAAATCACCTAAATAAACTTGCCTAAAAGTCAAAAACACTTTTGTTTGTTTATTGTGAAAACAGTTGTTTATATTGTAAACAAAGCCAATAAAACAGCTTTTATTTAGTTATTGTACAGTGCAAATGAAAATTCCTTAAAATATACGGATATGTTCAGACTTGACAAGTATTGTACTTAAAAGTAGTTTAGAATATACGTTTCCAAGGCAAATTTTATTGTAATAGAAAATGGTTTAAAAGGATTAAACGAAATCCACCATTAGCTAAACTCAACCATATCTGCTAATCGACATTCTGTTGATGAGTAATGAGTAAAAAGCACATATGTGAAACAGTGAACCAAGATTAACCGTTACGGCTTAAATCAAAACTGGCAACTTTGACTCATTTTTAACACTTTCCAACCTAGTTGAAAAGTGTTTATGACTTCAGTTTGTCTGCCGTCTGGCCGTCTGCCCGTGCTCTAACTCCCGTAAATATGCTCGGATTGCCCTGCAATTTTTATATGTTCTTGTCGTTATCTATAGCATGTTCCCTATTTCAACTGAAGTGTGTAGCACTTATAGTTTTCTTAC
Source organism: Maratus michaelseni (assembly GCA_963931845.1). Lineage (NCBI taxonomy): Eukaryota > Metazoa > Arthropoda > Arachnida > Araneae > Salticidae > Maratus > Maratus michaelseni. The sequence goes on from OZ007586.1 coordinate 411,391,801, forward strand.
AGGGACACTCAAAAGAATTCCGTTACATTGCGGTCTATGGGGAAAAATCATTTGCGGTTTATTTTAATGATATTACACAATTTCAAACACATTGTAATTGATATATATCACTAAGGTGCATTACAAAATGCTTAATATAGAATATGGCATGCATAGCACTTATAGTTACTTTACAGGGAGAGTCAAAAGAATTCCATTACATTACGTTTGTGGAGAAAAATCGTTTGCGGTTTAATTAAATAATGTTTCACTATTTTAAACGCATTGAAATTTATATGTATCACTAAGGTGCATTACAAGAGACTTACTACAGAATATTGTGTGTATAGCAGTCATCATTCATTTACAGGGACACACAAAAGAATTCTCTACTGTCTGTTAACAATAATTCCTGGAAGTGCGTTTTAAGTTGCTGAACGCGATTTTAAATTTAACTCACTTTTTGTCTAGAAAAGTGTGCTTGGTGTGTACAAATTCTGTAGATCCTATACAGGGTAGCACAAAAGTTCGCGAACGCATTTCCGTTTATTGACAGAAACTCCAGAAGGAGAATTTTAAACTGTGCTACGCGTTTCCTAACTAAACTAAAATTTAGCATCCAATGTAGTATATATACAAATCTATAGATCATATACAGGGCTGAATAAAAGTATTCGGATATTGTATATGTTGGAAATTCCTGAAATTATGTCTTTAAATATGTTATGCGTTTTCCAAATTGTTTACTTAGATGTGATCCTTCAGCTTCTTAAAAGGTAATGATTTGTAAAATTATTTTGGAAGCGTTGGAAAGTGTTACATAATCTATGCTTAACGCATGATTTTTCGTTCTTGTTTTATCTATTTTTGTGAACAAAACTTATCAAATTGTCAGTATATCTTAAGAAACTAAGTAATCGAAATGTTTTTCCAGTTTTTCGTTAATAGCAAAAGATTTTTCAGAAAATGCTGGAAAGTTAACGTTTTGAATTTAATTTCCGGATACGACAGCGCAGGAAAGAAAAAAACGCCATCCTTAGACAACAATCGTTTATAACTCAATTTTGTTTTCCTTACTTGCCTATTCGAAATATATCTCAAATTCTTAGTGATATTTAGTGATGCAGTGCCATTTTTGTTCGATTTTTTGCATTAAATAACAACATCGTTATATTGACTGTATATTTAGTCATTTTCTTGTTAAAAGTAATGTTAATCTACAGCTACCGAGTTAAATGAATTATTAAATATATTATCTATCAGTTTCAACACAATATTTTATATTTGTTATTTAGCACACACTGACATTAACTTCTCCAAATCTATTAAAAATCTCCAAAATCATTACCTGACCGCCACTCTATTTGATAGATGGTTTTAATATTTTGTTTTGAGGGAACAATCATCTTTCGCCAGAGTTTTCTGTTCATATGAACAGAAAAATATTTGAATTTATTTTCATCGGAAAGCAACATTTTCACAAAACTCTGTCTTGTTTATCATCATTGGTTTTAACAAACGCAAGTTTCTTCTGTCTATTTGCTTCACAATTTCTTTTTTCAAAAGCAATTTTTCTTGATATTTCCATCATGAAGTTTATTTCGGAATGAATAGTTTTGAATGAAGTTAGATCCAATTATATTCCTCTATGTAAGCGACATCAGCAGTCAATTTTTTTTGCACATAGGAAAGAGTTTTTCAAAGATTGTTTAATGATGTTCCTCATGTGTCTTGCATTAAAGCAGCTTCTTACTCTCAAATCTCAATTTATTTGCGGTCGTACTAGCTTCCTTCTACTTATTTATACTAATAAAAGAAAGTTTCGCTCTGTGTGTGTGTGTGTGTATCTGTTGGCGATGGCTAGGAAAATTTAGCGCACCTAGAAGTCTGTAAATTTAGATCAAGGTAGTCCAAACCCTCTCTTGGTATACCTGAGCGTCCGAATTTTAATATTTTAAATACTTTCTGCAATATTAATTAAAATGCACAAAGAACTCTCATTAAAAATACGCTTTTATTCTCTTGGGTTGGTTGCATCGATTCTTCACAGAAGTAATTAAATAAACCAGAGTAGCGATGCATAAATAAGGATTTCTAACTAAATAGTGTTAACATGGATTAAAGTTATCAGCGTAGAGGAGCCATGCGAATGTCACGCCACCTGTACATGACAAATTACACATATAACTGATTGAAATATGGCACATTTTTCTTCATGACAATTAGTCGGGTTTAAGTTTTTTTTTACATGACATTTATTATTATGATGGAGATTGTTAACACAGAAAACTTAATTTAACAGATTCTTTTTTATATTTGCGGGAATGAAGAGGGGCAAGGGTCTAATTACATTTAAACTTCAAGGTGTATTTCTAGAAAGCAGTTACCAGAATTTCCGAATAATAGTTTAAGCCAAATTTCAAATTAAGTTCCTAGCTTAACCAAATGAATCAATCATTAAAGATGTATTGTGATCCTCCTAATTAGTTATTTGCTGAAGGCCACATGAACAACCCCCCCCCCCCCCCCACCCTCCCGGTCCGTCCTTCAAGGTTTTTTCTCTAACTCTGCTCCGTTTCCATATCTCAGCAACTATCTTTCCGATTTCAACGCAAGTGGTTCCAAACATTATAATTAACTTAATAGTCACTCTTTATAACATTAAAATAAATTTATGAGTAGCGGTTACCACTATTTCCGAATAATAGTTTAAGCCAAATTTGTAATTACGATCCTAGCTTAAGCAAACGAACGAATTTTGAAAGATGCATAGTGGTGCTTCTAATTAGTCATTTGCCGAAGGACACTTGAAAAACCCCTCCCCCCCGGCCTGTCCTTCAAGGTTTTTTCTCTAACTCTGCTCCGTTTCCATATCTCAGCAACTATCTTTCCGATTTCAACACAAGTGATTCCAAACATTATAATTAACTTAATTGTCACTCTTTATAACATTAAACTGAAATTATGAGTAGCGGTTACCACTATTTCCGAATAATAGTTTAAGCCAAATTTGTCATTAAGTTCAAAGCTTAAGCAAACGAACGAATTTTGAAAATTGCATAGTAGTCCTCCTAATTAGTCATTTGCTAAAGGGCACTTGAACATCCCCCCCCCCCCCGGGACCTCCTTCAAGGTTTTTTTCTCTAACTATGCTCCGTTCCCATATCTCAGCAACTATCTTTCCGATTTTTCAACACAAGTGATTCCAAACATTATAATTAACTTAATTGTCACTCTTTATAACATTAAACTAAATTTATGAGTAGCAGTTACCACTATTTACGAATAATAGTTTAAGACAAATTTCTAATTAAGTTCAAAGCTTAAGCAAACGAACGAATTTTGAAAATTGCATAGTAGTCCTCCTAATTAGTCATTTGCTAAAGGGCACTTGAACATCCCCTCCACCCCGGGACCTCCTTCAAGGTTTTTTCTCTAACTATGCCCCGTTTCTATATATCAGCAGCTATCTTTCCGATTTCAACGCAAGTGATTCCAAACATTATATTTAACTTAATAGTCACCCTTTATAACATTAAATTAAATTTATGAGTAGCGGTTACCACTATTTACAAATAAGAGTTTAAGCCAACTTTGTAATCAAGTTCCTAGCTTAACAAAACGAACGAATTTTTATGCATGCATAGTGGGCCTCCTAATTAGTCATTTTCTGAAGGACACTCGAACATCCCCTCCCCTCGCACCTCACTCAAGGTTATTTTCTCTAACTGTGCCTTATTGCAATAACTGGGCTAATAATGTTCCAATCTTCTCGAAACCAGCTCAATTTTGTAGTGCGCCTACTATACAGTAACGTAGGCAGCGGGGACCTGTCTCAGAAGTTCGTTCGGAAAGAGGTTTGTTTAGAACAGAATGCTCCCCTGGCGGTGGTAGGGGGAAATAACAGATTTTCTAGAGCGTACGAGTATGCCGGGTATACGGTTCCGAAGCCATCGTAGACCGTGGCCAGAGTTCCGTTTTTTAAGAGATTAAAGTTTATTACAAGGGCTCGGGCAACGCCGGGCGGGTCAGCTAGTTACGTAATAAACGCTAGACGAGAAAAAGATTTTAGTCATTTCTCTTAATCAAATCATGAAGCGTTGTAATCTTACGGCTGTTCGACAACTTCCTAATCCCCCTCGCTAATGTTAAACCTATGGGCGTAGGATGCATTCGTATATTTAAAATATCTCCTCAGGGAATTAATATTAGGTAGCTTTCATTACAAAAAGCTAACCTACAGCAGCCGTTCGGAGGAAAACAATTCTAAAAAATTTTGGTATATTTTCATCGATCATGACCCCCAGACCACCCTCTGTTCAAATGTTGATATATATATATCTGACATATGTCATGCTGTAAATGTCTTATTTTTTAACCGATTTGGATGTAACTGAGTATGTGTATAAGACATACCAAGGTCTCGACAGAGTTCGTTGGCCAGCATCATCCACACTCTTGTTTCAAAATGGCGGCCAGTTAATTTTTTTTTATTTTAAAACATTCAATTTGTTTGTTTGTTTGTTTAGGATAGCTGAGGTCGATCTCTAACGTTGTTAGTTTACTTATTCGATTTTTGTTGCAGTTTTTATATATATATAAAAAACTGGAACCAAGCAATAGCGCTGAAAACAAAAAAAAAAATTATCGTACTGTGAAAGTAATTGTTTGTAAATTTATTTCTAATTAATTGAACGAAAAATAAAAACACTTGTCCCTTATAAATCTCTTGATAAATCCCGCCGCCAAGTTTCATGTTTTCACTTTTAAAAATAAGTCTGAAAATGAGTCAGAAAATTTTGAGTTGTTGAGTGTGGAAAAATATTTTTTGTAATACCGCCCTGGACAAAATCTTGTCCCCCAAAATTTGTCAAGTGGTTTGTTCGGGAGTGAAATCGTTCCTAACCGGTTTTTCTTTTTGCATTTCGGTCGTAAGGACACTCTTATCTGTAACGGTATGCATATATTTTATTCCAGTTTGATGTACTGAGTAAGTATATCTAGTGTGAAATAACGCCATGGAATGTGATGGAAGGACGGTTGAAATGATGAGTTTAAGTTTACTTCTTGTTGCAGTTGTATATTGGTAATGTTAGTAATATGTGACAATCAAGTTCCCAGCAAACGCTGGAGGTATATCTCTTTATAGTTTAACATTCAGCATGAATGAATAAATGCGATTCTTATTTCAAATTAAACTTTCATCAATTATATACTTAGTCACACCACAGACATGGAACACTGCGTTTTAAAACTCTGCTCTACTTCCATCACAATCGTTGATAAACTCTTTCTTAAGTGCACAAGAATTGACTACTGATGTCGCTTACATAGAGGAATATAATCGGATCGCAAACTCCATTCTAACTTTTCAATCCGAAATAAACATCCTGGTGCAAATATTCAAGAAAGTGCGCTTTGAAAAAAAAAATTGTATATATGTGTTTATTAGTTAAATAAAATAGTTAAAGCTGTTTCATCACAACTGTTAGGGATATATGCATGCGTTTATTAAATACTAGCTGGCACGCCCTTTCGTTGCCCGGGCCCGTGATAACCTTAAATAAATCTCAAATTTGTATAGTATTATATCTTTAATCAGATTTTGTATGCATGTATATTTTAAAATGAAAAATTCGGAAAAAAATATTAATATTTAGCCGTAAAAATGACAAGTAGTAAGAAGACTTTTTTTTGTTTCTTCACGGGTCTTTTCATAGTTTTTTTTTTTTTTTTTTTTTTTGTTAAATAGCTCTTGTTGGCCGAACTCATAAATTTTTATATAGATTATAATTATAACGGTTTTGCAGTCCGTGCAAAAATTTCGTGCACAAATATTAATATCTAGTTGTAAAAGAAATCCATTTTCTTCTCGCTTTTGTCTTTTCGCACCGGGCCCTTTAACATAACAAAAACAGTTTTCGTCGTCCAAACTTTCTGAAATTTTAGTAGTTTATAAATATAACAGTACCCAAGCCCTCTATAAAATTTTGTTTAAAATATATGCATATTAAACAGTGAAAACGTTATCCGAAACCGAGCGTAGTCGTGCAGAAACACCACGTTATTTAGAGTTTTCGTAGAAAATTTCTCAGATTTATTTTTTTAAATATTTCTACGCGTTAGAACGTTTTGAAATTGTTGTAGGTGATGTACATAATGCTCTAAAAAGATTGTGTCGAAATACGGACGTTTTGTTACTTTTAGGATAGGAAAAAAAATGTCTCTGAAGGCGCGAAATGATCGGAGTTTGCCGGTGTTTTTGAAAAAGTTACAATTCGTATTTTTAAAACCGATTGTACCATAGATTAGAAAAATATTTCAACTTTAAGAGCATATTTTTGGTTTGTTGGTACATCTAAAATTGCACACTTGAGAGGTGTTGCCGTAAGGGGGGATACATCCACCCGAGAAAACGACTCTTTTTGAAAAAAAAAATGTTTTTCAAAGGGTTGGCATCAATATTTTTTTCCAATTGATTGAGACATTTGAGAGGAATGTATATCATCTTTCAGAACATGTCTTCTGATTTTAAATAAACAAAAAAGTTTAGTCGATAAAAGTTAAAATGGCGAAATAGACTCATTCTACATTCAAACTATTCTGCATTTTCGGCCACTGCGTAAATCCGGTTCTGGGCATGAGCGCCTCCGCCGGCCTGAAAAGAAAGATTTGGTGAGTTTTTAATTAATATATAGACAAATTATCAAAATATTAAAAATCTGAGCCTCATGTGCATCAGGACTTGCATTGAACTATCCTCACCCAAATTTTCAGACTTCTATGTGCGCTAGATTTCGTTAGCCATCGCACATAGACACAAACAACTTTCTTTTATTAGTATAGAAAGCAATGGCTAAAAATTTTTCGCTATAACTGTTAAAATACATTTATGTCAGAGGTGTCGAACTGTAGCTCCACGGGATATTGCTATATTTAAAGAGTAGTACTACTATATTTTAATTGTAAATTTTAATAATATATTTTAATACTACTCTCATCCCATTATTTAATCGCAGTATGAGAATTGTCCAACCGTGGCCCACGTTATACCACTATTTCTAATGGTGTATTTGCTTAACGTAATCGCAAAATTTTTGCGATTAAATACGGACATCGCGGAACGCCAGTGGTATACAGCAGGCCACAATTAGAGACACCTGGTATATGTGTTTATTATTTCAATAAAGTAACATTGTTAAGAACTTTACACAAATAAAAATGGAAAACAATTGATAAAGTAATATATATGAAGAAACTTATTACCACTCTTTCAATATGAGACATTGTCACAGTACTTCTAAGGAAGTACTATAATCCAATGTTTTAAAATTGTGATGTATTATAAAATAGTCTTTGAGAATACGCACATTTTCATGAACTTACAAAAAACAATTGACAGAAATGGAAACATTTTGGCACAGAAATGAAGAAAATAGACTTGCCTCAAAATATGTATTGCATTAACTGGAGTTTAACATATGAGCTAATTAGTGTAGCGTGGAGTACTAAATATATCATGTACAGCGGAATATTTCTTTAAACAATATTACATTAAGCAGGCACAGTCAAATTTTAGGGGACACACACACACACACACACACACACACACAAATAAAGCTTACTTGTTTATCTTCTTCAGAAAGATTATCCACTTGCGATAAAAGTTTGAATTTTTCTTCTCGTTTCTCCTCAAGGGTTGCCTCCCAACTCCTAGAAATTTTGAAAATTTCATGTAATCCAAATAAAGAACTTTAACCTACCTTTGCAGCAAACCTATATATTTGCTATATTGGAACCTAATATTGCATTAATCACAAATACTTCGAATGAAATACCAATATGGGTTAAATATTCGCTTTACATTGGAAAATACACTATATTTCCAATGATGACCGGTCACTTGCGATTTTAGACGTTTTGTTAAATATTTGGAAAGATACATGAGGAATTATCCTGAAACTTCAGGAGTGTAAACAACATGATAAATGTCATATTTCCGCGAATATTTTTTCCCGAAACCCCATAAGGGGCCGTCAACAAATTGAAGAAAAACGAATATCTTTTGGATAACCCTGTAAAAACTAATATTGCAAAAGCATTCAAACTGTAGATTATGATTAAGTGGATTATTGTAATAATTTGGGTTCATTTGTATGAAGATAGCATGTATACTCGAAGAGAAATTCAGGTTTTTATAAAAACAGTCCCAAATTTTATCAAGTTTTTTGCTTATAATTTACAGATTTTTTAATATAAAAACAAGTTTTTTTCAGAAAATATGACTAACAAAATTATACACAATACCCTGCAATCAGAATTAAAAAATAATAAAAATTGTATGAAAAATGAGCAGGTTTACTAAATATTGTTTCACTGCGCATGCGCGAATTCAATCAAAATATACTGTGCATAATATATTAGCTAAATGTATAGACCAACTTTTATGAAAGTGTCAAAAACATAGCTTGAAAATTCTGATAGTAGTCGTCGATAGAATAAGCTCGAAATTCGCTGTTCCCAAAAGGAAGCAAAAACATGAGGGGCTGTATCAAATATAGAATGAGAGACTTCATTCTTATTATGTCAACTTTGATAAGCTAGTACATTTGGATACAACCCCTCATCTTTTTGCTTCCTTTTGGGAACAGTGAAATTCGAGCTTATTCTTATCGACGATTACTATCAGAATTTCCGAGCTATGTTTTTGAGACTTTCATAAAAGTTTGTCTATACATTTAGCTAATATATTATGCACAGTATATTTTGAATTGGCGCATGCGCAGTGAAACAATATTTAGTAAACCTGTTCATTTTTCATACAATTTTTATTATTTTTTAATTCTGATTACAGGGTATTGTGTATAATTTTGTTTGTCATATTTTCTGAAAAAAACTTGTTTTTATATTAAAAACTCTGCAAATTATAAGCAAAAAACTTGGTAAAATTTGGGACTCTTTTTATAAAAACCTGAATTTCTCTTCGAGTATACATGCTATCTTCATACAAATGAACCCAAATTATTACAATAAGCCACTTAATCATAATCTACAGTTTGAATGCTTTTGCAATATTAGTTTTTACAGGGTTATCCAAAATATATTCGTTTTTCTTCAATTTGTTGACGGACCCTTATGGGGTTTCGGGAAAAAATCTTCGCGGAATTATATGACATTTATCATGTTTACACTCCTGAAGTTTCAGGATAATTCCTCATGTATCTTTCCAGATATTTAACAAAACGTCTAAAATCGCAAGTGACCGATCATCATTGGAAATAGTGTGTATTTGCTACAAAATGCTAATGCAGAAATATTGGCAGTAGATAGTATATGACAGTACGGATTGAGGAGGCACTGTGTCGCCGCCAGCACAGACTCAGGAAGCACTGTGTCGCCGCCAGCACAGACTCAGGAAGCACTGTGTCGCCGCCAGCACAGACTCAGGAAGCACTGTGTCGCCGCCAGCACAGACTCAGGAAGCACTGTGTCGCCGCCAGCACAGACTCAGGAAGCACTGTGTCGCCGCCAGCACAGACTCAGGAAGCACTGTGTCGCCGCCAGCACAGACTCAGGAAGCACTGTGTCGCCGCCAGCACAGACTCAGGAAGCACTGTGTCGCCGCCAGCACAGACTCAGGAAGCACTGTGTCGCCGCCAGCACAGACTCAGGAGGCACTGTGTCGCCGCCAGTACAGCCGCCATCAAACCACAGAAACAATTTTCTAATGTAGTGCTCTCCGGTGGGAAAATGGTTAAATGTATTTTTAAATGATTTTTTTTTTCGTGAGAATTTGGAAAGGGGGTTGAAAAGCATTTCGTCGGGCAGAGTAGTTTGTGTTATTTTAACAACTATGCCAGGGATGGCGAACATTTTTACCTGCCTGTGCCAAAAATTCAAAAACAATATATATCAACATTGCAATGTTTTAAACATTTACATAAAAAGATAACATATGGTTGCTAACAGGGGGGCACTTGAAAACTTTCTTGGGGAAAAAGGCAAAGTTTTCTTTGAGAGGGGCAAAAAATTATTTGATTTTGTTTTGAACAGCTGAGATGCAATTGATAGTTTTATTCTCACATCTATTTTTAAAATTAGCCAAAGTACGAATTAATGATATATGTGGCTCATTTTGAGAATGTTATAATAGAATGTTGCTTCACCAAATATTATTGATAATTAATTTCTGTGTTTATTTAATGTTAAAGTTTCTTTTTTAATCAAATCTGACAAGTTATTTTAGATTTTGTGCAATTTCTGAAATTTTCTTTTCAGTCTGAATTATGATGACTGATACACTCTGAAATGTCAATTTTTTGGAGGGGGTGGAAAGACTGCCCCTTGCCTCCCCCCAAATAGTGCCCTTGGCTGCTTATACGAAACACTAGTTAAAATAATTAGTCGATTTCATGCATTAAATAACTAAAATCAAAATGAGATTTTTTGTATATTGTAATCAGCCAATAATTTAATGAAACTGATTTAGAAATATTCATTTAAGGCCACGTTTAGTTATTATTACAATATATACTGGAAAATAGGTCTTTTTTTTTGGGGGGGGGGGGTATTCAGACAATAGACAACACTTATGAACATTCTATTTTTACACAAATGTTCATTAATCTTTTAAGAATTGAATAATTTTATCCAAAAAAAAATAATAATCAAAGACGCCGTCCAGTATGGCGGTCTGAAGAATCTCTGGTTTGAAAAAAACAGCCGTGAGCTCTATCTTATTCAAAATATGGTCTGAAAAAAAAAATCATTTCTTTATATCAGTTAACATATTCTTTTATGGAATAAAACTAAAAAAGCATTGAAGAGTTTTTAAAAAATGACAAAATGGATGACACTTTATATTAGTGCTGATTTTTTTTATCCCTTTTTTTAGCATAGTAATTACAAAGAAAATTGAATGATAAAATTAATAATTGATACACGTTGCTTGCGTGTATTTTTTAAATGCAGACAAATAGCAATAAGTTACGTCATCAGATGCATCCTAATTCTTAAAGAAATTGCAAAAACTAGTTTTCTAAAGCAGTTTGAAGACTCATTAGATACTAGTTTTCCCAAGACGAAGTTCGTAAATCACGCCAAATTAATCTTCGCCATGGCACAGAATACATGGCATTTGCGGTAAAACTTAGTTTATATATTTTTTTCACATTATCCATTGGGATTTCGCCGCTGAATTTGACTTTATACAGGGCGAGTTTTTTTAAATGCAACCTGGGAAAAAATAAATATATATATATGACAACTTTCCATTTACATAATTTAACCAGTCACAAAAGATGTTGAAAATGTTCCTCAGTACGAAGATCAGTCATTTTTCTGGGGTAAATTTCAGTTTACTTCGCCATCTCGACAGGTTCCATACGTCGCTATGCACACAAAAATTGTCGACAGTTCGTTTAATAATGTTCATAATTTGTACCTGCACATCTGGAAATGCATCAGAAAAATTATTTTGCACGTTTCGGTACAAGCAACATGCTAAATAATGCTCAATAACAAACTGTTTATGCGTTCAAAAAACATGGCTACTAACAACAATTTCAACGCATTACTTCACAGTCAGAACTAAAGCCGAGAACAACGACACTCATCATCAGATATGGGTATCTTGGTGCAGTGCTACCCACCCAGCAGTTGATTGGTTGGTTGGTTTATAATGGCTGATTATCTACACGAGGGATATAGAACCTAGGGGGGATTGCCTCCGTGGGGGTCTTTTTAAGGGATCCTAACCCGTATTTACGGCAAGGTTGGAAGAAAACCACGAAAAACTCCGAATGGTTAGGTCGACGAGCGCGACAGGGGTTTGAACTCAGCACCTCCGTCTACCAGCTTTGAGAGCAGAACCTCTCAGCCACTGGTGGGGCCCGCCCAGCAGCTGAAAATTCTCTTTTACGTTTTGTGGGAGTGCTGCACGTTTAAAGTCAGGGTTGCGCCTCACAAAAACTCACCCTGTATTATATACAAATATTCTTCAGCAATTTTTTCATAATTTTTTAGGTATGCGCTTTAGGGAGACATTCCAAGTTGGAAGATTTATTTTTTGAACGCTCCGATTCATGAAATTCGAACTGATATATATCGTAGGAGATACAATAAGTTCGTCAAGAAGTGGTGAGATGGAAACCATCCCATTGTATGTTTTTGACCATTTTCTTCTTGTAAAACCTGTTTATGAGGAATTATCCGATATTGTCTATAACAGGATAGTACGTGCGCTCGCAACTTTAAATTGCCTTAACCGCACACGAACTGCTTTGAGAATATTAATTTCTTCGGTACACCTAGTAAGTGCCCGATTCTCAACAGTGCCTTTACACTTCGATAGTAAAGTTCCTATTACACGGGACAAAAATTGTCGCGACAAAACGATCAAGGCTGCTTTCTCGTCAGCTTTCTAAGCATTTCATTAGCTATTAAGTGTGACATTGCTCCTAATAAGGGACAGTATAAGCGACAAAATTGCCCCAATAAAAAAAGTTGCTTGTTTCGAGCAACTTTTTTTAAAGCCATAGGGTCACCCGAGAGTAGCGGCCACTTTGACGCCTCGTGTAATAGGACTATTACAAAAGACAATTTCCATGACAACAGTTTTCCATATTGTGCAAGATACCAATGCTGCTTTTTGACATAAGGGTACTACTGTAAAATCTGAGAATTAAGCGCTAATTTTAACATTACCATAATTTACAATATCAAAGGTCTAGTTTCACAATTTTAATAATTTAACATCCAAAGTACTCAGATGTCCATTAAAAAAGATTATCGACATATCTTTAAGAAAAAAAAACTACCTGATGCTTTCTTCCGAAGCGTAAACACCACCACTTTTCTTTGCAGCTTCATATATTTCATTACGTAGAGTGTTGATTTTCTCCAGATGGTCCTATAAAAAATTTCATGAAAAATATTGAAATATTTAAAATATGCATTTAATAACCTTTCTATGTTATATAAGTTTAATAATACTGAACATGTGTGTGTAGAAAAGATAAGTTTTAAAAATTATTGATCAAATGGAAATTTACCACTTTAACCTTTCAGCAGGCGCGCTTGATTTTTCTGCACGAGCGGCCGTGTGACGTACAGTTTGCGGAGAGCAGTTACGCTATTAAAAACGAGAGATTTTTCATAATAGCAATAAGAGACAGGTTAGAAGAGCAATTATACATATCAGTAATAAAAATTTAATTTTAATTTCGGTGCCATTTGTGAGATGAAAGTTATCGAAAATCACGTTTGTCGTAAAATTTCTTTAAGGTTAAACAGAATGTTCCCATTACCTTTGAAGACAGAGTACGCATGATAATGCGGGTCCTTATTAAATTTTGCGACTTTCTGGCAAAATTATTCAGACCAAAAGAGCGTGATACCTAGAAAGGCAAAATGAGAGAGAGAATGTTATTGGCAAAATTATATATTTTTTAATTTGTTTTGTCCCACGCACATCTTTTCTAAACCAAAAGAATGCTACGGACCTTCTACTCAGATCCATGGACTACCTACAAGATTTAAATAAACCATCCTGTAAATAATTTCACCTCATTTTATCAATATTGTTCAAAACTTTTTTTTTTTTTTTTTTTTTTTTTTGGCCGTAACAAAAAGTTGCTTATTTCGAGCAACTCCTTTTCAAGCCATAGGTTAACATTGTGTCACCCGAGAATAGCGGCCACTTTGACGCCTTGTGTAATAGAACTATTACAAAAGACAATTTCCATGACAACAGTTTTTCCATGTTGTGTTAGATACCAATGCTCCTTTTTTGACATAAGGATCCTACTGTCAGAGCTGAGAATCAAGCCCTAATTTTAATATTACCTTAATTTACAATATCAAATAAAGTCTAGTTTGACATTTAATAATTTAGCTCATTTTGACCTCATTTTATCAATATTGTTTAAAACTAGATTTGTTTTCCGTTAAGATTAATACTGAAATTTCAACTGATATAAGCACTCCTATCAAATAACATTTTACACCTAAGTTTGCTTGTGCGATCTAGCAGAAGTTCTAATAACAGTCATAAACATAACACACATACTATATACGCACAAGTGATATTTTAGATACGTATAAACTGTAATGCATTATAATATATGACGTTTCTATTCTTGATAAATGCAATTATCTCTCTCTCATTTATAGCATACATTGCAAAAAATAAAACATAAAATTGACCTTAATCTCACTTAAAACATATGAGCCGATTTTTCTCATCCAAGCCTATGCCCCCCCCCCCCTCTCTAAAATCTCTCCATTGACCTCTAGTTTATAATCCCTGACACAGAAAATAGATAAGTGATCAAAAATTCAATGTAGAAGGACAATTATGGATTGGAAGCACACAAAATGTTCTTTAAAAGCGTCACATATGCCATCATACTCCATGATTCGATACGTGTTTTAGCCCTTAACTGGAAACGTGAAATATCGATCGCAAACAGTAACCTGGCCGTTTGTAAGATTGCTAATTTATAGAAATTGCTATAAAAAATAAAACATCTTAATAACTTACTATAAACTGAACGTAAATGTTCATACTTCACTACTTTATGCCCTAACTAATCAAAATTTGTAGTGCGATAGCAGAAAAATGGGTTTTGAAAATATCAATTTAACTTGGTCTCACAGATAACACTACCAATTAAGTTTTAGCAGTATCACATACTACAGTTTCTGGTTAAGAGCTAATGTGATCTTGCATGAAGTTGACGATTGATAAAGTCCTGTTACAAATTAATGCATACTTTTGAGTCTTCCTACTGTAAATTGGGAGTACTCGGTGTCGGCAGAAATGATTTTCTCGAAATAGTTTCAGAAATGTTCGATAGGAGACTGATCTCATAAAAGAGTTGGCACTGTAAGTGCTTGAATATTAAGAAGGCAGATCGGGGGAACCCAAGCTATATGCAGCCGTATCAGCGTTGACAGTTTGGCCTCCTTTTATTCAGAAATTCTTAATTCATACCAAAAATTCGAATAGTAAATTTTGCTTTATTTAATGTCAGATTTTCACGATTAACTAAAGTAAAAATTCTTCTTTTGGGATTCCCAGCATGAATCCAAAATTTTCGAATCAACCCCCCCCCCCCCAAACTGTCCAAACCAGTCCAAACTGACAACCCTGTATCGGTAGTATTTACTGACCAAAAATAGGAGAATCTACAGCACTTTATATACAAACCGCTGGCCGTAAAAATACTCCACACGTATTACCACTAAAATATTAAGCATGTTAATATATCTCTGTACAGAAAATTATGTCTTGAAACAGTAAAACATATCTCTTGATAATGAAGGCCCAGGGACGTAGCTACCGTGAAGTACTTGGAGCAAACTGCTGCACGCACACTACATCCTAAAGGGGCAAAATTAGAAAGATTAAAATAAAGATTTGTAAAACTTTTTAAAATTATTATTAAACATGTTATTATGGATATCGGCATATTCCTATCATATTTCCCCTTGTTTTGGATCTCAATTGCTTCTATTTAAAAACATGTGTTTATACTCGTTTAAAAAAACTACTTCTATTTGCGAAGTTTTAATTTACACCACATTGCCGCCTCAAGTTACTTCAACATTATTTCAATATGCCTGATTTTTGTTTTGTACCATTGACGACAGTGATAGAAGAATGGATTTTATGATGTGTTTCGAAACCTACTTTCGAAGCAGCTTGTCGCAACATCATTTAAAAGCTCATGGGTCACTAATATTAAAAAACAGTAGTTTGTTAACTTGATCCGCAGAAAGTTATTGGCGATCTTACAAACAAGAATAAGAGATTATTTTTTTTATGTGAAAATAAAACATTGATAATTTTATCAATAATATTTATTAAATACTTAGTCAGGGTTGGTTTTAGGCATATGCTACATGAGGGCCCAAGCCCAGGGATGCAATTGAAATTTTGATAGTATTGTTTATTATTTTTTAAAAATGGCAAACTTTAAATGCAGAATTCACAAGCATCATAAACAGAGAAAAGACTTGGTGACAGGTTAACCAAATGATAGATTCTGTTGAGAAAAGGTTTGTTGCACAAGATTTTATCAGAGAAATACTCAATCGATGCAATAAATCTTAAGTAAAATCTTGCTAACGATATGAAAACTGAAGAAGTAGATTCTATGTGCAAGGTTGAACTTACATTACAGACCAAAAATTTTTAAATAAGTAAAGTATTTATTCTAAAAAAGCTTGTTTTAGCAACTTGAGATGAAAAAGAATGTTTAATTCGCTGCATTTGAGATTGATAATGTATGATAAAAAGAAATGACTTTAACAAGTGGTGAAAATAATGATTTTCGCGAAATATTCATTTAGTAATATGCTGTTTTATATATAATTATTAAAAATTAAAATAAGCTTTAATAAATCTGGGAGAAATTCTTTCGCAATTATGCAATTATTTTTAATATGAATTCAATGCGATTTTGTTTTTCATTCAGAACTAATTTTGAAGTCTACTGTGCAGAGCCTGATTACGAAAATCTAGGACCCTGGATCAAATGGAGGCGTCATGGGCCCCTTTCCCATTACAAATTACATTAATGATTATATCTTATATAGTTTGGAAACTCTCGAATATAAGGGTAACTGAACAGATACCCGGTTCTCCCACGGTGGTAATGTGGCTCTGCTATTAGGTTTTAAATATTGGAGTTTTATTCAAATACTTAAAAAATGCTTTGACCGTACACCATTTGTACAAATTTTACCTATAGTATACAAGGGGAAGAGGGCAAAAATATACTGAAATTCGAACTTTGTTATAAGTATTAATTGGGAGGCCCCCGACAGAATACTGTGCCTAAGACTTCAAAGTGCCTTAAACACGTTGATCGCCGTAATGTTAAACAATTTTGTGATACCCGAGCCAACTTTTTGTTTTTCAATTACCTGAAAGTGACATCAAATCATAATAATTATTTTTTAATCTATTTTATGCAGCTAAATAAATGTATTAAATGCGAATCACGTGTGCACCGCGTGGTCGGAAAAGATTTTTTTGTATGATGGGCGAGCGCTGTGCATACGTGATTCGCACTTCAGACAAGTTCAAATTTGCACATTCATGACTCGTACGAACAATTATATGCATTTACCTAGTTATATGCGTTTACCAGTTATATTTCAAATTAGCCTAAATAGAGTAAAAATAAAACCTCTATAATAAGCCACAGTCCCTAAATTGTGAACACTCCATATGTAATATATTGCATCGATTTATTGTCTTATGTCATGTACTACAAAAATCAAGCATGTCACGATAAGTATAGAGTGTTCATAATTTGTGAGCGCTGTGCACATAATCAAAATTTTGCTGCGCTAACTGTACTATTTTACCGGCCCCACATTTCTATTGCACATAAGCATTTCGTTTATGAATAGCAGGTGAACTGTGATGCCTGACAGACAAATTTTAATGTGAAATCAAATAGGATTCACGCAACGCATTGAAGGAATGTGGTGTGAATCTTATTTTATTCACACAGCTGTCGATGCTGTTAATAAAGCTTTGACACTGAGACAATCAATATATTAAAAACCTTCTTTTTTTAAGTCTTAGTTACAATTACTACTACACATACATAGGCATGGGGGTTTTTCTATATTTTTATATTTTTACTTTCTTCGAAATGCTTCAAAGTCACATGCTGCCAAAATTAAAAATTTCTCGAAAACACTACGTTTTCTTATTAGAATTCTATACTGTTTTCGAAGGTGTAAATAGAACGGATAATAGAAGTTGATGAGAGGCAAATTGCATTGGGCCCATGGGCGCTTGTAAAACTGAATTCCGGCCCGGTATTAACTGTATACAGGGTGCAAAATGTTATCTATCGCCGGCCTTTAATTTCTCAACCGTTGGTTGTAGACATATAGTTGCAGTTACAAAAGAGTTTAAAATGAGGTACACATTCATGTTGTGGCGTTAAAAGTAAAAAATCAATTTTATAAAAATTACGAAATTTTATTTTTTATACGACCCCCCGGTCCCTATAGTTATATTTAGTAAATGTTTGCACATATAACAAATACAACACGAAAAGTTTGACTTCTGTACGACAAAAATTGACAGTTATTAAATTTCAAGGTTTGAGATTTTTTCACATGATTTTGTCTTTTATTCAGGGATCAGTTAAAAAATGAATTACAGTAATTCGAGATCGAAATCAGGGTGCAATGTCCTTTTTACGGCAAAACTACTTTCAGCCGGTATCGCTAAATCGGTGTATCACCAAAGAGGGTTATTTCATCTAAAAATTTGAGCTGACTTTGAGGGGTCGTATACAAAGCGAAGAATGAAATATTGAAATTAAACAGAAAAATAAATATCAATTTATTATCCCATTTGAAAATGGTCTACTATAAAAAAATTATAATCAAATACCGGAATCTACTACAGATACTGCTCAAAGCGTTCTCCATTGGTGGCAATGCACAATGGAATGCGTGACAGTACTGAGTCCTGGACACGTTGGAGCATAGCAGGTGTAACACTGCGGCAAGCAAGGATGATGCGCTGCTTCAGATCAACCAGAGAAGTAGGCTCAGTCACATACACCTGTGCCTTGATGTATCCTTAGAGGTAGAAGTCCATGGGAGTCAAGTCCGGTGAACGCGGTGGTCACTCTACCGGACCACCATATCCAACTGTTGACTGTCATCCATCCATCTGCTGACCGAATTCGTTGACCAGATACGCACGGACGTTTCATGCTTTATGCGGAAGGGCACCATCATGTTGAAACCACACCCGGAATGCATTTCGGAGAGGCAGCTCTTCATACCAGTCACGTACCGTGTTTTGTAGTAGGTGCAGGTAAAGTTCGCCCGTTAAGGTTCCATCGTAGAAAAGGGGTCCAACAATCTGAGTTCCCCATATACCGCACCACACTTTCGTTGACCAGCTTAACTGGTGTCGTACTGTGCAGGCGATGTGAGGGTTTTCCAGAGACCAGTAATGCACATTTTGCACGTTCACAATGCCACTCCGTGTAAACGTTGCCTCATCTGTCTACAGAATGCCACGAAGGAACGACGGATTTTTCTCTATAGTGTTAAGCATGAAATTACAGTAATCAAACCGTCTTTCGTGGTCACCCAACATCAATGCTTACACGAGTGTTGGATGGTATGGATGCGCACCATGTACATGTAATAACTGCCAGACTGTATCCACATGACTCGCGTATTTCCGCCGTGCTCATTTGTGGATTTAAAAGAGTGAATGCCAGCACTTCCTCCAGTGTCACTCTAACAGTACACCTTGTGCGTCTACTTGCTCTCGGTCGTGATGCAACAGAGCCGGTCTCTCTAAGACAGTGCAATGCATCAGTTATCGTTTCATGTGTTAGATGTCGATCTCTATGAAAACGCTCTGAATAAACCCTCGCAGCCGCTCTGGTATTCCTTTGACATTCACCATAAATAAGTATCATTTCGGTATATTGCGTGTATGTATAGCCTGCCATCACAATCTCTGCGCTGACTAGCATGTCCACTGCTAGTGGCTCGTGTTTCCCGAAAGCGTTGTGCTGCGGTACTATTGCAATTTGCTGAATCTTTATTTTCATGCTCGTTATATTTCGGTTGGTTGTTTGCATTCCGCTGCCATTTATCAAGTTTTTAGCGAGTATATTTTATTTTACTGATGTCATTTCTATTGTTCGTTTTTGAAAACCGCGCCTAGCACTCTGGGACGATTCTACAATCGAAAGGGGTGTTACGCTGATATGAGCATGTTCCGAAGTTCTAGTTTGCTTTCTCTTGTAGGCGGTCACTAAGATTGGCACTAAGAACGCAGCTAAATAAATTCGACTCAACCCCATTTTAATAAAATCAAAACAGACGGGACGCATTCTCAAAAGAGCGGAAGTTTTATTTTCGATAACAAACAATACCTACTTTCAGTGTTGAATTCAGACACTTTTCTCCGGCGGGGGGACATTATAGAGTTCCGGGGAGAAATTGCACTTTTTGACCATTGAAAACACAAAATCTCGCTTTTTCCGGGAGGGACATTTCATTGCTCCATGGGGAAGGTGGGGAATGTCCCTCCCGGTTGACCCCCTGAGTTCAACACTGCCTAATTTGACTTTTGAATGTTGTTTGACCCTCTAAAGTTAGCTTAAATTTTTAGATGAAAAAAAACCTCTTTGGTGATACCTGGTTTTAGCGATACCGGTTAAAGGTGGTTTCGCCTGCTGTGCTCCAACGTGTCCAGGACTCAATACTGTCACGCATTCAATTGTGCTTTGCCACCAATGGAGAACAGTTTGAGCAGTATCTCTAGTAGATTCCGGTATTTGATGTATTCATTTTTTATAGTAGACCGTTTTCCAATATGATAATAAATGATATTTATTTTTCTGTTTAATTTCAATATTTCAATCTTCACTTTGTATATGACCTTTCATAGTCAGCTCAAATTTTTAGATGAAATAACTCTTTGGTGATACGCCGATTTAGCGGTACCGGCTAAAGGTACTTTTGTCATAAAAAGGACATTGCACCCTGATTTCGATCTCGAATTACTCTAATTCATTTTTTAACTGATCCCTGAATGAAAGACAAAATCATGTGAAAAAAATCTCAAACTTTGAAATTTAATAACTGTGTCAATTTTTGACGTACAGAAATCCAACTTTTTGTGTTGTATTTGTTATGATATGTGCAAACATTTACTAAATATAACTATACGAACCGGGGGACCGTATAAAAAGTTATATTTCGTCATTTTTATAAAATTGAGTTTTTACTTTAACGCCACAACATGAATAATTTACCTCATTTTAAAAGCTTTTTCAATTGGAACTATATGTCTTAAACCAACGGTTGAGAAATTAAAGGTCGGCGATATATAACATTTTGCACCCTGTATAAGTAAGTACTCCATAGTTAAAGAATTATACTTTATTTGCCGAAAGATCAAGAGAAGGCTTACTGCAGTGACAAAAAAGCCTAGCTGCCAACATTTATGCTTTTTTCTGCCATAAATATTTAATAGTAAGTTTTGCCTTAATAAATTGATGAAATCTTCGATTAAAGAAGAAAAAAAATAAATATTAGTGATAATCACAGAGCATAAAAGTTGGCAGCCATGGAAAGTTTGTGTGTGTGCATATGTCCCTCAATAACGGTCACAAAAAGCATCCAATTAACTTTACTTTTCGTAGATATGTTGGTCGGGTATTTCGAATTAGAAGTATAGTTTTTCATTTAATTTGATTCAATCTTTCGAAAAATATCGAACATTTTCTTTCCTGTCATACTGCTTTTTTACGGAAATTCAGACGATTTTAATATTTAATAATTCACTGAAATAAAAACGGCACTTTTGAATAATTGATTTAAATTATTGGTGCTAAAGTTTCGCTATGGAGTTTTGCATTAATCAAATCGGTTGGAAATTTCATTAATACATTTTTCTCAGACATTCGCAATTGTCTGTATAATTTGACGGAATTTTATTAATATGGTCGAAAATATTTCACAATTGTAAAAGTGACAAATGTTTTATAAGTATTTTTTTTTGTCTAACAGTTGCTTATCGATTGCATTTCATATATGAGAAAATAAAATTAAGTAAAATCGGTCTATTTTGAAAGAAACAAATTACAACATTTTTATTTTCAAAAAATGTTTTTTTCTTCATGAGATTTTGACACGCTTTTTCCTTCGAAGTAGATAAGGTTTTGTTAAGATAAAAATTATCCTTTATGTATTGCAAAATAGTCACCAGTTTTTCTTCTTCTCCAAATAAAATTATGAAACCTTTGGACCTCTAAATTATGCATGTCTCGTAATAGAAGCTTGCATACGCAAAGATATTAAATTTTTGTTACATGATATTTTATCCAACTTTTGAAAAAAATTGCAGATGTTTCTTGATTGAAAGGTAAGTAATTGGATAAGATTACTTGGATATGATGAAATATCCTGCCCAACTACATGTTTATATCAATGAAAACTGTAAAACACACCCGTAAATATCCTCGAATCCTAAAATGATACAATATTTGAAAATTGAGAGCGTAAAATTAATGAAACAACGAGGGGTTTCAGGGGAGGGGGGGGGGGGAAGGTCCCTTTTCTATCTTGGAAAGTTCAAAACCATCATCGCGTAAATTAGTGTTTAACGTGACAGTCCTTAAAAATTTTATTTCTTGAATCTTCGAGGAATCTTTTACTTATACGTCTTGCATATAGTACAAAAATAAATTAAATTGCTCATGGATTTTAGATATTATGTAAAGTATGATTAAAACAGAAATGAGATTTGAACACCTGACATTGAGGCCCCTGATTTGCATATTTGTTTGTTTATTTTATTGTGTTTAATATACTATATTTAATATACCTCCAATTTCAAATAAATTAAGTATGGTTTTTAATTAAGAAAGGTACATATATGCTTTTAACACTTAATATAAAATTTGCCGGACCTTTTTCTAGAAACAAGGCGCGTTCAATGTGTAGCTACGCCACTGTGAAGGCCGCGCTGTAACCTTTGATATGATGGCCTCTACATCAGTATACCATCATCTTTTCTGAAATCGTAGAGATAGTCGTAAATGAACAAGCACACATTACCAGTCCGCAACGTTTCAAGTTGCTCTTTTTTGGTACCATCTTGTTACACAATTAAAATCAACACATGCAAGGTACGATGAGATCATATGTACTATTCTGCACGGAGTTTTTAACTCTAAGTTTTTAAGGCAAACACAAGCCCCTACATAAACTTTAATAGTGGTCTTTTGCTGTCGGGGCATCATTTCTGGCCTGTCACACAATCATTTGATAAACTTTATTGTTGGTCTACTTGATCCATCTAGAGCACTCCATCACGTATGCATTGTTATCAATAAATCTCGATGGTAGAAAATAAGAAGAATCCATGTGTCGGTTTTGCAAAGTTCCTACACGCTTTTCAGCCGTATGTTAAAATATGCAAGTTGTGTAAATCGACATCATAGGCGTCTACTTCTCATTTTCTTACATTTTGCATATACGCACATTTTTTAGGTTGCATCACGTTTTTTCTTGACATGCAAATTTAATAGACTGGAAATTTACTTAAGGATAATAGAGTATCATTAGGTAAAATATAGTGTTTGGTTCTACTGGCTTAGGGCAGTTCTGTTCGTTATCTAGGGACACTGTTCAATACTCCAGTTTTCTCATCTTCACAAAAAGCGAACTCGTGCAGTGTAAGATGTTCCACAATATAATGAACTCTATCTGTGTCGTTAGATTGTCACCTCCCAAGTATAATTAGAATCAGAAAATAGAATTACATATTTAAATTCGTATTAGAAAAGAAAATGAACTGTATGTATGTAAACTGATAAAATACTGCACAATTTAAATCGATTGAGTAATCGCAAACAGTACGATTTTGAAATGCCCGAACTGGGTGAGACATAGTTAAAGAATTAAGTAACATTCATCTTCTCATTCAGATGGATGTCGTACACACAAGATGTATTATGCAGTATTGCACAGTATTTCTATTAAAATATTACCTGTACAATAGAGCTCACAGTTACTTGCGCATTGAGCTCAGGTTTATTCGTGATGCTTTTAGCTCGCAGGGCGTACTCTAAGGTATTCAGAGTTTCTTCAATGTGCATTGCAGAAGAAGATATAGTAGCAATCACCGCTGTTTTTGTTTGACCTCCAAGAGAATCTTGAAGTAAGCGGGTCAACTTGCTTTCCCTTAAAATACAATGAGAAAATGATTGAATGACTTATTTTCCTTTGTTAATTCATATACAAGATTTGGATAAAAAATCATAATAGAGAAAGTTTTAGTATTGCAGAAATTTAATCGAAGTAGAGTCCTGCATCGGTTTGTGTAACCAGATTTTGCCAAAATCAGACAGGATCATCTTTGGATAGAGTTGGCTCTTTATTTTATTATTTTTATAATTTATTTTTTGTTGCTGCGGAAAGGCTCTGGGCTGGTTCTAATTTCCTCCGATTTTGGGTTGTCTTTGAGTGCACTCGATCAAGTACACCCGATTTTTCAAAAATAGCGAAATATAGTTTAAATTGAAAAAAAATATATGTATTAAGATTAGTGAGTACAGTAAAACTCAACTTCTCAAATTATCTGAATTAAATCATCCGGATTTACACCATGAAATTTAAAAAAAAAAAAAAAATCTATTTTCAAAAAAGAAAAAAAAAAGTGGTGGGGAGATGCGAACTTTTGTAGTCCATAAAAGTACAATTTTCTTGAAATTCCTAATTAAACGTTAAAAAATTATGTTTCATTGGAAATTTTGAAAGTATACAAATGGATAATTCTAGGTTGGTATTTCATCAGTTTTAAAGTTATAGTATTTCTTTCCACTCCCATATTCTATAAGAAAATCTGGAGAAACACAACTTGCATGTAGTTTAGAAATTGTAACTAGATTTAAAAACAAAAATTTGATAGTGTTGAATATTATTAAGAGATGTAGTAAGGAGAGTAGAATTTTCAACTGCTTTTTTTTACGAATGTAGTTACTCACACTTTCCCTCACCAGTAAACAACTTCGATCATTGAATTTGTTACTGTACTATATATTAAAAAATGCTTGCAGTAAAAGTGATATTTTCAACAAGAATTAGGCCTACCTTTTTAAGAAACAAAATATATTTTAGAGACATTTTTATCTCATTAAATAACTTCTTTTCTAGTCATCACCCCAATTATTCGAATTTCTCCACATCTGGATTGCGTCCGGAATATATTAGTCTGGATAATTGAAATATTTAATCTATACAGTTTATGCTAAAAAAAGATTAAATAAGTATTATAGACTATTTTTTCATAAATGCATTAAAATGTTCACTAATGTTGTTATTTCATTTCGGGTTAAGGAAAAAAAAATTATTTGGCCGGATTCGGGTTGTTTTTTCGAGCCGACGGAAACTATTTTGTGGGGTTGGGTCGGGCACAACCAGACCCGTGAAGTGCTCTAACTGAAAATCACCAACGACTATGTGTGACAATAAAGACTAAATATGTAAATTTTTCTTTTACATAAGTAAAAATTTTATTTCCTTCAAATAACTCGTTGGATTTTAACCCCGTTGCGACAAGCGTCCTTTTACATAATTTAGTCTTTCATCACGTGGTTTTAAAATAGACAATTTTGACTATTTTAATAAGAAATGCTGTAATTAAAAAAGGTCAGAATTTTCCATTAAAATTTACTTGTAGGAATAATCAAGGATTCTGAGCACTTCACATGTCACGTATACGTGACGCTTGTCGCGAAGGGATTAAAAGATTATTTTTTCACTCCTTTATCTTCATTCTAAGATTTTTTTCTTCAAACTCTCTTTTTAACAAAAATGGAAACTATAGTTTCTCTCGGGTTTCTTGATATTGCACAGATGAGAATTTTAAAGAGTGAATACTATATTAAAACACTCAAATTCACCCCCAAATACATTAATACCTGTGCTGAACAGACGAAATGGAGGTTGTAGTGAAAAACATTTCGAGATAAAAAGTCCTTCCGGCCTGTACCGGGAGGAAAAGGTAGCTTTCCTATATCTTCGTTTTAAAATTTTAGCTATGTTACACGAAAACAGCAAGTTAAAATGCAAAGAAAACGTTTACAAAAGATTCATTTATGAAGACTTATTTTGGTCGCCAAATTTGGCGATATTTCGCCAAATGTCGCCAAGTTTGGCGAGAATTTGGCGCTAACGGATATGAATATATAGTTTTATGCGTATGATTGGGAAAATTATTACAACAATGAAAATTTTTTTAATGTGCTGTCTTGTTTCAAAATGTCAGCCACCGTAGAATTTCGAACTGCTCTATCTCAGCCATTTTTTAAGATAGAGGAAAAACAAAAAATGCTCTGGAATCCTCGTATAGGCCTAACACTTAATTAAAAATAAAATTTGAATTTTTAACTTTTTCGTATATTTATTTTAGTTTTAAATTTTTAAGTGGCCGCCCTTTTGTTCGGACCAAGCTGGCCAACGAACTCGGTCGAGACATTGGTGAGCTTAATACAAACAATTAGTTTCATCGAAATTGATTTATAAATACGTGCGTTATCGTATGACATAGGTCATATATATATATATATATATATGGATATATCTATATATACAAATCAACATTTGAACGGAGGGTGGTTTTTGGGTCTGGGGGTCATGATCGGTGAAAATATACCGAAATTTTCCGGAATTGCTTTCCTCCGAACGGCTGCAATAGGTAGCTTTATACTTTTTTGTATTGAAAGCTACCTAAAACAACTGTATACAATTTGCTGTGTTTGCATAAATCATTAGGATCAGTTATAATTGAAAGATCAGCCAGATAAAAATATCACCTTAATGAGAAAATTGAATGTCTTGAGTTAACCTTACTTTCTTGTGTATGTATGAATGAATCTACATAAAAAAAAAGGAACATGTTCTGTATTCAGAGCACATTTTGAGTAAGTGGAAACTTTTACCCTAACAACTTTAAAATGACGTTTTTTCTTAGAATTTGGATTCCATTCGTACAGAGATTAAGGACCTTCCTCTTCAAGCACTTAAAAGGAATATAACACATGAAACATTTAGCAAATAAGCGATTAGATTAGTGAACTTTGAAATTAAATGTTTTATCTTCAAAATCCGTAACTTTCTCCCCGAATCTATTTTTTTTTCTTCTGTAGACAACAATAATCTGCATCCTCAAATCTTGCTTCTCGATGATCCGGCACATTTCTACTCAAGAGGACGACCTGATGACAGTCAGTATATTTAAAGTTTACGTTTTACTACATAGACTGAATAGAAAAGTTATGCCTTAATATTCAGTTATAATTTAAATTTTATTCCCTTCGCTATTTAAATAATTTTTATAATTACGTCTACAAGTGTCCAAGATCTAAAGTTTCATTATTCTGTTAAACAAACTATCTAATGCAAATAGTTTTAGTCTGAAAGCAAAAGAAAACCCTTTAGAAAAACCCAGTAGCAAAAAAAAAACCCTTTCAGATTGTTTATCACATTTCAAGACTCTTATCAGGTGGATCACAGCCATGCTGTGATCAGGCGAATGTCACCCCGCGCCCAGGTACTAACTCGTCAAGCTAGGCTCTCATGCCCGGCAGGGAAGAGCCTGGTTAGAGATATAAAAAAAAATCAGATGACAAGCTGTAATTTTTCTTACGATCGAGCGCGCTTTGCACTTTGTGCGACGCATGTGATTCGTTTAGTTACACTGTTACAAATACAAAATATTTTACAATAACAATAAAAGAGGTTAAAAATTAGAAAAGCATTTATACATCAATACAGAAAATTAAATTTAAATATTTGTAAACAGAAAAAAATATCCAGAAATATATGTTTAAACAAGGTAAATCCCAATTATTAATTATGAGACAATAAGAATATTTCGTAAAAAAAGCATGATTTAACGCAAGACTTATAAAAAAAAAAGTTATAAAAAAGAAAATTATAAAAATAAGAAATTCTTATTCTCAAAAAAGATCTATTATTTAAAAAAAAAAAAAAAAACTATCAAATTTAATCTTTTGTATTTTTCGCAAAACTTTATGTCGGAAAAAACTTTTACGTTTTTGAATTTTTGAGTATTCTATTTTACATCATTTTGTACTTTTATCTTTACAAATATCATTTTTATTATCTCCAACTGATTCTTCTTAGTAGGATTACTCTACACTCAAAACACAACCAAGTATTTACTGTCAGACTATGTAAAACAGAATAATAACTCAGCTTAACGCTTATCAATTACATACTTGCAGAAATTAATCTTTAAACGTAAAATAATTAATATATCTACTTGCAAGGATCGAAAATTATTATATCCTCTTGATACTGTGCAAGTGCACCTCATGAATTTTATCAAAGTCGCTTTAAACAACATTCAGCAAACGCAGGAATTGAAATCGTAGGGAAAGAACAGATAGACTAATAAAAATTACCTTTAATCAGTTTCAATACAGTACGTGGGAGCTGTGAAAGGAATACCAAGTTTGTAAAATTTGCGTCTGCAGGACGATAAAATAAATTTTAGTCCATTTAGTACATTTTGATATTTTTTAAACATCCATTTACTATTGGAATATTTTAGCTACAACCTAAATCACTATTATTAAAATGTCTAACAAGCAAAGTAAAATAATTACCTGTATGGAATATGGCTTGCTTTTTCGCACAAAGATGTTATTACTCTTCCAAGAGCGAGCAAACTTTGATTTATATTCCCTACGAATATATATAGAAGAACATTATAGTTTAAAATTAATTTTACAATTTAAAATATTTTTTTTAATAAAAATGAAAACCTTACCTGCCTCTCTTGCCCTTTTATTAATAGCACCTGAACGACCAATGTTTTCACTACCTGCTAAATCTACCTAGAAGAAAAAATATGTAATGAGAAACACTATTTAACCCTTTGCATCTCGAAGGAAGTTTAAAGTCAAATTTAAAAAAAACTATAGAAATTTAATACATTTATTATAGTGACAAATTTCATATTACATAAAAAATACTTTGTTTTGCCCTGTTTAGAAAGCACAGCCAATTTTACAAATCAAAATATTTTTTAAATGTATATGAAGGGTCATTGGGGGGGGGGGGGGGGGAGAGAGATGAGTTACAAACTATTGATTCATCCTTATTTTTCTTACGCGTGACTTATCGTTCTTCCTCAATTATACCTATATTCAAATGTTTTTCTTTTCTTTTTCAAAAGGATTACCTTTACTTTTGCGTCCATTACAAGATTATCAAACGATAGCGCACATTTCAAACTAATAAACTGAACTGCCACCTCAAAATCACGCAAAAACTCAAACTAGTTATTCATCATTATTTTCATAAATGCGTGGAATTTCGTTGGCTTCCCCTTTATAAATCTAGCCCACTTTTTCTAGTTTAGTCTCTAAAAAAAAGTTGTTTTAGCCGCTAACCCGTTTTGGTATTGCGTTTTTCGGTTCATTTCCAAAGCAGTGCTGAAAAATGGGCTAAAAAGAAGATAAAATGGCTCACGTTAAGCGCTTTTGGCCCACGTTTAGTGCTTTTCTTCCCTTATCAGATGGCAACACATCACTGCCTCATCTTTCATATTTCCTCAATAATTTAAAAATTGAGAGCTTTTACTTGATGAAGTATGTGCAGCCAAGAAACATTCCACTCAAAATAACTAACACACACACACACACACACACAGAGAGAGAGAGAGAGAGAGAGAGACAGAGAGTACAAAATAATACAAAACACCTGTAAAAAAATTAGGCTACATTTCACACTTGCAGTACAGGAGGCTCCACCTGGAATAGAAGTCTGCCATATTGTGATTGTGAAAGGGAAGGTTCTCCCAACTGTCATTAGGTGTTCCATGTATGCATAGTTTTCTCTAAGAGACGCTGAAACGCCAAACGTGAATGACTTCCAAAGAGGCATGATTGGTGGCGCACTTTAGCTGGAGTCTTATGGCGCTATCACACGTACTCTCATATCATAGTCAATATCAGATATTTCATCCCAAACACGTTTTTCAAGAGGAAAAGCTCGAAATCGTCCCGTTTGATAGATTGCCTCTCGTAATTTCTTTAAGATCTAACTTACAGTAGTTTGAATAATCCTCTACGATATTTATCAGCTCGAAATCTACCAATCAAAGATCTCTAAAATTCCAAGATGGCCACCGTCAGTAAGCCAACATCTTAACGTTTAGGTCGTCGCAAATATTGAAAGCAAAAATACAGAAGAATTAAGAAAAAAGCAAATCTTTAGTAACACAGGGACCAATTATACACGAAAAGAACTTTTAAAATGTGCATTTATTTTGTAATTAAGGAATTACATATGCGTCGATTGCCTCTTCGGAGTTCGTCGTTATTTACACTCCCGATAAGAACTTTATTTACTAATTTAAAGTTATTTATTGCGATTATTTTATTTCAATTCCTTATATTATTTGCTATATGTTATAATTGTACTGTCGTAGTCACTTATTTACTTCTCAAACTGTACTAGTTTAACTATTTTCAGCAACTATATTTGGCGTTATTTCGTACTTGTTGCCAAATTATGTCGCCAAAGAAAGATAAAAATGCAAGCAAACATGCATCAAGGTATTTTATTGCAATACAAATTATTGCCTCCTTTTAGCATGAATCAGAATCCAAATTTTGTAGTGGAAGGGGGGGGGACAGAAAATTTTCTTATACTTTTAGAAAAATAAAATTTAATAAATGAAAATTTAATCTAGCAGCTATTTAAATTATATTTTACCTTTTAAAAATTTTCTTTTAAAACAATCTTGATAATCTTTTTTAAAGATTACAACTATTATACAGACACACATATTTATTTGTAAATCGGTGGAATAGTAAAAATATATTCACAGTTGTTCGATCATCCAAGGCTGTCTGCTAGATGGTTGGCGACTTTCTTTCCAACATGGTTTATTAGTGAAAAATTGCAAATTCAGCATCAGCCGGAGTAGCTCAGTGGTCATAGTAGTAACCTGGAACGCTGCGGACCCAGGTTCGATTCCTGGCTCCGGCTAATTTTTCACTTCATGTTGGATTATTGTATTTAATGTATGTGGATGATAATGTCCTTTTCAGACTATTTTTCCTTTTTAATTATTGAATTTCAACCACCCTAAAGTTTTGTTTCCCCCCTCCTAGCTGTGTATAAATTTTAAACTTTTATATGTGTTTCAATTTGTTAAGTAAAATGTGTCCTTTTTTTATTTTGTATTAATAATAAATAACGCATATACCCCCCCCCCCCCCCAAAAAAAAAAAAAAAAAAAAAAAAACCCTCCAGTTTAAATATTTTGCTTCCCTTAAAAACAAAAAAGAATTAAAATTTATATATTTTCGAAAACAAAAATGAATTTAAAAGTAAAACTTTCCTAACAGAAATAGATTTCTAGAATTTTCAAATATGCAAACCCAAAATTAACCGCCAAATAATTTTTAAGTTTTGCTTAAAAAGCACTTGTCTTGTAATCTGTTTTGCGACGATCGAACATTTATTTAACATTAGGAGGTACAAACATAAAATCTGTGCAATTTTTAAACTACTTTAACGAGTGACTTTCAGTTTGATACACGAAGTTAAAATTTACCGAAAATTATGATGTCGAAATTAGGGTTTAGTACTGTTACAATTGTTATACGTAACTTCATCCTCTCCCCCCCCCCCCCCCGCAGCAAAATTTATGTACAGCATTATTATTACATGTTATTACTAATCTATTGTTACTTGTGACCTTTTTATAATGATTTGCGGCAGAGTTAATAGAGGGTATAACTCCCCCCCCCCCCCAGGACTGTAGACAATATATAGGAAAAAAAGGATTGTGTTTTTGAAATGAAAAATATCATATTCATTTAAATTTTCGAAAAATGATTAAAATCATCAAAACCAAGGAAGAAAAAACTGCAAAAGAGTGCGAACTATATCTAAATTCTATTACGTATTTCATTTTTAAATTACATTCAATATGTAACATGAATTACATTTAAAATGTGTAAAATGTATTAACTAAAAATGTCATAATAGCGATTTTGGCAAAATAACTAAAACTTAATTTAACATCTTTCTTTGCGTTACAGATTTCGGCTTAGCGATAAAATGCGGTTCCAATACACGTGACAAAAAAACTAATTTTAATATACTATTTTTTTTCTAAATCACTTAATACTAATAGTTCAGAATTCTTAACATTTGCAGTTAATGAAAGACGTAAAGTGAAGATATGGACTCTATAATTTAGAATTTTAATGTTATATTAGTGAGAGTATTGTTTTTATAATCTTGGAATTTTAAGTAAAATTATCACAATATTATATAGCGGGTGGTTATAAAATAAGTAGCTCTATTCGGAGCTGTCTGTAGCTTGAAGGAATAACCCGAATGAAACCAAAATCGGTACACTTACTATTCAAGAAGGGGGAAGAAGAATGGAACAATAAAAAAATAATTGCAATAATCACCGACAGATGGCGCTATTGAGTGTGAAATGTAATGTGTAATACAAGAACAAACTAGTCGTTGGGGGCCACCGTAATACTTACCCATCATGTATATGTATAATGTAAAATATTAAAATAAAAATGTGTAAACTACTTATAAAATGCAATGCAATTCAAATAAAATCGTGGCTTGATGACGTCATAAAAAGGCTCGATTACTGAATTGCTTGAAAGAGGTTTTTCCTTATAACTCCAAAAATAATACTCCTATTAACTAGCGGTTTATTGCATCTGATTAAGCGTCAAATTTCCAATTAAAATATATATTTAAAGTGAAATTTGGATGAAATACAGGGTCATAAAAAATCGAAGAGTGTGGAAAATAGGATTACAAATATCTCGGCAACTCATTATCCGATCGACTTCATGTTTTATGCAAAATTTATGTTTTTTTATTGTCTTTTATATTTACTCCTTAAAATAAACAATTTCGAAAATTTTTATATACCTTTCATCAGAACGAATATTTCGAGAGTCCGAAAAAAATGTTCCGGTTAATCGAGGTTATTGAAATGAAATAGGCTTCTTCCCATTATTACATACTAAGTACATACCAAATTGCAAGTCTATCTCAATTTGTTCGGGAGATAGAGCGTTTACAGACACACACACAGACACACAGACGGACGGCAAAATTTTTTTTTCTAAAAATATGTTTTTCAGAATCTCCAGTGTCTGAAACGTGTAAATCCGTCAAAAATTTTTTACGATTTTCAAAACGATTACAAGACTTACCCTATACTACCCAGCAAACACGAGATTTTTGGCCACCTGTTGTAAACGTTGTGGCCAAAAAAGTTTGCGGCAATTTGTATCCAGCCATTAATGTATTTTAACTGAAGCGCCCGCACACCGGATGTCTATCGCCAAATCGTTAACGGGCAAATGGCGGGGAAACTTAATGCAATTTCAGTGCCCAATAGCGAATGAAAGTACGTTTGCGGCCAAGATATACAAATCTATCATTGTTTAAAAGTCAGTGGCCCAGTATAATCTTCTCGACATTTTTATTATAAGAAATAAAAAGTATCTTTACTTCACATTTTATAAGATGATTTTCGTTATTTTAAACCTGGATTTATGTGAAACGATAAAATATGCTGCATTTAAATATTTTATACAATAAAAAATACACAAAAAGTACCCTTCTTTAATTTAAAGAGTTTTTATGGAAAAAAAAAAATCATAAAAACTGTTAATGTTTTTGCTTTTAAAGTATGCATTAATATCTTTAAATGAATATTTTTTGTGAGCACCTAGAATGAAAATGAATATTGCAATCTTTAGACATACATATTATATAAACATATTAAAAAAATTAATGATAAATGGGAATTTAAATTTCAATTTCAATGAAAAAATATTTGTCAAAAGAAATAAATGCCACTTTACCAAAAAGCAGTTACTGTTAAACGAAAAAAAAAAAAAAAAAAAAAAATCTTTTTTTTTCTTGGAGGGGGGGGGGGGGGCGGTGATTTTATATTATCTGTATATTATCTATAAATCAGTTCCAAAAAATAAGTTATTTTCATTTTTTGAAACACTCCAAAATTTAGATTTAAAAGAAAAAAAAAATCTTAACTAGCTTAAATAAGCAATAATACCAAATACCGATCCCCCCCTCCCACTCCTTTCACACGGCAAGCCGGGAGTAATGCAGGGAAAGATGAAACAAGATTTCCCTTTTCCAACACATTTTTTTTCCCAGTGGGGATTTTTGTAAATATATTTTTAAATGTTTTCCGCTTTGTAATAATCAGCATTGAAAAATTTCCACTTTTAAAATTATTTAATGTTGTATGAGAAATTTTGAAGATAAAAAAAAAAACTTGAAAAAATAAATCTATTGAAATATAGCTTTTTTTCTGCGGTCTCGTAGGGATTTTTATGTCTTTTTGGCAGCGTCATCGCACATCGCAGCGTTGTTTACATTTCCCTTTCCTGCATCGTGGCGTCGTCTATGTCTAAGTCTCGTCATTCACTGGTTTTTGGATATTTAGATTTACTAATTAGGTAAGATTATTTTTCTATATTATTCCAAGAGTTAGTTAAAAATTAGTTTTCATCATTCTCAGGGACAGATTTAAGTTCAAGATAAAGAAAGCTGAGAAAAAGCATCAGCAATTGTGTAAAATTAACTGCATTGCTTTGCTTATTATGCGACTTAATTCTACAGAAGTGAATAAAAAAAAAAGTTCTTTACTGATCTTACATCTGCCCTGAATATGCTATTAATAAGTTGATTGTAATTATATATATATATCAGAGTAAAATGTGTCCGTAATGAACAATCTCGGAAGTTTTTGGTTTATAAAAAAATTAACCAATAAAAATTCAGCTTTTATTTTTTTCATAATTCTCCGTTGCCTGTTTTATAATTTGCTTTATTGCTGACAATCTTAAACCAGTCAGGAAGAGGAAAGTAATATTTTACAGCTCCAGTGTCTTTCAGTGAAATTATACTTCATATGTTAAGATCTGGTTTTAATTAACTAATATATATATATTCTGTATTTTCTGATGATACTGGCATATTTTTATTTTGATAGTAATAGAAAACTTCGAATTTTATGTACTAATTAATGACCATTTGCAAAATTTCACTTTATTTTTAAGATTTTAATAAAGTAGGTAATTTCTTTTTAATTCATTAATGTGATTTTTAATTAGTCATGGCAATAGTGCCCAAAATGTTTTGGTTTAGCCGAAAAGCTAAGTAATCTGATTTAATTTTTAAATTCCACTTATCAGAGTCGTGTAATAGGAACACAACTTGGTACTTTTCTGTTATACCAACACATGCCAAAATATACGCTAATCTGCCATTTATTTCTACCTTAACCGTGTAAAGAATTTTTTATTGCAAACTGTACCAAACATTCTGATTGGACTATTTATTGAACGTGAATCTTTTATTATTATTATTTAATCGTAACCTCATAAAACATCTTAACTTGCTACTTTTCAAATAGAAAATATTTATTAAATTATAACTTGCATTTATTATTGACACTGAAATGAATTTTACCATTAAGCTGTTACTTGATGATGTAGAAGCGGCAATAAAATTGTTTTAGGACTTTAGATACATAAAAAAAAAAGTTTTTATCAAAAAAACTCATAAACATCTTCATTCAAAAAATGAAATGTTTACAGCAATCCTAAGAGACATTTACAATTTCAAGCCTGTAGTTTAAATAGAGTTTTATTTTATTACCTTATGTAATATTTATTTGTTCTTTTATTTTAAGTGCATATTTTGTATTGCAATTTTCAAACGTTTTATTTTTAAGTGCTTAAATTCGTGCCAACAATGTTATTTTTGTTTTCAAATGATTCGTTTCATGTGAATTTCCTTTTGTGCCGATTATTATGCTTAGCGACAATGGTGTTGGTATAGCAGAAAAGGACCCAAACTTTTTATAAACAGTTGCTTTTAATATATTTTCATGTTGTAAATATTTTTTTAATAACAAACCAGATTAATTTTTAATGGGTTTTTTTTTTCCTAATGAAAGCACATAATTTGTTTGGGTACATTTCGGTTAGCCGGGCGCCAGTGATATATATACATGTATTATATATACACATATCTATGTATATACACATATGTCTGCATATACATATATATACATACATATATTTATATACATATATGTATGTATATACATATATAGGTATATACATTATGTATTTATATATGTTGATATATATCACTGGCGCCCGGCTAACCGAAATGTACCTTTTTTTGTTTCAAAGTATTGCATCGTCCCTTACCCCTCATGCAAAAACAAATTTGTCTTTAAGGACGTCTTCCTTTTTAAAACTTGTTTTAAGCCTTTTTTTAACCTCATCTCCCCCGAGTCTGAAATTTTCTTTCTGTGTTTGTGACAACATACTCTCAAAGCATGCAATTTCTTTCTTGGAATCCAAAATAGTTGCACACTGTTATACTATACTGTTACATTTTTTTTTTTTTTTTTTTTTTTTTTTACACCCATCCAAAATATTAAGAGGAGAGAGCCTGTCTGATATTACACTTTTAATTTTATGTTAAATAAAACATTGGGTACTTTTCGGTTAGCCAGGTGCCAATGATGTGTACAAGTACATACATGTATATATATTACTGGTGTCCAGCTAACCGAAAAGTACCAAACATTGTATCAATTATCTTCCTTAATTACTTTCCTGGAACTATAATTTATCTCCATCTTTTATATTATGTTCTGCAGTGTTTTTCTTTTTCAGTACCATAATTTCAGTAAAAAGCGCTATAGTGCATATGCGTGTAAAAATTTAAAACAGTCTAAGTGCACAGCACTTCTGCTGGTGTGGCTGATTCAGTAATTTTTTTTTTCTTTTCCTCCCCATAGCAATATTTAGATAAGATGCCATTTTATTTAATGCAAATTATGTGTGTGTGCATGTTGAAATAAGTTTTGATTTAAAAGAAGAAGAAAATGATTCACTGACATCAGTTATATACATTAATCAGTTGTACTTTTTCTTTTTAATTTTCTAGTTGAATATGATAAATGCTTAATATTGCAACCTATTACAATTTATTTTCATATTTTTCAGGAAACTGTGGTGGCGCAGTTCAGAGATGGCGGCAGAGATGACTGTGCAGCATAAACTCGTTTGGCATTCAAGCAAAGGTAAGTTGTCAATTTACTCAGTTTGTAACGCAGGGCTTTTATCTTAGGGCCCATTTTGAAAAAAGTAAAAGTTATTTGTGTGAAATTTATTCTTTTTTTTTTTTTTTTGTGAAAGATAACATTTTGTAATGAATATGAAATTTAGTTACTCAAATTTGAACCAAACGTTTATTGATAACTTCTTTAAGTCCTTCTGTTAAAGTTTTCCTTTCAATTTGTTTGCAAATTACACATTTTGAAACATAAAATAAAAATTAACAATGAAGAGTATGTTTTTATGGATTGTTTATAAAATAGTCAATTCAGAAAATTCCAGATTTTAAAAGTATTGCTACCCCACATGCAAAAACAAATTTGTCTTTAAAGACTTCTTCCTTTTTAAAACTCAATTTTTTTTAAGTTGCCTGTGTTATTTAAAAAAAAAAAAATGGGAAGAGATCCTGTTTATTAAAAGGTATATTGTGAAGGGACCTGCTTTACTAGGAAGAATTTTGGGATGGTCCCCTAAATAGGCTCCAAATTTTGTCTGTATTGATCAATTTACATTAGTAAATTTAATTTCACACATTCATAAAATAGAAGTGCACTCTTGTATTTTAGCTGCATACAGTTGGTAAACGTTAAAGCTCTTTACAAAGCTTCCCAACCTTTGCACTTTAAGTGTAAAATTTACACTTTTTAACCTTTTTTTACAGCTAGAATGTACTTATTTTTTACTCTTAAAAGTTATAGAAAAAAAAAAGCTATTAAAATATTTTTCGGCAGAATCCTCGAATAAGCGAGGGTCCCCGATTTGGCGATTTTTTTTACGCACGCCAAGGAACGACGCGCGCCAACCGAGAAATCGGCAACCTCCGAATTCTACCCAATCAGAACACGAGCTTTTCGGCAGACGACTTATTACTTACACACATCGTCAAGCAAATTCTTTCACAAAGTACACCGTGAACGTAGCATTGATTTTATTTCGTTTTAAGAATATTTACAAAGTTTTAGTAAATTTTACCGCCACATTTTTCGATTTTTACATACTTTTACCAATATTTTCCTTCAGATATTTCAATTTTTACAAACTTTTACCGATATTTTCCTTCAGATATTTCAATTTTTATAAACTTTTATCGATTTTTTCGTTCCGATTTTTTCCATTTTTACAAATTTTTAGCTATTTTTCCTGCCGGATGTTTCCGTTTAAAAAACTATTTAGCTATTTTTCACTCCGTATTGTTTCATTTTTAGCAATTTTTCTATCCAAATTTTGAACTATTTATTCCTCCGGATATTTTTATTCTTACAAATTTTTTCCTCCGGATTTTTCCATAAAAAAAAGTTCTACCCTATTTTTTCCTCCGGATTTTTCAATTTTAACCTACTTTTTTCATTTGGATTTTTCGTTTTTACAAGTTTTTAGCTATTTTTCATCTATTTTTCATTTTTACAAATTTTTAGCTATTTTTTCCTCTACATTTTTACAAATTTTAGCTACGTTTTTATTTTATTTCTTTTGTTTTCATTTTTATAAATATTTAGCTATGTTTTTACTTTTTTTTTTCATTTTTATAAATATTTAGCTATGTTTTTACTTTTTTTTTCATTTTTATAAATTTTTAGCTATGTTTTTCCTTTGTTTTTTTTGCATTTTTTGAAATTTTTAGCTATTTTTTCCTCCGGATTTTTCCGTTTTTAAAAATTTTTAGCTATTTTTTCCTCCGGATTTTTCCGTTTTTAAAAATTTTTAGCTACTTTTTCCTCTGGATTTTTCCGCTTTAAAAAATTTTTTAGCTACTTTTTCTACCGAATTTTTCAATTTTTAAAAATTTTTAGCTACTTTTTCCTCCGAATTTTTCAATTTAAACAATTTTTAGCTACTTTTTCCTCCGGATTTTTCAATTAAAAAAAAAATTTAGCTACTTTTTCCTCCGGATTTTTCAATTAAAAAAAATTTTTAGCAATTTTTTCTCCAAATTTCTCAATTTTTTTTTTAAAAATATCTATTTTTTTCATTTGGATTTTTTATTTTTACAAATTTTTAGCTATTTTTTCTTCCGGATTTTACCATTTTTACAAATTTTTAGCCATTTTTTTCCTCCAGATTTTTCCATATTTTTAATTTTCTTTCTTTTGTATTTTTCATTTGTATAAATTTTTAACTATTCTTTCCTCATCATATTTCCATTTTTACAAATTGTTAGCTACTTTTCCTCCAGATTTTACAATTTTCACACATTTTTAGCTATTTTTGCCACCATATTTTCCCACATTTTTAGCTATTTTTGCCACCATATTTTCCGAATTTCCAATTTTTTTGCTATGTTTTCCTCCAATTTTTCCATTTTAAACTATTTTTCCCACCGGATTTTTCCTTTTTTTTTAATGAATTTTTAACTATTTTTCCTCCAGATTTCTTCATTTAAAAAAATTTTTAGTTATCTATTCCCTCTAGCTTTTTCAATTTACAAATTTTTAGCTATTTTTTCCTCCAGATACTTCATTTTTACAAATTTTCGGCTATTTTTTTCCTCCGGATATTTCCATTTTTACATACTTTTATCAAATTTTTTCTATTTTTACATATTTATAGCTTTTTTCTTCCATCTGTATCCATTTTTACAAATTATCTTTTTTTTTCTATGAATTTTTTTGAAATATTTATCAAGTTTAATAATTTATTACCTTTAACAATTAAAAAATTTCTAGTAAAATAAGGCTTAAAATTGAAAATTGTCACAAAACGGAATAAAATCAACGTTTACTTCATGAAAGAAATTCTCATAAAAACTCTATAAATAGTCAATTCTCTGCATCACACCACACACGTTATAATTGAGGAAAATTTCGATATTCTTCATTTTTCTAATACATGCAAGACGCGGTTGACTATGCTTCGCGTACATTAACTGAAAAAAAACATCACTGGACGCATGAAACTCGCTGTACAGCATTCTCTAGAATGCACGAAATTCATTTAAGCCGAGGTCAGTAACTTGTGTATGTACGCTTCGCGTACATTAACCAAAAAAAAAATATCACTGAACGCATGAAACTCGCCGTACAGCAATCTCTAGAATGCACGAAATTCATTCAAGCCGCGGTCAGTAACTTGTGTATGTACACTTCGCATACATTAACCGAAAAAAACATCACTGGACGCATGAAACTCGCCGTACAGCAATCTGTAGAATGCACGAAATTCATTCAAGCCACGGTCAGTAACTTGTGTATGTACGCTTGGCATACATTAACCGAAAAAAAACATCACTGGACGCATGAAACTCACTGTACAGCATTCTCTAGAATGCACGAAATTCATTCAAGCCGCGGTCAGTAACTTGTGTATGTACGCTTGCCGTACATTAACCGAAAAAAAAAACATCACTGGACGCATGAAACTCGCTGTACAGCAATCTGTAGAATGCACGAAATTCATTCCTGCCGCGGTCAGTAACTTGTGTATGTACGCTTCGCGTACATTAACTGAAAAAAAAACATCACTGGACGCATGAAACTCGCTGTACAGCAATCTGTAGAATGCACGAAATTCATTCAAGCCGCGGTCAGTAACTTGTATATGTACGTTTCGCGTACATTAACCGGAAAAAAACATCACTGGACGCATGAAACTCGCTGTACAGCAATCTGTAGAATGCACGAAATTCATTCCAGCCGCGGTCAGTAACTTGTGTATGTACGCTTCGCGTACATTAACCGAAATTTTTTTTTTTTTCCCCAACAATCCATTGACTAATTTTAAGATTTTTTACCACGATTGGCTGATAAATTTGGCGATATCTTTTAAATGGCCAAAAAATCATTTTGTAAACTTTTTCATATTAAAATTTAGTTAAATTGTAATATTTTACCAAAACTGTATTCAAAAAGTTATCATAAAAAAATCTTCGTCTATTACATATTGCATAGGAATTGTTCATTTTTATTAAAATTATTTTATTCAAAATTGTTATTTTACAGTTTGTTAAAACAGTTTAGCAGAGTTTCATGAAATGTAAACATCTTGTACAATGGGTCCTTCAAATTACTCAAAATTTTGATGCTTCAGCTCATGTGCTTAGAAAATGTTTGCTTTAAATGTTTTAATATTTGTTTCAAGAGTGATGATTCAGTTTTGTGATTATTGTGACACCTCTGGAAATATAGTGCATCTAATCTGGACTTACATTTAATAAAAATTAAATTAATTTAAATTTTTGAAATGTAAAATTTAATAGAAAAAGATTGAGTATTTTTTAAAGTTTTGCAGAAATGTGTCAAATAATTTTTGTTAACAGGGTTTTTGACTTTCATGAACTTTGACAATACTTAAGATTACACAGATTTATGCTAAATAATTTTTTTTAATTTATGCTATGTATGTAGAAGAGGAAGGGAGGTGGTGATAAAATTATTTAATCTTCTGACCTCTAAATTAAGGATTTTTTTTTAATATGTTGTCATATAAATTAATTTGGATTTTGATTATATGTAATGTATAATTTTTAACAAATTAAAAATAAAGCAGATTCTTTGGAGAAAGGGACCTTCTTTAATACTTTCTTTGACCCTTTTTTCTTAAGAAACTTTAAAAAATGATATTTAAATTCAAGGTATTTTTAAAACATTCTTATGTTTTGCCCAAAATATTTTGCAAATGTAAGATTCTGGAGAGGAGCTGAAGGTTCAAATCCATGTTTTTAAATTTTCCTTTAAATCAAATATCAAGTAATAAAAATGGTGATTTTTTTTTCATTGCTAACTAAGCGTAAAACTGACAGTGTGAAATATGTTCGAGCCTGGAAGCTTGGTTACGCTTAGTTAGCAATGTAAAAATTCACATGTTTGTTATTCAATAATTTCGAGTTAATTTCACTGCTGAAAATAAATTAAAATTACTCAAATATCAAGTTTTTAGAATAAAATAACTGTGGCAATATTTGTATTGGAGTAATTAGTGTTTCCCCTAGACGTTTTCGAGAGGGCGCAGCACCCTGCCCATTTTTTTATAGTTGTAAATGCGCCCTGCCCGTTTTTATATAGCTGGAAATGTGCCCTGATTATTGTGGATTCGCAAGAATTTGCTTTCGCGAATTTCACCAAAATTTAGCGGGAAAATATCACAAAAATCATCTATCGGTCATGAGAAAATATCGCAAGATTTGTCTATTGGTCACAGTAAAATATCACAAAATTTGTCACTTGGTCGCAAGAAAAATTACAAAATTCAAAAATCTCAAAATTCGGCAGTTTGTTGTAGGAAAAAAATTGGGAAATTTGCTTATTTGTCGCAAAACCTCCCTCCCTGCACAATTCGGCAATTGGTAGCAGGAAAATATTCTGAAATTCATCAGTCAGCTGCGGGAAAAATCACGAAACTATTCAGTCAGTCATGGGAAAAAATAGCGAAATTCTTCCAAGATCGCATGAGAAAAATTGCTAAATTTGTCAATCGATTGCGGCTAAAAATAGAGAAATTTATATATCTGTCATGGGCAGGGCATTCGGGGCACGGGCCCAGGGTCCCCGATTTTCAGGAGTCCCCAAATGCTACTAAAAATTTTTGAATTATTGGCCAAAACAGTTTTAACTGTTAAAAAAACAAAATTAAAATGGAAAAATCTGTTTGTCAGAGATTGTCTATGATGTGTCAAAGCAGGGTTGGCAAGTTTCTTCCAAAGTGGAAAAAACCGGCCTGAAGAAATAGGTTTCTTCCAAGTGGAAAAAATGGAAGAAACAGTTTTTCTTTAAGAATTTACCATATAAGTTACAACTTTGTAAAATACAATAAAAATAAATGTATTTTCTAATAGATAACCTTACATCAATTTAATTAGACTTATAAAAATTTAATTATGTATGATAAATTGATAATTACACCAGTTTTTTAGCCAAGATCACACACCTGTCTAAAGCTTTCCAATCATTGTGTACCTGAATAAAATAAATGGGACTTTTCTAACACCATGCCAAAATGTATGCTAATGTGCTATTTATTTAAACCCTGAACGTGTAAATATTTTTATTGCAAACCGTGCCAAACATTGTGATTTGCTATTTATTGAACATGACACTTTTTAATTATTATTATTACTTAATTTACTCTGTAACCTCGCAAAACATCTTAATTTGCTATTTTTCAAATAGAATATATTTAATATTAAGTAGTAACTTATATTTATTGTTGACACTAATGTGGATTTTACCATTAGGCATTTACCAGATGATGAGGACGCTGCAATAAAATTGTTTCAGGACTTTGGATACAAAAAAAAAGTATGAACGTCTTCATTCAAAAAGTGAAATGCTTACTGCAATGCTAAGAGACATTTACAATGCTATGCCTGTAGTTTAAATTGAGTTAATTTTATTAATTTATCATATAATATTTATTTGTTCTTTTATTTTAAGTCTATATTCGTGTCGATTTAATAAAATAGTTCGTGAAAGTCTGTAATTTTCAAATGTTATATTTTTAAATGCTCAATTTTGTGCCAACATTTTTTTTTTTTTTTTTTTTTCCAATTGAATCCTTTCACATGAATTTCATTTTGTGCCAATTATTGCACTTGGTGACGACAATGGTGTTGGTATAATGGAAATGTACCAAATAAATTTATCCAAAATACACAAAATCAATTAAAGGTAATTCAATTCAAAAGAGGCACATTTTTTTTAATATATATAATTTAAACTTCTGTAACCAGTAGTAAATAGTATGTGGATCATTTACCTATTGTAGAATGAAACTCTTTTAAATAAAAGACAGTGCTTTGAATTTACGCCCATTTTATTAAGGAAACTAATATACAGTAATTACTGTATTGAAGGATTTCATTAAAATCTCCATTTTCCTTACTACAGTGCAACATTGTATAACAAAACAGAAGTAATTTAGCTTTAAGATGCTGCAATCAATTTCTCAACTTAGAATGGATGAATGCAAAAGATGAAAAAATTTCTTATCCCTGTAGAGTTTATTTTCAGAACATTTATCTTTTAAATCAGCATGCTAGTATACATAATTACAAATTTGTTTGTTTTAAGTTTTGCACAATAGTTTTTAAAATATTGCATTTTTATATGATAAATAAGGAATTGGTAGGTTTTTTTTTTTTTTTACAGAAATTATATAAACAATAAAAAAATATCCCCTACCTCTAAAGTTGTAAAAAACATAACCTGTAAATACCTGCTGAACCTGAAGTTTGTTATTAAAAAATAACTTATTTTTCCATAAATAATATTTTTAATATTAATTAGTTTCCAATTTAAATTTCATATAATTAGGTTTTGAATTTAATTCTTTTATATAGTTAATATATTTTAATTTTGAGCATCTGTTTTGTTTTCTGTTGGTTTCTTCCAGTTTTTTCCATTTTTTCCAGTTTCTTCCGGAAGAAACCCAACCCTGTGTCAAAGTAACTTCATTTTTTCTTTATTGTCTTTTAACCCTTTGAGGCGTGGTGGGATATATTATATCCCACCTAATTTAAATTTTACTTTTTTAACTTTGACGGGGAAAAGTTGAAAAATTGCTTTTCCTTATTTTGAACTAAATTACGGTGAGAATTGAAATGCTATCGTTTTATGAGTGATAATATCAGATTT
Organism: Maratus michaelseni; assembly: GCA_963931845.1. Lineage (NCBI taxonomy): Eukaryota > Metazoa > Arthropoda > Arachnida > Araneae > Salticidae > Maratus > Maratus michaelseni. The sequence goes on from OZ007586.1 coordinate 411,436,124, forward strand.
ATAGCTTGGAGGTACACAATGTATTGTCCTACTTTACAAAGCCATTTTGAAGGAAATGTTATGTGAAAAAATAAGGTACACAATGTATTTTCCTACTTTACAAAGCCATTTTGAAGGAAATGTTATGTGAAAAAATAAAGTGAAGAAAATAAAGAACTGCTGGTTTCTAGCAATACAAATTCTAGAAACATTTACAAAGTGAGCAATTCGACTTTTATGAAATGAACAGAAAGAGCACCCATACATCATATGTAAAGAATATGAATTTATATATTTGAAGTTATTCAAAAGAATTTATAGAAAGCCTGTTTTTATTTTGTTTTAGTGATTAACACAGAGATAAAGTATTTAATATATACAGCCCCCCCCCCTCCCCCCCCTGCTCTTAACACATAAAAATAGAAACAATATTATTGTTAACATGGTTGCAAAAAGAAATGAGAGAATATGATATAACATAAAATTGCCACCATGAAATGCAGTTTCGCACCTAGAAAAAAAAAAGGAATTAGGTGTCATTTGACAACGCTGCCTTTTCATGAGTTTTTGTTAAAAGCAAATATAGGTATACTGCAATAAAATAGTTTCATTTTGTACAAATAACTTGAACTACAAAGCTTTTTGTAAATAGTTTTTTTAAATTACAGTAGATTCCCGTTACAACGAAAAATCCCGTTACTACGAAATTTGACAAATCCCCTTTTCAAATTTCATTAACCCCAATGTATTAAGAATTCCGATTTAACGAAGTGCATTTTACTAGCAATTCCGTTACAACGAAAAATCATCGAGCTTTTTTTTCTTTTTTCTCAATTGCTTAACAGAAATGAAATATACTTCGAATAGCACGTCGAAGTTAAAAAATAACGTTGTTTTGGGGACAGGTGCTATTTCATATTTTTCTCTCCTTTGCTATTTTTTCGTTTGTTTACTTCTGTTTCCGAATTCCTTTTTTTTTCATTAGCCCATACGCTTCAAAATGATCACGTGACAAACAGCAGGTGCACTTCACTGTGAAAGAAGTGTTTGTGCTTGTTCTGGGATATCTTTGACGCCAATACCTGTTGCAGTGTGTTTCTTGCTTCGTTCATTGATAAAATATGGCTTGTGTGAAACGAAAACAATTTTCGTTGGAAGAAAAGAAAGCTATAATTTCTGAGATTGATAAAGGATTGCGGAAAGCTGATGTGGCCAAAAAATATGGAATAACACCATCGAGTTTATCGACATTTCTAAAAGATAAGGAAAATATTGACAGACAATTCCAAATTGCAAGCATTTGTTCCCATAGAAAACGAATGCGACAGTCCCAATTTCAAGATGTCGATAAAGCCGTGTTCAAGTGATTGTGCCGATGTTCGTTCACGCAATGTGATCCTCTGATAAGGCAAAAAGCTCAAGAGTTCGGAATAATGCTTGATATCGAAAATTTCCAAGTCAGTGTTGGATGGCCCAATCGCTTTCGTACTCACCATGGAATTGTAATAAAATCAATTTGAGGCGACGCAAGTGATGTACCTACAAAGGCTGTAAATGAATGGAGAGCTGGAAAAGCAACTGCCCTTATAAAGACATACAGCTCCGATGATATTTTTAATGCTGACGACGCTGGAATATTTTATCAACTTGAACCGAGAAAAACATTAACATTTAATGACGACAAATGCATTGGAGGGAAAACTTCAAAGAAACGAATTACAGCACTTTTTTTTGTAACAAATCTGGAACCGAGAACAGAAAAATATTAATTGTTGGTCACTCTGGCAAGCCCCGTTGCTTTAAGAACTGTCATTCGCCTTGTGATTATAAATTCAATAAGAAGGCATGTATGACACAAGATATCTTTAGTGATTGGCTAGTGCGATTTGACAGAGAAATGAAAGCTAAAAAACGGAAAATTCTTCTCCTGATTGATAACTGCATGCCTCATGATAATTCCTCCAAATTAGACTGCATCCAATTTGAGTACTTCCCGCCAAATTGCACTTCTATTCTTCAGCCTCTAGACGTCTAGACCATGGCATCATCCGTGCTGTAAAATCTCGCAACTGAGCTCTTTTGCTAAAAGAAATTCTTTGCGGCTTAGAGAATGGCAAAAGACCAAAAATAAATCTCAAAGAAGCTATTGAATTGATCTCTGGTTCGTGGCAAGAAATTAGCCAGAAAACAATTTCTAACTGTTGGAAACATGCCCGATTAACTGACACCGAAGAAAATTAATCAGAAGTTTTAGATTTGGATATGAGTTAAACACAGAGTTAAACTTCTGAGTTAAACACAATTTGGAAGGCTACCAGAAAATTAACATCAATCTCTGATCAGGTGGATTGGGAGGATTTCTTATCTGTGGATGACAATATTCAAACATGCTCTGAAGTGACTGATGAAAATATCATTTTAATCATTAAAACTACATTAGACCAACAAAATGACGAAAATAGTGATGACGATATTGGTGTCACCGACGATTCAAAAGTTACCTCTTTGGAAGCTTTCTCATGCTTGGAGAAAATACGTGCTTTTGTTTCTCATCAAAAGAATGTTCTAGAGGAGGTATTTTCTCACATTCATTCGTTGCACACGTTTTTGTTATAATAAACTAACACATTCCTTTGTACAAATTAAAATTACAGATTTTCTGCAATAATGTATTACTAAATAAAGGTTAGTCCGTAATTTTGTAATTTTAATATTGAATTTTAATTTACTAACTTTTTCTATGTTAATTTAACTAGTCTTCCATTAAAATCCTCTATAATGAAAGGTACATTTTCTTACATAATTACTTTCTAACATACATCTTACATAATTTATTTACGTGTACATGTAATTCATTAGATAAATAGGAGTAATTCCGTTACAACGAAAAAATCATTACAACGAAATATTTTAGTGGTCCCGTGGCGTTCGTTGTAACGGAAATCTACTGTATAATTTCTGTTCCGATTATATTTATAAATGGCTAATTAATAAGTGGTGTTTTTAAAGTAAGGCATTTTAATTTTGTTTTGTAAAATTTATTTTTTGTTTTTCAGAAGAAGAATAAAAATCTGGAAAGAAAAAAGTTCTCTGTGAAGATGACTGTAGATTTTCAGCTCTTGTTTATAAACTTAAATTAAGAAACATCAGAAATTTAATTGTAACAGGATTAAATTTTCTTGTAAAATATTTCTGATAAATTTTGAGCATCTTGTAAATACATAAATAAATGTTTTTTGGTTGGTTTGTTTTACATTTGTTGTGAAAAATAAAATTTATATGAAAAAAAAAAGCATTCAGTTCTAGTGTTTTTAAATATATATATTTATTTATGCAAGTGATGTTGTTAAAAAAGATGTACTATATATTTTCCCCTTCTTTCTCATTCTGAGAACATTCCCCCTTCTTTTTACAGGTTAAGATATAATTGAATAAAAGTGTTTTATGTAGGCTATATTTTAAAAACTGATAAACTGTTTTTGTTGGTTGATTATAAATTAGCATTGCTTGGAGATCAGGTATTAAAAATAATTTGCTGTATAAAAACTTTTGAAAATTTTAATAAAAATTTCATCATAATCTCATTAGAAGTTGAGATTAAAATTTTAATGTACATAATATTGTATGAATCAGTTTGAAATTTTGTTAGTCAAAAAGTCACATACCTCCTGCTGGAAGGAAAAATATTTTAAAGATTTCTTTATTGGTAATATATTAAAAAAATATATATATATATTCAGTACTCATTACTTGCTAATTTTAAAAAGTAAAAACAATGATATATTATTATTTATGAGTAATGTTTAGTCCATTTAAAAAAAAAAAAAAAAAAAAGATTTAGTGTATGAATGGTGAACTTGCTGTGTTCTAGAAGATCAACTGCCACTACTATTTTGAAAAAATATTAAACTTATTTAATAAGAGAAATTTTAAGATTACATAAGAAGGAAAATAGTGACAATTGGCTTTCTGTCAATTAGTAATATTTTGTAAATATATATACATTGAAATTTTGTTCTATGATGTGTATAAAGGGGGGAAGAGTCCTTAACAGACTAAAACATTACTTTATAGGAATACTGCTACATTTTTCTGATATTATATGCCAAAGAGATGAAGATAGTGAAATGACATTTTTTGAACGGACCTAATTTACATATATATATAGTTACATCATTAAAAAAAATTCTTAAATTTCAATGATCAGTAATGTCAACATTTTACCAATTTTATAAAATAGAGTTCCTGCGTTTTTGTTTTATTTTCAAGCTGGATAATTGGAAGAAACATCCAGGTAAGAAATTGTATTATAAAAGCACCAGTGGACCCGTGCGAAGATTTCACACTGCAGTCTAATACTTTTTAGCAATATCTAATACTCTTTAGATGCAGGTTTAAACTTGTAAAGGAAAATTAAGGACTGAAACTATCTTCAAACAACATTAGTCGAGCCAGAATATCATCTCGTTTATTCCATCACAGTTACAGTAAAAACTGATCGAGCATAGCAAAGACAAAAAAATATATATATCTATAGTTAATTAACTGCTTTAGAGATGACATCATCTGTTTCGGAAAAAAACATGGGACAAAGAAAAATAAATTGAGCATTTCAATTTTGCTTTTTAGTCATAAATATAAAATAAACCCGTGCAGCAACTATGTCCCACTTTATCTTTTTTGTAGTATTTATTTTTTATAATCATTTTAAGCATTATATAATGTGGTATTTTATTTTTGTGGCTACACTAATTTGAGGAAAGCCTTTCATTTCTTTTATGAAGACAATGCAGATTTAATTTTTAATTTACAGCAATTTTTAATCAAAAAATATGTTTTATCGAGATGTGAGTGCACTATGTCAGAAGCTGGTTCAAAATCCTTTCTTATGGCATCTCGTTCATTGTTGTGCATTTCATATTTTCTGAGAAAAGGGGATGTTGATAACAGAAATAATATATACTAGTGGGCCTGTGTGAAGATTTCACACTGCAGCCTAATATTTTTTAGCAATATCTAATATTTTTTAGATGCATGTTTAAACTTCTAAAAAAAAATAAAGCCAGAATATAATCCAATTTATTCTTTCATACTTTACAGTAAAAACTGACTGAAAATATCAAGAGCTATATATATATATATATATATATATATATAAATTGTATTTTAACTACATTAGAGAGTGACATAATGTTTTGAAAAAAAAAAAAAAATTGAGCGTTTGAATTTAAATTTTGCTTTTTTATCATAAATATAAAATAAACCCATGCAGCAACCATGTCCACTTTATCTTTATTGAACATTTTTTTTATAATCATTGTTGTGTTATTTAATTTTTGTGGCAACAGTAATTTGAGGAAAAACTTTCATTTTATTTCTGAAAACAATGCCTATTTAATTTATTACTTGCAATTTTAACCAAAATACATGTTTTAAAGAAATGTGAGTGTACTATGTCAGAAGTCGCTTGAAAATCCTTTCATATGGTATCTCATTTAACATTATACATTTTTTATTTGCTTCGAAAAAGGGATGTTGAATATAATCATTAGATAACAATTTTCAATGGAAATTCTGGCTGGACAATCCACCTGGTGAATTAGCTTGAAGAAACATAAATTGAAACTACTTAAAAATTTACTCCTTTGAATAGAATGTTTAAACCTATAATTTAATTAAAAATTGAAGAAAATTAGTTTTTTTTTCGTATTCTCACCATCATTGGTAAATTAACGCTCAATATATATTTTACACCTTGTGTTACACCTTATTTTACAACTTTTTTTTTATTAATTACAATTATGGCTTTTGCAACTTTTTCAGAATAACATTAAAAAATAAATCATAACCATATGGCCTTTTATTCCGATCTAATGACATGAGTGGATACGGCCAATTTTTGCCTCCATTGGGACACTTTTTTTAAAAAAAATTATTATTATTGCTTCCAGATTGAAAGTATTCTATACAAGATATGAAGCACTTTCGATTTTATTGTATTTTGACCTTTTTAATATGGGGTGCTTATAACACCATTGCAGTTTTTAACTGAAAAATATTATAATAAAGTGAAACATGTTTGCATAAAAGTCAGGTTGGTGTTATGAGCTCTTGTTAAGAAAAATATTCCAATAGATTATTATTATTTTTTTTTTTTTCAAATTTTGAATAAAATATTTAGAGTTTTCAGACAAAAATTATGGACCAGTAAATTTAGATTCTAAAGTTTAAAATAACTTAAAAAAAGAAAAAAAATTGTCCCTGCCAAAGGAGTAAAAATGGAGATTTGCTCAACTTTACTTTTTTGAGGACCATAAAAAGTATAATTCTGGCCAGCTTCCATTCATGATATCTAATAGTGGCATGAATATGGCTAGCTTTGGGCTATCATTCATTAATGATGCCCATTGATGGCGACAAAGTGGCTAGCTTTCGGCATGCATTCATTAATGATTACCATTGATGGCAACAAAGTGGCTAGATTTCGGCTTGCATTCATTAATGATGGCAACGAAGTGGCTAGCTTTCGGTTTGCATACATTAATGATGCCCATTCATGGCAACAAAGTGGCTAGCTTTCGGCATGCATTCATTAATGATTACCATTGATGGCAACAAAGTGGCTAGCTTTCGGCTTGCATTCATTAATGATGGCAACGAAATGGCTAGCTTTCGGCTTGCATACATTAATGATGCCCATTCATGGCAACAAAGTGGCTAGCTTTCGGCATGCATTCATTAATGATTACCATTGATGGCAACAAAGTGGCTAGCTTTCGGCTTGCATTCATTAATGATGGCAACGAAGTGGCTAGCTTTCGGCTTGCATACATTAATGATGCCCATTCATGGCAACAAAGTGGCTAGCTTTCGGCATGCATTCATTAATGAATAGCATTGATGGTATGTGGATGGCTGGCTTAAGGCTAGTTTACATTTATGATGACCAATAAATTAACATTTATGGCCAGCTTTGGGGTAGCTTTTATTCTTAACAAACGCAGGTGGCATGGCTGTGGCGATCTTCTGGCTAGATTTTATTCACGATGATCGTTAATGGCCAAACTGTGGCTAGTTTTCATTAATAATTGCCACTTAAAGTATAACTGTGGCCAGTTTTAGGCTATCCGTCAATTATGATTAACCACTTGTGGCACAATTATGGGCATCTTAATGTAGTTATGGCCAATTCTGTTGCGGCCACATTGTGGCCGGCGTGACAGTTTTTTTAAGTTGCCGTTACGGCAAACGATTGCGGCCCCTCATCTACTAGTTTGGGCCAAGGCTAACGTAGCCATCAGTGGCCCGCAAGTTCTGTGTTAGTTGGGTACGTATGATGGGTAAGTAAAAATTAAGGCGTCAAAACAGATGGAATACCTAATTTGTTGGAAAATGTCACAGTGAACGTGGTTACGCTTTCGCATTGCGGTGCCGATCATGTTCAGGTTCTACATGGCCATTTTGTTGGAGGACACAATCCAGGCGGTACACGACGTGCTCAACTGCGGAATATAATGCATCAGGAGTGATGTTTCGCGCATGTTGTGATACGCGGTAAAGTAATTGACGTTTGTGACATCTCCACGGTACACAATATTACACATTACATGTCACACTCAAAAGCGCCATCTGTCGGCGATCATTGCAATTATTTTTTTTATTGTTCCATTTTTCTTCCCCCTTCTCGAATAGTAAGTGTACTGATTTTGGTTTCATTCCGGTTATTCCTTCAAGCTACAGACAGCTCCAAATAGAGATACTTATTTTATAACCACCCTGTATATATAGAACAGACACGAAAAGAAACTGCAATATACAAAATGTGAGTACGCGATAATGCGTCCTGTGTATCAAACTCTACACTATATATTAAAACACCTGCCGCAATTACTCGCCAAATTTTACGCCCTCTCCTTACATTAGCAGATAACTTTCAGTAGGGAAAACAACCCTAGTTGCAGCGTGAAAGTGTAGCTCGAGAGGCAATAGCATATACTTCATATCGTATGGTCGTCCGTGTGATAACAGCTTTACTGCCGTAAACAACGAAACTTTTTAAGGTGTTCAAAATTTAAGTGATACATGAAAAACGGTAAGATTGCATCTTCAAAGTAGAACAGTGGGCGAAACACAATGATGACAAAAAATGATAGACAGGTGTTAAAGCGCAAGGTGGCCCAAAAACACAAGCAACTGGCAGTTTTAGTTGAAACAGAACCCAGCAGATGACATTTAATTTCGTATGTCACCACGGAAAGAGATTGCTTGCGTTTTCTAGTCACTAAGCGCTTCAACACCTGTCTATCCTTCTCTGTCATCATTGGCTTTCGCCCACTGTTCTACTTTGAATACACAATCTCACCGTTTTTCACGTGTGCAGTCATATTGTTGATAACTTAAATTTTGGACACCTTGAAAAGCTTTGCTATGCACGGCGGCAGTGAGATTCCAGCTAAAGCACGCAACAATCATGCCTCTTTGGAAGTCATTCAGGTCTGACGTTGCAGCGTCTCTCAGAGAAATCTACGCATGCATGGAACACCTACTGACAGTTGTTCAGAGACTGAACACTTTCCCTTTCATGACCATACAAGATGGCAGACTTTTCCAGATGGCGCTCCTGTGCTACAAGTGTGAAATGTAGCATATTTTTTTTTTTTTTTTTTACAGTTGTTCGTATCATTTTGTCTCCCATCTGTATATATTACAAAAAGGCTAAGAATTACCGATTTAATATGTCATTTTTAATTAAGGAATTCTTCGTAAATTTCATATCTTTTCTTTTCTTATGGATCATCAGATATTAAAGGGAGAAAATTACTAAGGTTGATTGTTTCTAAATTTGGGTTATAAAGTGCATTAAAAAAATTGCAGATCTTGTTTACTGAAGTTCTACCTATGAATATTATTCCCAAATTTTTCAAATAGACGTACCAAAAATATAATGGTTCTTATTATGCAGGATTTAAGAGCTTCCAAAAAATAACCTACATGGTAAAGTTCCGTTTTTGAATGAGAATTGCTTCAAGACTACAGTAACTATTTTTTTACATATATTTATACTTTTATAATGTAATTTATGTCTTTCATAAATGTACAGGTTAAAGTCTTTAGATGTAGTGTCGTCGCATATGGTATTTATGCAGTTGTCAGTAAAGTACAGGGTCGTTTTAAAATAACTTTCTCTGTTTGGAGGCATTTGTAAGTAAAATTAACGATTTTGAGTAATTTGACGATCAGAGATCGTCATGCGGTGCAGACAAAATAAACTAATTGAAATTACATTAAACTTCGATGCAAAAGGGTTATAAAAGTTAATTTCCCATAACAATGCAATAGGAAGCTATCATTCTTGCCATGAGTTTTCAGTAAAATTAAATTTCTATTTTTCGACAGCTGTCTAAGTATTTGACAGTCAAAGAAAATCACCTCCCTCCTTCAAAACAATCTTATCGAAAAAAGTTGATGAATAGAATGAGATCGCATTTCCTATTTAGAATGTTGAATTCGTAGGAATTTGAAGTTTTCGAGAAAAGCAATCTATACTAATATTATAAAGGAGTAAAGATTGTTTTTTTGCTTGCTTGTTTGTTTGTTTGTAGGGGGTAATCTCTGGAACTACCGAACCGATTTCAAAAGTGATGGTGGCAAATTGATGGTGACAACCCCTCAACATAGGCTATATTTTATGTCGGTGTCACTAGGGTGCAGGAGCGAAAAACGTTCTAAAATTACGATTTTTTTCATACTGGAGGAGCTAGAAATTTGAAATCTGGCATTGTAGTTACTTATAAGATGTAAATGATCTCCAAGAACAAAATAAAAAAAAAATTCGAAATTTAAAAGGGTGAAATGAGCGAAAAGCGTTCTAAAAACATTCTAAATTACAATTTTTATGGAATCTCTGAACTACCGAACCAATTTCAAAAGTGATGGTGGCAAATTGATGGTGACAACCCCTGCTCCAACATAGGCTATAGTTTATGTCGGTGCCACTATCCCCAGGGGGGTGCAAGAGCGAAAAACGTTCTAAAAGTGCGATTTTGTTTATACTGAAGGAGCTAGAAATTTGAAATTTGGCATTGTAGTTACTTATAAGATGTAAATGCTCTTTTAAAACAAATTTTAAAAAAAATTAGAAATTTAAAAGGGTGAAATAAGCGAAAAGCGTTCTAAAATCATTCTAAATTACAATTTCTATGGAATCTCTGGAACTACAGAACCGATTTCAAAAGTGATGGGGGCAAATTGGTGGTGACAATCCCTGCTCCAACAGCATCTTTAATAAAAGAACTATGCGTTGCTGACGACTGGGTTTTTCGCTAATTGTTGCCACAGATTAATCTCGGAAAATGAAACATTTGAAGTTACTGAAAAAAATAATAGCTCGAAAAGTATTTGTCAGAAAATTGTTAGGCAAACTGCGTTTGAAAAGGTAAAAAATTGTATTTTTCTTGATATAAATTTCAAATCTAATGATTATGCCATTTTTCAAATATTGAATTTGAAAAATTACCAAATTTCACAATGGAGTACCATAGTAAAACCTTCATGCGTAAAAAGATAATGATAAGGGCGACGTGTCCTGGCGTGTATATTGGCTATAGTACAAGTCACAAATTATAGTAGCCTTATTATTCTGCTAAAATATAAAAGTGAATTATGAAATGTCAATATTTTGTTTGATTAAAAGTTCGTTATAAGAAATTGACCAGCGTAGCGGGCGTAGCTTGCTAGTATAAAATAATAAGACTAAGTAGCAAAGTCTTAGTTTAGCAAAGTTGGATGCATAATGAACATTAACGCGTCATCCGTCACTCGATTGATTTATTTATCTAAACGTTCCCAATATTTTAAAGGAAAATAAGTGAGGCTACGGTTACATACGTTCAAAAGAGAAATAGGTATAATGTATATATTTACAAGCGATTAATGTAAATATTAGATTGTTTTAGATTCCGACAGTGCCAAATTTTTGGCTTTTGGTACTAGTATTTTCTTTCAACGAATTCATATTTCCATTTCTTTAAAAGTCAAAAATAAAATGTGGTCTCATTCCGTTCAACAGATTTAGCTACAGATTAGAGTTTTGCATCAGATCAGCTAACCCGACTTTACCCGATCCGTGGTTCATTTAGGGCAAGGACCCTGTCCTGGTTAGGGTCGGCGCTCATTTTTTTCGTCCGGTCAACTGGTATTTTCTTTTTTGGTTGAGTTTTGACGGTCTAGTTCGGGTTGACCAGAATTTTCAGAATACTCTTCATGTGAAAAAATATACAGGGCTCGAAGCGTTTCTGAACATTTCTACCTTTAATACCTCTATTTTAAAACAATAGTTAATCTTTGTGGTATATTTCTATTGCAGATGTTTAAAAGGTAGTTACCATGAAAATTATCGTTTTCATAAAGTGGCAGCAAAGTTAGAAAAATTTAGGAACTCTGCGAGCACTGCATATATCTAAATATGAATGGGCATGTGACAGTCGTAGAGGTGAAGATAACTTAAACTCTGAGCAGAGTAATATGCAGTGGAATGTGTCATAGTAGCAACCGATTAAACAGTTCAAAACAGCGCCATAGTTTTTCTGAATTTTATTTAAAATCACATCAGGTCTTTGATGTTGACACTTAAAAACGTTGAATATTAAAATAATATAACAGGTATATTTCTTAATCTTGATTAATAGCCACATACTACATTAGACGGTGAGAAACCATAAAATTTTTAAAATATAAAACGGAACTGCTTGCAAAATGTCATCACCACCGCCGTGATACAAGCCATTTAAACACAAACTATATAATCACTTTAATTATTATCTCACGCCACACATTTGCCAAAAAATTTAAATAAATCAAGATGCCAAAAAAAAAATGTCAGAAGAAAAACTCTCCGCATGCAGCTATACACAGAAACTTGCGTAAAATGCGAAGTGTGCCGGACTAAATGGGTGAAAGAAAACCGGCTATGTGTGGATGCAAAGGATTTTTCTGGCAACTCGGGAAAAGAATTGGCAGAATAATTAAAAATAAGTGAAGACTTGCGAAAAATTATACCTGCCTGTCATTGCCATCCCCCATCCGTAGTTACGAGCATATAGACAATTTAATGTACACCAATAGAATAAAACTGTTTAAAAATATTGAGTAACCTGTACTTTCCAAAATATTTAAATATAAACAAAATTCTGAACATTAATATATACACACATTTTTCTGAAACATAAAAATATGTGCCTTTAATACATCTCTAATATCGTTAAAATATACCAAATAATTATTTAAACCTAGCATCAACCTTTGGATGCATTAAAAACAATACGGCATGTGAAATATTGATTACCTCCCAAAAAACTTTAAATAAGGGAAAGGGGTGGGGGGTGATAAGTGCACTTATCGAAAACAAAATCAAAGATTGTGATCAGAATAAAAATAACCTGATGCAACACATATATCAAGTACATTAACTACATTTACACATTATGCACGTTTAAACACTAGGTTAACATTGAAAAATAAAATAAAAGACAGTTCACTTTGAAAAATTCCAGTTATACTATATATTCTGAATTTTAATATATAAATGCAAAAATTTATGATGTCTTTGTACCTATGCAATCTGAAAACATTTCTTTACAAAAGTCTTTAACCCTTCTTTAAGGATAGGTTCAGTTAAGATGTCAGCAAAGTTTTCTTTTGATATAAAATGTTTGAGGGTGAATATATTCACAAAAATTAAATTTCTTAAAATATAATATCTAACACTTCATACATTTTGTCCTGTTGTTTTCAATAGGCGAATGTGAAAAATCTATTGCCGCTTAGTTATCACACAGAAGCTGACCTGAAAAATTTATTTTAGTTGGAAATATGTTCAAAGGATCAGGGTCCATAAGTCGTGTTTTTGGCCCATGAAATAAGCCTAAACTAGATTTTGTTATACTGACTTATTTCACTTTTTAATATTAGAAGGTTTATCCTGTACAATTTCAACAATAGTTTTTGCATTTTGTTCGGATTTATATGACTTACACAAGCTCAAAGTTCGTATTATTCGTAGTTTTTGATGAAAAATACGCAATTTCTCATAATTTTACCTCAATTATTTATACACTATATTTCCAGTGATGACCGGTCACTTGCGATCTTAGACGTTTTGTTAAATATCTGGAAAGATACATAAATAATTATCCTGTACCTTCAGGAGTGTAAACAACATGATAAACGTCATATTTCCGGGAATATTTTTTCCCGAAACCCCATAAGGGGCCGTCAACAAATTGAAGAAAAACGAATATTTTTTGGATAACCCTGTAAAAACTAATATTGCAAAAGCATTCAAACTGTAGATTATGATTAAGTGGATTATTGTAATAATTTGGGTTCAATTGTATGAAGATAGCATGTATACTCGAAGATAAATTCAGGTTTTTATAAAAACGGTCATAAATTTTACCAAGTTTTTTGCTTATAATTTGCAGAGTTCTTAATATAAAAACAAGTTTTTTTCAGAAAATATGACAAAAAAAATTATACACAATACCCTGTAATCAGAATTAAAAAATAATAAAAATTGTACGAAAAACGAGCAGATTTACTAAATATTGTTTCACTGCGCATGCGCGAATTTAATCAAAATATACTGTGCTACATTAGCTAAATGTATTGACCAACTTTTATGAAAGTCTCAAAAACATAGCTTGAAAATTCTGATAGTAATCGTCGATAGAATAAGCTCGAAATTCGCTGTTTCCAAAAGGAAGCAAAAATATGAGGGGTTGTATCAAATATAGAATGAGAGACACTTCATTCTTATTATGTCAACTTTGATAAGCTAGTACATTTGGATACAACCCCTCATCTTTTTGCTTCCTTTTGGGAACAGCGAAATTCGAGCTTATTCTATCGGCGATTACTCTCAGAATTTTCAAGCTATGTTTTTGACACTTTCATAAAAGTTGGTCTATACATTTAGCTAATATATTATGCACAGTATATTTTGATTGAATTCGCGCATGCGCAGTGAAACAATATTTAGTAATCCTGCTCATTTTTCATACAATTTTTATTATTTTTTAATTCTGATTGCAAGGTGTTGTGTATAATTTTGTTTGTCATATTTTCTGAAAAAAACTTGTTTTTATATTAAGAACTCTGCAAATTATAAGCAAAACACTTGGTAAAATTTGGGACTGTTTTTATAAAAACCTGAATTTCTCTTCGAGTATACATGCTATCTTCATACAAGTGAACCCAAATTATTACAATAATCCACTTAATCATAATCTACAGTTTGAATGCTAGAGCAATATTAGTTTTTACAGGGTTATCCAAAATATATTCGTTTTTCTTCAATTCGTTGACGGCCCTTTATGGGGTTTCGGGAAAAAATCTTCACGGAAACATATGACGTTTATGTTGTTTACACTCCTGAAGTTACAGGATAATTCCTTATGTATCTTTCCAGATATTTAACAAAACGTCTAAAATCGCAAGTGACCGGTCATCATTGAAAATATAGTGTATGAGCGCAATCGTGCAACACTTTCTTCTTTGCATATATTATAAAATACATCAAAATGCACAACATATGTAAAATTAAAAGTGTTGCAGAGCTGCGCTCATAGTAAAATATTAAAAATATATTAAAAATTGAGGTAAAATGAGGCGAAATTGCGTATTTTTCATGAAAAACTACGAATAATAATGAACTTTGAGCTTGTGTAAGTTATATAAATCCGAACAAAATTCAATAAATATTGTTGAAATCGTACAGGAAAAACCTTCTAATATAAAAAAGTGAAATAATTAAGTCAGTATAACAAAATGTAATTTTATTCTTATTTCATGGGCCAAAAACACGGCTTATGGACCCTGATTCTTTATGCATTCCTGTTCAATATGGATTACCCACTTGTTTTTAGCGGCTTCAGTTAAAGTTATATATTCGGATTCCATTGTAGAAAGTGCTACACATTTTTGTTTAAATGTGCACCAGATAATAGGAGCCTCATCTAAAAATAGAATATCCCCTCCCCCCAAATCGATACACGGTCCTCTCGATTACATACAAAATCCGCATCACTAACATTAAAGGTTTAAACTTTTTATGTTTGAAAGGTTGAATTTATAGTGTTGCGTAGATTTAACATAACCCAATAACTTCAATAAATAATTCCAGTGAACCATAGCAGGCTTTTCCTGAAACTGAGAAAATATATTAACTGAAAAGCTAATTTCAGGACGTGTGCGGCTTGAAATGTATGCTAGACATCAGATTAAACTGCGGTACGGTATTTTACTCATTTCTTGAAACTCTTTTTCTGTAGTTGGGGAATCCGTTTTAGATAACACAGTTCCTTTTGTTATTGGTAGTGATGTGTTGAATCTTAAACTTGCTAAACTTTTCATATACAGACTTGCCAAGTCTCCGGCTTTTTGCATACCAGTATTATCTTAGAGAGATTGTTGTTCTTTTAAATCGTAGAATGTTCCGATTATTTAAAAGTACATTTTCTCTACTAAAATACTGGTGTTCAAAAAGACGGAGACTTGGCAACTCTGCATATACCTCTGAAATGTAGTCAGATTGATGTGTACATAAGGTTATATTTCCCCCCCCCCCCTCAAAGGTTAATCCTAAAAGTCTTAGTTTTTCCAAGGATTTTAAGATCAAATCTACTTATTAGCTTGTCTATTGCCTGGTTTATATCTTGAGTGGTATTTCCAAACAGAACAATGACATTCACGTAAAGCAGGAGAACCAAATTTTCATTAAAAGCATATACACAATTACACCAGATTAAGCGTTTAAATTTTAACTATCAAAACTTAATTTATTTCAAAGAACCATTCTCTTCCAGATTGCTTTAAACCATAGATAGCTTTATATAGTTTACATATATGATCAGGATAACCTCTATCAATAAATCCTTGGTGTTGATACATGTAAATATTATTATTTAGTTTAGCATATAAATATGCTGCTTTAATATCAAGTTGACAATGTAACCAGCCGCATAAGCAAACTAAAACAGTAAAGAAAAATCTAATGATTGAAAATTTCACGACTGGGTTAAACACTCGTAATTTATTCCTTTTTACTGAAGAAAACCTTGAGCAAATAATTCTGCTTTGTATCTGTCGATTTTATTATTATCGTTATGTTTCACACTATAAACCCATCGTTTATTAACTACTGCAGTTTTAGCAGGTTTCGGGACTAAAGTCCAGACTTTTCTTTCTCTCATTGCTTGAATCTTTTCGTCGATAGCCTTAACCCATTCCATTTTCTGGGGGGGGGAGGGGGGGGGATTATAAGCTTCATTATAATTTGAAGGTATTTAATAGCCACAAAGTTAGCTTCAGGGGTTTCATTGTCAGACTCCTCGTCGCTAGGTATTTTAACTGGACCTAAATAAGTATTAGAAATACGAAAATCAAAGTATTTTTCTTTTAAAAGGTATTTTATTTTTCTCACAATAAGCCTTAGCTTCTGACCATGATTTTATCCTTATTTTAGTTCCAACTATACGATAGTAAATTATGTCTGGGTTCTTCTTTTCGTTTTATAGCTAATCGTTCACAAAGGAACTTAGAAGATCCAGGAGTAAAAAGTACTTGTTTAAACGTACTAGGTATAGAGTCATTTTGAGCTTTCTCTTGATTAGGAAAAGTGTTTTTAGCTGGAATGCTGCTCTTATATTCCGGCTTTATTCCTGATTTTGAATCTTTTTTAGGTTTACCCTCACCATTCGTTTCTTCAACAGAGTCCGATTCAAATTCCTCAGATGAGCTGTAGACGTTTCGCTATCGATCCAGTACGACTCCTTTAAGCTCTTCTTTCTAAAAAGTGAAATTTATAGTCTATCGTTTTACGTTCCTGGGGTAACCATATCCGATAACCTTTAGTGTAGATTGCGTATCCGACCATTCTACCTTTCTGAGCTCTCATTGAAAATTTATTTCTGAGTAGTTTAGGCTTTCCCACGTAAACGGTACTGTCGAAGGGTTCAGATGTATGAAGGAAGAAAGCCATTGGCAAAACAATTCAAACGGCGTTTTTGTTTACCGTTACAGGACCCGGTTCCAAGTACAGACAAAGTTAATAATTCTTCTGCCCAAAAACATTCGCTTAGCTTGCTGTCATGTGAAACGGTTTTATAGCGTTTAAAACCACACAATTGAAATTTTCCGCAGACCCATTCAGCTCGTTGGTGTACACGTTGCTGAATTCATGATGTATTCCTTGATCTTCAAGGTATTTACAGAAGACCTGGCTGACATATTCTCGGCCATTGTCAGATCTAAGATTTATTATCTTGAGATTCAGAAATCTCTCCGTCCTTTTTTAGAACCGTTTGAAGCTATCGAAAACTTCACTTTTTTGTTTAAATAGGTAAACAGCTACCTTTTTAGAATAGTCGTCTATAAAAGGTCGCTCCTTCATTTGATTTGGTCGGTAGGGGCCCCACAAAGGTCAGAATGAACCAACTCGAGGGGCTTGTTAGAGAGTTTGCCTATTGGCTTGAACGAGACCCTTCGGGACTTGGCGATCTTTCAATCTTCACAAGTAGGCATAGCTTATTCATTGAAACTTGGCAAACCGTGAACTGCTCCGCATTTACTTGTGTTTTTAAATGTACTTATTAATATTATTAATATGACAGAGTATACGATGCCATTCGTTTTGATTTCTCCGCATTTTTGAGTATCAACTATAAAAGCCCTTTTGTCTTTTACGGTGGGATATGTCGGCTTGCAAATGGAAAAGTTGTTAGTTTTTATGGCCGTAAAGATCTTTCTTACATTTCTTGAGAACAAAGTTAAACAACAATTTTTACATAAAAAATATGTTGCCATACTGTCAAGGGCTGGTTCTGACATTAAGTTACGTCTAAGCTTAGCGTATACATGACGTTTTTAAGTGTCAAATTTTACCACTTTCCCTTATCATAAAAGAACATCTCTACAGTTCCGATACCTAAAACTAGACATTTAACGTCCCCTATCACAACAGACATGATTGTTCCCTTCACAGTTTCGTATGTGGAGAAAACACCCCGATCTTTAGAAAAATTTGTTGATTCAGCAGTATCAAAAAGCCATTCCTGTCCTTTGACAGAGCTTTGATTCGCTTCAAAGGTGTCAGTGGCAAAACTGGTTTTTGGTCTATTGCCCTCAACCCCACTTTTTACTGGGTTTTATAGTACAATTTGGTGAAATGTGCATTTATTACAAACAATATCGCGTTTCATGGGAGTAGACCTACTACTACTTCTACTATACTGTTTTATATTTTTGCCTTTACGTATCTCAATTTTAGATTTAAATGCAACATTTGTTTTATCTAGATTGCATTGTTGCAAACGGCATTCTTCTAAAAGTAGTTCTTTCAGAATGGTATGGAATTTAAAATCCCAATCGGTATAACGATAAATATTAAGAACAATACTAGAGAATTCATCGGCAAAAAACGAATAAGCTGAAAAGCCTGATAAAAGGTCCTATAATGGGTGTCCCTGTTCCCTCAATTGTTTAATAATAGTACCCAATCTAGTTGCAAACAAACCAATCCCTTCCCCTTCTTCATACCTGGCAGCGCAAAATCTATCAAGGAGGGAAATTACTGCAGCTCCAGTTTTAGGGCAATAATTATCCTCAAGGATCTCCCATGCTTTCTAAGCATCAATATTTTCTGCAAGTAGTGGTCCAAGTTCTGAAGATACATTTAAATCTATGGAACTAAATTCCTTGTCACGGCGTAAATTAAAGTCGCACTTTACTTTATATTTTACACTGTCCTTGGGTGCTTTTTCTGTACCTTCAATAAATCCCCAGCAACCACGGTCCATAAGGAAGACTCATTTCCGCGGACCATGTTGAGTAGTTGTCTGGAGTTAAAAATTCATTATCAATCATTTTAATATAAACTGGATTAATTACTGTAAGAATATATATAAGAAATATATTTATATAAGCATGTAAAAAAAAGTAGAACAAATTTAAAATAAAAATGTCTTACGTATTACGTTCACTATAATATGATAGAACTCTATAAATATTATAAGTTTAAAATCATAGTCCACAAAAGTGCTACGTAAATTCTGTAGAAGTGAAACTCGTATTCTAATCCAGTTCACGAGCAACAGAAAGTTCTCTTAAATTTCAGTATTTAAAGCACAACAACTCAAGACACAACGGTCACATTAAACATCCCAACAAACACAAGATCTGTGGCCGCCTTCTGTATACATTAAGGCCAAACAGACTGGGGACCATTTGTACCCAGCCACCATTGTATTTTAAATGACACACCACTACATCCGCTGACCGCTGTTTCATTGATAACGGGTGAGCAAAAGTAAAAGTAATTGATTATCAGTGTCCAGTAGCCATTGAAGATGAGTTTGTGGCAAAGATATAAAGGCCTGGCATCAAATAAAAAAAAAAGGGCTAATTCCATGTATTTGATACATTGGTTATAAGATATAAAATATTTTTTTCTTCACTCTTTTCAACATAATTTTCGATATTTAAAATCTGTCATTAGATGAAAGTTTTAAATGGGGTGCGAGATATAATTTTTTTTTTACTTTTACGTGTTTTTTTGTTTTTTTTAATAAATAACAAGTAAAAGAGTCTTCAGTCTAAAATATGTATATATACATAAATAATTTTTATGAGCACATTACAGTGAAATTGAATATATGTTAATTTTAATTCATATATATTTTTTTAATTGCAAAGATAAATAGATACACAAATTAATAGCAAACATATCCAAATGCCCTTTTAAACGATACGAAATTAATTGGAATAAACTGCACTGTTTAAGCATACTTACTATATAGATTTATAATAAAATTTTTAAGGATAAATGTCAATTTATTTATTTATTTATTTTCAGTTTCAACAGAAAAATATTCACCCATAAAGAACAAGTGGAAAGTATATGCTACTTTTGTATACACCCCATTTACAGCTCAGTTTTACCGTATTATAATATTTTAAATTTGTTTCTAATATGAAATATGATTGCGAAAAAGAACTTTCCATGTAATGGTGATTAAATAATAATTGTTAAAAGAAAACAAATACAAGAGAGAAAAAAAATGGATGTTTTTGTAAGAACTGAAAACTGATTAAAAAAAAAAATCACACAGTATATCTTAATTTTTCTTTAAAAAATATATTTTTTCAAGTGACTTAAAATATATAAAAATTAAAAGAAAAATATATATGATTTAATAAAAAGAAATATTTTTATTTATTGTACTAAGGCATTGGCTCATAAAAGCTCCCCCCCCCCCCTCCCTCCTCCCGAAAAAAAATTGTTTCTGTCCCAAGTAAGCAAGTTATCAGACCTGAATCAGCTCAAGGTCAAGGTGATTTGAGGGGTGTGATAAGAGAGAGAGAGAGGGACTTTTCCTGGAATTTCCTGCCCTGTCTCATTTTTGCTCCATCATTCAGGTGTACAGAGTGCCAATTTGGGAGAGCAGATTACAGGGAGCAGACGCTACGCTCCTTTTCAATTTCAAATATAGCAGGGAAATGTTGCGTCTATCATTAAGTCTTATAAATTTATGTTTATTCGTTACAAGTTTATTAATTTCAATATAATCTGTTTTTTGCATCATTTATAATATTTATATTTTACTTTTTAATAATACACAAGAATGTTTTAAACCTATTTTCATTTTCGGCAAAATAGTGTAAAATTCAATTCAGTAATTTATTATTATTACTGTGTAAATTATTTTTAAACATTACAAATATTATCAATCTATTCTTTAAAATAGTTTGCCTCGCTTTAAATATAAAAAGTATGATTTTAAAAGAAAATTACTTTTTTTTCTTCTGGGTGAAGAAATTTACCAGTTTATACTCAAGAAAAATTCAGTGACAGTAACAATGGAATAGAGTTTCTTACATTTTTTAATGGCTAAAAAGCGTAAAATAAACAGTAAAATAAGTTTTATTAAACTGTTGACATGTTTCGGCTCCATCGGAGCGATTATCAAAACAAATAAGAATATTCTACAATTGCACGTTCTTTGAAGTTATTATTTGAAACGCCATCATTTAATTTTTAACTTCAAAAATCGTGCAATTGTAGAATATTCTTATTTGTTTTGATAATGGCTCCAACGAAGCCGAAACATGTCAAAGTCTAATAAAACTTATTTTACTCTTTATTTTACGCCTTTTACCATTAAAAAATTATATTCTTACACGGTGTTATAATTTGTTATATTTTTAAGGTGCCTGACTACGTACGGAGCAATTTTTTTCAAAAAAGCTATTTAATTATTTTTTGAACTTATTTTTATTAATATTATGACTAGAAACTGTGAAAAAAAGCAAAAAATATTTCATTCATTAATGAAATTTTGGTAAATGGGGGATTTTGTGGTAAAATTTAGCGAAATATAGCCCAATACGCAAAACACGCTATAGAAAAATATATTGTATGTATCTTAATTTCCTTTTTACACTTCATACTAATGATATTGGTGAAGGCAATGAACTAAAATCTAAGAGATATTTTAAATGTTTCAAAATTTATAGCATATCGCACCTTTTTACATGCTAATTTACATAAAATTCATCAATGTCTTTCCACGAAAGCATCCATAAAACAAAAAATATTTATTCTAAAATTAAACCTTTAGTTCATTGCCTTAACAATAGTGTAAATAACATTCAATTTAAATTTCATAGTGATATTCCTATAACTTTTTGAGAAATCATGTTTTGCGTATGGAATTTTCACCAAAAATTACATTTTCCAAAAAATGCATTTAAACTTGAGATTTTTGTTTTACTACAAGAATTTGCACAGTAATATGCAACTAAACTTCACTGTTTTTATGAGCCATACACATTTTTTTAAGAACTGAGCCTTTGTTTATTTCTAGAAGGCCATAATTTTGCTTCCCTCCCTCCCAGTAAGTACCTTTAAATAGTACTTCCGGTCCTTTAAACAGTACTTCCGGTTTGAGTGACAGCTATTGAATAATATAATAAAAAGAAAACTGCCCAGTTAAACTGAGGGCATTGAGTTCACAGGCTATTCACACTAATTGTATATTATACTCGTATTTCAAAGAATTTGAAATAAGCCCCTTGAAAAATAAAGAAATCGACAATATATTAAGGGGGGGTTATCCCCCCGTTACCCCCTCCTAGTTAACTAATGAACCCCTTAAACTAATCAGGGAAGCCTCTAATTACAATGAATATATATACAAAATTTGAAGAAAATCGGAGAATTCTGCATGAAAAACCCATTTATCTAAATTAAGGGGGACTAGCCCCCCCCTTTCCCCCTTTATACTTAACCAATGAACCCCCAAAACTATTCAGAGAAGCGCATTATCACAATGAACCTACATACAAAATTTGAAGAAAGTCTGATAATTCTGCATGAAAAACTGATTTATCAAAATTAGGGGGGTTATCCCCCCTTTCCCCCTTTATACTTAACCAATGAACCCCTAAAACTATTGACAGAAGCGTATTATCAAAATGAACCTATATACAAAATTTGATAAAAATCTAATAATTCTGCATGAAAAACCCATTTATATAAATTAAGGGGGGATTGGCCCCCGTCCCCCCCTTTATACTTAACCAATCAATCCCGAAAACGAATCAGGGAAGCGTCTTAACCCAGAGAACCTATAAACAAAATTTGAAGGAATACGGAATAATTCTGCAGGAAAAACCCATTTATATAAATTAAGGGGGGATTAGCCCCCCGTCCCCCCCCCTTTATACTTAACCAATCAATCCCAACAAAAACTAATCAGGGAAGCCTCTTATTACAATGAATATATAAATACAAAATTTGAAGAAAATCGGATAATGCTGCATGAAAAACCCATTTATCTAAATTAAGGGGGATTAGCCCCCCCCTTCCCCCTTTATACTTAACCAATGAACCCCCAAAACTATTCAGAGAAGCGCATTATCACAATGAACCTATATACAAAATTTGAAGAAAATTGGATAATTCTGCTTGAAAAACCCATTTATATAAATTAAGGGGGGATTGGCCCCCGTCCCCCCCTTTATACTTAACCAATCAATCCCGAAAACGAATCAGGGAAGCGTCTTAACCCAGAGAACCTATAAACAAAATTTGAAGGAAAACGGAATAATTCTGCAGGAAAAACCCATTTATATAAATTAAAGGGGGGATTAGCCCCCTGTCCCCCCCCTTTATACTTAACCAATCAATCCCAACAAAAACTAATCAGGGAAGCCTCTTATTACAATGAATATATAAATACAAAATTTGAAGAAAATCGGATAATGCTGCATGAAAAACCCATTTATCTAAATTAAGGGGGATTACCCCCCCCCTTCCCCCTTTATACTTAACCAATGAACCCCAAAACTATTCAGAGAAGCGCATTATCACAATGAACCTATATACAAAATTTGAAGAAAATCGGATAATTCTGCTTGAAAAACCCATTTATATAAATTAAGGGGGGATTGGCCCCCATCCCCCCCCTTTATACTTAACCAATCAATCCCGAAAACGAATCAGGGAAGCGTCTTAACCCAATGAACCTATAAACAAATTTTGAAGCAAATGGGATAATTCTGCATGAAAAACCCATTTATATAAATTAAGGGGGGGATTAGCCCCCCAGTTCCCCCCTTTTATACTTAATCAGTCAATCCCAAAAACTAATCATGTAAGCGTGTTAACCCAATGAACCTATAAACAAATTTTGAAGCAAATGAGATAATTCTGCATGAAAAACCCATTTATATAAATTAAGGGGGGGGATTAGCCCCCCCCCATTCCCCCCTTTATACTTAACCAATCAATCCCGAAAACATATCAGGGAAGCGGCTTAACACAGTGAACCTATAAACAAAATTTGAAGGAAAACTGAATAATTCTGTATTAAAACCCCATTTATATAAATTAGGGGGGGATTAGCCCCCCCTGTTCCCCCCTTTATATTTAACCAATCAATCCCGAAAACTAATCAGGGAAGCGCCTTAACACAGTCAACCTATAAACAAAATTTGAAGGAAATCGGATATTTCTATGAAGAGTTATCGCGTTACGTACGTACGTACATACATACATACATACAGAACCGGCGGGCACATAAGCTCTCAGGCTTTGATAGCCTGTGAGCTAAAAACCGCTACAACTCTGGTTTTATTTATCGTACAATAAAAATAAAAACAGTTTTGGAAAGGTACAAAGCTGGGCTTCAATAAAATGTAATAAAATCATTTTGACAATTTTGGTCGAAAACCACTTTTTAAACGTTGTCAGATAATGGAAAAGAGTTTAATAAAATTTAAGAAAAATGTTGTTGACATTTAAAATTACTGAAAATAATTCTCAGGGATTTTGTAAAGTTTTAAATAATCTATTTTTTCTAAAGTTTGACTATTAAACTGTGAGAGAAAAATCTAAATGTTATGATGCAAATATATGTAATATGTTTCAGATTATAATGATTTAATAATACTTAAAATAATAAACATAATTTATTGGTAACAGACTGTAAAAACCAGTGAAAAAAAAATCACATTAAATATCATTTGTTAAATATAAAATATATAACAGATCATGAAGAAAAGATTATTTAAGCAACAATTCAAATTTTATTCTGTAAAAAAGAATGCTTTTTAGAAGTTTATTTAAATGATAAAGTGTTTTTGCGTGAAAAAAAAGTACTAATAATTATTTAGGTACACTTTTCAAGAAAACTATAGGTATCAACTTATCTTGATTTTTTTTCAAAAAGTTTCAGAAACAGAATACTTAACGTAGTGAATTAGTTTTTTTTTTAATTATATACTTTTAAAATTTATATGAAATGCAATAATTTAAAAATAGCATATGATATAAATTTTAAAAATATATAATGAAAAAAATAAATACTTAATTCACTATGTCAAACATTGCATTTTTAAAATTTTTGAAAAAAATCTAAGTAAGTGAATTTATAATTTTGTTGAAAAGTCTACCTAAATGATTATTAGTACTTTTTTTCACGCAAAAACAATATATCATTTGAATAAACTTCTAAAAAGTATTTTCTTTTATAGAATAAATTTTGATTTATGCCTAAATAATCTCTATTGGGCGACAGTGGCTGGGTTTTGGCTAGCTTACATTTATAATAGGAATAAAAGGCATTTTTGTGGGCAGATTTGGGCTAGATTTAATTCTTGAAAACCACAAATGACGTGGTTACGGCGAGTTTCTGGCTAGCATTTATTCATTATGATTTTTAGTGGCCTAGCTATGGCTAGTTTCCATTAATAATTGTCATTTAAAGTATGATTGTGGCCAGTTTTAGGCTATCTGTCAGTTATGATTAACCACTTGTGGCACTATTATGGGCATCTTAATGTAGTTGTGGCCAATTCTGTTGCGGGCTGATTGTGGCCGGCGTGACAGTTTTTTTAAGTTGCCGTTACGGCAAACGATAGCGACCCCTCATCTGCTAGTTTGGGCCAAGGTTAACGTCGCCATCAGCGTCCCGTAAGTTCTATATTAGTTGGGATCCTACATTATCCGTAAAGAGAAATATCACCACTCTATCTTCCAAAAAAACATTCACAAAGATGAGGTCGTCAAAGGAAAGTCCATTTATAGCAAACAAGAACAGGAACAATTATATTAAGCAAGAAGTTGTACTAAGATGAAGTTTATTCGATAGCGTAGTATACATCACACTCTAAGGATGTTTGACACAACAGCCGGTAGAATTACTGCTATGGCCCATAACCTGACAGTCGTAGAGGTTAAGATAACTTAAACTCGGACCAGAGCAGAGTAATGCGCAGTGGAATGAGTCATTGTACTAGCCGATTAAACAGTTCAAAACAGCGTTAGCAGCGTTAATTTTATTTAAAATCACATCAAGTCTTTGATGTTGACACTTAAAAACGTTGAATATTAAAATAACATAACAGGCATATTCTTAATCTTGATTAATAGCCACATGCTTAATTGCAAAATTAATTTTTCAGCAGAGCTGAAATTACGCTGTAAATTTTTAATGAAATACAAAGAATGAATTATCACTTTACTAATCAGCGTTACAACCATTTAGAGTGAAAAAATGTCCAGACCGGGGTTCGATCCCGGATCCCTTGGTATAGCGCACCAAATGATTTACCAATTAAGCTCTCTCCCGAGCTCCCTCTCGGTGATTCTGACCCGACCCTTTCGGTAGGGGAGGTGACCGGAAGCCGAGCATTGCGCGGACGCTTCGTCGGGTTTCTCCGAATCGGCCCGTTCAGTCGGGAAGATGACCGGGTGCCCGACGCAAGAAGCTGAAGTCGACACGAGGGGAGCAGTAGCCGACACGAGGGGAGCAGTAGCCGACGAATCAGATTCCTTGCCGTGGTGGGACAGCTTGAAAGCGGTGTCTGTCTAGCCGGAGTGAAACTCCCTCTTCCATATTGGTGCGGTCTTCGTGTTCCAGGAGGAAGGCCGATGCCGTCTCTTGAGAGTCCTATGTGTAGAACAACCCGTGTCGCAGTCGCCGAGAGGCGTCAGGTTCACGGGAGGCCAAAAGGCCCGTTCCGCGGGACTTTCGGGACGACAGAGGTGGCGAAAGGACATCGCGTAGACCAATCCCTCGTGCTCGGAGCATTGAGCTGCCGGGGGGGTGACGCGAGGGCAAAGGTTGACTAAATCGGATCGGGCAGCTGCAAACTTTGTCTATGAGGAGACGAGAGCATAGGCAGGATCTGTTGAGCACGACTTGCATGGTTCCTAGTGAAGAACTTTGCGACCGAAGCGGGTTTGGGACCCCGTAGGCCGCCTTGCGAGTCCTCTGCGGCAGGATCAGTTGGGAGTCGCCTTCGAAGCCTGGTTCGAGATTGCCGACAAGAACAAGCAACGACACAGGAGCACGGCCTCAGCCTGCGATAAGTGTCTTGCAAAGTTTCTGGGAGGGGGAGACCTTTCTCGAGATAGGGCCACGGAGTGCGGACCGGTGGCTCGTCGGTAAAACGACGGTGTCTGGGCTCGAAATCAAATCATGGGCCGAAACCTAGTCCAGCACGTCTCTCGTGCAGCCAGGAATTTCCACGTCTGGCGGGCGGATGAGTGGCTCGTCTTCTGAGTTTCAACCAATACTAATTTCGATCGGGCCCGCCTCTTTGGCACGTTTGGAGGAGCTTTCCGCGACCTCCAGAGTCCGATGGCGGCCTCTTGATTCCTTCTTTGTTGTGTTTTTAGATTTTTAATTTGTTTGTGCATGTTTTTGTGATATTTGTTTCTGTGATATATGCTTGTCGCCATACTCGGTGTAACGGGAGTCTCTGACTTGTCAGGGACTCAGTCGCTGGCTTACCGTCTAGTTCTGCCTAGTCGGGTTCAAGCTCGCGCCGTTCACCGAGGGCAACCGAGCCGAGTCTCGTCTATGAGACATAGACCGATTTTCCCCGTGGTCTTGGGTCGGCTAGGGGCACCTTCCGACACACGTAGTGTCGCCCGCGGAAGAAGAGACCAGTGGCTTGCCCTTCCATGCATGTTCACGATCGGACTCTGTGGGAAAGCAAGGGCCGTAGGGATGCCGGACATATGGTGGATGACCCGACTCCCTTATGGGTGTTCGGCGATGAAGCCGTCCGACAGTCTCTACGGTTCATCAGGTGTCACGTGGGGAAGTATCCTTTGATGGTGGGAACTTCCGCCGAATCGCAACAACCTCTGTTGTCGACACTGGGGCAAGATGAGGAGGCGTCGCTGGAACGCGAACCCTCTGAATCGATCGTAGCGACCTGGCGAGACAAAGCCATGGTCTGCGTTAAAAGTTTTTCAGAACTTGGGGACGATGAGGAGTTGGGCTCGGTCGGCGCCGTGCGGGCGCCGATGGCGCTCATTAGTTTTACCAATTAAGCTATCCAGACGACATCCAGTCTTGCATTCCCTCACTCTTATATGGCAGGCTACAAAACACGCAGCACAAGATGGAAAGTCAATCATGAGCACAACATCGTTGGCAGGCATGAGACAAACCCAGCATCGGTCAATATCTATATACACCAATTCATTTTTCAGCAGAGCTGAAATTACGCTGTAAATTTTTAATTAAAAATTTACACCGTTTTTATTAAAAATGTACAGCGTAATTTCAGCTCTGCTGAAAAATTAATTGGTGTATAGATATTCACCGATGCTGGGTTTGTCTCATGCCTGCCAACGATGTTGTGCTCATGATTGACTTTCCATCTTGTGCTGCGTGTTTGTAGCCTTGCCATATAAGAGTGAGGGAATGCTAGACTGGATGTCGTCTGGATAGCGTAATTAGTAAAGTACTTGGTGCGCTATACCAAGGGATCCGGGATCGAACCCCGGTCTGGACATTTTTTCACTCTAATGGTTGTACGCTGATTAGTAAAGTGATAATTCATTCTTTGTATTTCATGAAAAATTTACAGCGTAATTTCAGCTCTGCTGAAAAATTAATTTGTGTATAGATATTCACCGATGCTGGGTTTAATTTGTCTCATGCCTGCCAACGATGTTGTGCTCATGATTGACTTTCCATCTTGTGCTGCGTGTTTGGAGCCTTGCCATATGAGAGTGAGGGAATGCTAGACTGGATGTCGTCTGGATAGCGTAATTGGTAAAGTACTTGGTGCGCTATACCAAGGGATCCGGGATCGAACCCCGGTCTGGACATTTTTTCATTCTAATTGTTGTATGCTGATTAGATAAGTGATAATTCATTCTTTGAATTTCATACAAAATAATTAATCAGTTCATTTATTATGTCAGGCAACACATTTACCCAAAAATTAAAATAAAGCAAGATGCCAAAAAAATGTCAGAAGAAAAACTCCACATGCAGCTGTACACAGAAGCTTGCGTAAAATACGAAGTGCCGGACTAAATGAGGGAAAGAAAACCGGCAATGTGTGGATGCAAAGAATTTTGCTCGCAACTCGGGAAAAGGAGGACAATGACAAGCAGGTATAACAGTTTTTCGCAAGTTAAAATGTCTTCACTTATTTAATTATCCTGCCAATACATTACTACAAATCATGTTATCATATGTAACAATGATGTTGTAACAATTCGTGCTAATTTTTCTACATAAAATATAAAATTCATATTAGATATACAATTGTAGATTACTTTTTCATAATTGCGTTAAAAATAATTATATTAAGGATTTTTTTTTTTCGCGTACGGATCGGGTTCGACTTCAAAAATAATTTTCGAGTTTCGGTCCGATACCCCTTTAACCCCTTCAGGGGCAAAGTACTTTTGGAGTTAAAATATTGAAATGATTGATTGACACCAGGATTCGTGTACAAATTTATTTGAAAATAAGTAAAAGCTTTCCTTTATGTACGTTATAAATTCAAAATTTGATTCTAAAATTCTGGTGTCATTGTGACATTTCGGGATTAAAATTAAGTGTTATATATAATATACGGCGCCCTTCAAGGGGTTAACCACGTAACAACTTTCCCCGAGTTGTGTTCGCGGAAAATGTTTTATCGGCACTAGTCAATTGATTAGCCCATAAAATTCCAGTTTTTCACCTGTTAATAAAAATACGCATAAATTAAAATATTCTATACTTCAGATACCTAAATCAATAAAAATAAGCATATTATATATATATATATATATATATATATATAACATAGGTTAATAAAAATTATCAAAAATTTAAATATTCTATACTTGGGATAACTAAAACAATAAAAATAAGCATATATATATATATATATATATATATATATATGTCGTAGGCTAATTGCAAAATCCGGCTGTTTGGAAAGAGCCCGGCTAATTGGAGAATCATCTTCCTTTCTCCAATCAGCCTTATGTTTTTCAGGCTTATTACAAAGAGCCTAGAGAGCGTTAAGCTAATTGAAAAATGACCACTTGTTTCACAGTCAACCAGATTTTGACCAGCTGTTTGCCCAAGTATCGTATTGTACCCGACCAAAAAATGAAAATTCATTTTTAAATCAACCCGCAACCCAACCCGAACCTGACAAAAATCCATCAAACCGTAACCCGATCCGAACAGGACAAATGAATTTCCGTCAACACGCAACCCAACCCGAACCTGCAAATTCAATTTGAAGTCAATCCGAATCCAAAAACGTTCCATCGAACCGAAAACCGATACGAACAGGGAAAAATAATTCCCGTCGACACGCAACCCAAACCGAACAGGACATTTCCATTCGAAGTTGACCAGAACCCAAAAATGTTCCATCGAACCGAAAACCGAGTTAAACAGGACAAAATAATTCCCATCAACACGAAACCCAACCCGAACCTGAAAACTCAATTTGAAGTCAACCCGAACACAAAAAAGTTCCATTGAACCTCAAACAGATCCGAACACCACACAAAATAATTTTCGTCGACACGCAACTCGACCAGAAACCAATAAAAAATTCTTTCAAATTGCAACCCTACTCGAACGCAACACAACTACACCCGAAACCGAAGTAAAGTTAAACTAATAGTTTAAATATTTATTATAGAAAACTTTTTTAAAAAATTGCTAAATTAGTAGCAATAGATTAATGTTTCAGGAGATCCACTTAATCGTTCATTTAAAATTGGAAAATATATTTTTTAATAATTAAAAAGTATCTACAAATATATAAGAATAATTTTAAAATGTTAATTATAAAAACTTTTAAAAACTTAATACAATATAATTAATTAATCTGAAACATTGTTCAGCTTAATTTCATTAATTTCTTTGTAAAAATCCCAACTTCCCGACTTGCAGAAACATAAATCTGTTGGGTTGCGTGTCGACGGAAATTATTTTGTCCTATTCGGATCAGTTTTCGGTTAGGTGAACTTTTTTGGGTTCGGATTGACTACAAATGGAATTTTCAGGTTTCGGTTGGGTTGCGTGTCGACGGAAATTATTTTGTCCTGTTCGTACCAGTTTTCGGTTCGATGGAATTTCTTTGCGTTCGGGTTGACTTCAAATTGAATTTTCAGGTTGGCTTGCGTGTTGATGGAAATTATTTTGTCCTGTTCGGATCGGTTTTCGGTTAGATGGAACATTTTTGGTTCCGGTTGACTTCAAATGGAAATTTCAGGTTCGTGTTGGGTTTGCGTGTTGACGGAAATTTTGTCCAGTTCGGATCGCTTTTCGGTTAGATGGAAATTTTTTTGGGTTCTAGTTGACTTCAAATTGAATTTTCATGTTCGGGTCGGGTTGCGTTTTGACGAAAATAATTTTGTCCTGTTTGTATCAGTTTTCCGTTCTATGGAAATTTTTGTGTTCGGGTTGGGTTGCGTGTTGTCGGAAATTATTTTGTCCTGTTCAGATTCCTAATATGACTCCATCTTAAATAAGACGTAAGCACCATGGCAACCTAGAATCATTACCTATCATAGGATATCATTGAATTAATTACGCATGATAGAATTTAATAGAATGAAGAAAAATTTTATTAATACCTTTTTTAATTTTGATTCGATTTTCATAAAATTTGAAATTACTCGACAAAATTCCTCAACGATTATATATATTAAATTTCAAACCATTCGGTTGGGTAGTTTCTGCGTTGTTATATGCGGACAGACGGACGGACCAGGCGACGACTTTAGCTGCTATGTATTTATACAATTGCGAACGTACCTAAAAGCGAGTGGTTACAGCCAGTCTCCCCATCCCCTTCTCAAAGCTCTACTACACTATATTTCCAATGATGACCGGTCACTTACGATTTTAGACGTTTTGTTAAATATCTGGAAATATACATGAGGAATTATCCTGAAACTTCAGGAGTGTAAACAACATGATAAACGTCATATATTTCCGCGAAGATTTTTTCCCGAAACCCCATACGGGGCCGTCAACAAATTGAAGAAAAACGAATATATTTTGGATAACCCTGTAAAAACTAATATTGCAAAAGCATTCAAACTGTAGATTATGATTAATTGGCTTATTGTAATAATTTGGGTTCATTTTTATGAAGATAGCATGTATACTCGAAGAGAAATTCAGGTTTTTATAAAAACAGTCCCAAATTTTACCAAGTTTTTTGCTTATAATTTGCAGAGTTTTTAATATAAAAACAAGTTATTTTCAGAAAATATGACAAACAAAATTGTACACAATACCCTGCAATCAGAATTAAAAAATAATAATTGTATGAAAAATGAGCAGGTTTACTAAATATTGTTTCACTGCGCAAGCGCGAATTCAATCAAAATATACTGTGCATAATATATTAGCTAAATGTATAGACAAACTTTTATGAAAGTCTCAAAAACATAGCTCGGAAATTCTGATAGTAATCGTCGATAAGAATAAGCTCGAATTTCACTGTTCCCAAAAGGAAGCAAAAAGATGAGGGGTTGTATCCAAATGTACTAGCTTATCAAAGTTGACATAATAAGAATGAAGTCTCTCATTCTATATTTGATACAGCCCCTCATGTTTTTGCTTCCTTTTGGGAACAGCGAATTTCGAGCTTATTCTATCAACGATTACTATCAGAATTTTCAAGCTATGTTTTTGAGACTTTCATAAAAGTTGGTCTATACATTTAGCTAATATATTATGCACAGTATATTTTGATTGAATTCGCGCATGCGCAGTGAAACAATATTTAGTAAACCTGCTCATTTTTCATACAATTTTTATTATTTTTTAATTCTGATTGCAGGGTATTGTGTATAATTTTGTTAGTCATATTTTCTGAAAAAAACTTGTTTTTATATTAAAAAATCTGTAAATTATAAGCAAAACACTTTGTAAAATTTGGGACTGCTTTTATAAAAACCTGAATTTCTCTTCGAGTATACATGCTATCTTCATAAAAATGAACACAAATTAGTACAATAAGCCACTTAATCATAATCTACAGTTTGAATGCTTTTGCAATATTAGTTTTTACAGGGTTATCCAAAATGTATTCGTTTTTCTTAAATTTGTTGACGGCCCCTTATGGGGTTTCGGGAAAAAATCTTCGCGGAAATATATGACGTCTATCATGTTGTTTACACTCCTGAAGTTTCAGGATAATTCCTCACGTATCTTTCCAGATATTTAACAAAACGTCTAAAATCGCAAGTGACCGGTCATCATTGGAAATATAGTTTATTTTATGTACTAGTTTTTATTTCAAAAAGTTTCAGTATGTAGTATTTAATAAACAAAGGGTCGTTGACCATGCGCCTACCAACCACTTTTCTTATATGCATGAAGACTTCGTAAATTTATATTTTTTTATAAATTTATATGTATAAATATATATTTTGAATTCATAGATAGAAAATATTAATTAAACAAGCGGGAAAAATTCTACCTTACTGCAGAATATAGATTGGCCACCCACGACTTTTATAATTAAGATTTTTTTTTCAGCCAAGTCTAACTCATCAAAACAATTCTTGCAATAGATTTAACTCTTGTTAAAATATTTTGAACACTGTTCCATGTAAAAAACTTTAACTGTTGACTCAGAGATTAGTCAATTAGGCCCAGTTGAGATCGATGTTTGAGAAATCGAAGTATCGGCATATTAAAGAGAGAGAAGTTGATTTTGAATATCGTTAGTAACAACAATTTGTATAGCAATGTATAAAGGGTGCCTCTTCCTTTATATATGGAACTAGCAAGCTACGCTGGTCAATTTTTTCTTAACGCACCTTTAATCAAACGAAATATTTACCTTGAATTTGACCTCATTTTTTAAAACTATTTGGTCCTTTACTTGGGATGTCCTTCTGCATTTCTGAAAACGATACGAACGCCATTGCGTTATTACATTTTTAAAGTGTCAGACAAAATATTGGCTGTTAAGGACAAACTCTTTTAGTTGATGATTTACAATAGGATTTGGTAAAGAACGATAAAACGATATGCTATATACTATAACCATCCTTGAAAACTCATCTAACTAACAGTGAAGGTTCCGTCAAAATCCATTCGGCAGAACAGTTTTAAAAGGCTAAGCTTTCATTACCTAGTTCATCTGATTATAAAACTTTTTCCCATAATTCAATCACCAAGCAAAGTAGAACAATATGCGAGATAGTAAAACTATCTCTGATAAATTATATAACCAAAAGTGCAAATCATGCCAAAATCCATTCCCCAAGGTTAGTAACATTTACTTTTTCAATGAGCGAAAAATGTAAATTATAACTTAATAAAAAGTATTTACGATTCAAAAAATAGTAAATTAAAATGTTTTTCATGCTTACGATTAAATAATAATTAAAAAAAAAAAAAAAGAGATTCGCGTTGAATAAATAGAGAGTCACACCGCTTGGCACGGTTTGAAATAAAAATTATTTGTACATTCAGGGTTGAAATAAATGGCGCATTAGCATACATTTTGGTGCGATGTTGGTATAACGGAAAAAAACCGAAATATATCCAAAAAACTTCGTTCCAAATTAGGTCAATTCTCTGTAGACTATTATGGAATAGGTCAGCTTAGAAAAAAAGAAAAAAAGAAAGAAAACTGCCCAGTTAAACTGACGGCATTGAGCTCACAGGCTATTCACGCTAATTGTATATTATACTCTTATTTCAAAGAATTTGAAATAAGCCCTTCGAAAAAAAATTGAAGCAAATCTGATAATTCTGCATGAAAAACCCATTTATCTAAATTAAGGGGAATGATTATCCCTCCCCCGTTACCTCCTTTATACTTAACCAATGAACCCCCAAATCTAATCAGGAAAGCGCCTTATCACAATGACCCTATATACAAAATTTAAAGGAAATCTGATAATTCTGCATGAAAAACCCATTTATCTAAATTAAAAGGGGGTTAGCACCCTTTATACTTAACCAATGACCCACCCCCCCCCAAAAAAAAAAAAAACTAATCAGGGAAGCGCCTTATCACAATGAACATGTATACAAAGTTTCAAGAAAATCTGATAATACTGCATGAAAAACCCATTTATCTAAATTAAGGGGGGGGGATCAGCCGACCCGTTACCCCCTTTATACTTTACTACAATGAACACCCAAAACTAATCAGGAAAGCGCCTTATCAATATGAGCCTATGTACAAAATTTGAAGAAAATCGAATAATCCTGCATGAAACACCCATTTATCTAAATTAAGGGGGGATTTAGCCCCCCTTTCCCCCTTTATACTTAATCAATGAACCCCGAAAACTAATCAGGGAAGCGCCTTATCACAATGAACCTATATACAAAATTTGAAGAAAATCGGATAATTCTGCATGAAATAACCATTTATCTAAATTAAGGGGGGATTTAGCCCCCCTTCCCCCTTTATACTTAACCAATGAACCCCCAAAGCTAATCAGGAAAGCGCCTTATCACAATGAACCTATATACAAAATTTGAAGAAAATCTGATAATTCTGCATGAAAAAACCATTTATCTAAATTAAAAGGGGGTTAGCCCCCCTCGTTTCCCCCCTTTATACTTAACGAATGAACCCCCAAAACTAATCAGGGAAGCGCTTTATCACATAGAACCTATAAACAAAATTTGAAGCAAAACGATTATTTCTATCAAGAGTTATCGCGTTACGTACGTACGTGCATACATACATACATACAGGCAGAACGGGCGGGCACATTAGCTGTCAGGCTTTGATAGCCTGCGAGCTAAAAAATGAATAATTGTGTTACATTATGGTGTCTATGGGGTTTACATTATGGAGTCTATGGAGAAAAATCACTTCCGTTCGATTTTAATGAAGAAACAATACTTCAAATATAATGAAATTGATATGCCTCACTGAGGTGGACTATTAAAATATGCCATTTCTCGAGAATTAAATAAAAATCATGCATTCGTGACATCATAATTCACTTTTATATTTTAACAGAATAATAAGTCTACTATAATTTGTTACTCATGCTATAGCCAATATACACGATACACGTCGGCACACATTGCCGTTATCATTATCTTTTTACGCGTGAAGGTTTCGCTATGGTACTTCATTGTGAAGTTTGGTAATTTTTGAAATTCAATATTTGAAAAACGGCATAATCGTTAGATTTGAAATTTATATCAAGGAAAATACAATTTTTTTTATCTTTATAACGCAGTTTGTCTAACAATTTTGTGACAAATACTTTTCGAGCTATTAATTTTTTCAGTAACTTCAAATGTTTCATTTTCCGAGATTAACCTGTGGCAACGATGGATGGCTGTGACTTTTCATAAACATGAATTTTATTGTAGACTGAAAGAATTAGCCGTGTGTGGCTACAAATTAAACTTATTTTGTACTACTGAAAAATCTGAGAACAATTTAAAAATCGCGATTCTTACTATTAAATTTTCAGAGGTTAGCATCTTTGCTTGAATAACCTTAAATCTATGACCACAGATGAAGATGTTTATGTCACATGCTTCTAAAAAATTGCTTTATGGATATGTGTTATGAGGTAATTATCATATGGTAAAGCAAAAATACCAAGAGTCTAATTAGTCTTGAAGGTGTAAAGCATTAGTTTTTAATATTTTTTTTTATTTAATAATTTAAATAACGTTGACAATAATTTTTCTGCAAGAGTTCCACCTGTTAACATTTTAAACATATGCTACCAAGAAGAAAATCAATAAAATTTACAAGACCGATCGCTTCAATTTTTTAGGTGCGTTCGTAATTATATAAATACGTAGCACCTCTGTCCGTCCGTCTGTCTGTCTGTCTCTCTGTCCGTCCGTCTGTCAGTCCGTCCGCATATAACAACTCAAAAACTACCCAACCGAATGGATTGGAATTTAAGATATATTATCTTTGCAGAATTTTGTCGAGACATTTCAATTTTTTTTTTTAAATCGAATCAAAACTTTAGGAGATATTAATAAAAATATTTATTAAGAAATTTGAATTAAAAGAAAAAAAATCTATGCTTTCTTGTTAGAGGAGCTTCCGAGGTTGAATAGTCAAGCGACCGAGATACTTATTTTATGACAGAAATTAATCTGCAGACGATATAATTCATTTCGCAGAATTAAAAATCATCAAGATCTGAATATTTATATAACTAGCTATAGTACGAACGCACCTCATTTGTCACGTTTGACGTACAATTTCCAACTTGTTTAAATTTAATTTTTGTTACAATTTTTTCTATCCACGCCTTCAACCATATTTAAGACCAATATATACACAGAGTTCCCACTAAACTCCTGTCCACCACCATCAACTTCAGAACGACGACAGATATAGGGAGAAGTCAGAAGTAGCGAAATTACAGTAGCCACTACTTTTCCTAGTTGTTTGTAGTGTAGCGCACTACATTTTGAAAAATGCTATGTATAGCGAGTGACGCTATAGAAAAATCCGTAGTTTGTAGAGAGCACAGACGCTACTTTAGGAAATAAATAAAATGTGCCATTCTTCAAATCACATGACCGTAATTTGCCTCTTTTGTTCAAAATGTGTTCTGCATAAATATGTTATGTACAATAACAGCCCCTCGTTATAGCTCTTGTTCAGATATATAGCTTTGTTTTCGTATATTTAAAAAACAACTGTTAGTTTAACCGCATTTTTGTGCAACGTATATATAAATATTTATTGTTTCTGTACCTCGCTGTGTATAAACTAACATTTTGAAAACTAACACAAAAACGTTTTCTTGAATGTCATCTTTCTTCATTCTTTTATGCCTTGGGTAATGTCGCGTCTAATTATATACCGACAGATGCAATATAACGAGAGACCACTGTATCACTCCCTTCAATCTCAAGTTCGAGTGTAGATTGAATCCTATTGCAAAATATAGTATTGAAGTAGTGAATACTTTCAAAAGTAGTTTGCAGTCTACTTTTTAATAGAAGTAGTTCTAGTTAATTACATGTTTGGTAAAATAGTTGTAGTTTGCTAGAAAATAAAAGTTTTTCCGACCACTGTCATAGACGTGGCCGTGGTCTAGGGCCTAGGCATATATTAAAATTAATATGTGCTATGTAATGAGGTCACTTAGAACACCACCTAGCGCCAAAGTCTGCAATTAGCGATCCTAATTCGAAAACGGTAAGATATACGGAGGGGGGGGGGGGGGAGAGTAAATTACAAAGTTGATTGTCGATTTAGTATAAAATGTCAGACATGTAAAAATAGTTTTGTTAAAAGCCATGAAATGTAATTTTTTATATCTAATCACTTGTTATTTGCCACAAATTAAATCCAGAAGGGTGACATTATAAGGCACATTTACTGATTAAACTAACTCATGTAAACAAGGTACAGTTTATATTAATAAGAAAATCAAGTAAGTATGCTCAATATGTCCACGATCGGCAGAAATTCGTGCTTTTTGCATGCATTTCTATGGTAGACAATTAATATACTTAACTTGATTTTCTTATTTAAATAAACTGTATCTCACTTAGTTTTATTTGTAAAATGTGTATTTGCCTTATAATGCCATATACTTTTACATGCAGTTTGTGGCGTATGCTAGTGATAGGATATAAAAATTTACGTTTAAGGACTTTTAAAAAATGTTTTATATGTGTACTTATATTTGCATGTATAAGATATCATTTCACACTAAATCTAAGACATTCTACAATTTTGCAATTGATTTTTTTCCCGTATCCAGGGGAAAAATAAGGATGAAAGTGCTGCGCCAAAGTGACATGTTATCAACACTATATTTTAATACTATTCTTCGCCTTCTTAAATCTCAGAAATTCTGTAATTAAATAAGGAGTAGAATACCATTAAAATGTACACTATATTGCCAAAGGTGACCGGTCACTTGCAGAATTTAGACGTTTTGTTAACTATCTAGAAAAATAAATGAGGAATTAACCGGAAACTGCAGGTGTGTAAACAGCATAGTATAGGTTATATATTTCCGCGAAGATTGTTTCCCGAAACCCCATAGGGGACTGTCAACAAATTGAAAAAGAACGAATATCTTTTGGATTACCCTGTAAAAACTAATGTAGCAAAAGCGTTCAAACTCGAGATTATTAATAAGTGGCTTATTGTAATATACTGTGTTCATTTTTTATGAGGATAGCATGTATACTCGAAGAGAAATTAAGGTTTTTATAAAAACAGTCCCAAATTTCGCCAAGTTTTTTCTTATAATTTGCAGAGTTCTTAATATAAAAAAAAGTTATTTTGAGAAAATATGTCAAACAACATTGTACATAATACTCTGCAATCGGAATTAAAAAATAATAAAAATTGGATGAAAAATGAGCAGGTTTTACTAAAAAATGTTTCACTGCGCATGCGCGAATGCAATCAAAATATAATGTGCATAATGTATTAGCTAAGTATGTAAGCAACTTTTGTGAAAGTCTCAAAATCATAGCTTGAAAATTCTGAAAATTATCGTCGATAGAATTAGTTCGAAATCCGTTGTTCCCATAAAGAAGCAAAAAGATGAGGGATTGTATCA
This sequence comes from Maratus michaelseni, assembly GCA_963931845.1. Taxonomy (NCBI): domain Eukaryota; kingdom Metazoa; phylum Arthropoda; class Arachnida; order Araneae; family Salticidae; genus Maratus; species Maratus michaelseni. The sequence continues at coordinate 411,475,494 of OZ007586.1, forward strand.
AATATCTGTTGATTAGTGCCAAGATATCATACACAATATCGCACGTACTTACTATATTTGGATACAACCTTAGACCATACAATAAACTAGACCCCACATTGGTAACCTTTTCGATGACCGGCATCAGAGGTGGTGGTAGATTTATTCCGCCAAACTGGTTTTTCTCCTGCCAAAATCTACTTGGAGGAATTTCCCCCTTAACTTTATATTGCGTCTGTACCATAGAACTAGGAACTTAAAATAGAAGGAGAATGTAGGGTGTTTTCGTCCGTCTTTTGTTACGGGAATTATGGGAAGGTGTTCAAACCATAGACCTTACAATATACTAGACCCCACATTGGTAACCTTTTCGTTGACAGACATCAGTGGTGGTGGTGGTGGTAGATTTATTCCGCCAAACTGGTTTTTCTCCCGCCAAAATCTACGTGGAATTTCCCCGAATTTCCCGCCGAAACTTTATATTGTGTCTGTGCTGTTGTTGTTTTTCTAGAGATTGACTAATATTTTAAATTCAAAACAGTTCTTTTAAGAACTTATTAAATCAAAATGCCACAAAATTGTTCCATTTTCAGCTGCAAAGAAACGGCCGCATCAGGAAACGCTGTTGTATTTCACAGGAATGTTTTCTTGGGAGAGGGGGGGAGTGATTATTCTTTTTGTAAGATTTCTCATGTGAAATTGAGTTTATTACCTAAATATTGATTATTTATACATTTTTTTAAACCCATTGATATTGTACCTGGCAAAAGCATGAACTTCATTTTTACAGATTTTCTTATTATAATAAAATTTTAGAATATCTACATAATTTTTTAATTGTTTTTAGGTTAGACCATTAATAGGGAATAAAATGCATCATTTTCAGCTGATTACATCAGGTGTTTTTTTTTTTTTTTTTTTTTTATAACATGGGTTACTTTTTAGAAAAGTGTTTTTTTTTTTTTTTTCAAATAAGAATTTGTGATTAAGCAAGAGCTTAATTGTCTGCCATTTTGTAATAAAGTGATAAAATGTAAAATACTCAATATATTAAAATCATCGAACAAGCTGTAAAAATTTAGCTATGTTTAATTTTTAAAATTCTTTATTATACTTTATATAAAGAAAATTTCAAAATTTATTTTTTTAAGAGGACAGTACAATAAGTGATTCCTGTCATGTGACAACATTTTTCTTCTTTCAAGTGCTGCGGCATCGGAAATTCGGTTCAAAATGCTGACGGACTTTTCTGAAATATCTTCTGCTTTTATTGAAAGCCTCTTTTGATAGCAAACTAAATAAGAACACTTGCCAATTTCATACATTTCCGATCACAAATTAATGAAACAATTTCCTGACGGCTCGGCCTACAGGCACAAGTAGATTTTGAAAATACAGATAGTGGGGGCACCTGTTTATTGGGAATTGTATAAGAAATGACCTTTTTGCCATGATTCGGCAGTTTAGACCACCCATTTCAAAATCTACCTGTGTCTGTAGACAGGATTTTTTTTTCTTTTTTTTTTCTTTCAGGCTATAAGAGTTGGTCTTATAAAAAAACTTGTCAAAGTAAAAGTTGTAGATACTATTAAGAGGATTTATAATAAATTTAAGCAGATTTGATATCTTGTGAATTGACGAAGTTTTGAATTCTTTTCTTCTTAAGCCCTATCCCCCCCCCCCTTGAGGTCATTTTTAATGATATCAAAAATCTGTCATACATAAATTTTCGGCCCTTTTTCTAGAAGTATTAATAACTTTAAACTGATTCGATACGTATCATAATTAAGAAGCTATGGGGATTTTTCTGTTTTCACCCCCCCCCCCTTTGGTTCGATTTTGCCCATTATCGAACTTGAACAAGATATTATGCACTTTAATTTTGTGTATCAGTTTGGAAGAGATTTGTGCAGAATTATTGAAGTTATCGTGTCCATAAAAAAGTGATCTAGATAGATAGATAGATAGATAAAAGTTTTGAATTGGGGGTGGTTTTGGGTTCTGGAAGTGATGATCGGCGTAGATCTGCAAAAACTTTTCAGAAAGTCCAACATAGGGGAGAATGTAATAGGTAGTATTTCTTACGAAATCTACCTAAAATCATAAAGTAGCCATTTTGTATTTGAGAAGGTTTTATAGCATCTAATTATGACAGCAAGTATTGTTTAGAAGTCAACATTAACAGTCAGAACAGTAACAGAAGTCAACAGTCAATAGTTGCCGGTGGTTATTATTTTCAATAATTGTAAAGAAAAAGAAAACACTTGAGAGTCAAACTTAATTTTTTATAGCATCCAAAAGTTGCAAATTATTTCTTCTCAGAAACTTATGCAAAATAGTTATTTTAACTGAGAAAAAATTACACAAGTTCTAACTTAGTAGATATGAAATATCCTGGAATTTTTATTTTTCATACAAAAAAAAATACTGTGCATTTGTATTTTTATTTCTATACATGCGTATAATGTTATCTATCGATGTTTTCCTTTTGATTAAAAATATTGTAATACATTTATACTTTCAATTAAATATATATATATATATATATATATATATATATATATATATATGTGTGTGTGTGTATATATGAAAGATTGCCAAAAATATGCCTTTAAATTGGAACATCAAAAGCAAAACAAAAATTCTGGATTGCAGCAAAAATATGTTCTATAGAATGTATTGTACATAAAGACAGTATGTGATTTCAAGTTTTCAAAACCTATGAAATACATTATCAAATCAAATAATATTTTATAACATGCCACTGCTAATTTTCCACAAATTCTTTACTTTTGTAAGAAAAAAAAAGATACTGTAAATACTGTTCGATTTTCTGTTATTTTAATAATGCCTGCTAAATTTAATGCATTTTTAGAATTAAAAAAAAATCTGACATTCATTTGTTACATTTCGAGAAATGATTGTGTCAGATTGAAGCTTTCCAAGCAGAAATCTCGAAATAATTTGTGTTATCGTACTTAATATCTTATATCACTAATAAAAAAAATATAATTTAAGTAACATTTATTACAAGGACAAAGCCATTTTATAACATTAAAATAAAATACAGCAGCAAAAACAGAAAAAGAAAATCCATCCAGAAGATTAAACAATCCTTTTTTCACCATGGGTGGGACTCTCATAACTTATTTCTATCCTTCCTCTTTGACATTAAATCCTAGAAGGAGCAACAGTTTCGTTTTGGTTTGTTTACGTTTATTTTTATTGCGAGAATGAAATCGAAGTTGCCAAGAAAGCGATCACCGCCAAAACAGACATTTTTTAAAGCGCCAATCTGAGCTGATCCTGAAACCGGATTTTCAACAATATAACAAAGAGATGTGGCCTCTAGTAGATTATTCCTCTGAGGTTCAAACAGAATGGCTTGCAACCCTCCCGATATTGGTGAAAAGTTTGCTTTTATCTTGGCATAGACGTTCCTACTAACCGTCGCCTCACATGATGGGTTGCCGAATGCTGCTAATGGATAAATATGAATGCTCTTAAATCTAACAGTTTTCTAGCATCATATTCAGTAAATAGTTGCGTCAAAATAAATTTAACCCTTCTACTAGTATGGCATATAATGCAGTTAAATGTTTATTTGGAAAAGATAATAAAATTTTAACTTCAAAAATTTCTTTATTTGTAAAATTTAAAAAAAAATAACTTTTGCCTTTTTAAAAAATAATTCCATGAATGTTGTATTAGTTATGAACTTTTTTTCTATGGTTTCTTTAAATTGTTTGCCATCAAGTTTTCCCAGGTTCTATGTAGTATTGCTCTTAAAGCACTATCGATCAAATGTTTAAGTAATAATTTATAATAGAATTAAAATTATTCTTTAATTTAACAAATTATTCATTAAATAAAGATTTTCGTAAGAAAATGTTTCTATGGATAGTTATTTCATAAAAATAAAATTGTTATGATGAGGTTTTAAAATGTAAGCAAATAAATGATTTAAAATCTACAAATTTCAGAAATTTGTTATGCCCTTAAACACAAGGTGTGCATATTTAAGAGAACCATATATTCTAATAAAACTAAAACATACCGATTAAAAAAATTATTTAGAAACTTTGCAATTATATAATTTGCTAATTGAATTATTGATATTAAAAATTTTATGAGAAAAATCTGAATAATCTTTGAACAAAAATTATGTATCAACAGTGGTGAAATGGTTAATTTTACCTGCTACTGAGTTTCACTTTTTTTTTTCTCCTTTAATAGCTGGATTTAAGAATTGTAAACTACTTTCTTTTTCTGTCAAATTCTATTTTTATCAAATGATATTAAATTTTCCTCTCCATCCATAGTTAGAAAAGGGAATAAAGTTAATTTGCTTATTAGTCTTTATTTGGAAATATTTTAAATAATCTAATCATTTGTTTTAAGTAATTGTTGCTGTGAAATAGCAACACTGATTTTTTCTGCATAATGTTGAATTTATTTTACATGAATTATATCTAAATACAGAAGAAGAACTAAAGTTGATTAGCTTATTTTATTTATATAAAAATATGAATTTTTTTTTTTTTATTCTTGTGAAATTGTGAAACTGAATTTTTCAGCACACTGTTCATTTCTTTTAAATGAATCTTTTGTAAATATACAAAAGGTACTAAAGTTGATTAGCTTAGTTCGAAGAATTATTTTCTGTATATTAAAATATTTGAAATCATCTCATCATTTGTTTTATTTGATTGTTGCTGTGAAATTGTAAAGCATTTCTTTTATATGAATGTTTTATTAAATATTTATACAATAAAGTATTTCAACGTATTTAGTTTCCTTATTTGTAATTATATAAACACCAGTGGACACATGCAAATATTTCACACTGCAGTCTAATATTTTTTAGATGCTGGTTTAAACTTATTTCCTAAACAACATTTGTCAAGCCAGAATATCATCTAATTTATTCAACCAAAGTTACAGTAAAATCTCGCCAAGGATAGCAAACGGGGAAAAAAAAAAGTAATTTTATTTTAACTGCATTACAGGGTGACATCATCTGTTTTGGAAAAAACATGGGGGAAAAAAATAATTTGAGCATTTTAATTAAAATTTTGCTTTTTAATCATAAATATAATATAAACGTGTGAAACAACAACTTTGTCCCACTTGAACTTTATTGGAACATATATTTTTTATTTTAATAATTTTAATCGTTTTTATTTTTTGTGGCAACGCTTATTTGAGAAAATCATTTTATTTATGAAAACAATGCTGATTTAATTTTTAATTAAATGTAAATTTCATCAAACATGTTTTAACGAAATGTGAGTATAATATGTCAGAAACATGTTAACATTTTTTTCATATGGTATCTCATTTATCGTTTTGCGTTTTTTATTTGCATAGAAAAAGGGATGTTGACATCAGAAATAATAAATAAGATACATTTTATTAGTATTTCCTAATTTCATAAAATGAAACGATAACTTTAAATCCTTTTAACTAAAAAAAATATATATATATATATATATATCCTACTGTTCAATTATTCAGTCCTTTATAAAGATTTTTTTTTTCATCAAATTCATCAGAAGAAAGGGGATTTTAGTTAAAAATAAGGGTTTGGTTTTAAATTTTAAAATCAGGTGAATACAATCAATTCTTAGTTGATATTACGAAGGGGAGGGGGGGGGAGGTAAATGTATGTGTTTATTTTATAAGTAGCCAGTGACTGATTTACAAATTTGGGGGCCCTGGGCACAGATGCTTTAATAATTTTGTGATATGTAATGATGTTTCTTCTCAATTTTTTAGCAGTAAAAGTTTTTATAACATCCTCATAATCTTAAGTGCTCTATCTCGCTGACGATTTTTCAATCTTTCGTCAATTTTAAATATCCAATGGTAAAATTTATTTTTAAATATTTAAATGCAAATGAGATATTTTTAAAAATTTCTCCCATAGGATTAACATTAGCGACTTGGCGTTTTCTCGTCAGTGATGTAGCCCTTAAAAGTTATTTTTACATGAAAATAAAAATAAAAACTTTCCATATTAATTTTGTGTTTTAATAGTTTAAAACTTCAGATTTGGGCTAATAATTTAAAAATCTTCCGTAGCATTTGCGGACCCCGGAAAATCGGGGGCCCTGGGACAGTGGCCCGAATGCCCTGCTATAAATCAGGCACTGAAAGTAGCTGCATTACGTAATAAAGTTTTAAAATATATCGAATTTAAAATTATTCTTGAACAAAGTTCTTTTTTTATAAGTTATTTAAAGAAATTAGACCGGAGTTCTTTATTGTCATAAAAATAAAGATATCAAATATCGGAAAATTGAAAATATCGAATTAAATATTAGTTTTAAAAGCAACCAATTATTGTTTTTTAAGTATTATTTTATTGGTATTTAGGAAAAACATATCCATCCCCCCCCCCCTCCACCCCATAACAAAAAGAAAATATACGTAACTTTAAAAACAAAGCTTTAAATAGATTGCATTATGTTTGCACTCCTTAGGTAACATATCTTGTTTGTTTGTTTTGTTTGTTTGTTTATTGAGAATATACATCTGACTTGTGTGCTTGACATCAAGTGCCCGAGGTACCATATCCTTCGCATAACAGACGTAGCAAAAATCAAAACAAATCTCATCTCAAACGCTTAAATAAATAAGAAAATATCGAGGAAAAAAGACGCCAAGACAGCGATAACTATGCCGTACTATTGCCCTGCTTGCTCCCGACTTTGAAATAGTTTCGGAAAATGCCGTAAATAAAAAAATTCCGTGGCAAAATAATCCAGGGGAAATGTACCAAAAAAAGGCGTTACCTTACAAAAGGTATGGTAGAAGATTTTTTTTTTTTCTGACTTGTATATAATGATGCCAGCATGTAAAAACCGAATTATCCAACAAAATTTCTCAAGGGAGAATTTTCTGTGGCCAAAAAACAACAAAATTTTCACACATTTTTTTGTTGTTTTTTAAATATCTCGAAACCCGTTGTCGTAACGTATTATTTGTTTATTACACTCTTAAAGAAGACAAAATTCTCTACAACTTTCATATTTAAAACTTTTTTTATACACTCATTAGGAAACGCAGTACGACATTTCAAAATTAAGACAATTTTTTCAATTTCCTTAAAAACCGTGAAAACGTAGTTTTGTCCCGATGTTTCTAATGTTCCCCACGGATTTAATCATGGATGTCAACTTCTACATATTGATAGCTGTAAATTATCTGTTATTTGGACACCCTCTTTCTGAAGTGCTGTACGGCCTTTCAAAAATGAGGCTATTTTTCCAACTTACGTACCCGCTGTTTACAGAGAGAGTGGGTATGGGGAGGAGCGGACGGGCGACAAACAACTGCCTGGGAAAAAGAAAAAATACCTCTAGAACAGGGGTTGGTACAAAATATGGTACGCATACCAGTGCATACCAGTACTAGTACGCGAAGCTCAGGCTACTGGTACGCAGAAGTCCGATACTGGTGCATGGAATAAAATACAGAATGCATCATATTACAGTAACAGTATATGAATCAGTGTGGCCAATATGTCTTTAAGTATTGTGGGATTTTTTTCCTATACCAAAACACTGTATTTTGATATTATATGCATTGTTAAAATATGGTGCATGGTGATAATATTTTTTACTTGAATGTTATTATGAAGCAGTCAATCTTAGTACCAATTCAGTAATGTAATCATTCATTTTTAAATACAATAAAACCTGCTATGACGGAAACAAAAGACCGAAGATATATTTCGTTTTAGTCAGGTTCTTTTTTTAGAGATTTTTCTATATTAACTTTACGTTTGTTACCTAGGGGTACGCGGAAATATGAACTTATTATTTAGTGGTAAGTCGGTCTAAAAATTTGGGAACCCCTACTGTAGAGGAACGATCCTGATATATCTTCTATTCAGGATAACTGAATGCTAATAATCCTACAACAGTCCCATCAAAGAGATAAAAATATTGTTAAATATCCCGTAGAAATTATTATTATTAAAATACATTTTTTCATTTAGCTTATGCAGTCATATAGCGTACCTTACATTATTGTGTAGAGAAAGTGGACTTGAATGAGGTAGGGGATGAATGTAACAACAAAAATGTTTGTATGATCTACAGTCATAAATAACTTGGTATTTCATTTGATAAATGGTAGCACTGAGATCATTCAACAGATATACTAGTTTCAAAACAGTACGTATTACAGAAGATTAGAATATTCCACAAAGTGTATTTTTCAACAACCAAAGTAAGTTTCTCTGTTTGAGCTTTAAGGCATTTAATAGATAAAATCTTAAAATTTTATATATTTTTGCACGCTAAAATGTTATAATCTCTTGTTATATGTATATAATAAAAGTGAAATATATTAACAATATTTACTAAAACTAATATTTTGAACAATTTTATGAAAATTGTGATCTGAAATATTTTATTGATAGAATTTTTTAATTTTACAATAGATATAAATACATAATATTAGTTAATGAAATAATCTGCTGTCATTTTTATTGTAGGTATTTTATAAGGTAAAAGTATTTGTTACATAAGATATATTTATTTTTTGAGTTCCTTCTTTTATATGGAACTACAATTCAATGTTTGCTATACTTAAAACAGTAAAACATTAAAACATTTGTCATCAATAATTGGTAAATAAAATATACCATTGTACTATACAATAAAATGTTTATGGAATAAAATGAACAATATGTATGCATTATAAAAATAATTATTAAAATTAAACAAGATTTTTTCATTGAAACTGCCGTATCAATAAGTTACTAAATGCTGAAATATTCTTTTAAACAATACTGTTATGAATTTTGTATATACCTGTAAATATTCCATTTGTTTAAATTTATTTTATTTTATTTTATTATTGTGAAAATTGCAGTATTATTAATGTACTAGCTGTTACCCGTGACTTTGTTCACGTAACATTAAAAAAAGAATAAATGCATTAATTTAGTAAAACATTTCACTTGATAATTAACAACATAAATAATTAACCAAAGCTTTGTCACATTTTATAGGAGACCATGCGGTATTTCTTTGCTATAGGGGCCTTGACATAACCCAGTCTTAAAAAAATGGAATTTCATGCCAAATAATATATACAATCGCGAAAATGAAACTGCAACTAATGGAAAAAGGAGGACCAAGTAAAATCGTGAAAATCGAGGAATTCCTCTTCGTAAAACGAAAAACAACACTGGCAGAATTCTTCTATACAACAGTGCATTTTAGGTGGTATTTGGTGTACAATTTGTGTATGTGTGCATTGCTAAATGGGCATTATTATATTGTTTATTTGCACAGACATATGTCATATTTCTTACTACATTATCTTGTTTATGTATATATTAAATTAAGTGCTTCACGCTAAGTGGTGTAAATAGTGAACAAACTGCTTGTGGATTTTATACATTGATAGATATTTCACAAAGATATTACAATCTGATGCGATTCTAAAATGTAAATAAAGGTTGCTAGAAAGTACTTTAAATTCTGCCCAATTTAACCTAGATATTTTCTCTATCGCGTCAAGAACACTATAAGCAAATAAATACCTACGACACAAGTCTGATGATCTAAATTTACATATTTTTGTTAGTATATATAGGATTATTTTTTGATTTATTCCATGCACGTGAAATATTTTACGCTTTCTCTAGGGTTTAGGTGTCAAATAAATCTACTTTCTTGTTATTTTATTTTGCCAATTCTATTTATTCTATTTTCCATTCATTCCAATTATGGATATTGATTTAATTTACATATTCGTGTCAAAGAATATTCTTTAAAGTTATTATCAGGTTTAGGATAGGATACGTTTAGGATTAGGAATAAAAATTGAACGACAATGGCATGACCAATTCAGGTTTCAAGTATGAACCCGGAAGTCTATTTACATCATGAAGCAATAAGAAAATTATCGTCTGATATTTTTAAATATGTTTCACAGTCATAGTTGGCATCAAAGGTGACCGGGGAAATGATCATCTAAAATACCATTAAGTGTTTACCCTGCGAAAAACAAATCTGGTTACAACAATGCATTTAATTTTGCGCCAAATTTCACTTGATAAAAAAAAAAAAGCAAATTGACTATGGACCTAATTACAGACCCCTAACCTTCCTATTCTCGGAGATGTTCTACCTATATGTAAAAAAAAATCTACTATATAGAACGCTCTTTTACGTTTATAATGTTATGAATTGGCACAATTGGCTTGTTCAAGTTTACACAATTCGGCTGGAAGAAAAGATTCATTACTTTTAGATTTCTTCTTTGTTTTTGCATTACGCGAATTTGTTGGTAAAATCGATTTTCTTTTCGATAACATTGTTGTTTTTTAAGTTTAAAAAATATTGTAATTTTACTTAAACATTGCTTTCAAATCTATGCAATTTTTCTTATCCTACAAGACTTTACAAAAATCTATTATGAAACAACTTTAAAAAAAGCTTTATTTTAAAAAGACAACAAAGTTTTCCTATATTAAAACTAAAAGAAATGTAAAATTAAATTCCGGTTCGAAACGACGATTTACAAATGTGTTTCGATTGTGGGAAAATGATAGAGGGAAAATGCTGTTACTTCGACACAATCATATTAAATCTTTAGCATTTATGAGAAAAGCAACTTTCTTTTAAAAAATACAGTTATTTTTATTAAGATTTTCCGATACGGATAATTTTGCGATGCATATCATTAACATTTGCCATCCAATTTTTTTTTTTTTTTTTTACTTTTTAAAATTTGAATTATTACATATGATATCTTTATGTTAGCCGCGTGCAGACGATAAATCGCTAACCTATCCCATCATTCGTATTGAATTTATTAAAAATATAAATCTTTCACTCATTTCATTTAAAACACAGAACTTTAATTTACAACACATATATTTAAAATACATATATTACGTACATTTAATAATTCCTTTCATGTGAAAAAGAAAAAGAAAAAAAAAAAAAAGACAGAAATTAATTACAAATAATTTGATAACCCAAGATCATTTTATTTCAACATCAAAACAAATCTGTTTTATTTTTCTATATATGACATCATATTCGCTTGCTTTCCATACTTACTCGTATTTATGCACTTTGTATTATTATCAAATATTTGAAAACGCACGTTTTATTTCTAATATGACATCATTTCATATTCTGTTTAATTCTTAAATAATTCATTTCATTTTCATTTTTCACGTGGAAAATTTTCACTTGAAAATAAATTGTTGATTAAAAATTATTACTCAGGGGTTTTATTTTATATTGGCAACGATAAAGTATTAGCAACGGTAAAATAAATTTAAACATTTTAAAAAAAGTTGCAAAACCGGGCCCTTTGGGCCAAACCAACCAACCATTGTAAAATATACGAAAAAATGTCCATTTATATTGTATGAAAATAATGAAAATTTTAATTTTTAAGAAAAATATTGAAATAAAATAAAAGAAAACCAGCCTATATTCATTTGAGGGTTATAATCAACTTATATGCAAAGATACAGGATCATTAAATGCTTCATTTTGACGCTGGCTTCAGCCTAACATTTGCACACAATCAGATTTATAATATTATTAGGATTTCCTATTGAGCATCATGTAACTCAATGCTAAAGGCCTCAGGTGGTTTGCAAGAAAAACAACCTTACAGCATCGGTTTTATAATGGAGCTCTATTGGAAAATCGCCAAGGAATGGGTTTATCGCCAAGTTGGCGATGGTTTTGGCGACTTTTTGTGCAACCACCCCCCCCCCCCCTTATACCTGTTATACCTGTACATTGGGATCCTTTCTCGCTTAGGTTCTCTATCGAAAGTTAAAGCACTTTCTGGTAATTTCTAGCATCTGAAGGCTCTGGAAAATTCTAGTTATCTTTAAAGCCTATATAAGGGACCTCCACCAGTCCAGTTCAGTTAGTTGTCTGTCAACTGCGATTGAATTCATACGAGAGGCTTTGCATTGAGAACTGTGTTTCTCGGATCGATTTTGTCGTTGATACGTCGTATTGAACGCATTGTTTCTGTGTGAAATTTTGCTGTGCTTTTATTGGATTTGAAGATCACTAAATATCTTGTAATTTTCAGAAGATATTGGTGTTCGTATTGCTCTGTTTATAGTGAATAAAGCCTTTTGATTGTTCTTATATATTGGTATCAGTCCTTTCGAACCCCGAGCTCACAACATTTTGGATTTTAAGAATAATGAGTTACGCTCTGCTCAAGAAGATGTCACTATTTTCAAACTGGGAAATGTGTCCGGGTCTATTCAACGCATCACAGCCAAGGCAGATGTTATCATCCCTCTTCGGTCTGAAATGATGATACCTGGATTAACTGGAAACGAAAGAATTTTCCAGTATGGCTTGACTGGATATCCTGAGAAGAGCCCAAAGGGAGTGCTAATAGCATCAGCGCTGGTAGATCTGTCGAGAGATGTGATACCTGTGAGGATTGCGAACGTAAGTGAAAAGTCTAGAATTATCCAGAAAGGTGAAGTGCTTGCAACCTGTGCTCCAGTCACCTGTGTTTGCAAAGACCCGAGCTTGACGTTATCGGAACCGCCTACAAGTTTAACACCTGTAATTGGACGAAATGAAAATTTATCTCCTGAACAGAGACATGCCGCAGAAAGACTGTTCCAGGAATTTAAGGATGTGTTTTCACAAAACGAGAGTGATATAGGGCGCACTTCACTGACACGTCATAGAATTGATACTGCCAACCATCCACCGATTAAACAGCATCCAAGACGCTTGCCGTTCGCAAAACAAGAAGAGGTTTCTAAGCTCTTACGAGAGATGCAGGATAGTGACATCATCGAACCGTCATCAAGTCCGTGGGCCTCTCCCATCGTGTTGGTCCGAAAGAAAGATGGCTCCACAAGATTTTGTGTGGATTATCATAAACTTAACGATATCACGAAGAAGGACAGCTATCCTCTACCAAGAATAGACGACACGCTAGATACTCTTTCAGGACATAAATGGTTTTCCACGCTGGATTTGAAGAGTGGATATTGGCAAGTAGAGATCCATCCTGATGACAAAGAGAAGACCGCATTTACTACTGGACAAGGACTTTGGCAATTTAAAGTTATGCCGTTCGGGCTCTGCAATGCTCCAGCAACGTTCGAGCGCCTCATGGAGACAGTGTTAAAAGGTCTGACTTTTGAAGCTTGTCTCATCTACCTAGATGACGTCATCATTGGTGGCCGCACGTTTGAAGAACATCTAGAGAATATTCGAAAAGTGTTAACGAAACTAAGAGCGGCGAATTTAAAGCTGAACCCTTTGAAATGAAAGTTCTTCCAACGAGAAGTAAACTATTTAGGACACATCATCTCAGCTGAAGGTGTTCGAACAGATCCTGAAAAAGTGTCTGCAGTAAAGCACTGGAAACGTCCGGAAAATGTCCATCAGTTGCGAAGCTTTCTGGGACTATGCACTTATTACAGAAAGTTTGTACAGGGGTTCTCCAACATCGCAAGACCCTTGCATAGGCTCACTGAAAGCAAACCGAAGTTTCTATGGACACAAGAATGTGACAATTCATTCCAGCGGCTGAAAGAAGCTCTCACATCCTCTCCAGTCCTTACCTATCCAGACCCCGGCAAACAATTCATTGTGGACACGGATGCCAGTCAGGAAAGTGTCGGTGCTGTACTTTCCCAAGAAATAGATGGCCAAGAACGAGTCGTAGCATACTGGAGCAAATGTTTATCGAAACAAGAGCGGAATTATTGCGTCACTCGTAAGGAGTTATTAGCTATAGTAAAAGCCATAGAACACTTCCATCACTATCTCTATGGCAGGAAATTTCTCCTTCGTACTGATCACGCATCCCTAACATGGCTGATGAATTTTAAGAACCCAGAGGGCCAAGTAGCCAGATGGATACAACGACTCCAGGAATACGACTTTGACATCAGGCATCGCAAAGGCTCATCGCATGGAAACGCCGATGCCCTATCAAGAAGACCGTTTCCCGAGAGCTGTCGCTATTGTTCCAGAGCGGAGAACAAGTATAATCCCGAACATGTCATACGCCAGACGAAGACTTCACTATCAACGCCACCAGATCCCTGGAGTGATGAGAAGATTCGAGAAGATCAAATGGCAGACTATGACATCAAACCAATCTTGGAGTTATTAGAATCTTCTAGCACGAAGCCCAGTTGGACAGACATCTCGACTTACAGTCCTACGACGAAGCAATATTGGGCTCTTTGGAACTCCCTCCAAGTCAAGAATGGTGTCTTGTTCCGAAAATTCGAATCGGAAGATGGGAAAACATCTCGGTGGCAGTTGGTACTTCCTCGATCTCGAATCCCAGAGGTCCTCGAAGAATTACATGGCAGTCCCACTGGTGGCCATTTTGGAGTCATGAAAACATTACACAGAGTCCGAGAGCGCTTCTTCTGGGGAAAAGCGAGAGCTGACGTCGAACAATGGTGCAAATCTTGCGATGCATGTGCAGCTCGGAAAGGACCAAAGAAACGTAGCCGAGGAAGACTACATCTCTACAATGTAGGAGCACCTTTTGAACGCATCGCCCTTGACATCCTAGGTCCTCTGCCAAGAAGTGCTGATGGCAACAAATACCTCCTTGTTGTCATGGACTATTTCACGAAATGGCCTGAAGTTTGTGCCATCCCTGATCAAGAAGCTTCTACGGTTGCGGATGCCTTGGTACACCAGTGGATATCAAGGTATGGAGTTCCCCTTCAAATGCATTCTGACCAAGGGAGAAATTTCATATCTGCTGTAATTGAGGGTCTCTGTCAACTTCTCGGAATGGACAAAACTAGGACGACGCCTTTACATCCACAGTCGGATGGCATGGTTGAGAGATTTAATCGTACCATCCTCAACAATCTCTCACTGCTAGTCTCAAGAAACCAACAAGACTGGGACCAAAAACTTCCCTTGTTTTTTCTCGCCTATCGCAGCGCCGTCCATGAAACAACCGGCTATTCCCCGTCTCAGATGCTTTTCGGTCGTGATCTTCGTCTACCTTGTGATCTGATTTTTGGTCGCCCTCCAGATGCGCCTTCATCGCCAGAGGGATACGTGCAGAATCTCCAGGCACGATTTGAAGACGTCCACAACTTGGCTCGAGAGCGGATCAATATACAGACGGAGAAGATGAAGACCAGGTACGACACGAAAGCCACGGGACATCAATTCAAAGAAGGTGACAAGGTTTGGTTTTATAATCCGACTCGACGTAAAGGACTTTCTCCCAAACTGCAATCGCACTGGGACGGTCCTTATACAGTCCTAAACAGACTGAACGATGTCGTAATTCGGATCCGAAAGTCACCAAGTTCGAAGCCTAGAGTCGTTCATTACGACAGGCTGGCTCCATACTATGGCCATAGTACTTAGTTCATTGATTGTAAATAGTGTAATGTAAATAATGTAAATTAGTATGACCATGGTCTTGTATGTAAGTTAATGTAATAATTTCTTTTGCTTAGCATTATCATTATTAATGTTATTATTATTTAAATACTTGTATAATTCAGCATTATGAATGTGCTTAATTGTTATTTACCATGTTTGCTTTAAGTGTTTCGAATAGTATAGCATTTGTTGGTAACAGGTTTGCTTCCGATCTATGGTTGTACTGCCCGGGACGTGCAGTCCTTGAGAGGGGGACAATATTATGAATTTTGTATATACCTGTAAATATTCCATTTGTTTAAATTTATTTTATTTTATTTTATTATTGTGAAAATTGCAGTATTATTAATGTATTTCCTATTGAGCATCATATAACTCAATGCTAAAGGCCTCAGGTGGTTTGCAAGAAAAACAACCTTACAGCATCTGTTTTATAATGGAGCTCTATTGGAAAATCGCCAAGGAATGGGTTTATCGCCAAGTTGGCGATGGTTTTGGCGACTTTTTGTGCAACCACCCCCCCTTATACCTGTACATTGGGATCCTTTCTCGCTTAGGTTCTCTATCGAAAGTTAAAGCACTTTCTGGTAATTTCTAGCATCTGAAGGCTCTGGAAAATTCTACAGTTATCTTTAAAGCCTATATAAGGGACCTCCACCAGTCCAGTTCAGTTAGTTGTCTGTCAACTGCGATTGAATTCATACGAGAGGCTTTGCATTGAGAACTGTGTTTCTCGGATCGATTTTGTCGTTGATACGTCGTATTGAACGCATTGTTTCTGTGTGAAATTTTGCTGTGCTTTTATTGGATTTGAATATCACTAAATATCTTGTAATTTTCAGAAGATATTGGTGTTGGTATTGCTCTGTTTATAGTGAATAAAGCCTTTTGATTGTTCTTATATATTGGCATCAGTCCTTTCGAACCCCGAGCTCACAAATAAAATGTTTATGGAATAAAATGAACAATATGTATGCATTATAAAAATAATTATTAAAATTAAACAAGATTTTTTCATTGAAACTGCCGTATCAATAAGTTACTAAATGCTGAAATATTCTTTTAAACAATACTTTAAAAATAACAATTCTATATATTTAAAGTTACTGTCTAAATATGAAAATTGTCTCAGTCATCCACACTCTCCCCTACTTGCTAAATTATATAGATTTATTGAATATAAAATATGTCTGTTGTGATTAAAATGAAGAAGAGGGTGTGCAAATAATAGATACTTTCCTGCTGTCAATATGTAGAAGTTGACTTACATCATTATATCCGTGGGGAACATTGAATCATCAGGACAAAACTACGTTTTCCACGGTTTTGCTAAATTATATAGATTTATTGAATATAAAATATGTCTGTTGTGATTAAAATGAAGAAGAGGGTGTGCAAATAATAGATACTTTTCTGCTGTCAATATGTAGAAGTTGACTTACATCATTATATCCGTGGGGAACATTGAATCATCAGGACAAAACTACGTTTTCCACGGTTTTTAAGGAAATCGAAAAAAAATGTCTTTTTTTTAAATGTCGTACTGCGCTTGCTATTGAGTGTATTAAAAAGTTGTAAATATGAAAGTTGTAGATAATTTTGTCTTCTTTAACATTGTAATTAACAAATAATACACTACGACAACGAGTCTCGAGATATTTAAAAAACAAAAAAAGTCGCAAAAATTTGTTGTTTTTTGGCCACAGAAAATTCTCCCTTAAGAAATTTTGTTGAATAATTCGGTTTTTCCATGCTGGTAAGTCGGAAAAATAAAATCTTCTACCCGACCTTTTGCAAGGTAACATGTATATTTCCCCTGGACTAAAAGGGGAGAGAGGAAAAAGGGCGAAAAAAGCCCATATCTTCCTTCTTGCTTATTGTTTATTTTATGGTCTGTACCTGTCTGTGCTCGTTTTTCTAGAGATTGACTAAAATTTGATTGAGCAAGAGCTTAATTGTCTGCCATTTTGTAATAAAGTGATAAAACGTAAAATACTCAGTATTAAAATCATCGAACAAGCTGTAAAAATTTAGCTATGTTTAATTTTTTAAATTCTTTATTATACTTAATATAAAGAAAATTTCAAAATTTATTTTTTTAAGAGGACAGTACAATAAGTGATTCCTTTCATGTGACAACATTTTTCTTCTTTCAAGTGCTGCGGCATCGGAAATTCGATTCAAAATGCTGACGGACTTTTCTGAAATATCTTCTGCTTTTATTGAAAGCATCTTTTGATTACAAACTTTCTAAATAAGAACACCTGCCAATTTCATACATTTCCGATCACAAATTAATGAAACAATTTCCTGACGGCTTGGCCTACAGGCATAAGTAAATTTTGAAAATACAGATAGTGGGGTACCTGTTTATTGGGAATTGCAGAAGAAATGACCTTTTTGCCATGATGCGGCAGTTTAGACCACCCACTTCAAAATCTACCTGTGTCTGTAGACAGGATTTTTTTTTCTTTTTTTCTTTCTTTCGGGCTATAAGAGTTGGTCTTATAAAAAAAACTTGTCAAAGTAAAAGTTGTAGATACTATTAAGAGGATTTATAATAAATTTAAGCAGATTTGATATCTTGTGAATTGACGAAGTTTTGAATTCTTTTCTTCTTAAACCCTATCCCCCCCCCCCCCTTGAGGTCATTTTTAATGATATCAAAAATCTGTCATTTACATAAACTTTCGGAACTTTTTCTAGAAGTATTAATAACTTTAAACGGATTCGATACGTATCATAATTAAGAAGTTATGGGGATTTTTCTGTTTTCATCCCCTCCCCCCCACCCTTTGGTTCGATTTTGCCCATTATCGAACTTGACCAAGATTTTATGCCCCTTAATTTTGTGTATCAGTTTGGAAGAGATTTGTGCAGAATTATTGAAGTTATCGTGTCCATAAAAAAGTGATCTAGATAGATAGATAGATAGATAAAAGTTTTGAATTGGGGGTGGTTTTGGGTTCTGGAAGTGATGATCGGCGTAGATCTGCAAAAACTTTTCAGAAAGTCCAACATAGGGGAGAATGTAATAGGTAGTATTTCTTACGAAATCTACCTAAAATCATAAAGTAGCCATTTTGTATTTGAGAAGGTTTTATAGCATCTAATTATGACAGCAAGTATTGTTTAGAAGTCAACATCTTCAGTAGTTGCCTGTGGTTATTTTCAATAATTGTAAAGAAAAAAAACACTTGAGAGTTAAACTTAATTTTTTATAGCATTCAAAAGTTGCAAATTATTTCTTCTCAGAAACTTATGCAAAATAATAGTTATTTTAACAGAGAAACAATTACACAAGTTCTAACTTAGTAGATATGAAATATCCTGGAATTTTTATTTTTTTTTATACAAAATGTGCATTTGTATTTTTTTTCTATACATGCGTATATGTTATCTATCGATGTTTTCCTTTTGATTAAAAATATTGTAATACATTTATACTTTCAATTAATATATAAATATATATATATATATATATATATATATATATATATATATATATATGTATATATGAAAGATTGCAAAAAATATGCCTTTAAATTGGAACATCAAAAGCAAAACAAAAATTCTGGATCGCAGCAAAAATATGTTCTATAGAATGTATTGTTAAATAAAGACAGTATGTAATTTCAAGTTTTCAAAACCTATAAAATACATTATCAAATCAAATAATATTTTATAACATGTCACTGCTAACTTTCCACAAATTCTTCACTTTTGTAAGAAAAAAAAAAGATACTGTAAATACTGTTCGATTTTCTGTTATTTTAATAATGCCTGCAAAATTTAACGCATTTTTAGAATTTAAAAAAATATCTGACATTAATTTGTTACATTTCGTGAAATGATTGTGTCAAATTGAAGCTTTCCAAGCAATGAAATCGAAGTTGCCAAGAAAGCGATCACCGCCAAAACAGACATTTTTTAAAGCGCCAATCCGAGCTGATCCTGAAACCGGATTTTCAACAATATAACAAGGAGATGTGGTCTCTAGTAGATTATTCCTCTGATGATACAACCCCTCATCTTTTTGCTTGCTTTTGGGAACAACGGATTTTGAGCTTATTCTATAGATGATAATTTTCAGAAATTTCAAGCTATGATTTTGAGACTTTCATAAAAGTTGCTCTATATACTTAGCTAATACATTATGCACATTATATTTTGATTGCATTCGCGCATGCGCAGTGAAACCTGTTTTAGTAAACCTGCTCATTTTTCATCCAATTTTTATTATTTTTTAATTCCGATTGCAGAGTATTATGTACAATGTTGTTTGATATATTTTCTCAGAATAACCTTTTTTTTATATTAAGAACTCTGCAAATTATAAGCAAAAAACTTTGCGAAATTTGGGACTGTTTTTATAAAAACCTTAATTTCTCTTCGAGTATACATGATATCCTCATAAAAATAAACACAGTATATTGCAATAAGCCACTTATTAATAATTTCGAGTTTGAACGCTTTTGCTATATTAGTTTTTACAGGGTAATCCAAAAGATATTCGTTCTTTTTCAATTTGTTGACAGTCCCCTATGGGGTTTTGGGAAAAAAATCTTCGCGGAAATATATAACGTATACTATAATGTTTACACACCTGCAGATTCAGGTTAATTCCTCATGTATTTTTCTAGATAGTTAACAAAACGTCTAAAATCGCAAGTGACCGGTCACCTTTGGCAATATAGTGTAGTTACAATCGGCCCACTGCTTTCATCCCTGCGTAATCTGGTACCGGTTTAGAGCTACGAACGTTAATTCTGCAGTCTGCCACTAGATGGTGCTGAAAGTGTTCTCATGGCATAGCACATAGACATTTTACCATACCTAGACACCACGTTTATGACCGTAGCTGTCGTAGTTTCGAAGTTGATGAGGGTGAACAAGACTTTAGTGGACATCCTGTATATATAGTCGGGACTAAAAAAAAAAAAACTCTGAACATCCCATAAGTGCCAAATTGACATAGAGAGAGAGAACGGATGTTTTTTGAGTTGGAACTGTGCCTTCTATATTTCTTTATGGATAAAGCTAGAGGACAGTCTCCATATTGAAAGGGAAAAATAAAATTTTCAATAACAATACTAAACTTTGACACAATATTTCGTTTGTAAGAAAAATTTTAGCCTCATACACCAAATTTTAAATCATTCTATTGAGACGTTTAGGAATTAATACAAGGTTCTTAACTTCTAGTGTTAAATAAATTGAATATTATTCATGCTTTCTTTAATAAATATTTTTGAGCAAGTTTTCCAGTTTTGTTACTATTAACTATTTCAAATACAATTATTTGACTTTTATGCATCAAATGTGAATTATGAAATATTAGAAAAATGCATGCGTAGTAACATGCAAATAGTAACTTCAAAATCAACTACTATTAAAATAAGTGCGTATATGAAATTTCAACTCTTTTTTCCTCCGACTGAATCGTCTTAATTATGCTTGAAAAACTAACTGTAGTTTAAAGGACCATATAGTCATTGGAAAATTTCAATAAAAATGTTTTTATAGGAAATCTGCACAAAGTTTTGTCCCCCAAAATTTGTCAAGTGATTTGTTCGGAAGTGAAATCGTTCCAAACCGGTTTTTCTTTTTGCATTTCGGTCGTAAAGGCACTCTCTTTTAACTGCAACTGTATGCATATTTTATTCTAGTTTGATGTACTTACTGAGTAAGTATATCTAGCGTGAAACAACTCCATGGAATGTGATGGAAGGACGGTTTACCCCTTGCTGCAGTTGTACATTGGTAATGTTAGTAAAATGTGATAACCAAGTTCCCAACAAAGGCTGGAGGTATATGTATATCTCTTTATTTAAGTTTAACATTCGAGATGAATGAATAAATGCGATTCTTATTTCAAATAAAACTGTTTCATCAATGTGCTATTTACTTAGTCACACCACAGACCTTAACCACTGCGGTTTATAACTCTGCTCTTTTTCCCTCAGTTTTAATGAGCAGAGATCAATTATCTGGTGGAATATTTAAATTATTTAACGTTTTTTCTGTTATTAATGTTGCTTTCTTACTTAACAGTATTAATGAAATTTGTGTTAAATGTAACCTTACAGTGACTCATTTCACATTCGAGACCGCCTGCAGAATTAGCTCATTTTGAATGTCTCTTAAACTATTCACAAAAACTTTGATTCTTTTTATTAAGGCTAATTTCAAAGAGTAGATTTGTTTACTGAAGTCAAAAATCCTTTTTTTAAACCTAAAATTTAACATTTAGTTAATAAAAAGACAAGACTGCCTCCTAAACTTAATTTATATAGTATAATATAAGAACTCGTTGGTCCCAACAGAATGGGGTTTTATTACTCTGCGTAATTTTAAAAATTGTATGAGGTATGTATACCTCTCCCTCCCCCCCTTTTTTTTTTACTTACTGAACAGTTTTACACACTTAAGACTATTTTTACGATTTTCGTCAGCTTGGAATATTGGAATGTTACCAACTTACCCAAAGCTATAAAAAACATTTTAGATGATAGTTGCCCACAGGTTGATAATATCTTATCGCATCATAATAGGCAACTGTAGAAATGTAAATTGAGCTTAAACATTTGCAGTAATTTGCTTTCTCAAATTAGAAGAACATTATGAGCTTGTATTAGAAATAATAAAAATTGTATAATGAATTAGTTTAAAGATAGAATGCAGGTTACTAGTTTGAAGTAATTCAAACGAAAGGCTATCTCAATATTACAAACAGTTATAATTTGAAACATCTAGTTGATTCAAAGGAAGCTTTTTGTAGCGTTTCGATATTACCATATTTTAGTCTATTCATAAAGTACCATCAACTTCCTCCTCTTCAAACTAGCTACTGAAATTCGTTTAAACATGTCAGCTTTTAAACTCTGCCGAATGCCCTTACTCTTGTGAATGGAACACCGGCAGTAACACAGAGCTTTACAAACAGGGAAAATGACACAGTTGAAATGGACGATAAGCTTTAAATATGAGCATGACCTTTGTAATGCACTTTCAGAAAGACTATTTCAATTATGTTACAACAGAGACAACAATATACCGAAAATACCACATTATTCCAATATAGTCATCTTTATTCTGCCAACATGCCACCTTCTCTCATAGCTATCGATAAACCCAGTTTCGTACCAAACGCATTCAGCAGACCGTTTTGATATAGTTTCTGATCAAATTACTGTGAAACCTATAAAAACGGAATCTGTCTATAGTGGAATCTTGTCTTAAACGGAAAAACATTACGACTTCGTCGAAAGGAATATCATACAATTATACTTTCTAAGAAATCTTCTATACCCGCAACGAAATCTGTTTAAAACTGCTCTTTCCCCCAGTTCCTAGCGATTCAGTTTTCGGAAGTTTTACTATTACATGATTTTTACAAGGTAATTCTATTATACACAGGTTTTATTTTGACAGGTTTTACTGTATTTTTAGAGTTCTAAATTTTCAGAGAGTCCTTTTACTTATTTATCAAAAAGATACAAAAAATTGGCTTTAAACTACGAGTATAAGGAAAAAAACAATTCTAGTCAAACTAAAAGAGACCACCCGAAATTAAGACTTCTCTAATAATTTTTCATCGTGTAAATACATAGGTGTAAAGTAGGAATAAATGAACATTCAATATAAAGAAAACTAAATAAAATAGACCTTACCAGATGTAACTTTCCATTCTTTACCTTCTCGAGCGTTGTAGAGCTTTCTGTACTACTTGCAGTTACTGTAAAAATAGTGTGGCTTCTGGAAGAGGCTTTATTGAGTAAAGTAACGGCTTTCCGCCGTTTCTTGCAGCCTTTTTCTAAAATAGTGTACACTTCCTCCATAGATTTCACAGTTACTATTTCCAGACCTTGAACAATAACTGATCCCTAAAATAGTAGTTTTACAATTAAGATTCAGCTTTTATGCATATTTTTGTACAATATCAACGTCAGAAAATAGCTTTATTAGAAAAAAAACTTACTTTTTGAGAAGAATTCTCATACATTTTTAACTTGACAAAATCATCATATTTCGACAACAGATCAAATATTTCTTCATTGTATAGTTCTAGAAAGCTGACGCGGATTGTATATTTCACGTTTTGACGATTTAACTCATCGAACAAATGTCTCATTGACCGTGGAATTATTCCTGCTGCAGGATCCTGTTGGAAGAGATTGATCGAAGTAAAATTTTAATTACAGATACTTGGATTTGTAAAAATAGATTGCGAAAATTTCTAATTGTGATACGCGACTGATGCAAATTCAAAAATACAAAAAATATTGTTTTTGAATGTTTAAAAATATATCCCTAAATCTTAGATCACCATCTTCCAAAAGTTATTTTGAATACATAAATTGAAGCTCTAAAAAACATTTGTATTATAAAAACAAGAGAAACACTTCTAACCACTACATTATTAGATAAATGTTACTTTATTCTTTCAAAGAATCTTCTTTAAACATATTTGCAATAACTTTTTTTTTTAACTTACCCCATTCCATTGCATGGGGAAGAAATTACCATTAAAATCTAAATTATACCTATAATGAAAATAAGAACTTTAGATTCTGTATCAATCTTATATATATGGATGATACGCTATTTGTATAAACGCGTTCCAAAGATTTATGCTATGTAAAATAAATATTTAACAATAATTTGTACTGTAATATACAGTGTTTTATAAAGACTACATAAAAGAACAATTGAAAATGCAAATTATTATTCCAAAATTTGGTTAATTTCTGTCAGATGTCATCCACCTCCCCGCGGGGTATTTGCTAATATATATTAGTTACCGCAAGTTTTCTAATTTTGCGACACGTTCCAAAATTTGATCTGTTATATCAGATTTTGATTGGTAATATCGGCGAACAGGCAGCATTGGTTGAACCTCACGCACGGTTGGTTGCGGAGTATTGCATTTTACTTCAAATTGTGAAAAATTTGTCCACATTATCCGATGAGTAGAACGCATTAAGCAACGTAGTTAACATTAATTTCAAATAGGAAAATGATGGGGTAAACGAAATTAACCGGAGTTAAGTCTTAAGCGGAAACTCGTTAAGGCTCAGTGAGATTTCAAATTCACTTCTCTAATATTAAACCTATAATTCGTATCTCCTTGAAAAATTAATAGCTTTAACTTCTTTTTTCTGTGTACTATTGTTAAAGGATGTCTTTATTTCTTAGTTGTCAAAATTTTTCTAAAATATACTAAATTTATAATTTTATGTGTTAAAATCTTGCTCAGTTGTGCTAAGATTTTAACACTTCACATAAAATTAAGTATATATAGAAATATTTTGAACAACTAAAAGAAAGGAGACATCCTTCAAGAAGAGTACCACGAAAAAAATACATATTAATTTACTGAGAAAATACTTTATAAATACGAATGCATCACATGGCCATAGATTTAACATTAGCTAGAGGAATCTGAAATCTGATTGATGAAGAGACTTAACGAGAGTCCTCTCTCGCTGTGTGTGTTTATGTATATACTCATACTCACACACACTATGGCGAAAAGTCATCGAAAACTTTTCAATTTTAGACGTTTTGTCGCATATCTAGAGAAATACATGACTCATTCTTCTTGAATTTCAGGGATATAAAGAGTATGTTTGATCTATTTTTTGATCACTAGGGCAATTAGGGGGCTAACAATAAATTTAAAAAATCGCTCACCCTGTAAAATAAAAATCGCGAAATGAACTGCATCTTAACACATAAGTACATGGATCTTGTACAACATTTGTTTAAGAATAAGCATGTATATTCATGGGAACACATTTTTTTTCATAAATTTTCACTTAATTTATTATTGCAGGGTTTTCAACCAAATTTAACGCCAGTTTCAGGAATCTGTACAAAATACAGTAGAAAGAACATATTAGAATATATTAAATATTTAATGAAATATGAGCGTTTGTATGAAATAATTTTTAACTGTGCATGCGCTAAAGATTTTTTTTTCATAATTTAGCAGTCAACTACATAGGGCAACTCATAAAAAAAGCCAATTGAACAACGGGAAATTTCAGAAAGATATATGAGCTGAATATCAGTTTCTAAAAGTAGTTGGTTAATAAGGAATTTTCCACAAATTCATTTTTTTTATTGATGTTTTAGTTCTTAGAAAATCATCAGAACAAGCCCATTTCCACAAAAAAATAATTATCAACATCTAAGCATTCGTTTCAAAGCTACGCGCTGACATTCATAAATACTAACTAGTTTGTTGGAAGTAAGTTAATAACAAGTGGGTAAGTGTGATCGAAGATAGCTCAAAGGGTTTCGTTTACTATTCCTTTCAAAACACTTTAGCCTTTCTTTAATAAATCCAAATAAATTTCATTTAGCAACCAAAAAAGGAAGTCACGTTTTTTATGAAGTAAAAATTTACCGGTCTATTTGTCTCGTTTTTTTCGAATATCTAAACCAGGCCGATAGCAGGCAAAGCCCGCTATTATATTCTGTCATAATAATATCTGCCATTTGGACTAAATGCGATATTAAAAAAATTAATTTCAAAATTAAACATGTTGTACACTTTCAAAATGTTAAAATATGAGAATATTTCCATAATCGGGTTTTTATCATGATTCAATACGTTCCTCAAACTCACATATTTACTATTCTCTATTACACATATTGATACTCGCTTTGTATTATTCTGAAACATTTGAAAAATCCGTTAAACTTCCGATATGACGTCAGATTTTCTTTTTAATTCTCTAATGACGTGATATTAATCTGCTTTGTGTACATACACATACTCCTTGTATTATTGAGAAATCTTTCCGTTTTATTACCACTATGACGTCAATCAATTTTATTTAATATTAATATTTTGTTCAGTTGGAGAAACTTTTTATTTCATTTTCATTTTTCACGTGAAAATAGTCTGATAGAAAATTAATTATTGTAGAAAGAATTTCATCGTGGATTTTTAAATTTGGCATCTGCTGTAACGAAACATGTTTAAATTTAATAGGAAAAGGATGTTAGAATTTTGGTTTTTTCTCTATTTATTAAAATAATACGAATTTTTCAATTTAATATTTTGAGCTCTTCATAGCCAGTATTCATCAATATACACAAAGTTTCAACTGTGTAAGTTACATAGTTTTTGAGAATGGCTCTGTGACAGACAACAACGGAGCGGGAGTAATAGAGTTTCGTGAGATGAACGAAACCCTAAAAAAAGACTATTTATGGAAAACCCCTTATCCGACTACTTTTCGAACTAAAATTCAGCTCACTATTTTTCCGATATCTTTCTGAATTTTTACGATATTCAACTAGCCTTTTATATAAGTTGCCCCATATATCTACATGTTGACTACTAAATTACGCAAAAAAAAAAAAAAAAAAAAAAAAAAAAAAAAATGTTAACTTTTAACTGCGCATGTGCAAAATATATTTCATACAAATGCTCATATTTCATGAAATATTTAATATATTTATATTCTAATTGCAGTATGTTGTTTTTTACTGTACTTTGTCGGCAGGTTTCCTGAAAACATGCGGGATTTTTTTTAAATTTTTAAAGAAACCTTTATATTTCCATGAATTCTTATTTTCATGCTATTCTTATACACAAATGTTGTACAAAATCCATATAGTCAAGTGCTACACGTACAGATCATATAGAGCATTTTATTATACAGGGTGATCGAAAATATAATTATTTTGAATTTTTTGTTGGGCCTTATTTGACCTAGAGATAAAATATTTGCTGAAAAACATGAGGTTAAACATCTTTATATGTATTTCTGAAGTTCCACAAAACAGTTGTCAAATATTTAGTTACTAGCTGACTCACCCGGCGTTGCCCGAGCCCTTGTAATAAACTTAAATCTCTTAAAAAATGGAACTCTGGCCACGGTCTACGATGGTTTCGGAACCGTATACCCGGCATGCTCGTACGCTCTAGAAAATCTGTTATTTCCCCCTACCACCGCCAGGGGAGCATTCTGTTCTAAACAAACCTCTTTCCGAACGAACTTCTGAGACAGGTCCCCGCTGCCTACGTTACTGTATAGTAGGCGCACTACAAAATTGAGCTGGTTTCGAGAAGATTGGAACATTATTAGCCCAGTTATTGCAATAAGGCACAGTTAGAGAAAATAACCTTGAGTGAAGTGCCGAGAGGAGGGGATGTTAGAGTGTCCTTCAGAAAATGACTAATTAGGAGGCCCACTATGCATGCATAAAAATTCGTTCGTTTTGTTAAGCTAGGAACTTAATTACAAAGTTGGCTTAAACTCTTATTTGTAAATAGTGGTAACCGCTACTCATAAATTTAATTTAATGTTATAAAGGGTGACTATTAAGTTAAATATAATGTTTGGAATCACTTGCGTTGAAATCGGAAATATAGTTGCTGAGATATAGAAACGGGGCATAGTTAGAGAAAAACCTTGAAGGAGGAGCTGCGGGGGGGGGGGGGGGGAGGGTTGTTCAAGTACCCTTCAGCAAATGACTAATTAGGAGGACCACTATGCATCTTTCAAAAATCGTTCGTTTGCTTAAGCTTTGAACTTAATTACAAATTTGGCTTACACAATTATTCGGAAATAGTGGTAACCGCTACTCATAAATTTAGTTTAATGTTATAAAGAGTGACAATTAAATTAATTATAATGTTTGGAATCACTTGCGTTGAAATCGGAAAAATAGTTGCTGAGATATGGAAACTGAGCATAGTTAGAGAAAAAAACCTTGAAGGGAGGACGGGGGGAGGGGTTGTTCGAGTGTCCTTCAGAAAATGACTAATTAGGTGGACCACTATGCATCTTTCAACATTCGTTCGTTTGCTTAAGCTAGGAACTTAATTACAAATTTGGCTTAAACTGTTATTCGGAAATAGTGGTAACAGCTACTCATAAATTTAGTTTAATGTTATAAAGAGAGACTATTAAGTTAATTATAATGTTTGGAACCACTTGCGTTGAAATAAAAAAAATAGCTGCTGAGATATGGAAACTGAGCATAGTTAGAGAAACCTTGAAGGAGGTCCCGGGGGGGAGGGGGTGTTCAAGTGCCCTTCAGCAAATGACTAATTAGGAGGATCACAATACATCTTTAATGATTGATTCATTTGGTTAAGCTAGGAACTTAATTTGAAATTTGGCTTACACTATTATTCGGAAATTCTGGTAACTGCTTTCTAGAAATACACCTTGAAGCTTAAATGTAATTAGACCCTTGCCCCTCTTCATTCCCGCAAATATAAAAAAGAATCTGTTAAATAAAAGTTTTCTGTATTAACAATCTCCATCATAATAATAAATGTCATGTAAAAAAAAAAAACGACTAATTGTCATGAAGAAAAATATTTCAATTAGTGGGACGTATGTGTAATTTGTCATGTACAGGTGGCGCGGCAGTCGCATGGCTCTACGCTGATAACTTCAATCCATATTAACAGTATATTTAGTTAGAAATCATTATTTATGCATCGCTACTCTGGTTTATTTAATTACTTCTGAGAAGAATCTATGCAACCAACCAGTGAACCAACCAACCCAAGAGAATAAAAGCGTATTTTTTTTTATGAGAGTTCTTTGTGGATATTGATGAAAATTTCAGTAAATAATTAAAATATTAAAATTCTGAAGTAATGGTGCACCAGGAGAGGGTTTGGACTACCTAAATCTAGATTTGCAGCCTTCTAGGTGGGCTAGATTTTCCTAGCCATCACCAACACACACACACACACACACACACAGAGCGAAACTTTCTTTTATTAGTATAGATATATTCGACAAAACGTCTAAAATCGGAAGTTCTGGTGACTTTTAACCTCATGTTACATACATAAAGTTTTATTATATCTATATACTATATGCAAATTTTTATTTCTGACGCCAGAAATTCTATGAAATTACTTGATTCAGTAATAATAGTATTAATGCATAGGGATAGTCTGTTGGATAGCATTTAATACAGCTAAAGACGCTAGCACTACGGTGTTTTCTAAAGTACCATCCTAATGATATAATAGAAAGCATGCATATATGCCATAGGTAGCTGTTAGCATAAAGTGGCACTGCTGGTATAAAAAATTTCCAGCTTTTTACGACATGAAAGGAGAAAATTCATTTTGAATTGATATGGCGAAAATTGCTTTTTTTTTGTTTCTTGATCATTTTTAACTAAAAAGATTTTTCATAACTAACAAATTTTACGCCTTTTTTTTAAAAAAGCTAAATATTTTGAACCAGGTATTTATTGTTAATCCAATAAGTGCCACATAGAACCAAATATTCTATTAAATAAATTTTCCGGTTTGAAAAAAGTTTATTTAAAGAGAAAAAAAGCATTAAAGTTGACAGCTATATGGATTTTCCTTAATAAAGCTCTTCGAAAATAAATAACTCACAAAACGCATCTTTTGATGTCGCTGATAACTTTACTTTCTTAATATTCGAAATAACTTGGCGGGACAGTCGTGGCTCGCGGAACATGTGTTGAAAACCCCTACTCAAGCCCGATTCTCCTCGCTAATGTTAATCCATGGGCGTAGGATGCATTCGTATATTTAAAATATCTCCTCAGGAAATTAGTATTTTTACCTTCTTTTTTTTGTGTACACTTCCTAAAGGTTTTTTTTTCCCTTAGTTTTTAGTTCATATTTCTAAAATAATTTTGTGTAAAGTGTTAAAAACTTATTCAGTTTCACTAAGATTTTAACGCATAAAATTATAAATTAAGCACATATTTTAGAAATATTTTGGTAACTAAAAAAAACACATCCTCTAAGAACAGTACACAGGAAAAAAAAGAAGTTAAATATATTAATTTCCTGAGGAGATATTTTAAATATACGACTGCATCCTAAGACCATAGGTTTAACATTAGCGAGGGGAATCGGAAAGTTCACTGACGAACAGCCTTAATATAATCCCAGTCGATATTGTTGCAATAGTCGATATAACTCAATGTTATTGCGATAATTTATACAGGGCTTGTCGGTAAAATATGGATTAAATCAAGTCTGGGAAGAATTATCCAGAAACGTTGATAAAATACAACGAAAAAGAAAAGCTAAAGGAGTCAACTTTAAAGTTCAAAAGCGACATTAAGTGGGGGATTTCACTTGAGTGTTTCTATTTTCATAGCTATCTTTTACAAACACGAGTAATTTTTTTTTCAAGTTACTTCACTAACAGTTTATTTGCATATTTAAATTAATGCTAAATACACGCTTCGGTTTATATTAAATCCATACTTACATTAGATTTGTCATGCAAATCTGAAGTACGAGCTCCTTCTACAGTAAATGTTTTTCCAGTGCCTGTCTGTCCATATCTAGAAAAATAAATTTCTAGTTTAGACTTCAAATAGGTCACTTTTTACCAACACCTAAATAGTTCATTTTACATTATTTAATAACCAATGTGAGCTGTTTCAAAGAGACAGTTATGACAGTGTGCAGAAATGTATAAGATACACTGGCGGGAAAATTTAAAGGAACATCTATTTAAAAAAAAAAAAAAAGTACTTTATGTTAATTTTATTAAAGGGATGGAGAGCATTAAAATCTAAATCATTCAATTTTCAAAGGATTAATTTGAAAATTAGCAGACTTGTTAATGGCAAGCTTAAAAATAGTTATATTCAAAATTCGGAGTTAAAATAATAAAAAGTTTTATTATTTTAACAATTTTAGTCAATTTTTAAATAACGAATAATTGTCATTTTAAAATGTCCTATGCACCTCAGCAATGCACATCAATTTCAATGCGTATGAAATAGTGCAGCATTTAAAAAATACACTGCGAAATTTTTTCCACATAGGCCTTAATGTAAAGGAATTCTTCTGTGTGCCTTGTAAAATTATGATACCATGCACTGCATATTCTACAGAAAGAATGTTATACTGCACCTCAATAATGTAGTATCAATTTCAGTAAATGATATAGTGTAAGTTTATTAAAAGACACTGCAAACGATGTTTCCTTAGACCATAATGTAACGGAAATATTTGTATCCCCCTATAATAAAACTATAAATGCTACACATTCCATTTTCAATATGGAATGTTCTGTGGTAAACCTCAATAACATATACCAAGCTCATGTTAATCCAAGTGTTTTTACGAGAATTAGAGCTCGGACAGATGAACATACAAAACGAAGTTCATAAAAACATTTCAATTATATTGTAAAATGTTAAAAACTATTTTAAAACATAAATATATTCTTCACCCCTTCAGGGTTTATTTCAACGTAACGTTATACTTTCATATTCAGATGCCATTACTAAATTTGCTTTCAGTAAAATTTTTACTTGTTTATAAAGATGTGATCGTAGATTTGAAAATGTCTACAAACGCTCAATAAAAATATTACTTAGGATTATTGCTATAAAGTTTGTAAGATTAAAAATTTAACAAGTAAAATTAGTAAAAACTGCTACAGTATAAAATTTGTAACTATGGAAAAATATCTTAAAAGTTTAAAAGATGATTATGATGATGTAGTTATTAAAGATGATTTATGAATTATTAAAAATGATTTATGAATGATTATATAAATGTAAAAACTTTCGTTCATTTCCATGAAGAAACTATATTATTTTATGAACAACCCAAAAATTTAAAATAATTAATTTGAAGACTTCATTACAACGTTTACCTATTTTAAAACTGACTATTAGGTGACTTTTTACAAATAAATGTTTTGACCTAATGACTAGTTTTTATTTACCTCCAGTGATTTTCCTCATCTTAAGAGCCTACATCAGTCATGCGAAAAAACGCGCAAGCTAACGTTAATTCTATGGGAAGGTTCTTGGCAGATTTCTCGCTCGCATTTCAATATTTTTAAATGATGTTTTTTGCATAGGATAGCTGAGGTTGATCTCTAACGTTGTTCGTTTTTACTTTTTCGATTTTGGTTTCAGTTTTTATATAAGGGTACTTTCACTTTCAGAACCGGTTCCAAAATTGAAAATGTCCGCTTATAAAAAAAAAAGAAAAACAAAATCAAAAAAGTAAGAACTAAAAACGTTAGAGATCGACAGCAGCTATCCTATGCAAAAAAAAAAAAAAAAAAAAAAAAAAAAAAAAAAAAAAAACATTTAAAAATATTAAAATGTGAGCTAGACATCTGCCAAGAACCTTCCCATAGACTTAACATTAGCTTGAGCGTTTCATCGCGTAACTAGCATAGGCTCTTTTAATGGATATGTTGGAACTGAACTAAATTTTTAGTTTCAATTATTTTCTATTTTAATCCCATTCAGTTCTCACATATCATCTACCAGAGCAATTTTTAGCACTTTCCAATATAGTTGAAACGTGTTTATTGATTTGGTTTGTCTGTGTGTCTGGCCCGTGCTCCAACTCGCGTAAATATGCTTGGATTGCCATGACATTTTTATGTTATTTAAGTTCACTATAGAATGTTTGAAATTGAAAATGAGGTGTAACATTTATAGCTCGTTTACAGGGACACACAAAAGAATCGGTTATATTATGGTTTAAGGGGAAAATCAATCCAGATTCATTTTAATGATGTTACAATACTTCAAACATAATGAAATTTGAAGTAAACAAAAATATTACGTCTGAACATATTTATATTAAAATCATTAAAATTACAGACATTACATTACCATTACATAAAACATTAAAAACATTAAAATTGGACGTTTCGGATTTACATGAAAATCCCTCATCAATCCATCATGTTTGTTGATGAGGGATTTTCATGTAAATTCGAAACGTCCAATTTTAATATGTTTTTGATGTTTTATGTAATTGTAATGTAATGTCTGTAATTTTAATGATTTTAATATAAATAATGAAATTTATATTCATCACTAAAGTGGACTAAAATATTCTTCCTCAGAAGTAGAGAATAAGTAGCATTTATAGTTCGTTTACTAGGACGCACAAAAGAATTCCATTACATTATAATCTATGGGGGAAATTAGTTTGCAATGAATTTTAATGATGTTTTGATTCATCAAACGTAATGAAATGAAAAAGAATCACTGAGGTTCAGTGCAACATGTTTTCTATAGATTCAGGAGTGCGTAATAGCATTTATCTTCATTTACAGAGACTCGCAAAAGAATTCGGTTTCAGAATACTAGGACAGATTTCATTGTATGAAAAAATGAAATTTCTTAATATTCTGTTAGTGTTGGAAAGTGTTTCATAATCTATGGATGATTTTTTGTCTGTGTTATTTTTTTCAATTATTTTTATTTATTTAGCCTCTATATAAGACAAATGTATGCAATTTAATTTTACTTGTTTTTCTTTTATTGTAATAGCACCGCACACCGCAGTGTGCATTGGGCACTGGAACAATAATTCCTTGGCAATTTTTCATACACAAAAATTCTAAAACTATTATACTAAAGATAAATCGTGAAAAAAAAATGTCAATACTCACATTTTACAGCCATGGTAAACACAAAACTAGACAAAGTCAAAGTTTTACGAATCAAAGGAACATTAGGAAATTTGGAAAGTTATAAAAAGCATCTGGTTATAACAGCAAGTGTTGATTAGACACCAACATCTTCATTAGTTCCTCACGAAGACAATAAATGGACCTGACCTTGCCTGTTTTGATTATTTTAAGAATTGCGAATAAAAATTTGAGGCACATCCCGAGGACGCATTAGGGAACTGGATGATTAATTTTCATGTTTGTAATTTAAGTTGCTATCAGATTCAATTTTTCAAACAACCAACTTTTGAGTCTATTTTTTTTCAAGTACAAAGAAAAAGGAGGGTTTTGTTGTTGCAAAATTGGATGTAAAACAGTTTATTAATTACTGGTTGTTACTATTTATCGCTCTTTCGTTGATGTTCCAAAACGCCTATCTTCGAATAAGTTATCTGGGGAGGAATTGCTGTTAGGAGAGATATTTTATAAGCTGTGGATAAAAATTTGGGGATATTCTTGATCGCTATCACACTCTGCGAGTTGAGACAATTTCTCGGAGAAAATCTGCTCAAATCAAAAGTTGGCTAAAAAATCGTGTGAAGAGTTGAGTCTGATAGCAACTTTACTCGCATTACATTTGCAAAGAATGACAGTTTTACAAATAGAAAATCAATTCTGTGAAACTTACGCAAATATGGTGCAATTAAAGCCCTCAATGACTTCTGAAACAAGAGGGGCTACAATCTCTGAGTAAATTTCAGCCTGTAAACGTAAAAATAGTCATTAATCATAAATTATCATAATCAAGTAGATTTGGAAAGAATTATTCCCAATGATTTTTTTGCTTAATTACAGAAATTCATTTTTAAGTGTTACTTTTTGAATTAAAGTCTGAAATGCAAACCTATATTTTAACTTAACCTTAACACAAAAAGAAAGAATATTTTTGCAAAATATAATTGCTATTGCAGATTAATTAGACAACAAATATCAATATAAAATTCAAAAACTTATCAATTTTTTTCCTTTTTGTAGACGATGTCACAAATTACAGTAAATTACGTAAATACATTTTTCAATTACTCAGCAATACTCAATTTTACTCAGCAATCTATTTATATAATACGCAAGGGTTGTAACGATTCCGGACAGAACCACTTCATTTTGTTGGTTAGATGGCTGTGTAGTGAGTCATTCAAACTTTAAAAAAACTTCTATTGTTGCACAGAAAGGAGAAATAATGAAATATATTTAGACACGTGGCTTTTTGGGACGTATTTTATTTGCAAGATAAATTTATTCACGTGTATACTTCATTTTTATAAGCTAATAAAAATTCATATTTATTGTGACGTTATGAGAATATTATCCATTGGGTTTATATTTATATTTATGCCTACTTATGCCATTTTTTCATTAATATTAAACCAAAATATTTTTATTTGAATACATGTTGGTTAATCATAAAATAAATCCATAAAGTACGAGTGAAAAGTTCATGCCGGTGAAAATTATCAGGTAACCAAAAAAGTTCTGTCGTTTTTAGGTGAAAGAAAACAAACAGCAAAATGTATCGGAAAGAATTAAATTTATTCATCAAAATAACCACCCTCACATGCAATAATCTTTTCCCAACGGGAAATAAGCTTACAAATTCTATTTTTATAAAAGTGACGATCTTTAGAGCTGAAAAAGTTCTCTAACTCCGTTGCCATAGCCTCTCGTCTTCTGAACTGTCGATTGCGCAGATTATTATCGAGGCTTAAAAATAAGTCATAGTCAGAAGGACTAATGTCAGGGGAATAAGGAGAGTGCAAAAGTGGTTCCCATCCAAGTGTCTGAATTGTGTCAGTGTCACACGCGCGACAGGTGGGCTAGCATTGGGAAAAGAACGTCTTTACGGTTCACCAAAGATGACTTTTTTTTTTTTTAAGTGATTGGTGAACTTGACGGAGTTGGCCACTATAGACTAGTGCTCCCTATTAAACGTTTATACGAGTATACGTGTAATACGTATTATACGGGGTGCAGATTTTGGATACGTATGATACGACCAAGGCGGTTAAACGTATTATACGAAACAGCATATACGGTACATCGTATATACGGATCTTACACCAGCGGTTAAACGTATAAACGTTTAAACGGTTTTCGTTCATTGCTTAAAAAATTATGCCTAAAAATCGGAATATTTTTTTCCTCAGTTTAGATTTTGTTTTTTCTCCCCTTAAATCTAAACTATTAATTATGAAATGATTTATCTTTCGCAATATCTGTAACACACGCACATAGTTTATTTTGATTTATGGCGTGGACATTTAACCCGAAACATTAGTATTGCAGAACACAAACTTACATTGATTTCATATTTTATACTGACATTGATCAATCACACTCCTGGGAAGTTTCATAATCTAATTTTTTTAAAGACCCCCACGGAGGGCACTCCCCCCACCGGCCTATATCCCTAGTGCAGATAATCGGCCATAACAAATAACTAACTAAACATACTTTTATTTTATTTAAGAATGCTTTTTCTATATTAAAAATATTTTGAAAATACGTTTTTACAGCAAAAAAGAAAAGAGAAGGAAGTCATTTTAAGCTTGTGTGATTGCGTTCTGAAACTTGCAGTGACAATTATTTATCAGGCTATAAGTAATCGAAATTTACAGGTACTAACACAAACAATAAAATTTGTCAAGATGAACAATTCTTAAAACGTAATATCTTGTAATACACATACACTTTGCATAAAAAGTACCACAAGTGTCATGGTTAAAAAAATGAAATTTCGTTATACATTAGCACAAAGTAGAAAACATTAGCACCGTGAAAAGAACAACATTTGACCTCCCCCCCCCCCACCCGGGCGCAATTTGAGTAAACGCACACAAAAATAAATATTTTTAAAAAAATTAAAAAAGGAAGAATATACTTAAGGATTAACAATAAATCTGAAACGTGTATATTCTCCTTTTTTGCTCAAAAAGTCTTTTTACTTTCGTTATATATGTACGATAATCGTTTACAGGGAAAAGTAACAAGATTCTATGTATGAAACATATTCTACAGATTGCTAAAGTTACGCCACCGATTTCAAACTTGTTCTCCGTTCAGTGACGTGTAACACTAATGAGATCCATTGGCATTAAAAGTAAATACGATGCTTGAAATATACGTATACTTGAATTAAACGTATACTTGTATTATACGTTTAACCGATATACGCTTACACGTATCCGGATGCGTTTAAACGTATAGTTTAAGGCATACGTATTCCTTAAATACGTATTATACGTATATCGGTTAAACGTATAACTGAAATAGGTATCGCATCGGGAGCACTACTATAGACATTCGCAGTAATCGTCTGACCAGATGATAACAGTAGATAGTGAACAATTCCATTTGCTGTCCACCATACGCACAATAACACCTTCTGCTGATGGATCTTGGATTTGGTGGTTTGTGGCACAGCATCAGTGGCTGACAACCAATGATGCCATCTTTTGGGATTGCTGTACAACAGCCACTTCTCATCACAGGTTAATACACGGGCAAGAAAGGGTTTCGTTTGATGGTCATGCAGCAACCTCAAACAAATGTTCAGGCGCTCGAGCTTCTGGGCAGGTGTCAATTGATGAGGTATCCATTTGCTTAGCTTATACACTTTCCCCAGACGATGCAAATATAAACTGATGGTTTCATCACTGACCGCGAACCTTTCTGATAACATCTGACAGATTTGTGTGGAATCTTCTTCCAATGCAGCCTGTAATTCCTCATCATTAATGACATATGGCCGCACTGCTCGTGGGGCATCTTTCAGCCACTTATCGCCAGCAGAAAATTTTTTAAACCACCTTTGGGTGGTGCAAATGCCGACACAATCTTCTCCGAAAGTTTGGCATATTTTTTGGGTCGTGTTCACAGCATTTGTTCCCAGTTTAAACTCATACAACATACAAGCACGGATTATACAGTTCGGAGTACTCCTGTTCACGTTCATTTTTCTACTGTTACGAGATAACCTTTCCCATTTTCTTTATATATGATGATTCTGCATTATATCTTGATTAACATATTTCGGCGATTGTAGCGCCATCTATTATTCATTGTGTGTAACATTCTTTAACGTTTGTCATTTCGTAAGAACGACAGAACTTTTTTGGTTACCTGATACATTGTGCTTAGTTTGAAATTTATATTTATAATTTATTTTACATTGAAAAAAACTGAAGAGAAAAATTGATATGATTGTGTAAACATGAAAATTTTCAGATTTTTCATTTCTTAATTATAAAAATTATTTGAATGGGAGCCCTTATTGATTACTTCATCTTGATTGTATACCTTGGTAACATGTTACTGATAGCTTTACAAAATAAATTATAGGTTAGATGAATAAATTTTTTTTATAAAAAATTCAGAAAAGTAAAGGATTTTAGGAAAATTAAAATTCTTGAAAGTGGTGCCATGGTTAAAAAAAAAAAGAATGTTTAAATAATTGTTTTTGGAGTTCTATTTTATTATTTTTAAAGAATCCATTGGGTCTGCTACTTTATAACAGGATTCCCGATTGTGGAAAAAGGGACATCCATCACGATTATGTAAAGTAGGGATGCACAACCTGTGGCCCGCGATGGGATTACTAGTGGCCCGTGGATCAATTTTGCCGATCGGGTGCGTAAAAAATCGCGAATTTCACCCATCGGGTGCGTAAAAAACGCAAATTTTGCAGATCGGGCCCGTAAAAACCGTGAATTTTGTCGATAGGGTGCATATAAATAGCCAATTTTGCCGATCGGATGCGTTAAAATCGCGAATTTCGCCGATCGGGTGCGTATAAATTGTAAATTCCGCCGATCGGATGCGTAAAACTCGCAAATTTTGCCAATCGGGCAAATAAAAATCGCGAATTTTTCCAATCGGGTCAGTATAAATCGCGAATTTTGCCGATCGGGTGCGTATAAATCGTAAATTTAGCCGATCGTCTGCGTAAAAATCGCGAATTTCGCCGATCGTGCGCGTAAAAATCACGAATTTCGCTGATCGGACGCGTAAAAATCACGAATTTCGCCGATCGGGTGCATAAAAATTGTATATTTTGCCGATCGGACGCGTAAAAATCGTAATTTTTGCCAATCAGGCACGTAAAAATCGCGAATTTTGCCGATTGGGTGCGTATAAATCGCGAATTTTGCTGATCGGGTGCGAAAAAACCGCAAATTTCGCCGATCGGGCGCGTAAAAAACGGGAATTTCGTCAATCACTAGGGGAAAAAAAAATATTGTCAATCGTGCTTGGAAAAAAATGCACGTTTTTTCCATCCTTGCCAACTGAATTGGGTTATGCTGACTAAGGAGGTGGTTGAGTATAGGGGGCTAACCCTCTTTTTAAAATTAGCATTTTTATGAACTTTTAGGTCTATCCTTCCCCGAAACAAAATTTTGTCTACACTACGGATGTTGGATCTCGACAATCCACTCATTTTTGTGACTGGCCCTCCTCTTATAAAATTTGTGCACCCCTACTTGATATCCACATTTTCTGACTGAATATGTTAAGAAGTACACTTTAGAATAATATATGCTTCTCCTCCTTTCCACCTTCATTCATGGAAGCACAATTTTTTTCGGCACTGGCAACCTTCAAGACTGCCCGGGAGTAAACTTCCCGATTCCCCTCGCTAATGTTAATCCTATGGGCATAGGATGCATTATTTTTAAAATATCTCATCAGGAAATTAATATTTTTAACTTCTGTTTTCTTTGTACTGTTCTGAAAGAATGACTTTTTTTTTTAGTTGTCAATTTTTTTGTAAAATATGTGCTTAATTTATATTTTTATGTGTTAAAATCTTAGCGAAACTGAATAAGATTTTAACACTACACATAAAATTAAGTATTTATTTTAGAAAAAAATTTGACAACTAAGAAAAAAAAAGACATTTCTTAAAGAACAGAACAAAGAAAATAGAAGTTAAAAATATTAATTTCCTGAGGAGATATTTTAAAAATAAGAATGCCTCCTACGCCCATAGGATTAACATTAGTGAGGGGAATCGGGAAGTTTATTGACGAGCAGCCTTAAAGCTAAATGGAGGATATTCCATGTACGTCATTATCACGTGTTCCAGGCAAAGAACTTCTAGCGTAAAGTAGGGAAGGCTCCGTAGATGTTATGTAAATCCCCACCATCCAGCATAACAGTTCATGGGGTAAAGCAGTAGTACCTTCCCTTCTTATCAGTTAGAAGTTCTTTGGGTAAATTACCGGAACCATGTGACTTTATTAATCCTCCAACCCAGATTTGGAATATAGTCCATTTACTCCTTCAAATAAAGTCAAGGAGTATTTTCACTCTCTCAAAATAATCCTAGCTATATCTCTTATAAATACAAACGTAAACTGTTGATATATCCTTGCCAACAGAACTGAATATGTTGACTGGGAAGGAAGGAACCTAGGGAGCTAAAACTATCCTTCCGAAATTGATGTTTTTTTAATCTGATTGTAGACTTAGATTCTCTTCCCCCCCCCCCCCCCCACACACCTCCTCGAAACAAAATTCTCTCTATGCTACTGATGGTGGCCCTCGACAACCCAGTCATTTTTGTAAGTGGCGCTTCGCTTAAAAAGGTTGTGCACCCCTAATGGGTTGGGTTGAGTTGATTATTGACGGCCAATTATCTACACTAGGGATATAGGCCCGGGGGGTCTTTCTAAGGGAACCTAACCCGTATTTACGCATGGATAAATCCACGGCTCGAAGAAAACCACGAACACTCCGAACGATTAGGCCGACGGGCGCGATTGGGATCGAACCCAGCACCTCCCGTCTACCAGCTTCGAGAGCAGAACCTCTCGGCCATTGGTGGGGCGTGCACCCCTAATGTAAAGGGAACAAAGAAACCAAACAAAGATATTAGCTCAAAACTTTTAAAAGTCTGTTTGATCTGCAGATTGGAAATTCCTCCATTTTTGCATAAAAATTGATTTAAAAATGTGTTATTAGAACCCCAGATGCATTAATCAGATCTTGAGCTGCAGGTCATGCTCCGTTTCAGGTCAGTTTTCCTTGTTGTCGATGAATAATATAGGAATATTTTTATCAATTATTTCAATTTTTAAGTGAAAACCACGATTTCTACCTGCCATCCTCGGACAGGCATTTACACTAGCAATATATAAAACTTGTCACGGTTAAATTTGAAGAGAATTTAGCATATTTTTCACACAATTATTTAAATTAAATCTAAAATAAAGTCATGTCAGAAATGTAAAAATTAGCCAACTTCAAAATATAAAAAATTGAAATTATTAAAATTTAATTTAATATAACAAGTGGCAATTAACAATCTTTAAGTCTATTTTAATTGAAGAGCAGAAACAAAATGAGATATTGCTTGCGAAAACTTGATAAATAAGAGCTGTTCTGTATATAGGACGATAGCAAAATATGGGTTAAGAGAATGATGAATAACCGCTGGTCACCAGAGTCTTGCACGGGTAGGGTTGTACCCAACCAGAACCCAAAAATCCTGCTTAAAGTCAACTCGAAAATCGAACCAAACTAAAAAAAAAAATCGTCAACTCGAAACACCAGAACCCGACACACTTCAACCAGCGAAACCGACCCGAACTTGAAAATTTCAAACCCGAAATCGATCCGAACCCCAAGTGAAAGAAAATTAATTCATACCAGTTTTCCTGTGCAAAGATTTCGCAGTGCATTTTAATATTTTTTAAATGCAGGTTTAATTTTATATACAAAATAAGGACTAAAAATATCTACAAACAACATTAGTCAAGCCAGAATATCATCTCATTTATTCCATCAAAGTTACAGTAAAAACTGATCGCAGATAGCGCAAGGCAAATATATATCATATTTTAACTGCATTGGGGGATGACATCTGTTTCAAAAAACATGGGACAGAAAAATAAATTGAGCATTTAAAAATTTTGCTTTTTAATCATAAATATAAAATAAACCCATGCAGCAATCTTTATTTTACAATTTTTTTTATAATTATTGTTGAGCAAGATATAATGCGGTATTTTGTTTTTGTGGCAACATTGATTTGAGAAAAACCTTTCAATTGATTTATGAAAACAATGCCGATTTAATTTTTAATTAACTGCAATTTTTCATCAAAAACATGTTTGAACGAAATGAAAGTGGACTATGTCAGAAGCCGCTCACAATCCTTTCATATGGTATCTCATTTATCGTTCTGCATTTTTTATTTGCTTAGAAAAAGGATGTATAAATGATTTAATTGCAATTATGGAAAAGTAGTCTACAATTATATCTCAAATATTAATTTTATCTTTTTTGTATAAAAATAAACATATATACACTCATACGTATTAATTTTTTTTTTTCAAACTGAAACATATTCAGCACTTTCTTTTAAAAAATCGGGTCAACCAGAACTCAACCTTAAAGAATCAAAACTCAACCCGAAACAGAATTGAACCTGAAACAATTAGAGTCAACCCGACCTGCAATGAAAGATAATAGCGTCAACCCGACCCGCAATGAAAGAAAATAGCGTCAACCCGACCCGCAATGAAAGAAAATAGCGTCAACCCGACCCGCAATGAAAGAAAATAGCGTCAACCCGACCCGCAATGAAAGAAAATAGCGTCAACCCGACCCGCAATGAAAGAAAATAGCATCAACCCGACCCAATACGAAGAGCAGGTCTAGTCGGGTTCGGGTAAAATCGGGTTATCCGACCCGAGATAGGGTCAAGTATTCTGTAATCGTAATATTATATTTTAAAACTATTTTTGCAACTGAAACCATAAATTTTCAACTACACTGATATCTGGAGATATACGACTGATATCTCTTCTGTATAAACGCTTCTTTCTTGGTCAAATTTATGTAACATCTTTTGTAGCAAGCATTTTGAGTTTTGTTATTTCTTTAACGGTTCGTTCTCTTGCTTCTGAAAGGGGGGATTCCTTTTCCTCCTCTTCCAGTTTTATTTGCAATTTGTTCAAATTTAATACTTTTGAATATTTTTCGAACGCATCTGTCACTGCGCTGAATTGTCTTTGCAATTTACTTTACAACTTGCATGAAAATTCACTTTCTTAGTACATCTAAAATTTCAGAATATCCAAAAATGTTTCAATTCTAGAGCTTATTTTTTGTATTCAAAAATTTCATTTTAACTTTGAAATCAGAGATATCTTTAAGCAACAAAACTATTGCACAGATTCATTTAAAGATATTGTGACAGATAAATCCCTATATTTGAAGGGCTCGGGTTGTAAAAATAACTAACAAAATGAAAGTTTCGAGATATTCAAGTTTTCTAAAGAAAACTACAAACAAAACTATTAAGATTGTTTCCTCTAACAAGGAGAGTGCCAAGCTTGGTAATCACAGATTTTGATTATTTTTATATATGTTGTAGGGTAGAAGCCCCCTTAGTCTCAGGTTCAAAGGATTTTATACAACGCTTCTTAGTTCTCGAGAAATGGAGATCTAATATTATAACACAACTTAAATACTTACTTTGTAACGAAGTAACAGCGTTGGTCGTAGCTTAGTTGGTATGGCGTCTGCTCGTTGATCCGAGGGCCCGGGTTCGAGGCCGGAACGCGCTACGTTTGTTTTTCTCATTTTTCTTATAAATATACTTGTAACTATAATTTAATAATCTCGATTAAAAATTATAATATTGTGCATTAATTATAATGTTAATCTATTTATTTTTTATCTGTAACTAAATCGTTGTATTATAAAGCATCATTAAACGATTAAATTAAAAAAATCCCTTTTAAAATGTATTTCATATATGCTTTATCGATGCAACGATATTGAACAATTGTGTCAATTCGTGATTGTAAAGAAACATCATTTATAAATTGCCTTAACAAGGGAAGTGAATGAATGCGATGATAATACTGCTGTTTTTAAAATAAGAAGCATAATTATATTAAAAATTATCATAGGAATTAAATTATTCCATATTTATGTTTTATTTTATTGTAACTAGAGGGCGCCACAACAGACTTTGGTTATTTCTTTTTATAGCTTGGTCGTAGCCTACGATGATGCGCGGCGCTGTAAAGCCTGTCATTCTGAACGATTTCTGTAAGCGAAAACGGGTCAAGAAAATAGTTTAAATATAATCTGGTAGAGGGCGTCATTCCCGGGGAAAACAAACGTTGAAATTACATTACTTA
Organism: Maratus michaelseni; assembly: GCA_963931845.1. NCBI lineage: Eukaryota > Metazoa > Arthropoda > Arachnida > Araneae > Salticidae > Maratus > Maratus michaelseni. Next base: position 411,519,525 of record OZ007586.1, read on the forward strand.
GAGTTCGTTTTAGCATTGTATGACCCTTTAATTAGCTATATTTTTGTTAATGATTATTATATCTAATTAAAACCGACATATTTTACTAATGCAAAGTATATATTACTAATAGAGAAATTTTGACATCGATATATAAAGCCATTGATTAACTTTATGACGTCTGCTCTGAAGAATTTTATAATTTTACAAAATTCTCTGCTTCAATTTATTTTTCTAATTTTTAGTCGTAGATAATAAGTTTAATAAAACATCTATTCCAGTGTTAAGGTTTAAATATGTTAAGCATTTCAGTAAGATATATACACTTTACTTCGTCATGGATTAATATTCGCATTTAAAATTGTCAATCTCCAGTATAACTATAGAATTGTAATGTAATCAATGAAAACCATCTCTAAATTTTTTAATTTAATTTTTATAATGAGAATACTGTTGTGATAGAACGATTTGATAGCTTAGAAAAGTACAAAATGAAAAAAACATGATATCTCATAATCAAGTATAATGGGGGGAAACGGGGGGTAACTCCCCCTTAATTTAGATAAATGGGTTTTTCATGCAGAATTTTCCGATTTCCTTTAAATTTTGTATATAGGTTCATTGTGGTAAGGAGCTTTCCTGATTAGTTTTGGGGGTCCATTGGTTAAGTATAAAGAGAGGAAACGGGGGGCTAACTCCCCCCCCCCCTCAATTTTGATACATAAGATTTTCATGCAGAATTATCCTATTTTCTTCAAATTTTGTATATATGTTCATTGTGGTAAGGTGCTTCTCTGATTAGTTTGGAGATTCACTGGTTAACTGTTTATATTGATTATTTATTTATAAACCAAAAACTTAGGAGGGTATCCATTACTGGCACATTTATCATATATTTTAAAAGACATTTATTTTAAATTGATTTATAATGAACAGAAATTTTATAGGTACAAGGTACAGGTAATTGCTTGATCTGTGTAATAGTATTAGAATTTTTACTCTTAAATGTCTTAAAATACTACATGCTTTAATTTAAAATAATTGTTAGAAATTTCATAACTTTGAATATTGTGTTGAGGGGGGGGGGAGAGCAGAAATATTATATCTAGTTGAAAACTATTAGTTACATTATCTCATTAAATATCTCAAAAAGTATCTAAATAAAATAAAAAAAATTATGACCTGTTATTACATGAAAAAACGAAACTCCTTTACTTTTCGGTCTTTGTGTAGGGGAGAGTGGGGCATCTTGGCGAAGTTTTTTTTTTTTTTTTTTTTAATACATCAGTGTAATTTTCCCAGTGTCAGATCAAAGAGTCTCTGTGGCTAAGTGCAACAGCCTTTTACATAAATTTGTTTTTTAATATTTTGTTGTAGTTTTTAAGAGCAAATGCCCAAGAACCCTTTAAAAAATCCAGTTTCCGGATAATCTGGTACTGGTAAAAACCAGAAAGTCATTAGCTTTAAATATTGCACTTTGTAGTTTTAGAGAAGATTGCGATAAACAATATTCAATGATTTTTATTGCATTTATTACTTTTTTAATCAAACTATAAAATTGATAATAAATTACAGTTGATGTGTATCGGAAATTTATATGTACTGAGTATGAGAAACTGTGTAATGTATGCATCTGGAGTACCTTTCGCTTTATATCATTTTTAAAATTCTTTTAAGCCAATGAAAGCAAATTTTGTTCCATTTTGACTCAACATCTCAATACAATATATTTATTAAACACACATTTCTGCTCTTTTTCCAAAAACATAATTATGTGTGACTTATAGTCACTGATAATTCTTACTAAGTGTACTACACATTTTAAGTATGTAACATTTTTAATAAGTTTTCTTGAAAAGTCCTAGTTGTACATAAATTTTGTAAAATATTTATATGAAATTGTTTTACATTTCATTCTAATGTAAAACAAATTATTAAATTATTAAGCACTTAAATCTCCTCCCACCTAAAAGAAAACAATCTCCAGTTTACAAAGTTTAAAATTTTTAATTTTTTCCCCTTAAAACTTTTCTGCAGCTCTATTTATTACTTTATTTTAACAATAATAAAAATAATAATCTTTATTTCCCCAATTAGCCAAAAATTTTGTGCACCTCCTACCTTTTGTTTTATAAATTTTTTTAAGCCAATGACTGCAAATCTTGTTTCATTTTAACTCTGCAAGTCAATAGTACAATATTTATAAACACACATTTCTGCTCCTTTCCCAAAAGCATATTTAAATTGTTTTACATTTCATTCTAAAGTGATGTAAATGATCAAGTATTTAAATTACCCTCCACCCCCTCATAAAAGAATGATAAGGAAAAAAGGGGGAAAATTCAGTTTACAATGTTTAAATACCTTATAACTTTTTTTTTTTTTTTTTTTTTTTTTTTTTCTCTCTTAAAACTTTTCAGTTGTTCTAAAAAATAATTTGTGCACATTTTGTTCATATGTAATTATGTGTGACTTATAATCACTGATGCGTAAAATTCTTTCAAAGTGTGCTACAAATTAAATTTTAAGTAGGTAACAGTTTTATTAAGTTTTCTAAAAAAATCCTAGATGTACATAAATTTTGTAAAATATTTATAATAATTTTTTTTTTACATTTCATTCTAATGTGATCTAAATGATCAAGTACTTAAATAACCCCCCTTCTCCTCCTCTTCCCCCCCCCAAAAAAAAAGAAAAGAAAAGAAAGGTAGGGGGGGAGGAATCTCCAATTGACAATGTTTAAAATCTTTATTATAACTTTTTCAAGAAAACTTTTTCTCTCAACTTTTCTGCTGCTCTATTTATTACTTTATTATAACAGGATGAAAAAAGAATCATCATAATAGCCTCAACTATCCAAAAATTTTGTGCACCTTTTCTTCGTTTGTAATTATGTGTGACTTATAAGCACTGATTCAGAAAATTCTTTCAAAGTGTGCTACAAATTTTAAGAAGGTAATAATTTTATTAAGTTTTGTGAAAAATTCTTGTTATACATAAATTTTGTAAATTATTTATAATAAATTGTTTTACATTTCATTCTAATGTAAAACAAATTAATAAATTATCAGGCAGTTACCCCCCCCCCCCCCCCAAAAAAAAAAAAAAAAAAAAAAAAAAAAAAAAAAAAAGTATTTTTCTTAAAAGTTTTCTGCTGCTATTTATTACTTTATTATAACAATAAAAAATCATCTTAATTTCGTCAACTATCCAAAAATTTTGTGACCCCCCCCCCCTTTTTTTCCTTTCACACAGAAAAAAATTCAACAATAATCTAAATTCCTGCCATCCCCTTAGAAAAGATTGGGGGAATTTCTATAACAATGGTTTGCCAGTAGATGGCGCTCGTCCCGGGAAAAATTCCCACTCCCTGTCCCCTACTTTTGAGTCGAAAATGATAGGCTGTACAGCGACGTGCATCATCGTAGGCTACGGTTTGGTGCAATTAGGTGGTTCTTGTTTTCAATCTATTACAGCTTATAAGCGTATAAAAATGGAAGAAGCAAGCTGTAGTTCACAAGAAGATCAATCTGAAGTGTCGGGATTCAATGAAAATCTGAAAAGTGGTGTCACAAATGCGTTGAAGTACTGTCAAATTTTATTTCAAAACAGTGGATTTTTAACAAATAATCCTGAAATATCTTCGTTTTCTATTGCAATGGGAGAAGAATTCTATAATTCGGTAGTAAATATGCTGATTTTGTAACGATTTTTTAATTATTACTAGTCAATAATAGATCCAATTTTTTAAAATTTCTTTAAATGATGAGAAATTTTTAATAATATTTTAAAAATCAAAAATGCTAAATTAAAATTTAATTATGTTAACAAAATGTTTAATTGAGTTTATTAAATTATAATTACTAGTATATTTATATAAAAAAAATGAGAAAAACAAACGTAGCGCGTTCCGGCGTCGAACCCGGGCCCTCGGATCAACGAGCAGACGCCATATCAACGGAGCTACGACCAACGCAGTTATTTCGTTGCAAAGTATTTAAGTTGTGTTATAATATTAGACATCCCCCCCCCCCCATTTCTCGAGAACTAAGGAGCGTTGTATAAAATCCATTGAACCTGAGACTAAGGGGCTTCTACCCTACAACATATATAAAAATAATCAAAATCTGTGATTACCAAGCTTGGCACTCTCCTTGTAAAACAGCAGATTTGTTAAGACTACACCTTCAGTTAACCCTTTAACTTGTGTTAGTGTTGTGTCACAGATCACTGATTATTTTCATTTTCACAGTTTAACTTGTTTTTACTTTAACTATAGATTACTAGTGAAGTTTTGTTTCGTTTGGAGCCCTAGAGACTTTTGAATAAATGAATTTTAATTATAATAGCCCTGTACATAAAGTTTAGTACAGAAACAATATCTTATGAGTTAATCGAGCTTTTTATTAATATTTTAATAAACCGGTCTTTGAGACCGCTCACAATAGCTGCGAGATAATTTCTATCCCAGCAGTTAAGGGTTAACTTATGTGCAAAATTTTTTGCCTAGTAGATTTTATTTTATTAGACTAAAGTGAAAAGAATCTTAGTTATTAAAATTCATATCTAAAATTTATCTTTGATTATTATGGCATATATTAAGTAGAAAATAAACTTTGTACTTTTAAAAAAAGGTCAGGATTTAGTTAAATGGTTTTACATAAAAATCAGAAATAGTTAAAAAATGTTAGTTACCATGTTTTACACTCGATACCTTCATTTATGAAGAGTAATTAGTTTTGTCATTTTAAAATTAATAACTTCCACATAAATATTATTCTAACTGAAATGTTATTGGTTTCGCATTTTTATTTTTGGCCAAGTGCATTTCTTAATATAAATTATTTATTTGTATTTTATATTTCCTATAAGTTTAAAAACTTAAATTAGAATTTGATATTATCCTTTTAAAACTTTAAAAGATAATGATTTATACTCGATTTTGAGAGCTACTGTGTATTTATAAAATTTCCAGGTGTAAGCAATATTACTCTCTATAAAGGAAAAAAAAAACATTGTTATATACACAGTAGAACAGTTATAAAAGCATTGTCATTCAACTTTTACTTTTCGTCACTGTTGACATAGTTCGCAAACACGTTTTAGTTCATATTTCACATTTTTTTGAGATACAGTGAAAAAAAAAAAATATATTTAATGTAAATGAAGCATGGCAAAGTAAATAAAAGAATAAAAACAAAGGGTGTGAGAAATTCAAATTTCGAAAAAATATGTAGAAAGTCTCTGACAGTGGCGGACTGGCCAAATTAACATTAGACAATATGCCCCCAGGCCATGTGTAAATTGTGGAGAAAAAAAGGTTAAAAGACACCACTGTTTCTTGCAACACTTACATCAGTATTCCACTGACGTTTACTTGTATTAGATAGCTTCTTGGTGTGCAGCATACATTTCATTTATTTTATTAAAATTTCTGGTACGAAACATTTAGTTGACGCAATCACTGGGTAAAGCAATATATTATTCCGCAATATATTAATATCGGAGGTTGCATATAATATATTCCCTTTTACATAGAAATGCATATAATATATACTTTTGAACTATCTGTTAATATTTAACACTAAGAAATATGCATTAAAAATATAGAAACTGGCAGATATTATTTTCAATTTGGTTAAAAATAAATATTAATTAATTAAAAAAAAACAATATGGTTCCAGAATTACAGAAGGCTATATATCCACCATAAACTTATTAATTCAGATAAAATTCTGTACTTACTTGGGTATTTCTGTTTAATACTAATTACATGCATAATATGTATATGCTGTAATAAGTAAAAAACACAAAAGTTTTTTTTATTATTATTTCTACTCATGTATTTAAATTTTTCATTTATTTGTTATAAAAATAAAATAACACTATGTGGTTGTCTTTGTTTCTTGGCAACGAATAATTTCAGACCAATTTCGCCACGGATCCCTCAAGGTAACCCTCCCAAAAATTAAAAAAAATCATAAAAAGCAAAGTTGGTGCAAATAAATTTAATCTGTCACTTTTGAATCTCCAGTTAAGACTACTTTTTTTTGGTTGGGGGGGGGGGGGGGGGATAATTGTATAGCTGTTCATATACATAGCACACACATACTCGTACAAGCAGAAGAAGAAAACTCTTGTACTTGAAAACAAACACTTAGGGGATACAATTTTGTACACTTCTTTTTAAAATAAAGATCTTACCTGCAATGAGTCTGGACCGAAGACTTTATCGTACGAAAAAGTCTTTACCGTATTTTTGTCCAATCCTGTGTCTCGAACTATAATTTTGTTGAGTTCTGGATAAACTTCTACTGGAACAGGAGTATTTAACTCTGATTTCATAAGAGGCCTAAAAATAAGGATTCTATATGAATAACTATTTTGTCTCTCAACACCAATAAATGTGTAAAAAATTGTTAATTGAATCCAAAATAAAATCCAGATCAACATACAGGAAAAGTGAGAAACGATAAGACTCAGGAAGGGGCGGGGGGAGGGGTAAGGACATAGGCGTAACTAGTGGGTGGGCCGGGTGGGCACGGCCCACCACAGACAGCTCCAGTGCCCACCCCAGAATTTTAAATTCATGTGGAAATATTATGACGCAATATTTCAAATTTTGCATATTCCAACCCAAATCTTTGAAAGTTGCACAGTACACAAACAAATGTAATACACATATATTATTGAATTGCGCATTCAGAGGCAGTTCTTGTGCATGTGAGTATGGGGTTGTGTTATGTGACGGGGGGGGGGGGGGGCACTATCTAAAGGACAATTCTTCTATAGCATGGAAGCATCAAGGATCCAGAAAGAACAAAATTAAATATTACATGAAGGATTTTTTCTTCACAAGCTGATGGGGAAAACATAGTTTCAAGAAGTGCAATTTAGCATCCTTTCGACAAAGTCATAAGTCTGTTGAAAGCACTGGGTGGTCATTCCATCTAAAAATAGCAGGATCCTTCCTGTCATTTTTCCTTTTTTTTGTGCAAAATAGAAGAAACGACCGTATTACCTACGGCCATAGAACATCTGACAACGATTCTTCGTCCGAACAAAGTAACGAGGGGGATAAAATCCAGGAAGTAATTGAAAGATCGGGTGTACGCACGATAGAGGGTTTGTGTGTGACAAAAAATAGTTAATAACTTCGGCCATGAAAAACAGTTAGCACTTATAATGAAAAATATAATTCAAACCTTTATAACAAACATATTTATACAAATAAAAGAAAGTTGTATGCATGCGACTCCGACGGCTAACAAAATCTACCGTAAGTAGAAGTCTAAATATTTGGGTTCTGATGTACCTGAGGCAAGGATTTTTAATTTTTTAAGATCCAGGACCCCTGGGTCTCCTTTAAGATTTTTGTCCTAAATTGTTAATAACTTGTCCCATTTTTATCCAATCTTCTTCGTTTTGGGAGTCCTTTTTTTTCTCCAATTAGCTTCCCCCAATTCATACATTCCAGTTAAGATCCTGGCCCTCTGGGGCCCCTTTGAAGTTTTTGTTTCCTAAATTGTTAATAACTTGCCCCCTTTTAATCCGATCTTCTTCGTTTTGGGGGCCCTTTTTCCATTTAGTTATTCCCTCATATCTACATTCCCATTCGGACCCTTCATCGTAGGGCTCAAAACCATCAGTTGGCTCTTTTGAGCCCCCTGGTATAGCTCTCTTAAAGTCATCACGTTTTTTTAACAACTTTTTAGGACTTCCAGCTACTACATGAACGACAAAAAAAATTCTCCGTCCAGGCCCGGGCCTCTCGCGCCCCTTTAAGTTTTGTGCCCTAAATTTTAAATAACTTGCAAACTTTTTATCCGATCTACTTCGTCTTAGATACCTTTTCTCTATTTTGTTAATCCCTCATTTCTACATTCAAATTATGACCCTGAACTCCTGGGCCCGGTCTGGGGCCCTTGAACTTTTTGTGTGTCATGCATTTTCACCCCCTAATTGTGTCATTATCTCAATGCATAGCTTAAAAGTTGAGTCTTGAACTCCTCTCCCCGGGCTACCACCCTGATATTTTTATTTGGGCTCTAGGGACATTTTTAAGTATTTCTTTAATATTTTATTCCAATGATTAATTTATACATGCTTAATTTCGACTATTTGAAGATCTAAAGCGCTACGTACTAGGACCTTTTAAGATGTTTTCGTCTTAGGTTCCTGATCAAAACTATCAGTTAGACCCTTTTGAGCCCCCTACTACAAACCCCATCCCTTAAAAATCGTCCGATTTGGTAGTTTTTTTTCTAACAAATTCTTAGGGCTTCCAGCTACTGTTTGAACGACCAAAAAATTTCTCAGATCTCAGCTACCACTTTGAATATTAATCTCCTTCTTTCGTCCCTTGATGCAGCTTCTTTAAAAATGATCCCCGATTCTCTTTCAATTTTCTTCATAGTTCTAGGGTACTCCAGCTACTTTATAAACTTCTAAACATTTCCTTAGACCTGAGCTACCACCTTTTAAAAATATTAATCTTCTTTTTCGGCATAAACTTACGTTCTCACTTCAGCAATAAATTAAAAGTTGCGTTACTATTCAAAATAAGTGGTTAAGTTTAAAGAGAGGGGTGATTTCATCCATAAATTAAATTTCGCGTTAATGTTAAAATTAATTTGTTAAATTTACAGGGGGGGCATCTTTCACCATCTGGGAGCGCATTATTTTCTTGACTTCTATAGGCCCGATTTCAACAGGGTTTTTAGGTCATTCGACTTGATATCGAAAACTTTTCCCTTTTTAAAACTTTTCCATTTATCGAAAACTTTCCCGTTTTTTCCCTTTTTATTTATTATCTAAGGCCCGAGCAACGCCGGTCGGGTTAACTAGTATTACAATAAAATTGCAATCATTGAATAATCAGTTCAATAACAATCACAGACAGTTTTTATATTTATATTTCTTAATATATATATTTTTTAAATCTTCTATTTATAAAGATTTAGGATAGGGGACTCGGCTCTCTTCTATCCCACCCCTACCCCCATCCCCTCTTCATATACCCATGAGATTTCAAATGCTGTTCGCACATAGTGTTTTTGCTACATTTATGCTTCTTAATCAAATTTCTACTTTTTCAGAACTTTTTCCGATAAATTTCTAAAAATGTTTAAAGGAACAATATTTTGTTATGCAATGTAGAGAGTGCAATGAAGCAATTAAACTTGAATCAAGATAAAAGAATATTTTATTTGTCCTAGAATTTGGGCACATGGAAACAAAACTATCTTATAAATATAAAACTGGACGAAAGATGTACTACATTATTTAACCATAATACTCTCAAGAACTGCATGTGAGGTACAAAGATATGAAAGGAAGAGAACAAATTAGAAAGATGTGTCCAGTGCTTCTTTCAGACGACTAGGCTCTGAGGGAGGGGGGGGGGGTTACAAAAATTTAAAGAATGTACTTCATTATACCTCGAAAATCTCCATGGTTTCGGCAATATACTTGCTGCGGAGTAGTAGCAGGGATGTAACTAGATTGGGGAGAGGTTTGGCTGCCCTCCACACGCACACAGCAACTTCTTGAATCCTTTTAGATTTCACAATATTTAAAATAATAGCATCTATATTACATTTAAAATTTCTAAAACTTTGCAATAGAAAATTTTATGACATGGGGGCTTGACCTCTTTTATCTGTTTTTGTTTTGTATCATTAAAGTGGTTGGAAAAATAATCGGATGTTAATTAGCCCCAACAAATAATTTTAAAGCCCCTTGTAACTTTTCTGGCTGGTTAGGGCTCTGGGTGGCACTGTCCTCCTCAAGTCCCAAGACTGGCCAGGCACGAGTCTGAAATAAAAAAGAAACCCCGTCCCGGCCCCGAATTTAATGAAAGAAAATTGGTCCGAGATCAGCCTGGCCCACGCACCGGGCCGGGCTTCTGTTGCTTGCCAGCCCTGTGCCCATGCAGATTTCTACAACACTAAATTTACATTCATACTTTACGGCAGGCGTAACTAGAGTGGTAAGCTGCAAGTAGCTCCAGTAATTTCAAGACTCATGTGTAAAAATTTTGATAAAAAATTTTAATTTTCCAGATATTAAAAAAGGCTACACACACAAATATAATAAATATAACTGTTGTGAAAACTAATGTAATCAGAGCCGGTGCGAACGCGTATTTGAATGTTCATGTGTGAGCCGAGAGTTGAGATCTAAAGAAGCGCAGAGAGTAGTACTGTTTCAAAAAGGCTGCTTGACAAAGATAGAACTACATCAAAAGTTCGAAAAAAAAATTATTTTTCATAAATTACATTATGTGATGTATCGACTTGTATCTATCGTAAATTCGGCTTATTCGTATATTTTTTTCTTTTTAATTCTTTTCCCACGTATGTTCTTCTCCTTTTATAATGAGAGAGGGACTGACAAAGAATAATCACACAACTTGTGATTTCCTTCCAAAAAGTGCAGTTGATGCATGTGGAGAATCCAACAATTGCTAAAAACGGAATCCTATTCATACAACTCATCAACCAAATTCACAACTTTAAAAGTTAAAAAAAATCAAATTACTGGCTATCGATTGCTGAATGTCTGAAACGGAAATAGGCCGTACACATGCTAATTAGTGGGAAGACAGATCACTGAAAAAAGGTATAGAGATTTTACACTCAGCAGGTGGAGTACTGATAAGAATATACAAAACACGACTTGATCTTGAAAGGCAAAGAACGAGAAGGAATCTAAATCCCAATCTTAATTTCTAAATATTTTTCAAGCTAAGTTGGAAAAACGTACTGTAAGTATGGAGAAACGTACTGTCAACAATTTACATGAATGGGTGCAATTATGACACTGCAAGTGGAATGTAATTTAATATGCATTGTTATACGCATTTAATATGCATGTTTCCCAATGTAATTTTAACTTTATTTAAACTTCCATTAACAACACATGTGTAAAATAGAGATGAGTTCGGACTCTTTTTTTTTTTTTTTTTCGGACACCGAGCCCGACGATTTGAAATCCAAACCCGAATAATTTTGTGCCATCAGAGCTCCAGCCTGATACCAAAAGGATGCATTATGAAATTATTAACATTTTAATATTGTTTCAAGACGAATTTGCTCATTTAAAAATATCTTCTTAGATAGAAATAAGTATTAATTTCAAATACTCCCCAATGACAACGTTTAGTGACTTTAATTACTCTAAAAATATGTTTATAATTGTAAATAATAAATCTTCAAATTTATTATTTATATCCAACCACGGGAAGAAAACAATTAATAGTCATATTTCATTTCTTTTCTTTTTTTTCCCAATATCATTGTACGACTGTAGCAGAAAGACATGTTCTGTTTTACAGTAATTTAATAAAAGTACTTTAAACAGAAAATGAGGATAGACAAGGGACATCTAACGGCTTTACTAACAGGGTATGCGTTTAATATCATAATCAAATAGAATATTTCTCTATATATTTCACCAATAACAATTTAATTGTCTTTCAAGATGATTTTTAAAAGATTGTAAAAGACTTTAAGATACTTAGAATCCTTTTTTGTTTCTCAAATAGCAAGGTACTTTTTTTACACTTTTTTTTTTAAAACTTGTTTCTTGTATATGAAGGTGGAATTTGGAATCGATTTACTTCTTGATGTTTTAGAATTAGAAAATTTATGTTCTCATGCGTGTTTCCGATGGTAATATAACATTTTAATATTTTTATAACTTAATTATAAATTATTAAATTAATTTTAAAGCATTTTCCCATTAACTGTTCACAGGTGAAATATTGCCAAATATTATATAGGGTCACAGTTAAATAAGAGTTAGAATAACTATGGATTTAATTATGCTCCAAACCAAGCTCGCAAAAGGAGCCCAACTGGCTGTGAAATTGAAGCATAAAAAAAAAATGAAAAACCTTTCTTTGAGAAAAGTAGTTATAAAATTTATTTTCAATTTAATTAAAATTCAGGCGACGTTAATTCTTTTAGGTAGATTTCATAAGAAATACTATCTAATACATTCTCCCCTATGTCCTAAAACATTTTTGCAGATCTACGCCGATAATGACTCCTAGAACCCAAAATAACTCCCCTGTTCAAAACTTTATCTATCTATATATACAGTAGCGCTCAAAAGTATTTTGACATTATATTTGCTCTTCTTTTGTTTAACATAAAAATATAAATAAAATATATTCCATACCATTGAGAATATGATTATTATTAAAATTCTGTGGAACATTGAATATAGTTAAATAAATTAATTGATTGATTTTTTTAAATTTTATTAATGTTTTTAATTAAGTCAATTATTATCTTTGTCAAAATACTTTTGAGTGCTGCTGTATATTAATATCACTTTTTTATGGACTCGATAACTTCTGTAATTCTGCACAAATCTCTTCCAAACTCATACATAAAATCCAGGGCGATAAAATCTCGGCCAAGTTTGTTAATGGGCAAAATCGGACCAGGGGGGATGGGAGTACACTTTTTGTGAAAACAGAAAAAAAAAACATAATTTCTTAATTATGATAGATGTAGCATTCCGCATCCGTCTAAAGTTATTACTTCTAGGAAAAGAGCCAAAAATATAGGCATGACAGATTTTTGATATCCTTAAAAATGGTCTCAAGCGGTTTAAAAAAACAGGGTTTTAAGAAGAATGAAAAACATAACTTCTTCAATTCACAAGATATCAAATCCGTTTAAATTTAATTCTTCATAATATTATCTACAATTTTTGTACTGACAAGTTTTTGAAAGAACCAACTCTTACAATAAAATAAATAAATAAAAACAAAAACATGTAAAGCGAAACCTCCATCCTCCCAATAAAAATCAGCGCATTCTCCAGCGCAACGCATCACCTGAAATTAGTACTTAAGGCTGCTCATTAGTAAACTCCCCGATTCCCCGCGCTAATGTTATTCCTATGGGCGTAGGATGCATTCGTATTTTTAAAATATCTCCTCGGAAAATTAATATTTTTAACTTCTGTTTTCTTTGTACTGTTCTTAAAGAACTAGCCGCCACTGGCGACCAGTTTGGTCGCCCTTAAATGTATGTTAAGCATTGTAACAAATTATTTTTATTCATAATTTATTTTTTTCCTTAATCCTTCGCCAAACCGGAAAAATCTAATAGACAAATCAAGAACTTTTGCGATCGTGGTAGCATTTCGCATATTTTTTGTTGTTATGTATTTCATCTTTCTTGACAAAAACCGCTTAACCCACTTTATAATAAATTAATCATTGTGTGTGTGTTTTTAATATAAAATAAACTATTTCATAATAAAATAAAAGTATATGCTGTTTTAGTAATCTCTAATAGGTACCTGAAAATGGGATTTTCTCGCCAAAATGGCGCAAAACAAAAATTCCGCCAACCCTGGTGCGTCCGTGACAGCTGTTCCAATTTAAAATACATGACGTTCACATTTTTCTTTAAAATAGAAAATAGATAAATAAGAAATATTATCATAAATCAAAACATTTGATTTCAAAATTAAAATATCGTTTCTAATTAATACACACGAAAAATAAAAGCTGACAATTTGTTTCGAAATTTGATCCATTAAATATTATTACATGAGTTCAACCACGGAGTTCAACTTACATCAAGAAAAGATCCGAAGGAAGTTGAGTTGTATGGAACAGAATTATGGTAAACTTTGACTGTCTCACTGGTGCTGATTATTTTTTTTTTACACCAGGCAGCGGTCCAAAAATTCATGGTTTAATATTTTAAACGTTCACAACGAATGAATCTTTTTTTTTGTTGTTGTTGTTTACTTTCATGGATAGAGAATTTGAACAACGAACCTAATTGAAACTGAAGTTATTGCAGAATGTATACATAATTGAACGTAAGTCATCTCTCAAATATTAATTTATTTTGAACGATCTTTCTAAAAATGTAACTTTTATGCAGTTTTATTAGAAAAAATAATTTTGAATAAAAATGGCTGCCTGGCATATGAAAAAGTGAAGCGGCATCCCGGAACTGTTGAGGACAGTCACATGACATACGGTTTTATTATATAGATGTCTCTTTTTTTCTTAGTTGTCAATTGTTTTCTAAAATATATACTGAATTTTATATGAAATGTTAAAAAATGTTAAAATCGTATTCAGTTTCGCTACGATTTAACATATAAAAATATAAATTAAGCACATAGTTTAGAAATATTTTGATAACTAAGAATAAAAGAGACATTCTTTAAGAACAGTACACAGAAAACAGAAGTTAAAAATATTAATTTCCTGGGAGATATTTTAAAAATACGAATGCATCCTACGCCCATAGGAATAACATTAGCGAGGGGAATCGGGAAGTTTACTGATGAGCAGCCTTAACTTCGAAATCTACCTCTGCCTGTGTGCTGGGCCCGGGGGGATTTTTTTCATTGATTATATTATTTCTTTTCTGATTTTAACTGCTTTTAATTTAGTCAGAGATTCTATATTATATTTGACTGTTGAAATGCTAAATTAAATTAATGTTACTGTTAAATTATTATTTGTATTTTTTTTAATTGCTTTAATGGTCAAGTTTTGCAGTGTCAAAATTTTAAAGGATCTGAAGTCTAAACCTAGACTGTAGCACAAGTCTATTTTTGGCATGAGTCCAAGAAGTTCATTTAAGTGATTCCATACTATCGAAATAAAATATATTTGGCAAAATTTGAAAGGGGCAAAGTATGTTGATAAAAGATTCAAATAATTTAATGTCAGAGGAATTTACTGACAAAGGAATTTACTGACAAATTGATTTGAAAATAATATTCTTCACACACTAAAAATAGGCAAAAATTTATTCAAAATTTCTAGTGCAATTGTAGCCAGTCGCGGAGATTAAAATTAAGTTGTATAAGTAGTATATCACCATCCTTCAAAGAGTTAATACAAGTTCCATTTTCATAGATTTTACGGTATTTTTTTATACAGACAGTGCATTGCTTCAACGATTTTGTTAACAGAGAAGTAGAATTTTGTGTCTTCCAACGTTTTCTTTTAAAGAATCTTTTTTCTTCATAAGTTAAATTTTGAAAACCGGGATAATTTAGACGCAGCGGTCGTCCATCTTTCTACTATCACTGGCTAATTTGAACTTTATAACCATCTTCATCTTCGTGGGAGCACCTTCTTCCTATCTCTCACGTACACACACATATTTATTTAACTGTGAGTCTATTACATAAAACTTCACAATTACACATAAAGATATTGAATGGATAGAGATATATGTTTATGAAAATTAACTGCAAACCGTAACAAAGATTCTTCTCAACCATTGAGGATAGAAATGTGGAAGATAATGGCAAAATTTTCAGTGTGAATGAATCTTTGAATATTTTGTCGACAGAGATTTTATAAGAAAACTTCTACAGACTGAGAACGTTCGAAATACCCCCACGTTTAAAAACCCATATGTGCATTCACGAGTGCAAAATAGCATATATATATATAAATTGATAGAGGTTTCATGATCGTAAGAAAATGAATCGATGGGCTCAAATGTGCCCGCAATCGCTAGGTTGACTACCCTCTATTTAAGGATTCTGTTAAGGCTGTTCTCAAATCCAAAAGAGCTATTTTCAGACATATATTTTTAAATTCATTTTTGTTCGGAAAGCATGAAATGAGCAGGTCTGGTTATTCAGAAACTTTGTAATCGAAACACGTTTTCCATTTTTTGGTAAAAACAGAAGATCTTTCAGAAAAAACTGGTCAAAGTCGACGTTTTGGACCGAAATCTCGAAGCAGCAGCCCGAAGAGCGCGAAAAATGCGTGGTCACGTGACCAGAATCGCTTATAACACAATAAGTAAGCTATTTATCAAAAAATGGAAAAAGTATTTCGATTCCAAATCGCTTAAATAGTCAGGTTTACTAATTTTATGCCTTTACGTTTAAAAATGGGTTAGAAATTGCGTCAGAAAATTTTACGTTGTTCTGCAAATCATTTAAAAACCACCTTAAAAATCTGGGCGTTAAATCTAAAAGTTGGGAAATTGACACATTGTCTAAAACTAGCACTGTCTCAGTACGTCTGGTCATCTTAGTATCACAGGCAATAATATTCTTTCCCATTAACCTCAATAATAAATTGTTGCTAATTTTTACTCAAATTCTTCATTAAATTAACGAGTTTGGTATCATTACAAGTTTGTTAGATTGTTTATTTTATTTGTTGTGTCGTTTCCCTACATGCATATACACACACAAACACACACACAAAGAACTTTTCAGGTTGGGGGCCTGTGCCCACCCACAAAAATGTTCTAGTTACGCCCATGGGTAAGGAATCAAATATATTCAGGGACTAGCCAAAGCCATCTTGATATAACAGGCCGAGACAGAGTTTTCGCCTCTAATGGAAAAAAGGTTGAACTCTCTATCCTCCATGTTACAATATGAAGCTTACATGTAAAATATTAACATATATACATTTTTTTTCCTTTTACTGGCGATGATTTCATAAATAAAAATCATTTTGTTTTTCAGCATTTAATTTTTTGTTGAAATTCTTATTTTAAAAAAAGAAAAATACAAATAAATATGATTTTACTTGCCTTCACCAACACATATGGCAAATCAACTTGCAGAAACTAGTTCAAAATAAGTAAATGCAAATTTCTAAAAAAAATTATATTTATATATATATATATATATATATATATATATATATATATATATATATATATATATATATATATATATATATATATATATATATATATATAGTGTAAATACACTATATTGCCAAAGGTGACCGGTCACTTGCGATTCTAGACGTTTTGTTAACTATCTAGAAAAATACATGAGGAATTATCCTGAAACTGCAGGTGTGTAAACAGTATAGTATAGGTTATATATTTCCGCGAAGATTTTTTCCCGAAACACACTAGGGGACTGTCAACAAATTGAAAAAGAACGAATATCTTTTGGATTACCCTTTAAAAACTAATGTAGCAAAAGCGTTCAAACTCGAGATTATTAATAAGTGGCTTATTGTAATATACTGTGTTCATTTTTATGAGGATAGCATGTATACTCGAAGAGAAATTAAGGTTTTTATAAAAACAGTCCCAAATTTCGCCAAGTTTTTTCTTATAATTTGCAGAGTTCTTAATATAAAAAAAAGTTTTTGGAAAATATGTCAAACAACATTGTACATAATACTCTGCAATCGGAATTAAAATATAATAAAAATTGGATGAAAAATGAGCAGGTTTACTAAAAAATGTTTCACTGCGCATGCGCGAATGCAATCAAAATATAATATGCATAATGTATTAGCTATGTATATAGAGCAACTTTTATGAAAATCTCAAAATCATAGCTTGAAAATTCTGAAAATTATCCGTCGATAGAATAAGCTCAAAATCAGTTGTTCCCAAAAAAAAAAAAGCAAAAAGATGAGGGATTGTATCAAATATCTGTTGATTAGTGCCAAGATAGCGTACACAAAATAATACAACCTCTCATCTTTTTGCTTCCTTTTAGGAACAGCGGATTTCGAGCTTATTCTATCGACGATAGTTTTCAGAATTTTCAATGTATGATTTTGAGACTTTCACAAAAGTTGTTCTATATACTTAGCTAATACATTATGAACATTATATTTTGATTGTATTCGCGCATGCGCAGTGAAATATTTTTTAGTAAACCTACTCATTTTTCATCCAATTTTTATTTTTTAATTCCGATTCCAGAGTATTATGTACAATGTTGTTTGACATATTTTCTCAAAATAACTTTTTTTTATGTTAAGAACTCTGCAAATTATAAACAAAAAACTTGGCGAAATTTGGGACTGTTTTTATAAAAACCTTAATTTCTCTTCGAATATACATGTTATCCTCATAAAAATGAACACAGTATATTACAATAAGCCACTTATTAATAATCTCGAGTTTGAACGCTTTTGCTACATTAGTTTTTACAGGGTAATCCAAAAGATATTCGTTTTTTTCAATTTGTTGACAGTCCCCTATGGGGTTTCATGAAAAAATCTTCGCGGAAATATATAACCCATACTATAGTGTTTACACACCTGCAGTTTCAGGTTAATTCCTCATGTATTTTTGTAGATAGTTAACAAAACGTCTAAAATCGCAAGTGACCGGTCACCTTTGGCAATATAGTGTATATTGTGCGTGTATATAAAATGTTATGGTATAAATTAAAAAAAAAAAATGTTTAAAAATGAACTGAATGTATGAAAAAAGGGGTTTGTTCTAATAATTTTATCACACAACTCAAACAAAAATTTAAATCTTTATTAAAAATTCAGATTTAAATCTTTCCTTTTCAATAAATTTAAAATGAATACAATGATAATATTCTTTCATTTATATTTTTTGTTATTTACATATATATTTAATGTGCATCAAAGGGTATCACGAGTAATGGAGTTTAATCAATTACATAAATTTATTTCTTGAGATTTTGTTTCCTTTTTGTTTCTCAGTTCAGAGAATATATAATTCGTATAACGAATACAACTCCCTTTTATCCTTATTAGTAAGTTATCTTAGTAAAACAAAATTTCACATGTATTCTTAAAAAACGCCTAAATTAATGAAAAAATATTGTATATTCTAAATATATTATATAAAACAAGGGATCTGTTTAGGAAGAATTTGGTCTGTTAAAGGGCCCTTCACAAATTTTTTCTTCTTAAAACAGTACCCTTCAAAAAATTTTTGCCTTAAAAAGGACCCTTTACAAGAGTTTTTCATACAAAAGTGGGCTCTTCACAAGTTTAATCATATTAAAATAAAATTACACCTGTAACAGCTGTAATCATCAAAGACCCTGTTATCTAGCTATATGTATAATGTAAATATGTTTACATATATATCAAAATTTAATGCATTTATACTATATAATATATATTCGTTAAAAAAAGACCTAGTTATAATTCAATTGTCTAAACAGGAACCTAAATATAACTAATTTCAGATTCACAAAATTATTAAATTTTTCACAAATATCAAAATACGCTCACAATTTTCACAAAAAACAGAACCCTGTGAGAAAAGTCTGGACATACTCCTGAAAATGGCTTTTATAGAAACTTTGCTGATCTTTGCTTCGCAATAGATGAAATACAGTCTTCTTTCATTAGAAACTAGTCGTTGGGGGCCACCGTAATACTTACCCATCATGGATATACATAATATAAAATATGAAAATAAAACATGTGTAAACTATTTATAAAATGCATTGCAATTCAAATAAAATCGTGGCTTGATGACGTCAAACTTTAAATGCTGTATTACAGAATTGCGTAAAAGAAACATACTTATAACTCCAAAATTGATATTCATATTAACTAATGGCTTACTGCGCCGGATTAAGCGTCTCATTTCCAATTAAAATATATCTTTGAATTGAAATTTGAATGAAATACAGGGTCATGAAAAATCGAAGAGTGTGGAAAATATAATTACAAATATTTCGGCAACTAATTTTCCGCTGGACTTCATTCTTTATGCAAAATTTGTGTTTTTTTATGTTATTTTACATTCACTCCTTAAAATAAACAATTTCGAAAATGTTTATGTGCCTTTTATCAGAACGAATATTTCAAGAGTCCGAAAAAAATAGTTCCGATAATCGAGGTTACTGAAATTTAATCCCATTGTTACATACTAAGTACATACCAAATTTCAAGTCTCTATCTCAATTTGTTCGGGAGATAGAGCGTTTACAGACACACACACACAGACGGACGGCAAATTTTTTTTACTAAAAATGTTTTTCGGAATCTCCAGTGTCTGAAACGTGTAAATCCGTCAAAAAAATAAATTTCGATTTTCAAAACGTAATCGTTATACTACGTGATGGGCAAGTAAGAAATATAAATTTAAACACCAGTTTAATATGCATCAAAGGGTATCAAATATATATTGGCGTTATATATATTTATATATAGAGTTATTTTTTCTCAGTTCAGAGATAATAAATATTTTATATAACGAATACAATTTATTTTTATCGATATTAATAATAAAAGAAAATTTCACATGAAATTTAAAGAATCCCCTAAATGAATGGGAAGATATTATATATTCTAGATATATTTATTGTATAAAAGACCTTAAAAATAATTGTAAATCTTTGTTTTCAAATAGATGAAATCTGTACTTATAAAAGGGTAGCTTGATTTTCTCATAATCAACGCCGAGACTCAACCATTTGTCCTAGAACAATGAAATTTGGAAGACATGTTCTTAATACAATGTAGGCACGTACTAAGAAAGGGATTTTTAAAAATTCACAGCCTACGGGGCTTAAATGGGGCGTCGAAAGTTTTAGATAATTTCATCTTTTCGGCATATCTCAGCAAGAGTTTTAAGTAGGAGTGTGAAGTTCGGGATAACAATTCTACTAAAGAATAGTTAAACATGTATTTCAGGCAATTTTAGAAATTCAATCACTAAGTGGGTTAAATGGGGGGTCGAAAATTTTCGGTGATTTCACATTTTCACCATATTTCATCAGCAGGTTTTAGGTAAGAGCGTGAGCTTCAAGATAACAAATCTACTAAAAAAATAATTAAACACGTATTTCAGCAAAAATTCAACCACAAAGAGGGATAAATGGGGGTCTAAAGTTTTAGGTCATTTTGCCTTTTCATCATATCTCAACAACAGTTTTATAGTTATAAGTGAGAAATTCAAGATAACAAATATACTAAAAGTTAGTTAAACACATATTTCAGCGATTTTAAAAATTCAACCACTGAGGGGGTTAAATGGGGGTCGAAAGTTTTTAGTCATTTCGCGTTTTTGTCATATCTCAGTAGCAGTTTTAGATAGGAACGTGAATTCAGGATAACAAATCTACTAAAAAAATAATTAAACACATATTTCAGCGATTTTAGAAATTCCACACATATTTCAGAGATTAGAAATTAAGGGGGTTAAATTGGGGGTCGAACGTTTTAGGTCATTTAGCCTGTTTGCTATATCTCACCAGCATTTTTAGTTATGAGCTCGGAATTCGGGATAACAAATCTACCAAAAATATAGATAAACATATATTTCAGCAATTTTAAAAATTCAGCAACTAAGGGGGGTTAAATAGGAGGTCAAATATTTTAGGTCATTTTGTCATATCTCAGTAGAAATTATAGGTAGAATCATGAAACTCAGGATAACAAATCTACTAAAAAAATAGAAACACATATTTTAGCGATTTTAGAAATTCAGACACCATGAGGGGTTAAATGGGTGTCGAACGTTTTACGCCATATCTCAGTAGAAGTTATAGTCAGGAGCGTGAATTTCGGGATAACAAATCTACTAAAGAATACTTAAACATGTATTTTAGGCGATTTTAGAAATTCAACTACTAAGGGGGTTAAATGGGGGCGTCGATAATTTTCGATGATTTCACCGTTTCACCATACCTCATCAGTAGTTTTGGATAAGAGCGTGAAATTCAGGATAACAAATCCGCTATAAAAATAATTAAACACATATTTCAGCGATTTTAAAAATTCACCCATTAAGGGGGGTCGAAATGGGGGTCGAAAATTTTAGGTCATTTCGAATGTTCGCCATATCTGAGCAGCATTTTTAACACTTTCCAACCTAGTTGAAAAGTGTTTATGACTTCGGTTTGTCTGCCGTCTGCCGTATGGCCGTCTGTCCGTGCTCTAACTCCCATAAATATGCTCGGATTGCTCTGCAATTTTTATATGTTATTGTCGTTATCTACAGCATGTTCCCTATTTCAACGGAAGTGCGTAGCACTTAGTTTTTTTACAGGGACACTCAAAAGAATTCCGTTACATTGCGGTCTATGGGGAAAAATCATTTGCGGTTTATTTAAATAATGTTTCACTATTTTAAACGCATTGAAATTTATATAAATCACTAAGGTGCATTAGAAGAAGCTTAATATGGAATAGGGTGTGCATACCACTTATAGTTACTTTACAAGGACAGTCAAAATAATTCCGTTACATTACGTCTATGGAGAAAAATCGTCTGCGGTTTATTTAAATGTTTCACTATTTTAAACGCATTGAAATTTATATATATCACTAAGGTGCATGACAAGAGGCTTAAAAATATTTAAACATTTATTTCCGCGATTTTAGAAATTCAGCCACTAAAAAGAATTAAATGGGGATCGGATTTCTTATGTTATTTTGCGATATCTCAGTAATAGGTAGGTGCGTGAAATTTAGGATAGCAAATGTACTAGAAAATAGGTAACTATGTATTTCAGCAATTTTAGATACTTATCCATCAAGGGGGTCACACTGTGTGTCGAAAATGTTAGGTAAGTGTGCCATATCTCAGCAGCAGTTTTAAGTAAGAATGTGAAACTCCGCTTTACAAATCTACAAAAAAAAGTAGTTAATCATGTATTTCAGCGATTTTAGAGCTAGCGCGTTTGTGGGCAACATGGGCTATGAACTAGATTGCGGAGGATTAGACGAAAAACAGAACTATTGCTGATTTTTGAATATATACTAGCCGGTCGCTTCCGAGTGGGGCCCAGATACAAAGTACTACTTGGGCCCCACCCTTAGATACCCAGTAGTATTTTGTCAGGGGGCTCATGAAAAAAAAATATTTATGTCGCGAAATCTTTATTTAAGTGCTTTTTTTAAATATTTTTATTAGTTATTTTCGTATACTTTTAATTTAAAGTATTTTATTTATATTTTTCTTGTTGCATATAAAATGCACTTTCTGGGCCCCAAGCGAAGTCAGGGTGGTACGCTGCTCTATGTATCTGGGCCTCACTTGGATACGACCGGCTAGACGGGCGAAGACCGGCTAGTACAGTATATTGTCATTTAAAGAAAAAATATGTAAATTCACATACATGCTTTATACGCATTAAGGGATATCTCAAATAATATCTTTATTTAAACAATCTCTATTTTAAAAAATAAATAAATAAAGCTGACGTGTATATAAATGCCTGTATAGTAGTTGCATGATTTTCTGAATTGTTTGCAAATCCCACAAGTTTGTAGGCTTTATAGGCATTTTTTTTTTTTTATAAAAGTTGACTAATAAAAGTTGACTATTTTTTAATTTTGTTTCAAATTAAGACATTTTTTCTTTTTTAAATGATTTATTTCTAATTGTTGCAACACCTGAAGAAACTTTTAAATTTGCAGATATTCTTTTTAACTACTTTTAAGATGGCGAACAAAGTAATTTAGAATTATATAAGTAATACACAGTTGATCTAAAATGTCACTATTAGAATTTTCATATAAAAACAGTTTCCAAGTGTTAGAATAAGTATCTATTTTATTTTCATGGTATTCAAAAATGTAATAATTGTTAACGCTAGTTAAAATATTTTCTAATTCTCTCCAACAATTCAAGGTAATATTAATTAAAAATACATCCAAATTATGAATTATTTGCTACTTGTAAATTTATATCGATTTGTACAGATTTCACAATTTTAACACATTTATCACATATATATAAAAAATGAACGTATTCATCGCAACAATGAATATCCACATAGTAATTATCTTTAAAGAAGGTATCAAACCTATTATTTTCTCTTTTCAATTCTGCTTCAATATCCGAAATAGAATTTATTTTTTCCATCACGAGAAAAATATCCAGTAAATCTTCATTTAGTTTGTCCAGCTATTTTTTTCTGTCAATTTTTGCATGCCTTACGAAAACATTTTCATTCAAATAACTGGGACAGTTAGGAATTTGGAAAGGTAGTAAGCTTCTTCTGATAATTCTAGATACTTCATTTGATATTCTGTAACTGTTCCATCTTTGATGTAACTTTATCAACAAAAATGGTTGAGTCTTTAAATATGCTAAAGAATGCTTTAAATTCAATTTGTACAATAATTTGCATCTAACGAAAACGAAAGAATGCATGCAGCACGTGCTCACACCATAGCAATAACACAACACAAGCCAAATTTCAACTCAAGAGAAATCAGAGCGGTGTGAAGATTTCAAGCCGCTCCCGTGTTCTCTCCTTTGATCATCTGACTCTCTCCAGAGTGGCGAGCTGTCAAAGCCCGGTATATTGAGATAGCCCTGGCCCTGGACTAGTTGACCCGGCTGGCGTTGGCTATATCTGGATGGGATTAAGCTTTATTTCTTTTAGTTCCGTTAGTATTATATTTTGTGGATTTTTTAATAAATTGGCGCAGCTTGTTCCCCAATGGGACTTTGTGCCATTAAACCCTATATAATCAACCAACCAACCATCAAACGCCTTTTGTATCATATTTCAAATCATCATGTATTTGAAATATGTAGGATATTTATCATTTACATTTTTATCGTGATAAATTTAAACAAACCTCAAGTTTGTATGATTTTATATCTTTAACCCGATTTTGTATGAAATTATATTTTTAAATAAAAAATTTCGAAAAAACATTGATATTTAGTGGTAAAAGTGCTCGTAAGAAGACATCTTGTGTTTTCACTTAAGGTTGTTTCATAGGTTTAAAAAATGTTCTTGCTTTTTATCGGTTATAAATATTACGTATAAAAATTTCGTGAAAAAATATTGTTATCTAGTTCTAAAAAAAACTTTTTATTCGTGTCTGACACCTTAGCATACCAATAAAAAAATAGTTATCTTCCGAGCTCTCTGAAATTTTGATCGGTTATAAATATAATTGTATTCAAACTCTTTAAAATTCATGAAAAAAATATATTTCGTAGTGAAAACATGAATCCAAACAGAGCAAAGCCACGCCATAACACCGCTTTTTCGCGTTTTTTTTTCGAAAATTTCTCAGAATTTTTTAAAAAATACTTCTACAAGTTTGAATGTTTTTAAATTTTTGTAAGTGATGTAAATCTGGTCTACGGAGATTCTCTAAAACGATTGTGTCGAAATACGGACGTTTAGTTACTTTTATCATATTAAAAAAAGACCTTATCCGGGAGGCGCGAAGTGACCTGCGTTCGAAGAAACTTTTGAAAGGGTTAAAATTCTTATTTTTTAAAACAGATTGCACCGTCGATTAGAAGAAGGTTTCGACTTTAAGAGCATTTTTTTTATTTGTCAGTACCTCTAAAATTGTGCCCTGTAGGGGTGTTGCCTTAAGAGGGTAAAAAGAAACCACCTTTTTCAAAAAAAAAAAAAGAAAAATTCAAAGGAATAACAACGATATTTTTTCTGATTGCGGCATTTGAAACGTAAGAGTACGATCTTTCCGAATATGTATTCATATTTTAACTGCATCGAAAGATTTGGCCAATTTAGGTTAAAACACAAACTTCGCGTTCGATTCTTCATTTCCTCCGATTCTTAAATCGGGTTCTGGGCACTCCCGAGCAATTTTACCGGCTCGAAATAAATATGAGTTTAATATCTCGGCTAATTATTTAAAAAATAATCAGCCTCAAGTGCATCAGAACCTGCCTTGGACTATCCTCATACAAATTTTCAGACTTGATTTCGCTAGCCATCACACACACACAGAGACAGACAAGTTTATTTTATTTAGTTTAGATTGTGAAGCACCTAATGAAAATCCTATTTGCAGAGTTTCCCCCCAGACAGTTTCAGAAGGGTGCTGCACCCTGCCTGCCCTTTGGTTTACAAAATAGCACCCTTCTTGCCTCTCATAAAAAAATTAGCACCCTTCTTGCCCCCTCCAGTAAAATAATTAGCACCCTTCTTTCCGCTCAGTAAAAAAAGTGCCCTTTCTCCTTTTTACATTAAAAAATTTGCTTTCATAGTAAAAACTGACTCAATGTTGTCTTAAAAAGAGTGCATCGACTTTTGAATATCAAAAGTGGCTTTAAAAACCAAAAGAATACCTTTAATAATTAAAAAAGTGCCAATAAGAATCTGAAAAGTGCCCTCAAGAATCCAAAAAGTTCCCTTAAGAATAAAACAGTTCCCTTAAGAATAAAAAAAGTGCCCTTTCTTCACCAGCAGCACCCTGCCTTTTTTTTAAACCTGGGGGAAACTCTGCTATTTGCTTAACATAAAAATCAAATGGAAATAATGTCAAACCTTATTGGTAGTACTTATTCCGGCTAGAATTACTACAAAATAAAAAGGGGTTAGCGAGCGAAGCGAGCTGGGACCGCGTAGCGGTCTCAATGTGAGTTGCTTCGCAATTCACGGGGAGTTGAGGAGCGTTTAGTATGTATAGAATTTCATACAGAACCAAGGTGGTCACCCTCCCAAGTACTAAACCACTCTCAATGCTGCTTGACTTCAATGATCAGATGAAGAACGAGTACTTTCAGCATGACACAGCCATTGACAGTCTCTGAACTCTTATTACACTATTTCAACTTTATTTCTTTTTTGATTTGCATTCCCAATCATAATAGTCTTGTTATATCATAATTTTATAGTGTTGAGAAGTTTTTTTTGGCCTTTGTGTATCACACCAATTCAGTCAACATTTTATTGTAGTATTTATTAATATCCAAAGTATAAACATATTAAAGGAATATTACAAACGAATATTTATCCAAAACACCACGGCCAAAACTAGGATTTTCTTTCCCCCAGGATAAGCATAAATTTTAGCGCCTCTTTCCCCTTTCAAAGCAAATTTATAAAGATAATTTTACAAAATGTTTACTATCTATTGCTTTGTTTTGATTTTAAATATGAAACAATTCTTAGTATATTAATTTTAAGGTTTTTCAAATTATGATATTAAAACAAATTCTAAATCTCAAATAGCTGTATTTGATTACTGTGAACTGGCGCTAGCTGTGAGATAGGGTATTCCACTTTTTACAGTATTCCACTTTTGTGGAATACTGTAGTGATGGTACAGGAAGTAGTTCTCGGAAAATATTCAAATTTAACCATTATGAGTGTAAATATGAATTAACAATTAAGAATTGTTTAATAACAGCCTTTATTATATTATTCAAGGAAAATTCAATAATTATTTCCTTTAGATATTTTTGAAATAAAAATATAACCGTTATGAGTTCAAACAAGAACGAAAAATCCTGCGTCAAGCATAGATTATGTAATACTTTCCAACACTTCCAAAATAATTTTACAAATATTTACCGTTTAATAAGGTGAAAGATGATATCTAAGTCAACAAGATCTAAGTCAACAAGATCTAAGTCAACAAGATCTAAGTCAACAAGATCCAAGTCAAAACGGGCGGGGAGGCCTACCTTTCGGCTTAAGCTCAACTAGCCCCGTCCAATCTAAGTCAACAATTTGGAAAACGCAAAACATATTTAAAAACCAAATTTCAGGAATTACCAACAACATTCGGAAAAATATCCGAACTCTTTTGTGCAGCCCTGTATATGATCTACAGATTTGTATATATACTACATAGAATGCTAAATTTTAGTTCAGTTAGGAAACGCGTAGCATAGTTTAAAATTCACCTTCTGGAATTTCCGTCAATAAACGGAAATGTACTCGAGAACTTTTGTACTGTCCAGTATATTATTTATAGAATTTATACACACCAAGTAATAGACAAAAAGGGGGTTAAATTTAAAAACACGTTCAGCAACTGAAAAAGCACTTCCATCAAATGTTAACAGGCAGTACCGAATTCTTTTGTGTGTCCCTGTAAATGAACAATGAATGCTATACACACAATATTCTATAGCAAGTCTCTTGTAATGCACCTTAGTGATATATATCAATTTCAATTATGTTTGAAATAGTCAAATATTATTAAAATAAACTGCAAACGATTTTTCTCCGTTAACCGTAATGTAATGGAATTCTTTCGAGTGTCCCTGTAAGGAGCTATAAGTGCTATACCATATTCTATAGTTAGCCTCTTGTAGTGCACCTGATATATATCAATTTAATAAATTTGAAATTGTGTAACATCATTAAAATAAACCTCAAATGATATTTCCCCATAGACCGTAATGTAACGGAATTCTTTTGAGTGTCCCTGTAAAAAAAGTATAAGTGCTACATACTTCATTTTCAATACTGAACATGCCATAGTAAACCTCAATAACATATATCAATTGCATGACAATCTGAATATATTTAGAGTACGGACAGACAAACGGCAGACAGGGAGACAAATGGAATTCATAAACTTTTCAACTATGTTGGAAAACGTTAATAAAATTGAATTAACAAATAAGAATTATTTAATAACAGCCTTTGTTATATTATTCAAGAAAAATTCAATAATTATTTCCTTTAGAAACTTTCAAAATAAAAATATATAAAATTTAAGTTAAAAAATGATTCCACAAAAGTCATGGTACAAGTGGAATTTCTTTTTAATTATTAAAGTAAAAACATTCTCTAACATTTAGTTGCATATCCTTTCATTTTCAGGACTGCTTTAAGTCCATCAGGCATTGATTTTACCAGATTTTCTATAATATTTTTCTGAATTGTATTCCATTATGCAAGTAAAACCTCTTTCAACTGTGTTCTATTTCTGATATAACTGTTCACTCGTGCCTCTCTGTAAGATAGTCCATAAATGCTCGATGAGGTTTAAATCTAAACTTCGTGGAGGAGTAACAAGTACAGAGGCTGTTCGCACATTTTTTAGACAAATTTGATAAATGATTTTAAAAAATGGAATTATTTTAGAGGAAAAAATTCTGGCAACAACTTATGTGTAATTTATATTATCGTCTGATACTTTCAAATTTATTCTTATTTCAAGATTACGCATGCAAAAAAGCTGTGAATGGGAGTTTTTTTTTTTTTTTTTTTTTTTTTTTACGAACAGAAGTATGCTAATTAGTTAGTCTAAAATGATTGCAAAGAGAACTTTTAAACTTCGAAAACTTTTTAGTGCGAAATAAACATAACTATTGATTGGAAAGTGCTGTCCCGAAAATCAGCACGTATACATAGTAAAAAGATACCAGATGGGGAAAAAAAAAAAAAAAACAGGGGAAAAAAAAAGAGCCCATTTCAAGGCTGAAAACGAAGTTTCAGGTAAGGATTTATGACTGTCGCAAATTTATCCTACAATGGGAAAATAAAAATAAGAATATTGGATAAAAATGTTACAATCAATTCATTATATTATTAAGAGAATGTGTTACATCCGATATTTAGAGGAAAAATGCTATTTTCTTTATTTCAACGACTTTTAAAGGGTGAAACTGCATCAAAGCAAAGCTACCGCTAGTCATACTTCAAAAATACCGCTGTATTCGTTGAAAACATTAAAAACTCACACAGGTATTACATTTATACCTTTCAACATATGCCTAAGAAGTCACCTGACATTTCTCTTATGGTTTATTGTGCATTTGGTCTGCTGAAAAGAGTCGTTCAAAGCGCAAAACCACCACGATTGATCGAATCTGGAAAGTTTTTAAAGAGGCATGGGAAGCAATAACCCTGTAAATTTTGAAAAAAACCTTCTACCATCGAAAGCATTACGCAGAATTAGAATCAAGAAACAAGATTATCATATAGATTATTTCAGAAAGCAATATTCATATTTTAAATGTTAAAAAAACAACGCTGAAATCGTCTAAAAAATGTGCAAACACCCTCTGTACGTGAGGGGTATTGTAGAGTAGACATGTGAGCAGTATGCTTAGGATCATTATCTGGTTGAAAGTAATAATCCCGCGCGACACCTAACTTCAATGCACAGTCCTTCAAATTTAGTTTTAAAATATTTAAATATCCAAATCTATGAATGATATCCAAATCTGTCTAAATGAAATTAAATTTTCTGCTCCTGAAGTTTACTTTCAGCCCCCAAACCATTACACCTCTTCCACCATGCTTTACAGTTTTGTCGTACATTTGGGATTTATTGCATCACTTTCTTCTCCAAACTCTAATTTGCCCATTTATACTAAAAATATTAAACTTAGACTAATCTGAAAAATGTACCTGTTTCCGAAAATCAAGGGATGCATGTAAATATTTTCTGGCAAACTAGATTCTTTTCTTTCTGATGATCGGAGAGATATGCGGTTACCTCCTTGCAGTTCCTGATATAGCACCTTGGATATAGCTTCTTGGTATATTTCTTGAACCAGCATCATTAATGGCTCTTCTGATATTTTCTATATGTACTATTTTATTGCCATCCTTTTGCAATTCTTCTGTTATTTTCTAGCACTAATTGAGGGATTTTTCAAAAATGCAGCGTTTTATAATTCTAACATATCTCTTGTGTTAACTTTTTAGGGCAGCCGTTTAGAATTTTATTTTTAATCCTCTTTTCTTTTCTATACCGATTAATTACCTTTTGGATGATGGAACGGCTTCGGGACTTCTCAGAAATCTCACTATAAAATTTATCCTTTTTATCATGAAGGTTCACAATTTTCTTTCTTCAACTAATTTCTTTTCGCGCCATTTTTTAAATTCGGCTTTGTTCTTTTCTACTAAGAAAACAACAGGTACATTTAACTTTGCTGTGGATACTGTGGGACTACAACTTTGTTCTGTGAAATAGGCAAATAAGTGAAAATTTTTAAATTTCATACAAAAGTACATTAACTTTTCTAGAAGTATTTTTGAACTATAATAATTTTCTAACATTTTTTCAGCATATCTAAAGGAAATTTCTATTAATATTTTATTGTATTATATTTTATTGTAACATAGGATGCTAATTAAATAATTCCGTTTGTTAATTAATTTTATTTCTGTTCACCATGGTGAAATTTGCATATTGACAAGGACTCTTCTCTGTACCATGACTTTTGTGAAACACTGTATAAGAATTCATAGTATACCGATTGAGTATGCGAACTAACATACAGAGCCTTTGAGAATATTCATATATTACCACAAGTTATGATTATTGTTAATAACACGACAAATAGAAATATTCTATGATATTTCTATTACAGAGAGTATTAAGATTTTCAATGTATGCGAGATTAATATTTTCTTCACCCTGGAATGAAAAAGTCATTTTGACTCCTTGTCGGGCTAAATTAATGGGGAAAATTACCATTAAGAGGTGCACTTTATCTTTAACCCCTTGAAGGGCGGTGGGATATAATATGTTCCATTTAATTTTAATTCCTAAATGCCACATTGACACCGGAATTTTGAATTTCTAATGTACATGACGAAAAGCTTTTACTTATTTTCAAATAAATTTGATCGTAAATCCTGGTGTCAATCAATCCTTTCAACATTTTAGCAATACAAATACTTTGCCCCTCAAAGGATTAAAATACCTGGAATTTGTTGAAACAATCTAAACAAGCTAGTATGCGAAGAAATGTCACTTCTTTGGAGGAATCAAAATGACTCCTAATACTTCCAATGAAGGGGGATAAGAGTGATTTTTCCATTCCAGAGTTACATAAATTTTTGTTAAGCTAATATTCAATTTAATGCTGATAAGATGAAATCCTAATAAATAAGAAACTTTAAACAACCCTTCTTGAGAGATTTCATCATGACAGCATTGATCAAAAACTTTTCTCTCCACCTCCAACCTCGAAATTGCGTCGAACATTTCGCGTACTTATTCGTAAAGTGACAATTTTAAAAAAGTGATATATATATATTAGATATCAACATGAAGGAATTAAAAACATACTTCACCGTCTGTCATTAACAGCACGCTTAATTTTATTTTTAACTGATCAAATTAGAGCAGTTTCGTTAATTTTTGTTTATAAAGTTATACAACCCTATTGTCTATACAAATCCTCAGATAATCAGATGTAACTTAATTTATATTGAAGCTACATTGCATTCCAAGTAGGAAAATTTTGATTTATTTCCAGATTCATTTTAAATAAAATACAATGTTTTTATGATTGAAAATGTTTTGGGCCTTTTCTGAAAAATCTATTTTTAATATTCGCAAAAATAATGTAAGGAAAGTATTGTAATGATGTATGTGAACACGATAGCTTCCAAATAGTACGTCTGATTGAGCTCCCATTTGACGAATATGTTAACAAGGAGAGGTTCCGAGGTCGGCGTCACAGAATGCGGTGAACGTTTGTGTATCGATAGAATATCGTTAGTACAGTATATTGCCAAAGGTGATTGGTCACTTGCGATTTTAGACGTTTGTTAACTATCTAGAAAAATACATGAGGAATTAATCTGAAACTGCAGGTGTGTAAACAGTATAGTATAGCTTATATATTTCCGTGAATATTTTTTTCCCGAAACCCCATAGGGGACTGTCAACAAATTGAAAAAGAACGAATATCTTTTGGATTACCCTGTAAAAACTAATGTAGCAAAATTGTTCAAACTCGAGATTATTAATAAGTGGTTTATTGTAATATACTGTGTTAATTTTTATGAGGATTGCATGAATATTCGAAGAGAAATTAAGGTTTTTATAAAAACCGACTCAAATTTCGCCAAGTTTTTTTTATTATAATTTGCAGAGTTCTTAATATAAAAAAAAGTTAGAGAAAATATGTCAAACAACATTGTACATAATACTCTGCAATCGGAATTAAAAAATAAAAATTGGATGAAAAATGAGCAGGTTTACTAAAAAATGTTTCACTGCGCATGCGCGAATTCAATCAAAATATAATATGCATAATGTATTAGCTAAGTATATAGAGCAACTTTTGTGAAAGTCTCAAAATCATAGCTTGAAAATTCTGAAAATTATCATCGATAGAAGCAGCTCGAAATCCGTTGTTCCCAAAAGGAAGCAAAAAGATGAGGAGTTGTATCCAAATATAGTAGTACGTGCAATATTGCGTACGCTATCTTGGCACTAATCAACAGATATTTGATACAACCCCTCATATTTTTGCTTATTTTTGGGAACAACGGAATTCGAGCTTATTCTATCGACGATAATTTTCAGAATTTTCAATGTATGATTTTGAGACTTTCACAAAAGTTGCTCTATATACTTAGCTAATACATTATGCATATTATATTTTGATTGCATTCGCGCGTGCGCAGTGAAACATTTTTTAGTAAACCTGCTCATTTTTCATCCAATTATTATTTTTTAATTCCGAATGCAGAGTATTATGTACAATGTTGTTTGACATATTTTTTCAAAATAACTTTTTTTTATATTAAGAACTCTGCAAATTATAAGCAAAAAACTTTGTGAAATTTGGGTCGGTTTTTATAAAAAACCTTAATTTCTCTTCGAGTATACATGCTATCTTCATAAAAATTAACATAGTATATTACAATAAACCACTTATTAATAATCTCGAGTTTGAACACTTTTGCTACATTAGGTTTTACAGGGTAATCCAAAAGATATTGGTTCTTTTTCAATTTGTTGACAGTCCCCTATGGAGTTTCGGAAAAAAATATTCACGGAAATATATAAGCTATACTATACTGTTTACACACCTGCAGTTTCAGGTTAATTCCTCATGTATTTTTCTAGATAGTTAACAAAACGTCTAAAATCGCAAGTGACCAATCACCTTTGGCAATATAGTGTATATAAATATATGACAGCTATAAAGCGTAATACCCAGTGCATTTTGAGAGAAAGGGTCTCAAAATTTACGCCACAGTTTATACGAGTTCTTTGGTTTATAATCGGGTAAGTGTCTTTATTTGCTAAGAGTCTTCCGTAGCTTAGTAGGTAGAGCGCTGGATTCGAGATTTTTCTGTTCGGTATCAAATCCCACTTGGACCCATTTTTCAAAGCGAAAATTTTTATCAATTACCTTTGAACTACAATTTAAAAAATATGTATAATCATTGAAAGTTACGAAAAATATAAATTAAATATATGTTTTGTAGCATATAAGTGCAGTTTGAACTATGAAATTCTGCGTATTTAAATTTATAATGAAAAGTAAAAGAAAAAAAAAGTTTTTATATTTCTATAGACTAGAAGTGTTTGCTGTTATTTATTTGGAGTTATTTAAATGAACACAGAGAAATAAATTAAAGTATGTGATATAAATGTATAATATATTATTTTAATTTATTATACAAATATTTAGTGATTTTTTTTTCTAATATTTTTTTTTTAATTTTTAATATGATTTTTTTAAATATCTGGTTTTTGGTTTTGCCTTTACTGCCTGCATAACTATTTTTTAGCAATTCAATATCTTTTTAGAACCTAAGTACATGGGCGGTTATTCTAATTACAAACACAAGAATCAAAGATTTAAAAAAATCAAAATTTTAAAAATTAGTTGTTTAAAATACGATATTTTGTAGTAGTATTACTAACAAAAAAAATTAAATTTAACAAATAATTAAACCAGCGTGTTATAGTTTTATGTAACGTATTTTAATTTATCTCGCTGTGAAAAATAGTAGTTTATGTAAATAGTAAATTTCAAAACACGCAAAATTTTATTATCTATAGGAATACCAATTGCCCATTTTTAAAATTGTTTATTTTAATTTTACTTTTCAATAAATATATAAACATGCAAAATTTCATTGTTTAAATTGTATCTATATAGTTAAACTGTATTATGAAAACATATTAAACAAAAAAGAATTTGAATTGCTAAAAATAAACAGTTATTCTAATTACAAAATAAAGAATCCGATATTTTAAAAAATCATATTAAAAATATAAAAGTATATTTTTGAAAAGTCATGATTTTTTTTTTTTTTTAATATTTGGATAATGAAACAAAATTAAAATATATTTTAGATTTATATCACGTATTAATTTATTTCATTGTGAAAAATAGTAGATTATTCATTTAAATAACTGTAAATAATTTTCAACAGCAAAAAATTTCTGGTCTAAAAATATAAATTGTCTATTTTTATTTATTTTAAACTTTCCATTACATAGTTACAACATGCAGAATTTCATAGTAAAAACTGCACTTATATACTACAAAACACGTATTTAATTTATATTTTTCGTAAATTTCAATGATTATGCACATTTAAAAAAAAAATTGTAGTTCAAAAGTAATTGATAAAAATTTTCGCTGGGAAAAATAGGTGCAAGTGGGATTTGAAACCAAACAGGAAATTTTCGAATCCAACGCTCTACTGACTAGGTTACGAAGACTTGCCAAAGGAAGAAATTTATCCGATTATAAACTGTGACGTAAACTTTGAGGCCCTTTTTTTTTTCTCAAGACCCCCTAGGTGTTGCGCTTTATGGCTTTATCACGCATATATATTATACTATGCATACATACATTCACGCATATATATTATACACGCATATATATTATACACGCATATATATTATACTAACTATATTCTATCGATACACAAACGTTCACCACATTCTGTGACGCCGACCTCGGAACCTCTCCTTGTGAGACATTCTCGCAATGATTGTATAGATTTTCTTACAAATCGGCCGACGGATTAGATATTTAAATGATTTTTAAATCGTTTTGTGACTGATTTTATAGGTTACATCACGAAGAAAATGTGACTGAGTACAAGTAATAAGTATTGTGGCGATGTAGTCAAGCATTAGTGGCTCAGAAGTAACGTCTAAAGTTTCGAATGGGGAGGTCCAGTGTTCGAATCTAGCTGACTCCATTGTATCTGAATCCACGGTATTCTATAAAACGTTCGGAAAGTTGAGTGGAGTCACTTCAGATTTTGAGTTGTGTCACTTTACGAATAAGCGTGCGACTACCTTATCTCTTTTGAATTGCGAAAAATTTATCAAACGACGAATATTTTCCCCTCCTCCTACTCCCAACTTCAGACTCTATAAACCATTTCTTTATGTATATTACGATTCTGAATTTAAAATTTGAGATTTTAGCGGATAAACATTATAGACATTAATTGGAATTGCAGTAAAATCTGCTATGACTGATTGCAACGGAATGGAAATTTTTTTCATCTTAGCATGTACACAATCCATTGTGACTATTTGTTTTCTTTTCACTGAAACCATGATTTTTTTTTTCGTGTACGGCAGGATTTCGTTATATACATACGTTTTAACAGTTTTTACTGTGTTTTTAAATTATGGCAGCCTTACTCTTGAGTCATCTGGCTGTGATGGTATTTTCTATGTGAAAGTATGCTGGACTGTTGATATATTTAAGTTACACACGCAGAAAATTATCTAAATCTAATATTATAGAAGTTACATCAGTACAAATGATTGAAGATCAAAGCATCATTATTTTATTTAGAAGAGAGAGGCGGATTTAAAATAAAAATTTTGAAAATCGTAAAACCACAAGCCATTCAATGTTCTTATAAACAACCCATATGAATCGGAATTCTAAAGATATGAATATAAATTTCATAGTAATATATGCTAATACAAGGCCGTAGCCAGGAGCGGTTATGGAATTTAACCCCATATCCCCCTCCCCTCCCCCCCCCCATTTCTAAAATTTTACAGGAGATTTATTTAATCAAAAACTTTTAATTGCTTCACTTTTAAGAAATGTTCACTATATTTAAAATTATTATAGTAAATATAGTATATTATTAATAACTAGGGGGTTAGGATCATTCCATGGTAACTTGCGTTACATTTACAATAATTGACTTCAGTAATTTTAGTAATATAACACCAAAAAATATTCATAATGTAAAGTTGATGTGATTTGTTAATTAAACCTGTCCAAAGGAAAATTTGCATGAAGATTACTTAAATTTAGTGCTATTTCTTGAACTCTGGAAATTATATTTACTATGGTAACTTACCTTACAGAAAAAATAACGCAAGTTACCATAATAAATTTAATTGCCACTGTTTGAGAAATAGCACTAAATTTGGGTAATTTTCATCCAAATTGGAGTTTGGATAGGTTCAATTAACAAATCACATCAACTTTACATTTTTAATATTTTTTGGTGTTATATTACTAAAATTACTGAAGTCAATTATTCTAAATGTAACGTAAGTTACCATGGAATGTCCCGTTACAGAATATAGGTAAAAAACCTTTTTCTAATGAAAACCAATAGATATTTTACATTTAACGTATTTTTTAGATTCGCCATTAACAACACCAAAAAGCATTTTTAAATGAAAAATAATAATGTATTCAAATAGTTTTGAAATTTATTAAAAGTGATACTTTCGAATTAGCCGCATGCCAGTAGTTAATAGTCGAAGAAATCGCCAAAGATTTTATTACTTATAGAAGACTTTATTATTATAATTTCAGTGGTTTAAGCAGGTAGTTCGACAAGTCTTAAATATGTGTTTTATTTAAACTATTTTAATATTTTATTCATTTATTGGTGAAATTTAAATTTAGTTTTGGAATAATAAGCCGGAAACAAATTCTGATCTTATATTGAGTTTCATGATCAAAAGGGTTAACATTTTTCGTAATCGGGTTGCACGCAAAAGAAATATTTTTAAAAATTCATGCTTAAAAATTACTTTAAAAACTATTAAAAAAACAGTAAATTTATATACAGTTTTCAAACTAACTACAACTGCAAGAACTTTTCTTTTTTCGTATTCGACGGTGTAAAAATTGTGCAATATTTAGAAGTTAATAAAATTGCAGCAAAATCGAAATTGTTTAAGTGCTGCCATGATGCTAGCATTCCTCACGCACGTGTTTTTGCTTTATTAACCCCTACAGGGGCAAAGTACTCTTGTAGCTAAAATATTAAAATGATTGATTGACACCAGGATTCACGAACGAATTTTTTTTTAAACAAGTAAAAGCTTTTCCTCATGTACCTCATAAATTTAAAATTTGGTTATAAAATTCTGGTGCCATTGTGGGATTAAAATTAAGTAGTATATATTATATACCGGTGCCCTTCAAGGGGTTAATATAGAGAGATATTATATTCACTATATTAAATACATTATATTCAAAATGAAAACTCGCAATATTAAGCATAATATTTGTTCCGTTGAAAAACTTTAGATTTCTTATT
The DNA here is from genome assembly GCA_963931845.1 of Maratus michaelseni. Lineage (NCBI taxonomy): Eukaryota > Metazoa > Arthropoda > Arachnida > Araneae > Salticidae > Maratus > Maratus michaelseni. The sequence goes on from OZ007586.1 coordinate 411,557,232, forward strand.
TTTCTACTGCAGAAACATTAAAAGATCTACGTTAGAATCCTTAAAGAACAGGAAATATCATTTAATATTTTTATTAAAATATGAAAACAGCACCACCGTGGGATAAACAAGGCAAAAGATCAACAAAATAAAAAAGTGGTAAGAACAACACAAACACAGATTTTAAAAATTAATGTTTATAATCATACCGGCAACGGACAAACACTTGTATATTGCTGCTCATTTTGATATATTACTTTCTCACATACAACACAAAAGATCAAAAGCCTTCTGTAAGCTTCAAAAGCACCCTGATCTGGTGTAGAGACGTTTATGCACATGGCACATACTCAGATTGGAAGTTTTTTCCTTATTACAGCTAGGGTGCCTCTATATGAGAGTGGCGACATACGCACAGTAGCATGATCAGACTGTGCTCACACATGCGTTTTTATCCAAACTATAGCAAAACAAAATTCCAGAATTTGAACTCGCTTGGGCGAGTTCAATTAGACGGATGAGACAAGTTAACTACATTAGCTTCGCGATAATGGCAGGCTTACCAAGATGCTTGTCGATTCCACTTTGTCCAAAATCGTCTCAACCAAACATACTTTACGTATGTAGTCACTGTCATATCACGACATGCGTTATACACGGCCGGTGCATGACGTTTTAAACGTCACATGTAGTGGATCATTTTTACACGGTGATTGGTGTAAAGCGACGCACCCCCCCCCCCCCCGTTTTCCACCAATCACCTTGTAAAAATGGTCCACTACGAGGCTAACGAAAAAGACAGGCTACCGCGGTGCATTCCACTTATCTTTTTTTAAAGACCGCTAGAGTGACGTGATGCTCTTTTCGTACATCTCCATTGGTGCATTCGAGCATCACGTGACTCCGGCGGTCTGTAAAAAAAGATATGTGTAAAGCACCGCGGTAGCCTTCCTTTTTCGTTAGCCTCGGGTCCACTACGAGGCTAACGAAAGAGAAAGGCTACCGCGGTGCTTTACGCGTATCTTTTTTTACAGACCGCCGGAGTCACGTGATGATCGAATGCACCAATGAAGATGTACGAAAAGAGTACACGTCACTCTAGCGGTCTGTAAAAAAAGATAAGTGGAATGCACCGCGGTAGCCTGTCTTTTTCGTTAGCCTCGGTCCACTACATGTGACGTTTTAAACGTCATGCACCGGCCGTGTATAACGCAGGTCACGGTCATATAGAGGGACACTACTACAACAACCCATAATACATAGCTTGGTAATATTCTCCTGGAGTAATTCGTTCAGCCGATTTAGATTAGGATGCCTCTATAAGAGATTGACGACATAAGGGTAATGAAATTTGATTAGTTTAGACGATTTTAAAACAAAAACGAATCGTCAAGCATCATGGCAAGCCTACCATTATTGCGAATCTCATGTTCATTTGCCATGTCTTATTAGGGTACCTATATACAAGGGTGGTGACATACGTGCAGGGTGCATGGTCAGACAGAAGCTTTTGTTACAGCGCCTAGAATACATAGTGTAGAAACCGGCTATCCCAGTAATGCTTTAAAAAGTAGTAAAAAATTGCAGATGATAAATGTGTAAAGATGCTGTACGATAATAGGGCGATCGCAGTGACATCTGCTGGCTCTTTTCAACGTAATCATTGTATGGCAAAAATTTAGTAAATATCATATGTATTTTGAACAGTTATAAGTTGATAATCAAGCCGCGACCTACGTTATACACGGCCAGTGCATGACATTTAAAACGTCACATGGAGTGGACCATTTTTACACTGTGATTGGTGCAAAGTGGCGCTCCTACCGTTTTGAACCAATCGCTGTGTAAAAATGATCCACTCCATGTGACGTTTTAAACGTCATGCACCGGCCGCGAGGCTAACGAAAAAGAAAGGCTACCGCGGTGCATATCGCGTATCTTTTTTTACAGACCGCGGGAGTCACGTGATGCTCGAATCCACCAATGCAGGTGTACGAAATGAGCAATCCGTCACTCTAGCGGTCTGTAAAAAAAGATAAGTGGAATGCACCGCGGTAGCCTGTCGTTTTCGTTTAGCCTCGACCGGCCATGTATAACGTAGGTCGCGATCAAGCAATGAAATAAAATAGGTTGCAGAATATCTTTTAACCCTTTCCGGCGCGGAATAAATCTGTTTGTAAAATAATGAAATAATGGACTGACACCAGATTTTACAAACGATTTCCTTAGAAAACATAAACTTGCTAATTTTTCCGTACTTCATAAAAGGAAAATTTTAATGAAATATCCTTGGTGCCGTTTGTCAGTTTTGGAATTAAAATTAGGTGTCCTTTTTTGTGGACACCGCCCGCTAAAGGGTTAAGAGGAAAACTATCTATCATTATCGCTTCAGTAATGAAACGGAAAAAAAGGATTTGTTTTTGCAAAAATGTGAAAATAAAAATCCGGACAGCTTTAGTTTATTACTCAAAAAAAAAAAAAGAAAGAAAGAAATTTTTATTCAAAGAAATTTCTGAATCACTAATGCACGTACACATATGAATTAGTTACGCTGTATGCATACATGATGCTCCAAATTGATTATTATTATTATTACTTGTAATTTATTAAACAAATTGCTACTCTTGAATGTATTTTAAAAGTCGCATTTTATTATTATTTATCATTGCACATAGAGAAAATTTAAAGATATGTGTTAAATTACTTTAATGAAAAAAGCGAGCCAAAAAAATGAAAGAAGCAAGTTTAAATATTAAAATTACTTCGGAACAATCATTTTATTGATATGATAAAGTTATATTAGCTTTATATGTTTGTAAAATATTTTCGTGCATTTTAATTATTTGTGCATTTAAATGACAGGGCTTTGTTTACTCAAGTATAGTCTTATGGTAATTGTGCTAGTTTATATGTAAAATATGAAGTTTGAATCAGCCAATCGCGTGGTTATTGGAGATATTTTGAGGAGCCACAAAGCCATAAAAAACATTGTAAAACCTGTTCTAATACGGATAAAAAAAAAACATACATTTATTTTTTTTACAATTTGTGTGAGTAAGTTTGGCAAAAATCTTTCCTATTTACATTTTTATGTCAGGAATTAAAAAAATACCCAAATTTTATCCATTCGCAGGTTTTTATTAATCTGGTGTATCTATCAGAGTAAGGGTACATGAACATAATATGGTCAATAGACCAGTTATGAACGCCTTTAAGGAATTTTTTTTTTTTAAATAATGTAAGTATTTAAAATACTTATCACCGATTGAAGCGTTTTCACAATTTGATTCTTATAAGAAAAGGGCAACTGACGTCACTGTTGGTTCAATTGCGGTTGGTTAGCAAGGAAAGCCTGTTTGTTCTTTATGACTCTTACTGTATACATGAAATGGGGAAATTTTGATTGGTCTACGTGAAACTTGTCTACAATATGATTGGCCTACGTCGCCATGACGATTCCTGCAATGATAGCTATGACAAAAATGTAGTGGTAGATTGGTTGACGGAACTATTTGTTTGTAAACATGCCCTTTCCTTATACAATGTTTACGTTGAAAAGCGCTAGCAGATGTCGCTGCGATCGACCTCTTATCGTTCAACTTCGTTGTACATCTATCGGATTCAATTCTTTAGTAGTATTTTGTAGCCGGTTTCCACACTATTTATTCTAGGCGCTGTACTTTTGAAACAGATGCTTTACACTCACGCAGCGATGTTTGGCGACTTTTTGGTTGGCTCGATTTTCAAGCCCGTGCCAAACCAATAACTTAATACAATGGCTAAGTTGCCATTAAAGGAAAAAATCCACTAAATTTGGCGACTTTTTTCCTTTTTATAACCGATTAAAAAAAAAAAACTGTGCGTGAGTGTATGACATCATAGCCGTACTTTCGTCCTTAGAGTGGCAAATCTACGTTACAGAACTAGGCGATACACATCAGTCTTGTGCTGCAATAGACGCTTACAGTGTGACGCCAGTCATGAAGTTTTGGTTGGATACTGACTCCAAACAAACGGTTTATATGTTTCATTTCTTATTAAATATAAATCAAAATCGTAGAAAATGTTACCACTGCATATAACGTATTAAAACAGTTTGACTTAAGATATAGCTATAATATACAAACATAATAGAAAATACAACATAGTAACCGTTAGTTTAAAGTCAGTTTCCAAGCAAAACGTCATGACTGACGTCACGACTGAAAGCGTCTATCTGTGACAATTTTCTTGTGTTATGTAGGGAGGGTAGTGTGCCTGTGTAAGAAAGTGGCGACATACGCACAGGACGCATGTTCAGACTGGAGGTTTTGACCAAACTATGGCAAACTCATATTCTAGAACTTGTTGATACTAGCCTGAACGAGTTCGATTAGACGAGTGAGACAAGTTAACAGACATTAACTTGGCGATAATGGCAGGCTGGTCACCTCTTGATTAGATTTATTTATGTTGTTAATGAATGTTTTTTAATACGTGTAACGCTTATACTAACCTTTTCCCTTCCCTTTTTCTCCCCCCCCCTAAACTAATACCAAACTATTCTTCTTAAATTAGTTATTTCTAAATCTTTTTATGCATTAAATCATCAATAATTTTATAAATTAAAGCACGTACTGTGTTTTCCAAATTAAAATGGTAGAATGGCGTACTCGAAAAACAGCAGGACAAACTCAGAAAGCGGCTCAACCCCTAGGCTAGCATTGTTTAGATGTTTAGCGTTAAACTCGTCTTAGAAGTAATTGTAGTTTTTCCGATAAAAACATCACTGATTGTTTACTGTAAAAGTATATATTCTACTACCTTCGAATTGAAGAATCGAAAATATTGCTTTTGTAATTAATATAAGTTTTTAAAGTTGTGAATAATAGTTTTAAGATATTTTTAGAACTTCTCTCGTAATTCAAAACATGAAATCTGTTTATGTGGATGATATGATGCAGAATAAACATTCCGCATGCCACAGAAAAGATACAGCCGCCTAAAATATTTAAACCTCATTAAATACTGCTATTTTACATCTGAAACAGGATCGCACATTCGTAAATCATAAAAGGCAATAAAAAGTTAATAAAAGGTTTGGTCTCACCTAATTTTCTGGTTCTTGTTTTTGTAGCTTCAAATGATGTAGAAACGTCTTTAAATAATAAAGATTATTTATTCGAAAGACGATACACTAGATAAATGACGATCACAGAACGAAAAACAAACTATGTACAAACGTAAACAAAACAACAGTCAGTCAGTAAATGTTATACGCGCATAGCGCCATCTGGTGGTTTTTTCTTTCTCATTTTGCCACAACTTTCGCCGGGCGATATACGTCTGGAGACGAAAGGGTTGAGAGTTCAAGGGGGCAAAGAAGCTGCACCGGTCTTCTGATGACGTCTCCGTTTAGCAGTCTTAGTGTACATGCGTCCGACCATCACGTCCAGGTCCAGGATGAGTTTCGATTATAACACCTTTTTCCATATGAGTCGTGGGGTGTTGTCCTTTACGAGAACGACGGTGTTTTTTCTAAGTTCGCTTGGTTGATCAACCTGTTGGTGCTGGTGAGCTGATTTTAATTCTAGCAGATAATTAGATTTCCACCGTTTCCAAACTTGAGTCAAAATATTTTCTTGATATTTTCTCATTTTTATTATTTGGTATTCATTGGATTGGGGAACTGTCATCTTTGATTGAGGTAGAGTTAGCAATCTTCTGCCAATTAAGAAATGGCCAGGTGTGAGGGGTTCTGGTTCACAAGGATCGCTGAATACGTAAGTGAGAGATCTAGAATTGAGAATAGCTTCTACTTCAATCACAATTACTTCACAAGTTTTCCCAAGAATTCTTTTCAGAGACATCTCAGAAACCTCCCCACCAAACTGCTCTTTCAAATATAAAATTCCATTTGATGGAAAATCCACTAAACAAATTTTGCACTTCTTCATTTTTCATAATCTTCCATAGTAAATTTAATTATCGGTTTGCCTTATGGAATACTTTTGCGTTATCACTGTAGATAGTGCTGCATATTCCTCGTCTTCCTACAAATTTTCGGAAGGCTTGAATGAATGTTTTTGTGGTCAAGTCCGGAGTTAATTCTAAGTGTACTGCTCTTGTTACAGCACATGTGAAGTTTTATGTAAACATATGTAGGTTTTCTCAGTCTCATTGTGATCTTTAATGTACAGGGTGATTATAATTAAAGTTTAAGTTTCAAAACGCTCTAAAAAACGAACCACTGATTAGAATGACGTCAAAATTGAACGGCGTATTATTGAAGAAGGGGGAAAGAACATGAACCAAAAAAATAGTTCCAAATTTTAGCGACAGATGGCGTTGTAAGCGTCAGAATTTTGACTACAAATGAACAAATTGTAAAACAACGGCTAAGGCGTAAGTTACACGATAAACCAACTGTACTGTTCAGTGTGCATGACTGTACAGGAGTGATACTGTTAGTTACGTAAGCCCATCCACCATGGCAAGTTCGTATCACATCGTATGGGAAAAATCGGTTTTTAATTGTCTTGAGGCCAAAAACCGCATAAAAAGCATCCATCCAATCGGTTTTTAATTCTACTGAGGCCAAAAACCGCATACAAAGCATCCATCCAATCGGTTTTTAAGTTTCGCGAGACTGGCGCAAAACATGTTCAATATGCTGTCCACCGTTGTGTGCAACAAGATTAAATCGGGAAACATTATGTTCCACAACCGATCGAAGTGTCACCGGGGTCAAGTTCAGAATGTGTTGCGCAATGCGTGTCTTCAATTCAGCTACGCTAGCAATCGGAGTACTGAACACAACATCTTTCAGATAACTCCACAGCCAGAAATCACACGGATTAAGATCGGGTGATCGGGCCGGCCAGGCTGTAGGGAAATGACAACTGATAATTCTAGCATTTCCGAAATGCCGCCTCAACGTCAACAACTGCTTCACTCGATTTGCAATGTGCGGAGGAGCGCCATCTTGCATAAAAATGATACTATCCAGACATCTACGCTGTTGCAGAGCTGGAATGACTACATTACGCAAAAGAGACTCATAGCGCTGATCACTGACGGTAACGGTAACAGGACCGAAAGCACCCGTCTCCTCGAAAAAATATGGCCCTACGGTAAATGATACCGTAAATCCGCACCACACAGTGACCTTTGCAGGATGAAGTGGTACTGGGTTCGTTGCGAGTGGATTTTCTGTTGTCCATATTCGGCAATTCTGTGTATTGACACATCCCGTCAGATGGAAATGGGTTTCGTCTGTCCACAGAATTTTCCACGGCCAATCATTGTCCACTTCCATGCGAGCAAGAAATTCCAAAGCAAAACCCTCTCTTGCTGGCAAGTCAGAAGGAAACAACTCCTGCATATCGCAAATTTTGTACGGATAGCATTGCAGGATGTTTCGTAGAATGTTATGCACTGTGCTCACAGGCCTGTCCAATGTTCGGGCAATTCTCCGTGCACTGCATGGTTGCACACCACCGCTCGACTCCTCCTGAACTGCTGTGGCCACTTCTTCAACTACCGCCGAATCACATCTTTTCCTTCCTCTACCAGACTGCACATCACACGAACCTGTATTTTCGAATTTTTTCATCATTTTCCCCACACCCATGACAGTCATCAGTCCAACGCCTTTTTTCATACACTTGAGGGTCCTGAACTTCTGCAGAGCTACTGGTACAGAATCACCGTTCTTGTAATAAAGCTTTACAAGCAGAGCGCGGTCCTTCATTGAGACACTCATGGCGAACATCTGAGACGCGAAATGAGGAAACGCCGTTTACCCAACGCTTTTATAACACCTGAAATGGCCGTGCGCATGCCAGGTATTTTAATTTACATCTGACGCTTACAGCGCCATCTGTCACTAAAATTTGGAACTTTTTTTTTCATGTTCTTTCCCTCTTCTTCAATAATACGCCGTTCAATTTTGACGTCATTCCAATCAGTGGTTCATTTTTAGAGCGTTTTTAAACTTAAACTTTAATTATAATCACCCTGTACAATGGACCTAAATAATCTAGGCCTGTAACTTGGAATGGATAGGCTTCATTTATTCTGTAGACAGGCAGAGGTGCAGGAATCTGGGTGGCAGGTTTAACACGAAGTTTTTCATACAAATTGCATCTAAATATCAAACTCTTGATTCTTTGTCTGGCTCTTAAAATCCAAGTTTTTTCTCTGATTTGTGTTAAAGTTTCCAAGACACCTCGATGTCTTGTTTTTTCATGACAATCTTTGATGATAAGATTTGATAAATGAGATATACTAGGTAGTAAAATCGGATGAGCTTCGTAGTATGAGATATTAGCTTGCTGTAATCGTCCACCAATCAGGATTATTTTTCTTTCATTTAAAATAGGATAAAACGGTCGAGTAACTGAGTTTGCTGGTACTGGTTTTCTTTGCATCAGCGCTGAATATTCTTCAGGAAAAAACTCCATTTGAGTCATTTTAATCCAGTATTCTTCGGCAACTTGAAGTTCTTCTGTAGCCAAAGAACTACTTTTCTTACTCTGAGGATTTCTTGCACTGTGGACGAATCTTTGAATTCATGCAGTAATTCGTACTATTTGTTTAAGTTTGCTAAATCTTCGGATATTGAAAAGAGCTTCAAGTTTCGTTGCCAGGAGCATATTCACCACTTCATATTCCTTATTTTCAAAGTTTGTTTCCTGGTCGGTGTAAAAGTTGGATTGTGGCCATTGAATTTCCCAATTCCTTAGCCATGGTGGCCCAAACCACCAAAGCTCCTGGTCCTTTAGACTGGTTAAGTTTTCACCTCGTGTTAACGTATGAGCAGGATTTTGATTTCCAGGACAGTGATTCCAATAACCTGGATAAGATATTTTCTTGATTTCATCTGCTCTGTTCTTGACAAACATCTTTAATTTTTGAGAATTATTTTTGATCCAGTGAAGAACAATAGTGAAATCTGACCAAAAAATAGTCTTCACGTCCCTCGGTATACTTAAATGTAGTCGAATATGATGGAACAATCTGCACTTATAAGTGCAGCAAGAATCTCAAACCTTGGCAGAGTTATTTCTTTAACTGGTGCAACCCTAGTCTTTGAAGTGACTAAATTCGAATGGAAAATTCCGCCAGAGTTGCAAAAACGTACATAAACAACTGCTCTGTAAGCTCGTTTACTGGCATCTACGAAGATGTAAAATTGTCTGTAAGTTCTTCCATTCCTTTCATTGAGAATAGATGTCTTGGCGCAGAAATCTGTTTCAAGTAAAACAATTCTTCACACCAGTCTTGAAATTTTTTTCTAAGTCTGGTGGTAAATCATCATCCCAGTTAAGTTTTTTTCTTCCATATGTCTTGCAGTAGTATTTTAGCTCGAACTGCAAATGGTGATATTAAGCCTAAAAGATCGTAGATTCTTCCTATAGTTTTTATTACATTTCTCTTCGTAAATTTTAATTCTGTTATATCTTTATTCCTTAAAGTTTTATCACTATCAACGTTTACGACATCATCTGCTGAATTCCAGCAATAGCCAAGGACCTTGCATGACGTAGATTCATCGTTAATTTCTTCCTTAAATCTTTCTTGCAATGAGCGTACATTTGTTTACCATTTTCTCATATTAAAGCGTGCTTCTCTCAAAATTAACCTTATTTGTTCGTGAATGGTGTACGCTAAATCTGTGTTTTCTAAACTGTGTATCAGATCGTCTACATAGAATCTACTGTTTTAAACACTGAAGGCAGTTGGTAAACATCCTTGTACTTCTTGATGTGATGTTTAATTGTCGCATTCAGTAAAAATGAGCTTGATCTTGCTCTAAAAATTACACGTGTCATCCTTAAAACTTCGGGTTCAGCGTCTAAATCTTCCGTAACCCACAGAAATCTAACTGCGTCTCTTTCTTCTGGCGCCAAGGCAATTTGCAAAAATGCACCTTCTATAGCTGCCGTTATGGCAACTTTATTTAGTCGGAACTGTAAAAGAAGTATTAGAATATCGGGCGTTAAATTCGGACCTGGACTCAAGCAGTCATTAAGGGACGGAAAATTGTGTTCACTCGAGGAGGCATCGAAAACTATTCGCATCTTCGTCGTTGTTTTATCTTCGCGTATTACCACGTGATGTGGCATGTAATAAATTTTAGAAGTATAACCACATTCATTTTCATTGACCTTTTCAGCTATTCCTTGAATTATGTGCTTTGAAATAATGTATTTGTACTGACTATAAAAATATCGATTTTTCTTAAATCTTTTATCAAGTGATCGCAAACGATTGTTAGCATTACTACAGTTATCCTGTAGCGACTCAGAATGTTCGTTCCATGGTAATTTAACTTGGTAGAGAGCTTTGATTAGTTTTGTAGAACTTTCAAACTCTTTCAAAACTTTGTCATCTTCGGAATTCGGATTGTCACTACGCGATATTCTAAACCTTCTAAATCGATCAACCTTTTCAAAATGTCTGCTTCTTCTAAATTTTGATTATGCACTATAACATTCATTACGCTAACATCCTTAAAATCTTTGTGTTTTGCTTGAGAACCATTAAATACATAACCTAGTTTCGTGTCCATTCCTACTAAAACACCAGACACTCTTTTGATTTTCCCTGTAGTGATTTTCCAGAAATAGTCTGACACAATTAAAAAAGAAACCCCTAATTTTTCAGACCCTTCAATATCAGCTATCTGTATTTTGGCTTCATTACAAAATTTGTGGATTTCTTTACTATGACCTTGAATTTCTGTTTCCGAAATGAAAGATATTTCAATGGCTTCTATAGAAATAATTCTCTCTGGATCATAAATGCTTCTCACATTTACTCTTAGCCCATTTATTACAATAGATTTCTTTGGTTTTGACTCGAAAACATAAATCGGTAATTTTTCTTTCCTATAGCTTCTAAATTAAATTTACGGGATAATGTTTTATCGATGAAAGTATTTTGTGACCCTGAATCTATAATAATTTTTATTTTTGTTTCCTGAGATTTATTACTTAAATAGGCGACAGTGCCTGCAAAAATACATTTTCATTTACTGCACTTGTTGCGCAATTCAGAGCATTGGAATGATCCCCCTCTTTGTTATTTTGTTTTTCAGTTTCATCACAAATTAACACATTATGCTTCCGGTTGCAAATCCTGCAACGAATTTTTTCATGGCAAAATTTCGATACGTGTGACCCTCAAAGACAATTAAAGCAATAACCTTTTCGTAAAAGACTCGATTTTCGTTCATTTATGCTTAAGGAACAATTAAAATTGTCATGGTCTCCAGAACAAAATAAACAATTTTTGTTGACTAAAGTGTTTAATGCAGCTGCCGTGGGTATGTTTTTTAAGTTTCATGTTTTCGATACGGTAATTCTTTAATTTTATTCTTTTCAAATTCTTCATTGTTTCAGAACATATACGTTTTTTCTCGCGTTTCAATTTCCTGTTTTAGAAATTCTAATAATTTGGAACAGTTCCAAGAATCTTCACCTTTAGCAGAACGAATAAATCCGAGAACAATTTCTTCGGGAATTAATTTGACTAAAATAGCGAATAAAATTCCTCCATAATTATTTAATTCTACATCGGCTATTTCAAGAATTCTAATTTGAATAATACGGGTATCCTGCAGTTGTCTAAGCTCTCTTAAATTTGTTCCAGATTTTACAGGAGTTAAGCTTAAAAGTTTGTTTACATGTGATCTTACTATAATTTCGTTTTTACCAATACCAAATCTATCTTTTAACAATCCGATGGTGACATCATAATTATTTTGCGTGAAAGCTAACCCTTGAATACATTTTAAAGCTGCTCTTTTCAAGAAATTCTTTAAGTAATTTAATTTCTCTACATTGGTTAACCTTACATTTTCATGTATAGCCACTTCAAATTGCCCCCCAGAATTCCTGCAAATTTTCATATTTTCTATCGAAAGGTTGTATAGTAAGTTTCGCAATCTTATGTGGGAATAATTCTTTAATTCATCAGGTTCTGTGGACAGTAGAATAGAGGAGTTTATATTACTCTCGTTAGGAACATTACGCCTTAAATGTCTATCAATTTTAGCTTTCGTTTTCTTAATCTTTTTGCGATATTCCTGACTGGAAGATACATCTTTTTCGAGTATCATTGGGCGTGTTCAGAGACCAAAACGAGTGTTACTCGTATAATTCGGGAATGATGTCATCTGATTTTCTCAGGGTAAAGTTGGGGTAAAATGGCTGTGAACGCTTTTGGGTAGAGTTAAGGGCGTGTTTACAATCAAACACTTCCGTTTGATTGTACACATCAACCAATGTTTACAATCTACCATTACATCCAATCTACCATTACATTTTGATCGTAGGAACATTGCAGGAACTATCCTAGCGACGTTGGCCAATTATTATATCATAGTCCTGTTAAAGGTAGACCAATCAATTGGTCATATAATCAATTGATCAATTGGTCAGTACTCAAGTGTACAGTAGGAATCATAAAGAATGACAGTTAACAGTTGCAGTTAGCTATAACGCAAACAAACAAATCAGATTTCCCAACAACGTGATCACTTCACCCAACAAAATTCTCCAGGTAATATGGGTTACACGAAGTCTGGGTAATTTCCGTTTCTGAACGCTACGGGTAACCCGCAAAAAGTCGCACGATATCGGTCTCTGAACGCTTCGGGTTACCCATGTGTTACCCTAAGTAACTCGGGGTTTGGTCCGTGAACGCGCCCTCAAAGTTATCTATAAGCTTCTGAATGTAATTTGTAAACTTGTTCTGCATTCTCAATTAATTGAATTTTAGGATCTTCAATTTCATCATTATCGATTTCGTCTCCCACCAAATGTTCAGTTATTTTGTTAATAATCTTCGTTAAAGATGTTCTAAGAGACTTACGCATACTTTTTGATTTATCTAATTTGTTAGGTTGCGACATTTTTTATTTTTTAGCTCGTGGAACTTCGGCACCATGAAACAGGATCACATTTTCTTAAATCATAAAAGGCAATAAAAAGTTAATAATAGGTTTGGTCTCACCTAATTCTCTGGTTCTTGTCTTTGTAGCTTCAAATGATGTAGAAACATCTTTAACTAATAAGGATTATTTATTCAAGAGACGATACTCTTAGATAAATGACGATCACAGAACGAAAAAAACAAATTACAGTGACCTCTCACTTATACGCGATACACGGTAATTATTTTTCAGCACCAGTTTCTTTTTAAAGTAATTTTCTCCTTATTTAACCCTGCAGTGCTCGCGTGGCATATTGTTACGTTAAAGGTCGCGTGGCGTCTGACAGACGCCAGGTATATTTTTGCTGTACTAATATAGATTTAGGTCATTCAATTCAAATTTATAAATGCAAAGGGATTATTGAAGTAAAACATACATATTTGTGGTTTCATATTACAAACACAAATAACAAAACTCAAGTTTACAGTGAGACTTAATTTTATTCAACTTTCGCAAATACAAATGAAAAATACAAGTAAAATTGTCTCATTTAGTTAGTATCACAAATTAGCAATCAACGCATATTTGCTGAGCGTGTCCTAAACATAGAGAATTTTCACAACTGCGGCTTGGTGTACCTATTCTTGGAACGACCACATTCGTGACATATCTGCCTTTCAGCAGCTCGAGCCTCTTCTGTAGTTTGAACTGTACCCTCATCTGGGAAAAGGCTCTGAATATCCTGCTTTAGGTTTCTGGGTAATGATGAACATTGAGAACGTCGACGCAAGGAATCATCGGCTAGATTACGACCCAAAAGTTTTAAAAACTCACTGCGCCATGTGCTGATTGATAAATTATTTACATGATATTTTATTTGAGCATTTATAGCTGCTACATTCATCATACTATAAAATATGACCATAGGTATAGCTGCCAATTTTTACACTTTTTTGTTACCACTAAAAATTAATAGAAATTTTTGTGTTATTGAATCACATGATTTCGGCGATTTAATAAGGTAAAATTTACTATAAAATTTTAGTGGTAGGAAAAAGGCGTAAAAGTTGGCAGCTATGCCATAGGCCATCTGTTCGTTTTTCTGGTAAGTGCTACACAACTGGAAAACAGTATCAACTCCTGATTTAGTTACGTTATAAAAATTTATCATCAGTGGCTTGTTTTTTTCAGAATGCCGTTGTCGAAAAAACGTGTCCAACATTGCTCCGGCGTTCGAGCATTCTTCGCAACACCTTTCACCCCTGGTAAAGGGTGACAATATTATGTCACCGAGTGCGTATATTTTTAGATGGGCAAACTTTTGACCATTTTGATGATTTATTTCGGCCTAGGAAATAATTATCGGCAATCATCACTATCACTATCATTATAGTCTATTTCTTGCTCGGTGTCTGTGTTTTCTTCTCTTGTTTCCACTCTATCTTCTTCTGTATCACTATAATCATCAAACTCATCTTCTTCTGTATCACTATAATCATCAAACTCATCTTCTTCTGTTTCACTATAATCATCAAACTCATCTTCTTCTATCAGCATACGTAGTACTATTTCTCTATCACGTTCATTTGCCATATTGATTTTTTTCTGAGTAGTCATCTTGACTCTAAAGCTAAGAAAGTAATAAAAACAAGTGTTGCCCATAAAAATTATTAATACCAGAAGAAATACATTCTTTTTACATTTAGAATGAAATACATTCACAAGCAATTTCTTTTACCTATCACTAAAATGAAAAAAAAAACACTACTAAGGACGGCTGTTGATAATAAAAATAAAAAATACTAGAATAAATAAATTTTAAAATACTTACCTTTAGAATCAAAAACGGTCGTGTAGCGTCTCCTAGTCTCCAGCAGTTCACATCGGCTTATAACCTCTTCCTCTCACCACAAAAATAAAAATGGCGTTGTTTCGATGATTTCTACTTATTTGTGTTTAGTTGACACAAAGGTAGATGACAGCACAAGCTTGCTCGACCATCCGTTTATAAGGCAATAGTAGGTATAAAAAGGGCGTTCTACGCCAGCGGTGTACGCGGTGTGACCTCTGTGCGCTGTGCAGCGGCGTGAAGGTCATGGCGGTTACTGTGCGGTGGAGGGGGGCGATAAGAGTATCGTGGGGGAGAAGGGTTCGGTGGGGACGATAAGGATAGTGGTAGAGATAAGAATTTCTACTATATTATTTTAATTAATTTTAATTGGGGAACTTAGAAAATTTCGAAGCAATTTTTTTTTCGCGGAGAAATTTCTACTACAGTACGAGGTGCATTTATTTTAGCGAATTAGAAATTTAATTAATTTTAATTTTAATTAATTTTAATTGGAGAACTTAGAAAATTTCGAAGCAAATTTCTTTTTTTCAACAATAGTATGGTAAGGGGTTTGGAAATATTTTTCGAAGTGTGGTTTGTGAATAAAATTGTATTTAAAAATATTAATTAAAAATGGTCATTAAAATATTAATAAATTTTAATTAGAGAACTTAAGAAATTTTTGCGATTTTTTTTAAACTAGAGTAGGCTATTCGATATACATGTTAGAGTATATTTGAGGTGAATTTTAAAAGTCAATAATGGTTTAATTAAAAATGGTCATTAAAAAATAATGAGCGTACTTAAGAAATTTTGGCGAGATTTTTTTTTCAACTAGAATATGTAGTTTGAATGTCTAGTAGAATGGTAGATGTGAATGAAAAATAGTAATTAAGAAATAAATTAAAAATGGTCATTAATTAATTTTAATTGGCGAACTTAAACATTTTGGGGGCAAACAGACGGGTTTTAATGAATTCGATATATGTTATGGTAAAAAATACAGGGTCCCGTATGAATTATACTGCACTAAATTTAATAGCTCCCCCCTCCCCCTCCGCCCTCCCTTTTTTTTACCCAGGGGGCCCTTCGATAGAAGTTAGGCTAACAATAAACACTTCAAAAAGTATAGAGTGGTATAAAAAGAAGAATTTTAACGTATATATAAAATAGTAAATAAGCAAGGGTGAAAAATCATGAATCACTTTCCAACATTATCGAAATGTTATGTGAACAAAATATAAATTTACCATCTAGTGCATAGTTAATTAAAATAGTGAACAGTTACAGATCACCTTTTGGAATAAAAAAGTATCCTTCACAAAAATACAATTATGCATAAGGACCAGATCCCTTCCAAAATTCAGGTAATTTACACCTCACCCTTTTTTAAAAATTCAAGTTAGGCTAAAAGTACAGCTTGCGCATCGATATGTTCAAAATATAGAGACCCTTCAAAAGAAACTGGAAAAAGTTATAGATATTAAGCGCTCACAAAATAATGAGACTATATGTATCCTAGGTTCCTTCACAAAATAATGTAAAACGTGCCCTATTTGAATTCCAGGACCCTTCACAAAAATCCAATGGATTCAAGAAAAAGCTTTGCCCTACTGATAGCCAAAACATATAGGATTCGCAAAGAGATTGAAATATAAAAATAGGTTTTACAGGAATACATTTTTATAGTTTAGCGTGCAAAAATTAAAATTTAAATAGTTAAAAATTACAGGGACTCTTCGAAAAAAAGTGGAAAAAGTTATAGATATTGAACCCTTCACAAAAATTCGACAGATACCCTTTTTGAATAAAATCATCCTACACAAGCCCAGGCAGGCTTTCTTATCGCTATAGTCATCGGAGGTAATTCCCAATACTGAGTCACTGATAACAGATTCTTTAGCCCGGTTTCGGTTTAATGGCTGCTCTCAAATCCAAAACAGGCTGCTTTCTGACACATTTTTTTTATTTCATTTATGTTTGCAAATGCATGATATTGACAGATTTCCTTTTTTAGAAACTATGTAATCGAAACATGTTTTTCATTTTTTAGTAAAGTCAAAAGATTTTTCAGAAAATACTATCAATCTCAGAGTTTTAAACCGAATTCTCGAAGCGGAAAAACAGAAAAGTGCGAAAAAATCTTATCACGGAACACGAATCGCTTATAAGTCGATAAATAATTTACTTATGCATTATAATATTGCTACCATTATTAAAGTTTCTATAGATTTTACTGATAGCATTTATTTTATTCACACAAACCTACGCATACTTTTTATACTTTTAGTTATTTTTTATGCACACTTTTTCCCTTAATAGATAACATAGGGATTTTTTAAATATGTCACATGGCTCAATCTTGCGAAAATCGAAATGATACATGAATATTGAATGGACACGCAAGGTAAAAATTACAGGGACCTTTCACAGATTATATAGTGTACCTTATAAAAATAGAGCATTACATTGCTACAGTAAAAAATAAATGGGTTCTATTTATGCATTAAATTATGCGCACTGTAAAAATAATGCGCTTCATTTTTTTATAATTCTGCAAAAGATATGAATAAAGCACATATGTTTTTCACTGAATACGTTTTTTTTAGCATAACATGCAAATAAAATCTAAGAACTTTTCGAATATACAGTACTAACATATTCTAACACAGGGGTTCTCAAACTTTTAGACAGACGTACCACTAAATCGAAGTTCATACTTCCGCGTACCACCTGGTAAGAAACATAAAGCTAATATAGAAAAACCTGTCTAAAACGAAATATCTCTCCGGTCTTTTGTATTTCCGTCATAGCAGGTTTTATTGCATTTAAAAATGAATGATTATATTACTAAATTGACTGCTTTATAATAACATTCAAGTAAAAAGTAGTATCACCATTAAATTTTAATAATGCTTACAGTATCAAAATACAGTATTTTTGTATAGTAAAAAAAAGCCACAATACTTAATGACATATTGGCGCACACTGATACACATACTGTTGTAGTAGGCTAATGAAAAGGATGGCTTGTTTTATCAAGCACAACATCCTCATGCCTGGCTCAATATTAGGAAATTTTAGTCATAAGTCAGATTCGATGTTTAGTTTATTCCTGTATTTGTTTTTCATATAACAAAGAGGGGAAAAGCACATTCACAGAGATATATTGTGCTAAACACAGACTTTGCGTATTTTTGACTGTACTGTGATATTCTCGTCAACGAAAATTCTGTTACATTCATCCTTTTGAATATGGACCCCAGTAATCCATCACAGGAGAGGAGAGCTGAATAAGTTCATTTCTTTCTTCTCTCGTGAGTTACAGTGGCAGGATGTCTCAAATGAGAAACGAATTTCCAGAGCCTGATAAGGTCATGTGGACCTCTAGACCCAGTACCTTTTAGGGGCCAGTCTCAAACTAAGATAATAGCTATAAATTTGGGGGGGGGGGGGGGGGTGAGTATTTGATGGTTATCCTTAGATATTATGATATGGTTACCAAGTTAATCAAAATCTTTTTTGATTTTGGGAGAAATAATTGGAAAAAACTACATTTTTAATAAACTTTATGTAAACAATTTTATTTATTTTGCCCCCCTCCCATCAGTGGTGGGCCCTAGGCATGGCCTATGCATTAATCAGGTCCTGCGAATTTCTTATCTAAAGCTTAGTTAGCGCATTTAACATAGGCTTAATACATACGTATTAATAATCTGCATACCTTTAAATGCGACAGTAATATCGCTCAGTAGGCAAACACTTACAAGTTTCTTCATACATTTATATATATATATATACCACCTGAATACATATGTACAATGCTTTACCTTAAATCCGCTCTGCATATGACCCCGGTATTTGTTTGATTGGAATATTCTTACTCTCTTGACCATTTTAAATAACCTTACTCTCTTAAAAACTGATTTCCATGAAATAGGAGCAAACTATAACACTTTTTGTAAAAGAGAAGAAAATATTTCAATCAACACAATGAATCAATTTATGAATAATGTTTGAAATAAGCTTTTATTTCAACACTTCCTAGAAACTCTTCTAGTACAAAGAGAACAATGAGTAACAAAACAACATTCCAAGTGTAATTTATAAATTACACTTGGAATGTTGTTTTGTTTTAACTCCTCCTACTCACACAAGCTCCTCCTACTCCCAAGCATTCAGACTTTACCTTCAGATAATTCAATTTGTAAAGCTGTTTAAAAACAGTTCTTCCGCTAATTAAAAATACTTCATTCATTCATTAATTTTAAAATTAGATCTTTATTAAAAAATTCAATTTTTATCTATATAAATCTAATAATTGTGTTTTTAATTCTTGAAAACTGATTGTATCATAAGGGTTGAGTGTGAATTTCAGCAAGTCTGCTATAAAAGAAAGTTGCATCGCCAGGCGCCAGGAGCGTAAGCGACCACCGAACCCAAGTCCTGAAGGACTTTTAGCGCACCAGTAGGAGCTGCTTCCCACGGCGCCTAGGCCAGCCAGAGGACCGCCACCTGCGGACCCTCCAACCTTAAACTCACGTGTCGACGACGTAAGTCGTTGTACGTGGTTTAATACGCGGTGAAACCCAGTAGGGGAGTCACCACGAGACACTTGGGGACGGTCCGGCGTTCCCCAACAGCTTCGGAGCTGGACACCCAGGAGGGAACCAGCCCCTATGCCTTAAGTCGAGTTTTTCCGACCCGTACTTGCTTTAACAGAACTCGAGGGGTATGGAAACCTACAAAGGTAGTCACAGTTCCCTCTCATGGGTGATTGCTTCCTTGATCGCTTGGACCTCGGCCGCAAAAACTTCCGCACCATCCGAGAGACGGAACTGGCTCTCCGCTACAATTTAGTTCTCTGATACGGCAAGAAACGCACACCCGACGGTGTCGTTCTCCTGCTTGGATCCGACCGTGTAGTACGAACACGTGGTTAGCGGAGTCAAATCCGCGGTCCAACAGACCACCAAAGATCCCCAAGTCTGGGAGTGGGCCTCCAGAGGTCGACCGACTCGGAGTCTACTTCGGTACCGTCAACGCTCTTCTTCCATCGGACGAGGGTCGTGTAGTCCCTGTCCAACTCCGCACGCAAGTTGAAGGGGATGACCTCTGACAAGACCTGCAGAGCATGCGTGGAAGTCGTTGTGTAACATTTTGTTACACAGAAGAGAAGGTTCCAGTGCATCCTGATCAACCTGTTTGCTTTCACTACCTTGCTTGAGTACCAAATAGATGCCGCATAAAGAATAATTCTTTCTGCTATGATCGAGTAAAGCATCTAGCGAAATTTTGTTCTCACACCCCAGTATTCTGCTGTGAGACGATTCATTTTGTTCAACACCTAAAAAGCCTTCTACTGAACCGAGGTTAGGTGAGGCATCCAACTTAGGTGGGAATCGATTGTGACACACAGATACAGGATCTGCCATTTAAAGCGGATCCTGTTCCCTTCCATGAGGATAGGAATAGAAGGGCCATTGTGGTACCTGCCCAGGGGCTTCAGAACCGTTCAACCACACTTACCGAAACTGAGCGTGAGGTTGCACTCTGTCGCTCAAGCGTGGATCTCGGAGAGAACCGGCCCGAGCAACTCCGCGAACCTAATGACAGCTCGTTGCCGTGCGGCTAAAAAGACATCATCGGCGGAAACCAAAACAACATAGGTTTCGTCCTTCTCGTCTTGCAACCGTCTCAACAGAAATTCAATTACAACCAACCAGGGGTAGGGCCCAAGACACGAACCTTGGGGTACTCCAACGTTGTAGTAGTGGTCCCCATCATCTGACAGGATGACAGAGCGAAACCAAAGGTAGTCGTATATCTACCCAAGGAGCCAAGGTTCAACGCCCAGTTCGTCCAAAAACCAGAGGATGTCTGAGCGTCGAACACTATTGAACGCTGACTTGATATCGAGCATGAGAAGACATGTGTAATCTCCACGACTCTTCGAAACAGCTATGTACTCCATCACACGATTGAGCGCGTCGACCGTACTAACCTTCTTTCGAAAGCCATACTGCCGCGCATCGAGCAAACGCTTGGACTCCAAATATAGTACCAGACGAGTTGCACACAATTTATCCAATACCTTCCCGAGGGTCGACAAATACAAATCGGACGGTAGGTCGCAGGGTCACTGCACTCCTTCCCAGACTTGGGAAAGAACACGGCAATCGCCCGCTTTCATGGCCACGGAAAACAAGACTCTCTCAGGCAGTGATTATGCAAGGATAACAGCCACTGAGAGTGGTGTTTCAGGACCTCATGGGCGATCTCGAGACTGAGTCCGTCATGACCAGGCGCCTTGTTAGGCGGCAGCGATTCCACTGCAAATTCAAGTTCATGAATCGAAAACAGATCTGGTTCACCGGTCCTAATGTTCGCGACCTGGGAAACATCATCAACCGATAGGAAGTTGTACCTCGTAAGTGCGTCCGCCGTAAGTGCACAGCCGGCCGGCGTTTTTTGTTTTTGAGACATAGCCGATTCGAAGTCGACGTCAAGTATTCAACTCCCTCATCAGGGGTCGCAAACTCATACGAAATCAGATCCGCGGCTTGCAGATCGCGGGAGAATGCATAGCAAACCAAGTCCCTCTTCAGCAAGTTTGCTATAACAAACATTTATCGTAACAAGAAAATAGAAAATGATTTTACAAATCCTAAATCGCGTTCGAAATTTTTTTGAAAATTTCCAAGTTAACAAGCCGTTTTCGATTCCATAATATGGTGATTTTTGTATTATATTCCACGTACCAGTATCGGACTTCTGCGTACCAGTAGCCAGAGCTTCACGTACCAGTACTGGTACGCGTACCATAGTTTGAGAACCCCTGTTCTAACATATAAGAAATAATCGCATGACTCAGATTTTTTTTAATTACTAGTGAATCTCATTAACACTTTTTTTAAATTAGAATTCAAAATAATATGATAGGAATGAAATGTATGTTTAAAATTTTGTGTGAAATCTATACGGTTTATGTTTAGATCGACACTACCTTACATATTAATTAGTAAAACAAATTCAATTTTATGCTTATGGATATAGAAATTTTAATAATACTGCTTGAAAAACATTTTTAATTAAACTATATTTTTGTTTGTTGAAACTTTACACTAATATTTTCTCAAGAATTTATAGTAACTGAAACAGTGACAATTAAAAAATAATAATTACTTATGCGAGAAATTATTTATTATGGAGGTTTGTTTTTTTCATTCAATAAGTAAACTTGTAGCATTTATTGCGTGTGTTATGAAAAAATATGTGCGAATAATTTTTACTTAACATAAATAGTTTAAAATTAGAATTTGCATTTAACTTACCCTATAATATATACGCGAAAAATTTTAATTAACATAAATAGTTTACACCAATGTGATTATAATAGCATGAAAATAAATTAATGAATAATAATAAGTACAAGCTATGTCACTATAATGAGGACATATTTTAAACTGAAATAGGTTAGCAGTTAAATACTATATGGCATAAAGATTAACATATGAATGTTTTTTACTAGGATATCATTTTACACCGATATAAAATAAGCAATTTTAAAATAAAACATATATTAAAAGAATTAACATATTTTCATATATATACTATAAAAACTAATTAAGATACTTATATATTTGCAGAATTATAAAAAAATAAATCACATTACCTCTTATTTTAAATTCAGGATGCGGTAGATTATTCATTTTTCACCAAACTTACTTGGTAAATACCTTAGAGAGACAACACATGCTTATCACATGACTAATAAGTGATACACCTCCTTTTCACAAGTAGAATTTCGTTTAAGGCTCTTCTCAAATACACACACAGACCACCTTCTGACACATTTTTTCATTTATTTTTGTTCGAAAATGCATGCAATTGGCAGATTTTCTTACTGTGTAACTATGTAATTGAAACCTGTTATTCATTTTTTTGGTAGACAAAAGATTTTTCAGAAAATGCTATCAAAGTCTGTGTTTTTAATCAAAATTCCCGAAGTGGAAAACATGTCATTTCGTGAGACGAATTGCTTTTAACTCGAAAAATAACTTACTTATAAAAAAAATAGAAAACTCATTTCGATACCAAATTGCTTTCATAATTATTTTTAATGATTAATATATAATTGTTTATATAAAATATACCTCATCCATATTATTTTCTGTATAAAATATACCTCATGCATGTTATTTTCTATATAAAATATACCTTTTGCATATTATTTTCTACAGAAAATATACCTCATGCATATTATCTGCACTATAATAGTGATAAACTTATTACAATTTATGTAGATTTTACTAATACAATAGCATTATTTTATTATATTTACACAAACCTATGCATACTTTTTATATTTTTAGTTAGTTTTATATTTAGACTTTGAGATAAATGTACTTTCTCTTAACATAGCGCATATGGATTTTTTTTTGTTTTAATGGATGTCATTTAGTTATCTAAAATTAATTTACTAATCACAAATGCATATTTTTAACTAATCACCTATGATAACTTATAAACCATGCTCACCACCTATAATTATACAAATTCCAAAAAGTTAGACACATTGTAAAATTAAATTTATTCTCGAAAAATACTTCATTCACTAATTATATTCACTTTCAAATTTATTAATTAGAAAAAACTAGTTCTATACGAAAAAAGAATGCGTTTCGAATAGAAATTCCTCTTTAGTTCACTCTGCACTTAACACATGTAACGAACTTTGTAGAATTTTTCAATGTCACCATCTGTGGGTTATAGTTTTAGTTTTTCAGTTTTAAATGGTAGTGAGAATATAATTTGAAAGTGATGGCGTGGTTCGAACTCTAGCAATATGTAATCATGGTTCAGTGATTTTCCAGTCTCTTAACCACTGAACCAAGATTGCATACCTTCGAAAGAGTATTTAAAGAAAAGCTAGGTTAACTTCATTAAATCCTCTCTGCTTCGGACTTTGCATCGATTTTATTAATATCTTTCAATATATATGTATATGTATGTACATGTGTGTAGGTCTGGTATTATAGGACAAAGCGATTTTAATTATCTCTATATGTATTGTACATGTATGTCTTATATTAAAATGGCAAAGTGATTTTGTATATATATCCATATATATTGGTCTGTGTACATACATGTATATGTGTATAGGTCTGATATTGTAGGGCAAAGTGATTTTATTTCTCTCTATACATACGTATATGTCTGTTATTATAAGGCAAATCGATTTTATTTATCTCTCTATATATAGGTATATCTATATACACCATACACGCGTATATGTCTGATATTATAGTGCTCTGTATGTGTATATTTGTGTAGGTATATACCATTGTGCAATAGGTGTGTAATATTTAGAATTTCAAAATAGTTTTTTTCTTTTACAGTTTTGAAAAAAATATTTAAATTAATAAAAATTACAAACTGTTTTTAAATTTTTTTTTGTTTTAATAAAAAAAAGTTGCAAAAATTTTCGTCTTAATAAA
Organism: Maratus michaelseni; assembly: GCA_963931845.1. NCBI lineage: Eukaryota > Metazoa > Arthropoda > Arachnida > Araneae > Salticidae > Maratus > Maratus michaelseni. The sequence goes on from OZ007586.1 coordinate 411,581,464, forward strand.
TAAAAGTTTTAAAAAAATCATAAAAAAGTGTTTTTTAATTTATTTTACAAGCTAATATATATGCGCATGTATATGTGTACATACATACGTTTTTGCATACATATGGGTATATGTCTGATATTGTAGGGCAGAGCGATTTTATTTCTCTCAATATATATGTGTATGTCTGATATTATAAGACAAATCGATTTTATTTATCTCTCTCTATATAGGTATATGTATATACACGTGGATATGTCTGATATTATAGGTCTCTATATGTGTATATTTGGGTAGGTAATATACCACTTTGTGCAATATTAGTGTAATAAATATTTCAAAAGAGTTTTTTTCTTTTAATGTTTTGAAAAAAAATTAAAATTTTTAAAAATAAAATAATGATTAAAAAATGTTTTTTGTCTTAATAAAAGAAAAGTTAAAAAAAAAATAGTCTTAGTAAAAAAAAAGTTTAAAAAAATTCATAAAAAAGTTTTTTTAATTTATTTTACAAGCTAAAATTTATACATATATACAGTGGCGGACAAAAAAACTGCATCACCTAGAAAAATTAACATTTTGTAATGCTAATGAGTTATTTCGTTCAAATAAATAAATCTTAGTTGCTGCAAAGCAAGATAAGATATCATTCTACATTTCTATTGGATAATATACCCCTTATGAAGTATTGCGTCATCAAATTTTTAAAAATAGTGCGGCAAAAGGGAAAAACGGTCATTTGTCTTGTTCTTTAAGTGGTCAAATGATGGCTTCGTATGTTCAATTGACGCAAGAAAAAAATGTGTGATACTTGCTTTAATTAAAAAAGGATATTTGACACGTGTCATCGCTAAAAAAAATTGGTTGCAATCAATCGACAGTTTGGAGGACGATCAAATTAGAACGTGAAATTGGTAATGTTGGTAGAAAGGCTGGATCGGGCCGAAAGAGGGTTAACCCTAAATTTTGATGATTGATATCTGAAACGGATGTATCTGAGTAATCGTCATTCAAGTGCTTCTGACTTAAAAATCTTTTTTGAGAAAGTCTGTTATGTTAATTTAAGCGCAAGAACTATCAAAAGATGACTTGTGGAATGCGGTTTGCATGCGTATCGCCCAAAGAAAGAGCCTTTACTTACAAAAAAGTGATGCAAAAACGACTTTCTTGGGCAAAAGAGCATGTCGCATAGACAAAGGCTCAGTGGGATTTAGTAATGTTTTCGGACGAATGTAAGTTCAACTTACATAGATCAGAAGGTAGGCGGTATGTTCGAAGACGTAAAAGTGAAGCTTATCATCCAGACTGCATATCGCCTACTGTAAAATTCCCAGTCAGCCAAATGGTCTGGGGATGTATATCCAGCAAAGGTGTTGGATGTCTGAAACTTATTACTAGAACTGTGAATGCACCCGTTTATACCGAGATTTTAGAGGAGTGTTTAAAACCAGTTATTAAGGATGATTTTGAAGGTGCTAGAAATTGTATTTTTCAACAGGACTCTTCACCTTGCCATACAGCTAAATTGGTAAATACAATCTAACTTATTCATGAATTATTTTGTTGTCTAATTTACAAGTTTTAATCTCCATAACATTAAGGATATTGGAAAAGTAATTTTCACCCAGTTTCCTCCCTTTAGGTGACGGCCTATCTGAAAAAATCTGGCATTAAAGTTTTGGAATGGTCTGGAAATAGTCCTGACCTGAATCCCATTGAGAATTGTTGGCATATAATGGGTACAAAAGTTGTTGCTCAGAAGCCTGGTACTAAAATAAAACTGCTGGAAAGCATTATTAGGGTCTGGTTGCATGAAATTGGCCAGGATTACATTCAGAATTTGATATATTCTATGCCGGACCACTACAAGGCTGTCACCGCAGCTCTTGGAGGATCTACAAAATACTGAAGTGATCCTTATGCATGTATACACATCTAAGTATATATAATATGACTGCAGTTATGTAAAATTTACATTAACTACAGAATTTGTGCATCTATTACTTTGTTCCAAGTTTTTTTTAAATATTGCGTTTTTCACTTTTTTTCCATTTTTCAAAATAATTATGCGTAAATAATTTATAAATTCCAATAAAATTTAATTTAGATTATTCCTACAACTGTATTTTATCGTAAAAATATCTTCCTTCCATAATACCTGTACTTGAAAAACATTATTTGCAGCGTTTTCCACTTTTTCGCAGGTGATGCAGTTTTTTTGTCCGCCACTGTATGTACATACATGTGTGTATGTGTACATACATGGGTATATGTTTGTACATGTCTGCTATTACAGGACAAAACGATTTTATATATCTCTCTATGTATATGTATGTACATGTGAATGTATGCCTTATATTATAGAGCTATATTATATATATATATATATATATATATATGTGTGTGTGTGTGTGTGTATGTACATACATGTGTGTATGCATATGTACATAGGCCTGATATTATAGGGCAAAGCGATTTTGTTTATATCTTTATACATATGTCTATGTCTAATATTATAAGACAAGACGATTTTTATTTAGCTCACTCTCTATATACGTGTGTCCATGTGTATATGCCTGATATTATAAGGCAAAACGATTTTATTTATCTCTCTCTATATGTATATACGTACATGTGTTTGTCTGAGATTACAGGGCAAAGCAATTTTACATATATCTCTCTACATGTGTAAGTGTATATATATCTATACTAATAAAAGAAAGTTTCGCTCTGTGTGTGTGTCTGTCTGTGTGTGTGTTGGCGATGATGTCTGTTGGCGATGGCTAGCAAAATCTAGCCCACGTAGAAGTCTGGAAATTTAGGTGTGGGTAGTCCAAGGTCTGGCCATGTGCACCTGAACCTCAGAATTTTAATATTTCAATTATTTACTGAAATATTAATTAATATTCACAAAGAACTCTCATCAAAAATACGCTTTTATTCACTTGGGTTGGTTGGTTGCATCGATTCTTCACAGAAGTAATTAAATAAACCAGAGTAGCGATGCATAAATAAGGATTTCTAACTAAATAGTGTCAATATGGATTGAAGTTATCAGCGTAGAGGAGCCATGCGAATGTCGTGCCACATGTACATGACAAATTACACATACATCCCACTGATTAAAATATGGCACATTTTTCTTCATGACAATTAGTCGGGTTTAAGGTTTTTTTTTTTTTTTTTTTTTTTTTTTTTTTTTTAACATGACATTTATTATTATGATGAAGATTGTTAATACAGAAAACTTTATTTAACAGATTCTTTTTTATATTTGCGGAATGAAGAGGCGCAAGGGTCTAATTACATTTAAGCTTCAAGGTGTATTTCTAGAAAGCAGTTACCAGAATTTCTAAATAATAGTGTAAGCCAAATTTCAAATTAAGTTCCTAGCTTAACCAAATGAATCAATCTTTAAAGATGTATTGTGATCCTCCTAATTAGTTATTTGCTGAAGGCCACTTGAACAACCCCCACCCCCCTCCCGGTCCGTCCTTCAAGGTTTTTTCTCTAACTCTGCTCCGTTTCCATATCTCAGCAACTATCTTTCCGATTTCAACGCAAGTGATTTCAAACATTATAATTAATTTAATAGTCACCCTTTATAACAATAAACTAAATCTATGAGTAGCGGTTACCACTATTTACGAATAACAGTTTAAGCCAAATTTGTAATTAAATTCAAAGCTTAAGGAAACGAACGAATTTTGAAAGATGCATAGTGGTCCTCCTAATTAGTCATTTGCTGAAGGGCCCTTGAACATCCCCTCCACCCCGGGACCTCCTTCAAGGTTTTTTCTCTAACTATGCGCCGTTTCTATATATCAGCAACTATCTTCCCGATTTCAATGCAAGTGATTCCAAACATTATATTTAACTTAATAGTCACCCTTTATAACATTAAATTAAATTTATGAGTAGCAGTTACCACTATTTCCGAATAATTGTGTAAGCCAAATTTGTAATTAAGTTCAAAGCTTAAGCAAACGAACGAATTTTGAAAGAGGCATAGTGATCCTCCTAATTAGTCATTTGCTGAAGGACACTTGAACACCCCCCCTCCCCCCTACGGTACCTCTTGCAAGGATTTTTCTCTAACTATGCTCCGTTTCCATATCTCAGCAAATATCTTTCCGATTTCAACGCAAGTGATTCCAAACATTATAATTAACTTAATAGTCACTCTTTATAACATTAAACTAAATTTATGAGTAACGGTTACCACTATTTCCGAATAATTGGGTAAGCCAAATTTGTAATTAAGTTCCTAGCTTAAGCAAATGAACGAATTTCGAAAGATGCATAGTGCTCCTCTTAATTAGTCATTTGCTGAAGGGTACTTGAACAACCCTCCGCCCCCGGCCCCTCCTTCAAGGTTTTTCTCTAACTATGCCCCGCTTCTATATATCAGCAACTATCTTCCCGATTTCAACGCAAGTGATTCCAAACATTATATTTAACTTAATAGTCACCCTTTATGACATTAAATTATATTTATGAGTAGCGGTTACCACTATTTACAAATAAGAGTTTAAGCCAACTTTGTAATTAAGTTCCTAGCTTAACAAAACGAACGAATTTTTATGCAGGCATAGTGGGCCTCCTAATTAGTCATTTTCTGGAGGACACTCGAACATCCCCTCCCCTCGGCACCTCACTCAAGGTTATTTTCTCTAACTGTGCCTTATTGCAATAACTGGGCTAATAATGTTCCAATCTTCTCGAAACCAGCTTAATTTTGTAGTACGCCTACTATACAGTAACGTAGGCAGCGGGGACCTGTCTCAGAAGTTCGTTCGGAAAGAGGTTTGTTTAGAACAGAATGCTCCCCTGGCGGTGGTAGGGGGAAATAAAAGATTTTCTAGAGCGTACGAGCATGCCGGGTATACGGTTCCGAAGCCATCGTAGACCGTGGCCAGAGTTCCGTTTTTTAAGAGATTTAAGTTTATTACAAGGGCTCGGGCAACGCCGGGCGGGTCAGCTAGTATATTAATAAAAGAAAGTTTCGCTCTGTGTGTGTGTCAGTGTTTGTTGGCGATGGCTAGCAAAATCTAGCCCACCTAGAAGTCTGGAAATTTAGGTGTGGATAGTCCAAGGTCTGACCATGTGCACATGAGCCTCATAATTTTAATATTTTGATAATTACCCAAGATATTAATTAGATTCTCATTAACCATCGCTTCTAAAATAACATCTTTTAAATCAAAATGGCGAACGAAACGAACCGGCGCATTGGATTTGCAAGCGGAAATGAACGAATGTGAAATTATTTCACTAATTAGTGAATTTTAAGAAAACTTATTGAGATATCAATTTGAAATTTTCTGAGCCTATGTAAAAAAGTATTCTGCATCTGACTATGTGATTTTTGAAAAATTCGGTTGGTATATATATTTTTTTATTTATGCAAAAAACTGCCAAATATCTGCCGGCGCCAGTGAAAACGATCCGAGAAAGTTTCAGACAGGGATCTGCTTTCATTAAAAACTGAACTACAAAGAGATCTGTTTCTCTGGCCGATCCTTCCATTTAGTTTGTGAAAATGAAAGGAAATAATTCCCATTTTTACTAATGAACAAAAATTTAGGTAACTAATTAAGATATAGATTTGAAATTGAGGTCGGGAAGGGGTGTCATCTGCTGGCTATTTTAGCGTAGCGTCTTCGTTATGTTCTAATTATCAGAAAAATGTAATTATTTTTTTAATGATCGCGTTAACGTAGGTGACGATGGTTCTCTTGAACAAATTGTTCATTATATTTGTGGGTATGGGGAGGGAGGGGGTTAACGCCTTTCTTTGAGATTGTAATTATCTCGGGCCCGGGCAACGCCGGGCGGGTTAGCTAGTATATATATATATATATTCGTGGATCTCACAAAAAAAAAGTTTTACAAAGTACTGTAAAAAAAATCCACAAGTCACTTAAAATGTGTTTGAAAATTTGACTTCATTGATATAAATCTATGCATATGAATATATACATATATAATATATGTATATAATAATAATAACATATATGTATCTAATATATATTTATATATAATATATGTATGTGTGTGAATTTCATAGTTTTCAAACTAGAGAAAAGACATGTTCAATCGAAAAACACTGAGTAATCAAATAGTCAAACTTTTCTTATCTAAAATCCTAAAATTTTGTCTAAATCGACACTGCAAAACTTGAAGTCACTAAATGTATTCCATTAAATTTATATTCCAGATAAAAGCCCCTTTTAAAATAAAAATAGTCTATTAAAAATTCCATTCCAATTCATACCGTTGTTTATTTACTGCTTTAAATAAATATGTTACCAGATGACAGCATGCAAGATTCATTATACAGGACAACAGCATAAGCCAGATGAAAAACTAGAGCAGATATTAAAGTACTAGCTTGAACTTGCCGCGAGCATCTATTTATATATCAGCATATTGCCGAGGCACTTGCCATGAAGAGCAAAAATGGGAACCTCCCTCTAAGATAACGGCAGTACCGGCAAACTTAAAAATAAATCAGCTACAGTTTAAAAAGTATGTAAAATAAAGAACTTCATTTACTAATACAGTAACATTTTAATACTATAATCATTTCCACCTGGCCCCGTAGATACCTAAGTGGAAATGAATATGAAATGTTTAAATCCAACTCAAGCTTTTACTAAGGATTTGAAAAATAGCTAGCAAATTTAATTTTCAAACATAGAATTAACATTTAAAATATATAAGTCTAAATTTTAAATGAGTTTGCAACTCCTTCTCATGAGAGACGCCGACATAGGCCTCTTATCCAAAGGACTTAAACTGCATAATAGATGGTTTAGAACCAGTGAAAATTCAAATGGGGTTTTAATTTGATTTTTATGGCATAGTCGATTCCAAGAGTAAGTAAAATGAAGCATAGCTTCCAGCAAAAACTTAAATCCAGACCACTTTTTAACATAGTCTTAACCCCGTCAGTGTCTGTTTGATTATAGCATTCCACCACACCGTTGTACTCAGGGGAAATAGTATTTGTTAACTCGAGATTTATACTCTTTTCTGCACCGTATTCCTCTAATCGCCTATTTACAAACTCTCCTCCATTGTCAGATCTTATGGCTTTAATCTGCTACCAAGAAATCTCTCAGCACAAGTATTGTGTTGCTTCAAAATTTAAAAAATCTGTGAAACCCCTAACGGGGTAAAATAAGTTTTCCATGAATAGTTGTCTATGATTGAAAGAAAATACTGCTCCCCTTGTCATCCATTTATTTTGACCCCATGGTCCCCAAAAAGCTCTGGTACAACACTCTAATGGAAAATTTTACCTAATAAATGTTTTTAATTTAAAAGTTTTTAGTCTATACTTGTTCAATTTACAAACCTCACAGTTTAAACTCCCCTCTTTAAAAATTGGTAAACCTCTAGCACCAGCTTTTCTAAAAGTATCCACTATTAAAGATGGACTAACATGAGCTAGCTGCCTTTGCTATACAGTCATATCATCCCTTTTACCAATTGCAGATGCTTCAAATCTAACCTTCTTATTACTAGAACTCGGTATTTTGTCTAAAATATACACCGTTTTTGAGGGTAGCTTTGAAAATTGGTTGGCCATCGGATATCTTTACCTCACCACCTCAACAATTAAAACATGCCATATTTTTATCTAGTCATTCCCCAGACATTAATTTTGGCTTATATCATCCTGGAACATTAAGATTCTTTGACAAAATTGTAATTTAATGGAACCACATGCCACAACGGGGAATCTTGACTTTGCTCCATTTCCCTCTGGAAATAAACCAGTTCAAAACTGGTTTCCCACTCTGTTTAATGACAGAAAATCACCCTAAAGTGTTCATTGTGCAATCAGATCAGCCGAAATCGGTCTTAGCAGATCCGCTTTGCATTTTAAATACATAGATGATATTAAAGACAAAAAACACATTTATCTTAATGATGCAGTTATATATTCCATTATATTGGTCATATGCAGGGGCAGCTGCAAGAGTGGGCTGGTGCAATATACCCCCGGCTCCACACTTGGGACCCTCATTGAGATTAAAGAATTTTTTTCAGCCTTTTTCAGTTCATTTGATCTTTAATAGTTTTAAACCTACACTTGTCACTGTACTTAAAAGTGACCCCCTCCCTCACCAAGGTCTTTTGCTTTATCTTTGAAAATTATGCTTTATCTTTGAAATTTAGGACCCTTAAAATTTTCTTGCATCTGGGCCCATTTAATGAGAAAGTCAGCTCTGGTCGTATTTGCAAGCAAAAAGAGCCAATTTCAATATTTTGCAACAATACAAAAAGAGAAGGAGGCCCCAAATGAATACCAGGCCCTGGCTTTGGTTTGGCTTGATCGCATCCCATTTAAAAGTTTAGTTCATAATTTAAAACGATTTTTCACATATGAAAAACTAGTCATCAGGTAGCAATAGAATATACACTGCTCAAAACAATTAAAGGATATTTGAAGTTTTATATAAAATAAAGATATAAACGAAATTTTTTTTGCCGAAAATAGAAGAAGAGAATCACAAATGCAAATTTTTCTAGTTTTCAAACTGTGAAGTATGCAAATTTTGAGTTCGACGTCAATAACGTCGCTTCAGCGGCAGCGAATGAAATTTGACTTTCAACTGGATAAAAGAGAATGAAGACAAGGATGATCGGCATTCAGTGATTGCTTTGTTTCGATGAGTACGATGTCTCAGCGAAGTCATTTGACAGATTCAGAAGCTTGGAGAATTGTTGGTAGGTTAGAAGGGGGCCAAACTCAAGTCAAAGTAGCGCAAGCCATTGGAGTGTCACAAAGTGTCATTTCCAGGATCTGGAACCGTTTTTTGGAGAGTGGATGTGCAGGCCAAAGACCAGGGCAAGGTCGTAGACGGGCAACAACGCCCAATGAAGATCGGTATTTAGCGTTAACAGCTCGGAGACACCGAAACATGAACGCTACTCTTCTCCAACAACACCTTCGCTCAGCTACAGGCACCACGATTTCAACTCAGACTGTCCGAAACCGGCTCCATGCTGTAGGTCTGTATGCTCGCCGACCGATGGTATGTGTTAGATTAACATCAAGGCATCGTCGCGACCGCAGGGAGTGGGCAACCGAGCATGTCAACTGGAGGAGAAATGAATGGAGCAATATTCTGTTTCTGACGAGTCCCGTTTTTCTGTGCATCCGGATAATAGGCGTATTTTCATCTGGAGGGACCGTGGCAGTAGGAATAATCCTGCGTTCGTGCACGAAAGTGTCAGATTTGGCGGTGAAGGAGTGTTGGTGTATGGTGGCATCTCTATTGACGGGCGCACTGACCTCTACATCATTCGAGATGGAGCTCTGACTGGTCGCCGATATAGGGATGAGATCCTCAGACCTATTGTAATCCCTTACGCTGCAGCAATCGGAGATAACTTCATTTTAATGGACGATAACTGCAGGCCACATCGTGCAAACCTGGTGGAGGATTTCCTTTTCGAGGAAGGAATCGTTCGAATGGAATGGCCAGCGTGTTCTCCAGACATGAATCCAATCGAGCATGTTTGGGACGCTCTAGGAAGACGAGTTTCTGGCCGCCAACAACCCCCACAAACTCTCCAAGAACTGGAAAGAGCTCTTCTGGAAGAGTCAGGCAGAATACCCCAACTCGTCATTAATAGCCTCATTGAGTCCATGCCTCAAAGGTGTTCAACGTTGCTGGCCGCCCGTGGAAACCATACCCCCTACTGAAAATGATTTTCTTTGAAGAAAACACCTTTTCTTATTCTTTTTTTCTCATATGCACAAATTGTGTTTTTTTCCTTTTGTACACAAATGCGCAATAAAATGCATTTTTTTCTGCCAAACATGTGTAATTTATTCTCATATAACCTACTATGTCTGTCGACCATGTATCAATCAGCTAAAAAGTTTCCCAGATACAAAATCCACCTAAAACTGCAATATCCTTTAATTGTTTTGAGCAGTGTAATTGAAAGCTTGTCAGATTTTATAAGATAAAAACTGTTTCATTTTTTAGCACCTCAATAAGGATACCTGAAACAATATCATACTTCATGATTTAAGCTGATTTTTTAAATACGAAAAGCTGATCAACAGGTAGTTATAGACTGTAATTAAATGTGTGTCATACTTTATAAGAAAAAAATTCATATTTTAGCAGAGTTTCATCCTTTAGTATGCTAAATATGGAAAGTTTGATTTTTTTGTATTAAGTATTGAAACTAGGCACAAAACAATATGTATCATGTTTTTTAGTCATAATTACTATCTTTCATAATTTTAAAATTTATGAAAAAGACTATCCAACTCAGAAGAAACAGAGTATAATATAAAACATTCGTCACCAGGCGAAACGTTTTCTCAATTCAATCCTTATACAATGTTATGTTGAAAAGAGCTACCAGTTGTCAATGCGATCGACATTTATCGTTCAGGCTTAAAATGTTTAGCACTTTTTAAAGCATTACTGGAATAGCCAGCTGCCATATCTATACATATAGTAGCTAAAGTTGCGACAAACTTATCCTGTCAATAGCGAGAAAGGCTGAACAGCCTTTTTACTCAGATTGGCGTTGCTAACATTCCCATATCAGGGAATATAGCGTTGATTTGGCGCAAAGAAAATCGCTTTTGGGATTTAACTTTAACATATATACTGCAGAAAAAAAATTTACTACTTAATCAGTATACAGCCTAACATGAATGCATGCTATTTCAACTAGAATAATATATACCATTTTTGAGCAGGGGGAAGAGATGAATATTTAAATATTTTGAAGGAGTATTTTCTTTTTTTTAATGTTGTAATTTAATAGTGCCGATAACTTTTTTATATGCATTTATTTTATGTGCAAAAATGCATTTTTAAAAATACGTCAAATTTCTTTTGATGTTGTTGCAAAATGAAAAAGAAAGAACCACCAGATGACGCTAAGCGCATAGAACATTTACTGACTGACTATTGTTTTTGTTTATGTTTGTACATACAAGTGACCTCTCATTTATATGCGATGTTCAATAATTATTTTTTCATACCACTATTTTAAAACAGTAAAATTCGATTTATAAATTCTGCGATTAACCCTGCAGTGCTCGCACGGCGTCCCACAGATGCCTTTTTTAATTGCCAGTAGGTATAAAAGGGGCGTTCTACATCAGTGGTGGGTGCAGTGATGATCTCTATGTGACCTCTGTGCGGTGGTGTGAAGTTCATGGCGGCGTGAAGGTTATTGAGCAGTGGAGGGGGGCGATAAGAGCATTGTGTAGGAGAAGGGTGGTGGTAGAGATAAGGAGTATTATTTTAATTAATTTTAATTGGGGAACTTAGAAAATTTCAAAGCATTTTTTTTTTTTGCGGAGAATTGTCTACGAGTGTCTATGAGTACGAGGTGCATTTCAACGGATTTATTTTAGCGAATTAGAAATTTAATTAATTTTAATTGGAGAACAATTGGAAGCAAATTTCTTTTTTTCAACTATAGTATGTTGGGGTGTTTGGAAATATTTTTCGAGGTGTGGTTTGTGAATGAAAATGTATTTAAAAATATTATTTAAAAATGGTTATTAAAATATTAATTAATTTTAATTGGAGAACTTAAGAAATTTTTGTGATTTTTTTTTTTTTTTTTTTTAAAACTAGAGTAGGCTATTTGATATACATGTTAGAGTATATTTGAGGTGAATTTTAAAAGTCAATAATGGTTTAATTAAAAATGGTGATTAAGAAATAATGAGCATACTTAAGAAATTTTGGCGAGATTTTTTTTTCTCAACTAGAATATGTAGTTTAAATGTGCTAGTTAATTTAAAGTAGATGTGAATGAAAAATAGTAATTAAGAAATACATTAAAAACGGTCATTAATTTTTAATTGGCGAACTTAAACATTTTTGGGGCAACCAGACGGGTTTTAATAAATTCGATACATATTATGGTAAAAAATACAGGGTCCCGTATGAATTATACTGCACTAAATTTAATAGCTCCCCCCCTCCCTTTTTTTACCCAGAGGGCCCTTTGATAGAAGTTAGGCTAACAATAAACACTGCAGAAAGTATAGAGTGGTATAAAAAAAAGAATTTTAACGTATATGTAAAATAGTAAATAAACAAGAATGAAAAATCATGAATCACTTTCCAACATTATCGAAATGTTATGTGAACAAAATATAATTTTACCATCTAGTGCATAGTTAATTAAAATAGAGAACAGTTACAGATCACATTTTGGAATAAAAAAGTATCCTTCACAAAAATCCAATTATGCATAAGGACCAGATCCCTTCCAAAATTCAGGTAATTTACACCTCACCCTCTTTTAAAATTCAAGTTAGGCTAAAAGTACAGCTTGCGCATCGATATGTTCAAAATATAGAGACCCTTCGAAAGAAACTGGAAAAAGTTACAGATATTAAGCCCTGCTCACAAAATAATGAAACTATATATATCCCAGGTTCCTTCAAAAGATAATGTAAAATGTGCCCTATTTGAATTCCAGGGTCCTTCACAAAAATCCAATGGATTCAAGGAAAAGCTTTGCCCTACTGATAGCGAAAACATATAGGATTCGCAAAGGGATTGAAATATAAAAATAGGTTTTACAGGAATACATTTTTATAGTTTAGCGTGCAAAAATTAAAATTGTTAAAAGTTACAGGGACTCTTCGAAAGAAAGTGGAAAAAGTTATAGATATTGAGCCCTTCACAAAAATTCGACAGATACCCTGTTTGAATAAAATCATCTTACACAAGCCTAGGTAGGCTTTCTTATCGCTATAGTCATCGGAGGTAATTCCCAATACTGAGTAACTGATAACAGATTCTTTAGCCCGGTTTAATGGCTGCTCTCAAATCCAAAACAGGCTGCTTTCTGACACATTTTTTTATTTCATTTATGTTCGCAAATGCATGATATTGACAGATTTCCTTTTTCAGAAATTATGTAATCGAAACATGTTTTTCATTTTTTAGTAAAGTCAAAAGATTTTTCAGAAAATACTATCAATGTCAGCGTTTTAAACCAAATTCTCGAAGCGGAAAAACAGAAAAGTGCGAAAAAAATGTTATCACTGAGCACGAATCGCTTATAAGTCAATAAATAATTTACTTTTGCATTATAATATTGTTACCATTATTAAAGTTTCTATAGATATGTGTGTCTGATAGCATTTATTTTATTCACACAAACCTACGCATACTTTATGTGTACATACATACGTTTTTGCATACATATGGGTGTATGTCTGATATTGTAGGGCAGAGCGATTTTATTTTTCTCAATATATATGTGTATGTCCGATATTATAAGGCAAATCGATTTTATTTATCTCTCTATATATAGGTATATGTATATACAAGTGGATATGTCTGATATTATAGGTCTCTATATGTGTATATTTGGGTAGGTAATATACAATTTGTGCAATATTAGTGTAAAGATATTTCAAAATAGTTTTTTTCTTTTAATGTTTGAAAAAAAATTTCATTAATAAAAAAATGCAAAATGCTTTTAAAAAAATTAAAATTTTCAAAAATAAAATAATGAGTACAATTTTTTTTTTGTCTTAATAAAAGAAAAGTTAAAAAAAAATTAGTCTTAGTAAAAAAAAAGTTTTAAAAAATTCATAAAAAAGTTTTTAAAAATTTATTTTACAAGCTAAAATTTATATAAGTGTATGTATATACATGTGTGTATATGTTTGTACATGTCTGCTATTACAGGACAAAGCGATTTTATTTATCTCTCTCTGTATATGTACATGTGAATGTATGCCTTATATTATAGAGCTATAGTATATATATATATCTCTGTATGTGTATGTACATACATGTGTGTATGCATATGCATGTGTATGTACATAGGCCTGATATTATAGGGCAAGGCGATATTGTTTCTCTCTTTGCACATATGTCTATGTCTAATATTATAAGGCAAAACGATTTTTATTTATCTCGCTCTCTATATACATGTGTCCATGTGTATATGCCTTATATTATAAGGTAAAACGATTTTATTTATCTCTCTCTATATGTATATATGTACATGTGTTTGTCTGAGATTACAGGGCAAAGCAATTTTACATATATCTCTCTACATGTGTAAGTGTGTATATCTATATATATATATATATATATATATATATATATATATGTGTGTGTGTTCGTGGATATCACAAAAAAAAGTTTTACAAAGTACTATAAAAAATATCCACAAGTCACTTAAAATGTGTTTGAAAAATTGACTTCATAGATATAAATCTATTCATATGAATATATACGTATTTAAACGTAGTATTTTTACGTAGTCAAATTTTAATTGAAATTTCAATAATTCTGTACAAGCATCTAAGAAATATTTATTGAATGTGTTTTAAGAAACATCGTTTCATACCTATAAATATGCAGCTAACTTAAAGTGTTTATTTAAGTCATGCTTTTATTTGATGTTATTAAATAAAGCTAGTATTTAATCTGAACATAGTTTAGTCATCATTCAGTCTTAACACTCACTAAAATTTAAAACACGTTTCCTATATTACATTTATCTGCAACTATAGGATCAATTTACAGCAAGTGTTTTCATCTGCCAAGTAATATTTTTTACTCTACTTAATAAAATGATACTTTAGAAGTGCATTGTAGCTATAACTAGAAAAGGCATTTAGAGATTTTTCTGCTGTACTAGTTATATGAGTGTAATCTTATATAACATGTTCAACATTTTATTGTAAAATTGAAGTTTCAAGTCTTACAAGATTTTTATTTATTTTTGGTCTTATGATTTTAATGAAGCAACTATTACTATTACATGGATGTAGAAAGACTGAACACAACAAATCATGACATGCAAATTGGCACAACAGTAGATCATTGGCAAAGGTTAACATGCTGACTCCCATCTAAAAATATTTTGAGATCCCTGAACTATGGCTAAATGCCATGGCAATTTCTAAGTCTTCCATTTCATGTACCAATTGTATCAAGAAATTTCATTTAATGAAATGTACCTAATTTGTAAATTGCATTTATTTCAGATAATTTATTAATTTAAATTTCTGGTACAAACAATACTTCTATGGGCTACAGAGCTAGATACAAATATGATTCAAGCAGCACACATCTAGAGTGAATGATATATGATGTCATTTGGAGATTAAGGGTTAAATACCTATAAGAACCATAAACAATTAAAAGAAATATGCTGTAAAGCATATGGGTGGGAGCCAAATCAAAAATTAATAGTTTTACATCGAAATTTGGATGATTGTCATCTTTGTGCTACATTTAGATTCAAGAGAAATTTCTTTATTTTGAATAGTTTCATAAATGTAAAAAATTGAATAAACATTGACTACCCAGCCTGAAATTTATTACTTTTTTGAATTACCCAAACTACACCTTATGCATTTGATTTCCCATGATCAGCAACTTTTGCCTGTGAGTTGTACATAGGCTCAGCAATCTTGTGCCCTAATAATCTGCAATGAGACTGTATGGAAGTTACACATGAGACCATATGGACACATTGGGGGGTCAACATGTTAAGAAATTTATATTGAAATATGTCGGAAAATTGGTTTTAAACAAAAAAGGTGTGTGTGGCGGGGGGGGGGGGGGGGGGGGGGGGGGGAGAATTAATTTGCAACTTTGGAATTGGTGATTTTTTTTTTCATAAATAGTAGTTGAAATTGGAGAAAAAAGTTCATTTTTCAGGTTTTTCTCCAAAATAGTTGCGATGATAGTGATGAAAATAATCACATTTAGTAGAAAATGAGACTTGTAAAATAAATCTGTTTTCAATCTTTTAGCCCAATATAATAAATGTCTGCTATTTCTGAATTTTTTTGTATTTTTTTTTTTTTATATTTTCAGCATTTTTTCATGCTTAATGGCAATTTTTTTGACATTTGTAAAAAGAATACAGTTTCATTCTTCTAAGTCCAATATAGCAAATTATTTCCGCTGCGAGATTTTAAATTTTTCTCAAAATTTTTTAGTGTTTTGCTGTGATATTTTCATATTTGTAAAACAAATCTGTTTTCAATCTTTTAGCCCAATGTAGTAAATTTTTATCTTCGTAATTTTTGAATTTTTCATGCCTTTTTTCGAAATTAGTGACAATTTTTTAACAGTTCTTTTTTAAACAAAAACTCTCCAGTAAATTTTTATACTGCCATGGTTAAATTCAAATTGGAAGAATATCAAATCGGTTTCTATAGCTATGTGAAAGACAAAAATTTGAATTTAATCTGTGTTGGAAAAAAAAAAAAAAAAAAAAAAAAAAAAAAAAAAAAAAAGAATCGCAATAATTTAAGGTTTGTTTGATTCCAGACCGGAGTGGGTATAGCTCAAACAGGTGTACATTGCTGAAGGCAATAAGGCCCTCTTCTACTTTTTTTTTTTTTTAGACCGCTGATCAAGCCCCTACCTGCCAGGCTTTTGCCTAGCTTAACGAGTTGATACATGGCAACGGGATGAGGATTCACCTGCTCTCCACTTGGCGAAGATGTGTTTTTAGATGTGTGTAGCCCTCCTCTACTTTATATTTGTTTGGGAAAAACAAGACTGTCGAAGCTCTGCTAACTTATTTATAAGTCTTAATTTTATTGTATGGATGATTGTAGCTATTTACTTGATTCATAGTAATTCTAATTTATTGGTCATATGGAAAAAATTAAATCTGCTGCCAATCATTGCATAAAAATGTGACTAGTACCACATGATTAGTAATAACATCTACTAATTAATGGTTTGCTTAAAGAGACGCCTACACATATATATTGTACCAACCTTTAAAATACTCAATACAAACACCTAATTTTGACAACATATTTTGATTCTTTTGTAAATTTTACTCTTGGATATGAAACAGGCAGTCCTTCGGTCAAGTAGTCTATGCAGATTTAAAGTTTGGAACATCTAATGTTGAATTCATTTTTCATCATTAGAAAACAGATTGCAACATAAATAGTTTCTTAAGGGGGGAGGGGGGTGTTGCAGTTTGACTGATTCAAAAACTACTTGGCAGAATGAGATATAATTTTGGAATTGCATATTTGAAGCTTCTAGAAATCTACTTCTATTGAAAAATTTATGACAATTCACATTTTTTTTCTTTTATGAATAGCAATTCTAAAAATTTTATATATTTATAATAAATAATTTTAATATAAAAATCAAATATAGCATTAATTAGTAGATGCTATTACTATTTGATTGGTATTAGTTATATTTTTATATAAGGATTTACAGCAGAGTTAGTAAGTGGTATATATATATATATATATATATTTCAATGGTTGTACAATTAGAAAATTTATTTGATAATGTTTTCCCAATTATCTGACAATTTAAATTTCCCAATACACACCTGGTCATGGTCATATCCATATCAGATAATCAGGAATCTACTGCATTTATAAGAATATTAAAATTTCAAGTATTTAACCAGATATTCAGATGTACAAGTCTGACTGTCAGTATTAAAGATTGATATAAAGCTAAACAGAAAAAAACTACATCAATAAAATGAAAAAATTTATTGAATAACTAAAAGTTCTCATGAACCAGTATACACAGTATCACAGTTAGAAAGTTGTCCATTTCCAAATAAATTAAACAGATAAACAATTTCCCTGGTGAAAATGGTAGCTCAAGGTAAATACACTGTACAATCGTTACAATATAAACATGGTTTGAGTGGCATTTTTATGATTGTGTATATTTCAATGATAAGATAGAGGTTTCTATAGTCATTTTGCATAGTTACAACTACGTTGAAATCACGATCAGAATAAAATTTGAACTATAAATAGAAAATAAAAAATACAACAAAATAAACAGAACTGACAAATATGAATATGGATTGAAGTCACGGACAATCTACTAAAAATAAAGTTTGAGGTATTTATTTGGATTAACGAAACACATTGTTATTGTACTAAACAAGTAAGTATGTTGAAATTGAAATTTCAACATATTTCTAAATTCAAATTTTTTCAGGAACTAAAGCGTAACAAAATGTGACACAGAAAAACATAGAAGGCTTATCACAATATTTTTCACAAATCATTGAGACATCTTCAATTATTATTTGACTAGGAAGAGACTTCAACTGAAGGTTTTTAATTCCATTTACACATTTAAAACAAAACTTAATGCTGCAGTCTTGCATTTCAAAAGATTGAGGAACTTTAAATGTAATTTACGATTATGTTTCAATCATAAAATAAAGGAGTATATCACAAAAGTCGATGTCAAATAATAAATATACAAACAAAATGTTAGAGGTTTATGCATGTAAAAGAGTATTTAAGACAAATTTACACAGAACAGTATGTATTACAATTAAAATCATATAAGGAAGCCCTTTTTCTTCGAGTTAAAATTTAAATGAAATCTCAAAACATTTAGAACACACAGAGATTTGTCATTTATATATGTCATGCAATAATGTATGCAGGGGCAAACTATTGTTACCCTGATATGAAAAAGATAACATAACTGAATTTGTTTTCTAGAAAACAAGTATTTAATACTGAAAGTACACAATTATGTATAAAAGTTATTTATGTTGTGAGCTTAAGGTGATAAATAACTTTTGTGATAATTTGAAAGTCTTAAGTACAAAAAAATTAAAATCATTTGGCTTGACATATTTTTTTCTTTTTTGGAGTACATCTTTATGTAAAATTTAAAAAGTGCACTTATACTACTATGAGCTAAAGATGCCTAAAAAAGATTGAACAGTAGATATTGCATATTGCCTTTTAAATTACGTGTGTTAAACAGAAATAACAACAAAGCATTTTCTCTTATTATTATGCATCACATTTCTATGATAAAAATCTTTAAAAGCATCTTGCATATTCACCAATACACTGAAATAACATTACACAAAATCATATTTTAATAAACACACATTTCTGAAAACAGTAAATTAAGGGTCTAGATTTAATCAAAGCCCATGAATTAAATATTTATTTTCATAAAATTGAAACTATTTTCTTAAAAAAAAAAAAAAATTTGATCTTCTAATTCTATTTAGCATCTAACTACAAATACTCAGGGTGGTCCAACAATATAATAAATGCCATTTGTAGTAGAACTTATAAATTAAATAACATGTAAAAAAGAAGACAAAAAAGGGGGAGGCAATCTACACAGCAGTTTTTTCTAGATAATATAAATGAAATACTAAGACAAACTTGTCATTTTTACACTTTCAAAGTTTAAATTTGGTTTGTTATTATTGTAGTAATTTTATAACTATTGGGTAATGAAATTATACTCTATATAGTCCAGTTTTACAAACATGGTTGGTACTGAAATCGGCATTGTTTTTAATACTGGAGATGGTGTTATTCCTATATGAAATCACAGATAAACATGAAGGGTCACTTTGGAAAAATACATGTTCTGATTTGATGATTAAGAATACATTCAAACAAAATTACTGAAAGATTAAAACTAATAAATTCTGTAAGGTATAACTAAGAGCGAATGGAACTTGGAAAAGATCACAAAACATCAAATACAAGTAATACAACATGTCAAGTTATAAAATTTTATACATTGTTTTGTTGTTTATTTATTATTATTTTACTGTTATTTTTACGTGATTGGTAAACCTAGGTGTTGGGATGAAATTATTCATTTAGCTTCCTTCTTTCAGATTATTTTTTTTCTCAATATAATCACAGTCATTTTGCAATAACATTTTAAATACATTTTAAGTTAATTTATCTTGTGGAAATAAAGTAATACAATCATGATAAAGAAATATTTTATAGCAAGATTATAAGAACTTTATTTTGTAAACAAGCCTTCATCACATTATTTTTAAAAAAATTTTAACAATATTTATTGTTGGATCAAACACAGAACTTGTTGAAAAAAAAAATTAAATCAATATTCGAAAAGAAAAATATTTAGTGCTTTTTGTTATTATTGCCTTAAATAAAATTGCTTCAGAGAGGATTTTTGAAATTAAGAGACTTAAATTATCATTAAAATGAACTTTATATTCATCCAGTATGGAATTAAATCTACAGTCAGTTTTTAGTTTGAAATTGATTTTAAGGGAAGAAAGCATGATAAATGAAGTTGAGTTTGCATAGAGAATATTTGAAAAATTCTTTGATAAATTTTGATAGAGATAAAAGAAAAAACTGCAGAAGTATATATTTTTAAATTTTCATTTTCAGAATTATTTTATTTATCAAATATGCATTGATTTAAAGTACAAATTATCACTGTACTCAGAAGATACAGAAACGATTCTTTGATGATTATGGTAACTGCAACAACAAAAGGAAATAGGCAGTGAGCATTTAAAAGTGCACTAAGTATTCACAGTAAAATGAGTAGTGTAGGGACCACAAATATTATCTGGTTAACCAAGTATCTGCTTTAGTGAAGGGATGTATAATAATGGTTTATTGGTGGTCAAAGAGTCAGAAAATTGTCCATAAAAGGAGGGTCTGCTTTAGAAGAGTTTTTATAAAGAAAGGTTTCAAATTAATAGTAAAGAAGTGTTTAAAGATAATATAAGAGGATATCTACAACTGATTTTATACCAAGTAATATTTTTGTAAAATATAGAACTGATTTCCATTACCTTTTAAATATACGGTAGGGTGATGCAAGAGTGTGCAGTGTACAAGAGTACACAGAGCAATTACCCAATCCCAAAACACAGTTATGGGATTGGGTAATATGTTACCCAACTTATGTGTTATAATAGCTGCAGTTGTACATGATGTAATGACATAAGTTATAGTGAAAAAAAAATTTGTATTTTGGTGAAATTTTTTTTATAGATTTACAAGAGAAAAAGTGATTTGGGCCTTCTTGTGTTATAATATTTATGGTTTTTGAAAGAAGGATATTTCGATATATCTATAAAGTTTACAAATGTAGGGCAAATTACTCAAAATATAAATAAATTCTATTGAATAAATATTTCGCATTTATTTTGGAAGTTTAATTTTAATTCAGAAATTCCAAAGAACTAAATAACATAGTAAAAGATTGTAGTTATTTGTTAGAAAGATCATGATGCTTTGTAGCAGGGGAAAAAATAATGAGGATTAAAAAAAATTCCCTGGAAAATGATCGACGGCCAAAAAATGAATAAAATAAATAAAATCATGGTTAATAGTATAAATTTGGTGCCCCCTCAATTTCTGCACCCGTCTTCGCATAGCCCTGGCTAGATAGATGCTTTTTAGTCCACTAAAAAGTATTACTCTGCTGAGTGCCAGGGCAAAAACTGGATAAGAAATCATCCAGGTTGAACAATAACGACTTTTCAGGTTGCATCAATATTTACACCTGCTTTTGGAAAAACTGCTATTGTTGCTAATGCCATTGAAGGACTTAAAGTAATGGGTATAGGGCCTTTAAAAATTACCTTTATTTAAATACTGACTTTTTAGCAAGCAGAGTCACTGAAAGACCATTAGAATCTGAACTTGTTGAATCACATATGTCAGTAGAACCACAGAACATTGAAAATGAGGAGGAAAGAGAATAGCTTTCAATTGAAAATGATATTTCAGAAAAGGCAGAAAAGCTATGTAAAGGAAAAACGCATGTTCACTGTGAAATAAACCCAACTTCAGTTTAGCAAGGTATAGCTTCGAGTTCAACTTCATCTTATATGAAAGTAACAGAATTGTCACCGTATCCACAGTCATCTGTGCTGCAATCCTATAGTAAGAGGAGCAGAAGGTCTGAAAGCAGTTCACTGCAGAAAAGATAACTTGAAGATGACACTGCCAAAAACTTTTACAGAGTAAAAATAAACCCAAGAAGCCAAAAGCTGTACCAAAGAATAAAGTGTGGATACCAGGCTGCTCAGAAATTTATATTGAACCAACTGTAGAGGATTGGATCAAGTGCATTTCTTGCAGACTGGTGGCACAAAAACGGCACAGACTACGCAGGTCATGGCCACTACAGATGTGACGTTTGTAACTGAAGCACTTTTTTTAAATGTGCACTCTAGCACACTTGACTGAACATTCTTGCCCTCATTGGCTGTACAAGAGTGTGCATTCAGAAGGTTAATATTTTTTCAAATAAGACAAAGTTTCATATAAGTTGAATAATGCAATTTTTTTTGTTAGCTGAATAATCAAAGAGTATAAATAAAATGTAACACCATTCCTAAAATATCTTCATTTTTTTCTTAATTAATGAAACAGCTCAAGTGTGCACTCCTGCAGCACCTTACCCTACTTCATAACTTGGAATTGTGAATTTTCAACAGTGTGCCATTTTATATAATTGAGTGTACATGTGAGATAACATGTATTTTCTTCGACTTGGTATATTTTGCTATTACTGTATAAGGTTTAATATCAAATCTTACAAACCACTGTTTTGCCCATCAATATGTAATTTTTAGGATCACGCCAATTATTAAGATAAATTGCCCTGTACTCATTATAATAAGTAGAAAGTGTCAGAAATGTCCTGATTCTCTAGAACTCCTCCATCTTATAAGTATATATAAGGAACAAAAAATAAAAATAATAACTTATCGAGAAAGTACAGTAATGAGCATAACAATGAGGAGTGAATATTTGTTTTCATTATCTGCCTTTTTACCACAAGCATTTTATGAATTAATTCTGGTCTATCTTAACAAATAGTTCAACAGAAAATGGAAAGATTAGAAGATCAGGCATATTTTTGAGGATATTGCCAACCTCAGAAAACAATAGGAGTATATTATAATATATGCATACAAATCAGGGAAAAGTTAGCTTATAAAATGAAAACTACAATAACCATTACAATAAGAAATTTAAAAGAAACTAAGCTTTTTATTTTATCAATAAATTTAAGTTTTTTATGAAACAATTTTTTTGTAACATTATTTTTTCTTAACCTATATTGTTTGTATCAACATTGTAACAGATATAATATACAATAAGTGACATTTTAAAAAAAGCAATCTTGCCTTGGTAGAGTATTTTCTACTTCAATGGAAAGCATTTGAAAAATTTGATTTTATAAATATTCTTCATAAAATCAAACGAAAATCTCAATTTCTTTTAAAATTATATCTAGCATACTAATCTATAAAAAAAAATTTATGCTACTCATTTAGCAAATAATTCACACCTTGTCTGAAATCTTTAATTAATCAAAATTATTTTTAGTTCAATCCATCTCTGTATCAGAAATTTGAAAATTTAATAAAGCATATTTTTTTTCTGCTACATTTGTTAATAAAGGAAATTACTCATGAAAAATTAGAAAAAAGATTAATTATTAATCTAAGTTACCAGATGTAAATAAATATTTTAGAATAGAAAAACAATTCATATATAAAATAAACTAAAATTAAATTCTTTGCCATAAAATAAGCTCTATTTTTTTAACCAAACACATTTAGAACAATTGAAATAATTATGCAATGTATACTGACCATAAAATATAAGCTTAACAACAGATAATTAAAAGAAAGCAAAAACTTATGAAATAGTTCTGTGGACCACACTGAGAAACTTTATTACACTGTAAGTGTCACATATAATTATGGAATATTAAAAATAAATTTAACTGAAAAAAAATTGCCAGCCAAATAATGCATGCACTCATCTCAAATTTGAATTTTAAATGACTCATGTGACAAACTCAACATAGTATGTATTTTTAATCTTGTTTTACAGAAAAATAAGTTTTCATGAAGGCTTCGATGTACAGAAGTTATCCAAAGCTCAATAAAGTTACACAGAAACAAGTTACAATTAATTTAGATTATCAACAGGTATTTACTGAAACACATTTACATGAAAATGAAAAAAGACAACAACAGGAAAAAAGGTACATTGTACTTTTTTACACTAAAAGCTCTATAGTTTAAATTTTGTTTAACAAGTGCAGTGAGTATACATTTAATAAATCTATGTTCAAAAATACAAAAAATATTACAAATGATAATCTACTGAGCAAAGTTAGCATCATAAGTACAAAGACTGAAATCAAAATTTTAAAAGTTCAACATAGATTTACAAGATTATCTCATGCACATAATTGATTGGTTTTACATTCTAATACCAGAAAAACTGTGTTCTACTGATAGAAGAAAGATCACACATAAGAAAAATAGTTCTCTGGTTGCATAGTTTTATAATAAAATGGAAGTATATACACACAAGGATGAGCATGTAAAAGCATTAAAATTTTCATGCAATAATGTTAAAATAAATTATGATGATGTTTCACATGAAAATGAACTATGTTTGATATAAATATTATTAAAAAGTGAAAATTATTTAGGCTTTGTTCTGCATTTTTGCCTCAAAATAAAATTCATTAACAGAGGTATTAAAAAATATATATGAATGAATATATTTTATAATATATTTAATGACAACTCTATGGAACTCATACAAATATACAGAAGTACACATCTGTAGATCACTAAAGATGGAGCTTCAGTGCAACAATGCATTCTGTACAGTTTATATACACTAATCAATCAGTTTATGCGTGGCATATACAGCTTGCTGAATTGTAATAAAATGTACATAATTTCATGCTATATCCAACTTAGGCCTGTAATACAACTTCAAAGGAGGATCCTTAAAAGAAATTTTAAAAATTAGAAAACAGTCAAATACCCACAAAAGCATATTATACAGATTATTATATTTTAAATAATCACTAATAAAACTACCTGTTAAACTTTTGCTTACAGGTGGAATAACGGTAATCCCAAGAAAGTCTCTTAAAAATACGGGGTTGGGATTATCATGATTCCAAACTTTTCACCACCAAAAGTGGAAGTAAAGTCATTAAAAGGTAACCATTACAGAATTTTATGAAATCAATTAAAATTTTTAGGGATTACATTTGAAGAAATACAAAATTTTAATTTGGCCCTCGTACAAAAAATTTCCCAATGAGTAAAATGTGCCCTATACTAATAAGGTCATGTACAAAATGTCAGCATTTTACCATAAAAAGGGCAAGATATGAAAATACATAAATGCTGACTTCAATGCCTGGATATGAGTTAGCAAAGGGGAAAAATCATGTCAGATTATCACGTTTCAGGGGTCATAAACAAATTATGAAAGAAAACAATGATTGCATACATAAATAATAATTGTGCTATTTATTGGCACAAAAGTAGCTAAACTGTGTAGAAGTAATAACTTTACACAAAGATTACAAAGCTTGTTCAAAATGTTTTCCATCCATGCCAATACAGAGTTGCATTTCTAAGCTGTTTTAATGTTCATTGACTGTGCATTTCTATGTTTTATTCTGCAATTCATCATGTAAAATTTTAAGATTTTTTTCTAGGAAGCATAATTTGTAAATTTGTAAATAAAATTAAAGATAAGAGCTACATTTTATTTGCTTATGATGCATTTCTGCATTCCATCATCCACACTCTAGCTCTAAACATTTATATTTTAATTTATGATTAACCACCCACCAACTTTGTTTAAACATATTTCTGAGACTTTTTATGATGAAATTTTGTACATGACTTTATAAGTATATGACATATGAGACGCATTTTACTCATTGGAAAATTTTTTGCACAGGGACGTATAAAAATTTAGAATCTCTTTAAATTTAATCCCCTGAAAATTATAATCAATTTCATAAAATTCTGTACTTTTTTTTTTACATAACTTTGTAATTTATAATGTCTACAATCAATATTTAAGGAATAAAAGACAAGGTCAATGTTTTTGGACACTCTGTATATTCACACCTGCCAGCATGACAATTTTGAAAACCATATAAATTTTACAGCATGTTTTTATGACGTGCTTAAAAAATACGTAACATTAAAAATATATGCAACGAAAAATGTAATATGGTTTCTTATGTACAAGTTATCTGAATGTTTAGTCTTTTCAAGATGGTTTTTTCTCTCTCTTATGGTCCTACCCCTGTGAAAATTTTTAACATTTGAGCACTGTGCAATAAGCAAGATATTCTCCTTCACTAGATTCCATTATACACTAAAATTTCTATGTGTATGATTATGTGAAAACTTGCTTCGGTTTCACTTTTTCCATTTTGTAAATGATAAGGGATATAGGAGAATACTAACCAAAAAATAAAATAAATCTTGTAAAACGATTAAAACAAACTAGCTGAAACATTGCAACAATTCCATCCTGCATGTTCATTTACAATTCACTATTGATAAGATCTTTCGCTTTGATCTCTTGCCTCTCAGTTCCTCAGAATAGCACATGATTAGAATAGTCATGTGAGAGTCTGAGCCAAAAGAGGAGAAAACTAGAATAGCTTCACGAGCGATATTCTAAAGATTCACTGCATATCTGATGATAAGTTAGTTAATGATGCACAGACAGAGTGTGCGCTTGTTCATGGAAGATGAGTTGCTGATTAAATTGCTACCAGTTGCTTTAAGCATTAAATTACGCTTTTGTTTGGCTTTTGGATGTCATATTTTTAATTACACTCTTTTCTGCTAAAGAAAGAAATAAAGAGAAAAGCATAACGCATTCATTAGATTCGAAGTTTTATCTTTTACATGATGGATAAAATAATATTTTATGCTTCATTACTAATTTTTCCTTAAAATTATACAATTGTGCAGTTCACACATACAACCATACATTTAGAACCAAAATTTTATGTTGTACAGCCAAACAGTACAAACTGCTATCTATGTATATTTATTAGAAAAATCTCCAATTAAGTTTGTTGACATTAAAAAAATTAAAATTATGTATGTAAAATATATGTTTAAATCCATATACTTAAAGCTAACCTGCTTTTTAGTTTTTCGTGCAAAAATGCCTTTTATAGGCATGCGCGAGCATTCAGCTAATCAGCTAGAGGCTTTTACTATCTTCAGACGCGATATTTCAGCCAATGAGGTGAAGGCTTTTTCCTCTCTCTAGAAGCGTATGTGGATTACTTCGACTCCATTTGGTTGTTCGGTTGTTGAAACTTTATGGATTTCTTTTATTAAGGTATTTTTTCATTTTACCGTATTTATTTTCTTTTTAAGTCGTATGTATTTTATTACTTTGAATTTTTTATAACTAACCCCTTTTTTTGAGAGAGAGAGAGAGATTTCGTGGCACGAAATTCCGCGAATCGTTTCCGATGTAAACAAGTGTAAAATTTCAGTTTTTTAAACTTAATATGTAATTCTGTGTGATATGATTAAATTCAGGTTTTCTCAGCGACGATCACAGTATTTTTACCAAAAAATTTTTGTATTAATCAAGCTTTTTTGGTTATTAAGCATAGCTAAACACGAAAGAAAACTTTGTTATTTTAAGATTTTGATGTGAATTATTTGCGTACATTTATAAGGCGAGTTTCACTGAATAATTCAAGAAAAAAAAATCTCATCATTATACATATTTAGTTACGCATTATTAATTATTTACTTGGCCTTTATTTTTTAATATTTCAAACTTACAGCTGAATGTAACTATTAAAACATTTGAAATACTGTATTCGTAAAATGAAATTTCAGCTTAAACACTCGACAATTACATTTACTTATGCATTAATTATTTACTTGGCCTTTAATTTTAATATTTCAAACTTACAGCTGAATGTAACTATTAAAACATTTGAAATACTGTATTCGTAAAATGAAATTAGCTTAAACACTCGACAATTACTTTTAGTTATGCATTATTAATTATTTACTTGGCCTTTACTTTTAATATTTCAAACTTACAGTTGAATGTAACTATTAAAACATTTGAAATACTGTATTCGTAAAATGAAATTTCAGCTTAAACACTCGACAATTACTTTTAGTTATGCATTATTAATTATTTACTTGGCCTTTACTTTTAATATTTCAAACTTACAGCTGAATGTAATTATTAAAACATTTGAAATACTGTTTTCGTAAAATGAAATTTCAGCTTAAACACTCGACAATTACTTTTAGGTTAAATTCAGGTTTTCTCAGTGACGATCACAGTATTTTTACCAAATAATTAAAAGTACTACATGCATGCATCTATCTATCTATCTATCTATATTAGAAATTGTGCAGGTTTCTGGTCACTGTTTTGTTTACATATTTTAAACAAAAATTTCAATTTAATAATGCACTGAAAATTATAATGAATGCTTACAATTAAACACAACAACACAAAACAAAAAATTTCACAAAAACACATTATTTCCCCGATATTTTCCCACAACTAATCAATAAATTTCATGATATTTTATTGCGATTTTAAACCATGAACTTTAGTACTTTTCTGTTATACGGACACTATGCCAAAATGTATGTATGTATGTAAATATATGTATGTATGTTTGGCGACAATGGTGTACGTATAACGGAAAAGTGCCTGAATTATTATTTTTATATATATATATAAAATATGAACATAATTGGCGACACAGCAAGTTTTCTGGATTTCTCCCTGGCTCTCTAACCACATTGTTAACAAAACAAAAAATTCACGAAAAACACATTATTTCCCAGATATTTTCCCACAACTAATCAATAAATTTCATGATATTTTATTGTGATTTTAAACCATGAACTTTAGTACTTTTCTGTTATACGGACACTATGCCAAAATGTATGTATGTATGTATGTTTGGCGACAATGGTGTCCGTATAACGGAAAAGTGCCTGAATTATTATTTTTTTTTATATATATAAAATATAAACATAATTGGCGACACAGCAAGTTTTCTGGATGTGAAAGGCGGAGATGAATTTCATTCATTCAATGACCTTTTTAAAAGTTTCAAGTTTGGATTGAGTGCACATGAACATAGAAACCGATACCTATTTCTATGTTTATGATTGAGTTATTTGGATATCTTTTCGTATAGCACAGAAAATCATTTCTCCCGCTTTCGTAATACAGATAAATTCTGGTGTATTTTTTTTTCTTCTTTTTATATCATAAGTACTTTTCTACTTTAAATTTTTTTAACCTAATAGTAATTGTCGCGTTTCTAAGCTGAAATTTCATTTTTCGAATGCAGTATTTCAAATGTTTTAATAATTACATTCAGCTGTAAGTTTGAAATATTTAAAATATTAAAAGTAAAGGTCAAGTAAATAATTAATAATGCATAACTAAATATGTATAATGATCAGAATGACATATTAAAATGTGTACAGAATGACATGAAAATTTTAAAAAACTGAAATTTTGCACTTGCAACTTAATTGTAAATTTCATTGTTTACATTGGAAACGATTTGTGGATTTTAAGAATTTGCGGAACTTCGTGTCACCAAATTACTAAATCTCTCTCTCTCACTCTCCAAAAAAAAAAGGGTTAGTTTAAAAAAATTCAAAGTAGCAAAATACATACAACACAAAAATAAAATAAATACGGTAAAATGAAAAAATTACTTTAATAATAGAAATCCATAAATTTTCAACGACGACATCAAACGAATGCGACAGATCGACGAACATTGTGTTTTTTAAGCGACTGATCGACGAACCTTGCGTTTTTTGGGGACATATCGACGAAGTTTGCGTTTATTCCACAATCGATCGACGAAATTTTTCTTTTTTCCCTGACTGATCGACGAACTTTGCATTTATTCTGCAATCGATCGATGAAATTTGCTTTTTTCCGCAACTGATCGACGAACTTTGCGTTTTTTCCGCGACAGATCAACGAACTTTGCGTTTTTTCTGCGACAGATAGACGAACATTGCGTTTTTTAAGCGACTGATCGACGAACCTTGCGTTTCTTGGGGACAGATCGACGAACTTTGTGTTTATTCTGCAATCGATCGACGAAATTTGCTTTTTTCCCCCGACTGATCGACAAACTTAGCGTTTTTTCCACGACAGATCGATGAACTTTGCGTCTTTTCCACGATCGATCGGTGAATCTCAATCAAGTAAAATCTAAAGTCAGAAATTTATTTAACAACCTAATTGTTAAGGGTCCCTAACACATTTAATGGAACTTGAAAAATACACTGCATATATAAAACTTAACTTTCTTCCCTTTTTTATAATAAAAATAAACATTTTACATAATCATTCTCAGTTGACTTAATTTTTTCAATGGTATTTTGTCATGTCTGCATTAATGTAATTCTTTAAATAACACGTAAAATAATAGTGGGGTTTAAAATTTTTTTTTCTCCCTCCCAAACATTACAACTCCCCTCCATTTAAAAATGTTGGTAGGGAGACTCCCGTCCTTGGAAAAATTGAATTTCAAGCCCTGCCTATAATATGTTTGTGTGTATTGAGGTTTGTATAGATGTTTGTGTGTGTGCTGTTTTTAATAAAGACAGTTTCATTTTTCACACGAACCTTTCAAAAAATTCACATTCTTTGCACAATCCTTTAACAAAATTCGCATTTTTTTTCGTGATTCTTAAATGAAATTCGCATTTTTTTCTGTATCTTTTTTTTGTCGAGATTCACAATTTTTTCAGCTATCCTATGACGTAATTCGTGTTTTTTTTCAGCGATAATTTGACGAAATTTGTGTTTTTTCTGAGATTTTTTTTTTCACGAAATTTGCGTTATTTTCCACGATTCTTTTATGAAATTTGCGTTTTTCTGTGATCCTTAGACGAAATTTTCTTTTTTCGCAATGCTTTGATAATAATCACATTTTCTCTGCTGCCTTTTGATAAGATTCATGAATTTTCAGCAATCCTTCGATGAAATTCGCGTTTTTTCAGCAATCTTTGAAGAAATTCGCATTTTTCTCGCGATACTTTAATGAAATGTGCGTTTTCCAGCGATTTTTTGATAAAATACATTTTATTCCGCAATTTTTAGACGAAATTTGGCAAGAAAGCGCTATCTTTTGGTGGAATTTCCTGTTTTGCGATTCTTTGACAAAATTTGCTCATCTTTTGCGTAAATCACGTTTTTCTGTGGCCTTTTAACAAAATTCACGTTTTACATGATCCTTTGATGAAATTAGTGTTTTTCCCGTGATCATTTGACGAAATCTAGGATTTTTTTCCCCGTGAAGATTCATTATATGTTTTTAGTCTGCAGGTGCCCTAAAAAGTTTGTGACGCCAAACAAACAAAATTCATCCTAAAGAATTATTGTTTCGTTTCTGGAAATGAACGACTGTCAACTCATTGGCTGAATTATAAAGGGTGAAATGTGTAGGCACTGAGTATCATCTATACTATTAACAGAGTTTCCCCCAGGTTTAAAAAGGGGCAAGGTGCTGCTGGTGAGAAAAAGGGCACTTTTTTTATTCTTAAGGGCACTTTTTGGATTTTTGAGGGCACTTTTCAGAATCTTAAGGGCACTTTTCAGAATCTTAAGGGCACTTTTCAGAATCTTAAGGGCACTTTTTTAATTGTTAAAGCTTAAAGGTATTCTTTTGGTTTTTAAAGCCACTTTTGATATTTCAAAGTCAAAACACTCTTTTTAAGACAACATTGAGTCAGTTTTTATTATGAAACCAAATTTTTTAATGCAAAAAGGAGAAAGGGCACTTTTTTTACTGAGAGCAAGAAGGGTGCTAATTATTTTGCTGGAGGGGCCAAGAAGGGTGCTAATTATTTTGCTGGAGGGGGCAAGAAGGGTGCTAATTATTTTTATGAGGGGCAAGAAGGGTGCTATTTTGCAAACCAAAGGGCAGGCAGGGTGCAGCACCCTTCTCAAACTGTCTGGGGGAAACACTGCTATTAATGTCGGTAAACGTCTGTCTGTGTGTGTGTTGTTGTGTCTGGCGTCTGTAAGCACAAAACTCTGCATGCAGACGATGGACATAAGTGCTTTTGGTATAAAAAAATTCGGAAGGGGAGTTTTTAAAATTCACAACATTTTGCGGGAGAAGAGGGGTGCGAACGAATTTAAAAAATGAGTCCGCATCAATAATTATGGCAGCGGGGGGAGTATGTTTTGCCCACACGGGGCGGAGACTTTTCTTTGCTGACACTCATATGATATATCGTTCGAAAGGCCTGCGACTGCCTTTTCATGTTATGCATCTGTGTGGTCCATCCCCCCCCCCCCCGTCAATTGGGGCACTTTTCTAAATTTTGCACATACCACTCATGTTATATATCGTTAAAAAGGTCTGTGACCGCTTAATCATATTATGCATCTCCGGTGTTCATCCCCCACTTTGCCCCCCCCAAGGGGGTACTTTTGTAAATTTTTCACAAACCCTTCATGTTACGTATTGTTGGAAAGGTCTTTGACTGCTTATTCATGTTATGCATCTCCGGGGTCCATCCCGCCATTTTCCCCCTTTTAAGGGGGGCACTTTTCTAAATTTTGTTGACACCCCTCATGTCATATATTGTTGGAAAGATCTGTGACCGCTTAATCATATGCATCTCCAATGTCCATCTCCCCAATTTGCCCCCCCCCCCAAGGGGGAAATTTTCTAAATTTTGTTGACACCCCTCATGTCATATATTGTTGGAAAGGTCTGTGACCGCTTAATGATATTATGCATCTCCAATGTCCATCTCCCCAATTTGTCCCCCCCCCTCCCCCAAGGGGGTACTTTTCTAAATTTTGCAGACAACCCTCATGTCATATATCGTTGGAAAGGTCTGTGACTGCTTAATCATATGCATATCTCCAATGTCCATCTCCCCACTTTGCCCCTCCCCCAAGGAGGTACTTTTCTAAATTTTGCAAACAACCCTCATGTCATATATTGTTGAAAAGGTCTGTGACCGCTTAATCATATTATGCATCTTTAATGTCCATCTCCCCAATTGCCCCCCCCCAAGGGGTCAATTTTCTAAATTTTGTTGACACCCCTCATGTCATATATTGTTGGAAAGGTCTGTGACTGCTTAATCATATTATGCATCTCCAATGTCCATCTCCCCACTTTGCCCTCCCCCTCCCCCAAGGGGGTACTTTTCTAAATTTTGCAGACAACCCTCATGTCATATATCGTTGGAAAGGTCTGTGACTGCTTAATCATATGCATATCTCTGATGTCCATCTCCCCACTTTGCCCCCCCCCCAAAGAGGTACTTTTCTAAATTTTGCACACAACCCT
Organism: Maratus michaelseni; assembly: GCA_963931845.1. NCBI lineage: Eukaryota > Metazoa > Arthropoda > Arachnida > Araneae > Salticidae > Maratus > Maratus michaelseni. Next base: position 411,614,424 of record OZ007586.1, read on the forward strand.
CATGTTATATATCGTTGGAAAGGTCTGTGACCACTTAATCATATTATGCATGTACCGTGTCCATCCCCTACTTTACCCCCCCCAAGGGGGTACTTTTTTAAATTTTGCACACACCCCTCATGTTACATATCGTTTGAAAGGTCTTTGACTGCTTATTCATGTTATGCATCTCCTTGGTCCATCCTGCCATTTCCCCCTCCCCAAGGGGGCACTTACCATTTACTTGCACAACAGCGCTAAATGTGTCAAATGCAAGAAATTCTGCGAGTGCATGTGCCAGTGAAACTTAGCCAATTGCTGTTCTTCAACCTAGCTTTAATTCAAAGTGGGTTTTTTATTTATTTGAATTATTCTGCAAAAGTTTCAAACATTTTAAAGCAGCTATGAATTTTATTTTTATGGTACTATCAAGTTTTTTGCCGTCAAATTTTGACGGGTTCCATCTAGTATATATTAAAATAGAAAAATAATTTTCAAGACTTCATAATTTTAGCACATGAATTTGTATACACATTTCCAGGTATAATTCATTATAGAATAAATTTTACTGAAAGTAGAAAAGAAAAAGCTTGAAATGCAAAAAGTAACATGATATAGGAGTGACTATATTTTGATTTTGTATTGTTATTTTTCCGAGATCCTTCGACGAAATTTGCTGTTTCTTCGAGATCCCTTGGCGAAATTTGCCGTTTTTTCGAGCTCCTTCGACGAAATTTACAGTTTTTGTTCAGAGATTCTTCGACGAAATTTGCCGTTTTTTGGCGATCTTTCAACGAAATTTACCGTTTTTTGGCGATCCTTCGACGAAATTTGCCGTTTTTTCGAGCTCTTTCAATGAAATTTACCTTTTTTCGAGATTCTTCGACGAAATTTGCCATTTTTTGGTGATCCTTCGACAAAATTTGCCGTTTATTCACCATTTTTTCGAGAGTCTTTGACAAAATTTGCCATTTTTAAGCGATCTTTCGACGAAATTTGCCGTTTTTTCGAGATTCTTCGACGAAATTTGCATTTTTTTTCGAGATTCTTCGACGAAATTTGCCGTTTTTTGGTGATCTTTCAACGAAATTTACCGTTTTTTGGCGATCCTTCGACGAAATTTGCCGTTTTTTCGAGCTCTTTCGATGAAATTTACCTTTTTCGAGATTCTTAGACGAAATTTGCCTTTTTTTGGCAATCCTTCGACGAAATTTGCCGTTTATTCACCGGCTTTTCGAGATTCTTCGACGAAATTTGCCTTTTTTTCGAGATTCTTCGACGAAATGTGCCGTTTTTGAGCGATCTTTCGACGAAATCTGCTGTTTTTTTGAGATTCTTCGACGAAATTTACCGTTTTTCGAGATTCTTCGACGAAATTTGCCTTTTTTTCGAGATTCTTCAACGAAATTTGCCGTTTTTGAGCGATCTTTCGACGAAATCTGCTGTTTTTTCGAGATTCTTCGACAAAATGTACCGTTTTTTTGGCGATCCTTTGACCAAATTTGCCATTTTTTGGCAATCGTTTGACGAAATGCGCCGTTTTTCGCAGTCCTTGGACAGATTTCGCGATTCTTCGAAGAATTTATGCGTCCTGTGGGACGCGTAAGAACTATTTTTTTGTGTCCCAACTCCAATTTTTCACGTTAATTGCGCGCTATAGCGCGTCCGCGGCATCACTGCATTTTTCGACAAGAAAGAACGATCAATTTCGATTATTTTCGTGCACGCTGTTGTTTCATTTACAGATGTAAATACCAGATTAATAGAATTACAATTTGCTGAATTCCGCGAATTAGAAAAAAAAAAATTCGCTGAATTCCGCGAATTAGGAAAAAAAATTCGCTGAAAAATCACATGCCTGTATTATTTTAATTATCCTCCAATTTTTATCATAGATTGTCGGATCCAAATAAACCTTCCTCTTCTCCCCAGCCGGCTAATTTCAATTATGTAATACAAGCGTGAATGGTTTATTTTAGCAATGCATATTTCACATAACTTTTGAGTTATTTTGCAAACTTAATTAGTTTTGATATTTCTCATATATGGATTTATTTTATAAGCATGTTAAGTTTTTTTTATTCGAGCCGGTTTTATATAAAAAAGTTAATTTTTTTACAATTATAGATGCTTACAATTTCTATCAAGTGCAGCATCTGTTACTCATCTTAATCACAATCTTAACTTAAAATTATCATTAGATGTTTCATTATAGGCGTTGCAAATTTCCAAAATATTAAGAAATTAACTTAGAAATTATATTCAAGCAAAAAACATTTGTAATTTTTATTTCAAATTTGGCAAAAATAAGTTCATCAAATGCACATTTAAAAATATCAGAATTATTTGATTGATTTCGACCAGAAAATTGTTTTCCTGTTTCACTATTTCATGAATGCCCCCTCTCATTAGATGTAGATTTTGGAGTACTCAACTATCCAGACATTTGAAGCATTCGGCGATCAGCATTTCCCAAACCTGCCACTTAATTGAGCCTTTATAGTATTTTTTTTTTCAGAGATATATAATTTTGTTAATAGTGTATTCTTAGTTTATATGTTAGTATAATTATGTACTGTTCTAAACTATGTAACTAATAATTCTAACCTCTGCTAGTTATTCTTTTTTTTAAATCTTTAATTCATGGAAAACATTTGAAAAACAATGGTGGTGGTGGTGTGTGTGTGTGTGTGTGTGGGGGGGGGGGGGTTGAAAGTAAATATATTTATGTATATATATTTTTTTTTACTGGAGACTAGAAATTTTTGCTGGCTACCAGATTTTATCAAATTTGTAAAGCCCTGCATGTGACTAACATATAAGTTTGAAATACAGTTACCTTAAACCTCCACCTTGTAACACAAACAAATTTTAATGTATGATCTTTGCCAAGTATTTCTTCATTGCACAAAATATCAACCTTTAAAAGAAAAAAAAAATCCTATTAAACAGATATGAATTTAAACTTTAAGATAAAATATAAGAGCAATTTAATAATTTGAGGAACAGTATATTTCAGAATAAAATATATACCAAAATATATAACTATTTATACATAAAAAGCAACCTACAACAAATACACATATATGTGTAATTTTATAAAGCATAAATATAATCCTAAGTCATTTTAGATATTTATTTCACATTACTTAAAATGATGCCAAGAAATATAGAAGACACCAGCTAAATAATCTTTCTCTTGAAGAAAAGAAAAAGCATAGAAAGAACAAGATAAGAAAACCTTGAGTCAAGCATAATTTATGAAATACTTTCCTACACATGTAACAACACCTATTAATAAGTTAAGAGATGTCTAAGCAAACTTGAAAAACATAATTTATTTGAAAACCCAATTTAAGCAATTACCATCTATAGTTGGAAAACTATCTGAATTTGTTAAACTATCTGAAACATTGTGCAGAACTGTATATGATCTATAGATTTGTGTATATATAACATAATATGCAAAATTTCAATTCAGTTAGGAAAGGCATAAAACAGTTGAAAATTCCCCTTTAGCACTTTTCACCAATAAGCGGATATGACTCTCTTTTGTGCAGCCCTGTATATGATCTATAGCATTTAACCACACCAAATATGGAAAAAAAATAGTTACATTTAAAAATGCATATCAAAAGTAAAAATGCACTTCCAGGAATTATTGTTTATAGACAACTGTGTAACTAAATTCTTTTGTGTGGCCCTGTTTAAATGAACGATAAATGTTATGCACACCATATTCTATAGTGAGCATATTGTAGTGCATTTCAGTAATGTACATCAATTTCAATATGTTTGAAATAGTGTTACATCATTAAAATATGCTGCAAACGATTCTTCCCCATAGACCATAATGTAATGGAATTATTTTCAGTGTCCCTGTAAACAAACCCTAAATGCTACCACTTCATTTTCAATACCAAACATACCACTGTAAACCTCAATAACATATATTTATTACATGACAATCCAAGTATATTTATGCGAGTTAGAACACTGACAGCCATCCAGCCAAAAGGAATTTCTAAACACTTTTCAACTATATTGGAAAACGTTAAAACGATCATATAATAAAAGTAACTATAATAAGATGCAAAATCACTAGTAAATCAAGAAAACAGGAAAATTAGATACACACATAAAAACGTAAAACTGAAGATATGGAAAAGATTTTTCATCCTTGATTTATAGTGCGATAAGAGCATTCATTAATCCCCAACTTATAACTAATGGGCCTTACATTAAAGCTTTTTTACTATGTAATTGCAAATCACAAGATATCAACATCAAGATAAGTGTCCAACCATGTACACAGAAAGCAATGTTGCACAAAATTAAATAATTACAAAGAATAACTATCAAAATAATTGAAGAGATGGTGAATTGAAGACAGATGTTACTATTCAAATAGTTTTAGTTTTTCAACACATTTCTCTAGTTTAACCTATTTATTCTTTAAGTTAAAATCTTTTTGAACATGAAATTCATGTACATTGGATAGAAAAAATAAGAATTTGACAAAAAAAATGTATTTATTTTTTTTTGTTGTTATGTAGCACTAAAAATTAAAAAAAGTAGCATTAGTCAAAATTTCAAGCCTAAAATTAATTGAAGAATAATAACTATTATATTTTCTTTAAGTTTATAACAGAAGAATAATAACTGCTATATTTTCTATTCATACAGCGACATCATAAGTGCAACTACTTCAGCTAATGAACATAATTTGTTCAGGAATTACATTAAACTGAAACTTTTGTTAAGCAAAACATATTTTTTGTCCTATTAAAAAGCAATCCTGGAGTGTTATGAAATGATAGTGCATGTATCCCAGAGAAAAAAAGAAAAATCATGAGTCAGAAAACAATGATCATTATTCAAAACATTTTTTAGCAGATTGTATTAGAAGAGTAACAGGGTGATATACAAATATAATATAAATAAAATTGTGTGATGTAAACAAAAATACCAAATACCCACGACAGTGGCTCACTATGTCCTAAATGATACCATTTATCACTACGAAGCTATTTGATGTGACAAATCAGACAATATTCACAAACTTTGAGCAGTTGGATGAAAAATAATGTCTATGACTACCTTTCTACAAATGGAAGTTAATGCATAGATGGGTTGAAAAAAGGATGTATACATGTTAGATGAAAAAATAAATTATGTTACAGATCTAAATACATTAAATCTTAGTAAACTGACATAGCCCAGTGGTTAGGATGCTAGCTACAAAATGAGAAGCAGGCCGAGGTCCTGGGGAATTTTTCCTTGTAAAAAAATGGTAACTCAGGTCACTTTTCTTGAAAAAAAAAAGTCTTCCCAGGAGATTTCTTTTATAGCAATACAGCTAATGGTCAACAAAATCCCTCTTCCTCACTAGAAACTGGAGAATAGAAATAGAAAAGGGCCAAAAGTTCATGCAAAGCCAAACATATTAAGGATAAAGTTTCAAAATCCTATTTACACAATAATAATAAAACTGTATTACATTTTAAATAAACAGACCTTGGTAATTATAAAGGAAGCTTTTAAATAAATAATATCACTTCTAATTTCATAAAAGCTTTGATATTAACATTGCACTTCAAATTAAAGGGAAAAGAAAGGAAAATAAATAAATATCATGTTTACAATGGACACTGACAAAAAAGTTTAAATTACAATCTGCTTTTAAAGTAAAACTTTCTTTTTTCTTTAATAAGGATAACGTAGAATAAAAAAATTAAATTTTAAAATAAGAGTAAAAATATATATATAAACTCAATATTTAATGTATCTAATATTACTTATTTATGAACTAATTTAAAAACTGGATAAGCAACAGATTTTTTTCCCTGATCATGCTTAAGGCTCTGCATCAGTAAGATTTGAAATTTCCCCCTGCCATGTTAAACCAATGGTCGCGGATTCCATTTGTATTTGTCGAATATCTCATTAAGAAATTAATATTTTTGACTTATTTTTTTAGTATTCTCTTCTTAAAGGATGTCTCTTATTTTCTGTATTGACAAAATATTTCTAAATTATATATATATATTTTTAATTTAGTGCTAAAGTCTTAAGAAGTCAGCAAGATGTGAATAACACTAACTCCAAAACTATTTGGAGTTTTAAAAACTGGAAAACACTGAAATAAAGTGCATGTTCTCATCTATTCATATACATAAAAAAAATTCATTTAAGTTTATTTAAACTCTAGAATTTTTAACACAGAGCAGAGTCTGATATAGTGAAGATTAAATTATTTTGACAAACTAAGAAAAAAAAAAAAAAAAAATATATATATATATATATATATATATATATATATATATATTGCGAGGGCTTTATTTAAAACTGATTCATATATAAGTTTAATCTTTATTGTATAGGATTCCCTTCTTAAAAAGTATAAAAAATCTCAACTGAAAACTTTAAAGATTGGCAACATTTTAATTGACATAATAAATTAAATACATTTTTAAAATAAAGATAAGAAATACAGAAGGTATCTTGCATAGTAAAAATTATGTTTGAATAAAGAGTTTATCAGATTATAAATTATTTATAATATATTTATAATTATAAATATTTTACAATAATTTAATACAAATTATAATTTATTATATTTACAGGGTGCCCCAAAAAGGAGTGCCTATTTTTAAAAATGAATAAGAAACAAACGAATAGAGTTATTAAAAAAATTCTTGCAGGAAACGGATGTGTGAAGTCTGGAATTTTGTTTAGAACACATTATTATGATAGTTCAAAATCTGACCGACAGATGGCGCTACAGCACATTTTGGTGGCTATATGTGAACAAACGGAGCGTGCGTGAAGACCAGACAGAAGCAGACGCGGTCAGTGAAAGTTCATTCTAAGACTCCGGTATGTTATTATGATGAATTGAGGACATATTGAAAATATTGTCATTTAATTTTCAACTATTGCTGATGAATGCAGTAGCCGCAGCGCCATCTGTCGGTAAGAATTTTAACTAACACAATAAAGTACTCTAAACAAAATTCCAGACTTCACACAACCGTTTCCTGCAAGAATTTATTCAAGAACTCTATTCGTTTGTTTCTTATTCATTTTTAAAAATAGGTACTCCTTTTTAGGACACGCTGTATATGTTACTGTGTTTATATGTTATATTATAATTTATACTTCGCAATTATGACATGATTATTATAATTCTCTGCCACATTGATGTAAAAATCTATGTTATGCTTATATATTCAGTGTCAATTTTCTTGGTATACTGTCGCTTGATGCTGCAGCATAAATTTGAAATAGCATATTTAGTTATACACAAATAAAATACGAATGGGGTATCATTCGAAAGGTTTTTGAAGCGGTTTCTGGCATAATACACTCTCATTTCGTTAAAACATGTTTTGTTTTTATTAAAAATTGCTGTAATTAAAAATTAAATCGGCGTTGTTTTCATAAATTAAATAAAAGGTTTTTCTCAAATTTGTGTTGCTACAAAAATGAAATAATGCATTATATGATGCTCAACATGATTATAAAAAAATAAATAGTACAAAAAAGATAATGTATGATTTCTCAGCACGGTTTATTTCATATTTATGGATAAAAAGCAAAATTGAAATGTTTAGAAGAAAAAGATATCAGCAATCGATAGAAGCAGTGGTATTTCACGTGTAGAATAAAAAGTATGCTTTGTTAGATTAGATTAAATTTTATTTTAAATGCATTCAATTTATTTTTCTTTGTATTAATATTCCTGAATAATAAAATAATGAAAATTTATAATAAGAATATTTTTTAATGAGAAAAGAAAAAATACAATTATGAGTTACAGGCTAGAGTACACCGCGAGTCGGGTTGGGCCCGACATCTGACCTCTACAAGTCAACCCCAACCCAACCAAAAAAAAAATCATCAACCCAAAACTCAACACAATTCGAACCGAAACTTACCCGATCCGAGCTGGAAGTGAAAGAAAATTAATACACATTGGAATACAGTAATGGAAAAGTAGACTGAAGTTATGCCTCTAATATCAATATCATCTTATTTGTATAAAAATAAACATATATATATATATATACACTCATTAATATTCTACTTAGTATTTTTCATTTGGGAATATATATATATATATTCTTTTGAAAAATCTGATCAACTAGACTTGAACCCGAAACATTTAAAGTCAACCCCAAACCGGCATCAATTCGACCCCAATCACGGGTCGTAAAATCTACGTACCTGACCCAATGCAGGACTCTGCTACAGGCTATTTAATAATTTTTGACATGGTACTTTTGATAAGGTTTTTTTTTTTCCCCCTCACAGACACACTAATTTTAAACTCTTGCTCTTTCCTGGATTTCGTTCAACCGGCTTCTCCTCACAGATCGCAAAATTATATATTAAATTATGATGAAATTTAAAAGCATGATTACCTATAACACTTTCGAAATTTATTTGAGGGGATCGAGGCAAGAGAGTGCCAAGCCACATTTGTGAACTTTTGAGATATTTCAATTTGAAAATTTCATCAAATACTCAAATCAAGATATATAACAAAGTTTTTTTGCCAATGTCTTAGTAACATTTGAGATATTCTGAGTAACAATATGGCATTAGTTTAATAATATTACTATTACGTTTTTTGTAAATTAGCTACCTTCATTGGGGGCATAAACATCTCGGGCAAAAACGAAACCTGTCACATATGCTGCCATCAAGTGACACTAGAAAAAAATTATATGTTGGATATTATAATTTACAATATTAAGCAACAGATTACAGTGTTAGATTTGTTTCACCAAAAACTATGGCTTGGCACTTTTTTGCCCTGACCCCCTCATTTTCACTATAAAGAAACTTACACCCACCCCGTACTTTCAAAAACTTTTTTCTTAAACTAAATATTTTTAAAAAGCCAAAATCTTATTTCAAAATTTAATCGCCTACTGGGAGAGTTATAGCAAAAAACCGGATTTTGGTTTTTTTTTTTTTTTTTTTTTGAAAAGTTAAAATAAACATAAGTTTTTTATTTGATTTGTGTGAAAAGTTTTTTTTTTTTGAAAAGTTAAAAAAAATAACAATTAATAAATAATAAATAGTTAATTATATAGTTTTGCTTTATGAGATTTTTGTTATTCAATAGAATTTCATAAAATGTTTTAAATTATTACCCTACAGCTAATTAGCAATATTTTACTGTTAAATTATTAAGATAGTTTTTTATTAGATTTGTTAGTTATATATGAATGTGATAAGTAGTAGATTTGTTCATATAAGTTAAAGTTTTCCTCATATTCATATTTACTTATATGTAATTGCTATTTATAAATATTTTGTCAGTTTAAAAATGTATGCAATACAAGAAAACTTTAAAATAATTAAATTATTACATATGAAAAGCATTAAATGTAGAAAATTACGTCATATTTTAAAAAGCCCAAATAATAATATTGCCAAATACTTTCAACTGAATAACATAAACGTGATAATACACGTGAATATACACCTAAATAATAAATGAGGAAAAAAAAACTTTAAAATAAGTAAATTATTACAAGCGAAATGTATTAAATAAGAAAATTATGTCATATTTAAAACCCATTTTTTTTATAGCGTCTGAAAAGAAAACTTTTCTTCTAGACGTTATTATAAAAGTCTGTACGCAGCGACATTTTTTACTTTCAATTTTGCTGGTTTGTAAATGTGTGATTAAACTTACTTAATCAATCACGAAATAAGGCGTGTCAATATTATCGTGACCGTAGTGCATGCAGTCTTGAGAACCAAACAATTTTCAGTTAAATGGAAATGAATGGCAACCCGATTACAGAAGATCACCACTGGTTATTAAATCTTATGTAATCGGGTAATATTTTTAAAACAAAGCAAATTAGTACATCTTTAGAACCTGTGGGGTCTGGACGGGGGTTTGGAGTTCGTAAGTGGCAGATCTCTCCTCCCACCAAAAAAATAAATAAATAAAAAATCGTTATGTCATTCACAGTTTAAATAAAATTTTGTTTGCTTATTAAGAGTACTTTTTGAAATATTACTTAAAGAGCTTTTTCTTTTCAGTTGTACTAAAACTTAGTAATTTTTTTTTCTCTAAGTACTGTTGTTTTTCCCCAAAGTCTTTTCTTTGAATTACATATTATAAATAATTTCTAGAAAATAAATTACGTCAATTACTATATGAATACATTTTTAAATATGTAGATTTTTCTTTAATTTTCCCCCACTTGGTTTTGACACATGAAAACATTTCTATCCTTACAAGCATGGGAATTTCGGATATTATTAGGTTCCAAATAAACAAATAGTTTTTATTATTGTTTTCTCACTAAAAGTAATCCCCTTCTTAAATAAAAGTTGATTGCTAACTTATTGTTTGTTTTTATCTCCTTAAATAAATCTCTATTCAGAAAGTCTAAACAATTCCTTTAGACAGTATAAGAAATTAAAATATCCTTAGTTTAATTCAATAAAAATGAAATTATGATTGTTTATTAATAATTATTTTGTATATGCTAACCCACGTACTTCAAAATTGTTTAAACCTACCTTCGGTATGGAATCCATTTAAATATTTCAATACAAATTATGGAGAGTTACAGACATTCTTGAGAAATAAGATAATGAAAATGGTTTGAATGTGTGTCAATTCAATATGCCATTTATCTATAACTAGGATATTTTTTAACGAGAAAAGAAAAAAAGGAGGTATGTAACAGATTTGAAATTTAACAAGACCAGCGAAAGAAATCTGCACAATTATGAGTTTCAGGCAGTGTGAGACAGACAATATGAGTTACAGTCCAGCGCGGGTCGGGTTGTACTCAACGTCTGCAAGTCAACCCCAACACGACAAAAAAAAAAATAAATAAATAAAAAAAAAATCAATTATCCAGGGACAAATTTGGGGGTCCTGGGCACAGATGCGTATAGGGTCCCTGTTACACCGATGCTTATAGAGGCCTTGAATAAAAAAAATATATATAATATCGAAAGCCACTATAAAGATAACCACTATTGAGTTTAATAATTTCTTTAAAACATCAATTAAAAAAATTAAATTTGATAATCATTAATTTACTTTTAAATAATTATTTGATAATTATGAATTTTTAATTGAATTTTATAATAAACAGTGTGGTGCTGATTACCTTTCTCTATGCAACAACTAATAACAAATTTACAGCAGTAAAAGGTATAATTATTTAAAATATTGGCATATCCTATTAATCAAATAACTTTTTTCTTTCAAATACAAGCTTTGACTGGGAAAAAAAAAAAAAAAAAAAAAACTAAACTTATACAAGTAACTAGCAGAACCACGTGGCTTTGTCCATTCATGAGGGCCTTACAGGTAAAATAAATAAAAATGAAATAATATGACGATCCCGAAAAATGCAGTTCTGCACATTCCTGCACATAAATTGTTAAAAGACAATCAGGATAAAATGAAGTTATTTTGACAAATCATAGACAAACTTTGACAAACAGTTTTTTTCCATTTTAATTTTGTTTTTTGACAGTTAAAACTGTTTTGGCCAATAATTGAAAAATATTCAGTAGCATTTGGGGGCCCTGGTCTCGTGCCCCGAATGCCCTGCCATAAATCAGACACTGCAATTATCTCGATCAGATAGTGCTGCTATTATTTTTCAAAAAGTTATTCAATTTTTTCAAATTTAAAGTACCATAACTTGGTAAATTTTGATCGTAACAGAATGGAATTTTTACTGTTGTATTTATAAGAGCATTATCCCCCCCCCCATTAAAATTACTTATAGGGTCTAAAGACCGTATAAAAATTTTAAATGTTTAATGTTTTGAAAATTAATAGCAAGAGTTTATCATCAAAACAATCTTAATCCCTACCCTATTTTGAACAATTTGGCAATTTACATAGCCTGAAAATATGAAACTATGAAATGAAATTTTTGCTAGTAGCCACTGACCAGTACATATTTTTTAGTCACCAGTTTCTGGCCAATAATCTATATATTTAAAACGAAAAGCACATTCTGTAAAATTTCCACCACAAATATCGTCTTTTTGCGCATGCAACAACGTTTTTTGTAGGCTTCTCCCCTCAGAAAAGGGAACCTGATGGATTTGCTCTCACCTGTTTAGCCTAGGGGGATTGAAAAGGGTTGATTGAAAACAGATGCAGTCACCATTTCAGTAAAAGCATAGACCTTCTAATATATTTTTGCTCTGAGATTAAAAGCTACAGCTTTTTTTAAGAACTGAAAACCAAACACTTTCAACTGAATAACATATTTACACGTGAATATTAAACAAGAAAAAAGTTTAAAATATGTAAATTATTGCATGCAAAATGCATTAAATGAGGAAAATTACGTCATATTTCATACTATTTTCTTATAGCGCCTGAAAAGAATATTTTCTTCTAGACGTTATTAAAAAAGTCCGGGAGGAGCCGAAATTTTTTACTTTCAGCTTCGCTAATTTTTAAATGTGTGATAGAACTTACCTAATCAATCACGAAACAAGGCATCAGTTGTTGTGACCGTGGTGAATGCAGTCTTGGGAACCGAAAAATCCTCAGTTAAATGCAAATGAATGACAACCCGATTACAGAAGATCACCACTGATCGTGATATCATTCAGTCTTACATAATAGGGTAATATTTTAAAAACAAAGCTAATTAGTGTGTCTTTAGAACCTGTGGGGTCTAGACGGGAATTTGTAGCTTGTACGGGGCAGAGCCCCCTCCCTCCCAAAAAAAATAAAAATAAAATAAAATGTTATGTCATTCACAGTTTAAATGAAATTTTGTTTGCTTATTAAGAGTACTTTTTTAAATAAGTGTTTTAAATAGTTTAATCTTGGAATCCATTTGAACATGTCACAACACACTTTTAAAATTTATAAAGATTCTGAAGAATAAATTAGAAAAAATCATAATTAAACTGAATGGATGGGGATCCATTCAATCTATATATTTAAAATGAAAGAGGCATTCTGTCAAATATTCCAAAAAATATCGTCTCTTTACGCATGCGCCAACATTTTTTTGAATTGTCTTTGTCTTTCTGAGGGGTTCCCCTCAGAAAGGGGGAATCTATATATTTAAAACAAAAGACGCATTCTGTCAAATGTTCACATGAATATCGTCTCTTTACGCATGCGTCAACATTTTTTTGAAGGATTATTCCCTCGAAACTGGAAACTTGATTCCTTAGCCTGTTTAGCCAAGGGAGGGGGGGGGGGGGTTGAAAAGGGTTGATTTAAAGACCTTCTAATATATTTTTGCTCTGAGGTTGAAAGCTAAAGCTTTTTTTTTTTTTTCCTTTAAAGAATGCAGGTTTTCACTACTAAATATGCATCTTTTTTTGCAAAATTTTAAAGAGAGCTTGGTATCATGGTTTATCTGGGTTTTAGAATCAGGCTGATAAAAGTAAAATTAATGAAAAATTTTGAAGGCCGCGTAATTAAAAAAAAAAAAAACTAAATATTGATATATATATATATATATATATTTTAATTTTTGAGACTGTAGTAAGTAAAAATAAATCATTCAATTAATATTTTTAGTTAAATTCTTGCTAAAATAATTCAAGTATAATAGGATGTAACTTACAAGCTTAAAATTATTTCACTTCATTAGTTGAGTAGGCTGGACTGCAACACAATCTATCGTTTTACATCTATAGAAATCGCTTACACAATATAACAGTTCATAAAATTTTCTAGATTTAATTAATCTGAAAGCAGCTAATTAAAAATAAAAGTATATTTCTAAAGGAGTTTTCAAGTGATTTACCATCAAATTTTGACGGGTACCATCTAGTATGATATTTAATTGCAACTAACATATCTTTAAAAAAAAGGAAGTAGGGAAGGGGGGAAGAGGCAGATTTGAGCTATAGCATATATATATATAATAAATTATGAAAGGGCATTTTTGGTATAGTGATACATTTTTTATGGGGGTTTTGATGCAAAATATTTAATTCGATCATCATGCGTAATGTGCCTTTATCTTTCTTGAGTTGTTTAAATTTTTTGATATGCACTATTTTGACATTAGCCTTATACTGCATCTACTCTTATGTAATAATAAATAAAGTCTATTTCATAATTTGACTATTTGTGCATCTTGTAAAGTTTGGAAACAACATAGATATAAGAACAAAAAAGGCGAAGCAAATAAAAAATCAATGAACAAAAATAGTTAAAATGCCTTATAAAACAGTTCATAAACTTTGCTAAGAATTCATTCAGGAGACAGTTTTTAAAATCTATCTTCATTATTCAAATTGTGCATTCGATCATGATTATCAAACAATCAATTGCAATGAAGGAAAAAAAAAAAATCAAAAATCAGTTCAAATTTACGAATGCTTCAAAAAAAAAGAAGAAGAAATGATTAGCAACAAATGTTCAACAATTTTAAAGAAGGATATGCAAATATTTGGAATTATATATCTATGTACATATATCAAAGTTATCCAAAGAGCTTGAGCATCAATGGAAATAACATTCCAAGTTGTGTACGACAAAGGCAAATTGTTTAAATCTGACCACAATCCTCTTCGAGCTCTAGAAAAGAACTTCAATCCAAAATATGCAAAATGCACATAACATCAATAAAAATATTAAACCTAATATTGTAAGATGGTAGAATTGGAAATGATCATAAGATTGATTTAATGGATTTTGAGAAATAAATATTTCTTTTAAACGATATTTAATTTATTACGTCAATAAATATATTACAGTTTTCAGTTGCTAATCACCTTTGTAATTTTCAATAAAAAACAGAATCTGGTAGAGTGAAGATTAAATCAAACTAACAAAATATATAATACTTTTTTTCTATTTTCAAAGACTTTATTTAAAACTGATAATCTTCTATGTGTTGAATCCATTCACTTCTAATATAAATTTTTCTTCTAATTTATATTTGTAGTCAATGGTTGAATCGAAAGAAAGCTTCTTTTGTAAAATCAATTTTGCTTCTTGTCTCCCAGTATACCAGACGAGGGATGAGACTGACCACAAGCAATTTACACCCCCTAGCTAGATCTTGGATCCCTTGCTGGACCCCTCATTGCATTGACAGCTTTATAAAGACATGGGTGTGTTTAAAAAGGGGGAGAAGAAACAGCAGACTGGAACAAAAATCCCGAAAAGAAAGTTACTGATATGGAGCCTTAACATATACAACATTCAAAATAATGAATGTAACATTTTAATAAAACTTTATTTTTGACCTTAAGGGAAGAAAAGAGAAAACATTGTATTGAAGTATCTTATGTCCACTGGATTTTAAAAAAGAAGAATAAAAATATAAAATTCCTATAGAATGAAATTTCTTGAACTATATTATAGCTGTATCAACATGAAAGTAATTTTGAAATAACATTAAAAGTAGAAAAGAAGGAAGATTGGCAATAAAATCTTTGTTTGGCCTCAGCAAATTCTATTTTTGAGAGGTCCCTGACTTAAAAAAGAAATTTTGCATCCTGGTGCACCATAAGCAAGAAGAAAAAATTTTGATGATCTACATCAAGGAAGGCGAACCTTTCCATGCCCGCGTAGAAAGGTTCACCTTTTGTAGCAAATATAGCCAGAAGCCATAAGTTGAAGCTGTTCCTTCTGGGTAAAAGCATCCAGGACAAAGCCAGGAGGGTCTGCTAGTAAGAATTAGTGATGGGCGATTCTCGAAAATTCAACAATCGATAACAATCGCTATCGTATAAAATACTATAGATAACGATAACTATCGATAGTCGAATTCTACTATCAATATGTTCTACAATCGATTGTTTCACTGACAAGTTAAAAACAGTAATTGCAAAACTTAATGAAAAATAAGTTGACTAGTTTCGCATTATCTTTTTTACATCACCTTTGGAAGCATTGCAAATCTTGTTCAAGGTTCCAAGAAGAGCCAAGGGTAACCAAAATGCTCAAGGGAGGTTTCATCCATCGAATGCAAGTCGAAAATAAGAGTTGAAGACAATATTGACTTTTAATAAAGGAAACTGCAGCCCTCTGGTGGAGATAATCAGAACTAAAATGATGGTGGGATGGACAAGGAAATAAATCAAAACGAGAATGGTTAAAGTTGTGTGAGTATCAGACCCATAGAGTATGAGATCAAGGTTACTATATCATAAGGTTGAGCCATTTTCCTCTGCAGCCAATAGGGAGCCACTCGCTGTTTGATGTCACTCAGCGTGCTTTGTTCAGTTTTCCAATTGATTTGAATTAGAAATGCACAATTTTTAATTGAAAAGTTTCAGTCAAAATTTTCATGTGAAAAGAAATTTAAAAATTAAATATATTCTTTATAAATAGGACTTACATCACACATCTAAAATTTAAACTATTATCTTTTTTGAATTTGTCGAAATTTGATTGTTAAATTGGCTACCTTTATCATTACATTTCATTTGCGTCTCAATACGAAAAGTTAATTTTCATAAACATAAACATAAAAATACAAAATAGTAATTTTTATAAATAAAATCTTAAAGACCTACAAGAGCATCAAATTTAATGTTTATATGACTGCAGTGAATAATTTTTAATATAGTATTTTTATAATATTTGATCGGTATTCAATTTGAAATCTATAATAATTCTAATATTATTGTAATTTCGACATGTCTTTCATAAAAAAAAAAAAAAAAGTATAAAAAAGTTTTAAAAATAATAATCACTCCGATTTCAACCTCTCACGACAGATACACAATATTGAGTTTTGAATGATTAGATTTAAAAGACAAATAAAATAGAAATTTTAATAAGTAAACAGCTGAATATTTAATATTTTTAAGCTAAAATATCCATGCGATATAATTATATGATTTAGTGGAAATAAAATTTGAAATTCGGAGTAATATATTTTATAAACACATTCCGAAAAGTTTATTTAAAATACTATTTTAATGCTATATAATAATAAACATAAATGCATATAAAACATAAAATAATTTAAAAAATAATAAGGTAAATTAATGTGTGAAAGAGTGTTTAACGTTTAAGCAAATTTTCTTATTTCCAAATAATATTTAAAATTACATCTCTTTTTAGCGTTTTAAAACTCAATTTTAAAATTCAATGTTGTTTCTCCAGATTCCATTCAGATAGTTGATGTGATTGAATATCAAATTTATATATTAGAATAAAAAGGAAGACAGCATTTATAAGGAAGATTTAAAATACTAATAAAAATAGAAACTTTAATTTTTAAATTGCCTATTTTTTAAAACTGACAGATTTATGCGATATAGAAAAATTATATTTGAAATTCAAAATAATATACTTTTATAAACAACTTCCAAAAGGGTTATATAAAATTATATTTTAATGCTGTATGATGAAAAATTATATAAAAATATTTTAATAATAAATATATTTTAGGTTTTAAAACTCACAATATGCTTTCATTTCAAGCATTTTATTTCATCACAGGGTGCATTTTGAAGACTCATTTTAGATGAGTGCTCCATTATTTGCTATTTTTCGTTTTATCGTTCAATCAAAGTTGATTGACTCCACATTTCTGATTTTCTGGCAGCATATCTCTTTTTTTATTTCTGATTAATATATGATTACTATGTCTCAATCGAATAAAAGTTCTGGTTTTCAAAAAATGTTTTTATTATATTTTTGTGCATATTTGGAAAAAACAGACTTTTTTGCACGCATTTTCGATAACATTAAATCTTTTCGAAAGTAAGCTGCCGTGAATCTCATTAAAATATAACCTTATATAACCTAGTATGTTTAGGTGTTTCTTTTATGCTTGGAGAGGAACTGCTACAAGAAGAATTAATTCTGAGTGAAGTTTCTTTTTTAAAATTCACAGCACATGTTTCTGGCAATTTTAAAATTGGCACAGCATTTTCATGCAATATTTTTTTTAGCAGGAGCGTAACCCAAAAGTTCTGCTTTCAAATTTCTCATGTAATCATTCGTTTGAAAGTGATCTGAACAAATTCGGAAATTTGCAGCATTAAAGCTATTATGTGTTCTTTTGCATGCAATCATCCATTTTCTTTATATCAGGTTTCTTCGGGAATGTATGATATAGAACATTTTGCGTTTTATCCGAACTATTAGTACATATTGCAATAGCACGAGTAAAGGACATTTTCAGGAAAACCAATGCAAAGAATGCATTATTTTAAAGAGCTAAAACCAAGAGATGTTGCACTAACAAAAGCTGGGAAATATTTGCCGTGTATTTAGCAAAAGGGACCGGAAGTTTCTCTTTCTGAGAAGCAATTAAAGCTTCGTGTGAGGAAAAACTGCCCTGTCTGTCAAAGAAAATGACAATAAATGTTTACTTCACACTCCCGTCTCTTTCAAAGATCAACCAAAGATAACAAGCAATAAAAACTCCATATCTTAGCAAAAAAAAATACACGACTATTTCATTTGAAGGAAAAAAAATCCCTCTAAATTGCTTTATTCCTCGAAAAAAATACTTTCGCAAATGAAAAGTGTTTTATTTTGAAGAAATATGCTTTCACATGACCAAAGATACAATTTTTTTAAAGCAGAAATACTATTTTAAATGAAAAATGCATTTTTTCCAGTTGAAAGAATCCTTCTTAGCACGCTCAGTGACGTCAGAAAAACCAAAAACTTGATACCAGAACTAAAGGGAAATGGTACCCCCCTGATCTGAGATATTGAATAAAATAGAAATATACACTATATAGCAGCGCCATCACATAGTGGATAGAGTAAAATACTCAAAAGTTATTTAAATGTTCCAATTTTCACTAAAGTTATATAGAAGTTAAAGAAACTCAAAAGAAACTTAGCATTGATAAAAGAAAGACTGTGGGAGGGCATGGGGGGAAATGTGAAAAAAAATGCCTGTTTCTACTTACTTTAAATAAATATTTAAGAGATTCAAGTTTAACACTGGACATGTGTCAATGGCCCATGGGAGCTAAAAGTTAAAACATATTTCAAGGACCATTGGAAAGAGTTGAAAAGGCTGAAAAACTGCCTAAAATGGAACAGCAGAAGTTAAAAAACACCATACCGCGGAAACTAAAACCACAGAATAAGGCTTACCCAAGTAGTTCAGAGTTAGACAATATCATGTATATCAAGTTTGTGCATATAATTTTTATATTTACTGAGATATTGTCTGAAGCGAAAAATAGCAATTTATTCGCAATAAAGGCCACCTAAGTTAAAAATGGAAATGGAGATAAGAAGGGAGGAGGAAGAGCTAATTAGGAAATTAAAAACACAAAAATGGAACCGGGAGAGGAGCAAGAACAAAATACCCCAAAAGGCCAGAAAGAGCCTCACAGAGACACCAACCCTTTATGCTAAGGTAGAAATGCATACTAGATGATGACAAATAGAGTATTTTACTTCAATGACAAGACAATATACAGTGGAAAGCTGATGTTCCAACAATGAGAGATAGATTCCTCCTTCAAGCCTCTAAAGACGATCCGGGGTCCGCATACCCTCCTCAGACACCAGAAAGCATCTCCATTGAGAAGAAAGGTACTATTATATAAAGTAATATTTAATTGTAAGCTGGAAATTATTGGAAATATTAACCTCATCCGAGAAATTAAATACAAGAAACCTAGTTTCATTTCCTCCTGCAATGGGGAAAATAAAAAGACCTTGATCATCTAAAGAATAGCATTGAGTGATCAACTATTCCTTCAACACATAGTGAATAACAAATTAAGATTAATAGCCACTCCACTTCAAGTAAATGATCAAAAACTATTCTAAATTGATAAACTGTTATGTGAAATATGTTAAAGATACTGGAACAATAATTATAGCAGGAAATAAAGAACATTAATAATCCGATTACATTCTTACGGAGAAACCTTGTGCAACATATGTAATTTTTCCACTGACGTAAGAATGACGTAAATGAAAAACTCTGAACTATAAACTCATGACTTTAAATCGTCAGTCCTGTAACAAAGTGTAATTACAAACAACGTGATCCTGTGTGCTCAGATGAAATAATATATATATAACGCTTAATTAGATAAGTTTAAATATAAATGTTTAAATGTAATTTGTCTGCTGTGTACAAGTCCCTAATAACCAACAAATATAAGCATCTATATAAGAACAATCTTCTATTTATTTAGTGTCCAACTTCTTCTAATGCAAATAATTAGTTTTTTCAGCAACGGTGATAATATCTACAAGAGTCGTGTGAATACCCATTGGATTACAATCGGATTATAATCTCCTTGGATACTTACCTGACAAAAGAGCACCTTCAGAAAAGGTAAGAAAATTTTATCTTATCCTTTTTCAAGTACTTTTGAGACATCGCATTGCACGAACTCCTCTTTCAGAAATTACAAGTGTCTAACGACTGTTGATTCCTGCCTGGCCCTTTGGGGAGACACTTTCTGCCCTTTGGTGCATTTTGACTTTCCTTACTCCTCCCCTGGTCCTATTTTTGGGTACCCTAGTTGGCTCTTCTTCATCCACCTTTCCAATCCCAGTTCCAATTTTAGCCTAAGTGTCCTCATTCTTCAGTTATTGCTCATTTCTGCTTTAGACAGTATCTCAATAACTATAAAACTTATATGCACAAACTGAATATTCATGGTGTCGTCTAACTTTGAATTCTTCGGATAAGCCTCATTCTGGGTAATTTGAGCTACGGTCGCTTTAATTTCCATGCTATGAGGTTTAACTTTACCTTTTCCGTTTTAGGCAGTTTTCCGTATTTTTCAACTATTTGGGGTGATTACTTTCGGCTTTTTGTGGTATTTTGACCCCGCTTCCATCTCCTCCGGCCTCATTTTTAGTACGCCTAGTTACTTCTCCTTCCTCATTTCCTATCCCCATTTCCGTTTTTAACATTGGTAGCGTCTTTTATGAGTTATTTCTATTTTCTGCTTTAGCAGAGCTGCCAACTGCTACGATTTTGAGCCACAAACTACGATGATATGAAAATCTGTCTAAAACTACGATTTTCTGCAAAAAAAAAAAAAAAAAAAAAAAAACGCGAATTTTGTCACAGGATCACTCGAAAAATCACGAATTTCGTCACACGATCGCGCGAAAAATCATGAATTTCGTTACAGAATCGCTGAAAAAACGCAAATTTCGTCAAAAAATTGGCGGGAAAAAGCAAATTTTGCCAAAGTATCGCTGAAAAAACGTGAATTTCATTCAACTGATTGCTGAAAAAATGCGAATTTAGTCAAAAGATCGTTCAGGGGTGATTCTGGTCCGAATTTTCCGAAAAATTAAAAATATCGGTCATAAATCTGAAAATTCGGACATTAAATGTATCGGTATTTCGGCAAATGATCGCCGAAAAAAATCAATCTCGTCTCTCGTTCGAAGAAAAGTCACCAATTTTGTCAAAGGATCGCGATAAAAATGTGACTTTCGTCAGAGAATCGCGAAAAAATGACAAATTTCGTCAAAAAACATTGTGAAAAGTGGCAAATTTCTTTAAAAGATCGTCATGAAAAAACAGCAAATTTTGTCAACAGATCGCGGGAGAAACGTGACTTTCGTTAGAAAATCACAAAAAAACGTCAAATTTCGTCAAAAACATTGTGAAAAACGTCAAATTTCGTCAAAAGATCGCGAAAAAACGTCAAATTTCATCATAAACATTGCGAAAAACGGCAAATTTCGTCAAAAGATCGCGAAAAAAAAAAGACAAATTTTTGTGAACAGATCGCGGGAAAAATGAGACTTGTCAGAAAATTGTGAAAAAACGGCAAATTTCGTCATAAACATTGCGAAAAAAGGCAAATTTCGTCATAAACATTGCGAAAAAACGACAAATTTCGTGAAAAACATTGCGAAAAATGGCAAATTTCATCAAAAGATCGCGAAAAATGTCAACAGATCGCGGGAAAAACGTGACTTTCGTCAGAGAATCGTGTAAAAACGGCAAATTCCATCAAAAACATTGCGAAAAACGGCGAATTTCGTCAAAGGATCACGAAAAAACCGGATATATGTTTTCAGCTTTTTGCACTCATGGGCCAGTGACGCATGTTCAGTATTAAGCTTTCATACCTCAGATTTTATCTAATGTACAAACAGGTATTTTTCCACATTTTCTGCCCCCCCCCCCCCTTCGCTTCTTTTATCAGTGCTAAGCATCTTTAAACTTCCTTTTCTCTCTTGCTACTATTTATCAAACTCAATAAATAGTACAACTTTATTTTTTTTTCAAATCTATCTGTATCAGTTTATCGCAATTATTGTACTTTTTAAACATAATTGCATGAAAATTTCAGTGTGAATAGTTAAGTGGCATTTATTTCAGTATCAGAAATTAAATTTTGGCCAGTACAGGAGACGGGCTATGCCCACAACAAATTAATACAATCGTTCATATTAAAGATAATTCCATAAAAATATGAAGGTGGAATAGTTACGTGAAATATATCTAAATATCAAATTCTGGTTTTTGATATTATTTTAAGAATTAAAGCTCATTTTAAAAAAAGATTCTTCTAATTAATTATAACATATTTTTTTTAAATTTTTATTTACTTTTTACAGCAAGTTTTATTATATTTTGCATTTTTGTCTGTAAACATAAGCCTAAAGAAAAAAGGTTTTTTAAAACATAATATAAGCTTAATGTGTATGTATAATAAATACTCTTAAATTTTATATTAAAATTATGACCATGTTTGTAATACTAAAAGTCTAATATTGTGATGCATCACGATATCGCGATTTAGCCTCAATGATGTATTGCGTTGTAGAAATTCTAATATCGCCCAGTCCTACTCAAAAGTATTTGAGTATCTTTTAAAAAGGATTTATGTTTGCACAGTTATATAAATTAGATCCATCTTATAGTTTTCACACATCTGTATATAAATACTATATAACATTAAAGGTCTAGTTGTATTATCATAACAATTTTAGCCTATGCGAAAAAAGCATGGACTTGGACATACACAAAATATATCAATATAAAAATGTATTAAAATATCCAAAATATTACCTCTCGATATTTATCCATATTATTGAAAACTTTTTTAGCTATAAACTTCTTTAAATGAGTTACAGTAACTTGAGCTGAACACCGTATAAATTTTCTGCGCATTTGCTTTAATGTAGACGTTTGTGCTTCTAAAAGAATATTAACTTGTTCGTCAGATCTATGATAGTCGGAATCCTCTACTTTTGAAGAAGAGGATTGAGAACCAGTTTCCTTATCTAAGCAATTGTCTAGGAAAAAGAAAAAAACTTAATTTAATAGCAAATTCCTTTTATCAAATATCTTTATTTATAAGACAATTGTTCAATACATACACTTAAAATAAAAAATATTTTCCATAAGCCGAGATGGCTCGATGCTTTGCAGTTAGTTTATTTTAATACAGCTAAAAACTTGGTCAAAAGGCTATAAATTTTTATATACTTACTAGGTAGGGTTTTGGGATAAGGCATTCCTCTCCTCTTATAGAAGTCTCTTTCACGTCTCACTTCATCTAGAAAAAGATATTAATTAAATAATTGTACAATTTAGCAATTATTATTACTGATTTTTTGCATTTTAAAAGTATGTCATATTCCCCATGGCAGAATCGCGGTGGCAATGTCGCAAAATGGGAAAGATTTCTTGCAGAAAAAAAAATTTCATTTGAAAAAAAAATATTTTTGAGAGGAGGAGATCTATGCAACAGCAAAAGGATCTTTTGTATATGTTTCAATTCTGCAGAATGATATTGGTAAAAGGCGACAGACTTCTGTGTTTCGGCAGATTTTCATTCCCCCACCCCGAAATTTTTCTTTCCCTCCCCTCACTTCCCAAACATTAAAGTTGAAAACTTTTTAAATTGTTAAGCTCTAAATTCTGCCCAGTTTTTTACTTTCTTCTAGCTTTAAAAGGTAATGGATTCATGAAAATTTTAGACAGATTTAGAAGGTCCTGAATACGATTTGACTGTTTTTAGAAAAAGGCTGTCTGAGAGTGACTGTCTGTAGGTGATAAAAAATTTGTTGGTGCTCTATCTCAAGAACTAATGTACAGAATTTAATAAAACTTTTGATTCGGTTAGACCTTGATATAAATTGGTACTAATTAGTTTTGTGTGTAAACTGCCCAACAGGTGGCGCTCCTATACTGTATTTTCGTGATTTCTGCAAAAGCTATCTCAAGAACTAATGCACAGATTTTCAAACTGCATTTTCAGTTAGACATTGACATAAGTTGTAGATTATTAGGTTTTTGCACATACCGCCCAGCAGGTGATGCTGCTATGCTGTATTAATCATGATTTTCAAGGTAGCTGTATCTCAAGAAGGATTTTCATCAAACTTCAGATTCAGTTAGACGTTGACATAAGTTGTTGCTTATTAGGTTTTGGTGTAAATCTTCCTACATTTGGCGCTGCTATACTGCCTTTTTCAGGATTTAACACGATTTTAGTGATAGTCATATCTCAAGAACTAATGCACAGAATTTAATAAAACTTTAGATTCAGTTAGACCTTATACAAATTGATACTGATTAGATTTTGGTGTAAATCGCCCAACAGGTGGCGTTGCTATGCTGAATTTTTCACGATTTCTGCAATAGCTCTATCTCAAGAACTAATAAATGGATTTTCATCAAACTTCAGATTAAGTTAGACATTGACATAAGTTGTTGCTGATTAGGTTTTGATGTAAATAGCCCAACAGGCGGTGCTGCTATCCTGCATTTTTCAAGATTTACAAGACTTTAGCGATAGTCTTATCTCACAAATTAATGCACCAAGTTTCAAACTTCATATTCTGTTAGGCAGTTAGACCTTGACATAAGTTGGTGCTGCTATGCTTTCATTTTTCGGTTCAAAAATGCATAATTAAAAAAAATATGCTTTATGAAGTATTAACATGTATGAGATAGAAGAAAGTTTTGCGATCGACACATCTGACTAGTTAATATTGTTTTGCTCTAGTTGGCTTATTATTAGTTTGAACCACTAATACATAAAAACAGATAACCCCATTTCTTCTGCACTGAAATTTCTAATCAAGCCCCCCCCCCTCATCACATTGTTTAAAATATGTATGCTCTAATAAATGATCAATCATCTACCTCCCCTCAAAAATTTTAGTTTCTCTCTCTTTGATCCCTCCTTTCTAGCATTCAACCCTTAACTGCTGTGACAAAACTGTTGCATAGATACTGTGAGTGGTTTCTTAGACCGTTTGTTCAGAAGATGAATAAAGCGCTTGAGTAACTCATAAGATACTGTTTCTGTGCTAAACTTTATGTACAGTACTATTATAATTAAAATTCCTCTATTCAGAATTTTCTAGCGATAATACTAAGGCTCCAAACAAAACAAAATTTTACTAGTATCTATAGTTAAACTGAAAATTGAAAAAAACAGCAGTCTGTGAGGACTGCTAACAATAGTTAACAGTTGAAGTTGTTAATCTTAAAAATTCTCAAGTTTTATTTTAAAAAACTGTGTCCTTTTTAGCTCACAGTCTATCAAAGCCCGAGAGCTAATGCGCCCGCAGGTTCTGTATGTATGTACGTATGCAGTCGCATAGCCAGGATTTCATTTTGGAGGGGTCCAGAATTTGTCTTTAGGTTTATATACATAGTAATTATATATAATAAAACCCGCCAAGATAAAATCGTAATAAGTGGTAAAAATTCCGTTTTAGACAGGTTTTTTTCTTAGCAGGTGTAATTGTATAACATTCTTTTCTATGGGACAAAGGCATATTTCCATTTAAGTCAACATTCCGTTATAGGCAGGTTTCGTTTCCACAAGTTTTGCTGTTTTTAGTCAAATATACTTATTTATGTTATATAGAGAGTAAAACCTGTCAAAACAGAACCTGTCTTTATCGGAAGCATTACGTGGTCCTGATATCAATTATCATACAATTAAATCTACTGAAAACTTGTCTGAAACAGGATTTATCACTGCTCTTTTGTGATTTCGATTCAGTCTTAACATATTTTACTGTACTTATAAATACAGTAAAGCCTGTGAAAGCGGAACCTTTCTACAATGGAATCCTGTCTCAAACGGATCCAATGAAATGAACAATACATCTTATTGAGGTAGTGTATCTCAGGTGTAATTAATCACACTTCTTAAATTGGAAACTTGTCTAAAATGGAACTTTTTTCCATTTCCTTGCATTCCTATCTTGACAGGATTGACTGACAATTTCTTAATATAAAAAAATAGTATGTGTAAAATAAAGTATAATCAATCTCTATAATTGCAACTAATAATACAATGAAGTTACATTAATATTTATGAATGAAAAAGATTTTTCAAACACTATGATATAAAAAACTGAACACATACTGAAGAGTTAAAATGTATTTAAATCAAGTTTCGTACAACATAAACATTTGCTTACATTAAAGTTAAGATCAAATGGTTAAGTTTATAACAGCAATTTTCATGTTTGATTTCTTGTCATTTAATTAAGAACTTGTGCTGCAATAGGTACTGGATAATGAGTTGAAATAATTGTCGATCCCGTCAGCCACACTGATTCCCCATGAGAGTTGCTGAAACGATCTTGCAATGTAGGAATGTAGTCCAGTAGAAATAGCATTTTACCTTACAAAAATTCGGGTAGTTCTAATTTTTGGATGTGCTGTAAAGGTTGACCCTCTAATAAAGAAAACCAAGTTTTCGACCTTCTAGACCTTGTGCGTTTTTCACAATATTGAAAAAAACAATATTTTTCGGCACTTTTTTCGATTTTTCTTAAATAACTCGATTTCAGTGTATTTTACAAAAAAAGCACTTTCACCATTTTGTAGAGCATAAAATTCTCTACAACATGCAGTATTCATGTTTGTAAATTGTCCAAATAGGGGGTAAGATACGGAGCCGGGAAAATAGGATAAAATTTGCAAAAAGTGCAAAAATCCACAAATGACGTTAGTTTTTGCTTAATAACCTACTTTTAGTGAGTTTTAGAGACAAAAGTGTCAATATAAAGTTTGTAAAGCATGAAGTAGTCTATAAGTTTCATTTATTAGATCATTAAATATATATAATAGACTCTAAAAATCAGAATAATACAATTTATGGTTAAAACAAAAAAATACCGCCTGACAAGTCATTAATTTAAAAACGAGCTTTTATTTTTGATATTGATTAAACAATGCAATTAATTAATTATAGTATGTACAATAATAGGTAAGTTGAATAGTTGAGGGGGGGGGTGAAGTTAACCAAAAAACCTAGTCGGTAGACATAGGTTCAGGGCCAAGAATTCAAAGTCGAAAGTAAAATTAATAGCTGGGAATAATGTAAAAAAATACTTGAAAGATAAATAAGTTATAATTTAGAAATTTTGAAAAGGAAAAGGAGTATCTAAGGCCGAAACTAAGGGAGGTGGGAGCGAAAGGAGTATGTGGCCCGGGCGCTAGAATGGAATCGATTTTTCTTAACTCAATTTCAGTGCATTTTACAGAAAAAGCATTTTTACCATTTTGTAGAAGATAAAATTCTCTACAACATGCAGTATCCATGTTTGTAAATTGTCCAAATAGGGAGGTGAGATACGGAGCTGGGAAAATAGGGTTAAATTTTGAAAAAATGCAAAAATCCGCAAATGGCGTTATTTTTTGCATTTTAGAAACAAAACTGTCATAATAAACTTTTTAGAGCATGAGATAGTCTATAGTTTCATTTATTAGATAATTAAATATTGGTAATAGACCTTAAAAATCACAGCAAAAAGATTTTGGGTGAAAACAGGAAAATACCGCCTGACAAGTTTATTAATTTAAAAAACGAGCTTTTATTTTTGATATTGAAAATACGATGTGGTTAATTAATTATAGAATGCACAATAAATTAATCAACAAATACATAGTAAGTATTATATAGTCGCTTTGTCATATATGTTTCCTTTTTCTGCTGCTTGGCCCTGGTAATGATACCATCGTCTCAGATACTTCATCGTCCGTCTCTGTACTTTACTCGATTAGTTGTTCTAGGTCATCAAAGTCCTCAAGGTCCAGTATAATATCATGAGCGTTGCCACATAGTTGGTTGTGGCACTTCACGCAGATAACTGAGTACTTCAAGCCTGCCTTTCTAGAACTGCAATTCGTACTACAATTTTTTTTTTCATTGGCAAGATATGAAATTGAGTAGAGTTTGAGGAGCTGGTCCATTCATCATGGTGACTGGAATGAGCCCATCACCACCCCACTTCCAGCCGCATTCAAGAGGATCCTTTTCGTTTCCCAGCCATGTTTGAATGCATGATATTCAGCAGCATCACAAGTAGGTGGTAGTCTAGCTATATTTAATTTAATATTGTTAGCTGCTCTAGCGAAGCTGACATACCGCAATACATTCAAGTTTTGGTTGAGATCACCTCCATACAAGGCAAGAAGTACACCTTCTGTGGCTTCAACAAGTTTGTGCCTCTCTGCATTTGAGTCTTTAAAGATTTGAACCTTTTGGTTCAGGGATGGGTTCTGAAGAATTCTGCAATATTTCATTTTCCCATGGCTGTAGAGCACAGAAGTGGTGTCACAACCACTTACTGCATGAAGAAAAAGAATATTTTGTGCAACTTCCTTAAATTTGAAACACTCTTTGGAGTAGAGATCATCAGGCGGTTTCCATCTCCTGGCCCTTCAGAAATAAACATTGTCTGCAGCTAGAGAAGCCACAAGAACAAGA
This sequence comes from Maratus michaelseni, assembly GCA_963931845.1. Classification (NCBI taxonomy): domain Eukaryota; kingdom Metazoa; phylum Arthropoda; class Arachnida; order Araneae; family Salticidae; genus Maratus; species Maratus michaelseni. Next base: position 411,643,065 of record OZ007586.1, read on the forward strand.
AGGTCCATTGCCTTCACAATTGACAATGACAGCATCGTAATCACGGGCTTAGGAAATAGCTGTGTTCACTATTAGCACATCTGCATCTTCAGTGGCCTGCGTAGTGATCATTTGTGCTTTTTCAAATTCATTTCGAAGCATATAAATGAAAAGTTCTTTATTTTTTTTTCATTTCCCAATAATTTTTCTTGTGGCATCTGTGGAAACATAGTCTCATTGGACTTAACCTCAGCAGAAGTATGAATCTTCAAGCGACGAGCACTTTCTGCACTTTTTATACTTTTTTGATTATATTCAGGATAAGTTTCTAATATTTTCTTTATTTTAAAATTTAAAACTGAATTCAAAACACCGGAAAACAATTCTCCTTTATACAGGTTTCCTTCTTATCAGGTATAATTGTTGTTATTCTTTTTGTTGGGACTAACATTCTCAAACTGAGATACATTTACCATCAATGTAAACTTTGACTAACAAAAATATGTGGGACAAATGAATACAAACACGACAAACAAAATCCTCATTGTGCGCCCTCTTCTCCTTCCATTCTAGCGCCCGGGCCTATGCTCCTTTTGCTCCCATCTCCCTTAGTTTCGGCCTTAGATACTCCTTTTCCTTTTTAAAATTTCTGAATTATAACTTATTTATCTTTCACGTATTTTTTTTACATTATTCCCAGCTATTAATTTTACTTTCGACTTTGAATTCTTGACCCTGCACCTATGTCTTACCGACTAGGTTTTTTGGTTAATTTCGCTCCCCCCCCCCCTCAACTATTCAACAGTAACCTATTATTGTACATACTATAATTAATTAATTGCATCATTTAATCAATATCAAAAATAAAAGCTCGTTTTTAAATTAATGACTTGTCAGGCGGTATTTTTTTGTTTTAACCATAAATTGCATTATTTTGATTTTTAAGTCTATTATAGATATTTAATGATCTAATAAATGAAACTTATATACTACTTCATGCTTTACAAACTTTATAATGACACTTTTGTCTCTAAAACGCACTAAAAGTGGGTTATTAAGCAAAAACTAACGTCATTTGTGGATTTTTGTACTTTTTGCAAATTTTAGCCTGTTTTCCCGGCTTCGTATCTCACCTCCTATTTGAACAATTTACAAACATGAATACTGCATGTTGTAGAGAATTTTATGCTCTACAAAATGGTGAAAGTGCTTTTTCTGTAAAATGCACTGAAATCGAGTTATTTAAGAAAAATCGAAAAGAGTGCCAAAAAATATTGGTTTTTCCAATATTGTGAAAAACGCACAAGGTCTAGAAGGTCGAAAACTTGGTTTTTTTTAAATAGAGGGTCAACCTTTACAACATATCCAAAAATCAGAACTACCCGAATTTTTGCAAGGCTAGGCCCTTTTTTACGCTATTTCTACTGGACTAATGTAACAAACACAGGCAATAAATATAGTTGACGTTAGGGAAAATAGTTTGGTTACAATATTGTCTAAAACAGTCATAATTCTTCTGGGTTGCTCTTTTTCAAGTTCTGCTGTTTTTGATACCAAAGTAAATATTTCGGCCTCAATAGTTCTTTCTGATATCTGGTTGGTTTAAAAGATTATTTTTTGTAAAAAAAATATTTATGATTTGGGAACAGTTTTAGAACATACTCTAAGCTCAGCAGCAATCTCTCGGACTTTGGTATGTGGATTAGCTTCAAATTATGCTTTCATTTTTTTTATTGTTAATGACAGAATGTCATCCACGACCTTTTCCATATTCAAAACTCTCATTGCCACCAAGAAATTTCTAGAACCAATGTTAAACTGGGTGTTCACAAGTCATACTTGGGTCAAATGTAATGTTGAATTCAGACATTTTTCTCCAGGAAGGATTTCTGCAGAGGGTATCATTTTTTTCCGGAAGGTACACTGTGGAATTCCGGGAAGAATTGCACTTCTAGACCATTAATGAGCATAAAGTTCCAAATATTTCGGGGGATATTTTGATGTTCTGCGGTGGATAAATTTGATGTTCTGGGAGGGAGGGGGGGGGGAGTCCGGGCACCTGGACCCCCTCTTGACTACGCCACTCTACGTATGTACATAACTAGGGCTGGACGATATAAATTTAATATTGCAATATATCATTGAGTTAATATCGATATTGGTGATATATCGCAATAACTACCTTAAAATGTGTGGTGATAGAAATATTGCTAATTTTGAAAGACAAATGTACGAGCAATTTACATACCAACAGATGTAAAAAGCAACAAATCATATACATATTTAAGCGGAAAGCAAAGAAACTAACAAAAGAATAAATAAAAAGAAAACTGCCCAGTTAAACTGAGGGCATTGAGCTCACAGGCTATTCACATTAATTGTATATTATACTTCTATTTCAAGAAATTTGAAATAAGCCCCTCGAAAAATAAAGAAATCAATAATATAATAAGGGGGATCATCCCCTCGTTCCCCCTCCCTTATAGTTAACCAATGAACTCCTAAAACTAATCAGGGAAGCCTCTAATTACAATGAACATATATACAAAATTTGAAGCAAATCGAATAATTCTGTATGTAAAACCCATTTATCTAAATTAAGGGGGATTAGCCTCCGGTATCCTCCTTTATATTTAACCTATGAGCCCCCAAAACTAATCAGGGAAGCACCTTACCACAATGAGCCTATATACAAAATTTGAAGAAAATCAGATAATTCTGCATGAAAAGCCCATCTATCTAAATTAAGGGGGGGGTTAGCCCCCTTTATACTTAACTAATTAACCCCCAAAACTAATCAGGGAAACACCTTCTCACAATGAACCTATAAACAAAATTTGAAGCAAAACAGTTATTTCTATCAAGAGTTATCGCGTTATATACAAACATACGTACATACAGAACCGGCGGCATATTAGCTTTCAGGCTTTGACAGCCTGTGAGCTAAAATGTACCATAAAATTTTGCTTTATTATGCAAAATACTAGGTTTGATATTTAAACCTGTTTATTTATTTCAAAGTGCCATTGAATTCAAAATAAAATAAATTGCAAATGATAAAAATAAGTTACTGGCTAACAAAATTAAATAAAAACAAACAAACAAAATCAATATTCAGCATTACAATCTACTCAACACCATACATTCATTCATTTTAATACCAAGGCACTACCGATAATATTGGCCGAAAAAATAAATCTCAATGATCACTGAAGTAGTGCAATGCTATCGACTTGACAATAACCAACAGATACTCTAGCTCGTATTCTATTGGCCATCACATATCAATACCTTGACCCAGGGCCATGAGAAGAGGGGGGCCTTCGCCCTGGGCGCGAAAATTGAGGAGGTGCCAAATTTATACTACCAACCACAGTTTAATTTATTTATTTATTCATTTTTCAATCATCGATCATTTTCTGGGGAATTTCTTTTTCTCTTTTCACCATTCTGTCTCAAAATATATCATGATCTCTCAACAAATAAGTGCAATTTTCTCTTACGCTATTTAGTTGTTTGCAATTTCTGAATTACAATTAAACCTTTTAAAGTTACAACATAAACGTGAAATGTTTATTCAATAGAATTTATTTCTGTTTCTGTACTTAGGGGCGCCAAATTGAAACTTTGCCCCAGGCGCAATTTTCTCTTCGCACGGTCCTGCCACGAGCTATTGCAATAAGTCTGGACGAATAGCAGTAGCGGAGTATCGAGATGAATATGTCTGGACGATAGCTGTATTATTCAGTTACGAACAAAGAGTTTAATTTGCGGTTTGAGAGGAAAGTAATGAACTTAGACATAAGAGAATGTATTCGTATTGGGATATATTGTGATATTTTTTATTTGGGGATATTAACGAAAGCGAGATAATTAAAGGATAATCGTTGGAGAGGATATTCTGATTGGGATAAAGTAGAGAAGTGAATATCTGAATGCATGGATTGGACGAAAGGAATGGGTTGAAAAGGATATTATACGGAATATTCGATGCTTTTCTTGTGGTTTGAAGTCGAGAAAAAAATGTTTTTTGGATATATCGGTAGAGCTTAGCTTAGATATCATTATTGGGATATATTGCCAGAGTCAGAGCTTAGCTATCATTATTGGGATATATCGTCAGTGTCAGATCTTAGATTTTGTTATTGCGATTATTAAGAAATATCAATATTTGACTGATATATTGATAAATAATCCAGCCCTATACATAACGCAGTAACTCTTGATAGAAATATCCGATTGCTTCAAATTTTGTATGTAGGTTCATTCTGATAAGGAGTTTAGTTTTGGGGCTTCATTGGTTAAGTATAAAGGGGGGGGGGGACAGTGTGCTAACCCTCCCCCCCCTAATTTAGATAAACAGATTTTTCATGCAGAATTATCCAATTTGCTTCAAATTTTGTGTATAGGTTCATTGTGATAAGGCGCTTCCTTGATTAGTTTTGGGGATTCATTGGTTAAGTATAAAGGGGGGGGGGGGTAATCCCCCCTTAATTTAGATAAATGGGTTTTTCATGCAGAATTATCCAATCTGCTTCAAATTTTGTATATAGGTTCATTGTGATAAGGCACTTCCCTGATTAGTTTTGGGGGTTCATTGGTTAAGTACAAAGAGGGGAAACGGTGGCTAATCTCTCCTTAATTTAGATAAGTGGGTTTTTCATGCAGAATTGCTTCAAAATTTTTATATAGGTTCATTGTGATAAGGTGCTTCCCTGATTAGATTTGGGGGTTCATTAGTTAAGCATAAAGGGGGAACAGGGGCTAACCCCCCTCTTAATTTATTGTTGATTTCTTCATTTTTCAAGAGACATTATTCTTTGAAATAAGAGTACAATATACAATTAGTGTGAATAGCCTGTGAGCTCGATGACATCAATTTAACTGGGCACTTTTTTTTTAAATTTTATGTTTTGCCTTAATTATTTTATTTGTTAATTTGACATACTAATACATAAATATTCATCTAGATTCCTTTTGCCCCCCCCCCCCCCTTCAAAATTTCTGATCACCTCCCTTTGGCTCCACCATCACACAGTTTAAAATATTTTAAAACTCGCATTAAAAAATAAACAATCTGCCCTATTTATTACTTTGAAATAACAATAAATGAATTGTTTATTTACTAACTTTCCCCCAATTTAAATAAATGCTTCTCTTCCTCCTAACACATAATTTAAAATTCTTTAATCTTTTTTTGTTTTATTTGTCAATTTTCATAAACAATAAATAAATAATAATTTTTTAAAATTATCCGATGAAATGTCTACTTTTCCTTATTTCTCCTCTCCAGCATACAAAGTTTAAAAAAAAATTTTTTTTGGCTTATTTGTCTGCTGTCTTGCCTTAGTGCTCATTATCTTATTTGCTACACTTCGAAGAAACAAAAAAATAATCAAAATAATCATTCTTAATTTCCCAAGGAGGATTTTTAAATACGGGAATGGAAAGGAGGGAGGGGAGAGCAAAATATTTAAACTTTTTTTTAGTTTGGCCTCGTCTTGACTTCAGACACTCTACCTGCAGAAAGATTTTGTTGTTAAATACAGTTTGTCGCAGAAAGCATAGTAATTTACTGCCACAGGGGGCCATATTAAAGAATAATAGCACTTTCTTACATTATCAAGTTAAAAGTTCCAATATCATTCTAGGTTTGTTTAAGTTATTTCTCTTCTGAATGCATCTGAATGCATGGATCGGACGAAAGGAATCAATGGGTTGACGAGGATATTATACGGAATATTCGGCGCTTTTCTTGTGGTTTGAAGTCGAGAAAAAAATGTTTTTTGAATATATCGGTAGAGCTTAGCTTAGATATCATTATTGGGATATACTGCCAGAGTCAGAGCTTAGCTATCATTATTGGGATATATCGTCAGTGTCAGATCTTAGATTTTATTACGATTATTAAGAAATATCAATATTTGATTGATATATTGATAAATAATCCAGCCCTATACATAACGCAGTAACTCTTGATAGAAATATCCGATTGCTTCAAATTTTGTATGTAGGTTCATTCTGATAAGGAGTTTAGTTTTGGGGCTTCATTGGTTAAGTATAAAGGGGGGGGGGGACAGTGTGCTAACCCTCCCCCTAATTTAGATAAACAGATTTTTCATGCAGAATTATCCAATTTGCTTCAAATTTTGTGTATAGGTTCATTGTGATAAGGCGCTTCCTTGATTAGTTTTGGGGATTCATTGGTTAAGTATAAAGGGGGGGGGGGGGTAATCCTCCCTTAATTTAGATAAATGGGTTTTTCATGCAGAATTATCAGATTTGCTTCAAATTTTGTATATAGGTTCATTGTGATAAGGCACTTCCCTGATTAAGCATAGATCGATTACTTTGTGCGAATTTTAATTCATAAACCAAAACCAATTACAACGTTGTAACGCACATATATGAAAACTGGTACAAAAAAACACATATGGCCGTTTCAAGGATGCATCGATCCCCTTCCTCAGTGCGAAAAAAAAAAGGATAAAAACTCTTTCCTGATTAGTTTTGACAAGATATCAAATCTGTTTAAATTTATTATAAATCCTCTTAATATTATCTAAAACTTTTAAATTGACAAGTTTTTTATAGGACCAACCCTTATAGCAAAAATAAAATAAAATCGCTGCTGGCTCCGCCTGCAAACAAGTTAGGTTTCGAAGTGGGTGGTTCCAACTGGCACATCATGGCAAAAAGGTCATTTCTTCTGCAATTCCCAACAAACAGGCACCCCCATGGTCTGCATCTTCGAAATCTACCTGTTCTTGTAGGCCGAGCCATCAGGGATTTTTTTTATTTTTTAAGGACATTTTTTTTGTATATTTTCCAGATTTTTAAAAATTCTTTCTATCACATTTTGCATTTTTTAGACAAAAAATTAAATAAATATTTGCTTACTATAAAGATTACATGCTAGAGCTAAAAACTAGGGATTTTGAGGAGTCTAAAACAAGCTTTCATGAATAATGTTTTTTATTTTTAAATAACTTTTGAACCAAATATATAACAAATTTAAACACCTAGAGATAATGTACTTTGTTAATTGTCAAAGGGTCTTAAAATAAAAACAGTAAATAAAACAATAAAAAGTTTTATTAACAAACAGTCTACATGTTTCAGCTTCACCAAAGCCATTTTCAAGACAAATAAGAGTATTCTACAGATGCATGATCTATAATGCAATGATCTAAAACAACATTCACATTCTCTCTCAGATTACTTAGGTAGTTTTATTTTATTTTTACTTTGATGTTTATTTCCATACTCATAACTATGAAGTAACTCAACCCATAATTTTGGTAGGTTAAATGATGTTGTATCATTACATATTGAATTTTCACATGTTAGAATTTCAATGGTTTCTCTTATCTTCAGACGTATATGAAATCCCATTCATTAAAACTGGTGGATCAATGAATTATATTGGCATGACTAGCAGGAAATTTAGTTATAGAAAAAAGGAACACATTGCTGATACAAAGAATAACAGAAAAACCACACCACTTGCAAGATTATATCAAGAAGCCATCCAAATAAATTTTAATAAAAACAAAATAATTTTTCCTTCCAATCTATACTATTCATCCATTATAAGAGAAACCATTGAAAATGCAACATGTGAAAATTCAATATGCAATGATACAGCATCATTTAACTTAACAAAATTATGGGTTGAGTTACTCCATGGAAAGAATAGAAAGTGAAAGGAGAGAATAAACATCAAAAGTAAAATTAAAATAACCTCAGTAATCTAAGGGAGAATGTGAAGAGCATGAATGATGGCATTTTAAATTGTGCATCTGTAGAATATAGCTTGTAGAAAATCGCTTCAGTGAAGCTGAAACATGTAGACAGTTTGTATATAAAAATTTTTATTGTTTTACTTACAATTTTTATTTAAAACCTTTTAGCAATTGACAAAGTATAACTTTTCAATTAATGCGCTTATAGTTACAAAATTTATAATCAAAATGAAATTCAAAATGTGCAGATTACTTGCAAATTTAATTCTGGGTAGAATAACAAACCTTTGTTTTGTTATTAGGCGTTCGAAAATTTTGTTTTGTTTGAAGCTTTAATTAAAGAAAACTAACTATTTACTAACATTTTAGTACATTTTTTGTTATATATAATTTGTATAGATCATATACAGGGCTACATAAAAGAATTTAAATATAATATTGCATATAAGTGATAACTGCTGGCAGCACATTGTCAGTGATATTAAGCATTTTCAAGTTTAACTAGATTTTAGTATATGACGTGTTGTCTTTAAATTCTATATATCATATAAAGAGCTGTCCAAAAGAATTCTAATTAATTACAATCTTTGGATAAATATTGTTGAAAATGTGTTTTCAACTGTGTTATATAATTTTCAAGTGAACTAACTTTTACTATACTATGTGGTGTGAGTATAGTTTAAATAAATTCATATACAGGGTGGCACATAGTACACTGATGCCTATGTATGACATTTGTCAGAAAATCATTTATAATTGTATTATACATTTTCCAGGTGAATTAAATATTATGCTGTGCGCAGTGTATACAAATCTATAGATCATATACAGTTTTCAACTGTATTATGCATTTTCAAAATTTTTTTAGAAATAAAGTTTCATAACAATATTCTGGTAGTGTTTGAAAGTGCTTTATAATCTATGCTTGATGCATGATTTTATTTTATTGTTTAAGATGATACCATGATGATTACTTTTGTATTCAATTAGATGTACATATTTTTTCATGTGTGACATTTTAAATTGCAAATCTTCTGCTGTTTCACTGAAGAAATGCACAAGATTTTAATATGTTTTTTTTGATAAATTCAGATATAGAATACTTTTGTCAATTCCTTCTAATGAATTTTATTCTAAGTACAGTAGAAGCCCGAAATAACGCGGTTCGATATACCGCGAATTCAGATTTAACGCGGGGGAAAGTATGTCCCCCGAAAAAAAAGATTAATTTTAGGATAAATTTTCCATTTAAAATTTCAGTGAAACATAATGCTTTTTCGCACATTTTATCTTCTGTCAGTCAGATAACCCACGGCCCTTAGTGTTGAACAATGACTCAAGAACACGATAACAACGATTCCGGATTCACAATGAGTGATTTGCAGTCTGCGGTTAGTAATATGCATCTCAATATCTCTGTTGACGATTTAAATGACTGGATAGAAATTGACAACAGCGGACCAATTTCAGAGGTCATAACAGATCAGGATATCATTGATGCTGTAACGCATAAAAATTGCAGTGAGCAAGATGATGATGATAAAATTGAAAATGATGTGTAAGACGACGTTCCACATGTTAGTGAAGTCATTTCACACTTAACGAATTTCGTGGATGGAGAAGCAAGACGATTCAGATAGTGTTCATCTACTCCATCTTGCTAGTGTGAAACAATATGTCCAAAAGAAACGAAATGCCTCAGTTTGCCAAACAACACTTACGGACTTTCTTAAGACAGTGTAAGATTAAGTTTGTGTTCAATTAATGATAGAGTTAATTACATTTCACAAAGCGGGTAAGTGTTTTCATCATTTTGTACCATTTCTTGACACCATTCCAATATACCGCGGTTAAGCTATAACGCGGGTGTGAAACATGTCTCCCAAAACCCGCGTTATATCGGGCTTCTACTATATATTTTTACTTATTGACAGAAGTTAAAAATAATTTTTTAGATAATTGTAACAATACCTTTCAAATCTAATTTCTTTTTAACTGGAAGAGAGTCTTTTTAAACTACCAATGACTACAGCTAGTTGCAATTTAAAAATGACACTCTCTCACATAAAAAGGACTTTAATTTCAAAAGATAATGTAATAGATGATTTTTATTTGTGTCATTCTTTTTGAAAACTGACAATATAATAACACTTATTTAAACAGATCATTTAATAAAAGACACCTGCCACTTACTTTGTTGGAGATTTGGAACTAATTTGTACACAATATCTTGCATAGTTCGATCATAGCTGCAAATAAAAAAAAGAAAAAGAAAGAAATTAGAATAAAACTAAGCAATTCTGATTTGTAAATAAGGCTATTTAGACAATAACATTGCAATACTGCAAAGAAAACTCAGGTTAAAATGTACATCCTGTTAAATATTTATTAAATATCTCAGTCATATGAATATATAGTTTATTATGCTTTCTAAACTAATAAAGTGTTTAAACACATTTAGATACCTTATGTATTGCAGCGGATGACTTTGGTGAATAACAATTTCACACGTTGGGCAGGTATTATTATCTTCAAGATGCTTTACGAGGCAACTTTTGCAAACTGAAAATTAAATATTATATTAATGAAAAGACAAACATAACAAAAAATAAAACATTTATTATTGCAATTTCTTTTCAAATCACAAATAAAATTACTAAAAATAAGAAAGGTAAAAATTAAATATGTTAATGCACATATAAATATGCAAGCAGAATGAACAAAATAAAAACTTGTTATGAATAACTATAATTTTTACAAATTTGAAAACTCAAGAAGCTAAAAGAGGACTAAGGGAAAATAAAAAAAACTGTAAAAAATCATTTGTAGGAAATAAGAATGTTAATATAATCTTCACATTAAAATCATTTAAATGTTAAAGCACCATAAATATATTGAAAAATATTTTGAACTGAATTTTCATAAATCAAAATAATGAAAATATTTTTTTTTAATTAACAAAGATGTACATTTTCAATTGATAAAATTGACAAAAGTTAAATTCAGTAAAAAGACACAATGACTCATGTTTTCTTCAATGCATGGCACAGCTGATCACCTACATACCAGGGGTAATTCTGAGTAAAAAAAAAAAAATTCTGAAATTCACAACAAATTTTCTGAAAGGTTACAACAGAGGGGAGGACACTAAGTATGTGTTTTTTCTGCCCTTTGACGAAATTTACATTTTTTCGCGATTTTTTGACGAAATTTGTCATTTTACAGTGATTTTTTGATGAAATTTGCTGTTTTTTCTGCAATTTGACAAAATTTGCCGTTTTACAGTGATTTTTTGATGAAATTTGTCGTTTTTTTCTGCAACTTTTTGACAAAATTTGCCATTTTTTAGCGATCCTTAGAGAAAATTTACCACTTTTCGCAATCTTTTGACAAAATTTGCCTTTTTTTAGCGATCTTTAGAGAAAATTTGCTGTTTTTTCGCGATTCTTTGAGAAATTTACATTTTTTTTCGGCAATTCTTTGACAAAATTCACGTTTTTTCGTAATCCCTGGACAAAATTTGTGTTTTTTCGCGATCCTTTGACAAAATTTGCAGTTTTTTGGGATCTTTTGATGAAATTTGCCTTTTCTCCTGCGATCCTTTGACGAAATAGGCGATTTCTCTTCGAACGATTGACAAAATTGATTTTTTTTTGCGACCATTTGTCGAAAAACGCGATATATTTTATGTCCGAATTTTCAGATTTATGACTGATTTTTTTTAATTTTCAGAAATGATTGCCTTAATTTTTCGGAAAATTCGGAACAGAATCACCCCTGCTACATACTCATATTTTTCACATGTATCATAAGCAGCTTATTTATTTTCCTCATAATTGCACTTTCTACCTATTTGTATACATTCATATTTCCCCACCTAACACAAGAAAATTGTCACATATTGCAACCACAAGACTTGCACTATATGGCCAAAAGTCATCAGAAACTTTCAATTTTAGACACTTTGTCAAGTATTTCTCTAGATGCTCACTAAATTCTTTAAAGAACACATTTGACCTCATATGCCTCTGTGCAGGTTTGATTATGAGGGCAATTAGGAGACCAACAACATATTCAATAGTAAAAATATTTTTGATTACCCTGTAAAATAAAATGCTTGAAATGATCTGTAGCTGTAGCACATGACCACATGGATCTTGTACAATATTTGTATTCATTTTGGTAAGAATAGCACATATATTCACAGAGATATAAATCTTTAAATAATTTCAAGAAATTTCTGCATTTTTTTGTTTATAGCATGCAGAGTTTTTTACCAAATTCAGCAAAATAAAATCAATGTCGATCTCATGTTTTCATTTATTCTACAATTTTAAAACTGTTACATGTGCTTCCCAGATGGATATACAAAAAGAAAAAAAAAACACTTATTCAGGATACTATCTTGGTTGTAGCAATATTTGTTTAAAATATTCATATTTACTATTTGAAAAAAAAAAAAAAAAAAAAAAAAAAAATTAAAAAAAGGTTTATGCCGATTTCATGTTTTTTCTTTTTTTTTCTGCAGTTTTAAACTACAGCTCAAAAATATAATGGTAGCAAACTATTGTGATAGTTGAGAAAGAAGGTACAATGGAGATTCTGCTTTCTTTCATCAGTATTTTATTTATTATTATTATTTTTAACACTTTCCAACCTAGTTGAAAAGTGTTTATGACTTCGGTTTGTCTGGCCGTCTGTCGTATGGCCGTGCTCTAACTCCCGTAAATATGCTCGGATTACTCTGCAATTTTTATATGTTATTGTCGTTATCTATAGCATGTTCCCTATTTCAACAGAAGTGCGTAGCACTTATAGTTTTTTTACAGAGACACTCAGAAGAATTCCGTTACATTGCGGTCTATGGGGAAAAATCATTTGTGGTTTTATTTAAATGTTTCACTATTTTAAATCATTGAAATTTATATATATATCACTAAGGTGCATTACAAGAAGCTTAATATGGAATAGGGTGTGCATAGCACTTAGAGTTACTTTACAGGGACAGTCAAAAGAATTCCGTTACATTACGGCTATGGAGAAAAATCGTCTGCGGTTTATTTAAATAATGTTTCACTATTTTAAACGCATTGAAATTTATATATATCACTAAGGTGCATTACAAGAGGCTTACTACAGAATAGTGTGTGTATAGCAGTCATCGTTCATTTACAGGGACACACAAAAGAATTCTCTACTGTCTGTTAACAATAATTCATGGAAGTGCGTTTTAAGTTACTGAACGAGATTTTAAATTGAACTCGCTTTTTGTCTATTACGTGCTGTGTATAAATTCTGTATTTCATATACAGGGAAGCACAAAAGTTCGCGAACACATTTCCGTTTATTGACAGAAACTCCAGAAGGAGAATTTTAAACTGTGCTACGCGTTTCCTAACTGAACTAAAATTTAGAATCCTATGTAGTATATATACAAATCTATAGATCATATACAGGGCTGAATAAAAGTATTCGGATATTTTTCTGAATATTGTATATGTTGGAAATTCCTGAAATTGTGTTTTTAAATATGTTATGCATTTTCCAAATTGTTTACTTAGATGTTATCTTATCTTTCAGCTTATTAAACTGTATGATTTGTAAAATTATTTTGGAAGCGTTGGAAAGTGTTACATAATATATGCTTGACGCATGATTTTTCGTTCTTGTTTAATATTTAAAAGACCTTAATAAAACAGGGGTCTGTCCAAACTTTTTTCACAGGGTCCTGTTTTTGTGAAATTGTGAACAGCTTTTTATATTTGTGAAAAATTTAATCATAATTTTGTAAATTTGAAATGGTCGTTATAATCAGGTTTATGCATTTTTAAGAAGGTATATGGATATAAAATACATATATTTTCTTTATATATGTAAAAGTAACAGGTCAGATTTTACTTTTAAATGATTAATTTGTGAAATGTTTGGTTTAAAGATTGAAAAATTTTGTGAAAAACCTATTTTTAAGACAAATAATTTTGTGAAGGGTCCTGTTTTAGGGAAAATAATTTTGTGAAGGGTCCTGTTTTAGGGAAAATAATTTTGTGAAGGATCCTTTTTTTAAATGAAAAATTTTGTGAAGAGTCCTTTAGAGGACCCAATTTTTTCCTAAACAGATCCTTGTAAAATATCATTATAACTATGATACCATTTATTCACATTGTCACTAGGGCTGGATTATTTATCAATATATCGGTCAAATATTGATATTTTTTAAATATCGCAATAACAATATTTAAACTCTGACTCTGCCAATAAATCCCAATAACAATAATATTCATGTTTTGTTTTACGATCACCGTAAAATCGAGCCCCGATAAACAGCGACAAATATCCCGTACCAATATGTCCTTCAATCCTTTTTTCATTTGATCTATCTATTTATTCACTATTCTGCTTCATCGAAAACGGAAAATTACCTCCGCTGATTATCTCTCTATCATATATCAAAGTAAGGAATATTCCAATATATCCCAATACGTTCAGTCTTTAAAAACCACAAATTCTACTGTTCGTTACAGATAAATACTGAATAACACTTTCGCTACTGAATAACAATTATCGCGCGGTCCTTGTTTGGCTGCTGTGATTGGTCCAGACTTATTCCGATAACTCTGAGCTTTTGATATGTGATGACGAAAAAGATGAGCGTTGATTATTGCGTAGTATTGATAATGCTTTATTTATAGAGTGCGGTTTCTTGGAGTCGGAAGTAATTTATATCCGAGCTTAAAATGAGTATCGAATTGAATTGATTCGGTCTTTTTTGGTTGCCCCGTTCATAAAAAAGGTGCTTTAAATACATTGAAAATTTTTACACTGAATTTCACTAGATTATCTAAATTTAACTTATTGCTTATTCTAGTGGATTTTATTTGTAAATTAAATTTCTGAACGGATGTCTATCAGTTATTCAGCAAAGAATACTTTTTTTTTCAATGAGAGATTCTTTAAATAATTTAAACAATGTTAGATAATAATTAACGCAAAAAAAGGAAACAAAAATTGCATAGTTGCCATGATTAAATTTTGTAGTAAATCGTATGTTTCTCAAAATATGCAATATTTTTAAAATTTTTTAAATTCATATTTTTAGTCATCCAAGGTATTCCTTTGCTAAATTAAAAATAAGAAACGATAATGATAATTGATAAAATGAAGTTTTTCAGGATGGACTGATTTCTTTATGCCAAGATTAAACGAAGGATATATGACGAAAGGATCGTGATGTATGGATGGTTTGGTCCGGGCCCATTTTGTGTACAGAATAAACGAAATCAGACTCAGCCTCCCCCCCCCCCCCCCCCCCAAACTGTAAAACCAAGTAAAACAAAGTTTGGTATTATTAAACAAATAATTAAATTCTATTAAACGAAAATTCTATACATTTTTATGTGGACAACTTTGAATTTCATTTTATTAATTATGCTTTTTAATCATATATTAATCATATCATAGTGGTGAAAATGAAACTTAAAATATATATATATTAATAGAATAAAATGAGAAGAATAGGAGATATACTATCTTTAAAGAAAAGCTTTATGAAAGTAATGATAATGCAAATAGTTATTAAACAATTAGTTTATTTCCTTTTAAATATTTTATTTTTAAAAACGTAAAAAATAAAAATTATGTTCTATGAGCAAATATATATAAAAATTTTAATTCGTTGAATTCAACTAGGTTTTGTGTTTAAATTGTTGATACCATATCATTTATCTTAAAATAGCTAATGCTGTTGTTCTCCCCCCCCCCCTCCCCTTTAAATTAGTATCGTGATATATCAGCAATATCAATATTAACTTGTTGACATATTGCGATATTAAATTTCTGATATCGTCCAGCCCTAATTGTCACAATGAAAAGAATTTTTTCTTCTTTTACTATGATAAATATAAATGTACAGAGTGTTTCACGAAGGACCCCTAACTTTGAAATTAAATAACTCGGAAATGGTGATAGATGAAATCAGTGGTATGTTTATTAAAAAACCCGTAAGAATCTCATACAAAAATCTCAAAATTGCAGTTAAAAATACAGCCGATAGATGGCGCTGCAGACAGCATTACGAATTCCTATAAAGAAAGCTCAGATGCCAAGAATGTTCAGTCATCGAAGATTTCACCGTTGAAATGTGATCACTGTTAGTGCATAGTGAAAGAAATTCTGGAAGTGACACTGAAAGACATTGTTTACTGCAACAATCCTTTAACACTCAATGAGCTGGAGGAGGCTATTTGTCAAGCCTCTGTGTTAATTTCTGGAGGCATACAATAGAGAATCACTGACAATTTCATTCTTCGTTTGTGACATGTGCGTTGTGTGAAAGGTGCACATTTCAAATTGCTTTTGATATAATACAGCTTACTTATGGTTATGCAACCTGCAATGCCATCTATCAGCAGAACTTGTTATGAAAATTTTGCGGTTTCTGTATCAGATTTTTACAGTTTTTTTAATAAACATACCACTGGTTTCATGCTTCTATCTATCACCGGTTCCAAGTTATCTATTTTCAAAGTTAGGGGTCCTTCATGAAACACCCTGTATGTAATAATAGAACTTATTACCATTTGGTGTTATCAATTTAAATACTAAAGATATAATCATTTGTAAACGTTTGATTAAATTGCATTTTAAGAAATCTCATGTAAGGGTGCTTGAAGGTAGAGTTTTTCACCAAAAGAAAGTTGCTTTCATTCTTTTAAAATGTAAACAATCACATTTGAAAAAAATAATTTTTCTAATTTTAGATTACATTTATGTTTTAAATAAGAATAAATGGGTGCATATATATTAGGAAGAGAATCTTCAAATGTTACCTAAATTAAAAACAAAGTTTGAACTATTTTTTTTTTTTTTTTTTTAGTTAAAATGTCATTCTGTAATTTTCAGTTAAAGTTTTTGAAAAAATATATGTATTTGTTTTGTTTTCTGTCTTATGTTTTCAGAAAAGTTTTTAAGGGAAATTTATTATGTTGCAAAATATTATAAAACTTATTACACTGCTAAAGTTATAAAAAAAAATGAATGGTTGGAAAGTTATATTAAAAATTACATATTACCTTTTTATCAGCAACAATTTAATAATGCAATGTATATTAATAGTTAGTTGTATTAATACTACATCTTATTTATTTATTAAGTCTTTATTTTTTATGTTTCAACTTGAAAATGTTTTATATTTTTTCTTGATATGCTTCTCATTTATCAATTTAAGTTGATGAATTTTTAAAAAGTATTGCTAAATTCAATTCGTTTAAATAACTCCTTCTCTTGCCTGTTTACAAAATTGTGCCTATGCATGCTTCATCTTGCATTTAACTTTGTCAGCATTACAATAAAAAAAATTATCATTTAAGAATGCCTTTTTAAAAATTTTATATACAGCTTTACAAAGGATTTATTATTGATGAGCCTGATAAATAATTGATTTTTGACTGATAAAGAAACAAAAAAAGGAAAACATCTAGATAAATGCTCAGTGGACCTTTCTACTATTTTGCTACAGTTATGTATTTCTGTCAAGCTCTCAGGTTGCTGAATCAGAAAGTAAAAATACTACACCATTGCCAAGAGCTGTGATACAGTGATAAGACTAGCATGGCTGCTAGTAACCTTTCATTTCCAAAAGTCTCATGTGACGTGGGGTATCTTGGACCCACTTCTTGTAGGTGAAAACAATGGGAATGCACCTGTCAAAATCTTGCCTTATTTGTAAAGGATTGCCTAGGAGGGGGTTGTTCACAGGCTCCCATTGGCCCGAAGGTCAGCGCACCCTTGTCTAAGGAAGGCTTTGCCCCCCACCCCTTAAGATGATTTAATATTTTCTTCCTTGGCTGAATGCAGACATTCAAGAGAGTAGTTTCAGATTTTGCTAGGAGTGGGTACAGATTTTCTGTTAATTTTTCAAACATATTTTCAATGAATATTTTTTTTGTTATAATTTATCTATATGCAGTTAATATACTAGTAAAAACAAATGAAAACGTTCACTTAATAATGAAAAATTTAAAAACACAGATAAGAAAAAATTCTAAAATTCAGAGAGAGGGAGGGGAGAATGTGCCCTTGATCTCTCTAAACGGCACCTTTGCACATTGTATGTGTACTAAGTTTCGATGATTCATTTATAATGGATCATCATCAATTGAGGCATTATGAATATTAGAAACAAACTTGAGAAAGATAAAATTTTTTATCTTTTTTAATATGTAGATACTTCTTATATATTCAGGTACTTACATTTTGTTCTGAAACAGAAAATATAATTTGCCCCTATTATCCGGAATGAACGAAACAGACAATAATGATAGATGTGTATACTTATACTTAAACTGCTGATTCTTGAAACTTGAGTTTTGTGAATTTCTCTATGTAACACCTCAATTAATAGCAGATAGCACAGGAGAGAAAGTTTTATCTCAAAGAAATTGAAAATATATCTAAGAAATTTGCAGGATTAAAACCAAGGCAGAATACTTTTTTAGCTCACAGGCTATCAAAGCTGGAGAGCTAATGTGCCTGCAGGATCTGTATGTACATATGTATGTATGTAACACAATAACCCTTGATAGAAGTATCTGATTTGCTTCAAATTTTGCATATAGGTTCATTCTGATAAGGTGCTTCCCTGATTAGATTTGAAGATTCATTGGTTAAATATAATGGGGAGAAATGGGGGAAGGTAACCCCCCCCCCCTTAATTTAAATGATAGTTCGCAGAATTATCTGATTTGCTTCAAATTTGGTATACAGGTTTATTGTCGATTTCTTTATTTTACAAGGGCCATTATTCTTTAAGAGTATAATATATAATTAGTGTGAATAGCCTGTGAGCTCAATGCCATCAGTTTAACTGGGCACTTTTCTTTTTATCAAATGTTTGAGGGAGAAAACTTGAAATCAGGCTGATTGGCTGCATGAGGTTTAATGGCACAAGGTCCCATTAGGGACAAGCTGTGCCAAAGTAAAAGTTAAGAAAAGATATAACAAAAAATCCACAAAAGGTAACGCTAACAGTCATTAAAATACAAAAAGGAAACAAAGCTTAATGAGAAAAATTAACTGGATGGTGTTACTCATCTCAGGGATCTGTTTAGGGAAAATTTGGGTCCGTTAATGGACCCTTCACAATTTTTATTACGTTAAAAAGGGCACTTCACAATTGTTTTTCTTTAAAAAGGACCCTTCAGAATTTTTATTACATTAAAAATGGACCTTTCACAATTTTTATTATGTTAAAAACGGATCTTTCACAAAATTCTTTACTTTAAAAACGGATTCTTCACAAAATATTTTATCTTAAAAATGGATCCTGTATAAAATTACTCCCTTAAAAATTAAACCTTTCACAAATTGCAGGCTGAACCGAAACTACCGAAATCTCTTTCACAAAACAGCCAACTCGCAGCTGCGTTGAAAAGACGGTGACGTGTTGAGCAGGCGCCAATCGCAACCAATGAAAGATAGCTGTGTCGAAAAGACGGTGACGTATTGAGCGAGCGTCAGTCGCAGCCAATGAGAGATACAATCTGAAATTAAGCAATACGGTGCGTAGACAAAAAATGATTCAGCATTTCTCCGGAGTAAAAATTCTTCTTCTTGTTTGGCAACACATCTTGTTATTTATTTTGTAAAGCCTCGTGTGCTCGTGGTGATTGAGATTGAAATTGATCGTGTTTGTTAAGTTTGTGTTGATATTGAATCATGAAACGCTCTTATCTGAATTCGGGTGGTACGAGAAATGCACTTTATTATGTAAAAAAAGTTAAGAAGTCTGATGTTAGAGGATGCCCCAAAATTAATTCATTTTTCAAAAAAAAAAAATGATTCAAATGAAGCAGAAAAAAATGTTGATAATGCGTCACGTGCAGAGGAAAATTCCGAAGACACAAGTATCGGCGCTGGCTCTATTCAGGAGGTTCCAAAAAATTGTTCCAGTAAGGATTCTGAAGCGAGCCATCTTGTCAACGAAGGCGCACATTGCTCTCAACAATCAAATCCACAGATTATTGCAGTTGAAGAGTCACGTGGGAATCAAAGTACAAGTCGTGCTAGATCAATTGAAGATGATTCTGAATCTTCCTCCAATGAAATTCATACTACGGAAAAAATACCCCTTAATATAGATCGATATGAAAAACTCTATAATTGTATTTATTATAGCATTTCAGCCAAGGGATTCTTATGCAAAACATGTTCAATTTTTTATCAAAGTGGACCTTGGGTTAACCAAGCAGCCAAACTTGGTGACCATCCCACACGGTCTATTAGTAAACACCAAAACAGCACCAGGCACAATCAAGCTGTTGCCTCTAATAAGAACACATCAAAAAAGTCTCTGCAAGAGAATTTTGCTGAAGGATCGGAAACTATTTCCGAAAAACATAAAGAAGCTAACAGAAAACTTCTAAGCAAGTATATAAGGATAATATACTTTGATAAAAAATCAATATGCTGTGTCTGAAAAGTTTTCTTCATTAGTGAAGTTTATTGGGGCAGATTTAGGTGATGTGGACATTCAAACATACCTAAGCACTTGTGGTAAGAATGCTACCTACCTATCTAATGTTTCCGTAGATAACATTATGGGTGCTATTTCCTTGTATCTTGAGGAAAAAACTGTAACAGCTATAAATTTAGTTGATTCCTTCGCTTTATTAGCTGATGAATCTACTGATGAAGCCCAGTGAGAACAGCTAGGATTGATAGCTCGATACAAAATAAAAGGAGTTTCCGGATACAAGGAAGAGTACCTAGGTTTAATAAATCTTGCATGTACTAATGCTGAATCCATCACAAATGCTATTGAGAAATTCATGATGGTGAAAGGCATTGATATAACACATTGTCTTTTTCTGGCTTTAGATGGAGCAAATGTTATGAGTGGAGACATATCAGGTGTTCAACAGAGAATCTATGTAAATTGCAGAAATCATAGGTTAGCCCTAATTTTTGTACATTTGCTTAAAAAGTATGACCTTTTGCAAGATGTTGATTCTCTGCTTGTCAGCTTATGGAAACTTTTTCATTATAGTCCCACAAAACAGCAAGTTTTCAAGGACATACAAGCTAATGTTTATTGTGTGAATATTTTGAAAACTCTAAAAGTTTCTGTAACGAGATGGCTCTCTCATGGGCTTGCATGTGAGAGAGTTGTTAGTCGTTTTCAACAACTTGTTGAGACTTTAGATGCTCTCTTTCTTAGTAGAAAAGAACCAGAGTTAAAAGGGATCAGAGAGCAACTGTTAAGTGCAGATGTACTATTGTGCTTATTATTTTTATCAGATTTTCTAAAGATCATAAATAAATTAAGCCTTTGGCTACAAAATTCCTCAATTTTGTTTAACTCGGTTAAAGAAAAGGTTTCAAATACATGTAAGGAAGTCGATTATCTCTCAGAAAATTTGTTAGAAAATGGTGAGAATTTTAGAAAAGCAGAAGAACTTTTGACATTTGCTGAACAGTGTACCGAATCCAGTATGAAAAGGAGGTAAAAGAAAAACTTAAGTTCTTTTGATGCAATCGAAGATTTTACTAAAAACTTTGTAAAAAATTTTATATCTGATTTTAAGAAAGAAATTTTACTTGCATTTGTTATTAAGAATGAAACTTTGAATGCATTTGATATGTTTACCACATTAGATATAGGTCTTAAGATGCCTAGCAATACAGACCAATCTTGTTTTTCTGTGTTATGTTCCTTTTATGGGCAGGAACAGATTAACGAATTTCAAGGAGCTATCAAAGTGTCTCCTTCTATTATTGATGCTGCAGCAGCTGAAATAAAAAGAACCAGTTTTGAAAAAGAGATATCGGTTGCAAAAGTGACGTATGACCTAGATAATGGTTCAAAAGCGAGATCTCTTTTAATAAAAGATAAAAAAGAAGAAGCAAAGAAGTGTCTCGAAAAAAAAAGCTTCTCCACTTGATATTTGTGATTTAATTGAAAGAGATTCACACAACTGTGATCTTTTTCCGAATCTTTTGAAACTCTTAAGACTGTCTGTTATAATCCCATCATCCACAGCTCCTGTAGAGAGACTGTTTTCCAGAATGAATCTGATTTGTACTGAATTGAGAACAAGAATGAAACAGGAGACATTGGATAGACATTTGCGAATTGTGTTAAATGGACCAGACAAATTGACTGATGCAGAATGTGAAAAAATAATTGAAAATTTCAAATCTACTGGCAAACGCATATTGTTATAAATATTCCTTTTCCTTACAATATTTTAAACTTTTATTTTATCTGGTTAACATTTTGCTGTTTTAGGTAAGTGATTATTCTGTACTTTATGTATTTTTGCTACCCTTAAATGTATGCCTGGAGACTGCCTTTTTTTTTTTTTTTTTTTTAACAATGTTTGTAGTACTGATTTCTGTTAAAATTTCTTCACAGTGATTTTATTTTTTTTTTAATCCTCTAATCCATTTATACTGACTTATATCTAAAAAATTTTTATTGATTTTATTTTCAATGCTAGAAATATTTAATATAGTCTTCTTAATGTAATAATGCATAGTCAAATTAAATTTTAAATATTAATGTATGCTGGAATTTCCTTCTGTTTGCTCTGTGAAAGCATTATGTCACTCAGTTTTGAAAATGATCCATATAAATTTGTTTCATTCTGCGATTTTCTATTTTCACTTTTGCTGATTTTAAGTATCACATATATTCAATTTCAAAGCTACATTTTTATAAAATGTAAACTTGATTTTTTTAATTGAACAATGCATAATTGTGAATTTTATTTTGATATAATATTTTCAAATCTGCCGTATATTTCAATATAATTATAGATGAAGTATGGTGTACATAATTCTTATTCTATGCTTTTTTATTTCAATTTTACTGTGTTAAGCATCATATGTATATTTACAAATTAAAAACTATAATTCCTTAAAATTCAAACTAAATATTTCCAATTTAATAGTGCACAATTTTATTATGATATATTTTTTAAATTGGAGTAGATGTAAGTGTTATTACAGAAATGGAATGGTGCATATACTATTTTTTTCATTCTGTGATTTTCTATTTTCACTTTTGCTACATTAAGTATAAGTTCATTTTCAGTTTGAAACTTAATTTTTATAAAATGTAAACTGGAATTTTCTAATTAAACAATGCATAATTTTCAATTTTATTTTTATATAATATTTTTAATGTCCAGTAGTGACAAATTTTATTACAGATATGGAATGATGCAGAGTTTCCCCCAGACAACTTCAGGAGGGTGCTGCACCCTGCCAGCCCTTATATATTACAAAATAGAACTCTTCTTGCCCCCACATGGGGGCGAAAAATGCATGGCAAAAATTGACTTATTTCTGTCTTTAAATGAGTTTCCTGATTATTAAATATTAAAAGTAGTTTTGAAAATCAAAAGAATGCTTTTATTTTATATATATAAGGATTCTTACGGATTAAAAAAATATATGTACCCTTTTCTCACAAGCAGCACCCTGTCCTTTTTTTAAAACCTGGGGAAAATTCTGAATGATACTTGTATTTTTCATTGTGTGCTTTTCTAAAATCTATTTAACTGTTTTAAGTCTCATATGTATGTATTCATTTACATATTGAAAGTTACAACTTCTTAAAATGTAAATGTAAATTTTCTATTTGAACAATGGGTAATTCTCCAGAATTTTATTGTAATATATTATTGAATCAGGAGCCCCATACCAAAAACTGTGCAGCATGGCAGCAATGCTGTGGATTATTTTAGACTTTGCAAATTAATCTACCAGCTTAAAAATAAATACTGGGCTTAAAAAATTCATTAAAAATTTATTTTCTTTTAACAGTTATTGTGTTTCTTATTAATTTTTCTTTGTAAAATGTAATTTTCACTTTTTTATGGGTTACTTTAAGTACTTATAATTGTAGTTTAGTTCAGTTTTGTTGGGTTGCAGATTAATTTTTGTTTTCTGGAGAAGGACAATAAAAATTCTACTTTTGGGATCTGAGCTAGATCTGAAGCTAATAGCTATCTGAGCTAATAGCTCTCATAGATATGAAATGTTGTGAATATTGCTATAACTATTGAATGGTACATTAATTTTCAATCTGAGCTCTGCTATTTCAATTTTACTGCTTTAAGTATAGTTTTTACATAATTTAGGAAGTAAAATTCCTTAAAATACAAATAGAAAATTTATTTTCACAGTTTTAAAATCTGCTGGCAGTAAGTGTAAATTTTACTGTATATATACTTTTAACTTTGCATTCTCATTCAATTTTACTTATGATAAAAATGTTTCATTTTATTTTCATTTTAATTGCTGCATTTTCTTCAAAAGCAAACACTAATTTTCTTATTAACTGGTGCAAAATATGCAGCATCATAGCTATTATATTGATAATTATAAATTTACCTGAATTAAAAGCACCTTTTATTGATTTTTCAATTTTCTGTTTAAAAATGAATTGTCATGGTATATGTGTATGTATACATAAATTTATGTACTTGAATAAATTGAATGAATTATTTCATAAATCTCTCTCTATATATGTATTAGTCATCAATTTTTAGCTCACAGGCTATCAAAGCCTGAGAGCTTATGTGCCCGCCCGTTCTGTATGTATGTATGTACGTACGTAACGCGATAACTCTTGACAGAAATAACCGTTTTGCTTCCAATTTTGTTTATAGGTTCCTTGTGATAAGGCGCTTCCCTGATTAGTTTTGGGGATTGATTGTTTAACTATAAAGGGGGGAATGGGGGGGGAACCCCCTTAATTAAGATAAATGGTTTTTTCATGCAGAATTGTCCAATTTTCTTCAAATTTTGTATATAGATTCATTGTGATAAGGTTCTTTCCTGATTAGTTTTGGGGGTTCATAGGTTAAGTATAAAGGGGCTAACGGGGGGGGGGGGGAATCCTCCCCCTTAATTTAGATAAATGAATTTTTCATGCAGAGTTATCCGATTTTCTTCCACTTTTGTTTATAGGTTCCTTGTGATAAGGAGCTTCCCTGATTAGTTTTGGGGATTGATTGGTTAACTATAAAAGGGGGGGGAACGGGGGGCTAACCCCCCTTAATTTGGATAAATGGTTTTTCATGCAGAATTATCCAATTTTCTTCAAATTTTTTATATAGCTTCATTGTGATAAGGTTCTTTCCTGATTAGTTTTGGGGGTTCATAGGTTAAGTATAAAGGGGGTAACAGGGGGATTAATCCTCCCCCCTTATTTTAGATAAATGATTTTTTTTATGCAGAGTTATCCGATTTTCTTCAAACTTTCTATATGGGCTCATTGTGGTAAGGGGCTTCCCTGATTAGTTTTGGGGGTTCATTGGTGAAGTGTAAAGGAGGGAAACGGGGGCTACTCCCCCCCCTTAATTTTGATAAATAGGTTTTTCATGCAGAATTATTCAATTTACTCCAAATTTTGCATATAGGCTCATTGTGGTAAGGCACTTCCCTGATTAGTTTTGGGGGTTCACTGGTAAAGTATAAAGGGGGGAACGGGGGGGACTAACTCCCCTTGATATAGATAAATGGGTTTTTTAAGCAGAATTATCAGATTTTCTTCAAATTTTATATATATGTTCCTTGTGATAAGGCGCTTCTCTGATTAGTTTTGGGGGTTCTTTGGTTAAGTATAAAGGGGGGATGGGGGGCTAACCCCCCCCCCCTTAATTTAGATAAATGGATTTTTCATGCAGAATTATCAGATTTTTTCAAATTTTGTATATAGGTTCATTGTGGTAAGGCGCTTCTCTGATTAGTTTTATGGGTTCATTGGTTAATTATAAGAAGGAGAAACGGGGGATGGTTCCCCCCTCTTAATATATTGTCGATTTCTACATTTTTCGAGGGCTTATTTCAAATTCTTTGAAATAAGAATATAATTTACAGTTAGTGTGAATAGACTGTGAGCTCAATGCCGTCAGTTTAACTGGGCAGTTTTCTTTTATTATTTTCTTTCTGGGTGTAATGTAAATCTCTCCCAGATTTCTTTATTTCAGCATCCGCTGTATAGCAGCTAATACTGATTTTTTTTCCCTCCATACTTTGTAAATCAATTTAATAGCTTTAACAAAATTCTGGGCTAACAAAAAATGCTAAAATTTAATTTTTGTATCTAGATTCATTATATTTTCTTTGTAAATGCAAATTTTGCTTATTATATGACTTGCTGTAATTTCTTATGATAGTACGACTTCTTCCAGCCTTTTTGTGTTGCAGATTAATACAAAAAATTCTGCTTGTTTCTTGTTATCTAATTAAAAATTGCAAAAACCCGAAATTAGTCCTAAAGTAAGAATCTTTATGTATATTTTAAAGAACTTAAAGGAATTAAATGTTGAAATCAACTATATGTTATATATATAATATGTGTGGTTCATCCAAACGAGATCTTTATAAATTTTTTATTAAAAGAACATTAATACTAGTTTTTCACAATTTTACAAAGATAGGACCCTGTCTCTGAAGTCCGAAGGTACCTGATTTTAGTGCTAGTTTTAAATTCACAAAATAATTAATACATTTTTCACAATTTCACAAAAACAGGACCCTGTCTCTGAAGTCCGAAGGTACCTGATTTTAGTGCTAGTTTTAAATTTCAGAAAATAATTAATACATTTTTCACAATTTCACAAAAACAGGACCCTGTCTGAAAAGTCTGGACAGACCCCTGCATCTAGATATAGTCATACAAGTGTATAAAACAATTATGAATTCTTAAAAAAATAAAGCATAGTAATACAGTAAGAAATACTATCTGGATGGGTCAGATGTCAAAGTAAACAAGTGTAAACTAACATTGTTAAGTGATAAAACATGAAGGATATAAAAAAAACTATATCAAAAAAAAAAAAGCCAGCATCTTTTAGAAAATGAAAGAGTGCCACGAGGTGTTTCCCTAATTAGGTTTGTCAAAGCGGGTGATGATGAATTAAAATACAATTTAATAGAAGTGCTGGAGGTCCGGACAGTGAGTTAAAATATGATTAAAAGTCAGGAGATCAAAGTGACAGTGAGGATACATAGGTGTATCCTCCCGAAGTAAAAGATGTTTATGAGTAATTCTCGAATGTCTAATTCTCAGATGAGTCAGAAGAACATCAGTTTTTCTAGGGTAATTCATAGGCCAGATTGTAATTGTGGGTTTAATATGATGTAACTTATTATTGAATTCGGTATCCCAACTTTCCTGCTATTTATTCTGAATAAAACATTTTATTATACATTTAACATCAGTAAATGGGATCTGACGGAATAATGGATTAAGAGCACGTTTTGCCTCATCATCTACTTTCTCATTACTTGGTATACCCATGTGTCCTGGCACCCAGCAAAATAATATATTATAACCATGTCTGATAGTGTTTCTGGTAATGAGTTAGCTGATGAATTGGCAAGGAAGGGATCTGCTATCCCTTTTGCTGGTCCAGAACCAGCTATTGTGATTTCAAGTAATCTTATTAGGACTACTGTCTTTAAAATCTTTAGAAAGAAGCAGTATTATGACTGGCGTAACATTAAAGGACAGCGGCAAGCAAAGGAGCTTAACCGTGGTTGTCCTAGTGTTAGGCATAAGGAACTTTTAATGCTGAGTAGGAATGGCATTAGGAAAGCCATTGGTCTTAACGGGGCATTGCCCTTTGAATAGGCACCTTACAGTTATGGGTGAAAAAAATGACCCAACGTGTAGGGGTTGCCATTATATGGAGGAAACGACCATGCATGTTTTATGTGAGTGTGAGGGATTTTCTGCCTATAGATTTGAGCACCTTGGTCGCCATATAATTGAGCCTTGGGAGCTTTAGGACATTCCTTTGAGATGTCTGCTGAATTTTGCTTCAGCTACTTTCCTTTTTTAGGACTATTTTCTGGGGTTAGTACAATAGACCTCTGGTCGCAGTGCTAGGTTCTTTGAACCCCCCCATCTTTAAGTCTAAGTCTAACCATGTCTGATAAGTTGATTAAAATGTTTCAGAATGCTTGAAACGTAGAGATGATGTATAGCTGATTTAACAGCATCAATAGAACATTTCGAATTTGTATAAATGATGAAATATGCATGATGATGGTGAGAAATGAACAACATAACCTTTTCTACTGCAATTAATTCTGCAGTAAACACTTAGAAGAGTGTAAGCAATAGCCAAGAACAGTATTTTCACAGACAATGTCACAGCCAACATGATCTCCACTCTTTGACCCATCTGTATATATATATATCTCGATAGCTGTTGTAGTGTACACGGTATACAACAAAAAGTTGCTGGAACACAACAGGAGCCAAACTATTTTTGTCAAAAGAATTGAAAGGAACAAGGGAGATAATATTAAGAGGTTCCCATAGATGATAGGTGTTGAGGGCATGGTCTTATACTTCCATATTGCTTAAAGGGCTATTTTCAATAAGATGTTTGATTCTATTACCAAAAGGTGGAATGCAGGATGGTCGATGCTGATAAAGAATGTTATTGTTAGTATTTAAAATATTGGTATGAAGTGGATGGACCTGATGTGAAAGGATCCGGTAATATGGATCAAAAAGTTTTTCATGGATATACTGTAGTGCAGGTTCAACACAGTCAACATATAAGCTCAAAACTAGGGACACACAGAATATTCGGTCATGCTACTGAATATTCGGTTAGGCCAAATACCAAACTATTCGGTCTGCCGAATATTTGGCTTGGCCAAATATCAAACAATTTAACCTGCCGAATATCAAGATATTTGGTCAAGCCAAATACATCAAAAATACCTTAATTTTTTTTTTTTTAAGCCTTCTACTTTTAATTGTCAATTATTAAAGATATTCAGAATAATCAGAAATAAAATCAAATTTAAATAAAAGAGAATGCTTTTATATTATAAAGTGTCAGAAAATTAACCATTAATGATGACCTTTATACTTCATAGGAGATACTTCATGCTTCATAATGATGTACAAATGCAAGTTACTGAACACTGTCTGTTAAATAATCTGTTTTTTACTTTTCCTCAAACAGTGTTTCGAAACAAAATGGAAAAAACTTTCATGAATGATAATAGGCATAAAGACAGACAATTTTTTCCAAAAAACCAGTATCGCAATCCACTTATTCAGTCAAAAATACAGTGCATGTCACTCCAGATAAAATTTGGATTTTCATTTGTTATTTTAACAATAATGAAGATATTGTAACTATATTTTCAAGTTTAAATAGAGTTACTTTGATTTCTGTGATATATGATAACATGTTAAGAAGTGCTGAATTGCCACCATTTATATCTAACCAACAGTGAGCTAGACACTCCTTTATTCAGAATGCAGCTGACAGTACTTATACTGTGTCACTGTCCAAAATTCAGTCACTTCCACTGATATCACATTTTATACAAGCAAAATTGATACGATACAAATTTCACTAAAATATTTTCATTATTGTTAAAGTTGCGAACGAAAATTCAATTTCGGCTTGCAGTGAAACACTGTATTTTTGATTGAATGTATTCTATTTTTGATGGAATAAGTGGATTCAAATGTTGTTTTATGTTCAATAAAATCTTGAACCTTCCCTGAAAGTTTGTTAAAAGATTTTAGGGAAAAATCTGTATGTTTACAACCTCTAATAATGATTGCCCATACAAGGTACTGCTCTTTGATGCATTTAAAAGCTTTAGCAAGTATTTTGTCTTGCTAAATCAAAAGGAACAGGAACATTATTCTTTCTGAGTTGTTGGTATTTGAATAGATTGTATTTTTTACTTTAGTCCCTTCCTGACAAATAAACAGTATGACTGTAAAAAAAAATTCTAATTCCTTCAAAATTTCTCTTTGATTTAAAAATATTTGTTTTAGAATGTAAGAAAATTTTATTCATTTGTTTTTAATTCACAGATGAAGTCATGAAATTTAAAATTTTATTAATTAAAAATGTTTTTAAACTATCATCGTCTTAAGTAAAAAATCAAAGCATATTTTTTTTGTGTGTGTAAAATTTACTTGTAAAAAGGTTTTGTTTATCAAAATGGAAGTATTTGTGTTAAATTTAAATATTATGCAAAATTGTTTTAAAATTTATCTTTTTAATGCCTTTAAACTCTGAAATATAAAAATATTCTTCCAGCCGAATATTCGGTATTTGGTCTGACAGTGACTATTTGGCTGGCCGAATATTCGTTATTCGGGCAAAATCAGTATTCAGTGCATCCCTATACAAAACTGAGGATGTACGAAATACACCAAAACAAACGCGAAGTGCAGTATGGTGCACAGTGTCTAGTTTCTGAAGAACCGATTTCTGTGCTGAACCATAGACCTAGCAGGCATAGTCAATTTTAGATCAGACAGATCGATAAAATTTTAAGAGCGAGGTACGGTCTGCTCCCCAAGGAGTATAGCAAGAAGGAGTGTTTGAAAACACCTTCAATAAATTAAGTGATTGTTCACATTTTTTACGTAGTTGTAAAATATGTGGTAGAAATGTGAGGTTTTTGTCAAAATATACACCCAGAAAACAGACACAGTCAACAACATCAATTTGCAATGCTCCAATAAAGATTTCAGGGTCTGGATGCAGATTCCTACATCTACAGAAATGCACACAAGAAGTTTTGTCCTGAGAAATAATAAAGCCATTTTTATTTGTCCACTTGATAATACGGTTGATTGCAATTCATAATTGTATCTCTATAAAACGCATGTCCTGTCCTTCACATACAATTTTGAAGTCATCTATTCATAAGGTAATGATGTATATAAGGGGGCAGTTGATCAAGTATATTATTTATTTTGATTGCAAAAAGAGGGACTACACTCAGGACGCTACCCTGGGGTACTCCCAGAAGTGCCAAACTTAGCAAAAGAAAAAACAAGAGATTCTTCATAGTTTAAAGGGAGAAAAAAAGGGAGATTTTAAATGAGCTTACATAAGAATAAAATTTATCATTCATTTAGAAATTAAAAATATATTAACAATTCATTCAACTTAAGTATAATCATTTAAAATATATATATATATATTGATGATTGACAAATTTGCCTTTTTTACCATGACTGATTGATGAAATTCACAAGATTTTTAGAGGACTGATTGGTGAACTGCACGATATTTTTCAAAGATCGATTGACAAAATTCACGATGTTTTTTCCTGAGATAATTTATACCTATTATTTATTATTATATGGTTATTTTTACACATGCAATTAACGAAACTTGTAACTTTTTTCTCGAGACCGATTGATAAAATTCGCAATTTTTTAATGGTTGATAGACGAAATTAGTGTTTTTTGAGAGAGATATAACAAAATTAGAGTTTTTGCTGAAATATATAAAATGAAATTTGCCATTTTTTTCACAAGCAAATGATGAAATTTTAATCAAACACTGATTAACGAATTTCACGATATTTTTCAAGGATCAATTGATAAAATTTACAATTTTTTTTTTCTCTGGGACATATTGACGAAATTCACGATTTTTTCATTAGTGATTGATAGACTTCACAAAATTTCTTCTGTGAACAGTTGACAAAATACACAATTATTTTCCGCAACCAACTGATGAAATCTGCAGTTTTTTCCAGTGACAGATTAATGAAATTTGCATTTTTTCCTGAGAGATATAGATGAAATTCACATTCTTTCTCAAAATATGTATACGAAACAAAAACTTTTTTTCTATTAGTGATTAACAAAATTTGATTTTTTTTCTGTCAGAAATTGACAAAATATTACAATTTTTTCTATGATCAGTAGATCTCATATTTTTGAGAAATGTAAAAGTGATCCAAGCAAAGCTGTGGCACCATTTATTGAGATTGAAAAGAACAATTTTATTTTCAGAAGTACGTTTCTATGAATTTAAAAATCCCAGTGAAAAAGGGAGAAATTCATTCTGCAGATTTCATAACTACAGTGAACTCTCACTTATGCGCCGGCCCAAGGGACCAACAGAAAAAAGCACATAAGTGAGAGAGACGCATAAATGAAAAAGGGTCTAATCAAATTCTAAAACGCAGCATAAATTGCAATGAGGGCATGAATAAGAATGTTTCTAAAGATTATATGTTGATATTTATAATGATTTGGTAATTACTGTTACAAAAAAAAAAAAAAAAAAAAAAATAAGTAAACAAAAAAAAAAAAAATAATAATACATAATAAACAGACCTGCCAACCTTTGAAAATGAGAAATAGTAGCACACCAAATTCAAATTTATCTGAAGGTTGGTTGGTTGGTGGCTGTTTTTTACGCTGCAAATTTTAAGCGAGCAAATCAGGGGTGATTCTGAGTAAAAAAAAAAAAAAAAAATCTGAAATTCACAGCAAATTTTCTGAAAAGTTACAACAGAAGGGGGGGGGGGGGTCCACTCCCGCCACTTTTTCCACACACGACGAAATTTGCGATTTTTCACGATCTTTTGGCGAAATTTGCAGTTTTTTCGAGATCTGTTTATAAAATTTGCATTTTTTTCGCAATTTTTTTGACAAAACTTGCCAGTTTAAGCGATTGGTTGACAAAATTTGCCGTTTTTTCGCGATCTTTTGATGAAATTTGACGTTTTTCGCAATGTTTTTGACGAAATTTGCCGTTTTTACGCAATTCTCTGAGGAAAGTCACGTTTTTCCCGCGATCTGTTGACAAAATTTATCGTTTTTTCGCGATCCTTTGACGAAATTTGCCGTTTTTTGCAATGTTTTTGACGAAATTTGCCGTTTTTTCGCGATTTTCTGACGAAAGTCACGTTTTTCCCGCGATCTGTTGACAAAATTTGTTGTTTTTTCGCGATCTTTTGATGAAATTTGCCGTTTTTCGCAATGTTTTTGACGAAATTTGCCGTTTTTTAACGACTTTCTGATGAAAGCAGGAGCAGGGATGAGATTGACAAAAAAGCAAAAAAGCTGAAAACTGCGTGAACGACATTTGAGCAATAATTATGAATTTCAAGCGCAACAAATATTATAATTGCTATTAAAAATATATATTTTTAACTAAAATAAATATAATATAAAAAATCGCTTTTTTACGGCGATCTTCCGGCTAAAATCGCGTTTTTACGGTGATCTTCCGGCTAAAATCGCGTTTTTACGGCGATCTTCCAGCTAAAATCACGTTTTTACGGCGATCTTTCGGCTAAAATCGCGTTTTTACGGCGATCTTCCGGCTAAAATCGCATTTTTATGGCGATCTTCCGGCTAAAATCGCATTTTTACGGCAATCTTTCGGCTAAAATCGTGTTTTTATGGCAATCTTTCGGCTAAAATCTCGTTTTTACGGCAATCTTTCGGCTAAAATCGCATTTTTACGGTGATCTTTCGGCTAAAATCGCATTTTTACGGTGATCTTTCGGCTAAAATCGCGTTTTTACGGTGATCTTTTGGCTAAAATCTCGTTTTTACGGCGATCTTTTGGCTAAATTCGCATTTTTACGACAATCTTTTGGCTAAATTCACGTTTTTACGGCGATCTTTTGGCTAAATTAGCATTTTTACTGCAATCTTTCGGCTAAATTCGCGTTTTTACGGCGATCTTTCGACGAAATGCGCGTTTCTACACGCGATCCTGTAACGAAATTCATCCTGTTCGCGCGATCCTGCGACAAATTTCGCGTTTTTCTCGACTGATCCTGTGGTGAAATTCACGGGTTTTTTTGCAGAAAATCGTAGTTTTAGACAGATTTTCGTAGCATCGTAGTTTGTGGTTCAAAATCGTAGCAACTACGATTTTTTCATAGCAGTTGGCAGCTCTGAATAAAACAGAAAGTGTAACATACCTAATAATAATTTATTTTCAAAATAACCCATAATAGATGTTTGTTTTTGTTTTTGCCGATGAATTTATAAAAGTTTTTTCAATTTCATCCAAATAAGAAAAGGGAGTTTCAGCAGCTGAATTAAATTGCAAATAATCCCGAATAGTGTCCAAAGCTTCTAACGCTTTCATATGTTTTGGAGGAACTTTTGCATAATCTTTTTCATTATTATTATCATCATCATCATCTCCATCACCATCAGCCATTTCATTAGTGATGTCTTCAATATTTCTTAATTCGGTTGTTACTAAATTATCATCAATATCAACAAATTCATTAAAACAAACAAGTCCAGCAGATACAGTTTGCCATTCGTCATCAGTGAGACTTATATCACAATCTTCTTCATTTTCGTTAATTTGATCACAGCATTCATATTCATCAGGAAATAAAAATCCAGCTTTTTTTAAAGCAATTCCTTATGGTATAATCACCGATACGTTTCCATGCAGCACATACCATATTCATAGCATCAAGAATTGACATTTTTACATCGACTGCAGCTGAATTGCCTGTTTCTAATTCGGCAAGATATCGATAAATCAAAGTTTTCCAATAATGCACTTTTAAGCAACGGATTACACTTAAATCTAAAGGCTGTAACTTACTCGTACAGTTTTGCAGGAAAAAACGTCACTTTTATATATGATCATAACTTGGCAAATCTCGTGGATGAGCAGGACATTGATCCATAAATGGAGAACTTTTCTTTTTCCATTTTTTTGGCAAATTTATGAAGAAAATCTAAAAAAATATTTGACGTTATCCCTGCTGCACGATTGTTATAAGTACTCACATGGAAGCCGCTTTGTTTTTATAACAGCGAGGTTTTTTTGATTTCCCAATGATTAAAGGGGGTTGTTTTTCGGATCCATCTGTATTACAGCATAACAAAACAGTTAATCTTTCTTTACTGCTTTTTCCACTGTGACAGGGTTCCCCTTTAACTGCCAATGTTTTTTTAGGCATCATATTGAAAAACAAGCCAGTCTCATCACAATTAAAAAAAGTCTTTAAGTTTGTATCCTTTCATTAAAGATGGTAAGTCCTCTTTCCATTGCTCTACAGTTTTTTCGTCAACACTAGCACTTTCTCCAGATAGAGTACAAAATTCTAAGCTGTGCTGAATCTTGAATTTCTCCACCCATCCATGTGATGCAAAGTTTTCAATTTTCAAAGTTTCAGAGGGATGAACAGCTTTCTGCCTGAGAAGCTCAATGTTAACCGGAATGTTAGAGGCATGGGCTTCTTTAAACCATTGTAACAAAACACTTTCTAATTCTTGAAACTTTCCTCCTGGAATTCAGCTTCTTCTCTTCGAGGATTGAATTCCGCATTCTCATTGAGCAGTTAGAATTGCTTCCCTTTTTTTTTTAAATTCCTTTTAAAGTTGACTTGAGAATTTGAAAATGATCAGCTAAAGCTTTTTTAGTAGTTGATGGATTTTCTTCAAATTTTTTAATAACGGGTACTTTGAAAGTCAAGCACAATTTTTTTCATTTTGCCATTTCATTGAGAGACAAATCTTAAATGTTGCACAAGCTAAAGTTTGTTAGCTACTAAACTGTTAAAACTCAAATAAAAAAAAGAAAGCTTAAGACTCATTTAAAATCATCTGTCTCACGATAAAGCAATAAAACGCATTGAAGAAAAGAAGGCGTGGATTTGACAAAAGAAGGGAGAATTTCAACAATGGGTTAAACATTGGAAGCGAGATAAGGGGATTAGATCGAACTTGAACTAAGGTCTCCCTTTTGTAGGACGTCCAGGACTTCTCCAGTATGTCATATGAAAGACGCGGCATAATCACAAGAAAGCGTTGACTGACCAGATGAAAAAGAGTGAAAACGGATAGATAGTGTACTCTAAGCAGAAAATCTTTGACGTTATCCATGCTGCAGATAAGATTGTTTGATTACTGTTTTGTCACTAAACAGACCACCCCCTTTTATTTACTGAAATAAGGGAAGATGTATGACCCCTTTTTCTTATAAACAGCATTACAGGGTTCCCAGCAAAACATGATTGGCAAATTCCCTGACTTTCCCTGACCAAATCTGAAAAAATTCCCTGACTTTCCCTGACCATATCTCAAAACATTCTCTGACCAACCAGGCATACAACGATATTTGTTACTTATTTTTGCAATCCATTGTCAAAAATTAGCGATTTTTTTTCTATGATCACTCTTCAAAATTCTCTATTTTTTCCCCGAGACTATATGATGAATTTTGCATCATTTTTCATTTTTTTTCTCCAAAACTTTTCCATGACTTTTTAGAAAATATTTGTAATTTCCCTGACTTTTTCTATATATTTTAAATTTTCCCTGACTACTTTGAAATTCCATGACTTTCCAGATTTTCCCTGACTTTCCATGATGCTGGGAACCCTGCATTAGAAATGGGGATAGGACTAGCCTTTGGGCAATAGCAATAGTAGATGTCTTTTCTTCAAGATGAATGGATTTTCAATGTGGGTGGTGTAACAGATAAGATACCCATTCAAAATTTATTTGTTTACTGAAAGAATATCTTTCTAGAAACAACAAAGGTAGAAAGGGTACATTGAGAATTGAGGAAAATAAACTATTGCACTGTATCGGGCAACACATTTTTGCTATTGTAAAAATGTTATTGTAAAAAATTTTTTGGTACATAAGTGAAATATTTATTTTCACAGTGATGCATAAACGAATGATGATTATCATTATTTTCCTATATAATCAGCTGGGATCACTTAAAATCGCTGTATAAAAGAAAAAGACGCATAAAAGAGGCAGTGTATAAGTGAGAGTTCACTGTATCCTGCTTTTATGTTGGTGGGCAAGTTAGGTATATTAAATGTAAGTATTATATGTTTTGTTGGGATGATTTCATTATCGTTTTTAATTCTTATTCTTCGAACTCCTGTAACATGCTGTTCTTTAAGATTTTCAAGTATTTCTGATTCTGAAACAAATACCATGTCTTGTTCTGAAATGACACCATGTGAGCTATTTAAAAAATTATGAGCTTATACAGTAACTGGCATATTTGCAAAAAATTTACATTTCTTTATATTTTCAGAATGAGTTGAATTTTTAACTTCAATAAGTAAGTCATCAGACTTTAATTTTTTAATTGTCTTTGGTTCAGCAATAAACCCTTGTATACCCTTTTGTATTAGGAAAGGTGATTTCAAGGCAAAATTGCCTTCAGCACATTTTACAACAAAAAAACGTAAATTTCTACAAGACTCATCTAATGGGTTTCTCTCTCCTATGCTACAAGATTTGCTTGTATCACAGGAAGCATCTTTATCTTCCAAATTGGAAAATTTTTCCTCGATCCTATCAGCCCAGGACAAAGAGTTATTCTGAGACTTTACAGTCTCAGAATGATTGCTGTTCAAATTATGGCAATCTAAATGAGAATTCGCACCCAAAGGCTAATCGAATTCTCTTTAGTTGTCATCATATTACTTTTTTAACCGACGGATTACTTCCAGTTTGATCGGGCCACCGTCCAAACCCCATCAGCCCACACTTTACTACTAACGTGGTCCGTGTAACCTCCGGAGTCTTCGCACACAAGATGAAGGGAGGATCCCCATAACATGTTCCAGGTACATAATCCTTAGCAAAGCCAAGGAGGATTTCCTGTTGTGGAAAAATCCCCACCACCCAGTTAAATGTACCCAAGGGACTCAACCTCAGAGATAGCTGCAGGCGAGCTATCCAACACCAATACATTATTAGCAGCCACCACTCCTTTTCTGCTGCTGTTTAAACACTGGTCTGTTTCCACTGGGGCCAACCACCATCCATCACCGGCTAGAGTGGAAGACTGGTACGCAGTCTATAATGTGCAGAAATGACAGCAGAAAATCGGCTTAGACAACAATAAAGCCATTAAAGAGTAATGTGAAAAAAACTTTTAGTTTTTTTTTGTATCTTATTTAAAATAATTTTATTTTTTCATTTTAATATTTTACACTTTTTATTTGCATTATATGTATATACAGTGTCTCCCGCTAAAGTCCGTTGTCACCCCAATAATTTTTGAATGGCAAGAGCTATAGTCCTAAAAGTGGGGTCTAGGTATAGTAAAGTTGTCATGCACTATGCAAGGAAACCACTTACAGCACCACCTGGTGGCTAAATTTGGAGTTAGCATTCTTATTTCAAAAACAGTACGAGATACGGGAAAAAAGTCAATTACAGTTTTTCAGCATCATTGATTTATTACAAAAACATCTTGCTCACAAAAATTATACAAATGAAAAGCACAAAGCACTAATGTGTTTGATCGTGTTGTACAAAACTGCACATCGGAAATGAGGCTCATCTATCAGTGATACTCAAAATGGTGTCCTTCAGCAACAATACACATCTGGACACGGGATAGCACTTCCCAGTGCACACTGTACAACATGGCAGGTGACACGATAGCACAAGCATCCATAATATGGTTTCGAAGTTCCTGCAATGTTGGTGGAGAGGTTGTATATTCTCGCTGTTTCATGTATCCCCACCATTTATACAAAAGGGAAACAAATACTTTTTCACGGTATGCGATATTAAGATTTATTTATGTAGAGATGAATACTGTATATCTACTGACAATTGAAACTCTGGAGTGTGACCTTTTCTCTTTTCTTCTGCATTATGTTGCATTACAATTTTGGAAGTTTCGAAACAAATAAATATGCATTTATGCATTCTACTTTTAACATTTCTTTATGGAAGGTGTCTTCTCTTACTAAATCGATGATGCTGAACAACTTTGTAATTGACTTTTTCCCCGTATATCTTACCGTTTTTTAAATAAGAACGCTAACTCCACATTTAGCCACCAAGTCCCACCGCTGGTGCGAGTCCACCGCTGTAAGCGGTTTCCTTGCGTAGCTCATGGCAACTTTACTATACCTAGACCCCACTTTTATGACTATAGCTCTTGCCGTTCAGAAATTATTGGGGTGACAACGGACTTTAGCAGACACACTGTATATATATATATATATATCACAAAATAACATCAAAACAAGATTAGTAGAACAAAGACCAGTTTGAACAAAAAGCAATAAACCCAAACATGAACATAGAATAAACAGATAATGATAAGATGACTAAAGAGAGGAGATTAAAAAGAGTGAAACAAAGAGGAAAGGACAAACAATCAAAAGGAGAAGAAATTCACGAATTGATTTTGCGAAATCTGCAAAAGAAAAAAAAAATTGTGGACTTCCAAGAAAATTAAAAAATACTTGAGAAAATATTACGGGTCTGTAAAAGAATTAGAGGGGGGAAATACCACACAGCATTTTTTATTATGCGAGGCTTTCCTTTTTTTTTGCGTGTGATTCATGCAAAAAAACACTGATGTAAATATTTGCAGAAACATGACTCCCTCATGGTTAATATCCATTAAGAGGGTTTTATGTTAAGAAGATTGTTTTCGTTCCCAGATTTTTTTAATGTCTGAATATCTGAATTTGTGACGGATTTTTAAATTTTCGGAAATTTCAGAACAGAATCACCTCTGCCCGGGATGCCATTCTGAGCTCTTTTTTTTTTTTTTTCAATGCAATGAGAGTTGCTCTTAGCGCCCGCAGATCACAGAGCTCGTATTCTTTCCTGCACATTCAGAAGGTGCAGGAGAAAACAGGAAGGAACACGAGGGATTCGGCATGCATGTGATAAACGCCTGCTTCATTGAGTTTTATAGAAAAACAGTATTTACTGTGGCATCTAAGTAACAGGAGAACAGGCGCGTAAGGCCACAGGGAAAAAAAAGTCTGAAAGTTTTGGACAGTTTTTAATTTTTTTTTTTATTAGTGCAGACAAAAAACGTCCGAAAGTTGCAGACAATTTTTTAAATTAATTTCCTTAGTGCAGACAAAAATTGTCCGCAAGAAATTTTCGTTGTCCGCGACTATGTCACAGTGTTTCTGCCACTGGGCAATTAAATATAATATATTGAAGGAACAAAAGAGAAATACTCTCTTATTTACATAAAATAAAGTTAAACAAAATAACTTAAGCACGGCTGAATCATTTAAAATAATTCATTACATTTGTCATTCAATATTACTGAAAGCATGGTAAGAAGTTATCTGAACTGTTTAAGTTAAGCTGTTAGGTTACTTGAAAGATCTTAAATAAACTGCAGTACCTGCTGCTATGCTGCATGGTTTTTGCAACTGGGTGGGTCTACAACCTTAATACTTCTCTTAGTTATGGAAACTTAAATATTTCTTTTGCTCTCTAATTAAGAACATTGCAAATCATGTGAAGAGTGTGCTGAGACAAGAAAATTTACTTGCTTATTTGATTAATTTTTGGCTACTAAAGTTATTTTTGTTATACTTTTTTGTAGAAACCAAGTATTGGAGAAAATTAAATATTTGAGCCTTGCTTATTGCAAAGAAATCCATAATCTTGTTTGTGTTGATGTCAATTCTACTTTGTCGATGTATCAACATTAGTGTTATCCCAATTAAAGATTTCTGAAGCTTTTTACATATATTTTCAAGTGTTTGTCAAAAATGTCTTTCCAGGAGTATATGTCAAAATGGTTACATTTGCCAAATTCTCCAATTTATGGATATTTGGAATTAGACCCTCATCATATTCTTCAAGATTTTCAATTAAATATGTGGGAGAATCTATATTAGAATATTCTAGTTATTTTGTCTGATAGCAGGGAAATCCTACTTTTACAGAGTCTCATTCCGAAAAATTGTATGAATTTTAAAAACCTTTCAAGAAACATTTTCAACATGCTAACAGAACCAAAAAAAGAGATGCTAGTGTATAGAATTTTGATTGTAGTTGATCTTTGAATTTAAACTGTCTTAACTGATGCTTAATGGCATATTTATAGTCATCCTGACAAAAATTTCAGAGGGGATCAAACCCTGGTTATCCCCCCCCCTCCCATTGGCCTTGTGCTTTAACACCTCCATTTCCCTTCACCACTGCTAAAGCTATACCTGCTGTGAGAATTCAACATAAATGTCTTAGTCAAGGTCGATGAAACTATTCTGATCAATGAAACTACTCATAATTATTTTCCTGGCATGTGCTGTGCTTATTTTTGTAACAGAGATAACTTCTTTCCACGTGACATCAAAAACAACATTTTTTTTTTCAACCTTGAAGTTTAGAAATATAGAAAAAATGAAAAAAATTATATTCATGCATACACAACACATATTATCACTGTATTCTATTTTCAATGGAATGTAAAAAAAAATCCCAATTACTTTTCTTTCTTTTAAGGACACAATACAGAATTTTTAAAAATTTCTAAGGACAATACGAGCCCTGTATAAGTTAATTCACTTTACTCTTTAAACTAAAGCTTCTGAGATAAACATTATATCACACATAAATTTCCATTATTTATGAATACTGCACATAAAAATATTGTAATTTTTATTTTAAAAGAAAATAATAAAAGCCAACATTACAATTATATTCAAGATTTACTTCTAGTTTTATGCTACAAATTAACAACCTTTCTGTCATTGTTTACATACAATTACAAAAATTCTTAGTATGAATTTTAATTTTAGAGGAGAAAAAAATCAAAGTATCTATCACTGGAAAACATTATACCATTTACAATGAAGAATAGGGTGTTCTCTTATGGAACATCTGTAAAAATTAAGAGCCCAAAAGAATAAATATTAAAAATTACTGTCATGGGAGCACTTCTGAAGGGGAAGCAAAAATTTATATTTTAAGAAAATTTAGAACAACAAAATGTCATTTTAATACCATGGAATAGAAAAAAATTAACAGTAAAATACTTACAGGTATGTAAACATTCAATCACAGTAGTTGCATCAATCAGATACCCTTTACAGATCTTACATGTAATATGTGGATTGAGAGATTTAAGGCGTATCCGCCTTTCCATCTGTAAACAATGAGAAACATTAATTAGCTACAGCAACAATAAAAATAATATTTAATAAGGTAATAATCTAACAATGAAGTTTTTGCCAACAATTAAATTTCTCTTACACTTTTTTTTTATGAATGTTTTAAGATGAAATTGAAAACCCTGGATGTTCAAAAATTTCAGCATGATAAAATCAGCTCCAATTTTTCTTTTCTTTCTTGAAAATTTCTTTGATGCCCAGCATACTTGACATCTTTTAAACAAGCAAGAGTAAAAGTTTGTTGTGTGTAATCACAGTGATCCTTTTCAAACTTCAGCTTCAATTATTGGACATTTCTAGCAATACTAAGGTCAAAATCAGGATAACAGCCAACTAGCTATCAGTCATAGCTTGTAGATGCATGGCTCCATTGCACTGGTTTCTCTGTCTACTGACCTAAAATCTGGTAAATAATATAATCAGATGGATAAAATACTGATTTTGCCATATTTGTGGCAATTAAGTAGAATTTTTTAAGCACAGCATGAGCCATTTCTTACAGAAAGGAAAAATTGTTTTAATTGTTTGTCAAATCATTCTACTTAAAAGTACAAAAAAATAGAGGAGGGGCTTGAAAAGATAAAAATATCTTGTCTGGCACCATAAAGTTCCACTCCAAGGCAAACCAAGTTTTTCATTAGCAACATCATCAAAAATGAACACACTATGAATTTTTTGACACACTTTGCTGACTGTAATGACATCATAACAACTGTTGAAAGTGGCTATTATCCACATCAAAATAACCCTGAATTTACCACTTAATATATCAGAATGTAGTTGTCATTATGTTTCCGATATCAATGATTGAATTACTGTATCATCTCCCTCTAACATTTGCCATGATATCATCATATTTCAGACAAGGCAAAGAAAGACTTTTTTTAAATAGTAAATCCAGATTTTATTTAAAAAATAATATTAAAAGTGGAAATGAATACAATTTATGAAATGAAAATGAGATCTCATGAAGACTAATTTCATTACCTTCAGTTTCTAGAATAGATAATCTAGAATATCTAAACAAATGACAACATACTGTATGTAGTACACTAATACCCTGGTTATCCGAAAAGCATGGGACCAAAGGATTTTTGGTTAACCGCGATTCCATAGGAATTTTCGGATAACCGGGAGGCTTCATATATTTATTCTACCAGATAGCGCTACTCACCCTTCTCACTCCCGCACAGTCAGGTAATACATTCGTGCCTATAGATGCAGCTAGAACTCTATAATAGCCTTATAGGAGCCCCAGATGCAGTAACAGCAAGATTTCTTATTCTATGTGATTTCCCCTAACTGTTTACAGGTGTTTTAATTTCCTCCAAACTTTACTCATGATGAGTAATACTTTAACCCCTTGATTACAGGGTTGGGAGTTGGGACATATATTGTCCCAGAGACCGTTTTTTTTTTAAATTCTATTCTCCACATTTTTCAATACCAATACCTGTCATACGCTTATACAAAGATAATTTCAAGAGAAATCTACCACAAAGAAATTCTTGTAAATTGTGGTATGAGTGAATATAAAAATAGTTACTAATCCAAGCCTGCAATCAAAAGGTTAAAGTGCAAATGGGTTTTTATAAGCATGAAGATCTCATCGCATTG
Organism: Maratus michaelseni; assembly: GCA_963931845.1. Classification (NCBI taxonomy): domain Eukaryota; kingdom Metazoa; phylum Arthropoda; class Arachnida; order Araneae; family Salticidae; genus Maratus; species Maratus michaelseni. The sequence continues at coordinate 411,686,126 of OZ007586.1, forward strand.
AAAGATAATGGCACTTCATTTTTTCAAGATAATGGCACTTCAATATATTGAAGTACAAGGAGATTCAACAACAGCATCAGATGTGTTGTTGTTTAAAAGGGAGAATGATAAGGCAGCATTGAAGCAATGCAAAGTTGAAAAACAAAGCACAACTTATTTTGTAAAGAAATGAAATGTTGTATGCGTCTATGCAATAAAAACCTGCATTTACGCAATGTCCATATAAGTAAGTTGACTCTTTAATTATTTCATAAACAACATGCTTGCATAAAAATAAAATGTTTCTTAAAAAATAATAATAATTAAGGTGTTTCGGTTAAGCCGATTTTCGGATAACCGGGATTCTACTGTATATTATACACTAGAACCTCACTTATGTCATACTTTATTTTTTTCTATTTTAGTGAACTTTGCTTACATTTTCTATAGTATTTATCAAAAGAATTTACCATTAAAATTAAAATAATATACATAAAACAAGTGTTATAAATTGATAAAAAAAAATAAATTTTTCAATTTCAATTTTTAAAAAGAAAAACTAATATTTTATTTAACACATTAACATTTACACACATTAAATATTGTAAATTGGTTAAAAAAATTGTTTATATTTTTCAATTGCAAATTTTCTGAAGAAAAACTTATATTTCATTTAATATAACATAACTGTGTATTAATTTTTGTCAAGATTTTTACATGTGATTTACAAGGTTCATGTTTACTCGTATTTTATATGTAAATCCCAAAAAATTATTCAATCATGACTCAGATTTTAAAACAGCAAGTCAAAAAATTATATCCTACTCCCACAAATCTTGAAAAAAAAAAAAAAAAAAAAAAAAAAAAAATACCCTTAAAAATTTCCAATATCTGTTATTGTTTACTCTCCAAAACCCTATTCCTGTTGTTATTTCCTCATTTACCAGAATTAACCACTTTAACAGTTTTGCCGAACGTTGCTTGGGCAAAAGAGTTTGGTTTCTTCATTACTAAAAGGTTTTGGATACACCGACCATATCTTCATTTTATTATTTGCCAAATATTTTTCGATTACCATAAAATCCTGAAAGTAAGCCCCCCCCCCCCTCCCCCTCACACACACATGAAAAAAAATTATTTTAAAAACCCAAAGGAGGGAATTGTCAATCTTTTGACAGATTCCCAGTTATGTTTTATATGATGTTAATGAAATCCCCCCACATGAAATATCTGTTTTCCTTCTCTGCCTTCTCAAACACAAAAAGTGTAAAAACTTGAGAATCTTAAATCCTTCAGTCATTTTTCCTGCTTGCTAGTAATATAACAATTAGTAAGAAATCAATCCTCTAAACTACAATCTCCCCCTCCATTCAAGATTTGTGCCCCTCCCCTCAGCATATAAAGTTTAAAATATTTATAAAAAAACTATGCTCTATTTGTTGCTCTCTACTAACAATAAATAAATAATCAGCCACTAAAATTATTTCTCTACCACCAAGTTGTCTGCTTCTCCTCCCCACAGCAAAAAAATCTTTAAAAACATATCTAAAAAATATATTCTGTCCTATATGTTGCTCTCTAGTAATAATAAGTAAATAATCAATCATATAAATTACCCCCACTTCACTCTCTCTGAAACTTATGCTTCTCCTTCCTTCACCCCCTCCCTCCCTCTCCTCTCCTCTCCTCTAAGGATACAAAGTTTAAAATCTTTAAAACTCTTTATTAAAAAATATATGCTCTATTTGTTGCTGTCTATAACAATAAATAAATAATCAACCACTTCAATTATCTCTCTATCACCAAAATGTCTGCTTCCTCCAGTTTCCAACACCTATACAAAAAATCTTTAAACTATTTAAACAAAAAAATCTCCTGTCCTATTTGTTGCTTTCTATTAACAATAAATAAATGATAAAACATCTAAATTACAAACCTCTTCCTTCAAAATTCATATTTTCCCCTCATCCCCAAGAATACAAAGTTTAAAATTTGTAAAACCCTTATTTGAAGAAATCTTTTGTCCTACTTGTTGCTTTCTAGTAAAAATAAATAGATAATTGGACACTTAAGTTTTCTCTCTACTCCAAAAGTGTCTGCCCCTCCCCCCCTACCCTATGCCTACACACACACATACAAATTTTAAAATCTTAAACTATCTATACTAATAAAAGAAAGTTTTGCTCTGTGTGTGTGTTTGTCTGCGATGGCTAGAAAAATCTAGCCCATCTAGAAGCCTGAAAATTTAGATTTAGGTAGTTCAAACCCTCTCCTGGTGCACCTGAGCCTCAGAATTTTAATATTTTGTAAATTACAGTAGTTATTAATTAAAAATTGATCAAAGATCATAAATTTAAAAAATCACTTCTGAAATCCACGTGTGCATGCTCAGAAGCCCTTTATCCATATCTCCGTAAACAGAAGAAACAAAGCAGGAGTCATCCCGTTTCTTTTGTAAGTTTTTAACACTTTCCAACCTAGTTGAAAAGTGTTTATGATTTCGGTTTGTCTATCGTCTGTCTGTGCTCTAACTCATGTAAATATGCTCAGATTGCCTTGAAATTTTTATATGTTATTGTCGTTATCTATAGCATGTTCCCTATTTCAACGGAAGTGTGTAGCACTTATAGTTTTTTTACAGGGACACTCAAAAGAATTCTGTTACATTACAGTCTATGGGGAAAAATCATTTGCGGTTTATTTTAATGATGTTACACAATTTCAAACACATCGTAATTTATATATATCACTAAGGTGCATGGCAAGAAGCTTAATATGGAATAGGGTGTGCATAGCACTTATAGTTACTTGACAGGGACAGTCAAAAGAATTCCGTTACATTACGTCTATGGAGAAAAATCGTCTGCGGTATATTTAAATAATGTTTTGCTATTTTAAACGCATTGAAATTTATATAGATCACTAAGGTGCATTACAAGAGGCTTACTACAGAATAGTGTGTGTATAGCAGTCATCGTTCATTGACATGGACACACAAAAGAATTCTCTACTGTCTGTTAACAATAATTCCTGGAAGTGCATTTTAAGTTACTGAACGCGATTTTAAATTGAACTCACTTTTTGTTTATTACGTGGTGTGTATAAATTCTGTAGATCATATACAGGGAAGCACAAAAGTTCGTGAACACATTTCCGTTTATTGACAGAAACTTCAGAAGGAGAATTTTAAAATGTGCTACGTGTTTCCTAACAACTAAAATTTAGCATCCTATGTAGTATATATTACAAATCTATAGATCCTATACAGGGCTGAATAAAAGTATTCTGATATTTTTCCGAATATTGTATATGTTGGAAATTCCCGAAATTTTGTTTTTAAATGTGTTATGTGTTTTCCAAATTGTTTACTTAGATGTTATCTTTCAGCTTATTAAACGGTATGATTTGCAAAATTATTCTGGAAGCGTTGGAAAGTGTTACATAATCTATGCTTGACGCATGATTTTTCGTTCTTGTTCTAAATTAGCCATGGGCAAATGGCTAAAAATATGGATAAACCGTCTACATATTCTCCAAGAACATATTTTTATGTCTCGAACGATCTGGTTGGTTTGAAAAAATTTCACATGGTCCAACCACTGGGACACAGTGGACCGCTATTAGGTATTATCTGAAATACAATATAAATATTTTTCATTAATCTAATTCTTCTTTATTTCCCCTTCACCACCAAATTAACATAGCAATACAAATTTGCAAGTAACATTTTGAAAGAAAAAAAAAAAAAGCCAAAATATATTATATTTTGAAAATAATAACAGATTAATACAGGAACAATTGCAATTTAGATGAAGTTATTAAGTACCAAAAAATCAGCACATTAAAATTTGCAAATGAAATTCCAAAATATTTATGAGTAAGATTGAGCCTGGAATCTTCCTGAAATACTTTTGGGTCTGGGAGCAACATTATGTAATCACTGACATCAACAACAGATTCATCTACAGTTTCTGGAAAAATAAACTGATTTCCATAGAATGTGTCTCATGAATAAACTTTAATAGAATCATCACCAATTAGGTTACAGTTATATTTTTCAAAGGCAGTAAATACAAAACAACATATTTCTTACTATGTTAAATAAATTGTTAATATTTTGAACATTCTGCATTACAGGAGCAGAGTCGATTGTGAACCACTGTGCCCAAGCAGTGGGTGGTCCACTGCGCCCCATGTTGAAGTTTAAACAATATCAATATGATTATTTATTGAAGTTAATATGTTTAAAAGAAAACTATAAAGTTAAACAAAAACAAGTATCTTACCGATACAAAATAGCTGTTTTATCTTATTTATCTTCAACTTTTAATTACAAAAAAAAATATGATGATGAAAAATTTTACTTTTAGAAGCTCAAAACAACCAATCAGGATAAAATGGTTCACTCTGAGCTAAACATGTTCTCTGAAGGCTATAAATGATCAATTCAGTGCTGTTGTCTATTAGGATAGAAGAGAAGCTTAAATTTTTTTTTTTAATAAATGAAATATTAGGGGGTGGTCCACTGTGTCTATAGGTCCAGTGTGTACCGGTCTCCCCTATAATTTTTGGTGAAATTTTATACAATTGTTCGAATAATATAATACATTTTATTTTATCATTTTGTACAAATTTTAAAATGCATTTATTTTTATTTTCCTCTTTAATTTAACCGTAACCTAGCAACTATATTTCGAAGAATATCAAAATAATAAAATTCAAATAACTCAATGTTTTGCTGCAACATTTTATTTGAAAAATAGAATATTTTCGGGTGATTGTAGTATTTTATTGAAATAAATGAGAATTTATTTTGAAACAAGTTACCTTTTAACTACTATAGAATGATTGCTGAAATATTTTTTCCAAACGAAAATTACAAAATCGTTGAACATGTAATTTGGATTCAAGTCTTGTAGTATGAGTTTACGTTTGCATAAGTATATTTCTTACATGAGATATTATTCATTTTCTGGAAGAGATGTGGATGTTTTGAGTTTGAAAATTAGTATTATTTTAAAAATAGGATAAAATCTCTCGTACGACGAGATGGTTAATCTAAAGAAATTAGCATAGTAAAACGTATCCATACATCCTGAAATAGTACAATTACTGGAAATTGAAATCATAAAAAGTTATCACAAAATATACTTTAAAGCACTAAATCACTAATGTTTGCTATTTAGTGAATTGGCAGTGGACACAATTATGAATGATTACCCAATAGGTTTAAAAGTTTCCAAATATGCCTATTTTTTTTATTTTTTTTTTGTGCAAGAGGGGGGGGGGGGGGTGGATTTTAGTATGCTATAGCCATTGAGTAAATCAAGATGTACTTAGATAAGATCTTACATCTAAATATTATAGAATGACCATCAAAACTGTTTTTCCGAAACAAAATTTTTAATTACACTAAATTTCTAAAATAGAGATAAGTGAAATATAGTAGATTCAGTTTATATTTCCATAAGTTGCATTTGTAGTGTTGAAGTGTTTTATATGTCTATAAATATGTATGTAATATAAAAAAATTAAATTGTGGATTGTAAGATGCTAAATTTATGAAAAGTGATATTAAAAAACAATGATTTTCAGAGCTGACGTTGAGGCTCCTGATCTGTAGATTTACTAGTTTATACTGATGTCTAGAAATTAAGGGGCAGTGACCGGACACTATCGATTTCAGATGTTTTGTTGAATATCTATTGAAATTCGTGAGGAAATGCCCTTGAACTTTGAGGATGTAAAGAACATGTTTGACTTCATGTTTTCAGTGAAGATTTAGTCCCAAGGACAATTAGGAGGGCAATAATAAATTCAATAATAAAATATTTGTGTTTTCCCAAGAACCAGAAAATGCTCAAAATGATCCGTCACTGTAGCAAATGACTATGTAGGTCTTGTTCAATGTTTTTGTGCATTTATGTAAGAATAGGATGCATATTTTTAAAAATGTTAACAATTCTGTGAATTTTTTTAATTTTTTTTTTTTTTTTTTACAGCATGCAGAGTTTTTAACTGATTTTAACACTGTTTTCCAAAAACTTGACAAAGAACGGTAGAAATAGTATAACGCAATTAAAAAATGGATATATTGAATATTTGATGACATATGGGTATTTGTATGAAATAAATTTCAACTGTGCATGCGAAAACTATACCAAAGATTATTTTTAATGATTTGATAGTCAATTCTACAGAGCAATTTATATAAAAAGTTCATTCAAATATCCTGAAAATTCAGAAAGATACAGGCAATGCAGTGAGCTAATCGATAAATTAGCTTTTTAGACTAACGAAAATACTGATCTTAAAATGCACAGTAGTTTTGCAAAAGTTGTAATCCACTAAAACATTTAAACAGCCAACAGGCTTCCTTTCTAAGCTACACTGGTGTGCAAAAATTAAGGACAGAGCTGATAAATTAGCATAAAAGCAAAAAAAGGCAACAGAACTAAATGAAAGACCAATCAGGGGATAGATCTGAAACAAATGCAGCAAAACATGCCCATATATGGCATATGGCGTAAAAGGAGCTAAGGGGATAAAAACACAGAGGCGGTGACCGTTCAGAAATTTGGTGAAATCTATTGCACTGTGTAAAGTGATTTCAGAGACTTTTTTTTGCTATTATTATGTGATATGGCCAAGAGGCAATCCAGAAGATATCATCTGGATGACCTTATACGAGTTCGTATCATTGGGAAGTTGGAAGAAGGTCGAAGTGTGACAAAAAAGTTCGGTATCGCTCATAGCATCGTTTCACAAGTCTGGAATGCATTTCAAACGAAGGGAACAGCTGTCCGAGCATTCAGCAGTAGTCGCCCACGTGCAACAACAACAGCAGAGGACCGTTATATTCTCCTACAGGTGAAAAGAACAGGCGTCAGACAACTGGAGAAATCGCAAGGCAGATGGAGCAGACTACTGGCTGTCGAATATTGCGTTTTACCGTGGCTAGGAGGCTGCACAAAGGTGGCCTGTAGGCACAACGACCAGTATACAGTGTGTACCACTAACGCCTGCTCACTGGAGACGTAGGTTTCTGTGGTGTCGGGAACATAAGAATTGGACACAACAGTAGTGGGGTCAAGTACTCTTTACGGATGAGAGCCGATTTAGTATGACGAGCGATTCTGGACGTATACACATCTGGAGAGAGCAGGGAACACTTAATCACCCCTCCAACATCATCGAAAGGGACCGTTTTGGAGGTGCCAGAGTTCTTGTCTGGGGTGGTATCATCTTGGTAGCCGTACAGACCTCCACGTCTTCCCAGGAGGTTCAGTCTCTGGTGCTCGCTACTGCGCCGAGTTTCTCTTGTCTCACGTGCGTCTTTTTAGAGGTATTGTGGGTCTGGACTTCCTCTTCATGGACGACAATGCTCCCCCTCATTGTACAGTGGCTGTCGAAGAGCTGCTGGTCCTAGACAGTGAAGATATTCAACACATGGATTGGCCTGCAAAGTCCCCGGACCTTAATCCCATAGAACACGTGTGGAACCTTCTCGAGAGACGCTTGGCATCACGTGATCAGGCGCCAGCAACGATTCCGGAGCTGAAATTAACGTTACAAGAGGAATGGGACTCTATTCCTCAAGAGCTACTAGACAACCTTGTCCTCAGCATGGACAGACGTTGCAAATCCTGCATCGCAGTCAGGGGTGACCATATCCCTATTAGAGACTGAATTTTTCCTGCCAGGTGCTTGTAAGATGAGCGTTTCAGTCTTTTCTGCATTTGTGCTCCAAGTGACCTTTTCAATAAAATGCTTTCATATCCTTTTGATTTTTTGTTTAGATGGTTTTTATCACCTGTCCCATATTTTCACATCTTGAAGATATTATGGTATGATTTTGGTCGATGTGGAAATCTTCTGTGCGATGTTACATTCGAAAAACCCTCTCGTCCTTTCACCTATTTGCTGAAATCCCCTATCTGAGGTTGTTAAAGAATTTATATTCAAATGCTTCTTATTTTGTTTTTTTGAGTGATAACTCAAAGTCAATGGTTTTTGGCCATTAGATTCAGCAAGTAACAAAAAATATACAGTAGAACCTCGATTAATCAAGGTTTCTGTTAACCGAGCCGATAACTTAGTCTGATTTTTTTTTTTTTTTTTTTTTGTGAATGAGCTTTTAAAAAGACCACACGTTTTAGTTCACTGTCCATGCTACAGGCTATTCTACTCCAAAAGCACTCAATTTCCAAGAAACATTGCACCCTGAGAAGCCAACAGCGAAGAATGCTTTGTTTCCAATAACCCTGTGGCCCTATTTAACACCAGGTGCAATGTGTTATTGGACAATTACACCCCCCCCCCACACACAAATACTTGACTGGCGACAGTAGAGGGGATTGGAGACTCTCGCAATAGACATTTGGGTTTCATGACATTCTTCTGTTTTCCCTTTCTTTCGCGAATCCCATGTTTTGCTGTGAACCTTTTCTTTAATCATTTCACGTCTGACCATCGTGCAAAAAGTAACGAGTTTATTTTTAAAATGCAGAATCAAAAAAGAAAGAGAGTTGTTGTTTCGGTGGGTAATAAGCTTGAGGCTATTAAAAGAATTAATAATGGTGAAAGTTTAAAAAAAATTGCTCTAGAATTTTGAATTGGTGAAACCACAGTGGGCGATTAGAGACGTAATAAAGCTCAAATAGAGGCTTTTTAAAGATGGATTCGTCAAAGGCCTTAGAAGAACGGTCCACATTATAAAAAGCCAAAAGTGAAAAGCTTGATGAAGCAGTCTATCTTTGGTTCAAGCAACAACGCGCGCAGGGGATTTCAATTTCCGAGAACGTTCTAAAAGAGAAAGCTCTTCTTCTCAGCCAAAAATTACATGAAAATGTAAGTTTTTCTGCAAGTCAAGGTTGGTTAGATAAATTTAAAAAAAGACATGGCATTCGACAACTGGCGATTGCAGGAGAAAAGTTCTCTGCCAACGAAGATTCTTCTAAATACTTTGTTATAAGATGTGAAGAAATGATCGAAAAAGAAAATTTGACATTAGATCAAATTTATAACGCCGATGAAACCGGCTTGTTTTACAGAAAGTTGCCATTGAAAACTTTTGCATCTAAAGAAGAAGCCAGTGCTCTGGGTTACAAGAAAAGCAAAGATACGGTGTCGCTTCTTGTTTGTGCAAATGCAAGTGGAACTGATATGTTACAGCTGCTTCTCATCGGTAAATCAAAGAAACCGAGAGCATTTAAAAACATCAATGTAAATTCCTTGCCCGTGAAGTACAGAAATAATAGGTCTGCTTGGATGAACTCCGAAATTTTTGAAAAATGGTTTCAGATGACTTTGTACCACATGTAAATCAACATTTGGCACAGCTAAATCTCCCACCTAAAGCAATTCTGCTGATTGACAACGCTCCTTGTCATCCGGAAGAAGAAATGCTGACTTCAGGAGAAATAAGAGCGATTTTTCTTCCCCCAAGCGTGACATTGTTGATACAGCCCATTGACTAAGGGGTGATTGAAGCAATGGAGAGACATTACAAAAAGAAACTTATCACTCATATCCTTGAATGCGAAGAAAATCTAAATGAAGCTCTGAAAAAAATAACTGTGAAAGACAATCTACATGATTGCCCAGGCATGGCAATTAGTAAATGCAGCTACGATACGAAAATCATTCCACAAAATAATTACCGTAATTTAGGGAAGAAACGCCGCGGCGTTTACGAGTTTAAAAGTTTAAAATTTGCGAAATGCGGCGTTTATACCGGTGCGGCGTTTGCGAAAATTTTGTGTAAAATATTCAGTGTTTAGGATTTTTTTTCACTCATCCTTTTTTTTTTCTTTGAATAATTTTCGCCTCGATCGTGAAGTGATGTTGCCGATGGTAAGTGAAAGTTCCGATGGTACCCAAGGAATACAATACATGAGTCCCCTTTTGGGGGAAAATATGGTGAATGGATTAAGGAGGGACAGGGAGCCACAATGGAAATTCCTTTTAATTGCACTGCACTCTACAAACATAGAATAAGAAAGCTGTTTTCTGACGTTAGCAATGGAAATTTAACTCTTGTTTATTTTTTTATATTACTCATTAAAACATTACATTATATTCATTGGAAAGTAAAGACTATGTTGCTGTCATTGCTTCTTTCAACTTTTGTTATAACGATCTTCTGTTAATGAAATTCCCGTTCTTACGGCGAACTTATAGTGAAGATTTTTAAAAAAATCTTTTTGATTATTTATTCAATAATAGTTTTGGAAGTTTATTTTTTAAACGCATTTCGAATCCTCTGTTATAACAATTCCCCGTTAATGCGCAATTTTGCAATTCCCGTTCTAATGACGAACCCATAGTGAAGATTTTTCTAAAATCGTTTTGAATATTTATTCAATAATTATTTTAGAAGTTTATTTTTTAAATGCATTTTGAAGTATCTGTTATAACAATCCCCGTTAACTGAATATGTTTAAAATATATACACTTAACTGGGGGAAAAAAAAGATACTGCAGGGTAAGTTAGTTTCTCTTTCATTTTTGTTTTATTGTTGTATTTTTATCACTTCAAACATTTTCTTTCCAGCCGTTTGCCGAGAAAATATTTTTCAGCAGAATAAACAGCAAACAGAAGTAACGAAATGATACCCTTTGCTTTTCCTTATTTATTATTAAAAAAAAATGATATCTCTGTTTCTAATCATCCAATTGTATCAAAATTTTAAGCAAATTCAAATAATAATAAATTAGGCCGCTTACCAAATTTCTATTTAAATACAATACGTTTTCAGAAAAATAGACCCCCCCCCCCCAAAAAAAAAGCCACTGCCTGAGCCCAGCCACTCACAAAAAAAAAAAGTGCTGACAACTAATTTGTTTTTATCGTGATCGGAGAGGAGGCGAAATCGGACGTTACAGCTTGCATCTGATAACGTTTTTAAGTAGTATCTTAGGTACTGTAATGTTACATTTTAATAGATATGTATGTTTTTGCTGTTACATTTTAAAAGTACTAGACAACATAAATTTCAATGCACATAAAGGGCAAGAACAAAAATTGAGGTAAAACAATTGTTACACATTTTAATCATTTGCCATTAGCATGTTCAAGATTAACTGATATACAAATTAATGAGTTGAAAATTCCTAAGAAGAAATTAGTTCAAAGTGTGGCAACACACTGGAATAGTTCCTATTATATGCTAGAGAGATTACTGGAACAAAAAAATGCACTTTCTCTACATACAACAAACCGATGGACTATTTTAGAAAAATTGCTCAATCTATTAAAACCATTTGAAGTAATAACAAAACAAATTGCCTCATCAAGATCATTAATTTCTGAAGTCATCCTTATCCCGGTAGTTATAACATTACAATTATATTTATCTAAATCTGAAGATTTTTTTTGCTGTAGGCACCATGAAAGACACTGTTCTACAAAATTTGGAGAAGCATTTTGGATCGATTCAAGACAAGGAACACTATTCCATGGACCCCAGATTTAAAGTGTTATTTTTCAACAAAGATGAAGCAAAGGATGTAGATGTAAAGTCCAAATTAATTGCTATAGTAAGACTAAGAAAGGCTAGTATAAAACCAGTAACAGAATCTGCACAAAATATTTCCAACATAACCATTCCAGTTTCTCAAACTCAAATTCTTTGTGGGCATGCTTTAAGGAAATTGCAAGCCAGCATCAGAGTGAAGCTTCTATAGAAAATTCCCCTCAATGTGAAGAAGTAAAAGAAATTAGTAATTTTCTTTCTCAGTCACTACTAGAAAGACAACAGTGTCCTTTGGAGTGGTGGACGAAAAATTCAGAAAACTTTCCAAACCTTTCATAATTAGCCAAAAAATACCTTTCTTCACCAGGAAGTACCATATATAGTGAGCGATTATTTTCAGAATAAGGTATCATTTATGAAAAAAAAAAAAAAAAGAGAAATAGACTATAACCTGAAAATACTGAATTATTATTTCTGCATTGTAATGTACGTTTATTAAAAACATTTTAACTTCGTTTTTTAAGGTAAATATAAATTTAAACATTACAATGATGTTCTTGAAAATATTATATAAAACAACCATATATAATAATTAAAATAATTTAGTATATTTATAGAGTTTCCCCCAGGCAGTTTCAGAAGGGTGCTGCACCCTGCCTGCCCTTTGGTTTACAAGATAGCACCCTTCTTGCCCTTGCCCCTCATAAAAATAATTAGCACCCTTCTTGCCCCTCCAGTAAAATAATTAACACCCTTCTTGCCCCTCAGTTAAAAAAAGTTCCCTTTCTCCTTTTTACATTAAAAAATTTGCTTTCATAGTAAAAACTGACTCAATGTTGTCTTAAAAAGAGTACCCTGACTTTTAAATCTCAAAAGTGGCTTTAAAAACCAAAAGAATACCTTTAACAATTCAAAAAAGTGCCCTTAAGAATCTGAAAAGTGCCCTGAAAATTCCAAAAAGTGCCCTTAAGAATCTGAAAAGTGCCCTGAAAATTCCAAAAAGTGCCCTTAAGAATTAAAAAAGTGCCCCTTTTTTCACAAGCAGCACCCTGCCCTTTTTTAAACCTGGGGGAAACTCTGATATTTACATTACATTTCTTTCATTATTTAATAGTAGTAACACAGTTTAAAAAAATCATTTAAATTATATTTAACTTTTAAGTGTATTTTACTCCCCTCCCCCAAGTATTGCAGCATATACGATTTAAATATCTAAGTTATACATGCAATACATCTATATCTAATCTATCGTAATGTGTTTACATTCTTTATGGGTATAATTTAAATATCATTGAAACCATTTTTTTTTTTTTTTTATGTAACAAGGGATAAATATTAAACTTCCCATTATGCTTTAAAAATTTAGAATTTGCTTGTATGGCTCTGTTAGGACAATTTTGAATAGATTATACAAAAATGGGTAGGTAAAACCCATTCAGGGTATGAAAATTAAGGGTGGGAAAAGTGTTAGTTAATTTCAAATAAAATTTTTATTATACATGATGAATATAAAGTGTCAAATTAAAAAGTTTTACTGTGCAAATATAAAAACATTTCTTACATTTACATTTTTCCACACATTTATATTACATTTCATCCATTATTCAGCCAAGGCCGAATAATGTATGAAATGTAATGTAAATGTGACCATTATACATTACCCAACTTATTCGGCACAAAAATATAAACACGGCACAAAATACAAAATTATTCGGCCTTGGCCGAATAATGGACTCTATATTCGGCCGAAGCCGAATATTCGTTGCATCTCTAATTCATATTGAGCATGAAGATCGAACACTATAAGCCTCGTAACTTTAGTTGGCCAAACATCATTAATGATTTTTTTAAATCCCAATTGAGAAAATTCGTGACCTCTTGATGAAACTTGAGATTTTTTTCCCTGATCATTCAATGAAATTCGTATTTTTTTTTCCACAATAGTTTCATGAAATCGATCTTTTTCCACAACTGACTGATGAAATTTGCAACTGTTTTTTCGAGACAAATTGACAAAATTTGCATTTTCCTGCGATTGATTTATTAAATTCATGATTTTTTTTCCCTCACACCGTTTGACAAAAGTCACAATTTTTTTTTATCGAGTGGTTGACGAAATTCTGTTATTTTTTTTCAGACTGAGTGATGAAATTTTAGTTTTTTCTGCAACCTCTTGTTGAAATTTGCAATTTTTCTTTGCGATCGCTTGATGAAAATAGTTTTTTTTTTTTCTGGAATTATTTGATGAAACTCGCAATTTTTTTTTAGACAAATTGATGAAATATGATTTTTCCAGTCCCATATTAATGAAATTCCCAATTTTTTTTCTCAAGCGGTTGACAAAATTTGCTATTTTCTTCTATAATCATTTGACGAAATTCTCGATTTTGGTCGTGACAAATTGATGAAATTCATGATTTTTTTAACTAAATTTTCTGATGAAATTCACATTTTTTTCTGCGATTTTTTGACAAAATTAGAGATTTTTTTTCCTGCAATTCTTTGACGAAATGCCCAATTTTTTTTTATGCCACTGATTGATGAAATTCTTGATTTTTTGCACTAGATTTCTTGACAACATTCTCTTTTTTTCCTGGGATCGTTTGACGAAAGTCACAACTTTTTCTGCAATCGCTCGGCGATATTAAATATATTGTTACAGTTTCTAAAAAACAATATTTCAGTTCAGGTTTATCCAAAAAAAATAAAAAATGGAATAGAACATGCGGCCTGAACATAGAATAAAGAAGGACTTTTAACAAAATACAATTAATGTAGAGTCGCGACCTTCAAAACAAATATGGCAGTCGGTGTAGAATCATGTACATACTAGCACCTCTAGTGGACAACATTCATTGACTGGCTCTCAATGATCAAGTAGGTTATCAGTAGAACAGACTAGAACTGTGCAACATAACACTACCTCTTTCACACATTTTTTGCAGAATGATTTTCTTCTTCCAAAGCCTATTTCTCTAGAAGTCCTTCTCTATTCTATGTTCATGATGTGCAGTGATGTCCTTAAAATCACTGAGATAAGCCACCCATACTCACGGGCCATGGCTGTGAAGCAATTGTGATAGATTCTACTCCAAGTAGACTCAACTCGGCACTTATATTTCATAAGTGATCACGATCCTTATCCAACCATTTAAAATTTTAGTGACTAAATAAATATGACAGGCCACACATCCAAACTTTTTTTTATTTCAATCTTTTGATATAACGATGATGGAAGCACACTGAATTTAAGCCTTGCCAGCAACAGGGAGTTTATTTACATTCTGCTTGTTGCCATCAGTAAAAGCGAAATTATTCATCATTTTCCAGTACATAAACTTGCTTAATATATTGCTTACTCTGCTCTCTGTATTTAATTATTATTTAGAATATTGAATACATGTTTTAAATTGTTTTTATATGGTTAGAAATAAACTTGTCTATACTTGAAATTTTAGTCAACAATAATTTTGAAATAACGCTCCAGTTTGTGGATTTTTATATCTTGAGGCCTGATTAGTAGTGTACTGAGTAGTACTTTGACAAGTAGTTGTGTATAAGGAAGAAACACTGATGTGCACATGAAGTGAACTTAAGGGTAACATGCCTATATATATATATATATAGCATATTTACATATAGTCATTTTTTAAAGCATATAACCATAACATCATAGCATAGTCATATTTTTTAATTAACTAATTAAATTCTAAATTTAATTGTGCAGCTTTTAAAGACAATTTTTGAAAATTCAAAAATTTTAACAGTGGCATTATTTAAAAAATATGAAAAAAAAAAAAGAATTGAAAAATACAATTAAACAATGTGAAATTAAAACCCATTCTTCAACCTATCTTTAAACAGTGAATTTGGAAAAAGATTCACATTATTAGAGAAAAATGAAAACAAGGAAAATGAGAATCAGCATGATACTATTGAAAACATTATTTTATAGCAATTGTTGTTGATCCTCTGTTTAAATTGTCATTTTTCACTGAAAAATACAAATATGGAATTAAAAACTTAAAAAAAAAACTTTAGAAGTGATGCATGAAAATCCATATCCGAAATTCAAAATCCACCCAAAAAAAGAATTATTCCAATGCAGTTGAACTACACAACCGTTTATATTCATCAAATGAAATGTTTATAAAATTAATGTTAGTATGATATTTTCTACTCCTCTTTATCTCTTTCTTGGCTACAATTGCTAATTATTCTGTTTGTCCTCTATGATGAAACAGATCATTTTTATCTTCACTCTATCAATTAAATGGTGTTCATAATAAATTGCAAACAACAACATCAGCAGGGCACACACTTGAAACATTTGTTGGTAAACTATATGAAATAAATATTAACTACAATTTATAAAAAATAACTGAAAGCGATTTTTAAAAAATATATCATATTTATATAATTAAATGAATAAACTCGGATATTCTACTAAAGCAGGATTGTCAGTGAAGTGTTTTGCATTCCATGCAAACATCATGGTTACCATAGCAACCTCCCATATAGGTGAAGATACTAGTATGTTTTCCCTTGAGCTTCGCACTATAGATTAGATATAAAAGCTTAGTGCACTTCACTGTCTCAAACTGAAAAATCGGGAATGTTTTAGCTTGGTCCTTGCATTGTGGTATTATTACTTACTAAAAATTACATATAAATGTAAGTTAAATCATGTAAAAAAGAAAAGGAAAGGAAACAGAACAGTACATTTATGCGAAATTTTCTTACTAAAATATTAGGTGAATAGGCTCTTCACCTATTGCACCTGTCAGGCAGCCACTGGTTTATACTGCAGCAATTGGGAGAAATGTGAAATATAGCCTTCTGAATAAAAACATAACATGTTTCTGACATTTTCGTTAGGGAATAGATTGATGTAATTCTGTACCCCTGATCAGGATTTTAAAAAATCTCAACATTATAACAATAAAGAATTCTAGGTCTAGGCATGAAATTTGGACTTGGGGAAAAGATTGTAGACATCAATATGAAAAACTTAGTAGCAAAATATGACAATATTTACTGCTAATTTGTAACACTGAGTCGGAGACTACACATGTTTCATATTTTGTAATAAATTATTTAAATTAAACATTTTGAAGATTTTCTCAATTTTGCTAATATTAATTCATGATTTTTACATATGTTAAACATTGTATACTGTGTGTTGTTTACATTGCACTTAAATTTCGCTGTTGTTTACAAGTAGCAAAATGTACATCACAAAACTGAAAATAGCATTTCCAGCTTCTAAAAGCACCAGCTAATGCCAATAAAAAGACTAGAAACGCAGCTGGATATGCTGCTTCCATTTCAGTCGCTGGCTGTGACCCAAACCTCATCACTGTTGCTTACATATTATGAAATAATAGCTTAATTAAGTTCAATGCAAAAATTTTGTATTCAACAAAATTAATCAATTTCAAATAGCTTAAAGAATGACCCATGCCTCACCACTGCACTCTGCATATCATGAAATATAGCTTAATGAAGTTCAATGCAAAAATTTTGCATCAAACAAAACCAATTTGAAATAGCTAAAATAATGAAAAAATTTTTTAGTATTGAAAATTTTATTTTGCACAAGCTTTCATAACTGACATTAATTAGAAAAATGCTAAACTTTGTTTTTAATATATTCTTCTTTTAGAGTTATACAGATAACAACTTTCCCTCTTATCACTCATAGTAACTTAAATTACTAATATGTATAGCTCTGAGCTCTGATAGAATTACATAAACAATATGGCAAGGTTTTTTTCATTATTGTTAAATGCATTATTATACTTCCCTAATACTTAAATGTGCTTTCAGGGGTTGATCTAGGAAAAATTTGGGGCCTATGTAGGACCCCTTCACAAAAACCTATTTAATAAAATGGGCCCCTTCACAAAAATCAATTTGATAAAATGTGCCCCTTCACAAAAATCAATTTGATAAAATGGGCCCCTTCACAAAATTCTATTTCATAAAAACTTACTATTTATTATTTTGTGATGTTTTAAAATGTGTAATTTGTAAACAAACAAGCTCACCAGAGAGGAAAACTTCAGCAAAAAGATTTTAAAAAGTTTGTGTTTATAAATGCTTGGTTCGAATTTGATTAACTGGATTTCAACTTTCACTGCAAAATGTCACAAAAATAACTTTTACTTTTAACAAAATGGGCCCCAAGAAAAAAAAAACCTGCATCGACCCCTGGCTTTACTTTAAGCAAGAAATTTTTAAAGATGTTACGTGCAAATGGAATATACGTGGATATACGTGCAAATGGAAAATACCTTTTAACTGCACACTTATATGATAATCCTGCAGAAAAGAAAGAAAGTTCCTCCCAAAGGGTCCTTGACATATCGACTGTATATCTCTACAGAATGACTGAGGTTAAAAATGCTCAGTTTTAATTTATTTAGTACTTTATATTCAGTAAATATTCCCAAAGAAAATTAAAAAGTAAAATCTCATTTACCATAACGTTTTTACAATATTTCTGAGTCTCGAAGATGTTTGGACGATATAATGCCGTTTTAAAGTAATTTGCAGCAATGGCAAAGTGTAATAAAACTAATTAAAATAACTATCAGAATTAAACCAAAGTTAGGATATAAATGTATAAATTATACAAAACAGAAATTTGATATATGCACCTACACTTTTCAAATCATGCTTACGGAAGAACGGTTAATGATACCAATAAAAATATATAAATATTTTTTAAGCTTTTTATCGCAATGTAAATTGTAAAATATTTACAAAACCTACATCATGCATCGGTAATTAAAATACATGCTAGTCAATTATGTTCTGTATTTGAAAAAAAAAAAAAAAAAAAATCCAATAATTTTTACACTCACGTATAAAATTGCAATACATTTAAACAGACAATCTAATTTTAGAATAAAAAGGAATCTATGAGTAATACACCGCTATCAGTGACGAGAAAACAAAGCTTTCTGACAAGCAACAATCGCAAAACTGCCAGTCAATGTTCCCGGCGAAATTGAAGTAACATAGTAAAAGTTTTAAGTGCCAAAAAAAAAAAGTGGGAAAATGCACGCCACTCATATAAGTTTATAAATTATGATTTTCAAAAAGTAAACTAGACCTACCTCATGGAGAACGCCCCTTAAACCTTATATGATCATAAGCTAGTAACTATTTTTAAAATTATACAATATAACAATAACAAAAAACGAGATTTTCTCTCGTGAGCAATCATTTTGTATCAACTATTATAAACATAGTGGATTATGGTCTTTGATAGCAACGTAAGATCGCCGTTGCCAATTTCACGGAGCACAAAATATTTCAAAAGCCGCCAAAATTGTTTTTCGGTCACATGTCATACGACGCTAATTACCATTTAGAGTACCTTTATACAGAACAGAGTAGTGAATGGTCTACTGTTTGAACTGGGATTGCGATGCATCACTTAGATCGACAAAGAACGCAACTTCGCGTAAACCGTATTGCAGTGCCTCACTGTCTGAAAGCTATCTTAGGATCAAGCGCAAGATAGCGCGCGTTACCCCTACAAAACTAACTGCGGCCTTTGAATAGCTGACTGCTTTTTCCGAAAGAGAACTTACGCTTGAGGCACCACAATTCCAATTTAAAATCGATCGCAGGAACGCAAATCGTACGATCGAGCGTAAGATTTAACATAGCGCAGCACCGCGATCCCAACCTTCGGCATACAGGCTGACATATGCTAGTATCAGGGCAACACTAGATACGGGCTTGCTTATTTATTCTCATAACGTCACAAACAGTGGCTGGCCGCGACTAGAACCAAGGCAACACTAGATACCGGGCTTGCTCATTCCTTCTCATAACGTCACAAATAGTGGCTGGCCGCGACCAGCGATTGGTACAAAGCGACGCGCCCATCGTTTTGCGCCAATCGCTGTATGTCTTTCGTCGCGGCCAGCCACCTTTTGTGACGTCAGGATAATGAATGAACAAACCCGGTATCTAGTGTAGCCCTGCTAGAACCGCGATCTACGTTATACACGGCCGGTGCATGACGTTTAAAACGTCACATGTAGTGGATCATTTTTGCAGTGCGATTGGTGCTAAACGGTGGGCACGCTGCTTTGCACCAATCGCAGTGCAAAAATGATCCACTACATGTGACGTTTTAAACGTCATGCAACGGCCGTGTATAACGTAGGTTGCGCTAGAACACTTATAATAGAGGCTGACGTATCCTCGCAGATTTGGCACCCGAATTGGATCCCAGTTGAAAAACCAAGCTAATCAGAATCGGTTTAGCCAATCAAAACTGAGTCTTAGGCAACCACAACTCCGGCTGCGGTTGATTGATGCTGAACTGGGTACCAATAATCCGAAACAAAATGCATATACGCAAGGGCAGATTTAGAGAGTCTTCAAGGGGGAGGAGGCGATATCAGAAATTTGGAGGTTAATATCCGACCCGCAATCTTGGTGGAGTTGGGCCTAATTTTTTTTAATTGCGTGTCAGGTTTACTTCAACTTTTTTGTTACGGGGCGGGTTGACTCCTGCTTGATTACTGCAGGTGGGGTTTGAGGCGGGTTGACTTCTACTTGTTTACTGCGGGTCGGGTAAACTTGTTTTTTGGTACGAGATGGGTTCGGGTTGGGTTAATTTTTACTTTTTTTGCTGCGGGTCGGGTTAACTACTACATTTTTCCTGCGGGTTGGGTTGTCTTACATTATCGGGTTGGGTTTTTTCACTCTTGCGTGTCGTGTTCGGGTGACCCGATTTTTAAAAAGAATGTCTAAAATATTTTTTCGGATAAAATCTGTATGCAGTAAAAATTTCGTAACGGACAATCCCAAATAGCGGAAAGCTTTATGTAGGGAATACTTTTTAAATCATTTATTTAGTAAAACCTCCGAATTGCGGACACCTTGGAGCTGTCGATTTTATTCGTAAATTCAGAAGTCATAGCACAGTAAGACCTCCGTATGGTCACTCCTGAAGAGCGGAGACATCCGCAATACAAATATTTGCATATTTTTGAGCACTCCTCCGAGTAAGAGATAAATGTGATGGCACCGAGGTGTCCATTCTTTAAATGTTTTTACAGTATATATGAAGAGGTCGGAGAAAGAGAGTGCCAAGCCACATTTTTGAACTCCTAAGATATTTCAATTTGAAAATTTGATCACATACTCAAATCAAGACATATAAACTAAAGTTTTTTCGCCAAAGTCTTAGTAACAATTGAGATATTCTGAGTAACAATATGGCATTATTTTAATGATATTACTATTACGTTTTTTGTAAATTAGCTATCTTCATTGGGACCATAAACATCTGGGGAAAAAACAAAACCTATCACATAGGCTGCCACCAAGTGACATTAGAAACAAATTATATGTTGGATATTACAATTTACAATATTAAGTAGCAGATTTCAGTGTTAGATTTATTTCACCAAAAATGTGGCTTGGCACTTTCTTACCCCGACCCCCTCATATAAATAATATATGTTTATATTTCTGTATAAAAGAAAATTGAAATTAGAGATTACTTGCATACTATATTTTATAATTCAATTTGGATTAATTGTCTTTCATTTCGGTTTCGGGAGGACGAAGATATTTTTTCGGGATTCGGTTTTGCTTACAATGGAACTTTCAGGTTCGGTTTGGGACAACCCGATCCGCGCAGGTCTGTAGGTAGAATTTTAAGTTGTATGTTCAAAAGGTGGAATTATTTTAAATGGGATTTTTGTAGTATCTTAAAAATTGCCCAGTGTGCTATTTTTTTTATGAACTCCAAAACCTCGCTGTATTAAAAATTACGGCATACGAAACTACAGTAGTCTCTAGGGAGCGAGAGCAAATTTTTGAATTGCTACGGACGCTTAAAACACAGCTTTTGCTACTGTCTTTTATATGTGTATGAATAGCAATGATTTTGTAAATGTGTCAGGAAAAAAGTAAGTTTGTTTTTGAGAACTAAACTTACAATTCATTAAGCCTTATGGCCTATAGTACCGAGCCCTGCTTTTTTTATTATGGGCCCTGGGGTGCTATAATGCCCCTGTCAGGTTGTCAGCCTAATACGGGACCATCAATGTTTTGTCCATAAATAAGCTTTGAACTCAATTTATAGACCCCGAATGGATTAAGGCCTGAGTTAGCCTTATTCAGTCCGCAGTCGAACTGGAGACCTGTAGCGTGGTAGCGAGAAAAGCTGACCATTTCACTGCTGGGCTTACTGTTGTTGAG